>OX578060.1:73731228-76231228 GCA_951215215.1 Andrena trimmerana
GAAGACCTCCCGCTGTCTAGTAATGTACGTAGAGGACCCCACCACCTTCTGGGTCTCCTGGGATAAGTACGCAGAGGCAGCAAAGATCGTGTTACGCGAACTTAACATCCACATGGAGTCTATGCAACAGCTATGTCTACCAACAATGGACGGCATCAGGCCGGGACGACTCGTGACGGTAAGGTGTACCAGGAAGGGTTGGCTTCGTGGGGAGGTCATCAAAGTCAATGGAACCACCTGCACCACCTTCCTTGGCGACTATGGCATCGCTATGGACTGCCCTGTCACGGAACTGCGATCCTTGCCACCCCGGTTCCATGCCCTCCCCTGGCAGACAACAAGGATTCGGCTGAGGGGCGTCAAACTGCGATCCTGCCGACCACTCCAGAGGACGACGCAAATCGCGGAGATGGTTATGGCGAGAAGGAAGGGCCTCCTCGCAGACATCCAGCCGACAATAGACGGCATCACTGCGACGTTGGCGCTGGACCGGCTGCCCGGACAACCACCATTGGACGTCGTCGACCACTGGCTGGAGATGGGCTACGTGGTGCCCAACGACGTATAAATTATTACACCCTCAACATCTAGCGATAAGTACACTAATTACACTACACCACACTACACCCGACAATTTTCTTTCACACCTTTGCTTATGAAAGGATTTGTGGGGCGTTTTCCCTTCTTTTGAAAAGCATCACGAGAATCGCGATGTTTTGTCTTAGGGGGGAGATGTTACGTATGTGGAATTTTCCCATACGCTGCTCTCAAGCATTTTTTCGAGCTCGCGTCTGCGAAGGGAAAACGCCCTAAAATCCTTTCGTTTATCAAACACACTAAGGGGGGTCATGATCTCGGCCATCTGGATCACGACCATGGGAACGGGAGTGACACGACGACGACCCCGAAGGATTTCCTTATATGGAAATTTCTAATGCATCCCCACTCATTTTTGGGACTATATAAACCCTTTGGTTTCTACCCTCGTTGGTTAAAAGCTATAGAGTCACGCGTAGAGTAACGTCGTGTCACGCTCGTACAGAGTTGGGTAAGATCGAGCTAAAGTCTCCCTCAGAATCAAAGTTAATCTTATAGGATCCGCGAGTTCGGTTTATATTCTATTTGGCACTTTGAAATAGCCACTCGTACGTCCCCGCATCGCCAGTGCGTCAACACCGTGCAAACTAGTGGTAACTACACACCTTTATTTATTACTTCATCGCGACACTTACATTTGTACCTTAATTGATTATTCAATATATGAATGGTGTTCACGTATAAATCGAGTAGATTCGTTAAACCCATCTTTACCCAGCGATCCTTATAATATTAGTAGCACTCACCCACTGATACAGCTTTACCGCTCGAGTTGTATCAAACATAAAATAAGAGTTACGAGGCATTACTAACATTTCCCGCGACTCCCTGATCAAGCATCAGGTTCGTTCGCAACCCTTTAACCAAAACAAAGCATCTTCTCCAACCCAGTGGCTCCCCGATTTCGCATCGGGTTCGTCCACGAAACCTTACCCTCCTACGGCTCCCTGATTTCGCATCAGGTTCGTCCGTATCCTACAGCTCCCTGGTTTCGCATCAGGTTCGTCTGTAAATCTACCAACTTCCGAACAGCTCCCTGGTTTCGCACCAGGTTCGTCTGTGAATAATCCAACCTCCTAACAGCTCCCTGGTTTCGCACCAGGTTCGTCTGTGAACTCTATCCTAGTGACTCCCCGATTTCGCATCGGGTTCGTTCACGACGTTTTACCCTCCTGCGGCTCCCTGATTTCGCATCAGGTTCGTCCGCGTGTGACTCCATTCCTAGAGGCTCCCTGATTTCGCATCAGGTTCGTCCTCGCCGTCAACAATCCTAGCGGCTCCCTGATTTCGCATCAGGTCCGTCCGCGCACCTAACTAACAAACTCATAATCCATATTCCCTGGGAAATACCCTTCTCGCCGGCCTCTCGCGTTGCTGCAGCCCCGGCTCGTAACATTGGTTTCAACAAAATTTTTTAAAATTTGACAAACATCTGAACAAAAATCAAAAAATTCGAAGTTATTTTCAACTAAAATTACTCAAATGCAGCTCCTCTATCAAAAAAACCTAACATAATCCAGAAAAATCGAAGTTGGTTTCAACAAAATTTTTTAAAATTTGACAAAAATCTGTACAAAAATCCAAAAATTCGAAGTTAATTTAAACTAAAATTACTCAAATGCAGCTCTTCTATCAAAAAAACCTAACATAATCCAGAAAAATCGAAGTAGGTTTAAACAAAATTTTTTATAATTTGACAAAAATTTGTACAAAAATCAAAAAATTCGAAGTTATTTTCAACTAAAATTACTCAAATGCAGCTCCTCTATCAAAAAAACCTAACATAATCCAGAAAAATCGAAGTTGGCTTCAACAAAATTTTTTAAAATTTGACAAAAATCTGTACAAAAATCCAAAAATTCGAAGTTAATTTAAACTAAAATTACTCAAATGCAGCTCCACTATCAAAAAAACCTAACATAATCCAGAAAAATCGAAGTTGGTTTCAACAAAATTTTTTAAAATTTGACAAAAATCTGTACAAAAATCCAAAAATTCGAAGTTAATTTAAACTAAAATTACTCAAATGCAGCTCCTCTATCAAAAAAAACTAACATAATCCAGAAAAATCGAAGTAGGTTTAAACAAAATTTTTTAAAATTTGACAAAAATCTGTACAAAAATCCAAAAATTCGAAGTTATTTTCAACTAAAATTACTCAAATGCAGCTCCTCTATCAAAAAAACCTAACATAATCCAGAAAAATCGAAGTTGGTTTCAACAAAATTTTTTAAAGTTTGACAAAAATCTGTACAAAAATCCAAAAATTCGAAGTTAATTTCAACTAAAATTACTCGAATGCTGCTCCTCTATCAAAAAAACCTAACATAATCCAGAGAAATCGAAGTTAGTATCAACAAAATTTTTTAAAATTTGACAAAAATATGTACAAGAATCCAAAAATTCGAAGTTAATTTAAACTAAAATTACTCAAATGCAGCTCCTCTATCAAAAAACCTAACATAATCCAGAAAAATCAAAGTAGGTTTAAACAAAATTTTTTAAAATTTGACAAATATCTGTACAAAAATCCAAAAATTCGAAGTTATTTTCAACTAAAATTACTCAAATGCAGCCGTCTATCAAAAAAACTTAACATAATCCAGAAAAATCGAAGTTGGTTTCAACAACATTTTTTAAAATATGACAAAAATCTGTACAAAAATCCAAAAATTCGAAGTTAATTTAAACTAAAATTACTCAGATGCAGCTCCTCTATCAAAAAAACCTAACATAATCCAGAAAAATCGAAGTTGGTTTCAACAAAATTTTATAAAGTTTGACAAAAATCTGTACAAAAATCCAAAAATTCGAAGTAAATTTAAACTAAAATTACTCAAATGCAGCTTGTTTGAGATTCGGTAGTTCCGATCTCCGCCTCACCCAACTCACCGCAGCACCTCCTGGACCGCGGAACGACAAGCCCGATCCACAATCAATGCACCAATCAGCTGTCAGCGACAGAACGCTCAGCCAATCGCATTTCCCCACGTCGCGCGATCCTCCAGACTTTGGAGAAGACGACTAACGGAAATCGATTGGCCATATTGATTCTCATTCTCGTTCACGTAGAGTACCAAAGTAGACGCGTCGGTTTCACTGAACGTTTCGTCTCAAGTAACTCGTGAATTCTCAAGGAACTGCTCGTTTTTTGTGCTCACATCACATTTTCTCACCGCTCACACGCTTTTTCTCGTCCTCAAAATTCATCTCGGCTTTTGATTGTGGATCGTGGTAAAGTGCGCGGCCACGTGTTAATCGCGACTCGTCTCAGCGAGACTATAATTTCTTACCTGCACTACGTGCCCTTTTTCACTCACGTGTAACACTTTTTACGATCAGACTCACTCCGCGAGTGTGCAATAAACATTGACTCTGTGCATTTCTCAACACGCTGTGCTTTATTACTGCGCCTAACCTCAAACCAGTAATCACTCACGTGGCCAACGGTCAAACGCTCAGACATTTATTTGGTCCTTCGAGCCGAATTGGGTGCATAGTTCAGTGCAGTGCTCACTGTGAAAGACTCATTCAACTCTCAGTGCTCACCATGGAGGATGAAGTGAACGACTCAACCATGTCGAGTCATGAGTCGCGATCGACGTCTCCAAATCCGACAGGAACGCTCCAGGTTCCTCAGAACCCGCCAGCTCAAGCCTCCGGCAAAACGAGGTCCTCGTCGCCGTCAACGACGACGGCACCGCTCATTATGAAGGCTCACTCCCAAGCTTGTCGGTTTAAAACCCTGCAAGACTGGCAGTCTGAGGTTCCAGAGAACATGGAGTCGACGACTCCCGATGAAGTGCAGTCACTCCTGGACACCGTCGAGGAGCTGCACAAAACGTTCCTAACCGAACACGCTCATATAGAGGAGTTTTGGCCGGTGAAGTGCTTGGATCACGAGTACTTCGCGTCGGGCCTACTAGCTCAAGAGACGAGACTCGTGGCTTTGCTCAGACGCTCACTTCGACGTCTCATCGCTCACAACTCACACACTTCTCATCCCAGCACGTCCGATGGAAGGGCCACACCATCGACGAGCAGAGCCACCAAATTACCGGAGCTCGCCATCCCCAAGTTCTCGGGGAACTATGTAGACTGGCCAGCATTCAGTGAGTTATTCACATCACTCATAATCAGAGACGCTCAACTCATGGACATTGACAGGCTATACTACTTGAGGGCCAGTCTAGCAGGGGAGCCATCAAGACGCGTCAATGCGTTTCCACTCATGGGCTCATCATTCCACGCGTGTTGGGAGTATTTGAACAAACGCTTCTCAAACAAGCGACTGCTCATTAAGGAGCAGCTTGACAAGCTGCTCACCATTCATCAAATCACAACGCGGTCCGCGACTGCCCTCAAAGACCTGGCAGCAACCTTCACGGAGGTCAATGAGACGTTGGTCGCATTGAAGGCTGATCAGGACATGCACAACTGTCTGATGGTGCATGTTCTGACCAACAGCCTCGACAAGGTTACGAGAGAGGCCTGGGAAACCTCTCTTTCCAATTCCGCTGAGTGCCCGCGGTATCAAGATCTGTTGGCCTTCGTGGAATAGAAGGGTGGGGCCCTGGAGCAGATGGAGTCTTCAACGAAGAAGCCATCAGCCCCTGCCGCCTCCAACACACGCTCAGCTCAGCGCAAGACCACAGCTCACCCTGCGACGCAGGGGAAACCTGCTGCTCAAGCTTCAGTGAAGGCGCAGTCAACAAGGTACCCTTGCGACTGTTGCTCTGAAGATCACTTTATTGTGGTGTGTCCCAGATTTAGGGAGAAATCCATCACGGATCGTCGCAAGTTTGTCGTAGCACACAACTTGTGCAAAAATTGCTGTGGTCGCCACGACACAGATGTGTGCAAGTCGGCACACCGGTGCAAGAATTGTGGTGCCAAACACCACTCAATGCTGCATCTTCCTCAGACCTCATCGGGCCAAGGCTCAGCTCAACCTCAGCCTAGGTCAACGGCCGAAGCAAGCCAAGCTCAACGAGCCCCTCCAACAGAAGGGAAAAGCACCGAAGAGGATGCACACATCTGAAGTACCGGTGCAGTCGTCTACTCATACTCACCCACATCTCACAACTCACTCACAACAGGTCATACTCGCTCATCTCTCTCACACTCAGCCTCAGGTGGCCTCGCTACCTCTCACACGCTCACCCTGTTAGCAACAGCTAACGCACAGCTCATCTCATCGGTGGCCTCGCTGCCAGTCAGGCTCCTCATCGACTCAGGCTCTGAGCTTACCTTCATCAAGGAGGAGCTCATCACTCAACTCAACCTTCAAAGAACCCGCTCATCCATCTCAATTATTGGCATTGGAGGCAACAAGACTACTCACACTCGGGGCGTCGTGTCAATCACTCTACGATCAAGCTACGACTCCTCTACGGTCTCGACTCAAGCTCATGTTCTGCGAACACTCACCTCCAGTCTGCCATCCGTTGAAGCGCCACGTCAGGAATGGCCACATCTCACAGGGTTAAGGTTAGCTGATCCAGATTTTCTAAAACCCAGGCCCATTGACATAATTATTGGTGCAGACTCATATGGCAGAATTATAAAACCTAACCTCAAAAAGGGCGACCCTTCAATGCCAATTGCCCAGTTCTCAATCTTTGGGTGGCTCATTCTTGGACCAGTTAAAACATCTCAGTCTCAATTCAGTTCGTCGCACACAGCTGCAGTCATGCAGCACAGCGACAAAACAATACAAGATTTATTGACTAAATTCTGGATTCAAGAAGAGCTCCCGACAGATACGCCCTCAACGCTCACCCCTGAAGAACAAGAATGTGAGGATCACTTTCGGGCGACACACACTCGTGATTCTACAGGAAGGTACATCGTACGCATCCCTCTCAAGTCATCTCGAAGTCTATTGGGCAATTCCTACCAGACAGCCCATGCCTGTCTGAAGCGAACACTCAACAAGCTCAACAAAGATTCTGAATATCGAAATCTCTACCAAGGGTTCATGAAGGAATATGAGGCACTCCATCATATGGTAAGAGCTCCCTCACTCTCACCTAATACTCACTCTGTTTTTTATCTTCCACATCATGGAGTACTCAAGCTCGACAGTCAGACCACGAAGTTGAGGGTCGTCTTCAATGGCTCAAGCCCGACCACATCGGGGCACTCGATCAACGATCTCATGCACACTGGTGCGAACCTTCTACTCAACATCACGGATGTGCTGCTGTGGATTCGCCAGCACAAGTACATTTTCGCCACAGACGTGACAAAAATGTACAGACAAATCAAGGTTCACGAAGACGACCAGGATCTCCAGAGGATACTGTGGATTGACGAGGATTCAAAGGAGGTGCCCTACAAACTCACCACGGTCACGTACGGAACCAAGGCTGCGCCGTTCCTCGCTGTCAGAGCACTACTGCAGTTGGTCGAAGACGAAGGGCATCGTTTTCCCCTTGCAGTACCGTCAATCACTCATGCCAGATACGTCGACGACATATTCGGCGGCGCCGATAAGGGTGAGACACTCATTACAATTGCTCAACAATTAAATGACCTGTGCAAGGCGGGACGTTTTCCACTTGCCAAGTGGCAGACAACCTACCCCCCATTGCTTGATTCAATTTCTCAAGAAGTGCGAGCTAGCGACTCGTACATTGCATTAGACGACTGCAATACCAAAATCCTCGGATTACAATGGAACTCTCTCAACGACAATTTCTCATTCTCAACAAAACCTATCAGCAATTCAATACTCACGAAACGTCTCATTCTCTCAGAAGTAGCCAAGATATTTGATCCACTCGGCTTCTTAGCTCCAGTCATAATTCGGGCAAAAGCACTTTTGCAGGAATTGTGGCTGCACAGACTCGACTGGGACGATCCACTGCCTTCCCAAGTCACTGCTCACTGGCTCACCATCAGAGAAGATCTCACAAGTCTGGCCAGACTCTCAATACCAAGGTGGTTCAACACCTTCTCCTACTCTACAGTGGAATTACATGGATTCTCTGATGCGTAATTTACATTATCGTATCCTCACCGTCCACAGCTCACAAAGTGTCGACACTCGTGTGCTCCAAAACCAAGGTAGCACCACTCAAGAAACTCACAATCCCAAGGCTCGAACTCACGGCAGCTTTAATGCTTGCAAAGCTCACGAAGTATGTTCAAGCTACTCTTCAACTCAACATCTCTACAACTCATCTGTGGACGGATTCTCAAATATCACTCTCATGGATCAAATCACATGCTTCACGCTGGAAGGATTATGTACGGAATCGTGTCTCCCAAATTCAAGAACTCATCCCACACGCACATTGGAGACACGTTCCAGGGACAGCGAATCCAGCTGATTGTGCCTCTCGAGGCTTAACAACAACACAGCTTGAACACCACGAGCTATGGTGGACGGGACCATCTTGGCTCACTCACCCCAGTGACTCATGGCCCTCTCAACCTACTTTGAAGGACAGTCCAAGCATGCAGGAAGCTCGTCCTGGAGTCTCAAATCTGCTCAACATTCGAAAAGTCGAATATCACTGGGACCTCATTTACAAATACTCATCTCTAAACAAACTCTTTCGTATCACTTCAGTTTGTTTTAGAATTCTCTCAAGATTAAGGAGGTCAACGATTTCCCTACCAATCATCTCACAGTCGCCTGAGGATCTGGAGCGGGCCAGGATCTTCTGGATTAAAACGACGCAGTCTCTTTACTTCGCTCACGAACTAAGGATGCTCAGCTCTGGCGCAACGCTGCCATCGTCTCACCTCTTCAATCGTCTCACGGCCTTTATCGATCAAGAAGGAGTGATCCGAGTCGGGGGCCGACTCAACAACGCTCACATTGCATATGGAAGTAAGCATCCTGCAATTTTGCCTCGCCACTCACGTCTGTCCGATCTGATTATAGATCAAGCTCACCGACAAACTCTCCATGGAGGGACTCAGCTCACACTCGCTCAAATCAGACAGACCTATTGGATCATCGGTGGTCGGGCTCCAGTGAAATCTCACATTCTACGGTGTGTTGTGTGTGCTCGGCAAAGGGGGATCCGTGCCCATCAACTGATGGGCCAACTACCTCTTTCACGAGTCACACCTACACGCCCGTTCACCAACACTGGACTGGACTATGCTGGTCCCATCACTTTACGGACATGGAAGGGGCGAGGCGCCAAGACTCAAAAGGGATGGATCTGTGTGTTCGTCTGTCTCACCACATCAGCGGTTCATCTCGAGCTAGTCACCGACTACTCCACGGAAGGTTTCATAGCAGCCTACAGACGGTTCATCTCACGGAGAGGAATCCCTCACTCACTCTACTCAGATTGTGGCACCAACTTCATCGGAGCCGATGCCACGCTCAAGAGGATGTTCACTCAGGGCTCTCAAGATCAACAAACTCTTGCTCAGCTGTTTGTCAACGATAACACTCGCTGGTGTTTCAACCCTCCAGCCGCACCACACATGGGAGGCAAATGGGAGGCTGTGGTGAAATCCACCAAACACCATCTTCGGCGAACAGTGAGTGAAACAGCACTCACCTACGAAGAGTTCAGTACACTTCTCACGCAGATTGAGGCCCTGCTAAATTCACGACCTCTCGAGCCCCTCAGCGACGATCCTGATGACGTCGCAACACTCACTCCTGCTCACTTCCTCATTGGCCACCCGCTCTCAGCTCTACCTGAACCTTCTGTGGAACACACATCCATCTCACCATCAGCGCGGTGGCAACTCATCCAACAGAAGACTCAACAATTCTGGACTCAATGGTCAACTCATTATCTGCAACGTCAGCTCTCAATCTCGAAGTGGCATCATCCATCCAACGCCATCAAGGTCGGCTCTCTGGTGCTCATCACTGATGAGCGATTTCCCCCTAGCAAGTGGCCACTTGCTCGGGTTCGCACCCTTCACCCAGGGAAGGACGGACTGACCAGGGTGGTGACACTCAAGACCGCCACTATAATCTTAACCAGGCCAATCGCAAAATTGGCTATATTGAATGTTTCAGATTCATCATCAACATCTTCTTCCAGCTGTTGAGGGCCGGGAGAATGTTTGAGATTCGGTAGTTCCGATCTCCGCCTCACCCAACTCACCGCAGCACCTCCTGGACCGCGGAACGACAAGCCCGATCCACAATCAATGCACCAATCAGCTGTCAGCGACAGAACGCTCAGCCAATCGCATTTCCCCACGTCGCGCGATCCTCCAGACTTTGGAGAAGACGACTAACGGAAATCGATTGGCCATATTGATTCTCATTCTCGTTCACGTAGAGTACCAAAGTAGACGCGTCGGTTTCACTGAACGTTTCGTCTCAAGTAACTCGTGAATTCTCAAGGAACTGCTCGTTTCTTGTGCTCACATCACATTTTCTCACCGCTCACACGCTTTTTCTCGTCCTCAAAATTCATCTCGGCTTTTGATTGTGGATCGTGGTAAAGTGCGCGGCCACGTGTTAATCGCGACTCGTCTCAGCGAGACTATAATTTCTTACCTGCACTACGTGCCCTTTTTCACTCACGTGTAACACTTTTTACGATCAGACTCACTCCGCGAGTGTGCAATAAACATTGACTCTGTGCATTTCTCAACACGCTGTGCTTTATTACTGCGCCTAACCTCAAACCAGTAATCACTCACGTGGCCAACGGTCAAACGCTCAGACACAGCTCCTCTATCAAAAAAACCTAACATAATCCAGAAAAATCGAAGTAGGTTTAAACAAAATTTTTTAAAATTTGACAAACGTCTGTACAAAAATCCCAAAATTCGAAGTTATTTTCAACTAAAATTACTCAAATGCAGCTCCTCTATCAAAAAAACCTAACATAATCCAGAAAAATCGAAGTTGGTTTCAACATAATTTTTTAAAATTTGACAAACGTCTGTACAAAAATCCCAAAATTCGAAGTTATATTCAACTAAAATTACTGAAATGCAGCTCCTCTATCAAAAAAACCTAACATAATCCAGAAAAATCGAAGTAGGTTTAAACAAAATATTTTAAAATTTGACAAAAATCTGTACAAAAATCCAAAAATTACTCAAATGCAGCTCCTCTATCAAAAAAACTTTACATAATCCAGAAAAATCGAAGTTGGTTTCAACAAAATTTTTTAAAATTTGACAAAAATCTGTACAAAAATCCAAAAATTCGAAGTTAATTTCAACTAAAATTACTCAAATGCAGCTCCTCTATCAAAAAAACCTAACATAATCCAGAAAAATCGAAGTTGGTTTCAACAAAATTTTTTAAAATTTGTCAAAAATCTGTACAAAAATCCAAAAATTCGAAGTTAATTTCAACTAAAATTACTCAAATGCAGCCCTCTATCAAAAGAACCTAACATAATCCAGAAAAATCGAAGTTGGTTTCAACAAAATTTTTTATAATTTGACAGAAATCTGCACAAAAATCCAAAAATTCGAAGTTAATTTCAACTAAAATTACTCAAATGCAGCTCCGCTACCAAAAAAACCTAACGTAATCCAGAGTAATCGAAGTTGGTTTCAACAAAATTTTTAAAATTTGACAAAAATCTGTACAAAAATCCAAAAATTCGAAGTTAATTTCAACTAAAATTACTCAAATGCAGCTCCTCTATAAAAAAAAACCTAACATAATCCAGAAAAATCGAAGTTGGTTTCAACAAAATTTTTTAAAATTTGACAAAAATCTGTACAAAAATCCAAAAATTCGAAGTTATTTTCAACTAAAATTACTCAAATGCAGCTCCTCTATCAAAAAAACCTAACATAATCCAGAAAAATCGAAGTAGGTTTAAACAAAATTTTTTAAAATTTGACAAAAATCTGTACAAAAATCCAAAAATTCGAAGTTATTTTCAACTAAAATTACTCAAATGCAGCTCCTCTATCAAAAAAACCTAACATAATCCAGAAAAATCGAAGTTGGTTTCAACATAATTTTTTAAAATTTGACAAACGTCTGTACAAAAATCCCAAAATTCGAAGTTATATTCAACTAAAATTACTGAAATGCAGCTCCTCTATCAAAAAAACCTAACATAATCCAGAAAAATCGAAGTAGGTTTAAACAAAATTTTTTAAAATTTGACAAAAATCTGTACAAAAATCCAAAAATTCGAAGTTATTTTCAACTAAAATTACTCAAATGCAGCTCCTCTATCAAAAAAACCTAACATAATCCAGAAAAATCGAAGTTGGTTTCAACATAATTTTTTAAAATTTGACAAACGTCTGTACAAAAATCCCAAAATTCGAAGTTATTTTCAACTAAAATTACTCAAATGCAGCTCCTCTATCAAAAAAACCTAACATAATCCAGAAAAATCGAAGTTGGTTTCAACATAATTTTTTAAAATTTGACAAACGTCTGTACAAAAATCCCAAAATTCGAAGTTATTTTCAACTAAAATTACTCAAATGCAGCTCCTCTATCAAAAAAACCTAACATAATCCAGAAAAATCGAAGTTGGTTTCAACAAAATTTTTTAAAATTTGACAAACGTCTGTACAAAAATCCAAAAATTCGAAGTTAATTTCAACTAAAATTACTCAAATGCAGCTCCTCTATCAAAAAAACCTAACATAATCCAGAAAAATCGAATTTGGTTACAACAAAATTTTTTGAAATTTGACAGAAATCTGTACAAAAATCCCAAAATTCGAAGTTAATTTCAACTAAAATTACTCAAATGCAGCTCCTCTATCAAAAAAACCTAACATAATCCAGAAAAATCGAAGTTGGTTTCAACAAAATTTTTTAAAATTTGACAAACGTCTGTACAAAAATCCAAAAATTCGAAGTTAATTTCAACTAAAATTACTCAAATGCAGCTCCTCTATCAAAAAAACCTAACATAATCCAGAAAAATCGAAGTTGGTTACAACAAAATTTTTTGAAATTTGACAGAAATCTGTACAAAAATCCCAAAATTCGAAGTTAATTTCAACTAAAATTACTCAAATGCAGCACCGCTATCAAAAAAACCTAACATAATCCAGAAAAATCGAAGTTGGTTTCAACAAAATTTTTTAAAATTTGACAAAAATCTGTACGAAAATCCAAAAATTCGAAGTTAATTTCAACTAAAATTACTCAAATGCAGCTCCTCTATCAAAAAAACCTAACATAATCCAGAAAAATCGAAGTTGGTTTCAACAAAATTTTTTAAAATTTGACAAAAATCTGTACAAAAATCCAAAAATTCGAAGTTGTTTTCAACTAAAATTACTCAAATGCAGCTCCTCTATCAAAAAAACCTAACATAATCCAGAAAAATCGAAGTTGGTTTCAACATAATTTTTTAAAATTTGACAAACGTCTGTACAAAAATCCCAAAATTCGAAGTTATATTCAACTAAAATTACTGAAATGCAGCTCCTCTATCAAAAAAACCTAACATAATCCAGAAAAATCGAAGTAGGTTTAAACAAAATTTTTTAAAATTTGACAAAAATCTGTACAAAAATCCAAAAATTCGAAGTTATTTTCAACTAAAATTACTCAAATGCAGCTCCTCTATCAAAAAAACCTAACATAATCCAGAAAAATCGAAGTTGGTTTCAACATAATTTTTTAAAATTTGACAAACGTCTGTACAAAAATCCCAAAATTCGAAGTTATTTTCAACTAAAATTACTCAAATGCAGCTCCTCTATCAAAAAAACCTAACATAATCCAGAAAAATCGAAGTTGGTTTCAACAAAATTTTTTAAAATTTGACAAACGTCTGTACAAAAATCCAAAAATTCGAAGTTAATTTCAACTAAAATTACTCAAATGCAGCTCCTCTATCAAAAAAACCTAACATAATCCAGAAAAATCGAATTTGGTTACAACAAAATTTTTTGAAATTTGACAGAAATCTGTACAAAAATCCCAAAATTCGAAGTTAATTTCAACTAAAATTACTCAAATGCAGCACCGCTATCAAAAAAACCTAACATAATCCAGAAAAATCGAATTTGGTTACAACAAAATTTTTTGAAATTTGACAGAAATCTGTACAAAAATCCCAAAATTCGAAGTTAATTTCAACTAAAATTACTCAAATGTAGCACCGCTATCAAAAAAACCTAACATAATCCAGAAAAATCGAAGTTGGTGTCAACAAAATTTTTTAAAATTTGACAAAAATCTGTACAGAAATCCAAAAAGTCGAAGTTATTTTCAACTAAAATTACTCAAATGCAGCTCCTCTATCAAAAAAACCTAACATAATCCAGAAAAATCGAAGTTGGTTTCAACATAATTTTTTAAAATTTGACAAACGTCTGTACAAAAATCCCAAAATTCGAAGTTATATTCAACTAAAATTACTGAAATGCAGCTCCTCTATCAAAAAAACCTAACATAATCCAGAAAAATCGAAGTAGGTTTAAACAAAATATTTTAAAATTTGACAAAAATCTGTACAAAAATCCAAAAATTCGAAGTTATTTTCAACTAAAATTACTCAAATGCAGCTCCTCTATCAAAAAAACCTAACATAATCCAGAAAAATCGAAGTTGGTTTCAACAAAATTTTTTAAAATTTGACTAAAATCTGTACAAAAATCCCAAAATTCGAAGTTAATTTCAACTAAAATTACTCAAATGCAGCCGACTATCAAAAAAACTTAACATAATCCAGAAAAATCGAAGTTGGTCTCAACAAAATTTTTTAAAATTTGACAAAAATCTGTACAAAAATCCAAAAATTCGAAGTTAATTTAAACTAAAATTACTCAAATGCAGCTCCTCTATAAACAAAACCTAACATAATCCAGAAAAATCGAAGTAGGTTTAAACAAAATTTTTTAAAATTTCACAAAAATCTGTACAAAAATCCAAAAATTCGATGTTATTTTCAACTAAAATTACTCAAATGCAGCTCCTCTATCAAAAAAACCTAACATAATCCAGAAAAATCGGAGTTGGTTTCAACAAAATTTTTTAAAATTTTACCAAAATCTGTACAAAAATCCAAAAATTCGAAGTTAATTTAAACTAAAATTACTCAAATGCAGCTCCTCTATCAAAAAAACCAAACATAATCCAGAAAAATCGAAGTTGGTTTCAACAAAATTTTTTAAAATTTGACAAAAATCTGTACAAAAATCCAAAAATTCGAAGTTATTTTCAACTAAAATTACTCAAATGCAGCTCCTCTATCAAAAAAACTTTACATAATCCAGAAAAATCGAAGTTGGTGTTACGTATGTGGAATTTTCCCATACGCTGCTCTCAAGCATTTTTTTCGAGCTCGCGTCTGCGAAGGGAAAACGCCCTAAAATCCTTTCCGTTTATCAAACACACTAAGGGGGGTCATGATCTCGGCCATCTGGATCACGACCATGGGAACGGGAGTGACACGACGACGACCCCGAAGGATTTCCTTATATGGAAATTTCTAATGCATCCCCACTCATTTTTGGGACTATATAAACCCTTTGGTTTCTACCCTCGTTGGTTAAAAGCTATAGAGTCACGCGTAGAGTAACGTCGTGTCACGCTCGTACAGAGTTGGGTAAGATCGAGCTAAAGTCTCCCTCAGAATCAAAGTTAATCTTATAGGATCCGCGAGTTCGGTTTATATTCTATTTGGCACTTTGAAATAGCCACTCGTACGTCCCCGCATCGCCAGTGCGTCAACACCGTGCAAACTAGTGGTAACTACACACCTTTATTTATTACTTCATCGCGACACTTACATTTGTACCTTAATTGATTATTCAATATATGAATGGTGTTCACGTATAAATCGAGTAGATTCGTTAAACCCATCTTTACCCAGCGATCCTTATAATATTAGTAGCACTCACCCACTGATACAGCTTTACCGCTCGAGTTGTATCAAACATAAAATAAGAGTTACGAGGCATTACTAACATTTCCCGCGACTCCCTGATCAAGCATCAGGTTCGTTCGCAACCCTTTAACCAAAACAAAGCATCTTCTCCAACCCAGTGGCTCCCCGATTTCGCATCGGGTTCGTCCACGAAACCTTACCCTCCTACGGCTCCCTGATTTCGCATCAGGTTCGTCCGTATCCTACAGCTCCCTGGTTTCGCATCAGGTTCGTCTGTAAATCTACCAACTTCCGAACAGCTCCCTGGTTTCGCACCAGGTTCGTCTGTGAATAATCCAACCTCCTAACAGCTCCCTGGTTTCGCACCAGGTTCGTCTGTGAACTCTATCCTAGTGACTCCCCGATTTCGCATCGGGTTCGTTCACGACGTTTTACCCTCCTGCGGCTCCCTGATTTCGCATCAGGTTCGTCCGCGTGTGACTCCATTCCTAGAGGCTCCCTGATTTCGCATCAGGTTCGTCCTCGCCGTCAACAATCCTAGCGGCTCCCTGATTTCGCATCAGGTCCGTCCGCGCACCTAACTAACAAACTCATAAACCATATTCCCTGGGAAATACCCTTCTCGCCGGCCTCTCGCGTTGCTGCAGCCCCGGCTCGTAACAGAACTGGTGACAGCGGTGGGATGCTACTGCATTAGAATCGCCGTAAAATTTGGGTTTTTAAATACGTTAAAATCACTCGTAATTTAGTATTGACAATATACTAGTTTTCTCTAGTCAAGTCACTTAGTAATTTTCAAAATGACAAACACACAGGCGAACATCTCTTCTAACGACATTATGAACCTGACAGTTTCAATTGCAAACTCAATGTCACTCTTGACACAACGGACATGTATACAAAACATTACTATGTCAATTCCGACCTTCGACGGCGAAAGTCCACCCTTGACGCGCTTTGTACAAAACGTGGAAGACGGGTTAACTTTGATTCCGGAGGGTACGGAAGCCGAGTATCTTGCGATAATTCTAACGAAGCTGATCGGTCCAGCACGTAGGTGCACGTTAGAGCATAAATTTAACTCTGTGAAGACGTTAGTCCAACATCTAAAAAAGAGATTCGCGCCGGGAAGAAGTTTGTCATATTTCCAAGTAGAAATCGCAAAATTACATATTCGCGAAGGAGAAAGTCTGCGACAATACGTCGACAGAACCAGCCACCTCGTTTATTGTGCGCGCGGAGCTATTCGGGAAAGGTACCTGGACCACGCTGAAGATTTCGTCAAAGAAATGGAAAAAGACGTCAAAGAAAACTTCATCGATGGTTTACCGGATCGAGTTTCCTGGAAAGTGTCGGCCCAGATTCAAGACATCAAAACACTTGAGCAAGCTTACGACGCCGTGCTGCAGATAGACCGAAAATTAAGGAATCGACGACAGTCTCCCCGTAATGAGTCACCCTCCAGGTGGTCTCGGCGAGACCATTACGCCGAAGATTCCCGCCACCACGACCGTGAAGTGTCGTATCCTCACTCTCCAAGTAGATACGACCAAAACAGGGATCGGTCTACGAGAACATCTGGTTTTGAAGAGGAACGAGAAGGACGAACACGCACGACGGCCTGGACCTTGCGTCACCGGAGCCCCTCGAAATCCCCTTCTTATCGCTCCGACTCATCGTACGCAGATGATGGAGAAAAACTTTATTCCATTCTAAAAAATCCCGATAAAAATCGCAAGCCGAGTTTATATTGCTGGCATTGCGGTACGACCGGACATGACGGAAAATCCTGTAGGAAACATCCGCGTAATCCGAGATACCAACGAGACTCGCGAGATTCGTCTGTCGAATCAAACAAGTCTTTAAACTTCGACCGCGCTCAACGTATAGGCGACACGATGAGCGGAAACAAAGAAGCTCGCCAAAGGACAGTCCGCTTCGAAGAGGAAACCTCGTCAAGGAATCACCTGCCCCACGCATCAAAACCAAGGTTCCAGAACTGGAGTCAGGAACGGGAGAATTCCTAATCGATGGTGGAGCATCCGTCAATCTAGTAGTCATCAATGTCCTGGGAGAAAAAGCAACGATAAACTCTCGGGAAGAAATCGAGTTAACCGGAATTACTGCTAATCCAATTCATACTTTAGGAACAACAATTCTCCATATTCACGAAGCTCCCGCACTTTTCTACGTTGTAAAAGAACTCGCAATAGAAGCAGATGGACTTATAGGAAGCCCATTTTTAAAACAAGAGGAGGCCGAAATTTCCTATTACCATGGGACTTTAGTGTTAAAGAACAAACCAACCCGACCTCTACGTTTTTCAAATTATCAAGACCTACCTCAGACAAAAGAACTACTGTCGCCGACCAAACATCGTATCGAAGCTAGGACATCGCAACAGATTGCTATAACAATAGCAAACCCAAGGATTAAGGAAGGATATTTACCACGTATCAAGACCCGCGAACATCTTTACATAGGGGAAGCAGTTGTGAGGAATAATAATGGAAAATGCTACGTTATGGCAACGAATACCAGCGATGCACCCCTAGACGTAGAGATAGAACCACAAACATTGGAGCCGTTTGATATCTTCGGTTCATCGGATGAAGATTTCTACCCAGCTGTGGAACACCCGTCAAAATTCAAAACTAACGAAGATAGAATACAAAAAATCTTAGAAGCCTTAAACACAAAACATTTGAACAAGGAGGAACTAGTTTTCGTTACAAATCTAGTTAGAGATTTTCCCGACCGATTTTATCTTCCTGGAGATAAACTTGGGAAGGCCTGCGACTTTAAACATTCGATCCATACATCCAGCGATATTCCAATCAACACGAGACAATATCGCTATCCTCTCATACATCAAAAGGAAATTCAAAAACAAATCAGCGCATTATTATCAAACGGTATAATTACACCTTCTAAATCTCCATACAATTCACCCTTATGGATTGTGCCGAAGAAAGAAGACGAAAACGGAGTAAAACGTTGGCGTCTAGTAATAGATTTTCGCGGCCTCAATGAAATAACCATTTCTGATAAGTATCCATTACCTCAAATCACGGAGATTTTGGATCGTTTAGCAGGAGCTAAATACTTCTCAGTCTTTGATCTGGCTAGCGGATTTCATCAAATAGAGATGGATCCAAAAGACAAAGCAAAAACAGCATTCACTACTCCAAATGGACATTACGAATTTTCTCGAATGCCTTTCGGATTAAAGAATGCACCACCCACCTTTCAACGCCTGATGGATCAAGCACTCACTGGACTTCAAGGAACAGACCTTTTTGTCTACTTGGATGACATAGTGATTTACGCATCCTCGTTACAAGAACATAATATCAAAGTCAAAAAACTACTAGACCGCCTTCGAGAACACGGATTAACCCTACAAACCAACAAATGCCAATTCCTGCGAAAGGAAGTTGCATACCTTGGACACATTATTTCAAAGGAAGGAGTAAGACCTGACCCTAGGAAATTAAAAGCCGTTCAAGATTTTCCCACACCCACTACGCAGAAGAACATTCAACAATTCTTGGGGCTCGTAGGATATTACCGAAGATTCGTTCCTAATTTCACCACAAAGGCAAAACCTTTAATTAACTTATTAGGAAAAGGCATCAAATTCAAATGGACAGAAGAACAAGACCAAAGTTTTAAGCAATTACGTAACGAACTTTGTCAACAGCCCATATTGCAGTACCCAGATTTCAGTAAACCTTTCATTGTAACAACAGATGCATCTGATTATGCTATTGGAGCTGTACTTAGCCAAGGGGAGATAGGAAACGACCTACCGATTGCCTACGCCTCCCGCAGCCTAAATAAACCCGAGAAGAATTATTCAGCTACGGAAAAGGAATGTTTGGCCATGGTTTACGCCGTAAGATACTTCAGGCCTTACATCTACGGAACTCAATTCACCCTCGTTACAGATCACAGACCACTAGTTTGGTTACATTCTGTTAAGGACCCCACTTCAAGACTTATGAAATGGAAACTCCGACTTTTAGAGTACGAGTATCAAGTTGTCCATAAATCCGGAAAGACAAATAAGAACGCAGACGCATTATCACGCAACCCCACGTCTGCCTGCCTACCACTTATTCCACGAGAACTTCAGGATCCTGACTTCAAAGTCCAGATACCGAAAACAGACGCTAACGCCGAGACAATTGGGCACCGCATACGACAGTTACGACGCGACAGGGAAAACCGACCCAAGTACCGGGAGACAAGCAGCTCAGACGAAACAGAAGAAACCGCACGTGGGAACGTTCAACATTCTCCAATACTACACAAAAATCGATCTTTTCCCAGCTTATCTCAAGAGGTAACGATGCCAGATGAACGCCTGGAAACCATAAACACTTTTTCGCCCGCAGCAAATTCCACACAAATCGTCCCTTCAGATAAGGACCAGACCTCAGTCGACGATCTAATATCCTTTGAGGAGCCGACCGAAAATACCGTCATAGAAAATGCAACGAATATTCAACAAGATTTACTCAGATTTACACCGCAAGTATCATCAGAAGTCATGGATGAACTTTTACAACCCTCAATAAACCAGCTACCTGCAGGAACTACAGCCGAAGCAAGTGTGGGACAACCACCTGACAACAGGTCAACTGAACCTAGGGTCTTTGACCACACGCTCGACCCTTACCCATTCTTTACTATAGACGCCGAAAATTCAAACGACCTTGATGATCTGGAAGAGATTCCACCACACCAATCGCATACAATTGTTGCTTCTTCAAACACCTTTACCGCTGAAGAAGGACATTACGTACATTTCATTTCTGCCGACTGCAATTTAGTAAACCCCGTTGGAAAATTACTACTAGATACTGAAATAATTAATAAAACAAATCTCCTAGCAGTGCAACCAAAAATGGGACAGGTGATAATTACAGACAATGGACTATTTAAAACGTTCAGTATAATAATCTCAGACAATTTCTTTGATAAAATTAAAAGAGTAGATGTGCTCAACGGATTGAAAACTCTTCAACACACCTTGGATCAAAATCAGATTAAATCATTTCGAATTTCTGCCACTGGGGACCTTCACAAAATACCGTCCAATGAATTTTTCAAGATATTAGAAGAGGTTTTCATAGGAACAGGCCTGCAGATTATTCTATGTAACTGTACCATCACGACTCCATCCGAAGAGGACAGACAGCACATCATCAGCGAGGCTCACGACAGTTTAATTGGAGGACATAAAGGAGTAACGAAGACATACAAACGCATCCGATCTAAATTCCATTGGCCACAAATGCGCAACGACATTCAAGACTACATCCGAAGATGCCAAAGTTGTCAAGAACAGAAATTAGTCCGAGCGAAAACTCGTCAGCCGATGTTGATCACCGACACACCCATAGGAGCCTTTGATAAAATTTCCTTAGATACAGTGGGACCTTTGCCAATCACACCCAGTGGAAATAGACACATTCTCACCATTCAAGATAATCTAACAAAATATTGCATAGCCATAGCAATACCTAACATTCGAGCTGCTACAATTGCAGATGCTTTCGCTAGACATTTCATCGCAATCTACGGTACACCTCGCGCAATCCTAACGGACAAGGGAACTAGCTTCATCGGAACTCTTATGACCAACCTATCTGAAATATTTAAAATCAAACAGATCACAACCTCGGGATATAGACCACAAACCAATGGATCTCTGGAACGAAGTCACATCGTCCTCACCGAATACCTTAAGCATTACATGGATAATTATGAAGACTGGGATTTATTAATACCGTTCGCAATGTTCTCTTACAACACATCCGTTCATGAAGCAACAAATTTCACCCCATACGAACTAATTTTTGGAAAACCAGCTCGAGAACCAAGCTCCTTTCCAATTGGCGAAAAATTAAAATCATTTGGAGACTACTTAGTAGAATTAATAACGCACATGACTAGTATTCGTAATATAGCCTCCGATAATCTAAACAAAGCAAAAATTCGTTCGAAAAATTATTACGATATCCGAGCAAAACCAGCAACGTTTAACGTAGGCGACTCGGTTTACGTACTCAAGGAACCACGAACCAGCAAATTTGATCCATACTACATTGGACCGTATCAGATAGTAGACGTGACAGACCTGAATAACGTCGTATTACGAACACACAATAAATTAATCACAAAGCATCAGGATAAACTAAAACATGCTTACTCTCCATTCACAGTTGAAACCCAACCATGATCTCCGCATATTTGCTCCTGTTGCCTCTTGCTGCCATTAGCAACAGTCAAATCAAATCACCGCTTGACGAAGACACCGGACTCTTCTACGAAAAATTACCCGACATAAGAACCTTCCAATCTCAATGGCGCCTAGTCACATCTCTGGATGTCAATCGGTACCTCAGTTACGCTCCACATGTGAAGCATCATATCTTAACAATGAATCAACTCTGCACTCGTCATGATTCCATCAACTGCCTCAGCAAGGAATTGGGACCTCGATTAATCAAGAAAGAGGAAAACACCGTGCATTATAGCAATCTGATACGCACTGCAATAGGTGACACCTCATATCTTAAAACACCATCCCCACGGCGTAGTGTACCTTTCGGATTTATCGGCACTCTCAGTAAAATGCTATTCGGAACCTTATCGCAAAAGGACGCCGAATATTACAACCACGAATTAAACAAAATATACAAAGACCAACGGGAAATTGCTGAAATAATAGCAAATCAGACACATATCATAAAAGGAGAGTTTTCGACCACACATGCAAGGTTAGTTAATTTAACTCAAATCATAGCTCAACTGACAAAAACGATGGTCATACATTCTGAAGCATTACAAGAGTCTCAGTCAGATGTCAACAAACTACGTTTCGAAGCAGCTATCAGGGACTCAGTATTTGAAATAGAAAGAGGTTTAGATGACTATAGCACCAACCTACTGTTGCTAATAGACGCAATTTTGTTAGCAAAACAAGGAATTTTACACCCTGCTATTCTTTCTCCAGAGCAATTATTGAGATCAGCTCAAAAAATTAAGGAAACACTCGTGTACGAATTTCCCTTAACGCCCGAGGAACTACTCACAGAACAAATCGAAAAAATAACAGATTTAAACGTAATGTTCATCAGAGGAAGGATACTCTTTGAACTCACCATACCTCTTCTAGAACGAAAAACTTACAATTTATATAAAATATACCCCGTTCCATCGACGCACAAACTTGGAACGAAAACGGTAATTTCTTATATCCAGCCACAAACTCAGTTTATTGCAGTCTCAGTAGATGAACAACAATATTTCTCTCCAACGGAAGAATATTTAAAGACTTGCCGGTTACACCACAATCAATTTTTGGGACCAACAACTCTACCAGTATATCAAGCAGATCGACAACCAACCTGCGAATCTACATTATTATTGAACCCTACTGCAATTAATTGGAATACCTGTGCCATTAAATTAACCACACAAGCAAAACCATACTGGCAGACCTTAAATGCACCAGCTACATGGCTCTACTTCATGCCAGAAAATAAAAAGGCACAAATTTATTGCAAAGACAGGAAACCTGTAACGCAAAAAATCTCCGCCATTGGAATCTTTAAACTAGAACCCGGTTGTCAAGCAACAATAGACTCGGTACAACTGAAATCATTGGAAACCATTGACACTTCACAGAAAATTGAATACTACCCCTCCAAACCCTATAATCTATCAATAATTATACCAGAAGTTACCGAGCATCATTTCGAAGCCTTGAAAATAAATGAACAGAAAACTACGAAATGGGAGGATTTTCCGACAGCACTATCGCTTACTGAAATAGAACAACGAGCCAGGAATTTTGCAACCCACCAAACGTCTATTCGGCAAGTACAAATCTCGACTTTTTCCTCTATAGGGGGCATAATAGTAATACTGATCATAGTAACCACAATATTGGTTACGAAATGCAAAACTCAGCAGACCATCAATGTAACAAAGCCTTCTAAAGAGAACCAGGAAATAACAATAAATGTACCAAATACATCTGAAAACCACAGCCCGAGCGCCACAGTTTTCTAAAGGGATGAAACTACTCCCACGAGAATCCCTCCCCTGGCACACGTACAGTTTCAGAGTGGGGGCGCGATAAGGGTTTCTTCCCTATAAAAGCGGGGCATCAGGCCCCTTAGCTTAGTACAAACCTAGCTCCCGAATGTCTAAGAACATCACTACACAGACCTCATCTGACGAGAGTACTAGGACCATAGCAGTGCAGACAGGACACCACGGATCTTGGGAAACCTCATCCCGAGTGGGTACCGTCCTAACACCAGGGCTGTATAACTGCAGCACCGGAGGAACTATCCGGAAGGGACGAAGCTCTTCGACCCGAAAGACCCACACCAAGACAGTGGGAGTCCAAACAACGGAATACATAACTCGTCAACGTATCCCGGATTGGCTAGTGCTTCGAGAAATCACCGACGATAACGTTCGTGATTGGACACCGGGAGAACCGATCATTGCAAAAAGACGCAGAAAATGAAGACCATCTTGGCACGTGACCTCGGGAAGACCTCCCGCTGTCTAGTAATGTACGTAGAGGACCCCACCACCTTCTGGGTCTCCTGGGATAAGTACGCAGAGGCAGCAAAGATCGTGTTACGCGAACTTAACATCCACATGGAGTCTATGCAACAGCTATGTCTACCAACAATGGACGGCATCAGGCCGGGACGACTCGTGACGGTAAGGTGTACCAGGAAGGGTTGGCTTCGTGGGGAGGTCATCAAAGTCAATGGAACCACCTGCACCACCTTCCTTGGCGACTATGGCATCGCTATGGACTGCCCTGTCACGGAACTGCGATCCTTGCCACCCCGGTTCCATGCCCTCCCCTGGCAGACAACAAGGATTCGGCTGAGGGGCGTCAAACTGCGATCCTGCCGACCACTCCAGAGGACGACGCAAATCGCGGAGATGGTTATGGCGAGAAGGAAGGGCCTCCTCGCAGACATCCAGCCGACAATAGACGGCATCACTGCGACGTTGGCGCTGGACCGGCTGCCCGGACAACCACCATTGGACGTCGTCGACCACTGGCTGGAGATGGGCTACGTGGTGCCCAACGACGTATAAATTATTACACCCTCAACATCTAGCGATAAGTACACTAATTACACTACACCACACTACACCCGACAATTTTCTTTCACACCTTTGCTTATGAAAGGATTTGTGGGGCGTTTTCCCTTCTTTTGAAAAGCATCACGAGAATCGCGATGTTTTGTCTTAGGGGGGAGATGTTACGTATGTGGAATTTTCCCATACGCTGCTCTCAAGCATTTTTTCGAGCTCGCGTCTGCGAAGGGAAAACGCCCTAAAATCCTTTCGTTTATCAAACACACTAAGGGGGGTCATGATCTCGGCCATCTGGATCACGACCATGGGAACGGGAGTGACACGACGACGACCCGGAAGGATTTCCTTATATGGAAATTTCTAATGCATCCCCACTCATTTTTGGGACTATATAAACCCTTTGGTTTCTACCCTCGTTGGTTAAAAGCTATAGAGTCACGCGTAGAGTAACGTCGTGTCACGCTCGTACAGAGTTGGGTAAGATCGAGCTAAAGTCTCCCTCAGAATCAAAGTT
This sequence comes from Andrena trimmerana, assembly GCA_951215215.1. Classification (NCBI taxonomy): domain Eukaryota; kingdom Metazoa; phylum Arthropoda; class Insecta; order Hymenoptera; family Andrenidae; genus Andrena; species Andrena trimmerana. The sequence goes on from OX578060.1 coordinate 73,756,267, forward strand.
AATCTTATAGGATCCGCGAGTTCGGTTTATATTCTATTTGGCACTTTGAAATAGCCACTCGTACGTCCCCGCATCGCCAGTGCGTCAACACCGTGCAAACTAGTGGTAACTACACACCTTTATTTATTACTTCATCGCGACACTTACATTTGTACCTTAATTGATTATTCAATATATGAATGGTGTTCACGTATAAATCGAGTAGATTCGTTAAACCCATCTTTACCCAGCGATCCTTATAATATTAGTAGCACTCACCCACTGATACAACTTTACCGCTCGTGTTGTATCAAACATAAAATAAGAGTTACGAGGCATTACTAACATTTCCCGCGACTCCCTGATCAAGCATCAGGTTCGTTCGCAACCCTTTAACCAAAACAAAGCATCTTCTCCAACCCAGTGGCTCCCCGATTTCGCATCGGGTTCGTCCACGAAACCTTACCCTCCTACGGCTCCCTGATTTCGCATCAGGTTCGTCCGTATCCTATAGCTCCCTGGTTTCGCATCAGGTTCGTCTGTAAATCTACCAACTTCCGAACAGCTCCCTGGTTTCGCACCAGGTTCGTCTGTGAATAATCCAACCTCCTAACAGCTCCCTGGTTTCGCACCAGGTTCGTCTGTGAACTCTATCCTAGTGACTCCCCGATTTCGCATCGGGTTCGTTCACGACGTTTTACCCTCCTGCGGCTCCCTGATTTCGCATCAGGTTCGTCCGCGTGTGACTCCATTCCTAGAGGCTCCCTGATTTCGCATCAGGTTCGTCCTCGCCGTCAACAATCCTAGCGGCTCCCTGATTTCGCATCAGGTCCGTCCGCGCACCTAACTAACAAACTCATAAACCATATTCCCTGGGAAATACCCTTCTCGCCGGCCTCTCGCGTTGCTGCAGCCCCGGCTCGTAACATTGGTTTCAACAAAATTTTTTAAAATTTGACAAACATCTGAACAAAAATCCAAAAATTCGAAGTTATTTTCAACTAAAATTACTCAAATGCAGCTCCTCTATCAAAAAAACCTAACATAATCCAGAAAAATCGAAGTTGGTTTCAACAAAATTTTTTAAAATTTGACAAAAATCTGTACAAAAATCCAAAAATTCGAAGTTAATTTAAACTAAAATTACTCAAATGCAGCTCTTCTATCAAAAAAACCTAACATAATCCAGAAAAATCGAAGTAGGTTTAAACAAAATTTTTTATAATTTGACAAAAATTTGTACAAAAATCAAAAAATTCGAAGTTATTTTCAACTAAAATTACTCAAATGCAGCTCCTCTATCAAAAAAACCTAACATAATCCAGAAAAATCGAAGTTGGCTTCAACAAAATTTTTTAAAATTTGACAAAAATCTGTACAAAAATCCAAAAATTCGAAGTTAATTTAAACTAAAATTACTCAAATGCAGCTCCACTATCAAAAAAACCTAACATAATCCAGAAAAATCGAAGTTGGTTTCAACAAAATTTTTTAAAATTTGACAAAAATGTGTACAAAAATCCAAAAATTCGAAGTTAATTTAAACTAAAATTACTCAAATGCAGCTCCTCTATCAAAAAAACCTAACATAATCCAGAAAAATCGAAGTAGGTTTAAACAAAATTTTTTAAAATTTGACAAAAATCTGTACAAAAATCCAAAAATTCGAAGTTATTTTCAACTAAAATTACTCGAATGCTGCTCCTCTATCAAAAAAAACTAACATAATCCAGAGAAATCGAAGTTAGTATCAACAAAATTTTTTAAAATTTGACAAAAATATGTACAAGAATCCAAAAATTCGAAGTTAATTTAAACTAAAATTACTCAAATGCAGCTCCTCTATCAAAAAACCTAACATAATCCAGAAAAATCAAAGTAGGTTTAAACAAAATTTTTTAAAATTTGACAAATATCTGTACAAAAATCCAAAAATTCGAAGTTATTTTCAACTAAAATTACTCAAATGCAGCCGTCTATCAAAAAAACTTAACATAATCCAGAAAAATCGAAGTTGGTTTCAACAACATTTTTTAAAATATGACAAAAATCTGTACAAAAATCCAAAAATTCGAAGTTAATTTAAACTAAAATTACTCAGATGCAGCTCCTCTATCAAAAAAACCTAACATAATCCAGAAAAATCGAAGTTGGTTTCAACAAAATTTTATATAATTTGAAAAAAATCTGTACAAAAATCCAAAAATTCGAAGTTATTTTCAACTAAAATTACTCAAATGCAGCTCCTCCATCAAAAAAACCTAACATAATCCAGAAAAATCGAAGTTGGTTTCAACATAATTTTTTAAAATTTGACAAACGTCTGTACAAAAATCCCAAAATTCGAAGTTATTTTCAACTAAAATTACTCAAATGCAGCTCCTCTATCAAAAAAACCTAACATAATCCAGAAAAATCGAAGTAGGTTTAAACAAAATTTTTTAAAATTTGACAAAAATCTGTACAAAAATCCAAAAATTCGAAGTTATTTTCAACTAAAATTACTCAAATGCAGCTCCTCTATCAAAAAAACCTAACATAATCCAGAAAAATCGAAGTTGGTTTCAACATAATTTTTTAAAATTTGACAAACGTCTGTACAAAAATCCCAAAATTCGAAGTTATTTTCAACTAAAATTACTCAAATGCAGCTCCTCTATCAAAAAAACCTAACATAATCCAGAAAAATCGAAGTTGGTTTCAACATAATTTTTTAAAATTTGACAAACGTCTGTACAAAAATCCCAAAATTCGAAGTTATTTTCAACTAAAATTACTCAAATGCAGCTCCTCTATCAAAAAACCTAACATAATCCAGAAAAATCGAAGTTGGTTTCAACAAAATTTTTTAAAATTTGACAAACGTCTGTACAAAAATCCAAAAATTCGAAGTTAATTTCAACTAAAATTACTCAAATGCAGCTCCTCTATCAAAAAAACCTAACATAATCCAGAAAAATCGAATTTGGTTACAACAAAATTTTTTGAAATTTGACAGAAATCTGTACAAAAATCCCAAAATTCGAAGTTAATTTCAACTAAAATTACTCAAATGCAGCACCGCTATCAAAAAAACCTAACATAATCCAGAAAAATCGAAGTTGGTTTCAACAAAATTTTTTAAAATTTGACAAAAATCTGTACAAAAATCCAAAAAGTCGAAGTTATTTTCAACTAAAATTACTCAAATGCAGCTCCTCTATCAAAAAAACCTAACATAATCCAGAAAAATCGAAGTTGGTTTCAACATAATTTTTTAAAATTTGACAAACGTCTGTACAAAAATCCCAAAATTCGAAGTTATATTCAACTAAAATTACTGAAATGCAGCTCCTCTATCAAAAAAACCTAACATAATCCAGAAAAATCGAAGTAGGTTTAAACAAAATATTTTAAAATTTGACAAAAATCTGTACAAAAATCCAAAAATTCGAAGTTATTTTCAACTAAAATTACTCAAATGCAGCTCCTCTATCAAAAAAACCTAACATAATCCAGAAAAATCGAAGTTGGTTTCAACATAATTTTTTAAAATTTGACAAACGTCTGTACAAAAATCCCAAAATTCGAAGTTATTTTCAACTAAAATTACTCAAATGCAGCTCCTCTATCAAAAAAACCTAACATAATCCAGAAAAATCGAAGTTGGTTTCAACAAAATTTTTTAAAATTTGACAAACGTCTGTACAAAAATCCAAAAATTCGAAGTTAATTTCAACTAAAATTACTCAAATGCAGCTCCTCTATCAAAAAAACCTAACATAATCCAGAAAAATCGAAGTTGGTTACAACAAAATTTTTTGAAATTTGACAGAAATCTGTACAAAAATCCCAAAATTCGAAGTTAATTTCAACTAAAATTACTCAAATGCAGCACCGCTATCAAAAAAACCTAACATAATCCAGAAAAATCGAAGTTGGTTTCAACAAAATTTTTTAAAATTTGACAAAAATCTGTACGAAAATCCAAAAATTCGAAGTTAATTTCAACTAAAATTACTCAAATGCAGCTCCTCTATCAAAAAAACCTAACATAATCCAGAAAAATCGAAGTTGGTTTCAACATAATTTTTTAAAATTTGACAAACGTCTGTACAAAAATCCCAAAATTCGAAGTTATATTCAACTAAAATTACTGAAATGCAGCTCCTCTATCAAAAAAACCTAACATAATCCAGAAAAATCGAAGTAGGTTTAAACAAAATTTTTTAAAATTTGACAAAAATCTGTACAAAAATCAAAAAATTCGAAGTTATTTTCAACTAAAATTACTCAAATGCAGCTCCTCTATCAAAAAAACCTAACATAATCCAGAAAAATCGAAGTTGGTTTCAACATAATTTTTTAAAATTTGACAAACGTCTGTACAAAAATCCAAAAATTCGAAGTTAATTTCAACTAAAATTACTCAAATGCAGCTCCTCTATCAAAAAAACCTAACATAATCCAGAAAAATCGAAGTTGGTTTCAACAAAATTTTTTAAAATTTGACAAACGTCTGTACAAAAATCCAAAAATTCGAAGTTAATTTCAACTAAAATTACTCAAATGCAGCTCCTCTATCAAAAAAACCTAACATAATCCAGAAAAATCGAATTTGGTTACAACAAAATTTTTTGAAATTTGACAGAAATCTGTACAAAAATCCCAAAATTCGAAGTTAATTTCAACTAAAATTTCTCAAATGCAGCACCGCTATCAAAAAAACCTAACATAATCCAGAAAAATCGAAGTTGGTTTCAACAAAATTTTTTAAAATTTGGCAAAAATCTGTACAAAAATCCAAAAAGTCGAAGTTATTTTCAACTAAAATTACTCAAATGCAGCTCCTCTATCAAAAAAACCTAACATAATCCAGAAAAATCGAAGTTGGTTTCAACATAATTTTTTAAAATTTGACAAACGTCTGTACAAAAATCCCAAAATTCGAAGTTATATTCAACTAAAATTACTGAAATGCAGCTCCTCTATCAAAAAAACCTAACATAATCCAGAAAAATCGAAGTAGGTTTAAACAAAATATTTTAAAATTTGACAAACGTCTGTACAAAAATCCAAAAATTCGAAGTTAATTTCAACTAAAATTACTCAAATGCAGCACCGCTATCAAAAAAACCTAACATAATCCATAAAAATCGAAGTTGGTTTCAACAAAATTTTTTAAAATTTGACAAAAATCTGTACGAAAATCCAAAAATTCGAAGTTAATTTCAACTAAAATTACTCAAATGCAGCTCCTCTATCAAAAAAACCTAACATAATCCAGAAAAATCGAAGTTGGTTTCAACAAAATTTTTTAAAATTTGACAAAAATCTGTACAAAAATCCAAAAATTCGAAGTTATTTTCAACTAAAATTACTCAAATGCAGCTCCTCTATCAAAAAAACCTAACATAATCCAGAAAAATCGAAGTTGGTTTCAACATAATTTTTTAAAATTTGACAAACGTCTGTACAAAAATCCCAAAATTCGAAGTTATATTCAACTAAAATTACTGAAATGCAGCTCCTCTATCAAAAAAACCTAACATAATCCAGAAAAATCGAAGTAGGTTTAAACAAAATTTTTTAAAATTTGACAAAAATCTGTACAAAAATCCAAAAATTCGAAGTTATTTTCAACTAAAATTACTCAAATGCAGCTCCTCTATCAAAAAAACCTAACATAATCCAGAAAAATCGAAGTTGGTTTCAACATAATTTTTTAAAATTTGACAAACGTCTGTACAAAAATCCCAAAATTCGAAGTTATTTTCAACTAAAATTACTCAAATGCAGCTCCTCTATACAAAAAACCTAACATAATCCAGAAAAATCGAAGTTGGTTTCAACAAAATTTTTTAAAATTTGACAAACGTCAGTACAAAAATCCAAAAATTCGAAGTTAATTTCAACTAAAATTACTCAAATGCAGCTCCTCTATCAAAAAAACCTAACATAATCCAGAAAAATCGAATTTGGTTACAACAAAATTTTTTGAAATTTGACAGAAATCTGTACAAAAATCCCAAAATTCGAAGTTAATTTCAACTAAAATTACTCAAATGCAGCACCGCTATCAAAAAAACCTAACATAATCCAGAAAAATCGAAGTTGGTTTCAACAAAATTTTTTAAAATTTGACAAAAATCTGTACAAAAATCCAAAAATTCGAAGTTATTTTCAACTAAAATTACTCAAATGCAGCTCCTCTATCAAAAAAACCTAACATAATCCAGAAAAATCGAAGTTGGTTTCAACATAATTTTTTAAAATTTGACAAACGTCTGTACAAAAATCCCAAAATTCGAAGTTATATTCAACTAAAATTACTGAAATGCAGCTCCTCTATCAAAAAAACCTAACATAATCCAGAAAAATCGAAGTAGGTTTAAACAAAATATTTTAAAATTTGACAAAAATCTGTACAAAAATCCAAAAATTCGAAGTTATTTTCAACTAAAATTACTCAAATGCAGCTCCTCTATCAAAAAAACCTAACATAATCCAGAAAAATCGAAGTTGGTTTCAACATAATTTTTTAAAATTTGACAAACGTCTGTACAAAAATCCCAAAATTCGAAGTTATTTTCAACTAAAATTACTCAAATGCAGCTCCTCTATCAAAAAAACCTAACATAATCCAGAAAAATCGAAGTTGGTTTCAACATAATTTTTTAAAATTTGACAAACGTCTGTACAAAAATCCCAAAATTCGAAGTTATTTTCAACTAAAATTACTCAAATGCAGCTCCTCTATCAAAAAAACCTAACATAATCCAGAAAAATCGAAGTTGGTTTCAACAAAATTTTTTAAAATTTGACAAACGTCTGTACAAAAATCCAAAAATTCGAAGTTAATTTCAACTAAAATTACTCAAATGCAGCTCCTCTATCAAAAAAACCTAACATAATCCAGAAAAATCGAATTTGGTTACAACAAAATTTTTTGAAATTTGACAGAAATCTGTACAAAAATCCCAAAATTCGAAGTTAATTTCAACTAAAATTACTCAAATGCAGCACCGCTATCAAAAAAACCTAACATAATCCAGAAAAATCGAAGTTGGTTTCAACAAAATTTTTTAAAATTTGACAAAAATCTGTACAAAAATCCAAAAATTCGAAGTTATTTTCAACTAAAATTACTCAAATGCAGCTCCTCTGTCAAAAAAACCTAACATAATCCAGAAAAATCGAAGTTGGTTTCAACATAATTTTTTAAAATTTGACAAACGTCTGTACAAAAATTCCAAAATTCGAAGTTATATTCAACTAAAATTACTGAAATGCAGCTCCTCTATCAAAAAAACCTAACATAATCCAGAAAAATCGAAGTAGGTTTAAACAAAATATTTTAAAATTTGACAAATATCTGTACAAAAATCCAAAAATTCGAAGTTATTTTCAACTAAAATTACTCAAATGCAGCTCCTCTATCAAAAAAACCTAACATAATCCAGAAAAATCGAAGTTGGTTTCAACATAATTTTTTAAAATTTGACAAACGTCTGTACAAAAATCCAAAAATTCGAAGTTAATTTCAACTAAAATTACTCAAGTGCAGCTCCTCTATCAAAAAAACCTAACATAATCCAGAAAAATCGAATTTGGTTACAACAAAATTTTTTGAAATTTGACAGAAATCTGTACAAAAATCCCAAAATTCGAAGTTAATTTCAACTAAAATTACTCAAATGCAGCACCGCTATCAAAAAAACCTAACATAATCCAGAAAAATCGAAGTTGGTTTCAACAAAATTTTTTAAAATTTGACAAAAATCTGTACAAAAATCCAAAAATTCGAAGTTATTTTCAACTAAAATTACTCAAATGCAGCTCCTCTGTCAAAAAAACCTAACATAATCCAGAAAAATCGAAGTTGGTTTCAACATAATTTTTTAAAATTTGACAAACGTCTGTACAAAAATTCCAAAATTCGAAGTTATATTCAACTAAAATTACTGAAATGCAGCTCCTCTATCAAAAAAACCTAACATAATCCAGAAAAATCGAAGTAGGTTTAAACAAAATATTTTAAAATTTGACAAAAATCTGTACAAAAATCCAAAAATTCGAAGTTATTTTCAACTAAAATTACTCAAATGCAGCTCCTCTATCAAAAAAACCTAACATAATCCAGAAAAATCGAAGTTGGTTTCAACATAATTTTTTAAAATTTGACAAACGTCTGTACAAAAATCCAAAAATTCGAAGTTAATTTCAACTAAAATTACTCAAGTGCAGCTCCTCTATCAAAAAAACCTAACATAATCCAGAAAAATCGAATTTGGTTACAACAAAATTTTTTGAAATTTGACAGAAATCTGTACAAAAATCCCAAAATTCGAAGTTAATTTCAACTAAAATTACTCAAATGCAGCACCGCTATCAAAAAAACCTAACATAATCCAGAAAAATCGAAGTTGGTTTCAACAAAATTTTTTAAAATTTGACAAAAATCTGTACAAAAATCCAAAAATTCGAAGTTATTTTCAACTAAAATTACTCAAATGCAGCTCCTCTATCAAAAAAACCTAACATAATCCAGAAAAATCGAAGTTGGTTTCAACATAATTTTTTAAAATTTGACAAACGTCTGTACAAAAATCCCAAAATTCGAAGTTATATTCAACTAAAATTACTGAAATGCAGCTCCTCTATCAAAAAAACCTAACATAATCCAGAAAAATCGAAGTAGGTTTAAACAAAATATTTTAAAATTTGACAAAAATCTGTACAAAAATCCAAAAATTCGAAGTTATTTTCAACTAAAATTACTCAAATGCAGCTCCTCTATCAGAAAAACCTAACATAATCCAGAAAAATCGAAGTTGGTTACAACAAAATTTTTTGAAATTTGACAGAAATCTGTACAAAAATCCCAAAATTCGAAGTTAATTTCAACTAAAATTACTCAAATGCAGCACCGCTATCAAAAAAACCTAACATAATCCAGAAAAATCGAAGTTGGTTTCAACAAAATTTTTTAAAATTTGACAAAAATCTGTACGAAAATCCAAAAATTCGAAGTTAATTTCAACTAAAATTACTCAAATGCAGCTCCTCTATCAAAAAAACCTAACATAATCCAGAAAAATCGAAGTTGGGTTCAACAAAATTTTATAAAATTTGACAAAAATCTGCACAAAAATCCAAAAATTCGAAGTTAATTACAACTAAAATTACTCAAATGCAGCTCCTCTATCAAAAAAACCTAACATAATCCAGAAAAATCGAAGTTGGTTTCAACATAATTTTTTAAAATTTGACAAACGTCTGTACAAAAATCCCAAAATTCGAAGTTATATTCAACTAAAATTACTGAAATGCAGCTCCTCTATCAAAAAAACCTAACATAATCCAGAAAAATCGAAGTAGGTTTAAACAAAATATTTTAAAATTTGACAAAAATCTGTACAAAAATCCAAAAATTCGAAGTTATTTTCAACTAAAATTACTCAAATGCAGCTCCTCTATCAAAAAAACCTAACATAATCCAGAAAAATCGAAGTTGGTTTCAACATAATTTTTTAAAATTTGACAAACGTCTGTACAAAAATCCCAAAATTCGAAGTTATTTTCAACTAAAATTACTCAAATGCAGCTCCTCTATCAAAAAAACCTAACATAATCCAGAAAAATCGAAGTTGGTTTCAACAAAATTTTTTAAAATTTGACAAACGTCTGTACAAAAATCCAAAAATTCGAAGTTAATTTCAACTAAAATTACTCAAATGCAGCTCCTCTATCAAAAAAACCTAACATAATCCAGAAAAATCGAAGTTGGTTACAACAAAATTTTTTGAAATTTGACAGAAATCTGTACAAAAATCCCAAAATTCGAAGTTAATTTCAACTAAAATTACTCAAATGCAGCACCGCTATCAAAAAAACCTAACATAATCCAGAAAAATCGAAGTTGGTTTCAACAAAATTTTTTAAAATTTGACAAAAATCTGTACAAAATTCCAAAAATTCGAAGTTAATTTCAACTAAAATTACTCAAATGCAGCTCCTCTATCAAAAAAACCTAACATAATCCAGAAAAATCGAAGTAGGTTTAAACAAAATTTTTTAAAATTTGACAAAAATCTGAACAAAAAACCAAAAATTCGAAGTTATTTTCAACTAAAATTACTCAAATGCAGCTCCTCTATCAAAAAAACCTAACATAATCCAGAAAAATCGAAGTTGGTTTCAACAAAATTTTTTAAAATTTGACAAAAATCTGTTCAAGAATCCAAAAATTCGAAGTTAATTTCACCTAAAATTACTCAAATGCAGCTCCTCTATCAAAAAACCTAACGTAATCCAGAGTAATCGAAGTTGGTTTGACAAAATTTTTTTAAATTTGACAAAAATCTGTACAAAAATCCAAAAATTCGAAGTTAATTTCAACTAAAATTTCTCAAATGCAGCTCCTCTATCAAAAAAACCTAACATAATCCAGAAAAATCGAAGTTGGTTTCAACATAATTTTTTAAAATTTGACAAACGTCTGTACAAAAATCCCAAAATTCGAAGTTATTTTCAACTAAAATTACTCAAATGCAGCTCCTCTATCAAAAAAACCTAACATAATCCAGAAAAATCGAAGTTGGTTTCAACAAAATTTTTTAAAATTTGACAAACGTCTGTACAAAAATCCAAAAATTCGAAGTTAATTTCAACTAAAATTACTCAAATGCAGCTCCTCTATCAAAAAAACCTAACATAATCCAGAAAAATCGAATTTGGTTACAACAAAATTTTTTGAAATTTGACAGAAATCTGTACAAAAATCCCAAAATTCGAAGTTAATTTCAACTAAAATTACTCAAATGCAGCACCGCTATCAAAAAAACCTAACATAATCCAGAAAAATCGAAGTTGGTTTCAACAAAATTTTTTAAAATTTGACAAAAATCTGTACAAAAATCCAAAAATTCGAAGTTATTTTCAACTAAAATTACTCAAATGCAGCTCCTCTGTCAAAAAAACCTAACATAATCCAGAAAATCGAAGTTGGTTTCAACATAATTTTTTAAAATTTGACAAACGTCTGTACAAAAATCCCAAAATTCGAAGTTATATTCAACTAAAATTACTGAAATGCAGCTCCTCTATCAAAAAAACCTAACATAATCCAGAAAAATCGAAGTAGGTTTAAACAAAATATTTTAAAATTTGACAAAAATCTGTACAAAAATCCAAAAATTCGAAGTTATTTTCAACTAAAATTACTCAAATGCAGCTCCTCTATCAAAAAAACCTAACATAATCCAGAAAAATCGAAGTTGGTTTCAACATAATTTTTTAAAATTTGACAAACGTCTGTACAAAAATCCAAAAATTCGAAGTTAATTTCAACTAAAATTACTCAAGTGCAGCTCCTCTATCAAAAAAACCTAACATAATCCAGAAAAATCGAATTTGGTTACAACAAAATTTTTTGAAATTTGACAGAAATCTGTACAAAAATCCCAAAATTCGAAGTTAATTTCAACTAAAATTACTCAAATGCAGCACCGCTATCAAAAAAACCTAACATAATCCAGAAAAATCGAAGTTGGTTTCAACAAAATTTTTTAAAATTTGACAAAAATCTGTACAAAAATCCAAAAATTCGAAGTTATTTTCAACTAAAATTACTCAAATGCAGCTCCTCTATCAAAAAAACCTAACATAATCCAGAAAAATCGAAGTTGGTTTCAACATAATTTTTTAAAATTTGACAAACGTCTGTACAAAAATCCCAAAATTCGAAGTTATATTCAACTAAAATTACTGAAATGCAGCTCCTCTATCAAAAAAACCTAACATAATCCAGAAAAATCGAAGTAGGTTTAAACAAAATATTTTAAAATTTGACAAAAATCTGTACAAAAATCCAAAAATTCGAAGTTATTTTCAACTAAAATTACTCAAATGCAGCTCCTCTATCAAAAAAACCTAACATAATCCAGAAAAATCGAAGTTGGTTACAACAAAATTTTTTGAAATTTGACAGAAATCTGTACAAAAATCCCAAAATTCGAAGTTAATTTCAACTAAAATTACTCAAATGCAGCACCGCTATCAAAAAAACCTAACATAATCCAGAAAAATCGAAGTTGGTTTCAACAAAATTTTTTAAAATTTGACAAAAATCTGTACGAAAATCCAAAAATTCGAAGTTAATTTCAACTAAAATTACTCAAATGCAGCTCCTCTATCAAAAAAACCTAACATAATCCAGAAAAATCGAAGTTGGGTTCAACAAAATTTTATAAAATTTGACAAAAATCTGCACAAAAATCCAAAAATTCGAAGTTAATTACAACTAAAATTACTCAAATGCAGCTCCTCTATCAAAAAAACCTAACATAATCCAGAAAAATCGAAGTTGGTTTCAACATAATTTTTTAAAATTTGACAAACGTCTGTACAAAAATCCCAAAATTCGAAGTTATATTCAACTAAAATTACTGAAATGCAGCTCCTCTATCAAAAAAACCTAACATAATCCAGAAAAATCGAAGTAGGTTTAAACAAAATATTTTAAAATTTGACAAAAATCTGTACAAAAATCCAAAAATTCGAAGTTATTTTCAACTAAAATTACTCAAATGCAGCTCCTCTATCAAAAAAACCTAACATAATCCAGAAAAATCGAAGTTGGTTTCAACATAATTTTTTAAAATTTGACAAACGTCTGTACAAAAATCCCAAAATTCGAAGTTATTTTCAACTAAAATTACTCAAATGCAGCTCCTCTATCAAAAAAACCTAACATAATCCAGAAAAATCGAAGTTGGTTTCAACAAAATTTTTTAAAATTTGACAAACGTCTGTACAAAAATCCAAAAATTCGAAGTTAATTTCAACTAAAATTACTCAAATGCAGCTCCTCTATCAAAAAAACCTAACATAATCCAGAAAAATCGAAGTTGGTTACAACAAAATTTTTTGAAATTTGACAGAAATCTGTACAAAAATCCCAAAATTCGAAGTTAATTTCAACTAAAATTACTCAAATGCAGCACCGCTATCAAAAAAACCTAACATAATCCAGAAAAATCGAAGTTGGTTTCAACAAAATATTTAAAATTTGACAAAAATCTGTACGAAAATCCAAAAAATTGGAAGTTAATTTCAACTAAAATTACTCAAATGCAGCTCCTCTATCAAAAAAACCTAACATAATCCAGAAAAATCGAAGTTGGGTTCAACAAAATTTTATAAAATTTGACAAAAATCTGCACAAAAATCCAAAAATTCGAAGTTAATTACAACTAAAATTACTCAAATGCAGCTCCTCTATGCAAAAAACATAACATAATCCAGAAAAATCGAAGTTGGTTTCAACAAAATTTTTTAAAATTTGACAAAAATCTGTACAAAAATCCAAAAATTCGAAGTTAATGTCAACTAAAATTACTCAAATGCAACCCTCTATCAAAAAAACCTAACATAATCCAGAAAAATCGAAGTTGGTTTCAACAAAATTTTTTATAATTTGAAAAAAATCTGTATAAAAATCCAAAAATTCGAAGTTATTTTCAACTAAAATTACTCAAATGCAGCTCCTCTATCAAAAAAACTTTACATAATCCAGAAAAATCGAAGTTGGTTTCAACAAAATTTTTAAAATTTGACAAAAATCTGTACAAAATTCCAAAAATTCGAAGTTAATTTCAACTAAAATTACTCAAATGCAGCTCCTCTATCAAAAAAACCTAACATAATCCAGAAAAATCGAAGTAGGTTTAAACAAAATTTTTAAAATTGACAAAAATCTGAACAAAAAACCAAAAATTCGAAGTTATTTTCAACTAAAATTACTCAAATGCAGCTCCTCTATCAAAAAAACCAACCTAACATAATCCAGAAAAATCGAAGTTGGTTTCAACAAAATTTTTTAAAATTTGACAAAAATCTGTTCAAGAATCCAAAAATTCGAAGTTAATTTCACCTAAAATTACTCAAATGCAGCTCCTCTATCAAAAAACCTAACGTAATCCAGAGTAATCGAAGTTGGTTTGACAAAATTTTTTTAAATTTGACAAAAATCTGTACAAAAATCCAAAAATTCGAAGTTAATTTCAACTAAAATTTCTCAAATGCAGCTCCTCTATCAAAAAAACCTAACATAATCCAGAAAAATCGAAGTTGGTTTCAACATAATTTTTTAAAATTTGACAAACGTCTGTACAAAAATCCCAAAATTCGAAGTTATTTTCAACTAAAATTACTCAAATGCAGCTCCTCTATCAAAAAAACCTAACATAATCCAGAAAAATCGAAGTTGGTTTCAACATAATTTTTTAAAATTTGACAAACGTCTGTACAAAAATCCAAAAATTCGAAGTTAATTTCAACTAAAATTACTCAAGTGCAGCTCCTCTATCAAAAAAACCTAACATAATCCAGAAAAATCGAATTTGGTTACAACAAAATTTTTTGAAATTTGACAGAAATCTGTACAAAAATCCCAAAATTCGAAGTTAATTTCAACTAAAATTACTCAAATGCAGCACCGCTATCAAAAAAACCTAACATAATCCAGAAAAATCGAAGTTGGTTTCAACAAAATTTTTTAAAATTTGACAAAAATCTGTACAAAATCCAAAAATTCTAAGTTATTTTCAACTAAAATTACTCAAATGCAGCTCCTCTATCAAAAAAACCTAACATAATCCAGAAAAATCGAAGTTGGTTTCAACATAATTTTTTAAAATTTGACAAACGTCTGTACAAAAATCCCAAAATTCGAAGTTATATTCAACTAAAATTACTGAAATGCAGCTCCTCTATCAAAAAAAACCTAACATAATCCAGAAAAATCGAAGTAGGTTTAAACAAAATATTTTAAAATTTGACAAAAATCTGTACAAAAATCCAAAAATTCGAAGTTATTTTCAACTAAAATTACTCAAATGCAGCTCCTCTATCAAAAAAACCTAACATAATCCAGAAAAATCGAAGTTGGTTACAACAAAATTTTTTGAAATTTGACAGAAATCTGTACAAAAATCCCAAAATTCGAAGTTAATTTCAACTAAAATTACTCAAATGCAGCACCGCTATCAAAAAAACCTAACATAATCCAGAAAAATCGAAGTTGGTTTCAACAAAATTTTTTAAAATTTGACAAAAATCTGTACGAAAATCCAAAAATTCGAAGTTAATTTCAACTAAAATTACTCAAATGCAGCTCCTCTATCAAAAAAACCTAACATAATCCAGAAAAATCGAAGTTGGGTTCAACAAAATTTTATAAAATTTGACAAAAATCTGCACAAAAATCCAAAAATTCGAAGTTAATTACAACTAAAATTACTCAAATGCAGCTCCTCTATGCAAAAAACATAACATAATCCAGAAAAATCGAAGTTGGTTTCAACAAAATTTTTTAAAATTTGACAAAAATCTGTACAAAAATCCAAAAATTCGAAGTTAATGTCAACTAAAATTACTCAAATGCAACCCTCTATCAAAAAAACCTAACATAATCCAGAAAAATCGAAGTTGGTTTCAACAAAATTTTTTATAATTTGAAAAAAATCTGTATAAAAATCCAAAAATTCGTAGTTATTTTCAACTAAAATTACTCAAATGCAGCTCCTCTATCAAAAAAACTTTACATAATCCAGAAAAATCGAAGTTGGTTTCAACAAAATTTTTTAAAATTTGACAAAAATCTGTACAAAATTCCAAAAATTCGAAGTTAATTTCAACTAAAATTACTCAAATGCAGCTCCTCTATCAAAAAAACCTAACATAATCCAGAAAAATCGAAGTAGGTTTAAACAAAATTTTTTAAAATTTGACAAAAATCTGAACAAAAATCCAAAAATTCGAAGTTATTTTCAACTAAAATTACTCAAATGCAGCTCCTCTATCAAAAAAACCTAACATAATCCAGAAAAATCGAAGTTGGTTTCAACAAAATTTTTTAAAATTTGACAAAAATCTGTTCAAGAATCCAAAAATTCGAAGTTAATTTCACCTAAAATTACTCAAATGCAGCTCCTCTATCAAAAAACCTAACGTAATCCAGAGTAATCGAAGTTGGTTTGACAAAATTTTTTTAAATTTGACAAAAATCTGTACAAAAATCCAAAAATTCGAAGTTAATTTCAACTAAAATTTCTCAAATGCAGCTCCTCTATCAAAAAAACCTAACATAATCCAGAAAAATCGAAGTTGGTTTCAACATAATTTTTTAAAATTTGACAAACGTCTGTACAAAAATCCCAAAATTCGAAGTTATTTTCAACTAAAATTACTCAAATGCAGCTCCTCTATCAAAAAAACCTAACATAATCCAGAAAAATCGAAGTTGGTTTCAACAAAATTTTTTAAAATTTGACAAACGTCTGTACAAAAATCCAAAAATTCGAAGTTAATTTCAACTAAAATTACTCAAATGCAGCTCCTCTATCAAAAAAACCTAACATAATCCAGAAAAATCGAATTTGGTTACAACAAAATTTTTTGAAATTTGACAGAAATCTGTACAAAAATCCCAAAATTCGAAGTTAATTTCAACTAAAATTACTCAAATGCAGCACCGCTATCAAAAAAACCTAACATAATCCAGAAAAATCGAAGTTGGTTTCAACAAAATTTTTTAAAATTTGACAAAAATCTGTACAAAAATCCAAAAATTCGAAGTTATTTTCAACTAAAATTACTCAAATGCAGCTCCTCTATCAAAAAAACCTAACATAATCCAGAAAAATCGAAGTTGGTTTCAACATAATTTTTTAAAATTTGACAAACGTCTGTACAAAAATCCCAAAATTCGAAGTTATATTCAACTAAAATTACTGAAATGCAGCTCCTCTATCAAAAAAACCTAACATAATCCAGAAAAATCGAAGTAGGTTTAAACAAAATATTTTAAAATTTGACAAAAATCTGTACAAAAATCCAAAAATTCGAAGTTATTTTCAACTAAAATTACTCAAATGCAGCTCCTCTATCAAAAAAACCTAACATAATCCAGAAAAATCGAAGTTGGTTTCAACATAATTTTTTAAAATTTGACAAACGTCTGTACAAAAATCCAAAAATTCGAAGTTAATTTCAACTAAAATTACTCAAATGCAGCTCCTCTATCAAAAAAACCTAACATAATCCAGAAAAATCGAATTTGGTTACAACAAAATTTTTTGAAATTTGACAGAAATCTGTACAAAAATCCCAAAATTCGAAGTTAATTTCAACTAAAATTACTCAAATGCAGCACCGCTATCAAAAAAACCTAACATAATCCAGAAAAATCGAAGTTGGTTTCAACAAAATTTTTTAAAATTTGACAAAAATCTGTACAAAAATCCAAAAATTCGAAGTTATTTTCAACTAAAATTACTCAAATGCAGCTCCTCTATCAAAAAAACCTAACATAATCCAGAAAAATCGAAGTTGGTTTCAACATAATTTTTTAAAATTTGACAAACGTCTGTACAAAAATCCCAAAATTCGAAGTTATATTCAACTAAAATTACTGAAATGCAGCTCCTCTATCAAAAAAACCTAACATAATCCAGAAAAATCGAAGTAGGTTTAAACAAAATATTTTAAAATTTGACAAAAATCTGTACAAAAATCCAAAAATTCGAAGTTATTTTCAACTAAAATTACTCAAATGCAGCTCCTCTATCAAAAAAACCTAACATAATCCAGAAAAATCGAAGTTGGTTTCAACATAATTTTTTAAAATTTGACAAACGTCTGTACAAAAATCCAAAAATTCGAAGTTAATTTCAACTAAAATTACTCAAATGCAGCTCCTCTATCAAAAAAACCTAACATAATCCAGAAAAATCGAATTTGGTTACAACAAAATTTTTTGAAATTTGACAGAAATCTGTACAAAAATCCCAAAATTCGAAGTTAATTTCAACTAAAATTACTCAAATGCAGCACCGCTATCAAAAAAACCTAACATAATCCAGAAAAATCGAAGTTGGTTTCAACAAAATTTTTTAAAATTTGACAAAAATCTGTACAAAAATCCAAAAATTCGAAGTTATTTTCAACTAAAATTACTCAAATGCAGCTCCTCTATCAAAAAAACCTAACATAATCCAGAAAAATCGAAGTTGGTTTCAACATAATTTTTTAAAATTTGACAAACGTCTGTACAAAAATCCCAAAATTCGAAGTTATATTCAACTAAAATTACTGAAATGCAGCTCCTCTATCAAAAAAACCTAACATAATCCAGAAAAATCGAAGTAGGTTTAAACAAAATATTTTAAAATTTGACAAAAATCTGTACAAAAATCCAAAAATTCGAAGTTATTTTCAACTAAAATTACTCAAATGCAGCTCCTCTATCAAAAAAACCTAACATAATCCAGAAAAATCGAAGTTGGTTTCAACATAATTTTTTAAAATTTGACAAACGTCTGTACAAAAATCCCAAAATTCGAAGTTATTTTCAACTAAAATTACTCAAATGCAGCTCCTCTATCAAAAAAACCTAACATAATCCAGATAAATCGAAGTTGGTTTCAACAAAATTTTTTAAAATTTGACAAACGTCTGTACAAAAATCCAAAAATTCGAAGTTAATTTCAACTAAAATTACTCAAATGCAGCTCCTCTATCAAAAAAACCTAACATAATCCAGAAAAATCGAAGTTGGTTACAACAAAATTTTTTGAAATTTGACAGAAATCTGTACAAAAATCCCAAAATTCGAAGTTAATTTCAACTAAAATTACTCAAATGCAGCACCGCTATCAAAAAAACCTAACATAATCCAGAAAAATCGAAGTTGGTTTCAACAAAATTTTTTAAAATTTGACAAAAATCTGTACGAAAATCCAAAAATTCGAAGTTAATTTCAACTAAAATTACTCAAATGCAGCTCCTCTATCAAAAAAACCTAACATAATCCAGAAAAATCGAAGTTGGGTTCAACAAAATTTTATAAAATTTGACAAAAATCTGCACAAAAATCCAAAAATTCGAAGTTAATTACAACTAAAATTACTCAAATGCAGCTCCTCTATGCAAAAAACATAACATAATCCAGAAAAATCGAAGTTGGTTTCAACAAAATTTTTTAAAATTTGACAAAAATCTGTACAAAAATCCAAAAATTCGAAGTTAATGTCAACTAAAATTACTCAAATGCAGCCCTCTATCAAAAAAACCTAACATAATCCAGAAAAATCGAAGTTGGTTTCAACAAAATTTTTTATAATTTGAAAAAAATCTGTATAAAAATCCAAAAATTCGAAGTTATTTTCAACTAAAATTACTCAAATGCAGCTCCTCTATCAAAAAAACTTTACATAATCCAGAAAAATCGAAGTTGGTTTCAACAAAATTTTTTAAAATTTGACAAAAATCTGTACAAAATTCCAAAAATTCGAAGTTAATTTCAACTAAAATTACTCAAATGCAGCTCCTCTATCAAAAAAACCTAACATAATCCAGAAAAATCGAAGTAGGTTTAAACAAAATTTTTTAAAATTTGACAAAAATCTGAACAAAAATCCAAAAATTCGAAGTTATTTTCAACTAAAATTACTCAAATGCAGCTCCTCTATCAAAAAAACCTAACATAATCCAGAAAAATCGAAGTTGGTTTCAACAAAATTTTTTAAAATTTGACAAAAATCTGTTCAAGAATCCAAAAATTCGAAGTTAATTTCACCTAAAATTACTCAAATGCAGCTCCTCTATCAAAAAACCTAACGTAATCCAGAGTAATCGAAGTTGGTTTGACAAAATTTTTTTAAATTTGACAAAAATCTGTACAAAAATCCAAAAATTCGAAGTTAATTTCAACTAAAATTTCTCAAATGCAGCTCCTCTATCAAAAAAACCTAACATAATCCAGAAAAATCGAAGTTGGTTTCAACAAAATTTTTTAAAATTTGACAAAAATCTGTACAAAAATCCAAAAATTACTCAAATGCAGCTCCTCTATCAAAAAAACTTTACATAATCCAGAAAAATCGAAGTTGGTTTCAACAAAAATTTTAAAAATTTGACAAACACCTGTACAAAAATCCCAAAATTCGAAGTTAATTTCAACTAAAATTACTCAAATGCAGCTCCGCTACCAAAAAACCTAACGTAAACCAGAGTAATCGAAGTTGGTTTCAACAAAATTTTTTAAAATTTGACAAAAATCTGTACAAAAATCCAAAAATTCGAAGTTAATTTCAACTAAAATTACTCAAATGCAGCTCCTCTATCAAAAAAACCTAACATAATCCAGAAAAATCGAAGTTGGTTTCAACAAAATTTTTTAAAATTTGACAAAAATCTGTACAAAAATCCAAACATTCGAAGTTAATTTCAACTAAAATTATTCAAATGCAGCTCCTCTATCAAAAAAACATAACATAATCCAGAAAAATCGAAGTTGGTTTCAATAAAATTTTTTGAAACTTGACAGAAATCTGCACAAAAATCCAAAAATTCGAAGTTAATTTCAACTAAAATTACACAAATGCAGCTCCGCTACCAAAAAAACCTAACGTAATCCAGAGTAATCGAAGTTGGTTTCAACAAAATTTTTTAAAATTTGACAAAAATCTGTACAAACATCCAAAAATTCGAAGTTAATTTCAACTAAAATTACTCAAATGCAGCTCCTCTATCAAAAAAACCTAACATAATCCAGAAAAATCGAAGTTGGTTTCAACAAAATTTTTTAAAATTTGACAAAAATCTGTACAAAAATCCAAAAATTCGAAGTTAATTTCAACTAAAATTACTCAAATGCAGCTCCTCTATCAAAAAAACCTAACATAATCCAGAAAAATCGAAGTTGGTTTCAACAAAATTTTTTATAATTTGACAGAAATCTGCACAAAAATCCAAAAATTCGAAGTTAATTTCAACTAAAATTACTCAAATGCAGCTCCGCTACCAAAAAAACCTAACGTAATCCAGAGTAATCGAAGTTGGCTTCAACAAAATTTTTAAAATTTGACAAAAATCTGTACAAAAATCCAAAAATTCGAAGTTAATTTCAACTAAAATTACTCAAATGCAGCTCCTCTATAAAAAAAACCTAACATAATCCAGAAAAATCGAAGTTGGTTTCAACAAAATTTTTTAAAATTTGACAAAAATCTGTACAAAAATCCAAAAATTCGAAGTTATTTTCAACTAAAATTACTCAAATGCAGCTCCTCTATCAAAAAAACCTAACATAATCCAGAAAAATCGAAGTAGGTTTAAACAAAATTTTTTAAAATTTGACAAAAATCTGTACAAAAATCCAAAAATTCGAAGTTATTTTCAACTAAAATTACTCAAATGCAGCTCCTCTATCAAAAAAACCTAACATAATCCAGAAAAATCGAAGTTGGTTTCAACATAATTTTTTAAAATTTGACAAACGTCTGTACAAAAATCCCAAAATTCGAAGTTATATTCAACTAAAATTACTGAAATGCAGCTCCTCTATCAAAAAAACCTAATATAATCCAGAAAAATCGAAGTAGGTTTAAACAAAATTTTTTAAAATTTGACAAAAATCTGTACAAAAATCCAAAAATTCGAAGTTATTTTCAACTAAAATTACTCAAATGCAGCTCCTGTATCAAAAAAACCTAACATAATCCAGAAAAATCGAAGTTGGTTTCAACAAAATGTTTTAAAATTTGACAAACGTCTGTACAAAAATCCAAAAATTCGAAGTTAATTTCAACTAAAATTACTCAAATGCAGCTCCTCTATCAAAAAAACCTAACATAATCCAGAAAAATCGAATTTGGTTACAACAAAATTTTTTGAAATTTGACAGAAATCTGTACAAAAATCCCAAAATTCGAAGTTAATTTCAACTAAAATTACTCAAATGCAGCACCGCTATCAAAAAAACCTAACATAATCCAGAAAAATCGAAGTTGGTTTCAACAAAATTTTTTAAAATTTGACAAAAATCTGTACAAAAATCCAAAAATTCGAAGTTAATTTCAACTAAAATTACTCAATTGCAGCCCTCTATCAAAAAAACCTAACATAATCCAGAAAAATCGAAGTTGGATTCAACAAAATTTTATATAATTTGAAAAAAATCTGTACAAAAATCCAAAAATTCGAAGTTATTTTCAACTAAAATTACTCAAATGCAGCTCCTCTATCAAAAAAACCTAACATAATCCAGAAAAATGTAAGTAGGTTTAAACAAAATTTTGTAAAATTTGACAAACATCTGTACAAACATCCAAAAATTCGAAGTTACTTTCAACTAAAATTACTCAAATGCAGCTCCTCTATCAAAAAAACCTAACATAATCCAGAAAAATCGAAGTTGGTTTCAACAAAATTTTTTGAAATTTGACAGAAATCTGTACAAAAATCCAAAAATTCGAAGCTAATTTCAACTAAAATTACTCAAATGCAGCTCCGCTACCAAAAAAACCTAACGTAATCCAGAGTAATCGAAGTTGGTTTCAACAAAATTTTTTAAAATTTGACAAAAATCTGTACAAAAATCCAAAAATTACTCAAATGCAGCTCCTCTATCAAAAAAACTTTACATAATCCAGAAAAATCGAAGTTGGTTTCAACAAAATTATTTAAAATTTGACAAAAATCTGTACAAAAATCCAAAAATTCGAAGTTAATTTCAACTAAAATTACTCAAATGCAGCTCCTCTATCAAAAAAACCTAACATAATCCAGAAAAATCGAAGTTGGTTTCAACAAAATTTTTTAAAATTTGTCAAAAATCTGTACAAAAATCCAAAAATTCGAAGTTAATTTCAACTAAAATTACTCAAATGCAGCCCTCTATCAAAAAAACCTAACATAATCCAGAAAAATCGAAGTTGGTTTCAACAAAATTTTTTATAATTTGACAGAAATCTGCACAAAAATCCAAAAATTCGAAGTTAATTTCAACTAAAATTACTCAAATGCAGCTCCGCTACCAAAAAAACCTAACGTAATCCAGAGTAATCGAAGTTGGTTTCAACAAAATTTTTAAAATTTGACAAAAATCTGTACAAAAATCCAAAAATTCGAAGTTAATTTCAACTAAAATTACTCAAATGCAGCTCCTCTATAAAAAAAACCTAACATAATCCAGAAAAATCGAAGTTGGTTTCAACAAAATTTTTTAAAATTTGACAAAAATCTGTACAAAAATCCAAAAATTCGAAGTTATTTTCAACTAAAATTACTCAAATGCAGCTCCTCTATCAAAAAAACCTAACATAATCCAGAAAAATCGAAGTAGGTTTAAACAAAATTTTTTAAAATTTGACAAAAATCTGTACAAAAATCCAAAAATTCGAAGTTATTTTCAACTAAAATTACTCAAATGCAGCTCCTCTATCAAAAAAACCTAACATAATCCAGAAAAATCGAAGTTGGTTTCAACATAATTTTTTAAAATTTGACAAACGTCTGTACAAAAATCCCAAAATTCGAAGTTATATTCAACTAAAATTACTGAAATGCAGCTCCTCTATCAAAAAAACCTAACATAATCCAGAAAAATCGAAGTAGGTTTAAACAAAATTTTTTAAAATTTGACAAAAATCTGTACAAAAATCCAAAAATTCGAAGTTATTTTCAACTAAAATTACTCAAATGCAGCTCCTCTATCAAAAAAACCTAACATAATCCAGAAAAATCGAAGTTTGTTTCAACAAAATATTTTAAAATTTGACAAAAATCTGTACAAAAATCCAAAAATTCGAAGTTAATTTCAACTAAAATTACTCAAATGCAGCTCCTCTATCAAAAAACCTAACATAATCCCGAAAAATCGAAGTTGGTTTCAACAAAATTTTTTAAAATTTGACAAAAATCTGTACAAAAATCCAAAAATTCGAAGTTAATTTCAACTAAAATTACTCAAATGCAGCTCCGCTACCAAAAAAACCTAACGTAATCCAGAGTAATCGAAGTTTGTTTCAACAAAATTATTTAAAATTTGACAAAAATCTGTACAAAAATCCAAAAATTTGAAGTTAATTTCAACTAAAATTACGCAAATGCAGCTCCTCTATCAAAAAAACCTAACATAATCCAGAAAAATCGAAGTAGGTTTAAACAAAATTTTTTAAAATTTGACAAAAATCTGTACAAAAATCCAAAAATTCGAAGTTAATTACAACTAAAATTACTCAAATGCAGCTCCTCTATCCAAAAAACCTAACATAATCCAGAAAAATCGAAGTTGGTTTCAACAAAATTTTTTAAAATTTGACAAAATCTGTACAAAAATCCAAAAATTCGAAGTTAATTTCAACTAAAATTACTCAAATGCAGCTCCGCTACCAAAGAAACCTAACGTAATCCAGAGTAATCGAAGTTGGTTTGAACAAAATTTTTTAAAATTTGATAAAAATCTGTACAAAAATCCAAAAATTCGAAGATAATTTCAACTAAAATTACTCAAATGCAGCTCCTCTATCAAAAAAACCTAACATATTCCACAAAAATCGAAGTTGATTTCAACAAAATTTTTTAAAATTTGACAAAAATCTGTACAAAAATCCAAATATTCGAAGGTAATTTCAACTAGAATTACTCAAATGCAGCTCCTCTATCAAAAAAACCTAACATAATCCAGAAAAATCGAAGTTGGTTTCAACAAAATTTTATAAAATTTTACAAAAATCTGCACAAAAATCCAAAAGTTCGAAGTTAATTACAACTAAAATTACTCAAATGCAGCTCCTCTATCAAAAAACCTAACATAATCCCGAAAAATCGAAGTTGGTTTCAACAAAATTTTTTAAAATTTGACAAAAATCTGTACAAAAATCCAAAAATTCGAAGTTAATTTCAACTAAAATTACTCAAATGCAGCTCCTCTATCAAAAAAACCTAAAATAATCCAGAAAAATCGAAGTTGGTTTCAACAAAATTTTTTAAAATTTGACAAAAATTTGTACAAAAATCCAAAAATTCGAAGTTAATTTCAACTAAAATTACTCAAATGCAGCTCCTCTATCAAAAAAAGCTAACGTAATCCAGAAAAATCGAAGTCGGTTTCAACAAAACTTTTTAAAATTTGACAAAAATTCGAAGTTAATTTCAACTGAAATTACTCAAATGCAGCTCCGCTATCAAAAAAACCTAACATAATCCAGAAAAATCGAAGTAGGTTTAAACAAAATTTTTTAAAATTTGACAAAAATCTGTACAAAAATCCAAAAATTCGAAGTTATTTTCAACTAAAATTACTCAAATGCAGCTCCTCTATCAAAAAAACCTAACATAATCCAGAAAAATCGAAGTTGGTTTCAACATAATTTTTTAAAATTTGACAAACGTCTGTACAAAAATCCCAAAATTCGAAGTTATTTTCAACTAAAATTACTCAAATGCAGCTCCTCTATCAAAAAAACCTAACATAATCCAGAAAAATCGAAGTTGGTTTCAACAAAATTTTTTAAAATTTGACAAACGTCTGTACAAAAATCCAAAAATTCGAAGTTAATTTCAACTAAAATTACTCAAATGCAGCTCCTCTATCAAAAAAACCTAACATAATCCAGAAAAATCGAATTTGGTTACAACAAAATTTTTTGAAATTTGACAGAAATCTGTACAAAAATCCCAAAATTCGAAGTTAATTTCAACTAAAATTACTCAAATGCAGCACCGCTATCAAAAAAACCTAACATAATCCAGAAAAATCGAAGTTGGTTTCAACAAAATTTTTTAAAATTTGACAAAAATCTGTACAAAAATCCAAAAATTCGAAGTTATTTTCAACTAAAATTACTCAAATGCAGCTCCTCTATCAAAAAAACCTAACATAATCCAGAAAAATCGAAGTTGGTTTCAACATAATTTTTTAAAATTTGACAAACGTCTGTACAAAAATCCCAAAATTCGAAGTTATATTCAACTAAAATTACTGAAATGCAGCTCCTCTATCAAAAAAACCTAACATAATCCAGAAAAATCGAAGTAGGTTTAAACAAAATATTTTAAAATTTGACAAAAATCTGTACAAAAATCCAAAAATTCGAAGTTATTTTCAACTAAAATTACTCAAATGCAGCTCCTCTATCAAAAAAACCTAACATAATCCAGAAAAATCGAAGTTGGTTTCAACATAATTTTTTAAAATTTGACAAACGTCTGTACAAAAATCCCAAAATTCGAAGTTATTTTCAACTAAAATTACTCAAATGCAGCTCCTCTATCAAAAAAACCTAACATAATCCAGAAAAATCGAAGTTGGTTTCAACAAAATTTTTTATAATTTGACAGAAATCTGCACAAAAATCCAAAAATTCGAAGTTAATTTCAACTAAAATTACTCAAATGCAGCTCCGCTACCAAAAAAACCTAACGTAATCCAGAGTAATCGAAGTTGGTTTCAACAAAATTTTTAAAATTTGACAAAAATCTGTACAAAAATCCAAAAATTCGAAGTTAATTTCAACTAAAATTACTCAAATGCAGCTCCTCTATAAAAAAAACCTAACATAATCCAGAAAAATCGAAGTTGGTTTCAACAAAATTTTTTAAAATTTGACAAAAATCTGTACAAAAATCCAAAAATTCGAAGTTATTTTCAACTAAAATTACTCAAATGCAGCTCCTCTATCAAAAAAACCTAACATAATCCAGAAAAATCGAAGTAGGTTTAAACAAAATTTTTTAAAATTTGACAAAAATCTGTACAAAAATCCAAAAATTCGAAGTTATTTTCAACTAAAATTACTCAAATGCAGCTCCTCTATCAAAAAAACCTAACATAATCCAGAAAAATCGAAGTTGGTTTCAACATAATTTTTTAAAATTTGACAAACGTCTGTACAAAAATCCAAAATTCGAAGTTATATTCAACTAAAATTACTGAAATGCAGCTCCTCTATCAAAAAAACCTAACATATTCCACAAAAATCGAAGTTGATTTCAACAAAATTTTTTAAAATTTGACAAAAATCTGTACAAAAATCCAAATATTCGAAGGTAATTTCAACTAGAATTACTCAAATGCAGCTCCTCTATCAAAAAAAACTAACATAATCCAGAAAAATCGAAGTTGGGTTCAACAAAATTTTATAAAATTTTACAAAAATCTGCACAAAAATCCAAAAGTTCGAAGTTAATTACAACTAAAATTACTCAAATGCAGCTCCTCTATCAAAAAACCTAACATAATCCCGAAAAATCGAAGTTGGTTTCAACAAAATTTTTTAAAATTTGACAAAAATCTGTACAAAAATCCAAAAATTCGAAGTTAATTTCAACTAAAATTACTCAAATGCAGCTCCTCTATCAAAAAAACCTAAAATAATCCAGAAAAATCGAAGTTGGTTTCAACAAAATTTTTTAAAATTTGACAAAAATTTGTACAAAAATCCAAAAATTCGAAGTTAATTTCAACTAAAATTACTCAAATGCAGCTCCTCTATCAATAAAAGCTAACATAATCCAGAAAAATCGAAGTCGGTTTCAACAAAACTTTTTAAAATTTGACAAAAATTCGAAGTTAATTTCAACTGAAATTACTCAAATGCAGCTCCGCTATCAAAAAAACCTAACATAATCCAGAAAAATCGAAGTAGGTTTAAACAAAATTTTTTAAAATTTGACAAAAATCTGTACAAAAATCCAAAAATTCGAAGTTATTTTCAACTAAAATTACTCAAATGCAGCTCCTCTATCAAAAAAACCTAACATAATCCAGAAAAATCGAAGTTGGTTTCAACATAATTTTTTAAAATTTGACAAACGTCTGTACAAAAATCCAAAAATTCGAAGTTAATTTCAACTAAAATTACTCAAATGCAGCTCCTCTATCAAAAAAACCTAACATAATCCAGAAAAATCGAATTTGGTTACAACAAAATTTTTTGAAATTTGACAGAAATCTGTACAAAAATCCCAAAATTCGAAGTTAATTTCAACTAAAATTACTCAAATGCAGCACCGCTATCAAAAAAACCTAACATAATCCAGAAAAATCGAAGTTGGTTTCAACAAAATTTTTTATAATTTGACAGAAATCTGCACAAAAATCCAAAAATTCGAAGTTAATTTCAACTAAAATTACTCAAATGCAGCTCCGCTACCAAAAAAACCTAACGTAATCCAGAGTAATCGAAGTTGGTTTCAACAAAATTTTTAAAATTTGACAAAAATCTGTACAAAAATCCAAAAATTCGAAGTTAATTTCAACTAAAATTACTCAAATGCAGCTCCTCTATAAAAAAAACCTAACATAATCCAGAAAAATCGAAGTTGGTTTCAACAAAATTTTTTAAAATTTGACAAAAATCTGTACAAAAATCCAAAAATTCGAAGTTATTTTCAACTAAAATTACTCAAATGCAGCTCCTCTATCAAAAAAACCTAACATAATCCAGAAAAATCGAAGTAGGTTTAAACAAAATTTTTTAAAATTTGACAAAAATCTGTACAAAAATCCAAAAATTCGAAGTTATTTTCAACTAAAATTACTCAAATGCAGCTCCTCTATAAAAAAAACCTAACATAATCCAGAAAAATCGAAGTTGGTTTCAACATAATTTTTTAAAATTTGACAAACGTCTGTACAAAAATCCCAAAATTCGAAGTTATATTCAACTAAAATTACTGAAATGCAGCTCCTCTATCAAAAAAACCTAACATAATCCAGAAAAATCGAAGTAGGTTTAAACAAAATTTTTTAAAATTTGACAAAAATCTGTACAAAAATCCAAAAATTCGAAGTTATTTTCAACTAAAATTACTCAAATGCAGCTCCTCTATCAAAAAAACCTAACATAATCCAGAAAAATCGAAGTTGGTTTCAACATAATTTTTTAAAATTTGACAAACGTCTGTACAAAAATCCCAAAATTCGAAGTTATATTCAACTAAAATTACTGAAATGCAGCTCCTCTATCAAAAAAACCTAACATAATCCAGAAAAATCGAAGTAGGTTTAAACAAAATTTTTTAAAATTTGACAAAAATCTGTACAAAAATCCAAAAATTCGAAGTTATTTTCAACTAAAATTACTCAAATGCAGCTCCGCTATCAAAAAAACCTAACATAATCCAGAAAAATCGAAGTTGGTTTCAACATAATTTTTTAAAATTTGACAAACGTCTGTACAAAAATCCCAAAATTCGAAGTTATTTTCAACTAAAATTACTCAAATGCAGCTCCTCTATCAAAAAAACCTAACATAATCCAGAAAAATCGAAGTTGGTTTCAACATAATTTTATAAAATTTGACAAACGTCTGTACAAAAATCCCAAAATTCGAAGTTATATTCAACTAAAATTACTGAAATGCAGCTCCTCTATCAAAAAAACCTAACATAATCCAGAAAAATCGAAGTAGGTTTAAACAAAATTTTTTAAAATTTGACAAAAATCTGTACAAAAATCCAAAAAGTCGAAGTTATTTTCAACTAAAATTACTCAAATGCAGCTCCTCTATCAAAAAAACCTAACATAATCCAGAAAACTCGAAGTTGGTTTCAACATAATTTTTTAAAATTTGACAAACGTCTGTACAAAAATCCCAAAATTCGAAGTTATATTCAACTAAAATTACTGAAATGCAGCTCCTCTATCAAAAAAACCTAACATAATCCAGAAAAATCGAAGTAGGTTTAAACAAAATTTTTTAAAATTTGACAAAAATCTGTACAAAAATCCAAAAATTCGAAGTTATTTTCAACTAAAATTACTCAAATGCAGCTCCTCTATCAAAAAAACCTAACATAATCCAGAAAAATCGAAGTTGGTTTCAACATAATTTTTTAAAATTTGACAAACGTCTGTACAAAAATCCCAAAATTCGAAGTTATATTCAACTAAAATTACTGAAATGCAGCTCCTCTATCAAAAAAACCTAACATAATCCAGAAAAATCGAAGTAGGTTTAAACAAAATTTTTTAAAATTTGACAAAAATCTGTACAAAAATCCAAAAATTCGAAGTTATTTTCAACTAAAATTACTCAAATGCAGCTCCGCTATCAAAAAAACCTAACATAATCCAGAAAAATCGAAGTTGGTTTCAACATAATTTTTTAAAATTTGACAAACGTCTGTACAAAAATCCCAAAATTCGAAGTTATTTTCAACTAAAATTACTCAAATGCAGCTCCTCTATCAAAAAAACCTAACATAATCCAGAAAAATCGAAGTTGGTTTCAACATAATTTTATAAAATTTGACAAACGTCTGTACAAAAATCCCAAAATTCGAAGTTATATTCAACTAAAATTACTGAAATGCAGCTCCTCTATCAAAAAAACCTAACATAATCCAGAAAAATCGAAGTAGGTTTAAACAAAATTTTTTAAAATTTGACAAAAATCTGTACAAAAATCCAAAAAGTCGAAGCTATTTTCAACTAAAATTACTCAAATGCAGCTCCTCTATCAAAAAAACCTAACATAATCCAGAAAAATCGAAGTTGGTTTCAACATAATTTTTTAAAATTTGACAAACGTCTGTACAAAAATCCCAAAATTCGAAGTTATATTCAACTAAAATTACTGAAATGCAGCTCCTCTATCAAAAAAACCTAACATAATCCAGAAAAATCGAAGTAGGTTTAAACAAAATATTTTAAAATTTGACAAAAATCTGTACAAAAATCCAAAAATTCGAAGTTATTTTCAACTAAAATTACTCAAATGCAGCTCCTCTATCAAAAAAACCTAACATAATCCAGAAAAATCGAAGTTGGTTTCAACATAATTTTTTAAAATTTGACAAACGTCTGTACAAAAATCCCAAAATTCGAAGTTAATTACAACTAAAATTACTCAAATGCAGCTCCTCTATCAAAAAACCTAACATAATCCCGAAAAATCGAAGTTGGTTTCAACAAAATTTTTTAAAATTTGACAAAAATCTGTACAAAAATCCAAAAATTCGAAGTTAATTTCAACTAAAATTACTCAAATGCAGCTCCTCTATCAAAAAAACCTAAAATAATCCAGAAAAATCGAAGTTGGTTTCAACAAAATTTTTTAAAATTTGACAAAAATTTGTACAAAAATCCAAAAATTCGAAGTTAATTTCAACTAAAATTACTCAAATGCAGCTCCTCTATCAATAAAAGCTAACATAATCCAGAAAAATCGAAGTCGGTTTCAACAAAACTTTTTAAAATTTGACAAAAATTCGAAGTTAATTTCAACTGAAATTACTCAAATGCAGCTCCGCTATCAAAAAAACCTAACATAGTCCAGAAAAATCGAAGTAGGTTTAAACAAAATTTTTTAAAATTTGACAAAAATCTGTACAAAAATCCAAAAATTCGAAGTTATTTTCAACAAAAATTACTCAAATGCAGCTCCTCTATCAAAAAAACCTAACATAATCCAGAAAAATCGAAGTTGGTTTCAACATAATTTTTTAAAATTTGACAAACGTCTGTACAAAAATCCCAAAATTCGAAGTTATTTTCAACTAAAATTACTCAAATGCAGCTCCTCTATCAAAAAAACCTAACATAATCCAGAAAAATCGAAGTTGGTTTCAACAAAATTTTTTAAAATTTGACAAACGTCTGTACAAAAATCCAAAAATTCGAAGTTAATTTCAACTAAAATTACTCAAATGCAGCTCCTCTATCAAAAAAACCTAACATAATCCAGAAAAATCGAATTTGGTTACAACAAAATTTTTTGAAATTTGACAGAAATCTGTACAAAAATCCCAAAATTCGAAGTTAATTTCAACTAAAATTACTCAAATGCAGCACCGCTATCAAAAAAACCTAACATAATCCAGAAAAATCGAAGTTGGTTTCAACAAAATTTTTTATAATTTGACAGAAATCTGCACAAAAATCCAAAAATTCGAAGTTAATTTCAACTAAAATTACTCAAATGCAGCTCCGCTACCAAAAAAACCTAACGTAATCCAGAGTAATCGAAGTTGGTTTCAACAAAATTTTTAAAATTTGACAAAAATCTGTACAAAAATCCAAAAATTCGAAGTTAATTTCAACTAAAATTACTCAAATGCAGCTCCTCTATAAAAAAAACCTAACATAATCCAGAAAAATCGAAGTTGGTTTCAACAAAATTTTTTAAAATTTGACAAAAATCTGTACAAAAATCCAAAAATTCGAAGTTATTTTCAACTAAAATTACTCAAATGCAGCTCCTCTATCAAAAAAACCTAACATAATCCAGAAAAATCGAAGTTGGTTTCAACATAATTTTTTAAAATTTGACAAACGTCTGTACAAAAATCCCAAAATTCGAAGTTATATTCAACTAAAATTACTGAAATGCAGCTCCTCTATCAAAAAAACCTAACATAATCCAGAAAAATCGAAGTAGGTTTAAACAAAATTTTTTAAAATTTGACAAAAATCTGTACAAAAATCCAAAAATTCGAAGTTATTTTCAACTAAAATTACTCAAATGCAGCTCCGCTATCAAAAAAACCTAACATAATCCAGAAAAATCGAAGTTGGTTTCAACATAATTTTTTAAAATTTGACAAACGTCTGTACAAAAATCCCAAAATTCGAAGTTATTTTCAACTAAAATTACTCAAATGCAGCTCCTCTATCAAAAAAACCTAACATAATCCAGAAAAATCGAAGTTGGTTTCAACATAATTTTTTAAAATTTGACAAACGTCTGTACAAAAATCCCAAAATTCGAAGTTATTTTCAACTAAAATTACTCAAATGCAGCTCCTCTATCAAAAAAACCTAACATAATCCAGAAAAATCGAAGTTGGTTTCAACAAAATTTTTTAAAATTTGACAAACGTCTGTACAAAAATCCAAAAATTCGAAGTTAATTTCAACTAAAATTACTCAAATGCAGCTCCTCTATCAAAAAAACCTAACATAATCCAGAAAAATCGAAGTTGGTTACAACAAAATTTTTTGAAATTTGACAGAAATCTGTACAAAAATCCCAAAATTCGAAGTTAATTTCAACTAAAATTACTCAAATGCAGCACCGCTATCAAAAAAACCTAACATAATCCAGAAAAATCGAAGTTGGTTTCAAAAAAATTTTTTAAAATTTGACAAAAATCTGTACGAAAATCCAAAAATTCGAAGTTAATTTCAACTAAAATTACTCAAATGCAGCTCCTCTATCAAAAAAACCTAACATAATCCAGAAAAATCGAAGTTGGGTTCAACAAAATTTTATAAAATTTGACAAAAATCTGCACAAAAATCCAAAAATTCGAAGTTAATTACAACTAAAATTACTCAAATGCAGCTCCTCTATGCAAAAAACATAACATAATCCAGAAAAATCGAAGTTGGTTTCAACAAAATTTTTTAAAATTTGACAAAAATCTGTACAAAAATCCAAAAATTCGAAGTTAATGTCAACTAAAATTACTCAAATGCAACCCTCTATCAAAAAAACCTAACATAATCCAGAAAAATCGAAGTTGGTTTCAACAAAATTTTTTATAATTTGAAAAAAATCTGTATAAAAATCCAAAAATTCGAAGTTATTTTCAACTAAAATTACTCAAATGCAGCTCCTCTATCAAAAAAACTTTACATAATCCAGAAAAATCGAAGTTGGTTTCAACAAAATTTTTTAAAATTTGACAAAAATCTGTACAAAATTCCAAAAATTCGAAGTTAATTTCAACTAAAATTACTCAAATGCAGCTCCTCTATCAAAAAAACCTAACATAATCCAGAAAAATCGAAGTAGGTTTAAACAAAATTTTTTAAAATTTGACAAAAATCTGTACAAAAATCCAAAAATTCGAAGTTATTTTCAACTAAAATTACTCAAATGCAGCTCCTCTATCAAAAAAACCTAACATAATCCAGAAAAATCGAAGTTGGTTTCAACATAATTTTTTAAAATTTGACAAACGTCTGTACAAAAATCCCAAAATTCGAAGTTATATTCAACTAAAATTACTGAAATGCAGCTCCTCTATCAAAAAAACCTAACATAATCCAGAAAAATCGAAGTAGGTTTAAACAAAATTTTTTAAAATTTGACAAAAATCTGTACAAAAATCCAAAAATTCGAAGTTATTTTCAACTAAAATTACTCAAATGCAGCTCCGCTATCAAAAAAACCTAACATAATCCAGAAAAATCGAAGTTGGTTTCAACATAATTTTTTAAAATTTGAGAAACGTCTGTACAAAAATCCCAAAATTCGAAGTTATTTTCAACTAAAATTACTCAAATGCAGCTCCTCTATCAAAAAAACCTAACATAATCCAGAAAAATCGAAGTTGGTTTCAACATAATTTTATAAAATTTGACAAACGTCTGTACAAAAATCCCAAAATTCGAAGTTATATTCAACTAAAATTACTGAAATGCAGCTCCTCTATCAAAAAAACCTAACATAATCCAGAAAAATCGAAGTAGGTTTAAACAAAATTTTTTAAAATTTGACAAAAATCTGTACAAAAATCCAAAAAGTCGAAGTTATTTTCAACTAAAATTACTCAAATGCAGCTCCTCTATCAAAAAAACCTAACATAATCCAGAAAAATCGAAGTTGGTTTCAACATAATTTTTTAAAATTTGACAAACGTCTGTACAAAAATCCCAAAATTCGAAGTTATATTCAACTAAAATTACTGAAATGCAGCTCCTCTATCAAAAAAACCTAACATAATCCAGAAAAATCGAAGTAGGTTTAAACAAAATATTTTAAAATTTGACAAAAATCTGTACAAAAATCCAAAAATTCGAAGTTATTTTCAACTAAAATTACTCAAATGCAGCTCCTCTATCAAAAAAACCTAACATAATCCAGAAAAATCGAAGTTGGTTTCAACATAATTTTTTAAAATTTGACAAACGTCTGTACAAAAATCCCAAAATTCGAAGTTATTTTCAACTAAAATTACTCAAATGCAGCTCCTCTATCAAAAAAACCTAACATAATCCAGAAAAATCGAAGTTGGTTTCAACAAAATTTTTTAAAATTTGACAAACGTCTGTACAAAAATCCAAAAATTCGAAGTTAATTTCAACTAAAATTACTCAAATGCAGCTCGTCTATCAAAAAAACCTAACATAATCCAGAAAAATCGAAGTTGGTTACAACAAAATTTTTTGAAATTTGACAGAAATCTGTACAAAAATCCCAAAATTCGAAGTTAATTTCAACTAAAATTACTCAAATGCAGCACCGCTATCAAAAAAACCTAACATAATCCAGAAAAATCGAAGTTGGTTTCAACAAAATTTTTTAAAATTTGACAAAAATCTGTACGAAAATCCAAAAATTCGAAGTTAATTTCAACAAAAATTACTCAAATGCAGCTCCTCTATCAAAAAAACCTAACATAATCCAGAAAAATCGAAGTTGGTTTCAACAAAATTTTTTAAAATTTGACAAAAATCTGTACAAAAATCCAAAAATTCGAAGTTATTTTCAACTAAAATTACTCAAATGCAGCTCCTCTATCAAAAAAACCTAACATAATCCAGAAAAATCGAAGTTGGTTTCAACATAATTTTTTAAAATTTGACAAACGTCTGTACAAAAATCCCAAAATTCGAAGTTATATTCAACTAAAATTACTGAAATGCAGCTCCTCTATCAAAAAAACCTAACATAATCCAGAAAAATCGAAGTAGGTTTAAACAAAATTTTTTAAAATTTGACAAAAATCTGTACAAAAATCCAAAAATTCGAAGTTATTTTCAACTAAAATTACTCAAATGCAGCTCCTCTATCAAAAAAACCTAACATAATCCAGAAAAATCGAAGTTGGTTTCAACATAATTTTTTAAAATTTGACAAACGTCTGTACAAAAATCCCAAAATTCGAAGTTATTTTCAACTAAAATTACTCAAATGCAGCTCCTCTATCAAAAAAACCTAACATAATCCAGAAAAATCGAAGTTGGTTTCAACAAAATTTTTTAAAATTTGACAAACGTCTGTACAAAAATCCAAAAATTCGAAGTTAATTTCAACTAAAATTACTCAAATGCAGCTCCTCTATCAAAAAAACCTAACATAATCCAGAAAAATCGAATTTGGTTACAACAAAATTTTTTGAAATTTGACAGAAATCTGTACAAAAATCCCAAAATTCGAAGTTAATTTCAACTAAAATTACTCAAATGCAGCACCGCTATCAAAAAAACCTAACATAATCCAGAAAAATCGAAGTTGGTTTCAACAAAATTTTTTAAAATTTGACAAAAATCTGTACAAAAATCCAAAAATTCGAAGTTATTTTCAACTAAAATTACTCAAATGCAGCTCCTCTATCAAAAAAACCTAACATAATCCAGAAAAATCGAAGTTGGTTTCAACATAATTTTTTAAAATTTGACAAACGTCTGTACAAAAATCCCAAAATTCGAAGTTATATTCAACTAAAATTACTGAAATGCAGCTCCTCTATCAAAAAAACCTAACATAATCCAGAAAAATCGAAGTAGGTTTAAACAAAATATTTTAAAATTTGACAAAAATCTGTACAAAAATCCAAAAATTCGAAGTTATTTTCAACTAAAATTACTCAAATGCAGCTCCTCTATCAAAAAAACCTAACATAATCCAGAAAAATCGAAGTTGGTTTCAACATAATTTTTTAAAATTTGACAAACGTCTGTACAAAAATCCAAAAATTCGAAGTTAATTTCAACTAAAATTTCTCAAATGCAGCTCCTCTATCAAAAAAACCTAACATAATCCAGAAAAATCGAAGTTGGTTTCAACATAATTTTTTAAAATTTGACAAACGTCTGTACAAAAATCCCAAAATTCGAAGTTATTTTCAACTAAAATTACTCAAATGCAGCTCCTCTATCAAAAAAACCTAACATAATCCAGAAAAATCGAAGTTGGTTTCAACAAAATTTTTTAAAATTTGACAAACGTCTGTACAAAAATCCAAAAATTCGAAGTTAATTTCAACTAAAATTACTCAAATGCAGCTCCTCTATCAAAAAAACCTAACATAATCCAGAAAAATCGAATTTGGTTACAACAAAATTTTTTGAAATTTGACAGAAATCTGTACAAAAATCCCAAAATTCGAAGTTAATTTCAACTAAAATTACTCAAATGCAGCACCGCTATCAAAAAAACCTAACATAATCCAGAAAAATCGAAGTTGGTTTCAACAAAATTTTTTAAAATTTGACAAAAATCTGTACAAAAATCCAAAAATTCGAAGTTATTTTCAACTAAAATTACTCAAATGCAGCTCCTCTATCAAAAAAACCTAACATAATCCAGAAAAATCGAAGTTGGTTTCAACATAATTTTTTAAAATTTGACAAACGTCTGTACAAAAATCCCAAAATTCGAAGTTAATTTCAACTAAAATTACTCAAATGCAGCACCGCTATCAAAAAAACCTAACATAATCCAGAAAAATCGAAGTTGGTTTCAACAAAATTTTTTAAAATTTGACAAAAATCTGTACAAAAATCCAAAAATTCGAAGTTATTTTCAACTAAAATTACTCAAATGCAGCTCCTCTATCAAAAAAACCTAACATAATCCAGAAAAATCGAAGTTGGTTTCAACATAATTTTTTAAAATTTGACAAACGTCTGTACAAAAATCCCAAAATTCGAAGTTATATTCAACTAAAATTACTGAAATGCAGCTCCTCTATCAAAAAAACCTAACATAATCCAGAAAAATCGAAGTAGGTTTAAACAAAATATTTTAAAATTTGACAAAAATCTGTACAAAAATCCAAAAATTCGAAGTTATTTTCAACTAAAATTACTCAAATGCAGCTCCTCTATCAAAAAAACCTAACATAATCCAGAAAAATCGAAGTTGGTTTCAACATAATTTTTTAAAATTTGACAAACGTCTGTACAAAAATCCAAAAATTCGAAGTTAATTTCAACTAAAATTACTCAAATGCAGCTCCTCTATCAAAAAAACCTAACATAATCCAGAAAAATCGAATTTGGTTACAACAAAATTTTTTGAAATTTGACAGAAATCTGTACAAAAATCCCAAAATTCGAAGTTAATTTCAACTAAAATTACTCAAATGCAGCACCGCTATCAAAACAACCTAACATAATCCAGAAAAATCGAAGTTGGTTTCAACAAAATTTTTTAAAATTTAACAAAAATCTGTACAAAAATCCAAAAATTCGAAGTTAATTTCAACTAAAATTACTCAAATGCAGCTCCTCTATCAAAAAAAGCTAACATAATCCAGAAAAATCGAAGTCTGTTTCAACAAAACTTTTTAAAATTTGACAAAAATTCGAAGTTAATTTCAACTGAAATTACTCAAATGCAGCTCCGCTATCAAAAAAACCTAACGTAATCCAGAAAAATCGAAGTTGGTTTCAACAAAATTTTTTAAAATTTGACAAAATCTGTACAAAAATCCAAAAATTCGAAGTTAATTTCAACTAAAATTACTCAAATGCAGCTCCTCTATCAAAAAAACCTAAAATAATCCAGAAAAATCGAAGTTGGTTTCAACAGAATTTTTAAAAATTTGACAAAAATTTGTACAAAAATCCAAAAATTCGAAGTTAATTTCAACTAAAATTACTCAAATGCAGCTCCTCTATCAAAAAAACCTAACATAATCCAGAAAAATCGAAGTTGGTTTCAACAAAATTTTTTAAAATTTGACAAAAATCTGTACAAAAATCCAAAAATTCGAAGTTAATTTCAACTAAAATTACTCAAATGCAGCTCCTCTATAAAAAAAAACCTAACGTAATCCAGAAAAATCGAAGTTGGTTTCAACACAATTTTTTATAATTTGACAAAAATCTGTACAAAAATCCAAAAATTCGAAGTTAATTTCAACTAAAATTACTCAAATGTAGCTCCTTTATCAAAAAACCTAACATATTCCAGAAAAATCGAAGTAGGTTTCAACAAAATTTTTTAAAATTTGACAAAAATCTGTACAAAAATCCAAAAATTCGAAGTTATTTTCAACTAAAATTACTCAAATGCAGCTCCTCTATCAAAAAAAAACTAACATAATCCAGAAAAATCGAAGTTGGTTTGAACAAAATATTTTAAAATTTGACAAAAATCTGTACACAAATCCAAAAATTCGAAGTTATTTTCAACTAAAATTACTCAAATGCAGCTCCTCTATCAAAAAAACCTAACATAATCCAGAAAAATCGAAGTTGGTTTCAACAAAATTTTTTAAAATTTGACAAAAATCTGTACAAAAATCCAAAAATTCGAAGTTAATTTCAACTAAAATTACTCAAATGCAGCTCCTCTATAAAAAAAAACCTAACATAATCCAGAAAAATCGAAGTTGGTTTAAACAAAATTTTTTAAAATTTGACAAAAATCTGTACAAAAATCCAAAAATTCGCAGTTAATTTCAACTAAAATTACTCAAATGCAGCTCCTCTATCAAAAAAACCTAACGTAATCCAGAAAAATCGAAGTTGGTTTCAACACAATTTTTTACAATTTGACAAAAATCTGTACAAAAATCCAAAAATTCGAAGTTAATTTCAACTAAAATTACTCAAATGCAGCTCCTCTATCAAGAGAACCTAACATAATCCAGAAAAATCGAAGTTGGGTTCAACAAAATTTTTTAAAATTAGACAAAAATCTGAACAAAAATCCAAAAATTCAAAGATAATTTCAACTAAAATTACTCAAATGCAGCTCCTCTATCAAAAAAACCTAACATAATCCAGAAAAATCGAAGTTGGTTTCAACAAAAATTTTTTAAAACTTGACAAACATCTGTACAAAAATCTCAAAATTCGAAGTTAATTTCAACTAAAATTACTCAAATGCAGCTCCGCTACCAAAAAAACCTAACGTAATCCAGAGTAATCGAAGTTGGTTTCAACAAAATTTTTTAAAATTTGACAAAAATCTGTACAAAAATCCAAAAATTCGAAGTTATTTTCAACTAAAATTACTCAAATGCAGCTCCTCTATCAAAAGAACCTAACATAATCCAGAAAAATCGAAGTTGGGTTCAACAAAATTTTTTAAAATTAGACAAAAATCTGAACAAAAATCCAAAAATTCAAAGATAATTTCAACTAGAATTACTCAAATGCAGCTCCTCTATCAAAAAAACCTAACATAATCCAGAAAAATCGAAGTTGGTTTCAACAAAATTTTTAAAATTTGACAAAAATCTGTACAAAGATCCAAAAATTCGATGTTAATTACAACTAAAATTACTCAAATGCAGCTCCTCTATCAAAAGAACCTAACATAATCCAGAAAAATCGAAGTTGGGTTCAACAAAATTTTTTAAAATTAGACAAAAATCTGAACAAAAATCCAAAAATTCAAAGATAATTTCAACCAGAATTACTCAAATGCAGCTCGTCTGTCAAAAAAAACTAACATAATCCAGAAAAATCGAAGTTGGTTTCAACAAAATTTTTTAAAATTTGACAAAAATCTGTACAAAGATCCAAAAATTCGAAGTTAATTACAACTAAAAATACTCAAATGCAGCTCCTCTATCAAAAAAACTTTACATAATCCAGAGAAATCGATGTTGGTTTCAACAAAATTTTTTAAAATTTTACAAATATCTGTACAAAAATCCAAAAATCGAAGTTAATTTCAACTAGAATTACTCAAATGCAGCTCGTCTGTCAAAAAAAACTAACATAATCCAGAAAAATCGAAGTTGGTTTCAACAAAATTTTTTAAAATTTGACAAAAATCTGTACAAGAATCCAAAAATTCGAAGTTATTTTCAACTAAAAATACTCAAATGCAGCTCCTCTATCAAAAAAACTTTACATAATCCAGAGAAATCGATGTTGGTTTCAACAAAATTTTTTAAAATTTTACAAATATCTGTACAAAAATCCAAAAATTCGAAGTTAATTTCAACTAAAATTACTCAAATGCAGCTCCTCTATCAAAAAAACCTAACATAATCCAGAAAAATCGAAGTAGGTTTAAACAAAATGTCTTAAAATTTGACAAAAATCTTTACAAAAATCCAAAAATTCGAAGTTATTTTCAACTAAAATTACTCAAATGCAGCTCCTCTATCAAAAAAACCTAACATAATCCAGAAAAATCGAAGTAGGTTTAAACAAAATTTTTTAAAATTTGACAAAAATGTGTACAAAAATCCAAAAATTCGAAGTTAATTTCAACTAAAATTACTCAAATGCAGCTGCTCAATCAAAAAAACCTAACATAATCCAGAAAAATCGAAGTTGGTTTCAACAAAAATTTTTTAAAATTTGACAAACATCTGTACAAAAATCCAAAAATTCGAAGTTAATTTCAACTAAAATCACTCAAATGCAGCTCCTCTTACAAAAAAACCTAACATAATCCAGAAAAATCGAAGTTGGATTCAACAAAATTTTTTAAAATTTGACAAAAATCTGTACAAGAATCCCAAAATTCGAAGTTAATTTCAACTAAAATTACTCAAATGCAGCTCCTCTATCAAAAAAACCTAACATAATCCAGAAAAATCGAAGTTGGGTTCAACAAAATTTTATAAAATTTGACAAAAATCTGCACAAAAATCCAAAAATTCGTAGTTAATTTCAACTAAAATTACTCAAATGCAGCTCCTCTATCAAAAAAACCTAACATATTCCAGAAAAATCGAAGTTGGTTTCAACAAAATTTTTTAAAATTTGACAAACATCTGTAGAAAAATCCCAAAATTCGAAGTTAATTTCAACTAAAATTACTCAAATGCAGCTCCGCTACCAAAAAAACCTAACGTAATCCAGAGTAATCGAAGTTGGTTTCAACAAAATTATTTAAAATTTGACAAAAATCTGTACAAAAATCCAAAAATTTGAAGTTAATTTCAACTAAAATTACGCAAATGCAGCTCCTCTATCAAAAAAACCTAACATAATCCAGAAAAATCGAAGTAGGTTTAAACAAAATTTTTTAAAATTTGACAAAAATCTGTACAAAAATCCAAAAATTCGAAGTTAATTACAACTAAAATTACTCAAATGCAGCTCCTCTATCCAAAAAACCTAACATAATCCAGAAAAATCGAAGTTGGTTTCACCAAAATTTTTTAAAATTTGACAAAATCTGTACAAAAATCCAAAAATTCGAAGTTAATTTCAACTAAAATTACTCAAATGCAGCTCCGCTACCAAAGAAACCTAACGTAATCCAGAGTAATCGAAGTTGGTTTGAACAAAATTTTTTAAAATTTGACAAAAATCTGTACAAAGATCCAAAAATTCGAAGTTAATTACAACTAAAATTACTCAAATGCAGCTCCTCTATCAAAAGAACCTAACATAATCCAGAAAAATCGAAGTTGGTTTCAACAAAATTTTTAAAATTTGACAAAAATCTGTACAAAGATCCAAAAATTCGAAGTTAATTACAACTAAAATTACTCAAATGCAGCTCCTCTATCCAAAAAACCTAAAATAATCCAGAAAAATCGAAGTTGGTTTCAACAAAATTTTTTAAAATTTGACAAAAATCTGTACAAAAATCCAAAAATTCGAAGTTAATTTCAACTAAAATTACTCAAATGCAGCTCCTCTATCAAAAAAACCTAACATAATCCAGAAAAATCGAAGTAGGTTTAAACAAAATTTTTTAAAATTTGACAAAAATCTGTACAAAAATCCAAAAATTCGAAGTTAATTTCAACTAAAATTACTCAAATGCAGCTCCTCTATCCAAAAAACCTAACATAATCCAGAAAAATCGAAGTTGGGTTCTACAAAATTTTATAAAATTTTACAAATATCTGCACAAAAATCAAAAAATTCGAAGTTAATTACAACTAAAATTACTCATATGCAGCTCCTCTATCCAAAAAACCTAACATAATCCAGAAAAATCGAAGTTGGTTTCAACAAAATTTTTTAAAATTTCACAAAAATCTGTACAAAAATCCAAAAATTCGAAGTTAATTTCAACTAAAATTACTCAAATGCAGCTCCTTTATAAAAAAACCTAACACATTCCAGAAAAATCGAAGTTGGTTTCAACAAAATTTTTTAAAATTTGTCAAATATCTGTACAAGAATCCAAAAATTCGAAGCTAATTTCAACTAAAATTACTCAAATGCAGCTTCTCTATCAAAAAAACTTTACATAATCCAGAGAAATCGATGTTGGTTTCAACAAAATTTTTTAAAATTTTACAAATATCTGTACAAAAATCCAAAAATCGAAGTTAATTTCAACTAAAATTACTCAAATGCAGCTCCGCTACCAAAAAAACCTAACGTAATCCAGAGTAATCGAAGTTGGTTTCAACAAAATTTTTTAAAATTTGACAAAAATCTGTACAAAAATCCAAAAATTCGAAGTTATTTTCAACTAAAATTACTCAAATGCAGCTCCTCTATCAAAAGAACCTAACATAATCCAGAAAAATCGAAGTTGGGTTCAACAAAATTTTTTAAAATTAGACAAAAATCTGAACAAAAATCCAAAAATTCAAAGATAATTTCAACTAGAATTACTCAAATGCAGCTCCTCTATCAAAAAAACCTAACATAATCCAGAAAAATCGAAGTTGGTTTCAACAAAATTTTTTAAAATTTGACAAAAATCTGTACAAAGATCCAAAAATTCGATGTTAATTACAACTAAAATTACTCAAATGCAGCTCCTCTATCAAAAAAACCTAACATAATCCAGAAAAATCGAAGTAGGTTTAAACAAAATTTTTTAAAATTTGACAAAAATCTGTACAAAAATCCAAAAATTCGAAGTTAATTTCAACTAAAATTACTCAAATGCAGCTCCTCTATCCAAAAAACCTAACATAATCCAGAAAAATCGAAGTTGGGTTCTACAAAATTTTATAAAATTTTACAAATATCTGCACAAAAATCAAAAAATTCGAAGTTAATTACAACTAAAATTACTCATATGCAGCTCCTCTATCCAAAAAACCTAACATAATCCAGAAAAATCGAAGTTGGTTTCAACAAAATTTTTTAAAATTTCACAAAAATCTGTACAAAAATCCAAAAATTCGAAGTTAATTTCAACTAAAATTACTCAAATGCAGCTCCTTTATAAAAAAACCTAACACATTCCAGAAAAATCGAAGTTGGTTTCAACAAAATTTTTTAAAATTTGTCAAATATCTGTACAAGAATCCAAAAATTCGAAGCTAATTTCAACTAAAATTACTCAAATGCAGCTTCTCTATCAAAAAAACTTTACATAATCCAGAGAAATCGATGTTGGTTTCAACAAAATTTTTTAAAATTTTACAAATATCTGTACAAAAATCCAAAAATCGAAGTTAATTTCAACTAAAATTACTCAAATGCAGCTCCGCTACCAAAAAAACCTAACGTAATCCAGAGTAATCGAAGTTGGTTTCAACAAAATTTTTTAAAATTTGACAAAAATCTGTACAAAAATCCAAAAATTCGAAGTTATTTTCAACTAAAATTACTCAAATGCAGCTCCTCTATCAAAAGAACCTAACATAATCCAGAAAAATCGAAGTTGGGTTCAACAAAATTTTTTAAAATTAGACAAAAATCTGAACAAAAATCCAAAAATTCAAAGATAATTTCAACTAGAATTACTCAAATGCAGCTCCTCTATCAAAAAAACCTAACATAATCCAGAAA
The DNA here is from genome assembly GCA_951215215.1 of Andrena trimmerana. NCBI lineage: Eukaryota > Metazoa > Arthropoda > Insecta > Hymenoptera > Andrenidae > Andrena > Andrena trimmerana. The sequence goes on from OX578060.1 coordinate 73,800,662, forward strand.
AATCGAAGTTGGTTTCAACAAAATTTTTTAAAATTTGACAAAAATCTGTACAAAGATCCAAAAATTCGATGTTAATTACAACTAAAATTACTCAAATGCAGCTCCTCTATCAAAAGAACCTAACATAATCCAGAAAAATCGAAGTTGGGTTCAACAAAATTTTTTAAAATTAGACAAAAATCTGAACAAAAATCCAAAAATTCAAAGATAATTTCAACCAGAATTACTCAAATGCAGCTCGTCTGTCAAAAAAAACTAACATAATCCAGAAAAATCGAAGTTGGTTTCAACAAAATTTTTTAAAATTTGACAAAAATCTGTACAAAGATCCAAAAATTCGAAGTTAATTACAACTAAAAATACTCAAATGCAGCTCCTCTATCAAAAAAACTTTACATAATCCAGAGAAATCGATGTTGGTTTCAACAAAATTTTTTAAAATTTTACAAATATCTGTACAAAAATCCAAAAATCGAAGTTAATTTCAACTAGAATTACTCAAATGCAGCTCGTCTGTCAAAAAAAACTAACATAATCCAGAAAAATCGAAGTTGGTTTCAACAAAATTTTTTAAAATTTGACAAAAATCTGTACAAGAATCCAAAAATTCGAAGTTATTTTCAACTAAAAATACTCAAATGCAGCTCCTCTATCAAAAAAACTTTACATAATCCAGAGAAATCGATGTTGGTTTCAACAAAATTTTTTAAAATTTTACAAATATCTGTACAAAAATCCAAAAATTCGAAGTTAATTTACACTAAAATTACTCAAATGCAGCTCCTCTATCAAAAAAACCTAACATAATCCAGAAAAATCGAAGTAGGTTTAAACAAAATGTCTTAAAATTTGACAAAAATCTTTACAAAAATCCAAAAATTCGAAGTTATTTTCAACTAAAATTACTCAAATGCAGCTCCTCTATCAAAAAAACTTTACATAATCCAGAGAAATCGATGTTGGTTTCAACAAAATTTTTTAAAATTTTACAAATATCTGTACAAAAATCCAAAAATTCGAAGTTAATTTCAACTAAAATTACTCAAATGCAGCTCCTCTATCAAAAAAACCTAACATAATCCAGAAAAATCGAAGTAGGTTTAAACAAAATTTTTTAAAATTTGACAAAAATGTGTACAAAAATCCAAAAATTCGAAGTTAATTTCAACTAAAATTACTCAAATGCAGCTGCTCAATCAAAAAAACCTAACATAATCCAGAAAAATCGAAGTTGGTTTCAACAAAAATTTTTTAAAATTTGACAAACATCTGTACAAAAATCCAAAAATTCGAAGTTAATTTCAACTAAAATCACTCAAATGCAGCTCCTCTTACAAAAAAACCTAACATAATCCAGAAAAATCGAAGTTGGATTCAACAAAATTTTTTAAAATTTGACAAAAATCTGTACAAGAATCCCAAAATTCGAAGTTAATTTCAACTAAAATTACTCAAATGCAGCTCCTCTATCAAAAAAACCTAACATAATCCAGAAAAATCGAAGTTGGGTTCAACAAAATTTTATAAAATTTGACAAAAATCTGCACAAAAATCCAAAAATTCGTAGTTAATTTCAACTAAAATTACTCAAATGCAGCTCCTCTATCAAAAAAACCTAACATATTCCAGAAAAATCGAAGTTGGTTTCAACAAAATTTTTTAAAATTTGACAAACATCTGTAGAAAAATCCCAAAATTCGAAGTTAATTTCAACTAAAATTACTCAAATGCAGCCCCTCTATCAAAAAAACTTTACATAATCCAGAAAAGAAGAAGTTGGTTTCAACAAAATTTTTAAAATTTGACAAATATCTTTACAAAAATCCAAAAATTCGAAGTTATTTTCAACTAAAATTACTCAAATGCAGCCCCTCTATCAAAAAAACCTAACATAATCCAGAAAAATCGAAGTTGGGTTCAATAAAATTTTTTAAAATTTGACAAAAATCTGAACAAAAATCCAAAAATTCGGAGATAATTTCAACTAGAATTACTCAAATGCAGCTCGTCTATCAAAAAAACCTAACATAATCCAGAAAAATCGAAATAGGCTTCAACAAAATTTTTTAAAATTTGAGAAAAATCTGTTCAAAAATCCAAAAATTCTAATTTAATTACAACTAAAATTACTCAAATGCAGCTCCTCTATCCAAAAAACCTAACATAATCCAGACAAATCGAAATAGGCTTCAACAAATTTTTTAAAATTTGAGAAAAATCTGTTCATAAATCCAAAAATTCGAAGTTAATTTCAACTAAAATTACTCAAATGCAGCTCCTCTACCAAAAAACCTAACGTAATCCAGAATAATCGAAGTTGGTTTCAACATAATTTTTTAAAATTTGACAAAAATCTGTATAAAAATCCAAAAATTCGAAGTTAATTTCAACTAAAATTACTCAAATGCAGCTCCTCTACCAAAAAAACCTAACTTAATCCAGAATAATCGAAGTTGGTTTCAACATAATTTTTTAAAATTTGACAAAAATCTGATCAAAAATCCAAAAAATCGAAGTTAATTTCAACTAGAATTACTCAAATGCAGCTCGTCTATCAAAAAAAACCTAACATAATCCAGAAAAATCGAAATAGGCTTCAAAAAAATTTTTTAAAATTTGAGAAAAATCTGTTCAAAAATCCAAAAATTCGAATTTAATTACAACTAAAATTACTCAAATGCAGCTCCTCTATCCAAAAAACCTAACATAATCCAGAAAAATCGAAATAGGCTTCAACAAATTTTTTAAAATTGGAGAAAATTCTGTTCAAAAATCCAAAAATTCGAAGTTAATTTCAACTAGAATTACTCAAATGCAGCTCGTCTATCAAAAAAACCTAACATAATCCAGAAAAATCGAAATAGGCTTCAACAAAATTTTTTAAAATTTGAGAAAAATCTGTTCAAAAATCCAAAAATTCTAATTTAATTACAACTAAAATTACTCAAATGCAGCTCCTCTATCCAAAAAACCTAACATAATCAGAAAAATCGAAATAGGCTTCAACAAATTTTTTAATATTTGAGAAAAATCTGTTTAAAAATCCAAAAATTCGAAGTTAATTTCAACTAGAATTACTCAAATGCAGCTCCTCTATCAAAAAAACCTAACATAATCCAGAAAAGTCGAAGTTGGGTTCAACAAAATTTTTTAAAATTTGACAAAAATCTGTACAAAAATCCAAAAATTCGAAGTTATTTTCAACTAAAATTACTCAAATGCAGCTCCTCTATCAAAAAACCTAACATAATCCAGAAAAATCGAAGATGGTTTCAACACAATTTTTTAAAATTTGACAAAAATCTGTACAAAAATCCAAAAACTCGAAGATATTTTCAACTAAAATTACTCAAATGCAGCTCCTCTATCAAAAAATCTTTACATAATCCAGAAAAAAAGAAGTTGGTTTCAACAAAATTTTTTAAAATTTGATAAAAATCTGTACAAAAATCCAAAAATTCGAAGTTATTTACAACTAAAATTACTCAAATGCAGCCCCTCTATCAAAAAAACCTAACATAATCCAGAAAAATCGAAGTTGGGTTCAATAAAATTTTTTAAAATTTGACAAAAATCTGAACAAAAATCCAAAAATTCGAAGATAATTTCAACTAGAATTACTCAAATGCAGCTCCTCTATCAAAAAAACCTAACATAATCCAGAAAAGTCGAAGTTGGGTTCAACAAAATTTTTTAAAATTTGACAAAAATCTGTACAAAAATCCAAAAATTCGAAGTTATTTTCAACTAAAATTACTCAAATGCAGCTCCTCTATCAAAAAACCTAACATAATCCAGAAAAATCGAAGATGGTTTCAACACAATTTTTTAAAATTTGACAAAAATCTGTACAAAAATCCAAAAACTCGAAGTTATTTTCAACTAAAATTACTCAAATGCAGCCCCTCTATCAAAAAAACCTAACATAATCCAGAAAAATCGAAGTTGGGTTCAATAAAATTTTTTAAAATTTGACAAAAATCTGAACAAAAATCCAAAAATTCGAAGATAATTTCAACTAGAATTACTCAAATGCAGCTCTTCTATCAAAAAAACCTAACATATTCCAGAAAAATCGAAGTTGGTTTCAACAAAATTTTTTAAAATTTGACAAAAATCTGTACGAAAATCCAAAAATTCGAAGTTATTTTCAACTAAAATTACTCAAATGCAGCTCCTCTATCAAAAAACCTAACATAATCCAGAAAAATCGAAGATGGTTTCAACACAATTTTTTAAAATTTGACAAAAATCTGTACAAAAATCCAAAAACTCGACGTTATTTTCAACTAAAATTACTCAAATGCAGCCCCTCTATCAAAAAAACCTAACATAATCCAGAAAAATCGAAGTTGGTTTCAACAAAATTTTTTAAAATTTGACAAAAATCTGTACAAAAATCCAAAAATTCGAAGTTATTTTCAACTAAAATTACTCAAATGCAGCTCCTCTATCAAAAAAACTTTACATAATCCAGAAAAATCGAAGTAGGTTTAAACAAAATTTTTTAAAATTTGACAAAAATCTGTACAAAAATCCAAAAATTCGAAGATAATTTCAACTAGAATTACTCAAATGCAGCTCCTCTATAAAAAAAACCTAACGTAATTAAGAGTAATCGAAGTTGGTTTCAACAAAATTTTTAAAACTTGACAAAAATCTGTACAAAAATCAAAAAATGCGAAGTTAATTTCAACTAAAATTACTCAAATGCAGCTCCTTTATCCAAAAAACCTAACATAATCCAGAAAAATCGAAGTAGGTTTAAACAAAATTTTTTAAAATTTGACAAAAATCTGTACAAAAATCCAAAAATTCGAAGCTAATTTCAACTAAAATTACTCAACTGCAGCTCCTTTATCAAAAAAACCTGACATATTCCAGAAAAATCGAAGTTGGTTTCAACAAAATTTTTTAAAATTTGACAAAAATCTGAACATAAATCCAAAAATTCGAAGATAATTTCAACTAGAATTACTCAAATGCAGCTCCTCTATCAAAAAAACCTAACATAATCCAGGAAAATCGAAGTTGGTTTCATCAAAATTTTTTAAAATTTGACAAAAATCTGTACAAAGATCCAAAAATTCGAAGTTAATTACAACTAAAATTACTCAAATGCAGCTCCTCTATCCAAAAAACCTAAAATATTCCAGAAAAATCGAAGTTGGTTTCAACAAGATTTTTTAAAATTTGACAAAAATCTGTACAAAAATCCAAAAAATCGAAGTTAATTACAACTAAAATTACTCAAATGCAGCTCCTTTATCAAAAAAACCTCACATATTCCAGAAAAATCGAAGTTGGTATCAACAAAATTTTTTAAAATTTGACCAACATCTGTACAAAAATCCATAAATTCGAAGTTAATTTCAACTAAAATTACTCAAATACAGCTCCTCTATCATAAAAACCTAACGTAATCCAGAGTAATCGAAGTTGGTTTCAACAAAATTTTTAAAACATGACAAAAATCTGTACAAAAATCCAAAAATGCGAAGTTAATTTCAACTAAAATTACTCAAATGCAGCTCCTTTATCAAAAAAACCTAACATATTCCAGAAAAATCGAAGTTGGTTTCAACAAAATTTTTTAAAATTTGACAAAAATCTGTACAAAAATCCAAAAATTCGAAGTTATTTTCAACTAAAATTACTCAAATGCAGCTCCTCTATCCAAAAAACCTAACATAATCCAGAAAAATCGAAGTTGGTTTCAACAAAATTTTTTAAAATTTGACAAACATCTGTACAAAAATCCCAAAATTCGAAGTTATTTTCAACTAAAATTACTCAAATGCAGCTCCGCTACCAAAAAAACCTAACGTAATCCAGAGTAATCGAAGTTGGTTTCAACAAAATTTTTTAAAATTTGACAAAAATCTGTACAAAAATCCAAAAATTCGAAGTTATTTTCAACTAAAATTACTCAAATGCAGCTCCTCTATCAAAAAAACTTTACATAATCCAGAAAAATCGAAGTTGGTTTCAACAAAATTTTTTAAAATTTGAAAAACATCTGTACAAAAATCCCAAAATTCGAAGTTAATTTCAACTAAAATTACTCAAATGCAGCTCCGCTACCAAAAAAACCTAACGTAATCCAGAGTAATCGAAGTTGGTTTCAACAAAATTTTTTAAAATTTGACAAAAATCTGTACAAAAATCCAAAAATTCGAAATTATTTTCAACTAAAATTACTCAAATGCAGCTCCTCTATCAAAAAAACTTTACATAATCCAGAAAAATCGAAGTAGGTTTAAACAAAATTTTTTAAAATTTGACAAAAATCTGTACAAAAATCCAAAAATTCGAAGATAATTTCAACTAGAATTACTCAAATGCAGCTCCTCTATAAAAAAAACCTAACGTAATTAAGAGTAATCGAAGTTGGTTTCAACAAAATTTTTAAAACTTGACAAAAATCTGTACAAAAATCAAAAAATGCGAAGTTAATTTCAACTAAAATTACTCAAATGCAGCTCCTTTATCCAAAAAACCTAACATAATCCAGAAAAATCGAAGTAGGTTTAAACAAAATTTTTTAAAATTTGACAAAAATCTGTACAAAAATCCAAAAATTCGAAGCTAATTTCAACTAAAATTACTCAACTGCAGCTCCTTTATCAAAAAAACCTGACATATTCCAGAAAAATCGAAGTTGGTTTCAACAAAATTTTTAAAATTTGACAAAAATCTGAACATAAATCCAAAAATTCGAAGATAATTTCAACTAGAATTACTCAAATGCAGCTCCTCTATCAAAAAAACCTAACATAATCCAGAAAAGTCGAAGTTGGGTTCAACAAAATTTTTTAAAATTTGACAAAAATCTGTACAAAAATCCAAAAATTCGAAGTTATTTTCAACTAAAATTACTCAAATGCAGCTCCTCTATCAAAAAACCTAACATAATCCAGAAAAATCGAAGATGGTTTCAACACAATTTTTTAAAATTTGACAAAAATCTGTACAAAAATCCAAAAACTCGAAGTTATTTTCAACTAAAATTACTCAAATGCAGCCCCTCTATCAAAAAAACCTAACATAATCCAGAAAAATCGAAGTTGGGTTCAATAAAATTTTTTAAAATTTGACAAAAATCTGAACAAAAATCCAAAAATTCGAAGATAATTTCAACTAGAATTACTCAAATGCAGCTCTTCTATCAAAAAAACCTAACATATTCCAGAAAAATCGAAGTTGGTTTCAACAAAATTTTTTAAAATTTGACAAAAATCTGTACGAAAATCCAAAAATTCGAAGTTATTTTCAACTAAAATTACTCAAATGCAGCTCCTCTATCAAAAAACCTAACATAATCCAGAAAAATCGAAGATGGTTTCAACACAATTTTTTAAAATTTGACAAAAATCTGTACAAAAATCCAAAAACTCGACGTTATTTTCAACTAAAATTACTCAAATGCAGCCCCTCTATCAAAAAAACCTAACATAATCCAGAAAAATCGAAGTTGGTTTCAACAAAATTTTTTAAAATTTGACAAAAATCTGTACAAAAATCCAAAAATTCGAAGTTATTTTCAACTAAAATTACTCAAATGCAGCTCCTCTATCAAAAAAACTTTACATAATCCAGAAAAATCGAAGTAGGTTTAAACAAAATTTTTTAAAATTTGACAAAAATCTGTACAAAAATCCAAAAATTCGAAGATAATTTCAACTAGAATTACTCAAATGCAGCTCCTCTATAAAAAAAACCTAACGTAATTAAGAGTAATCGAAGTTGGTTTCAACAAAATTTTTAAAACTTGACAAAAATCTGTACAAAAATCAAAAAATGCGAAGTTAATTTCAACTAAAATTACTCAAATGCAGCTCCTTTATCCAAAAAACCTAACATAATCCAGAAAAATCGAAGTAGGTTTAAACAAAATTTTTTAAAATTTGACAAAAATCTGTACAAAAATCCAAAAATTCGAAGCTAATTTCAACTAAAATTACTCAACTGCAGCTCCTTTATCAAAAAAACCTGACATATTCCAGAAAAATCGAAGTTGGTTTCAACAAAATTTTTTAAAATTTGACAAAAATCTGAACATAAATCCAAAAATTCGAAGATAATTTCAACTAGAATTACTCAAATGCAGCTCCTCTATCAAAAAAACCTAACATAATCCAGGAAAATCGAAGTTGGTTTCATCAAAATTTTTTAAAATTTGACAAAAATCTGTACAAAGATCCAAAAATTCGAAGTTAATTACAACTAAAATTACTCAAATGCAGCTCCTCTATCCAAAAAACCTAAAATATTCCAGAAAAATCGAAGTTGGTTTCAACAAGATTTTTTAAAATTTGACAAAAATCTGTACAAAAATCCAAAAAATCGAAGTTAATTACAACTAAAATTACTCAAATGCAGCTCCTTTATCAAAAAAACCTCACATATTCCAGAAAAATCGAAGTTGGTATCAACAAAATTTTTTAAAATTTGACCAACATCTGTACAAAAATCCATAAATTCGAAGTTAATTTCAACTAAAATTACTCAAATACAGCTCCTCTATCATAAAAACCTAACGTAATCCAGAGTAATCGAAGTTGGTTTCAACAAAATTTTTAAAACATGACAAAAATCTGTACAAAAATCCAAAAATGCGAAGTTAATTTCAACTAAAATTACTCAAATGCAGCTCCTTTATCAAAAAAACCTAACATATTCCAGAAAAATCGAAGTTGGTTTCAACAAAATTTTTTAAAATTTGACAAAAATCTGTACAAAAATCCAAAAATTCGAAGTTATTTTCAACTAAAATTACTCAAATGCAGCTCCTCTATCCAAAAAACCTAACATAATCCAGAAAAATCGAAGTTGGTTTCAACAAAATTTTTTAAAATTTGACAAACATCTGTACAAAAATCCCAAAATTCGAAGTTATTTTCAACTAAAATTACTCAAATGCAGCTCCGCTACCAAAAAAACCTAACGTAATCCAGAGTAATCGAAGTTGGTTTCAACAAAATTTTTTAAAATTTGACAAAAATCTGTACAAAAATCCAAAAATTCGAAGTTATTTTCAACTAAAATTACTCAAATGCAGCTCCTCTATCAAAAAAACTTTACATAATCCAGAAAAATCGAAGTTGGTTTCAACAAAATTTTTTAAAATTTGAAAAACATCTGTACAAAAATCCCAAAATTCGAAGTTAATTTCAACTAAAATTACTCAAATGCAGCTCCGCTACCAAAAAAACCTAACGTAATCCAGAGTAATCGAAGTTGGTTTCAACAAAATTTTTTAAAATTTGACAAAAATCTGTACAAAAATCCAAAAATTCGAAATTATTTTCAACTAAAATTACTCAAATGCAGCTCCTCTATCAAAAAAACTTTACATAATCCAGAAAAATCGAAGTAGGTTTAAACAAAATTTTTTAAAATTTGACAAAAATCTGTACAAAAATCCAAAAATTCGAAGATAATTTCAACTAGAATTACTCAAATGCAGCTCCTCTATAAAAAAAACCTAACGTAATTAAGAGTAATCGAAGTTGGTTTCAACAAAATTTTTAAAACTTGACAAAAATCTGTACAAAAATCAAAAAATGCGAAGTTAATTTCAACTAAAATTACTCAAATGCAGCTCCTTTATCCAAAAAACCTAACATAATCCAGAAAAATCGAAGTAGGTTTAAACAAAATTTTTTAAAATTTGACAAAAATCTGTACAAAAATCCAAAAATTCGAAGCTAATTTCAACTAAAATTACTCAACTGCAGCTCCTTTATCAAAAAACCTGACATATTCCAGAAAAATCGAAGTTGGTTTCAACAAAATTTTTAAAATTTGACAAAAATCTGAACATAAATCCAAAAATTCGAAGATAATTTCAACTAGAATTACTCAAATGCAGCTCCTCTATCAAAAAAACCTAACATAATCCAGGAAAATCGAAGTTGGTTTCATCAAAATTTTTTAAAATTTGACAAAAATCTGTACAAAGATCCAAAAATTCGAAGTTAATTACAACTAAAATTACTCAAATGCAGCTCCTCTATCCAAAAAACCTAAAATATTCCAGAAAAATCGAAGTTGGTTTCAACAAGATTTTTTAAAATTTGACAAAAATCTGTACAAAAATCCAAAAAATCGAAGTTAATTACAACTAAAATTACTCAAATGCAGCTCCTCTATCAAAAAAACCTAACGTAATCCAGAAAAATCGAAGTTGGTTTCAACAAAATTTTTTATAATTTGACAAAAATCTGTACAAACATCCAAAAATTCGAAGTTAATTTCAACTAAAATTACTCAAATGCAGCTCCTCTATCATAAAAACCTAACATAGTCCAGAAAAATCGAAGTTGGGTTCAACAAAATTTTATAAAATTTGACAAAAATCTGCACAAAAATCCAAAAATTCGAAGTTATTTTCAACTAAAATTACTCAAATGCAGCTCCTCTATCAAAAAAAACTTTACATAATCCAGAAAAATCGAAGTAGGTTTAAACAAAATTTTTTAAAATTTGACAAAAATCTGTACAAAAATCCAAAAATTCGAAGATAATTTCAACTAGAATTACTCAAATGCAGCTCCTCTATCAAAAAAACCTAACATAATCCAGAAAAATCGAAGTTGGTTTCAACAAAATTTTTTAAAATTTGACCAACATCTGTACAAAAATCCAAAAATTCGAAGTTAATTGCAACTAGAATTACTCAAATGCAGCTCCTCTATAAAAAAAACCTAACGTAATTAAGAGTAATCGAAGTTGGTTTCAACAAAATTTTTAAAACTTGACAAAAATCTGTACAAAAATCAAAAAATGCGAAGTTAATTTCAACTAAAATTACTCAAATGCAGCTCCTTTATCAAAAAAACCTAACATAATCCAGAAAAATCGAAGTAGGTTTAAACAAAATTTTTTAAAATTTGACAAAAATCTGTACAAAAATCCAAAAATTCGAAGTTATTTTCAACTAAAAATACTCAAATGCAGCTCCTCTATCAAAAAAACCTAACATAATCCAGAAAAATCGAAGTTGGCTTCAACAAAATTTTTTAAAAATTGACAAAAATCTGTACAAAAATCCAAAAATTCGAAGTTAATTTCAACTAGAATTACTCAAATGCAGCTCCTCTATCCAAAAAACCTAACATAATCCAGAAAAATCGAAGTTGGTTTCAACAAAATTTTTTAAAATTTCACAAAAATCTGTACAAAAATCCAAAAATTCGAAGCTAATTTCAACTAAAATTACTCAACTGCAGCTCCTTTATCAAAAAAACCTGACATATTCCAGAAAAATCGAAGTTGGTTTCAACAAAATTTTTTAAAATTTGACCAACATCTGTACAAAAATCCATAAATTCGAAGTTATTTTCAACTAAAATTACCCAAATGCAGCTCCTCTATCAAAAAAACCTAACATAACCCAGAAAAATCGAAGTTGAGTTTAACAAAATTTTATAAAATTTTACAAAAATCTGCACAAAAATCCAAAAATTCGAAGTTAATTTCAACTAGAATTACTCAAATGCAGCTCCTCTATCCAAAAAACCTAACATAATCCAGAAAAATCGAAGTTGGTTTCAACAAAATTTTTTAAAATTTCACAAAAATCTGTACAAAAATCCAAAAATTCGAAGCTAATTTCAACTAAAATTACTCAAATGCAGCTCCTTTATCAAAAAAAACCTCACATATTCCAGAAAAATCGAAGTTGGTATCAACAAAATTTTTTAAAATTTGACCAACATCTGTACAAAAATCCATAAATTCGAAGTTAATTTCAACTAAAATTACTCAAATACAGCTCCTCTATCATAAAAACCTAACGTAATCCAGAGTAATCGAAGTTGGTTTCAACAAAATTTTTAAAACATGACAAAAATCTGTACAAAAATCCAAAAATGCGAAGTTAATTTCAACTAAAATTACTCAAATGCAGCTCCTTTATCAAAAAAACCTAACATATTCCAGAAAAATCGAAGTTGGTTTCAACAAAATTTTTTAAAATTTGACAAAAATCTGTACAAAAATCCAAAAATTCGAAGTTATTTTCAACTAAAATTACTCAAATGCAGCTCCTCTATCCAAAAAACCTAACATAATCCAGAAAAATCGAAGTTGGTTTCAACAAAATTTTTTAAAATTTGACAAACATCTGTACAAAAATCCCAAAATTCGAAGTTATTTTCAACTAAAATTACTCAAATGCAGCTCCGCTACCAAAAAAACCTAACGTAATCCAGAGTAATCGAAGTTGGTTTCAACAAAATTTTTTAAAATTTGACAAAAATCTGTACAAAAATCCAAAAATTCGAAGTTATTTTCAACTAAAATTACTCAAATGCAGCTCCTCTATCAAAAAAACTTTACATAATCCAGAAAAATCGAAGTTGGTTTCAACAAAATTTTTTAAAATTTGAAAAACATCTGTACAAAAATCCCAAAATTCGAAGTTAATTTCAACTAAAATTACTCAAATGCAGCTCCGCTACCAAAAAAACCTAACGTAATCCAGAGTAATCGAAGTTGGTTTCAACAAAATTTTTTAAAATTTGACAAACATCTGTACAAAAATCCAAAAATTCGAAGATAATTTCAACTAAAATTACTCAAATGCAACTCCGCTACCAAAAAAACCTAACGTAATCCAGAGTAATCGAAGTTGGTTTCAACAAAATTTTTTAAAATTTGACAAAAATCTGTACAAAAATCCAAAAGTTCGAAGTTATTTTCAACTAAATTTACTCAAATGCAGCTCCTCTAGCAAAAAAACCTAACATAATCCAGAAAAATCGAAGTAGGTTTAAACAAAATATTTTAAAATTTGACAAAAATCTGTACAAAAATCCAAAAATTCGAAGTTATTTTCAACTAAAATTACTCAAATGCAGCTCCTCTATCAAAAAAACCTAACATAATCCAGAAAAATCGAAGTTGGTTTCAACATAATTTTTTAAAATTTGACAAACGTCTGTACAAAAATCCCAAAATTCGAAGTTATTTTCAACTAAATTTACTCAAATGCAGCTCCTCTAGCAAAAAAACCTAACATAATCCAGAAAAATCGAAGTAGGTTTAAACAAAATATTTTAAAATTTGACAAAAATCTGTACAAAAATCCAAAAATTCGAAGTTATTTTCAACTAAAATTACTCAAATGCAGCTCCTCTATCAAAAAAAACCTCACATATTCCAGAAAAATCGAAGTTGGTATCAACAAAATTTTTTAAAATTTGACCAACATCTGTACAAAAATCCATAAATTCGAAGTTAATTTCAACTAAAATTACTCAAATACAGCTCCTCTATCATAAAAACCTAACGTAATCCAGAGTAATCGAAGTTGGTTTCAACAAAATTTTTAAAACATGACAAAAATCTGTACAAAAATCCAAAAATGCGAAGTTAATTTCAACTAAAATTACTCAAATGCAGCTCCTTTATCAAAAAAACCTAACATATTCCAGAAAAATCGAAGTTGGTTTCAACAAAATTTTTTAAAATTTGACAAAAATCTGTACAAAAATCCAAAAATTCGAAGTTATTTTCAACTAAAATTACTCAAATGCAGCTCCTCTATCCAAAAAACCTAACATAATCCAGAAAAATCGAAGTTGGTTTCAACAAAATTTTTTAAAATTTGACAAACATCTGTACAAAAATCCCAAAATTCGAAGTTATTTTCAACTAAAATTACTCAAATGCAGCTCCGCTACCAAAAAAACCTAACGTAATCCAGAGTAATCGAAGTTGGTTTCAACAAAATTTTTTAAAATTTGACAAAAATCTGTACAAAAATCCAAAAATTCGAAGTTATTTTCAACTAAAATTACTCAAATGCAGCTCCTCTATCAAAAAAACTTTACATAATCCAGAAAAATCGAAGTTGGTTTCAACAAAATTTTTTAAAATTTGAAAAACATCTGTACAAAAATCCCAAAATTCGAAGTTAATTTCAACTAAAATTACTCAAATGCAGCTCCGCTACCAAAAAAACCTAACGTAATCCAGAGTAATCGAAGTTGGTTTCAACAAAATTTTTTAAAATTTGACAAACATCTGTACAAAAATCCAAAAATTCGAAGATAATTTCAACTAAAATTACTCAAATGCAACTCCGCTACCAAAAAAACCTAACGTAATCCAGAGTAATCGAAGTTGGTTTCAACAAAATTTTTTAAAATTTGACAAAAATCTGTACAAAAATCCAAAAGTTCGAAGTTATTTTCAACTAAATTTACTCAAATGCAGCTCCTCTAGCAAAAAAACCTAACATAATCCAGAAAAATCGAAGTTGGTTTCAACAAAATTTTTTAAAATTTGACAAACGTCTGTACAAAAATCCCAAAATTCGAAGTTAATTTCAACTAAAATTACTCAAATGCAGCTCCTCTATCAAAAAAACCTAACATAATCCAGAAAAATCGAAGTTGGTTTCAACAAAATTTTATAAAATTTTACAAAAATCTGCACAAAAATCCAAAAATTCGAAGTTAATTACAAATAAAATTACTCAAATGCAGCTCCTCTATCCAAAAAACCTAACATAATCCAGAAAAATCGAAGTTGGGTTCAACAAAATTTTTTAAAATTTGACAAAAATCTCTACAAAAATCCAAAATTCGAAGTTAATTTCAACTAAAATTACTCAAATGCAGCTCCGCTACCAAAAAAACCTAACGTAATCCAGAGTAATCGAAGTTGGTTTCAACAAAATTTTTTAAAATTTGACAAACATCTGTACAAAAATCCAAAAATTCGAAGATAATTTCAACTAAAATTACTCAAATGCAACTCCGCTACCAAAAAAACCTAACGTAATCCAGAGTAATCGAAGTTGGTTTCAACAAAATTTTTTAAAATTTGACAAAAATCTGTACAAAAATCCAAAAGTTCGAAGTTATTTTCAACTAAATTTACTCAAATGCAGCTCCTCTAGCAAAAAAACCTAACATAATCCAGAAAAATCGAAGTTGGTTTCAACAAAATTTTTTAAAATTTGACAAACGTCTGTACAAAAATCCCAAAATTCGAAGTTAATTTCAACTAAAATTACTCAACTGCAGCTCCTTTATCAAAAAAACCTGACATATTCCAGAAAAATCGAAGTTGGTTTCAACAAAATTTTTTAAAATTTGACAAAAATCTGAACATAAATCCAAAAATTCGAAGATAATTTCAACTAGAATTACTCAAATGCAGCTCCTCTATCAAAAAAACCTAACATAATCCAGGAAAATCGAAGTTGGTTTCATCAAAATTTTTTAAAATTTGACAAAAATCTGTACAAAGATCCAAAAATTCGAAGTTAATTACAACTAAAATTACTCAAATGCAGCTCCTCTATCCAAAAAACCTAAAATATTCCAGAAAAATCGAAGTTGGTTTCAACAAGATTTTTTAAAATTTGACAAAAATCTGTACAAAAATCCAAAAAATCGAAGTTAATTACAACTAAAATTACTCAAATGCAGCTCCTCTATCAAAAAAACCTAACGTAATCCAGAAAAATCGAAGTTGGTTTCAACAAAATTTTTTATAATTTGACAAAAATCTGTACAAACATCCAAAAATTCGAAGTTAATTTCAACTAAAATTACTCAAATGCAGCTCCTCTATCATAAAAACCTAACATAGTCCAGAAAAATCGAAGTTGGGTTCAACAAAATTTTATAAAATTTGACAAAAATCTGCACAAAAATCCAAAAATTCGAAGTTATTTTCAACTAAAATTACTCAAATGCAGCTCCTCTATCAAAAAAACTTTACATAATCCAGAAAAATCGAAGTAGGTTTAAACAAAATTTTTTAAAATTTGACAAAAATCTGTACAAAAATCCAAAAATTCGAAGATAATTTCAACTAGAATTACTCAAATGCAGCTCCTCTATCAAAAAAACCTAACATAATCCAGAAAAATCGAAGTTGGTTTCAACAAAATTTTTTAAAATTTGACCAACATCTGTACAAAAATCCAAAAATTCGAAGTTAATTGCAACTAGAATTACTCAAATGCAGCTCCTCTATAAAAAAAACCTAACGTAATTAAGAGTAATCGAAGTTGGTTTCAACAAAATTTTTAAAACTTGACAAAAATCTGTACAAAAATCAAAAAATGCGAAGTTAATTTCAACTAAAATTACTCAAATGCAGCTCCTTTATCAAAAAAACCTAACATAATCCAGAAAAATCGAAGTAGGTTTAAACAAAATTTTTTAAAATTTGACAAAAATCTGTACAAAAATCCAAAAATTCGAAGTTATTTTCAACTAAAAATACTCAAATGCAGCTCCTCTATCAAAAAAACCTAACATAATCCAGAAAAATCGAAGTTGGCTTCAACAAAATTTTTTAAAAATTGACAAAAATCTGTACAAAAATCCAAAAATTCGAAGTTAATTTCAACTAGAATTACTCAAATGCAGCTCCTCTATCCAAAAAACCTAACATAATCCAGAAAAATCGAAGTTGGTTTCAACAAAATTTTTTAAAATTTCACAAAAATCTGTACAAAAATCCAAAAATTCGAAGCTAATTTCAACTAAAATTACTCAACTGCAGCTCCTTTATCAAAAAAACCTGACATATTCCAGAAAAATCGAAGTTGGTTTCAACAAAATTTTTTAAAATTTGACCAACATCTGTACAAAAATCCATAAATTCGAAGTTATTTTCAACTAAAATTACTCAAATGCAGCTCCTCTATCAAAAAAACCTAACATAACCCAGAAAAATCGAAGTTGAGTTTAACAAAATTTTATAAAATTTTACAAAAATCTGCACAAAAATCCAAAAATTCGAAGTTAATTTCAACTAGAATTACTCAAATGCAGCTCCTCTATCCAAAAAACCTAACATAATCCAGAAAAATCGAAGTTGGTTTCAACAAA
Organism: Andrena trimmerana; assembly: GCA_951215215.1. Taxonomy (NCBI): domain Eukaryota; kingdom Metazoa; phylum Arthropoda; class Insecta; order Hymenoptera; family Andrenidae; genus Andrena; species Andrena trimmerana. The sequence continues at coordinate 73,817,527 of OX578060.1, forward strand.
ATTTTTTAAAATTTCACAAAAATCTGTACAAAAATCCAAAAATTCGAAGCTAATTTCAACTAAAATTACTCAAATACAGCTCCTCTATCATAAAAACCTAACGTAATCCAGAGTAATCGAAGTTGGTTTCAACAAAATTTTTAAAACATGACAAAAATCTGTACAAAAATCCAAAAATGCGAAGTTAATTTCAACTAAAATTACTCAAATGCAGCTCCTTTATCAAAAAAACCTAACATATTCCAGAAAAATCGAAGTTGGTTTCAACAAAATTTTTTAAAATTTGACAAAAATCTGTACAAAAATCCAAAAATTCGAAGTTATTTTCAACTAAAATTACTCAAATGCAGCTCCTCTATCCAAAAAACCTAACATAATCCAGAAAAATCGAAGTTGGTTTCAACAAAATTTTTTAAAATTTGACAAACATCTGTACAAAAATCCCAAAATTCGAAGTTATTTTCAACTAAAATTACTCAAATGCAGCTCCGCTACCAAAAAAACCTAACGTAATCCAGAGTAATCGAAGTTGGTTTCAACAAAATTTTTTAAAATTTGACAAAAATCTGTACAAAAATCCAAAAATTCGAAGTTATTTTCAACTAAAATTACTCAAATGCAGCTCCTCTATCAAAAAAACTTTACATAATCCAGAAAAATCGAAGTTGGTTTCAACAAAATTTTTTAAAATTTGAAAAACATCTGTACAAAAATCCCAAAATTCGAAGTTAATTTCAACTAAAATTACTCAAATGCAGCTCCGCTACCAAAAAAACCTAACGTAATCCAGAGTAATCGAAGTTGGTTTCAACAAAATTTTTTAAAATTTGACAAACATCTGTACAAAAATCCAAAAATTCGAAGATAATTTCAACTAAAATTACTCAAATGCAACTCCGCTACCAAAAAAACCTAACGTAATCCAGAGTAATCGAAGTTGGTTTCAACAAAATTTTTTAAAATTTGACAAAAATCTGTACAAAAATCCAAAAGTTCGAAGTTATTTTCAACTAAATTTACTCAAATGCAGCTCCTCTAGCAAAAAAACCTAACATAATCCAGAAAAATCGAAGTTGGTTTCAACAAAATTTTTTAAAATTTGACAAACGTCTGTACAAAAATCCCAAAATTCGAAGTTAATTTCAACTAAAATTACTCAAATGCAGCTCCTCTATCAAAAAAACCTAACATAATCCAGAAAAATCGAAGTTGGTTTCAACAAAATTTTATAAAATTTTACAAAAATCTGCACAAAAATCCAAAAATTCGAAGTTAATTTCAACTAAAATTACTCAAATGCAGCTCCGCTACCAAAAAAACCTAACGTAATCCAGAGTAATCGAAGTTGGTTTCAACAAAATTTTTTAAAATTTGACAAAAATCAGTACAAAAATCCAAAAATTTGAAGTTAATTTCAACTAAAATTACTCAAATGCAGCTCCTCTATCAAAAAAACCTAACATAATCCAGAAAAATCGAAGTTGGTTTCAACAAAACTTTTTAAAATTTGACAAAAATTCGATGTTAATTTCAACTAAAATTACTCAAATGCAGCTCCGCTACCAAAAAAACCTAACGTAATCCAGAGTAATCGAAGTTGGTTTCAACAAAATTTTTTAAAATTTGACAAAAATCTGTACAAAAATCCAAAAAATCGAATTAATTACAACTAAAATTACTCAAATGCAGCTCCTCTATCAAAAAAACCTAACGTAATCCAGAAAAATCGAAGTTGGTTTCAACAAAATTTTTTATAATCTGACAAAAATCTGTACAAACATCCAAAAATTCGAAGTTAATTTCAACTAAAATTACTCAAATGCAGCTCCTCTATCATAAAAACCTAACATAGTCCAGAAAAATCGAAGTTGGGTTCAACAAAATTTTATAAAATTTGACAAAAATCTGCACAAAAATCCAAAAATTCGAAGTTATTTTCAACTAAAATTACTCAAATGCAGCTCCTCTATAAAAAAACCTAACGTAATTAAGAGTAATCGAAGTTGGTTTCAACAAAATTTTTAAAACTTGACAAAAATCTGTACAAAAATCAAAAAATGCGAAGTTAATTTCAACTAAAATTACTCAAATGCAGCTCCTTTATCAAAAAAACCTAACATAATCCAGAAAAATCGAAGTAGGTTTAAACAAAATTTTTTAAAATTTGACAAAAATCTGTACAAAAATCCAAAAATTCGAAGTTATTTTCAACTAAAAATACTCAAATGCAGCTCCTCTATCAAAAAAACCTAACATAATCCAGAAAAATCGAAGTTGGTTTCAACAAAATTTTTTAAAAATTGACAAAAATCTGTACAAAAATCCAAAAATTCGAAGTTAATTTCAACTAGAATTACTCAAATGCAGCTCCTCTATCCAAAAAACCTAACATAATCCAGAAAAATCGAAGTTGGTTTCAACAAAATTTTTTAAAATTTCACAAAAATCTGTACAAAAATCCAAAAATTCGAAGCTAATTTCAACTAAAATTACTCAACTGCAGCTCCTTTATCAAAAAAACCTGACATATTCCAGAAAAATCGAAGTTGGTTTCAACAAAATTTTTTAAAATTTGACCAACATCTGTACAAAAATCCATAAATTCGAAGTTAATTTCAACTAAAATTACTCAAATACAGCTCCTCTATCATAAAAACCTAACGTAATCCAGAGTAATCGAAGTTGGTTTCAACAAAATTTTTAAAACATGACAAAAATCTGTACAAAAATCCAAAAATGCGAAGTTAATTTCAACTAAAATTACTCAAATGCAGCTCCTCTATCCAAAAAACCTAACATAATCCAGAAAAATCGAAGTTGGTTTCAACAAAATTTTTTAAAATTTGACAAAAATCTGTACAAAAATCCAAAATTTCGAAGTTATTTTCAACTAAAATTACTCAAATGCAGCTCCGCTACCAAAAAAACCTAACGTAATCCAGAGTAATCGAAGTTGGTTTCAACAAAATTATTTAAAATTTGACAAAAATCTGTACAAAAATCCAAAAATTCGAAGTTATTATCAACTAAAATTACTCAAATGCAGCTCCTCTAGCAAAAAAACCTAAAATATTCCAGAAAAATCGAAGTTGGTTTCAACAAAATTTTTTAAAATTTGACAAAAATCCAAAAAATCGAAGTTAATTACAACTAAAATTACTCAAATGCAGCTCCTCTATCATAAAAACCTAACATAGTCCAGAAAAATCGAAGTTGGGTTCAACAAAATTTTATAAAATTTGACAAAAATCTGCACAAAAATCCAAAAATTCGAAGTTATTTTCAACTAAAATTACTCAAATGCAGCTCCTCTATCAAAAAAACTTTACATAATCCAGAAAAATCGAAGTTGGTTTCAACAAAATTTTTAAAACATGACAAAAATCTGTACAAAAATCCAAAAATGCGAAGTTAATTTCAACTAAAATTACTCAAATGCAGCTCCTTTATCAAAAAAACCTAACATATTCCAGAAAAATCGAAGTTGGTTTCAACAAAATTTTTTAAAATTTGACAAAAATCTGTACAAAAATCCAAAAATTCGAAGTTATTTTCAACTAAAATTACTCAAATGCAGCTCCTCTATCCAAAAAACCTAACATAATCCAGAAAAATCGAAGTTGGTTTCAACAAAATTTTTTAAAATTTGACAAACATCTGTACAAAAATCCCAAAATTCGAAGTTATTTTCAACTAAAATTACTCAAATGCAGCTCCGCTACCAAAAAAACCTAACGTAATCCAGAGTAATCGAAGTTGGTTTCAACAAAATTTTTTAAAATTTGACAAACATCTGTACAAAAATCCAAAAATTCGAAGATAATTTCAACTAAAATTACTCAAATGCAACTCCGCTACCAAAAAAACCTAACGTAATCCAGAGTAATCGAAGTTGGTTTCAACAAAATTTTTTAAAATTTGACAAAAATCTGTACAAAAATCCAAAAATTCGAAGTTATTTTCAACTAAATTTACTCAAATGCAGCTCCTCTAGCAAAAAAACCTAAAATATTCCAGAAAAATCGAAGTTGGTTTCAACAAAATTTTTTAAAATTTGACAAAAATCCAAAAAATCGAAGTTAATTACAACTAAAATTACTCAAATGCAGCTCCTCTATCATAAAAACCTAACATAGTCCAGAAAAATCGAAGTTGGTTTCAACAAAATTTTTTAAAATTTGACAAACATCTGTACAAAAATCCCAAAATTCGAAGTTAATTTCAACTAAAATTACTCAAATGCAGCTCCTCTATCAAAAAACCTAACATAATCCAGAAAAATCGAAGTTGGTTTCAACAAAATTTTTTAAAATTTGACAAAAATCTGTACAAAAATCGAAAAATTCGAAGTTAATTACATCTAAAATTACTCAAATGCAGCTCCTCTATCCAAAAAACCTAACATAATCCAGAAAAATCGAAGTTGGTTTCAACAAAATTTTTTAAAATTTGACAAAAATCTGTACAAAAATCCAAAAATTCGAAGTTAATTTCAACTAAAATTACTCAAATGCAGCTCCGCTACCAAAAAAACCTAACGTAATCCAGAGTAATCGAAGTTGGTTTCAACAAAATTTTTTAAAATTTGACAAAAATCAGTACAAAAATCCAAAAATTTGAAGTTAATTTCAACTAAAATTACTCAAATGCAGCTCCTCTATCAAAAAAACCTAACATAATCCAGAAAAATCGAAGTTGGTTTCAACAAAACTTTTTAAAATTTGACAAAAATTCGATGTTAATTTCAACTAAAATTACTCAAATGCAGCTCCGCTACCAAAAAAACCTAACGTAATCCAGAGTAATCGAAGTTGGTTTCAACAAAATTTTTTAAAATTTGACAAAAATCTGTACAAAAATCCAAAAAATCGAATTAATTACAACTAAAATTACTCAAATGCAGCTCCTCTATCAAAAAAACCTAACGTAATCCAGAAAAATCGAAGTTGGTTTCAACAAAATTTTTTATAATTTGACAAAAATCTGTACAAACATCCAAAAATTCGAAGTTAATTTCAACTAAAATTACTCAAATGCAGCTCCTCTATCATAAAAACCTAACATAGTCCAGAAAAATCGAAGTTGGGTTCAACAAAATTTTATAAAATTTGACAAAAATCTGCACAAAAATCCAAAAATTCGAAGTTATTTTCAACTAAAATTACTCAAATGCAGCTCCTCTATAAAAAAACCTAACGTAATTAAGAGTAATCGAAGTTGGTTTCAACAAAATTTTTAAAACTTGACAAAAATCTGTACAAAAATCAAAAAATGCGAAGTTAATTTCAACTAAAATTACTCAAATGCAGCTCCTCTATCAAAAAACCTAACATAATCCAGAAAAATCGAAGTTGGTTTCAACAAAATTTTTTAAAATTTGACAAAAATCTGTACAAAAATCGAAAAATTCGAAGTTAATTACATCTAAAATTACTCAAATGCAGCTCCTTTATCAAAAAAACCTAACATAATCCAGAAAAATCGAAGTTGGTTTCAACAAAATTTTTTAAAATTTGAAAAAAATCTGTACAAAAATCCAAAAATTCGAAGTTATTTTCAACTAGAATTACTCAAATGCAGCTCCTCTATCAAAAAAACTTTACATAATCCAGAAAAATCGAAGTTGGTTTCAACAAAATTTTTTAAAATTTGACAAACATCTGTACAAAAATCCCAAAATTCGAAGTTAATTTCAACTAAAATTACTCAAATGCAGCTCCTCTATCAAAAAACCTAACATAATCCAGAAAAATCGAAGTTGGTTTCAACAAAATTTTTTAAAATTTGACAAAAATCTGTACAAAAATCGAAAAATTCGAAGTTAATTACATCTAAAATTACTCAAATGCAGCTCCTCTATCCAAAAAACCTAACATAATCCAGAAAAATCGAAGTTGGTTTCAACAAAATTTTTTAAAATTTGACAAAAATCTGTACAAAAATCCAAAAATTCGAAGTTAATTTCAACTAAAATTACTCAAATGCAGCTCCGCTACCAAAAAAACCTAACGTAATCCAGAGTAATCGAAGTTGGTTTCAACAAAATTTTTTAAAATTTGACAAAAATCAGTACAAAAATCCAAAAATTTGAAGTTAATTTCAACTAAAATTACTCAAATGCAGCTCCTCTATCAAAAAAACCTAACATAATCCAGAAAAATCGAAGTTGGTTTCAACAAAACTTTTTAAAATTTGACAAAAATTCGATGTTAATTTCAACTAAAATTACTCAAATGCAGCTCCGCTACCAAAAAAACCTAACGTAATCCAGAGTAATCGAAGTTGGTTTCAACAAAATTTTTTAAAATTTGACAAAAATCTGTACAAAAATCCAAAAAATCGAATTAATTACAACTAAAATTACTCAAATGCAGCTCCTCTATCAAAAAAACCTAACGTAATCCAGAAAAATCGAAGTTGGTTTCAACAAAATTTTTTATAATTTGACAAAAATCTGTACAAACATCCAAAAATTCGAAGTTAATTTCAACTAAAATTACTCAAATGCAGCTCCTCTATCATAAAAACCTAACATAGTCCAGAAAAATCGAAGTTGGGTTCAACAAAATTTTATAAAATTTGACAAAAATCTGCACAAAAATCCAAAAATTCGAAGTTATTTTCAACTAAAATTACTCAAATGCAGCTCCTCTATAAAAAAACCTAACGTAATTAAGAGTAATCGAAGTTGGTTTCAACAAAATTTTTAAAACTTGACAAAAATCTGAACAAAAATCAAAAAATGCGAAGTTAATTTCAACTAAAATTACTCAAATGCAGCTCCTTTATCAAAAAAACCTAACATAATCCAGAAAAATCGAAGTAGGTTTAAACAAAATTTTTTAAAATTTGACAAAAATCTGTACAAAAATCCAAAAATTCGAAGTTATTTTCAACTAAAAATACTCAAATGCAGCTCCTCTATCAAAAAAACCTAACATAATCCAGAAAAATCGAAGTTGGTTTCAACAAAATTTTTTAAAAATTGACAAAAATCTGTACAAAAATCCAAAAATTCGAAGTTAATTTCAACTAGAATTACTCAAATGCAGCTCCTCTATCCAAAAAACCTAACATAATCCAGAAAAATCGAAGTTGGTTTCAACAAAATTTTTTAAAATTTCACAAAAATCTGTACAAAAATCCAAAAATTCGAAGCTAATTTCAACTAAAATTACTCAACTGCAGCTCCTTTATCAAAAAAACCTGACATATTCCAGAAAAATCGAAGTTGGTTTCAACAAAATTTTTTAAAATTTGACCAACATCTGTACAAAAATCCATAAATTCGAAGTTATTTTCAACTAAAATTACTCAAATGCAGCTCCTCTAACAAAAAAACTTTACATAATCCTGAAAAATCGAAGTTGGTTTCAACAAAATTTTTTAAAATTTGACAAAAATCTGTACAAAAATACAAAAAATCGAAGTTAATTTCAACTAGAATTACTCAAATGCAGCTCCTCTATCAAAAAAACCTAACATAATCCAGAAAAATCGAAGTTGAGTTTAAGAAAATTTTATAAAATTTTACAAAAATCTGCACAAAAATCTAAAAATTCGAAGTTAATTTCAACTAGAATTACTCAAATGCAGCTCCTCTATCCAAAAAACCTAACATAATCCAGAAAAATCGAAGTTGGTTTCAACAAAATTTTTTAAAATTTCACAAAAATCTGTACAAAAATCCAAAAATTCGAAGCTAATTTCAACTAAAATTACTCAAATGCAGCTCCTTTATCAAAAAAACCTCACATATTCCAGAAAAATCGAAGTTGGTATCAACAAAATTTTTTAAAATTTGACCAACATCTGTACAAAAATCCATAAATTCGAAGTTAATTTCAACTAAAATTACTCAAATACAGCTCCTCTATCATAAAAACCTAACGTAATCCAGAGTAATCGAAGTTGGTTTCAACAAAATTTTTAAAACATGACAAAAATCTGTACAAAAATCCAAAAATGCGAAGTTAATTTCAACTAAAATTACTCAAATGCAGCTCCTTTATCAAAAAAACCTAACATATTCCAGAAAAATCGAAGTTGGTTTCAACAAAATTTTTTAAAATTTGACAAAAATCTGTACAAAAATCCAAAAATTCGAAGTTATTTTCAACTAAAATTACTCAAATGCAGCTCCTCTATCCAAAAAACCTAACATAATCCAGAAAAATCGAAGTTGGTTTCAACAAAATTTTTTAAAATTTGACAAAAATCTGTACAAAAATCCAAAATTTCGATGTTATTTTCAACTAAAATTACTCAAATGCAGCTCCGCTACCAAAAAAACCTAACGTAATCCAGAGTAATCGAAGTTGGTTTCAACAAAATTTTTTAAAATTTGACAAAAATCTGTACAAAAATCCAAAAATTCGAAGTTATTATCAACTAAAATTACTCAAATGCAGCTCCTCTATCAAAAAAACTTTACATAATCCAGAAAAATCGAAGTTGGTTTCAACAAAATTTTTTAAAATTTGAAAAACATCTGTACAAAAATCCCAAAATTCAAAGTTAATTTCAACTAAAATTACTCAAATGCAGCTCCGCTACCAAAAAAACCTAACGTAATCCAGAGTAATCGAAGTTGGTTTCAACAAAATTTTTTAAAATTTGACAAACATCTGTACAAAAATCCAAAAATTCGAAGATAATTTCAACTAAAATTACTCAAATGCAACTCCGCTACCAAAAAAACCTAACGTAATCCAGAGTAATCGAAGTTGGTTTCAACAAAATTTTTTAAAATTTGACAAAAATCTGTACAAAAATCCAAAAATTCGAAGTTATTTTCAACTAAATTTACTCAAATGCAGCTCCTCTAGCAAAAAAACCTAAAATATTCCAGAAAAATCGAAGTTGGTTTCAACAAAATTTTTTAAAATTTGACAAAAATCCAAAAAATCGAAGTTAATTACAACTAAAATTACTCAAATGCAGCTCCTCTATCATAAAAACCTAACATAGTCCAGAAAAATCGAAGTTGGGTTCAACAAAATTTTATAAAATTTGACAAAAATCTGCACAAAAATCCAAAAATTCGAAGTTATTTTCAACTAAAATTACTCAAATGCAGCTCCTCTATCAAAAAAACTTTACATAATCCAGAAAAATCGAAGTAGGTTTAAACAAAATTTTTTAAAATTTGACAAAAATCTGTACAAAAATCCAAAAATTCGAAGATAATTTCAACTAGAATTACTCAAATGCAGCTCCTCTATCAAAAAAACCTAACATAATCCAGAAAAATCGAAGTTGGTTTCAACAAAATTTTTTAAAATTTGACCAACATCTGTACAAAAATCCAAAAATTCGAAGTTAATTGCAACTAGAATTACTCAAATGCAGCTCCTCTATAAAAAAAACCTAACATAATCCAGGAAAATCGAAGTTGGGTTCAACAAAATTTTATAAAATTTGACAAAAATCTGCACAAAAATCCAAAAATTCGAAGTTATTTTCAACTAAAATTACTCAAATGCAGCTCCTCTATTAAAAAAACTTTACATAATCCTGAAAAATCGAAGTTGGTTTCAACAAAATTTTTTAAAATTAGACAAACATCAGTCCAAAAATCCCAAAATTCGAAGTTAATTTCAACTAAAATTACTCAAATGCAGCTCCTCTATCAAAAAAACCTAACGTAATCCAGAAAAATCGAAGTTGGTTTCAACACAATTTTTTATAATTTGACAAAAATCTGTACAAAAATCCAAAAATTCGAAATTATTTTCAACTAAAATTATTCAAATGCAGCTCCTCTAACAAAAAAACTTTACATAATCCAGAAAAATCGAAGTTGGTTTCAACAAAATTTTTTAAAATTTGACAAAAATCTGTACAAAGATCCAAAAATTCGAAGTTAATTTCTACTAGAATTACTCAAATGCAGCTCCTCTATCAAAAAAACCTAACATAATCCAGAAAAATCGAAGTTGGGTTCAACAAAATTTTATAAAATTTGACAAAAATCTTTACAAAAAGCCAAAAATTCGAAGTTATTTTCAACTAAAATTACTCAAATGCAGCTCCTCTATCAAAAAAACTTTACATAATCCAGAAAAATCGAAGTAGGTTTATACAACATTTTTTAAAATTTGACAAAAATCTGTACAAAAATCCATAAATTCGAAGTTAATTTCAACTAAAATTACTCAAATGCAGCTCCTCTATCAAAAAAACCTAACATAATCCAGAAAAATCGAAGTTGGTTTCAACAAAATTTTTTAAAATTTGACAAAAATCTGTACAAAGATCCAAAAATTCGAAGTTAATTACAACTAAAATTACTCAAATGCAGCTCCTCTATCCAAAAAACCTAAAATATTCCAGAAAAATCGAAGTTGGGTTCAAAAAAATTTTTTAAAATTTGACAAAAATCTGAACATAAATCCAAAAATTCGAAGATAATTTCAACTAGAATTACTCAAATGCAGCTCCTCTATCAAAAAAACCTAACATAATCCAGAAAAATCGAAGTAGGTTTAAACAAAATTTTTTACAATTTGACAAAAATCTGTACAAAAATCCAAAAATTCGAAGTTATTTTCAACTAAAAATACTCAAATGCAGCTCCTCTATCAAAAAAACCTAACATAATCCAGAAAAATCGAAGTTGGTTTCAACAAATTTTTTTAAAATTTGACAAACATCAGTTCAAAAATCCCAAAATTCGAAGTTAATTTCAACTAAAATTACTCAAATGCAGCTCCTCTATCAAAAAAACCTAACGTAATCCAGAAAAATCGAAGTTGGTTTCAACACAATTTTTTATAATTTGACAAAATCTGTACAAAAATCCAAAAATTCGAAATTATTTTCAACTAAAATTATTCAAATGCAGCTCCTCTAACAAAAAAACTTTACATAATCCAGAAAAATCGAAGTTGGTTTCAACAAAATTTTTAAAATTTGACAAAAATCTGTACAAAAATCCAAAAATTCGAAGTTAATTTCTACTAGAATTACTCAAATGCAGCTCCTCTATCAAAAAAACCTAACATAATCCAGAAAAATCGAAGTTGGGTTCAACAAAATTTTATAAAATTTGACAAAAATCTTTACAAAAATCCAAAAATTCGAAGTTATATTCAACTAAAATTACTCAAATGCAGCTCCTCTATCAAAAAAACTTTATATAATCCAGAAAAATCGAAGTAGGTTTAAACAAAATTTTTTACAATTTGACAAAAATCTGTACAAAAATCCATAAATTCGAAGTTATTTTCAACTAAAAATACTCAAATGCAGCTCCTCTATCAAAAAAACCTAACATAATCCTGAAAAATCGAAGTTGGTTTCAACAAAATTTTTTAAAATTTGACAAACATCAGTTCAAAAATCCCAAAATTCGAAGTTACTTTCTACTAGAATTACTCAAATGCAGCTCCTCTATCAAAAAAACCTATCGTAATCCAGAAAAATCGAAGTTGGTTTCAACACAATTTTTTATAATTTGACAAAAATCTGTACAAAAATCCAAAAATTCGAAGTTAATTTCAACTAAAATTACTCAAATGCAGCTTCTCTATCAAAAATACCTAACGTAATCCAGAAAAATCGCAGTTGGTTTCAACACAATTTTTTATATTTTGACAAAAATCTGTACAAAAATCCAAAAATTCGAAGTTAATTTCAACTAAAATTACTCAAATGCAGCTCCTCTATCAAAAAACCTAACATAATCCAGAAAAATCGAAGTTGGGTTCAACAAAATTTTATCAAATTTTACAAAAATCTGCACAAAAATCCAAAAATTCGAAGTTAATTTCATCTAAAATTACTCAAATGCAGCTCCTCTATCAAAAAAACCTAACGTAATCCAGAAAAATCGAAGTTGGTTTCAACAAAATTTTTTAAAATTTGACAAAAATCTTTACAAAAATCCAAAATTTCGAAGTTATTTTCAACTAAAAATACTCAAATGCAGCTCCTCTATCAAAAAAACCTAACATAATCCAGAAAAATCGAAGTTGGTTTCAACAAAATTTTTTAAAATTTGACAAACATCTGTTCAAAAATCCCAAAATTCGAAGTTAATTTCAACTAAAATTACTCAAATGCAGCTCCGCTACCAAAAAAACCTAACGTAATCCAGAGTAATCGAAGTTGGTTTCAACAAATTTTTTTACAATTTGACAAAAATCTGTACAAAAATCGAAAAATTCGTAGTTAATTTCAACTAAAATTACTCAAATGCAGCTCCTCTATCAAAAAAACCTAACGTAATCCAGAAAAATAGAAGTTGGTTTCAACATTTTTTTTTAAATTTTGACAAAAATCTGCACAAAAATCCAAAAATTCGAAGTTATTTTCAACTAAAAATACTCAAATGCAGCTCCCCTAACAAAAAACTTTACATAATCCAGAAAAATCGAAGTTGGTTTCAACTAAAATTACTCAAATGCAGCTCCGCTACCAAAAAAACCTAACGTAATCCAGAGTAATCGAAGTTGGTTTCAACAAAATTTATTAAAATTTGACAAAAATCTGTACAAAAATCGAAAAATTCGAAGTTAATTTCAACTAAAATTACTCAAATGCAGCTCCTCTATCAAAAAAAACTAACGTAATCCAGAAAAATCGAAGTTGGTTTCAACAAAATTTTTTAAAATTTCACAAAAATCTGTACAAAAAACCAAAAATTCGAAATTATTTTCAACTAGAATTACTCAAATGCATCTCCGCTACCAAAAAAACCTAACGTAATCCAGAATAATCGAAGTTGGTTTCAACAAAATTTTTTAAATTTTCACAAAAATCTGTACAAAAAACCAAAAATTCGAAATTATTTTCAACAAAAATTACTCAAATGCAGCTCCACTAACAAAAAAACTTTACATAATCCAGAAAAATCGAAGTTGGTTTCAACAAAATTTTTTAAAATTTGACAAAAAACTGTACAAAAATCCAAAAATTCGAAATTATTTTCAACAAAAATTACTCCAATGCAGCTCCTCTATCAAAAAAACCTAACATAATCCAGAAAAATCGAAGTTGGGTTTAACAAAATTTTATAAAATTTTACAAAAATCTGCACAAAAATCCAAAAATTCGAAGTTAATTACAACTAAAATTACTCAAATGCAGCTCCTCTATCCAAAAAACCTAACATAATCCAGAAAAATCGAAGTTGGTTTCAACAAAATTTTTTAAAATTTCACAAAAATCTGTTCAAAAATCCAAAAATTCGAAGTTAATTTCAACTAAAATTACTCCAATGCAGCTCCTCTATCAAAAAAACCTAACATAATCCAGAAAAATCGAAATTGGTTTCAACAAAATTTTTTAAAATTTGACAAAAATCTGTACAAAAATCCAAAAATTCGAAGTTATTTTCAACTAAAATTACTCAAATGCAGCTCCTCTAACAAAAAAACTTTACATAATCCAGAAAAATCGAAGTTGGTTTCAACAAAATTTTTTAAAATTTGACAAAAATCTGTACAAAAATCCAAAAATTCGAAGTTATTTTCAACTAAAAATACTCAAATGCAGCTCCTCTATCAAAAAAACCAAACATAATCCAGAAAAATCGAAGTTGGTTTCAACAAAATTTTTTAAAATTTTACAAACATCTGTTCAAAAATCCCAAAATTCGAAGTTAATTTCAACTAAAATTACTCAAATGCAGCTCCGCTACCAAAAAAACCTAACGTAATCCAGAGTAATCGAAGGTGGTTTCAACAAATTTTTTTACAATTTGACAAAAATCTGTACAAAAATCGAAAAATTCGTAGTTAATTTCAACTAAAATTACTCAAATGCAGCTCCTCTATCAAAAAAACCTAACGTAATCCAGAAAAATCGAAGTAGGTTTAAACAAAATTTTTTAAATTTTGACAAAAATCTGCACAAAAATCCAAAAATTCGAAGTTATTTTCAACTAAAAATACTCAAATGCAGCTCCCCTAACAAAAAACCTTACATAATCCAGAAAAATCGAAGTTGGTTTCAACTAAAATTACTCAAATGCAGCTCCGCTACCAGAAAAACCTAACGTAATCCAGAGTAATCGAAGTTGGTTTCAACAAAATTTATTAAAATTTGACAAAACTCTGTACAAAAATCGAAAAATTCGAAGTTAATTTCAACTAAAATTACTCAAATGCAGCTCCTCTATCAAAAAAACTAACGTAATCCAGAAAAATCGAAGTTGGTTTCAACAAAATTTTTTAAAATTTCACAAAAATCTGTACAAAAATCCAAAAATTCGAAGTTAATTTCAACTAAAATTACTCAAATGCAGCTCCTCTATCAAAAAAACCTAACATAATCCAGAAAAATCGAAATAGGTTTAAACCAAATTTTTTAAAAATTGACAAAAATCTGTACAAAAATCCAAAAATTCGAAGTTAATTTCAACTAAAATTACTCAAATGCAGCTCCTTTATCAAAAAAACCTAACATAATCCAGAAAAATCGAAGTTGGTTTCAACAAAATTTTTTAAAATTTGACAAACATCTGTTCAAAAATCCCAAAATTCGAAGTTAATTTCAACTAAAATTACTCAAATGCAGCTCCGCTACCAAAAAAACCTAACGTAATCCAGAGTAATCGAAGTTGGTTTCAACAAAATTTATTAAAATTTGACAAAAATCTGTACAAAAATCGAAAAATTCGAAGTTAATTTCAACTAAAATTACTCAAATGCAGCTCCTCTATCAAAAAACACTAACGTAATCCAGAAAAATCGAAGTTGGTTTCAACAAAATTTTTTAAAATTTCACAAAAATCTGTACAAAAATCCAAAAATTCGAAGTTAATTTCAACTAAAATTACTCAAATGCAGCTCCTCTATCAAAAAAACCTAACATAATCCAGAAAAATCGAAGTTGGTTTCAACAAAATTTATTAAAATTTGACAAAAATCTGTACAAAAATCGAAAAATTCGAAGTTAATTTCAACTAAAATTACTCAAATGCAGCTCCTCTATCAAAAAAACTAACGTAATCCAGAAAAATCGAAGTTGGTTTCAACAAAATTTTTTAAAATTTCACAAAAATCTGTACAAAAATCCAAAAATTCGAAGTTAATTTCAACTAAAATTACTCAAATGCAGCTCCTCTATCAAAAAAACCTAACATAATCCAGAAAAATCGAAATAGGTTTAAACCAAATTTTTTAAAAATTGACAAAAATCTGTACAAAAATCCAAAAATTCGTAGTTAATTTCAACTAAAATTACTCAAATGCAGCTCCTCTATCCAAAAAACCTAACATAATCCAGAAAAATCGAAGTTGGTTTCAACAAAATTTTTTAAAATTTCACAAAAATCTGTTCAAAAATCCAAAAATTCGAAGTTAATTTCAACTAAAATTACTCCAATGCAGCTCCTCTATCAAAAAAACCTAACATAATCCAGAAAAATCGAAATTGGTTTCAACAAAATTTTTTAAAATTTGACAAAAATCTGTACAAAAATCCAAAAATTCGAAGTTATTTTCAACTAAAATTACTCAAATGCAGCTCCTCTAACAAAAAAACTTTACATAATCCAGAAAAATCGAAGTTGGTTTCAACAAAATTTTTTAAAATTTGACAAAAATCTGTACAAAAATCCAAAAATTCGAAGTTATTTTCAACTAAAAATACTCAAATGCAGCTCCTCTATCAAAAAAACCAAACATAATCCAGAAAAATCGAAGTTGGTTTCAACAAAATTTTTTAAAATTTTACAAACATCTGTTCAAAAATCCCAAAATTCGAAGTTAATTTCAACTAAAATTACTCAAATGCAGCTCCGCTACCAAAAAAACCTAACGTAATCCAGAGTAATCGAAGTTGGTTTCAACAAATTTTTTTACAATTTGACAAAAATCTGTACAAAAATCGAAAAATTCGTAGTTAATTTCAACTAAAATTACTCAAATGCAGCTCCTCTATCAAAAAAACCTAACGTAATCCAGAAAAATCGAAGTAGGTTTAAACAAAATTTTTTAAATTTTGACAAAAATCTGCACAAAAATCCAAAAATTCCAAGTTATTTTCAACTAAAAATACTCAAATGCAGCTCCCCTAACAAAAAACCTTACATAATCCAGAAAAATCGAAGTTGGTTTCAACTAAAATTACTCAAATGCAGCTCCGCTACCAGAAAAACCTAACGTAATCCAGAGTAATCGAAGTTGGTTTCAACAAAATTTATTAAAATTTGACAAAACTCTGTACAAAAATCGAAAAATTCGAAGTTAATTTCAACTAAAATTACTCAAATGCAGCTCCTCTATCAAAAAAACTAACGTAATCCAGAAAAATCGAAGTTGGTTTCAACAAAATTTTTTAAAATTTGACAAACATCTGTTCAAAAATCCCAAAATTCGAAGTTAATTTCAACTAAAATTACTCAAATGCAGCTCCGCTACCAAAAAAACCTAACGTAATCCAGAGTAATCGAAGTTGGTTTCAACAAAATTTATTAAAATTTGACAAAAATCTGTACAAAAATCGAAAAATTCGAAGTTAATTTCAACTAAAATTACTCAAATGCAGCTCCTCTATCAAAAAACACTAACGTAATCCAGAAAAATCGAAGTTGGTTTCAACAAAATTTTTTAAAATTTCACAAAAATCTGTACAAAAATCCAAAAATTCGAAGTTAATTTCAACTAAAATTACTCAAATGCAGCTCCTCTATCAAAAAAACCTAACATAATCCAGAAAAATCGAAGTTGGTTTCAACAAAATTTATTAAAATTTGACAAAAATCTGTACAAAAATCGAAAAATTCGAAGTTAATTTCAACTAAAATTACTCAAATGCAGCTCCTCTATCAAAAAACACTAACGTAATCCAGAAAAATCGAAGTTGGTTTCAACAAAATTTTTTAAAATTTCACAAAAATCTGTACAAAAATCCAAAAATTCGAAGTTAATTTCAACTAAAATTACTCAAATGCAGCTCCTCTATCAAAAAAACCTAACATAATCCAGAAAAATCGAAATAGGTTTAAACCAAATTTTTTAAAAATTGACAAAAATCTGTACAAAAATCCAAAAATTCGAAGTTAATTTCAACTAAAATTACTCAAATGCAGCTCCTTTATCAAAAAAACCTAACATAATCCAGAAAAATCGAAGTTGGTTTCAACAAAATTTTTTAAAATTTGACAAACATCTGTTCAAAAATCCCAAAATTCGAAGTTAATTTCAACTAAAATTACTCAAATGCAGCTCCGCTACCAAAAAAACCTAACGTAATCCAGAGTAATCGAAGTTGGTTTCAACAAATTTTTTTACAATTTGACAAAAATCTGTACAAAAATCGAAAAATTCGTAGTTAATTTCAACTAAAATTACTCAAATGCAGCTCCTCTATCAAAAAAACCTAACGTAATCCAGAAATATAGAAGTTGGTTTCAACATTTTTTTTTAAATTTTGACAAAAATCTGCACAAAAATCCAAAAATTCGAAGTTATTTTCAACTAAAAATACTCAAATGCAGCTCCCCTAACAAAAAACTTTACATAATCCAGAAAAATCGAAGTTGGTTTCAACTAAAATTACTCAAATGCAGCTCCGCTACCCAAAAAACCTAAAATAATCCAGAAAAATCGAAGTTGGTTTCAACAAAATTTTTTAAAATTTGACCAAAATCTGTACAAAAATCCAAAAAATCGAACTTAATTTCAACTAGAATTACTCAAATGCAGCTCGGCTATCAAAAAAACCTAACATAATCCAGAAAAATCGAAATAGGCTTCAACAAAATTTTTTAAAATTTGAGAAATATCTGTTCAAAAATCCAAAAATTCGAATTTAATTACAACTAAAATTACTCAAATGCAGCTCCTCTATCCAAAAAACCTAACCTAATCCAGAAAAATCGAAGTTGTTTTCAACAAAATATTTTAAAATTTTACAAAAATCTGTACAAAAATCAAAAAATTCGAAGTTAATTTCAACTAAAATTACTCAAATGCAGCTCCTCTATCAAAAAAACTTTACATAATCCAGAAAAATCGATGTTGGTTTCAACAAAATTTTTTAAAATTTGACAAAAATCTGTACAAAAATCCAAAAATTCGAAGTTAATTTCAACTAAAAATACTCAAATGCAGCTCCTCTATCAAAAAAACTTTACATAATCCAGAAAAATCGATGTTGGTTTCAACAAAATTTTTTAAAATTTGACAAAAATCTGTACAAAAATCCAAAAATTCGAAGATAATTTCAACTAGAATTACTCAAATGCAGCTCCTCTATCAAAAAAACCTAACATAATCCAGAAAAATCGAAGTTGGTTTCAACAAAATTTTTTAAAATTTGACAAAAATCTGTACAAAAATCCAAAAATTCGAAGTTAATTACAACTAAAATTACTCAAATGCAGCTTCTCTATCCAAAAAACCTAAAATAATCCAGAAAAATCGAAGTTGGGTTCAACAAAATTTTATAAAATTTAACAAAAATCTGGACAAAAATCCAAAAATTCGAAGTTAATTACAACTAAAATTACTCAAATGCAGCTCCTCTATCAAAAAAACCTAACATAATCCAGAAAAATCGAAATAGGCTTTAACAAAATTTTTTAAAATTTGAGAAAAATCTCTTCAAAAATCCAAAAATTCGAATTTAAATACAACTAAAATTACTCAAATGCAGCTCCCCTATCCAAAAAACCTAACATATTCCAGAAAAATCGAAGTTGGTTTCAACAAAATTTTTTAAAATTTGACAAAAATCTGTACAAAAATCCAAAAATTCGAAGTTATTTTCAACTAAAATTACTCAAATGCAGCTCCTCTATAAAAAAACCTAACATAATCCAGAAAAATCGATGTTGGTTTCAACATAATTTTTTAAAATTTGACAAAAATCTGTACAAAAATCCAAAAAATCGAAGTTAATTTCAACTAGAATTACTCAAATGCAGCTCCTCTATCAAAAAAACCTAACATAATCCAGAAAAATCGAAGTTGGGTTCAACAAAATTTTATAAAATTTAACAAAAATCTGCACAAAAATCCAAAAATTCGAAGCTAATTACAACTAAAATTACTCAAATGCAGCTCCTCTATCCAAAAAACCTAACATAATGCAGAAAAATCGAAGTTGGTTTCAACAAAATTTTTTAAAATTTTACAAAAATCTGTACAAAAATCCAAAAATTCGAAGTTATTTTCAACTAAAATTACTCAAATGCAGCTCCTCTATCAAAAAAACTTTACATAATCCAGAAAAAAAGAAGTTGGTTTCAACAAAATTTTTTAAAATTTGACAAAAATCCAAAAATTCGAAGTTATTTTCAACTAAAATTACTCAAATGCAGCCCCTCTATCAAAAAAACCTAACATAATCCAGAAAAATCGAAGTTGGGTTCAATAAAATTTTTTAAAATTTGACAAAAATCTGAACAAAAATTCAAAAATTCGAAGATAATTTCAACTAGAATTACTCAAATGCAGCTCCCCTATCAAAAAAACCTAACATAATCCAGAAAAATCGAAGTTGGGTTCAATAAAATTTTTTAAAATTTGACAAAAATCTGAACAAAAATCCAAAAATTCGAAGATAATTTCAACTAGAATTACTCAAATGCAGCTCCTCTATCAAAAAAACCTAACATAATCCAGAAAAATCGAAGTTGGTTTCCACAAAATTTTTTAAAATTTTACAAAAATCTGTACAAAAATCCAAAAATTCGAAGTTAATTTCAACTAAAATTACTCAAATGCAGCTCCTCTATCAAAAAAACCTAACATAATCCAGAAAAATCGAAGTAGGTTTAAACAAAATTTTTTAAAATTTGACAAAAATCTGTACAAAAATCCAAAAATTTGAAGTTATTTTCATCTAAAATTACTCAAATGCAGCTCCTCTATAAAAAAAACCTAACATAATCCAGAAAAATCGATGTCGGTTTCAACAAAATTTTTTAAAATTTGACAAAAATCTGAACAAAAATCCAAAAGTTCGAAGATAATTTCAACTAGAATTACTCAAATGCAGCTCCTCTATCAAAAAAACCTAACATAATCCAGAAAAATCGAAGTTGGTTTCAACAAAATTTTTTAAAATTTTACAAAAATCTGTACAAAAATCCAAAAATTCGAAGTTATTTTCAACTAAAATTACTCAAATGCAGCTCCTCTATCAAAAAAACCTAACATAATCCAGAAAAATCGATGTTGGTTTCAACAAAATTTTTTAAAATTTTACAAAAATCTGTACAAAAATCCAAAAATTCGAAGTTATTTTCAACTAAAATTACTCAAATGCAGCTCCTCTATCAAAAAAACCTAACATAATCCAGAAAAATCGATGTTGGTTTCAACAAAATTTTTTAAAATTTGACAAAAATCTGAACAAAAATCCAAAAATTCGAAGATAATTTCAACTAGAATTACTCAAATGCAGCTCCTCTATCAAAAAAACCTAACATAATGCAGAAAAATCGAAGTTGGTTTCAACAAAATTTTTTAAAATTTGACAAAAATCTGTACAAAAATCCAAAAATTCGAAGTTAATTACAACTAAAATTACTCAAATGCAGCTCCTCTACCCAAAAAACCTAAAATAATCCAGAAAAATCGAAGTTGGTTTCAACAAAATTTTTTAAAATTTGACCAAAATCTGTACAAAAATCCAAAAAATCGAAGTTAATTTCAACTAGAATTACTCAAATGCAGCTCCTCTATCAAAAAAACCTAACATAATCCAGAAAAATCGATGTTGGTTTCAACAAAATTTTTTAAAATTTTACAAAAATCTGTACAAAAATCCAAAAATTCGAAGTTATTTTCAACTAAAATTACTCAAATGCAGCTCCTCTATCAAAAAAACCTAACATAATCCAGAAAAATCGATGTTGGTTTCAACAAAATTTTTTAAAATTTGACAAAAATCTGAACAAAAATCCAAAAATTCGAAGATAATTTCAACTAGAATTACTCAAATGCAGCTCCTCTATCAAAAAAACCTAACATAATCCAGAAAAATCGAAGTTGGTTTCAACAAAATTTTTTAAAATTTGACAAAAATCTGTACAAAAATCCAAAAATTCGAAGTTAATTACAACTAAAATTACTCAAATGCAGCTTCTCTATCCAAAAAACCTAAAATAATCCAGAAAAATCGAAGTTGGGTTCAACAAAATTTTATAAAATTTAACAAAAATCTGGACAAAAATCCAAAAATTCGAAGTTAATTACAACTAAAATTACTCAAATGCAGCTCCTCTATCAAAAAAACCTAACATAATCCAGAAAAATCGAAATAGGCTTTAACAAAATTTTTTAAAATTTGAGAAAAATCTCTTCAAAAATCCAAAAATTCGAATTTAAATACAACTAAAATTACTCAAATGCAGCTCCTCTATCCAAAAAACCTAACATATTCCAGAAAAATCGAAGTTGGTTTCAACAAAATTTTTTAAAATTTGACAAAAATCTGTACAAAAATCCAAAAATTCGAAGTTATTTTCAACTAAAATTACTCAAATGTAGCTCCTCTATAAAAAAACCTAACATAATCCAGAAAAATCGATGTTGGTTTCAACAAAATTTTTTAAAATTTGACAAAAATCTGTACAAAAATCCAAAAAATCGAAGTTAATTTCAACTAGAATTACTCAAATGCAGCTCCTCTATCAAAAAAACCTAACATAATCCAGAAAAATCGAAGTTGGGTTCAACAAAATTTTATAAAATTTAACAAAAATCTGCACAAAAATCCAAAAATTCGAAGTTAATTACAACTAAAATTACTCAAATGCAGCTCCTCTATCCAAAAAACCTAACATATTCCAGAAAAATCGAAGTTGGTTTCAACAAAATTTTTTAAAATTTGACAAAAATCTGTACAAGAATCCAAAAATTCGAAGTTATTTTCATCTAAAATTACTCAAATGCAGCTCCTCTATAAAAAAACCTAACATAATCCAGAAAAATCGATGTTGGTTTCAACAAAATTTTTTAAAATTTGACAAAAATCTGTACAAAAATCCAAAAAATCGAAGTTAATTTCAACTAGAATTACTCAAATGCAGCTCCTCTATCAAAAAAACCTAACATAATCCAGAAAAATCGAAGTTGGGTTCAACAAAATTTTATAAAATTTAACAAAAATCTGCACAAAAATCCAAAAATTCGAAGTTAATTACAACTAAAATTACTCAAATGCAGCTCCTCTATCCAAAAAACCTAACATAATGCAGAAAAATCGAAGTTGGTTTCAACAAAATTTTTTAAAATTTTACAAAAATCTGTACAAAAATCCAAAAATTCGAAGTTATTTTCAACTAAAATTACTCAAATGCAGCTCCTCTATCAAAAAACTTTACATAATCCAGAAAAAAAGAAGTTGGTTTCAACAAAATTTTTTAAAATTTGACAAAAATCTGTACAAAAATCCAAAAATTCGAAGTTATTTTCAACTAAAATTACTCAAATGCAGCCCCTCTATCAAAAAAACCTAACATAATCCAGAAAAATCGAAGTTGGGTTCAATAAAATTTTTTAAAATTTGACAAAAATCTGAACAAAAGTCCAAAAATTCGAAGATAATTTCAACTAGAATTACTCAAATGCAGCTCCTCTATCAAAAAAACCTAACATAATCCAGAAAAATCGAAGTTGGTTTCAACAAAATTTTTTAAAATTTGACAAAAATCTGTACAAAAATCCAAAAATTCGAAGTTAATTTCAACTAAAATTACTCAAATGCAGCTCCTTTATCAAAAAAACCTAACATAATCCAGAAAAATCGAAGTTGGTTTCAACAAAATTTTTTAAAATTTGTCAAAAATCTGTACAAAAATCCAAAAATTCGAAGTTATTTTCAACTAAAATTACTCAAATGCAGCCCCTCTATCAAAAAAACCTAACATAATCCAGAAAAATCGAAGTTGGGTTCAATAAAATTTTTTAAAATTTGACAAAAATCTGAACAAAAATCCAAAAATTCGAAGATAATTTCAACTAGAATTACTCAAATGCAGCTCCTCTATCAAAAAAACCTAACATAATCCAGAAAAATCGAAATAGGCTTCAACAAAATTTTTTAAAATTTGAGAAAAATCTGTTCAAAAATCCAAAAATTCGAATTTAATTACAACTAAAATTACTCAAATGCAGCTCCTCTATCCAAAAAACCTAACATAATCCAGAAAAATCGATGTTGGTTTCAACAAAATTTTTTAAAATTTTACAAAAATCTGTACAAAAATCCAAAAATTCGAAGTTATTTTCAACTAAAATTACTCAAATGCAGCTCCTCTATCAAAAAAAACCTAACATAATCCAGAAAAATCGAAGTAGGTTTAAACAAAATTTTTTAAAATTTGACAAAAATCTGTACAAAAATCCAAAAATTCGAAGTTAATTTCAACTAAAATTACTCAAATGCAGCTCCTCTATCAAAAAAACCTAACATAATCCAGAAAAATCGAAGTAGGTTTAAACAAAATTTTTTAAAATTTGACAAAAATCTGTACAAGAATCCAAAAATTCGAAGTTAATTTCAACTAAAATTACTCAAATGCAGCTCCTCTATCAAAAAAAACCTAACATAATCCAGAAAAATCGAAGTAGGTTTAAACAAAATTTTTTAAAATTTGACAAAAATCTGTACAAAAATCCAAAAATTCGAAGTTAATTTCAACTAAAATTACTGAAATGCAGCTCCTCTATCAAAAAAACCTAACATAATCCAGAAAAATCGAAGTAGGTTTAAACAAAATTTTTTAAAATTTGACAAAAATCTGTACAAAAATCCAAAAATTCGAAGTTAATTTCAACTAAAATTACTCAAATGCAGCTCCTCTATCAAAAAAACCTAACATAATCCAGAAAAATCGAAGTAGGTTTAAACAAAATTTTTTAAAATTTGACAAAAATCTGTACAAAAATCCAAAAATTCGAAGTTAAGGGGGTAGACACGGCACGTGACCTGGCCGATTTGGTCGGTCGGTATTACAGCAGATTTTTTCTGCACAGAAATGGTAATACCCATAGATACGCTGCTGCCTGTGCACGCGATAGGGAGCTGTTTGCTATTTCCATATTTTATTTTGAATGTGGAAAGAAATTGTCAGCTATTGCGTTGAAGTTGTAAAAATTTAAACAGAAAGTCTGCTGGTACTGCAAACGTAGAAAATTCATTGTACATTTACTTGAAATGTGTTTATGCTAGAATATTCTACGTTGGCAGTAAGGAATTATAAGTGAAAAGGAAAAATACACGAGAGCATGTCCCCAGAAAATGAAGTTTGTTAGGATAGACATTTTTTAATTAGCAAAACACTGAAACAGAACATGAAATACACATCCTATGCAGAAAGCAGTAATGAACAAACATATATAAAATTGTGTTTGATGTTGAATCCAACGCGTGATGATTATGTTGTGCCTCCTCGAAGTGACAGAAAATATAACCTATGTATATGCTATATGACAATAAATGTTTAGCGGTTATTTCGTTCTATTACGCTACATTTGTGAACATCCTTCCGAAACATTATTATTACGCCGCAACAGTATCTTTAGGAAATCGGGTATAGCATATAGGATATATTTTCTGTCACTTCGAGGACAGAAAATCTGCTCCTCCAGCTGACAGAAAATCTGCTGCTGCACATTTTCTCTAGCCGAATCGGCGTCATGGAAGGGGTACCTCTTCCACCCTGCATCTGTGGTAGTTGCAACGATATTCCTCCGCCCAGTGTACGTATGTACACCCTGGTTTGATCTGCAAAAAGAAATAAATTTAATAAAAATTATTTTTGTGTTTATACCGCTTGAATGTAAAAACTGATACTTACACATACCGAAGAAACCATTATTATCGTGTCCTATTTCTTATAAATATTTCCTTCGGATGGCACTGACCCCTTTCGATTCCAGTTAGTTGTCATAGAACCTGTGATAAAAAGTTAGAACGAGTTGTAATCTGAATGCAGTAAAAATGTAAATGTACGTATGTTATTTACTTATCTTTATGCTTGCGGAGAAGACAGCTTTCCTTTCCTTGCTTCATAGAGCATGATTTTCAACGTTGATATTGGTTGGTGGAAATATCTAAAACAAATTCATATATGAGAGAAATCATGATGATTTCCAATTAATCCAATTATTTGCATGACAAAAGTATACGTCATACTTACGCTTTTATACATGTCATTTCCACTTGATATGAAAGAATAGCTATAGGTATTTATTATTAGAAGAGTGTGAAAAGGCCCACCACCACCCCCGTCATAGACGGTCCTATTCACTCTCCGTATGTATCTTCTACATACTTTCTTACTTACATTTTGGAACATTACTTATCCGACAGCTCTTCATATGCGCTGGATGCACTCGCCGGTGCAATAGTGACTTTGAATTGCAATTCCTTATTCTACAGCTCTTCATATGCGCTGGATGCACTCGCCGGTGCAATAGTGACTTTGAATTGCATTTCCTTATTCGACAGCTCTTCATATGCGCTGGATACACTCGCCGGTGCAATAGTGACTTTGAATTGCAATTCCTTATTCTACAGCTCTTCATATGTGCTGGATGCACTCGCCGGTGCAATAGTCACTTTGAATTGCAATTCCTTATTCGACAGCTCTTCATATGCGCTGGATACACTCGCCGGTGCAATAGTGACTTTGAATTGCAATTCCTTATTCTACAGCTCTTCATATGCGCTGGATGCACTCGCCGGTGCAATAGTGACTTTGAATTGCAATTCCTTATTCGACAGCTCTTCATATGCGCTGGATGCACTCACCGGTGCTATTGCGATGTTTTCATTCATTATTTTGTGTACTTTCTTGTGTACTCGTACCTGCTCCTCCTGTTTTTATGTATGGAGGTTCTCTAATCGGCTGTTGTCGATTGTATCGACTATCTATAATTTCTGGCAACATGCAGTCCTCATAGAACTTGTTCAGTTTTTCCTCCATCTCTGTTGCCCAGAATCGATCATCTCTCGATACAGTTGTAACTTTCATGCCTTTCGGCGTCCATAAACAAAAATAGGCCCGTTGCCTTTTCGTTATGTGCAATTGTCCTTGCACTTGATAATAGTAATGATGATTCTTATTCATCTCATTACCCTTGAAAATACGCCTTATATTATCAAGTTGCTTTATGGCTTCAGCAGGTGTTAAATCCTTGGCCGATTCAGGACACTTTACTTCGACGATTTTATCATGGTCCACGAGGCCGTCAGGAGTTGCACCTAAGTGAGGCACAGTGTCATCGATGAAGAGGCCACACGGTAGAATATGCATTCCTAATTCTTCTTGCATTTGTTTCAAGGCGTTTGCCTCATTTTCCCTTCCGTATTGGAGTGAATGTAAATTGTGGAGTTGCGGGTACATTATACTCTTCACAGTATTTGCCCGTGGTGTAGTCTTTCGTAATCGGCATACCTTGCCGAAATTCGATGCAGTTAATAATTTCTTCCTATAACCGATCCACTTGTCGCTGTTCGCCTGATCGCGAGTTTCCACTTGGATCTCGTCTCGCCTCGTTTGCCAGTGAAGGAGTATATCCGCGTGCCTTTTACACTCGGAAGAGTATACTGCCTCTTCCATATCTGGTTTCGCTGCGTTGGGGCCGTAATCCTGGTCGCACGTTTGTTTTTGATTTCGAAAGGAGGATGCTTTCGCTTCTTTTTTGTACTCCCTTGCTTTTTCTGCTGCGCGGTTCCGACGTCCTTCCAGCTTTCTTATCATGGTTGGCGGCTCTTTATTCATTGCCGTACTCAATCTGCTAAACGCCTCTTTTGTGTTATATTCGACGACTGCAGCGGAGACTCTACCCTGATACGAGCCCCGTCGTCCAAAGTTTATCCTTTTGCCTCCGATGAATTTAGCAATGATATTATTAAAAGCTTCAACAGCATTGTTGTTTAGACCGCGCAGCAAACTGTCGGCTTTAACGAAAAGTTGCTGCATCGCTTCTTCGATATTTTCATAAATCCCAGTTTCTCTCAGGCGTGGAACGTAGTCTACTCTGTTGGGATCAGAGTATTTCTTACAGAAGTATGCTAACTTCTGACACTCCTTGTGTTCACCGAAAACGTGACTCGGTACATTTTTCAAATCTTGCTTCAAATTTTGAACTCGTTCCTCGAGTGGTATTTCTTCTCGCAACCGGTATTCCGCAGCTTTTTTAATACCAGTACGCAGGCGGAGAGCATTATTCTGTACGACATCTCTTAGATCTTTATTGCGGCCTTTTGTTCCGATTTCGTTTATTCTTTTGCTGAAATTGCGTAACAGGTGATTGGTGCATTCGATTTTTTGTACCTGCACCATGTACTTTTCATACGGATTACTGTCCAATATCTTTTTGTACACGCTGCTATCGCCATCGGCAACTAATATATAGTATATTAGGCCGTGCATATCTATGCTGCAATTGAATCCTTCGACAATAGCAACACTCTCCATGCCAGTTGAACTCTGATAACGACCCCAGTTCTTGAAACAGCGATGCTCGCGCGGTTCTTCCTTCCTCGTACCTGCTATTTGGCAAGTCATGCAAAATTTATTCTTGACGCTGATGTACAGCACTTTCTTCGTGTGGTATCCCACGATGGCTCCTACGCCAGACAGAGAATTGTAATCTCCTCCGCGGTAGGACCTTTTCATCCAGCTGCCATCCGCGACAACTGGGATAAACGGTAGATTGGATTCTGCATGTACGTCGCCTCTTTCTATAGCTAATGCTTTCTCCTCTTCTCCAGCATCTTCCATTTCGCGTTGTGCGGCCACTTCGAGGGCATCGATTAGCTCAATCTGACATTTCTCGTAGATCCTTTTCGTCATACAGGACACGTTCACGGCAGTCAGTATGTCCTCCAGCTGATTATATCCGCCGCCCGTCATCATTGTTACGGAAACAGCGGCGCTGTTGATATCCATAATGGAATCACTCTTCCGAAGACAGGATATGCACTTTGTGTATTTGCACATTTTGCACTCTACATAATACACATTTTCTAGTCCATTCCGTTCACATCTAATTATATCAAAATCTTCGATGCCACAGCCAATAGTCGAATGTTTTCGAAGATTTTTTATTTGTTCGAAAACATACGGAAAATCGACGAAGTCTCTTCCTTCTGAAATTGGATTTTCCGGCTGTTCTGGTTCTGCCTTCTCCACCACCCAGTAATCGGCATCACTTTCGACATCTTGATCCGTTTCTTCGTTTATGTCTGCCACGGAATGTATCTCATCGCAGTCTGCGTCGAAATCTATTTCTTGTATAATTTCTTCTTCGTTCGACTCGAAATCTATTTCTTGTATAATTTCTTCTTCGTTCGACTCGAAATCTATTTCTTGTACAATTTCTTCTTCGTTCGACTCGAAATCTATTTCTTGTACAATTTCTTCTTCGTTCGACTCGAAATCTATTTCTTGTACAATTTCCTCTTCGTCCGCATTGAAATGTATTTCTTCTTCGTTATCTTCTGCGTCCGTATCGAAATGCACTTCTTCTACAATTCCTTCCATAATTAGAAAATCTTCAAAATTTCCTCCGTCTTCTTCATGTATTTTGCCCGTAGGACAATCATCCGCAGCAGATGTGCTTGGAAGTGTTTCGTAGGAGGTACCTGCACGCGTACCTGTTTCCGCCACGGTGCCCTGACTTACCGCGAGGCACGCTGCTCTTTTTAATTGTTGCCTACACGTAAAGAGTCAGTAATGAGTAACACGTGGTATATACATAGAAATAAGAAAAACATACAATAGAAAAGAAAAGCAGGCATAGTAAAAGAAGATATAGTACAGTAAAGTCTCGATGTAAGCGAAAGCCTCGGAACGTAGGAAAAGAGAGCGAGTGGAAGAAAGGACTGTCGATTGTCCCTATCTTTTTCATTCGCTGTCCTTCTCTGCGGCCGACGCGCATTACCGCTAAATATGTATTATCCAAATTATATCGTGTTTGGTGTTATTTATCATTAGGGAAACATCACAAATGTTACGATGGTTTATTTATGAAAATATTATTATTGCATTACTGTGAATATCATTCTAATTTATCTTCGCGATACGAAGAGGGACGTAGCGTGATATAAAAACATTGTTCGCGAACGTTTTCGTCTGTTCTCGTCGTGTCCACACCGCCGTAAATAGAACAAACCGTTCACATACGATTCGTACACTGAGTTTTGTTCATGTTTGCGGCGGTGTGGACACGGCAAGATCAGACGAAAACGTTCGCGAACAATGTGTTCGTGTTCGTCTTGGTGTAAACGCGGTATTAGACAACGCGATTCCCTCGTTACGCAAACCGAAAGACATGCACTTTTGGCCCGTTTTCTTTTCACACGCACACATCTGCACAACCATCTCCGCTACTCGCAAGCGAAGGCAGCCGCAACTCGCAAGCAGACATGTCTGCGCTGCGATACGCGGCTGTGTGTGTATGCAGGCACGCGTGCACTTGACCGCGTGTGAAAAGAATACTTTTCGCATTTCAATCGTGGGTCATTCAACGCGAAATCGGACACTTTTCGGAGTACCATTTGGGATTTTTGTGAAACTTGCATATGTTGTAGTCTTTAGTGATACATAAACGTATTTCAAAGGATATTTCAAAATTTTCAAGATCGTGGAAATTGAGTTTTTTCATTAAATTCTAACTGTTGAACTAAGAGAAAGGTAAGAATGACCTTTTCGGTGCTTACACCGGGGAAGTAAGAGTACCTAATAAAAATTATGTCACTTAAAAAAAAATTTTAGACCATTTATTCTGTGATTGTTTTAAACAAATGCAATTTTATACCAGCAGGGCGCTATTTCAAAATTTGAACAAAAAAATTGAGGATACAGCCCTACTTGTGCTCTTTGCAGACACGTTTTCAGAAACGCGGATACTTTAAAATTGGTCGCATGAAAATTAATTGAATGTGACGCTGCATCGCCCAATACCGGCTGGACTAGCTAAGCCGCGCGGTACTAGCAGCGGCCAAGTGGCTATATCTGATATTGTTATATAGGGTTCTCACGAATGGTAAGTATTTGACAAAAACTGAAGGAGAAAAACTTTTAATATTTTTTATATCCAACATAATACGGTATGTCATCTTTTGGTGTTCGCGATATTTTCCGTGAACCGAAGGTGACCTTCAGTTTTTTAAATGGAATGCTACATATTTCATTACCCGATATGAAAGTGTATAAATCTCAAGACAAATTCAACCATATGGTGTACTATGACTTTCAAGGCCACGCAAGGTTAGGAATGAAAGAAATAGATAGTTGTATATTGTAGCACGCACGGCTCAGTCTGCCGAGCCGGTGCTGGGCGGCGCAGCGTCACATTCAATTAATTTTCATGCGACTAATTTTGAAGTGTTCGCGTTTCTGAAAAGGTGATCATAAAGAGCACAAGTAGGGCTGTATTCTCATTTTTTTCAAATTTTTAAATAGTGTCCTGCTAGTATAAAATTGCATTTGTTTAAAACAATTGCAGAATAAATGGTTTAAATTTTTTTTAAGTGACATAATTTTTATTAGGTACTCTTACTTCCCCAGCGTAAGCACTCAAAAGCTCATTCTTACCTGTCTCGTTCTCCAACAGCTATAATTTAATGAAAAAAAGCCAATTTCCACGATCTTGAAAATTTTGTAATTCGCGTGGAATGTCCCTCCTTGAAAGTCTATAATACTGTAGAGAGAGAGAGAGAGAGAGAGAGAGAGAGAGAGAGAGAGAGAGAGAGAGAATTGGTAATAATATAATTGAAATGGTACAACATTGTGTAAGACACACAGGACCATATTTTTAATAAATTATAACCTGAAGGAATAAAAATATTTCCAAACAAACATTTTGCCCTTTTGCACACTCAGACAATACGACGCAGAAAGGATAGGCCGGCAATTCAAATCATTATTCTATTTTTAACGTTGTACCTCCTACAATTCAACGAGGGGCTGCAGGGTGGTATTTCGTTTTATGGAACGTTGTAAAATAACGGCGAAACGAAGGGTCCGCGAAACACGTGTCGTTTGCCTTTCGCGAAGTAAACCCTACTTGACCGCGCCGGTGTTGGAGATCCGTCTGGTTCTCGTCAACCAGCACGCTTTCCAGCGCATCACCCTGTCTCTTTAGACAGCTTTTCGAAAGCGTGGGACTGACCTCGACTTTCGTTACCCTCACACAAAGCGAATCGATGGGGGCGCGAAGCGTTGTTTTCGGTTTTTCGGCAAGGGCTGCCTGCCTGTAGCCCAGATGGGCAAAATTTTTGCCTGTAAGGTCCTTGGGGTCAGTTGGATTTTGGCTTGAGTCAGAAAAAATATAATTGTTTTCTTACGTCCGGATAGATGTTTGTGGTACTCAGAAATGCATGGAAAATTTCACGATCGGTATTGCCAGGAAACGGAACCGAAAGTTCCACGGGGCCGTAGACGTTATTCTTCATTGATCATTCAATGTGATCAACATCTTGGTTACGTTTGTTTATTTTAGATAAAGCCAACCCTACACACCGGTGGGGATACCGATTACATATTACCCGGGCGAAATCCCCAAATAGATCCATAGCGAGAAATCGAAATACCATCCCGTGACATCTCAATAAAAAAAATATACCGTTCTATTGCAAAAAACTGACTTGACCTTGACATCGCTTCCAGTACTTCATTCATAAAAAAAGTTTGTACCATTATGTCCGATGGAACTGATATCAAACAGGAATATGTATATTAAACAATTTTCGGTAATTATGCAGAACAAGTGTTTCAGCATCGATTTCAATGATTTTTTAATATGTTCTCGGGGACATGATTCTAAGCAACTTTTTCTTATACATGTTACCGCCGCTCGACCTTCGTTTCCGAGATATTTGCGAAAAACTTCTGCTGATTTATTTCAACGCAACGCATTCCACTTTCATACTTGTCTCGAGTATTAGACTTGGTTTGGGCTAGATTAGCGCGGGGGGCGCGCGCCCGCTCGCGGGCGCGTAAAGCATGGTAGCGAACCGATGTGAGTTTAGAGATTTGAACCAGAAACTTGCGGATGCCCGTCAACACTGTGACTCTGTTCGGCGGTGCCGACGCCGCCGGTTATTAGGATGACTCTGGTTCTACAACATAATTTTTTTGCAAGAACGAGGATGCCTTCAAGAGCACCTGTTGGGTGTGTGGGGACACCCATCAACACCCCAACTCACATCGGTTCGCCACCATGCTTTACGCGCCCGCGAGCGGGCGCGCGCCCCCGCACTAATCTAGCCCAAACCAATACTAATACCCGGGACAAGTTGGAAAGTGGAATGCATTGCGTCGGAATAAGTCAAAAGAAGTTTTACGCAAATATCTCGGCAACAAAGGTCAGCTTCGTCATTTGTTTTGTCCCATGCTGGCGCATACGCTGTGGCGGACGCGTACTGTAGGTAGGTATACGGCAGAATACATTGTAGCAGTAGCAGCAGTTTTTCGCGAATATCTTGGAAACGAAGGTCGAGCGGCGGTAACATGTATAGGAAAAAGTTGCTTAGAATCATGTCCCCGAGAACATATTAAAAAATCATTGAAATCGGTGCTGAAACACCTGTTCTGCATAATTACCCAATTTTCACTTATTGGAGTAGTTGGTAAGTAATAAAAGGCGTCCCTCGGTTCGAAATTGAATTTCTACGATATAGGTATAGGTATTCAGCGCAGTGATGCCAGAACCGTGGGTTTGCGTCCACGGACCCTACCATCACTCCACGACCAAGCGTACCCCCTCCTAGCGCCTGTACCGCACCACATAAGCATACCCGTCCCTCCATCCCTGTGCCGTACGCGCTGCCTGGCCGGCGCTCTCCGGCGAGAATTCGTTTTCCCGATATCGAAGCGCTTGGGTTGCAAGCAAAAAGTCAAGAGTTCAAATCCCGGTGCGGATATTCTACTTTTTTTCTTTATTTATTCTCTAATTTCTCTTCCTATATTCTCAGAAGGCTAAGCGTACAGCCTTCTCCGATGCACGCGGTTACTTTGTCGCTGTCAATGGGTCGTAAATGAGAAGGATAGAGCGAGGGTCGTAGCAGCCGAGAAATAAGGCCCGCGCCTCGGTCTGCTAATACAGAGACACAGCGTTATTTAGCCGAGGGGGAACACCTACAGGTGTGGTAGTAATGTGTGCGTCACCGATCGTCATCACGTGCGCGTTACCACCGCTCCTGTAGGTGTTCCTCTCCGCTAAATAATCGGTCCAGCATAATGTTGCTGGCAACCCTGCAGATACACAACAATTTTTCAATAACAATAACGGCTCAATTTTTGGATATTCTTCCGAATGGCCCCAGTGGCCGATCGAGATGAGGTTTGGGGGGGAGGGGGTGTGAACCCTAAATCTAAAATTGTAGCTTGGGGTATTTATTAGTTTCCTAAATTATTAATAAAAACTTGTTAATTTACCCGCTCGCGTGCGCGTAAAGCATGGTAGCGAACCGATGTGAGTTTGGCGATGCTACAAACGAGACCGTGGTTACAAAATTTAAAAAATAAAAAATAGGGGGATGGAAGGTCTCCCGAACAGGGAGGCCTGCACCAACGTCCAAAAAAATTTTCCAAAAAAATTAACAATTTTTTATTAATATTTCGGAAACTAATAAATACCCGAAAAAAATAATTTTAAATTTCGGTACCACATCGCCTCCCCACCCTTCCCCCCAAACCTCGTATCGATCGGCCACTGGGGCCATTCGGAAGTACAGCCCAACTTTTTTACTTTTAATTTATTCTGCATAAATATTTTTTTCAAATATTCATAACATTTTCCTGATTATGGTGAGAGCAAACATGATACAATGTCGACAATTACATCGTGTAACGTGTACGAGAAAATCTGTGTGAAAATATCTTGCTACGGAATAGAATTCGCTTTCCGCGTAGTAGTTTCCACGACTGCAGGGTACTTGAGATGTCGTAAACATTGCCCCGGCTGGGACAAAGGTTGCCAGTGAGGCCTGGAGAATGTTTCGAAGACTGCGCTTTTCAATGGAAAAATTTCCCTGAATGTACACATGGACGTATATATTGCGGACAAAATTCCACAGAAGAAAAAGCTCTATGTATTTCGTATTCAACAAGTAACTAGGTACATATGCTGAACATCGAATCGCAAATCATCGATGACTGTTGCTAATTTTAAACATTATCTTCTACATCACATAAATAAAATCTAAAGTGCATGTTTTATCCATTCGAAACTACGTACAACGATTGAAATAGTCGTAACTGCATTGGAAAGGAAGCATACCTAACGAAACGCGTATAGTTTGAACGTTTTATGCTAATAAAACGCATATAATTTGTATAACATATATAACGAAATTTAAAATTTCTACATTTCGTCTCATCGGCATGAAAGTAGCATGAACGCGCTGCTGAGGTTTTTCACATGAAAATGAGTCCAAACACGGTATAAATCGGATTATTAATTAATTAAATAATAATGAACATACGAGTTGGAATAGAATGAGTGGGGCAGGAGGGGTAAAGTAATGACATGCGTTGCGGTGCGCATAGCATAAAATATGTGTACGTAACGCGTCAAAGATATCTGAGTTGATATACATATTTGAAGAATATGAATAATACTATATTATATACAATAAAATACTGTTCTACTACTACTACTACTACTACTACATGTCAAACTGCGACTTCATACAAATCTGTACCATAACACATAGCTTACCTTTCTCGACGTCTTCTATTTTTGGACAAACGCCTTGCAAATAACTTAGGCTGCTTCCTTTTTGCTGATTTCGGGAATTTCCGCGATTTTCGACCTTATTCTGCGATCTTTAAACGTTTGTACCTCAGAGCAGCGTTACCCGATCTTGATGAAATTTTCAGCATGTTTACAACTTACCTAAATCTACAAACGGGTTTTTTGGATTTTCATTGCAGGATCACAAAAAAAGTTTAAAAAACGGCCTTCACTATTTTCTTCGCTATTCCGATCAATTGCAATTTCTTCTAAAACGACGAAACATATCGCTTGGTAAACTAATCCTTCTAGATTCTCAAAAAAACTCAAGTCGTTTGGATTAATTTTAAAAAAGATATGCGATTTTGAAAAGTGTCGGAATATTTTTAAGAGTCACTATAGGCAATCTCACACAAACATTTCTTACATTCTAATGAAAGTGTGAAAACGTCTAAACATTATTGCAGTAATTAACATAAAATTAATATTTATTTTTCATATTACAGTTCGCGGAGGTGAAGAAACAGTTGAGGAGAAGGGATTACGACAGAAGAAGAGGAGGTAGAGGAGGAAGAGGAGGCAGAGGAGGCAGAGGAGGCAGAGGAGAAAGAGGAGCAAAAAATTTTTTTTATTTTAATTGATTTGTCAATAATAAAATAGGTCTATATCTGATATGTAGTCAATAATTTTTTTATTCGAAGGCCTTGCATCCGTCGACCGTGAACAATTTTCTCGTATTTGTTCGTAGTTTAGTTGAGAATCATATATTTAGTCGAGCAAGTACGAATAAATACAAGAAAATGATTCATGGCCAACAATTGAATTCCCCATGGTTAAATTAATTCAATCATAGCGCTTCAAATAAAAATTGGCTCGGGTTATTTACTGTGACATAAACGTCAAATCATTTTCAGACGTATAAAAAAAATCGAAAGTCGATAATTTTGGGTCTCAAAACGGTTCGGTTCTATAAATGGCTCCGACATGCAAGCCACTGATGCGTTTACCGCTGTAAATAATGTTTACGGTAAACATGAAAACGTTTCTGGCGAATGCAGGTTGGACATTTTTAGATAATCTGAAACGTTGCTCTTGTTTTCTTTAAAAAGTTGAGAGTAAAATTATTTTTCTTACATTTTATTTGATAGATACGTGTAAATTGATTGTTATAATAATAGAATATTACTTATAAAGTTTGATTTGATGAATTTTTAGTTTGTAAATACCAGAGATGGGTTACGTAATGCTCATCTCTGGTATTTTTCCATATAATTGAGGCAGTTATAGCAACAACGGGCTAGCCACCTTTTTATTCGGAATTTAGTTAGCTAGCAATAACGTATTCCAATAGGCTTTACTAATCATATCGATGGCTTAGTGCACACATATTGTATATCTACTTTTTATGAAATTAGAGTTTTTATATGCAACGAATAGTGCTTGACTGTTTCTTCGTGCTGTATAAAAATTACACTTTTACCTTTTTTATTCCTGTTACTTTCAAAATTAATATAATATTCAAGCGAGATTATTTCCAGCATTATTCCTTTCGTTCATTTTTATACAATATCATTCGGTATAGTATGTCCTCCTCTGTACTTAGTTACGTATAGCATGTCCATCTTCCAAGTATTATTATCAAATTATTACTATAATTTTGCAGATTCTAACTTATACTACTAATTACATATTTTCAGTGATGCCTATATTACATATATATGATAATACAATAATGCAAAAAGTATTTATTTATAAAGTACCATTGAATGTTTGAACCTGTTTTTCTAAAAAAAACGCTAAAAGTAGACATACAATAGGTATGTGTGCGCTAAGCCATCAATGTACATTAGGAAAAAATTATTTGCAGGTTATTCCGTTGTTGCTCTAACTGTCTCAATTACTATAACATAAATACGACAGCGATTTCAAGTGACGTATGTGTTACGGTAAAAGCTTTAGTAAATGTAATCATTCCCAGCAGTTCCTAGTCAATGTATGCCTAAAATGCATATAACCTAACCTACAATCGTCCGAAAATTCATACATTGACTGCATCACGCTTTTACTGTGGCTTGTGTATCCAGCTAACGCTTCAGATTTACTATGATTCCACGTTGGCAGTCCTCCCGAGTAGGCGCCATCTCGTTTCCACTAGCTCAACTAAATTTGTCACGTGACTTGCTCTGTATTATCGCCAATATGGCGGAACTCGTATTTGGGAATGCAATCACGAGAATACATTGTTTGTCCTTATATGAGCAGATTTTGAGCTGGGTGAGGTCTCGTTCGAAAGAGGAAGGTTCAGTGCAGCGCGCTCTGGTCCTCGTTTGAGTCACAAAACTCTTTTAGTGACCTAAAAATACTTGGATTCATGCGGGTGTATTTTGGCGAATTTTGCTTTACTTTGAACACTCATATTATTAGATATCAACACAAGCTCGTCGAACCATGACCAGAGCGCGCTGCACTGAACCTTTCTCTTTCGAATGAGACCTCGCCCAGCCCAAAATTCGCTCATATAAGGACAAACAATGTATTCTACTAAACCCATGTTTCGGGCCAGATTGTGTCGGTATACAGCGCGCTGCATTACCCGTGTATACCCCCTTAATTTCAACTAAAATTACTCAAATGCAGCTCCTCTATAAAAAAAAACCTAACATAATCCAGAAAAATCGAAGTAGGTTTAAACAAAATTTTTTAAAATTTGACAAACATCTGTACAAAAATCCCAAAATTCGAAGTTAATTTCAACTAAAATTACTCAAATGCAGCTTCTCTATCCAAAAAACCTAACATAATCCAGAAAAATCGAAGTTGGTTTCAACAAAAATTTTTAAAAATTTGACAAACATCTGTACAAAAATCCCAAAATTCGAAGTTAATTTCAACTAAAATTACTCAAATGCAGCTCCTCTATCAAAAAAACCTAACATAATCCAGAAAAATCGAAGTTGGTTTCAACAAAATTTTTTAAAATTTCACAAAAATCTGTACAAAAATCCAAAAATTCGAAGTTAATTTCAACTAAAATTACTCAAATGCAGCTCCTCTATCAAAAAAACTTTACATAATCCAGAAAAATCGAAGTTGGTTTCAACAAAATTTTTTAAAATTTGTCAAAAATCTGTACAAAAATCTAAAAATTCGAAGTTAATTTCAACTAAAATTACACAAATGCAGCTCCTCTATCAAAAAAACCTAACATAATCCAGAAAAATCGAAGTAGGTTTAAACAAAATTTTTTAAAATTTGACAAAAATCTGTACAAAAATCCAAAAATTCGGAGTTATTTTCAACTAAAATTACTCAAATGCAGCTCGTCTATCAAAAAAACCTAACATAATCCAGAAAAATCGAAGTTGGTTTAAACAAAATTTTTTAAAATTTGACAAAAATCTGTACAAAAATCCAAAAATTCGAAGTTATTTTCAACTAAAATTACTCAAATACAGCTCCTCTATCAAAAAACCTAACATAATCCAGAAAAATCGAAGTTGGTTTCAACAAAAATTTTTTAAAATTTGACAAACATCTGTACAAAAATCCCAAAATTCGAAGTTAACTTCAACTAAAATTACTCAAATGCAGCTCCTCTATCAAAAAAACCTAACATAATCCAGAAAAATCGAAGTAGGTTTAAACAAAATTTTTTAAAATTTGACAAAAATCTGTACAAAAATCCAAAAATTCGAAGTTAATTTCAACTAAAATTACTCAAATGCAGCTCCTCTATAAAAAAAACCTAAAATAATCCAGAAAAATCGAAGTTGGGTTCAATAAAATTGTTTAAAATTTGACAAAAATCTGAACAAAAATCCAAAAATTCGAAGATAATTACAACTAAAATTACTCAAATGCAGCTCGTCTATCAAAAAAACCTAACATAATCCAGAAAAATCGAAATAGGCTTCAACAAAATTTTTTAAAATTTGAGAAAAATCTGTTCAAAAATCCAAAAATTCGAATTTAATTACAACTAAAATTACTCAAATGCAGCTCCTCTATCCAAAAAACCTAACATAATCCAGAAAAATCGATGTTGGTTTCAACAAAATTTTTTAAAATTTTACAAAAATCTGTACAAAAATCCAAAAATTCGAAGTTATTTTCAACGGAAATTACTCAAATGCAGCTCCTCTATCAAAAAAACCTAACATAATCCAGAAAAATCGAAATAGGCTTCAACAAAATTTTTTAAAATTTGAGAAAAATCTGTTCAAAAATCCAAAAATTCGAATTTAATTACAACTAAAATTACTCAAATGCAGCTCCTCTATCCAAAAAACCTAACATAATCCAGAAAAATCGATGTTGGTTTCAACAAAATTTTTTAAAATTTTACAAAAATCTGTACAAAAATCCAAAAATTCGAAGTTATTTTCAACGGAAATTACTCAAATGCAGCTCCTCTATCAAAAAAACCTAACATAATCCAGAAAAATCGATGTTGGTTTCAACAAAATTTTTTAAAATTTGACAAAAATCTGAACAAAAATCCAAAAATTCGAAGATAATTTCAACTAGAATTACACAAATGCAGCTCCTCTATCAAAAAAACCTAACATAATCCAGAAAAATCGAAGTTGGTTTCAACAAAATTTTTTAAAATTTGACAAAAATTTGTACAAAAATCCAAAAATTCGAAGTTAATTACAACTAAAATTACTCAAATGCAGCTCCTCTACCCAAAAACCCTAAAATAATCCAGAAAAATCGAAGTTGGTTTCAACAAAATTTTTTAAAATTTGACAAAAATCTGTACAAAAATCCAAAAAATCGAAGTTAATTTCTACTAGAATTACTCAAATGCAGCTCGGCTATCAAAAAAACCTAACATAATCCAGAAAAATCGAAATAGGCTTCAACAAAATTTTTTAAAATTTGAGAAATATCTGTTCAAAAATCCAAAAATTCGAATTTAATTACAACAAAAATTACTCAAATGCAGCTCCTCTATCCAAAAAACCTAACATAATCCAGAATAATCGAAGTTGGTTTCAACAAAATATTTTAAAATTTTACAAAAATCTGTACAAAAATCAAAAAATTCGAAGTTAATTACAACTAAAATTACTCAAATGCAGCTCCTCTATCAAAAAACCTAACATAATCCAGAAAAATCGAAGTTGGTTTCAACAAAATTTTTTAAAATTTGACAAAAATCTGTACAAAAATCCAAAAATTCGAAGTTAATTACAACTAAAATTACTCAAATGCAGCTCCTCTACCCAAAAAACCTAAAATAATCCAGAAAAATCGAAGTTGGTTTCAACAAAATTTTTTAAAATTTGACAAAAATCTGTACAAAAATCCAAAAAATCGAAGTTAATTTCAACTAGAATTACTCAAATGCAGCTCGGCTATCAAAAAAACCTAACATAATCCAGAAAAATCGAAATAGGCTTCAACAAAATTTTTTAAAATTTGAGAAATATCTGTTCAAAAATCCAAAAATTCGAATTTAATTACAACTAAAATTACTCAAATGCAGCTCCTCTATCCAAAAAACCTAACATAATCCAGAATAATCGAAGTTGGTTTCAACAAAATATTTTAAAATTTTACAAAAATCTGTACAAAAATCAAAAAATTCGAAGTTAATTTCAACTAAAATTACTCAAATGCAGCTCCTCTATCAAAAAAAACCTAACATAATCCAGAAAAATCGAAGTTGGGTTCAACAAAATTTTTTAAAATTTGACAAAAATCTGTACAAAAATCCAAAAAATCGAAGTTAATTTCAACTAAAATTACTCAAATGCAGCTCCTCTATCCAAAAAACCTAACATAATCCAGAAAAATCGATGTTGGTTTCAACAAAATTTTTTAAAATTTGACAAAAATCTGTACAAAAATCCAAAAATTCGAAGTTAATTACAACTAAAATTACTCAAATGCAGCTCCTCTACCCAAAAAACCTAAAATAATCCAGAAAAATCGAAGTTGGTTTCAACAAAATTTTTTAAAATTTGTCAAAAAACTGTACAAAAATCCAAAAAATCGAAGATAATTTCAACTAGAATTACTCAAATGCAGCTCGGCTATCAAAAAAACCTAACATAATCCAGAAAAATCGAAATAGGCTTCAACAAAATTTTTTAAAATTTGAGAAATATCTGTTCAAAAATCCAAAAATTCGAATTTAATTACAACTAAAATTACTCAAATGCAGCTCCTCTATCCAAAAAACCTAACATAATCCAGAATAATCGAAGTTGGTTTCAACAAAATATTTTAAAATTTTACAAAAATCTGTACAAAAATCAAAAAATTCGAAGTTAATTTCAACTAAAATTACTCAAATGCAGCTCCTCTATAAAAAAAAACCTAACATAATCCAGAAAAATCGAAGTTGGGTTCAACAAAATTTTTTAAAATTTGACAAAAATCTGTACAAAAATCCAAAAAATCGAAGTTAATTTCAACTAGAATTACTCAAATGCAGCTCCTCTATCCAAAAAACCTAACATAATCCAGAAAAATCGAAGTTGGTTTCAACAAAATTTTTTAAAATTTGACAAAAATCTGTACAAAAATCCAAAAAATCGAAGTTAATTTCAACTAGAATTACTCAAATGCAGCTCGTCTATCAAAAAAACCTAACATAATCCAGAAAAATCGAAATAGGCTTTAACAAAATTTTTTAAAATTTGAGAAAAATCTGTTCAAAAATCCAAAAATTCGAATTTAATTACAACTAAAATTACTCAAATGCAGCTCCTCTATCCAAAAAACCTAACATAATCCAGAAAAATCGATGTTGGTTTCAACAAAATTTTTTAAAATTTTACAAAAATCTGTACAAAAATCCAAAAATTCGAAGTTATTTTCAACTAAAATTACTCAAATGCAGCTCCTCTATCAAAAAAACCTAACATAATCCAGAAAAATCGAAGTTGGTTTCAACAAAATTTTTTAAAATTTGACAAAAATCTGTACAAAAATCCAAAAATTCGAAGTTAATTACAACTAAAATTACTCAAATGCAGCTCCTCTACCCAAAAAACCTAAAATAATCCAGAAAAATCGAAGTTGGTTTCAACAAAATTTTTTAAAATTTGACAAAAATCTGTACAAAAATCCAAAAAATCGAAGTTAATTTCAACTAGAATTACTCAAATGCAGCTCGGCTATCAAAAAAACCTAACATAATCCAGAAAAATCGAAATAGGCTTCAACAAAATTTTTTAAAATTTGAGAAATATCTGTTCAAAAATCCAAAAATTCGAATTTAATTACAACTAAAATTACTCAAATGCAGCTCCTCTATCCAAAAAACCTAACATAATCCAGAATAATCGAAGTTGGTTTCAACAAAATTTTTTAAAATTTGTCAAAAATCTGTACAAAAATCCAAAAAATCGAAGTTAATTTCAACTAGAATTACTCAAATGCAGCTCGTCTATCAAAAAAACCTAACATAATCCAGAAAAATCGAAATAGGCTTCAACAAAATTTTTTAAAATTTGAGAAAAATCTGTTCAAAAATCCAAAAATTCGAATTTAATTACAACTAAAATTACTCAAATGCAGCTCCTCTATCCAAAAAACCTAACATAATCCAGAAAAATCGATGTTGGTTTCAACAAAATTTTTTAAAATTTTACAAAAATCTGTACAAAAATCCAAAAATTCGAAGTTATTTTCAACTAAAATTACTCAAATGCAGCTCCTCTATCAAAAAAACCTAACATAATCCAGAAAAATCGAAGTTGGTTTCAACAAAATTTTTTAAAATTTGACAAAAATCTGTACAAAAATCCAAAAATTCGAAGTTAATTACAACTAAAATTACTCAAATGCAGCTCCTCTACCCAAAAAACCTAAAATAATCCAGAAAAATCGAAGTTGGTTTCAACAAAATTTTTTAAAATTTGACAAAAATCTGTACAAAAATCCAAAAAATCGAAGTTAATTTCAACTAGAATTACTCAAATGCAGCTCGGCTATCAAAAAAACCTAACATAATCCAGAAAAATCGAAATAGGCTTCAACAAAATTTTTTAAAATTTGAGAAATATCTGTTCAAAAATCCAAAAATTCGAATTTAATTACAACTAAAATTACTCAAATGCAGCTCCTCTATCCAAAAAACCTAACATAATCCAGAATAATCGAAGTTGGTTTCAACAAAATTTTTTAAAATTTGTCAAAAATCTGTACAAAAATCCAAAAAATCGAAGTTAATTTCAACTAGAATTACTCAAATGCAGCTCGTCTATCAAAAAAACCTAACATAATCCAGAAAAATCGAAATAGGCTTCAACAAAATTTTTTAAAATTTGAGAAAAATCTGTTCAAAAATCCAAAAATTCGAATTTAATTACAACTAAAATTACTCAAATGCAGCTCCTCTATCCAAAAAACCTAACATAATCCAGAAAAATCGATGTTGGTTTCAACAAAATTTTTTAAAATTTTACAAAAATCTGTACAAAAATCCAAAAATTCGAAGTTATTTTCAACTAAAATTACTCAAATGCAGCTCCTCTATCAAAAAAACCTAACATAATCCAGAAAAATCGATGTTGGTTTCAACAAAATTTTTTAAAATTTTACAAAAATCTGTACAAAAATCCAAAAATTCGAAGTTATTTTCAATTAAAATTACTCAAATGCAGCTCCTCTATCAAAAAAACCTAACATAATCCA
This sequence comes from Andrena trimmerana, assembly GCA_951215215.1. Classification (NCBI taxonomy): domain Eukaryota; kingdom Metazoa; phylum Arthropoda; class Insecta; order Hymenoptera; family Andrenidae; genus Andrena; species Andrena trimmerana. Next base: position 73,860,843 of record OX578060.1, read on the forward strand.
GAAAAATCGATGTTGGTTTCAACAAAATTTTTTAAAATTTGACAAAAATCTGTACAAAAATCCAAAAATTCGAAGTTAATTACAACTAAAATTACTCAAATGCAGCTCCTCTACCCAAAAAACCTAAAATAATCCAGAAAAATCGAAGTTGGTTTCAACAAAATTTTTTAAAATTTGACAAAAATCTGTACAAAAATCCAAAAAATCGAAGTTAATTTCAACTAGAATTACTCAAATGCAGCTCGGCTATCAAAAAAACCTAACATAATCCAGAAAAATCGAAATAGGCTTCAACAAAATTTTTTAAAATTTGAGAAATATCTGTTCAAAAATCCAAAAATTCGAATTTAATTACAACTAAAATTACTCAAATGCAGCTCCTCTATCCAAAAAACCGAACATAATCCAGAATAATCGAAGTTGGTTTCAACAAAATATTTTAAAATTTTACAAAAATCTGTACAAAAATCAAAAAATTCGAAGTTAATTTCAACTAAAATTACTCAAATGCAGCTCCTCTATCAAAAAAAACCTAACATAATCCAGAAAAATCGAAGTTGGGTTCAACAAATTTTTTAAAATTTGACAAAAATCTGTACAAAAATCCAAAAAATCGAAGTTAATTTCAACTAGAATTACTCAAATGCAGCTCCTCTATCCAAAAAACCTAACATAATCCAGAAAAATCGAAGTTGGTTTCAACAAAATTTTTTAAAATTTGACAAAAATCTGTACAAAAATCCAAAAAATCGAAGTTAATTTCAACTAGAATTACTCAAATGCAGCTCGTCTATCAAAAAAACCTAACATAATCCAGAAAAATCGAAATAGGCTTTAACAAAATTTTTTAAAATTTGAGAAAAATCTGTTCAAAAATCCAAAAATTCGAATTTAATTACAACTAAAATTACTCAAATGCAGCTCCTCTATCCAAAAAACCTAACATAATCCAGAAAAATCGATGTTGGTTTCAACAAAATTTTTTAAAATTTGACAAAAATCTGTACAAAAATCCAAAAATTCGAAGTTAATTACAACTAAAATTACTCAAATGCAGCTCCTCTACCCAAAAAACCTAAAATAATCCAGAAAAATCGAAGTTGGTTTCAACAAAATTTTTTAAAATTTGTCAAAAATCTGTACAAAAATCCAAAAAATCGAAGTTAATTTCAACTAGAATTACTCAAATGCAGCTCGGCTATCAAAAAAACCTAACATAATCCAGAAAAATCGAAATAGGCTTCAACAAAATTTTTTAAAATTTGAGAAATATCTGTTCAAAAATCCAAAAATTCGAATTTAATTACAACTAAAATTACTCAAATGCAGCTCCTCTATCCAAAAAACCTAACATAATCCAGAATAATCGAAGTTGGTTTCAACAAAATATTTTAAAATTTTACAAAAATCTGTACAAAAATCAAAAAATTCGAAGTTAATTTCAACTAAAATTACTCAAATGCAGCTCCTCTATCAAAAAAAACCTAACATAATCCAGAAAAATCGAAGTTGGGTTCAACAAAATTTTTTAAAATTTGACAAAAATCTTTACAAAAATCCAAAAAATCGAAGTTAATTTCAACTAGAATTACTCAAATGCAGCTCCTCTATCCAAAAAACCTAACATAATCCAGAAAAATCGAAGTTGGTTTCAACAAAATTTTTTAAAATTTGACAAAAATCTGTACAAAAATCCAAAAAATCGAAGTTAATTTCAACTAGAATTACTCAAATGCAGCTCGTCTATCAAAAAAACCTAACATAATCCAGAAAAATCGAAATAGGCTTTAACAAAATTTTTTAAAATTTGAGAAAAATCTGTTCAAAAATCCAAAAATTCGAATTTAATTACAACTAAAATTACTCAAATGCAGCTCCTCTATCGAAAAAACCTAACATAATCCAGAAAAATCGATGTTGGTTTCAACAAAATTTTTTAAAATTTTACAAAAATCTGTACAAAAATCCAAAAATTCGAAGTTATTTTCAACTAAAATTACTCAAATGCAGCTCCTCTATCAAAAAAACCTAACATAATCCAGAAAAATCGAAGTTGGTTTCAACAAAATTTTTTAAAATTTGACAAAAATCTGTACAAAAATCCAAAAATTCGAAGTTAATTACAACTAAAATTACTCAAATGCAGCTCCTCTACCCAAAAAACCTAAAATAATCCAGAAAAATCGAAGTTGGTTTCAACAAAATTTTTTAAAATTTGACAAAAATCTGTACAAAAATCCAAAAAATCGAAGTTAATTTCAACTAGAATTACTCAAATGCAGCTCGGCTATCAAAAAAACCTAACATAATCCAGAAAAATCGAAATAGGCTTCAACAAAATTTTTTAAAATTTGAGAAATATCTGTTCAATAATCCACAAATTCGAATTTAATTACAACTAAAATTACTCAAATGCAGCTCCTCTATCCAAAAAACCTAACATAATCCAGAATAATCGAAGTTGGTTTCAACAAAATTTTTTAAAATTTGACAAAAATCTGTACAAAAATCCAAAAAATCGAAGTTAATTTCAACTAGAATTACTCAAATGCAGCTCGTCTATCAAAAAAACCTAACATAATCCAGAAAAATCGAAATAGGCTTCAACAAAATTTTTTAAAATTTGAGAAAAATCTGTTCAAAAATCGAAAAATTCGAATTTAATTACAACTAAAATTACTCAAATGCAGCTCCTCTATCCAAAAAACCTAACATAATCCAGAAAAATCGATGTTGGTTTCAACAAAATTTTATAAAATTTAACAAAAATCTGCACAAAAATCCAAAAATTCGAAGTTATTTTCAACTAAAATTACTCAAATGCAGCTCCTCTATCAAAAAAACCTAACATAATCCAGAAAAATCGATGTTGGTTTCAACAAAATTTTTTAAAATTTGACAAAAATCTGTACAAAAATCCCAAAATTCGACGTTAATTTCAACTAAAATTACTCAAATGCAGCTCCTCTATCCAAAAAACCAAACATAATCCAGAAAAATCGAAGTTGGTTTCAACAAAATTTTTTAAAATTTGACAAAAATCTGTACAAAAATCCAAAAGTTCGAAGTTAATTTCAACTAAAATTTGACAAAAATCTTTACAAAAATCCAAAAATTCGAATTTAATTACAACTAAAATTACTCAAATGCAGCTCCTCTATCGAAAAAACCTAACATAATCCAGAAAAATCGAAGTTGGTTCCAACAAAATTTTTTAAAATTTGACAAAAATCTGTACAAAAATCCAAAAATTCGAAGTTATTTTCAACTAAAATTACTCAAATGCAGCTCCTCTATCAAAAAAACCTAACATAATCCAGAAAAATCGAAGTTGGTTTCAACAAAATTTTTTAAAATTTGACAAAAATCTGTACAAAAATCCAAAAATTCGAAGTTAATTACAACTAAAATTACTCAAATGCAGCTCCTCTACCCAAAAAACCTAAAATAATCCAGAAAAATCGAAGTTGGTTTCAACAAAATTTTTTAAAATTTGACAAAAATCTGTACAAAAATCCAAAAAATCGAAGTTAATTTCAACTAGAATTACTCAAATGCAGCTCGGCTATCAAAAAAACCTAACATAATCCAGAAAAATCGAAATAGGCTTCAACAAAATTTTTTAAAATTTGAGAAATATCTGTTCAATAATCCACAAATTCGAATTTAATTACAACTAAAATTACTCAAATGCAGCTCCTCTATCCAAAAAACCTAACATAATCCAGAATAATCGAAGTTGGTTTCAACAAAATTTTTTAAAATTTGACAAAAATCTGTACAAAAATCCAAAAAATCGAAGTTAATTTCAACTAGAATTACTCAAATGCAGCTCGTCTATCAAAAAAACCTAACATAATCCAGAAAAATCGAAATAGGCTTCAACAAAATTTTTTAAAATTTGAGAAAAATCTGTTCAAAAATCGAAAAATTCGAATTTAATTACAACTAAAATTACTCAAATGCAGCTCCTCTATCCAAAAAACCTAACATAATCCAGAAAAATCGATGTTGGTTTCAACAAAATTTTATAAAATTTAACAAAAATCTGCACAAAAATCCAAAAATTCGAAGTTATTTTCAACTAAAATTACTCAAATGCAGCTCCTCTATCAAAAAAACCTAACATAATCCAGAAAAATCGATGTTGGTTTCAACAAAATTTTTTAAAATTTGACAAAAATCTGTACAAAAATCCCAAAATTCGACGTTAATTTCAACTAAAATTACTCAAATGCAGCTCCTCTATCCAAAAAACCAAACATAATCCAGAAAAATCGAAGTTGGTTTCAACAAAATTTTTTAAAATTTGACAAAAATCTGTACAAAAATCCAAAAGTTCGAAGTTAATTTCAACTAAAATTTGACAAAAATCTTTACAAAAATCCAAAAATTCGAAGTTAATTTCAACTAAAATTACTCAAATGCAGCTCCTCTATCAAAAAAACCTAACATAATCCAGAAAAATCGAAGTTGGTTCCAACAAAATTTTTTAAAATTTGACAAAAATCTGTACAAAAATCCAAAAATTCGAAATTAATTTCAACTAGAATTAGTCAAGTGCAGCTCCTCTATCAAAAAAACCAAACATAATCCAGAAAAATCGAAGTTGGTTTCAACAAAATTTTTTAAAATTTGACAAAAATCTGTACAAAAATCCAAAAATTCGAAGTTAATTTCAACTAAAATTACTCGAAAGCTGCTCCTCTATCAAAAAAACCTAACATAATCCAGAAAAATCGAAGTTGGGTTCAACAAAATTTTATAAAATTTAACAAAAATCTGCACAAAAATCCAAAAATTTGAAGTTAATTACAACTAAAATTACTCAAATGCAGCTCCTCTATCCAAAAAACCAAACATAATCCAGAAAAATCGAAGTTGGTTTCAACAAAATTTTTTAAAATTTGACAAAAATCTGTACAAAAATCCAAAAGTTCGAAGTTAATTTCAACTAAAATTTGACAAAAATCTTTACAAAAATCCAAAAATTCGAAGTTAATTTCAACTAAAATTACTCTAATGCAGCTCCTCTATCAAAAAAACCTAACATAATCCAGAAAAATCGAAGTTGGTTCCAACAAAATTTTTTAAAATTTGACAAAAATCTGTACAAAAATCCAAAAATTCGAAATTAATTTCAACTAGAATTAGTCAAATGCAGCTCCTCTATCAAAAAAACCTAACATAATCAAGAAAAATCGAAGTTGGGTTCAACAAAATTTTATAAAATTTAACCAAATCTGCACAAAAATCCAAAAATTCGAAGTTAATTACAACTAAAATTACTCAAATGCAGCTCCTCGATCCAAAAAACCTAACATAATCCAGAAAAATCGAAGTTGGTTTCAACAAAATTTTTTAAAATTTGACAAATATCTGTACAAGAATCCAAAAATTCGAAGTTAATTTCAACTAAAATTACTCAAATGCAGCTCCTCTATCAAAAAAACTTTACATAATCCAGAAAAATCGAAGTTGGGTTCAACAAAATTTTTTAAAATTTGACAAGAATCTGTACAAAAATCCAAAAATTCGAAGTTAATTTCAACTAAAATTACTCAAATGCAGCTCCTCTATCAAAAAAACCTAACATAATCCAGAAAAATCGAAGTTGGTTCCAACAAAATTTTTTAAAATTTGACAAAAATCTGTACAAAAATCCAAAAATTCGAAGATAATTTCAACTAGAATTACTCAAATGCAGCTCCTCTATCAAAAAAACTTTACATAATCCAGAAAAATCGAAGTTGGTTTCAACAAAATTTTTTAAAATTTGACAAAAATCTGTACAAAAATCCAAAAATTCGAAGTTAATTTCAACTAAAATTACTCAAATGCAGCTCCTCTATCAAAAAAACCTAACATAATCCAGAAAAATCGAAGTTGGTTTCAACAAAATTTTTTAAAATTTGACAAAAATCTGTACAAAAATCCAAAAATTCGAAGTTAATTTCAACTAAAATTACTCGAAAGCTGCTCCTCTATCAAAAAAACCTAACATAATCCAGAGAAATCGAAGTTGGTTTCAACAAAATTTTTTAAAATTTCACAAAAATCTGTACAAAAATCCAAAAATTCGAAGTTATTTTCAACTAAAAATACTCAAATGCAGCTCCTCTATCAAAAAAACCAAACATAATCCAGAAAAATCGAAGTTGGTTTCAACAAAATTTTTTAAAATTTGACAAAAATCTGTACAAAAATCCCAAAATTCGACGTTAATTTCAACTAAAATTACTCAAATGCAGCTCCTCTATCCAAAAAACCTAACATAATCCAGAAAAATCGAAGTTGGTTTCAACAAAATTTTTTAAAATTTCACAAAAATCTGTACAAAAATCCAAAAATTCGAAGTTAATTTCAACTAAAATTACTCAAATGCAGCTCCTCTATAAAAAAAACCTAGCATAATCCAGAAAAATCGAAGTTGGGTTCAACAAAATTTTATAAAATTTAACAAAAATCTGCACAAAAATCCAAAAATTCGAAGTTTTTTTCAACTAAAAATTATCAAATGCAGCTCCTCTATCAAAAAAACCTAACATAATCCAGAAAAATCGATGTTGGTTTCAACAAAATTTTTTAAAATTTGACAAAAATCTTTACAAAAATCCAAAAATTCGAAGTTAATTTCAACTAAAATTACTCAAATGCAGCTCCTCTATCAAAAAAACCTAACATAATCCAGAAAAATCGAAGTTGGTTCCAACAAAATTTTTTAAAATTTGACAAAAATCTGTACAAAAATCCAAAAATTCGAAATTAATTTCAACTAGAATTAGTCAAGTGCAGCTCCTCTATCAAAAAAACCTAACATAATCCAGAAAAATCGAAGTTGGGTTCAACAAAATTTTATAAAATTTAACAAATATCTGCACAAAAATCCAAAAATTCGAAGATAATTTCAACTAGAATTACTCGAAAGCTGCTCCTCTATCAAAAAAACTTTACATAATCCAGAAAAATCGAAGTTGGTTTCAACAAAATTTTTTAAAATTTGACAAAAATCTGTACAAAAATCCAAAAATTCGAAGTTAATTTCAACTAAAATTACTCGAAAGCTGCTCCTCTATCAAAAAAACCTAACATAATCCAGAAAAATCGAAGTTGGGTTCAACAAAATTTTATAAAATTTAACAAAAATCTGCACAAAAATCCAAAAATTTGAAGTTAATTACAACTAAAATTACTCAAATGCAGCTCCTCTATCCAAAAAACCAAACATAATCCAGAAAAATCGAAGTTGGTTTCAACAAAATTTTTTAAAATTTGTCAAAAATCTGTACAAAAATCCAAAAGTTCGAAGTTAATTTCAACTAAAATTTGACAAAAATCTTTACAAAAATCCAAAAATTCGAAGTTAATTTCAACTAAAATTACTCAAATGCAGCTCCTCTATCAAAAAAACCTAACATAATCCAGAAAAATCGAAGTTGGTTCCAACAAAATTTTTTAAAATTTGACAAAAATCTGTACAAAAATCAAAAATTCGAAATTAATTTCAACTAGAATTAGTCAAATGCAGCTCCTCTATCAAAAAAACCTAACATAATCAAGAAAAATCGAAGTTGGGTTCAACAAAATTTTATAAAATTTAACAAAATCTGCACAAAAATCCAAAAATTCGAAGTTAATTACAACTAAAATTACTCAAATGCAGCTCCTCGATCCAAAAAACCTAACATAATCCAGAAAAATCGAAGTTGGTTTCAACAAAATTTTTTAAAATTTGACAAATATCTGTACAAGAATCCAAAAATTCGAAGTTAATTTCAACTAAAATTACTCAAATGCAGCTCCTCTATCAAAAAAACTTTACATAATCCAGAAAAATCGAAGTTGGGTTCAACAAAATTTTTTAAAATTTGACAAGAATCTGTACAAAAATCCAAAAATTCGAAGTTAATTTCAACTAAAATTACTCAAATGCAGCTCCTCTATCAAAAAAACCTAACATAATCCAGAAAAATCGAAGTTGGTTCCAACAAAATTTTTTAAAATTTGACAAAAATCTGTACAAAAATCCAAAAATTCGAAGATAATTTCAATTAGAATTACTCAAATGCAGCTCCTCTATCAAAAAAACTTTACATAATCCAGAAAAATCGAAGTTGGCTTCAACAAAATTTTTTAAAATTTGACAAAAATCTGTACAAAAATCCAAAAATTCGAAGTTAATTTCAACTAAAATTACTCAAATGCAGCTCCTCTATCAAAAAAACCTAACATAATCCAGAAAAATCGAAGTTGGTTTCAACAAAATTTTTTAAAATTTGACAAAAATCTGTACAAAAATCCAAAAATTCGAAGTTAATTTCAACTAAAATTACTCGAAAGCTGCTCCTCTATCAAAAAAACCTAACATAATCCAGAGAAATCGAAGTTGGTTTCAACAAAATTTTTTAAAATTTCACAAAAATCTGTACAAAAATCCAAAAATTCGAAGTTATTTTCAACTAAAAATACTCAAATGCAGCTCCTCTATCAAAAAAACCAAACATAATCCAGAAAAATCGAAGTTGGTTTCAACAAAATTTTTTAAAATTTGACAAAAATCTGTACAAAAATCCAAAAGTTCGAAGTTAATTTCAACTAAAATTACTCAAATGCAGCTACTCTATAAAAAAAACCTAGCATAATCCAGAAAAATCGAAGTTGGGTTCAACAAAATTTTATAAAATTTAACAAAAATCTGCACAAAAATCAAAAAATTTGAAGTTAATTACAACTAAAATTACTCAAATGCAGCTCCTCTATCCAAAAAACCAAACATAATCCAGAAAAATCGAAGTTGGTTTCAACAAAATTTTTTAAAATTTCACAAAAATCTGTACAAAAATCAAAAAATTCGAAGTTATTTTCAACTAAAAATACTCAAATGCAGGTCCTCTATCAAAAAAACCTAACATAATCCAGAAAAATCGAAGTTGGTTTCAACAAAATTTTTTAAAATTTGACAAAAATCTGTACAAGAATCCAAAAATTCGAAGTTATTTTCAACTAAAATTACTCAAATGCAGCTCCTCTAACAAAAAAACTTTACATAATCCAGAAAAATCGAAGTTGGTTTCAACAAAATTTTTTAAAATTTGACAAAAATCTTTACAAAAATCCAAAAATTCGAAGTTATTTTCAACTAAAATTACTCAAATGCAGCTCCTCTAACAAAAAAACTTTACATAATCCAGAAAAATCGAAGTTGGTTTCAACAAAATTTTTTAAAATTTGACAAAAATCTGTACAAAAATCCAAAAATTCGAAGTTAATTTCAACTAAAATTACTCAAATGCAGCTCCTCTATCAAAAAAACCTAACATAATCCAGAAAAATCGAAGTTGGTTCCAACATAATTTTTTAAAATTTGACAAAAATGTGTACAAAAATCAAAAAATTCGAAGTTATTTTCAACTAAAAATACTCAAATGCAGCTCCTCTATCAAAAAAACCTAACATAATCCAGAAAAATCGAAGTTGGTTTCAACAAAATTTTTTAAAATTTGACAAAAATCTGTACAAAAATCCGAAAATTCGAAGTTAATTTCAACTAAAATTACTCGAAAGCTGCTCCTCTATCAAAAAAACCTAACATAATCCAGAGAAATCGAAGTTGGTTTCAACAAAATTTTTTAAAATTTCACAAAAATCTGTACAAAAATCCAAAAATTCGAAGTTATTTTCAACTAAAAATACTCAAATGCAGCTCCTCTATCAAAAAAACCTAACATAATCCAGAAAAATCGAAGTTGGTTTCAACAAAATTTTTTAAAATTTCACAAAAATCTGTACAAAAATCCAAAAATTCGAAGTTAATTTCAACTAAAATTACTCAAATGCAGCTCCTCTATAAAAAAAACCTAGCATAATCCAGAAAAATCGAAGTTGGGTTCAACAAAATTTTATAAAATTTAACAAAAATCTGCACAAAAATCCAAAAATTTGAAGTTAATTACAACTAAAATTACTCAAATGCAGCTCCTCTATCCAAAAAACCAAACATAATCCAGAAAAATCGAAGTTGGTTTCAACAAAATTTTTTAAAATTTGACAAAAATCTGTACAAAAATCCAAAAGTTTGAAGTTAATTTCAACTAAAATTTGACAAAAATCTTTACAAAAATCCAAAAATTCGAAGTTAATTTCAACTAAAATTACTCAAATGCAGCTCCTCTATCAAAAATACCTAACATAATCCAGAAAAATCGAAGTTGGTTCCAACAAAATTTTTTAAAATTTGACAAAAATCTGTACAAAAATCCAAAAATTCGAAATTAATTTCAACTAGAATTAGTCAAATGCAGCTCCTCTATCAAAAAAACCTAACATAATCCAGAAAAATCGAAGTTGGTTTCAACAAAATTTTTTAAAATTTGACAAATATCTGTACAAGAATCCAAAAATTCGAAGTTAATTTCAACTAAAATTACTCAAATGCAGCTCCTCTATCAAAAAAACTTTACATAATCCAGAAAAATCGAAGTTGGGTTCAACAAAATTTTTTAAAATTTGACAAGAATCTGTACAAAAATCCAAAAATTCGAAGTTAATTTCAACTAAAATTACTCGAAAGCTGCTCCTCTATCAAAAAAACCTAACATAATCCAGAGAAATCGAAGTTGGTTTCAACAAAATTTTTTAAAATTTCACAAAAATCTGTACAAAAATCCAAAAATTCGAAGTTATTTTCAACTAAAAATACTCAAATGCAGCTCCTCTATCAAAAAAACCTAACATAATCCAGAAAAATCGATGTTGGTTTCAACAAAATTTTTTAAAATTTGACAAAAATCTGTACAAAAATCCCAAAATTCGACGTTAATTTCAACTAAAATTACTCAAATGCAGCTCCTCTATCCAAAAAACCTAACATAATCCAGAAAAATCGAAGTTGGTTTCAACAAAATTTTTTAAAATTTTACAAAAATCTGTACAAAAATCCAAAAATTCGAAGTTATTTTCAACTAAAATTACTCAAATGCAGCTCGGCTATCAAAAAAACCTAACATAATCCAGAAAAATCGAAATAGGCTTCAACAAAATTTTTTAAAATTTGAGAAATATCTGTTCAAAAATCCAAAAATTCGAATTTAATTACAACTAAAATTACTCAAATGCAGCTCCTCTATCCAAAAAACCTAACATAATCCAGAATAATCGAAGTTGGTTTCAACAAAATATTTTAAAATTTTACAAAAATCTGTACAAAAATCAAAAAATTCGAAGTTAATTTCAACTAAAATTACTCAAATGCAGCTCCTCTATCAAAAAAAACCTAACATAATCCAGAAAAATCGAAGTTGGGTTCAACAAAATTTTTTAAAATTTGACAAAAATCTGTACAAAAATCCAAAAAATCGAAGTTAATTTCAACTAGAATTACTCAAATGCAGCTCCTCTATCCAAAAAACCTAACATAATCCAGAAAAATCGAAGTTGGTTTCAACAAAATTTTTTAAAATTTGACAAAAATCTGTACAAAAATCCAAAAAATCGAAGTTAATTTCAACTAGAATTACTCAAATGCAGCTCGTCTATCAAAAAAACCTAGCATAATCCAGAAAAATCGAAGTTGGGTTCAACAAAATTTTATAAAATTTAACAAAAATCTGCACAAAAATCCAAAAATTTGAAGTTAATTACAACTAAAATTACTCAAATGCAGCTCCTCTATCCAAAAAACCAAACATAATCCAGAAAAATCGAAGTTGGTTTCAACAAAATTTTTTAAAATTTGACAAAAATCTGTACAAAAATCCAAAAGTTTGAAGTTAATTTCAACTAAAATTTGACAAAAATCTTTACAAAAATCCAAAAATTCGAAGTTAATTTCAACTAAAATTACTCAAATGCAGCTCCTCTATCCAAAAAACCTAACATATTCCAGAAAAATCGAAGTTGGTTTCAACAAAATTTTTTAAAATTTGACAAAAATCTGTACAAAAATCCAAAAATTCGAAGTTATTTTCAACTAAAATTACTCAAATGTAGCTCCTCTATAAAAAAACCTAACATAATCCAGAAAAATCGATGTTGGTTCCAACAAAATTTTTTAAAATTTGACAAAAATCTGTACAAAAATCCAAAAAATCGAAGTTAATTTCAACTAGAATTACTCAAATGCAGCTCCTCTATCAAAAAAACCTAACATAATCCAGAAAAATCGAAATAGGCTTTAACAAAATTTTTTAAAATTTGAGAAAAATCTGTTCAAAAATCCAAAAATTCGAATTTAATTACAACTAAAATTACTCAAATGCAGCTCCTCTATCCAAAAAACCTAACATAATCCAGAAAAATCGATGTTGGTTTCAACAAAATTTTTTAAAATTTTACAAAAATCTGTACAAAAATCCAAAAATTCGAAGTTATTTTCAACTAAAATTACTCAAATGCAGCTCGGCTATCAAAAAAACCTAACATAATCCAGAAAAATCGAAGTTGGGTTCAACAAAATTTTTTAAAATTTGACAAAAATCTGTACAAAAATCCAAAAAATCGAAGTTAATTTCAACTAGAATTACTCAAATGCAGCTCCTCTATCCAAAAAACCTAACATAATCCAGAAAAATCGAAGTTGGTTTCAACAAAATTTTTTAAAATTTGACAAAAATCTGTACAAAAATCCAAAAAATCGAAGTTAATTTCAACTAGAATTACTCAAATGCAGCTCGTCTATCAAAAAAACCTAGCATAATCCAGAAAAATCGAAGTTGGGTTCAACAAAATTTTATAAAATTTAACAAAAATCTGCACAAAAATCCAAAAATTTGAAGTTAATTACAACTAAAATTACTCAAATGCAGCTCCTCTATCCAAAAAACCAAACATAATCCAGAAAAATCGAAGTTGGTTTCAACAAAATTTTTTAAAATTTGACAAAAATCTGTACAAAAATCCAAAAGTTTGAAGTTAATTTCAACTAAAATTTGACAAAAATCTTTACAAAAATCCAAAAATTCGAAGTTAATTTCAACTAAAATTACTCAAATGCAGCTCCTCTATCAAAAAAACCTAACATAATCCAGAAAAATCGAAGTTGGTTCCAACAAAATTTTTTAAAATTTGACAAAAATCTGTACAAAAATCCAAAAATTCGAAATTAATTTCAACTAGAATTAGTCAAATGCAGCTCCTCTATCAAAAAAACCTAACATAATCCAGAAAAATCGAAGTTGGGTTCAACAAAATTTTATAAAATTTAACAAATATCTGCACAAAAATCCAAAAATTCGAAGTTAATTACAACTAAAATTACTCAAATGCAGCTCCTCGATCCAAAAAACCTAACATAATCCAGAAAAATCGAAGTTGGTTTCAACAAAATTTTTTAAAATTTGACAAATATCTGTACAAGAATCCAAAAATTCGAAGTTAATTTCAACTAAAATTACTCAAATGCAGCTCCTCTATCAAAAAAACTTTACATAATCCAGAAAAATCGAAGTTGGTTTCAACAAAATTTTTTAAAATTTGACAAAAATCTGTACAAAAATCCAAAAATTCGAAGTTAATTACAACTAAAATTACTCAAATGCAGCTCGTCTATCAAAAAAACCTAACATAATCCAGAAAAATCGAAATAGGCTTTAACAAAATTTTTTAAAATTTGAGAAAAATCTGTTCAAAAATCCAAAAATTCGAATTTAATTACAACTAAAATTACTCAAATGCAGCTCCTCTATCCAAAAAACCTAACATAATCCAGAAAAATCGATGTTGGTTTCAACAAAATTTTTTAAAATTTTACAAAAATCTGTACAAAAATCCAAAAATTCGAAGTTATTTTCAACTAAAATTACTCAAATGCAGCTCGGCTATCAAAAAAACCTAACATAATCCAGAAAAATCGAAATAGGCTTCAACAAAATTTTTTAAAATTTGAGAAATATCTGTTCAAAAATCCAAAAATTCGAATTTAATTACAACTAAAATTACTCAAATGCAGCTCCTCTATCCAAAAAACCTAACATAATCCAGAATAATCGAAGTTGGTTTCAACAAAATATTTTAAAATTTGTCAAAAATCTGTACAAAAATCAAAAAATTCGAAGTTAATTTCAACTAAAATTACTCAAATGCAGCTCCTCTATCAAAAAAAACCTAACATAATCCAGAAAAATCGAAGTTGGGTTCAATAAAATTGTTTAAAATTTGACAAAAATCTGAACAAAAATCCAAAAATTCGAAGATAATTTCAACTAGAATTACTCAAATGCAGCTCCTCTATCAAAAAAACCTAACATAATCCAGAAAAATCGAAGTTGGTTTCAACAAAATTTTTTAAAATTTGACAAAAATCTGTACAAAAATCCAAAAATTCGAAGTTAATTACAACTAAAATTACTCAAATGCAGCTCCTCTATCCAAAAAACCTAAAATAATCCAGAAAAATCGAAGTTGGGTTCAACAAAATTTTATAAAATTTAACAAAAATCTGCACAAAAATCCAAAAATTCGAAGTTAATTACAACTAAAATTACTCAAATGCAGCTCCTCTATCCAAAAAACCTAACATAATCCAGAAAAATCGAAGTTGGTTTCAACAAAATTTTTTAAAATTTGACAAAAATCTGTACAAAAATCCAAAAAATCGAAGTTAATTTCAACTAGAATTACTCAAATGCAGCTCGTCTATCAAAAAAACCTAACATAATCCAGATAAATCGATGTTGGTTTCAACAAAATTTTTTAAAATTTGACAAAAATCTGAACAAAAATCCAAAAATTCGAAGATAATTTCAACTAGAATTACACAAATGCAGCTCCTCTATCAAAAAAACCTAACATAATCCAGAAAAATCGAAGTTGGTTTCAACAAAATTTTTTAAAATTTGACAAAAATCTGTACAAAAATCCAAAAATTCGAAGTTAATTACAACTAAAATTACTCAAATGCAGCTCCTCTACCCAAAAAACCTAAAATAATCCAGAAAAATCGAAGTTGGTTTCAACAAAATTTTTTAAAATTTGACAAAAATCTGTACAAAAATCCAAAAAATCGAAGTTAATTTCAACTAGAATTACTCAAATGCAGCTCGGCTATCAAAAAAACCTAACATAATCCAGAAAAATCGAAATAGGCTTCAACAAAATTTTTTAAAATTTGAGAAATATCTGTTCAAAAATCCAAAAATTCGAATTTAATTACAACTAAAATTACTCAAATGCAGCTCCTCTATCCAAAAAACCTAACATAATCCAGAATAATCGAAGTTGGTTTCAACAAAATATTTTAAAATTTGTCAAAAATCTGTACAAAAATCAAAAAATTCGAAGTTAATTTCAACTAAAATTACTCAAATGCAGCTCCTCTATCAAAAAAAACCTAACATAATCCAGAAAAATCGAAGTTGGGTTCAATAAAATTGTTTAAAATTTGACAAAAATCTGAACAAAAATCCAAAAATTCGAAGATAATTTCAACTAGAATTACTCAAATGCAGCTCCTCTATCAAAAAAACCTAACATAATCCAGAAAAATCGAAGTTGGTTTCAACAAAATTTTTTAAAATTTGACAAAAATCTGTACAAAAATCCAAAAATTCGAAGTTAATTACAACTAAAATTACTCAAATGCAGCTCCTCTATCCAAAAAACCTAAAATAATCCAGAAAAATCGAAGTTGGGTTCAACAAAATTTTATAAAATTTAACAAAAATCTGCACAAAAATCCAAAAATTCGAAGTTAATTACAACTAAAATTACTCAAATGCAGCTCCTCTATCCAAAAAACCTAACATAATCCAGAAAAATCGAAGTTGGTTTCAACAAAATTTTTTAAAATTTGACAAAAATCTGTACAAAAATCCAAAAAATCGAAGTTAATTTCAACTAGAATTACTCAAATGCAGCTCGTCTATCAAAAAAACCTAACATAATCCAGATAAATCGATGTTGGTTTCAACAAAATTTTTTAAAATTTGACAAAAATCTGAACAAAAATCCAAAAATTCGAAGATAATTTCAACTAGAATTACACAAATGCAGCTCCTCTATCAAAAAAACCTAACATAATCCAGAAAAATCGAAGTTGGTTTCAACAAAATTTTTTAAAATTTGACAAAAATCTGTACAAAAATCCAAAAATTCGAAGTTAATTACAACTAAAATTACTCAAATGCAGCTCCTCTACCCAAAAAACCTAAAATAATCCAGAAAAATCGAAGTTGGTTTCAACAAAATTTTTTAAAATTTGACAAAAATCTGTACAAAAATCCAAAAAATCGAAGTTAATTTCAACTAGAATTACTCAAATGCAGCTCGGCTATCAAAAAAACCTAACATAATCCAGAAAAATCGAAATAGGCTTCAACAAAATTTTTTAAAATTTGAGAAATATCTGTTCAAAAATCCAAAAATTCGAATTTAATTACAACTAAAATTACTCAAATGCAGCTCCTCTATCCAAAAAACCTAACATAATCCAGAAAAATCGATGTTGGTTTCAACAAAATATTTTAAAATTTTACAAAAATCTGTACAAAAATCAAAAAATTCGAAGTTAATTTCAACTAAAATTACTCAAATGCAGCTCCTCTATCAAATAAACCTAACATAATCCAGAAAAATCGAAGTTGGGATCAACAAAATATTTTAAAATTTGACAAATATCTGTACAAAAATCCAAATATTCGAAGTTGAATTCAACTAAAATTACTCAAATGCAGCTCCGCTACCAAAAAAACCTAACGTAATCCAGAATAATCGAAGTTGGTTTCAACAAAATTTTTTAAAATTTTACAAAAATCTGTACAAAAATCCAAAAATTCGAAGATAATTTCAACTAAAATTACTCAAATGCAGCCCTCTATCAAAAAAACCTAACATAATCCGGAAAAATCGAAGTTGGTTTCAACAAAATTTTTTAAAATTTGACAAGAATCTGTACAAAAATCCAAAAATTCGAAGTTAATTGTCAACTAGAATTACTCAAATGCAGCTCCTCTATCAAAAAAACTTTACATAATCCAGAAAAATCGAAGTTGGCTTCAACAAAATTTTTTAAAATTTGACAAAAATCTGTACAAAAATCCAATAATTCGAAGTTAATTTCAACTAGAATTACTCAAATGCAGCTCCTCTATCAAAAAAACCTAACATAATCCAGAAAAATCGAAGTTGGGTTCAACAAAATTTTTTAAAATTTGACAAAAATCTGTACCAAGAATCCAAAAATTTGAAGTTAATTTCAACTAAAATTACTCAAATGCAGCTCCTCTATCAAAAAAACTTTACATAATCCAGCGAATATTTGGTTTTTTGTACAGATTTTTGTAAAATTTTAAAAAATTTTGTTGAAACCAACTTCGATTTCTCTGGATTGTGTTAGGTTTTTTTGATAGAGGGCTGCATTTGAGTAATTTTAGTTGAAATTAACTTCGAATTTTGGGACTTTTTTACAGATGTTTGTAAAATTTTAAAAAATTTTGTTGAAACCAACTTCGATTATTCTGGATTACGTTAGGTTTTTTTGGTAGCGGAGCTGCATTTGAGTAATTTTAGTTGAAATTAACTTCGAATATTTGGATTTTTGTACAGATATTTGTCAAATTTTAAAAAATTTGTTGAAGCCTATTTCGATTTTTCTGGATTATGTTAGGTTTTTTGGATAGAGGAGCTGCATTCAAGTAATTTTAGTTGTATTTAACTTCGAATTTTTGGATTTTTGTCCAGATTTTTGTCAAATTTTATAAAATTTTGTTGAACCCAACTTCGATTTTTCTGGATTATGTTAGGTTTTTTTTGATGGAGGAGCTGCATTTGAGTAATTTTAGTTGAAATTAACTTCGAAATTTTGGATTTTTGTCCAGAGTTTTGTCAAATTTTAAAAAATTTTGTTGAAACCAACTTCGATTTTTCTGGATTATGTTAGGTTTTTTTTGATAGAGGAGCTGCATTTGAGTAATTTTAGTTTAAATTAACTTCGAATTTTTGGATTTTTGTTCAGATTATTGTCAAATTTTAAAAAATTTTGTTGAACCCAACTTCGATTTTTCCGGATTATGTTAGGTTTTTTTGATAGAGGAGCTGCATTTGAGTAATTTTAGTTGAAAATAACTTCGAATTTTTGGATTTTTGTACAGATTTTTGTCAAATTTTAAAAAATTTTGTTGAAACCAACTTCGATTTTTCTGGATTATGTTAGGTTTTTTTGATAGAGGAGCTGCATTTGAGTAATTTGAGTTGAAATTAACTTCGAATTTTTGGATTTTTGTACAGATTTTTTTCAAATTTTAAAAAATTTTGTTGAAACCAACTTCGATTATTCTGGATTACGTTAGGATTCTTCGGTAGCGGAGCTGCATTTGAGTAATTTTAGTTGAAATTAACTTCGAATTTTTGGATTTTTGAACAGATTTTTCTCAAATTTTAAAAAATTTGTTGAAGCCTATTTCGATTTTTCTGGATTATGTTAGGTTTTTTGGATAGAGGAGCTGCATTCAAGTAATTTTAGTTGTATTTAACTTCGAATTTTTGGATCTTTGTCCAGATTTTTGTCAAATTTTATAAAATTTTGTTGAAACCAACTTCGATTTTTCAGGAATTTGTTAGGTTTTTTTGAAAGAGGAGCTGCATTTGTGTAATACTAGTTGAAATTAAATTCGAATTTTTGGATTTTTGAACAGATTTTTCTCAAATTTTAAAAAACTTTGTTGAAACCAACTTCGATTTTTCTGGATTATGTTAGGTTTTTTTGATAGAGGAGCTGCATTTGAGTAATTTTAGTTGAAATTAACTTCGGATTTTTGGATTTTTGTACAGATTTTTGTCAAATTTTAAAAACTTTTGTTGAAACCAACTTCGATTTCTCTGGATTATGTAAAGTTTTTTTGATAGAGCAGCTGCATTTGAGTAATTCTAGTTGAAATTAACTTCGAATTTTTGGTTTTTTGTACAGATTTTTGTCAAATTTTAAAAAATTTTGTTGAAGCCTATTTCGATTTTTCTGGATTATGTTAGTTTTTTTGATAGACGAGCTGCATTTGAGTAATTCTAGTTGATATTAACTTCGAATTTTTGGATTTTTGTCCAGACTTTTGTCAAATTTTAAAAAAGTTTGTTGAAACCAACTTCGATTTTTCTGGATATGGTAGGTTTTTTGGATAGAGGAGCTGCATTTAAGTAATTTTAGTTGTATTTAACTTCGAATTTTTGGATTCTTGTCCAGATTTTTGTCAAATTGTATAAAATTTTGTTGAACCCAACTTCGATTTTTCTGGATTATGTTAGGTTTTTTGATAGAGGAGCAGCATTTGAGTAATTTTAGTTGAAATTAACTTCGAATTTTTGAATTTTTGTTCAGATTTTTGTCAAATTTTAAAAAATTTTGTTGAACCCAACTTCGATTTTTCTGGATTATGTTAGGGTTTTTTGATAGAGGAGCTACATTTGAGTAATTTTAGTTGAAATTAACTTCGCATTTTTGGATTTTTGTACAGATTTTTGTCAAATTTTAAAAAATTTTGTTGAAACCAACTTCGATTTTTCTGGATTATGTTAGTTTTTTTTGGTAGAGGAGCTGCATTTGAGTAATTTGAGTTGAAATTAACTTCGAATTTTTGGATTTTTGTACAGATTTTTGTCAAATTTTAAAAAATTTTGTTGAAGCCTATTTCGATTTTTCTGGATTATGTTAGGTTTTTTTGATAGACGAGCTGCATTCGAGTAATTTTAGTTGAAATTAACTTCGAATTTTTGGATTTTTGTACAGATTTTTGTCAAATTTTAAAAAATTTTGTTGAAACCAACTTCGATTTTTCTGGATTATGTTAGGTTTTTTGGATAGAGGAGCTGCATTTGAGTAATTTTAGTTGTAATTAACTTCGAATTTTTGGGTTTTTGTACAGATTTTTGTCAAATTTTACAAAATTTTGTTGAACCCAACTTCGATTTTTCTGGATTATGTTAGGTTTTTTGGATAGAGGAGCTGCATTTAAGTAATTTTAGTTGTATTTAACTTCGAATTTTTGGATTTTTGTCCAGACTTTTGTCAAATTTTAAAAAAGTTTGTTGAACCCAACTTCGATTTTTCTGGATTATGTTAGGGTTTTTTGATAGAGGAGCTACATTTGAGTAATTTTAGTTGAAATTAAATTCGGATTTTTGGATGTTTGTACAGATTTTTGTCAAATTATAAAAAATTTTGTTGAAACCAACATCGATTTTTCTGGATTATGTTAGGTTTTTTTGATAGAGGAGCTGCATTTGAGTAATTTTAGTTGAAATTAACTTCGAATTTTTGGATTTTTGAACAGATTTTTCTCAAATTTTAAAAAATTTGTTGAAGCCTATTTCGATTTTTGTGGATTATGTTAGGTTTTTTGGATAGAGGAGCTGCATTCGAGTAATTTTAGCTGTAATTAACTTCGAATTTTTGGGTTTTTGTACAGATTTTTGTCAAATTTTAAAAAATTTTGTTGAACCCAACTTCGATTTTTCTGCAATATGTTAGGTTTTTTTGATAGAGGAGCTGCATTTGAGTAATTTGAGTTGAAATTAACTTCGAATTTTTGGATTTTTGTACAGATTTTTGTCAAATTTTAAAAAATTTTGTTGAAGCCTATTTCGATTTTTCTGGATTATGTTAGGTTTTTTTGATAGACGAGCTGCATTCGAGTAATTTGGTTGAAATTAACTTCGAATTTTTGGATTTTTGTACAGATTTTTGTCAAATTTTAAAAAATTTTGTTGAAACCAACTTCGATTTTTCTGGATTATGTTAGGTTTTTTGGATAGAGGAGCTGCATTTGAGTAATTTTAGTTGTAATTAACTTCGAATTTTTGGGTTTTTGTACAGATTTTTGTCTAATTTTACAAAATTTTGTTGAACCCAACTTCGATTTTTCTGGATTATGTTAGGTTTTTTGGATAGAGGAGCTGCATTTAAGTAATTTTAGTTGTATTTAACTTCGAATTTTTGGATTTTTGTCCAGACTTTTGTCAAATTTTAAAAAAGTTTGTTGAACCCAACTTCGATTTATCTGGATTATGTTAGGGTTTTTTGATAGAGGAGCTACATTTGAGTAATTTTAGTTGAAATTAACTTCGCATTTTTGGATTTTTGTACAGATTTTTGTCAAATTTTAAAAAATTTTGTTGAAACCAACTTCGATTTTTCTGGATTATGTTAGGTTTTTTGGATAGAGGAGCTGCAGTTGAGTAATTTTAGTTGAAATTAACTTCGAATTTTTGGATGTTTGTAAAGATTTTTGTCAAATTTTAAAAAATTTTGTTGAAACCAACTTCGATTTTTCTGGATTATGTTGGGTTTTTTTTGATAGAGGAGCTGCATTTGAGTAATTTTAGTTGAAATTAACTTCGAATTTCTGGATTTTTGATCAGATTTTTGTCAAATTTTCAAAAATTTTGTTGAAACCAACTTCGATTTCGCTGGATTATGTTAGGTTTGTTTGGTAGCGGAGCTGCATTTGAGTAATATTAGTTGAAATTAACTTCGAATTTTTGGATTTTTGAACAGATTTTTCTCAAATTTTAAAAAATTTTTTGAAGCCTATTTCGATTTTTCTGGATTATGTTAGGTTTTTTTGATAGAGGAGCTGCATTTGAGTAATTCTAGTTGAAATTATCTTCGAATTTTTGGATTTTTGTACAGATTTTTGTCAAATTTTAAAAAATTTTGTTGAAACCAACTTCGATTTTTCTGGATTATGTTAGTTTTTTTTGGTAGAGGAGCTGCATTTGAGTAATTTGAGTTGAAATTAACTTCGAATTTTTGGATTTTTGTACAGATTTTTGTCAAATTTTAAAAAATTTTGTTGAAGCCTATTTCGATTTTTCTGGATTATGTTAGGTTTTTTTGATAGACGAGCTGCATTCGAGTAATTTTAGTTGAAATTAACTTCGAATTTTTGGATTTTTGTACAGATTTTTGTCAAATTTTAAAAAATTTTGTTGAAACCAACTTCGATTTTTCTGGATTATGTTAGGTTTTTTGGATAGAGGAGCTGCATTTGAGTAATTTTAGTTGTAATTAACTTCGAATTTTTGGGTTTTTGTACAGATTTTTGTCAAATTTTACAAAATTTTGTTGAACCCAACTTCGATTTTTCTGGATTATGTTAGGTTTTTTGGATAGAGGAGCTGCATTTAAGTAATTTTAGTTGTATTTAACTTCGAATTTTTGGATTTTTGTCCAGACTTTTGTCAAATTTTAAAAAAGTTTGTTGAACCCAACTTCGATTTTTCTGGATTATGTTAGGGTTTTTTGATAGAGGAGCTACATTTGAGTAATTTTAGTTGAAATTAAATTCGGATTTTTGGATGTTTGTACAGATTTTTGTCAAATTATAAAAAATTTTGTTGAAACCAACATCGATTTTTCTGGATTATGTTAGGTTTTTTTGATAGAGGAGCTGCATTTGAGTAATTTTAGTTGAAATCAACTTCGAATTTTTGGATTTTTGAACAGATTTTTCTCAAATTTTAAAAAATTTGTTGAAGCCTATTTCGATTTTTGTGGATTATGTTAGGTTTTTTGGATAGAGGAGCTGCATTCGAGTAATTTTAGCTGTAATTAACTTCGAATTTTTGGGTTTTTGTACAGATTTTTGTCAAATTTTAAAAAATTTTGTTGAACCCAACTTCGATTTTTCTGGAATATGTTAGGTTTTTTTGATAGAGGAGCTGCATTTGAGTAATTTGAGTTGAAATTAACTTCGAATTTTTGGATTTTTGTACAGATTTTTGTCAAATTTTAAAAAATTTTGTTGAAGCCTATTTCGATTTTTCTGGATTATGTTAGGTTTTTTTGATAGACGAGCTGCATTCGAGTAATTTGGTTGAAATTAACTTCGAATTTTTGGATTTTTGTACAGATTTTTGTCAAATTTTAAAAAATTTTGTTGAAACCAACTTCGATTTTTCTGGATTATGTTAGGTTTTTTGGATAGAGGAGCTGCATTTGAGTAATTTTAGTTGTAATTAACTTCGAATTTTTGGGTTTTTGTACAGATTTTTGTCTAATTTTACAAAATTTTGTTGAACCCAACTTCGATTTTTCTGGATTATGTTAGGTTTTTTGGATAGAGGAGCTGCATTTAAGTAATTTTAGTTGTATTTAACTTCGAATTTTTGGATTTTTGTCCAGACTTTTGTCAAATTTTAAAAAAGTTTGTTGAACCCAACTTCGATTTATCTGGATTATGTTAGGGTTTTTTGATAGAGGAGCTACATTTGAGTAATTTTAGTTGAAATTAACTTCGCATTTTTGGATTTTTGTACAGATTTTTGTCAAATTTTAAAAAATTTTGTTGAAACCAACTTCGATTTTTCTGGATTATGTTAGGTTTTTTGGATAGAGGAGCTGCAGTTGAGTAATTTTAGTTGAAATTAACTTCGAATTTTTGGATGTTTGTAAAGATTTTTGTCAAATTTTAAAAAATTTTGTTGAAACCAACTTCGATTTTTCTGGATTATGTTGGGTTTTTTTTGATAGAGGAGCTGCATTTGAGTAATTTTAGTTGAAATTAACTTCGAATTTCTGGATTTTTGATCAGATTTTTGTCAAATTTTCAAAAATTTTGTTGAAACCAACTTCGATTTCGCTGGATTATGTTAGGTTTGTTTGGTAGCGGAGCTGCATTTGAGTAATATTAGTTGAAATTAACTTCGAATTTTTGGATTTTTGAACAGATTTTTCTCAAATTTTAAAAAATTTTTTGAAGCCTATTTCGATTTTTCTGGATTATGTTAGGTTTTTTTGATAGAGGAGCTGCATTTGAGTAATTCTAGTTGAAATTATCTTCGAATTTTTGGATTTTTGTACAGATTTTTGTCAAATTTTAAAAAATTTTGTTGAAACCAACTTCGATTTCTCTGGATTATGTTAGGTTTTGTTTGGTAGCGGAGCTGCATTTGAGTAATTTTAGTTGAAATTAACTTCGAATTTTTGGATTTTTGTACAGATTTTTGTCAAATTTTAAAAAATTTTGTTGAAACCAACTTCGATTTTTCAGGAATATGTTAGGTTTTTTGATAGAGGAGCTGCATTTGAGTAATTCTAGTCGAAATTAACTTCGAATTTTTGGATTTTTGTACAGATTTTTGTCAAATTTTAAAAAATTTTGTTGAAACCAACTTCGATTTTTCTGGATATGGTAGGTTTTTTGGATATAGGAGCTGCATTTGAGTTATTTTATTTGTAATTAACTTCGAATTTTTGGATTTTTGTACAGATTTTTGTCAAAGTCTAAAAAATTTTGTTGAAACTAACTTCGATTTTTCAGGAATATGTTAGGTTTTTTGATAGAGGAGCTGCATTTGAGTAATTCTAGTCGAAATTAACTTCGAATTTTTGGATTTTTGTACAGATTTTTGTCAAATTTTATAAAATTTTGTTGAAACCAACTTCGATTTTTCTGGATATGGTAGATTTTTTGGATATAGGAGCTGCATTTGAGTAATTTTAGTTGTAATTAACTTCGAATTTTTGGACTTTTGTACAGATTTTTGTCCAATTTTAAAAAATTTTGTTGAAACCAACTTCGATTTCTCTGGATTATGTTAGGTTTTTTTGATAGAGGAGCTGCATTTGAGTAATTTTAGTTGAAATTAACTTCGAATTTTTGGATTTTTGTACAGATTTTTGTCAAATTTTATAAAATTTTGTTGAAACCAACTTCGATTTTTCTAGATTATGTTAGGTTTTTTGATAGAGGAGCTGCATTTGAGTAATTCTAGTTGAAATTAACTTCGAATTTTTGGATTTTTGTACAGATTTTTGTCAAATTTTATAAAATTTTGTTGAAACCAACTTCGATTTTTCTGGATATGGTAGATTTTTTGGATATAGGAGCTGCATTTGAGTAATTTTAGTTGTAATTAACTTCGAATTTTTGGACTTTTGTACAGATTTTTGTCCAATTTTAAAAAATTTTGTTGAAACCAACTTCGATTTCTCTGGATTATGTTAGGTTTTTTTGATAGAGGAGCTGCATTTGAGTAATTTTAGTTGAAATTAACTTCGAATTTTTGGATTTTTGTACAGATTTTTGTCAAATTTTATAAAATTTTGTTGAAACCAACTTCGATTTTTCTAGATTATGTTAGGTTTTTTGATAGAGGAGCTGCATTTGAGTAATTCTAGTCGAAATTAACTTCGAATTTTTGGATTTTTGTACAGATTTTTGTCAAATTTTATAAAATTTTGTTGAAACCAACTTCGATTTTTCTGGATATGGTAGATTTTTTGGATATAGGAGCTGCATTTGAGTAATTTTAGTTGTAATTAACTTCGAATTTTTGGACTTTTGTACAGATTTTTGTCCAATTTTAAAAAATTTTGTTGAAACCAACTTCGATTTCTCTGGATTATGTTAGGTTTTTTTGATAGAGGAGCTGCATTTGAGTAATTTTAGTTGAAATTAACTTCGAATTTTTGGATTTTTGTACAGATTTTTGTCAAATTTTATAAAATTTTGTTGAAACCAACTTCGATTTTTCTAGATTATGTTAGGTTTTTTGATAGAGGAGCTGCATTTGAGTAATTTGGTTGAAATTAACTTCGAATTTTTGGATTTTTGTACAGATTTTTGTCAAATTTTAAAAAATTTTGTTGAAACCAACTTCGATTTTTCTGGATTATGTTAGGTTTTTTGGATAGAGGAGCTGCATTTGAGTAATTTTAGTTGTAATTAACTTCGAATTTTTGGGTTTTTGTACAGATTTTTGTCTAATTTTACAAAATTTTGTTGAACCCAACTTCGATTTTTCTGGATTATGTTAGGTTTTTTGGATAGAGGAGCTGCATTTAAGTAATTTTAGTTGTATTTAACTTCGAATTTTTGGATTTTTGTCCAGACTTTTGTCAAATTTTAAAAAAGTTTGTTGAACCCAACTTCGATTTATCTGGATTATGTTAGGGTTTTTTGATAGAGGAGCTACATTTGAGTAATTTTAGTTGAAATTAACTTCGCATTTTTGGATTTTTGTACAGATTTTTGTCAAATTTTAAAAAATTTTGTTGAAACCAACTTCGATTTTTCTGGATTATGTTAGGTTTTTTGGATAGAGGAGCTGCAGTTGAGTAATTTTAGTTGAAATTAACTTCGAATTTTTGGATGTTTGTAAAGATTTTTGTCAAATTTTAAAAAATTTTGTTGAAACCAACTTCGATTTTTCTGGATTATGTTGGGTTTTTTTTGATAGAGGAGCTGCATTTGAGTAATTTTAGTTGAAATTAACTTCGAATTTCTGGATTTTTGATCAGATTTTTGTCAAATTTTCAAAAATTTTGTTGAAACCAACTTCGATTTCGCTGGATTATGTTAGGTTTGTTTGGTAGCGGAGCTGCATTTGAGTAATATTAGTTGAAATTAACTTCGAATTTTTGGATTTTTGAACAGATTTTTCTCAAATTTTAAAAAATTTTTTGAAGCCTATTTCGATTTTTCTGGATTATGTTAGGTTTTTTTGATAGAGGAGCTGCATTTGAGTAATTCTAGTTGAAATTATCTTCGAATTTTTGGATTTTTGTACAGATTTTTGTCAAATTTTAAAAAATTTTGTTGAAACCAACTTCGATTTCTCTGGATTATGTTAGGTTTTGTTTGGTAGCGGAGCTGCATTTGAGTAATTTTAGTTGAAATTAACTTCGAATTTTTGGATTTTTGTACAGATTTTTGTCAAATTTTAAAAAATTTTGTTGAAACCAACTTCGATTTTTCAGGAATATGTTAGGTTTTTTGATAGAGGAGCTGCATTTGAGTAATTCTAGTCGAAATTAACTTCGAATTTTTGGATTTTTGTACAGATTTTTGTCAAATTTTAAAAAATTTTGTTGAAACCAACTTCGATTTTTCTGGATATGGTAGGTTTTTTGGATATAGGAGCTGCATTTGAGTTATTTTATTTGTAATTAACTTCGAATTTTTGGATTTTTGTACAGATTTTTGTCAAAGTCTAAAAAATTTTGTTGAAACTAACTTCGATTTTTCAGGAATATGTTAGGTTTTTTGATAGAGGAGCTGCATTTGAGTAATTCTAGTCGAAATTAACTTCGAATTTTTGGATTTTTGTACAGATTTTTGTCAAATTTTATAAAATTTTGTTGAAACCAACTTCGATTTTTCTGGATATGGTAGATTTTTTGGATATAGGAGCTGCATTTGAGTAATTTTAGTTGTAATTAACTTCGAATTTTTGGACTTTTGTACAGATTTTTGTCCAATTTTAAAAAATTTTGTTGAAACCAACTTCGATTTCTCTGGATTATGTTAGGTTTTTTTGATAGAGGAGCTGCATTTGAGTAATTTTAGTTGAAATTAACTTCGAATTTTTGGATTTTTGTACAGATTTTTGTCAAATTTTATAAAATTTTGTTGAAACCAACTTCGATTTTTCTAGATTATGTTAGGTTTTTTGATAGAGGAGCTGCATTTGAGTAATTCTAGTTGAAATTAACTTCGAATTTTTGGATTTTTGTACAGATTTTTGTCAAATTTTATAAAATTTTGTTGAAACCAACTTCGATTTTTCTGGATATGGTAGATTTTTTGGATATAGGAGCTGCATTTGAGTAATTTTAGTTGTAATTAACTTCGAATTTTTGGACTTTTGTACAGATTTTTGTCCAATTTTAAAAAATTTTGTTGAAACCAACTTCGATTTCTCTGGATTATGTTAGGTTTTTTTGATAGAGGAGCTGCATTTGAGTAATTTTAGTTGAAATTAACTTCGAATTTTTGGATTTTTGTACAGATTTTTGTCAAATTTTATAAAATTTTGTTGAAACCAACTTCGATTTTTCTAGATTATGTTAGGTTTTTTGATAGAGGAGCTGCATTTGAGTAATTCTAGTCGAAATTAACTTCGAATTTTTGGATTTTTGTACAGATTTTTGTCAAATTTTATAAAATTTTGTTGAAACCAACTTCGATTTTTCTGGATATGGTAGATTTTTTGGATATAGGAGCTGCATTTGAGTAATTTTAGTTGTAATTAACTTCGAATTTTTGGACTTTTGTACAGATTTTTGTCCAATTTTAAAAAATTTTGTTGAAACCAACTTCGATTTCTCTGGATTATGTTAGGTTTTTTTGATAGAGGAGCTGCATTTGAGTAATTTTAGTTGAAATTAACTTCGAATTTTTGGATTTTTGTACAGATTTTTGTCAAATTTTATAAAATTTTGTTGAAACCAACTTCGATTTTTCTAGATTATGTTAGGTTTTTTGATAGAGGAGCTGCATTTGAGTAATTCTAGTTGAAATTAACTTCGAATTTTTGGATTTTTGTACAGATTTTTGTCAAATTTTAAAAAATTTTGTTGAAACCAACTTCGATTTTTCTGGATTATGTTAGGTTTTTTTGATAGAGGAGCTGCATTTGAGAAATTTGATTTGAAATTAACTTCGAATTTTTAGATTTTTGTACAGATTTTTGCCAAATTTTAAAAAATTATGTTGAAACCAACTTCGATTTTTCAGGAATATGTTAGGCTTTTTTGATAGAGGAGCTGCATTTGAGTAATTCTAGTTGAAATTAATTTCGAATTTTTGGATTTTTGTACAGATTTTTGTCCAATTTTAAAAAATTTTGTTGAAACCAACTTCGATTTCTCTGGATATGGTAGGTTTTTTTGATAGACGAGCTGCATTTGAGTAATTGTAGTTGAAATTAACTTCGAATTTTTGGAAGTTTGTACAGATTTTTGTAAAATTTTAAAAAATTTTGCTGAAACCAACTTCGATTTTTCTGGATTATGTTAGGTTTTTTTGATAGAGGAGCTGCATTTGAGTAATTTTAGTTGAAATTAACTTCGCATTTTTGGATTTTTGTACAGATTTTTGTCAAATTTTAAAAAATTTTGTTGAAACCAACTTCGATTTTTCTGGATTATGTTAGGTTTTTTTGATAGAGGAGCTGCATTTGAGAAATTTGATTTGAAATTAACTTCGAATTTTTAGATTTTTGTACAGATTTTTGCCAAATTTTAAAAAATTATGTTGAAACCAACTTCGATTTTTCAGGAATATGTTAGGCTTTTTTGATAGAGGAGCTGCATTTGAGTAATTCTAGTTGAAATTAATTTCGAATTTTTGGATTTTTGTACAGATTTTTGTCCAATTTTAAAAAATTTTGTTGAAACCAACTTCGATTTCTCTGGATTATGTTAGGTTTTTTTGATAGAGGAGCTGCATTTGAGTAATTTTAGTTGAAATTAAATTCGGATTTTTGGATTTTTGTACAGATTTTTGTCAAATTTTATAAAATTTTGTTGAAACCAACTTCGATTTTTCTAGATTATGTTAGGTTTTTTGATAGAGGAGCTGCATTTGAGTAATTCTAGTTGAAATTAACTTCGAATTTTTGGATTTTTGTACAGATTTTTGTCAAATTTTATAAAATTTTGTTGAAACCAACTTCGATTTTTCTGGATATGGTAGATTTTTTGGATATAGGAGCTGCATTTGAGTAATTTTAGTTGTAATTAACTTCGAATTTTTGGACTTTTGTACAGATTTTTGTCCAATTTTAAAAAATTTTGTTGAAACCAACTTCGATTTCTCTGGATTATGTTAGGTTTTTTTGATAGAGGAGCTGCATTTGAGTAATTTTAGTTGAAATTAACTTCGAATTTTTGGATTTTTGTACAGATTTTTGTCAAATTTTATAAAATTTTGTTGAAACCAACTTCGATTTTTCTAGATTATGTTAGGTTTTTTGATAGAGGAGCTGCATTTGAGTAATTCTAGTCGAAATTAACTTCGAATTTTTGGATTTTTGTACAGATTTTTGTCAAATTTTATAAAATTTTGTTGAAACCAACTTCGATTTTTCTGGATATGGTAGATTTTTTGGATATAGGAGCTGCATTTGAGTAATTTTAGTTGTAATTAACTTCGAATTTTTGGACTTTTGTACAGATTTTTGTCCAATTTTAAAAAATTTTGTTGAAACCAACTTCGATTTCTCTGGATTATGTTAGGTTTTTTTGATAGAGGAGCTGCATTTGAGTAATTTTAGTTGAAATTAACTTCGAATTTTTGGATTTTTGTACAGATTTTTGTCAAATTTTATAAAATTTTGTTGAAACCAACTTCGATTTTTCTAGATTATGTTAGGTTTTTTGATAGAGGAGCTGCATTTGAGTAATTCTAGTTGAAATTAACTTCGAATTTTTGGATTTTTGTACAGATTTCTGTCAAATTTAAAAAAATTTTGTTGAAACCAACTTCGATTATTCTGGATTACGTTAGGATTCTGTGGTAGCGGAGCTGCATTTGAGTAATTTTAGTTGAAATTAACTTCGAATTTTTGGATTTTTGTACAGATTTTTGTCAAATTTTAAAAAATTTTGTTGAAACCAACTTCGATTTTTCTGGATATGGTAGGTTTTTTTGATAGACGAGCTGCATTTGAGTAATTGTAGTTGAAATTAACTTCGAATTTTTGGAAGTTTGTACAGATTTTTGTCAAATTTTAAAAAATTTTGCTGAAACCAACTTCGATTTTTCTGGATTATGTTAGGTTTTTTTGATAGAGGAGCTGCATTTGAGTAATTTTAGTTGAAATTAACTTCGCATTTTTGGATTTTTGTACAGATTTTTTTCAAATTTTAAAAAATTTTGTTGAAACCAACTTCGATTTTTCTGGATTATGTTAGGTTTTTTTGATAGAGGAGCTGCATTTGAGTAATTTGATTTGAAATTAACTTCGAATTTTTGGATTTTTGTACAGATTTTTGCCAAATTTTAAAAAATTATGTTGAAACCAACTTCGATTTTTCAGGAATATGTTAGGCTTTTTTGATAGAGGAGCTGCATTTGAGTAATTCTAGTTGAAATTAATTTCGAATTTTTGGATTTTTGTACAGATTTTTGCCAAATTTTAAAAAATTTTGTTGAAACCAACTTCGATTTTTCTGGATTATGTTAGGTTTTGTTTGGTAGCGGAGCTGCATTTGAGTAATTTTAGTTGAAATTAACTTCGAATTTTTGGGATTTTTGTACAGATTTTTGTCAAATTTTAAAAAATTTTGTTGAAACCAACTTCGATTTTCTGGATATGGTAGGTTTTTTGGATAGAGGAGCTGCATTTGAGTAATTTTAGTTGTAATTAACTTCGAATTTTTGGATTTTTGTACAGATTTTTGTCAAATTTTAAAAAATTTTGTTGAAACCAACTTCGATTTCTCTGGATTATGTTAGGTTTTTTTGATAGAGGAGCTGCATTTGAGTAATTTTAGTTGAAATTAACTTCGAATTTTTGGATGATTGTACAGATTTTTGTCAAATTTAAAAAAATTATGTTGAAACCAACTTCGATTTTTCTGGATTATGTTAGGTTTTTTTGATAGAGGAGCTGCATTTGAGTAATTTGAATTGAAATTAAATTCTAATTTTTGGATTTTTGTACAGATTTTTGTTAAATTTTAAAAAATTTTGTTGAAACCAACTTCGATTATTCTGGATTACGTGAGGATTCTGTGGTAGAGGAGCTGCATTTGAGTAATTTTAGTTGAAATTAACTTCAAATTTTTGGATTTTTGAACAGATTTTTCTCAAATTTTAAAAATTTTTGTTGAAACCAACTTCGATTTTTCTGGATTATGTTAGGTTTTTTGGATAGAGGAGCTGCATTTGAGTAATTCTAGTTGAAATTATCTTCGAATTTTTGGATTTTTGTACAGATTTTTGTCAAATTTTAAAAAATTTTGTTGAAACCAACTTCGATTTTTCTGGATTATGTTAGGTTTTTTGGATAGAGGAGCTGCATTTGAGTAATTTGAGTTGAAATTAACTTCGCATTTTTGGATTTTTGTACAGATTTTTGTCAAATTTTAATAAATTTTGTTGAAACCAACTTCGATTTTTCTGGATTATGTTAGGTTTTTTTTATAGAGGAGCTGCATTTGAGTAATTTTAGTTGAAATTAACTTCGAATTTTTGGATTTTTGTACAGATTTTTGTCAAATTTTAAAAAATTTTGTTGAATCCAACTTCGATTATTCTGGATTACGTGAGGATTCTGTGGTAGAGGAGCTGCATTTGAGTAATTTTAGTTGAAATTAACTTCAAATTTTTGGATTTTTGAACAGATTTTTCTCAAATTTTAAAAATTTTTGTTGAAACCAACTTCGATTTTTCTGGATTATGTTAGGTTTTTTGGATAGAGGAGCTGCATTTGAGTAATTCTAGTTGAAATTATCTTCGAATTTTTGGATTTTTGTACAGATTTTTGTCAAATTTTAAAAAATTTTGTTGAAACCAACTTCGATTTTTCTGGATTATGTTAGGTTTTTTGGATAGAGGAGCTGCATTTGAGTAATTTGAGTTGAAATTAACTTCGCATTTTTGGATTTTTGTACAGATTTTTGTCAAATTTTAATAAATTTTGTTGAAACCAACTTCGATTTTTCTGGATTATGTTAGGTTTTTTTTATAGAGGAGCTGCATTTGAGTAATTTTAGTTGAAATTAACTTCGAATTTTTGGATTTTTGTACAGATTTTTGTCAAATTTTAAAAAATTTTGTTGAATCCAACTTCGATTATTCTGGATTACGTTAGGTTTTTTTGGTAGCGGAGCTGCATTTGAGTAATACTAGTTGAAATTAACTTCGAATTTTTGGATTTTTGTACAGATTTTTGTAAAATTTTAAAAAATTTTGTTGAAACCAACTTCGATTTTTCAGGAATATGTTAGGTTTTTTTGATAGAGGAGCTGCATTTCAGTAATTTTAGTTGAAATTAACTTCGCATTTTTGGATTTTTGTACAGATATTTGTCAAATTTTAAAAAATTTTGCTGAAACCAACTTCGATTTTTCTGGATTATGTTAGGTTTTTTGGATAGAGGAGCTGCATTTGAGTAATTTTAGTTGTAATTAACTTCGAATTTTTGGATTTTTGTACAGATTTTTGTCAAATTTTATAAAATTTTGTTGAAACCAACTTCGATTTTTCTGGATATGGTAGATTTTTTGGATATAGGAGCTGCATTTGAGTAATTTTAGTTGTAATTAACTTCGAATTTTTGGACTTTTGTACAGATTTTTGTCCAATTTTAAAAAATTTTGTTGAAACCAACTTCGATTTCTCTGGATTATGTTAGGTTTTTTTGATAGAGGAGCTGCATTTGAGTAATTTTAGTTGAAATTAACTTCGAATTTTTGGATTTTTGTACAGATTTTTGTCAAATTTTATAAAATTTTGTTGAAACCAACTTCGATTTTTCTAGATTATGTTAGGTTTTTTGATAGAGGAGCTGCATTTGAGTAATTCTAGTTGAAATTAACTTCGAATTTTTGGATTTTTGTACAGATTTCTGTCAAATTTAAAAAAATTTTGTTGAAACCAACTTCGATTATTCTGGATTACGTTAGGATTCTGTGGTAGCGGAGCTGCATTTGAGTAATTTTAGTTGAAATTAACTTCGAATTTTTGGATTTTTGTACAGATTTTTGTCAAATTTTAAAAAATTTTGTTGAAACCAACTTCGATTTTTCTGGATATGGTAGGTTTTTTTGATAGACGAGCTGCATTTGAGTAATTGTAGTTGAAATTAACTTCGAATTTTTGGAAGTTTGTACAGATTTTTGTCAAATTTTAAAAAATTTTGCTGAAACCAACTTCGATTTTTCTGGATTATGTTAGGTTTTTTTGATAGAGGAGCTGCATTTGAGTAATTTTAGTTGAAATTAACTTCGCATTTTTGGATTTTTGTACAGATTTTTGTCAAATTTTAAAAAATTTTGTTGAAACCAACTTCGATTTTTCTGGATTATGTTAGGTTTTTTTGATAGAGGAGCTGCATTTGAGAAATTTGATTTGAAATTAACTTCGAATTTTTAGATTTTTGTACAGATTTTTGCCAAATTTTAAAAAATTATGTTGAAACCAACTTCGATTTTTCAGGAATATGTTAGGCTTTTTTGATAGAGGAGCTGCATTTGAGTAATTCTAGTTGAAATTAATTTCGAATTTTTGGATTTTTGTACAGATTTTTGTCAAATTTTAAAAAATTTTGTTGAAACCAACTTCGATTTTTCTGGATTATGTTAGGTTTTTTTGATAGAGGAGCTGCATTTGAGTAATTCTAGTTGAAATTAACTTCGAATTTTTGGATTTTTGTACAGATTTTTCTCAAATTTTAAAAAATTTGTTGAAGCCTATTTCGATTTTTCTGGATTATGTTAGGTTTTTTGGATAGAGGAGCTGCATTTGAGTAATTTTAGTTGAAATTAACATCGAATTTTTGGATTTTTGTACAGATTTTTGTCAAATTTTAAAAAATTTTGTTGAATCCAACTTCGATTATTCTGGATTACGTTAGGTTTTTTTGGTAGCGGAGCTGCATTTGAGTATTACTAGTTGAAATTAACTTCGAATTTTTGGATTTTTGTACAGATTTTTGTAAAATTTTAAAAAATTTTGTTGAAACCAACTTCGATTTTTCTGGATTATGTTAGGTTTTATTGATAGAGGAGCTGCATTTGAGTATTTTTAGTTGAAATTAACTTCGAATTTTTGGATGTTTGTACAGATTTTTGTCAAATTATAAAAAATTTTGTTGAAACCAACTTCGATTTTTCTGGATTATGTTAGGTTTTTTTTGATAGAGGGGCTGCATTTGAGTAATTTTAGTTGAAATTAACGTCGAATTTTTGGATTTTTGTACAGATTTTTGTAATATTTTAAAAAATTTTGTTGAAACCAACTTCGATTTCTCTGGATTATGTTAGGTTTTTTTGATAGAGGAGCAGCATTCGAGTAATGTTAGTTGAAATTAACTTCGAATTTTTGGATTTTTGTCAAATTATAAAAAATTTTGTTGAAACCAACTTAGATTTTTCTGGATTATGTTACGTTTTTTTGATAGAGGAGCTGCATTTGATTAATTTTAGTTGAAATTAAATTCGAATTTTTTGATTTTTGAACAGATTTTTCTCAAATTTTAAAAAATTTTTTGAAGCCTATTTCGATTTTTCTGGATTATGTTAGGTTTTTTTGATAGAGGAGCTGCATTTGAGTAATTCTAGTTGAAACTATCTTCGAATTTTTGGATTTTTGTACAGATTTTTGTCAAATTTTAAAAAATTTTGTTGAAACCAACTTCGATTTCTCTGGATTACGTTAGGTTTTTTTGGTAGCGGAGCTGCATTTGAGTAATACTAGTTGAAATTAACTTCGAATTTTTGGATTTTTGATCAGATTTTTGTCAAATTTTCAAAAATTTTGTTGAAACCAACTTCGATTTCTCTGGATTATGTTAGGTTTGTTTGGTAGCGGAGCTGCATTTGAGTAATATTTGTTGAAATTAACTTCGAATTTTTGGATTTTTGAACAGATTTTTCTCAAATTTTAAATAATTTTTTGAAGCCTATTTCGATTTTTCTGGATTATGTTAGGTTTTTTTGATAGAGGAGCTGCATTTGAGAAATTCTAGTCGAAATTAACTTCGAATTTTTGGATTTTTGAACAGATTTTTCTCAAATTTTAAAAAATTTTTTGAAACCAACTTCGATTTTTCGGGATTATGTTAGGTTTTTTGGATAGAGGAGCTGCATTTGAGTAATTTGAGTTGAAATTAACTTCGCATTTTTGGATTTTTGTACAGATTTTTGTCAAATTTTAATAAATTTTGTTGAAACCAACTTCGATTTTTCTGGATTATGTTAGGTTTTTTTTATAGAGGAGCTGCATTTGAGTAATTTTAGTTGAAATTAACTTCGAATTTTTGGATTTTTGTACAGATTTTTGTCAAATTTTAAAAAATTTTGTTGAATCCAACTTCGATTATTCTGGATTACGTTAGGTTTTTTTGGTAGCGGAGCTGCATTTGAGTAATACTAGTTGAAATTAACTTCGAATTTTTGGATTTTTGTACAGATTTTTGTAAAATTTTAAAAAATTTGTTGAAGCCTATTTCGATTTTTCTGGATTATGTTAGGTTTTTTGGATAGAGGAGCTGCATTTGATTAATTTTAGTTGTAATTAAATTCGAATTTTTGGATTTTTGAACAGATTTTTCCCAAATTTTAAAAAATTTTGTTGAAGCCTATTTCGATTTTTCTGGATTATGTTAGGTTTGTTTGATAGACGAGCTGCATTTGAGTAATTCTAGATGAAATTAAATTCGAATTTTTGGATTTTTGAACAGATTTTTCTCAAATTTTAAAAAATTTTGTTGAAGCCTATTTCGATTTTTCTGGATTATGTTAGGTTTTTCTTATAGACGAGCTGCATTTGAGTAATTCTAGTTGAAAATAACTTCGAATTTTTGGATTTTTGTACAGATTTGTGTCAAATTTTAAAAAATTTTGTTGAAACCATCTTAGATTTTCTGGATTATGTAAAGTTTTTTTGATAGAGGAGCTGCATTTGAGTAATTTTAGTTGAAATTAACTTTGCATTTTTGGATTTTTGTACAGATTTTTGTCAAATTTTAAAAAATTTTGTTGAAACCAACTTCGATTTTTCTGGATTATGTTAGGTTTTTTTGATAGAGGAGCTGCATTTGAGTAATTTGATTTGAAATTAACTTCGAATTTTTGGATTTTTGTACAGATTATTGCCAAATTTTAAAAAATTATGTTGAAACCAACTTCGATTTTTCTGGATTATGTTAGGTTTTTTTGATAGAGGAGCTGCATTTGAGTAATTCAAGTTGAAATTATCTTCGAATTTTTTGATTTTTGTACAGATTTTTGTCAAATTTTAAAAAATTTTGTTGAAACCAACTTCGATTTTTCAGGAATATGTAAAGTTTTTTTGATAGAGGAGCTGCATTTGAGTAATTCTAGTCGAAATTAACTTCGAATTTTTGGATTTTTGTTCAGATTTTTGTCAAATTTTAAAAAATTTTGTTGAAACCAACTTCGATTTTTCAGGAATATGTAAAGTTTTTTTGATAGAGGAGCTGCATTTGAGTAATTCTAGTCGAAATTAACATCGAATTTTTGGATTTTTGTACAGATTTTTGTCAAATTTTAAAAAATTTTGTTGAAACCAACTTCGATTTTTCTGGATATGGTAGGTTTTTTGGATATAGGAGCTGCATGTGAGTAATTTTAGTTGAAATTAACTTCGCATTTTTGGATTTTTGTACAGATTTTTGTCAAATTTTAAAAAATTTTGTTGAAACCAACTTCGATTTGTCTGGATTATGTTAGGTTTTTTTGATAGAGGAGCTGCATTTGAGTAATTTGAGTGGAAATTAACTTCGAATTTTTGGATTTTTGTACAGATTTTTGTCAAATTTTAAAAAATTTTGTTGAAACCAACTTCGATTTTTCTGGATATGGTAGGTTTTTTGGATAGAGGAGCTGCATTTGAGTAATTTTAGTTGTAATTAACTTCGAATTTTTGGATTTTTGTACAGATTTTTGTCAAATTTTAAAAAATTTTGTTGAAACCAACTTCGATTACTCTGGATTATGTTATGTTTTTTTGATAGAGGAGCTGCATTTGAGTAATTTTAGTTGAAAATAACTTGAAATTTTTGGATTTTTGTACAGATTTTTGGCAAATTTTAAAAAATTTTGTTGAAACCAACTTCGATTTTTCTGGATTATGTTAGGTTTTTTTGATAGAGGAGCTGCATTTGAGTAATTTTAGTTGAAATTAACTTCGAATTTTTGGATGATTGTACAGATTTTTGTCAAATTTTAAAAAATTATGTTGAAACCAACTTCGATTTTTCTGGATTATGTTAGGTTTTTTTGATAGAGGAGCTGCATTTGAGTAATTTGAGTTGAAATTAAATTCTAATTTTTGGATTTTTGTACAGATTTTTGTTAAATTTTAAAAAATTTTGTTGAAACCAACTTCGATTATTCTGGATTACGTTAGGATTCTGTGGTAGCGGAGCTGCATTTGAGTAATTTTAGTTGAAATTAACTTCAAATTTTTGGATTTTTGAACAGATTTTTCTCAAATTTTAAAAAATTTGTTGAAGCCTATTTCGATTTTTCTGGATTATGTTAGGTTTTTTCAATAGAGGAGCTGCATTCGAGTAATTTTAGTTGAAATTATCTTCGAATTTTTGGATTTTTGTACAGATTTTTGTCAAATTTTAATAAATTTTGTTGAAACCAACTTCGATTTTTCTGGATTATGTTAGGTTTTTTTATAGAGGAGCTGCATTTGAGTAATTTTAGTTGAAATTAACTTCGAATTTTTGGATTTTTGTACAGATTTTTGTCAAATTTTAAAAAATTTTGTTGAAACCAACTTCGATTTTTCAGGAATATGTTAGGCTTTTTTGATAGAGGAGCTGCATTTGAGTAATTCTAGTTGAAATTAATTTCGAATTTTTGGATTTTTGTACAGATTTTTGTCAAATTTTAAAAAATTTTGTTGAAACCAACTTCGATTTTTCTGGATTATGTTAGGTTTTTTTGATAGAGGAGCTGCAGTTGAGTAATTCTAGTTGAAATTAACTTCGAATTTTTGGATTTTTGTACAGATTTTTCTCAAATTTTAAAAAATTTGTTGAAGCCTATTTCGATTTTTCTGGATTATGTTAGGTTTTTTGGATAGAGGAGCTGCATTTGATTAATTTTAGTTGTAATTAAATTCGAATTTTTGGATTTTTGAACAGATTTTTCCCAAATTTTAAAAAATTTTGTTGAAGCCTATTTCGATTTTTCTGGATTATGTTAGGTTTTTTTGATAGACGAGCTGCATTTGAGTAATTCTAGTTGAAATTAAATTCGAATTTTTGGATTTTTGAACAGATTTTTGTCAAATTTTAAAAAATTATGTTGAAACCAACTTCGATTTTTCTGGATTATGTTAGGTTTTTTTGATAGAGGAGCTGCATTTGAGTAATTTGAGTTGAAATTAAATTCTAATTTTTGGATTTTTGTACAGATTTTTGTTAAATTTTAAAAAATTTTGTTGAAACCAACTTCGATTATTCTGGATTACGTTAGGATTCTGTGGTAGCGGAGCTGCATTTGAGTAATTTTAGTTGAAATTAACTTCAAATTTTTGGATTTTTGAACAGATTTTTCTCAAATTTTAAAAAATTTGTTGAAGCCTATTTCGATTTTTCTGGATTATGTTAGGTTTTTTCAATAGAGGAGCTGCATTCGAGTAATTTTAGTTGAAATTATCTTCGAATTTTTGGATTTTTGTACAGATTTTTGTCAAATTTTAATAAATTTTGTTGAAACCAACTTCGATTTTTCTGGATTATGTTAGGTTTTTTTATAGAGGAGCTGCATTTGAGTAATTTTAGTTGAAATTAACTTCGAATTTTTGGATTTTTGTACAGATTTTTGTCAAATTTTAAAAAATTTTGTTGAAACCAACTTCGATTTTTCAGGAATATGTTAGGCTTTTTTGATAGAGGAGCTGCATTTGAGTAATTCTAGTTGAAATTAATTTCGAATTTTTGGATTTTTGTACAGATTTTTGTCAAATTTTAAAAAATTTTGTTGAAACCAACTTCGATTTTTCTGGATTATGTTAGGTTTTTTTGGTAGCGGAGCTGCATTTGAGTAATACTAGTTGAAATTAACTTCGAATTTTTGGATTTTTGTACAGATTTTTGTAAAATTTTAAAAAATTTGTTGAAGCCTATTTCGATTTTTCTGGATTATGTTAGGTTTTTTGGATAGAGGAGCTGCATTTGATTAATTTTAGTTGTAATTAAATTCGAATTTTTGGATTTTTGAACAGATTTTTCCCAAATTTTAAAAAATTTTGTTGAAGCCTATTTCGATTTTTCTGGATTATGTTAGGTTTGTTTGATAGACGAGCTGCATTTGAGTAATTCTAGATGAAATTAAATTCGAATTTTTGGATTTTTGAACAGATTTTTCTCAAATTTTAAAAAATTTTGTTGAAGCCTATTTCGATTTTTCTGGATTATGTTAGGTTTTTCTTATAGACGAGCTGCATTTGAGTAATTCTAGTTGAAAATAACTTCGAATTTTTGGATTTTTGTACAGATTTGTGTCAAATTTTAAAAAATTTTGTTGAAACCATCTTAGATTTTTCTGGATTATGTAAAGTTTTTTTGATAGAGGAGCTGCATTTGAGTAATTCTAGTCGAAATTAACTTCGAATTTTTGGATTTTTGTTCAGATTTTTGTCAAATTTTAAAAAATTTTGTTGAAACCAACTTCGATTTTTCAGGAATATGTAAAGTTTTTTTGATAGAGGAGCTGCATTTGAGTAATTCTAGTCGAAATTAACATCGAATTTTTGGATTTTTGTACAGATTTTTGTCAAATTTTAAAAAATTTTGTTGAAACCAACTTCGATTTTTCTGGATATGGTAGGTTTTTTGGATATAGGAGCTGCATGTGAGTAATTTTAGTTGAAATTAACTTCGCATTTTTGGATTTTTGTACAGATTTTTGTCAAATTTTAAAAAATTTTGTTGAAACCAACTTCGATTTGTCTGGATTATGTTAGGTTTTTTTGATAGAGGAGCTGCATTTGAGTAATTTGAGTTGAAATTAACTTCGAATTTTTGGATTTTTGTACAGATTTTTGTCAAATTTTAAAAAATTTTGTTGAAACCAACTTCGATTTTTCTGGATATGGTAGGTTTTTTGGATAGAGGAGCTGCATTTGAGTAATTTTAGTTGTAATTAACTTCGAATTTTTGGATTTTTGTACAGATTTTTGTCAAATTTTAAAAAATTTTGTTGAAACCAACTTCGATTACTCTGGATTATGTTATGTTTTTTTGATAGAGGAGCTGCATTTGAGTAATTTTAGTTGAAAATAACTTGAAATTTTTGGATTTTTGTACAGATTTTTGGCAAATTTTAAAAAATTTTGTTGAAACCAACTTCGATTTTTCTGGATTATGTTAGGTTTTTTTGATAGAGGAGCTGCATTTGAGTAATTTTAGTTGAAATTAACTTCGAATTTTTGGATGATTGT
Organism: Andrena trimmerana; assembly: GCA_951215215.1. Lineage (NCBI taxonomy): Eukaryota > Metazoa > Arthropoda > Insecta > Hymenoptera > Andrenidae > Andrena > Andrena trimmerana. The sequence goes on from OX578060.1 coordinate 73,901,708, forward strand.
ACAGATTTTTGTCAAATTTTAAAAAATTATGTTGAAACCAACTTCGATTTTTCTGGATTATGTTAGGTTTTTTTGATAGAGGAGCTGCATTTGAGTAATTTGAGTTGAAATTAAATTCTAATTTTTGGATTTTTGTACAGATTTTTGTTAAATTTTAAAAAATTTTGTTGAAACCAACTTCGATTATTCTGGATTACGTTAGGATTCTGTGGTAGCGGAGCTGCATTTGAGTAATTTTAGTTGAAATTAACTTCAAATTTTTGGATTTTTGAACAGATTTTTCTCAAATTTTAAAAAATTTGTTGAAGCCTATTTCGATTTTTCTGGATTATGTTAGGTTTTTTCAATAGAGGAGCTGCATTCGAGTAATTTTAGTTGAAATTATCTTCGAATTTTTGGATTTTTGTACAGATTTTTGTCAAATTTTAATAAATTTTGTTGAAACCAACTTCGATTTTTCTGGATTATGTTAGGTTTTTTTATAGAGGAGCTGCATTTGAGTAATTTTAGTTGAAATTAACTTCGAATTTTTGGATTTTTGTACAGATTTTTGTCAAATTTTAAAAAATTTTGTTGAAACCAACTTCGATTTTTCAGGAATATGTTAGGCTTTTTTGATAGAGGAGCTGCATTTGAGTAATTCTAGTTGAAATTAATTTCGAATTTTTGGATTTTTGTACAGATTTTTGTCAAATTTTAAAAAATTTTGTTGAAACCAACTTCGATTTTTCTGGATTATGTTAGGTATTTTTGATAGAGGAGCTGCAGTTGAGTAATTCTAGTTGAAATTAACTTCGAATTTTTGGATTTTTGTACAGATTTTTCTCAAATTTTAAAAAATTTGTTGAAGCCTATTTCGATTTTTCTGGATTATGTTAGGTTTTTTGGATAGAGGAGCTGCATTTGATTAATTTTAGTTGTAATTAAATTCGAATTTTTGGATTTTTGAACAGATTTTTCCCAAATTTTAAAAAATTTTGTTGAAGCCTATTTCGATTTTTCTGGATTATGTTAGGTTTTTTTGATAGACGAGCTGCATTTGAGTAATTCTAGTTGAAATTAAATTCGAATTTTTGGATTTTTGAACAGATTTTTGTCAAATTTTAAAAAATTATGTTGAAACCAACTTCGATTTTTCTGGATTATGTTAGGTTTTTTTGATAGAGGAGCTGCATTTGAGTAATTTGAGTTGAAATTAAATTCTAATTTTTGGATTTTTGTACAGATTTTTGTTAAATTTTAAAAAATTTTGTTGAAACCAACTTCGATTATTCTGGATTACGTTAGGATTCTGTGGTAGCGGAGCTGCATTTGAGTAATTTTAGTTGAAATTAACTTCAAATTTTTGGATTTTTGAACAGATTTTTCTCAAATTTTAAAAAATTTGTTGAAGCCTATTTCGATTTTTCTGGATTATGTTAGGTTTTTTCAATAGAGGAGCTGCATTCGAGTAATTTTAGTTGAAATTATCTTCGAATTTTTGGATTTTTGTACAGATTTTTGTCAAATCTTAATAAATTTTGTTGAAACCAACTTCGATTTTTCTGGATTATGTTAGGTTTTTTTATAGAGGAGCTGCATTTGAGTAATTTTAGTTGAAATTAACTTCGAATTTTTGGATTTTTGTACAGATTTTTGTCAAATTTTAAAAAATTTTGTTGAAACCAACTTCGATTTTTCAGGAATATGTTAGGCTTTTTTGATAGAGGAGCTGCATTTGAGTAATTCTAGTTGAAATTAATTTCGAATTTTTGGATTTTTGTACAGATTTTTGTCAAATTTTAAAAAATTTTGTTGAAACCAACTTCGATTTTTCTGGATTATGTTAGGTTTTTTTGGTAGCGGAGCTGCATTTGAGTAATACTAGTTGAAATTAACTTCGAATTTTTGGATTTTTGTACAGATTTTTGTAAAATTTTAAAAAATTTGTTGAAGCCTATTTCGATTTTTCTGGATTATGTTAGGTTTTTTGGATAGAGGAGCTGCATTTGATTAATTTTAGTTGTAATTAAATTCGAATTTTTGGATTTTTGAACAGATTTTTCCCAAATTTTAAAAAATTTTGTTGAAGCCTATTTCGATTTTTCTGGATTATGTTAGGTTTGTTTGATAGACGAGCTGCATTTGAGTAATTCTAGATGAAATTAAATTCGAATTTTTGGATTTTTGAACAGATTTTTCTCAAATTTTAAAAAATTTTGTTGAAGCCTATTTCGATTTTTCTGGATTATGTTAGGTTTTTCTTATAGACGAGCTGCATTTGAGTAATTCTAGTTGAAAATAACTTCGAATTTTTGGATTTTTGTACAGATTTGTGTCAAATTTTAAAAAATTTTGTTGAAACCATCTTAGATTTTTCTGGATTATGTAAAGTTTTTTTGATAGAGGAGCTGCATTTGAGTAATTTTAGTTGAAAATAACTTCGAATTTTTGGATTTTTGTACAGATTTTTGTCAAATTTTAAAAAATTTTGTTGAAACCAACTTTGATTTTTCTGGATTATGTTAGGTTTTTTTGATAGAGGAGCTGCATTTGAGTAATTTGAGTTGAAATTAACTTCGAATTTTTGGATTTTTGTACAGATTTTTTTCAAATTTTAAAAAATTTTGTTGAAACCAACTTCGATTATTCTGGATTACGTTAGGATTCTTCGGTAGCGGAGCTGCATTTGAGTAATTTTAGTTGAAATTAACTTCGAATTTTTGGATTTTTGAACAGATTTTTCTCAAATTTTAAAAAATTTGTTGAAGCCTATTTCGATTTTTCTGGATTATGTTAGGTTTTTTGGATAGAGGAGCTGCATTCAAGTAATTTTAGTTGTATTTAACTTCGAATTTTTGGATCTTTGTCCAGATTTTTGTCAAATTTTATAAAATTTTGTTGAAACCAACTTCGATTTTTCAGGAATTTGTTAGGTTTTTTTGAAAGAGGAGCTGCATTTGTGTAATACTAGTTGAAATTAAATTCGAATTTTTGGATTTTTGAACAGATTTTTCTCAAATTTTAAAAAACTTTGTTGAAACCAACTTCGATTTTTCTGGATTATGTTAGGTTTTTTTGATAGAGGAGCTGCATTTGAGTAATTTTAGTTGAAATTAACTTCGGATTTTTGGATTTTTGTACAGATTTTTGTCAAATTTTAAAAACTTTTGTTGAAACCAACTTCGATTTCTCTGGATTATGTAAAGTTTTTTTGATAGAGCAGCTGCATTTGAGTAATTCTAGTTGAAATTAACTTCGAATTTTTGGTTTTTTGTACAGATTTTTGTCAAATTTTAAAAAATTTTGTTGAAGCCTATTTCGATTTTTCTGGATTATGTTAGTTTTTTTGATAGACGAGCTGCATTTGAGTAATTCTAGTTGATATTAACTTCGAATTTTTGGATTTTTGTCCAGACTTTTGTCAAATTTTAAAAAAGTTTGTTGAAACCAACTTCGATTTTTCTGGATATGGTAGGTTTTTTGGATAGAGGAGCTGCATTTAAGTAATTTTAGTTGTATTTAACTTCGAATTTTTGGATTCTTGTCCAGATTTTTGTCAAATTGTATAAAATTTTGTTGAACCCAACTTCGATTTTTCTGGATTATGTTAGGTTTTTTGATAGAGGAGCAGCATTTGAGTAATTTTAGTTGAAATTAACTTCGAATTTTTGAATTTTTGTTCAGATTTTTGTCAAATTTTAAAAAATTTTGTTGAACCCAACTTCGATTTTTCTGGATTATGTTAGGGTTTTTTGATAGAGGAGCTACATTTGAGTAATTTTAGTTGAAATTAACTTCGCATTTTTGGATTTTTGTACAGATTTTTGTCAAATTTTAAAAAATTTTGTTGAAACCAACTTCGATTTTTCTGGATTATGTTAGTTTTTTTTGGTAGAGGAGCTGCATTTGAGTAATTTGAGTTGAAATTAACTTCGAATTTTTGGATTTTTGTACAGATTTTTGTCAAATTTTAAAAAATTTTGTTGAAGCCTATTTCGATTTTTCTGGATTATGTTAGGTTTTTTTGATAGACGAGCTGCATTCGAGTAATTTTAGTTGAAATTAACTTCGAATTTTTGGATTTTTGTACAGATTTTTGTCAAATTTTAAAAAATTTTGTTGAAACCAACTTCGATTTTTCTGGATTATGTTAGGTTTTTTGGATAGAGGAGCTGCATTTGAGTAATTTTAGTTGTAATTAACTTCGAATTTTTGGGTTTTTGTACAGATTTTTGTCAAATTTTACAAAATTTTGTTGAACCCAACTTCGATTTTTCTGGATTATGTTAGGTTTTTTGGATAGAGGAGCTGCATTTAAGTAATTTTAGTTGTATTTAACTTCGAATTTTTGGATTTTTGTCCAGACTTTTGTCAAATTTTAAAAAAGTTTGTTGAACCCAACTTCGATTTTTCTGGATTATGTTAGGGTTTTTTGATAGAGGAGCTACATTTGAGTAATTTTAGTTGAAATTAAATTCGGATTTTTGGATGTTTGTACAGATTTTTGTCAAATTATAAAAAATTTTGTTGAAACCAACATCGATTTTTCTGGATTATGTTAGGTTTTTTTGATAGAGGAGCTGCATTTGAGTAATTTTAGTTGAAATTAACTTCGAATTTTTGGATTTTTGAACAGATTTTTCTCAAATTTTAAAAAATTTGTTGAAGCCTATTTCGATTTTTGTGGATTATGTTAGGTTTTTTGGATAGAGGAGCTGCATTCGAGTAATTTTAGCTGTAATTAACTTCGAATTTTTGGGTTTTTGTACAGATTTTTGTCAAATTTTAAAAAATTTTGTTGAACCCAACTTCGATTTTTCTGGAATATGTTAGGTTTTTTTGATAGAGGAGCTGCATTTGAGTAATTTGAGTTGAAATTAACTTCGAATTTTTGGATTTTTGTACAGATTTTTGTCAAATTTTAAAAAATTTTGTTGAAGCCTATTTCGATTTTTCTGGATTATGTTAGGTTTTTTTGATAGACGAGCTGCATTCGAGTAATTTGGTTGAAATTAACTTCGAATTTTTGGATTTTTGTACAGATTTTTGTCAAATTTTAAAAAATTTTGTTGAAACCAACTTCGATTTTTCTGGATTATGTTAGGTTTTTTGGATAGAGGAGCTGCATTTGAGTAATTTTAGTTGTAATTAACTTCGAATTTTTGGGTTTTTGTACAGATTTTTGTCTAATTTTACAAAATTTTGTTGAACCCAACTTCGATTTTTCTGGATTATGTTAGGTTTTTTGGATAGAGGAGCTGCATTTAAGTAATTTTAGTTGTATTTAACTTCGAATTTTTGGATTTTTGTCCAGACTTTTGTCAAATTTTAAAAAAGTTTGTTGAACCCAACTTCGATTTATCTGGATTATGTTAGGGTTTTTTGATAGAGGAGCTACATTTGAGTAATTTTAGTTGAAATTAACTTCGCATTTTTGGATTTTTGTACAGATTTTTGTCAAATTTTAAAAAATTTTGTTGAAACCAACTTCGATTTTTCTGGATTATGTTAGGTTTTTTGGATAGAGGAGCTGCAGTTGAGTAATTTTAGTTGAAATTAACTTCGAATTTTTGGATGTTTGTAAAGATTTTTGTCAAATTTTAAAAAATTTTGTTGAAACCAACTTCGATTTTTCTGGATTATGTTGGGTTTTTTTTGATAGAGGAGCTGCATTTGAGTAATTTTAGTTGAAATTAACTTCGAATTTCTGGATTTTTGATCAGATTTTTGTCAAATTTTCAAAAATTTTGTTGAAACCAACTTCGATTTCGCTGGATTATGTTAGGTTTGTTTGGTAGCGGAGCTGCATTTGAGTAATATTAGTTGAAATTAACTTCGAATTTTTGGATTTTTGAACAGATTTTTCTCAAATTTTAAAAAATTTTTTGAAGCCTATTTCGATTTTTCTGGATTATGTTAGGTTTTTTTGATAGAGGAGCTGCATTTGAGTAATTCTAGTTGAAATTATCTTCGAATTTTTGGATTTTTGTACAGATTTTTGTCAAATTTTAAAAAATTTTGTTGAAACCAACTTCGATTTTTCTGGATTATGTTAGTTTTTTTTGGTAGAGGAGCTGCATTTGAGTAATTTGAGTTGAAATTAACTTCGAATTTTTGGATTTTTGTACAGATTTTTGTCAAATTTTAAAAAATTTTGTTGAAGCCTATTTCGATTTTTCTGGATTATGTTAGGTTTTTTTGATAGACGAGCTGCATTCGAGTAATTTTAGTTGAAATTAACTTCGAATTTTTGGATTTTTGTACAGATTTTTGTCAAATTTTAAAAAATTTTGTTGAAACCAACTTCGATTTTTCTGGATTATGTTAGGTTTTTTGGATAGAGGAGCTGCATTTGAGTAATTTTAGTTGTAATTAACTTCGAATTTTTGGGTTTTTGTACAGATTTTTGTCAAATTTTACAAAATTTTGTTGAACCCAACTTCGATTTTTCTGGATTATGTTAGGTTTTTTGGATAGAGGAGCTGCATTTAAGTAATTTTAGTTGTATTTAACTTCGAATTTTTGGATTTTTGTCCAGACTTTTGTCAAATTTTAAAAAAGTTTGTTGAACCCAACTTCGATTTTTCTGGATTATGTTAGGGTTTTTTGATAGAGGAGCTACATTTGAGTAATTTTAGTTGAAATTAAATTCGGATTTTTGGATGTTTGTACAGATTTTTGTCAAATTATAAAAAATTTTGTTGAAACCAACATCGATTTTTCTGGATTATGTTAGGTTTTTTTGATAGAGGAGCTGCATTTGAGTAATTTTAGTTGAAATTAACTTCGAATTTTTGGATTTTTGAACAGATTTTTCTCAAATTTTAAAAAATTTGTTGAAGCCTATTTCGATTTTTGTGGATTATGTTAGGTTTTTTGGATAGAGGAGCTGCATTCGAGTAATTTTAGCTGTAATTAACTTCGAATTTTTGGGTTTTTGTACAGATTTTTGTCAAATTTTAAAAAATTTTGTTGAACCCAACTTCGATTTTTCTGGAATATGTTAGGTTTTTTTGATAGAGGAGCTGCATTTGAGTAATTTGAGTTGAAATTAACTTCGAATTTTTGGATTTTTGTACAGATTTTTGTAAAATTTTAAAAAATTTTGTTGAAGCCTATTTCGATTTTTCTGGATTATGTTAGGTTTTTTTGATAGACGAGCTGCATTCGAGTAATTTGGTTGAAATTAACTTCGAATTTTTGGATTTTTGTACAGATTTTTGTCAAATTTTAAAAAATTTTGTTGAAACCAACTTCGATTTTTCTGGATTATGTTAGGTTTTTTGGATAGAGGAGCTGCATTTGAGTAATTTTAGTTGTAATTAACTTCGAATTTTTGGGTTTTTGTACAGATTTTTGTCTAATTTTACAAAATTTTGTTGAACCCAACTTCGATTTTTCTGGATTATGTTAGGTTTTTTGGATAGAGGAGCTGCATTTAAGTAATTTTAGTTGTATTTAACTTCGAATTTTTGGATTTTTGTCCAGACTTTTGTCAAATTTTAAAAAAGTTTGTTGAACCCAACTTCGATTTATCTGGATTATGTTAGGGTTTTTTGATAGAGGAGCTACATTTGAGTAATTTTAGTTGAAATTAACTTCGCATTTTTGGATTTTTGTACAGATTTTTGTCAAATTTTAAAAAATTTTGTTGAAACCAACTTCGATTTTTCTGGATTATGTTAGGTTTTTTGGATAGAGGAGCTGCAGTTGAGTAATTTTAGTTGAAATTAACTTCGAATTTTTGGATGTTTGTAAAGATTTTTGTCAAATTTTAAAAAATTTTGTTGAAACCAACTTCGATTTTTCTGGATTATGTTGGGTTTTTTTTGATAGAGGAGCTGCATTTGAGTAATTTTAGTTGAAATTAACTTCGAATTTCTGGATTTTTGATCAGATTTTTGTCAAATTTTCAAAAATTTTGTTGAAACCAACTTCGATTTCGCTGGATTATGTTAGGTTTGTTTGGTAGCGGAGCTGCATTTGAGTAATATTAGTTGAAATTAACTTCGAATTTTTGGATTTTTGAACAGATTTTTCTCAAATTTTAAAAAATTTTTTGAAGCCTATTTCGATTTTTCTGGATTATGTTAGGTTTTTTTGATAGAGGAGCTGCATTTGAGTAATTCTAGTTGAAATTATCTTCGAATTTTTGGATTTTTGTACAGATTTTTGTCAAATTTTAAAAAATTTTGTTGAAACCAACTTCGATTTCTCTGGATTATGTTAGGTTTTGTTTGGTAGCGGAGCTGCATTTGAGTAATTTTAGTTGAAATTAACTTCGAATTTTTGGATTTTTGTACAGATTTTTGTCAAATTTTAAAAAATTTTGTTGAAACCAACTTCGATTTTTCAGGAATATGTTAGGTTTTTTGATAGAGGAGCTGCATTTGAGTAATTCTAGTCGAAATTAACTTCGAATTTTTGGATTTTTGTACAGATTTTTGTCAAATTTTAAAAAATTTTGTTGAAACCAACTTCGATTTTTCTGGATATGGTAGGTTTTTTGGATATAGGAGCTGCATTTGAGTTATTTTATTTGTAATTAACTTCGAATTTTTGGATTTTTGTACAGATTTTTGTCAAAGTCTAAAAAATTTTGTTGAAACCAACTTCGATTTTTCAGGAATATGTTAGGTTTTTTGATAGAGGAGCTGCATTTGAGTAATTCTAGTCGAAATTAACTTCGAATTTTTGGATTTTTGTACAGATTTTTGTCAAATTTTATAAAATTTTGTTGAAACCAACTTCGATTTTTCTGGATATGGTAGATTTTTTGGATATAGGAGCTGCATTTGAGTAATTTTAGTTGTAATTAACTTCGAATTTTTGGACTTTTGTACAGATTTTTGTCCAATTTTAAAAAATTTTGTTGAAACCAACTTCGATTTCTCTGGATTATGTTAGGTTTTTTTGATAGAGGAGCTGCATTTGAGTAATTTTAGTTGAAATTAACTTCGAATTATTGGATTTTTGTACAGATTTTTGTCAAATTTTATAAAATTTTGTTGAAACCAACTTCGATTTTTCTAGATTATGTTAGGTTTTTTGATAGAGGAGCTGCATTTGAGTAATTCTAGTTGAAATTAACTTCGAATTTTTGGATTTTTGTACAGATTTTTGTCAAATTTTATAAAATTTTGTTGAAACCAACTTCGATTTTTCTGGATATGGTAGATTTTTTGGATATAGGAGCTGCATTTGAGTAATTTTAGTTGTAATTAACTTCGAATTTTTGGACTTTTGTACAGATTTTTGTCCAATTTTAAAAAATTTTGTTGAAACCAACTTCGATTTCTCTGGATTATGTTAGGTTTTTTTGATAGAGGAGCTGCATTTGAGTAATTTTAGTTGAAATTAACTTCGAATTTTTGGATTTTTGTACAGATTTTTGTCAAATTTTATAAAATTTTGTTGAAACCAACTTCGATTTTTCTAGATTATGTTAGGTTTTTTGATAGAGGAGCTGCATTTGAGTAATTCTAGTCGAAATTAACTTCGAATTTTTGGATTTTTGTACAGATTTTTGTCAAATTTTATAAAATTTTGTTGAAACCAACTTCGATTTTTCTGGATATGGTAGATTTTTTGGATATAGGAGCTGCATTTGAGTAATTTTAGTTGTAATTAACTTCGAATTTTTGGACTTTTGTACAGATTTTTGTCCAATTTTAAAAAATTTTGTTGAAACCAACTTCGATTTCTCTGGATTATGTTAGGTTTTTTTGATAGAGGAGCTGCATTTGAGTAATTTTAGTTGAAATTAACTTCGAATTTTTGGATTTTTGTACAGATTTTTGTCAAATTTTATAAAATTTTGTTGAAACCAACTTCGATTTTTCTAGATTATGTTAGGTTTTTTGATAGAGGAGCTGCATTTGAGTAATTCTAGTTGAAATTAACTTCGAATTTTTGGATTTTTGTACAGATTTCTGTCAAATTTAAAAAAATTTTGTTGAAACCAACTTCGATTATTCTGGATTACGTTAGGATTCTGTGGTAGCGGAGCTGCATTTGAGTAATTTTAGTTGAAATTAACTTCGAATTTTTGGATTTTTGTACAGATTTTTGTCAAATTTTAAAAAATTTTGTTGAAACCAACTTCGATTTTTCTGGATATGGTAGGTTTTTTTGATAGACGAGCTGCATTTGAGTAATTGTAGTTGAAATTAACTTCGAATTTTTGGAAGTTTGTACAGATTTTTGTCAAATTTTAAAAAATTTTGCTGAAACCAACTTCGATTTTTCTGGATTATGTTAGGTTTTTTTGATAGAGGAGCTGCATTTGAGTAATTTTAGTTGAAATTAACTTCGCATTTTTGGATTTTTGTACAGATTTTTGTCAAATTTTAAAAAATTTTGTTGAAACCAACTTCGATTTTTCTGGATTATGTTAGGTTTTTTTGATAGAGGAGCTGCATTTGAGTAATTTGATTTGAAATTAACTTCGAATTTTTGGATTTTTGTACAGATTTTTGCCAAATTTTAAAAAATTATGTTGAAACCAACTTCGATTTTTCAGGAATATGTTAGGCTTTTTTGATAGAGGAGCTGCATTTGAGTAATTCTAGTTGAAATTAATTTCGAATTTTTGGATTTTTGTACAGATTTTTGTCAAATTTTAAAAAATTTTGTTGAAACCAACTTCGATTTTTCTGGATTATGTTAGGTTTTGTTTGGTAGCGGAGCTGCATTTGAGTAATTTTAGTTGAAATTAACTTCGAATTTTTGGGATTTTTGTACAGATTTTTGTCAAATTTTAAAAAATTTTGTTGAAACCAACTTCGATTTTCTGGATATGGTAGGTTTTTTGGATAGAGGAGCTGCATTTGAGTAATTTTAGTTGTAATTAACTTCGAATTTTTGGATTTTTGTACAGATTTTTGTCAAATTTTAAAAAATTTTGTTGAAACCAACTTCGATTTCTCTGGATTATGTTAGGTTTTTTTGATAGAGGAGCTGCATTTGAGTAATTTTAGTTGAAATTAACTTCGAATTTTTGGATGATTGTACAGATTTTTGTCAAATTTAAAAAAATTATGTTGAAACCAACTTCGATTTTTCTGGATTATGTTAGGTTTTTTTGATAGAGGAGCTGCATTTGAGTAATTTGAATTGAAATTAAATTCTAATTTTTGGATTTTTGTACAGATTTTTGTTAAATTTTAAAAAATTTTGTTGAAACCAACTTCGATTATTCTGGATTACGTGAGGATTCTGTGGTAGAGGAGCTGCATTTGAGTAATTTTAGTTGAAATTAACTTCAAATTTTTGGATTTTTGAACAGATTTTTCTCAAATTTTAAAAAATTTTGTTGAAACCAACTTCGATTTTTCTGGATTATGTTAGGTTTTTTGGATAGAGGAGCTGAATTTGAGTAATTCTAGTTGAAATTATCTTCGAATTTTTGGATTTTTGTACAGATTTTTGTCAAATTTTAAAAAATTTTGTTGAAACCAACTTCGATTTTTCTGGATTATGTTAGGTTTTTTGGATAGAGGAGCTGCATTTGAGTAATTTGAGTTGAAATTAACTTCGCATTTTTGGATTTTTGTACAGATTTTTGTCAAATTTTAATAAATTTTGTTGAAACCAACTTCGATTTTTCTGGATTATGTTAGGTTTTTTTTATAGAGGAGCTGCATTTGAGTAATTTTAGTTGAAATTAACTTCGAATTTTTGGATTTTTGTACAGATTTTTGTCAAATTTTAAAAAATTTTGTTGAATCCAACTTCGATTATTCTGGATTACGTTAGGTTTTTTTGGTAGCGGAGCTGCATTTGAGTAATACTAGTTGAAATTAACTTCGAATTTTTGGATTTTTGTACAGATTTTTGTAAAATTTTAAAAAATTTTGTTGAAACCAACTTCGATTTTTCAGGAATATGTTAGGCTTTTTTGATAGAGGAGCTGCATTTGAGTAATTCTAGTTGAAATTAACTTCGAATTTTTGGATTTTTCTACAGATTTTTGTCAAATTTTAAAAAATTTTGTTGAAACCAACTTCGATTTTTCTGGATTATGTTAGGTTATTTTGATAGAGGAGCTGCATTTGAGTAATTTTAGTTGAAATTAACTTCGAATTTTTGGATTTTTGTACAGATTTTTGTCAAATTTTAAAAAATTTTGTTGAAACCAACTTCGATTTTTCTGGATTATGTTAGTTTTTTTTGGTAGAGGAGCTGCATTTGAGTAATTTGAGTTGAAATTAACTTCGAATTTTTGGATTTTTGTACAGATTTTTGTCAAATTTTAAAAAATTTTGTTGAAGCCTATTTCGATTTTTCTGGATTATGTTAGGTTTTTTTGATAGACGAGCTGCATTCGAGTAATTTTAGTTGAAATTAACTTCGAATTTTTGGATTTTTGTACAGATTTTTGTCAAATTTTAAAAAATTTTGTTGAAACCAACTTCGATTTTTCTGGATTATGTTAGGTTTTTTGGATAGAGGAGCTGCATTTGAGTAATTTTAGTTGTAATTAACTTCGAATTTTTGGGTTTTTGTACAGATTTTTGTCAAATTTTACAAAATTTTGTTGAACCCAACTTCGATTTTTCTGGATTATGTTAGGTTTTTTGGATAGAGGAGCTGCATTTAAGTAATTTTAGTTGTATTTAACTTCGAATTTTTGGATTTTTGTCCAGACTTTTGTCAAATTTTAAAAAAGTTTGTTGAACCCAACTTCGATTTTTCTGGATTATGTTAGGGTTTTTTGATAGAGGAGCTACATTTGAGTAATTTTAGTTGAAATTAAATTCGGATTTTTGGATGTTTGTACAGATTTTTGTCAAATTATAAAAAATTTTGTTGAAACCAACATCGATTTTTCTGGATTATGTTAGGTTTTTTTGATAGAGGAGCTGCATTTGAGTAATTTTAGTTGAAATTAACTTCGAATTTTTGGATTTTTGAACAGATTTTTCTCAAATTTTAAAAAATTTGTTGAAGCCTATTTCGATTTTTGTGGATTATGTTAGGTTTTTTGGATAGAGGAGCTGCATTCGAGTAATTTTAGCTGTAATTAACTTCGAATTTTTGGGTTTTTGTACAGATTTTTGTCAAATTTTAAAAAATTTTGTTGAACCCAACTTCGATTTTTCTGGAATATGTTAGGTTTTTTTGATAGAGGAGCTGCATTTGAGTAATTTGAGTTGAAATTAACTTCGAATTTTTGGATTTTTGTACAGATTTTTGTCAAATTTTAAAAAATTTTGTTGAAGCCTATTTCGATTTTTCTGGATTATGTTAGGTTTTTTTGATAGACGAGCTGCATTCGAGTAATTTGGTTGAAATTAACTTCGAATTTTTGGATTTTTGTACAGATTTTTGTCAAATTTTAAAAAATTTTGTTGAAACCAACTTCGATTTTTCTGGATTATGTTAGGTTTTTTGGATAGAGGAGCTGCATTTGAGTAATTTTAGTTGTAATTAACTTCGAATTTTTGGGTTTTTGTACAGATTTTTGTCTAATTTTACAAAATTTTGTTGAACCCAACTTCGATTTTTCTGGATTATGTTAGGTTTTTTGGATAGAGGAGCTGCATTTAAGTAATTTTAGTTGTATTTAACTTCGAATTTTTGGATTTTTGTCCAGACTTTTGTCAAATTTTAAAAAAGTTTGTTGAACCCAACTTCGATTTATCTGGATTATGTTAGGGTTTTTTGATAGAGGAGCTACATTTGAGTAATTTTAGTTGAAATTAACTTCGCATTTTTGGATTTTTGTACAGATTTTTGTCAAATTTTAAAAAATTTTGTTGAAACCAACTTCGATTTTTCTGGATTATGTTAGGTTTTTTGGATAGAGGAGCTGCAGTTGAGTAATTTTAGTTGAAATTAACTTCGAATTTTTGGATGTTTGTAAAGATTTTTGTCAAATTTTAAAAAATTTTGTTGAAACCAACTTCGATTTTTCTGGATTATGTTGGGTTTTTTTTGATAGAGGAGCTGCATTTGAGTAATTTTAGTTGAAATTAACTTCGAATTTCTGCATTTTTGATCAGATTTTTGTCAAATTTTCAAAAATTTTGTTGAAACCAACTTCGATTTCGCTGGATTATGTTAGGTTTGTTTGGTAGCGGAGCTGCATTTGAGTAATATTAGTTGAAATTAACTTCGAATTTTTGGATTTTTGAACAGATTTTTCTCAAATTTTAAAAAATTTTTTGAAGCCTATTTCGATTTTTCTGGATTATGTTAGGTTTTTTTGATAGAGGAGCTGCATTTGAGTAATTCTAGTTGAAATTATCTTCGAATTTTTGGATTTTTGTACAGATTTTTGTCAAATTTTAAAAAATTTTGTTGAAACCAACTTCGATTTCTCTGGATTATGTTAGGTTTTGTTTGGTAGCGGAGCTGCATTTGAGTAATTTTAGTTGAAATTAACTTCGAATTTTTGGATTTTTGTACAGATTTTTGTCAAATTTTAAAAAATTTTGTTGAAACCAACTTCGATTTTTCAGGAATATGTTAGGTTTTTTGATAGAGGAGCTGCATTTGAGTAATTCTAGTCGAAATTAACTTCGAATTTTTGGATTTTTGTACAGATTTTTGTCAAATTTTAAAAAATTTTGTTGAAACCAACTTCGATTTTTCTGGATATGGTAGGTTTTTTGGATATAGGAGCTGCATTTGAGTTATTTTATTTGTAATTAACTTCGAATTTTTGGATTTTTGTACAGATTTTTGTCAAAGTCTAAAAAATTTTGTTGAAACCAACTTCGATTTTTCAGGAATATGTTAGGTTTTTTGATAGAGGAGCTGCATTTGAGTAATTCTAGTCGAAATTAACTTCGAATTTTTGGATTTTTGTACAGATTTTTGTCAAATTTTATAAAATTTTGTTGAAACCAACTTCGATTTTTCTGGATATGGTAGATTTTTTGGATATAGGAGCTGCATTTGAGTAATTTTAGTTGTAATTAACTTCGAATTTTTGGACTTTTGTACAGATTTTTGTCCAATTTTAAAAAATTTTGTTGAAACCAACTTCGATTTCTCTGGATTATGTTAGGTTTTTTTGATAGAGGAGCTGCATTTGAGTAATTTTAGTTGAAATTAACTTCGAATTTTTGGATTTTTGTACAGATTTTTGTCAAATTTTATAAAATTTTGTTGAAACCAACTTCGATTTTTCTAGATTATGTTAGGTTTTTTGATAGAGGAGCTGCATTTGAGTAATTCTAGTTGAAATTAACTTCGAATTTTTGGATTTTTGTACAGATTTTTGTCAAATTTTATAAAATTTTGTTGAAACCAACTTCGATTTTTCTGGATATGGTAGATTTTTTGGATATAGGAGCTGCATTTGAGTAATTTTAGTTGTAATTAACTTCGAATTTTTGGACTTTTGTACAGATTTTTGTCCAATTTTAAAAAATTTTGTTGAAACCAACTTCGATTTCTCTGGATTATGTTAGGTTTTTTTGATAGAGGAGCTGCATTTGAGTAATTTTAGTTGAAATTAACTTCGAATTTTTGGATTTTTGTACAGATTTTTGTCAAATTTTATAAAATTTTGTTGAAACCAACTTCGATTTTTCTAGATTATGTTAGGTTTTTTGATAGAGGAGCTGCATTTGAGTAATTCTAGTCGAAATTAACTTCGAATTTTTGGATTTTTGTACAGATTTTTGTCAAATTTTATAAAATTTTGTTGAAACCAACTTCGATTTTTCTGGATATGGTAGATTTTTTGGATATAGGAGCTGCATTTGAGTAATTTTAGTTGTAATTAACTTCGAATTTTTGGACTTTTGTACAGATTTTTGTCCAATTTTAAAAAATTTTGTTGAAACCAACTTCGATTTCTCTGGATTATGTTAGGTTTTTTTGATAGAGGAGCTGCATTTGAGTAATTTTAGTTGAAATTAACTTCGAATTTTTGGATTTTTGTACAGATTTTTGTCAAATTTTATAAAATTTTGTTGAAACCAACTTCGATTTTTCTAGATTATGTTAGGTTTTTTGATAGAGGAGCTGCATTTGAGTAATTCTAGTTGAAATTAACTTCGAATTTTTGGATTTTTGTACAGATTTCTGTCAAATTTAAAAAAATTTTGTTGAAACCAACTTCGATTATTCTGGATTACGTTAGGATTCTGTGGTAGCGGAGCTGCATTTGAGTAATTTTAGTTGAAATTAACTTCGAATTTTTGGATTTTTGTACAGATTTTTGTCAAATTTTAAAAAATTTTGTTGAAACCAACTTCGATTTTTCTGGATATGGTAGGTTTTTTTGATAGACGAGCTGCATTTGAGTAATTGTAGTTGAAATTAACTTCGAATTTTTGGAAGTTTGTACAGATTTTTGTCAAATTTTAAAAAATTTTGCTGAAACCAACTTCGATTTTTCTGGATTATGTTAGGTTTTTTTGATAGAGGAGCTGCATTTGAGTAATTTTAGTTGAAATTAACTTCGCATTTTTGGATTTTTGTACAGATTTTTGTCAAATTTTAAAAAATTTTGTTGAAACCAACTTCGATTTTTCTGGATTATGTTAGGTTTTTTTGATAGAGGAGCTGCATTTGAGTAATTTGATTTGAAATTAACTTCGAATTTTTGGATTTTTGTACAGATTTTTGCCAAATTTTAAAAAATTATGTTGAAACCAACTTCGATTTTTCAGGAATATGTTAGGCTTTTTTGATAGAGGAGCTGCATTTGAGTAATTCTAGTTGAAATTAATTTCGAATTTTTGGATTTTTGTACAGATTTTTGTCAAATTTTAAAAAATTTTGTTGAAACCAACTTCGATTTTTCTGGATTATGTTAGGTTTTGTTTGGTAGCGGAGCTGCATTTGAGTAATTTTAGTTGAAATTAACTTCGAATTTTTGGGATTTTTGTACAGATTTTTGTCAAATTTTAAAAAATTTTGTTGAAACCAACTTCGATTTTCTGGATATGGTAGGTTTTTTGGATAGAGGAGCTGCATTTGAGTAATTTTAGTTGTAATTAACTTCGAATTTTTGGATTTTTGTACAGATTTTTGTCAAATTTTAAAAAATTTTGTTGAAACCAACTTCGATTTCTCTGGATTATGTTAGGTTTTTTTGATAGAGGAGCTGCATTTGAGTAATTTTAGTTGAAATTAACTTCGAATTTTTGGATGATTGTACAGATTTTTGTCAAATTTAAAAAAATTATGTTGAAACCAACTTCGATTTTTCTGGATTATGTTAGGTTTTTTTGATAGAGGAGCTGCATTTGAGTAATTTGAATTGAAATTAAATTCTAATTTTTGGATTTTTGTACAGATTTTTGTTAAATTTTAAAAAATTTTGTTGAAACCAACTTCGATTATTCTGGATTACGTGAGGATTCTGTGGTAGAGGAGCTGCATTTGAGTAATTTTAGTTGAAATTAACTTCAAATTTTTGGATTTTTGAACAGATTTTTCTCAAATTTTAAAAAATTTTGTTGAAACCAACTTCGATTTTTCTGGATTATGTTAGGTTTTTTGGATAGAGGAGCTGCATTTGAGTAATTCTAGTTGAAATTATCTTCGAATTTTTGGATTTTTGTACAGATTTTTGTCAAATTTTAAAAAATTTTGTTGAAACCAACTTCGATTTTTCTGGATTATGTTAGGTTTTTTGGATAGAGGAGCTGCATTTGAGTAATTTGAGTTGAAATTAACTTCGCATTTTTGGATTTTTGTACAGATTTTTGTCAAATTTTAATAAATTTTGTTGAAACCAACTTCGATTTTTCTGGATTATGTTAGGTTTTTTTTATAGAGGAGCTGCATTTGAGTAATTTTAGTTGAAATTAACTTCGAATTTTTGGATTTTTGTACAGATTTTTGTCAAATTTTAAAAAATTTTGTTGAATCCAACTTCGATTATTCTGGATTACGTTAGGTTTTTTTGGTAGCGGAGCTGCATTTGAGTAATACTAGTTGAAATTAACTTCGAATTTTTGGATTTTTGTACAGATTTTTGTAAAATTTTAAAAAATTTTGTTGAAACCAACTTCGATTTTTCAGGAATATGTTAGGCTTTTTTGATAGAGGAGCTGCATTTGAGTAATTCTAGTTGAAATTAACTTCGAATTTTTGGATTTTTCTACAGATTTTTGTCAAATTTTAAAAAATTTTGTTGAAACCAACTTCGATTTTTCTGGATTATGTTAGGTTATTTTGATAGAGGAGCTGCATTTGAGTAATTTTAGTTGAAATTAACTTCGAATTTTTGGAAGTTTGTACAGATTTTTGTCAAATTTTAAAAAATTTTGCTGAAACCAACTTCGATTTTTCTGGATTATGTTAGGTTTTTTTGATAGAGGAGCTGCATTTCAGTAATTTTAGTTGAAATTAACTTCGCATTTTTGGATTTTTGTACAGATATTTGTCAAATTTTAAAAAATTTTGCTGAAACCAACTTCGATTTTTCTGGATTATGTTAGGTTTTTTTGATAGAGGAGCTGCATTTGAGTAATTTTAGTTGAAATTAACTTCGAATTTTTGGATTTTTGTACAGATTTTTGTCAAATTTTATAAAATTTTGTTGAAACCAACTTCGATTTTTCTAGATTATGTTAGGTTTTTTGATAGAGGAGCTGCATTTGAGTAATTCTAGTTGAAATTAACTTCGAATTTTTGGATTTTTGTACAGATTTCTGTCAAATTTAAAAAAATTTTGTTGAAACCAACTTCGATTATTCTGGATTACGTTAGGATTCTGTGGTAGCGGAGCTGCATTTGAGTAATTTTAGTTGAAATTAACTTCGAATTTTTGGATTTTTGTACAGATTTTTGTCAAATTTTAAAAAATTTTGTTGAAACCAACTTCGATTTTTCTGGATATGGTAGGTTTTTTTGATAGACGAGCTGCATTTGAGTAATTGTAGTTGAAATTAACTTCGAATTTTTGGAAGTTTGTACAGATTTTTGTAAAATTTTAAAAAATTTTGCTGAAACCAACTTCGATTTTTCTGGATTATGTTAGGTTTTTTTGATAGAGGAGCTGCATTTGAGTAATTTTAGTTGAAATTAACTTCGCATTTTTGGATTTTTGTACAGATTTTTGTCAAATTTTAAAAAATTTTGTTGAAACCAACTTCGATTTTTCTGGATTATGTTAGGTTTTTTTGATAGAGGAGCTGCATTTGAGAAATTTGATTTGAAATTAACTTCGAATTTTTAGATTTTTGTACAGATTTTTGCCAAATTTTAAAAAATTATGTTGAAACCAACTTCGATTTTTCAGGAATATGTTAGGCTTTTTTGATAGAGGAGCTGCATTTGAGTAATTCTAGTTGAAATTAATTTCGAATTTTTGGATTTTTGTACAGATTTTTGTCCAATTTTAAAAAATTTTGTTGAAACCAACTTCGATTTCTCTGGATTATGTTAGGTTTTTTTGATAGAGGAGCTGCATTTGAGTAATTTTAGTTGAAATTAACTTCGAATTTTTGGATTTTTGTACAGATTTTTGTCAAATTTTATAAAATTTTGTTGAAACCAACTTCGATTTTTCTAGATTATGTTAGGTTTTTTGATAGAGGAGCTGCATTTGAGTAATTCTAGTTGAAATTAACTTCGAATTTTTGGATTTTTGTACAGATTTTTGTCAAATTTTATAAAATTTTGTTGAAACCAACTTCGATTTTTCTGGATATGGTAGATTTTTTGGATATAGGAGCTGCATTTGAGTAATTTTAGTTGTAATTAACTTCGAATTTTTGGACTTTTGTACAGATTTTTGTCCAATTTTAAAAAATTTTGTTGAAACCAACTTCGATTTCTCTGGATTATGTTAGGTTTTTTTGATAGAGGAGCTGCATTTGAGTAATTTTAGTTGAAATTAACTTCGAATTTTTGGATTTTTGTACAGATTTTTGTCAAATTTTATAAAATTTTGTTGAAACCAACTTCGATTTTTCTAGATTATGTTAGGTTTTTTGATAGAGGAGCTGCATTTGAGTAATTCTAGTCGAAATTAACTTCGAATTTTTGGATTTTTGTACAGATTTTTGTCAAATTTTATAAAATTTTGTTGAAACCAACTTCGATTTTTCTGGATATGGTAGATTTTTTGGATATAGGAGCTGCATTTGAGTAATTTTAGTTGTAATTAACTTCGAATTTTTGGACTTTTGTACAGATTTTTGTCCAATTTTAAAAAATTTTGTTGAAACCAACTTCGATTTCTCTGGATTATGTTAGGTTTTTTTGATAGAGGAGCTGCATTTGAGTAATTTTAGTTGAAATTAACTTCGAATTTTTGGATTTTTGTACAGATTTTTGTCAAATTTTATAAAATTTTGTTGAAACCAACTTCGATTTTTCTAGATTATGTTAGGTTTTTTGATAGAGGAGCTGCATTTGAGTAATTCTAGTTGAAATTAACTTCGAATTTTGGATTTTTGTACAGATTTCTGTCAAATTTAAAAAAATTTTGTTGAAACCAACTTCGATTATTCTGGATTACGTTAGGATTCTGTGGTAGCGGAGCTGCATTTGAGTAATTTTAGTTGAAATTAACTTCGAATTTTTGGATTTTTGTACAGATTTTTGTCAAATTTTAAAAAATTTTGTTGAAACCAACTTCGATTTTTCTGGATATGGTAGGTTTTTTTGATAGACGAGCTGCATTTGAGTAATTGTAGTTGAAATTAACTTCGAATTTTTGGAAGTTTGTACAGATTTTTGTCAAATTTTAAAAAATTTTGCTGAAACCAACTTCGATTTTTCTGGATTATGTTAGGTTTTTTTGATAGAGGAGCTGCATTTGAGTAATTTTAGTTGAAATTAACTTCGCATTTTTGGATTTTTGTACAGATTTTTTTCAAATTTTAAAAAATTTTGTTGAAACCAACTTCGATTTTTCTGGATTATGTTAGGTTTTTTTGATAGAGGAGCTGCATTTGAGTAATTTGATTTGAAATTAACTTCGAATTTTTGGATTTTTGTACAGATTTTTGCCAAATTTTAAAAAATTATGTTGAAACCAACTTCGATTTTTCAGGAATATGTTAGGCTTTTTTGATAGAGGAGCTGCATTTGAGTAATTCTAGTTGAAATTAATTTCGAATTTTTGGATTTTTGTACAGATTTTTGCCAAATTTTAAAAAATTTTGTTGAAACCAACTTCGATTTTTCTGGATTATGTTAGGTTTTGTTTGGTAGCGGAGCTGCATTTGAGTAATTTTAGTTGAAATTAACTTCGAATTTTTGGGATTTTTGTACAGATTTTTGTCAAATTTTAAAAAATTTTGTTGAAACCAACTTCGATTTTCTGGATATGGTAGGTTTTTTGGATAGAGGAGCTGCATTTGAGTAATTTTAGTTGTAATTAACTTCGAATTTTTGGATTTTTGTACAGATTTTTGTCAAATTTTAAAAAATTTTGTTGAAACCAACTTCGATTTCTCTGGATTATGTTAGGTTTTTTTGATAGAGGAGCTGCATTTGAGTAATTTTAGTTGAAATTAACTTCGAATTTTTGGATGATTGTACAGATTTTTGTCATATTTAAAAAAATTATGTTGAAACCAACTTCGATTTTTCTGGATTATGTTAGGTTTTTTTGATAGAGGAGCTGCATTTGAGTAATTTGAATTGAAATTAAATTCTAATTTTTGGATTTTTGTACAGATTTTTGTTAAATTTTAAAAAATTTTGTTGAAACCAACTTCGATTATTCTGGATTACGTGAGGATTCTGTGGTAGAGGAGCTGCATTTGAGTAATTTTAGTTGAAATTAACTTCAAATTTTTGGATTTTTGAACAGATTTTTCTCAAATTTTAAAAAATTTTGTTGAAACCAACTTCGATTTTTCTGGATTATGTTAGGTTTTTTGGATAGAGGAGCTGCATTTGAGTAATTCTAGTTGAAATTATCTTCGAATTTTTGGATTTTTGTACAGATTTTTGTCAAATTTTAAAAAATTTTGTTGAAACCAACTTCGATTTTTCTGGATTATGTTAGGTTTTTTGGATAGAGGAGCTGCATTTGAGTAATTTGAGTTGAAATTAACTTCGCATTTTTGGATTTTTGTACAGATTTTTGTCAAATTTTAATAAATTTTGTTGAAACCAACTTCGATTTTTCTGGATTATGTTAGGTTTTTTTTATAGAGGAGCTGCATTTGAGTAATTTTAGTTGAAATTAACTTCGAATTTTTGGATTTTTGTACAGATTTTTGTCAAATTTTAAAAAATTTTGTTGAATCCAACTTCGATTATTCTGGATTACGTTAGGTTTTTTTGGTAGCGGAGCTGCATTTGAGTAATACTAGTTGAAATTAACTTCGAATTTTTGGATTTTTGTACAGATTTTTGTAAAATTTTAAAAAATTTTGTTGAAACCAACTTCGATTTTTCAGGAATATGTTAGGCTTTTTTGATAGAGGAGCTGCATTTGAGTAATTCTAGTTGAAATTAACTTCGAATTTTTGGATTTTTCTACAGATTTTTGTCAAATTTTAAAAAATTTTGTTGAAACCAACTTCGATTTTTCTGGATTATGTTAGGTTATTTTGATAGAGGAGCTGCATTTGAGTAATTTTAGTTGAAATTAACTTCGAATTTTTGGAAGTTTGTACAGATTTTTGTCAAATTTTAAAAAATTTTGCTGAAACCAACTTCGATTTTTCTGGATTATGTTAGGTTTTTTTGATAGAGGAGCTGCATTTCAGTAATTTTAGTTGAAATTAACTTCGCATTTTTGGATTTTTGTACAGATATTTGTCAAATTTTAAAAAATTTTGCTGAAACCAACTTCGATTTTTCTGGATTATGTTAGGTTTTTTGGATAGAGGAGCTGCATTTGAGTAATTTTAGTTGTAATTAACTTCGAATTTTTGGATTTTTGTACAGATTTTTGTCAAATTTTATAAAATTTTGTTGAAACCAACTTCGATTTTTCTGGATATGGTAGATTTTTTGGATATAGGAGCTGCATTTGAGTAATTTTAGTTGTAATTAACTTCGAATTTTTGGACTTTTGTACAGATTTTTGTCCAATTTTAAAAAATTTTGTTGAAACCAACTTCGATTTCTCTGGATTATGTTAGGTTTTTTTGATAGAGGAGCTGCATTTGAGTAATTTTAGTTGAAATTAACTTCGAATTTTTGGATTTTTGTACAGATTTTTGTCAAATTTTATAAAATTTTGTTGAAACCAACTTCGATTTTTCTAGATTATGTTAGGTTTTTTGATAGAGGAGCTGCATTTGAGTAATTCTAGTTGAAATTAACTTCGAATTTTTGGATTTTTGTACAGATTTCTGTCAAATTTAAAAAAATTTTGTTGAAACCAACTTCGATTATTCTGGATTACGTTAGGATTCTGTGGTAGCGGAGCTGCATTTGAGTAATTTTAGTTGAAATTAACTTCGAATTTTTGGATTTTTGTACAGATTTTTGTCAAATTTTAAAAAATTTTGTTGAAACCAACTTCGATTTTTCTGGATATGGTAGGTTTTTTTGATAGAGGAGCTGCATTTGAGTAATTTTAGTTGAAATTAACTTCGCATTTTTGGATTTTTGTACAGATTTTTGTCAAATTTTAAAAAATTTTGTTGAAACCAACTTCGATTTTTCTGGATTATGTTAGGTTTTTTTGATAGAGGAGCTGCATTTGAGAAATTTGATTTGAAATTAACTTCGAATTTTTAGATTTTTGTACAGATTTTTGCCAAATTTTAAAAAATTATGTTGAAACCAACTTCGATTTTTCAGGAATATGTTAGGCTTTTTTGATAGAGGAGCTGCATTTGAGTAATTCTAGTTGAAATTAATTTCGAATTTTTGGATTTTTGTACAGATTTTTGTCAAATTTTAAAAAATTTTGTTGAAACCAACTTCGATTTTTCTGGATTATGTTAGGTTTTTTTGATAGAGGAGCTGCATTTGAGTAATTCTAGTTGAAATTAACTTCGAATTTTTGGATTTTTGTACAGATTTTTCTCAAATTTTAAAAAATTTGTTGAAGCCTATTTCGATTTTTCTGGATTATGTTAGGTTTTTTGGATAGAGGAGCTGCATTTGAGTAATTTTAGTTGAAATTAACATCGAATTTTTTGATTTTTGTACAGATTTTTGTCAAATTTTAAAAAATTTTGTTGAATCCAACTTCGATTATTCTGGATTACGTTAGGTTTTTTTGGTAGCGGAGCTGCATTTGAGTATTACTAGTTGAAATTAACTTCGAATTTTTGGATTTTTGTACAGATTTTTGTAAAATTTTAAAAAATTTTGTTGAAACCAACTTCGATTTTTCTGGATTATGTTAGGTTTTATTGATAGAGGAGCTGCATTTGAGTATTTTTAGTTGAAATTAACTTCGAATTTTTGGATGTTTGTACAGATTTTTGTCAAATTATAAAAAATTTTGTTGAAACCAACTTCGATTTTTCTGGATTATGTTAGGTTTTTTTTGATAGAGGGGCTGCATTTGAGTAATTTTAGTTGAAATTAACGTCGAATTTTTGGATTTTTGTACAGATTTTTGTAATATTTTAAAAAATTTTGTTGAAACCAACTTCGATTTCTCTGGATTATGTTAGGTTTTTTTGATAGAGGAGCAGCATTCGAGTAATGTTAGTTGAAATTAACTTCGAATTTTTGGATTTTTGTCAAATTATAAAAAATTTTGTTGAAACCAACTTAGATTTTTCTGGATTATGTTACGTTTTTTTGATAGAGGAGCTGCATTTGATTAATTTTAGTTGAAATTAACTTCGAATTTTTGGATTTTTGAACAGATTTTTCTCAAATTTTAAAAAATTTTTTGAAGCCTATTTCGATTTTTCTGGATTATGTTAGGTTTTTTTGATAGAGGAGCTGCATTTGAGTAATTCTAGTTGAAATTATCTTCGAATTTTTGGATTTTTGTACAGATTTTTGTCAAATTTTAAAAAATTTTGTTGAAACCAACTTCGATTTCTCTGGATTACGTTAGGTTTTTTTGGTAGCGGAGCTGCATTTGAGTAATACTAGTTGAAATTAACTTCGAATTTTTGGATTTTTGTACAGATTTTTGTAAAATTTTAATAAATTTTGTTGAAACCAACTTAGATTTTTCTGGATTATGTTACGTTTTTTTGATAGAGGAGCTGCATTTGAGTAATTTTAGTTGAAATTAACTTCGAATTTTTGGATTTTTGATCAGATTTTTGTCAAATTTTCAAAAATTTTGTTGAAACCAACTTCGATTTCTCTGGATTATGTTAGGTTTGTTTGGTAGCGGAGCTGCATTTGAGTAATATTTGTTGAAATTAACTTCGAATTTTTGGATTTTTGAACAGATTTTTCTCAAATTTTAAATAATTTTTTGAAGCCTATTTCGATTTTTCTGGATTATGTTAGGTTTTTTTGATAGAGGAGCTGCATTTGAGAAATTCTAGTCGAAATTAACTTCGAATTTTTGGATTTTTGAACAGATTTTTCTCAAATTTTAAAAAATTTTTTGAAACCAACTTCGATTTTTCGGGATTATGTTAGGTTTTTTGGATAGAGGAGCTGCATTTGAGTAATTTGAGTTGAAATTAACTTCGCATTTTTGGATTTTTGTACAGATTTTTGTCAAATTTTAATAAATTTTGTTGAAACCAACTTCGATTTTTCTGGATTATGTTAGGTTTTTTTTATAGAGGAGCTGCATTTGAGTAATTTTAGTTGAAATTAACTTCGAATTTTTGGATTTTTGTACAGATTTTTGTCAAATTTTAAAAAATTTTGTTGAATCCAACTTCGATTATTCTGGATTACGTTAGGTTTTTTTGGTAGCGGAGCTGCATTTGAGTAATACTAGTTGAAATTAACTTCGAATTTTTGGATTTTTGTACAGATTTTTGTAAAATTTTAAAAAATTTGTTGAAGCCTATTTCGATTTTTCTGGATTATGTTAGGTTTTTTGGATAGAGGAGCTGCATTTGATTAATTTTAGTTGTAATTAAATTCGAATTTTTGGATTTTTGAACAGATTTTTCCCAAATTTTAAAAAATTTTGTTGAAGCCTATTTCGATTTTTCTGGATTATGTTAGGTTTGTTTGATAGACGAGCTGCATTTGAGTAATTCTAGATGAAATTAAATTCGAATTTTTGGATTTTTGAACAGATTTTTCTCAAATTTTAAAAAATTTTGTTGAAGCCTATTTCGATTTTTCTGGATTATGTTAGGTTTTTCTTATAGACGAGCTGCATTTGAGTAATTCTAGTTGAAAATAACTTCGAATTTTTGGATTTTTGTACAGATTTGTGTCAAATTTTAAAAAATTTTGTTGAAACCATCTTAGATTTTCTGGATTATGTAAAGTTTTTTTGATAGAGGAGCTGCATTTGAGTAATTTTAGTTGAAATTAACTTTGCATTTTTGGATTTTTGTACAGATTTTTGTCAAATTTTAAAAAATTTTGTTGAAACCAACTTCGATTTTTCTGGATTATGTTAGGTTTTTTTGATAGAGGAGCTGCATTTGAGTAATTTGATTTGAAATTAACTTCGAATTTTTGGATTTTTGTACAGATTATTGCCAAATTTTAAAAAATTATGTTGAAACCAACTTCGATTTTTCTGGATTATGTTAGGTTTTTTTGATAGAGGAGCTGCATTTGAGTAATTCAAGTTGAAATTATCTTCGAATTTTTTGATTTTTGTACAGATTTTTGTCAAATTTTAAAAAATTTTGTTGAAACCAACTTCGATTTTTCAGGAATATGTAAAGTTTTTTTGATAGAGGAGCTGCATTTGAGTAATTCTAGTCGAAATTAACTTCGAATTTTTGGATTTTTGTTCAGATTTTTGTCAAATTTTAAAAAATTTTGTTGAAACCAACTTCGATTTTTCAGGAATATGTAAAGTTTTTTTGATAGA
This sequence comes from Andrena trimmerana, assembly GCA_951215215.1. Taxonomy (NCBI): domain Eukaryota; kingdom Metazoa; phylum Arthropoda; class Insecta; order Hymenoptera; family Andrenidae; genus Andrena; species Andrena trimmerana. The sequence continues at coordinate 73,928,517 of OX578060.1, forward strand.
GGAGCTGCATTTGAGTAATTCTAGTCGAAATTAACATCGAATTTTTGGATTTTTGTACAGATTTTTGTCAAATTTTAAAAAATTTTGTTGAAACCAACTTCGATTTTTCTGGATATGGTAGGTTTTTTGGATATAGGAGCTGCATGTGAGTAATTTTAGTTGAAATTAACTTCGCATTTTTGGATTTTTGTACAGATTTTTGTCAAATTTTAAAAAATTTTGTTGAAACCAACTTCGATTTGTCTGGATTATGTTAGGTTTTTTTGATAGAGGAGCTGCATTTGAGTAATTTGAGTTGAAATTAACTTCGAATTTTTGGATTTTTGTACAGATTTTTGTCAAATTTTAAAAAATTTTGTTGAAACCAACTTCGATTTTTCTGGATATGGTAGGTTTTTTGGATAGAGGAGCTGCATTTGAGTAATTTTAGTTGTAATTAACTTCGAATTTTTGGATTTTTGTACAGATTTTTGTCAAATTTTAAAAAATTTTGTTGAAACCAACTTCGATTACTCTGGATTATGTTATGTTTTTTTGATAGAGGAGCTGCATTTGAGTAATTTTAGTTGAAAATAACTTGAAATTTTTGGATTTTTGTACAGATTTTTGGCAAATTTTAAAAAATTTTGTTGAAACCAACTTCGATTTTTCTGGATTATGTTAGGTTTTTTTGATAGAGGAGCTGCATTTGAGTAATTTTAGTTGAAATTAACTTCGAATTTTTGGATGATTGTACAGATTTTTGTCAAATTTTAAAAAATTATGTTGAAACCAACTTCGATTTTTCTGGATTATGTTAGGTTTTTTTGATAGAGGAGCTGCATTTGAGTAATTTGAGTTGAAATTAAATTCTAATTTTTGGATTTTTGTACAGATTTTTGTTAAATTTTAAAAAATTTTGTTGAAACCAACTTCGATTATTCTGGATTACGTTAGGATTCTGTGGTAGCGGAGCTGCATTTGAGTAATTTTAGTTGAAATTAACTTCAAATTTTTGGATTTTTGAACAGATTTTTCTCAAATTTTAAAAAATTTGTTGAAGCCTATTTCGATTTTTCTGGATTATGTTAGGTTTTTTCAATAGAGGAGCTGCATTCGAGTAATTTTAGTTGAAATTATCTTCGAATTTTTGGATTTTTGTACAGATTTTTGTCAAATTTTAATAAATTTTGTTGAAACCAACTTCGATTTTTCTGGATTATGTTAGGTTTTTTTATAGAGGAGCTGCATTTGAGTAATTTTAGTTGAAATTAACTTCGAATTTTTGGATTTTTGTACAGATTTTTGTCAAATTTTAAAAAATTTTGTTGAAACCAACTTCGATTTTTCAGGAATATGTTAGGCTTTTTTGATAGAGGAGCTGCATTTGAGTAATTCTAGTTGAAATTAATTTCGAATTTTTGGATTTTTGTACAGATTTTTGTCAAATTTTAAAAAATTTTGTTGAAACCAACTTCGATTTTTCTGGATTATGTTAGGTTTTTTTGGTAGCGGAGCTGCATTTGAGTAATACTAGTTGAAATTAACTTCGAATTTTTGGATTTTTGTACAGATTTTTGTAAAATTTTAAAAAATTTGTTGAAGCCTATTTCGATTTTTCTGGATTATGTTAGGTTTTTTGGATAGAGGAGCTGCATTTGATTAATTTTAGTTGTAATTAAATTCGAATTTTTGGATTTTTGAACAGATTTTTCCCAAATTTTAAAAAATTTTGTTGAAGCCTATTTCGATTTTTCTGGATTATGTTAGGTTTGTTTGATAGACGAGCTGCATTTGAGTAATTCTAGATGAAATTAAATTCGAATTTTTGGATTTTTGAACAGATTTTTCTCAAATTTTAAAAAATTTTGTTGAAGCCTATTTCGATTTTTCTGGATTATGTTAGGTTTTTCTTATAGACGAGCTGCATTTGAGTAATTCTAGTTGAAAATAACTTCGAATTTTTGGATTTTTGAACAGATTTTTCTCAAATTTTAAAAAATTATGTTGAAACCAACTTCGATTTTTCTGGATTATGTTAGGTTTTTTTGATAGAGGAGCTGCATTTGAGTAATTCTAGTTGAAATTATCTTCGAATTTTTTGATTTTTGTACAGATTTTTGTCAAATTTTAAAAAATTTTGTTGAAACCAACTTCGATTTTTCTGGATTATGTTAGGTTTTTTTGATAGAGGAGCTGCATTTGAGTAATTTTAGTTGAAAATAACTTCGAATTTTTGGATTTATGTACAGATTTTTGTCAAATTTTAAAATATTTTGTTGAAACCAACTTCGATTTTTCAGGAATATGTAAAGTTTTTTTGATAGAGGAGCTGCATTTGAGTAATTCTAGTCGAAATTAACTTCGAATTTTTGGATTTTTGTACAGATTTTTGTCAAATTTTAAAAAATTTTGTTGAAACCAACTTCGATTTTTCAGGAATATGTAAATTTTTTTGATAGAGGAGCTGCATTTGAGTAATTCTAGTCGAAATTAACTTCGAATTTTTGGATTTTTGTACAGATTTTTGTCAAATTTTATAAAATTTTGTTGAAACCAACTTCGATTTTTCTAGATTATGTTAGGTTTTTTGATAGAGGAGCTGCATTTGAGTAATTCTAGTTGAAATTAACTTCGAATTTTTGGATTTTTGTACAGATTTTTGTCAAATTTTATAAAATTTTGTTGAAACCAACTTCGATTTTTCTGGATATGGTAGATTTTTTGGATATAGGAGCTGCATTTGAGTAATTTTAGTTGTAATTAACTTCGAATTTTTGGACTTTTGTACAGATTTTTGTCCAATTTTAAAAAATTTTGTTGAAACCAACTTCGATTTCTCTGGATTATGTTAGGTTTTTTTGATAGAGGAGCTGCATTTGAGTAATTTTAGTTGAAATTAACTTCGAATTTTTGGATTTTTGTACAGATTTTTGTCAAATTTTATAAAATTTTGTTGAAACCAACTTCGATTTTTCTAGATTATGTTAGGTTTTTTGATAGAGGAGCTGCATTTGAGTAATTCTAGTCGAAATTAACTTCGAATTTTTGGATTTTTGTACAGATTTTTGTCAAATTTTATAAAATTTTGTTGAAACCAACTTCGATTTTTCTGGATATGGTAGATTTTTTGGATATAGGAGCTGCATTTGAGTAATTTTAGTTGTAATTAACTTCGAATTTTTTGACTTTTGTACAGATTTTTGTCCAATTTTAAAAAATTTTGTTGAAACCAACTTCGATTTCTCTGGATTATGTTAGGTTTTTTTGATAGAGGAGCTGCATTTGAGTAATTTTAGTTGAAATTAACTTCGAATTTTTGGATTTTTGTACAGATTTTTGTCAAATTTTATAAAATTTTGTTGAAACCAACTTCGATTTTTCTAGATTATGTTAGGTTTTTTGATAGAGGAGCTGCATTTGAGTAATTCTAGTTGAAATTAACTTCGAATTTTTGGATTTTTGTACAGATTTCTGTCAAATTTAAAAAAATTTTGTTGAAACCAACTTCGATTATTCTGGATTACGTTAGGATTCTGTGGTAGCGGAGCTGCATTTGAGTAATTTTAGTTGAAATTAACTTCGAATTTTTGGATTTTTGTACAGATTTTTGTCAAATTTTAAAAAATTTTGTTGAAACCAACTTCGATTTTTCTGGATATGGTAGGTTTTTTTGATAGACGAGCTGCATTTGAGTAATTGTAGTTGAAATTAACTTCGAATTTTTGGAAGTTTGTACAGATTTTTGTCAAATTTTAAAAAATTTTGCTGAAACCAACTTCGATTTTTCTGGATTATGTTAGGTTTTTTTGATAGAGGAGCTGCATTTGAGTAATTTTAGTTGAAATTAACTTCGCATTTTTGGATTTTTGTACAGATTTTTGTCAAATTTTAAAAAATTTTGTTGAAACCAACTTCGATTTTTCTGGATTATGTTAGGTTTTTTTGATAGAGGAGCTGCATTTGAGTAATTTGATTTGAAATTAACTTCGAATTTTTGGATTTTTGTACAGATTTTTGCCAAATTTTAAAAAATTATGTTGAAACCAACTTCGATTTTTCAGGAATATGTTAGGCTTTTTTGATAGAGGAGCTGCATTTGAGTAACTCTAGTTGAAATTAATTTCGAATTTTTGGATTTTTGTACAGATTTTTGTCAAATTTTAAAAAATTTTGTTGAAACCAACTTCGATTTTTCTGGATTATGTTAGGTTTTGTTTGGTAGCGGAGCTGCATTTGAGTAATTTTAGTTGAAATTAACTTCGAATTTTTGGGATTTTTGTACAGATTTTTGTCAAATTTTAAAAAATTTTGTTGAAACCAACTTCGATTTTCTGGATATGGTAGGTTTTTTGGATAGAGGAGCTGCATTTGAGTAATTTTAGTTGTAATTAACTTCGAATTTTTGGATTTTTGTACAGATTTTTGTCAAATTTTAAAAAATTTTGTTGAAACCAACTTCGATTTCTCTGGATTATGTTAGGTTTTTTTGATAGAGGAGCTGCATTTGAGTAATTTTAGTTGAAATTAACTTCGAATTTTTGGATGATTGTACAGATTTTTGTCAAATTTAAAAAAATTATGTTGAAACCAACTTCGATTTTTCTGGATTATGTTAGGTTTTTTTGATAGAGGAGCTGCATTTGAGTAATTTGAATTGAAATTAAATTCTAATTTTTGGATTTTTGTACAGATTTTTGTTAAATTTTAAAAAATTTTGTTGAAACCAACTTCGATTATTCTGGATTACGTGAGGATTCTGTGGTAGAGGAGCTGCATTTGAGTAATTTTAGTTGAAATTAACTTCAAATTTTTGGATTTTTGAACAGATTTTTCTCAAATTTTAAAAAATTTTGTTGAAACCAACTTCGATTTTTCTGGATTATGTTAGGTTTTTTGGATAGAGGAGCTGCATTTGAGTAATTCTAGTTGAAATTATCTTCGAATTTTTGGATTTTTGTACAGATTTTTGTCAAATTTTAAAAAATTTTGTTGAAACCAACTTCGATTTTTCTGGATTATGTTAGGTTTTTTGGATAGAGGAGCTGCATTTGAGTAATTTGAGTTGAAATTAACTTCGCATTTTTGGATTTTTGTACAGATTTTTGTCAAATTTTAATAAATTTTGTTGAAACCAACTTCGATTTTTCTGGATTATGTTAGGTTTTTTTTATAGAGGAGCTGCATTTGAGTAATTTTAGTTGAAATTAACTTCGAATTTTTGGATTTTTGTACAGATTTTTGTCAAATTTTAAAAAATTTTGTTGAATCCAACTTCGATTATTCTGGATTACGTTAGGTTTTTTTGGTAGCGGAGCTGCATTTGAGTAATACTAGTTGAAATTAACTTCGAATTTTTGGATTTTTGTACAGATTTTTGTAAAATTTTAAAAAATTTTGTTGAAACCAACTTCGATTTTTCAGGAATATGTTAGGCTTTTTTGATAGAGGAGCTGCATTTGAGTAATTCTAGTTGAAATTAACTTCGAATTTTTGGATTTTTCTACAGATTTTTGTCAAATTTTAAAAAATTTTGTTGAAACCAACTTCGATTTTTCTGGATTATGTTAGGTTATTTTGATAGAGGAGCTGCATTTGAGTAATTTTAGTTGAAATTAACTTCGAATTTTTGGAAGTTTGTACAGATTTTTGTCAAATTTTAAAAAATTTTGCTGAAACCAACTTCGATTTTTCTGGATTATGTTAGGTTTTTTTGATAGAGGAGCTGCATTTCAGTAATTTTAGTTGAAATTAACTTCGCATTTTTGGATTTTTGTACAGATATTTGTCAAATTTTAAAAAATTTTGCTGAAACCAACTTCGATTTTTCTGGATTATGTTAGGTTTTTTGGATAGAGGAGCTGCATTTGAGTAATTTTAGTTGTAATTAACTTCGAATTTTTGGATTTTTGTACAGATTTTTGTCAAATTTTATAAAAATTTGTTGAAACCAACTTCGATTTTTCTGGATATGGTAGATTTTTTGGATATAGGAGCTGCATTTGAGTAATTTTAGTTGTAATTAACTTCGAATTTTTGGACTTTTGTACAGATTTTTGTCCAATTTTAAAAAATTTTGTTGAAACCAACTTCGATTTCTCTGGATTATGTTAGGTTTTTTTGATAGAGGAGCTGCATTTGAGTAATTTTAGTTGAAATTAACTTCGAATTTTTGGATTTTTGTACAGATTTTTGTCAAATTTTATAAAATTTTGTTGAAACCAACTTCGATTTTTCTAGATTATGTTAGGTTTTTTGATAGAGGAGCTGCATTTGAGTAATTCTAGTTGAAATTAACTTCGAATTTTTGGATTTTTGTACAGATTTCTGTCAAATTTAAAAAAATTTTGTTGAAACCAACTTCGATTATTCTGGATTACGTTAGGATTCTGTGGTAGCGGAGCTGCATTTGAGTAATTTTAGTTGAAATTAACTTCGAATTTTTGGATTTTTGTACAGATTTTTGTCAAATTTTAAAAAATTTTGTTGAAACCAACTTCGATTTTTCTGGATATGGTAGGTTTTTTTGATAGACGAGCTGCATTTGAGTAATTGTAGTTGAAATTAACTTCGAATTTTTGGAAGTTTGTACAGATTTTTGTAAAATTTTAAAAAATTTTGCTGAAACCAACTTCGATTTTTCTGGATTATGTTAGGTTTTTTTGATAGAGGAGCTGCATTTGAGTAATTTTAGTTGAAATTAACTTCGCATTTTTGGATTTTTGTACAGATTTTTGTCAAATTTTAAAAAATTTTGTTGAAACCAACTTCGATTTTTCTGGATTATGTTAGGTTTTTTTGATAGAGGAGCTGCATTTGAGAAATTTGATTTGAAATTAACTTCGAATTTTTAGATTTTTGTACAGATTTTTGCCAAATTTTAAAAAATTATGTTGAAACCAACTTCGATTTTTCAGGAATATGTTAGGCTTTTTTGATAGAGGAGCTGCATTTGAGTAATTCTAGTTGAAATTAATTTCGAATTTTTGGATTTTTGTACAGATTTTTGTCCAATTTTAAAAAATTTTGTTGAAACCAACTTCGATTTCTCTGGATTATGTTAGGTTTTTTTGATAGAGGAGCTGCATTTGAGTAATTTTAGTTGAAATTAACTTCGAATTTTTGGATTTTTGTACAGATTTTTGTCAAATTTTATAAAATTTTGTTGAAACCAACTTCGATTTTTCTAGATTATGTTAGGTTTTTTGATAGAGGAGCTGCATTTGAGTAATTCTAGTTGAAATTAACTTCGAATTTTTGGATTTTTGTACAGATTTTTGTCAAATTTTATAAAATTTTGTTGAAACCAACTTCGATTTTTCTGGATATGGTAGATTTTTTGGATATAGGAGCTGCATTTGAGTAATTTTAGTTGTAATTAACTTCGAATTTTTGGACTTTTGTACAGATTTTTGTCCAATTTTAAAAAATTTTGTTGAAACCAACTTCGATTTCTCTGGATTATGTTAGGTTTTTTTGATAGAGGAGCTGCATTTGAGTAATTTTAGTTGAAATTAACTTCGAATTTTTGGATTTTTGTACAGATTTTTGTCAAATTTTATAAAATTTTGTTGAAACCAACTTCGATTTTTCTAGATTATGTTAGGTTTTTTGATAGAGGAGCTGCATTTGAGTAATTCTAGTCGAAATTAACTTCGAATTTTTGGATTTTTGTACAGATTTTTGTCAAATTTTATAAAATTTTGTTGAAACCAACTTCGATTTTTCTGGATATGGTAGATTTTTTGGATATAGGAGCTGCATTTGAGTAATTTTAGTTGTAATTAACTTCGAATTTTTGGACTTTTGTACAGATTTTTGTCCAATTTTAAAAAATTTTGTTGAAACCAACTTCGATTTCTCTGGATTATGTTAGGTTTTTTTGATAGAGGAGCTGCATTTGAGTAATTTTAGTTGAAATTAACTTCGAATTTTTGGATTTTTGTACAGATTTTTGTCAAATTTTATAAAATTTTGTTGAAACCAACTTCGATTTTTCTGGATTATGTTAGGTTTTTTTGATAGAGGAGCTGCATTTGAGTAATTTTAGTTGAAATTAACTTCGCATTTTTGGATTTTTGTACAGATTTTTTTCAAATTTTAAAAAATTTTGTTGAAACCAACTTCGATTTTTCTGGATTATGTTAGGTTTTTTTGATAGAGGAGCTGCATTTGAGTAATTTGATTTGAAATTAACTTCGAATTTTTGGATTTTTGTACAGATTTTTGCCAAATTTTAAAAAATTATGTTGAAACCAACTTCGATTTTTCAGGAATATGTTAGGCTTTTTTGATAGAGGAGCTGCATTTGAGTAATTCTAGTTGAAATTAATTTCGAATTTTTGGATTTTTGTACAGATTTTTGCCAAATTTTAAAAAATTTTGTTGAAACCAACTTCGATTTTTCTGGATTATGTTAGGTTTTGTTTGGTAGCGGAGCTGCATTTGAGTAATTTTAGTTGAAATTAACTTCGAATTTTTGGGATTTTTGTACAGATTTTTGTCAAATTTTAAAAAATTTTGTTGAAACCAACTTCGATTTTCTGGATATGGTAGGTTTTTTGGATAGAGGAGCTGCATTTGAGTAATTTTAGTTGTAATTAACTTCGAATTTTTGGATTTTTGTACAGATTTTTGTCAAATTTTAAAAAATTTTGTTGAAACCAACTTCGATTTCTCTGGATTATGTTAGGTTTTTTTGATAGAGGAGCTGCATTTGAGTAATTTTAGTTGAAATTAACTTCGAATTTTTGGATGATTGTACAGATTTTTGTCAAATTTAAAAAAATTATGTTGAAACCAACTTCGATTTTTCTGGATTATGTTAGGTTTTTTTGATAGAGGAGCTGCATTTGAGTAATTTGAATTGAAATTAAATTCTAATTTTTGGATTTTTGTACAGATTTTTGTTAAATTTTAAAAAATTTTGTTGAAACCAACTTCGATTATTCTGGATTACGTGAGGATTCTGTGGTAGAGGAGCTGCATTTGAGTAATTTTAGTTGAAATTAACTTCAAATTTTTGGATTTTTGAACAGATTTTTCTCAAATTTTAAAAATTTTTGTTGAAACCAACTTCGATTTTTCTGGATTATGTTAGGTTTTTTGGATAGAGGAGCTGCATTTGAGTAATTCTAGTTGAAATTATCTTCGAATTTTTGGATTTTTGTACAGATTTTTGTCAAATTTTAAAAAATTTTGTTGAAACCAACTTCGATTTTTCTGGATTATGTTAGGTTTTTTGGATAGAGGAGCTGCATTTGAGTAATTTGAGTTGAAATTAACTTCGCATTTTTGGATTTTTGTACAGATTTTTGTCAAATTTTAATAAATTTTGTTGAAACCAACTTCGATTTTTCTGGATTATGTTAGGTTTTTTTTATAGAGGAGCTGCATTTGAGTAATTTTAGTTGAAATTAACTTCGAATTTTTGGATTTTTGTACAGATTTTTGTCAAATTTTAAAAAATTTTGTTGAATCCAACTTCGATTATTCTGGATTACGTTAGGTTTTTTTGGTAGCGGAGCTGCATTTGAGTAATACTAGTTGAAATTAACTTCGAATTTTTGGATTTTTGTACAGATTTTTGTAAAATTTTAAAAAATTTTGTTGAAACCAACTTCGATTTTTCAGGAATATGTTAGGTTTTTTTGATAGAGGAGCTGCATTTCAGTAATTTTAGTTGAAATTAACTTCGCATTTTTGGATTTTTGTACAGATATTTGTCAAATTTTAAAAAATTTTGCTGAAACCAACTTCGATTTTTCTGGATTATGTTAGGTTTTTTGGATAGAGGAGCTGCATTTGAGTAATTTTAGTTGTAATTAACTTCGAATTTTTGGATTTTTGTACAGATTTTTGTCAAATTTTATAAAATTTTGTTGAAACCAACTTCGATTTTTCTGGATATGGTAGATTTTTTGGATATAGGAGCTGCATTTGAGTAATTTTAGTTGTAATTAACTTCGAATTTTTGGACTTTTGTACAGATTTTTGTCCAATTTTAAAAAATTTTGTTGAAACCAACTTCGATTTCTCTGGATTATGTTAGGTTTTTTTGATAGAGGAGCTGCATTTGAGTAATTTTAGTTGAAATTAACTTCGAATTTTTGGATTTTTGTACAGATTTTTGTCAAATTTTATAAAATTTTGTTGAAACCAACTTCGATTTTTCTAGATTATGTTAGGTTTTTTGATAGAGGAGCTGCATTTGAGTAATTCTAGTTGAAATTAACTTCGAATTTTTGGATTTTTGTACAGATTTCTGTCAAATTTAAAAAAATTTTGTTGAAACCAACTTCGATTATTCTGGATTACGTTAGGATTCTGTGGTAGCGGAGCTGCATTTGAGTAATTTTAGTTGAAATTAACTTCGAATTTTTGGATTTTTGTACAGATTTTTGTCAAATTTTAAAAAATTTTGTTGAAACCAACTTCGATTTTTCTGGATATGGTAGGTTTTTTTGATAGACGAGCTGCATTTGAGTAATTGTAGTTGAAATTAACTTCGAATTTTTGGAAGTTTGTACAGATTTTTGTCAAATTTTAAAAAATTTTGCTGAAACCAACTTCGATTTTTCTGGATTATGTTAGGTTTTTTTGATAGAGGAGCTGCATTTGAGTAATTTTAGTTGAAATTAACTTCGCATTTTTGGATTTTTGTACAGATTTTTGTCAAATTTTAAAAAATTTTGTTGAAACCAACTTCGATTTTTCTGGATTATGTTAGGTTTTTTTGATAGAGGAGCTGCATTTGAGAAATTTGATTTGAAATTAACTTCGAATTTTTAGATTTTTGTACAGATTTTTGCCAAATTTTAAAAAATTATGTTGAAACCAACTTCGATTTTTCAGGAATATGTTAGGCTTTTTTGATAGAGGAGCTGCATTTGAGTAATTCTAGTTGAAATTAATTTCGAATTTTTGGATTTTTGTACAGATTTTTGTCAAATTTTAAAAAATTTTGTTGAAACCAACTTCGATTTTTCTGGATTATGTTAGGTTTTTTTGATAGAGGAGCTGCATTTGAGTAATTCTAGTTGAAATTAACTTCGAATTTTTGGATTTTTGTACAGATTTTTCTCAAATTTTAAAAAATTTGTTGAAGCCTATTTCGATTTTTCTGGATTATGTTAGGTTTTTTGGATAGAGGAGCTGCATTTGAGTAATTTTAGTTGAAATTAACATCGAATTTTTGGATTTTTGTACAGATTTTTGTCAAATTTTAAAAAATTTTGTTGAATCCAACTTCGATTATTCTGGATTACGTTAGGTTTTTTTGGTAGCGGAGCTGCATTTGAGTATTACTAGTTGAAATTAACTTCGAATTTTTGGATTTTTGTACAGATTTTTGTAAAATTTTAAAAAATTTTGTTGAAACCAACTTCGATTTTTCTGGATTATGTTAGGTTTTATTGATAGAGGAGCTGCATTTGAGTATTTTTAGTTGAAATTAACTTCGAATTTTTGGATGTTTGTACAGATTTTTGTCAAATTATAAAAAATTTTGTTGAAACCAACTTCGATTTTTCTGGATTATGTTAGGTTTTTTTTGATAGAGGGGCTGCATTTGAGTAATTTTAGTTGAAATTAACGTCGAATTTTTGGATTTTTGTACAGATTTTTGTAATATTTTAAAAAATTTTGTTGAAACCAACTTCGATTTCTCTGGATTATGTTAGGTTTTTTTGATAGAGGAGCAGCATTCGAGTAATGTTAGTTGAAATTAACTTCGAATTTTTGGATTTTTGTCAAATTATAAAAAATTTTGTTGAAACCAACTTAGATTTTTCTGGATTATGTTACGTTTTTTTGATAGAGGAGCTGCATTTGATTAATTTTAGTTGAAATTAACTTCGAATTTTTTGATTTTTGAACAGATTTTTCTCAAATTTTAAAAAATTTTTTGAAGCCTATTTCGATTTTTCTGGATTATGTTAGGTTTTTTTGATAGAGGAGCTGCATTTGAGTAATTCTAGTTGAAATTATCTTCGAATTTTTGGATTTTTGTACAGATTTTTGTCAAATTTTAAAAAATTTTGTTGAAACCAACTTCGATTTCTCTGGATTACGTTAGGTTTTTTTGGTAGCGGAGCTGCATTTGAGTAATACTAGTTGAAATTAACTTCGAATTTTTGGATTTTTGATCAGATTTTTGTCAAATTTTCAAAAATTTTGTTGAAACCAACTTCGATTTCTCTGGATTATGTTAGGTTTGTTTGGTAGCGGAGCTGCATTTGAGTAATATTTGTTGAAATTAACTTCGAATTTTTGGATTTTTGAACAGATTTTTCTCAAATTTTAAATAATTTTTTGAAGCCTATTTCGATTTTTCTGGATTATGTTAGGTTTTTTTGATAGAGGAGCTGCATTTGAGAAATTCTAGTCGAAATTAACTTCGAATTTTTGGATTTTTGAACAGATTTTTCTCAAATTTTAAAAAATTTTTTGAAACCAACTTCGATTTTTCGGGATTATGTTAGGTTTTTTGGATAGAGGAGCTGCATTTGAGTAATTTGAGTTGAAATTAACTTCGCATTTTTGGATTTTTGTACAGATTTTTGTCAAATTTTAATAAATTTTGTTGAAACCAACTTCGATTTTTCTGGATTATGTTAGGTTTTTTTTATAGAGGAGCTGCATTTGAGTAATTTTAGTTGAAATTAACTTCGAATTTTTGGATTTTTGTACAGATTTTTGTCAAATTTTAAAAAATTTTGTTGAATCCAACTTCGATTATTCTGGATTACGTTAGGTTTTTTTGGTAGCGGAGCTGCATTTGAGTAATACTAGTTGAAATTAACTTCGAATTTTTGGATTTTTGTACAGATTTTTGTAAAATTTTAAAAAATTTGTTGAAGCCTATTTCGATTTTTCTGGATTATGTTAGGTTTTTTGGATAGAGGAGCTGCATTTGATTAATTTTAGTTGTAATTAAATTCGAATTTTTGGATTTTTGAACAGATTTTTCCCAAATTTTAAAAAATTTTGTTGAAGCCTATTTCGATTTTTCTGGATTATGTTAGGTTTGTTTGATAGACGAGCTGCATTTGAGTAATTCTAGATGAAATTAAATTCGAATTTTTGGATTTTTGAACAGATTTTTCTCAAATTTTAAAAAATTTTGTTGAAGCCTATTTCGATTTTTCTGGATTATGTTAGGTTTTTCTTATAGACGAGCTGCATTTGAGTAATTCTAGTTGAAAATAACTTCGAATTTTTGGATTTTTGTACAGATTTGTGTCAAATTTTAAAAAATTTTGTTGAAACCATCTTAGATTTTCTGGATTATGTAAAGTTTTTTTGATAGAGGAGCTGCATTTGAGTAATTTTAGTTGAAATTAACTTTGCATTTTTGGATTTTTGTACAGATTTTTGTCAAATTTTAAAAAATTTTGTTGAAACCAACTTCGATTTTTCTGGATTATGTTAGGTTTTTTTGATAGAGGAGCTGCATTTGAGTAATTTGATTTGAAATTAACTTCGAATTTTTGGATTTTTGTACAGATTATTGCCAAATTTTAAAAAATTATGTTGAAACCAACTTCGATTTTTCTGGATTATGTTAGGTTTTTTTGATAGAGGAGCTGCATTTGAGTAATTCAAGTTGAAATTATCTTCGAATTTTTTGATTTTTGTACAGATTTTTGTCAAATTTTAAAAAATTTTGTTGAAACCAACTTCGATTTTTCAGGAATATGTAAAGTTTTTTTGATAGAGGAGCTGCATTTGAGTAATTCTAGTCGAAATTAACTTCGAATTTTTGGATTTTTGTTCAGATTTTTGTCAAATTTTAAAAAATTTTGTTGAAACCAACTTCGATTTTTCAGGAATATGTAAAGTTTTTTTGATAGAGGAGCTGCATTTGAGTAATTCTAGTCGAAATTAACATCGAATTTTTGGATTTTTGTACAGATTTTTGTCAAATTTTAAAAAATTTTGTTGAAACCAACTTCGATTTTTCTGGATATGGTAGGTTTTTTGGATATAGGAGCTGCATGTGAGTAATTTTAGTTGAAATTAACTTCGCATTTTTGGATTTTTGTACAGATTTTTGTCAAATTTTAAAAAATTTTGTTGAAACCAACTTCGATTTGTCTGGATTATGTTAGGTTTTTTTGATAGAGGAGCTGCATTTGAGTAATTTGAGTTGAAATTAACTTCGAATTTTTGGATTTTTGTACAGATTTTTGTCAAATTTTAAAAAATTTTGTTGAAACCAACTTCGATTTTTCTGGATATGGTAGGTTTTTTGGATAGAGGAGCTGCATTTGAGTAATTTTAGTTGTAATTAACTTCGAATTTTTGGATTTTTGTACAGATTTTTGTCAAATTTTAAAAAATTTTGTTGAAACCAACTTCGATTACTCTGGATTATGTTATGTTTTTTTGATAGAGGAGCTGCATTTGAGTAATTTTAGTTGAAAATAACTTGAAATTTTTGGATTTTTGTACAGATTTTTGGCAAATTTTAAAAAATTTTGTTGAAACCAACTTCGATTTTTCTGGATTATGTTAGGTTTTTTTGATAGAGGAGCTGCATTTGAGTAATTTTAGTTGAAATTAACTTCGAATTTTTGGATGATTGTACAGATTTTTGTCAAATTTTAAAAAATTATGTTGAAACCAACTTCGATTTTTCTGGATTATGTTAGGTTTTTTTGATAGAGGAGCTGCATTTGAGTAATTTGAGTTGAAATTAAATTCTAATTTTTGGATTTTTGTACAGATTTTTGTTAAATTTTAAAAAATTTTGTTGAAACCAACTTCGATTATTCTGGATTACGTTAGGATTCTGTGGTAGCGGAGCTGCATTTGAGTAATTTTAGTTGAAATTAACTTCAAATTTTTGGATTTTTGAACAGATTTTTCTCAAATTTTAAAAAATTTGTTGAAGCCTATTTCGATTTTTCTGGATTATGTTAGGTTTTTTCAATAGAGGAGCTGCATTCGAGTAATTTTAGTTGAAATTATCTTCGAATTTTTGGATTTTTGTACAGATTTTTGTCAAATTTTAATAAATTTTGTTGAAACCAACTTCGATTTTTCTGGATTATGTTAGGTTTTTTTATAGAGGAGCTGCATTTGAGTAATTTTAGTTGAAATTAACTTCGAATTTTTGGATTTTTGTACAGATTTTTGTCAAATTTTAAAAAATTTTGTTGAAACCAACTTCGATTTTTCAGGAATATGTTAGGCTTTTTTGATAGAGGAGCTGCATTTGAGTAATTCTAGTTGAAATTAATTTCGAATTTTTGGATTTTTGTACAGATTTTTGTCAAATTTTAAAAAATTTTGATGAAACCAACTTCGATTTTTCTGGATTATGTTAGGTATTTTTGATAGAGGAGCTGCAGTTGAGTAATTCTAGTTGAAATTAACTTCGAATTTTTGGATTTTTGTACAGATTTTTCTCAAATTTTAAAAAATTTGTTGAAGCCTATTTCGATTTTTCTGGATTATGTTAGGTTTTTTGGATAGAGGAGCTGCATTTGATTAATTTTAGTTGTAATTAAATTCGAATTTTTGGATTTTTGAACAGATTTTTCCCAAATTTTAAAAAATTTTGTTGAAGCCTATTTCGATTTTTCTGGATTATGTTAGGTTTTTTTGATAGACGAGCTGCATTTGAGTAATTCTAGTTGAAATTAAATTCGAATTTTTGGATTTTTGAACAGATTTTTGTCAAATTTTAAAAAATTATGTTGAAACCAACTTCGATTTTTCTGGATTATGTTAGGTTTTTTTGATAGAGGAGCTGCATTTGAGTAATTTGAGTTGAAATTAAATTCTAATTTTTGGATTTTTGTACAGATTTTTGTTAAATTTTAAAAAATTTTGTTGAAACCAACTTCGATTATTCTGGATTACGTTAGGATTCTGTGGTAGCGGAGCTGCATTTGAGTAATTTTAGTTGAAATTAACTTCAAATTTTTGGATTTTTGAACAGATTTTTCTCAAATTTTAAAAAATTTGTTGAAGCCTATTTCGATTTTTCTGGATTATGTTAGGTTTTTTCAATAGAGGAGCTGCATTCGAGTAATTTTAGTTGAAATTATCTTCGAATTTTTGGATTTTTGTACAGATTTTTGTCAAATTTTATAAAATTTTGTTGAAACCAACTTCGATTTTTCTAGATTATGTTAGGTTTTTTGATAGAGGAGCTGCATTTGAGTAATTCTAGTTGAAATTAACTTCGAATTTTTGGATTTTTGTACAGATTTTTGTCAAATTTTAAAAAATTTTGTTGAAACCAACTTCGATTTCTCTGGATTATGTTAGGTTTTTTTGATAGAGGAGCTGCATTTGAGTAATTTTAGTTGAAATTAACTTCGAATTTTTGGATTTTTGTACAGATTTTTGTCAAATTTTATAAAATTTTGTTGAAACCAACTTCGATTTTTCTAGATTATGTTAGGTTTTTTGATAGAGGAGCTGCATTTGAGTAATTCTAGTCGAAATTAACTTCGAATTTTTGGATTTTTGTACAGATTTTTGTCAAATTTTATAAAATTTTGTTGAAACCAACTTCGATTTTTCTGGATATGGTAGATTTTTTGGATATAGGAGCTGCATTTGAGTAATTTTAGTTGTAATTAACTTCGAATTTTTGGACTTTTGTACAGATTTTTGTCCAATTTTAAAAAATTTTGTTGAAACCAACTTCGATTTCTCTGGATTATGTTAGGTTTTTTTGATAGAGGAGCTGCATTTGAGTAATTTTAGTTGAAATTAACTTCGAATTTTTGGATTTTTGTACAGATTTTTGTCAAATTTTATAAAATTTTGTTGAAACCAACTTCGATTTTTCTAGATTATGTTAGGTTTTTTGATAGAGGAGCTGCATTTGAGTAATTCTAGTTGAAATTAACTTCGCATTTTTGGATTTTTGTACAGATTTCTGTCAAATTTAAAAAAATTTTGTTGAAACCAACTTCGATTATTCTGGATTACGTTAGGATTCTGTGGTAGCGGAGCTGCATTTGAGTAATTTTAGTTGAAATTAACTTCGAATTTTTGGATTTTTGTACAGATTTTTGTCAAATTTTAAAAAATTTTGTTGAAACCAACTTCGATTTTTCTGGATATGGTAGGTTTTTTTGATAGACGAGCTGCATTTGAGTAATTGTAGTTGAAATTAACTTCGAATTTTTGGAAGTTTGTACAGATTTTTGTCAAATTTTAAAAAATTTTGCTGAAACCAACTTCGATTTTTCTGGATTATGTTAGGTTTTTTTGATAGAGGAGCTGCATTTGAGTAATTTTAGTTGAAATTAACTTCGCATTTTTGGATTTTTGTACAGATTTTTTTCAAATTTTAAAAAATTTTGTTGAAACCAACTTCGATTTTTCTGGATTATGTTAGGTTTTTTTGATAGAGGAGCTGCATTTGAGTAATTTGATTTGAAATTAACTTCGAATTTTTGGATTTTTGTACAGATTTTTGCCAAATTTTAAAAAATTATGTTGAAACCAACTTCGATTTTTCAGGAATATGTTAGGCTTTTTTGATAGAGGAGCTGCATTTGAGTAATTCTAGTTGAAATTAATTTCGAATTTTTGGATTTTTGTACAGATTTTTGCCAAATTTTAAAAAATTTTGTTGAAACCAACTTCGATTTTTCTGGATTATGTTAGGTTTTGTTTGGTAGCGGAGCTGCATTTGAGTAATTTTAGTTGAAATTAACTTCGAATTTTTGGGATTTTTGTACAGATTTTTGTCAAATTTTAAAAAATTTTGTTGAAACCAACTTCGATTTTCTGGATATGGTAGGTTTTTTGGATAGAGGAGCTGCATTTGAGTAATTTTAGTTGTAATTAACTTCGAATTTTTGGATTTTTGTACAGATTTTTGTCAAATTTTAAAAAATTTTGTTGAAACCAACTTCGATTTCTCTGGATTATGTTAGGTTTTTTTGATAGAGGAGCTGCATTTGAGTAATTTTAGTTGAAATTAACTTCGAATTTTTGGATGATTGTACAGATTTTTGTCAAATTTAAAAATATTATGTTGAAACCAACTTCGATTTTTCTGGATTATGTTAGGTTTTTTTGATAGAGGAGCTGCATTTGAGTAATTTGAATTGAAATTAAATTCTAATTTTTGGATTTTTGTACAGATTTTTGTTAAATTTTAAAAAATTTTGTTGAAACCAACTTCGATTATTCTGGATTACGTGAGGATTCTGTGGTAGAGGAGCTGCATTTGAGTAATTTTAGTTGAAATTAACTTCAAATTTTTGGATTTTTGAACAGATTTTTCTCAAATTTTAAAAATTTTGTTGAAACCAACTTCGATTTTTCTGGATTATGTTAGGTTTTTTGGATAGAGGAGCTGCATTTGAGTAATTCTAGTTGAAATTATCTTCGAATTTTTGGATTTTTGTACAGATTTTTGTCAAATTTTAAAAAATTTTGTTGAAACCAACTTCGATTTTTCTGGATTATGTTAGGTTTTTTGGATAGAGGAGCTGCATTTGAGTAATTTGAGTTGAAATTAACTTCGCATTTTTGGATTTTTGTACAGATTTTTGTCAAATTTTAATAAATTTTGTTGAAACCAACTTCGATTTTTCTGGATTATGTTAGGTTTTTTTTATAGAGGAGCTGCATTTGAGTAATTTTAGTTGAAATTAACTTCGAATTTTTGGATTTTTGTACAGATTTTTGTCAAATTTTAAAAAATTTTGTTGAATCCAACTTCGATTATTCTGGATTACGTTAGGTTTTTTTGGTAGCGGAGCTGCATTTGAGTAATACTAGTTGAAATTAACTTCGAATTTTTGGATTTTTGTACAGATTTTTGTAAAATTTTAAAAAATTTTGTTGAAACCAACTTCGATTTTTCAGGAATATGTTAGGCTTTTTTGATAGAGGAGCTGCATTTGAGTAATTCTAGTTGAAATTAACTTCGAATTTTTGGATTTTTCTACAGATTTTTGTCAAATTTTAAAAAATTTTGTTGAAACCAACTTCGATTTTTCTGGATTATGTTAGGTTATTTTGATAGAGGAGCTGCATTTGAGTAATTTTAGTTGAAATTAACTTCGAATTTTTGGAAGTTTGTACAGATTTTTGTCAAATTTTAAAAAATTTTGCTGAAACCAACTTCGATTTTTCTGGATTATGTTAGGTTTTTTTGATAGAGGAGCTGCATTTCAGTAATTTTAGTTGAAATTAACTTCGCATTTTTGGATTTTTGTACAGATATTTGTCAAATTTTAAAAAATTTTGCTGAAACCAACTTCGATTTTTCTGGATTATGTTAGGTTTTTTGGATAGAGGAGCTGCATTTGAGTAATTTTAGTTGTAATTAACTTCGAATTTTTGGATTTTTGTACAGATTTTTGTCAAATTTTATAAAATTTTGTTGAAACCAACTTCGATTTTTCTGGATATGGTAGATTTTTTGGATATAGGAGCTGCATTTGAGTAATTTTAGTTGTAATTAACTTCGAATTTTTGGACTTTTGTACAGATTTTTGTCCAATTTTAAAAAATTTTGTTGAAACCAACTTCGATTTCTCTGGATTATGTTAGGTTTTTTTGATAGAGGAGCTGCATTTGAGTAATTTTAGTTGAAATTAACTTCGAATTTTTGGATTTTTGTACAGATTTTTGTCAAATTTTATAAAATTTTGTTGAAACCAACTTCGATTTTTCTAGATTATGTTAGGTTTTTTGATAGAGGAGCTGCATTTGAGTAATTCTAGTTGAAATTAACTTCGAATTTTTGGATTTTTGTACAGATTTCTGTCAAATTTAAAAAAATTTTGTTGAAACCAACTTCGATTATTCTGGATTACGTTAGGATTCTGTGGTAGCGGAGCTGCATTTGAGTAATTTTAGTTGAAATTAACTTCGAATTTTTGGATTTTTGTACAGATTTTTGTCAAATTTTAAAAAATTTTGTTGAAACCAACTTCGATTTTTCTGGATATGGTAGGTTTTTTTGATAGAGGAGCTGCATTTGAGTAATTTTAGTTGAAATTAACTTCGCATTTTTGGATTTTTGTACAGATTTTTGTCAAATTTTAAAAAATTTTGTTGAAACCAACTTCGATTTTTCTGGATTATGTTAGGTTTTTTTGATAGAGGAGCTGCATTTGAGAAATTTGATTTGAAATTAACTTCGAATTTTTAGATTTTTGTACAGATTTTTGCCAAATTTTAAAAAATTATGTTGAAACCAACTTCGATTTTTCAGGAATATGTTAGGCTTTTTTGATAGAGGAGCTGCATTTGAGTAATTCTAGTTGAAATTAATTTCGAATTTTTGGATTTTTGTACAGATTTTTGTCAAATTTTAAAAAATTTTGTTGAAACCAACTTCGATTTTTCTGGATTATGTTAGGTTTTTTTGATAGAGGAGCTGCATTTGAGTAATTCTAGTTGAAATTAACTTCGAATTTTTGGATTTTTGTACAGATTTTTCTCAAATTTTAAAAAATTTGTTGAAGCCTATTTCGATTTTTCTGGATTATGTTAGGTTTTTTGGATAGAGGAGCTGCATTTGAGTAATTTTAGTTGAAATTAACATCGAATTTTTGGATTTTTGTACAGATTTTTGTCAAATTTTAAAAAATTTTGTTGAATCCAACTTCGATTATTCTGGATTACGTTAGGTTTTTTTGGTAGCGGAGCTGCATTTGAGTATTACTAGTTGAAATTAACTTCGAATTTTTGGATTTTTGTACAGATTTTTGTAAAATTTTAAAAAATTTTGTTGAAACCAACTTCGATTTTTCTGGATTATGTTAGGTTTTATTGATAGAGGAGCTGCATTTGAGTATTTTTAGTTGAAATTAACTTCGAATTTTTGGATGTTTGTACAGATTTTTGTCAAATTATAAAAAATTTTGTTGAAACCAACTTCGATTTTTCTGGATTATGTTAGGTTTTTTTTGATAGAGGGGCTGCATTTGAGTAATTTTAGTTGAAATTAACGTCGAATTTTTGGATTTTTGTACAGATTTTTGTAATATTTTAAAAAATTTTGTTGAAACCAACTTCGATTTCTCTGGATTATGTTAGGTTTTTTTGATAGAGGAGCAGCATTCGAGTAATGTTAGTTGAAATTAACTTCGAATTTTTGGATTTTTGTCAAATTATAAAAAATTTTGTTGAAACCAACTTAGATTTTTCTGGATTATGTTACGTTTTTTTGATAGAGGAGCTGCATTTGATTAATTTTAGTTGAAATTAACTTCGAATTTTTGGATTTTTGAACAGATTTTTCTCAAATTTTAAAAAATTTTTTGAAGCCTATTTCGATTTTTCTGGATTATGTTAGGTTTTTTTGATAGAGGAGCTGCATTTGAGTAATTCTAGTTGAAATTATCTTCGAATTTTTGGATTTTTGTACAGATTTTTGTCAAATTTTAAAAAATTTTGTTGAAACCAACTTCGATTTCTCTGGATTACGTTAGGTTTTTTTGGTAGCGGAGCTGCATTTGAGTAATACTAGTTGAAATTAACTTCGAATTTTTGGATTTTTGTACAGATTTTTGTAAAATTTTAATAAATTTTGTTGAAACCAACTTAGATTTTTCTGGATTATGTTACGTTTTTTTGATAGAGGAGCTGCATTTGAGTAATTTTAGTTGAAATTAACTTCGAATTTTTGGATTTTTGATCAGATTTTTGTCAAATTTTCAAAAATTTTGTTGAAACCAACTTCGATTTCTCTGGATTATGTTAGGTTTGTTTGGTAGCGGAGCTGCATTTGAGTAATATTTGTTGAAATTAACTTCGAATTTTTGGATTTTTGAACAGATTTTTCTCAAATTTTAAATAATTTTTTGAAGCCTATTTCGATTTTTCTGGATTATGTTAGGTTTTTTTGATAGAGGAGCTGCATTTGAGAAATTCTAGTCGAAATTAACTTCGAATTTTTGGATTTTTGAACAGATTTTTCTCAAATTTTAAAAAATTTTTTGAAACCAACTTCGATTTTTCGGGATTATGTTAGGTTTTTTGGATAGAGGAGCTGCATTTGAGTAATTTGAGTTGAAATTAACTTCGCATTTTTGGATTTTTGTACAGATTTTTGTCAAATTTTAATAAATTTTGTTGAAACCAACTTCGATTTTTCTGGATTATGTTAGGTTTTTTTTATAGAGGAGCTGCATTTGAGTAATTTTAGTTGAAATTAACTTCGAATTTTTGGATTTTTGTACAGATTTTTGTCAAATTTTAAAAAATTTTGTTGAATCCAACTTCGATTATTCTGGATTACGTTAGGTTTTTTTGGTAGCGGAGCTGCATTTGAGTAATACTAGTTGAAATTAACTTCGAATTTTTGGATTTTTGTACAGATTTTTGTAAAATTTTAAAAAATTTGTTGAAGCCTATTTCGATTTTTCTGGATTATGTTAGGTTTTTTGGATAGAGGAGCTGCATTTGATTAATTTTAGTTGTAATTAAATTCGAATTTTTGGATTTTTGAACAGATTTTTCCCAAATTTTAAAAAATTTTGTTGAAGCCTATTTCGATTTTTCTGGATTATGTTAGGTTTGTTTGATAGACGAGCTGCATTTGAGTAATTCTAGATGAAATTAAATTCGAATTTTTGGATTTTTGAACAGATTTTTCTCAAATTTTAAAAAATTTTGTTGAAGCCTATTTCGATTTTTCTGGATTATGTTAGGTTTTTCTTATAGACGAGCTGCATTTGAGTAATTCTAGTTGAAAATAACTTCGAATTTTTGGATTTTTGTACAGATTTGTGTCAAATTTTAAAAAATTTTGTTGAAACCATCTTAGATTTTCTGGATTATGTAAAGTTTTTTTGATAGAGGAGCTGCATTTGAGTAATTTTAGTTGAAATTAACTTTGCATTTTTGGATTTTTGTACAGATTTTTGTCAAATTTTAAAAAATTTTGTTGAAACCAACTTCGATTTTTCTGGATTATGTTAGGTTTTTTTGATAGAGGAGCTGCATTTGAGTAATTTGATTTGAAATTAACTTCGAATTTTTGGATTTTTGTACAGATTATTGCCAAATTTTAAAAAATTATGTTGAAACCAACTTCGATTTTTCTGGATTATGTTAGGTTTTTTTGATAGAGGAGCTGCATTTGAGTAATTCAAGTTGAAATTATCTTCGAATTTTTTGATTTTTGTACAGATTTTTGTCAAATTTTAAAAAATTTTGTTGAAACCAACTTCGATTTTTCAGGAATATGTAAAGTTTTTTTGATAGAGGAGCTGCATTTGAGTAATTCTAGTCGAAATTAACTTCGAATTTTTGGATTTTTGTTCAGATTTTTGTCAAATTTTAAAAAATTTTGTTGAAACCAACTTCGATTTTTCAGGAATATGTAAAGTTTTTTTGATAGAGGAGCTGCATTTGAGTAATTCTAGTCGAAATTAACATCGAATTTTTGGATTTTTGTACAGATTTTTGTCAAATTTTAAAAAATTTTGTTGAAACCAACTTCGATTTTTCTGGATATGGTAGGTTTTTTGGATATAGGAGCTGCATGTGAGTAATTTTAGTTGAAATTAACTTCGCATTTTTGGATTTTTGTACAGATTTTTGTCAAATTTTAAAAAATTTTGTTGAAACCAACTTCGATTTGTCTGGATTATGTTAGGTTTTTTTGATAGAGGAGCTGCATTTGAGTAATTTGAGTTGAAATTAACTTCGAATTTTTGGATTTTTGTACAGATTTTTGTCAAATTTTAAAAAATTTTGTTGAAACCAACTTCGATTTTTCTGGATATGGTAGGTTTTTTGGATAGAGGAGCTGCATTTGAGTAATTTTAGTTGTAATTAACTTCGAATTTTTGGATTTTTGTACAGATTTTTGTCAAATTTTAAAAAATTTTGTTGAAACCAACTTCGATTACTCTGGATTATGTTATGTTTTTTTGATAGAGGAGCTGCATTTGAGTAATTTTAGTTGAAAATAACTTGAAATTTTTGGATTTTTGTACAGATTTTTGGCAAATTTTAAAAAATTTTGTTGAAACCAACTTCGATTTTTCTGGATTATGTTAGGTTTTTTTGATAGAGGAGCTGCATTTGAGTAATTTTAGTTGAAATTAACTTCGAATTTTTGGATGATTGTACAGATTTTTGTCAAATTTTAAAAAATTATGTTGAAACCAACTTCGATTTTTCTGGATTATGTTAGGTTTTTTTGATAGAGGAGCTGCATTTGAGTAATTTGAGTTGAAATTAAATTCTAATTTTTGGATTTTTGTACAGATTTTTGTTAAATTTTAAAAAATTTTGTTGAAACCAACTTCGATTATTCTGGATTACGTTAGGATTCTGTGGTAGCGGAGCTGCATTTGAGTAATTTTAGTTGAAATTAACTTCAAATTTTTGGATTTTTGAACAGATTTTTCTCAAATTTTAAAAAATTTGTTGAAGCCTATTTCGATTTTTCTGGATTATGTTAGGTTTTTTCAATAGAGGAGCTGCATTCGAGTAATTTTAGTTGAAATTATCTTCGAATTTTTGGATTTTTGTACAGATTTTTGTCAAATTTTAATAAATTTTGTTGAAACCAACTTCGATTTTTCTGGATTATGTTAGGTTTTTTTATAGAGGAGCTGCATTTGAGTAATTTTAGTTGAAATTAACTTCGAATTTTTGGATTTTTGTACAGATTTTTGTCAAATTTTAAAAAATTTTGTTGAAACCAACTTCGATTTTTCAGGAATATGTTAGGCTTTTTTGATAGAGGAGCTGCATTTGAGTAATTCTAGTTGAAATTAATTTCGAATTTTTGGATTTTTGTACAGATTTTTGTCAAATTTTAAAAAATTTTGTTGAAACCAACTTCGATTTTTCTGGATTATGTTAGGTTTTTTTGATAGAGGAGCTGCAGTTGAGTAATTCTAGTTGAAATTAACTTCGAATTTTTGGATTTTTGTACAGATTTTTCTCAAATTTTAAAAAATTTGTTGAAGCCTATTTCGATTTTTCTGGATTATGTTAGGTTTTTTGGATAGAGGAGCTGCATTTGATTAATTTTAGTTGTAATTAAATTCGAATTTTTGGATTTTTGAACAGATTTTTCCCAAATTGTAAAAAATTTTGTTGAAGCCTATTTCGATTTTTCTGGATTATGTTAGGTTTTTTTGATAGACGAGCTGCATTTGAGTAATTCTAGTTGAAATTAAATTCGAATTTTTGGATTTTTGAACAGATTTTTGTCAAATTTTAAAAAATTATGTTGAAACCAACTTCGATTTTTCTGGATTATGTTAGGTTTTTTTGATAGAGGAGCTGCATTTGAGTAATTTGAGTTGAAATTAAATTCTAATTTTTGGATTTTTGTACAGATTTTTGTTAAATTTTAAAAAATTTTGTTGAAACCAACTTCGATTATTCTGGATTACGTTAGGATTCTGTGGTAGCGGAGCTGCATTTGAGTAATTTTAGTTGAAATTAACTTCAAATTTTTGGATTTTTGAACAGATTTTTCTCAAATTTTAAAAAATTTGTTGAAGCCTATTTCGATTTTTCTGGATTATGTTAGGTTTTTTCAATAGAGGAGCTGCATTCGAGTAATTTTAGTTGAAATTATCTTCGAATTTTTGGATTTTTGTACAGATTTTTGTCAAATTTTAATAAATTTTGTTGAAACCAACTTCGATTTTTCTGGATTATGTTAGGTTTTTTTTATAGAGGAGCTGCATTTGAGTAATTTTAGTTGAAATTAACTTCGAATTTTTGGATTTTTGTACAGATTTTTGTCAAATTTTAAAAAATTTTGTTGAAACCAACTTCGATTTTTCAGGAATATGTTAGGCTTTTTTGATAGAGGAGCTGCATTTGAGTAATTCTAGTTGAAATTAATTTCGAATTTTTGGATTTTTGTACAGATTTTTGTCAAATTTTAAAAAATTTTGTTGAAACCAACTTCGATTTTTCTGGATTATGTTAGGTTTTTTTGGTAGCGGAGCTGCATTTGAGTAATACTAGTTGAAATTAACTTCGAATTTTTGGATTTTTGTACAGATTTTTGTAAAGTTTTAAAAAATTTGTTGAAGCCTATTTCGATTTTTCTGGATTATGTTAGGTTTTTTGGATAGAGGAGCTGCATTTGATTAATTTTAGTTGTAATTAAATTCGAATTTTTGGATTTTTGAACAGATTTTTCCCAAATTTTAAAAAATTTTGTTGAAGCCTATTTCGATTTTTCTGGATTATGTTAGGTTTGTTTGATAGACGAGCTGCATTTGAGTAATTCTAGATGAAATTAAATTCGAATTTTTGGATTTTTGAACAGATTTTTCTCAAATTTTAAAAAATTTTGTTGAAGCCTATTTCGATTTTTCTGGATTATGTTAGGTTTTTCTTATAGACGAGCTGCATTTGAGTAATTCTAGTTGAAAATAACTTCGAATTTTTGGATTTTTGTACAGATTTGTGTCAAATTTTAAAAAATTTTGTTGAAACCATCTTAGATTTTTCTGGATTATGTAAAGTTTTTTTGATAGAGGAGCTGCATTTGAGTAATTCTAGTCGAAATTAACTTCGAATTTTTGGATTTTTGTTCAGATTTTTGTCAAATTTTAAAAAATTTTGTTGAAACCAACTTCGATTTTTCAGGAATATGTAAAGTTTTTTTGATAGAGGAGCTGCATTTGAGTAATTCTAGTCGAAATTAACATCGAATTTTTGGATTTTTGTACAGATTTTTGTCAAATTTTAAAAAATTTTGTTGAAACCAACTTCGATTTTTCTGGATATGGTAGGTTTTTTGGATATAGGAGCTGCATGTGAGTAATTTTAGTTGAAATTAACTTCGCATTTTTGGATTTTTGTACAGATTTTTGTCAAATTTTAAAAAATTTTGTTGAAACCAACTTCGATTTGTCTGGATTATGTTAGGTTTTTTTGATAGAGGAGCTGCATTTGAGTAATTTGAGTTGAAATTAACTTCGAATTTTTGGATTTTTGTACAGATTTTTGTCAAATTTTAAAAAATTTTGTTGAAACCAACTTCGATTTTTCTGGATATGGTAGGTTTTTTGGATAGAGGAGCTGCATTTGAGTAATTTTAGTTGTAATTAACTTCGAATTTTTGGATTTTTGTACAGATTTTTGTCAAATTTTAAAAAATTTTGTTGAAACCAACTTCGATTACTCTGGATTATGTTATGTTTTTTTGATAGAGGAGCTGCATTTGAGTAATTTTAGTTGAAAATAACTTGAAATTTTTGGATTTTTGTACAGATTTTTGGCAAATTTTAAAAAATTTTGTTGAAACCAACTTCGATTTTTCTGGATTATGTTAGGTTTTTTTGATAGAGGAGCTGCATTTGAGTAATTTTAGTTGAAATTAACTTCGAATTTTTGGATGATTGTACAGATTTTTGTCAAATTTTAAAAAATTATGTTGAAACCAACTTCGATTTTTCTGGATTATGTTAGGTTTTTTTGATAGAGGAGCTGCATTTGAGTAATTTGAGTTGAAATTAAATTCTAATTTTTGGATTTTTGTACAGATTTTTGTTAAATTTTAAAAAATTTTGTTGAAACCAACTTCGATTATTCTGGATTACGTTAGGATTCTGTGGTAGCGGAGCTGCATTTGAGTAATTTTAGTTGAAATTAACTTCAAATTTTTGGATTTTTGAACAGATTTTTCTCAAATTTTAAAAAATTTGTTGAAGCCTATTTCGATTTTTCTGGATTATGTTAGGTTTTTTCAATAGAGGAGCTGCATTCGAGTAATTTTAGTTGAAATTATCTTCGAATTTTTGGATTTTTGTACAGATTTTTGTCAAATTTTAATAAATTTTGTTGAAACCAACTTCGATTTTTCTGGATTATGTTAGGTTTTTTTATAGAGGAGCTGCATTTGAGTAATTTTAGTTGAAATTAACTTCGAATTTTTGGATTTTTGTACAGATTTTTGTCAAATTTTAAAAAATTTTGTTGAAACCAACTTCGATTTTTCAGGAATATGTTAGGCTTTTTTGATAGAGGAGCTGCATTTGAGTAATTCTAGTTGAAATTAATTTCGAATTTTTGGATTTTTGTACAGATTTTTGTCAAATTTTAAAAAATTTTGTTGAAACCAACTTCGATTTTTCTGGATTATGTTAGGTTTTTTTGATAGAGGAGCTGCAGTTGAGTAATTCTAGTTGAAATTAACTTCGAATTTTTGGATTTTTGTACAGATTTTTCTCAAATTTTAAAAAATTTGTTGAAGCCTATTTCGATTTTTCTGGATTATGTTAGGTTTTTTGGATAGAGGAGCTGCATTTGATTAATTTTAGTTGTAATTAAATTCGAATTTTTGGATTTTTGAACAGATTTTTCCCAAATTTTAAAAAATTTTGTTGAAGCCTATTTCGATTTTTCTGGATTATGTTAGGTTTTTTTGATAGACGAGCTGCATTTGAGTAATTCTAGTTGAAATTAAATTCGAATTTTTGGATTTTTGAACAGATTTTTGTCAAATTTTAAAAAATTATGTTGAAACCAACTTCGATTTTTCTGGATTATGTTAGGTTTTTTTGATAGAGGAGCTGCATTTGAGTAATTTGAGTTGAAATTAAATTCTAATTTTTGGATTTTTGTACAGATTTTTGTTAAATTTTAAAAAATTTTGTTGAAACCAACTTCGATTATTCTGGATTACGTTAGGATTCTGTGGTAGCGGAGCTGCATTTGAGTAATTTTAGTTGAAATTAACTTCAAATTTTTGGATTTTTGAACAGATTTTTCTCAAATTTTAAAAAATTTGTTGAAGCCTATTTCGATTTTTCTGGATTATGTTAGGTTTTTTCAATAGAGGAGCTGCATTCGAGTAATTTTAGTTGAAATTATCTTCGAATTTTTGGATTTTTGTACAGATTTTTGTCAAATTTTAATAAATTTTGTTGAAACCAACTTCGATTTTTCTGGATTATGTTAGGTTTTTTTATAGAGGAGCTGCATTTGAGTAATTTTAGTTGAAATTAACTTCGAATTTTTGGATTTTTGTACAGATTTTTGTCAAATTTTAAAAAATTTTGTTGAAACCAACTTCGATTTTTCAGGAATATGTTAGGCTTTTTTGATAGAGGAGCTGCATTTGAGTAATTCTAGTTGAAATTAATTTCGAATTTTTGGATTTTTGTACAGATTTTTGTCAAATTTTAAAAAATTTTGTTGAAACCAACTTCGATTTTTCTGGATTATGTTAGGTTTTTTTGGTAGCGGAGCTGCATTTGAGTAATACTAGTTGAAATTAACTTCGAATTTTTGGATTTTTGTACAGATTTTTGTAAAATTTTAAAAAATTTGTTGAAGCCTATTTCGATTTTTCTGGATTATGTTAGGTTTTTTGGATAGAGGAGCTGCATTTGATTAATTTTAGTTGTAATTAAATTCGAATTTTTGGATTTTTGAACAGATTTTTCCCAAATTTTAAAAAATTTTGTTGAAGCCTATTTCGATTTTTCTGGATTATGTTAGGTTTGTTTGATAGACGAGCTGCATTTGAGTAATTCTAGATGAAATTAAATTCGAATTTTTGGATTTTTGAACAGATTTTTCTCAAATTTTAAAAAATTTTGTTGAAGCCTATTTCGATTTTTCTGGATTATGTTAGGTTTTTCTTATAGACGAGCTGCATTTGAGTAATTCTAGTTGAAAATAACTTCGAATTTTTGGATTTTTGTACAGATTTGTGTCAAATTTTAAAAAATTTTGTTGAAACCATCTTAGATTTTTCTGGATTATGTAAAGTTTTTTTGATAGAGGAGCTGCATTTGAGTAATTTTAGTTGAAATTAACTTTGCATTTTTGGATTTTTGTACAGATTTTTGTCAAATTTTAAAAAATTTTGTTGAAACCAACTTCGATTTTTCTGGATTATGTTAGGTTTTTTTGATAGAGGAGCTGCATTTGAGTAATTTGATTTGAAATTAACTTCGAATTTTTGGATTTTTGTACAGATTATTGCCAAATTTTAAAAAATTATGTTGAAACCAACTTCGATTTTTCTGGATTATGTTAGGTTTTTTTGATAGAGGAGCTGCATTTGAGTAATTCAAGTTGAAATTATCTTCGAATTTTTTGATTTTTGTACAGATTTTTGTCAAATTTTAAAAAATTTTGTTGAAACCAACTTCGATTTTTCAGGAATATGTAAAGTTTTTTTGATAGAGGAGCTGCATTTGAGTAATTCTAGTCGAAATTAACTTCGAATTTTTGGATTTTTGTTCAGATTTTTGTCAAATTTTAAAAAATTTTGTTGAAACCAACTTCGATTTTTCAGGAATATGTAAAGTTTTTTTGATAGAGGAGCTGCATTTGAGTAATTCTAGTCGAAATTAACATCGAATTTTTGGATTTTTGTACAGATTTTTGTCAAATTTTAAAAAATTTTGTTGAAACCAACTTCGATTTTTCTGGATATGGTAGGTTTTTTGGATATAGGAGCTGCATGTGAGTAATTTTAGTTGAAATTAACTTCGCATTTTTGGATTTTTGTACAGATTTTTGTCAAATTTTAAAAAATTTTGTTGAAACCAACTTCGATTTGTCTGGATTATGTTAGGTTTTTTTGATAGAGGAGCTGCATTTGAGTAATTTGAGTTGAAATTAACTTCGAATTTTTGGATTTTTGTACAGATTTTTGTCAAATTTTAAAAAATTTTGTTGAAACCAACTTCGATTTTTCTGGATATGGTAGGTTTTTTGGATAGAGGAGCTGCATTTGAGTAATTTTAGTTGTAATTAACTTCGAATTTTTGGATTTTTGTACAGATTTTTGTCAAATTTTAAAAAATTTTGTTGAAACCAACTTCGATTACTCTGGATTATGTTATGTTTTTTTGATAGAGGAGCTGCATTTGAGTAATTTTAGTTGAAAATAACTTGAAATTTTTGGATTTTTGTACAGATTTTTGGCAAATTTTAAAAAATTTTGTTGAAACCAACTTCGATTTTTCTGGATTATGTTAGGTTTTTTTGATAGAGGAGCTGCATTTGAGTAATTTTAGTTGAAATTAACTTCGAATTTTTGGATGATTGTACAGATTTTTGTCAAATTTTAAAAAATTATGTTGAAACCAACTTCGATTTTTCTGGATTATGTTAGGTTTTTTTGATAGAGGAGCTGCATTTGAGTAATTTGAGTTGAAATTAAATTCTAATTTTTGGATTTTTGTACAGATTTTTGTTAAATTTTAAAAAATTTTGTTGAAACCAACTTCGATTATTCTGGATTACGTTAGGATTCTGTGGTAGCGGAGCTGCATTTGAGTAATTTTAGTTGAAATTAACTTCAAATTTTTGGATTTTTGAACAGATTTTTCTCAAATTTTAAAAAATTTGTTGAAGCCTATTTCGATTTTTCTGGATTATGTTAGGTTTTTTCAATAGAGGAGCTGCATTCGAGTAATTTTAGTTGAAATTATCTTCGAATTTTTGGATTTTTGTACAGATTTTTGTCAAATTTTAATAAATTTTGTTGAAACCAACTTCGATTTTTCTGGATTATGTTAGGTTTTTTTATAGAGGAGCTGCATTTGAGTAATTTTAGTTGAAATTAACTTCGAATTTTTGGATTTTTGTACAGATTTTTGTCAAATTTTACAAAATTTTGTTGAAACCAACTTCGATTTTTCAGGAATATGTTAGGCTTTTTTGATAGAGGAGCTGCATTTGAGTAATTCTAGTTGAAATTAATTTCGAATTTTTGGATTTTTGTACAGATTTTTGTCAAATTTTAAAAAATTTTGTTGAAACCAACTTCGATTTTTCTGGATTATGTTAGGTTTTTTTGATAGAGGAGCTGCAGTTGAGTAATTCTAGTTGAAATTAACTTCGAATTTTTGGATTTTTGTACAGATTTTTCTCAAATTTTAAAAAATTTGTTGAAGCCTATTTCGATTTTTCTGGATTATGTTAGGTTTTTTGGATAGAGGAGCTGCATTTGATTAATTTTAGTTGTAATTAAATTCGAATTTTTGGATTTTTGAACAGATTTTTCCCAAATTTTAAAAAATTTTGTTGAAGCCTATTTCGATTTTTCTGGATTATGTTAGGTTTTTTTGATAGACGAGCTGCATTTGAGTAATTCTAGTTGAAATTAAATTCGAATTTTTGGATTTTTGAACAGATTTTTCTCAAATTTTAAAAAATTATGTTGAAACCAACTTCGATTTTTCTGGATTATGTTAGGTTTTTTTGATAGAGGAGCTGCATTTGAGTAATTCTAGTTGAAATTATCTTCGAATTTTTTGATTTTTGTACAGATTTTTGCCAAATTTTAAAAAATTTTGTTGAAACCAACTTCGATTTTTCTGGATTATGTTAGGTTTTTTTGATAGAGGAGCTGCATTTGAGTAATTTTAGTTGAAAATAACTTCGAATTTTTGGATTTATGTACAGATTTTTGTCAAATTTTAAAATATTTTGTTGAAACCAACTTCGATTTTTCAGGAATATGTAAAGTTTTTTTGATAGAGGAGCTGCATTTGAGTAATTCTAGTCGAAATTAACTTCGAATTTTTGGATTTTTGTACAGATTTTTGTCAAATTTTAAAAAATTTTGTTGAAACCAACTTCGATTTTTCAGGAATATGTAAATTTTTTTGATAGAGGAGCTGCATTTGAGTAATTCTAGTCGAAATTAACTTCGAATTTTTGGATTTTTGTACAGATTTTTGTCAAATTTTAAAAAATTTTGTTGAAACCAACATCGATTGTTCTGGATATGGTAGGTTTTTTGGATATAGGAGCTGCATGTGAGTAATTTTAGTTGAAATTAACTTCGCATTTTTGGATTTTTGTACAGATTTTTGTCAAATTTTAAAAAATTTTGTTGAAACCAACTTCGATTTGTCTGGATTATGTTAGGTTTTTTTGATAGAGGAGCTGCATTTGAGTAATTTGAGTTGAAATTAACTTCGAATTTTTGGATTTTTGTACAGATGTTTGTCAAATTTTAAAAAATTTTGTTGAAACCAACTTCGATTATTCTGGATTACGTTAGGATTCTTCGGTAGCGGAACTGCATTTGAGTAATTTTAGTTGAAATTAACTTCGAATTTTTGGATTTTTGTACAGATTTTTGTCAAATTTTAAAATATTTTGTTGAAACCAACTTCGATTTTTCAGGAATATGTAAAGATTTTTTGATAGAGGAGCTGCATTTGAGTAATTCTAGTCGAAATTAACTTCGAATTTTTGGATTTTTGTACAGATTTTTGTCAAATTTTAAAAAATTTTGTTGAAACCAACTTCGATTTTTCAGGAATATGTAAATTTTTTTGATAGAGGAGCTGCATTTGAGTAATTCTAGTCGAAATTAACTTCGAATTTTTGGATTTTTGTACAGATTTTTGTCAAATTTTAAAAAATTTTGTTGAAACCAACATCGATTGTTCTGGATATGGTAGGTTTTTTGGATATAGGAGCTGCATGTGAGTAATTTTAGTTGAAATTAACTTCGCATTTTTGGATTTTTGTACAGATTTTTGTCAAATTTTAAAAAATTTTGTTGAAACCAACTTCGATTTGTCTGGATTATGTTAGGTTTTTTTGATAGAGGAGCTGCATTTGAGTAATTTGAGTTGAAATTAACTTCGAATTTTTGGATTTTTGTACAGATGTTTGTCAAATTTTAAAAAATTTTGTTGAAACCAACTTCGATTATTCTGGATTACGTTAGGATTCTTCGGTAGCGGAACTGCATTTGAGTAATTTTAGTTGAAATTAACTTCGAATTTTTGGATTTTTGTACAGATTTTTGTCAAATTTTAAAAAATTTTGTTGAAACCAACTTCGATTTTTCTGGATATGGTAGGTTTTTTGGATAGAGGAGCTGCATTTGAGTAATTTTAGTTGTAATTAACTTCGAATTTTTGAATTTTTGTACAGATTTTTGTCAAATTTTAAAAAATTTTGTTGAAACCAACTTCGATTTTTCTGCATTATGTTAGGTTTTTTGGATAGAGGAGCTGCATTTGAGAAATTTTAGTTGTAATTAACTTCGAATTTTTGGATTTTTGTACAGATTTTTCTCTATTTTCAACTAAAATTACTCAAATGCAGCTCCTCTATCAAAAAACCTAACTTAATCCAGAAAAATCGAAGTTGGTTTCAACAAAATTTTTTAAAATTTTGCAAAAATCTGTACAAAAATCCAAAAATTCGAAGCTAATTTCAACAAAAAATTACTCAAATGCAGCTCCTCTATCAAAAAAACCTAACATAATCCAGAAAAATCGAAGTTGGTTTAAACAAAATTTTTTAAAATTTGACAAAAATCTGTACAAAAATCCAAAAATTCGAAGTTATTTTCAACTAAAATTACTCAAATGCAGCTCCTCTACCAAAAAAACCTAACATAATCCAGAAAAATCGAAGTAGGATTAAACAAAATTTTTTAAAATTTTACAAAAATCTGTACAAAAATCCAAAAATTCGCAGTTAATTTAAACTAAAATTACTCAAATGCAGCTCCTCTATCAAAAAAACCTAACATAATCCAGAGAAATCGAAGTTGGTTTCAACAAAATTTTTTAAAATTTGACTAAAATCTGTTCAAGAATCCAAAAATTCGAAGTTAATTTCACCTAAAATTACTCAAATGCAGCTCCTCTATAAAAAAATCTAAAATAATCCAGAAAAATCGAAGTTGGTTTCAACAAAATTTTTTAAAATTTGACAAAAATCTGTACAAAAATCCAAAAATTCGAAGTTATTTTCAACTAAAATTACTCAAATGCAGCTCCTCTATCAAAAAAACCTAACATAATCCAGAAAAATCAAAGTGGGTTTCAACAAAAATTTTTAAAATTTTACAAAAATCTGTACAAAAATCCAAAAATTCGAAGTTAATTTAAACTAAAATTACTCAAATGCAGCTCCTCTATCAAAAAAACCTAACATAATCCAGAGAAATCGAAGTTGCTTTCAACAAAATTTTTTAAAATTTGACCAAAATCTGTACAAAAATCCCAAAATTCGAAGTTAATTTCAACTAAAATTACTCAAATGCAGCCGTCTATCAAAAAAACTTAACATAATCCAGAAAAATCGAAGTTGGTCTCAACAAAATTTTTTAAAATTTTACAAAAATCTGTACAAAAATCAAAAAATTCGAAGTTAATTTAAACTAAAATTACTCAAATGCAGCTCCTCTATCAAAAAAACCTAACAAAATCCAGAAAAATCGAAGTTGGTTTCAACAAAATTTTTTAAAATTTGACAAACATCTGTACAAAAATCCAAAAATTCGAAGTTAATTTCAACTAAAATTACTCAAATGCAGCTCCTCTATCTAAAAAACCTAACATAATCCAGAAAAATCGAAGTTGGTTTCAACAAAATTTTATAAAATTTTACAAAAATCTGTACAAAAATCCAAAAATTCGAAGTTATTTTCAACTAAATTACTCAAATGCAGCTCCTCTATCAAAAAAACCTAACATAATCCAGAAAAATCGAAGTTGGTTTCAACAAAAATTTTTAAAATTTTACAAAAATCTGTACAAAAATCCAAAAATTCGGAGTTAATTTAAACTAAAATTACTCAAATGCAGCTCCGCTATCAAAAGAACCTAACATAATCCAGAGAAATCGAAGTTGGTTTCAACAAAATTTTTTAAAATTTGACTAAAATCTGTTCAAGAATCCAAAAATTCGAAGTTAATTTCACCTAAAATTACTCAAATGCAGCTCCTCTATCAAAAAACCTAAAATAATCCAGAAAAATCGAAGTTGGTTTCAACAAAATTTTTTAAAATTTGACAAAAATCTGTACAAAAATCCAAAAATTCGAAGTTATTTTCAACTAAAATTACTCAAATGCAGCTCCTCTATCAAAAAAACTTTACATAATCCAGAAAAATCGAAGTTGGTTTCAACAAAATTTTTTAAAATTTGACAAACATCTGAACAAAAATCCAAAAATTCGAAGTTAATTTAAACTAAAATTACTCAAATGCAACTCCTCTATCAAAAAAACCTAACAAAATCCAGAAAAATCGAAGTTGGTTTCAACAAAATTTTTTAAAGTTTGACAAAAATCTGTACAAACATCCAAAAATTCGAAGTTAATTTCAACTAAAATTACTCAAATGCAGCTCCTCTATAAAAAAAACCTAACATAATCCAGAAAAATCGAAGTTGGGATCAACAAAATTTTATAAAATATGACAAAAATCTGTACAAAAATCCAAAAATTCGAAGTTAATTACAACTAAAATTACGCAAATGCAGCTCCTCTATACAAAAAACCTAACATAATCCCGAAAAATCGAAGTAGGTTTAAACAAAATTTTTTAAAATTTGACAAAAATCTGTACAAAAATCCAAAAATTCGAAGTTATTTTAAACTAAAATAACTCAAATGCAGCTCCTCTATCAAAAGAACCTAACAAAATCCAGAAAAATCGAAGTTGGGTTCAACAAAATTTTATAAAATTTGACAAAAATCTGTACAAAAATCCAAAAATTCGAAGTTAATTACAACTAAAATTACGCAAATGCAGCTCCTCTATCCAAAAAACCTAACATAATCCAGAAAAATCGAAGTTGGTTTCAACAAAATTTTTTAAAGTTTGACAAAAATCTGTACAAAAATCCCAAAATTCGAAGTTAATTTAAACTAAAATTACTCAAATGCAGCTCCTCTATAAAAAAAACCTAACATAATCCAGAAAAATCGAAGTTGGGTTCAACAAAATTTTATAAAATTTGTCAAAAATCTGTACAAAAATCCAAAAATTCGAAGTTAATTACATCTAAAATTACGCAAATGCAGCTCCTCTATCCAAAAAACCTAACATAATCCAGAAAAATCGAAGTTGGTTTCAACAAAATTTTTTAAAGTTTGACAAAAATCTGTACAAAAATCCCAAAATTCGAAGTTAATTTAAACTAAAATTACTCAAATGCAGCTCCTCTATAAAAAAAACCTAACATAATCCAGAAAAATCGAAGTTGGGTTCAACAAAATTCTATAAAATTTGACAAAAATCTGTACAAAAATCCAAAAATTCGAAGTTATTGCAACTAAAATTACGCAAATGCAGCTCCTCTATCCAAAAAACCTAACATAATCCAGAAAAATCGAAGTTGGTTTCAACAAAATTTTTTAAAGTTTGACAAAAATCTGTACAAAAATCCCAAAATTCGAAGTTAATTTAAACTAAAATTACTCAAATGCAGCTCCTCTATCAAAAAAACTTTACATAATCCAGAAAAATCGAAGTTGGTTTCAACAAAATTTTTTAAAATTTGACAAACATCTGAACAAAAATCCAAAAATTCGAAGTTATTTTCAACTAAAATTACTCAAATGCAGCTCCTCTATCAAAAAAACCTAACAAAATCCAGAAAAATCGAAGTTGGTTTCAACAAAATTTTTTAAAATTTGACAAACATCTGTACAAAAATCCAAAAATTCGAAGTTAATTTAAACTAAAATTACTCAAATGCAGCTCCTCTATCAAAAAAACCTAACATAATCCAGAAAAATCGAAGTAGGTTTCAACAAAATTTTTTAAAATTTGACAAAAATCTGTACAAAAATCCAAACATTCGAAGTAATTTTCAACTAAAATTAATCAAATGCAGCTCCTCTATCAAAAAAACCTAACATAATCTCGAAAAATCGAAGTAGATTTAAACAAAATTTTTTAAAATTTGACAAAAATCTGTACAAAAATCCAAAAATTCGAAGTTATTTTAAACTAAAATAACTCAAATGCAGCTCCTCTATCAAAAAAACCTAACAAAATCCAGAAAAATCGAAGTTGGTTTCAACAAAATTTTTTAAAATTTGACAAACATCTGTACAAAAATCCAAAAATTCGAAGTTAATTTAAACTAAAATTACTCAAATGCAGCTCCTCTATCAAAAAAACCTAACATAATCCAGAAAAATCGAAGTAGGTTTCAACAAAATTTTTTAAAATTTGTCAAAAATCTGTACAAAAATCCAAACATTCGAAGTTATTTTGAACTAAGATTAATCGAATGCAGCTCCTCTATCAAAAAAACCTATCATAATCCAGAAAAATCGAAGTTGGGTTCAACAAAATTTTATAAAATTTGACAAAAATGTGTACAAAAATCCAAAAATTCGAAGTTATTTTCAACTAAAATTACTCAAATGCAGCTCCTCTATCAAAAAAACTTTATATAATCCAGAAAAATCGAAGTTGGTCTCAACAAAATTTTTTAAAATTTGACAAAAATCTGTACAAAAATCCAAAAATTCGAAGTTATTTTAAACTAAAATAACTCAAATGCAGCTCCTCTATCAAAAAAACCTAACAAAATCCAGAAAAATCGAAGTTGGTTTCAACAAAATTTTTTAAAATTTGACAAACATCTGTACAAAAATCCAAAAATTCGAAGTTAATTTAAACTAAAATTACTCAAATGCAGCTCCTCTATCAAAAAAACCTAACATAATCCAGAAAAATCGAAGTAGGTTTCAACAAAATTTTTTAAAATTTGACAAAAATCTGTACAAAAATCCAAACATTCGCAGTTATTTTCAACTAAAATTACTCAAATGCAGCTCCTCTATCAAAAAAACCTAACATAATCCAGAAAAATCGAAGTAGGTTTCAACAAAATTTTTTAAAATTTGACAAAAATCTGTACAAAAATCCAAAAATTCGAAGTTAATTTAAACTAAAATTACTCAAATGCAGCTCCTCTATCAAAAAAACCTAACATAATCCAGAGAAATCGAAGTTGGGTTCAACAAAATTCTATAAAATTTGACAAAAATCTGTACAAAAATCCAAAGATTCGAAGTTATTGCAACTAAAATTACGCAAATGCAGCTCCTCTATCCAAAAAACCTAACATAATCCAGAAAAATCGAAGTTGGTTTCAACAAAATTTTTTAAAGTTTGACAAAAATCTGTACAAAAATCCCAAAATTCGAAGTTAATTTAAACTAAAATTACTCAAACGCAGCTCCTCTATCAAAAAAACCTAACATAATCCAGAAAAATCGAAGTGGGTTTCAACAAAAATTTTTAGAATTTTACAAAAATCTGTACAAAAATCCAAAAATTCGAAGTTAATTTCAACTAAAATTACTCAAATGCAGCTCCTCTATCAAAAAAACCTAACATAATCCAGAAAAATCGAAGTTGGTTTCAACAAAATTTTATAAAATTTTACAAAAATCTGTACAAAAATCCAAAAATTCGAAGTTATTTTCAACTAAAATTACTCAAATGCAGCTCCTCTATCAAAAAAACCTAACATAATCCAGAAAAATCGAAGTTGGTTTCAACAAAAATTTTTAAAATTTTACAAAAATCTGTACAAAAATCCAAAAATTCGGAGTTAATTTAAACTAAAATTACTCAAATGCAACTCCTCTATCAAAAAAACCTAACATAATCCAGAGAAATCGAAGTTGGTTTCAACAAAATTTTTTAAAATTTGACTAAAATCTGTTCAAGAATCCAAAAATTCGAAGTTAATTTCACCTAAAATTACTCAAATGCAGCTCCTCTATCAAAAAACCTAAAATAATCCAGAAAAATCGAAGTTGGTTTCAACAAAATTTTTTAAAATTTGACAAAAATCTGTACAAAAATCCAAAAATTCGAAGTTATTTTCAACTAAAATTACTCAAATGCAGCTCCTCTATCAAAAAAACTTTATATAATCCAGAAAAATCGAAGTTGGTCTCAACAAAATTTTTTAAAATTTGACAAAAATCTGTACAAAAATCCAAAAATTCGAAGTTATTTTAAACTAAAATAACTCAAATGCAGCTCCTCTATCAAAAAAACCTAACAAAATCCAGAAAAATCGAAGTTGGTTTCAACAAAATTTTTTAAAATTTGACAAACATCTGTACAAAAATCCAAAAATTCGAAGTTAATTTAAACTAAAATTACTCAAATGCAGCTCCTCTATCAAAAAAACCTAACATAATCCAGAAAAATCGAAGTAGGTTTCAACAAAATTTTTTAAAATTTGACAAAAATCTGTACAAAAATCCAAACATTCGCAGTTATTTTCAACTAAAATTACTCAAATGCAGCTCCTCTATCAAAAAAACCTAACATAATCCAGAAAAATCGAAGTAGGTTTCAACAAAATTTTTTAAAATTTGACAAAAATCTGTACAAAAATCCAAAAATTCGAAGTTAATTTAAACTAAAATTACTCAAATGCAGCTCCTCTATCAAAAAAACCTAACATAATCCAGAGAAATCGAAGTTGGGTTCAACAAAATTCTATAAAATTTGACAAAAATCTGTACAAAAATCCAAAGATTCGAAGTTATTGCAACTAAAATTACGCAAATGCAGCTCCTCTATCCAAAACACCTAACATAATCCAGAAAAATCGAAGTTGGTTTCAACAAAATTTTTTAAAGTTTGACAAAAATCTGTACAAAAATCCCAAAATTCGAAGTTAATTTAAACTAAAATTACTCAAATGCAGCTCCTCTATCAAAAAAACCTAACATAATCCAGAAAAATCGAAGTGGGTTTCAACAAAAATTTTTAGAATTTTACAAAAATCTGTACAAAAATCCAAAAATTCGAAGTTAATTTCAACTAAAATTACTCAAATGCAGCTCCTCTATCAAAAAAACCTAACATAATCCAGAAAAATCGAAGTTGGTTTCAACAAAATTTTATAAAATTTTACAAAAATCTGTACAAAAATCCAAAAATTCGAAGTTATTTTCAACTAAAATTACTCAAATGCAGCTCCTCTATCAAAAAAACCTAACATAATCCAGAAAAATCGAAGTTGGTTTCAACAAAAATTTTTAAAATTTTACAAAAATCTGTACAAAAATCCAAAAATTCGGAGTTAATTTAAACTAAAATTACTCAAATGCAGCTCCTCTATCAAAAAAACCTAACATAATCCAGAGAAATCGAAGTTGGTTTCAACAAAATTTTTTAAAATTTGACTAAAATCTGTTCAAGAATCCAAAAATTCGAAGTTAATTTCACCTAAAATTACTCAAATGCAGCTCCTCTATCAAAAAACCTAAAATAATCCAGAAAAATCGAAGTTGGTTTCAACAAAATTTTTTAAAATTTGACAAAAATCTGTACAAAAATCCATACATTCGAAGTTATTTTCAACTAAAATTACTCAAATGCAGCCCTCTATCAAAAAAACTTAACATAATCCAGAAAAATAGAAGTTGGTTTCAACAAAATTTTTTATAATTTGACAAAAATCTGTACAAAAATCAAAAAATTCGAAGTTATTTTCAACTAAAATTACTCAAATGCAGCTCCTCTATCAAAAAAACTTTATATAAACCAGAAAAATCGAAGTTGGTCTCAACAAAATTTTTTAAAATTTGACAAAAATCTGTACAAAAATCCAAAAATTCGAAGTTATTTTAAACTAAAATAACTCAAATGCAGCTCCTCTATCAAAAAAACCTAACAAAATCCAGAAAAATCGAAGTTGGTTTCAACAAAATTTTTTAAAATTTGACAAACATCTGTACAAAAATCCAAAAATTCGAAGTTAATTTAAACTAAAATTACTCAAATGCAGCTCCTCTATCAAAAAAACCTAACATAATCCCGAAAAATCGAATTAGGTTTAAACAAAATTTTTTAAAATTTGACAAAAATCTGTACAAAAATCCAAAAATTCGAAGTTATTTTAAACTAAAATAACTCAAATGCAGCTCCTCTATCAAAAAAACCTAACAAAATCCAGAAAAATCGAAGTTGGTTTCAACAAAATTTTTTAAAATTTGACAAACATCTGTACAAAAATCCAAAAATTCGAAGTTAATTTAAACTAAAATTACTCAAATGCAGCTCCTCTATCAAAAAAACCTAACATAATCCAGAAAAATCGAAGTAGGTTTCAACAAAATTTTTTAAAATTTGACAAAAATCTGTACAAAAATCCAAACATTCGAAGTTATTTTCAACTAAAATTAATCAAATGCAGCTCCTCTATCAAAAAAACCTATCATAATCCAGAAAAATCGAAGTTGGGTTCAACAAAATTTTATAAAATTTGACAAAAATCTGTACAAAAATCAAAAAATTCGAAGTTATTTTCAACTAAAATTACTCAAATGCAGCTCCTCTATCAAAAAAACTTTATATAAACCAGAAAAATCGAAGTTGGTCTCAACAAAATTTTTTAAAATTTGACAAAAATCTGTACAAAAATCCAAAAATTCGAAGTTATTTTAAACTAAAATAACTCAAATGCAGCTCCTCTATCAAAAAAACCTAACAAAATCCAGAAA
Organism: Andrena trimmerana; assembly: GCA_951215215.1. Taxonomy (NCBI): domain Eukaryota; kingdom Metazoa; phylum Arthropoda; class Insecta; order Hymenoptera; family Andrenidae; genus Andrena; species Andrena trimmerana. The sequence goes on from OX578060.1 coordinate 73,970,704, forward strand.
AATCGAAGTTGGTTTCAACAAAATTTTTTAAAATTTGACAAACATCTGTACAAAAATCCAAAAATTCGAAGTTAATTTAAACTAAAATTACTCAAATGCAGCTCCTCTATCAAAAAAACCTAACATAATCCAGAAAAATCGAAGTAGGTTTCAACAAAATTTTTTAAAATTTGACAAAAATCTGTACAAAAATCCAAACATTCGCAGTTATTTTCAACTAAAATTACTCAAATGCAGCTCCTCTATCAAAAAAACCTAACATAATCCAGAAAAATCGAAGTAGGTTTCAACAAAATTTTTTAAAATTTGACAAAAATCTGTACAAAAATCCAAAAATTCGAAGTTAATTTAAACTAAAATTACTCAAATGCAGCTCCTCTATCAAAAAAACCTAACATAATCCAGAAAAATCGAAGTAGGTTTAAACAAAATTTTTTAAAATTTCACAAAAATCTGTACAAAAATCCAAAAATTCGATGTTATTTTCAACTAAAATTACTCAAATGCAGCTCCTCTATCAAAAAAACCTAACATAATCCAGAAAAATCGGAGTTGGTTTCAACAAAATTTTTTAAAATTTTACCAAAATCTGTACAAAAATCCAAAAATTCGAAGTTAATTTAAACTAAAATTACTCAAATGCAGCTCCTCTATCAAAAAAACCAAACATAATCCAGAAAAATCGAAGTTGGTTTCAACAAAATTTTTTAAAATTTGACAAAAATCTGTACAAAAATCCAAAAATTCGAAGTTATTTTCAACTAAAATTACTCAAATGCAGCTCCTCTATCAAAAAAACTTTACATAATCCAGAAAAATCGAAGTTGGTGTTACGTATGTGGAATTTTCCCATACGCTGCTCTCAAGCATTTTTTCGAGCTCGCGTCTGCGAAGGGAAAACGCCCTAAAATCCTTTCCGTTTATCAAACACACTAAGGGGGGTCATGATCTCGGCCATCTGGATCACGACCATGGGAACGGGAGTGACACGACGACGACCCGGAAGGATTTCCTTATATGGAAATTTCTAATGCATCCCAACTCATTTTTGGGACTATATAAACCCTTTGGTTTCTACCCTCGTTGGTTAAAAGCTATAGAGTCACGCGTAGAGTAACGTCGTGTCACGCTCGTACAGAGTTGGGTAAGATCGAGCTAAAGTCTCCCTCAGAATCAAAGTTAATCTTATAGGATCCGCGAGTTCGGTTTATATTCTATTTGGCACTTTGAAATAGCCACTCGTACGTCCCCGCATCGCCAGTGCGTCAACACCGTGCAAACTAGTGGTAACTACACACCTTTATTTATTACTTCATCGCGACACTTACATTTGTACCTTAATTGATTATTCAATATATGAATGGTGTTCACGTATAAATCGAGTAGATTCGTTAAACCCATCTTTACCCAGCGATCCTTATAATATTAGTAGCACTCACCCACTGATACAGCTTTACCGCTCGAGTTGTATCAAACATAAAATAAGAGTTACGAGGCATTACTAACATTTCCCGCGACTCCCTGATCAAGCATCAGGTTCGTTCGCAACCCTTTAACCAAAACAAAGCATCTTCTCCAACCCAGTGGCTCCCCGATTTCGCATCGGGTTCGTCCACGAAACCTTACCCTCCTACGGCTCCCTGATTTCGCATCAGGTTCGTCCGTATCCTACAGCTCCCTGGTTTCGCATCAGGTTCGTCTGTAAATCTACCAACTTCCGAACAGCTCCCTGGTTTCGCACCAGGTTCGTCTGTGAATAATCCAACCTCCTAACAGCTCCCTGGTTTCGCACCAGGTTTGTCTGTGAACTCTATCCTAGTGACTCCCCGATTTCGCATCGGGTTCGTTCACGACGTTTTACCCTCCTGCGGCTCCCTGATTTCGCATCAGGTTCGTCCGCGTGTGACTCCATTCCTAGAGGCTCCCTGATTTCGCATCAGGTTCGTCCTCGCCGTCAACAATCCTAGCGGCTCCCTGATTTCGCATCAGGTCCGTCCGCGCACCTAACTAACAAACTCATAAACCATATTCCCTGGGAAATACCCTTCTCGCCGGCCTCTCGCGTTGCTGCAGCCCCGGCTCGTAACAGAACTGGTGACAGCGGTGGGATGCTACTGCATTAGAATCGCCGTAAAATTTGGGTTTTTAAATACGTTAAAATCAGTCGTAATTTAGTATTGACAATATACTAGTTTTCTCTAGTCAAGTCACTTAGTAATTTTCAAAATGACAAACACACAGGCGAACATCTCTTCTAACGACATTATGAACCTGACAGTTTCAATTGCAAACTCAATGTCACTCTTGACACAACGGACATGTATACAAAACATTACTATGTCAATTCCGACCTTCGACGGCGAAAGTCCACCCTTGACGCGCTTTGTACAAAACGTGGAAGACGGGTTAACTTTGATTCCGGAGGGTACGGAAGCCGAGTATCTTGCGATAATTCTAACGAAGCTGATCGGTCCAGCACGTAGGTGCACGTTAGAGCATAAATTTAACTCTGTGAAGACGTTAGTCCAACATCTAAAAAAGAGATTCGCGCCGGGAAGAAGTTTGTCATATTTCCAAGTAGAAATCGCAAAATTACATATTCGCGAAGGAGAAAGTCTGCGACAATACGTCGACAGAACCAGCCACCTCGTTTATTGTGCGCGCGGAGCTATTCGGGAAAGGTACCTGGACCACGCTGAAGATTTCGTCAAAGAAATGGAAAAAGACGTCAAAGAAAACTTCATCGATGGTTTACCGGATCGAGTTTCCTGGAAAGTGTCGGCCCAGATTCAAGACATCAAAACACTTGAGCAAGCTTACGACGCCGTGCTGCAGATAGACCGAAAATTAAGGAATCGACGACAGTCTCCCCGTAATGAGTCACCCTCCAGGTGGTCTCGGCGAGACCATTACGCCGAAGATTCCCGCCACCACGACCGTGAAGTGTCGTATCCTCACTCTCCAAGTAGATACGACCAAAACAGGGATCGGTCTACGAGAACATCTGGTTTTGAAGAGGAACGAGAAGGACGAACACGCACGACGGCCTGGACCTTGCGTCACCGGAGCCCCTCGAAATCCCCTTCTTATCGCTCCGACTCATCGTACGCAGATGATGGAGAAAAACTTTATTCCATTCTAAAAAATCCCGATAAAAATCGCAAGCCGAGTTTATATTGCTGGCATTGCGGTACGACCGGACATGACGGAAAATCCTGTAGGAAACATCCGCGTAATCCGAGATACCAACGAGACTCGCGAGATTCGTCTGTCGAATCAAACAAGTCTTTAAACTTCGACCGCGCTCAACGTATAGGCGACACGATGAGCGGAAACAAAGAAGCTCGCCAAAGGACAGTCCGCTTCGAAGAGGAAACCTCGTCAAGGAATCACCTGCCCCACGCATCAAAACCAAGGTTCCAGAACTGGAGTCAGGAACGGGAGAATTCCTAATCGATGGTGGAGCATCCGTCAATCTAGTAGTCATCAATGTCCTGGGAGAAAAAGCAACGATAAACTCTCGGGAAGAAATCGAGTTAACCGGAATTACTGCTAATCCAATTCATACTTTAGGAACAACATTTCTCCATATTCACGAAGCTCCCGCACTTTTCTACGTTGTAAAAGAACTCGCAATAGAAGCAGATGGACTTATAGGAAGCCCATTTTTAAAACAAGAGGAGGCCGAAATTTCCTATTACCATGGGACTTTAGTGTTAAAGAACAAACCAACCCGACCTCTACGTTTTTCAAATTATCAAGACCTACCTCAGACAAAAGAACTACTGTCGCCGACCAAACATCGTATCGAAGCTAGGACATCGTAACAGATTGCTATAACAATAGCAAACCCAAGGATTAAGGAAGGATATTTACCACGTATCAAGACCCGCGAACATCTTTACATAGGGGAAGCAGTTGTGAGGAATAATAATGGAAAATGCTACGTTATGGCAACGAATACCAGCGATGCACCCCTAGACGTAGAGATAGAACCACAAACATTGGAGCCGTTTGATATCTTCGGTTCATCGGATGAAGATTTCTACCCAGCTGTGGAACACCCGTCAAAATTCAAAACTAACGAAGATAGAATACAAAAAATCTTAGAAGCCTTAAACACAAAACATTTGAACAAGGAGGAACTAGTTTTCGTTACAAATCTAGTTAGAGATTTTCCCGACCGATTTTATCTTCCTGGAGATAAACTTGAGAAGGCCTGCGACTTTAAACATTCGATCCATACATCCAGCGATATTCCAATCAACACGAGACAATATCGCTATCCTCTCATACATCAAAAGGAAATTCAAAAACAAATCAGCGCATTATTATCAAACGGTATAATTACACCTTCTAAATCTCCATACAATTCACCCTTATGGATTGTGCCGAAGAAAGAAGACGAAAACGGAGTAAAACGTTGGCGTCTAGTAATAGATTTTCGCGGCCTCAATGAAATAACCATTTCTGATAAGTATCCATTACCTCAAATCACGGAGATTTTGGATCGTTTAGCAGGAGCTAAATACTTCTCAGTCTTTGATCTGGCTAGCGGATTTCATCAAATAGAGATGGATCCAAAAGACAAAGCAAAAACAGCATTCACTACTCCAAATGGACATTACGAATTTTCTCGAATGCCTTTCGGATTAAAGAATGCACCACCCACCTTTCAACGCCTGATGGATCAAGCACTCACTGGACTTCAAGGAACAGACCTTTTTGTCTACTTGGATGACATAGTGATTTACGCATCCTCGTTACAAGAACATAATATCAAAGTCAAAAAACTACTAGACCGCCTTCGAGAACACGGATTAACCCTACAAACCAACAAATGCCAATTCCTGCGAAAGGAAGTTGCATACCTTGGACACATTATTTCAAAGGAAGGAGTAAGACCTGACCCTAGGAAATTAAAAGCCGTTCAAGATTTTCCCACACCCACTACGCAGAAGAACATTCAACAATTCTTGGGGCTCGTAGGATATTACCGAAGATTCGTTCCTAATTTCACCACAAAGGCAAAACCTTTAATTAACTTATTAGGAAAAGGCATCAAATTCAAATGGACAGAAGAACAAGACCAAAGTTTTAAGCAATTACGTAACGAACTTTGTCAACAGCCCATATTGCAGTACCCAGATTTCAGTAAACCTTTCATTGTAACAACAGATGCATCTGATTATGCTATTGGAGCTGTACTTAGCCAAGGGGAGATAGGAAACGACCTATCGATTGCCTACGCCTCCCGCAGCCTAAATAAACCCGAGAAGAATTATTCAGCTACGGAAAAGGAATGTTTGGCCATGGTTTACGCCGTAAGATACTTCAGGCCTTACATCTACGGAACTCAATTCACCCTCGTTACAGATCACAGACCACTAGTTTGGTTACATTCTGTTAAGGACCCCACTTCAAGACTTATGAAATGGAAACTCCGACTTTTAGAGTACGAGTATCAAGTTGTCCATAAATCCGGATAGACAAATAAGAACGCAGACGCATTATCACGCAACCCCACGTCTGCCTGCCTACCACTTATTCCACGAGAACTTCAGGATCCTGACTTCAAAGTCCAGATACCGAAAACAGACGCTAACGCCGAGACAATTGGGCACCGCATACGACAGTTACGACGCGACAGGGAAAACCGACCCAAGTACCGGGAGACAAGCAGCTCAGACGAAACAGAAGAAACCGCACGTGGGAACGTTCAACATTCTCCAATACTACACAAAAATCGATCTTTTCCCAGCTTATCTCAAGAGGTAACGATGCCAGATGAACGCCTGGAAACCATAAACACTTTTTCGCCCGCAGCAAATTCCACACAAATCGTCTCTTCAGATAAGGACCAGACCTCAGTCGACGATCTAATATCCTTTGAGGAGCCGACCGAAAATACCGTCATAGAAAATGCAACGAATATTCAACAAGATTTACTCAGATTTACACCGCAAGTATCATCAGAAGTCATGGATGAACTTTTACAACCCTCAATAAACCAGCTACCTGCAGGAACTACAGCCGAAGCAAGTGTGGGACAACCACCTGACAACAGGTCAACTGAACCTAGGGTCTTTGACCACACGCTCGACCCTTACCCATTCTTTACTATAGACGCCGAAAATTCAAACGACCTTGATGATCTGGAAGAGATTCCACCACACCAATCGCATACAATTGTTGCTTCTTCAAACACCTTTACCGCTGAAGAAGGACATTACGTACATTTCATTTCTGCCGACTGCAATTTAGTAAACCCCGTTGGAAAATTACTACTAGATACTGAAATAATTAATAAAACAAATCTCCTAGCAGTGCAACCAAAAATGGGACAGGTGATAATTACAGACAATGGACTATTTAAAACGTTCAGTATAATAATCTCAGACAATTTCTTTGATAAAATTAAAAGAGTAGATGTGCTCAACGGATTGAAAACTCTTCAACACACCTTGGATCAAAATTAGATTAAATCATTTCGAATTTCTGCCACTGGGGACCTTCACAAAATACCGTCCAATGAATTTTTCAAGATATTAGAAGAGGTTTTCATAGGAACAGGCCTGCAGATTATTCTATGTAACTGTACCATCACGACTCCATCCGAAGAGGACAGACAGCACATCATCAGCGAGGCTCACGACAGTTTAATTGGAGGACATAAAGGAGTAACGAAGACATACAAACGCATCCGATCTAAATTCCATTGGCCACAAATGCGCAACGACATTCAAGACTACATCCGAAGATGCCAAAGTTGTCAAGAACAGAAATTAGTCCGAGCGAAAACTCGTCAGCCGATGTTGATCACCGACACACCCATAGGAGCCTTTGATAAAATTTCCTTAGATACAGTGGGACCTTTGCCAATCACACCCAGTGGAAATAGACACATTCTCACCATTCAAGATAATCTAACAAAATATTGCATAGCCATAGCAATACCTAACATTCGAGCTGCTACAATTGCAGATGCTTTCGCTAGACATTTCATCGCAATCTACGGTACACCTCGCGCAATCCTAACGGAGAAGGGAACTAGCTTCATCGGAACTCTTATGACCAACCTATCTGAAATATTTAAAATCAAACAGATCACAACCTCGGGATATAGACCACAAACCAATGGATCTCTGGAACGAAGTCACATCGTCCTCACCGAATACCTTAAGCATTACATGGATAATTATGAAGACTGGGATTTATTAATACCGTTCGCAATGTTCTCTTACAACACATCCGTTCATGAAGCAACAAATTTCACCCCATACGAACTAATTTTTGGAAAACTAGCTCGAGAACCAAGCTCCTTTCCAATTGGCGAAAAATTAAAATCATTTGGAGACTACTTAGTAGAATTAATAACGCACATGACTAGTATTCGTAATATAGCCTCCGATAATCTAAACAAAGCAAAAATTCGTTCGAAAAATTATTACGATATCCGAGCAAAACCAGCAACGTTTAACGTAGGCGACTCGGTTTACGTACTCAAGGAACCACGAACCAGCAAATTTGATCCATACTACATTGGACCGTATCAGATAGTAGACGTGACAGACCTGAATAACGTCGTATTACGAACACACAATAAATTAATCACAAAGCATCAGGATAAACTAAAACATGCTTACTCTCCATTCACAGTTGAAACCCAACCATGATCTCCGCATATTTGCTCCTGTTGCCTCTTGCTGCCATTAGCAACAGTCAAATCATATCACCGCTTGACGAAGACACCGGACTCTTCTACGAAAAATTACCCGACATAAGAAACTTCCAATCTCAATGGCGCCTAGTCACATCTCTGGATGTCAATCGGTACCTCAGTTACGCTCCACATGTGAAGCATCATATCTTAACAATGAATCAACTCTGCACTCGTCATGATTCCATCAACTGCCTCAGCAAGGAATTGGGACCTCGATTAATCAAGAAAGAGGAAAACACCGTGCATTATAGCAATCTGATACGCACTGCAATAGGTGACACCTCATATCTTAAAACACCATCCCCACGGCGTAGTGTACCTTTCGGATTTATCGGCACTCTCAGTAAAATGCTATTCGGAACCTTATCGCAAAAGGACGCCGAATATTACAACCACGAATTAAACAAAATATACAAAGACCAACGGGAAATTGCTGAAATAATAGCAAATCAGACACATATCATAAAAGGAGAGTTTTCGACCACACATGCAAGGTTAGTTAATTTAACTCAAATCATAGCTCAACTGACAAAAACGATGGTCATACATTCTGAAGCATTACAAGAGTCTCAGTCAGATGTCAACAAACTACGTTTCGAAGCAGCTATCAGGGACTCAGTATTTGAAATAGAAAGAGGTTTAGATGACTATAGCACCAACCTACTGTTGCTAATAGACGCAATTTTGTTAGCAAAACAAGGAATTTTACACCCTGCTATTCTTTCTCCAGAGCAATTATTGAGATCAGCTCAAAAAATTAAGGAAACACTCGTGTACGAATTTCCCTTAACGCCCGAGGAACTACTCACAGAACAAATCGAAAAAATAACAGATTTAAACGTAATGTTCATCAGAGGAAGGATACTCTTTGAACTCACCATACCTCTTCTAGAACGAAAAACTTACAATTTATATAAAATATACCCCGTTCCATCGACGCACAAACTTGGAACGAAAACGGTAATTTCTTATATCCAGCCACAAACTCAGTTTATTGCAGTCTCAGTAGATGAACAACAATATTTCTCTCCAACGGAAGAATATTTAAAGACTTGCCGGTTACACCACAATCAATTTTTGGGACCAACAACTCTACCAGTATATCAAGCAGATCGACAACCAACCTGCGAATCTACATTATTATTGAACCCTACTGCAATTAATTGGAATACCTGTGCCATTAAATTAACCACACAAGCAAAACCATACTGGCAGACCTTAAATGCACCAGCTACATGGCTCTACTTCATGCCAGAAAATAAAAAGGCACAAATTTATTGCAAAGACAGGAAACCTGTAACGCAAAAAATCTCCGCCATTGGAATCTTTAAACTAGAACCCGGTTGTCAAGCAACAATAGACTCGGTACAACTGAAATCATTGGAAACCATTGACACTTCACAGAAAATTGAATACTACCCCTCCAAACCCTATAATCTATCAATAATTATACCAGAAGTTACCGAGCATCATTTCGAAGCCTTGAAAATAAATGAACAGAAAACTACGAAATGGGAGGATTTTCCGACAGCACTATCGCTTACTGAAATAGAACAACGAGCCAGGAATTTTGCAACCCACCAAACGTCTATTCGGCAAGTACAAATCTCGACTTTTTCCTCTATAGGGGGCATAATAGTAATACTGATCATAGTAACCACAATATTGGTTACGAAATGCAAAACTCAGCAGACCATCAATGTAACAAAGCCTTCTAAAGAGAACCAGGAAATAACAATAAATGTACCAAATACATCTGAAAACCACAGCCCGAGCGCCACAGTTTTCTAACGGGATGAAACTACTCCCACGAGAATCCCTCCCCTGGCACACGTACAGTTTCAGAGTGGGGGCGCGATAAGGGTTTCTTCCCTATAAAAGCGGGGCATCAGGCCCCTTAGCTTAGTACAAACCTAGCTCCCGAATGTCTAAGAACATCACTACACAGACCTCATCTGACGAGAGTACTAGGACCATAGCAGTGCAGACAGGACACCACGGATCTTGGGAAACCTCATCCCGAGTGGGTACCGTCCTAACACCAGGGCTGTATAACTGCAGCACCGGAGGAACTATCCGGAAGGGACGAAGCTCTTCGACCCGAAAGACCCACACCAAGACAGTGGGAGTCCAAACAACGGAATACATAACTCGTCAACGTATCCCGGATTGGCTAGTGCTTCGAGAAATCACCGACGATAACGTTCGTGATTGGACACCGGGAGAACCGATCATTGCAAAAAGACGCAGAAAATGAAGACCATCTTGGCACGTGACCTCGGGAAGACCTCCCGCTGTCTAGTAATGTACGTAGAGGACCCCACCACCTTCTGGGTCTCCTGGGATAAGTACGCAGAGGCAGCAAAGATCGTGTTACGCGAACTTAACATCCACATGGAGTCTATGCAACAGCTATGTCTACCAACAATGGACGGCATCAGGCCGGGACGACTCGTGACGGTAAGGTGTACCAGGAAGGGTTGGCTTCGTGGGGAGGTCATCAAAGTCAATGGAACCACCTGCACCACCTTCCTTGGCGACTATGGCATCGCTATGGACTGCCCTGTCACGGAACTGCGATCCTTGCCACCCCGGTTCCATGCCCTCCCCTGGCAGACAACAAGGATTCGGCTGAGGGGCGTCAAACTGCGATCCTGCCGACCACTCCAGAGGACGACGCAAATCGCGGAGATGGTTATGGCGAGAAGGAAGGGCCTCCTCGCAGACATCCAGCCGACAATAGACGGCATCACTGCGACGTTGGCGCTGGACCGGCTGCCCGGACAACCACCATTGGACGTCGTCGACCACTGGCTGGAGATGGGCTACGTGGTGCCCAACGACGTATAAATTATTACACCCTCAACATCTAGCGATAAGTACACTAATTACACTACACCACACTACACCCGACAATTTTCTTTCACACCTTTGCTTATGAAAGGATTTGTGGGGCGTTTTCCCTTCTTTTGAAAAGCATCACGAGAATCGCGATGTTTTGTCTTAGGGGGGAGATGTTACGTATGTGGAATTTTCCCATACGCTGCTCTCAAGCATTTTTTCGAGCTCGCGTCTGCGAAGGGAAAACGCCCTAAAATCCTTTCGTTTATCAAACACACTAAGGGGGGTCATGATCTCGGCCATCTGGATCACGACCATGGGAACGGGAGTGACACGACGACGACCCGGAAGGATTTCCTTATATGGAAATTTCTAATGCATCCCCACTCATTTTTGGGACTATATAAACCCTTTGGTTTCTACCCTCGTTGGTTAAAAGCTATAGAGTCACGCGTAGAGTAACGTCGTGTCACGCTCGTACAGAGTTGGGTAAGATCGAGCTAAAGTCTCCCTCAGAATCAAAGTTAATCTTATAGGATCCGCGAGTTCGGTTTATATTCTATTTGGCACTTTGAAATAGCCACTCGTACGTCCCCGCATCGCCAGTGCGTCAACACCGTGCAAACTAGTGGTAACTACACACCTTTATTTATTACTTCATCGCGACACTTACATTTGTACCTTAATTGATTATTCAATATATGAATGGTGTTCACGTATAAATCGAGTAGATTCGTTAAACCCATCTTTACCCAGCGATCCTTATAATATTAGTAGCACTCACCCACTGATACAGCTTTACCGCTCGAGTTGTATCAAACATAAAATAAGAGTTACGAGGCATTACTAACATTTCCCGCGACTCCCTGATCAAGCATCAGGTTCGTTCGCAACCCTTTAACCAAAACAAAGCATCTTCTCCAACCCAGTGGCTCCCCGATTTCGCATCGGGTTCGTCCACGAAACCTTACCCTCCTACGGCTCCCTGATTTCGCATCAGGTTCGTCCGTATCCTACAGCTCCCTGGTTTCGCATCAGGTTCGTCTGTAAATCTACCAACTTCCGAACAGCTCCCTGGTTTCGCACCAGGTTCGTCTGTGAATAATCCAACCTCCTAACAGCTCCCTGGTTTCGCACCAGGTTCGTCTGTGAACTCTATCCTAGTGACTCCCCGATTTCGCATCGGGTTCGTTCACGACGTTTTACCCTCCTGCGGCTCCCTGATTTCGCATCAGGTTCGTCCGCGTGTGACTCCATTCCTAGAGGCTCCCCGATTTCGCATCAGGTTCGTCCTCGCCGTCAACAATCCTAGCGGCTCCCTGATTTCGCATCAGGTTCGTCCGCGCACCTAACTAACAAACTCATAAACCATATTCCCTGGGAAATACCCTTCTCGCCGGCCTCTCGCGTTGCTGCAGCCCCGGCTCGTAACATTGGTTTCAACAAAATTTTTTAAAATTTGACAAACATCTGAACAAAAATCCAAAAATTCGAAGTTATTTTCAACTAAAATTACTCAAATGCAGCTCCTCTATCAAAAAAACCTAACATAATCCAGAAAAATCGAAGTTGGTTTCAACAAAATTTTTTAAAATTTGACAAAAATCTGTACAAAAATCCAAAAATTCGAAGTTAATTTAAACTAAAATTACTCAAATGCAGCTCTTCTATCAAAAAAACCTAACATAATCCAGAAAAATCGAAGTAGGTTTAAACAAAATTTTTTATAATTTGACAAAAATTTGTACAAAAATCAAAAAATTCGAAGTTATTTTCAACTAAAATTACTCAAATGCAGCTCCTCTATCAAAAAAACCTAACATAATCCAGAAAAATCGAAGTTGGCTTCAACAAAATTTTTTAAAATTTGACAAAAATCTGTACAAAAATCCAAAAATTCGAAGTTAATTTAAACTAAAATTACTCAAATGCAGCTCCACTATCAAAAAAACCTAACATAATCCAGAAAAATCGAAGTTGGTTTCAACAAAATTTTTTAAAATTTGACAAAAATCTGTACAAAAATCCAAAAATTCGAAGTTAATTTAAACTAAAATTACTCAAATGCAGCTCCTCTATCAAAAAAAACTAACATAATCCAGAAAAATCGAAGTAGGTTTAAACAAAATTTTTTAAAATTTGACAAAAATCTGTACAAAAATCCAAAAATTCGAAGTTATTTTCAACTAAAATTACTCAAATGCAGCTCCTCTATCAAAAAAACCTAACATAATCCAGAAAAATCGAAGTTGGTTTCAACAAAATTTTTTAAAGTTTGACAAAAATCTGTACAAAAATCCAAAAATTCGAAGTTAATTTCAACTAAAATTACTCGAATGCTGGTCCTCTATCAAAAAAACCTAACATAATCCAGAGAAATCGAAGTTAGTATCAACAAAATTTTTTAAAATTTGACAAAAATATGTACAAGAATCCAAAAATTCGAAGTTAATTTAAACTAAAATTACTCAAATGCAGCTCCTCTATCAAAAAACCTAACATAATCCAGAAAAATCAAAGTAGGTTTAAACAAAATTTTTTAAAATTTGACAAATATCTGTACAAAAATCCAAAAATTCGAAGTTATTTTCAACTAAAATTACTCAAATGCAGCCGTCTATCAAAAAAACTTAACATAATCCAGAAAAATCGAAGTTGGTTTCAACAACATTTTTTAAAATATGACAAAAATCTGTACAAAAATCCAAAAATTCGAAGTTAATTTAAACTAAAATTACTCAGATGCAGCTCCTCTATCAAAAAAACCTAACATAATCCAGAAAAATCGAAGTTGGTTTCAACAAAATTTTATAAAGTTTGACAAAAATCTGTACAAAAATCCAAAAATTCGAAGTAAATTTAAACTAAAATTACTCAAATGCAGCTTGTTTGAGATTCGGTAGTTCCGATCTCCGCCTCACCCAACTCACCGCAGCACCTCCTGGACCGCGGAACGACAAGCCCGATCCACAATCAATGCACCAATCAGCTGTCAGCGACAGAACGCTCAGCCAATCGCATTTCCCCACGTCGCGCGATCCTCCAGACTTTGGAGAAGACGACTAACGGAAATCGATTGGCCATATTGATTCTCATTCTCGTTCACGTAGAGTACCAAAGTAGACGCGTCGGTTTCACTGAACGTTTCGTCTCAAGTAACTCGTGAATTCTCAAGGAACTGCTCGTTTCTTGTGCTCACATCACATTTTCTCACCGCTCACACGCTTTTTCTCGTCCTCAAAATTCATCTCGGCTTTTGATTGTGGATCGTGGTAAAGTGCGCGGCCACGTGTTAATCGCGACTCGTCTCAGCGAGACTATAATTTCTTACCTGCACTACGTGCCCTTTTTCACTCACGTGTAACACTTTTTACGATCAGACTCACTCCGCGAGTGTGCAATAAGTAGTAAGAGTAAGCCGGTTCTAACGCAGGTCCTCTGAGGGGAGCGCGGGGGCGGGGGAGGAAGTGAGGGCGCGCGGGGGAGCGCGGCGGAGGGAAACATGGGCGCGGGGTCTGCGGGGAGAGGAAGACAGGTTGCGCGCGCACGAGCCGCGGAGTGGGGGAAGCCGCGATGATGGAGGGGATCAGTTCGGGCCGAGCCGCCGCGGAGACCTCTCCAGACCGGACCCACCGTGGAAAATTTTTTAAAGGGAGGGGACAGCCCCTGAAAAAATTTCTGGGGCGGGCCGAGTCTGAAAAATCTTTTTTCCCCAAATATTTTTTCTAAACCAATATGTGATGGAATTTTCCCACAGGCGAACACAGAGAAATAATAATTTATTTTTCATCGTACGATGTCGGGAAAGATCGGCTTTTTGCAAACCATGTATTCCGAGGAGGGAAAGAGAGAGCATTACTTTAAAAAGCTAAATTCGAGAGAGGGAAAAGAGACAGCGCTACTTGGTGGTACAATAGCATGCATTCTACAGCTAACAAGTTTTCGAAGCGTTCCGATTCAGCGTCGCAGCGTTTCGCGCGATCTCGCGTAATTCGATTCCTCTGGAGCGGTCATGCAGGATGATGTCGCATGGCAGCGCGAAGAACGAAATATGATTATGCGGCGTCAGCAGAAATCTTTTTTCAACGCCGAGAAATAATAATTATTAAAACGACGAATCTTAAAATTACGTGGCGAGGAGGAGGACGGGTAAATAAAATTGAGTACAATGAAATACGTTTAAGAATATATATTTTAAAATTGAAAGAATATGAATATGAATATGTGTATATATATATATATATATATATAAAAATGACAAATTAATAATATAAAAATAGAATATAAATATAAAAATAATATAAATAGAATTTAAGAATAAAATAAGAAATATAATAATAATATACAATAAAAATAATAAAAAATAGAAATATAAAAAATAGAAAAAATAAAAGAATACATAAATAGTAAAATATATAAAATGAAAGAAAAAATATAAAAAATAAAAACTATTGGGGAGGTGGCGATGCGGATGATGACGGTGATGGGGATGATAGCGGTGATGGGGATGATGGCGGTGATGGTGGGTGTGATGGCGGTGATGGTGGCGATGGTGAGGGGGACGATGGTGGCGATGGTGGTGATGGTGACTGTGGTGATGGGAGCCGCGGCTGCCGCAGGGGCCCCATTTGCCGATATGGCACCCACGGCCGCCGTAGCCTTTCCACCATCGCAGAACCATGCACCAGCCCTGACTGTCGGCGCATCCGCGGCTCCTGAGGGGGCACCACTGGGGGCGCATTCTCCGCCATGATCTGCGCCAAAATCGCCAGCTGCTCCCACAACAGTTCATAATTCTAGAACACATACACAAACATCGTTATAATTAAGCACAAACATCGTTATAATTAAGCACATAAATAAACACAATAAACATGAAGCATACACACCATTGAAGGGTGAGGCGAAGCCGGCGATGAAGGTGGTGATGGTGATGATGGTGGTGGCGAGTCCTAGAAGATAGAAATCCATGATATAATATTAACACAACCACCTGATTTGATCTCACTCGATTTCAACTGTTAAACGTGATAAATGTTAAAATATTGCAAAGTACATACCTTGGGGCTCCCCTCCGGGGCGATTCGTTCCAATCCCATTTTCACAAAAAAAGCACAGTAATCTCAAAAACATCTGTAGCTGTCAAGCTTTTGAAGACAACTGGTCCCGCAACGTTCATACAAATTGTCACCCATGCCTAAAGTTGCATATGTTGCAAAATAGGATGCCTTTGTTCTTCACCTTCTTCTACACTGGCCACCCCCTCCTTCTATGTGCTCCACCTACATTTTCACTGACCATCTTTATCGAATTACACACGATCGCGCGAAACGCTGCGACGCTGAATCGGAACGCTTCGAAAACTTGTTAGCTGTAGAATGCATGCTATTGTACCACCAAGTAGCGCTGTCTCTTTTCCCTCTCTCGAATTTAGCTTTTTAAAGTAATGCTCTCTCTTTCCCTTCTCGGAAGACGCGGTGTGTAAAAAGCCGATCTTTCCCGATCGCAGCGTTTCGCGCGATCTCGCGTAATTCGATTCCTCTGGAGCGGTCATGCAGGATGATGTCGCATGGCAGCGCGAAGAACGAAATATGATTATGCAGCGTCAGCAGAAATCTTTTTTCAACGCCGAGAAATAATAATTATGAAAACGACGAATCTTAAAATTAGGCGGTGAGGAGGATAACGGATGAATAAAATGGAGAAATAATATACGTTTAAGAATATATATTGTTACAAATCATAAAATTAAAAGAATATAATTTAAGATTTTGTACTACGAGCATCATCTACAATATGATTGATTGCACATGCTAGCAATTCACAATCGATCAATGAATGCTGTTCGAAGTGTTCGCTTTCAGAAATTAATTTTACATAATCTGTTGGCGCGGTAGCGCTACGTAAAACGTCTACGAAAGTGGCATATTTACTGCTTACGGAGTACATATTTTCAGCTAGCCACGTGTACATATGTTCAATGCAATAATTGTACGTGAATAGTTTACACATCGTGGCTTCAGTCATATATATGACAACGCGATTATCGGTGATTTTAATAAGTTGATCATCATGCATACGCGGGAATTCGATTCGTAAATGATCAATTTCGATGTGAGTTTGGGGCGATGTTGCGTTGCTGCGTAATCGTTGGAGTATATCCACCTCGTTTTGTAGCAGGAGCTTCCACGTAGACATTGAAAAGCTTAACTCGCTGCCTTTATTGTCGGCTATGGCGATCTCGACGCGGCACGAATCCATATCAATGCGAATTCCAATAGTTAGACGTTTATAAGCTGTTGCGGTCAGTGGATAATCGCGTCCTAGGATCCGAACGATTGATGGTTTCCGTGTTTCCATCGTTTTTAATGATACGGATCCAGAACTGTAAGAAACAAGTACATGAAATTGATACTTCGGTCGTTTGCGTTTACAGTGAATGAAGTAAATGAAAAGTGTATAGTAACGCGTACATACCTCATATTGGATTGTTGTTGTTGTTGGCATT
This sequence comes from Andrena trimmerana, assembly GCA_951215215.1. Classification (NCBI taxonomy): domain Eukaryota; kingdom Metazoa; phylum Arthropoda; class Insecta; order Hymenoptera; family Andrenidae; genus Andrena; species Andrena trimmerana. The sequence continues at coordinate 73,987,776 of OX578060.1, forward strand.
TATTTGGAAACCCACCATCGTTGCCGGCTGCGCAGGATGAATCGTTTAAGCTGCGTTTGTACATTTTTGATGTGCACTATATTTTTTATGGAGTACCGGCTGTTCCGCCAAAGTCACTGAGCGATTGATGGAATAGCATCCGAGAGCTCGGCTTAAATAGAGGTGCAATTGCTTCCCCCACCACAGCATTTTATTCTAAAGCTACCACTTTTCCATAATGTTTTTCAATCTTAGCGTATCGCGCGAGATGATGTCATTTTTTTTTTTGCAATGCTAATGTAACATGATACTTTTGAGAACGTAGAATCTTAGAATTCTGGGTCAGCAGAAACAATGATTCTTAGAAATAGGTGTCAGCCGAAACAACGATTCTTAGAAAATAGGTGTCAGCAGAAAATTTGTTGGACGATCTCGCGCGCTAATTCGTCATACGCGTGCATCATAGAAAGAATTATGCTGCATCGACAGAAACTGCATAGAACCATATTAGGATGGATCGCCATTTTTTTCCATGCAATGCATTTGAGAGAGGGGGTACGCTAAAAGAGTAAGACAGACATAACAAATCATGCATAAAAACGTGCTGTAAACTGTGCAAAGCTTCAATTTGTTGTAACACATTGCACAGATTACAGCCATGGAAGAATTCGCGCAAGTAGAACGTCAATTGTTGGATCAATCTGCACGATTGATTTCCCAGGAAGAGTACCTCGCGTGGGAAGAACGGTGCAACGAGTGCATCGAATCGTTGGAAGAACAGAGCCGCGTAAAACGTCCTCGATTATCGATCGGTGTTCGACAATCCGTGGTTGCTCGAATCGCACGTCTCGAAGGATTGAAACATTCGTTGCGTGGCCGTTTCGTGCGCGAAGGTGCCGGACATTCGAGCACAGGACTTTTGTGGCGTGAAATAGACGCTGCGTTCGAAAGCCGCGTATTAACTGGTGCCGTGTTAAATTCGAACTACATCGAGCCGCGTAACTTCCTTCAGGATGCGGCGACCATCGTGCTGGAGCATGTGCAAAGTGCTCTGAGGAAACGTCGAAGCCTCAAAGTGAACACGGTGTTCAACGGCGAATTTGTGACAGGTGACAAGCATGCTTGCAAAAGCATCAATACCCGAAACTGCGAACTCTTCCGCACATCCGATCTACAGGAGTGGTATCAGCGATGCGTCGTCGAACCCACCCTGGCATCGCTGGAAGAGTTCCAGGAACGCGACAGCGGATGGGCATTGGCGAGGATTCTCAACCTCATCGTCAATGTCAATAAGTACAATCCGCTGCGCGCGGGATGTCACTGCAAGTTACCGCGGGAATTGTTGCTGAAGAAGGCTACGATTAGCGTGCAATCTCCGAACAATGCGTGTTTCGCGTGGGCGGTGGTCGCCGCCCTCCATCCTACCGAACGAGACACCGCGCGCCCAAGTTCATATCCCGACTATGCGTCCGTGCTAAATCTCGAGGGTATTGAGTTCCCGATGTCTCTGGGACAGATCGGGAAGTTTGAACGGCAGAACGACATCTCCATCAACGTGTACAGCTTCGAGATGGAGATGGAGAAGTCGAAGAATGGCTCCACAGTCTTCCCGCTGCGCCTCACCAACCAAAAGAGGGATCGGCATGTAAACTTGCTCTACACACCGAATCAAGAGCACGGCGATGTAGGACATTTTGTATGGATCAAGAACTTGTCCCGGCTGGTGAGCGCGCAGCTGAGCAGACACGAAAAAAAGAAATTCATCTGTGACCGGTACGTATATAAAACTTGTGAAATGTTAAAAATGTCTCACGGAAAAAAATTAAATAAAAAAATTATGTTTTTGTAGATGTATGCACTATTTCGGATCTACCCAGAAGTTGGAGCTTCATACAGTGGACTGCGGCAAGATGAACGATTGCGCCATCCTGCTGCCCAGCGAAGGCAACAACTTGCTGCGTTTCGGCAACCACGGTATGAAGGAGCGGCTCCCCTTCGTGGTGTATGCAGATCTCGAATGCATCATCGAGAAAACAGAGGACAGCCGCCAAATCGAAGACAATAAATTACACACGTATCAACACCATAAAGTTCATAGTATAGCCTATTATATGCATTGCTCGTATGATACATCGCTGTCGACGTATCGATGTCGCCGCGACGCGGATTGTGTTTCATGGTTCGTAGACGAACTAAAAAATTTTGCAAACTTCGCCAAACCCATCTTGTCTAGTAATGTTCCCATGCTGGATTTAACTCCTGAACAGTGGATGACATTTCGTGATGCAACACACTGTCATATTTGCGAAGAACCATTCAAGGCTAGCGATGTACGAGTTCGCGATCATTGTCATCTCTCCGGACGATTCAGAGGCCCAGCACATTCGGAGTGCAATTTAAATTATAAAAACGCATTTTACATCCCTATAGTTTTCCATAATTTATCCGGCTACGATTCGCATTTCATCATCGAGAAAATAGCTACCGCTTTCGAAGGTCACGTAGACGTATTGCCTATTACTAAAGAAAAGTACATTTCATTCACAAAAAATGTCAAAGATACGGCTGAATCAGACTCGCGAAAGTATATTAAATTGCGATTCATCGATTCATACAAATTTCTCAATACCAGTCTCGACAAATTAGCATCTTTTCTGAGCACAGATCAATTAAAAATTTTACGATCCAAATTTGAAACATTATCGGCCGAAGATTTCAATTTATTGACGCGAAAGGGTGTCTTTCCATATGAATACCTTGATTGCGCGAACAAACTGCAGGATCCATGCTTACCGCCGCGCGAGTCATTTTACAGTTCGTTAACGGGTGAAACTGTATCCGAGACCGATTACGCGCACGCCGAGACTGTCTGGCAGCGTTTCGGGATTAGAACCTTGGGCGAATACAGCGACTTGTATTTGAAAACAGATGTCTTGTTATTGGCAGATATTTTTGAAAATTTTCGCGAAAGTTGTATCAAGAGCTACGGATTAGATTCAGCACATTATTATACTTTACCTGGTTTCACCTGGGATGCAATGCTAAAACACACCAAAATTACATTCGAATTGCTCACAGACATCGATATGGTCATGTTTATCGAACGTGGTATACGCGGGGGCTTAAGCCAATGTTCCGGAAGATACGCACATGCCAATAACAAGTACATGTCATCTTACGACACATCGGAAGAGTCGTCGTACTTGATGTACTTTGACGTGAACAATTTGTATGGATGGGCAATGTGTCAACCCCTGCCACACGCTAAATTTCAATGGGTCGAAGATATTGTAAATTTTGACGTATCTTCGATCGCTGTCGATTCGCCCACGGGATACATTCTCGAGGTAGATCTGGAATATCCGCAACGTCTGCACGACGCTCACGCCGATCTACCGTTCTGCCCGACGCGTGCCAAACCACCTGGCAGCAGGCAGGACAAGTTACTCGCGACGGTATACGATAAGCAGCGTTACGTTATTCATTATCGCAACCTGCAGCAGTGCACGCGTCACGGTCTTCGTATTACAAAGATACACCGCGTGCTTCAATTCGCTCAATCTCCCTGGCTCCGCGATTACATCGAACTAAATACACGGTTTAGAACAAGCGCGACAAACGACTTTGAAAAAAATTTGTATAAATTGATGAACAACGCTGTATTCGGTAAAACTATGGAAAATGTGCGAAATCACGTGGATGTAAAACTTTTGACACATTGGGAAGGGCGATATGGCGCGGAGGCAATGATCGCGAAACCGAATTTCCACAGCAGAAGTGTTTTTTCGGAAAATTTAATAGCTGTTGAATTGCGAAAACTCGAGGTGAAATTCAACAAACCGATATACGTGGGTATGTGCATTCTGGACATATCAAAAATTTGTTTGTATGAATTTCACCACGAGTACATGTCTCCCCTGCACGCTCAAAATTGTAAAATTCTATACACCGACACTGACAGCCTCATTTATCACATTCGATGCGACGATATCTACGAGACCATGAAACACAATATCGATAGATTCGACACAAGCGATTATCCCATCAACAATGCATATAATATGCCGCATGTAAATAAGAAGGTTCCAGGGCTGATGAAGGACGAAAATAACGGTGCGATAATGACTGAGTTCGTAGGTCTTAGAGCGAAAATGTATGCACTTCGCGTAGACGGTAAAAAAGATACGAAAAAGGCGAAAGGCGTCAAGACCAACGTCATAGCCCGAACGATAACTTTCGACGACTACGCGCAGTGTTTGCATAGGGAGATCGAAATGGTTCGCAGACAATCATGCATACGGTCTAAATTGCATAAAGTGTACACCATTTCGGAATCCAAAATCGCTCTAAGTCCGTACGACGACAAGCGGCATATCGTACCCGATTCGACCGACACTCTACCCTGGGGACATTACAAAATTCCATTGTAAAATAGAAATTGTATTTATTATAAATAGTGGAATTATTGTATAATATAAAATTGTTCACAAAAATGTATAGAAAGTATTATTGTATTTATTAACTCATTCATATAAATAGTGGGATTAATGTGTAAAAATAAACTGTTCACTCATATATATATGTATCATTGTATTTATTGAACCATGTATTATTATTTTACAATACATTATTTTTATTTATCCAAGAATTGTGTGATTTATCAAAGCCCAGCCACTTGACGTATACCTTATCCCCCTTTCTACGCAACACTTTTTCCACTAGATACACATCAGGATCGGTGACGCGTTGCAGCTCGTGTTCGTAGAATCCTCCGGCAACAGGTTTTCCGTGGGAATCGGCGAGCAGATACGTCGCGGGATTAGTTGCCTGTACTTTGGCTATCTCGAACACCTCCGTTGTCCAATTCGGCGTATAGCCTTTATCGAAGATGGTTTTAAATTTGCTCACGCGCACAAACTCGCCCAACTTGAATCTCGCTGGAGCAGCGATCTTTAGGTTGCTGTACACGGTGGCTAGCAGCTTATCGGCGATCGCAGGGGTAACGTCGCAAGGACGCATTCCGATGGTTCTATGTTTTCGCGCGTTATACTCTGCAAGTAGACGCGGTAGCGCATCGGTCCATCTGTAGGTTCCATTGAGCGTAAACATTTTCCACATATTGTTCTTCAAAGTTCGATTGAAACGTTCCACGACGGAGGCCTTCATCACCGAATACGTCGAATAATGATTAATATCATGCTTTGTAAAGAGTTTCTGCACATCGGTGTTGTAAAATTCTTTTCCTTGATCGGTTTGCAAATTTTTCGGATATCGATCTCTAAATATCTTTGTAAACGCTTTAGTCACCTCAGCGCCACTTTTAGTCTTGAGCGGTAACGCCCACCCATACTTGCTCAGTACATCGATGACGGTGAGTATGTAGTGGTGACCCTGGTTGAATCGCGAGTATGGACGCATTTCTACAATGTCAGCTTGCCACAGATCATCGTATCCATGCACTATGACGCGCCTCCGTGGGAAATGTCTTCGAGCTGGAGCATGCAATTCCTCAACGAGTTGTCGCTTTTTGTGGCTATGGTTTTCTTTACTCTTGGATTTCGATAATGGCTTCATGTTTGATCGCAGAGGTGTCATGGACACGAATGATGCGATAATTATCGTGTACGTGCATTATGTGCTTCCCGTCGGTCCCAGGAAATTCTGGACAAGTTGCTGCTCCGTAGCAAAAGCGGTTATAGCCTCTTTAACTTTACGAATTTCGTTGGCCGGCTGTGGGATAGAATTCAACGCCTGCGATATCTTTTGAACGCTGTTTTGCAACGTCAGCATATCTTTCTGAAACACGACCAGCTTCCTCTCTAATTCTTCCTGCTGCTCTCTCAAAAATTTAATGCTCTTTTCCACGTATAGTTTATTAGCGGCATCGGTGTCAACCACCGGCTGAGCTACGCGTCGTATCTTGCGTGATTTTGCATCAAAGTCGGCACCAACCACGCAAAGAGCGTTATCTCGCATGTAATTTCGAAGCACACCGTTCCATTTGTAATAGTCCATTCTAGCTGCTCCACTCTTCTCGAGCGATACCCCAAACTTGTTGATTGGCATCTCGACGCATACTATGCACATCATCGGGGTGCGGTTTAACTTATATTATGAGGCCTATCTCGCGGAGTTCCTCGTGAATAGATAGAATTTCAGGATCATGAGAGTTGTTACCCGCCTGACGCGACGCTTCCAGCAAACGCAACCGATCCACCAGCTCGTTGGGATCGTCCCAGTGCACGTAATCGATCTTGTTATCGTTTACCACCATGGCTCGCGGTGTCCTTAGACCTTTCCCTGCTCTACTAGCCGATGCGCTAGGGAGTAGCGGTGCAATTACATGTTTGTACTTGTATCCCTTGTTGCTCAATGGGGGCTTTTTAGCGACATGATCGCGTCTGTGGGCATTCGTCGCCAGCAGTATACTTTTGTATTTTTGTTTATCGGCATCGGTGCATACAGTATCGTCAGGAATTTTCTTGAAAATCAGTTCGTAAAGGCCGACTGTTCCTCTGTATTTTACACCATCTATGATTATATTGTCATCCTTGTCTATGTCGAAAGCCTTATCCCCAAGCATCGTTTTACTATTGCTAAAGTATACACCGTACACATAGTCAATTGATGTATTCTTATCACCACTTAGGATTGCGCTCATGTATTTTTGCCCCAGCGGACCGAAATGGCTGCGAAACGTTTCTTGTCCTTCAGATGTTTGGAGTTGCTGTCTAATAGATGTTACAAACGACTCATTGGAACTAGTTTCGAAAACGTCATCATCAATGGTTGAGAGCGATTGTACACGAGGAAATGTATTTATTGGCGCGGGAGGAACGGGAGACTCGTTTGGTGTAGCATTATGCCGTTTCCGCTTCGATTGAACCGGTGTGGAGGTTACGGGTGAATATTCCGATAACGTGTGTCGTTTCCTCTTTGCCTTACGCGATGTGTTGCCTTTCGATGAGATTTTTGTTTTAGGCGTTAATGTTTCATTCTCTTCAACGTCTGTGCTCATCAGCGGTGATGTGTCAGCTTCTGTCGCTGCAGTATTTTCCACAATATGCTTTAAGGGTTCGACGATAGGTTTGAAGTATCTTTCCAACGCGACATCTTCCTCAATCTTGCCAGTCTTCAAAGCCTGATGTTTCCGGCGAATGGCTTCGCTGGTTTTTGCAATTTCCTTCGCTATTCTCTCGCGATCCTTAATCTCCAGACTATCGATATCAATCATCGTTGTATCGCAGATGTTGCTTTCCCGCCGACGTGTTGACGACAATTGACCATCTCACGGTACGGCAAACTCGTTAAATCCCTTTCTATAACGTCCATTGGACATCGCGCTATCCTTGTCTATCACCGCGAAACCATACTCCCGTTTCCAACAATTACTACACAAAGCGCAGAAATCCTCATACGTCATGTCAGTGTTTACGTGATCGTTGTACACATGTTTCAAGTTGGTACCATCCTGCTTAAACAGAATCAGCAGATTTGCATTGTCGCGTATAAGATGTTTGGGAATCTTTGCATATGTCTGACAGAGATAGAAACAGTCAACGTTCGAGTGGCGCCCCATTGCAAAGTATTCCCTTATCGTATCTTGCTTATCGCATGCCACATCATCGAAGATAAAAATAGAATTCGGAAGCGATTCGTTGGGTGGGATGACGTCACTGTTATTCGAAAACGTAAAGTAGCCAATTTCATCTATCGGAGTCAATAAATTCTCCAAATACTGATATTTCGGCTGTTGCAACGACTTGGAATACACGTACACGTTCTCGAAGCGGACACCGTGTGGACTTTCCAACAAGCTCACCAGCACGTTGGTCTTTCCACAATTTGATGGACCGCAAATTAGGCAGCGGATAGTGTTTGGTAGCATGCTACCATGTCTGCGTCTTGTTTTCGGGGACATCATTTGCGATTTATCGTCAAAATTTGTCACGCGTATCGTTACAGGTTGTCGCACGAATCGCATCCTCTCCGTGAACTGTGAAAAATGATTTTGATACGTCGAAGCGGTGACGCGCCCTATTTATAGGTCCGCGCTGAAACACGGCAGCTCAGTATTCAAAATGCTTCTGATCCTGTCGGATAATTGCGATTTTCGAGACCTAACCTCTGAACAGTTGAAATATATTCCAAAGATTATTCTACTGCGCGAGTTTGGCAGACACATTGACCAGTTGTGGGACCGACTCCCGGAGCATATAAAAGCCGATTCTGAGGTTCAGCAGCATCGTCGGTGCTTGGAACATTATAACCGCCCCTGGCAGCGAACGCATATCGACGGTCCAGCACCATTGATTAAAAACTGTAGCGAATGTCACCGACGAGAGTAAAGAAAGGTTGTGGTCTGTTAAATCGGGCGATAAACGCGCTACCTATCGAATTACATATCCCGGGATACCAGTTTTGCGGTCCAGGAACTCATCTGATAAAACGATTGGCTAGAGGTGATCGAGGCATCAATCCATTGGACGTAGCGTGTCGCGAACACGATATTGCGTATTCGCGTAGCAACGACCTCGGTGAAAGGCACGCGGCAGATAAAGTTCTCGCTGACAAAGCCCGAAAACGCATCGTTGCGCGAGACTCGACTCTGGGCGAAAGAGGTGCTGCTACAGCTATTTGGGCAACTATGAAGGCCAAGACGAAAATCGGAATGGGGATGAAAACAAAAACCCGCAAAAGGACTTCAAAGAGAGCATCGCAAAAGCGGATTCTTCCGGTGGCAAAACGGGGTGGTATATTACCACTTCTCCCGCTGCTAGGTGTTCTCGGATCGTTAGCTGGCGGAGCGGCGGGGATCGCCAAGGCGGTAAACGATAATAAGGCGGCGCAGCATCAGTTGCAGGAAATGCAACGTCATAATCGCTCCATGGAAGGCCGTGGACTTTATCTCACGCCATACAAGCGTGGACAGGGAATATCGAAACGAAAAAAAAAAAAAACGCCGAAAAGAAAATAAAAATACCCGCGGGCGTAACTACCGATGTACAATTGGAGGAGTTAGCAAAACGAATGCGTATTCCATTCTTTAGAGGTGTGTTTATGCGCAATGCATTACCAGCCGGAGGAGTACGCCGAAACGAGAGCGGTATCATAAATTTGGACAATGTTGAGGGGCCGGGGACTCATTGGGTGGCATATGTGAAGAGAGGGTGTCGAGCTATATATTTCGACAGCTTTGGGAATCTTCGACCGCCTAAGGAATTGGTACAATATCTGGATAAAGATGTTGTGAAAATCGAATACAATCGAACGTCTTATCAGAAGTACAATCAGAGCAATTGTGGACAACTATGTCTACGTTTTCTACAAACGATCGACACCAAATTTAAGCATTGACTTCCCACCACTCTGATTCAGTACTAGTCGAGCCGTGCAGCTCTGAATATGTCGCTAACATTCACTCTAACCGGCAAGAGTAGCACCCTCGCGGTAAGCTACTTTCCACCCATAGATTTGAGCGACGATGATTACGAGCTTGGCCTAACAACCTTTGAAACTTATCATACAATACCGAACATCGACTGGAGCAACGATAACTTCTACTTTGTCGTAAACTATGGCATCAAAAACAGCAGTGTTGACACCAGTCCTGAAACTATTAGGATTCCACACGGCTCCTACGAACTAGACGCCATTGCCAAGTATTTGAGACAGCGATTACTCGAGCGGTATCCTAAAAATCTCGATGACACCAGCAATGGTGACAACGATGTGTATCCTATAGTGTTGCGTCCCAACAACAACACCATGAAAAGCGAGCTGTACTGCTCGTTCGCCGTAGATTTTACGAAGCGCAATAACATTGGATCGCTACTGGGCTTCTCGACGAATCGGATATTAGAACCAGGGCGGTGGCACGAATCAGACGATCCAATTAATATCATGAACGTGAACATTATCCGCATAGAATGTAGCGTGACCGCTGGCGCGTACAACAATGGCAAACGTGTACATACGATACATGAATTTTCTCCGAGAGTTCCACCAGGATATAAGATATCGGAAACGCCCGCACAGATCATTTACCTTCCAATCACCGCACAGGTCATTACGGATCTAACGATACGCGTTGTGGATCAAGACGGACGGTTGCTAGATTTTCGAGGTGAAGAGATTACCATCAGACTGCACGTGCGACGACGACGATAATACGTGTGGTGCGAAAGAGATGCTTGTGTTGAACGACTCCAGAAACTCGTTTCTTCCAAGTGAAATTGTTTACAACAACAACAACAACAACAACTGGAACAGCTCTGATCACGCTAAAAAGAAGAGGCTTAGTGCTGCGAACATTGCATTTTTGAGATCATTGGGATTCATTGTGCGCATATAAGTTGAAAAATGGCTGATATTCTAAGCATTGGAGGGAAGCCGACGTTTGATGATCGCATCGTCAAACTCGAGGCTCACACATACAACCCATATGTCAACACAACGTTTGGATACAGCGATGAGATAAGAATACCCATACAACAGCAGGATTTGTACACATTACCGTGTGAAAGTTTCCTCTATGTGGAGGGGAAATTGAAGATAAATAAACAAAACGATGCGTTAACGGTGATGTTGGGAAATAATTGTGTGGCGTTCTTATTCGATGAGATTCGATACGAGCTGAACGGCGTGGAGATTGATCGCAACAGAAACGTTGGAATAACTAGCACGCTTAAGAACTATGTATCGCTGACATCTGACGAAGACAAAAATATGGAGAATGCCGGATGGGGCTTGAAACGACGCGATGGACTAATAGTGAAAAATCATTTCAATTTTTGCATCCCACTCAAATATTTGCTGGGATTTTGCGAGGACTACAAACGCATAATTATTAATGCGCGTCACGAATTGATTTTAATACGATCGCGCAACGACAACAATGCTCTGATAGGATCACCGATGTTGGAACCAGAAATTGAATTACTTAAAGTGCAATGGCGAATGCCTCATGTGACGCTGAACGACCTTAATAAGCTATCGTTGCTACGTGCTTTGGAAAGTAGACAAAACCTGAGCATTTGTTTTCAATCATGGGATCTGTACGAGTATCCTCTCTTACAGAGCACGACCAAGCATTCATGGGCCGTGAAGGCATCTGCGCAGCTGGAGAAGCCGCGCTGCGTGATCCTTGCTCTACAGACTGGTCGAAGGAATGTGATGAGCGAAGACGTTACTAAGTTCAACAACTGTAAATTGACCAATGTAAAACTTTTTCTCAACTCGGAATTTTACCCATACGATGATATGAACTTGGACTTTGACAAGAATAAGCATGCCATCTTGTATCATATGTATACGCAATTCGGTAAAACGTATTATGGACATAGTTGCAACGAGGCATTATTCACCGTGGCTGAATTTTTACAATTTGGTCCCCTCGTGGTAATTGATTGCTCGCGACAAAATGAGTCGATCAAGAATGGCACAGTGGACGTGCGCATAGAATTTGAGTGTAAAGAGAATGTGCCGGTAAATACTACGGCCTACTGTCTGATTCTGCACGATCGGGTGGTTGAATACAATCCGCTGACAAACGTGGTGCGCAAAATCAATTAAATTGCCACGCTACTTGCCTGCCCTCTCATGTGTCAAAATCATACCAAAATTTCATCGTGAAAATCAAGACGCTTTACGAGAAAGAGTGCATTCTCCCGTCTGTCTGGGAAGGGAGCGGGCCTCTAAATTGTGCCGATAATGGCTGTACCAACATTTGTTGACCTGCAAGGGTTCATCGTTGATGGAAGATTTGTCGCGAAGGAAGTGGCTGTCCTACGAAAGGGAACAATTCTCTCGCACTATATTTTCGGGAGTTCGACGCCGCAATATCTTCTTACAAAATCCGACAAATCAAGCATCCGATGGTTGGTGGCAAAACATCATGGACTACGGTGGGACGACGGAGACGTTCCGTACAGTATGGCTAAACAGCTAATTTCGAAAGCTGTAGCGGATGCAATCGATGAAGAAGATGACGCATCCCATATCGTATACGTTAAAGGGTTGCAGAAACGCGACTGGCTTGCGGATTTCCTCGATGAAAATACGAGAGCGGACGTGGTCATCGAGACGCTGGACATTGACTACGAGGATATTAAATCTCTAAATAAACTAAATGTAGTTAATACTCTGCGATGTAGCAGACACGCAAAGCATTGTGCCTTGCAAAATGTATTTAAAATATTCAACTGGTGGTCTAAACACCAGAGAGAAATTCATAAATAAAATATAATCAATTTTTAATGTATAAATTTTTTTTCTTCACCCTCCCCAACCTCCTATATACGATGTATGCTAGATTAAGACGATAGTTATAATTATTATGTAGAAGCGGTTCGATTCACGTTCAGAGTGATCCGATTCACGTTCGATACACGTTCGATTTACGTTCAGGTGGTTCGATTCACGTTCAGAGTGATACGATTCACGTTCAATACACGTTCAATACCCGATCAAAGTCGTTCAATACACGTTCAATACCCGATCAAAGTCGTTCAATACACGTTCAATACCCTATCAAAGTCGTTCAATACACGTTCAATACCCGATCAAAGTCCTTCAATACACGTTCAATACCCGATCAAAGCCGTTCAGTACCCGTTCGATTCACGTTCGATTCACGTTCGATTTACGTTCAGAGTGGTATGATATGGTATGGTTAAATGATGCAAACGAAGAAGGATAGGATGGTCAGTGAATAATTCGAAGAAGATGCAGATGGTAAAGATGGTCAGCGAAAATGTAGGCGGAGCACATAGAAGGAGACGGTGGCCAGTGTAGAAGAAGGTGAAGAACAAAGGCATCCTATTTTGCAACATATGCAACTTTAGGCATGGGTGACAATTTGTATGAACGTTGCGGGACCAGTTGTCTTCAAAAGCTTGACAGCTACAGACGTTTTCTATAATGGGTTTGGAACGAATCGCCCCTGAGTGTGGCCCCGAGGTATGTACTTTGCAATATTTTAACATTTATCACGTTTAACAGTTGAAATCGACTGAGTTCAAATCAGGTGATATTATATCGTGGGTTTCTATCTTTTAGGGTTCGCCACCACCATCCCCCGTGTGGTCCAACGACTGGGGCTCGCCACAGCCGTCGCCGCAGCCGTCGCCGCCTTCGTCGCCGCCACCGCCTCCGCAGGTATGTAATACATTGCATTGTTTTATGCATTTGATGTTTATGATGTTTAATATATCATTATTATATCGACGTTTGTGTTCCAGGATATTTTTTTTATGCTGGAGGCGAGGTTGGTGGAGGCGGCACCGGCTGCAGCCGGCGCGCATGCGGGCCCCGTGAGGACCGCACGGGTGCGACACCCTTGGGTGCCATACGTCAGGATGACGCAACTGCAGCGGCCGCGGTCCCCATCGCCACCGTGGATTAACATGGGTAGGCCGCGGCCGCTGCCACCCTCGCCATCACCACAGTCACCATCACCACCATCACCGCCATCACACCCACCATCGCCACCATCGCCACCATCGCCCCTATCACCCCCATCACCCCCATCACCCCCCGCCCCCTCATCGCCACCATCGCCCCCCTCATCCCCCTCATTTTAATTTAAAATAAAATTATCATTTAAACATATATATCGTTTCTCCATTTATTTACCCGTCCTCCTCCTCGCCACGTAATTTTAAGATTCGTCGTTTTCATTTTTCTTTTATATTTCTATTTTTATACATAATTAATTTTTGTTTTATTTTATATATTCTAGTTTTTATTTTATTATATTCTTTTAATTTTATATTCTTTTAATTTTATATTCTTTCAATTTTAAAATATATATTCTTAAACGTATTTCATTGTACTCAATTTTATTTACCCGTCCTCCTCCTCGCCACGTAATTTTAAGATTCGTCGTTTTAATAATTATTATTTCTCGGCGTTGAAAAAAGATTTCTGCTGACGCCGCATAATCATATTTCGTTCTTCGCGCTGCCATGCGACATCATCCTGCATGACCGCTCCAGAGGAATCGAATTACGCGAGATCGCGCGAAACGCTGCGACGCTGAATCGGAACGCTTCGAAAACTTGTTAGCTGTAGAATGCATGCTATTGTACCACCAAGTAGCGCTGTCTCTTTTCCCTCTCTCGAATTTAGCTTTTTAAAGTAATGCTCTCTCTTTCCCTCCTCGGAATACATGGTTTGCAAAAAGCCGATCTTTCCCGACATCGTACGATGAAAAATAAATTATTATTTCTCTGTGTTCGCCTGTGGGAAAATTCCATCACATATTGGTTTAGAAAAAATATTTGGGGAAAAAAGATTTTTCAGACTCGGCCCGCCCCAGAAATTTTTTCAGGGGCTGTCCCCTCCCTTTAAAAAATTTTCCACGGTGGGTCCGGTCTGGAGAGGTCTCCGCGGCGGCTCGGCCTGAACTGATCCCCTCCATCATCGCGGCTTCCCCCACTCCGCGGCTCGTGCGCGCGCAACCTGTCTTCCTCTCCCCGCAGACCCCGCGCCCATGTTTCCCTCCGCCGCGCTCCCCCGCGCGCCATCACTTCCTCCCCCGCCCCCGCGCTCCCCTCAGAGGACCTGCGTTAGAACCGGCCTTCCCTTACTACTCGTTGAGGTCATGCATTATACCATGGGAGCTATCAGTGGAGCAATGGTTGGAAAAATTTTTCTTCAGTTGGAGGCGATACTTGGAAGAACCATTGCTGTGACGATACTCGCTATGCTTAATGGGTTTTGCATTTACTTTGTTCCGTTTCCTTTAGCTGTGACTTGTTGTGTCGCTCAAATAATAGGCTACGTCGTAAATGGTTTATTACGCGGTACCCCTAAAGATTACGGAATGTATGGCGAGACTATCAAGAGCAGTGATCGAGCGTGGGATTTGGTGTTTGGTATTGCTAGCGGTGTTGGTATAGGATATATTATCAAGAATCAGCTTTTTGTGACCGCACAATTTGCTGCCACTGGCACTTTCTTGAATCAAGCTGGTGGAACAGCAATGGGAGTAGCTGCTGGTAAAAGCCACTTATTTGGTGTTACTGGTAATGCGGTGATATTGGTTAAACAGGTTTACTTGTTATTCACGAGGATACAAGACGGGAAATTAACATGGGATAGTGTAGGAGCAATGCTGACGAGCTTGATCCAGGTTGCCAATGTGGATATCACTACAGGTGTGTTGTGCGCTTTGGTATCAGTGGTTTTGCTAGCTGTTACATCAGGATTTAAATTAATGAAATATCAGGCTGGAGTCAGCGTTAAAACGGTTAGGCCCGCAGATGGAACAAATACCTATGTAGAAGATTTCTTTGGATCTTACGATAATTTTGCTTTGACGCTCAGTATTAAAAACACCTAATTGTTCACTGCCCCTGACTACAGAGGCACTGTCAATTGAAAAATACAAAAAAAAACCTAGACCACAATGTATTCTACAACTGTCTCAACTGGGCACGCACCGCCCGTTTCCTACGCGAGAATTCTCCAACGAGAACATTTTCCTACGAAGGAACAAGCCATTATACTTGATGCTATCAGTGGATTTACAATACATGATTATACACTCGCAGTAGCCAAACTAATCGAACCGAAAGACATACGGTATGTATCACGTATTTCGCATAGCCACATTTGTATATATTTATGTAACATCCGGTTGTCCGGGGACTACTGGTACGCTTCAGGTTCTCGAGAGGAGAGCGGCGTCCCCTCGAGTATAGGATAGGTGGGGGTTCGTTGTCAGAGTTAAGGAGTAAAATCCAACTTAAACTTAACAATGTCTTTATTCAAAAATAACACTTAATTCTAATAATGATTATAATATTGCTTACGACTGCGATTATATATGTGTTTTTATGTTTTTGGGTTTTTTTATGTTTTTATCTATGCTAATTGCGCTAATAAATGTTAAATATGTGAATATAAGTATATGCTTCTGTAGTAAGCTCGGCCGCTGGCGTTGCCGGAGGGGTTCCCGAAACTTTTGACAGAGTTCGTATTTTATGCTTCTGCTGTGAGGGCGGCCGCTGCCGTTTCCGGAGCGGTTCCCGACACTCGTGGCAGGGTTTGAATTCTAGTGTTCCGTAGACCTTGCCTTCGCTAAGAAGTTAAGCTGCTACCTACTAATAGGAGCAACGCTTGAAACCTCCGTGAAGACAAAGTTCTCGACCTTGAATGAAAGATCCAAAAAGGAGCACCCAGTACCTTTGTACACTGAGAACCAGTCGCTGCCGTTTCCGGAGCGTGCTGAAATTCTGCTGGATAGTACGTAAGCTGCCTCTAGGAACTAGCATTCGTTGGTCGCAGGGACGTTGATTGTATTCGAATGAGCGCGCTCGGTGCTGCGCACGCCTCTTTTTATACTAGAAAATTGGCGGGCTGGCGCATGCGCAGTATGTCTTTTTTCGTTATTTTGTATTTTGCTCGCTTAATACATATTATTATGTGTTGTTCTTTTGGCGGTGTGTCTAACTAATTATTCTTAACATTTCTATAATATTTGTGTCTCTAATATATGCTTAAATAATAATTTATATCTTAAAGTATATACAATGCTTGTGCGCGGTAACATAGGTTGGCTCTGCGGTAATGTAGTAAAGTTCTACTTTATCGACGGGCGGTAATTGCCGGTTCGAGTCCCCGTGGGACGTTACACCTCCCCCCTGGGGGATCTCTCGTCCTCGAGAGATTTATATGAAGTGCGGAATGGAATGAAAGACTTATTTATATATATATATAGGTCGCTTTTTATTTTTATTGTTCCCGTGAGGGTGTATATGGGGTGGCTGCCCCTGTTCCAAACAGTTGGAGCGTTCTCCAAATTCGTCTGCGTGGATCTGACTCTGGTAATGTTTTATACGCTTCCCAGTCTGGGTCCGGGATGTCGATTCTTATGAGGGCTGGCCATTTTGGTGGGGGTACCTCCGGGATTCTGAATTCAAAGTCCGGGGCCTTTGGGATTTTGACCTCCGGGGTCCTTTTGAAGTCCGGAATTGTGGGGAATTCCGGTGTGATATTTGAATGGAAAGTGGATTTAGTACGTACGTTACCATTTTTGTAGGAATTACACTGAATGGTGTGATTAAGGGTGGGATTGGAATCATTTCCCTGAATATGCCTTGTATATCCTCCTTATTTCTTTTTGCTTTTAAATGTCCATTGCCTGATCGCTTCGGCATTTTGACTGCTAATGAACATGGTTGTAGTATAGCGCAAGCGCGAGTTTGAACAGAATGTTGAAGTCTCTTATAGTGGCGCCCTCTGGCTGATTTAAAAAAAATTCTGTCTGCAACTATGCAACTATGTTCTTTTACGCTACTTTATAGGTTACTTTTTTTTCCCTTAGGTTAATTATATTTTTCGCATTTTGAAGAAAAAACATATGTTTATTCAAGAAAAATGTGTAAGTGTTTATTACATTCTGTTCGTGTCTGTAGTGTGTAATTGTAGAGTGTGGAGTAAGTAAAAAGAAGTAAAAACGGTACAAAAAATGCTTAATCTAGGTGTAAGTGTTAAATACATTATGTTTGTGTGTGTGGGGTGTGCAATTGTACGGTGTAATGTATACAAAAATAATAGTTGTTATTCGAGGCGACACTTGTCACATTGCTGCGCAGGTCTTACAACGTACAATATTCGGTGGCAAAGGTAACACCTTCGCCACCTCCTTAAGTTGTTGGCTGACCATAAGTGGTCCTCGAGCTCTTGTTCGTCTAATATCTCCACTTTTTGTGTACATTGTACACAAATTATTCCATATTTATAATTGAATACTTTGAGATGGTAGGTTTTCTTTAAACAGACTGCCATTTTGTACAAGGAAAAATACTTTGTCGCTTTGTTACTTTCAATTCACGAATAGAAGGTTGCTTTGTCTTCCACTCCTTATATAGGCTCCCCATGCAGGGTTGCAACTTCTTATGGTAAATGTGCCTTCTTTACCCGATTCATATGGACGACCCTCATTTGTTTAGGGTTTATTATTATTTTCAGGTTGCTGTTCTCCAAAACTTCGGTGATCTTGTAGGGTCCGCTATATTCCGGTTCCAATTTTTCGCGCCTTGGATTTAGTAACCAAACCCAATCTCCTTCTTGATATGTTTGAGGTTGAATCTTCCGGTCATAGTTACAGTTCAAGCGACTTCATTTTATTAGTCAACTGATACAATCGATGGTTCAGAAAATCAGTCGACTAAAAATAGTAGTTGGCTACTATCGACTAATCGATAGTTTTTATTCGTTGGTGCCCATCACTACTCAGAAGTGCAAATGTCTGATGATGTAATTGTTCATTTTAAACATCTTTTTTTTGCTCATTTACATTTTATGCACACAAGTATTGCCAAGGAACTTCCCCAGCGTGTGATACAAAGTACTGCTTAAATTCTTCTCTCACTTCTTTAGCCTCTGTTGGAGGCGTTCGTGGTATGTGACGTGGACTCTGTTCGCCATGCACCTTCAGTGATGGATCCATCTTGACTATACGTGTCAAAGGATCCATGTGGCGAATACAAAGTTCTAGAAGCTACACTCATACGTAGGAAATTGTGAAGATACACAAATGCCGTTGTAACGATTTCCACATTTTTGACGTTGAGTAGTAGAGGCTTTCGGAAATCTCGGAAAACTGAAGCCAACAAGCCAAAAGCGTTCTTTACTACCCTACGACCACAGCTAAGTCTATAATTGTAAAATCGTTCTGGTGACCCTTGTTCGTGCGTGCCAGGAAATGGTTTCATAATATTTATTTGCAGTGGGAATGCATCATCTGCAAGTATAACATACGGCGATAGTTCCTCTCTACCTGGTAACTGCTTTGGAGGTCGAGCTGTTTTTTGGATAATTTTTTTAGGAAAGTTGTTCCTCTAAACACCCCTCCATCTGAAATTTTTCCCTGACACCCATTGTGCACATACCTAAAACAATATTTGGCGTCAACCACAGCCATTAAAACAATACTACATGTCCCTTTATAATTAAACTATGTACCTATTTCCTTTTTCGAAAGGGTGGGATATCCTTACTTGCCCTCCACAACTTTTCAATAACCAATAAGAAACATTCTGCGTTTACCTATATATTAACGAAATTCGTCCGACAAGGGCAGAGTCACTTTGGCAACGCTTCAGTGAACACACAAAATCTCTGCCAGTTATCGTATTGTGATAAACGCAACGCTATTATTTCGGACTTGCTAATCAAGTCCAACCGTTATTTTAGTTATTTTAGAGCTTGGGGTGTAGAATAATGTTATTATATATCGTAAGTTTCGTAAGTTTTTTATTTATGATTGCAATATGACCTCTCGTGGTAGAAAGCAATATCACCCGATTCGCGCGTATTTTTCGTATCTTGAGGAATGTAATACATCGGAATGTATTCTCAAAATCGATAATAAGATTTGCGGTCTGTCACGTCCCGCGACATGGAGTCTAATATTAATTAACCTTGTAAATCAATATACTTACTATTTCGTACTCTGAGGTATTGTAACCACCTCATATGAATATTATACAAATATTGTGCAACAAATAGCCGACAAGGCATTATCATTATAAACAGCGATAAGAAGAGATCGAGCGAAGAAAACACGGACGGCAGCGAGCAGGACAGCCAGATCGAGGAGGTGGCGGACAGCCAGCTGTATACCAGGTAGCTGACCACACAAACACCAAGAAGGCCCAGTGAACACCAGCTGATGTCCAGCGTGGTACACAGGCCCCTTTATCAACCAGCGGAGACGACACTACCTTCGCGGAGCTGTGCCCCTGGTCCTCGTTAGAAGATTGCCCTCCCGTTATTTCCCGTAAACCAATCTCCGAAATAATATGCTTAACTTCAACCCCTAGTAAATAAGCTATACGAAACCGATCGTATAAGAAATATTGTAAACGCATAACATATAAATCAAATGCGCATTTATGTAAGAATCTTGCTATCGTTGCTGCTGGGAATCAGTTAAATGAAACGTGCCTAAGTAGTAAACAAAACTCCCAGAATAAAACAATGGGAAGATTCTTCCTGGAAGGTTCCAGGTAGAGGCTGTGGGATGGGGTCTCCCACCTATGATTTGTCATGTGACAAATCCTAGAGAAGGAGTAACCAATTGCCCTATAAAAGGGATTGGACCACCCACGGAGCTCATTACCATGTTCAATTAGAAGATATTCATTATAATATTCCTCATTATCATAAAGGTTATTCAGTTATCATAAAACTTGTTAAGTGTTAAAGTGATAATAAAAGTGTTATTAAACTTTAAAAGTGAGTGAAGTTTTACCATAATAATCCATATTCCTACTTTGGGCATTTACATTTTTGTCTAATTGATCTTTATAACCGAGTAATAATGGTTGGGCAGATCGTGATTTGCACCCGTCGATGATGACACTTATAAGCAGGACAGCCGCCCACGGTGTCATCGGGTAATGGGTGTGAAGCACGATTTTTCGTGATTAATATCATTATCGTTAAAATGAGTCTAAAATGTTCGCAATTTGTTTCCACCAGTGGTGACACCTATAAACAGGACAGCCGCCCACGGTGTCATCAAACAGTGGTTGTAAAAAGCGATTTGCGCGTTTAATCAAACCCTAAAAACTGTTACAAGCCGATCGAAATTGATTAATAAGTGACCATGTTTTGCATGAATCGAAGGTGATACTTATAAGCAGGACAGCCGCCCACGGTGTCACTGGGCAATCGATGCAAACCCTGATCCCGGGAGATAAAACCAACTCGTACTCAATTAAAACCCTTTCTAGAAAGTGATAATGCCCAAAGGTCATCGCGCCGGCAGAAAATATCAAATAAGACGTCTGGCGCTAAAATATAGATTAGAGGCGGCCGAAGGCTCAGTATTGTTGGGTGCGACCAGTTCCACAGGCATCCGCAAGATTCGACCCACCAACCTAAAAGAGCAAGGGTCTGTGGTGGCATCCGGCGATTGGGCCCTGCCAAAAACGAACGTAGTGGCAGAAATCGACGCGGCACTTAAGGAGCCAGTAGTCTAGAGACTTATTCCCATCGACTAATAAAAAATAAGCATGTTTAATATATATCGCGTTATTGTGCGTTCAAATTCTTGTACTCAACTATCCCAGAGCGTAAGGTCCCTGGACTTTAATCGAAGACAGCGGCTTCAGAAAATTATTAAATCCTAAAAATTATTATTAAAAAATTATTATTAAAAATTATTATTAAATTATGAAATCCTCGATGGATTTCAGAATAGGATTATCATCAATGCGGAGAATATTAGGTCAGAAATAACGGCGCGGACACAATGTATTCAGCGGCATATTCAGAATGAAATTTTATGCCGGTTAATGTGTTTGAAAGTGGATACCGCGACGCGTCTTGGACGATCCTTCCTCGGGTTAAATTTGCAATACATTAAGGACGGTAAAGTAGTGTTGCGTACATTATGCGCGAAAGAGATATTCGGGTCTCACACCGCGTACAATTTGAAAGAAGATATTAAGCGTATAATATCGACGTATGGACTGAATTTGCGTAGTGTGTATTCGGTTATAACAGATAATGCGAGTAATATGGTGAAGTGCGTGAAACTCATGGCCGAGGAAATTGAAGAGGACCATACCAGAGAATTTGAAGAGGACCGCGACGAAGAGGATACCACATTGGAGAACCTGCTGATATCAGATAACGCGAGTTTAGCAATTAAAGGTTTGCTACTCGCAGTGTGTGCTGTAATTAAGAAGGATCCGTACGTAGATATTATCCGAAAGGTTAGGAAACTTTGTAAGTTTTTGCGCCTCCCTTCAATGTTGGTGACCCTAAAGGCCCTGGGTCTACAAAAACCGCCGATCGACTATTCAACGCGCTGGAGTTCCACTTACGAAATATGTAAGTCAGTATTTGATAAGAAAGATTTGTGCCGCGAAATTGCTTCCGATTATGTTAACGAAGAATTCAGCGAAGCGACCTGGAAGCAAGTAGAAGATCTTGTAAATGCGTTAGAACCCGCGAAAATTGCAATCAAAAGGTTACAAGAGGAGCAGCTTGTAATGGGCAATTTTTTCCGAGCGTGGCTTTTATGTAAGATTAGCGTTAAGAAGTTCAACACGGTCGCATCTAATGTATTGTATGAGAGCATGGAAAAACGCGAGCGCGATTTATTTAAGAACGACGTATTTCTTGCGGCAATTTTTATGGATCCGCGATATAATGTACTTTTGAATGAGGATGATAAAACGGCGGCGAGAGAACAGTTAGTAGTAACCTTATGGAAAAGATTGCATGATCTGGCAGGAGAGAATGGAGAGAATGTAGCAGCGAGGAGTGTCGATGTGTGCGAGAATGATTGCGACGATTTAGAACAATTATTATTAAAATCCGAAAGCGATATAAATTCCACCCCCGCGCAAACCGTGAAAAACATTAATAATATTTTAAATTCCCATCTTTCGTGGAAGCGTGTTTCCAAAGATACCGACATATTGTTATTTTGGGAATCCAAAAAAACCGTGGAACCAGAATTGTACAAATTAGCATGTGTGGTTCAGAGTGTACCCGCCACACAAGTTAGTGTTGAGAGATTGTTTTAAAAAGTGAAACATGTTGTGTCAAATATGCGTTATAATTTACAGATGCATGTAATTGACGACATAATGGTCGTTAGATGTAATACCTTATTTAATTCTTAATTAATATTAAGTAGTATATATAATTTAAGTAGTGTAAGTGTCAGTTCGTGTGTAGTGTATACAAGTGCAATTTTCCCATTGCACGTGAAGGATTAAAAACGACGACAGGGATAATTACATTTTGGCTTGTTCACCACTCATTAAAAGATAAGTTCCATTCTTATTATTATGCACAATTTACTTTCGCCACAGAAACTTTTGCCAAGAAACTAATATTGATTCTATTACAGGTACTAAACAATAGCAACCTACAATCATGATGGGGCCATCATTGTCTTATGTCAGATGTACCTAGATACTAGTCGCATCGCAGAAGATACATATGTACTCTGTGTTAAGCAAAGATTGTACTTTATATTTTTGGTCACTCTACATGATTGTATTTTCCGATGTACTCTTTACGCCCCCATTCTTCTTACCACTGGCACGCCGGAACGGTACTGACTAGAGCTGATCGGGTACTCGAAGTATTCGAGTAGTTTGAAATGCAAACCGGGCGGGACTCGATTTTTCGAGCCGAGCCGGGACCCGAACGGATCTGAGTAACCCGAATATTTCGGGTAGCTCGATTCTTTCGAGTAACTCGATTCTTTCGGGTAGCTTGATTTTTTCGGGTAGCTCGATTCTTTCGGGTAGCTTGATTGCGATCACTAAAAGTTCGTTATCGTCAATAAATTGAAATCTGGTGTTGAGACTGAGTAATAAATTATTACGCAGTCGTATTCTGTCAGGAGTAGTGCGTTATTTTTCTATTGATGTTGCGAGTATTTGTTTAAGTCCGTATACAGTCGGTATATATCGACATAATGTCGGTTTATCTTCAATTGTGATGACCTGTGTAACGTACCGCTACGACCGCCATAAATTTTTCCTTTGTTGTACACAAATTGTTAATTATGTTTACCTTATATCTAAGAGAACGCGTTCGAACAGCGCGCGAGTGAATCCAGTAACGCGCAACGCACGCGCATAACCCCCTTTCAAACAACTGAACTCAGTGCCGCGAGTGAACAGAGCGCGCGTGCGTAGACAGCACGATCAACCGGACGCCGAATAAACCGAGCGTAGTACGCGAGTGGCGCGAACCGGACGTTAATTATAATTGGTGCGCGAGATCGCGCAGCAAGTGATTGGCGCGGGCCAAGCACCAACAACGAGTATAAATACAGGCTCGCCAGCAGCAGAGATTCAGACTAGGTTCTGCCACCGAACCACGAAGAATAGACGAGGTTCTGCCACCGAACCAGGACACAAGAAGTTTTTCTTTAAAACCCAAACTCCAAAAGACTTCCTCTCGAGGTAGCTTTAATTAGCTCCTCAATCTCCTCTCGAGGTAGCTTTAGTTAGCTCCTCAATCTCAAACCGAGGTAGCTTTAATTAGCTCCTCAACTTCCTACCGAGGTAGCTTTAATTAGCTCCTCAACAACCTACCGAGGTAGCTTTAATTAGCTCCTCAATCTCAAACCGAGGTAGCTTTAATTAGCTCCTCAACATCCTACCGAGGTAGCTTTAGTTAGCTCCTCAACTTCCTCGAGGTAGCTTTAGTTAGCTCCTCAACTTCCTATCGAGGTAGCTTTAATTAGCTCCTCAATCTCAAACCGAGGTAGCTTTAATTAGCTCCTCAACTTCCTACCGAGGTAGCTTTAATTAGCTCCTCAATTACACATCCAGGGCATACTTACCGTTCCCTACACCACATACTCCAAAGCGTGGGCCAGCTAATAGGCACCAGAAGCCATTACCAAATCCGAAGGAAGGAAGCCAAATTCAACTACCATCTGAGACCGCTTACACTAGCACTCAGCTACCATCCTAGAAAGCGTGGGCAAGCTGATAGGCAACTGGAAGCCACCACGATACAGAGAGAAGGAATCCTCTCGATATCTCAACTCAGCATCACTAAATCGACCTAGCGTCAAAACCTGTATTACACATTATCCAGACTACGCGTCTAAAACTTTATGTTCAATTACGATCTAGAATCGTATCTTTAGTATAATTAACGCAATACTCTTAATTACCGACACAGGGTCGAAACCCCAACCGAGCGATATTCTTTGTTACCGACCGATACGTCGTTACGCGATTACTTTATAAAAGAATCTAATTGTTTTATCGGCCGAGCGACCAAAGGTCAATAACCATTAATTTGAATAAACATTTGTTATTTGTTTGCTAAAGAAGGACTCTCGTATCTTGAAATTCATTTCTTAATCGCACGCCACCCAAACCAATCCCACAAATTCACAGGTAAACCGCTCTACTTGTGAAACTCCTGTAAGAACGACAACGTCTCGTTCGAGAACGTTACACCTGCGAATTGCAATACTCTTGGATCATGCACCACTCGCGGCTAGATATAGTATCCGGCTTTTCTGGCTCGCCCAGTGCTGCATTTAGTGCACGTTGCAGTTGAAGTAGGCGGCGGTCCATCATGTCAAACTGTAAATTCCACCCCGTTTCCACATCGCCAATAAGGCGAAGTGGTGTCAAAACCGGCGAATCTCTTCTCTGCTCTCTTTGTAATTGTTGTTCCGCTGCCACAGACTGATGGAAGAATTTGCCAATACCTTGGCAGTTTTTAAGTAAATCTTTGAGGTCTTCGCAACCTACTAACCCATCTTCTACTACAAGCTCAAAAGAAAATTACATTTAAGATCAACTGTTTATAATTTTCAAACTACTTTTATTGTTGAATATTACATTTCAGATTTATTTACCTGCTATGTTTGGGCGAAACAGGGTATCCGTTCCCACTCACTACACAATTCCACAGCTTGTACAATGTTAGCCGCATCACTGGTAACGAAGTATACTCTGATTTGTGGCTTGTTTAATCCCCATTCCTAGATGTTTTTGCGGAGTATTTGATTTAAATTGTCACCAGTTTGCGATTCTTTGTACGGTCGCATTCTTAACGTGAAATTTTGAATTTGGAACTCATTAGTAACGTAATGGACGCTTAAAGAAATATAAGTTTCATTGGTCCCTGATGCCCAGCCATCCATTGTAAACGCAAGACTTTGTACATTTGCCTGAATAATTAGGACAGCTTTTAAACATTTTATATGCGGTTCGAAAGACATCGTAATACAGATTTAAGTACTATTACTCTTACGGTTTAGAAGATGCTCGTAACCATTACAAGTATTATACAAATTTTACTTACATTTGTGACGTCACTATTAATAATTTGTTGCAGTCTCTTTTTCTCTTTTATGTATATATTTGGAATTATATCACTCGAAAAAGTGTTTCGAGTAGGAATTTTATAACGTGGCTCAGCCACTTTCACAAACTCTCTAAAACCCTTATCCTTCAAAAGTGAAAATGGTTGATAGTCTAGAACTGTCATTCACGCAATTGCGTTCATCAATTCTTGAGCTCGAGGTGAAGTTTTATCTAACAATGGCGCATTGTTATACTGAACAGGCATACTCGTCGATGGTTTCCCCGCGTTCATTTCCACATTATTTCTGCTGTAAACCTCCTTATGATAGGTCTCCATATGTCTTTTTAATGAGGAGGTGGACCCTTCGGTCCACAACACACTACACGTCTCAGCTTCGTGAAAAATTTCCAAAACGGAACTTTCATTTTTTCGCGCTCGTTTCGGAGCTGATGATTGCCGCGCGCTTTCCACTTGTAGACATTGGAATGTCGCCAAATTTATTTTCGCGGTCACTATTCTCACTAACTTCTACCACATGAGCCATTTTTAATTCTAAAGTTAAAAGAAATAGCGTAAGTGTCTTCCACTTTCTTCTTTTCCTTCACATACATTGCAGGAAGAAATGTTCTGAAGAAATGTCACCACTGTCTTGTGAGAAAGTGGTGTGGTCGGGGATGTCCAAGCGTGGTTCGGCCACTTGCAACAGTTCCCTGAAACCCTCATCGCCCAGTAAAGAAAATGGGTAGCAATCTAATACTATCATCCGGGCAATTACATTTGTTAATTTCTCTGCCCGGGGTGTAGTTTTGTCTAGCATGGAGATTGCGGCCGGCTGTTCCCCTCCCGTTCCCGTCGAGGTATTCGTCGACGTATTCGTCGACAAATCCTTCGCCCCCATGTCAGTGTTGTTATATACCTTTTTGTGGTATGGTGTCAAATGCCTCGTTAATGAAGAGGTAGATCCCACCGTTATTTTCATCTTCCTATTGTACACTGTGCAACAGCTTTGTTCACGGCTCTCCTTCGTAAACCACCTCCACACACAACTGATTCTTTCCCGATCGTTTCTGGCTCGGCAGTTGCTCCGCACTTGCTGACTCGCTGATCAGCGTTTCATTGAACGAACTACTCGTCGATGGAATACTATTAGTAAATTCATTATCCACGTCACTTATGTCAACGGACTCTGCCATTTTTAATATTACTTATAATTGCACACTGCTAAGACACTACCGCCGGTTTTGTAATTCCAAAATTGAGGTGGTGAGGGAAATGAGTTGGGCTAGGGGTGGGAGTTATCCTCAGATATACTGCAGTCCTTCGAGTGTTCAACTTTTTAAAATTTTTCCTTAAAGTTTAAACATTAATTCATCTTTTAGTATAAACAAACTCTATGGTTTAAAGCATTATTAAGTTAAAAATAAATATTAATCTAAACTATAATTCCAAAGTGATCAGAAACTAAGGTCGGGCCCATATATATTGGCCGGTGAGTTTCATGAGGGGTATTCTCCCACCACACATTTTGCTTGCCTCGGTGCTCCTTTTCTCAACATTTTCTGACTCGCTCTCGTTCCATCTCGCTCTCGCCTTCGCAGAACGAGAGTGAGCCAGAAATGGTGGGGATAGTGCCAAGCTTCTGGGGTGTAGACCAAACCGAGCTGTCAGCGTAGAAATACACACATCAGAATAGGTGTGCGTTAGCTACGAAAAAATTCAGGAGCTTTATTGGTTAGAACATTGACACTTTCGCGATAGCTTCATCTCGTATTGGTCTGCGCATAGCTTCGTAACGCACACAACTATTACGCTAAGGACAAATAACAGCCAAACGGCTAGGTTCAGGTGGAGCCGAGCAGCGTTCCTGTTACCCCACCATGCCCTGCGAGGGCCACGCAACTCCAACTGACAAATCCACGATCATCAGATGGTGGTGGCTGATTTCTCCTCGATCGCTGTTCGCGAAAACGAATCGACCGGCCAATATATCTGGCCCCGACCTTAGTTTCTTATCGGTTTGTATATCGATGGCTTGGTTTGGAATACCTGATCTCAGATTGGGTACCCACATCCTCATGCCTTTACCTGTTGAAACGAAGCTTCAAGAATCTGGCAATTTCATTGCCGAAGGAACATTCAGGTACGGGATCAGCAAAGAAAAATCGCTGCATACGCGAAAACTACTCGAGGTCAATTATATGCGAACGCCTTCAGTCTTATCTGTACGTCAGGCACAAAACACAACCGGCGGTAGCGTTTTTGCATTGTGCAGTTATAAGTAGTGATGGGACTGATACCGTATCGATACATATCGATACCCTTCTACAAATTTCGATCTGGTATTGATACATATCAAAGTCAAAGGCATCAAAAGGAATCGATGCTTCTTTGATACTTACATATCAGAATGTATCGATACCTGTTTGATACCTACACAAAAATATCGATACTACTTGATACCTATACGAGAATATCGATACCTGCAATATCTTTACCTCACGCTGAAGTGTAAATATTAAGGCTGCCGTCTCAAGTTTGTTTTGGTCCGAATTCGATCGAAGCGTCCCTTGTAAACAGACGGATCCTAATGAAACTACTGCGGTCGATAAAAAGAAGTTGTACATAGCTTTTTCAAGCTTTTTGCTTTTTATTTCGCTCTTTCTGCTAATATAAATTGAGGCTCCCGAATAGGCATGCACCTATTGTACCGACTATCTATTAATTCGGGTAGCATGCATTCTAAATAAAATTGAACTAGTTTTGGCTCCATTTCTCTTTTCCAAAACGCATCATCTCTCTCTACTTTTATAGATTTCAGCCCCTTCGGGGTCCAAACGCAAAATATACAGAACTTTCTGTCAGTAATATGTAACTGACCCTGTACTTGATAAAAATAGTGATGCGTTTTGTTCATTGAAATACCTGTTTTACGTGTGAACATGCGCCGGACAGCGGGTACTTTTTCAATAGCATCTTCCGGTGAAAAGTTCTCCGCTGATTTGGGGCATTTGATTTCCACAATACCCTCTTGACCGATGATTCCATCCGGTGAAGCTCCTAAGAAGGGGATGCAGCTGTCGATGAAAATTCCACATTCTGCAATATCTGTATATTGCTTCTTCAATTCTTCGCGAGCAATTTTCTCGCATTCTTTTCCGTATTCCACCGCGGGTGCACTAATTATCCTCGGATACAGAAATGACTTTACTGCATTTGCGCAAAACGTGTCAGGTCGGCGGCGGCACACTTGTCCAAAATTGGATGCTGTCAACAATTTGGACCTGTACTGCAACCATCTGCGGTTCTTTGCTTGTCCGATGGTTTCATCTTCAATAGCGTGTCTTTTCTCTTGCCAGTCACTGAGCATTTGCATATGCTTTTCCCGCTCCAGTTCATACATTTGGGATGGTATGTCTGGCTTCTGTGCATTTTGACCATAATCGGAATCTTTTTGCGAGGGCAATTGCTTGCGTACATAACGCGCAGCCTTCGTTTCCTTCTGTTTTGCAGCTCTCTTTTCCTTTTCTTTCTTCTTCTTTTCTTCTATTTGGTGAATAACCTCAGGCGTTTTCTTCTTCATAACCGCATTCAATCGCGAGTGCACTTGGTTACTGTTGTACTCCATGACAGCAGCAGCACATCTTCCTGTATACGATCCTCTTTCGGCGAAATTTAATCTTTTTCCGCCAATGTACTTGGCAATTATTGCGTTTAAACTTTCCACCGCGTTATTATTGGTGTTATAGAGTAAGCTCTCCGCATGAGCTAACAGTGGACGAAGTATTTCTATTACGTCCTGGTACACTCCAATTTTCATCAGTTCTGGAACGATGTTTCTTTCTTTCTCTTTATTCTTTCCATCGCAGAAATATTCTAGTTGTGCACACTCTTTGTGTTCACCAAACACGTGGCTCGGAACATTCTGTATGTCACCATACAAATTCTTCGTTTTCTCGTCGATTGATACATTCTGATTGTATCTAAACTTTGCGGCTTTTACGATGTCCGTGCGCATCCGACGAATGCTACTTTCCACAGCTTGCCTCAATGGTCCAGGTGTAGTCTTCTTCACAATCGCTTTCATTTTTGTGCAGAAGTTTCGCAACAAATGATTCGTGCATTCAATTTTTTTTACGCGAATCTGTCTCTTATATGGGTCAGCATCAATAATCTTCTTATACACGCTGCTTTCCCCATCAGCAATCAGTGTAGAATAAACGAGCCCACGTTTTTCTACGCTGGTATTGAATCCTTCTACTATAGCATCGCTTTCCATAGCAGTCGATGCTCGGTTTGCGCTCCAGTTTTTGAAGCATGTGTGCTTTTGAGGTTCTTTCTTGTTTTTCGCAGCAATCCGACAAATTCTGCAAACTTTATTTCGGACGCCGTAAAATAAAACTTTCTTCGTATGATAGCCAACTATCACGCCGACTCCAGACGCAGAATCGTAACATCCACTGCGATAGGATCTTTTCATCCAGCTTCCGTCGGCCACACCGGGGAAGTGAGGGGTCCCTGATCCGGGAAAAACGTCGCCTCTTTCAATTGCCAAACGTTTTTCTTCTTCAGCCGCTGCTAACATCTCTTCTTCTGCAGCAGCAATAGCGGACTTGATGAATTTATCTTGATTCTTTACGAAATCTCTCTTCGACATGCAGCGTATGTTCACTCCTGCAAAAGTGTGTTCCAAGTTGGCATAGCTGCCTCCACATAAAATTGTTGCATTAACGGCGCCCTGATTGCAATCCACTTCTTCGGCTTCGTCCGATTGATTGCAGATTTCAGCTTTGAAATGGCATAAAGTGCACATTACGCTGAAGGTGCTCTTGAAGCCACGCCGTTTCACACCAGTTATTCGTAGGTGTTCAATGCCACAATACCTATTTTTTGCAATTGAACAAGCACATTTGGGAAGTTCATTATATCGTTGCTATTTAGGAGACGCGATTGCTCTTGCGGCTCGTTCCTCGCAACTTTTTCTATAACGAAGTTTTCTTCTTCGTTACTTTGTATATCAAAGTCTTCAAGCGCCTCTTCAGTTTCTTCTGAACTGGCCGTATCAGTATCTTCATTAGATTGCAAGTACATTATCTCTTGATGCGTATGATTTCGTCCATCGGATGTTGATGGTTCCTCTACTATACGCTCCTCGGCCACTTCTTCTAGATGTTGTCCTACGGCAGTGTCGTCTGCCGTTTTTGCGCTTTCTTGTTTCTTCTGAAGGGCTAACGTCCTTCGCTTTTGGCGATGTCCTTTCCGTTTCGAAAATCTCTTTGCGTACGGACGTAAATGTCGCGATCGAAACGGAGAATTATTGTCCATATCTTCCGGCACGTCCTGCATATCCACATTTCGAGTGTCACTCATGTTACACTAAACCAACAAACACAACACAAACACAAACATAAACACAATACAACACAACGCAACACAACTCAAAATCCTTGTGCCCGTTGCAAAAAAACGTAAACGCGAACCGTGAACATGAAATGTGAATCCGAAGATTCGTATCTGGTGCGTTCTGAAACAAATGACGCTCTACAAACCAGGCAACGGCGCAAACAGTCCGTTGCGTAGAGAGTCATTCTGTTGAAAGAACGCAAACGACGCGGACGCAAGAATGAACAATATGAATAAAGTAAGTATTATATTGTATACTGTTATACAGAGTGATTCTCTGGCTAGAGTCTTCAAAGGCGACTCCGCCAATAAGTCGCGTCACGCTGAGTTTCGTGGATTTCGACGCTCGAGACGAGATTCACTACGGCATGTTAAAAAATTCTTAATTATTGATCGAATCGATATGGCGGTGATACTAATGAATTTCTGGCGTTCTGCTGATTAAAATCATGTCAAATGTCATATAAATCGGACTATTTATAACGGAGTTGGCTTGGGGCCATTTTCATCGGCACGACATCGATTGATGCCATTTTCGCAAAGATCTGTTGAGAAAAGCAGAACGTGGAATTCGTCACTTCCACGAAACTCGGCGAGGCGCGGCTTATTGGCGGTATTATCTGTGAGGACTCTAGCGAGAGAATTACCCTACATGTTCATATCGACGCGCGTTACGAAAAATAGCACGTCTCATTCTTTCTACATGCAGTTGTCCGTAAGAAAAAAGTGAAACGTGTTACTCTTCGTAACGCGCGTCGATATACTCGTACTATTTGTCATAAAATAATACGTTCATTATTTCATTTCCAGGTGAAAGAAGCGCTCAATGAAGCGAATCGAGAGGGGGGGGGGGCGAAGGAAAAGGAGGAAAAGGAGGCGAAGGAAGCAGAGGCAAAAGAAGAAACAGAGGAGAGGGAGTACACCGCGATGAGGGCGGAATTACAACAGGTACTTAATTATGTGGAATGTGGTTTATGTGACCGCGATAGCATATGTGTGAATCCGAGTTGGGCAAAATGTAATCTAATTACAAATTACAATTAAAATGTAATTGTGTAATTGATTACACATTCTTTTCAGTAATCGTTAATTTAGGTAGTTGACAAAATATTTTGTGTACTTGTGTAATTGATTACACATTATTTTCAACACATAATATTTTGTCAACTACCTAAATTAACGATTACAGAAAATAATGTGTAATCAATTACGCAATTACATTTTAACCGTAATTTGTAATTAGATTACATTTTGCCCAACTCTGGTGTGAATATTATTTCGTTTGTGCCCGGTATTTTTTATGTTATGTAATTTTATGAAAATGTAATTATTATGTTACTGTTCCAGATAAAAAAGGCACTAAAACGCCTTACATATCGGCGCGGTGGCGGCCCGAGAGGATGGCGCGGGGGCTGCTGGGGAGGAAGGCACGGCGGAGGCGGCTGGGGAGGAAGGCGCGGCGGAGGCGGCTGGGGTGGTGGAAGGGGGGGACAGAGGGGAAATATTACTATTTACCAGTAATATAAATAATAATATAAATAAATAAATAAATAATTCAAATATTTAATGATTGTATTTTGTTTGCATCGGCATGAACGTTTCAGTAACATACTGCTGAGATTTTCCATATGAAAATAAATTTAAACACGGTATAAATCGGATTATGTTTAGCATTATCAGATTAGCAATATTACATTTATAATTAATTCTCTAGTACAGTTCTAGAAATAAACTGATTTATACCGTGTTTCAAATCATTTTAATCTGGAAAATCTCAGCAGTATGTTACTAAAAATTAACAAAATTTAAAAAACCTGACAGCTGAAGGGAACTACAATGACAAAAACAAGACTTTTATACATGGTATATTATTTATCATAAATGATTTGATATAATTACATTCGAACATTACATTCCCCATACGGACAAAGGGGGAAACATATAATTTACAAAATACGCTGAAGTTGAAATGTCACTGTATAAGCATGAATTTACATTGATGTTGTCCACTTCTTTTTATTACCAGCTTGAAACACTTTCTTTAGTCATTGCGGTACATGCATGGGATAGAAGAGCATCAAAAGATGAGTTAATTATTTAAATTGCCATCTTATTATTATCCTATTTATGATAAATAATATACCATGTATAAATAAGTCTTTGTCACTTTAGTTCCCTTTTTAAACAGTCGGGTTTTTTATTTATTTTTTATTTTTTACTTTTTAGTTATATATAGCAATATTGTATGGCAAGAGCCGCAGCCTGTTTAGTTCGGAAAAACTTTGTAGTGAGGGATGTTAAAAACACTCCACGGATCCAGATCACTACTTACGAGGCCTTCCAATTTTTTTTTTTATATCTCGCAATTTTGAAAATTATATATCGTAGGACAATTCTAAAGACACCTTATTTGTCCAAATCGGTGTGTCCGTACAAGTTAAAGTATCGGTTGCGATTTTCAATTTAGTACTTTACGAAAATATTATTTATTACCAATCATGATTTGATAATATAACAATGAAGTAGGAGTAGGAATAAACATTATGAACTACGTATATAATTGAATTTTTATTAATACACGATGTAGTATGTACATATACATTATTCCTTGAGAATTAAGAAATAATATTTTGTTCACTTTGTTATCTTTTAAACGAGTTGTTTTCTTGCTTAGTAACTCCCCAGCCTTTGAAAAAACGCGTTCAGCAGGCACAGAGCTTGCCATAATGCAAAAATATTTTTTTACAAACTCCGCAAGAATGAAATATTTTCTTGCATTTTCCTTCCAATAAATAAGAGGATTTTTTCCTGGCTAAATAACTTTCTTTAAAATAGTTATCCAATTGTAATTGTACATCATTACCATCTAATGAGCTTGTATTTCTGCCTTCGATATAATTATCAAATGAAGCCCAAAAACTGTTTTCATCCTCTGTCACTGGTGACATTGATGTTTCCAAATTTCCTATTTCTCTCGTTGGCGGGCCATTTGAACAGTTGGCTGAACTAATAAGATGGTCTCGTGCTTTTTGAAAATGGATGTCGCTGGTGAAGGGTAAATCACGAAATCGTAGATCTAAAAGGGCAGCACATGCATACATTTCGTTAGCTTCCATGTCGGAAAGATATTTTAGCACTTGTGACATTAATTCTACGCAAAGTTTTCCTTCGATTCCATTCAAAGGAAAAGTACCAAAGAAAATGTCCAATTGTTTTTTAATCATTAGCACCTTGGATATACTGACACTTTTTTCTGCGCTGATTTCATTAGTTGCTAACAGAAACGGTTTTAATATGGGTAAAAGTTTGCCTAACAATTCCCATTCCGTATCAATTAATGAAGTAAAATTAATTTTTGAAGCTGATATCGCAAATATAACTGCAGGTCGTTGTTCATTCAGTCTTTCGAACATTTGATACGTTGAATTCCACCTAGTTAGCACTTCAAGTATTAATTTATGACACGGAATGCCTAAAATTTGTTGTACCTCTGTTAATTTATCTTTCGCCGTGGTACTTAATTTAAAATAACTGACTAAACGTCGACATTTTTCTCGTAACGTATGAATTTCACAGACGTTAGCTAACCCGCGATACTTTCGTATCAAATAGATATCATAACAGGTTTGCCATCTGATCACAGAATTATCAAATAAAAAACGATAATTTCGTACAGTATTAGACAAGTATCGATAATTTAGTAAGTATCAAATAAGAATCGATAACATCGTAAAGTATCAAACCGGTTTTGATTCGGTATAGTATTGATATGGTATCGGTTGAAGAAGAATTGGTATCGATGATTGATACCAAGTACATAACATTTCGATGCGTATAGATATTTCCTATTGAGTACTTTGGTATCGAATTGATTGATTATCATCAATAGTATTGGTATCAGTCCCATCACTAGTTATAAGTAATATTAAAAATGGCAGAGACCGTTGACATAAGTGACGTGGATAATGAATTTATTGATAGTATGCCATCGATGAGTAGTTCGTCCAATGAAACGCTGATTCGCGAGTTAGCAAGTTCGGAGCAACCACCGAGCCAGAAACGATCGCGAAAGAATCAAAGTTGTGTGTGGAGGTGGTTTACGAAGGAGAGCCGTAAACAAAGCTGTTGCACGGTGTGCCATAGGAAGATGAAAATGACGGCGGGATCTACCTCATCATTCACGAGGCATTTGACACCATACCACAAAGAGGTATATAACAACACTGAAATGGGGGCGAAGGATTCGTCGACGTATACGTCGACGAATACCTCGACGGAAACGGGATGGGAACAGCCGGCCACAATCTCCATGCTAGACAAAAATGCACCCCGGGCAGAGAAATTAACAAATGCAATTGCCCGGATGATAGTATTAGATTGCTACCCATTTTCTTTATTGGGCGATAAGGGTTTCAGGGCACTGTTGCAAGTGGCCGAACCACGCTTTAACATCCCCAACCGCACCACTTTCGCACAAGACATTATTCTCGCAATGTAGGTGAAAGAAAAGAAGAAAGTGGCAGACACTATTCACAGCGATGTCACTACTGTAAGTAAAATTTGTATGATACTTGTAATGGTTATCAGCATCTCCCGAAGCGTAAGAGTAATAGTACTTAAATCTCTATTACGATATCTTGCGAACCGCATATAAAATGTTTATAATCTAACTATTCAGGGAAATGTACAAAGTCTCGCCTTTACAACGGATGGCTGGACATCAAGGACCAATAAAAGTTATATTTCTTTATGCGTACATTACGTTACTAATGACTTCCGAATCAAAAACTTCACGTTAAGAATACAACCGTACAAAGAATCGCATACTGGTGACAATTTAAATAAAATATATCGCAACAACATCCAGGAATGGGGATTAAACAAGCCACAAATCAGAGTATACTTCGTTACCAGTGATGCGGCTAACATTGTACAAGCTGTGGAATTGTGTAGTGAGTGGGAACTCAGGTAAATGAATCTGAAATGTAATATTCAACAATAAAAGTAGTTTGAAAATTATTAACAGTTGATCTTAAATGTAATTTTCTTTTGAGCTTGTAGTAGAAGATGGGTTAGAAGGTTGCGAAGACCCCAAAGATTTACTTAAAAAATGCCAAGGTATTGGCAGATTCTTCCATCGGTCTGTGCCGGTGGAACAGTAATTACAATGAGAGCAGAGAAGAGATTCACCAGATTTGAAACCACTTCGTCTTATTGGCGATGTGGAAACGAGGTGGAATTCACAGTTTGACACGATGCCTACTTCAAGTGCGGCATGCACTAAATGCAGTATTGGGTAAGCAACGAATGCCGATGCCTATATCTAGGCGTGAGTGGTGCATGATCCAAGAGTATTGCGATTCATTAAAAATGTTCAAAGAAGCAACGCAGGTCATCATAATTGAAGATAAACCAACATTATGTCGATATATACCGACTGTATACGGACTTAAACAAATATTCGCAACATCAATAGAAAAAAAACGCGCTATTCCTGACACAATACGGCTGCGGAATAATTTATTACTCATCCTCAACACTAGATTTCAAATTATTGACGATGACGAACCTTTAATGATCGCAATGATCTTGGATCCTCGCATAAAGGACGGAGCAAAAAAAGGTATCGGCGCACAAGTTGCTGCACTCTGCGCTTATGCAATACGTAGGTGCAAATGAAGTAGATGCGGCAGCGTCAACTGTTGATGTACAGTATTGTCTCCGTATGTACTCGGTTTGGTGTACACGATACGGGTTACTCGCTATCCCCACCACTTTTTTCTCACTCTTGTCTGGCGAAGGCGAGAGTGAGATGGAACGAGAGCGAGCGAAAGCCACTGGTCTCGCTCCGTCATTCGGACGCCGTGTCACTCCGGCGCACGCAAAGCGTTCCATCTCGCTCCCCCCTTCGGCCAGAAAGAAGCGAGAAACGAACACTCGGAATTAGGGTCGCTGTTCACTATACGGGTTACTCGCCGGTCCCGACCAGTGAGTACATACGGAGACAATACTGTACCACCAAAAGCCACTTCAGGTATGTTTCTACAAATATTAATATTACTTCTGCCACTACTAATTAGAAGAATAATAAATTAACTTATTTTCCTTATAGTATCCACATCGGCAACAAGCTTAGGTGAATTGTTTTCAAATATTGTGAAAGACGACAAACCCAGCATTAATGACGTGGTTGGTACCATTGATAAGGAATTGATGTGGTACTACGAGGAGAAACTTATTCCAACCACGTTGTGCATCCTCAAATGGTGGAACGATAATTCTTAAAGATTCCCAAATTTGGCCAATTTGGCCCAGCAATTTTTGGGAATTCCGGCAACGGAAGCATACAGCGAGAGATTATTCTCAACAGCTGGGAACATAGTAACTGAAAAACGTATCTCTCTGCTGTCAGAAAAAGTTGAACAAATTTGCTTCCTCTCGGCTAATTTGAGAAAGATAGAAATCGAACAGATATAATTTTTAGCATATAAATATTTATAATATTTATCAATAAACCTTACCCAAAAGTACTAATCATAATTTGTATTCATTTCCTTCTACATAATTCCCGCAAAAACTTATATTTTTACCAAATTTGACTGCCTAGTCCCCTTACTATAATATAGTTTAATATCACAAACAAATTGAATCAATTGCTGTTATAACTTATTTTGAGTCTCGATAATCTTTAGTTTTTTGTAATAAATTTAAAATACAAATACATTTCTACAATACAATAAGCGTTATTGGTAAGAATATAAAAAAACATATTCATATTTCACAAAGCTGGCTTGATATGTTATATTTTAAATTCCATACCAAAATAATGAGTAGATACTTTTTCAGCCATAGCAATTTATCTAATGTTATTTCAAACTGAAATACAACAATTTTGGCTCCCGGTTAAGTCTAAGTTCTAAAAACTCATAAAGTCGCATTCCAATCGGTGAGTCCGGATTTGCGGTGCTCCCTTGTCAGTGAGCGCGCCATATAGGTACCTACCTATTCTGCACCCTGTAGCTCTGCAAATATTACGAATTGGAAAAAACCCTTTTGCACACGTATTACCCATATAATGTGCCAGTAGAAAATGCAAAAAAAAATCTATTTTTTTTACCCGTCAGACCAGAATACCCCCTTAAGTTATGTCTTTGAAGTGTTCAAAACATTTCTTCCTCTACGAGAGGTGTTTTATGTAATTTTAATATGATCTTTTCATTACAAAAGCAAAATATGCAAATATAAATTTCTGTTCACACGTTCTGAGAAACGAAAATAAGGTTGGGTTTAGCAGTTACAGTTAATTAACAGTTTACATAAGTGCAAATCATGAGAATTATCAATTTATTCATTTCTATAGAGTACGTGTTTCTTACCATTTCGAATATGGATTTGGGTAAATCCATCGAAATCTTCAAGTGCATTTTTGAAAAAATGTTTACTATGTTTTAATTGTTTAAAAATGCAACCTTCTCGTTTTTAACATACACATTAATCGTTTAACTTAATCAAAAAAGTTCTTTCCTTATTTGTTTAAGCATGTTTTTTTGTACGGCTTGTTTAAATATGACGGCACTGTAAAGCGACAGGCAGATCTACCCTATTTAGAATTAGTAAAACATAAAATCGAAACAAATAAAATAAACTAGGCTGAATTTAATTAAAACGTAAACGTTAACTGTACTAGCTAAAGAAACAAATAGATCAAATTACTTAGTTGCTTTCTCTCATTCATATTATAAATGTATACAGTATCGTATAGACACAAAATTGAACATTTAGATATGGAGGTATTTAAAAATTCGGTTTTTTAACACATTTTTTTATATTATCACTGTTTGGAATTTTTTCAACCATGTCTATTTCACATTGTTTTGTTACTAGTTTAGGTTTGATTGTCATTTTACTCTGTTTATTAGTACATAATAGATTGTATGAAGACTTTAAAAAGAACAAAGACAGATATTTCTACACAAAAATTTATTATAAAGTTGTACTGCCAGAGAAAAACTGTAAGAGAAATTGGAGAAATAGTAGGTAGAACCCTATCTACACTACAGAAGACTATTAGACAAGTGAAATTACACGGAAATATGGGCAATATGGGGAATAATTCCATGCAAGCTACATTTTGGCATGGGCCTTCATATCGTCGTTTTAAACAATAGGTCAAAATAATAAAACAAAAACAGTTTTTCGCGAATATTTCATTATCTAGCGTTGTATTCAGGAGGACGTCCCCTACATAGCCACAAAGTTTCATAATTTTGTTGAATATCCAATTTCGGGACCTTCCTAGTCAAAAGATTGAAGATTAAAGCTTTGTAAGCCGCCATACATGAAAATGGTTACACCTACAAAAAAACACAAAATCATTTTTATGGACAATTTGATAATAAATATTTTGATGTAAAACTGATAGATAACGAGATATTCGCGAAAGTCGTTTTTACCTTCAACCCTCTGTAAAATTTTTAGCAGATGTCAGATTGATGGAGACTTTCGACATATTTTTTTAAAACCATGAAATAAAAGCCCATACCAAAATGTAGCTTGCTGGGAATTATTCCCCAGACAAACTCTAATTTCACAGGGCTATATAAATAACTATAAATATAATGGTATATTCTGCAGTAAAATAGGGAGAAGAAAAGATATTTCAAACAGTATCGGACGAGTGACACATAGTCTAACAAATTGAAATTAATCCTATAGGTAGTGTAGTAAAATTAGAAGTAGAAGTTTCATTAGGAATAAGAAAGTTTTATCCATGGGAACTACACGTCAAGTGTTACGCGATAAAGGCTACAATAGTAGGATAGCCTGAAAGAAACCATACATTTCCAAAGTGAATAGATTAAAACATTTAGAATTCACAAAAAATTACGTAAATTATGATCAAAACTTCCGGTATAATGTACTAGTTTCTCCCAAAATTAAAAGTTAATTTATAGTAAGACGTTGATTAAGTGGTTTAAATAGGAGACAGAAAAGCTAGATAGATCAAAATTTTGTATTCAAAATAAGTTCTTTATATGACAGAATATACATTTGTGTTTACAATATAACTATATCATATATTGTTAATAAATCTGAATCCTTGGATAACCAAAACTCTGTATTGGATAACCAACACATCCTGGTCCTGTTAATCAAGCTCCTATGGTATTTAACTTGGATGGCAAAGATATTGTGTAGAGAAAGCCAAATATGGAATTTAATAAAAGAAACATGATTTTGATGACAAAACAGAGGATTAATAATGTTATAGGTCCGTATGGCAGCAAATGAAATTGGTAATATGAAATTTATTGAAACAACTATCGACAAGTTGAAATACCTTAGTATTTTAAAAACAAACTCGAAGCCTTAGGGTCATAAGATGGACATGCCCGCTGTTTGCTTACTAGAGAAAGTAACTTTCAACATCACAACAACCTCAAGCTCATGTCATACGTTGTCAAAGAATAGCTATTACATAATGCATGAAAATTGTAACATTCGACCACATTTGCCAGATCTCAACCTGATCTAGCATCTGTGATAGAAGTTCCGAAAGAAAATTACACAATTATAAATTATTAAAAAATAACAAACAAAACAAATGCAAAATTGAAACTTACAGAAATATAGGAAACTATCCCAAGTTCCGATACAAAAAAATTAGTCGAATCTATGCCTAAACACTTAGAAGCTATGATAAATGCAAAAGGATATGCAACAAAATATTAAAATTAAAATAATTAATGTATAATATAATTTTGTTATATGTACATTCAATTTTGTGACAGCACATTGGCACATCTTTTTATTTGTACCAATAAAATGGTATAAAAGTATCATTTTTTTATTACATAATTAATCCTTCGATAAATATAAGTATCGCGTCTACGATAAATTTAATAAATCCAAAATTGTTTGTTTTCAGTTTGCTGTTTCCTGAATAAATAAAATTTCCGTATTGCCTGAATGTTCAATTTTATGAATAACATTACTTTAGGAAATTTGTATCAAGTTTACTTCACCGATTCAACCATTTCTGTAATAGTATAGCTACAGTAACGTAGTGTGCTAGAAAATTAGTTTTCATCCCTTCTATCAAGATCTATATTTGAAGAAAGAGCAAAATCAATATGACAACTTCAAAATTTTAATGTTTATTCTAGGATTTGTTCAAGGGACGTATCGTTCCCTAAATGCGCTTGTAACAATCGTAACCTCACTTTTTCCTAAAGAAAATGTATACTGCAATGAATTTATATCATAACCTCTATTAAATTACATACCAAAACTTGTAAACATTCCGTGTCAACTGATGGCAGCCCCCAATCACCTTTCCATACATCTAATTCAAATATCTCCATCTTGCCAAAAGTTAAAAAGATGTAATACTTATATATATCATAAGTTACATCGGCAATAAATTCACATACTGTTTTACTCTATGTAGGTATGACATGCGGTAGATTTGTCCCAAATTTAAATCAGATATAGTATTTGTGGTCTACAAAGATCGTAGTCGTTCTATAATTTCTTGTGACAATCTAGTTTCACTTTGAAAAATAAGATACAATCTTTAAAAGTAATTATTCACTTTGGGTTTGTTCCGGATTCGCGCTTGAAATTGGAGGTGTTACGTATTTTCGTGGGAATGTCTATAGGACTGATGGGTCCGTGTCCGTGCAGCGCTGAAGCACTCAGCTCGCGAGTAGGTATGCGCGGGAATTTCAATGTTGGACGAGAAAGTAAAAGAAACACTTTTATTTAAGCTCTATGTTTGGATTTATTTGTAGCTGGACGTTAACTGTCTTGCGAACAAGTTCGATCTGACTTCTTACAAATTAACTCCTCGCTTGTCGCTTCCGAGCGCCCTACTCCTCTAATTTTGACGCGTTCTTCCGACTCCTTCCCTGGATCCCTTCGTCCAATCAAAACGGTGTTGTCCCTGAAGCTTCGTCAGAGGGTTGTTCTTCAGCCATCTCTCCGTCCTTGGTCCTTCCTTCGCGCTTCCTCCCACTCTCGGCTGGTGGTCGAGGTACGCTTGCATGTCGGGTCCCCCTGTGTCCAAGAACCACTGAGTTATACCTAGTGACAATGATGACAATTTTACAAGTTATTACATACTTAGTTTGCTAAAATGAATTGTGCTTGATGCTGATGCTGTTGACGCTGAGGTTGATGCTTTTGGTGTTGATCCTATGAACAAAAAATTTAATAATGTAGCCATTGTTTGTTTCTATATCCTTCCGAAAAATAGGTCTATGGGTGGTATTCTCAGTCGTTGCTTATTCTTAAGATCGTCTTAAGCATACTGCATCCTTTGCTAACCTCGTAGACTAGTAGAGGATGCAGCATGCTTAAGACGAACTTAAGAATAAGCAACGACTGAGAATTACCGTCCTACATCTACTCATACTGTGCAGAAGCAATACCTGTGGCAGGTGGTAAATTATGTATAGGTATTGCTGTCCGTACCAAGAAGATGTTCGAGGACTTATCATTCGCAGTAAAGTGTTGATGACACACGCTATAATTGGTAAATACCTGTTTGGGATCCAGCTCAAGTAAATTTGGATTCTGAACAAGTTGAAGCCACACGTCAAAACGTTTTCTGTCTTTATCTGGATTTGGAAATCGATGTCGGGTTGTATGTGTATCTGAACATCCAGGCACAGCGCATAAATGCCAGGTACGACGACCCATCTGGTATCTGTGACAAATAATTAATGCGGCGTCAATAATTGGAGGGTTCAATTACTTATTTTGTTAATAGTTTATTTCTTACCTCTCAATATGATGCTTTCCTGCACTCTCCTGTGCTGATTATGTTCTATTCCCGCCACAAA
The DNA here is from genome assembly GCA_951215215.1 of Andrena trimmerana. Lineage (NCBI taxonomy): Eukaryota > Metazoa > Arthropoda > Insecta > Hymenoptera > Andrenidae > Andrena > Andrena trimmerana. The sequence goes on from OX578060.1 coordinate 74,030,828, forward strand.
ATAATCTCATCAGCGCCATCTGTTACCAAATATTTTCAACTTTATTGATCCCAGCGCCTCTGGTGGATTGTGCCGCCCACTAAATTTTGCCAATAGAAATATATGGGGAGTGCCCATCCCTGGTCCAGACTCTTATTATAGTGTCTCCATGGCAAGTGAGAGAAATTCTAGGGGTGCGTTCCACTTACGCCCAAATCGCCCGCACGGTCACGATATGTTGTTGCGATATCCGTTGGTGTGAAACTGTAAATTATTTGAAGTTAGCCATAAGACATAGGGATATCAAGGTTTGATGCGAGAGCGAAATTCAAAATCCTTTTGTACTGTTACGTATTTCTAGTGGGAATGTCTATAGGACGTCGTGGGCCCGTGCCCGTGGAGCGCTGAAGCACGCTGCTCGCGAGTACGTTTGCGCGGGAATTTCAATGTATAAACTGAAACACTTCTGGATAAATGCTATGTTTGGATTTTATTCGTATTTGGGTGTTGACTGTTCTGCTAACAGGTTCGATCTGACTTCGTACAAATTAACTCGTCGCTTGTCGCCTCCGAGCGCCCTACTCCTCTAATTTTGGCGCGTTCTTCCGACTCCCTCTTCGGATCCCTTCGTCCAATCAAGACGGTGTTGTCCTTGCAGCTTCGTTAGAGGGTTGTCCTTCAGCCACCTCTCCGTCCTTGGCCCTTCCTTCGTGTTTTCCCTCCACTTTCGGCTGGTGGTCAAGGCACGCTTTCCGAGTACATAGCTTACATAGGCTATGTACTGTACATACATATCTAACAGGTAGGTACGCGCAACCCCCAGGGTCAAGACGACGTCGCCCGCGCACGGTTTACGACTTTCAGCTGTTCTCGAGCTGGGTTTTTACCCTAACAGGACATCGGCAATTATTGAAAGGGAGGACAGAGTTTTAAATGATTTTACGAGACGAGCAGCTGCCCGCTAGACGAAATTTGGCACGCAGATGTGGAAGGAAAAACCCTCGATGGGCACAACGCGCTCTACGTGTTTATGAATACTGACAATAAACTCTTCCTTGTCCCCCGTTTCATACTTGCTTAAGACCTTCCAAATGTGCCGTTCGCTTCGAATCTAATTATCATATGTCTATCTTTCATTACAAAAGGATTTTAAATTTCGCTCCTGATTTAACCATCGATTATATACATTTCTGGTGCTACGTTCAAGCGATAGCGTAACAGTTAGTGTTGGCTAGAACAGTGATTTGTGAATCACGAGTGATCCGATCACGTTCGCTCCCAATCACGGTGATTTTTCACAGTGATCCGTGATTTTCATGATCGTATGTAGTGTTGGCTAGAACAGTGATTTGTGAATCACGAGTGATCCGATCACGTTCGTTCCCAATCACGGTGATTTTTCACAGTGATCCGTGATTTTCATGATCGTATGTGATTGGTGCAGGCAGAACAGTGATCCGTGATCGCTTCTGATTGGTGCAGGCAGAACGGTGATCCGTGATCGCCTCTGATTGGTGCAGGCAGAATAGTGATCGCTTCTGATTGGCGGAGAGCATAACTGCTCTTTGCACGCGCCACATAACCCCAATTTCTACTTCCTCTCGAAACATTCTCAAGTCCTCACTGTTCTTATAGAATCTCAGTTGAATATTTTGAACCAATATAATCATTCTCGATCTATTTAAATTAACGAATATTTCTTCATTTTAGTTTAAACGTATAATGTATATGTGAATACTTTAACCAATCAAATCAGTGCGTGCATACATTGACTATTTATGAATGAATATTCTATATTAGCACACTTTGACTATAAAACAAGCTCTATGAAAGTATTTTATAAAAAATAATTCAATCTAGATCAAGAATTACGATCGCAGTACACAATTCACTCAAGTTAAAAAAATCACAATCACGGTCGTGATTGAAATTAAATCACGACCGTGATCGTGAATCTGCGATCACTGTGATAAATCACTGTTAGTGATTTTGCACTCCATCTCTACGGACGACGGCTACCTTGGGGTCGCGGCGAACAAAACGCCTTCCCTCGCCTTCCCGTGCTGGAACACCGATATGGGGATTTTGTGCGTTTACCTAGACTTCGGCCTAGCAGTTTAAAAACTTTCTACTTACGATACATGCTACTTCTTTGCCAAATAGATTAGGAATCGAGCCCATCATCCTCTTACGTGTAATGTTTTATCAAGCACAATTCATTTTAGCAAACTAAGTAATAACTTGTAAAATTGTCACCATTGTCACTAGGTATAACTCAGTGGTTCTTCGACACAGGGGGACCCGACATGCAACGTTGCCAAATTTCCGGAGGGAAGCCGATTTCGTCCCCGAGTGTACACTCAGCTCAAACGATTGTGGCCGTTCGAGATTCGATTGCATTCGAGCTTACCAGGGTCCGCTTTTTCACATCGCTAACATTCTACAGTATTTCATGAACATGGTGAGGGCACTGCCAAGCCACAGGTTCTCGTCTAGAACACTTCTAATTCATGATGAAACACCACTGTGGCGGCATTTGCCTATGATTGTCATAATTATATAAATCTGCGCGATCGGCTCTGTTCACGATGCTGTAGCGTAAATGACGCCAAAAATGAATGTCAAATGACTTTTATTACAATGAACCTAAAAAAAATAAATAATTTTGAGACTGTAAACGATAAATTTGTAATGTCCAAAATAAATAAATCAATGAATTTATAATGGAGGACACAAATAAATAGAGCGGGATGGCGGGGTAATAAAGAATAGAATGGAAACGAATGTTATATATTTCGTAGAGATGGCAAGGGTTAGGAAACCAGAATACTGAGATGTATAAAGTCTTGTGGTATTTTATTCCTAGCAGTCCTCATAGATTAAAATCATTATTAGTGGAAATGTGTAGATCAAAGAAATACGCATTTACTTCAAAATCTACTATCCATTATTTTATGTTAACAACGGGAAAATAAACATAACCGAAGCAATGTAAATTAACTTTTGTGACGGGGCTGCGCGAACGTGTCTTATATTAGATGGCGTCACAGTAATGTTTCCTCACGAAATAGAAGTGTTCTAGACGGGAACCTGTGGCTTGGCAGTGCCCGCACCATATTCATGAAATTCTGTAGAATGTTAGCGAAGCAAAAAAGCCAGCCCTAGTAAGCTCGAATGCAATCGAATCTCGAACGGCCACAATCGTTTGAGCTGAGTGTACTGTTGCGACTCCCGTCTAGCGGCGCGTAATTTAAACTCCAGAAGCGTGAAGGTCGAGGCGGATCACACGAATGTAATAGGAAAGGGAGACAAGGTGAAGTTCGCACAAGCCCGAGGGGTTTGAAAATAGTTAGAGATCCTTTAATGAGAGGACTTCAAGATTAAAAACTAATCGGTATCCACTTGGCAACGGGTGTTTGAATAAATGAACTTCTCCTTCCTTCCTTCCTTCCTTCTCCTAGGTGTGTAATTCCAGCGCCATGTAGTTAAACGCTTGCTGTTGTGTCAAATCGACGAATAGGAATTCAGTTAATTAATTAAGAAATTTGCGATTGGCTCTTAGAATCTTAGACATTTTGGAAATTAACAAAAGGTGTACAAGACCCGAGGGACCTTTTGGAAGCGTCACTCGAGCCTTGAAAGCAGAAACGAGCACACGTTCAATCAAAAAACCACATAAACTCTTTATTTATTGTCCAATTATTTCGTTGCGTTCATTAAAGTTGTCAGTTATTCGTGTTTTAATCGTTTTATTATTTCATTATCATTAAAAGTATTATTCTACTTTCTAGTACTATTCAGAGTGCCTTAGCACTCCACGGGCATCGTTCCACGCCAAATTCCCCACGAAGGATCCAAGGAATCCAGACCAGGGGTGGGCACTTCCCATATATTTCTGTTGGCAAAATTTAGTGGGCTGCACAATCCACCAGAGGCGCTGGGATCAATAAAGTTGAAAATATTTGGTAACAGATGGCGCTGATGAGATTATTTTGTGGCGGGAATAGAACATAATCAGCACAGGAGAGTGCAGGAAAGCATCATATTGAGAGGTAAGAAATAAACTATTAACAAAATAAGTAATTGAACCCTCCAATTATTGACGCCGCATTAATTATTTGTCACAGATACCAGATGGGTCGTCGTACCTGGCATTTATGCGCTGTGCCTGGATGTTCAGATACACATACAACCCGACATCGATTTCCAAATCCAGATAAAGACAGAAAACGTTTTGACGTGTGGCTTCAACTTGTTCAGAATCCAAATTTACTTGAGCTGGATCCCAAACAGGTATTTACCAATTATAGCGTGTGTCATCAACACTTTACTGCGAATGATAAGTCCTCGAACATCTTCTTGGTACGGACAGCAATACCTATACATAATTTACCACCTGCCACAGGTATTGCTTCTGCACAGTATGAGTAGATGTAGGACGGTAATTCTCAGTCGTTGCTTATTCTTAAGTTCGTCTTAAGCATGCTGCATCCTCTACTAGTCTACGAGGTTAGTAAAGGATGCAGTATGCTTAAGACGATCTTAAGAATAAGCAACGACTGAGAATACCACCCATAGACCTATTTTTCGGAAGGATATAGAAACAAACAATGGCTACATTATTAAATTTTTTGTTCATAGGATCAACACCAAAAGCATCAACATCAGTGTCAACATCAATATTACAAATTAGAAATTGCCTTTGCCTGTGCAAGCTGGTCAATGTAAGTAAAAATCAGTACATACAAAGGTTTACATATTTCAGCTTCTATCGCCAAACAGTTAATTATTGTATTTCTTCAATTTTACAATACACGATGTCGACTGCTGAGTGCACATTGTATATCCACTTTTTGTTAAATTTGAGTTTTTATATGCAACAAATAGTTCTTGAGATGTTTAAACCTATTTTTCTGAAAAACACTAAAGGTGGACATATAATATTTGTGCACTAATAAATGATGCTCAGTAATATTTTACAAAATGTCACTACAGTACTGTCTCCGTATGTACAGTATTGTCTCCGTATGTACTCGGTTTGGTGTACACGATACGGGTTACTCGCTATCCCCACCACTTTTTTCTCACTCTTGTCTGGCGAAGGCGAGAGCGAGATGGAACGAGAGCGAGCGAAAGCCACTGGTCTCGCTCCGTCTTTCGGACGCCGTGTCACTCCGGCGCACGCAAAGCGTTCCATCTCGCTCCCCCCTTCGGCCAGAAAGAAGCGAGAAACGAACACTCGGAATTAGGGTCGCTGTTCACTATACGGGTTACTCGCCGGTCCCGACCAGTGAGTACATACGGAGACAATACTGTACTCGGTTTGGTGTACACGATACGGGTTACTCGCTATCCCCACCACTTCTGGCTCACTCTTGTCTGGCGAAGGTGAGAGCGAGATGGAACGAGAGCGAGCGAGAGCCACTGAAAGCGAGCGAGGACGGTACGAGACAGACGACGCGTTAATGTTTTGTCTCGGTCCGTCTTTCGGGCACCGTGACACTCCGTCCTTTGCGTGCGCGACGGGCGTGCGCGATGGTCGCAAGCAGTTACGGTGACCACCAGTGGTGGGTAAAGACACGAAATTTCTATTTTATACACGACACGTGTCTTAAATGTCGTAAATGTCATAAACGTCGTAAATGTCGTAAATGTGTCGTTCATGTCGTATATCTGAAATGAAAACAACTAACCTACAATACATTTTTCGTATAGGTTATGAAGAAGTGCCAATTTATTAATAATTATAATTCTGATTAAAAAAATTAAATTAAATTTAGTTACACCGACGAAAAATGGATATTGAAAGCTTAGTAAAAGAAATGCATATTGGAAACCCAAGAATTTCGATACGCCAATTAGTGACAGAAAATTGAACTACTACAATAATTAACACCACGCTTTTGAATACTTTTTTTGGGTTAGGAAAGTGGCGATTATATGTAGTTTTCGACGTATTCTACAGTATTCTATAGTATTCGCATGCAACCAACAAGCGAGTCAAAAAGAACTATATTTTTCCAACACTTTAATTGTTGAAACCTTAAAATAATGAATATTTCTATTTACGACATTTGCGACAAATGACACGTATAAAATGGGCTTAAAAACGACATATTATACATACATTTGCGACACGTCGTAAATGCATTTACGACGCGGCGTAAAATACACGACCCACCACTGGTGACCACTAGTGGTGGCGATCTTTTGTTGGATCGATCTAAAATCGATCTTTTTAGGGGAAATAAGATCGATTTTTCACCGATCTTTTTTAATTTCGATCTATCAAGGATCGATCTTTTTTTCTTTAGGATCCGTTAAAAAAAATTAATTTTGTAAGTGCCAGACAGTGATGGCTAGGTAAAATACGCATCGTATAATACACGAATATTACTGATTGGAGTCATATTGGGTGCGTTCAGCAGACTCAACTGTTATTCTGAAGTTGTACGTTCATTGGTCGACGCGAGAAAAATCTAGTGAAATGACTCGACAGTTGAGTCTCCGAGCTCACCCATTGTAAGCCAATACAGTCACCGCGTCACCAACACAAATGTACCGTTATTGCCAGGGGTGTTCGGGATGTCCCATTGTAGTTTCAATACTGTACTTACCCTTGTAAACTAAAACTGTAATGAATACTAATAGTAAATGCTGAATAGATGTAGGAATTAGGAGAATTACATCAATAATTCTGTAAGTAATATAAATTCTTTCTCATTTTGAATGAGATTTGGTATGTGTTATGGCATTTGATCAGAGATGGGCAAAAAATTATTTGAAAATTATTAGAAGATTGGAAATCAACCAAATGTATGTATTTGTGCAGGTCATTACATCGTTAAATAAGATCTGCCGCGTTTATTTTACGTTTCGAAGGTAATTGAAACCGAAAGTATTACCTGCATTATTTGGAATATAAAATAAAAGCAAGTATTTATTCTGAAGATATAAAAATGTCAAGTAAAAGTAACAATAAAATCAAAACCAATACATTGGTTAAAGAATATTTTGTCATTTCTGAAAATAAGATATCTTCAAGATGCATTCTTTGTGGAAAAATTTACAAGCATTACGGCAATACAACAAATTTAACAAGACATTTAAATACAAAACATGCCACTCAAATTAATGATTTAAGACCGTCACAGAAGAAACTGCAAGTTTCTGAAAATGACGTTGATAGTCACATAGAGGAAGAAACAACAGACGACATCAATCCAGTGCTTTCACCACATTCTCATGGTCGTGCTTTCACTGAGAGTACCTCAAATACCTCAAAGTCATACAATAAAGAAGTCCCGATTGACGAAGCTTTTCGCAAAATTAGATCTTTTGCGGGTAATGCATTCAGATTTAGCCCTGATGAGGTCCAAATTAGGGAATGTGAACCTGGCTAACGTTTAATTTTATTTTCTACTTAGAAAATCTCCCTTGATTAACATTGTGAAATTTTTACTGATTGGTTGTTTCCAGTAAACTTTTATTAGTTCTATTGGAATCATCCAAGTATAATTATACCATGTTAGTTAGGTTCAACTTCTTTTAATTAATTCAGTTGAATTAATGTATTTAATGATAATATATAACAGATAAATTTTAGATGGTGGCAGTTTCACATCAGGAATTACTGAAGCGATATTATATATGATAGCGAAAGATTATCAACCATTTTCTATAGTGGAAGATATAGGATTTCGCAAACTCATGCATGTTGTGGCTCCTCTGTACAAGATACCCAGTAGAAAAACTCTTAGTTACAGAATGGAAGATAAATATCAAATAATTAGTATGAAAGTGAAAGCCTCTCTTGTAGAAGTTAATAATGTAGTTCTTACCACTGATATATGGACGGATAGTTTGAACACTACTGGTTATTTAGAATTAACAATTCACTATATTGAGAATACAAATATGCGATCAATTGATTTAGGTATCGAAGGATTAGAGAAAAATCATGATGCTTCGTATCTGGTCGATAGGCTCTCCGAGATATGTGACAAGTGGGAAAAAACCCAAGAAAAAGTAGTCGCTGTTGTCACTGATAATGGAGCTAATATAGTAAAAGCAGTGCGAAACAAATTTGGATATAAAAAACATATGCCCTGTTTTGCGCATACCATCAATTTAGTGGTACAGGATTCGATTCAGTCAGTGGTAGCATTTCAAGCAGTGGTCAAAAAGGTGAAAACAATAGTCACCCATTTTAAACATAGTGTCAATGCAATGGATGAATTAAGAAAAGTCCAGGTGCAAGATAGTCAGACTAACGGAATTGTCTTAAAATTAAAACAAGAGTGCGAAACACGATGGAATTCTGTATTATATATGCTACAACGATTTTCTGCACTAGCGGAATATGTGAGTGTGGTACTCTTCAAAAAATCTATCCCTGAAATGCTCATAAGCACGGAACTAGAAATTATTGAAGATGCAATCGTAATTTTATCACCACTGGAAGAAGTAACTGCTGAAATGTCGGCCGAGAATTACGTTAGTGCTAGTAAAATTATCCCCATTGTAAATTGTCTGATAAAAACATTAGAAAAATTTACCGCAAAGACCAAGATATCACAGCAGTTAAAAAGAATAATTCTTGATAATTTAATTAAGAGGTTTCATTCTGAGGACTCTAATATAGAAAAGAATTTATTACTGGCTATTTCAACACTGCTGGATCCACGATTTAAGAAAGTTCATTTTCGCAGACCGCTTGCAGTTGCAAATGCTATCGCTGAAATAAACAAACAGATTCTTGAAATAAAAAATAGTAATAACAAGTCTCCAACTATTCAAAAACTAGAAAAAAAACAATGCCATAAAAATGATTTATGGAACATCCACGAAGAGTTGGTTGCATCTAACTACAGTACAGAAAGAGATATGCCTGGAGGAATATCGGTGGAGTTGAGACAATTTCTGGATACACCATTAATAAACATATCAGAAAATCCTTTGAAATATTGGGATGGAACCAAAACAGTCTATCCACACTGCTATCAAATTGCAGTAAAATATTTAACACTCGTGGCTTCATCTGTTCCAGCGGAACGCCTATTTAGTAAGGCTGGTAATGTTCTTACCGAAAAAAGAAATCGGTTGCAAGGGTCAAAGGTGTCCAAATTGTTGTTTTTACATTCTGTCGGTGAAGATTACTGGAATTGATTTCTAATTTTTGTTATTAGGTTTAGGGGCGGTATTCACAGTTGCTACTTATTCTTAAGTCTAATAGCCTAGTAGAGGATGCCTAAGGTGATCTTATGCTTAAGAAGCAACTGTGAACACAGCCCTAGGTTTAGGTTTATTCTATTCTATAGTTTATTCTATCTTTTATTGAAGATACTTATATGTTTCTGTATTCTATGCTCCCTTATGAACATTTATCTTATTCTTGAAGCACGTTCTCTTTAGATTACGTGTTTTCATTTTACACCGTTGTTACAACAACGTATAGCGTATACGCTATATTCTATGTTAAGTGCAATCCCTGTGCAGGTGCTTATCTTCTGCTACCTGTTGTCCTACTATTATACAAGTGTAAAACTATAAAAGTGCAAAGTACAAAATATGCTATGTAGCATATAATATTTAAAATATAAAATATATATAATATATAATACAATATATAATATAATGTAAACTATGACTTTATACTTATTTCCTAGTCCTTGTTTTGGTTACGTTAATGCCGAATTGACCAATTAGTTACATTTTAATGTTCAATATTTGATATTTGATATTTTTATAATTATTTATAGCTGAATAAATATCTGAATAATCTAAGGATAAAAATTTTTCGATGGACATTATAAAAAGAGACTACTTGTGTAAAAAGTACTATATAAATGTGACCAATGAGGGCGAGAATGAAGATAATTTAAGTATCCTTTTTAGGATCGATCTTTGAAGATCGATCTTTTTTTTTCCACAATCGATCGATCTTATAACCGATCCTTCATAAAAGATCGATTTTTAGAATCGATCCGATCTTTGCCCAGGATCGCCATCACTACAGGCCACCATATTTACGGACCCAAACGGCCAGAGGGTCCACTCGCCGCACACACCCCCCACCCTCATACCGACCAGTGAAAGGGAAAAACCCACACCCACACCCCGCACCCACACCACACGCACATATACACCCCAAACCCACACCCACTCATAACACACACACACACACACATCCAGCACCCCCACACACCCGTCCCCAAGCCTCCCCTTGAAACAACCCGGAGGGCCCCACCCGCCCATGCATTAAAGTGCACGGGCGGGAGGGAACCACCGAGGAAGACCCATTAGGCGTCTCACCCAACACATTAGCCACCCCACAGTTACAATTGCAAAATTGCAACTCCGATAATAATTTTTGTACACAGGTAACCAGGTAAACAACAGCCGGAATATCCGCGGGCCTGACACCAACAGCAGGATAGCCGGCAGGGTAACCGCCATTGTCAGGTCAATACCCCGAGATGGAAATCCGAGTAAACTCAAGAACCCATTTACTGTGTGAAAACTTACTGTTTCGGGAGCTCACCCCGCATGGGCCTCACCGGACGGGGACCATCGGGGGCCCAACAGGAAGCAGCCGCAAGGGTTGCACATCTGTGGTCAGGCAAACACGGCCCGACAAAGCACGGCGAAGGAATTCTCCTGCCCATATAAAAAAGAAATTCACCAACAGAGGTATGTAGGGACGCCGGGTGCAGAAACCGGGGGGGTGTCCACCCGGCAACACTCAGGCGGGAATGTTACGACGATATTTTGGCCGACCCTTAGCTAGGGAGGCAGCATCCCCCACCGGCCACTAGGTCCGGAAAAAACCGAACCCAGCTTCCGATGGGGAACATGGCCGCCTTCCCAGAGCCCCCTCACCACGATCAAGGTGTTCGGCCCAGGAGGGGGGGCATCGTCCCGCGCCTGAATTCCCTGGAGAAGACCTTCTTGAGGTTTAATGTATATTTTGCAAGAAAAGACTTGTACAAAAGTAGAAACAATAGGCAAATACAAAAGAGGAGAAAAGAACAACACACGCTAGCAGTATATATACAAGAAGAACACGAACAAAAACTACATACTAGTTTTGCACCTCCGTCACGTCCCAAAACCATGCAACACACAAGCATTCATACAATCGCTCGGCGGTGCCACCAGATGGCAGCGCGCATTACAGTGCTTTTTCGTTCTCTAACAGACTTCTTTCCCCAGATGGCCACGCAACACCACTGTGCGGTTTCCGCTGGTGTAAATATAGGCTGTGTTCCAATTCACGCATTAAGGTCCATTTATACAGCGACCGAGCCGAGCCTTCCGAGCCTTCCGTGCCGGGCGGAATCCCTATGCTAAAGCTTATGGAGAGCTCGGAACCTCTGCGTCATCCGGGGCGTCCGGGCCCGGCCGTGCTCGGCGGCTCCTCGTCGCCCGCTGGGCCCGTGCTCGGTGGCCACTCGTTGAGACGACTGGAGTGCGTGCCCTGTCGAAGTGCAACGCTGCTAGATTTTATGCTCTCAACACGTAGGGTAAATCCGAGAGACGCGGTCGAACTAATATAAAATGGCTATTAAAACTAATAAAGTAAAATTATTTATGAGTGAATACAATTACAGATTCATTGATATTTAATTTGTTTACGTTAAACAAGTAAAGAACACATGGAAGAAAAAGTGAACTACCTACTGGCGGTTAGTAAGGCAAATGAATACAAAAGTGAAGAAATAAACTAAATAAACAAAAATAATAAGAAAAAATAAAAATAAACAAAAATAATAACTCGACCATCTCACCTTTCTGAATACAAATATGCAGGGTGTCCGCGGGAACAGTAAACAGCTGGATATTTCTTAACGTATTCCAGATAGAAAGAAATGTTTATATGCAATTGCATGGTTGAAGGGAGCTAATTTACTAGCCGCGACAAATTTTTTCTTAGATTATTATTTTAAAAGATACGATGGTCAAGCTTGGTTTTTTAAATAGAACTATATATTTCTTTAGAAATCAATTGATAGTGCGTTTCAAGACAGATTCAATAACCTGTAATGTACCCGTGTCCCTCCACGAAACGTATTGATGTTGGGTAATACTTATTAATTGCTATATTGGTGGCATTTTTCTTATTGTCTAGCCTTTGGGGCTGCCACTCCTGGCATAGACTATTGGTGGGTATCTGTTTCAAGAGGCAATGTCTAGCGCGTGCCACCCGTGGCGTAAACAAGACCACCCTCGGTGCTTCCTATTCGGGCGCGTTCTCTTCCAGTCAAAAAGAGTAAATTTGCAAACGCAATATCGAAAACTATTTGAAATAATGTGTATACATTATAGGTTATTGAATTTGTCTTGAAACGCACTAGTAAGTGATTTGTAAAAAAAATATATAGTTCCATTTAAAAAATCAAACTTGACCATCGTATCTGTTTAAATAATAATGTAAGAGAAAATTTGTCTGGTCTAATAAATTTCTTTCTATCTGGAATACGTTGAGAAATATTCAGGTGAGTTTTTTTTTTTTTTTTTATAGAGGGGGAAAATGCTTTACGCATACCCGTAACATTAGGCCACGTGTTATGTGGGACTCCCAATTTGGTATACCCACTAAAAACCCCCTCTAGAGGAATCCTCCTCATACGCACTCCCCTGATCCTTTCGGTGGAACTCAGGTGCCAGTACTTCCCCCAGGGGTCCAAGGTGAGGTGTGCCTGCTTCCGACTGAATACCCAAAATGCAAACATACAATACATATAAACATAAACATAAAATACAACAAGTACACGGTGAAATATTTACAAAATAGGTACACTTTTCGGAGTAACATTTCGTCTTAATAAAAATTAATCGTCTTACAAAAAAAAACTTCCAACTTAAATTTTGTTCACCTTATTGAGAACTATTGGGGATAGTCTGCCTCGTAGTCTTGATTTTCATCTTCTACTTCGGGGTAGTCGTGGTGTATGGAAGCAGGTGCGAATCCCTGGGACGTGGAGGGACCATCATAAGCGTGTGTCTGAGGTGGCAACCAACTCGACAACGATTGTTGCTCCCTGGCTGACGCATTGAAACTTTCGTTTTCAAGCTCCTGCGCGATATTAAAAATGCGCCCCCTGGCTGTATGTTGGGCACGTGGCGATAAGGTCACTAAGATCTGTCCCATGCTTTTTAAAAAGGACATCATCGGATGTTCGGGCATATTGCGTTCGTCATTGTTGCGTAATATATATTCCATGAGAACTGTTGCCGGTGTTGATGCATCGTTCTCGCAGACGGATCTGTTACGTTTTTTTACCGCTACACGTATGTGCTCTTGTGGCTCGGCCACAGGCTCCTGGCTTTGTCCGGGGACGACGGGTGGAAATTTCTCATGTGGCTCGGCCACAGCCTCCTGAGTTTGTCGGTTTTCCGCAATTGGTGATACCACGCGGACGATCGGTATATTCTTTCGGTTCACCATCACCGAACTTACAGTGTCCCTCTCGCCCAGGTGGGGCAATAGAAATTCTACAATCTTGCCATATTTATACGGTTTTGGCTTTTCCGCGGCTTGCCCACTTATGTTTCCCCATCTATTCTTGCATTCTAATGCTAAAAAGACAGTAATAACAATTTCAATTATACAGTAATTACAGAATAGGAAGTAGGAAGTATAATACTGTACAGAGTGTCTCTACAGCAGAGAGAACATAAGGAAGTCGAGTGATAGAACGTGTATCAGTTTAATTGTATAATCGTGTATGTAATTAATAACGTTATATATATTTGTTACCAAAAAGACACAACATGTGTGTGCAAATACATAGTTTTCTTTTAAATTCAGGTGAAAATGTTGCCTCATTAACATGAACGAAATGGCTTACTGTTTTGTACAGGTATAATTACTTATGCGAAATCTTAACGGACCGCGAGGGTCTATCGTAAAGCAATGACCTGCCTATGGAGTATTAGGTCTCCTGATGGAGAGAGCCCACCACCTTCTCGTCGTTTTCATCGAGCAATGGCACTTTTTCAACAAATAATCTGCAGGTATAAATGACACCCCACCTTATACCTGCAGATTATTTGTTGAAAAAGTACTCCATAGTGCTCCACTAATACTCCATAGGCAGGTCATTGCTTTACGATAGACCCTCGCGGTCCGTTAAGATTTCGCGTAAGTAATTATACCTGTACAAAGCAGTAAGCCATTTCGTTCATGTTAATGAGGCAACATTTTCACCTGAATTTAAAAGAAAACTATGTATTTGCACACACATGTTGTGTCTTTTTGGTAACAAATATATATAACGTTATTAATTACATACACGATTATACAATTAAACTGATACACGTTCTATCACTCGACTTCCTTGTGTTCTCTCTGCTGTCTCACTATTTTCGTTCTCTTCCCACCACTCGCACAAACACATTCTACACACAGAACATTTATTAGGTGTTTGTGGTGTATAAAATTCTTATGTTTTCGTTGCTTTTACGATAAGTATGAAACCACTTTATAGATTAATTGTAACGAAAGTATTAATGAAACGGAGCATTAATAATACAATATTGTCAAATCAATTAACTCTAAAGCCTCGGTACAACTAACGAGATATTAATATAATGAAAGAAAATATAAAATATATGTGAGAGAAGATGTTCCATCTTACAGGACGAAAGCGGACTCAGAGTGAAGCGCAAATTCGTTGACCGTTCACTTACGACCTGCAATTACTTGTTTTTCGATGCGTTCGTCGTAAAATATTTGCTTGCCAGATTTTCGAAAAGGCAATCAGAAATGTGCCTCCCTTAATGGTTTATACCTTCTTTACCCTGAGTTAATCCGTATATTGCTCTGCCGGTGGGTAGTAAGTTGTTAACCATCGACTCGCGGAACAATACGGTCATAAACCACGACCCTGGCGGGATGCTCTGGCTGATGAACCAGGCTAGTTTTTTAGAACCAGATGTTCATTTTCCTACCCTACTTCATCAAGGAGGAGAGGATTCCTCCTCCACCGACTCATTCACAGAGAGGAGGCCACTTCTTTCCTTCAAAATTCATTTAACATTCAACATCTCATAAACTACCATAAACCATGTATCAGTACCTCCAGTATGGGTCATTCCACGCGAAGTCGGCCACTTTTCGGAGTAACATTTTGGATTTTGATGCAACTTGGATATGTTGTAGTCTTTAGGATTATATAAACATATCTCGAAGGATTTTTGGAAATGTCAAAAATTGTGGATGTTACAGCTCTTTGAAATATAGTGTTTACTTTTTTTCTAACAATTATAACTGTTGAACTAACAAACTGATAAAAATGACCTTTTGGGTGCTTACAGTGGAGATTTAAGAGTACCTAATAAAAATTATTTCACTTAATAAAAACGAATATTTGACCATTTATATAGCAATTGTTCTTAACAAATGCAATTTTATAGTTGAAGGCACCTTTTTAAAAATTTGGAAAAATAGAAGGATATAGCCCTGTTTTTCCTCTTTACGGACATGTTTTAAAAAAACGTGGACGATTTAAAATTGGCCAAATGAAAATTAATTGAATGTAACGCTGCGTCAAATCAGACCGGCTCGGCTGGCTGAGCCGTGCGGTACTCGCAGCGGCCAAGCGGCTATATCTGCTATTCTTATACAGTGTTCTCTAATATGGTAGGTATTTGTAAAAAAGTGAAGAAGGAAAACTTTTACTGTTTTTTGTACACAACATAATACGTCATCTTAATTTTTGGTGTTCGCAATATTTTCCTTGAAAAGAGGGTGACCTTCAGTTTTTTTAAATGGAATGCGAAATATGAAAGCGACTGTCAAGACATTTTTCGCGAAGATACAGTCATTTCAAAATGACTAATATATTCGGGAAGTTATTGACGTTAATGATGGACGAATAATGCTGATATATTTTAAATGTGTATTTTGCGTGGAGTTTTGTCACACTTAATGTGTTTAGGAAAAAAAATTAAAGAATTACTAAAAAAATTTTTTCTTTTATTGATGTTTCTGCAAAAGCGGGGCGAATTGTATAGTTTCACCCCAAATAGAAACAATCGATACCACTGAAAGAACGCTTGGTAATCTGTCACAGGTACATAAATAAAAGTTTCTCGAGAGACTGTTATATTTCAAAAAATTAATAAGCAATGATATTTATTAACGTACACAAACACATCCAATACATATAAATGTACAAATTACACTTAAAGACAAGATGCAAACATTCAATACATATAAACATAAGAGTAACTGTACAAGGCGTAACCAATGTTTTGAGAAATATTCACAGGGTACGCAGAGAGGTTTAATAAATGATCCAAAATGTTGTATGGCCAAGTGTTCGATCTGACTCCGTTTTGCAATAATAATGGCTTGAAGTTAATCGTGCGACTTTGGGACTATCCGATCTTCGTTTTTATGGCTATACCTTCCGAAGGTGCTCGTCGTACCCCCGGCTCGAAGAAGCGCTTCGAATGAGTAAAACAAGGGAGGTTTCGAAATCGGCAATCATGATTGGTTATTTCCATTCAGGTAAATGACAAATTACAATTACCATAGGAAAATGTAAACTTACGAGGTCGGGTGACTTGGAGCACCAAGTCAGTCTACTTCCGAGTCTTGACGTATACCAAACGGTAAAATATAACGGAAGTGTGAACACAATGTTCGATGAAAAATTGATCGCGCTCGTGAGGCAGCACGTAGTGTTGTTTGACATGACGAATCCACGCTATGTGGATCACAAATATAAAATGACAGTGTGGGAACAAATTGGGAGAACCTTGAACATGCCAGGTATGTGTGAATTACTTCATACAGCCTACTATATACAGTGGGCTTATTTTAACTATAAACGCTGGATGTCTCGTACATCCCGTAGGACGTTAAAGATATAGGATTTTGTATGGTGTAAGTAGTTTGTTTGTGCATGAAATTGTAGGGACGATTTGAAGGTCAAGTTCATTTGTTCAATGCAATATTATACATCTTTATTCATATGATGGTGTTTGTTAAGACAAGTGCAACGGTGTGCCACATAAAGTCATTACATGTAGTACAATTTCATAGTACATATGTAGAGTACATTGCACGGTCACGTAGGGTTTTACCTACGCGACGATCCACGATTTGCGTTGCCCTGTCTCCATAGGATGACATTAATGTATAACCTTGTACTACACAGAATTACCTTATGCGACACAACGTTGCGCACGTTCTTAACAAACACCATCATATTATGAGTAAATATGTATGATATTTCATTTAAACAAATGAACTTGACCTTCAAATCTCCCCTACAATTTCATGCACAAAAAACTATTTACACCACCTAATGCCACTCGCATAAATCACTTAGGATGTAATTAAATAACTTGCAAACGCATCTCTAATTTTAAAAGGTTGCAGTTGCGCTGCATTTCCTTCTTCTAACGCGATCACTCTCGGGTGCACAGTGTTTGATGCTGGTGTTATATTGGTTGCGGGTGCAACGCATACCTCTCTTTTCCGCATAAAATTGTGTAAGATACACGTCGCCATCACAATGTAGTCGACGTGGTCGGGGGTTGCTTGAATTCGTCTATTATATATTCTAAATTTTTGTGACAAAATGCCAAATGCATTTTCAACATAACGCCTGGCTATAGTCAACCGATAATTGAAGTTAGTTTTTTCGTGTGTGGTTAATTGAGGTCCCGGAAATGGCCTCATGAGATAACTTCTTAGGGGAAATGCCTCATCCCCTACAATAACGTACGGCACTGATATAGAAGTGCCCGGCAGAGGCTCATCGGGGGGTAAACGGAATGTGCCGTTTTCCAATGCCTCCCCTAAATTCGAGTGAGCTAGTATGCCACCGTCGCTATTTTTGCCGTAACTTCCCACATCCACCGCGATAAAATTATACTGGGCGTCCACCAGTGCCAGCAGCACTGTGGAAAATGTTTTTTTGTAATTGAAATACAAGCTTCCACTATTTGCTGGAGCTTGTATTTGAATATGTTTCCCATTTATTGCTCCTATACAATTTGGGAACCCGGTACGTTGCAAAAACTCTGCGCTGATTGCTTTCCATTGTTCTTCGGTTGGAAGAGGCATTGCTTCTTGCATTAGTGTTTTCACTATCGCGTTGCACGTTTCATGTGCAATCAACGATGCGGTGGTGTGCCCAATCCGATAATTATATGAAATTGATTTAAACGAATCTCCTGTAGTAAGATACCTAAATCAGAAATTAAAAACCATATTTAATTGAAAAGTAAAAAAAAGGCGGAAAACATTCATACACAGCGCAATATTGTTTTTAACATAATATCGCAATATATGTACAGGATGTTTTATAACAAATTCGCTTGTACTATTTCTTATAAGACACTCTGTACAGTATTATACTTCCTACTTTCTATTCTGTAATTACTGTATAATTGAAATTGTTATTACTGTCTTTTTAGCATTGGAATGCAAGAATAGATGGGGAAATATAAGGGACCAATTTGGCCAAAAAGCCGAAAAGTGGGCAAGCCGCGGAAAAGCCAAAACCGTATAAATATGGCAAGATTTTAGAATTTCTATTGCCCCACCTGGGCGAGAGGGACACAATTTCAAACATCTCCGCACGAAAGGTTCCGCGAATCGTAAGTTCGGTGATAGTGGACACAAAGAATATACCGATCGTCCGCGTAGTATCAGCAACTGCGGATAACCGACAAACTCAGGAGGCTGAGGCCGAGCCACTTGAGAAAATTACACCCGTCGTCCCCGGACAAAGGCAGGAGCCTGTGGCCGAACCACAAGAGCACATACGTGTAGCGGCAAAAAGAAGGAACAGATCCGTCTGCGAGAACGATTCATCAACACTTCGCCTTAATCACTTAAATCCGGAAGAAAGGGCAAACATCGAGAACCTAATTAAACTATACGCAGATAGATTCCACCTTCCTGGTAGCGAATTAGGAGCAACGAACGCCGTAACTCACAGAATAATCACCGAGAATGAGGCACCGGTAAACGTAAAACAATATCGATACCCCCAAGTTCATAAGGAAGAAATCAATAGACAGATAAATGAGCTCATACAAAACAAAATCATCTCGCATTCGACCTCTCCGTACAACTCCCTGTTGTTCATAGTAACGAAGAAAAAGGATAGTGAAGGGAACATACGCTGGAGGATAGTAATAGACTTCCGTCGATTGAACGAGAAAACTATAGGCGACGCGTACCCCTTACCGAATATTGTAGAAATATTAGACCAGCTAGGCAGCGCCAAGTACTTTTCAATATTCGATCTAGCATCAGGATTCCACCAGATACCAATGCATCCAGACGATAAACACAAAACTGCTTTCTCAACACCCTATGGACATTATGAGTTTAATCGAATGCCATTCGGTCTCAAGAACGCCCCAGCTACATTTCAAAGGTTAATGGACCAAGTTCTTACTGGACTACAAGGAATAGAATTATTCGTGTACCTCGACGACATAGTAATCTATGCTAAGGTCGGGGCTATATATATTGGCCGGTGAGTATCGTGATGGGTATTCTCCCACCACACATTTTGCTTGCCTCGGTGCTCCTTTTCTCAACGTTTTCTGACTCGCTCTCGTTCCATCTCGCTCTCGCCTTCGCAGAACAAGAGTGAGCCAGAAATGGTGGGGATAGTGCCAAGCTTCTGGGGTGTAGCCCAAACCGAGCTGTCAGCGTAGAAATACACACATCAGAATAGGTGTGCGTTAGATACGAAAAAATTCAGGAGCTTTATTGGTTAGAACATTGATACTTTCGCGATAACTTCATCTCTTATTGGTCTGCGCATAGCTTCGTAACGCACACAACTATTACGCTAAGGACAAATAACAGCCAAACGGCTAGGTTCAGGTGGAGCCGAGCAGCGTTCCTGTTATCCCACCATGCCCTGCGAGGGCCACGCAACTCCAACTGACAAATCCGCGATCGTCAGATGGTGGTGGCTGATTTCTCCTCGATCGCTGTTCGCGAAAACGAATCGACCGGCCAATATATCTGGCCCCGACCTTAGTTCACTTCAAGAACACGCTACTAAATTTATAAAGTTAATGAATAGACTTAGAAAAGCCAACCTTTCTCTGCAACCGGACAAATGTGAATTCCTAAATAGGGAAGTATGTTACTTGGGTCATATTATTAGTGAAGAAGGGGTTAGGCCAGACCCAAATAAACTAGAAGCAGTAAAACTGTTTCCATAACCTAGAACCGCGAAAAATATTAGACAATTTTTAGGACTAGCCGGATACTACCGAAGTATGGACGATCGAACAACAAAACGCATTCGAAACATTACGAGACGCATTATACGAAGAACCAATATTGCAATACCCAGATTTCGATAAACCTTTTATAATAACTACTGACGCCTCTGGTTACGCAGTAGGGGCCGTTCTAAGTCAAGGGGAAATCGGAAAAGACTTACCCATAGCATACGCCTCACGAATACTAAACGAAGCCGAAACATGGTACGCCCCAACAGAACGCGAACTTCTAGCTCTAATATACGTCGTACAACATTTCCGCACATACATATACGGAAAACGTTTCTCTTTAGTGATGGACCATAAACCGCTAGAATGGCTACATATACTAGATAATCCTACCTCAAGACTCATGCGCTGGAAAATAAAACTAGCCGAATATGACTACAAAATTATATACAAGCCTGGGAGGTATAACACTAACGCAGATGCTCTCTCACGGAATCCAGTAACTATACTTCCGTTACAAGTAACAGGGAAACGATCACACTCCCAAACCGCCACGAGTCCGGGATCCCCAAATCCAAGCCCAACGAAACAACCAAGAGGAGATGGTTCATTCTCCTCGTCATCATCCGAATTCAATCCTGACAAAATACAAATAAGAAGAAAATTAAAAAGGAAACATAAAACAACTACCACATCATCAAGCAGACCGGCGGAGAAAAAGAGGGGAATTACACCAAAAGGGGAATCAGAGGAAATGGAGGTATCCACCGATAGTTTTGAAGCAAATAAAAATATTCAAGTATCAGTAGAGGTTCACCCCTCCCCTGAACAAATCGGTCTTCCACCGTCAAACCCCAGACCAACCACCCTTAACCGTCCTCAGAGCCCACAACGAATGGAAATAGAAGCAACAGAAAATGATTGGAATCAAATCATGCAAATAACCGAAAACGAAGAAGTCCCAAGGACTCATACTTATAGAAACCCCCCTAAAATAAACTCCAGTGATAGCAGTAGCAGCAAGAAAAACAGCCCACCAATGAGAGGAAGAAAATATTGTACAAGGGAATCTAGCGAAACACTAACGGGGCCAATATCACCAGTAACGATAAGAAAAGACTCAACAAACAATAATTTCAAAACATTCATTGGACCACCCCGACAGCAAGTATCATCACGACGACAGGGACCACCACAACAGCAAAAATCACCACGATAACGAGCATTACCAAGAGTAACTAACCAAGAATTAATCAAGAGTAGAGTCAAAGAAATTACGTATCATTTATGGATGAGAAGAGAAACCGCAGGAATATTCATCACTACACTCGGCAAACCAATGGGCGAAGAAAGCACAGAATTTATAACTAAAGAACAAATTAAAATTACCTTACCACTCCAGGCAGGAAGTATAATAAAACTTCCCAAACCAGGACGAACCATCTTAGGGATGGTAATGCCAGATCCCCCAAACGAAGAAGCCTATCATACCGTAATCAGGAACCTGTATAATAAATTAACAGAAGAAAACATTAACAAAATCTCGCTACTAAGAATAGAAACTAATATATCATGGGAAAAATGAAAACAAATGATCACGCTAAGGTTCTTACAAACAAATATCAGCATCACAATCTGTAATGGCACCGTACAAATGCCATCAGAACAAGATCGTCTAGTAATAGTCAAAGAAAACCACGAGTCACCAGTAGGAGGACATAAAGGGGTAACCAAAACCTACAACAGAATCAGAAACTTATACCATTGGCCAAACATGAAAAAGGATGTAAGGCAACACATTAAAACATGCATAAGTTGTCAAAAGAAAAAACTAGTGCGAATTAAAACCAAAGAACCAATGATAATAACAGATACGCCACTAGATGCCTTTGACAAAATATCCATGGATATTGTGGGACCATTGCCACCCACTAAGTCAGGGAAACCATATATACTTACCATACAGGACAACTTAACGAAATTTTCATTAGCAATACCATTAGTCTCGTTCACAAGCGAAGAAATAGCCCAAGCATTCACCACACACTTCATTTGTCAATACGGATGCCCAAAAGCCATTCTGACGGATCAAGGAACTTCATTCATCAGCTCTCTCATGCAAAAGTTCGCAAAAGCTCTTAACATTAAGCAGTACAAAACCTCAGCGTTCCATCCTCAGTCAAACGGTTCCCTGGAAAGAAGCCATCATGTGTTAGTCGAATATTTAAAACACTACATAACTAAAGAAAAACAATGGGACCAGTGGCTACCACAAGCTATGTTCTTTTATAATACAAGTATACATGAAGGTACTAAATACACTCCCTACGAATTAATATACGGTGAAAAGGCCAGACAACCATCAAGCTTAATACCAAACGACTCGTTAGCCACATATCCAGACTTCGTGGATAGGTTAGTCACAAAGTTATTTAATATCCGCGAAATGGGAAGACACAATCTAACAAACTCAAAACATACACAAAAATACTACTACGACCGAAAAGTATCCTCAGTCAATTACCACAAAGGCGAACAAGTATTAGTATTAAAACCAAAAAGGGATAAATTCAGCGACGAATATGACGGCCCGTATACAATAATAGAAATCCTAAAAAACAACAATGTAAATATAGCTGTGAGCCCCCGCCGAACTAAGGTTGTCCACCAGGACAGAATAAAAAGGGCCTATACGCCACCAGACTGTGGCGCCCCTAGGGATATTAGGACAAACCCCTAACAACTTCGCAGCGCTAAAATTCAAAGGTGGTGGGGATTATACAAGGGCCATTCTGAAAAGTGACGCCAAGCCAAAAGCCACGCGAAAATTTTTTTCCTAACTAGAAACTAAGGTAGGAACAGCACAAAACACATATTAATTAAAGGAATAAAATTATAAGCAAGAAAATCGAGTCATTTAAACACATGGTATGCCTGTACAGACCATGTCCCAAAAATCAGCGGAGGAAAAGTGGGTCAATCGCCCTCGCAAAAGGGAAAAGGACCCCTACATCCGCCTACTAGAAATGGTATGCCTGAAAGCAAAATGGGAAGGATACCGCACAGATCTCAACGATGTGTTCCGCCGAAAGATCTGCCATCCGTGCTACCGGAAATTAAGGGCGAAGGACACCCAATATTACACCCGGGCAAGCCACCACATCCTCACGCTACGCAGGCACCTGGTCAATTTCAAATACTGCCTCATCTGTACCCAAGAGAGTTACACATGGGGAACAGCGGCCCAATGCAACGATTGTGTCGAAGCATTCATGCACCTAAATACTAAAAACGAGGAAGCCCTTGAATTAGGAGTAGCACTTAATGTACTAGAGGCCCATGAACGGGCCCAACCACAGCCCCAATAAATTATTTTTTTTCTATTTTTCCCAATATATTAATTTCCATACTTATTTCGAACCTACCTTCGTATCCCTATCAACCACGAGAACGCCGACCCTGCGTCAAGGACATGCCCACCCGCGACATAAACAAACCGCGCATTCCGAACGATAGAGTCGCATAGTAAATACAATAGGATAGAAACTTTTCAAGGAATCCTAATAGTAAGCAATAGAAACACTGTAAATAGAAAAAGACAAGAAATATATCAGGGGAAAATGTAGTCGATAAGGGGGATAGTACAACGTCAGGAGAACGAAACATATTTAAAGGACATCCTACAGCAAGGCTTCATTCAGTCTCGAGTATCCATACCGAACGTAAAGCAAACTCTTCACTGTTCATTATGCCCAAACGAGGGGGAAAGAAAATTAGAAAAATAATTGTATCATTAAACGCAGTACCAACTCCGTCAACACCGTCGACACAGCCAACGCCGTTAAATTCTACATCGCCGCGTTTCGAACCACCCATACCATGGGATCCGCGTAAAATAACAGTGCCAGAAGTTCCGATCCATGGCGGCGCGCATGGAAATACATATTCCTATTCGGGACTGGGAACGCACCACCTTCAACGATGGGAAGAGCGATCAGGGCTAACAAGGACGCAGAAACATTCCAGAAGATAGAAAAGGAGGTAGAGTACCAAACATCTACAAGCGAACCGATAATCACCGCAGCATCCATACCTAAACCTACATCTCTCGGGACGAAAGAAAAACCGGGCGGCGAGATGTAACGTACCGCTACGAACCGATGTACATTTTTTCCTAGGTTAGTTATCATTCTAGTTCATTTTATTCCTTTTATAACATTATTAGTAAGGACACGCGAAACACGTGCGAGCGACATCCCATGCGGCGGGAAACAGTGAAGTAAGTGACGCGCAACGCATGCGCATAGCTGCCCATTCAAACAGCTAACTCAGTGCCGCGAGTGAACCAAAGAACGCGTGCGCACACCGTACGATAAACCGGACGCCGAATTATCCCGAGCGTAGTGTCAAAGTGGCGCGAACCGGATATTAATTATAATTGGTGCGCGAGACCGCGCAGCTAGTGATTGGCGCGGGCCAAACATCGACTTGGAGTATAAGTAGAGGCCCGCCAGCAGCAGAGAGCGGACTTGGTTCTGCCACCGAACCTACTGGATCGAGGCCGCTTTCACCAGCCCCTCAGTCTAGCTCAGTCTAAGGAAGTTTACTTTGAATCTACGCACTCCATACTATTTCCTACGAGGCCGCTTTCAGTAGCCCCTCTACACCATACAAGGTCGCTTTGAGTAGCCCCTTGATTTCCATTCGAGGCCGCTTAGTAGCCCTTCAACCTCATCCTACCAAGCGTGGGCCAGCTTATAGGCACCAGAAGCTACAACCGAATCAGAAGGAAGGAAGCCACTATCGACTTCCATCTGGGGACGCCTTTACCGGCTATCTGGCTACCATCTGAGATCGCTTTCATTAGCACTCGGCTACCATCCTAGAAAGCGTGGGCAAGCTGATAGGCAACTGGAAGCCAGCACTATTCAGAGAGAAGGAATACTCTCGAACTATCAACTAACATTACCAATTCGACCTAGCGTCAATTCTTCATTATATATTACAAACTACGCGTAAAAGACATTATTTTCATTTACGATTTAGAATCGCACCTCTTAGCGAATTCGGGAGACCCGCACTGGCACTGCACTAGCGCAGCTCCAGCACCATGCCAGTGCAGCACCAGAACGATGCTAGTGCAAATTCCCCTAGCATCGATTACATTTGATTGGATTACACACGACCCAACCCTGTATCGTATTCGGCGACCATGAACTGCCCCGGTGTAGTGCAAAATTCGCATTCGGATCAACGGAATGAACTGCACGAGTGCAACCTTTATGGCACTGATGTTTTGTGGCAGTGCAATTTTGCGATCCTCGCCCTAGCGGCGTTTAGCGCAAGCTCTTAAAGCGCGAAGTTTGAACAGAAAAGAGTAAAGAATGAACTTTACAACATTACATATTTATCTTCGCCTCCTTCCTTAGCGCTCGAAAAGTTTATAATAAATATTTATACATAATTGAACATCAAGACATCAAGCAAGATTTACGGATAACCATCGAAATGGCCGAAAATTTATTATTAGCAATGGAATTGTGCGAATCAAGTAGCAGTGACGATGATGTTGAAAATGCAATATTATTGCATTGTCTAAAGGAGGCAAGGCCGAAAATAGAAGATTATATTCAAATAATAAATGAATATTCTGACCAGGAAGTATGTAATTTTATAAGATAAATTGATTTCTTTATGTTATGAATATAATAATTAGTTATAAGAGATATATATTAGTTTCAGAGGAACTTTCGGATTCGACGCAATACATATGGAAAATTGAAAGATTTATATGAGAATTCACAATTTTTTTGTATTCACAAAAGGGCAATTTCGAGTGATCAGGCACTATTAGGATTCTTATGGTAAGAAATAATTCAGCAATATATTTGTTATGCACATATATACACACGGCTCAAACGATTGTGGCCGATCGAGTTTCGATTGCATTCGAGCTTACTAGGGCTGACTTTTTTGCATCGCTAAAATTCTACAGTATTTCATGAATATGGTGAGAGCACTGCCAAGCCACAGGTTCCCGTCTAGAACACTTCTATTTCGCGAGGAATTTAAAATTTAATTTACATTGCTTCGGTTATGTTTATTTTCCCGTTGTTAACATAAAATAACGAATAGTAGATTTTGAAATAAATGCGTATTTCTTTGCCCTACACATTTCGACTAATAATGAGCGTCTTAGATTTTAATCTATGAAGACTACTACGAATAAAATACCATTAGACTTTCCATTCTTTTCCTTATTACCCCACCATCCCGCTTTATATATTTGTGTTTTCCATTTTAAATCCGTTGACTTATTTACTTTGATTCAAAATTATTATGATTTTATTTGAGGTTCATTGCAATAAAAGCCATTTGACATTTATTCTTGGTGTCATTTACGCTATATGTAGCATCGCGAACAGAGCCGATCGCACAGATTTATATAATTATGACAATCATACGCACATGGTGCCTCAGTGGTGTTTCAACATGAATTGGAAGTGTTCTAGACGGGAACCTGTGGCTTGGCAGTGCCCTCACCATATTCATGAAATACTGTAGAATGTTAGCGATGCAAAAAAGTCAGCCCTAGTAAGCTCGAATGCAATCGAAACTCGATCGGCCACAATCGTTTGAGCCGTGTGTACAATTGTAACACTTGACCGGTCGTTGGCTGCGTTCAGAGGAGAGGGGGTGTGAGGAGGGGAGCGCAAATTCTTCGCTTGCCCTAGGCACTGTTTACACTAAATTTACAACACAGATTATTTTTACATATTTGTTGGGTTATTAAATTTTACTGAATCCACAATGGCGTGGAATAAAGAAAGTTTGATTCTATATAAATGTGGCTTTATTTATCACAACCCACTTTACTTAGGTTTAAGATAATGAATATAAGTATATTTTTTAAACTCAAGTGGGGTCAAGAATATATTTTAAACTCAACTCTACCACGAGAATCAAATTAATAGCGAATTCGGACGGTCGCACTGGTGCGCACTGATTGCGACTTTTAGCCAATTGGAAGCGAGAACACTCACACGCAGTGCGCACTAGTGCAGGTCTGTGCAGGTTGCCGAATCTGCTATAAGCGACTCTCACGCATTCTCGCCACTCTTATACGCGCCATATTTGAACTTCGATTGCACATTCTAACAATATTTAAATAACATTCATTTCTTTTCATAAATATTTCTGTGTTAAAGGTTTGCAGGTAATAAAACCTGCATCAGAGATGTAGCCAGTAGGTTTAATATGGCGGAATCTACATTCCACGGGTATGCTGACAATGTTATGGATTTCTTAAATCAGATAGCAAAATCTGTGATAAAATTTCCTGCAACATTAGAAGAAAAAATAAAAATCTCCACGGAGTTTGCAAATGTAAGAAAAAAAATGTATTTTGTGTGTGTGCATGCGGTATTTCATTAAACATTTAGTTAATGTAACATTTAAAACATATTTGGAATAATTCTTTATTTCTAGATTAATGGTTTCCCTGGAATTATAGGATGTATAGATGGGACATACATACCAATTCGCACACCTGCCCATAAAATAAAATCTACATACGTGAATCGACACGATTTTCCGTCATTAACATTGCAGGCAATATGTGACTCGAACAAGATGTTTCTCGACGTTTTCACAGGAGCACCGAGTAAAGTGCACGACGCGCGTATTTTTAAATTATCTTTTATAAGCACTTTATTGCCAAACGCGTGTGGGGATCAATGGCACATATTAGGCGATGCTGCTTATCCCCTAAAAAAATACCTCATCACACCTTACCGCAACTACGGTAACCTAACGGAAGAACAAACAAATTTTAATTCCAATTTCTCAAGATGCAGGGTGAAAATAGAAAATGCTTTTGGATTATTAAAAGCGAGATTTAGGCAATTAATTAAATTAGATTATTGTACAGTTCAACGTAGTTCTAAATTTATAATAGCGTGTTGTACACTGCATAATTTGTGCCTTCAATTTGGAGACAATTTAGATGATTTCATGATAGAAGAACTAGATATTGGAAACATTGAACATGGTGAACCAATCAATGGAAATGAAAATAGAATTGAAGGTGAACAAAAACGGAATATGCTATGTGAATTATTACAATAATTTAATTGTGTAAACTTTAATTTAATTTAAATTTAATTTGTTATTACTTATAAGATAAATAAAATGTTTAAACTTTTATTTCCCACTTAACCCACTTTAATTTGTTATTACTTATAAGATAAATAAAATGGGGCATCGCTGATTTACAGGTACAAATATTCTTCTTAAATTTACGTTAAATATCCAAGAATAAGTTGTACAAAATAAAAATTCGAAATCACAGAATGTATATACTGTATAACATTTTTATTTCGGTTGTACATGTCAGATCTGTATATATGTAAATACAGTGCTATAATAAGTACTATTGCCCGATGAAAAGAAGAAAGACTATCAACAAGCACAGGGACAACGGGATATACGAAAAATGTTTACATCATTTAATGTGACAACTCAAGTCGTTTGGACCACTATATATATAATTAATTGCTATACTTAATAACCATTTCGATTATATGTTCTATTGCCAGATGAGAAGAAGAAGGACTACTCGCAAGCTGAAATATCACAGAGGCCAGGGGAATCGTCCACTCACGTCAACCTATCCCCTCCAAGAACCGAAAAGTAAGACTTTTTGGAGGGGATAGGGTGGAGCGAGCGGGCGATTCCTCTTGACCCTGTGACATTTCAGCTTGTGAGTAGACCTTCTTCTTCTCATCTGGCAACAGTATACAGTGCTGGACTATAAAATTAACAAATTATTTAGAAAACAATACCTAATTTTTAAACATTATTTTGCTTTGCAACAAGGCTTTTTAATAATTCCATTTTCGTCTCGTGTCTTTTCTGTCGATTATTTTCTTTCTCCAAGTGTATTTGCAAGAGAATTTCACTTACTTTGTTTTTTTGGGGGGGTTTAGATTTGGAACTTTGAGGTTGGTCTTTTTTATTAATTATTATGTGGTTAGCACTTTGCAAGACTTCGGGCTGGAAACTGTCATCTACAGCCGCAATTTTTTCCAGTTCAGCTTCATACTCCACCCTCATCCGTTTAGAGCCGGACGTGGCATTATTTTTCTTTGCTGCACGTTTTCTTTTCATTATTGTTTTGTATCTATTTTGACATTGCAGATACGATTTTTTATTTCCTCTTGTGGTTTCCAAATCTTGCGCAATTTGATGCCACATTTCTTTCTTTGTGTTAAATACCTTCATTGGGCCTACCAATTCTAAATATTCCGCGTATTTGCCTAACACGAATGCGGTATTGCTCTCTGACCACTCACAATCAATTTCAGAAGTTTGTAAATTTTCGGCTGGGAGGTTGCTCAAGGCCAATTCATACCCTGCTTCTATTAACTGCTTTTTCGATACCATAATGGTCTCTGATTCGCCTGTAACATTAATTATTTTAAATTTACACCCCGGCCGGCCCCCGGCATGAAATTTTTTTAATAAAAAAAATGTCCAGAATCAACTCGTACAAAAATATGTATAATATGTATTACCTGCTTGGTTTTGCACCACGCACAACACTTCATTTGTATTCTCAACGAGACAATTATTTTCGTCATAAACGAAATTTTGAATGGAAACATTTCGTGCTTCCATGTTGATGCTTCAAATGTTTAGGTATTCATTCCTTTTTGAAATAGAAAGCCACTGCAGCCAACTGCAGCCTCTATACCTAGATCTATGCTGCAGTGATATTGTGTCGAAGTCCGTTGGGTTAGCACCAGGTGGCACCAGAATGGAACTGAGTCAGTGCGTGCCTGCCGAATGCGCTAGTGATCTTGGCACCGAAAAAGTTCGCACTCAGTGCGGCCAGTGTGGGTCTCCCGAATTCGCTATCTAAGTAATTAGCGCAATATTCATTATAAACGACTTAGCGTCTAGAAACCAAAGTAATACTCCTAAATTACCGACTCAGCGTCGAAACCCAAACCGAGGGTTATTCTTTAGTACCGACCGATACGTCATAACGATATTAAGTTATAAAGAATTATATTAATTTACCGACCGAGTGACCAAGGGTCAATAAGCATTTATTTTGAATAAATTATCTTTTTTACCTATTGTTAAACGGAAGGACTCTAGTTCGTGAAATTCATTTCTTTATTGCACGCCACCCGAACCAAATCCCACAATTCCACGGGTAAACTGAGGAAAAGCGCCCGATCATCACTGATGCATTGTCACATGTGAGTCCAATTACATTCTGCACAGGAATTTGCTTTTTGTGCAATGCTTTCTCAAATGCTGAAAATAAACCTTCTGCAGAGCAATCTATGGCGTCTAATTTTAATAATTTTAATAATTCTGTAAAAGCTGCAGAAGTTTCCGAATTTACGTATTTAATTAAAAAAGTGAGCCATTTTACGTTAGAAATATCTGTGCTTTCGTCAACAAATATAGAAAATTTATGATGTCGAGCACTTTCAATAATTCTACTTACTTCTACTTTAAAAAGCACGTTTGTAATAATTTTGTTGCATTTTAAGCGGCTCAAGGTTAATTTACTGGCTATATATGAATCTGGAAATATAACCTTCAGAAGGCCAATTAAATAAGCACTAATGTAAAATGGAATATTGTGCTCGACAAAAAAAGCGCACAAAGCAATTTCAGCAATCTGAATCTTCTCGTGAATATTTTCGGGACTATCACTCACATCAAAATCATCAAAAGCAGCACTGTTACATTCGGATAATTTAGAAACGTTCTCGGCGTGTGATTTTGTACCAAAATGATTTTTTATTTCTGATAACACGCTATTAATCATATAATTTTTACAACACGCGGAACAATGAAATTTGGAGTCGTTAAAAACGCGTTGTAGCCAAGATTTAAAATCATCGCGCTCTAACCATTGTCGAAGAAAATTTCTCGGACTATATCTACGTTTCGCTGTAGGAGAATTCATGACAGAAACCAGAAAAACAGACAGAGGAAAAAGATAAATAAAAAAAAGAAGAGGAAAGTATATAAATTAATGAAAAAAAATACTTACCTGTTCAGTTGATGCCTTCAAAAGATGGACGATCACCAGCTGAAATATTAAATATTTATAACCAACCACACGCACTGTACACAGCACTACGAATGACTGTTACTCTACGTTCGCGTATGTTCGTTACGGTATCCCGCCAAAAAAGCCCGCGTAATGTAGTACCAACAATGTACAAGCGGACCGCTGAAGTAGAAAATCTTCAAATCTTCGCATATTGCATAGCACGAAACTACCAAAGAATATTATTGTATAGAGCGGAGATATCACAAGCTGAGATTCCTTACTCCACCGCAGGCGGCGCTGCAGTCGGAAATCTTCGCATCTTACACCTCTGGACTGACTGATTGGGACTTTAGTCGGAGGTGACGAAATCGGCCGTAAGACGTCTTGTGCTATCTAGGCCTTGATGATGTAATTGTTGACATCAAATTATATGTAATAATTTTTAGAAAATTAGAGTAATGATAATAACGTTCTTTGCTAAAAAAATGTTTTGAATAAAGAACATTGTTTAAAATGATTAAATTTCTTAGACCGGTATTCATAAACGTGTCTTAAGCATTTGCTTAATCTTAAGGCCGGTATTCTCAGTCGCTACTTATTCTTAAGCAAATGCTTAAGCATTCGGTATCCTTTACTAGCTACTAGGTTAGTAGAGGATGCCGCATGTTTAAGCATTTGCTTAAGAATAAGTAGCGACTATGAATACCGGCCTAATTCACAATAAATTGGGAAACAATAATCTAAATAGAAATCCTTTAAAGTAATATTATTTCAAATAATTGTGACAGTCTTTTAGTTTATCAAATTAATAAACATTGCATGTTTTAACCATAAGCCGTAAGGCTAATACGCATTTAATACAAATGGTAAAATGCATACATATATACATACTTATGGACCTATATACAAGTCATACAACATATAACTTCATTGTTATTCTGAATTTCCCAAAATAAAGGTGGTTAGAATTGGTTATCCGGTCATTGTCAGTGCTTCTTGTTAATTATTAAAAAAGTTCTTGGTGAAGAATAATAATCATTACTTTATATTCGGTGATAGTAAATGAAGTTGTTACTTTTTAGTAGGTAGTGAGCTCAATTGTGTGTAATTTTATTGGGGTTATGTTACACTGAAAGCTTTTTGGGGTTATGTTATATTTACTTCGTCAAAAATACACTTCAATAGTAATGAAGTAAACAGGTTACAATTTACTCTTTGAACAGTTTTACGCAGAAATGTATAGTGCATTAATGTGTTTTTGTAGCTGATTACTGATAAAGAAATAAATAGATTTATAGCAACATGGCTTGTACAAGAAATGAGGTAATTATGCAAATCTTAAATCTGTTCTTATGTTCATTTTGTGTTATTTTCGTTCACATAATGTTGCCATAATAATACTTTTCTTTGTGATTTTATACAATAAGAAATACCTGTGCATCTGTTGCTTAATGACACATGACACTTAATTTGTAATTAGTATATGTTGATAACTTCCAAACAACACTCAAGTCCTTCAATATACATTTCTGGTTATTCACTGGTCCCCTCAAAGGAGGTGATAAGGGTGATAAATTAAGAAACAAAATGTTCTACAAACATTGTGTCATAAATTGATAATCAATGAGATATAAATCTTCAAAAGAATAGCCTCGACGTGTCAATACATAGCATAATCTGAACTGATATACTTATCAAAGCGGAGATTTATGTATTTATTTATTTGTCAACAAAATGGGCACCTCCATCATCAGATATGTCACAATCAGATTCATATTTTTGTTGAACAATAAAGCAAACAGTTTACTTTGATGAGTTTCAAAATTATGACAAACTGTGGAGTGCAAGTGAAAATATCACGTTAAATACATTTCTATGACTTCATCAATCACTGTTACGCTGCATTGATTTTTTCGTAGAAGAAAAAGGAGGCCATTTTGATCATCTATTATATCTTTGTGACATAAGGAGTGATAATCTTTGAAAATGTATATCTTATTACGTGTTAATTTTTGACATCATGTTTATACATTTTTTCTTCGTTTTACCTCCCCAGTTAGTTTCTACAAGAAGAGCAGTGAACATACATCCTGCGTAAATGTATATATAAATATATATGTATTTACATTAATTTTATGAAATAAGATATTCAGAGTAGAGTTGTTTGAAATATATATAAATATAAATATTAATAGTTATAATTATTTATCAGATATTTGTTAAGAAAGGTTATACAATTATATTTATATATATATTAAAAATCATATATATGTATATATGTATATGTATATATTTGTAATGGTAAAGTTTGTCGTTATGTAGAACAAAACTTAATGATCTAGTTAGATGAAGAGTTGGATATGTTTAAGACGTTGAATGCCACATTAATTTTACATGGATTGGCTGTACCGCCAACATGAATCTGTTATTGTGCGATACATATTATGTTGACATATTATCTACGACAGATAAGTTGAGATGTATAATCATGTTTCAAGAATTTACCATACTGAGGGTCACCCCTGTAATGATGATATTATTGAAAAATTCATAAGTATTGACGTTTACTCTAATAATGTGTTTCTACAAATCTTGGCGTCGCCGGTCACCAGTAGCCCTCACGGCGCTACCAACAAATTGAGTGCCGGTCTTCGGTGACCCCCATGGCATTCAACGTGTTAAAGATATGAGACAAATTCTAAATTGGAATCACACGTAAAGGTAAAATTATTGCATAAAATAGTCAAATGGAACTAATTGGAAATGTAAAATTGCTACAGAATACACATTTGTATATCATAAGGGATTAGAAAGGCACAATTATTTATTCAACCTGGAGAGAAAAGTTAGAAGATCATAACTCATTTAGTTATTATGTTGCATCTTCATTTTTGATAGATAAAGATCAATCTATGACAGAGTTTTTTAACCTTTTATGCTTCACATACTCCCTGGAAATGTGTATATATATAACTGGCGTACCTATTGTATAGATCAGGGGTGGCAAACCTATGGTACGCATGCCAGAGGTGGCACGTATGAAAATTTTGTTGACACATTAATGATTTACAGATGCATATCATTAATATCTATTTATTAATCTAAAATAATTATTATATGGTTAGATACACATATGAAATTATTTTTGGCCAGGTTTTACTATACAACAATGGGTATGTCAAGTTATGGGTTAATTCCAGAGATGGGCAAAATATTATTTGTCATGTGTCGAATAAAATTGTCTTGTCTTAATTTTACTTGTCAAATAAAGAAATTAACTGTATTCGTCAAATAATCTAAAGTTGAAGTACCTTTTATTTGATCCATTTAAATAATTTATCTAGTTAATGCCCAACTCTGGTTATTTCTTATAAAAATCTATGTTAATTTTTAAATTTTCCCCTATTAAAAACTGCCTGGCATGTCAGCAATTCGATAAATATTATTTATAAATTTTTGGTATGCACAGATAAAGAGGTTCGCCTCCCGAGCGAATATTCCCTGGTATAGATGGATAAAACTATAGTTTTCGTATAAGAATGGGAATAAAATAAAATATGTATATATATAATTAATATATAATTATATATATTAATATATAATTATATATATTAATATATAATTATATATATTAATTTTATATATATAGATGGATAAAACTATAGTTTTCGTATAAGAATGGGAATAAAATAAAATATGTATATATATAATTAATATATAATTATATATATTAATATATAATTATATATATTAATTTTATATATATACATATTTTATTTTATTCCCATTCTTATACGAAAACTATAGTTTTATCCATCTATACCAGGGAATATTCGCTCGGGAGGCGAACCTCTTTATCTGTGCATACCAAAAATTTATAAATAATATTTATCGAATTGCTGACATGCCAGGCAGTTTTTAATAGGGGAAAATTATAATATATAATTAATATATAATTATATATATTAATTTTATATATATATATATATATTAATTTTGTATTCATAAGTTACATATATCGATAATCACAAAGAGTAATATAAAGAATTTAATATTTGCTCGGAACACACAGTCTGGCAATATCTTACAGTTACTAGATCTAGCGACTTCTGAGCTCTCACAGCGTACCTCACATTGAGAAACATTGATCTATGGAATAATCAATTAGGGAATATAGGGGTTTCTTTTTAAGAGGATGATGACAATCTAAATAATCAATAAAATTTCTGCTGGATACAAATATTCATTAGTAACTCATATATCAAAGCATATATATTAATAATTATTACCAGTTCAACTTTACTTTTCTCTAACAATGTGTAAGCAAGATGTGTACAACCATTTACATTTGGGTAAACTGCAATCACATGTGTATTCAGTTCCTCAATGATTATTTCATGGATAAGCCATGTTTTAAAAAAAGTAAGCATGAAACATGATAACTACCCTGATAACCATCTGACGCCAATCTGACATCAGATTGGCAGCAGGGTCTGCCGTGAGAGTGCAGAGCCTGACGTCAGATCCGTAGTCATCTGTGTCCGCATTAGGCTGCGGTCTGAGGTACAGAGCCTGACATCAGGGCCTGACGTCAGATGAGCAGCAGATTCGCATCAGATCCTGCCGTTCGCCTGACACGTATAACAGCGCCATCTGAGGGTCAGAATTGGCAAACAATTCCCTACGCGTGACGTCACATGGCCGTCTCTACACACCAACACAAATGTAGCGCTATTGCTGTAGGTGCATCCCTACTCCCACATAATCAGCTAGTAGATTCTACAGTTTATTAAATAATTAATTCTACTTATTTCAAAAAGGATTTATTCTTTATTTAATAATATACAGGATTGGTGATTACAATTGTTACAAAATAATATAAATAGCGCATATAAATTCGAGGAAGAACATTCAATATTTACATTTATAAATCCATATACAATACGTCCCGTAACCAGTGGTACTTATTAAGTGCGATTTCAGAAAATTTCCTTTATTTCCGACTTCTTTTTGCTGTAGAATCACCACA
Source organism: Andrena trimmerana (assembly GCA_951215215.1). Lineage (NCBI taxonomy): Eukaryota > Metazoa > Arthropoda > Insecta > Hymenoptera > Andrenidae > Andrena > Andrena trimmerana. The sequence goes on from OX578060.1 coordinate 74,067,142, forward strand.
TTCCGTATTGTGTTAGCGCTGAAAACAAATAGAACCTTAGTATAAAATTAAACGTAACGTATGAATAAACAGGATACATGCGATACTTACTTCAGCTCCATCTCCGCACAGCACACACCCCAGGCGATCATGCATGCTCCTGCGAACATTAACATTTATAATAAAACATGTGTTTAATTATTATCTACTAAACAAGACGCTAAACATTTGCACTTCGTGCATAACCATACTTTTCTGTCTTGCAGATAATGTGAAACTCGATTTTCGCGACGTAGATAATTGGAAATTATTCAATTGCATAATTACGTTTGCCTTCTGGATACGTCGAGATGATTTTTCTGGATATTGATGGATGAAATTACTTGGAATATTCTTCGATTTTGCCGGCACTGATTGCCACTGCCAGTGACTGTCATCTCAGACCTCGAAAACGAATGTAAATTGGACATAGAGTCTTGACCAATCACAAGTTTCGGCACTATGGCGCAGCCAATCCGAGCGTCGATACAAGGTCGTTGGTCAAGACTCTACGTCCAGTTTGCGTTCGTTTTCGAGGTGGCAGTCACTGGCAGTGGCAGTCAGTGCTGGCAAAATTGAAGAATATTCCAAGTAATTTCATCCATCAATATCCAGACAAATCATCTCGACGTATCCAGAAGGCAAACGTAATTATGCAATTGAATAATTTCCAATTATCTACATCGCGAAAATCGAGTTTCACATTATCTGCAAGACAGAAAAGTATGGTTATGTACGAAGTGCGAATGTTTAGCGCCTTGTTTCGTAAATAATAATTTAACACGTGTTTTATTATAAATGTTAATGTTCGCAGCAGCATGCATGATCGCCTGGGGTGTGTGCTCTGCGGAGATGTAGCTGAAGTAAGTATCGCATGTATCCTGTTTATTCATACGTTACGTTTAATTTTATACTAAGGTTCTATTTGTTTTCAGCGCTAACACAATACGGAATGTGGTGATTCTACAGCAAAAAGAAGTCGGAAATAAAGGAAATTTTCTGAAATCGCACCTAATAAGTACCACTGGTTACGGGACGCATTGTATATGGATTTATAAATGTAAATATTGAATGTTCTTCCTCGAATTTATATGCGCTATTTATATTATTTTGTAACAATTGTAATCACCAATCCTGTATATTATTAAATAAAGAATAAATCCTTTTTGAAATAAGTAGAATTAATTATTTAATAAACTGTAGAATCTGCTTGCTGATTATGTCGGTGTAGGGATACACCTATAGCAATAACGCTACATTTGTGTTGGTGTGTAGGGACGGCCATGTGACGTCACGCGTAGGGAATAGTTTGGTAATTCTGGCCCTCAGATGGCGCTGTTGGCTGTGCCAAGCAGGCGGCAGAATCTGCTGTCCATCTGCTGCCGATCTGACATCAGGATGTGACATCAGAATCTGCACCTCAGAACGCAGTCAAATGCGGAAACAGACGACTACGGTTCTGACGTCAGATTCTGCTCCCCAAATCTGGCTATCAGGGTGAGACACTCACGATGATCCACAGTAAATTAATGAGAACAATGATAAGAGAGCTTGAGTGAGCGTTATAATGATTATAATTGCACTACAAAAGTGATTCGGCACCGAGCGTTGAGATTCACACTGTTAAAAATAGAAAATATCGTAGCGCACGCGACGCGTCTTTCGCTTTACACAGGGTGAACAAGAGTGAATTGAAGATGGATGATAACATCCGTTACGCATTTTCTCGATCATTCCCGAGAAAGCCCAACGTGGGGAACTCTGATTGGTTGATCGCTTGTCTGTGATTGGTAGATCGATCTTTGATTTGCATCGCTGATTCACAGATCGATTGTGGATCAGCCGTGAGTGGCACCGTCCGGAAGGTGCTGCGGTGATCGTGAGCGCGGCGGTGAGCCGAACTAGATGAATCTGAAACAGAAACTTTTGTTATATATTTTCGACTTATTTTTTTGCGTAGAATCACTATATCCTCGATTGTGTTAACTTTGAAAACAAATACAATATTAGTAAAAAATTGAAACGATACTGGGAAAGTACCGATGAATGAGTATTTTATTAATGGATGCTAAAAAGTGCCGTTCATTGCGAACGTCGAGAGTTAAGTACTTTATTTCAGTGATGCTCAAGTAAAGCGAGCACTGAAAAGTACATTTTGGTTTTGTACGTTTTAAAACACTGGCGCTGAAAAGTGCCGATTGTTGTTCCTTGTGAACGTCGACAGGCTGTTCCCGTTGTACTTAATTAAAATGGGCACTAAAAAGTACCGTTTGGTCTCTTCGCCACTGTAAAAAGAGACACATCTTTACTTTTAATGGGCATATTTCTGAAAAATAAAATATTTACCGCAGTTAAGGGTCGTTTTCACGTGACAGTAAATCGTGACTTTTACGGTCATGACACTAAATGTCGTGATTTTTAATATTACGTTAAAACGAACCTTCAGAGATCATCAGCTTCTTGTTCGGGCTGCTGGTCGCTCCAGAAATCGCGGCGCTGTTGTAAATCCTTCGGAGCTGCCGTCGCACGTGGACCACGCTTCCTGCTGCGCACCCTCTCTTTCGCGGTCCGAAGTGCCCGCTGCATCGACTCTTGAAAATCCGATCGGAGCGGCTTGTTGAAATGCGAGTTCCCAGACACCGCTTCTGAAAAAGTAATGCACGCAAAGTACGTTAGCATAATTATGTATAAAAACATGAAGATGCTTATTGCTTCGTACCGTAAATCGCCATCGTGATACGGGTGTTGTATAACGGTCTTTGTCTTGTTCGGCCGAACCACGTGAAGGACGTTGTCACGTCGTCGATGAGGGCTTCCTTCATGCAAAAGTCGACCGCAGCCTTCAGGCTGTACCCACCCACGTATTTTAAATATCGAACCTAAACAAAGTAAGTAAATATTGATGTAAGTACGTATTATATAAAAGTAAATAAAAGCATAATTTCGTTTTCCCTTACAACATTGGAATAACTTTCGTCATCGATGGTCTCGAAACAGTTCACCTCCTCCGGTGACGACAAAGGAATGACGGCTGGTTTTCGTGGTGGACCGTTATGGGTGGGTTGAACGCATTGGAGACCACTCTCCAACAGAGTATTCATTCTTCTGCAAACAGAACGGATGCAGATATAACGTATTCATAAACACGATACATACGATACTTACGTCAGCTCCGCCTCCATGGATTCCATACGATCATGCATGCTCCTGCGAACATTAACATTTATAAGAAAATGTCCTTACAGTAATATTTTTATAGCAAAAAAAAAGAAACATGTAAATTCACCCATTATCAGGAGGTTGGGTCGGCGCTGTATTGTGCTGCAACGGCTCACTGTGGATCACAGTGGCGCGTGCAGACGATGTCCCTGAATTATGATTATCGGCGAATACTTCGAGGACAGTAATACTGGCCGCATAAGTATCCTGAAAGATATAAATATTATTTGGGTTAACAGTAGGAACACCCTCTGACATTGTTGGATCGTGTTCCTGCAGGACCATCCCCAAATCCTGAATGTCCTGATCGATCGATTGTCTCGGCGCGGTTGACGTCTTTGGTCGTTTCCGAGTTTCCTCCTCCTCCGAAGTTCTCTGATATCGTGCGGTTTTCAAGACCACACGTTTACCTTTTTTTTCCATGACAGCGAGTAAGTAAAAAAAGTACATATTTCAATACTTACCAAAGGCGTGTTAGCTGTTTTTTCCATTTTACATGCAATATTTTATGCACCAACTATTCTCACTTTTTCCATATTATATTTTGTATGTATCTTAATTGTACGAAACCTCAAGACGAACCTATAATAACGTGCTACTCAAGCGTAACTCGACAAAGGCAACAACAGTAGAAAACATGAAAAATGCGATAAAACCCGAACTTGCCCATCGTATCTCTTAAAATAGTAATCGAAGAAAAATATCGTATGCGCTAATAATTTTACACCCCAAGCATGCAATTGCATATAAACAATTTTTTTTATTTCCAATGCATTGGGAACCATCCAGCTGTTTACTGTTCCCGTGGATTCCTGCGTATTAACGAAAAGTTGCATTTTTGTTCACAGTGAATAATCTATAAATTCTTAAAGACTGCGAAGGTACGTTCTTGATTGCCCTTTGAAAATCTGGCAACCAGATATTGTCGAAGCTGTCTTGGCAAATACGGAATTGCCCATCAATAAACGATAAATGAGTTTTCGCTTCGCTCTCAAATGCTACCTCCCCGAGCCCGCTTCGTTTGGGATAATTAGGGACCCAACATAAAGGCAAAATACAGAACACAATATAAAGGCCCTAAATATAATAAAATTTGAAAATAGAATATAAAGCGGCCTTTTTGTTAATCCGTTTATTGGTGTGTCGGCGGGTGGTGAGTAGGTATAGATGGTGACTTCGCACCCGTACGCACCGTTGTCCACTGTCGAAGTGCGGAATAATACGATCATAAATCGCGACTCTGATGAGACGTTCTGGCCGATTAACCTGGCTAGTTTTTCGGAAACAACTGGTTTGCCTTGGGCCTGAAATATTAACAATTTTACATCGTTTATGATAATGTATACCTGAGGTTCCCGTTCCATATGCGTAGCGAGTTTAATATAGTGTATTCAGTTTTTACTACAAAGTCGAAATTCAAACTGTACCCCAGATCTGGATTACACTGTAACAACTATGTGATCTCGGTAAAGTGCCAAATTGATTAGCTTTTAAGGATAATTGTTAACATTTGCTAATTCTGATTTCAAGGATCAAGACTGTTGATTGTTTAAGTACAAAAGAAAAGTTGATTTATTATACATTCTGTTGTCTACAATCATTAGTAATTTTTTTTTATACTGTACCCTATCTGACCCTACACACATGCAAGTGATAGGTATACATATGCAAAGAGAACACTTGCGAGGTCATACAGTGAAGTGGCCAGTAGCGGCGCCAATTCGTGTAACAAGATGACGACCGTTTAATCTAAAAAGAGGCCGAAGTCTGTTGGGTATAAAAATCAGTAAAAGTTTCCCTCCTTCATTTTTTTACAAATACTTACCATTTGCGAGAATACTGTATGAGAATAGCAGATATAGCCGTTACTAGTAGGGTAGGGTGGGGCTAAAAGTGCCGTTTGTCATATAAATCTATGTAAAATTTAGTACTAACAATCTAGAGATATTTGGTGTTATTTTGTATAAACTATAACTATTATGCTTTACGTTCACGAAGTTCGATCGTTGATACTGTTATTTTCTGTTGACTTATACCTTAGAGCATATAAACATGGAGGAAGCATGCAATAGGCAAAAATGTAGACGGCGATAGAAAGAGAAAGATATACAGGAGGGACACCCCCTCTCTCTCCAGCTCCAGTGGCGGCAGTGTTTTTTTGTTTGATGTTAGAAAGAGAAGGGGTGTCCCTCCTGTATATCTTTCTCTTTCTATGGACATCTACATTTTTGCCTATTGCATGCTTCCTCCATGTTTATATGCTCTAAGAGTTATACACACGGCTCAAACGATTGTGGCCGATCGAGTTTCGATTGCATTCGAGCTTACTAGGGCTGGCTTTTTTGCATCGCTAACATTCTACAGTATTTCATGAATATGGTGAGAGCACTGCCAAGCCACAGGTTCCCGTCTAGAACATTTCCAATTCATGTTGAAACATCACTGTGGCACCATCTGCCTATGATTGTCATAATTATATAAATCTGTGCGATCGGCTCTGTTCGCGATGCTACATATAGCGTAAATGATACCATGAATAAATGTCAAATGACTTTTATTGTAATGAACCTCAAGTAAAATCATAATAATTTTGACACTATAAACGATGAACTTGTAATGTCAAAGTAAATAAATCAACGGATTTATAATGGAAAACACAAATAAATAAAGCGGGATGGTGGGGTAATAAAGAAAAGAATGGAAACGAATGTTATGTATTTCGTAGAGATGGCAAGGGTTAGAAACCAGAATACTGAGATGAATAAAGTCTTGTGGTATTTTATTCGTAGCAGTCTTCATAGATTAAAATCTAAGACGCTCATTATTAGTAGAAATGTGTAGATCAAAGAAATACGCATTTATTTCAAAATCCACTATCCGTTATTTTATATTAACAACGGGAAAATAAACATAACCGTAGCAATGTAAATTAAATTTTGTGACGGGACTGCGCGAATGTGTCTTATATTAGATGGCGTCACAGTGATGTTTCCTCATGAAATAGAAGTGTTCTAGACGGGAACCTGTGGCTTGGTAGTGCTCTTACAAAATTCATGAAATACTGTAGAATATTAGCGATGCAAAAAAGCCAGCCCTAGTAAGCTCGAATGCAATCTAAACCAGGGATTGTAACCCGCTCCGTACCTTAACCCGAAGCCGGTTAACCAAGGAAGGTTCCTGTAACCCATATTAACCGCGAGAGAACGGTTTCCTAAATTCTAGAAAGAGCCGGTTATCCCGCTCGTAGCGGGTTACTAGTAACATAAGACAGTCTAGTCTAGACAGACACTTAAGGGGGTACATACTCTGGTCATCCGGCCGAAAAACTGAGCAATCTATATGAATTTTTTACTGAATAAATAACAAATATAATCGTGCAAAACTTTTTACATAATATTCATCTACTTGAAGAGTATACAAAACAAATTTTTCGGTAACTTTTTATGCAAAAATTGTGCTTCAATATGACGCCTCGAACAAGACACACCTCTGTGGCGGGTCAGGTTTAGGATCATAAACTTATCTAAAACAAAAATTCCAAAGAGAATGATAATTTGTATGAGTGCCACTATTGCGGGAACCACAACTAGCCACTTATATCACAAGTGAACAAGATGGTAAACGCTCAAAGTTCGAATATAAGAAATCAACATGTTCTTGCAAGTTTAAGGTGCAAAAAAAGTATGAAATTTTCATTAAAAAACTCGATTCTGCTTTCTGCGATAGCCAATGGTTTGTCGAATAACCTCAAAAAGTTGCAGACCGATTTGTCGGATATTTTTTTTTTATTTCTGAACCGTTAGTCGAGAGAAAATCATGTTGAGAAATACGGGTTAAAAGTGTCCGGTATTCTTCCGCAGCACGCTATAACGAGCTTACTTAACAGGTCTGTAAATATTGAAATACCTCGAATATTGCTCCCAACCCATAACAGAATATTATAACAACTAAATACTTTCGAAATATGCAAAAAAAAATGAGTCTTTCGGACTCAGAGTCCGAGAGTTTCCCTTTAAAGCTGGTTAGAGATGTACTAATCTACCGGCAATATTGAGATCAAATGAATACAAAATGTTTAAAATATACGAGTACATAAAATGCATGCAGGATTGATTACATTTAGAGGATTTTTAGAAACGGAATTTGTACTTTATCTCTTGAACTTCAAGAATTATTTTATTTTATCCCAAGAATCCTTGACAATAGTCATATGTTACTATTGTTATAACAACAAAGTCAAAACAAGCACAATAAATATACAACGAACAAACATAAGTTAAGGATAATTGGGTAAAAAATATAAACATACATAATATATACAGGCCCGGATTAAAGGGGGGGCTAGGGGGGGCTGCAGCCCCGGGCCCCACTTTCCCAGGGGGCCCCGTTCTAAACGATTAGCTCACTCTGTCCTCATTAGAAATGTTGTATCAAACATATTGTCTGAGTTCCATAACTTCCAATTCTTTAGTCGATCGACAAATGATAGATATTTTCCCGAACATATACATTGCGTACAGATTATTTGTAACTACACCAATCGCAAATTGTGAGGCGGAAAGATCATTTTCTGTACTAAAGAGAATAAAGATTATATATAGGGCGACGATGTTAGATGATCGGTTATCATCCTTAACACGTTTAACGATTGAATCTGAATTATTAAGATCTATTGATTGTAAAGACTTGATACAAGAATTTGCAAAATTAAAGATAAAAAACATTTTAACTAAAAGTTAATTGTACAATATCTTTTTTTACACCCCCCCCCCCCCAACCCGCCACCCTGTTCAATCACGGGGGGCCCCCGAGGGTTTGATAGCCCCGGGCCCCAAAAATCTTAATCCGGGCCTGAATATATACAACGTAGTAAGCATAAATATTATACACGCAGTCACACACACATGCATACGTATCAAACTATTCAAGTACATTTGTTCGAACAATCATAATATCATCTAAAATATGAGTATTTAATCTCGATCTCTGATCATTTAATATGAATTTTAGTCCTGAAAATAACCTTTCCACGGATACCTGACTTGCTGGAGCTGCATGTACAATTTTTGCAAGTATGCGCAGTTCGGAAAAACTATGTTTCTCCCAATATTCTAAAATATTCTGTTCCTTACATACTCTTGAACTTTGTGAGAAAGCATTTAATTGGGCAGCAATACTAAAAGCTGTTTGCGACGAATTTTGTTGTTCTGCGTCTCTTTCTAATAATATTTTTTCAAGATCATCAGTTGGTGAAATTGAAGAATTGTCTGTATGTGTTTTATTTATTTGGATGGAATTCAAGGTCTCGTAACGCTTTCAAGTATTCATTAAGTGTTGAATACTGATATTTTTTTCAGCTGCCGATAATAAATTTTTATATCGTGGATCTAAAAATACTGAAGCCAATATACATTGGTTGTTAATAATTTCCTGCTCGCGCTTTTGTATTGCATCTAGTAAGCGTGTGGCAAAAGTATTTTCTAGTTTTCTTAAACTTAACTTACATTGTATCCACACAGCATAAAAGTCTCCCATTAATAGCTGCTCGTACTGTATTTTTTTGTTGCTATTTTTGTTGGTTCTAGACTGGTTAATAATTCCTTAATAATACGCCATTCGTTTTCTGATAGTGCTGTATCTTTCATGTCAGAACGACAAAAATCTTTCAATTCATACAATCTTTCCTACATATTAACCCTCCGAGTACTGGACTTCGAGTCCTGGGTCTGGGTCTGTCCAGACCCACACCGATAGTTCACTAATACATATTCACGGTCGCTCGAGACCCTCACCGATACTGTCATAAAGTAGGATGATCGCCGAGCTCGAGACCCTCACCGATATTGTACACACAGTGACGATCCCTCGAGCTCGAAACGGTCGGTTTTGGATTAGGAACGTTTGGATATTTGTTGTACACATATGATTGAAATAATCTTGTGAATTATAAAAATATTACATTTATTCCATATTTATAATATCATCATTACATGTATTGCACAAAATTCTATGGGTTTCCGTGGAGTGGTTCTTACATACATGTTTACTGCACGATTCACATTTAGAGGGGTATTTATTGTCGTTTCCTACGCAGTAGCAACATCTCGCACGCTTGAGACCTCCTACTCTCGTTTTTTTTAACAATTTTTCTACCCGTTGCTTCTATCGCCCTCACAATATTTGCCGATAGACCTCCTTCCTGATTTTCAAATTGGGTAGCCCGTCTGTCAATATTTTTGGCAGTCAATTTCTTTGCCAATGCCTCTAGAAATAATTTTCGCCTCATCGTGGATGAATGTCTCACCTCCCATGTCGGATTTTTGACGTGCCACACAACAAACGCATTATATGCAGCAATATCTAAATAGTGCATAAATAAAGATAGGGACCAACGACGGGTACAGCGCCTACAAGAATACTCCCTCACTAATTTATCTAACACGTCGACTCCACTTTTTGTGGAATTATTATAATTTATTATTTCCGGCTTGAACTTTTGTGCAGCTGCCGATATTTTATGTTCGCGGTGTAATGTGGATAGTAGCACCACACACTTTCGCAGTTTTGGCACATAGGATACCAGCGTTATGTTTGGCGTGAATAGAAATTGTGATGAATATAGACATCGATTTTGTATATCTATCAGCATTTTGGGTAAATCCCGCCTATTTTTACGCATTGTTCCGACTAAATACAGGTTAATATCTAATAAATACTCCGCTAAACTTATGTCCGTGAAGAAATTATCGGTCGTCACGCATCGACCAGAATTTCTCCAGAAATCAGTCAGTTGTTTTACGACACGTTGCCCTTGCTGTTTCTCTGGTGCGTTTCCTTGTTTTCCCAAATACACATCCATGTTGCAGCAATAATATGTTTGGGAATCACAAAGGGTCCATATTTTAATACCATATTTGCCGGGTTTGTTTGGCATATATACTTTGAATGAGCAACGACCGCGAAACGTCACCAACTGCTCATCAACGCATCCAACGTCTGTCGCATTGTACGATTCTTTACAATTTTTCGTAAAGATATTTGTAACATCTCTTAAGGGTGCTAATTTGTCCGTAGCCTTTCTTTCCTCTCGTGTGGCGGAATCGTCAAAACGAATATACCTGAGTAAAACATAAATGTAAATGTAAATGTGGATGTAAGTCAAGATGTAAGTGAAAGCCGTCCAAAATCGAAAGGCAAGGATAATAAATAAATATAATAATAATAATAATAATAATAATAATAATAATAATAATAATAATAATAATAATAATAATAATAATAATAATAATAATAATAATAATAATAATAATAATAATAATAATAATAATAATAATAATAATAATAATAATAATAATAATAATAACATACCTTAAGATATCTATGAAGCGATCACGCGACATTGTTGCTGTATAAAATTGCCGAGAAAGTGCATCAGTCGTTTTCCATAGGTCCTGCTTGCGTTCGCGCGATTCTCTGAATCGTCCAATCAGCAGCAGAAGTCCAAAAAACGCATCCATTTCCGTACGGTCCACTGGTTTCCAGTTTTTATTCGGCGGCATACACTTATTTGCCTTCATATTCGTGTATAAAATCACGGTGTGGATGATTTCTTCATTGATGAATAAATGAAAACATTCATCTACTGTTGCGACATGCTCACTTCTTTCTGTCAGTGAACACTCGCGCTGGAGGTATTCGACTGAACTGCTGTCGGATGCAATGTAGTTCCAGTGGCGTCCAGCTACCATTTGATTTCCTGGGTGTGTAGATGCTGATGGATCATCTTCGTCGGATTCGGAATCTTGCTCCTCTGGCTCAGCGTCGCTATTGGATGCACTTCCACCATCCGACGAGTGTTCACAGTCGTGCACGTCTTCCTTCTCTTCCGCAAAAAGTGCAGATTGCTCGTCGGTTCGTAACGCAAACATTGTACGAATGCAAAGTCAAACAAACCAACGATAACACGAATAACAACGATAACGATAACAACAATGATAACGATAAAAACAATGATAACGACAAAAACAGCAAAGCCAACAAAAATAATAGACCCGGGAAAAGCACAAGAAAGCAGCGATGCGTCGTCGTCAACTATGCAGTCGCGAATGCCACTCGGCAGCGCAGTCGTCACCAACTTCCCATTATTGCCCCAAACAGTCACCGGAAAGGCCCGGTTTATGTTTTTATGACACCCCCGACGGCTAAAAGTTCGCTTGGCCGCGGCTGACCCCCACAGCTCCGTCACTGTGTGCGTTAGCACTCTCAAGCAGTGGGTCAAAATAGATCCAGGCCCCGTACTCGGAGGGTTAAACGTGGAATTCCATCTAGTAGTGCAATCTAAAATGGGTCTACGTAGGTTCAAATTTCTTAAAACAATTCCTAAGTTGGCACAGCGGAGTTTTCGTACCAGCTCGCGTATATTTTGCAATAACCCTTGTATTTCGAAAGCTTGTATCGCATCGTAAATAGCAAGCTGTAGCGTGTGTGCAACACATCGTACACCTATTAACTCTGAACTATTGCCGCCTGGAGGAAATAATTGCTCGCCTTGCAAATAAAATTCGTCGCGGTATTCACTAAGGGGAACATCGTCCATCTCGCTAAGGTCATTACTATCATCATAATTTGTTTGTTCTTCTCTATGAAGACGAATCATCTTTAGCATATTTGCACCATTATCCGTCGTAATGGAATAAATATTATCTGCTGTAAGATTATATTCCTTTAATACATTAAGGACTAAGTCTTTTAAATTATCACTAGTATGCCTATCAAATACTTCTTTAAGTGCTAGAGTCCTTACAATTATTTTTTCATTTATAATATATTGGGCATTAATGCCTATAAACGATCTAAACTGACGGGTTACCCCATCAATTTTTAAACAAATTAGTTTGTTAGCCATTTCACATTTTATATCATCCCTAACGGCACGTGCCTTGGTAATAGCCTCGCGAACAATGAATTTATTTATTGTTGGAGATGGCTCTAGTACCTGCAATGAAAAATTCAGTATTTTCCGGAAACCTGAATCATCTAAAATACTTAGGGGCCGACCGTTTACAGTGGTTAATTCCACGCAAGCATCGAGAATAGAGCCTGTTGTAATCGCTGTTGACGTTGACGCTAATGAACTTGACGACGTGTCAATTCTCCTTCTTTTCCGTGCTTCCTTCCACATGGTAACCGTTGTATACTCGTTTGGGTGGTGGTATTGCAAGTGCCGCGTTAAATTAGCAGCATGGTTCCCCTAATAAAAGAAGCCTGACTGTCAAAATATTGTAAAACTAGCTTAAAGTACCCCGAGTTACGGGGCTTCTCTACATTGTATGAAATAAAGTTTCCGTTGGCGTCTTTCTTTTTCTTCGCGTTAATCTGCCGAATCACTGAACGAACTGCGATGCGGCCTTCATCCCATAGGTCATTCTTGAGAAATGTTTCACTAAAATCGTCACAGTTCGGCTTCCTTTCGTCATAGGTTAGTATTTCATACACCTTAACCTTCCTCGACAAAAGCTCTATAAAACGGCGAAACCGCATCACAATCCGTCCAGTGGTTTTCGAGATTAACCCGAACAAACAGACAATCGCCTACCAGGGACTGCATTTTATAATATGTACTCCGTAAACTGGGAAAACATTGGCAGTTTTTTGTAACATTTTGTTATATAATATAAAAATTAACACTTTTACATTTGCTTTAAGTATCCTATTAGAACATTACATCTTTTATGATTAAACTACCAGGATTGAAATGCATAAAATTGTTGTCCTTTTCCTTCTTTAAAGGCACCCTCTTCTCTGACACCATCAAATTTTTTTTTCCATTTTTGAAAGTATATATATTTGAGAATTTGGCTTCTGCAGCGCTTTTTGTACACCTCTCGTCGTGAGTGCTCCGAGTCCCTGACAACTTTAAACGCGTTTTTCTCAAAACAAACTTTCTTCACCGGGAGTTAATAAAATCTCATAAGCTACACGATTGATTGCTTTGAAATTTTTACACTTTAATCCACAAACTACTAGCTTTCGTCGGTACCGAAATTTTATTTCTCAAATCATCTGCGCCAGTGATACTTGATTTTTAAACACGCATATATTATGGCCGAGATAAAACCAAGACACAATTAATGAAAACGGTAAAAAAATCTTATGTATCACGAAAGAACAACTAAATCAGCTGTCAAAAGAATTATAACGTTAGACGTACGTATCGCTTAAAAAAAATTTAAAAAATTAATTAGCTGCCAATGTCACCCCGTACTGTCAGTGTTCCCCCACTTTACGATGTGTGCGGATATTTTAACTAATCGAAATAACTTACCTTCAATGTTATTCTGCATCCATTAATGAGGCATTTGGATTTATCTTCATTCGAGTCGAATGAAAAATATTGACGCACAGGATGCTCCATAATGTAATATCCACAATGAAATAAAATGGAAGTCACAAACGTATAATATTTATATGCACGTGTTGTACGTTCACTAAATTCTGCGAGGTGCAAACGACCAAGGACTGGTACAAGACAAGACTGATGAATGTTTGACATTCGTCGTGACGGTTTGCAGGGCTGCTAATAAAAATGTAGTCCTGGTGGGAGTAAAGTCCTTTTAGGAAGACGAGGCGGGGGTTTTCCATAAAAATTGTGACGTGTCCGGGGGTGTACCGCGTTGCTCACATAAAGTAATAAAACTTTACAACAGTCGGTATGCGGACGACCCGCTAATGTACATATTTAAAGTTAAGCTCTTAATCTTAAATAGTTTATATTAGCATCGTACTAAAATACCCTAAGAAATAAGTTTTCTCTGTTCTATATTGTTCACCCATAACGGAACTCTGCTTTTCTATATCATCTACAGCCGTGTACGCGTTTCGTTTTATACCTGCCAGTTTTAAATTTTTTCGACACCTTTAGACAATAGGTAAAGATCACGAAATCTGGTCATTAGTCGGTTTCGTCCTCGAGGTACCACCGAAGCACCGAACAACCGGGTCGTAAACCCGCACCCCCGGCAGCCGCTCGCGAATTCAGCGCGGTCAACTTAAACCTTGACCTCGCATATTTATTACTTTCACGTGCACGCATCACTCTACCAAGGAGTGTTTGATATTGAAATCAAATTGATTACTCTCTGGAAACATGGGTTCCACCGAATAAGGCGGGATCTCCTAGCCTGCGTCTGGTCGATGCGTCCAAACACAAGACTGCTGCAGCAGCAGTGTAGCTGCAAACGCACTGCGTTCCATCGCCAAAGTGGGACAAAATCCCAAGAAATAGGGGAAAAATGCATTAGCCCATTTATTTGCACTCAAAATGAAGGATTCGAAACCTAACACGTGCCGAGCTGGGTACTCAATATCGTAGAATAACCCGCGTAACCGGGTAACACAAGATATCTATAACCCGAGTAACCCGGTTATACGCAGGTTACAGTATGGCCCGGTGCAGACGAACAGTTTGCGGCAATATGACAATACTGCCGCCAAATATGCATACATTTTATATATCTCTCCATATACATATATATATATATGTACGGCTAGAACACAACGTTGTATTGTCGCGGCAGCAAACTGCTGCAAACCACTCGTCCGCACCAGGCCTAAAACGGTGAAAACCATAGTTGTAACCATGTTTCCAAATAGTAATCAATTTGATTTCAATATCAGACACTGCTTGGTAGAGTGATACGTGCATGTGAAAGTAATAAATATGCGAGGTCAAGGATTAACTTGACCGCGCCGAATTCGGGAACGTCTGCCGAGGGTGCGAGTTTACGACCCTATTGTTCGGTGCTTCGGTCGTATCGCGCGGACGAAACCGGCTGTCGACCAGATTTCTGGACTTTTATCTATTGTCTAAAGGTGTTGAAAATATTCGAATGCTAGAAAATATTAAAGAATGGAATCTACACACTAATACAGCTTTTAGTATTGATGCGGCATTAAATGGATTTTCACAAAGTTCCAGAGTAAACAGGGAACAAAATATTTTGGAATATTGGGATAAACAGATTTTCCGAACAACGAATACTTGCAAATCTTGTACACGCAGTTCCAACAACTCAAGTGTCTGTGGAAAGATTATTTTCAGAACTCAAGTTTATACTGATATTCATACATATATACAACTTACTTAAATCTACAAACGGGATTTTTAAAATTTTCATTACAGTCTCGGATGAAAAGTTGAAAAAATGAACTTCACTATTTTCTTCGCTATTCCGTCCAGTTGCAATTTATTTCAAAACGACGTAACACGTCATCTGGTAAATTAATGCTTCTAGCTTCTCAAAAAAGTCCAAGTCGTTGGGACCAATTTTAAAAAAGTTATTCAATTTTAAAGGGCGTTCGAATACTTTCGTGAGCCAGTGTATGTCTGACTTGTCTTGAGTGGCTGTCCAGTCTTATGCCACTAGTAACCCGCTCGGAGCGGGTTAGTGTGGGTTAGTGTGGGTTAGGAGCGGGTTACTCCGCTCGTTCTACAATTTAGGAACCGTTCGCTCGTGGTTAATATGGGTTACAGCAATATTCCTTGGTTAATTTTTGGGTTAGTGAAAATGCTGAATATTATTAAGGAAGTACATAAAAAAAACTGTTAATATACAACTCATATGAAGGTTATACGTTATTTTAAAAAATACCGCCAGTTCGTCAATAATTCCAATAAAACTAAAAGATTTTAATAAATATATCAAGGAAAGTGCAGAAGTATTTGTAAATCTGCACCAATGTTATCAACAGACGCGGTCGCGTCTGGAAGCTAATTCCCCTCCCCCCTCTACCCATAGGCAGACTGAGCGACCATGTCTCTATACGCGAAAGATAGCGAAATTGACAGGTCGTCGAAGCTATTTTAGCCTTATTATCTTATTTTATGACATAGTAAAATCGGAGCACTGAATTGATTTGTGGCCAATAAAGGAATGTCAAGTATAAAAAGTGACAGAGGAATCAGTGTTCGAGCGGAGAACGAGAATACAATTGGAATTAGCAAAGTTGATTTCACAATCTTTGCATGTGAACTTTTTTCGTGAATTAAAGGGAATTAGCTTCTTTCATACATGAGTCATGTTTATGGAAGGGGGGTTAGTTTATGGGGGGGAGGATTTCATCACATTTTTCATATCATATATACCAAATACTGCTCACAAAGTCTTAATACATTCCTGCGAAATTAAAAAACTTTTCTGGCACCATCCAATCGGCCAAATGGGTGAAGAGACCCAAGAAGCCAGAAATAAAATTTTTAAAATCTATCGAAAAAATTTTTGCTCAAAATATTCCCATTGTAATACACAGGAAGATGTTTTAAACTTTATATCGATTTCTTCAGATCCAGTATTACATAGTTTTCTACATTTCATTATAAAGTAGGTTAATAAGATTCTTAATCTTAATAATTCTTGAGTAGCTTCATAATTTTTTCTTTAGTTCTTGGAATCGGGGCCCACTGTGCGTCGGGACAAAAGTGGGCTTAGAGCGAAGCGAAAATTCATTCGTTGTTTACAATTGGTAATTTCATATTTTAGCAAAAACGTTTGCCAGATTTCTAAAGGGCAATGAAGTATTTGGTGCCGCCGTTAAGAATTGTAGACATTCTTTAGGCCGAGTTAATCCGTATATTGCTCTGTCTGTGATTAGTACATACGATGAGTTCAGACCCGCAGGTACCATTGTTAACCGCCGACCCGTGGGACAATACGGTCATAAACCGGGACCCTGGCCAAATGCTCTGACCGATCAGCCTAATTAATTTTTGGGGCCCAGGTATGGCATTTTCCTTCTTTACTTCGTCAAAAGGGACAGGTTAAGAGAGTTTCTCCTCCGCCGCGCCGGCGAATTCACTGGGGAGAAGGTCCCCCCCTTTTCGAGGAACGTTGTTTCCAATGTGTGTTTCATAATTATATTAGAACAACAATTACTTTCATATTATTTTCTCTTCTTTATACAATAAAGTGAAAAATATAAAATAGTTGAAAGAAGAAACATGGTTGAATGCCGCAGTCAAATGTAGCAGCCAGACACAGCTAAGAGAAGCCGCCCCCACTGTAACCCGCGTTAACCGGGGTAACCGGGTTACTCGGGTTATAGACGTTTTGTGTTACCCGGTTAGGGGGGTTAGTCTACGGTACGAGATACCGAACGCGGTAAGGGTACGGGTTACAATCCCTGATCTAAGCTCGATCGGCCATAATCGTTTGAGCCGTGTGTATCACAAATGTTTGTCCAAAAAGTGCATAGCATAGGGTAGAAACACACTTCAAATCAACAAATATTTATTAAACCATTTCTTTTTGGTATATAATATTGAAAGGAAAGCATGACTTCTTTAACAAAAAATAAAAATATAAGTCGGAGACTCACTTTTAACTAAAAACTAAAAAAAATGCTAAACTAAAACAAACACATTATTTAAAGACTATGGCATCATTTCTTTATACTTTTTCCCCAATCGCTCGCAACCACCCGCGGTTGCTCTTCGAAGGCAAGAGCAAAACTTGGTTGGACCTGCTCTATAAATAGTTTTTGCGATATATATGTTAGAAAATATTGTCATTCAGCAATAAATAATATCATGCACACATTACTAAAGGAACATACAATCGTAACAATTAATTTTTCATTTAGCCAATTTTGTTTAAAGTGTCCATAGTCTTTTAAATGTGTCTTTTAATTTATTAAAAAAAGGTCAACACTATTTATTTCAAAGAGCCGTAAGATTCATATTTTTAAAATTTTGAAAAATCCTTTCACACACGTTTATATATCCCCAAAGACTACAACATATCCAAGTTCCAACAAAATCCGAAATGTGTAAGGTATTAATGTATTTTAGTCAGGATGTTCTATGGTAGTTCTCTTTTAGTTTTATTAAAGTTCGCGTCTTCACTAAATACGCGGCCAAATATTTCACAATAATGCGAGTAACCCGGATTTCTTCAAAAACCCTGACGATGGGTATACGAAAATGCACGTGGTTACTCGATTATCACTGAACAGCAATTAGCTCGTTCCCCGAGACGACACACTCTCCTGCCCTGGAAGCCTCTAGCCCAGCGCACACCTCAACCTTTTCCGCATTACGCGCGCCATCTATTTAACAAATCTTACAAATGTTACTCCAAAGAGTGTCCGAGTTCGCGTGAAATGGCCCTGTCGCGAAACGAAATAAGTGGAAGTAAAGGTAAATAATTATTACGTCCTGAAGGGACCTTTCCGTAAATCACCCCAAGCGGTTGGAATGATTTACCGGGTTTTTGCTCTTATCAAAGGGTTAAGGCCCACGTTGACTATACTTACCGGGGAATAGGAAGATAAGAGGGGTTCGAATAAGATTGTACGCAAGAATTATAGGAATAACAATGAAGTGTGATATATATTCTTATAGAAAGCAAATAAATGAGACGGCGCTCCGTCTCCCCTGACGCTAGTGGGTCGCTAAACCTATCGTAGGTCGTGTTCGCTCGCGCTGTTCTCAGGTAGCGCACAGAAGTCGGTGAACCTGACGTCTGTCGTTTCGCTCGCTCGCTCGCTATGTCTCACGTCTTTGCGGTCGCGCGGGGCGATTCCGCTGAATCGCCGATTCGAAGGAAAGCGACGCGAGGACAGCAAGTACGGGGTGGGCCGGAAAGGCCCATGTAACATAACAGCAATTACTTTTCCTTCTACCTATTTGAATTTTACTAAAAATTTAGGCAATTTCATTTTGCCATGGTACGCTCCCCTCCGGCGATATAAAATATCGGGCAAATTTGTTCCCAATTTCCTTGCAGCCTCCAGGTGGTCTCCTGGCTATATTTTGAAGGTTCAGGAAGCCTGTGCCTTGTTTACCCTCTCGCCAACTACCTGGCATAATGTCACCCCTATTTGAGTTTTCAGAGTTAAATGTGCCTGGCGGTGTGTACAGTTGCCTTGATTCTGTGTTCCGTCTCAAGAAATTGTGAAGGTGCACGCACGCCAGCACTATACTCTCAACTTTCGCGGGTTCCAATTGTATTGGTTTACTAAAAACTCTGAACACCGTAGCTAGCAAACCAAACACATTTTCCACCACTCGCCTAGCTCTGCTTAATCGATAATTAAAAATTCTTCCAATCGAACCGCTTTCGTGCGAACCAGGGAATGGTTTCATTAAATGGTGGCTTAACGCAAACGCATCGTCCGCTACTAGAACAAAGGGGCTACGAATTGTTCCTCCTAACAGTGATCTCGGCTGTGGAATATTTAGCTCGCCTTTTATTAATTTATCATAAAATTTGGTGTTATGGAAGACTCCACCATCGGAAATTCTGCCTTGTGATCCCACATCAGCATAGATAATGCGGTAATCTGCATCTACGATGGCCATAAGCACAATGCTGAATGTCCCCTTGTAATTGAAATATATACTCCCACTATTTCGTGGAGCTTCAATTTGGATGTGCTTTCCGTCGATGGCACCAATACAATGGAGAAAATTCCATTTGCTGTTGTAGCCTTCCGCTATCTCCAACCATGCCTCTTCTGATCCTGGTATCTGCAAAAATTCAAGATACAATATATATACACGTGTATGTACAGGAGCATATGTATATCTGTGTCTGAATATAGGTGTATTTTTCGCAAATGGTTAATCCATAGTAAATATTTCATTATCTATCTCAAATTTAAGGACGATACGGAGGTGCCTCCGAGTACTTCAAGCAGTGATGGGGCGTCGACATCATCCACAACAGTAGTGGCTGCTGTTGTGGATGAAACTATTCCGGATGTGGAGCGAAGCAACGGCTCGAACGTCTCGAGGAAACGACCGAGGACCGATTCCAGAGTGGACGAGGCGTATTCTTTCATGAAAAGTGTGGAGGACACGATGAAGGAGAGGGACGATTATGCGGCATATGGAGAAGTGGTCGGAAGAAGAATGCGAAGTGCCAAACGAAATAGTCGCGATACGGCAATTTTAAAGAACAAAATTGATAATTTGCTATTTCAGTTTGAGATAGGCGGAATTGAAGCAACGAACGAAACACCATCCGAATACCCATTACCCTCAAGCACATCGAATGTAACCCCCACACATTGCCCGGAAACTGAACCATATAGACTAACAAATTATGTTCGATTTGAAGAACAACGCTAAAAAAAAGTGTACATAGAATAAAATGTGGCAGACAAAAGTGAAATGGTTTCGAGGGGTAAGTATTTCCTATGCGGACGCGTAGAGGAGATATGAAAGTCAACTTTGTTATTTTACGTGGAATCATATGCTTTTTAATACATTATTCATTTCAGCTCGGAATTCTCTATAAAAAAGTATTAAACTATGTATAGTACAGAGCTTTTTGATATACATAGTTTAATACTTTTTTATAGAGAATGCCGAGCTGCAACGAATAATGTATTAAAAAGCATATGATTCCATGTAAAATAACAAAATTGACCTGCATATGTCCTCTACGCGTCCACATAGGAAATACTTACCCCCTGAAACCATTTCTCTTTTGTCTGACACATTTTTACCCTATGTATTCTTTAATTGTGTTAAATATTTGCGAAATTGTTCAGTTTCTGGACAGTGGGTCTGGGATACATTCGATGTGCTTACGGGTAAACGGGCATTCGGATCGTGCTTCTGCTTCCCCTGCTTTGTGTATGTTGCATGTGAGTGTGTTATGTGAATGCATTGTATGATTGTGTTGTGTAATGTTAAGTAATTTTAAGGAACATTAAGTGAATTATTAACATTATATTAAAAACATTTTATACATAAATAATTCTGTGTATTTTACTTACCCGACAGTATTGTCGAAGAACTTCGATGATCGCCTCACACACTTCCGGCACAATGGATGATATTACTTGTTTCGATATTTTGAATAGATACATTAAACTGGCATAAGAATCACCTGTATCCAAGTATCTAAGCGTGACAGCTAATCGTATAGTGGGCGGAATTGCAAGACGACAATTTGTGTCTTTCTTTGCAATTTTTGGAGCCACTAAAGTCAGGAGCTCTTCAAAATCAGATTTTGTTATTCGCACAAAATTAATAAAACTACCTCCGTCGTTTAATAGAAACTGTGACATTAAATCATCACCGTAATGTTGTCCATTTCTCAAAAACGCCTTTTTCCACCAACGTCTTTTTCTTTTTCTTTTGGTCGATGCTATTACAATGAACGCGGCGCCAATACTCATAGCTATTGACGGATCCATGGCTACTAAATAGAGTTTGGAATGGACGCCGAAGGGTCTTGGTCATAAGGTGGGGGACACAAGTTGCCGAGTCGCCGGACACAAGTCGCTGGATACAAGCCGCTCGGTAAAAGTCGCTGGAGACAAGCCGATGCATCCCAGCGAGTCGCCAGGCGACCCGCTGCAGTCGCTGGCGACAAAGTTGCCGGCGATTATCGCCCAGTCTATACGAGCCTTCACTCGCCAGGAAATAGTCGTAACTTACCAAAACGAAGAGAGAAAACGCTAGACAGGGAATAAGATTTTTTTTTTTTTACATGGTGGAAATCCCTAACGGACACCTCATCCCCGTGGGCTGAGATTATGTTGGGCTTGCACCCACTAAAACCATCGTGGTGACCGCATGACGCTAGAGGCTTACACAAGGGAGGAGGGACTGGCAGCGAGATACTTCTAACGAAAATAAATGTGGAAGAATTTAAAACAGTTCCTTCGCCGACAACGTTGCATTCTTTGTTATCACCCAAAGAGATAACTCCGCCCACTTCCCGTTGGTGGTAACCTGTGAGCCGCTCACGATGATGAGTGATGTGTCTTGAAGCCCCGCTGTCAGTAAGCCACGCATCCTGCTTGCCGACGGCTAACACTTCCTCTACCACTGCAACTGAAGATACCGAAGACCCAGACCCTCGCTTCCGAACAACATCTTCTTTCTTCATTCTGCTTTACCTTCTCCCGTCGCTCATTCTTGCATTCACGCGCAAAATGACCCTTTTCTCTACACTTGAAACATTCTACTTCTCTGGGATCTTTCGTTTTCTGCTGATATCTCTTCTCCTTTTGATTTGATTTTCCGCTCTTCTTCGCATAATTATCTTTCTTGTAAACGGAAAATGCTCCAGGCACCTCGTCTTCCGCAGTGAACCGAGATTCTTGACGAATGAGCCTTTCAACTAGATTGTTAAGCGTCTGTTTCTCGGGATCCCCACTGTCCCACACTGTTTGCAACATTGCGTACTTTGATGATAGACTACCGAGCAACTTTGCCATCAAAGTCACATCCGATACCTTCTCTCCAACATCTTTTAAACATGCGGCCATATTCTGCACTTTTGCTAAGTGCTGAACCATTGTGTCCCCCGGAGACATCCTATACTCGTGGCACCTCTGTGTCAACATGAGCCTGTTAGACGCAGACTTCTGCTCATGTATAGCGCACAACTTGTCCCACATGGTCTTGGCTGAGCTACAGACCAACAAAGGCTCCAGTTGATCGTACTCCATCGTAGATGACATGAGGAACATAGCGCGTGCGTTGTCCTTCCTCTACGATTTCTTAATCGCCTCATCAGCATTCTCAGCCGGCACTCTTCTCTCCCCGCTTATGAGCTCTCGTATTCCATTTGCAATCAACAACATGTTCATCTGGAACTTCCACCCCAGGAAGCTCGTACCGTTGAACATGGTGATATTTCCAGCCGACAACTCGTCAGGCATCTTGAGAAACACGCGAGAAGAACGAAGAAAAACCGTCGAACAACAAAAAACGTATTCTCCGTGACTAGAACGAACTGCTGCTTACAACCACCGCGTAAACAGATTTGAATTGAATTTACCGCGTTCAGAACCGTTCCTAAACTATAAAACCCCAGATTACTTAGCTATCGCGCCTGGACCCATAACCTGTTGGCACAGCGAGTAAATAATACTAAACGAAGAAGTTCATTATATTTAAGAATTTTATAAGCAATTCAAGAACGTCTGTCACGTACAACGTTCTGTTTGTTACTACACACTAGCAACATAATTAAATAAGAGCATCAATTACATGTATGATAACATTCAGTGCATAGCTAACTTCGCTCGCCAAACTTCTACATTAATACCCAACATTCTCCAATGCGTTCAGCGCACCCATAACGGTCCACCACAAAAACCAGCCGTCATTCCTTTTTCGTCACCGGAGGAGGTGAACTGTTTCGAGACCATCGATGACGAAAGTTATTCCAATGTTGTAAGGGAAAACGAAATTATGCTTCTATTTACTTTTATATAATACGTACTTACATCAATATTTACTTACTTTGTTTAGGTTCGATATTTAAAATACGTGGGTGGGTTCAGCCTGAAGGCTGCGGTCGAGTTTTGCATGAAGGAAGCCCTCATCGACGACGTGACAACGTCCTTCACGTGGTTCGGCCGAACAGGACAAAGGCCGTTATACAACACCCGTATCACGATAGCGATTTACGGTACGAAGCAATAAGCATCTTCATGTTTTTATACAGTACTTTTCAGTGCTCACTTTACTTGAGCATCACTGAAATAAAGTACTTAACTCTCGACGTTCGCAATGAACGGCACTTTTTAGCGTCCATTAATAAAATACTCATTCATCGGTACTTTCCCAGTATCATTTCAATTTTTTACTAATATTGTATTTGTTTTCAAAGTTAACACAAGCGAGGATATAGTGATTCTACGCAAAAAAATAAGTCGAAAATATAGAATAAAAGTTTCTGTTTCAGATTCATCTAGTTCGGCTCACCGCCGCGCTCACGATCACCGCAGCACCTTCCGGACGGTGCCACTCACAGCTGATCCACAATCGATCTGTGAATCAACGATGCAGATCAAAGATCGATCTACCAATCACAGACAAGCGATCAACCAATCAGAGTTCCCCACGTTGGGCTTTCTCGGGAATGATCGAGAAAATGCGTAACGGATGTTATCATCCATCTTGAATTCACTCTTGTTCACCCTGTGTAAAGCGAAAGACGCGTCGCGTGCGCTACGATATTTTCTATTTTTAACAGTGTGAATCTCAACGCTCGGTGCCGAATCACTTTCGTAGTGCATTTATAATCATTGTAACGCTCACTCAAGCTCTCTTATCATTGTTCTCATTAATTCACTATGGATCGTCGTCAGTGTCTAAGCGTGTGGCGGCGTGTTCACATTTTCTTACCACGTGGCGTGCATTTTATCTCAAAGTGTTCTCAGCGCTCAAGCTCACATTAAACCGTTCACAAGCTCATATTCAATCTCTTGTGCTCACTCTAGAGTGCTTTTAAATAAACTGACGTTCACATTTCAAGTGCTGTACTTAAATCACCTTTCTTACCGTCGACCTAACTTATACATCCTCCAGTGCGCTCACAACCGCGACAATTCCCAAACAGTTTCTGTTATCGCGCTTCGGTCTCGGGAAAATTGACTTATGTTTGCATCTAGAATCACTATTTCTAAATGTAAATATTAAATGTTAATATATGTGCCACTTATATTATTTTGTACTCGTATTCTAAAAGAAAAAATACATACCTTTAGAAATAAATAGAAAAGTTATATAATAAACTGCGAATCACATAACCTGCAAGCAGAATCTCAGAATTTGCTCCAAAACTTCTCTACGCGCAGTAGAAAGGGTGGGGATACACCTATAGTAATCCCGCACACATGTGTTGGTGCGTAGTCACGTCCATGTGATGACACGCGTAGGGGCGGTCATGTGACGTGTAGGGAATTGTTTGTTAATTCTGGCCCACAGATAGCGCTGTAGGCTGTGCCAAGCTAGAGACCCTATAAGTAGAGTCACGCAAACACATCCTCGATTTTGATTGGTGCCGCCATGTTTTGTCAAAGGTGTGAAAATACAAATGGTGGTGTAGTATAGCGCCATACAACTCTTCTATACGTAAACAACGTTACTTGGAAGAAGTTCAAAAATGATATTTTAGAAAAATGCCTGGATGTTGTGTGGAAGATTGTACGCACTCGTCACAGAAAGGCTTTATTATGAAAGTGTTTCCCCGTGATCCTAAAAGAAGAGCAGAATGGGCTGCTAATGTAGGACGAAAGAATTGGAGTCCAACCAATTCTCCGTTTCTCTGCGAGGTTAGTTTTGGTGTCCAGTCTTCATTTTTTCAATAAAATAAAATCTCTTTTATTTATTAATTTATTTCGTATATACCGCCACTATGCCGACATTTATTTCTTCACACCTTTGACAAAACATGGCGTCAAACCGACCTAACTTAGACGTGATTGCGTGACTATACTTATAGGGTCTCTATGCCAAGCGGACGGCAGAATCTGCTGTCGATCTGCTACCGATCTGACATCAGGCTCTGCACCTCAGAACGCAGCTAAATGCGGACACAGACGACTACGGTTCTGATGTCAGCCTCTGCGCTCTCATGCCAGACCCTGCTACCAATCTGGTGTCAGATTGCAGACAGATGGTTATCTGGTATAATCTCTTTTATATTCGCGCATACACATGTGCTTTCTATAACTTTCTTATGACATGCTAGATACGTTATTATGGTTTCCTTAGTTATTGTAATGTATTAATGTATAGTTTTTTGTACTTTTGTAGCAATTTTATTTTCCCGATGACTTCCAAAATAGGCTATTTTATATTATTGTTCTTTGTACCTATTGTAATTCTTATTGCAAGAAAACGAACTTGATGCAGAATCCTGTTAGACATACATTGGTACTTCTTCATCTTGCATCTCCTTGGTTCATGCTCATTAGGGTGGTCCTTAGCTATAGAGGTCGAATTTTTTTTTAGTTTTTTTTTGCCTTACCCGCCTAAATTATGAGGTTTGGCGAGAAAATGATATGTGTAAAGTTTCAAAGTGATTGGACAACGGGAACCCGTGCCGCATTTGAGTTGAAGTTTTGAAAATATCGTGATTTCCCAATATTTCTGCATTTTTACGAAAAGTTGTTTATCTAGCACAAATTCGCTACACCGTATCGGATTCTGTAGACATTTCTGAAGAAGAAACCATCCACGAAAAATGTCAGAACGGTTTATAACTCGGACTGTTCGAGAAAATATCCATCGGGAACGCGTGCACGGTGTTTTGCCGCCTGGCGGCCATGGCTAGCCTGCCGCGTCTCGCCAGGGCCGTGGCTACGCGCAATCGACGCGGTGCCCCGTAGAATGCTCCTTAGCTATAGGAGTCATAATTTGTTATGAATTTTTTTGGGTCTTCGGCTACTTTCGAAGTATCAATGAATATTGTTTAATAAAAGTATAATTTCTTACATGTATAATAGTAACATTTGTATATTACTTCCAACAATAAACTCAAAATCTTTGAATTAGTCTTAGGATATAAAACAGCGTCTGAGTCACGGCAGTACGTAAGCCAGCTACCTGAGGTATAAAACCTAGTCATTTCAAGAAAATGTATCTAAAATTATAACAGTTCATTGGGATGGGAAAATGCTACCATGCTTATCTGGCAAAGGACGGGTAGAGAGATTGCCTATAGTTATTACATATAAAAAAAAAAGAAAAACTCCTGGGGGTTCCTGCGATAGTAGAATCTACTCGTAAAGAACAAGCGTTAGCCGTATTCGAAATGCTAGAAAATTGGCAACTAACAGATTCGGTACAAGCGATTTGCTGCGATACAACTGCTACAAATATGGAACGATTGAAAGGTGCTTGCGTTATTTTAGAGCAAATGGTCGGGCGGGATTTATTGTACTTTCCGTGTCGTCACCATATGTACAAATTAGTTTTAAAATGTGTATTCGAAGAAAAAATATCGAAATCTTCAGCTCCTGAAATACCGTTATTTAAGAAATTTCAAAAAGCTTGGCCGACCATTAAACAATCAAATTTTCGATCAGGTATAGAAGATGATTATATTAATGGAAAGCTCCAAGCATAGAATTAAAATTGAACTTCTGCTTCAATACTATACAGCAAAAGCAACCAAGTGGTGATTATGTGGAATTCCTCGAATTAATGATTATTTTTCTTGGTGGAACTTGTGCCAAAGGAAATCGTTTTCATGTTCCTGGAGCTTTCCACCATGCCAGATGGATGGCTAAAGCCATATATATATTAAAGATATATTTATTCCGCGAAAAATTTGCATTAAGGGGTCATATACGTTTCTCGGCGCTAAAACGTGGGCAATATTTGGGAGTAATTCAGGGACTAATTC
Organism: Andrena trimmerana; assembly: GCA_951215215.1. NCBI lineage: Eukaryota > Metazoa > Arthropoda > Insecta > Hymenoptera > Andrenidae > Andrena > Andrena trimmerana. Next base: position 74,094,540 of record OX578060.1, read on the forward strand.
TTTTTGTGTTTTATAGGTATACGTTTATAGATTATAACACAGGTATGAAAATTCCAAAAATTTTAAAAACGTGGCGTCCGCGGGCAGTGGCGTAGAACATGTTTTCTGGCGCCACCCAAAACGGTGGGCATGATTCATCCCGTACGAGTGGTCTGAAATTAAAATCACCGATTTTTTAACAATCTGTGGGATCATAGTTATCGTGTGTAGGCGCCATTTTTTCGAAAAAAAAAATTGCGGAAATGGTAGCACTTTGAAGAAAAGGGTCGTGATTTTCGCTATAAAACTCGTACGTTTTTGCTTGTTATTAAAAAATGGTTCAATTTAATTGAAAAAGCTCTCCTAACACGATGACGAATCTTATGTAGAATATGTGTGTAAATGCTGAAGTTAGTCGGATGAACGGTGAGGCAGTTATCATGCCCACCGTTTTGAAAAATGCTGTTTCTAGAAAAACGCGTTTAAAGTTTTAGAAGAGTTTTAATTATGTGATACATTGAAATTTTGTAACTAACCCCTAATCAGCGATGCCTGCACCATAAAGGTGACCTTCCTCTGCAATTTGAGCTACCTCTGCTTGCAATCTACTTTGTCTGCGATGAATTCTGCCCTCTTTTGTCGCTTGCTGCGCTCTCAGTTCACCCGTTGCGATACGCTGTGCGTCGGCCTCCTGGCACATATAGTGCGCTGCATTTCCAATCTTGATGCTCAATGTTTGTAGTGTCTTCAAAAGAGACATATGGCCTTCGTTGAACATCCCTGTTGCAATGTATGTGGCCATTTGGACAATTATGGAGCCGCTATATGTCTCTTTTGGAGCAACTTTCCATATTAGAGCGTTCAAACTCTCATTCGAGTTTTGGGTGAAACCCCCGACACACTTTCGGTGAATAGCCCACTTTGACCACTTGCGAAGGCTGTCGACTGCTGATACCAAGCTTAAACCAAATCTGATGTTTTTCTGATATGCGCGTCCGCCATATTGGATCCGCCATTTTTTTTTTTAATTTTGACCTCAAATTCGTAATCAGCGACCTCGAAAACTCTAGAATACCAAGTTTAGACCAAATTTGATGTTTTCTTATATGCGGTCTGCCATATTAGGTCCGCCATTTTGTTTTTTGTAATTTTGACCTCATATTCGTAATCAGCGACCTCGAAAACCCCAGGACACCAAGCTTAGATTAAATCTAATGCTTTTCTGATATGCGCGTCTGCCATATTGGATCCGCCATTTTATTTTTAGCAATTTTGACTTCTGATTCTTAATCAGCGACCTCGAAAACCTTAGTATACCCATTTTCAAACAAATCAAAGGTCATCTTGAGGTTTTGGGCAGGTTTTTTTGATTTTTGACCACTGTGCGACGGGAGAAAGAGGGCGTTCTTTCTGCGAATCGACCGAAAAGAGCACTTAATTCCCAATCCTGGCCTAAACTATTGGTCCGATTGGAAAACAATGTATAAAAGAATTGTATGCAATTTAATTACTTTTAATTTAATAGTCATCGCGATGAAATCGGTCAACTCTAACGCGAGATATGGCCAAAAACATCGAGTCTTCTTTTTAAATGTTTGTCAAAATATTCTTCAGGCAATATCTCAAAAACGTATCCATAGAATTTCGTCTTATGTCGATTTTTGAGTTTAGGGGACCACCTTATACAGCGTGTGACAAAAATGTTTCCGTTCCTTGAAAGGAGTGATTCATGGGGTAATTGCAAACAACTTTTTTCTTAGCGAAAATATTGTCCGAAGCTTCGTTAACGAGATATTAACAAAAAACCCCGACCAATCAGAGCGCGAGCCTTCCGCAAGAGGTCCCGCGGTAGCGTTGGCTACGCGGTAGGCGACTGCGCTTGTACTAGAGCACTAAAGAGGTGAGTATCCGCATCCGCCGTATTAGGTCCTCTAGAGAAAGAATATTATTGAGCACCCGCCTTTTTGAGTATTGTCAGATTCACTTTATAAACAAAATATGCGTTGTTAATATTGATGCATAGTAAACGGCGCACCGCGCACGTTTTTTTTCGACGCGCAAGGCCGATTTGTTGCAGAAAGACGTTCCCACTGGTGCAACTGCGCGCCGCGCACGGGTCAGATTTACGAGTTTTCCGGATTTTCGAGCAGTTTGGAGCACTTGAAAGGGTCGACTTTTACAATGATGCGCGTGTCGAAAGCGATCGGGTGTGCGCTATGCCGGGATTTCTCTGCCACGCGGGCACGCGAATGCACGGTGCGCAACGTAGAAAAGACCGAAAAAAATGTGTATTTTCCAACGCAAACGTACTTTTTACATTTACACATCACTTGTATGCGTGTATTTAAAGTCTATTACTATTGGTTTATATATTAAAGCAAGCCATAACACGATAATTACTGCTGTAAATAGCAACAATTATACTGCTGCGAAAGGTATACTTGTTTCTAGATATTGCATAATTGTAATACACTATACAGAGTGTCCGCGAGAACAGTAAGCAGCTGGATATTTCCTAACGTATTTGAGATAGAACAAAATGTTTATATGGAATTGCATGTTTCGAGGGAGCAAAGTTATTAGCCCAGACGATTTTTTTCTTGGATTATAATTTTAAAAGATACGATGGTCAAATTGGGGTTTTTAAATGGAACTATATATTTTTTCAGAGATTACTAGGTAGTGCGTCTTAAGATAAATTCAATAACAATGAAATTCAATAAATGATTTACGTGTATTTCTTGTGCAGGTGTAGAAAGTTGGCTTCTGGGAGGAATGCTGGTTCAATTAGTCATGATATAATCTCCTCCCTATGGCCCACCTTTCTTCACACTACCTAAACAAAGGGCGTTCGTATTTTCACTATTGGTCGCAATGGTAACTACCCTCAATCTCATATCGTGTGAGAAAAAAAACAAACAGGACGCCGAGACAGCGAATGACTGAGCGATGTTGAAAGTGATGGCGGAACTGTGGAAGGGAAGCCACGACAGAGAACTTCTTCATTTCATTTGAAACACAACTTCTAGCAATCGGTGACCGCGACGTAGTAAACCCCTTGTTTGGGAATGAAATTAGTTCCCAACACCGCCACACTCATCTCACAGCAGCACCTCGCGGACTGCGATATAGCATCGCGGAACGAGAGGCAATCTGCCAATCAGCGCTGATCGATCAACCAATCAGCGCGGATCGATCGACCAATTAGCGTGCGCGTCGACGATCCAAGAGAACGGAGAAGAAGCGTGAACGGTTATTCGCCATAATGTAATCACACTCTCATGTGTAGCATTACTTCTCGCACTCAAGTATCAATCACGATTTGAAAACTCACACTCACGTTTAAACTCAGTGATTTACAGTCATAATAGAACACTCACGTTCCGTACAATTAATATAATTGTTTGGACGCCTCGTGGCAAGCCACGAGGTCTCATTTGAACTCACGCGAAATCATTCACTACAGCAGTTTTAATACAAATCTCTGTACGTCACTCACGAACACTCATTCACACTCACTACGAGTAAACTTTAATAAATCAAGACAAGTGTTCTCACGCTAAATTCAGTGCAAGTTATTTTCACCTAACCTGTCTAAGAATCCTTCCACTCACAATCAGTAACACTCAAACACCCCTTCAAACATGTCAAGTAGTATGAAGTATGAAGGTGTGGTTTCGGCTACTGACCCAACCGCCGGCGTTAGCTTTATTTAGATAAAGAAAGCACGATGTAGAAAAGGAGGCTAGTATTTCCACTGTCTTCGACGTGCGTGCCAAGCATCCGCGTGCGCGCCTGGCAGAGCGTCGGCCCATTTTGCGCGCGCGGCCTCATAAATTAGATCCTTTCAAGTGGACGAAAACGTCGTGCACGGCGCGCAGTTGCACTAGTGAGACCCTGCCTTTAGAGTATTTTATTACGTCTAAGTTTATATTTTGTTTATAAAGCGAAGTTGACGATACTCCAAAAGGCGGGTACTCAATAATCTTCTCCCTCTAGAGGATCCAATATGGCGGATGCGCATACTCACCTCTTTAGTGCTCTACTTGTACTACGAACAAGCAATTCGGCATGCATCGAAGGAAATTGCGTAGAATGGCAAATGAAAAAGACGTAACAAATAAAATCGAACATTTTGTAATGGTTTGTTTGTCATTTAAAGTGAATATTGAATAAAGGATAAATGGATGAAAATCATGTGTAACGTAAAAAGGCGAATACACAGTTTTTTTTAAACTCGAAAATAATAATTATTTGAAGTGAGAGGAAAAGGAATACGAAAATTTTCTTTTGTTAATAACAAACACACGAAACGGTAATGTAACAGGAAATGAACGAAAAGTGATCACAGTTCGTTATTGTGATAAAAATTCGCAATTCAATAACGGCCAACACTGTTGCTATAATGAATAAGTTTGTTTAAAAACCCCGAAGAAAAATTTATGTACGGAAATTTGAAGAATTATCGCCGGAAATAAGTCATAGCCTGCATTAAATTAAAAAAATAATAATCACCAATAAAATAATTCAAACTCACCCTTTCGGAAATTCACCTGCAGCTTGAAACCTGTGTCACTAAGGTCGGTATCAGATATATAGGCCGGTAAGTTTCGTGAGGGGTATTCTCCCACCACACAGTTTGCCTGCCTCGGTGCTTATTTTCTCAACATTTTCTGACTCGCACTCGTTCCATTTTGCTGTCGCCTTCGCAGAACAAGAGTGAGCCAGAAGTGGTGGTGATGGTGCCAAGCTTCTGGCCTGTAGGCCAAATCGAGCTGTCAGCGTAGAAATACACACATGAGAATAGGTGTGCGTTAGCTGCAAAAAATTCTGAAGCTTTATTGGTCAGCACATTGTTTAAATAACAAATTGCAACACTTAGGTACTGTCACACGAGTGACACATGTCATCAAATTCTGTGCAGTTTTCATACACCCAATACTTGCAAATCTTACATTCTAGCCAATCTTCTGTTAGTTGTGTTCGATAGTAGTTCTCGCCACACCCACGGCAATCATTGGTAGCATTACCGTTGATAAACCTAACCATATCGGTGCTACAGAAATATGGCCATCTAACCCTGACAAAAGTTATCTCCTAAGTTTGCGGATGTGATGGCCATACTAATTATCATGCCTTAGTTCTAATCATACCGTTGCTCATTTTTAGATTATAAAATGCTACAAACATATGTATTGTCCTAACCAAATCAAAATTCAGAAATATATCAGGAAAGTATTGCAAAGAAATGGATCTTTAACCGCACTAAATAATTTCACACTACGTCGGAAACATTACACAGGCATTACTTACTTTTTGTTTTCTTTTTCTTACGAAATCACGCATATATCCACATTACATAAGCTAAAACAAAACACTGATAGGAAATTTTCGCCATCTGTACATTCTTTATCTGTAAATTCTTCCGTATGACCATCTCCCCCGGAATTACACTACGACACCACCCAAAGTTAAGAGTCGTAACGTTAAGTGCATTCGGGTTAATATACCGAATATTCACTTCACTGCACGGCTACTAACACTGATCACTTAATTTATTTTTAATGGAACGTGGTGTTTCTACGTTATAAAAATTTGTGGAAATGAATTTTCACTTGACGTTCGGAGCCGTCGGTACAGCCACACAAATGCTCGTAGAGCAGTAGTTGCGTCTCCGTTGTTCTGGGCATAAACCCAGAACATCGCGTAATACTATTATGTAGAAAACATTTCTCTGATGCGATTGATAACTGACTGACAGGAGTCTCGTTTGAGCCGCCATAGCGACAGGAAGTGCGAACCGATCGTTGTCTGCGTGTGTCTCTCTAGGATTGCGATTAGTTGGTGTTCAAGTGTATTCAACTTGGCGTTGCCCGGATGCCGCTTAGCTGTATCCGGGTCCAACTAACAAAGGAGTGATTCTCAAGATGAGCTCCCCTAAAAATAGTACCGCTTCTTCTCAACAAGATTTGATCAACACAGTTACCACACCCACAATGTCGTTTTCATATTCACAAGCTGCCCAGCAAGTAAGTTTTCCGACAAAAGAACAAGCTATTGTAACAGATGCATTGGAAGGCGTATCAATTAAGGATTACACAGTAACCATCGGCAGCATAACAGATCCCAGAAGCATTCGGTTTGTATCTAGAATCTCACACGGAAGAATTTGCGTTTATCTCAATAGTCAAGAAACCGTTGACAAACTTCTCAACACGCACAAGTTTATAAACATAGGCACTCACACACTTCAGTTTCGACCTCTTGTCTCCAAATCGAAACGGATTATTCTATCTAACGTGTGCCCGATAATTCCACACAAGGTAATCGAAGACAAACTAACTGAGCTAAATATTGCATTAAAGTCACAGATTTCTTTCATAAGAGCTGGAATGAACGACCCGACATATTCCCACATCCTTAGCTTCAGGAGGCAAGTTTATGTGGATCCGGAAGATACCAAAAAGCTCCCGGAAACCATACAAGTTAATTTTGACAATACTCTTTACTGGATATATATCTCAACGGATAGACTAACCTGCTTCCTCTGTAAAGAGGAAGGTCACTTGGCAAAATACTGTCATAATGGAGAATCGAGTAATCAACAAACATTAAAAAGTTTTCTCCAGGAGAAGTCTACAACGGAAATACAACCAGCAACACCGGTACCAGAAACGTCTAGTAGTCCCGTCACGATCAAAGAAAAAGAATCCCCGATGGTGCAAGAGGAAGTATTTAAACAATCAGCCGCTAGTGTCTACAAGCGATCACTTTCAACCTCCACCATCCCAACGAACGATACATCAAGGCAAGGCTTAAGAAACGATCGTTTAACCGAAATCACCAAAACAGTGAACCTGCTTGATATCATAAATCCACCAAATAAAAAACCTAGAAAATCAAAACTGACACAAGACATTACTAAAGAGTTGGAATTAATAAAACAACACTTTACTGAAATACTTCATGAATCTTCTATTACCTACGAAAACTTAGTGGAATTTTTCGGAAAAAGCTTCAATAAAACTAACATTCGCAGCATGGCTCTTGAATTTACAAATGACATTCCATCCTTTATTAACATGTTAAAATGCATGCATGATCGTATTGAGCAAGGCAATCTCCGAGCCCGTATATCCAGAATCATCCAGAAACTGGACAGCTTCAAGGATAATATCCCTCTGAGAGAAGACTTTACCTCATCTGACGAATAACAACGGTCCAACAGCAAGAAAAATCAGATCTCCTACAAGGTTCTGCCGACTTACGTCTTCCCTTCTGGAATGCAAGAAGCATTATACGATGTAAAGAAGAACTAGAACTTATTCTGGAAAACATCGACATATTCGTGTGTGTCGAATCATGGTTAAAGCCAGCGAAAAATTTTCAACTTGCAAGGTTCAACACATTCAGGAAAGACAGGATACACTCTTCTGGTGGTGGTATAGTAATTTTAATTCGAAAAAATATAGCTTTTACAGAAATGAAAAATTTAAATATTCCAGACAATAGAATTGAAATTTGCGGTATAAATCTAAATAATGTGTGTCCCCCCCTTAAAAATAATAGGTTGCTACAAAACTCCAGGTTTCACTTTTTCCCAAGACCAATGGGAACAAATATTAAATAACGTGGCAGATGACAGGAACTCCATTATTATGGGAGATTTTAATTCGCACCACAGTTTTTGGAATTGTTCTTCTGCGGACGTCGGACACTAACGGAGAAAGGCTTCTACATGCTATTGAAAGTCGCGACCTCTTCCTTCATAACACTAACACACTTACGCATGTAGATAGTTATAGAAACCAGAAGTCAAATTTAGATTTAATATTATCAACAATGAACATATCAGACAAAATTCGCCTAAGCGAAATAAGCACTCACGATGAAACCTGGGGTTCTGACCACTACCCAATATACATAAATATTAGCACTAGAAAAAATTACTACCACAAAAAGTCGTTTAAAATAAGTTCCATTCGTACTGACTGGGAAAAAGTATTTTCGCATCTAAAGGACTCGTATGCAGAATTTTTCTCCCCGCAATATAATTTAGGTGCAGTAAACGAAAAATACAGAATATTCACCAATAAAGTAACGGAGGCCATTAGAAATTTTACTCCTAAAAGAAAGATAGTACAACATTCATCACACAGGAACCCGGTTCCCTGGTGGGATAATGAATGCAATAGGATTAAAAAATTAAGAAGAGCAGCGTTCAAAAAATGGGAATACACAAAAGAACTCGACGACTTAATACATTACAAAAAAATGGTAGCTAAAGCCAAAAAACTGTTTAAAAAGAAAAAAATAGATAGCTTCAAAGAGTTTGCTGAAAGTATGAGCTTCCGCTCTAACGCCAAATATACTTGGAACAGAAGTAAAGTCTTAAAAAATAAATGGGCCAATTTAAACCCAATGCATGTTACAGAAAATCTACAATTCGATAATCAGATAACTGTTTCTCTTAACAAAATTAGTCCCCCATGGGTTCCCACAGATCCGAACTACTATCCTGAGTCCAACTCAAATAAATTTTTTGACGCGCCCTTTAGTTTGACAGAATTCAATCTGGCACTAAATTCCCGTAATTCCAAATCTGCCTCAGGATTAAATGGAGTCGATTATGCCATAATAAAAAATCTTCCCTTTGATTACAAACTAATTCTTATAGACATTTATAACGAAATGTTTACTATGGGGGACTTCCCAGTAGAATGGAAGCAGTCCTATATTCACTTCATCAAAAAATCAGACGGAAAAAGTGTTCGACCGATTGCTCTCTCATCATGTTACTGCAAACTCTTCGAAGCTCTAATAAAAAATAGACTGCAATGGTGTCTTGAACATAACAACTTACTCCCGACTAGTCAAACCGGCTTCCGCAAGGGTCTTTCATGTATTGACAATCTTACGAACCTCACTCTCTATATAGAAGATGGCTTTATTACAAAGAAAAGCACTATCGCGGCGTTTTTAGACATACAGAGTGCTTTTGATAATGTAAATAGTGACATTCTAATAGACAAACTGTCCTCCATGCAATGTTCAACGATGTTAATAAGGTTTGTCAAGTTTCTTACTTATCAAAGAGAAATTTACACAGAAAATTCTAAAAGAGCCAGACTTGTTTACAAAGGTGTTCCACAGGGAGGTGTCTTAAGTCCTCTTCTTTTTATACTTTACATCTCAGACATATCCAACAACTTACCAAAGAACATTTCTGTCTCTCAATTTGCGGATGACTTTGCAATCTACTCTAAAATTTCTCCCCTTCCAAAATGTATTAAGCTTATTGAGAAAGCCATTAAAACTAGTCGAAACAATCTTCTTTCCTTAGGCCTTGACCTCTGTCCTCACAAAACAACTTTAATCCACTTTAACAAAAAGAATATAACTCCTGGCCAAACTGAGATAAAAATTAACAATCTCTCTATTAAATCTAGCGAGTCCACTCGTTTTTTGGGTATAAAATTTGATTATAAGATGTCCTTTTCCCATCACCTTCAACATGTGCAAGACAAATGTATGAAAGCGCTCAATATTATTAAGGGGGTAGACACGTCACGTGACCTGGCCGATTCGGCAGGTCGGTATTACAGCAGGTTTTTTCTGCACAGAAATGGTAATACCGATAGATCGCCGATTGCCCGGTAAACGCGAGAGGGAGCTGTTTGCTATTTCCGTATTTTATTCTGAATCAGGAAAGAAATTCTCAGCTGTTGCGTTGTACTTATAAAAATTTAAACGGAAGTCGGCTGGTACTGCAAACGTAGAAAATTCATTGTACATTTTAATTACTTGAAATGTGCTTATGCTACAATATTCTACGTTAGCAGTAAGGAATTATAAGTAAAAAGGGAAAATAGATGAGGGGATGTCCTCAGAAAATGAAGTTTGTTAGGTTAAACATTTATTTACTAGCAAAGCACCGAAACAGAACATGAAATACACTTATTACACGTCCTATGCAGAAAGCAGTTATGAACAAACATTATATATAAAATTGTAAGGAATCGATTGACGTCACTTTTGCAAAGATCTGATTAGAAATTGCAGAACTTCAGATTCGTCACTGCTTAGCGTGCAACATTGTATAGTCCCGCTGGTTTCGAGCGTCGAAGCCCACGAAACTCAGCGAGACACATGATTGTTGGCGAGCATTGCGTTTGACGACTCTAGCTAGAGAATCATCCCGTATAAATGCTAAGAAACGATAGTGTGAAGCGGCGTGCGGTTCAACTGCACATTGACAATATCGTAGATTCTAGGGCCTACAATATTAGCTCCGTAATACGATGTTCTTCACCAGAGCACTGCGTTACTGATGAAAATGATGCCAAACATGGAGCAATTCGGCCTATTTTTAGTGAACGTAGTGTGTGTGTGTCCTAATCATGTATTCATAAGAAAAAATAGACCGAATTGCTTCGCAACTCGACTTATTTTCGTGGACATAAACTCACCAATCCATCGGTGGTAACACTCTTATCAAGGTGTAATGAGAAATATGAACATATTCAGTACTGGATGACTCAAGTCGCCGTCGACTGAGGGCTCTAATAAATGTGCATTTATTTGGGAAACCAAAGCCGCGTCACTCGTGACACCTATTCGCGAACAGATATATGTATGTACGAGAAGAAGCAATGCAATTTCCCGATGACTTGAAGCAACATTTCAATAGGTAAATGCATGAAACTCTGGGATCAGGAATTCCCAACCAAGATGATGCATATGTAAGAACTGGCGAAATTCAACAATAGTTTGTCGTCTAAATTTTACAATTAAAGTATTTATTTGACGCGAATATGTAAAGTTTGTCAGCAAAGTTTTTCTCGATTTGAGTTCTATAGAAGGCTGACTTTCCTTCGCCATGCAAAGTCCTCTCTTGTCCTTCACGCTGGCAATCATGCAAGTCGCTCAGTTTCGTGGGTTTCGACGCTCGAATTCAGCGGGGCCATACAATGTTACGCACTAAGCAGTGACAAATCGTCAGTTCTGCATTTTTAATCAGATCTTTGCGAAAGTGACGTGAATTGATTCGTCACGTTTTCTCGATCAAATTGGCCCCAAAAATGATATTATTCGGACCATAATTAAGGTAATTACGCGAAAATTTGTTTGCAGAATTGGAAGCCCGTTTCGTTAAAAATAGTCTGATTTAAATTATTTTCTGTCAATTTAATCGGTTGAGTGCCAGGAATCCATTTGTGTCACTTTCATAATGATACGATGATAAAAAAAACAAATTGTGTTTCTATATAATCGATGACACATCGCCGAGCAACGGCGATCTCGTGCGACTCGGGCAACAAAGGTTCTCGTCGGTTATTCGAGCATCTACGATCGTTACGGGCTCGGTTTCGTGTACACGACAATACGGACTTTTCGCTATCCCCACCACTTCTGTCTCACTCTTGTCCGCCGAAGGCGAGCGCGAGATGGCAAGAGAGCGAGCGAAGGCACTGACAGCGAGCGAGGACAATACGAGATAGACGACGCGTTGATATTTTGTCTCGCTCCGTTTTTCGGACGCCTGACACTCCGTCCTTTGTGTGCGCGACGGGCGTGCGCGATGGTCGCAAGCACTTACGGTGAGCACGGGACCCGCTTCGCAAAATCTTGACGCAGGCCGGGCATAAGTCTTTTTTGCGCCCTAGGCGAACTTGTCAAATTGCGCCCTTTATTATATTACATTTATTTGAGATTATTTATGACTTTACTCTGTAAAATTAGACAACTGCTAAGGCGTAAGGTTGACAAGAGGCGCAAAATGGCCTTTTCATTGTTGGCATTGTTGAAAATAAATTTTTAAATGAAATACTACAAATTATATTACAACGGTTTTAAACTACGAGTAAAAGTTTAGAGTAAGGTCATGAAGAAGCTCAATTAAATGTTTTATAATAAATGGCGGAATTTGGCAAGCTCGGTTATGGCGCAAAAAAGACTCGTGCCGTGCCTGGCTATCTGACCGTGGCGCGCATGCGTCGAAACAGTCACAATTCCATCTGAGCGCTCGCGCCCGTTGCGCACGCAAAGCGTTCCATCCCGCTCCCCCCTTCGGCCAGAAAGAAGAGAGAAACTCAGCCTCGGAATTAGGGCTCCGTTCATGATACGGGCTCAACGCCGGTCCTGACCAGCGAGCGGCTAACGAGACTTTACATTCAGATGTATTGGCCGGTGCGTTTCGTAATGCGTATTCTCCCACCATAGGTACCGCTTGCCTGCCTAGGTGCTCCTGTTTGCAACGTTTTCTGACTCGCTCTCGTTCCATCTCATTCTCGCCTTCGCAGAACAAGAGTGAGCCAGAAATGGTGGGGATATTGCCAAGCTTCTGGGGTGTAGACCAAACTGAGCTGTCAGCGTAGAAATACACACATCAGAATAGGTGTGCGTTAGCTACGAAAAAATTGAGGAGCTTTATTGGTTAGAACATTGATACTTTCTCGATAGCTTCATCTCGTATTGGTCTACGCATAGCTTCGTAACGCACACAACTATTACGCTAAGGACAAATAACAGCCAAACGGCTAGGTTCAGGTGGAGCCGGGCAGCGTTCCCGTTACCCCACCATGCCCTGTGAGGACCACGCAACTCGAACTGACAAATCCACGATCGTCAGATGGTGGTGGCTGATTTCTCCTCGATCGCTGTTCGCGAAAACGAATTCACCGGCCAATATATCTGGCCCCGACCTTAGTATGCCTATCAAATACTTCTTTTAGAGCTAGAGTCCTTACAATTATTTTTTAATTTACAATATAATGGGCGTTAATGCCTATAAACGATCTAATTTGACGGGTTACCCCATCAATTTTTAATCAAATTAGTTTATTAGTCATTTCAAATTTGATGTCATCCCTAACAGTACGTGCCTGAGTTATAATCGCCTCGCGAACAATGACTTTATTAATTGTTGGAGATTGCTCTAGAACCTGCAGTGAAAAATTCAGTATTTTCCGGAAACCTGAATCATCCAAAATACTTAGGGTTCGACCGTTTACAGTGGTTAATTCCATGCAAGCATCGAGAATAGAGCTTGTTGTAATCGCCGTTGACGTGGAACCTGATGAACTTGACGATGTTTCAATTCTCCTTCTTTTCCGTGCTTCCTTCCACATGGTCACCGTTGTATACTTGTTTGGGTGGTGGTATTGTAAGTGCCGCGTCAAATTAGCAGCATGGTTCCCCTAATAAAATAAACCTGACTGTCTGAATATTGTAAAACTAGTTTAAAGTACCCCGAGTTACGGGGCTTCTCTACATTGTATGAAATAAAGTTCCCGGTTGGCGTCTGTCTTTTTCTACGCGTTAATCTGGCTAGTCACTGTACGAACTGCGATGCGGCCTTCACCGCATAGGTCATTCTTGAGAAATGCTTCACTAACATCGTCACCATTCGGCTTCCTTTCGTCACAGGTTAAGGCTGTACTACGGTATGACCCAACCAACGGAATGAACTGAAATTTGTAGGGACTCGGCGGGAGGGGGAGAGAACCTCTTATATAAAATTTTAGCTGCGGGTATTTGTTAGTTTCTGAGATATTAATAAAAAACTTTCGGCAAAATACATTGAAATCTACCTATACACACGTTACTAACACAACCATCTACTCGGCGCCGTCGATTCTTTCGCAGCCGACGATACAATGTATAGGGATACAGTAACAACAACACATTTTGGTTTGCTTGAATTAATAAATGTATGTTAATCAAAACGTGTGCAAAACTTTTCTGCAAAGTCCGTCAAAAACTGGTTTTCCAAGATTAAAATAAAGGTAATGAAATGGCCAGCACAATTGCCAGACCTAAACACCATTGAAAATTTGTGGGGTGCGATTAAGTGTAAGCTTAATGGGCAGAAGTTTAAAAAACCCGATGAGTTTTATTTGCGGCTGTCAAGAAAGCTTGGCATGACCTTCCTCTTGCCCTTATTGAAAAATTGATACATTCGATGTCAAAAAGATGTGAGGCCGTCCTAAAAGCAAGAGGTGCCACGACAAAATATTAGAATTTTTATTACTTTTCAATAGTGGTAAATTTTGTTGGTTATAAAAATATATAGCTTTTGTATAATGTTAAATAAAATTTTGGTCTGTTAATTAATAAATACAACTTTAACTAAGTTTTACGCAGCTTTTGATTCTCTTTCAGAACATGTATATTAAACACATACTACAGTTTTAAGTTGCTGTTAAAAATAATAAAGATAAAGAAACCTAGAAAGTGGTAACTTTTTTGTCCGGTACTGTATATGCACGTGTTGTACATTCACTAAATTCCGCGAGGTGCAAACGACCAAGGACTGGTACAAGACAAGACTGATGAATGTTTGTCATTCGTCCTGACGGCTGTCAGGGCTGCTAATAAAATTGTAGTCCTGGTGAGAGTAAAGTCCTGTTAGGAAGACGAGGCATGGGTTTTTCACAAATATTGTGACGTGTCCGGGGGTGTACCGCGTTGCTCACATAAAGTAATAAAACATTACAACAGTCGGTATGCGGGCGACCCGCTAATGTACATATTTAAAATTAAGCTCTTAATCTTAAGGGGGTAGACACGGGTAATGCAGCGCTCTGTATACCGACATAATCTGGCCCGAAACATGTGTTTGCGCTCTGACGTTGTTTGTCCTTATATGATGGAATTTTGGGCTGGGCGAGGTCTCATTCGAAAGAGGAAGGTTCAGTGCAGCGCGCTCTGCTCGTGGTTCGACGAGATTATGTTGATATCCAATAATACGAGTGTTCAAAGTGGAGCAAAAGTCGACAAAATACACCCGCAAGAATCCAAGTATTTTTAGGTCACTAAAAGAGTTTTGTGACTCAAACGATGAGCAGAGCGCGCTGCACTGAACTTTCCTCTTTCGAATGAGACCTCACCCAGCTCAAAATCTGGTCATATAAGGGCAAACAACGTCAGGGCGTGATTGCGTTCCCAAATACGAGTTCCGCCATATTGGCGATAATACAGAGCAAGTCACGTGACAAATTTAGTTGAGCTAGTGGATACGAGATGGCGCCTACTCAGGAGGACTGCCAACGTGGACTCATGGCAAAACTAAAGCGTTAGCTGGATACATGTGCCACAGTAAAAGCGTGATGCAGTCAACGCATGCATTTTCGTACGATTGTTGGTTAGGTTATATGCATTTTAGACATACATTGACTAGGAACTGTTGCGAACTGTATACATTTACTAAATCAACGCTTTTACCGTAACACATACATCACTTGAAATCGTTGTCAAATTTATGTTATAGTAACTGAGGCAGTTAGAGCAACAACGGATTAACCCACATTAAATTGTTTTTTCCTATTGTATATGATTAGTACAGTCTATTGGAATACGTTATTGCTACTAACACAATTTCGAAAAAAATGTGGGTTAGTCCGTTGTTACTCTCACTGCATCAAGTATATGGCAAAATACAAGAGTTGGACATTACTTAAATAACCCAAGCCAATTTTTATTTGAAGCACTATGATTGAATTAATTTAATCATGGGGAATTTAATGAAGGCTCGGGTGCAATAAGGGGACTAGCGCTCGAAAATGAGAAAAATTATTGTCCAAACGCTAAGAAATATTGGAAAATTAAATTTTGTTAAACTGTATCTTAAAAATATAGTTCTGTAAAGCTCGCCACGACACATATTTTTTCTATTTACAGTTTCTTTATCGAATCATTAGTATTCGAGATAAAAATTATAAACCAAACATTTTTAAACATAAATTGCGATAACTTGAGTAAATATTATCGGATCGTTATGGGAGTTAAAACATTACTTCGGAAAACTCTGAAGAAGCCGTAAAATGTGTTTTCACAAAAAGGTACAAAAAGAGCGCCAAGTATATAATCCCATCATAAAGAATCCCATTTAAATCTTTGTCGTAAATTAATATAATTATAAATTTCTTAAAGTGCTATATTTAACTTTATGAAAGTAATGATATACAACAATTGCGCCAATTATCATAATGGCTATTTATACAAAGAAAAAATGTATTAAATAATATTAAGCAGATATATTCTTATACAAATAAATACTTTAATACGAATAAATATTTTATTCAAAATACTTGGTGCTGCTCTCCGAATTGGTGTTGCTAAACTGAATAAATATGTATAAATTGTATTAAAATTTTGTTCTTTCTTTCTTCTGCGAGCGTGTGCATATGCTACGTATGATAATAGAATTACATATATGGAGAATAAATCTGACTGCGTTTTTAATATGTATATGTATATGTTTATGTATTTTTGATTTTAAGGGAGATATTGTAAATTTTAATTAATTAATACTAAGATCGCAGCGCCAAGTATTTTGAATAAAATATTTATTCGTATTAAAGTATTTATTTGTATAAAAATATATCTGCTTAATATTATTTAATACATTTTTTCTTTGTATAAATAGCCATTATGATAATTGGCGCAATTGTTGTATATCATTACTTTCATAAAGTTAAATATAGCACTTTAAGAAATTTATAATTATATTAATTTACGACAATGTTTTTAAATGGGATTCTTTATGATGGGATTATATACTTGGCGCTCTTTTTGTACCTTTTTGTGAAAAGGTAATTTTGTGGGGATTTCACACATTTTGTAGTGTTTTCTGATATTAATTTACGACAATATCGTACTGTGTAGTTTTGATTGATGATTGATATGGAGCCCAAATGGCAGCATTCTTCTTTCAGCTATTCCATAACGTGGTAATTTTTGTTGGTGACAGAATGTCTGTGTCCGTAAGTGAATTGTCCTGTAAAAGGTTTCCTATGAGCGCAATAAGCGAATACACTAATTATATATGTAACTAGTTAAGGCATGCGACAGGTAACGTTCTCGTTACGTGTACAGCTACACATAGACTAACTACGATCATGAAGAGAAGCGCCGAAAGTTCTGGGCGCTATCCACAACAAACACACACATACATACATACAGAGATTTGGGAATCTCTTCCGTAAGCCTAGGTCGATCACACATGGCAGGTTACATTCTAACAGTTGGCTTATTTATTTACTATCATTTTTTTGTAAGAAGAAAATATAAAGATCTTTAGCCCCTTTGGGCCATTGCCTTTTTTTAATTTTTACATCATCAGCTTCAATCCAACTACTAGTCATTCCTTCTTCTTTACATATACTGGTGTAATGGCCATCCTCAATACATGAACCACTATGAAATATAGCATTCATAACTTTATATGATTGTCCTGATATTAATACTTTGGTTGTGGGAATAGTACATATATCAAATTTATGTATTGCTTTGACTATTTTATCATCTTGTAAAGAAAATAATAGTAATCGAATAATAACTATATCTTTCGTCATTATTAATTCATTCTTGAACATAATATCATTTCCTGTACACTGTTCACATGATCCGTTATCTGATTCATACCAATGTGAAAATGTAACGTTTAATAAATCGTTAAGATTATAGCTTCTTTTTTCAAATTGTTAATAGGTATAGAAACAACTAAATTATCAGAAGTAATTCTTTTTGTATAATCACAAGATTTACATCGAGTTGTAGAAGTTACTTGATGCTCTACCAATTGTCTTATACAATCATATTCTGTGCACAGGGTTGTAAGAAATTCCAATACATTTCGATTTACGGTTATTGAAAAATGTTCTCCTAAACTTTGCCGTACTGTAGGGTAAAGGACCCAATTACTGACACATTAAGCGTTGACGCTGAGATTATTTTATAATTATGTACTTATAGACTAAAAGTATATGTTGTTCTTGTTATTTATTATTGTTTACTTGATGAAAAAAATTTGGCGGATCTTAAAACTTCGATTTTTATGTATAAATTCATCAATTTCTAAAATTTATATGGGGATCCGTTACTGACGCCCTTCAAATGTATTTGACTGATTTACTGACACCCCAATTACTGCCAGCTAACCTAATGCTGTTTATGTCATTTTAAGGTTACGTTGTGTCATGTACATGACCAACTACTGCTATTACAGTAATACCAAAATGCTTGAAACGCTTGTACCAATCACTGTCACCCAATTAATAAGTAAAAAGACTTAATGAATCGGTGAATTCGGATCTTTATTACTTTCTATGATGCTTATATTATTTAAAACATTATATTTTGTTATGTTAATAGCTTAAATATTACAATACAGAATTTTCTTTAACGCCCTGTTTTCTCTTTCGCTAGTAAGGAAGTCATCGTTTCCATTCTCCTAATATTTGCTTAAAATTTTGTATCGTTTTATTCAAATTAACGAAGAAAAAATTAAGTACTGTTTTTTGTATCATAAAAATAACAGTTTGAATTGTATGCTAAGTTTTTTTATGCATAATTTTATAAGATTTATTCGTTATTTTACGTAAAACAGCTTAGGGTGACAGTAATTGGGTAGGTGGCAGTAATTGGGTCCTTTACCCTATATGTATTTAAATTGCGCATTCCATTTTCATATCGATGCATTAATATCTTCAAAATATTTGTTGACACTTAGCACTTGGTAGGTTATTTATAACATCTCTGTCTAGCTGTCAGGTTACAACAACTTGTACGCGATTGGCCGAAACCCACATCCAATGAGCGACGTGCCTGAGACACATTTCATCACCCTTTCATACTCCCCTCTTGCCTAGAAGTGTAGGACGATGACGATGACGATCTTAATTTTACGAACATGAAATTCGGCAAATTGACACTTTACATCGAAATATCTCAGCTCATAAGGTCCGTAGGAACAAAACGAAGACACTTTTCTTATGTAAATCAAACCCAGGCTATCCATTAAGACCATTCAAAATCTAATCGGATCAGCCGTTATTGAGATTCGGAAATCTCAGGGTTCTTGATAGCGAGTCGTGGCGTAATAGAGCCACTCTGTGTCTCTTGATAACCTTTTCATATAAGAATTTTCAATACATAAAATACTTATAAATCCCGTAATATCCTGCAATGATTTTCATTCCTATTTTACGTTGAACTATTTTGATTCTATACATGTAATTATTAACTGCTAAAAGCTGCTAATCTTGTAATTATACGCAGTTTTTTAAACACGATCCAGTGTGTCTTGTATATCATACGACATAACTGTGACTAAGGTCGGTATCATATATATTGGCCGGTGAGTTTCGTGAGGGGTATTCTCCCATCACACAGTTTGCCTGCGTCGGGGCTCCTTTTCTCAACGTTTTCTGACTCGCTCTCGTTCCATCTCGCTCTCGCCTTCGCAGAATAAGAGAGAGCCAGAAGTGGTGGGGATAGTGCCAAGCTTCTGAGGTGTAGGCCAAACCGAGCTGTCAACGTAGAAATACACACACCAGAATAGGTGTGCGTTAACTACGAAAAAATTCAGGAGCTTTATTGGTCAGAACATTGATACTTTCTCGATAACTTCATCTCGTATTGGTCTACGCATAGCTTCGTAACGCACACAACTATTACGCTAAGAATAAATAACAGCCAAACGGCTAGGTTCAGTCGGAGCCGAGCAGCGTTCCCGTGACCCCACCATACCCTGCGAGGGCCACGCAACTCCAACTGACAAATCCACGATCGTCAGATGGTGGTGGCTGATTTCTCCTCGATCGCTGCTCGCGAAACGAAACTCACCGGCCAATATATTTGATACCGACCTTAGGGTTGCCATCCGTACTTTAAAATAAAGTATCTTCCGTTATTATAGGTAAATGTACTCTATACTTTTGAATAACTATAAAGTTCTCGAAAATACTTTATTTCACAATTAATGATATTACGTGAAACGTAACGGAATATTATTATCTTCTATCTGTTCCTGCCACTTCAGTATTTACTGAGAGAGCTTTCTCTGTCACGAATGTGAAATGGCAGAATGAAAGGAACAAGGCCTCTCTCAATCTAATAAAAAACGAATTATTTATATATTTCAATATGAATATTGAGTGCAATGATGCCATTGAGATATTTCAAAATAATAAAAATTTACTCTGTAATGCTAAAAGCAATAGAAAATATGTTTGGAAGAAATAAAAACTAATAAGATTAAAATGTACTTGTAATTTGTGAAGCGTACTTTTTTGTATACCCCACGAAAGCAAATGTACGTTATTTTTCTGTAAAAAAGGTGGCAACCCTAACTGTGACCGAGACTGGTTTACGTGTTATACATTACCAAGCTTTTTATTCTTTTTTAAACGATTTTATTCAGCTTTGATCCTCTGTTTGATTGTTTGTATTATGCATAAAGATATTAAAAAGTAGCAACAAATTTTTTCTCGAAAATGCTCAAGAGAAAAACTATGGAGGATGTTTTCATTTGGCTTTTATTATCGTCAGATCCTGTAATTAGCAATCTATGAAAACTTCCCGATATAAAATTAAAAAGTTTGTCATCAGAAGCGATAAACCTTCTCGTATGCCCTGCTGCACTGTAACAGACATAGGACATAGGAAAAAGCGATTCCAACTGGGAGTTATAGTTTTAAGGCCATATAATTTCATAGGTGTAAGTGTATAAATGTAAATAATAAACAAATATTTATCGTTCGTAATTTTCGTAATTGCTGTTTCTCGGATAATTTAGTTTCTGATATATCAGAACGTAAAAGTGCCGAATTTTATATATTAAAAATAAGTTTTTTGGTTTTGACCACGAAAATGGATATTGTTCTTCAATTGACATTTGTATTAAATTTGTAAAATTCAAAATTTTCATTTTTGTGGTTTTGGCCATAAAATCGCGAAATTTCCCTACTGTGCGTCGGCGTTCTTTTAATTCGATTCGAAAAACATAAGATCGCACACCCATGAGTTACAGTGGGTCCAGGGACAGTGTGGCCAATGAGCCGGAAGCCGCCATTTTCAGTTTCAGCCTGGTCAAGCGCGCGCATAGGCTTATAAGCGCGCGCAATATAGAGTACAACTCTGAAGTTGTAAGAAGTACAACTTGAGAATGTGTAAGTATATATGTATACTATCTATACATAAGAGCTGCCGGAAGTTGCCTGAAAATGGCGACACCAATCAGCGGCGAGGAACACATTGGCCACACTGTCCCTGGACCCACTGTACCATGAGTATCACGCCAACCTGTTACTTTGCATGGTACTCGTCGGTGTGCGATCGCGTATTTTTCAAAACGAATTAAAAGAAGGCCGACGGTCAGACTGCCTCGCACGCACTGCCTACTCACTGGCCGCTCGAGAGCAAAATTATAATGCGCGATCTGTACCGCGTGCCCCTCAGGCGCCTGCGCGGCATCCGTGTTTAGCTGAAATTCAAAGTCAATTTTCTCGAAAATGAAGCCTTTACTGCAATTTTGTCACTCTTGATTTTCGTCTTACTTTTGCCTACATAATCACTCCTAGAGTAATGTCTATAGGTGGAGTAACATCCTATATAGTAGTAAATGTTTCAGTTACAAAAAATGTATAAAATTATCATTTTACTTTCATGTTACAGGAGAGAACTATTTTAGAAGCGGATACTGTTTTCCTATTAATGAAAAAAGGTTTCCCTATATCACGAAATGTAAGAGCTCAGTGGATGCTAGAGCATTTGGATAGTGTGATAAATATTCAGGGTCCAAGTTTTAAAAATAAGGAAGCACCGGAATTGGAAATTGTATCTGTATTACCTAAGTGTAAACCTGAATCATGGTCTGCTGAAATAAGTCACCAATTTCATTATAAAGTGGCCTCTACAACATCAATAATATTTTTAGCACACAAATACAGAATGGTGTTTAACTTAGACTTAAGTCCATCTCTTGCAACTGTAGTAAGTATCATGTTTATAAGCGGAATAATAATTTAAAATCTACAAATATACAGGATTTCTCATTTCCACATACTATCAAATACAGTCCTCTGTTTGACCGTTTGTTCGGGCTAATCTCGGGAACCACTGGACGGATTGTGTGCCGCTTTCACCGTTTTATAGAGCATTCCTCGAGGAAGGTTTAGGTGTATGAAATATTAATCTAGGACAAAAGGAAGCCGGGCAGCGACCATTTTATTGAAGCATTCCTCGAGGTGGTGGGGCCGCACCAGATTCCGTCCAGTGGTTCTCATAGTAAATCCGTGTGTTCTTGCGCCGACAGGTATCTTTTTGAGGAACGCCCAAGATTATTTTAAAATATTGATGCTGATGTTATAGATCAGCGCTGTCCGACAGTGGGGCTTCTCACGCGCCTACTTCCCCTTTTAATTGTTCCTTCCTCACACAGTATTCGCGAGGAATAGTAGCATTGACTCGTTGTGGCGACGCACAGTGGGGAACGTAAAAGCTCGAATAGACCGGTCAACAATCGCCGGCAACTTGTCGCCAGCGACTCACCTGGCGAGTCGGGCCCAGCGCTTAGGGATTTCATTTTGTAAAAATTAAATGAATTAAGTATAATTGTCAAGGTATAAATTTTTCTAGAATTTCGACAAGCCTAAGTGACGCATGAAGTAAAGACGTAGGATTATCTGTTTTCCATTATATGTTTACAATGATATCGACTTTTGCCCTGGGCCCCGCAAACTCTAAGGCGGCTCGGGCGAATGGTCTTGGTCATAAGATGCGGGACACAAGTTGCCGAGTTGCCGGACATAAGTCGCTGGATACCAGCCGCTCGGTACAAGTCGCTCGAGACAAGTCGAGCGAGCATCCCAGCGAGTCGTTGGCAACAAAGTTGCCAGCGATTGTTGTCCGGTCTATACGAGCCTTAACATAGGATTCGCGGAAAAAATCTCATAACTTCGGTGTTTCTCAATATTTTTTAATACATTTTTTTTGTATTACTTGTTCATAGCCAATGGTTATATGGACAGGAACATTAATAAAATTGAAGCATCCATGTATGTATAACAAATAAAAAATAGTAACAAACCCCGTAAATATTCGGTATACAAAAACCATATATGATAATTATGTACTAATAAGTATGTAATATTACATAAACAACGAATTGATTACCTTCGAACATTATAAAATATAATAGAGAATGAAAATAATACAATAGAATTATGATATGTTACATTAAACGACTAAAATTACATAATAAAATAAGGATATTCTTCCGAATGGCCAGGGGTGGTGGGGGTTGTGAACCCTAAATCTAAAATTGTAGCTTCGGGTATTTATTAGTTTCCGAAATATTAATAAAAAATTGTTAATTTATTTTGGAATTTTTTTGACGTTAGTGCAGGCCTCCCTACCCGGGAGCCCTTCCGTCCCCCATTTTCAACTTTTGAAATAGTGTAACCACTGTCTCATTTTTAGCATCGCCAAACTCACATCGGTTCGCTACCATGCCTTACGCGCCCGCGAGCGGGCGCGCGCCCCCCGCGCCAATCTAACCCAAACCAATACTAAAACCCGGAACAAGTTGGAAAGTGGAATGTGTTATGTCGGTATAAGTCAACAGAATTATTGTTAAGAGGGGGGACCGTGGTAAAGTGATTAAAAAAAATCGGTAAGGTGTACCCTTTTATGCACAATTACTTCTGTACCTTTTGAACACATTAATTGATGAAGGTGAAATTTTATATTTGGGCTCGGTCCACACCCCTCGTATTACCCACTAAGTTTCATCTCGATCGGCCCCGGTTGGGGTTAGACCAGTGAGTGAGGCGCGGAAAGCACTACAGCGAACCAATGTGAGTTCGGCGATGCCAAAAACGAGACCGTGGTTACAAAATTTCAAAAACGAAAAATAGGGGGACGGAAGGGCTCCAGGATAGAGAGGCCTGCACCAACGTTCAAAAAAAAATTCCAAAAAAATTAACAATTTCTTATTAATATTTCGGAAACTAATAAATACCCGTAGAAACAATTTTAGATTTAGGGTCCACACTCCCTCCCCACCCTTCCCCCCAAACCTCGTGTCGAACGGCCACTGGGGCCATTCGGAAGTCCAGTCTAAAATAATGTTATTAATATCCTGTATTGCACTATATTAAATGGAAAAATTGTTGAAGCTGTAACTAATATTTTATCATTTTTGTTATTAATAGAGCAAGACTTTCAGAAATGAATATGTGCATATACACTTCATAAAATAATTGATATATTATAACATTTACAACTATTTACATAAAAATTTCTGTA
This sequence comes from Andrena trimmerana, assembly GCA_951215215.1. Lineage (NCBI taxonomy): Eukaryota > Metazoa > Arthropoda > Insecta > Hymenoptera > Andrenidae > Andrena > Andrena trimmerana. The sequence goes on from OX578060.1 coordinate 74,118,612, forward strand.
CGTTTAGATTTCATAAACATTAAGCAATCATATGCGTTTATCTACACTCCGCGTAAAAATTAAGGGAACACTATAATTTTCCGAAAATTTTGGTCATTTTCAAATAGCTATATCTCTGCGCAAAATGGTCGCAAAAAATATTGAAAAAACACATTTTAAAGCTTGAAGTTTCTAGTTTTTGAATGAAGTACTCAATTTCTTTTCATGCATTATGATACTGTTTTATCAAGATGAAGTGCAGGAAACAAAGTTTCAGAAATTGTTGTCTACTTAATTTAAACGTATACACGGGACAAACAATTTTTTGTCTGCTAAATCCAATGAAGAGCAAACATTTCTCTTTAATTTCATTTATCTGGTTTTATTGTGAGGTGAAATGTGGTAAAATAATGTGGACTCCGTTCAACCAACACTCAATTTATTTGAATATAAGGATTGCGACGTTATAACATAGACTCGCGTTAGGTCATCGGCAAGTACACGCAGGAACTGCTCGACACCGACTAACTCTTTTAACAAACCTTACCCTAAATCAGGGGTGGAAGCAGTGAAGGAAGGAAATAGAAAATAAGAAAAACAGAAAACTGAAGAGATGCTGAGATAAAGGCAAAAGAGGAAGCTACGCGAGAAGCGACTTCGCTTAGGCTCGCGCGGGCCTGGTCGCCACATGTTCTCAACGAACACCAGGTCCAGGCGAAACCCCCGAGAAACGAACTGTAGAAGAATAGGCAGGAAGTTGTAAAAAGTAAGAGAATTTAGAAAAGTGAAAGTTAGAAACGTAGGGAAAGAAAAGTGCCGAAGAGAAAGAACGTGGTGGCAGAGATGTAACTTCCACAATTGTATGATTTTTATTCACCAAGTTATTCGCGATCAAAGCAAAAAAGTATTTTACACTTTGAACACCTGTAACTTGCGAACTCATGATCGTTGACAAATTTTCATGAGTGTTTTGGAAAGCTAAGAAAGTTTCCTTTCAGAACCTTTAGTTGTCAATTCAATGAGATTTTGTTAATCGTATTAAATCCATTTTAAAATGATCCCCAAAATTGCATCTTTACCATTTTTTAGAAAACATGATGCCACTTCAAGGAAAATCATGGAATCATTCAAGTGTCCACGTTTCTTGTGAGGTAAAACTACCCCTTAAACACTGTGCAATAGGCCGGACCGATCAGATTTTTTTTCCGTATGTCCTCGATGATCAAACATGCGATATAGTCTGAAAAATTGAACGATCACTTTGTTTTATCTTATGTTGCTCTTTAAAACTCTTTCTTTGTTCTCGCGGCTTTTGAACGATTGTTGCACGTTCCTTCTTCGCTGTTCCGAGAGAGAGGACGAGGTACGACACACGGCCGCTCTCGGACAGCTTAGGGACTCCGGCAGGAGAGTTCGGCGATAATACCTGGACGCCTGCTGGAGGAACTAGAGTCTGTTCCTGGACGCTCGACCGATATGGAGAGTACGGCGATAATACCTGGACGCCTATCGGTCGAGAGAGTACAGAGCATCTCATTAGAAAAGAGAGGAGAGTACGGGAGAATATTCCTGGACGCCTGTTCGGTATGGAGAGTACAGCGATCATACCTGGACGCCAACCGAACGGGAGAGTACAGAGTATCTCCTGGACGCCTCAGTAGAGTAGAGTCACGAGAGTACAAAGCCCCTTTCTTAAATACCCAATCGTTGAGAGAGGAGAGTACGGGATGATATTCCTGGACGTCCGTTCGATATGGAGAGTTCGGCGACAATACCTGGACGCCAATCGAACGGAAGAGTACAGAGTAACTCCTGGACGCCTCATTAGGCCGGATACAGACTTGAGCACGAACGCGAACGAGGCAAGCCGAGGCAGAATGAGCATACAAGTGTTGAACGTTCGTGAAGTTCACCGACGTGCACTACTTGCATACTCATTCTGCCTCGACTTGCCTCGTTCGCGTTCGTGCTCAAGTCTGTACCCGGCCTTAGATTAAAGTCAAGTGCCGTCTGCACAATAGAATTTTGTCAAATTGTATAAATGCATCGAGACGTAACGTCTGACCTTCGAAATTTGTAGCCCTTCCTGTCAACCAAACCATGTAAGGTAAAAGGCCCTATTATGGCACAGATGCTAGAGCGGGATATGATATTTTCAATGATTTTAAATAATTAAGAACCTAAATGTTGCGAATTTGTGCATTGTTCAATTATTTCGTGCTATCTGAAGTAGAAATAATCGTTGTTGAAAAATAGGAGTGATGTACACGTACGTATTTATGGCACAGCTTTGAAGCCCGTGTCCCTGGTGTTCCATACTGTATGTCCCTATTTATGGTACAGATAAAAACATAAAAACCACTATCTTTTCTTATATTTCAGTTATTTTTATAAAAATAATATATATATATTTGTGTACATTAGTTTTTAAAAAGAATGGGGTGGACAAAATAATAAAAAACATAAAAAATATTTTTTAGAAATGAAACTATATTTATTTTGTTTCGTTAATTTTTTTTTGTATTTGGTTTATCTTCTCTTGCAATTTCTTTTTTCTGCAGCTATCAGTCTTTTTTCTTCCTGCAGATTTTTCTTTTTGGCAATTTTTTCTTGTTTTATTTTTTCTTTCTCTTCCTTCTGGAGCTGCTCTTGCCACCAGGAATCGGAGGTTGCAGCCGCTAGCCGTTTCGGTTTCCCCGAACCTTCGACCTTCACCCTCTTCTTTTTAGGCAAATATTTTGTGGGCAGCGTGCCTCTGCAAAACATTTGGTTTGGGCAATGTTGCTATCTGCTATGGATGAAAATGTTGTATTGGTACGTGTATTCTAATCTATATTTTTTTAACAGCATTCGACTTACCTTGATTAGCAATCATCGCAGCATTCTCCTTCTCTGTTGTCTTATCAATTACATTATTATTTAAATTAATACTACTCTCTTCTATATATTCAAATATAACATTTTCTTGAATGTGCTGTGGTATAGTACATTCGTCAATTACGTCTAAAACCCTTTCAGGTATATTATCTACCTGGTTTTCTAAAATCAAATCGTCTATCTGATTTTCGCTAACTTCTGGAGATACTATTTGAAATTTAAAATCTATTAAATTTTCTATGCTCCTGACAATGGGTTTCCCTTTCAGACCATCATCTAAAGGCTCGTATAGACCGGGCGATAATCGCCGGCAACTTTGTCGCCGGAGTCGCTGGCGAGTCGGTGGGATAACCGACTTGTAGCCGGCGACTTTTATCCGGCGACTTGTGTCTGGCAACTTGTGCCTGGCGACTCGTCCTTTACAGGTTAAAGAGATACGAATATACCTGGGATAGTCGCCGGATGCCTGTGTCCGGCGACTTACAACAATCGCTGTGGGATACAGCAACTCGACCCTTGCCTCCAACGGCCTTCTAGAAATGACTGTTAGCCACATGTTTCCGAAAAACTGTATTGAAGTGGACGGTGAGCAACATCGCCCGAGTGTCTAGTGCCTGTATTACTGTTTCCCGTTCCGAATGGGAAACATCACCGACTCTGTGGCAACACACCACACACTATATATATTGAAGTATATCCTATAGTAAATGTATACGTTAAAAATGTAATATATCTATAAATATATATACATAATATATATAATAAATTTTTAACGTAAATATCTACTATATGATCTACTGCGTGGAAACGCATATACATATTTATTAAAACATATTAATTTATTAATTTATTAATTTATTAAACATACATTAATATATTAAAACATATTAATTTATTAATTTATTAATAAATAAATATGTTTTAATATATTAATGTATGTTTAATAAATTAATAAATTAATAAATTTATTAATTTATTAATAAATAAATATGTTTTAATAAATATGTATATGCGTTTCCACGCAGTAGATCATATAGTAGATATTTACGTTAAAAATTTATTATATATATTACGTATATATATTTATAGATATATTAAATTTTTGACGTATACATTTATATATATATAATTAATCCTATAGTAATATGGCGCGCATCAGTCGAAAGTAAAAAGGAATCGATATTACGACTCCAAGAAAACCACATATATTAAAGAACACTTTCCATGTTAAAAGAGAATGGTATGCATAATTATTTCAGTTTTGGTTTTTTTCGTAATGATTTTGTAAAAGGTATGTTTATGCTTATATAAAATAATCTGCAACCGTAATACTGGCAATCTCAATTAGGTGCTGTAAAATCGATACGAAAATCCATTGCAGAACCGCTTTGGATCGATATAAAACCGAAAAAATAACGATTCCAGAACCGAAAAAATAACCGAAACCGATATTGTCAGAATATCGGTTCTTTATAACAGTTATTCAGAATATCGGTTCTTCATAACTGTTTGATGAAGAACCGATATATAACAGTTTGAAACAGTTATTTCTAGAACCGTTTCAAACCCTGGACCATAATCATATATCGGATTGATTCGATGTAACGAATGGTAAACATCCAATGTTTTCGGTGCATCGATGTTTATCGAATATCCCTAGCGTTACCCGCGGCGAGCGCCAATACTCTTGACGGAAGGACACAAGAACAAATGAGATAGTCCTCTGATGGCGCCTGGCCCCGCATGTGTCGACTTCCCTTCGAATTGGAAACGGAATTCCATACGAGAGAAGGTGGGCTTGAAGTCCGATTGGTTCTGACCTAACCAATCTGCCCTGCATCCCTCCCAAACGGCCACTCCCTTGAAGAGGCTCTCTTCACAGCAATACATATCTCTTCTCCGAGGCCCACCTTCTTTCGCACGGAATAGGTCAACGCGTGCTTTTGTTTTGCAATTGAAGCGCGTGTTTTTACTCGGGAGATAAGGGATCCGTCTCGAATTTGCGGGGAACACCGCGCAGGTTTATATCTGGCACATTTAGGGAAAAACTGAAGGGACTGGTTTGCGTGCCACATCTGGTTCCCAAAAATTAATCAGGCTGATCGGCCAGAGTGTTTCGCCAGGGTCGCAGTTTATGACTGTATTGTCCCACGAGTATCGGTTGACAACGGTACCTGCGCGTCCGAAGTCACCGTGTATACCACCCATTATCGACATCTGGGAGACAAATGTTTCCCAACGAATGCTTCGAGAACAAGCAATTGCCTAGTCGTAAAGAAAATAAGAAATTTCGCTGAAGGGTCTCGGTCATAAGGTGGGGGACACAAGTCGCCGAGTCGCCGGTCACAAGTCGCTGGATACCAGCCGCTCGGTAAAAGTCGCTGGAGACAAGCCGATGCATCCCAGCGAGTCGCCAGGCGACAAAGTTGCCGGCGATTATCGCCCGGTCTATTCGAGCCTTTAATTGTATAAATAAAGAACAGGCCTCATAATTTCATTTAAATAAATCACCATTATATTAAAAAATAAATTATTAATTGATTGTAACTAAGACAAACTGATTGAAAGTAAAAATTGATTAAAAGCGAAAAATTGGTTACAAGTAAAAAATTGATTATAAGTAAAAAATTGATTAAAAGTAAAAAAGATTATTTCTGATTTTGAAAACGTCATAAGTAAGTATTTATACCGAAAGGTGTTTCCCTAATCTCAAGCCAGTACTCAAAAAGTGCTTTTTCAATGTTCCCAGTCCATGATCCAATTAATGCAGCATTCTTGAATTCCAGTAATAGTTCTGGAGGTATTCTTTTTTCAAAAATTCTTAAATGCTGTTCATCAATTTGAGTTATATTATCAGAAACTTGGTTTTCTTTTATTGTTTACTCATTCTCAGTAGAAATATTTTTACTCTTCGTTTTCTTTTGTAAAACATCATAATCAACAGCATTAGGATTAAACGGCACTAGTCCAGATGCTTTAAATCCACTTCGAATAATATTTTTTTCTGCATTCATATCATCAAGTGTAATTTTCAACACTGTTGGAAAATCTTCTTTCTTCAATCGCGTCACATTCTTTTCAATTTTCCACTTTGGAACAGTTTTTTTCCACATTTGTTTAAATGGATGGAAGAAGGCTATGTCCAGAGGTTGCATTATGTGGGTAGAATTGGGATGCAGTCCTATAATCTCAATCTGCTTGTTTCGACAGAAGGATACTAATGGTATAGTTATGTGTGAAGCATGATTGTCTAAGTATACTATTACTGGGAACTCTATATTTTCTCTTAAAAGCCATGGGTAAAACACATTTGTCACATATTCATAGAACGTTTCTGTCGTCATCCATCCACTCTCCGATAAGCCAATGCCCCAGCCATTTGGTGTATTTTCTATAATTTTTTTTGGTACATTTTCTATATAAGGAAAATTAGCATTGGCGGAGCACGAGTACCAGCTGCAATGTACATAAAAAGAACAGTGAGACCTTCTTTCCCAGCATCTGTGATTTTGTACGCTGAGCGACATCCTTTTTGTGTTAAGGGGGGAGACCACTGTCTGAAATCTGAAATTTTTTTAATTTTTTTTTTACATTTTCTGAAAGACGTATGTTTCAAGAATGTTCTCTCCAAATTTTATGAAGAAATTCGCAAAATTGACGGATATATGGTGTGTTTCGTGGAGCGGTGTCAAATGCGCGAATGAGCCTCGCGGAACTTTGAACACGTATTCCTCAGAATTACATTTTTCAACCGCGTTGACAGTCTACAGAGAAAACTATACGTACAATTGACATAAGCAAGGACATTTATTGTTCGGAAAACCCGTTGCTATTACGTGACGATCAGCTTTTTTCATTTTTCGACCTGCTTCTATTTTTTTTAGCAACAATTCCCTAACTTTGTACCCAAGAAAAAATGGTTTTCTTTCAGTGGTCCGCCATTTTGTTATTTTTTACAATTATGTAATTTTTTGATCGTCACGTAATAGAGGCAGGCTTCTAAGGTCGGGGCCATATATATTGGCCGGTGAGTTTCGTGAGGGGTATTCTCCCACCACACATTTTGCTTGCCCCGGTGCTCCTTTTCTCAACGTTTCCTGACTCGCTCTCGTTCCATCTCGCTCTCGCCTTCGCAGAACAAGAGTGAGCCAGAAATGGTGGGGATAGTGCCAAGCTTCTGGGGTATAGACCAAACCGAGCTGTCAGCGTAGAAATACACACATCAGAATAGGTGTGCGTTAGCTACGAAAAAATTCAGGAGCTTTATTGGTTAGAACATTGACACTTTCGCGATAGCTTCATTTCGTATTGGTCTGCGCATAGCATCGTAACGCACACAACTATTACGCTAAGGACAAATAACAGTCAAACGGCTAGGTTCAGATGGAGCCGAGCAGCGTTCCTGTTACCCCACCATGCCTTGCGAGGGCAACGCAACTCCAACTGACAAATCCACGATCGTCAGATGGAGGTGGCTGATTTCTCCTCGATCGCTGTTCGCGAAAACGAATCGACCGGCCAATATATCTGGCCCCGACTTAGTTTCTAAATATTATTGTTTTTTTGAATTCCGATTAACCATATGGCCTGGGGACTGTCAACGCGACAAACATGTTTTTGCGGCAGCGCAAATTTTGACGAAAAGTATACACGAAATTAATTCATGAATTTGATGGGAAAAATGTTTTTTTTTTACCCTTCAATATGTACATATTAACTATACTAAGCAATAAATTGATTTGCTTGCATCGTTTGGTTGAAATAAATTCCCGATAACAACCTTACTTTTCGGACCATTAAAACTCGGAAAAATCGATTTTTTTTTACATTTTCTGAAAGACGTACGTTTAAAGAATGTTCTCTCCAAATTTTATGAAGAAATTCGCAAAATTGACGAATATATGGTGTTTTTCGTGAAGCTGTGTCAAACGCGCGGCTGAGCCACGCGGAACTTTGAACGCGTTTTTCTCAGAACGACATTTTTCAACCGCGTTGACAGTCTACAGAGAAAACTATACGTCCAATTGACATGATCAAGGATATTTATTGTTCGGAAAACCCGTCGCTATTACGTGACGATCAGCTTTTTTCAATTTTCGACCTGCTTCTATTTTTTTTAGCAACATTTCCCCAATTTTGTACCCCGTAAACATGACTTTTTTTCCAATGGTCCGCCATTTTGTTACTTTTTACAATTTTGACATTTTTTGATCGTCACGTAATAGAGGCAGGCTTCTAGTTTCTAAATATTATTGTTTTTTTGAATTCCGATTAACCATATGGCCTGGGGACTGTCAACGCGACTAGCATGTTTTTGCCGCAGCGCAAATTTTGACGAAGAGTATACACAAAACGGATTTATGAATTTGATTGAAAAAAATGTTTTCTTACCGTTCGATATGTACACTATTAACAATACTACGCAATAAATTGATTTACTTGCGTTGTTTGGTTGAAATAAATTCCCGAAAACACCCTTACATTTCGGACCGAGACAGTGGTCTCCCCCCTTAATACTTTTTCTGAATCAGGACACAATAAAATGTTCGTTTCGTCGCAATTAAAAATTCTATTTGGAGCAATGTCCAGCAAATTTTTACCATTCAAATAACTTCCTTGCACATTAAACCACTCTCTTAAATCTTCTCTTGTGACAGCAGCTCTATTTAAACTTAAATGTTGTACCGTTCTAATGGACAAAGTTGGATGGCGCTTTCTGAATCCTTCGTACCAATGACGACCTGGACGGTTTTCTATAAATGGAGTATCCCTCTTTAATGATTTTATATACTTTTGTATAGAATCTAACAGCTCTGTTTTTGTGACTGGATAACCTCTTTCGGCTTTGTATAAAATCCAATTAACAATTTCTAGTTCTTCGGCCTCTGTTAAAATGGTTGGTGGTCCAGTTTTTTTTTTTATTATATTAGAATTATTTTTTCGTCTAGCTAATGTCGTTACAGGAACGCCAAATGGCAGCTTTCCTGAGGGTAATGCCTGTATCCAGTAGGTTAATAGCTTTCTCCAGATCTTCTGGAGAATACTGGATTCTCTTACTTTTCTTCTTTTTATTAGTATTTATATTACTCACTAAGACTTCTATTTGACCTTAAGACTGTTGGCGCTTCTTTTCACAACACTCTTGAGATTTTTTTAAACTTTTGTCCTATTTCCTTTGGTTTTATTAAGGTTCTTAGTATCTACCATCGTGTACTATTAAGAAGTGTAGCCTGGAACAATTTATTCTATAAATAAATGTAAATTTCAATTTACACTATTCAGGCATGCAATATTTTATAGGTTAGTTCTACAATTTTCAAACAAAATTTTGTAATATACTTACTTATACGTATGTTTGATAAAAATAAAGGTTAAATATTAAGATTATTTGCAGCTACAACCAAAAAAACTTAGAATTAAGACCTTTTTCAATTAAATATTGTACACTTTAGACTTCGACTTTTCTGTACCATAAACCGGAACAAGGCTTGAATCAACAGGTCCGTGGCACATGGAACAAGCGAATTATCGTTCCATAAATACGGACTTCTAAAAAGTCAATGTACATAATGTCGGAACAGCTTTATAATTAATAAAATCACCACCGGATTCGAATTTGTTTTAATTAATTATAATCTACGAGTTTTCAGCTTTCGAATAAGCTATTACACATCTTTTAAAATCATTGAAATTTGTTAATAGGCTTGAAACAAAGAAGTAAGTAAATTTGTATTTCAACTCGAATAGCAGCTAATTTTGTACCAACTTAGAGATATGGACACTTCAACATTTTTTTTTATGTTAAATGCATTGATGCAACATTTATATTCATACACATACAAATATTTAGATAGTAATGTTTATAAATATAATTTTATTTAAATTATTATATATACATGTATACAGGGTGTCCCACCTAAGACTGGACAGCCGGTTTTCTCCTAAACTATTGGAGATAAAAATATAAAAAAAATAGGGAATTGCATGGTTCGAGGGGGCCAAATAATTAGCGCGAACGATTTTTTTTATTGATTATTATTTTAAAAGATACGATGGTCAAGTTCGGTTTTTCAAATGGAACTATTTTTTTTGAACACCTGAGTTGATAGTGCGTTCCAAGACAAATTCAATAAGCTTTAATGTATACACTTTATTTTCACTGGTTTTTAAGATATCGCGCTTGCAAATTTACTGATTTTCACTGGAAGAAAACTGTCTGGTATAGCACGGACCGGGGACGGTCATACTGGCGTCACGGGTGGCACTGCCTGTTGAAATAGATACCTACCTGCCAAAGGTCTACGCCAGGAATGGCAGGCCCAAAGGCTGGACAATTCTTTTCCGCCAGAAATGCTACTTAGGTAGGTAAGAAAAGTAGAGACATGATGGGGAAGCTAAGGAAAAATGCAAATGAAGTGGTGATTATTGCTATTAATTAAGTCTTTATTACTCCAAATACAACTATAAGTTAATGATTTAAGATTTTTTACACACTTTGGACTATTTGAGGTCAGGTGTCTAAGTGATTAAACTTTACAAAACAGATGGGAAAAAACCGTCCGAAAGGGAAGTGACACCAATGGATTCCTTATGTTTTTCTGATGAAAATAGTGTGGTCGCTGGCGAAAGCGAGTGGGGGAGGACGGTTTTTTCCCATCTGTTTTGTAAAGTTTAATCACTTAGACGCCTGACCTCAGATAGTCCAAAGTGTGTAAAAAATGTTAAATCATTAACTTATAGTTGTATTTGGAGTAATAAAGACTTAATTAATAGCAATAATCACCACTTCATTTGCATTTTTCCTTAGCTTCCCCATCATGTCTCTACTTTTCTTACCTACCTAAGTAGCATTTCTGGCGGAAAAGAATTGTCCAGCCTTTGGGCCTGCCATTCCTGGCGTAGACCTTTGGCAGGTAGGTATCTATTTCAACAGGCAGTGCCACCCGTGACGCCAGTAAGACCGTCCCCGGTCCGTGCTATACCAGACAGTTTTCTTCCAGTGAAAATCAGTAAATTTGCAAGCGTGATATCTTAAAAACTCAGTGAAAATAAAGTGTATACATTAAAGCTTATTGAATTTGTCTTGGAACGCACTATCAACTCAGGTGTTCAAAAAAAATAGTTCCATTTGAAAAACCGAACTTGACCATCGTATCTTTTAAAATAATAATCAATAAAAAAAATTGTTCGCGCTAATTAATTGGCCCCCTCGAACCATGCAATTCCCTATTTTTTTTATATTTTTATCTCCAATAGTTTAGGAGAAAACCGGCTGTCCAGTCTTAGGTGGGACATCCTGTACATAGGTTATATTTTCTGTCACTTCGAGGAGGGACCACATAATAATCACGCGTTGGATTCAACATCAAACACAATTTTATATATGTTTGTTCATAACTGCTTTCTGCATAGGATGTGTATTTCATGTTCTGTTTCAGTGTTTTGCTAATTAAAAAATGTCTATCCTAACAAACTTCATTTTCTGGGGACATGCTCTCGTGTATTTTTCCTTTTCACTTCTAATTCCTTACTGCCAACGTAGAATATTCTAGCATAAGCACATTTCAAGTAAATGTACAATGAATTTTCTACGTTTCCAGTACCAGCAGGCTTTCTGTTTAAATTTTTACAACTTCAACGCAACAGCTGAAAATTTCTTTCCACATTCAAAATAAAATATGGAAATAGCAAACAGCTCCCTCTCGCGTGCACCGGCAGCCGCGTATCTATGTGTATTACCATTTCTGTGCAGAAAAAATCTGCTGTAATACCGACCGACCAAATCGGCCAGGTCACGTGCCGTGTCTACCCCCTTAAAAGAAACTTGTGGTCTTACACGCGGATTTCCACTAGGCCCATGTCTATCACACTTGCTTGATAAAAAACTGAGAATTTCAGTTGGCAATTTGATGCTTTTCATCAGCCGAGCTTTGTGTTTTTTCATAAATTTATATTAACCTCTACCACATCGGTCCCATTTCGTTTGTACTTCCAAACTAATTAATCGACAAAATTTATAAATAATCTCCGTTATTTCATCTGATAAATCACCCAGATTAAAAACACTCAATACCTTTTGAGATAGAGCGGCACATCTTTTTTCTTTTGGCGAGTTTCGCCATACTTCAAAGAGATCGTTATTATTTATCGATTCTAAAAAAAATAAAATCTCAAGAAAGAGCACTCGGGAGCGTATAAAATTTATACCAAATTAAAGGACATAAGAAGAACTAATTTTAGTTAAAAAATGAAAGAACCGATATGTTTAGTTTTTTTTTAATTCTCTCCAGAATTTTGAAGATGCGACAAGAAAAGTAATACTTTGAGTCACTGGTACATACCTATATATTTAAATGCGAGAATGTTTGATTAATGTAACGGAAAAGGGGTATATTTTAGTTATTTATAAAAAGAAAAGAAAGATGAGAACTTATAAATACGCAAAAATACAGTGGGTAAATATTTCCTATGCGTGGTCTGCGATAGCTTGCGTTCGGTTATTCAACTTTAAATGTTATTACTTACCTTAAATCTGTTATTTATGTTACTGTCACGGGGAAATTATCCGGAATAAAAGAAACGACACCGACTCGATAATTCGCTCGTGTCCTGCTGGACGGCTCGGAAATGTACGAGAAATTGTCAATTAGATGCTAACTCCCATAGGGCACGTATCGTAAGAACAAGTGATCGGGAAGAATAAAAGTTACTCGCTAGGGTGCTGATCAAATAATCAATCGTTTATTGTCTCCACAGCCGGACTGGCACGTGAAATGCAAGATGCGCTTTCTTAGAATTTTAGCTTATGATGAACAGAAGGATGCGTAGAGATAAAGTACAGCTGAGTGTCCGGGCTTGATGGGAGGGAGATAAGCAGACCGAGCGACAGGGATGCGTAACATTACTAACAAGGGAACACCGCGAACCCGGACTCACCGATTGGAACGCAATTTTGTGGGTTTATAGAGTGACTCAAGACAAGAACAACGATGTATTTCATTCGGGCCCTATCGCCCTTTATGGGGGTGAAAACTAACCTCAAAGTCAAATTGGCACTTCCGCTTTTTCGCGTATAACTCTCAAAGTACAACAGACAGAAAAAATGTTTCAAACAAATGTTTAATGGTGCAATAAGCGTTACAAACTTGCGTTAACAAAATTTTGAAAAGAGTTAAAAAGAAAAATACCTGAACGAAAAAAAACTTTTTTCAAAATTTTGTTAACGCAAGTTTGCAGCGCTTATTGCACCATTAAACTTTTGTTTGAAACATTTTTTTCTGTTTGTTGTACTTTGAGAGTTATACGCGAAAAAGTGGAAGTGCCAATTTGACTTCGAGGTTAGTTCTCACCCCCTTAAAGGGCGATAGGGCCCAAATGAAACACACCGTTGTTCTTGTTTTGAGTCACTCTAACAACCTACAAAGTTACGTTCCAATCGGTGAGTCCGGGTTCGGCGGTGTTCCCTTGTAAGTTACGATGTTCTTATGTCGCAGGACTGTTTACGATCAATTCCATGAAATGAAATATAAAATTTCAAAACACAATTTTTTGCTTTTTGAACACGGTTCGTGACAGTCTGCACCCGGTTCTTTCAGGCCGCTCGGTTCCTTTTGAATACTCCGCTCGGCTCGGTCGTTCAAGCTGAGTTAGGATCGACTTGGTTTTTTCGGATACTTGAGCAGCTCTGGTGAAAAAACTGTTTCAGAGAAAAATGCATTCAAAGTTTCTTTAAGTCTCGCCGTTGATCAAGGGCCTCTCACTGGTGCGCTATTTCACTCACTCTCGGTTTATCTCTTTCATTCTTGGGCGATTCGGATGAAGATCCCAACAAGGGTGATTTATTAAGTGCTAACTATTTTCCCTATTCCGAATTCATGACAATTTTCAAGTCCGCAATTTTTCTCCGTAATCCGGGGAACCCTGTATTTCTCGCAACGTCAGTTATTTCTATACGAGTCGTATATATCCTGGATAGCTTGGTGAGACAAGGCATAATGGAAAGCAGGCTTATTTAAATGAAATCTGCAAACGAAGTTGATAGATCTAACAATTTTATCATTAAAATGTATAAATTGTACCGTTTATTGCATTGGTGTAATAATGACCCACTTCGACCAGTGACTCTTTTACTATGGATGTAAATTTTTTAAACATTTGGAGTTATTGACTTGTTACTTCATAGATAGAGGAAGGGGTGGTAATATGGCCCCCAGTTTTATACATCTTCCTAAAATCTGATTCATAATTTAAATTGCTTTCAATTTTTGCTGAAAATGTAGGCAAACTAATAAGGTTATGCGTGATAAAAGGTGGAAGCAAAAGAAAAACAATTTAATTGAATTTAACATATTTAATGAAACAATGTCATTTTCGGCGCATATACAAAAGTGAGTTTAACAAGTTTAAAGCTAATTTGCAATTTTAAATTTTATAATTTTCCGACGTTTCGGTCTGCGGTTTAGACAAGAATTAAATGTATCAAGTAGAATTGGCAAATCTTCTAATTCTACTTGATACATTTAATAGTTTTCACAATAGACTCCAATTTACTTATGAGGTGGAAAAAGATTCTTGTTTAAGCTTTCTTGACATATTGGTTATCAGATCCAACAATAAACTTACCACCAATTGGTATCACAAACCGAGTTGGTCGGGTAGATACATAAACTGTTTTTCGGTTCATCCCATGCAACATAAGGTGGGATTAATAAAAGGGCTAATAGACCGTGCAATTTTACTCTCAGACCCTGAATATCGACCAGCTAATCTACTCCTTATTAAAGATACTCTAAAACGTAATGGGTATCCCATTGTAATGGTCTCAAAAATAATCCGTGACCGCGTCTTTGAGATTTACCATCCGACATTGATAAAAAAACGTAAGGAGGAAAAAGCCGAAAAAGTAGGACCTATTAGTTGGAGGAATACGGCGGTCATACCATTCAGCAATAATATTTCCAACGATATTAAAAAAATCTTCAGAAAAGTAGGGATACACACGATTTTCAAAATGCCGGTTTATACAAAAAACTTGTTCCCCCCAATTAAAGATAATATTTTAATAAAGAACTCGAACATCATCTATTCAATCCCTTGCATGGGCTGCAACCAAGTTTACATTGGGCAAACGTCTAGACTTTTAGAAAGAAGGATCTATGAACATAAAAAGAACATCTTCTTATCACCTCTCCAACATACTGCTCTAACAAAACACGCATTGGAATTTGATCACAGATTTGACTTTGATAATGTTAAAATTATCGATAGAGAGGCCAATTGGAGTCGCAGAATTCTGTTGGAGACGTTGCATATGATTAAACAACCAAGCGTAAATCTTAGGTATGAAACACCTAAAATACAAGAATACTACGCAACTTTATTAAAGCAATAAGGCTTTATGATGTAATGTTTTCCAACAGAGTTGTCATTTCAATTTGGACAATAAAATCAACTCAATTATACATAAATATATTATGTAATCACCTGATCATATATCCTAATGTTGTTGGGCTCTTACCACATTAACATCAATTAGTGGTATTTTGACAGTTTTGTTGCGAGGTCGAATAAGGAAAAAAAAAAATTCGTTTGACCGGTAATTTTTAAATATGTTCTGAATCTTTAACGGTCTTTCGTTTGACTCCTTTCTAACCACAGTTTGCTTCACCTTTAAATGTCTCCCCACGTTATGTTTACTTCAGTCACGTTCCAACCGACTCGCGGGTTACGCGTCCTACCAAACGTGTGACTTTAAAGCGAATGCAATACTTTTTAAATCTTTCCTTGAAAAAGGTCTAAACCGCAGACCGAAACGTCAGAAAATTATAAAATTTAAAATTGCAAATTAGCTTTAAAATTGTTAAACTGACCGAACCAGTGCGCCGAAACCACTTAATCGTTTATTCTAAAAATATGGTCGATACCTGAATTATTTTATATACAAAAGTGAGGGTAATATGGCCCCCCAAACAGAAATCATAAAAAATAATTATTTAGCAACATCAGAGATAAAAAATAAATGAGTACAGAATATTTTATTATTCATAAAGAAAAGTTGCATACATATTCCACTTTTTCGCACGATATGCACTCGTTATGTGCCCATAATTCGCATATGATGCATTTAATCCATATTTCGCCACGTTGGTACAAGGCATAACGTCCGCCACAAAACATGCATATTGCTATCGGTGTTATCAGAAACTACATGAGGTATTTCGATGTCTGAAATATCAGAGGATGAGTTTTGGGGCTCATTACTCGCGGGCCATATTACCCTCCATTATGGTGGGCCAATATATCAACACGCATAGTTTTGGAATCATGAAGTTCATATTTGAAAATATCAAAGATTAAGTGACCTTACTTATAAATATCAATTCTAAGTATTTTTATCAAATATATCCCGACACACAACACTTTCACTTTCGTATCCAACAATACTTCCTTCTTGGGGATGGCGAACAACTCCATCTAGTGTTATATGTTTGTCTCTGTGTATATAGCTAGTAGGTGCAGTGGATAACGCTATTAGCCGATATTTTTGTTTATAATATAAAAATCACGAGGGGGTCAAATTACCAGCAGGGAGCCATAATAACACCTTTGCCTCTGTATGCTATTTCTAATTCAGAATTAAATGTAGAGTTTTTACTTCGCAACTGTTATTAATGTTTTGATTACCGAGGTACTGAACGAAAGTGCACTTTGATAAAGTCACTTTGAACACTTCTTAAAATCGTTAGATCAGGCCCGGTCAACTAGTGGAATTGGGAGACAGAGCGCTTTTTGTGTCCCCCAGAGCCGCGCGGGAGCCGACCTCGTAGCTGATGATACCGCAGGCCACTGATGCCAGAGTCGTGGGTCATAAGATTCCCACTCTGACCTACCGTCGTCTCCCACTTTCCTCCCATGGGACTGCACACAAGCATATCCTTACTCCTGTCGGTGTGCTTGGCAGCCCAACAGGCAGCACGGCAGTGCACATGGGCAGGAGTAAGGAGATGCTTGTGTGCAATGCGATGGGAGGAACGTGAGGGGCGACGATAGGTCAAAGTGGGTATCCCAGAAGGTATACTAAGAGGTGACACTTTAACGAAGAAACCAGTTTTAGAGAGAGACGAAATGATACAATCAATTAAAATGGCCATTCGGTAGTCGGAAAGAGGAGGGATTAACAAGAGTCGATAGTAAGACGAAGATATTCAGCTGCCTATCCAACTAATTTAAAGGGACAAGACAACGAAGAAATTCAAAGATACCGCTAGGAGTGACACCTGTTAGTACACCTTCTCTTTGCCACGACTAGTTGTCGCGACTGTGGCATCAGTGCCGGCGCGCATTTAACGGGTGGGGAAATCTGTAGTAATGTGCGTGCAGACCCGTTTCGACAGGTTTAAATAACTGACATTTTTAGGTGCTCAGAGAGCCAAATTCTGTTGATTCCTTTACATAATTTCGGGGCTCTTTGTTTGCTATCAGTAAATGACCTGAAGTTTCTACCCTTACGGATTGCCCCACCATTGGTTCCTGGTTCCTGATAGCTATGCGGCCCTGAGCTCCTTGAGACACGAGTTGGCCGAGCTAGCGTTAGACACTAATGGGCTAAAATTATGGAATAACAAATTATTCATAGTTTAATTCATATGTTTTAATTTATTAGTCATACATAGTATTTATGTTACTTTGCAATTTATTTAAGTTTGATTTTTATTACATAATAAATGAAATTTATGAATAGATCTATCCCCAATGTTTTTATAATGTTCGTATTACATTATTTTAGGATATACAACATGGTGAAATAGTTATTGACGAAGTATATACGGCAACAAAATGTTTTCTGGAAGATATAATAAAACCAGTGAGTAACGATTATATATTTTCTTTTTAAAACGTTTTAAATCTAAACTTTATGGGTCTATGTCTTTGTATCCTCTAATATATTTTCACTGATGTTTGATTACACAGTTCAACAAAATTTGACTTTTTTTCGGACTTGTAACATTCAACAGTCATTTCTTGTAGGCTTTCGTGCGCTAAAAATGCATCCGAAAAGCCGGGAAACAGGTTATCGACGCTGGTTGGCTGCGGCCTCAGTTGGCTTGGCGCTGGCGTCGGTTCGTAATTTCCCATCATTTCTCATCTTGGCGTTGTTTGGTTTGATGTTACGGCGTCATCACGCGCATGCGTGGCGGTCCTAGTTCCCCTTCCACTACGAATAGTTTGACCGAACCCATTTCCCGGCAACGCCGATAACTATATAACCCATACAGAACACACTCGTTGCAGCATAGTTGCAGGATAGTTGCGGTGCAAGATTACAACGATTCACGCAACGTTGCCGCAACTATGCAGCAATAATTCTATGTCCGGCTGCTGCAAAGTTGCACGGCAACTTTGAGGCAATTTTGCACGGCAACTTTGAGGAAACTTCGCACAGTAACTTTGAGGCAATAGGTATTCAAATGAATAAAAAAAAAAATAATGCCAACAGTGAGATGCGAACTGACGACCTCATGGTTACTAGTCGGGAGCGCTAGGCACAAACCCACGCTCTTCGTTGGTTATTAATTTCTATCAAATGTATATAAGTACACTCCACATTTTTCAAAGTCGATTTTCTCGAATTTGGCTGAATTCTTACTACTTTGGAAAATTAAAGTTCGTGTGAAGACCTTCGCGTACACTAAGTATAAACAATTGCTGAGATGGACAGTCCTGAAGGTCCCCTTGTTAGTGCCGCGTTTCGACCTGATCTGCCCCACTGTGCGCCGTGCTCGCCTTCACGGAAACATGAGCTTGGCACGTGGCACCAGTAAAGTAGATTCTGACTTATGCTTGGAACTGATTAAATGGTTGCCTTCTCCGACATATATTTTATATTTTAGTTCATTATCCAGGATGTCCACGGGAACAGTAAACACCTGGATATTTCCTAACGTATTTGAGATATAAAAGAAATTGTTTATATGAAATTGAGTGGTTGGAGGGGGCAAATTTACTGGGGCAGACGATTTTTTTCTTTGATTACTATTTTACGAGATACGATGATCAATTTTTTTTTTAAAGGGAACTCTTTTTTTAACAGATCACTTGATAGTGCGTTTCAAGACGAATTCAATAAGGTATAATGTATACACTTTATTTCCGCCGGTTTTGGAGATATTATGTTTTAAAATTTGCTAACGCCGCAAAGTTGCGGCATAGTTGCGGCAAAGTTGCAGTGCATTATTGCAACGCCACTATGCAGCAACTATGCAGCAACAATTCTATGTCCGCCCCGTGCAATGTCGCACGGCAACGTCGCAGCAACCATTCATCGACATTGCGCTGCAACTATGCAACATCGCAACCAAGTGCAAGGTTGCTGCAACCATCCTGTAATTTTGCCGCAACCAAGTGTGCTGTATGGGAAGTTATTAGTGCATTATGAAAGTTTAAATATCATTAAACAACAATCAAAGGGAAAAGAACACCCGAAATGTACCCATTTTTGCAGATATCATGCAATTTATTTCTATACCTAAGGATCTAGGAGCAATTCCGACTACTCCATGTGATACAGAAGACATTTTTCCATCGGAAAGCATCAACAGAAGTGGTAAGTCACGTTTTGTTTTCAATGTAGAAGCGAAATAGTTTGGCAAAACGTGTGATACCGACCGTGGTAGTCACGCGTGTTAAGCGATTGAGTTACGCTGAACGCCACTGGACCGTGCGCTGTCGTTGACTACGTCTGTCAGCACCGTTTTGCTCATGAACCTAAGAATTAAATGGACGGAGCACAAAGCTGCGGGTAGTGATGGCATCTGAAGCGCTTTGTAGCGCTTCGAATCTATATATATGACGAAAACTTCGAAGCGCTTCGAACATGATTCGAAGCTCTTGAAAAGTCTTCGTCGGCTTTGAAGTCTGAACGGATTCGAAGTAGTGATCGGCTTCGAAGTCTGAACGGATTCGAAGTAGTGATCGGCTTCGAAGTCTGAACGGATTCGAAGTAGTGATCGGCTTCGAAGTCTGAACGGATTCGAAGTAGTGATCGGTTTCGAAGTCTCGAAACTCTTGGTTCGAACCTCGGTAGGTACCCCGTGGCGAGGACAAATTTAGTGTAGGCGCTTGGCGCTCGGAGAAGAAGGACGGCCTATGGTGCGAGTGAGGCCCATAGGTGGCGTCGGTTAAGTAGGAGTTCGGGACTAAGGGACCACGGGAAGTCGCCGTGGGTGAATCGGTTAGGCGGCTGGCCAGCACGCGGACGGCCCGGGTTCGAATCCCGGCACCGCGGCTTTCCCTTTTTTCCGGCTCCTACATTAGGCAAATACCCATGGTTTACAGAAGAATAATGCAGGTGCAAATTACAGAGTCAGACCAATAGATAAATTAGAAATAAAGAGTATTTAACCAAGCTACTAACTAAACTTAAACGATTAAACTAGGTATTATGTACCAACGTATGAGTTACTTATAATCCTATATAAAAGCGTCCTTAACGAGGTCTGGGACACTAGAAAGTGATCGATGCCACTAAAGTCATGATTCGCAATAATCATCGCTCTGTTGATAGGGTCGATCGCATAATACAGATATTTCGGACGCCTCGAAGCAAATAGAGGCCTAGATCGCATGTTCCTCACCGGAGCATTGAAGGTCACTAAGGCAAGCAAGTACGGACAATTTATGAGGCCATTTATAATTTTTTAGAGAAAAGTCATGTCCGAAATGTGCCTACGCTCCTCAAGAGTGACCATTCTAAGGGATGCAAGTGCAGGACCATAGTCATGATCTATCCATAGGATTACCTGGCGTACGAGTGACGAACCTCAAGAATTTATGCTGTACCCTTTCGACCAATTTAATATATTTCGCGTGCCTAGGACTCCAAATGCTTGAGGCATATTCAACATGAGGCCTAACAAGGGCCACATATAACAACTTCAGAGACTCAATGTCTCTGAAGTGTTTGGCAAATCTGCAGATGAAGCCTAAGGTTCTCCATGCAATATTGGTACAACGCGCGTAGTGAGGCCTAAAGTCAAAGCAAGGTGTTATGCAAACACCAAGATCAATGACTTGGGAAACTTCTCTAAGCTCAATGTTATTCAATTTGTATGGATGCATAACACAGGATCTCGCACGGGAGGACCTAAGCACAACACACTTCGCAATGTTCAGACGCATTCTGTTTACAGTACACCATTGCTCTAACCTCAGCAGATCACTTTCCATACTGTAAGCATCATCAATTCCACGGATAACTCTGAATATTTTCAGGTCATCAGCATAGAGCAGGAAGTTAGTATTCGAAAGCACCTCAGCAATATCATTGATAAAAACATTAAACAGCAGGGGTCCAAGGTGCGACCCCTGAGGAACGCCCGAAGTGACTCTAATCGGAGAGGACAAACTATTAGTCATCTTAACAATTTATACACGCCCCGAAAGATAGCTTTCGAGCCAGGTTAAAAGAGGTCCACAGAACCCCCACGCAGCAAGTTTGTGAAGCAGCACAGAGTGATCGACAGTGTCAAAGGCTTTCTGAAAATCAGAATAAACTGTGTCAACCTGCCAGCCCTCATCAAGGGCACTGGAGACAAAGAACTGGGCATAAGAAGTTATTCAGTTGAGAGGATAGCATATCAGTAACAATCTCTTCGAATACCTTGGGCAATACAGATAATTTGCTAATGGGCCGATAGTTGCTAACATCAGAACGATCACCGGCCTTGAAGACAGGAGCAACATGGCTAGACTTCCAGTGCGAGGGAAACACACCACTAGTAAGTGAGGCATTAAAAATTATCCAGAGAGGCCTCGAAAGAGTAAATCTACAATGCTTGATGAACATAGGCGGAATGCCATCAGCACCCGGGCCTTTACACGTATCCAGACAGTTAAGCTTGGAGAAACTGTCACCAATAGATGTATTAGGAGATGTATAAACAGAGCCAAAGTAGGTAGCGAAGAGATCGACGATAGCAGAATTCGACGAAGCTGTAGTACCTTCATGACGCATGAAGCTGGGAAACCCACGGTCACCCCGTTTAGCCTTAACGAAGCCCCAGAAACTTTTAACATTAAATCGTAGACAGTTCTCAACCTCATTAACATATGTACGATAATCGCTTTTAGTAAGAAATTTGCACTGAGAGCGGAGATCCGGAAACAAAAGATAGTCGCTGAGGGAGTTGGAAGTTTTGTAAGCCTTATGCGCTTTCTTCTTATTCTGAATGAGAGATCTCAGACGAGCCGAGAACCACCGCGGGTAGAGAGATCGTCTATAAACCCTTACAGGTACGAAGGCAGTTATAACATCATTAAGATGGGAATAAAGACGATCAACTGCAGTATCCGGGTTAATCCCACTAGGCTCAGCATCCCAGTCAATAACATTTACATGATTAATTATACTAGGGTAGTCGGTACGTTTAAAATCAAAATAAGTGACCCTGTCACAGCAATGGTCAGTAGACGCGAGTAGACCCTTTAATCGCACTCTCAGTGGCGGATGATATGGATCCGGGAAGATTAGGAAATCCACGGCATTATCAATAGCTACATCCATTTAATTTACAAAGATTAGGTCTAATAAACAATCACAGGAGTTAACAATAGTGTTCGTCTGAGCCAGGCCACAATAGCTGTAACCTTCTAGGAGGAGGTCAATGGCCGTCGATTCAAGAGAAGAAATACCCAATTTCTTCGAACAAAATGAGCCAGGGAGAGTACGTGGGGGAGATTAAAACCCCCCATTATACAGAAAGCATCATCACCGAAGTTGTGGAAAATCTCAGAGATACAGCTGACGTGGCTCTCATAGAGATCAGGGTGATAGGCTGGCGGGAGATAAATCGCCCCAAAAATGATGTGTTTTGTGTGAGGGCGGACTCTAACGAAGACCTGTTCCAGATCATGACAGGTAGGGTAAATCTCCAGACAAGGCAACGAATTTCTGATAGCAATAAGGACACACCCTCCTCTCGAAAAAGAACTAGTAAGAGAGGATCTATCCGTCCGGAATACATTAAAGTTAGACGAGTTTAGCCAGGTTTCAACAAAAATAAGAACATCATATCTTATGTTTAATTCATCTAACTTAGTTCTCAGACCACGCACATTTTGGTAGTAGACCATGGGGCAACTTAATGGTTTTTTGGGGAAGGGTCACGGGTCCTATTGTTCTCAACGATGGTCGGCACTCCACGGTTGTATCGGATGGTCCAATTCAACTCTCCCCGCTGATGCAGTTCACGCAGTCTCGTTCGAAGCTGGTCAAGAGCCTGACGCTGCGCCCTCGTCTTGTCCTCGGTGATTTTACAAGGCCCAGTATAACGAGACTTGCCTCTCAAGATTCCGATGACCGCCTCAGGTGACTTAAGACCAACACGCAGGGCTCTTGGGGCTGAGCTTTTTACCTCCCGAGCCTAAGGAGCGTTACATCTCCATAGTCAGAGGACTGAATCTGACCAAGTATGGTTTTGACACCATCAAGGTCTTGGGACCGAGAAAGGTCAGGCGAGGCATTAGACGATTCCGGCAACCCGTGGATGATAAGGTCCTTCGCCCTGGCCTGTCTGTCGTTAAGTTCGGCTATGATCCCATCCGTCGCCATAGGACTAGGTAACAGCTGACCAGTCATGTCAGAAGAATTCTGCTCAAGCAGCCGTACTCTCTCGTCAAGATTACTCGTTATTGCTTTAAGGTCAGCAAGCTCCACCCTAATGCTGGAGACGATTTCACGGCGAAAATTGTCAAACTCGTCCCTTATTAGCTCTCTCATTATGTCCTTGAGTGAATCAACAGTTGGAAAATAAGGTTCCGACATTACCGACTGGGAACCCGTGACGTTGGCATCAACAACAGATGTTCCAGATAAACACGGGCGACAGGTCAAAAGCATGCCGTTATGCCAGGGATGATGACCTGTCCGGCAAGGACAACCAGGATGAGATACTGTGCACAGGTAACTGGATTGGCCACAGCCGTTCCACATCCTTTACACTTTCTGGTCGGAGGAGCCATGAAACGCAATATAAACCACTGGACTCAAAAATACAGATCAACGCAACGTCAGAATAGTCAAATTATCAGGCAATTCCGAGGAAGAGAGCACAGAGCACAATAAAGAATTATTTTATTTCGGAAACAGGTATGAATCTTCGGCCGACCGCAGGCTGCGGGCCGCAGCGATGCCAGGTCGATACCCTGCTGTCGAGGGTGAAAATGTGAAGTATTCATTTCAGCGTATTAAGAAATTCTTTATTCTTTATCGTATCGATATGGAATTGACACCGATGGATTCGTTATGTTTTTCCGATGAAAATCATATGAAATTTCATGTAAATCGGACTATTTTTAACGAAGGCAGCTTCAAATGATATAATTCGATTTTTCATGGAATTTCTCATCGTACAAAACTTTAAACTAAAATTATTCAAAAACGAAGGCACATTTTGACAAACTCCATTAGGGTTTTGTAACTGTTACGTCCTGAAGAGACTTTTGTGAATAACCCCGAGCGGTTTGGATAATTCACCGGGTTCTTGCTCTTGTTAAGGTGCTAAAGCACGCCTTGACTATACTTACCAAGGAAAGGGAGGATAATAAGGGATTGAATATATAAGTACAATGGGTTTAAAGGGAAACCAATAATGCCATATATATTGTTACATAAGATAATATCGAATTGACATACCTAGAGACGGCCTTCGTCTCAGTTTGTCGCTCGCTGTTCGCTCTAATATCGCACGGCATGCTTGCCGTCTAATGTTCCGCTCGCTCGCGGTATCTGATGACCGAGCGTAGGTCGTGGTCGCTTGCTGTGCTCTCTGGTAGCACTCGGAAGTCGGTGAATGCGGGAACCGTCAAATCGTTTTGGCCTCGTTCCGTCACACGTCCTCGCGGTATTTGGCGGTCCTAATCGGCGCGTAAGGGCTCTCCCGGCTAAGCCGTTCTCTGTGTGTCGGATGGAGTTACCCTTAAGCTTCCTGATCGGTCAGGCGCGCTTCGCGGTATCTGTGCGGAGATGAGGTCGCGATTTCTAGACGGCCCGCTGGATCGTCGTTACTTCCTTGCTCGAGCTCCCGAAATTGAATGAATCTTTTCAAATCTCGCTGCTACCGTCCGTGCCTCGCGTTTTCGAAATCCGTAGGGGGAAATCGCCCCGTCGGCACCTGTCGATCGCTCCTTATTAGGAAATATCGAGGCACAACGTGACGATGGTCGGACACCTTCCCCCCCAAAGGATAACACCAACATGGACCCCTCCATCACAGGACAACGAGACCATAATTCAACCAGGCGAACACCCACAGTACCAGGAGCGACAACAAACAACACCGCAACCACCGTGGGTAACGGACCTGAAAAAAGAAATTGCGGAGATAGTCTCCTCTCAATTTAATATCTTAGCATCTAAAGTAGCCGAAAACACACACAAGATAGAATTCATTCTAAATACTTTGCATACTAAATAAAAATGTCCAGAATCTCTAATAACACTAAACAGATTAGAATAGCTGCGATCAATGTCAATTCATTGATCGCCAATTATCGTAGATTCGAGCTAATTCAGTTTATGGAAACCTATGAACACAACATTATATTCCTATCTGAAACAAAGCTGAACAAAACCCACGTTATCTCCTTTAAAAATTACGAGTTAATCAGAAGGGACAGACCTAACGCGATACAGGGGGGAGGAACAACAATTCTTATAAAAAGAGGGATTCCTTTTGAACTAGTGGACCTACCATTCCAAGCCACTAACGAAATACTTGAACATACCATCATTAAGGTCAGTATGAGCAACAGCAATTCCTTATACCTAGTAACCGTATATGCTAGGAATGACAATCGAAATCTTTTTATAAATGAGATTAATAACCTCTTCCAAAATCTTAAGCCAGAGGAAGACAAAAACTATTTTTTAGTGGCTGGGGACCTGAATACCCGACGTAAAGCATAGGGCGACCACGCTGATAACCAGCGTGGCAAGTACATGCGCCAATGGGCAACGGTGCACGACATATATTATAAGTTAAGAATAATAATTCCGGCTTTTCCTACCTTTAAGCCTGCGCAGACCTTCCTCGACATCTGTTTTGCTGATTCACGCCTGGTTTGGATGGATGCCCTGAATGACAAGGCTCGGACAGTGCCATACGACAGTGATCATACTGCCATATCTCTTACATTCGAAGTCCAAAACGAAGCAACTATACTTAACGGGCCGCCGTGTTATGGAATCAGGCATAATTATAGAGCCCCAAAATGGGACAAATTCGTACGTAAAACGTCTGAATTATATATGCGTGATGTCCCTCGTGACATTAACCTATCAATAACAGAGATAGATAACCATTTACATTATATCACGAACACCATAACCCGGTCGATGTCAGCAACGATTCCAGTCTATAAACACTCCGATAGTGTTAACAAATACTTAAACCACAAAATTAGAAAACTACAAAAGAACAAAAGCTATATCGTCTCATTGCTACAGAAACTACATATTCTAGACCCAGCGGCACATCTAGAAGTAACGAGATTGGCAAAACGCACATTAAAAAAACTAACGAAGGCTCTACAACATGAATTCAGGTTGGCAATCGAGGGCTATTGGACCAACGTAATCAAAAACATAGACTTTAGGAAATCAGATAATTTCTTTCTGAAAATCAACGCCATCTTTCGGCCAAAACATTTTGCAAATATTGATAATTTACACATTAAGGAGAATGAGGTTACAATCCTAGAGAGAAGCGGCTGTAATTTAACGAATATAACCAAAATTGGGGACGAATACATTTTTTCAGAACGAGACGATAAACTCAACATCATTGGTGCACACTACGAATATATCAATTCACCTCGCTATGTAAACGACAACTTTCGTCTAAGACAGATAATTGATCGCGAAGCAGATTTAATAAAATTAGAATTTGACACCAATAGAGAACAAAATATTACACTTGTGCAATTTAATGCCAATAACCCAGCCAACGACCCTGTCATAGAAGGAGTCATATTCCAACCTTTTTGTAACCCAAGCTCTGTCCCACTTACTTAAACGCTTACCAAACAAAACCACATCCGGCCTTGACGGAATTCCGCCTATAGTTTTGAAACACCTACCATCAAAATTAATTTTCGATCTAACAGTAGTATTTAACAATGCCATTAATAGAAATTATTTCCCTAAAGCTTGGAAAGAGGCGAAGGTGTTGCCTATACTCAAGAAAGGGAAAAACACCAATAGCCCGGCCAGTTATCGGCCCATCAGCCTCACGCCCAGCCTGAATAAGGTATTTGAGGCGATCCTGAACAATGCGTTGACCAAACATTGCAAAGGAAACAGAGTAGGGCCAGATAGCCAATTTGGGTTCAAGCACCGCCATGCCACGACACATGCCATCCACAAAATGTTAGCAGATATAAACAATCTTGTAGCAAAGAGTAGACTTGTGGGTGCTGCAATCCTGGATATTGAAAAGGCATTCGACTCGGTCTGGTTAAACGGCCTAATAGTCAGACTGAATAGACGAAATTTCCCACGCTGGCTAATATACATAGTATGGGATATGATTAGCGGGAAAAGTTTCTTCACTTGGGATGGTACGGGTTTGTCACCGCTTAGATTCAGGATCGAGGAGGGTCTGCAGCAGGGGACGGTGAATTCACCGTTACTTTTCAACATTTTTATTAGCGAGCTGCCTAAATTGTTTAATTTTAACGAACCCGGGCAACCGGCAATACTGACATTCGCGGATGATAGTGTAATATACCTAGCCGACAACAGAGTGAGTCGTATCCGGGAGGGTCTGGAGGCGGCCGTTGACAATGTGAACAACTACCTCGCTTCGTGGAATCTCAGAATAAACTCGTCTAAATGCGAAACCATATTGTTTCGCAAACCCTTGGCCAAACTGACTTCCAAGTCCATTGTTGGACAGAAGGATTTCCAAATTTCGACATTTGTACCCGACACCAATACCCGATCCCCGATACCACACCGAAAAGTGATTAAATACCTAGGAGTGCATATTGACTACCTCCTTCGAGGGAATAAACATTTGGAAATTCAAATAGAAAAAGCAGGAAAAGCCTTTCGGAGTAACAGTAGGATCTTCCATAATAAATATCTATCCACTAAAGCAAAAACGATATTATATATGTTACTAATACGCCCAATTCTGACGTATGCGGCACCAGTGTGGTGGAACTTTAATCACACGAATGCTCAATGCTTACGCTGTCTAGAGCGCAAATGCCTGAGAGTCTGTTTAGGTCTTTACCGTTCGCGAAGTTCCGATTGGCAACACTATATAAGTAACCATATACTGTATAACAAAGCTGAGATTCCACGAATTGACAACCTGATAATAAAAATTACAAGGGAATACTTTGCGAAGCTCCCGAGTATTGACAATCAACTCCTCGGACCCATATCCTTGAGAGACGACGAGGCCGCCTCCAGAGAATTTGATTCGGGGTATGTGACCCCACAAGCGTTTATGTCCTGCGACGGCCTGGGACTCATCCAGGACAAGTGCAATGTCCCGCGCATATATCATTGGAGAAGGAATAAAGCAGACAAGCGCATTGCGTTCACTCAGGAGGACTCGGTGTTCGAAACTAACAAGTTTAAATACTCCACTAGATTACCGAATAGCGACCTATATGATTTTCACCGTTTGAACTTCGTGAGATACTGGTGGCTCGACTGCAACAGCCCGTTCATGCCAGATTTAATCGCTCGACAACAGGTCCTTATAAGCCTGAATAGAAACTAAGTGTACAGTAGACATAGGATTCCTATGGGATCAATCTTGTAAATATTGTAAATATCCTATTAGTCATAAGAACTTTTGCATTCTTCTCTTCGTTTTTCCATCTATCCCGACACACTCGATAGATTATGTGGTTTTTTCTTCTGGACATTTTTCCCACAACCATTTAGGCGAACTATAGCCACCAACCGAGAATACAATGGTGTTATCACAAATGATGACAAATTTATTGTATAAGGAAACAAGTCTATTAGTCTGCAAGCTGCAAAAGCACTGCACAAGCAAACGACGTACAATTCTTTGATGTGATTTTACGGCAATGTTTTTTCTGTTTTTGAGTGCCTGACTGTATTATTTTCTGTTTGTCCATCAGTAAACACTTTTCCAAAAAAAAAAAATTAAGTGTCGAGCTGCTATACCGCTGTGAACTTTTTAAACGTAGGTTCGAGCCTCGAACTTCCAAGTCCCCTTAGGCTAAGTTTTTTTTTTCGTTAATTATATATATTTCCTAACTTTACGACACAAAGATCAATATTTATTTTCAAATGTTTTAAGAATATTTGAAAAACATATTAACCTGAAATATACGTAAATATGAGTTTGGAATACTTGTTATGCCGCCGTTTCTCTTGTCAAGTATCCTGTCAATTACGACATTGTTTAATAATTCCTACATTATATTAATATGTGAAATTGGTTTTGAAATCTCTTACCTTTAATAATTATGGATGGATAGCAACAAAAATCGTGTCTGATGTATTCAATCGTCATCGCTGTCTTCATTAATTACTGGTGTAACTGTTGAATATTTTGCAAAGAATTTCCGCAGGTCTTACAATTTTTTATACGTACCGACCATGCGATAAGTAATAAATTATTACAGCTATGTGTGAACAGCACCCGACGGTGCGGTTACCATTTGCACATTCACAACAATAGCGTTTTATTCCGGAATAGCCTATTGAGTTTGGTGCATAATCAATATAACATCTGTAGGTTTTGCTGTTAATGTGTCGCGATCTTACTTCTAATTTAATAATATTCTTTCTCTCTTTAACACAACGAAGATTAATGTTGTTCTCTTCATCCATTACTTCTGCTAAATAGGATATCGCTTGAGACAATTGATACGAACCAGTAAAAAGTATTTTGAGGTCTTTCTCTATCATTTCCGGAAAATCAAGAAGCTCGTTAGCTGATAGCTGATTAAATGGAATCTTTCGCCTGTTCCAATGTTGATTTTCAACTTCTATTGACAGTGAATTCTCAGCGCTGTTTTGAGATGACATCCGTTCTACTATCTCATCACAAAGACCTACGTCCGAATTTAAGCGTTTTCCGAACGTATTATTTAAAAAGCACGCTATTCTGTAATATAAACTAACTTTTGGGAGTAACTTATTGTCCATTTGATGGTGAAGAAGTTTGTACTTTTGTCCTATTATGCCGTGAATTGCCTCGACTACCCAGCGAATTTTAGTGACATGGCGGGATGCATTTGATTCTGCAGTCGTTAGTTGATTACGCTTGCCTTTTAACGCAGGCATGAGCACTCTGTAACCGCGTTCTTCTAAATAAGATGTCGCGAAAACCTCGGTCAACAATATAAATATCTCCAGGTTTTAAAAGGGTTTGCAAACCATTTGGGTCTTCCATCGCAATTTTCATAATTTGTGCATCATTCTGGTTTGCACAAAAAGGGCCAAGATCTCCAACCACATAGCCGTTTGTGGTGCAAATTGTAAAAGGTTTGCACAAGGGTACTTTCTTTTGACCTGAATTTGATTTGCGCTGGTATTCATTGTTAGAACTTTTCTGATGCCGAATATAAGTTCCATCGAAAATCAGTGCTAATTGATCTGTTATATTATATAATTTTTTGGCGACAAGTGACGTTTGATCTTCTATTAGGGTTTTCCGAGGAAGTGTCGCGAATCCAAAATAACAAGGAAGAATGTCTTTTTCAAAAGAATTTATGACGGACCTGCAAAAATCAGACACCTGTTGCTGGCGTTCTAATCCGAGAATTGCAACTATCATACTGTTTGAATTTCCAGTACGCAATTTGCTCAGACTTTCTCAAAGAAGTCATCATTCCCCGAAGTTTTATTAAGTTTTCCCACGTTAAACCTGTAAATACTTTCAACCGCTCCTCCGAAAGTGTAAAATCACCTATTGTATCTTTAATATTTGAATTGTTATTAACGGAAAGGTATTCAAAATAATTTCGTAATTCTTTGGTATCGATTATACTGGTATTTGAATGTGTTCTTAAGTTCAGAACATCTTCTTGAAACAAACGGTTCTTTAACAAATGACCAGGACAGCACCGATTTCCTTTAGGAACATATAATCTTCGCATGATAAATACCTGCCTCCTGGTTTCAGCCGGTACATTCACGATATTTTTCGTAATCCCACAGACGAAACAATACCCATGAGTGGAAGTAACTCTAGCAATTGGCATCTCTATGTATTCAGTAGCTACTTGCTCCACATTCCTCAAATCCATATGAAACAATGGATCTTCTGTTGAGGAACACGATAGAACAACAGATTCAGATTCAGATTTTTCCGGTGATGATTTGTCAGCTGATTTTTCGGGTGAAAGTATTTCGGTTGAAGGTGTTTTGCATAAAGATATTGCTGAGGAGGGTTCAGCTGAAGCGGAGGGTTCATATGAAGATGAAGGTCGAGCTGAAAAAGAGGGTCCAGCTGAAGAAGAGGTTTCAACTGAAAAAGAGGGCCCAGCTGATGAAGAGGACCCGCTGTCAGCTGAAGAAAAAGATCCAAGTACAGAAACCTCTCTGACAAAAGATTCCTCAAGCTGACGAAATTCCTTGTACATGTGAAGGCGGCACCTGTTGCATAACATGTCACCAATAGTCACCACTCTTTTCAGAAGTTTAGAATATTTCACTGCCTCAACTTCCGTCTTGATTTTCCGTATTTGACCAAGTGATTTGCGAACCAAAATATTACACCGAATACACTTAGTACGCAAGCTTTTCCTTTCAACAAATTGCACTTTATCATTGTCAGTCGACATATTGATTACACAACCACAGATGAACGCACACCGTCAAAATAATATTGTTACGTTTCGCGCTCGGCATGATACAACTTGGTAGTAACTCGAAGGGAACAGAACATCAACACAGTAACGAACAGTAACGGGAATGTAATGTAACAAGAACGATGGGATACAGCGGTAATATGTGAGAGATCGTTATGTTGGTTCGCTATGGCGGCTGACTCACGAATGACAGCTTGACAGGCGATCGTTCCGATCGCCCTCTTCTCGCTGTGCTCTTGTCCTCGTCGCGAGCACCAGCGGGCCATGGGTTCCATCCATAGGGTGCTCGCAACAATATTTAAAAACACGTAATGAAGTTACTACTATTGTAGATATACTGGGTGAAAGCAAGTCTAATTCAAAAGTGACTGTAGATTGTAAAGAACAAAGCCAAGACGATTCGAACTCTGTGACACTCTGTGCTAGACTACTCTCGTGCATTCATCTCTTGCGCTCCCCGCGATTCACACGCACAGCATACACCCTTGACATGCACTTCAGTTATCTAAATCCTCCACGTGAATTCTGAGAAACCTTTCGGACCTCACACTCGTGACATTTTCGATACTGCAGCATAAACATCCTTTCTCGGTTCCCATCGCTCTGTTCTAAACATGCGATATCAATCAAACAGTCATGACTGTCTTTTCCTTTCATGCATTGAAGCTGTGATAGAAATTCTAACATATATTTTGAATAAAAGAGAGAATAGAATTGTATGATCTAATTCTAATAGACGAAAAGGCTAAATAGTAGGAAAACATTATACACGATTTTTGTTGCTATCCATCCATAATTGTTAAAGGTAAGAGATTTGAAAACCAATTTCACATATTAATATAATGAAGGAATTATTAAACAATGCCGTAATTGACAGGATACTTGACAAGAGAAACGGCGACATAACAAGCAGTCCAAACTCATATTTACGTATATTTCAGGTTAATATGTTTTTCAAATATTCTTAAAACATTTGAAAATAAATATTGATCTTTGTGTCGTAAAGTTAGGAAATATATATAATTAACGAAAAAAAAAACTTAGCCTAAGGGGACTTGGAAGTTCGAGGCTCGAACCTACGTTTAAAAAGTTCACAGCGGTATAGCAGCTCGACACTTAATTTTTTTTTTTTTGGAAAAGTTTATTGACGGACAAACAGAAAATAATACAGGTCAGGCATTCAAAAGCAGAAAAAACATTGCCGTAAAATCATATCATAAGAATTGTACGTGATCTGCTTGTGCAGTGCTTTTGCAGCTTGCAGACTAATAGACTTGTTTCCTTATACAATAAATTTGTCATCGTTTGTGGTAACACAATTGCGTTCTCAGTTGGTGGCTATAGTTCACCTAAATGGTTGTGGGAAAAATGTCCAGAAGAAAAAACCACATAATCTGTCGAGTGTGTCGGGATAGATGGAAAAACGAAGAGAAAAATGCGAAAGTGAGTAGAGAGAAAGTAGTTCTTATGACTAATAGGATATTTACAATATTTACAAGATTGATCCCATAGGAATCCTATGTCTACTATACATTTAGTTTCTATTCAGTCTCATGAGGACCTGTTGTCGAGCGATTAAATCTGGCATGAACGGGCTGTTGCAGTCGAGCCACCAGTATCTCACGAAGTTCAAACGGTGAAAATCATAAAGGTCCCTATCCGGTAATCTAGTGGAGTATTTAAACTTGTTAGTCTCGAACACCGAGTCCCCCTGAGTGAACGCAATGCGCTTGTCTGCTTTATTCCTTCTCCAATGATATATGCGAGGGACATTGCACTCGTCCTGGATGAGTCCCAGGCCGTCGCAGGACATAAACGCTTGTGGGGTCACATACCCCGAATCAAATTCTCTAGAGGCGGCCTCGTCATCTCTCATGGATATGGGTCCGAGGAGTTGATTGTCAATACTCGGGAGCTTCGCAAATTATGCCCTTGTAATTTTTATTATCAGGTTGTCAATTCGTGGAATCTCAACTTTGTTATACAGTATTTGATTACATATGTAGTGTTGCCAATCGGCAGCTCAACACTTTACCGCTGCGCCACCGACGCCGTTGGAAAAAATGGTAGATACTTTACAATGTAAGGCTCATAACATAGTTTCAAATGATTCGGTTTTTTCAGTTTCTTTAATTCCTATGATGTTTTGCTGTACGTATAAACATTGAAGATCGCATAAAACACTTATTTCATGAAGCAATTCGACGTATAAGTTACTCTGACACGGGAAAAACGACGAAAAAATCGGTTCTTAATTTTTTTAAGTGTGGCGCACCAAATTGAAAAATCTGAAACAAATTCAGGACAATAGTAAAAATGATACGGACTTACAGTAAAAATATAATTATAGTGCCAAGACTGCTTCGATACACAATCAGCATTTTTCATAATTTTTTGGCGTTTTATATTTTTCACAGCTCGGTTTTTCAATTTAAAAATCTGACACATGTTACATGGGCCCTTCAGGTCCATTCCGTGCTTGCTGTCCCCGCGTCGTCTTGCATTTCGCCATCAGCGATTCAGCGGAATCGCAACACGCGTGTTAGTAGGTCGGCGAACGCGGAATCCGTCGGCATGAGCACAACGTGACCACCGATGGTCCGGGCCCTAGATTCCGGAGCATGGAGCAATGGAAATTGCAACAGGATAACGCCTGACGGGGCGATTTCCCCCGTTCTCGGGATAGGGAGTGCGAGGCTTGGAGCTCGATCGCGGGACCGCGGAGAATCAATCAATTTCGGAAGCTCGAGATAGGAAGTCACGACGGGCCAGAGAGCCGTCTAGATACCGCGACCGCGTCTCCGCGTCAAGTCCGCGAAATACGAACGGCCGATAGTAATTCGTGAAAGGGTAACTCCATTCGACGCACCGTGAACAGCCTAGCCGGGAGAGCCCTCGAGCGTTAATCGTGATCGACGTAGGACCGCGTAGAAACCGATGTTTAGAGACCGCGACCAGCGACGTGACCGACTTCCGAGTGCTATCCGAGAGCACAGCGAGCGACCACAACATACGCTCGGTCAACCGACACCTTGAGCGTGCGATATTCGAGCGACACAGCGAGCAACAGCTGAGACGGAGCGCCGTCTCAAGGTATGATTATTTTATGTAACAATATACTTGGCATCATTGATTTCCCTTTAAACCCATTGTACTTATATATTTAATCCCGTATTATCCTCCTTTTCCTTGGTAAGTATAGTCAAGGTGTGCTTCAGCACTTTGATAAGAGCAAGAACCCAGTGGATTACTCTAACCGCTCAGGGTGATCTACGGAAAAGTCCCTTCAGGACGTAACACACAACTCTGTAATATGTGCCCCAATAACAGAAATGCCTCCGATTTTTTAAAAAATTTTTCATCCCTTAGTATAGGAGAAATTCGGCAAAAACCTGATTTTCTATTTTTGCCCTTTACTACCCTCCGGGTGGAGATACAAAGTTGAAACTTGCCACAAATGTTTCTTTTTTTATAAGCTTTCGAATGACTCATCGTGAGTCGAATTCGGTTCAAGGGCACATTTGACCATCTTAACCGGCAATACCCTTTATCGCAAAAGAGACAGGTTTACCAAGCAGAAGGAAATGTGCCAGAATCAAAAGATTTATTGAAATGAATCCAGAGGATACAAAATATGATATAAGTGCAGGATGTAAAGAAAGTTGGAGGGATGCCGTCAGATCTAGGACTTCACTGATATCGATCGGAAGGTTAGATAGATCAATTGAGTTATCATAGCTAATTGAGGGAGGAAGGAAGATTGGTGTCTGAGGAGTACGTAGATCCGAAAAAATCGGCTAAAGTGTCAGTAATGGTCTGATCTGTATCTGCATGGCAGTTATTATAGTGTTGTGCTAAGACGCCTGGGGTCGAGATTCTGAGTACGAATCTCGGGATTCTCCTGGGCGTCCTCTGCGATCGTCGTCCACGGGTTCCGAACGTTCGCGTGATTATGCCGGGACGGAAGGATTCGGTTTGCAACCCGGAGGTAGGAGATCGTTGCGAGTTAAAGAGTTGGAACTCACCGTAAGATTAACATGTTTATTCTGTCCCGATCTGGGTGACAATGACACTGTGCCTATTATGGCATGAGTCTCGTATAAAGTCGGGTGCTGATCCCGTAACTCAGTTTTATCAAGTCTGCGCTCGCATTGCTCGTACAACGTTCTTATACTGTAATCGGGACGAAGCGGGGACCATCGGGGTCTCCGCCTTTGGCCCGCTTTTGGGTGTTTCACCATGCGCTGGCGGGTCTCGGTACGTTTCCGACAACCCTTACGCGGTTGGACCGGATTTCGGCCGCTCGATTGTATCAATCGGAATGTACGCGGTGTCGTCATGCTTAGGTGTCGGCCCAGGCACAACAAGAGGAAATATAGGCGGGGAGGGATGATTCATTTTTAAGTTTGTAGGCAAAATTCCAGAAAGTTCTTGGTCGTGTTTGTAGCGTAACTTCAGACCTAGCAACATGAACAGCCCAACAGCGATATGATAAATCTTTGCACTTCGATCTAAGACTAGAGAATACAAAGTAGTCGGGTAACGCATTTGTGAGCTTAACACGACGGTGAGCAATTTTCTTTAGTATAATCAAGGATACTAGCTTACGCGAGAACCATGCAGAATAGGAGGAGGTTATGGATGAGGAGCAAGGAACAAAGGAAGATATAACATGATTTAGCTGAGAGTACAGATTATTAACGGCAGCATGAATCGATAGCGGGGAGAGGAGATTGTCCCAGTCAATTAAGATGAGGTAGTTAATGATTTTGGGATAGTTAGCAGAACTGAAGTGTCTTCTGTTAACGCATCTGGGACTAGAAGAAGTAATTACGGCATGCAGGACATGATAGAGGATGGCAGGATGGTGTGAGTCTGCGGATAATAAAATATAAGGCGCAGGAAAGGTACGAACGTTTGGAAACGAGGAGAAGACGAGATCAAGAAGAGAGCTATTACAATTACGGAGGGAATTATGCTAATTGTCACGTCCCGGGTGAGGTCTTTTGGGGACAATGACATGCGGGGTAGAATGGACTCAGGCGCGAATCTAAAATCCAGCACTCTGAGATTTTGTGGGAACTTAGGCGCGAATATTAAATCCGTCACTCTGAGGGTTTTTGAGGGAGTCAGGCGCGAATCTGTAATCCAGCACACTGAGGGTTTTTGAGGGAAGCCAGGCGCGAATATTAAATCCGTCACGCTGAGGGTTTTTGAGGGATCAGGCGCGAATCTGTAATCCAGCACACTGAGGGTTTTAGAGGAAGCCAGGCGCGAATATTAAATCCGTCACGCTGAGGGTTTTAGAGGAATCAGGCGCGAATCTGTAATCCAGCACACTGAGGGTTTTAGAGGAAGCCAGGCGCGAATATTAAATCCGTCACTCTGAGGGTTTTTGAGGGAGTCAGGCGCGAATCTGTGATCCAGCACGCTGAGGGTTTTAGAGGAATCAGGCGCGAATCTGTAATCCAGCACACTGAGGGTTTTTGAGGGAAGCCAGGCGCGAATCTTACATCCTGCACTCTAAAGCTAAAGGATAGATCAGGCGCGAATCTGACATCCAGCACACTAATCGACCAGGGAAGGTTTAAAGGCGAATGGTATCCGGGGACACCCGTTAGCACTCTTGTTTTGATTTTAACGTTGCATTTATGTAGAGAAAATCACTTATAATATTTCCGTGAATAGCACGGCTCGTGCAATAGTATGTTTGTAAACACAACTGGGGCTTTAGCGTTCACTGATCGAGATCAGCTGTTGCTGCAGTTTGTTTTGGTTTGAGGATATTCGCAACCGGAGATTAGACACAATAATTCAAAGCGTGATTTAAACAAGAACGTTTGTTTATTCAAGGTACGATAATATGCCATGCATCGTTAATGCAAAAGCAGTTAATTGTTATAGAAATGCGTTTGACAGCGAGCATTAGCACATGACATTTATATAAATTGTGATTAGTACAATATAAAAGTATGAATATGAAATACAATATGCGATAATTAAAGGAAATGATTACAATAAGCACATATATAGAAAGTAGTAATAGTAATAATACAAAATATAAATGATCGCAATAAGCGTATAGAAAAGTAGTAGTAATTCAATTATATATATATATGATAAGCTTTAAGTAAATAGAATAATATGAAAATAATAAGCGTTAATACGCGAAAGCAATAGACGAAATGAAAGTTATAAATACAAGATAATAAGTGAACGCAATAAGCAATAATAATACGAAATTATAAATGGGAATGATATAAATAATAATAATAATAATAATTGATTGCTTACGGTAGAAGCCGTAGGTAACTGATTTTAATGGTTTCACTATATAATTTTCACTAAATGAATACTTTTAGTACTATTGAAAATACTGGTGATAATGATCTCCGGCCTCTCAGGACCTCGTATTTATATGTTTGTTGCGGGGTACGCGCGGTATCGGCCTTGACACATTTAAGAATTTAGTCGCAGTAGGACTTCCGGGGTTTTTATAAACTGAGTGTCTATTAATAGACATTCTTCTGTCACGTACGCCGAATATGCGTCGCAATTAGATTTCTTGGGTTTTTATGAACGGTATTTGGAGATATTCAACCCATCGCATGGATTTTGGGTATTTTAACGGGAAAGGGGTTTGAATGGCTTGGATTTGGAGGGTCGTAGAGTAGGAGTGAGACGTGGTCTCGGTTTAAGAAGATTCTGGGGCGAGGGACTTGTTTAGATTTACTTTTGAGGAGGGAATTCGTGCCTCGTTGGGCGAATAAGTGAAGGAGGTTTCGTACTGACCATCTCGAGATGGGGACCGCTAAGGTACATCATCGAGGTGATCAGCGATTGGGGAAAAGGGGTAATAATTGAATTTGAGGGACTTTGGTGGAGTGATTCTGAGATTTTTAATAGATTTTCTGAATAGTACCGCGCGAAAAATGTTGGGACGTTACACCTTCCCCCTTATATGAAGAAATGGGTACATTTCTTAACACAGGGTACGGGTGTATTGAAATGAGAAAACGAAAATAAAAGATATAGCCTATTTGGCAAAAAAGAAAAAGAAAATAAATTGTGTCGCCTACTTGGCGAAAGAGAAAAAAAAATAAAGCTAATTTTATAATTAAAATATAAAAATAAAAAAAAAGGGACTATTTATAAGGAGAGGACTAACAGAAGGAGCTATGTACAAGGAAATGGGAATTAGTATGGGGGATAGGAATATTCAAGGGTTTGGAAAATAGGATCGTCCAGGATGAACGTGAGGTCCTGACCGTTTTGGTACTGGTCATCGAACCATCTCAGGAACTCGGGCGTCAGCTCACTGTGGTCCGGGACTCTAGTTGCTAACCCCGTGTCCAGGATTTCCACGACACCTGGACAAGGAGGGATTGAGGAGGGAATTTGGGATGTGGGAATATGGGATGGAGAACGGTAAGGAGAGGGTGGTGGACGGGAGAGTACCTCTCTGCCTTTTGCGGGAGGGCAGCAAGGGGGCGGTGGAGTAACGATCTCCTGCATTGTCTCCAGGTCCATCGTTGTGGGGGAGTCTCCAATGACGATAATCTCTGGTGAGGGCTCAGCCTCCCTGATGGTTTTTGTGGAGGTCACCCTGGGAAGGAAGGGCGATAGGCTCCTTCCCTCTTTTATAGCCTCCTTCCGCATCCATCTGATGTGGGCGAGCCTTCGTTTGAGGCCACCCCCACCTCTCTTAGCCCCATTAGGGTTGTGGGCCCTTTTATGTGGCATCCTGGCAATACTATAGTTTTGGTAGAAATGAAATAATTAATATTTGTTTTAAGATTAGGGTCAACCGGGATTCTCGCGTAAACGACCAAGACGCGCTTTGTTAGCGTGTATGATTTTAGTTTTTCCTTTCCAGGAAATTTTCAAATTTTGCGAAGGGATAACCTCTAGTATTGTGTGCGGACCGGAGTACTGGTCCCCGAATTTCCCTTTTCTCGGTTCTATTAACACGAATATTGGGTCACCCGGTTTGAAGGTCTCTTCATTTATGTGACGATCATAATATTTTTTATAGCGAAGTTTAGACTGATTTAACTTTTCCGCAGCAGCGGTTTGTATTTCTTGCATTCTTATACTTAATTTCGAGAGGTATTGATTATAAGTTTCGTTTTCAAAATCTTCGGGCACCCTTTTTCGACTGGGTACCCGGGCTATTTTCCCGAATACTAACTCGTGTGGAGTGTAACCAGTGCCCTCGTGGACGCTGGTATTATAAGAGAACGCGGCCATGTCGGTCCATTCGTCCCAGTCGCTGTATTTACTGATAAACATTTTCAAATATTCCGTTAGGACAAGGTGCGATCGCTCTAAAGAACCGTTAGTCTGTGGGTGAAAAGCTGTGGTTCGAAATTGTTCAATTCTAAATTTTTGCGCGATAACTTTCATGAATTTACCAGTGAAATTAGCTCCCTGGTCAGTGAGGATGGCTCTGGGAGCTCCGAATTGACAGATAAATTTTTTTATAAATGCGTCCGCGATTTTTATCGATGTGGACTGTTTGAGGGGTTCGCACACGAAGTATTTCGTCAATAAATCTTGCATAGTTAGTATATAAGTATGTCCTTCTCTAGTAGTGGGTAACGGTCCCACTATATCCAGGGCGATTTTGTCAAAGGCTCTTCCAGGTGTGTCGGTGAGAATCATTGGTTGTTTGATTTTAACACGGACGAGTTTCTTCCGCTGACAATCCTCGCATTTTCGAATATAATCTTCCACGGCTTTCTTCATTCCTTTCCAAAAATAGTAATGACGAATTCGATTATATGTTTTAGTTACTCCTTTGTGTCCAGCTAATGCAGACGCGTGATTTTCCATAATAATATTTTGTCTTTCCGATTCTTCGGGAATTCGAACTAGCTGTAAACATATTGTGACACTGATGTCTTCTTCATTAACGGCTTCAAGGATGTCCGTAATGATATTTTGCCAGCTCAAATGATCAATATTTGTAGTCTTAGCTATACTGAATGAAAATATGATCAATTCGCGTATTACCTCTTTAAGGGAGGAAAGAACTTTGCTCCAATTTGTCGTGGTTAGGGGAGTATTTTGCGTTTCTTTAATTACTAACCCTACAAGAATTTGTCCTTTATTATACGATACATTAGCTCTGCCCAAAGTGAGTTCGCTTGTTACTATTAATTCTCCTGCTTCTTGTAATTGTTTAGCTCCATCGTCGCAAGGTTTTCCGTCGGTGCTTAAAAAGAAAACGAGCGTTTCCTTACGTAAGGACAATGGGTCGCGACTGATTGACGGTGTTATTATGATATCTCGATTCGGATCTGCTTCGTATGCTGCATCACGGGAATCGTCAGGCTCAATTATTGATAAATCTGAGTCAGTTGTTGATTCGACCGACGCGTTGGATTCCACCTCGGAATCGGGGTCTTCCTGTTCCTGTGGTACTGGAGATTGCGGAGGCGAAATAATTTGATAAGGGGTGTCCGCTAATTCTATTTCTTCATCCTGGTCAATTTCTTCTTCGCTACTCATTGGTTCCGACGGCACTGTTATAGGTGTCGGAGTTTTGCGTACCTTTCGGCTCGGCTGAATCCTCGTAGGCGCCGTCCTTAGGCGGTTTTTACGTGTAGGTTTTGTCGCAGCGATGGGTACTTTGGAGCCCCGCGGCCTTCCTCGACCTCGTTTAGGCGGGGGTTGGTCTTCCCAGTCATCGTCGGCTTCTTCTCGTGGCCGTATTGGGCATGCCTCTACTGTAGGGGGATTTCGGGATAAAGCATCGGCAAGTTTGTTACTTTTTCCCGGTTGGTATCGAATTTCGTATTCATACTCAGCTAATTTCAATCGCCACCTGACAAGGCGCGAGGTTGGGTCCTTTACTTTATGTAACCAAATCAAGGGTTGGTGGTCAGTAAATAAAATAAACTTCCTTCCATATAAGTAAGGTCGGAAATGTCTAACACAATATACAATAGCTAAAAGTTCTTTCTCTATGGTTGCATAATTTATTTCTGCTTTATTTAGGAGGCGAGAAGCGTAAGCGATCGGTAATTCCTTTCCGTCGATAGCCTGACTTAATATTCCTCCTATAGCGTATTCGGAAGCATCAGTAGTGATATGAAATTGCATTTCAAAATTTGGATATTGCAGGATAGGTTCCTTCTGCAACGCTGACCTTAAGTGGTCAAAAGCCGTTTTCTGGGACGGTCCCCAGTCAAATTTTATGTCTTTCTTTAGTAGTTGGGTTAACGGCCGAGCTATTTTGGAAAATTCTGGGATAAACCTTCTATAATATCCGGTTAATCCAAGGAATTGTTTGATTCCTTTTGGTGTACTTGGTGCCGGGTAGTTTCGGACGGCTTGAATTTTTCCTAAATCTGGTTTTACCCCTTCCTCGGTAATTATATGTCCCAGGTAAGCGACTTCCTTATGTAGGAATTTACATTTTGTAGGTTGTAACTTTAAGTTTGCTTCTCGTAAACGGTGAGCGAGTTTTTTAAATTTGATTAAATGCTCTGTTAGGGAACTTGCGTAAAGGACGATATCGTCCAAATATACGAACATTTCCGTGCCTTGGAGTCCCGTAAGGGTATGGTCCATTAGACGCTGGAAAGTAGCTGGTGCATTACAAAGTCCAAATGGCATCCTGACAAACTCATAATGTCCATGAGGTGTAGAAAATGCGGTTTTTGGTGCGTCTTCCGGTTTCATAGGGATTTGGTGGAATCCTGACGCGAGGTCAAATACGGAGAAGTACTTTGCTCCTCCTAATTGATCTAATATTTCATTGATATTTGGAAGTGGGTATGCGTCGGGAACTGTAATTTTGTTTAAATCCCTGAAGTCAATTACCATTCGCCACAAGAGTTCCCCATCGGGTCCCGGTTTCTTAGAGACGATCCAAATAGGTGAATTGTAAGGTGACAATGATGGTTTTATTATTTCCTGATCTAGTAATTTGCCTACTTGTTTATCTATTTCCTTTTTGTGTACTGGAGGAAATCGATATTGTTTAGTATTGACAGGCACTGGGTCCGTTGTCTGGATCCCATGCTGGATAGCGTTCGTATGACCCAACTTCTCATCTGGTAGATGAAAAAGGTCATGGTACTTACTTAAAATTCCTTGGACATGTAGTTTTTCTTCCGGATTCATATGATCCATTGAAATTAATCCGAACACTTGTTCCATCCTTGTTGTGGGTTTTTCAGAAATTATTGATACTTCCTCACCCGACGCAATACTAAGAGACTCAAGGAAATTTGGGTGGAGGGTTGATCTGGCATAATGCTCAGAGAGTGAGTGCACTTTCACGGGTGCCTCGGTTTGGTGGATCAACGGATCCTGGGGTATAAGGGACTTGTTTAAATTTAGGGCGGGGATAGGAGTGACGCGCTTTGACGTCATAGTCTCTTTTGTTCGTCTTTGTTTGGGTTCTGGAATCACAATTTCGAATTCATCCAATTCAACAGTAGGTCTTGTGATCGTTATGTCCGTTTCATTAGAATTTATTATTTGTAAGTACGCTTTGCCGTCTTGATTACGGACAAGAGCGTTACCAGCATGAATCCCAGTGCCTAAGTCTAACCGGGGTAAATACCCTTCCTTTATATTTGAATTTAATATATTAATAAAGGAAACGGTTTTTGATCTAGCAGGTAGTACGATTTGAGTTCTGTTTACAAATGGAATAGAGTTTCCGTTGAACTCTAACTGCTTTTTGGAATAATGTATCGAGGCATTTTGTTTCATAAAAAATTCTGTACCTAGTATTCCTTGTGGTTTAATTGGGAAATCATTTTCGACTACGTTAAACGTGACGTTGTCGCCAAAAAGGGTTATCTTCACTGTACCAAGCGTGGTGACGGGGACCGGAGAGATGCCCTTGAGTATTAGTCGATCTTTCTTGTCTATCTCTTGTGGTAGCTTTACGATTTGAATTTTTAATAAGTTCACCTGTGACCCAGTATCAATCATTAATTCAGGTGTAGTTTCGAAGTCGGGGGAGGGAATTCTTACAGATGGAGCTTCATCGGCAGTATTTAACCATGCTGTTGCGATTCTAGTTTCGATATTCCCGGTTCCGTTTGTATTATTATTGGATGCGCTCTCGTTTGGCCCGTTCCACGGTACGCATCCATGGTTGACCGTAGGGGCGGAGCGTTTCCCGAATCTCGTTCCTGGAAGGTTCCTGGGTTTCTTTCATTCCGATTAAATATGCGTTTCCTGCATTCTGAGATTAAGTGTCCGGGCTTTTTGCAATAAGCGCAGATGCGCAATTCCGTAGGTCTTGAGGGAGGTGGTCGAGTTTT
The DNA here is from genome assembly GCA_951215215.1 of Andrena trimmerana. NCBI lineage: Eukaryota > Metazoa > Arthropoda > Insecta > Hymenoptera > Andrenidae > Andrena > Andrena trimmerana. Next base: position 74,162,624 of record OX578060.1, read on the forward strand.
GTCCCAGTAAGGGAGCAAAGGGTTAAGGGCCTGATTACCATATCCCACAACTCGGTTTTGGGGATATCGTTCGGACGGTTGGGAGGCAATTTTTTGGTTGCTTCTGCAGGATAACGCGTCGTGTCCTGTCTTATTACAAAGTTGGCATACTAATTTAGGAGCTTTTTGTTCTGTAAACCTTTGACGGTCCCTTTCTATTTTTTTGTCTACGAGTACAGCCAGTTCAAAAGCTTCATCGAGTGTTTCGAAATTATGTTGGAAGAGTCTTGTTCGTATATGGGGAGGAAGGCCATCCACAAAAGAATCCAACGTCAAACGATCTAAGACCTCGGGGTGGTTCCGTGCGAAGTCGCGATAGTATTCTCTGTCCTCTTCCAAAATAGCGAATCGGAGATCCTTAACGCGCGAAATATATTCCAATATGTGTTCGTTATTTCCTTTGATAATGTTTGCAAGTTCTCCTCGATAATGATCTGATGTTTTCGCGGGTGAGAATGTACGTTTCAGTTGCTTTATTAAGTCATTTACGGAGTCAAAGACCCTATCCTCAACGGCCAAGCAGGCGTGGTCTTGCAGTTTATTGCGCAACAACCTCGCCAGCTGGGGTTCAGCCTGCGGGGGAACCAGTGCTTTAGCCCTATTGCAAGCTCTCGCGAATTGCTCCACTGGTATATTATGTCCATTAAAACTAGGGACGGTTTCTATAGCGTCCTTTAACGTGATCTGGGGTATTGGATCCTGGTCTGGAATATAGCTACGATTCAATGCCTCTGGAACTTTATTATAATTTAGCACCGGTTTTCTATCAAAACGAGAGGAACCCGGTGTGGCGAAATTATTCACAACTGGCGGGGGTGCAAGAAGTTTTTCCATCATCCTTTCGATATTTTGTATTTTATTAGAAAGACCTTCAAACGTGGGGTCTGCCGATCCCGTGCCTACGCCCGAATGCGTTTTAGTTTCTGGGTTTTTCGCAAATCTCGCGTGCAAATTGTCAATCTCGGCTCGTTTCTCACGCAATAATTGCAACCGTTCCTTTATTTCGGCGGTCTCGATTTCTATAGCGCTATTGAAAGGCCCCGCGTCTTGGTCGATTATGAGGGGGTCTTCAATATCGTTGTATTCAGACATGTTTAACTCAGTAAATTTTATTATTTTAGGGTGACTTAGAAGTTTCCCTATATTAGGCGTGCGGTAGCAGCTATTCAAAATCTATGGTATTCTCTACCCGGGTAGTTATTATCGAATCTAGTTTGATTTTTCTTTATTCGACTGTAGTGCTCTGTGCATACGGCACTTAATTTGAACAAGAGGTTCTTGCAACGAGGGCATTCAGGGAATATATCGTTAGGTTGGTGGTAGTGTACTTGATTTATTTCGTCTACTTCCACCGGGTTTGAATTAAAACAATTTAGGCAAATTTTTCCGCCTTCCGTGGTCGTAGCTGCTCCTCCCGAAACACAAATCAACGCGTTTGAATCTGACAAAACGCCTCGCAGCCTGCGGCTTGGGTAATATAACGTATTTTGACTTTGACGCGAATCGCGCATGTTGGGTATCAATATATATATATGTCGCGTCAGGCAGTCTGTTTAGATTTCATAAGTTTTTTTTTTTCTAAATGATTCATAGTCTGTTTGAAAGAAAGTGCCACTGTGTGCACGCGGCACAATTGGTTGCGGGACGCGTTTGTAATAAAATTGTATTGCACCGAGGGCAATTAGGGAATGTATAAGGCGTATGTAAGAAATGAATTTGATACGTTTTCACCGTATTTGTTGGATCAAGTTTGGAGCAATTTAAGCAAATTTCTTCGTCTTCGTTATTTGCCACTATGGTCCCGGAAACACAGACCATCCACTGTATTGATTCCGTCAACTTTTGTAATTGGCGGCTCTGGTAGGCTGGTTTCCACGGGTTTACGTGTTCTAAGTACATACTAAGTAGCGGGACTTTGTGGGTGCCGCGTCGGAGAATCTAATTCTTATCAACGGCAAACGAAAATCCCACCGCTGTCACCAAAAATATGTCACGTCCCGGGTGAGGTCTTTTGGGGACAATGACATGCGGGGTAGAATGGACTCAGGCGCGAATCTAAAATCCAGCACTCTGAGATTTTGTGGGAACTTAGGCGCGAATATTAAATCCGTCACTCTGAGGGTTTTTGAGGGAGTCAGGCGCGAATCTGTAATCCAGCACACTGAGGGTTTTTGAGGGAAGCCAGGCGCGAATATTAAATCCGTCACGCTGAGGGTTTTTGAGGGATCAGGCGCGAATCTGTAATCCAGCACACTGAGGGTTTTAGAGGAAGCCAGGCGCGAATATTAAATCCGTCACGCTGAGGGTTTTAGAGGAATCAGGCGCGAATCTGTAATCCAGCACACTGAGGGTTTTAGAGGAAGCCAGGCGCGAATATTAAATCCGTCACTCTGAGGGTTTTTGAGGGAGTCAGGCGCGAATCTGTGATCCAGCACGCTGAGGGTTTTAGAGGAATCAGGCGCGAATCTGTAATCCAGCACACTGAGGGTTTTTGAGGGAAGCCAGGCGCGAATCTTACATCCTGCACTCTAAAGCTAAAGGATAGATCAGGCGCGAATCTGACATCCAGCACACTAATCGACCAGGGAAGGTTTAAAGGCGAATGGTATCCGGGGACACCCGTTAGCACTCTTGTTTTGATTTTAACGTTGCATTTATGTAGAGAAAATCACTTATAATATTTCCGTGAATAGCACGGCTCGTGCAATAGTATGTTTGTAAACACAACTGGGGCTTTAGCGTTCACTGATCGAGATCAGCTGTTGCTGCAGTTTGTTTTGGTTTGAGGATATTCGCAACCGGAGATTAGACACAATAATTCAAAGCGTGATTTAAACAAGAACGTTTGTTTATTCAAGGTACGATAATATGCCATGCATCGTTAATGCAAAAGCAGTTAATTGTTATAGAAATGCGTTTGACAGCGAGCATTAGCACATGACATTTATATAAATTGTGATTAGTACAATATAAAAGTATGAATATGAAATACAATATGCGATAATTAAAGGAAATGATTACAATAAGCACATATATAGAAAGTAGTAATAGTAATAATACAAAATATAAATGATCGCAATAAGCGTATAGAAAAGTAGTAGTAATTCAATTATATATATATATGATAAGCTTTAAGTAAATAGAATAATATGAAAATAATAAGCGTTAATACGCGAAAGCAATAGACGAAATGAAAGTTATAAATACAAGATAATAAGTGAACGCAATAAGCAATAATAATACGAAATTATAAATGGGAATGATATAAATAATAATAATAATAATAATTGATTGCTTACGGTAGAAGCCGTAGGTAACTGATTTTAATGGTTTCACTATATAATTTTCACTAAATGAATACTTTTAGTACTATTGAAAATACTGGTGATAATGATCTCCGGCCTCTCAGGACCTCGTATTTATATGTTTGTTGCGGGGTACGCGCGGTATCGGCCTTGACACATTTAAGAATTTAGTCGCAGTAGGACTTCCGGGGTTTTTATAAACTGAGTGTCTATTAATAGACATTCTTCTGTCACGTACGCCGAATATGCGTCGCAATTAGATTTCTTGGGTTTTTATGAACGGTATTTGGAGATATTCAACCCATCGCATGGATTTTGGGTATTTTAACGGGAAAGGGGTTTGAATGGCTTGGATTTGGAGGGTCGTAGAGTAGGAGTGAGACGTGGTCTCGGTTTAAGAAGATTCTGGGGCGAGGGACTTGTTTAGATTTACTTTTGAGGAGGGAATTCGTGCCTCGTTGGGCGAATAAGTGAAGGAGGTTTCGTACTGACCATCTCGAGATGGGGACCGCTAAGGTACATCATCGAGGTGATCAGCGATTGGGGAAAAGGGGTAATAATTGAATTTGAGGGACTTTGGTGGAGTGATTCTGAGATTTTTAATAGATTTTCTGAATAGTACCGCGCGAAAAATGTTGGGACGTTACACTAATAAAAGTTAAAAAAAATTAATATATTCGTGGATAACATCGTAAGGAGAAGGTAAAGTATTGTAAGTTTGCATAAAGAGAGCTCGGAGAAGGCGTGCACGAGAAATGTGTAGGACAAGAAAAGTTTGGAAGATTGTAATCCCCTGCAATTATGAACTCCCCGTTGGGGAAGAAGGAAGATATTCCTGCAATTGTTTGGCAATGAAGCAGGTAGTGCGTGTGAGAGGAGTGGGGAGGAATGTTAACAGTGCCGACGATAACAGTTCTAGACCCAAGATGCAGCTCTACAAAAAGTTGCTCAACCGAATTAACCATTAATTCGATTAAACGACTAACGTATGAACTTTTAATCACTATCATGACCCCACTGCCTCTAAGGAAACTGCTAGAAACGCTATTTCTGTCGAAACGGAAAATATTATATTCAGGAAACTAATTCGGAATTAGAAATACCACTATGCAGCCACGTCTCAGTAATAATAATTATATCATACGAGACGTGCAAGACCTCGCAAGAGTCGCAAGCGAACAACGAAGTTTAAATAATTTGGAACGTAAGCCGTGGACATTTTGGTAATATAATAAAGGGTTACCAGTTAGTTTTTTTTTTTTTTGACGAGACGGACGAGTAACATTAACAATTTGCGGAATGCCATTAATATAACGAATAGTCTTAGTTGTAACGCCCGCATCGACAAAAGATTTCAGCTCAGTCTTCAAGCTTGACAAGTACTGTTGCTGCCTGGGAGTTGAATCCTGAAAGATTCTGACAGGACCCTATTTAGTTTTATTCCGAAGGATAGACAAGACATCAGACTTCGAATTTAGGGTAGCCCGCACCAGGCGAGTAGCAGTCCTAAGGCCAGGGCAGGCAAGAGGATGGATGGAGTTAAAGATGTCCTTTACACGGTCGGTATCCGAGGGTGTGATGCCGGAAGATGTGGTGGAGAGTCTTCCGCTTCTTCCAGACTGGACAAAATGATATTGAAAGATCGGGACTCACCATCAGCCAGCTTACTTATAATTTCCTCCTCCACGGACTGGATGGATGAGGAATTACTCGACAACTTCCTCTCGAGATTAAAGACTCTCCAGGTGAGCGAAGAGATGTCTGACGTCAACCTTTTCAAATCGGCTCGAAAGATGTCGGTTATTTCAACCCGGAAACAGTCAAACTTAGACTGTAGGAGTTTTTGAAATTTATCAAAAGGACCATCGCTATTAAGCAGTGTAGGATGATTATTAGAGCTTTGCGACTGATTATCAGCCGGGAGAAGATGAGCAAGAGACGATCCGTCACTGCAGTCGATCAACCTCCCATGCGCCCTAGGATGCCGCCCAGATCTGACTAAACACTTTGGTCCAGGATGTGATACAGTCCCATACGATGCGCATACAATAGGGTTCACGACATTTGCTTTACATCCTTGACATGTCGTCGATACTGCAATTTTCGACATTTAGACATGATTAACGACTCAGAAACTTCGAAACGCAAATTTAAAGAGAAAGCGGTTGGCACGTGATCAAAACAACAAGAAAGGGGCTACGCCTGAGCACGTCCGACACGTTTGACTGCGAGATGACTGATATATGTATAACCTATGTATACTTTTATACATTTAAAAAATATATATTTATTTGCGCACATCGAATTTATATACAGGGTTTCCCATAAATGGTGGATTTCCTTGAAGGGGGGAAGTCGGGGGGGGGGGGGGGGAGATTTGAAACAACTTTTTCCTTAGAGAAAATAATGTCCGAAGCTTCGTTATGAGATTAACACAAAACCCCGACCAATCAGAGCGCGCGCCTTCCACCCGAGCTCCCGCGGTAGCGTTGGCTGCGCAGTAGGCGGCTGCGCTGGTACTACGAACGTACGAACAAGCAAGCCGGTATGCACCGAAGAAAACCGCGTTACACAGTTTTTTTTAAAAACAGAATCTTAAATAATAATTATTTTAAGTGAGAGGACAAGAAATACATAAATTTCGTTTTCAAATAATGCATAAACGAAAAGTTAATGTAACAGAAAATGTACGACAAGTGATCATAATTCGTTATTAAGGTAAAAATAATATTAAGGTCGTGTTCAGATTTATTGGCCGGTGAGTTTCGTGAGGGGTATTCTCCCACCACACCGCTTGCCTGCCTCGGTGCTCCTTTTCTCTACGTTCTCACTCCCTCTCGGGCTACGCCTGATTGTCGCGCGGTGGGGATTGGTGTCTGTCACGCGAAGCTGAGCAACGTTCCCGTTACTCCACCGTACCCTCCGGGGGCCCAGCAACTACCACTGCCAATCCACGATCGTCAGGTGGTGGTGGCTGTTTTCTCCTCGCGCGCTGCTTGCGAAACCGAACTCACCGGCCAATATATCTGAACCCGATCTTAGGTGTATGAATAAATTCTTTCCGACTGGTTTTACATAATCAGTACAACGCTACCGAATTTCTATGGCGGTGGTATTCGTAAGCTGCTAGAAAATGGCAAAAGGTAATTAATAATCATGGAAATTATTTCGATGATTGAGTTGTTTTCATATTTTTTAAATCAAACCGATATTGTACTCTAAAATCGAAAAGAATTTATTCCTATGGCTAATAACCACCAATAAATTAAATAACACTCACCCTTTCGGACATTCCTTTCCTTCCGTTTCGGAAACCTGTGTCACTAGGTCACTGTACCGATCCTGTTCATCAGAGGACGAAACGATTTAAGGTAGGGTAGCGCCCAGTGCGCAACTGATCGCAAGGTAAATACGACACCACTCACATATAAAGCATGTCGAAGCAATCGGTACATTGGCAGTAATACGATGGAACGCGGACTTTTGTAGAAGTACACGATAGTCCGTTCGTTGCGCTTTTGCAAAGCACGTGTGTTTCGAAATTGTGCTGGCATCTTTTTACCTAAGACCCGTCATCCTGGTGGGAGTTAACTCATAATGGAACGAGAAAAACTCCTTGGAAAAATCCTTTGAGTCAGTTAGCAATCGCGTCAGAGAAATGTTTTCTACACAGGAGTATTATGCAATGTTTTGGGTTCATGCCCAGAACAATGGAAACGCAACTGCTGCTGTACGAGCATTTTTGCGGTTGTACCCACGGCTCCAGACGCCAAGTGAAAATTCATTTCACCCAATTTTTATAACGTAGGAACAACGCGTTCCATGCAAAATAAATTAAATGATCAGTGTTAGTAGCCGCGAAGTGAAGTGAATATTCGGTACATTTACCCAGACGCAATTGACGTCGCGACCATTAACTTTGGGTGGTGTCGTATACCTGGGACCAGCTGTGCACTGGGCGTCGATAACCAGGAACGGTTCAGTGACCTAGTGACACAGGTTTTCAAACTCCAGGTGAATTTCCGAATGGGTGAGTTTTAGTTATTTATTGGTGATTATTATTTTTTAAATTTGACGGAGGCTATGGCTAATTTCCGGTGATAATTCACAAAATTTCCGTAACAATTTTTTCTTCGGGAGTTTTGAACAGTCTTATTCATTATTCATCAGCCACAGTGGTGGCCGTTATCGAAATAGGGATTTTTATCACAATAACGAACTACGATCACTTTTCGTTCATTTCCTGTTACATTACATTTTCGTCTGTACGATAATAGAAAAAGGAAAATTGCGTATTCATTATCCTCTCACTTAAAATAATTATTATTTTCGATTTTGCTTAAAAAAAACTGTATTCGTCTTTGTTAGTCGTAAAATCGTTAACTTTGTGTTAATGTTTTAATTCTAGATTAGTTTAAGATAAGTAGCCTAGTTTTAGATTAAGTAGTCTGAGTTTAGAGTAACTAGTATTTAGTTTATTTAGTTTTAACTAATTAATATTATAGTAGACCGAAATCTAGCTTTATGGTTCACATGCGATTCGTGTAATAAAACAGAACTTTTGTACAGCGTGTAGTACGTTTGGAATCCCGTTTGTTTCGAGCACTGCTATTCTCTCTCTCTCTCTCTCTCTTTCTTGCTAGCGGAGTAAGTGACCAGAAATTGGTATGCTGAAGACCGACTCCAGGCAACCGGTGCTAGCTGAGAAGAGTGGAGAGAAAGCACCTTCTTCCGCGGCAATTGTCGAAATGGTAACACCATGATGCTTAAAAGCAGATCGCGACGGCCAGCGTGGACTGCCACCGCTGAGTACGCGGTAAAAGATTGTAAAATATATACATAACTAAACAGTCTTTCTACGTTTAACATGATTTTCTTCGATTTATCCTTTATTCATTATTCATCTTAAATGACAACCAAAAGATGACAAAAAGATTTCCTTCGATGCATGCCGATTTGCTTATTTGTAGTACAAGCGCAGCCGCCTACCACGTATCCAACGCTACCGCGGGAGCTCGAGCGGTAGGCTCGCGCTCTGATTAGTTTAGGTTTTTTGTTAATATCTCTTTAACGATGCTTCGGACAATATTTTCGATAAGGAAAAAATTGTTTTATATCACCCCTGAGAAACCCTTTAAAGGAACTGCACCATTTTAGGTACACCCTGTATACGTTCTTTACCATCGTACTAACACTAGTATATAATATGGCAGGCATGGAACTAAAGTGAACGCAGCGGCCGTTTTTCGGAGGCAACGCCTCCTTTCTCCCGCCGCGCGTCTTGGTCCCCGCAGCGTGCCAAGGAGCTTCGAGCGCCTCAGACCTGTACCATATGAACCGCGTGTAGCGCATTGCGGCGCCCCATATGGCTACGCGCGATTCATATGGTACGGGCCTGAGGCGCTCGAAGCTCCTAGGCCCGCCGCGGGGGCCAAGACGCGCAGCGGGAGAAAGGAGGCGTCGCCTCCGAAAAACGGCCGCTGCGTTCACTTTAGTTCCATGCCTGTAATATGGTATTGCCCACAACGTCCGTGGTTTTCATTACATATCGCGACCGCGTGGGGGATTTGGACTTAATTGAAATATACCCTATATAAGCATTTAGCATTTCATTTCAAATAAAGCGCGACATCCACCATGACTTCTCTCCTCCCGATCGATTGGCTCGACCCCCCCCCCCCCCCCTACCCACGTGAAGACTTTGTGTTCCGTCCATTTAATTCTTAGGTCCAATGTTTTGCCAAACTATTTCGTTTCTGTATTGAAAACAAAAGGTGTTTTACCACTTGTGTTGACGGTTTCCGGAGGAAAAATGTCTGTTGCATCGCGTTGAGTAGTCAGATTTTCTTCCAGACCCTTAGTTTTGGAAATAAATTGAAAGATATCTGCAAAATTGGGAGCATTTTGGGTGTTCTTTTCCCTTTGATTGTTGTTTAAACATATTTAAATGTTCATAATGCAATAATAACTTATATCGTTGTATTCGGGAGGGTTCATAGAATAATCTGACGGAACAAGCGACCGAACAACTATTACTGTTTCGACACAAAACATGTTCAATGTTGAAAATTTGCAATTTTTTTCAAAATTGAGTTTCTCAAAAACTGAGGGTGATGGCGACAAACGGTTTGCGGATTCCTTTTCAGCGTACGAAAACCTATAAGAAAGAGCTATTGAATGTTACAAGTCCAGTTGGCTGTCGAACTGTGTTATTTGAGTTGCGAAATATATTTATGAATATCTCTGTCTTTGGGAAGTATATTTGGGAATCTGTTTTTCTAATTGATGGTATGGTTTACTTTATAACTTAAACAAATCTTTACAGTTTACTATTTCTACTAATTAGTTTGGACGTATGTAATACATATAATTAAACTTGACCATAAAACGAATGCTTGTAACTTAAAAATCTTATCGTGAGAACCACGGGCCGAAGGTTGAATATCTCAACAAATACTACATTATATCCGCTTAGATCCTCTATTTTATATGTACACATATATGATTGACAATGTTACGTCATGTTATGACTACATAGTGTTCTGATTATCGCAATATATCACAATCGGATCCTTTATACCAGGCCTTCTCAAGTAGGGGAAATGTACTCCTGAAACACATGTTTCGGTTCTGCTTCCAACGCTGCGCCTTCAGCTAACGTGGGACGACTTCTACTACCCTCTCTCCGAGGAGACAGTAACGTCGCTGGGAAGCATGTTGGGCGGTTTAGGGCGAAAGTACCAAATGTGTCAAATTTTTATAGGAAATTTCATAATGACATAAAAATAGTAGGAAAAATTAAAATTTAAACTAGTATTTCAAAATGACGTAAAAAGAATTAAAAAAAATGTATTACATACATTGTGGTCATCCCACCTTAGCTGAAGGCGCAGCGTTAGAAGGCGAACCGAAACATGTGTTTAAAGAGTACATTTCCCCTACTTGGGAAGGCCTGCTTTATACCAGGCATGGAGTTTAACTGAACTTGACGGCCGATTTCCAGAGGCGTCTTGGCCCCCGTGGTGGCCTAGATGCTTCGAGCGCCTCAGACCCGTACCATATGAACCGCGCGTGGCGCATTGGGGCGACACCCGTATCAATAGATTTCCACATCATCCATGGGGTAGTATTATCGATGCATCTTTTTTGTCAGTGGTAGCCCCAGTAGGCCTATTCCATTGTGTCGCAGCATAAAAAACAGTTTGAAAAAACGCCTTTTACCATCAAAATTTTAAAGATGTTTGGGAAAACTAGATTTTCGCGCACGTTTAGTCGTGCTGGACAAATCTGATACGTACAGCATCATCCAGCCTCCCTGTTAATATTTTAGATTTGCCCAGCACGTCTAAACGTGGCTGTATTGTTTTCCGGCAAAGTTATAGCGATATAAAGAGCACTTGTTCAATTTGAAAAAAATTTCTTCAACTTTGCTATGATCCACGGGGAGTATGATTTTTTTACACAGATTCCATTTACAACAATCGAAAGCAACCATTTTCCTATGTAAAAACAGAGTTATAAATTTCCTGTGCAATTTTTTTTGGCTGTGTTATTCAACTTTGAAGCATAAATCGTTTTTTTTTTACTTTAGGTGCTTCTAGCTAGCGATGCAATCATCATCATAGAACATTAATGAAAAAAGCAACAGAAAGATCAGTCTTTTTTGATTCCTGCCGTAATCCCTGAAAGTTTTAGGTACCTACTGGGTTTGGTACTGTTTTAGATATTGTTGCGCCGGGGTGTTTCCATCGCCGGTCACCCCGACGCAAAAGGATAGAATGATACGCGGGTGTATACACGACACAACTATATTTGGTATACAAAGCAATGACAATACAACCTGCACATCCGATCGCTATGATGTTCGGTACAAGACAGTCTTCTCGCCGTTGTTCTCGCAGGGGGTTGACCCTATTTTGTCTTCAGCTACGAGCACCAGCAGGTTATGCACGGGCCTATACCCAGTGCTCGCAACAGTGCTCCCCCTCTGGAAAAGCGGGCGTCCCGACCGCGTTGACTCCTCTTCGGAATCTTCGAACCTTGGTCTGACAAAGTGGTCGTGCGAGCTGCGTGGTCTCTTCAGACTGCCGCCTTGACATTCGTCTTCACGTCCCAAGGGAAAACCACCAAAAAACCTGGGGCAAGGTGTGGGCACAGCGGGACTCGTGCGATGTGTGGGTCCTCTTCATGCTTCCTCCGAGATGTACAGCGACGAAACCTGCAGCTCCCAGGTGTGTCCCTTCGCTTCCGGGTGTCCTCGTGCCCGGTCTCTTTCACTCCAGGGTCCGTCATTCGTCCAACGACGACTCCAATGTGCTGCGAGTTCCCTCGGCGGAAGTCCACCGACGAAGCTCGTCCGAGGCTCCAACGACGCTTTCGTTCTCTTCCGCGCGTCTCGCGGCAAAATCCACGGAGAACGGCGTAGCCTCCGGATCCGCGAACTGCTCCCGGGCGGTGCGTCCAGACTCCAGCGCTGTCCCGTCCTCCAGAAGTCGCTTCATTCTTCCTTTTTCTCCGGGGGCTCCGCGTCCAGCAGCCAGGCGTGGGTATCGTGGGGCTTCTAAATCTTCCCCGACGAAGCGTCCCGGCTCCTCGTCCCACGACGTCCTTGGAACTCCGCTCTGAAACGTCTCACGACGACTCCACCACTCTGGCGTCATATCCTCCCCTCAGTTGCGGGCAACCCTTCCTCCAGGGGTTCGTCCCCGATGTCCTGCTGGTTGCCCTATTCGAAACTTCAATGCATTGACGGCTCCGGAGTTCCTTTGCAAAAGGAACAAAGAAATATTAGCATTCTCTTTCATTCACGAGAATCCGGTGGAGCTGAACAGAACCGGGAAGACGGAAAGGCGAGGCCAGCACGTAAACAGGAGATCACAACTCATGAGCGTGTTATCGGCCCGTTCCCCGACTAATCCGCCCGGAACCCCCAGCTCATCTCCTTCTTCCTCCCGGTCTTCCACTTTAGCCTTGACTGCATGATGGCCCCATTCCTCTTCTTGGCATTTGGTGCTGCTCCAGGGGACTGTCCTTTGCAGCTCGTCAATGACCCTGTCTCCGCGATGCCCCCCCCCCCCCCGACCGATCCGTGCAACTGCGTCACACGTCCATCCGGTGAATGGGGACTCCATTTCCCGTTGGTGCTGCTCCATTTCCCTTGCATTGTGCGATCTGGGGATCCCATGATATCCACCGTACCGGGGCCGTGCCCCGGGGGTTCATAGGATCTCTTCCAGGGGAGCTAGCGGAGGGGTTTCACGTATGTCCGCGCCCCGCTGCGGACCACCACGCTGTTGTGGCACATTCGGGGAGTTCGGGAACGCGTATCCAGGCCGCGGTGGCAGTCTCCCGACACCTTGACCCTCGTCGTGGGGTTTCGTGCTCTCTGAATCAAACTCAAGAAAAGGGACCGGGCTACGAAGGTAGCCTCCGCAGCTCAGTCCACTGATTAGCTTACACCTAAGATCGGGTTCAGATATATTGGCCGGTGAGTTCGCTTTCGCGAGTACCGCGCGAGCAGAGTTGGGCATTATCTAGATAAAAAATTATTTAAATAACTATCCAATAAATGATACTTTATCTTTATTCGTTACTCGAGGCTCGAATAATCGAAGTTATCTTTATTCGAAGAGCAACGAATAAATAATTTTGTACGATGAGAATTTATTCGACGAATAAGGGTAATTTTTTTGAAAATTATTTGAAGCTCAAATAACTCTGGAAGTGGAGAGTGAGAGAGATTGGGAGCGTGTGTTAGAGTGTGGTAAACAGGAGAGCATGATGCGAGGAAGTAATAATGACAGTTCAAATTGTGTCGAGTTTGGTATCTTTCCATCTTTCCTTCTTACACTCCCGGACCTCTCTATCTTTCATTATTGCTACGTTCAAGCCAGGCTCTAACCTCTGACGCTAGACGCAGCTCTCGTGCCATATTCCCTCAAGATTACCTCCTCGCATCATGCTTTCCTACTTACCGCACTCTAGCACACGTTCCCCATCTCTCTCGTTTTCTACTTCCAGAGTTATTTGAACTTCAAATAATTTTCAAAAAAAATTATCCTTATTCGTCGAATAAATTCTCATCGAACAAAATTATTTATTCGTTGCTCTTCGAATAAAGATAACTTCAATTATTCGAGCCTCGAGTAACGAATAAAAATTATTTATCTTTTGTTCGTTAATTATTTAGATAAACTTTTGCCCAACTCTGCGCGCGAGGAGAAATCAGCCACTACCACCTGACGACCGTGGATTGGCAGTTGAAGTTGCATGGCCCCCGAAGGGTATGGTGGGGTAGCGGGAACGCTGCTCGACTCCGCCTGAACGAAACCGTGTGGTTGTTGTTTATTCTAACCCACCGCGCGACGATCAGGGGTAGTCCGAGAGAGAGAGTGCGAACGTAGAGAAAAGAAGCACCGAGGCAGGCACGCGGTGTGGTGGGAGAATACCTCTCACGAAACACACCGGCCAATATATCTCAACCCGACCTTAATCTTCTCTCTCCAACACCTTCCTTTGACTCTTCGTGGAACAACCACACTCGTTCTCCAGGCTGGAACTCCTGAACTCAACATCCCGGGCTCTCTCTGTCCCGCGACGGTATTCACCCCCGAATTCGCTCCGGCGCGCCTTCAGTAACCCCTGTCCTACTCCTCAATTCTTCAACTGGTAGGAGTTCTTCCGGAGGTGACCGGCTTCTCCCCGAAAAACTGTTGTCCTCCTCTCAGGAGAAGTCAACACGTCAATGTGTCAAAACATCAATGTGTCAAAATGTCAATGTATCAAGACGTCAGTGTTGCTTGATTCTCGCGAAAGAGCCAACTTCGGTGCGTACTCATTTCCATTTGACGTACGCTCGCATTACTTTTTACGTTACCCAACAAGAATGATACAACCAGAATTCAGATTCCTTTTCGTAGGCTCGAGCTTCCAGAGCCGGCCCAGCAATGGTCTCCTAGTTCCTCTCCGCTCCGGCAGCATCCTCGCCGAAGCCTCGAAACCGCTCCGATTCAGCGTTCACTCGCTACTGCATCGCGACTGTGCTACGCACATGTGCAAAGGTAGACGCGCAGCGACTGCATCGCGTTTGTATCGCTGCTGCATCGCGACTGTATCGCGACTGTATCGCTGCTAAAAGTCGCTCGTGTGCGAAGGCCCTAAGATGATGCAAAATAAATGAAAAATATTGAAAATGTATGACAAAAACAAGTTTTGATCTTGAAAATCTACGTCAAATTTGACATTTTCGAAGAAAGTTTCGGTTTTTCCATTATAACGTGTGGTAGAAATTCTTCCTTGACTTGTTATACATCATTTCCTATAGATACTGACGCGCTGAATTCAAATCTGTCGGTAGAATTTGTCTCGCCCTTCAGGATTCGAAGAAAAATGCGATTTAAGGGGTTACGGTCACAAGAGACGTTCGGCAAGCCGGAAATTCAGAAAATTATGAAACTCGGTGTGCAATTATAGTAGTTCGTCCGTAACGCCACCCTATTTTTGTTGGTGCCATAATGCAATTTTTGGGGGTAAAATCATTCCTTGAAAAAAATGCCGAATTTTTTTATTCGTGGAATATCTCGAGAACGGTGAGAGATGTAAAAAAAATGTTTAAGCAGACGGTACTTCGTATTCTTATATCTACAAAACTGCGTAAAAATAATTTTCAAAAAATCGGCCGTGAAAGTTTAAAAAAGTGCCGATGTGCATGATTTCTGCAATATTTTTGCATTTTTACGGAAAGTTGTTTATCTAGCACAACTTCGCTACACAGTATCGGATTTCTGAAGAAGAAACCATTCACGAAAAATGTCGGTATGGTTTTTAACTCGGACTGTTTGAGAAAATATCCAGCGGGAACGCGTGCACGGTGTTTTGCCTCTTGCCGGCAGTGGCGGCCATTGCTCGCCTGGCGCGACTCGCCAGGGCCGTGGCTACGCGCAATTGACACGGTGCCCCGTAGAGTTGCCCTTAGCTAGAGGAGTCAAAATTTTGTTGATTTTTTTGGTCTTCGGCTACTTTCGAAGTACAGTAATTCGTCGTAGCAAACCCGACGAACGGGGCTGGCGGCGGGCGTACGACGCGATGCGGACACTATTCCGTGCGGCCCGATGCTGCGAGTGAGAAAACCGAAGACCGAGCGAGAGGGAACGAAACAATTGACAAGAAGTTGTCGTCAACTCTTTTGTTCTCTCACTCCGGACCGACGGATTTCACGAAATGGCGGGGATAGTCACCGGGCGTACTAAGCATTGTAAAAACGGGAAAATTACGACGAATTACTGTATCAGTGAATATTTTTATCGTCTTTTATACCTTCGATATAAAAAGGCAAATACCTACCTGGGCGAGTCCGAACTTCAACTGACAAATCCACAATCATCAGATGGTGGTGGCTAATTTCTCCTCGATTGCTGTTCGCGAAAACGAATTCACCGGCCAATATATCTGGCTTCGACCTTAGTAGAAGTTACTTCTTTCTACAGTGAATCTTTCCGCAGTAGGGCATTTGTCGGTGCTAAGTTATTAACAATTAGTCAACCTATCCCTTGAGACAATCAGCCCCGGTCTTCCCTACGTTAGCAGGAAAACAAGTTTATGATAGGCACACTGTTGTAAATATTAAAGAAATTGTGAAAAATATCCTGCTCACATACGCGATATCCCTACGTTAGATTTATTCCACGACCAATCGCGGGTCAAACATGGTTAAACTTGTTGAACTCGTAAGGAAGGATCAAATAGAATATAATAATAATAATAAAGACGATAGCGATGAAGACGAAACTGATAAAACCAATATTAATGATAAGGACGACGAATTTGAATTTGAACTTTCGCTATCGGATGGTGGTCATTTCAAATTGTAATGAAGACGAAAACGCCAAAAAATTACACAGATATCAAGAAGGTTTGTGCGTTGTGCAGCCCACACACTGCAATTAGCCGTATCGGATGTTTTAAAACATGAAAAAATTGCACCTACAATAAATGAAGCTAAGGTCGGTATCAAATATATTGGCCGGTGAATTCGTTTTCGAGAACAGCGATCGAGAAGAAATCAGCCACCACCATCTGACGATCGTGGATTTGTCAGTTGGAGTTGCGTGGTCCTCGCAGGGTATGATGGGGTAACGGGAACGCTGCTCGGCTCCGCCTGAACCTAGCCGTTTGGCTGTTATTTATTCTTAGCGTAATAGTTGTGTGCGTTACGAAGCTATGCGTAGACCAATACGAGATGAAGCTATCAAGAAAGTATCAATGTTCTAACCAATAAAGCTCCTGAATTTTTTCGGAGCTAACGCCCACCTATTTTGATGTGTGTTTCTATACTGACAGCTCGGTTTGGCCTACACGCCAGAAGCTTGGCACCATCCCCACCACTTCTGGCTCACTCTTGTTCTGCGAAGGCGGGAGCGAGATGGAACGAGAGCGAGTCAGAAAAAGTTGAGAAAAGGAGCACCGAGGCTGGCGAAGTGTGTGGTGAGAGAATACCCCTCACGAAACTCACCGGCCAATATATCTGGCTTCGACCTTATGTCATGCACTTATGCCCGACCCCGCGATCGCACATTTTTTTAACAGATATTAGCGTTTGCCGAAAAATTGACTACGTAAGTATATATTTTTTCTTAATCGTTTTATTTCTTCACGCTTTTACATAGTTACAATAGAATAAATGTTAAGGTACTATTTTAAAGTTTGTTTATTAAGCGCTCTATTGACATAATTTTTGTTTATACATAAATAATTGAAGGTTATACAGATTATTAAAGTCAAAATGATCGGTCGGGGCTGGTTGATTAATAAAGTTTAAATTGTTATTTTGTTATTCACAATGCGATTTTTATTTTTTGTTTAAAGGGTCTCGCCGGATAAGCATAGAGAAAACAGCCCCACTGAGAAATTTCAGATCTCTACCCCCTTTCGTTAGGGTGATATGGGGATAACAACCCTAAACTTTATACTATATTATAAATATATTATAATTAAAGTTTAAGTTGAAAAAATGTTCAGCTTATTATTAAAATATGAAAGAAATAAATTAATATTTTATAATGAAACAATTCTTGTGACATTGAGTTATTTTATTATCACTGAGATAAGTTACTAATAACATTTTCTTAACTGATTGTATCTACATATACACTCCTCACACAGGCCCGGATTAAGATTTTTGGGGCCCGGGGCTATCAAACCCATGGGGCCCCCCGTGGTTGAACAGGGTGGCGGGTTGGGGAGGGGGGGGGGGGGGGGGTAAAAAAAGATGTTGTACAATTAACTTTTAGTTAAAATGTTTTTTATCTTTAATTTTGCAAATTCTTGTATCAAGTCTTCACAATCGATTGATCTTAATAATTCAGATTCAATCGTTAAACGTGCTAAGGATGATAACCGATCATCTAACATCGTCGCCCTATATATATTCTTTATTCTCTTTAGTACAGAAAATGATCTTTCCGTCTCACAATTTGCGATTGGTGTAGTTACAAATAATCTGTACGCAATGTATATGTTCGGGAAAATATCTATCATGTGTCGATCGACTAAAGAATTGGATGTTATGGAACTCAGACAATATGTTTGACACAACATTTCCAATGAGGACAGAGTGAGCTAATCGCTTAGAACGGGGCTCTCTGGGAAAGTGGGGGCCGGGGCTGCAGGCCCCCCTTCAATCCGGGCCTGTCCTCACATTAATTAGAGGATCACCTCGAGGAGCCGGAAAAATAGGGGAAAGTTCACATGGTTATAACACCGGTAAAAATTGTGGTATCGATGTTTTGAAAATATGGTTTGAAAGCGAGGAATCTCTACTTTCAGATGTTTTTTCTTCTTCAAATTTTAGATGCATTCCTTTTCGGCTAAGTTACAACAATATAGAGAACACTTGGTCAATTTTAAAAAATTTTCATCAAATTTGCGATATTCCACGGCGTGCATGCAATTTTTTACACGTATTCCACTTACGCCACTCGAAAGGGCCCACTTTCCTGTGTAAAAAGAGAGTTATACATTTCTTGTGCGATTTTTGTTGGCCAAGTTATTCAACTTTGAACTAAAAACTGTTTTTGTTTTACTTTAGTTGCTTCTCGCCAGCGAACGAATCATCGTAGAAAGTTCATGAAAAAAGCAATAGAAAGATCAGTCTTTTCTCTTTAAGGCGCATCTTCAACTTTTTCGATTCAGTTCAAATTTCAGTCTCTGATGTCCTTTCCAAAATATGCGTAAAAATTGTACAAATTCCATTTTCTCTTCAACTCGCTGTATCTCCACGAGGGATAACCGGAATATCATTGTCTTAAGCTCATTTTAAAGCGGAGAGTCTGCCGATTCTTTTGAGCTCCACCGGAACCCGCTACGATAATTTCTTACGTGAGGCCTATAAGTTTGATGTTACCGTTTCGGAACAACTTACGCGGTGGTTTCGGCGGTCGCTTGGCTGCCGCACCGCCGGCATTGGCACCACCGATGGCATATCGTGTGGAGGTATGTGTCATATGTGTGTGCACACACAGGAACCTTCGATAGCGGCGGCGCAATGCGCGTATCACACTAGCTGCTGCGTCCGTCGCTCGCGGCTGTCGCTGCCGCTCCGGCCGGCTATTTAACAATCACACACAGGCGGCGGTTGTTGCAGTCAGCAGAAGATGCCGGAACATTACGAAAAACCCTGCGCCGTGATTGCCTGCAGCTGTCGCTGCGGCGTGGGAAAATAGCCCGTCGGGTTTGGCGTATCACACTAGCTGCTGCGTACGTCGCTCGCGACTGCCGCTCCGGCGGGCGTCCGACCAATCAAAGTGAAGCAGTCGACGCTGCGGCCAGGATAGCCAACGGGCTATTTTTCCGAGCCGCAGCGACAGCAGCAGCCAATCAAGGCGCAGGGTTTTCGTGCGGCATTTATTTGAAATTCAAATGTCAGCATTATCCGTCATAATGCTCGGTGCATCAAAATCATGTTTGCGGCCGAACGCAAAATTTAATTTTGACGAGGAGTTAAGGCTGGCACATGAAGTCGAGAAACGCCCAATACTGTGGGACGCTACAAAGAAAATTTATAAGAGATCTGACTTGAAGAACCAAGTTTGGAAAGAGGTGGCCAGATGTATTGGCTTTCAATTTTCAAGTAAGTCGGAAATTTCTTAAATCCTCTCGTTAATTATGAAATCACCTCAGTAAATCCAGATTGTTTGCTTTCATGTTTCTTGTCCCTAACTTACTGTTTTGATTCTGTAGGTAATGATGTATCCACCAGATTCAAAGCTATCAAGGATACATTCATGAAAAATCAGAGAAAAATTGAAGAGAGTAAATCCAAATGCAGCGGTGTAGGGGCAGCCGATATTTATAAACGAAAATGGTGTCTATACACCAGTTTCCTGTTTTTAAAAATGATTTGTGTCCAGGCAGCCTCAACATCCAATATTCCTGCATCTGCCATTGTGGAGTGTGATGATGTGGAGCCTGGTTCTTCAGTGAGTCCATCAACTGAACCTGTTGGAGAATCATTTAGTTCTACTCATCACCACACCGACTCACCGCAACACCTCCTGGGCTGCGGAACGCACGGCTGATCCACAATTGATCGGCCAATCAAAAGTCAACGACACTCGATCGGTCAATCAGAAGTCAACCACAATCGATCAACCAATCAGATTTTTCCACGTTGTCGATCTTCGAGAATGTTCGAGACGACGCGTAACGGAAATGATCATCGACAAAAATTTCAATCTTGTTCATGTAGCGTGATAGGCAAGACGTGTCGTGCGCGATACCGTTTTCAAATTCAACTCGTGAATTCTCAATACTTCTCAACTCTCGCCATCTCAGCATACTGTAGTACTCTCTGTGATCTCACCCTCTCAAACTCAAATCTTTATTCAAGTGAGAATAACGCGGATCGATTGTGGATCGTTGCTGGCGTGCTGTCACGTGGCGGTTCCCTGCGTATCGATTTTCCGTTCAACTTGAATAAGTGCGGTTTGTGCACTATTCACTCACTCACGACTCATTGTATTTACTCATTGCTCACCCTCACTCAACGAGTGATTTTATAATAAAGACACATACATTTAACTCATATACCTGCAGTGTCGTGGTAACCTAACCTCACCGGCATTCACTTACGCTCACCGCGATAAAACTCAGATTCGCGGACAGAACCGGAATTAACTCCTCTGGAGGAGGATAATCTACAGGTGGATTTTTGAATTAAGACATTTCTTAATTACTATCTATTTCGGTTTAAGTCTTAATATAAATTTGGTTCGCAGTTTGAGGACAGCAGTTTGTGGAAACCAAGATCAGGGCCAACATCCCCAAATCTGCTTGTGTCATCGCGCCCAGTTTCAGCCTCCACCCCAATCAGCAAGCGACCAGCTCAGACGGAGGTTGGTCAGCTCAATGTTAAAAGAGGGCAAACTAAAAGGACAAACGCTTACTTAATGGAAGAGGCTGTGAACGTTATGAGGGATATTTCAAAACAGCCCATTGTCCCTCCTCTTGCTGCTCGCCCTGACCATGAGGAAATTTTTGCATCTTTTATAGCGTCTCGACTCCGCAACATGGATGCAGAAAAGAAAAAAGAATGCGAAAATGAAATATTGTCAGTTCTCTTGCAGTATCGATGATGACAATAACAATAAGATAAAAATTAAACATTGGAATCAATTTATTTATTTATTTATTTATCTTGTACATGAAAGATAAATTTCAATTTTGTTGTAGAACCCTGATCATTCTGTCTTGCCATGGGACAGCTCCTACACCATTAACATATGTACACAAACAGTCCCTGAGCTCAAGTGCACCAACAGGATGATGGTTACCCCCTTGGTTAACCAATCCCACAACACCTGTCCCTACATTATTAGCCTGCCGCCACTCCCCCTCTTGTACTGCACCCATCACCACATTCTCATTGTCCACATATTGAGGAGGCGAGTACATAGCACGACCCACAATATCAGTGCGAAGCCAATTGTGCAAAGCACAAGTTGCGAGGATAATGGCTTTGGCATC
The DNA here is from genome assembly GCA_951215215.1 of Andrena trimmerana. NCBI lineage: Eukaryota > Metazoa > Arthropoda > Insecta > Hymenoptera > Andrenidae > Andrena > Andrena trimmerana. Next base: position 74,183,989 of record OX578060.1, read on the forward strand.
TTGAGGATCGTATCGCATTGGAGCTCTGAATATTTGAAATCTAGTCACAATAATACCAAATACATTTTCTGAGCATCTTCTAGCACGTGATAGCCTGAAAATTTTTAAAAATATTAAAATTGACAATCAATCAGTCTCAGAGTAACAGATAATCTTTCGGCAGGAGAAATACTCTTTCTTAAATGAGTATCTCTCTTTCGAATGAGGGGACTGACTTTAGCCAAAAGGTCCTTAAACATAGCAGTTGTCATGCGAAGGCACCTAATCTCCGAAATAGGTAAACACCGATAACAGTGAATTACCATGATGTGGTCACATTATCATTCAAAATGCAATGTATTCTTACCTGCGGTACTTCATAGGATCTTCTAATTGAAGCTCCAGAAAGAGGTTGTGATGAACACCTTACTCTTTCCTACGTGCTACCCAATGCTTTATCCAAACACTACGTTCAGGGCATCGGGAATCATAAAATGCAAAGACCGTCATGAAAAAGGCACTTGCCAATTTTCGTTTTCTCGCATTTTCATAATATGGCACAAGCTGTATGTTTTGCATGTTCATCGCTGACATTTGAATTTCAAATAAATGCCGCACGAAAACCCTGCGCCCTGATTAACTGCTGCTGTCGCTGCGGCTCGGAAAAATAGCCCGTCGGCTATCCTGGCCGCAGCGTCGACTGCTTCACTTTGATTGGTTGCAGCGGCAGCCGCGAGCGACGGATGCAGCAGCTAGTGTGATACGCGCATAACTCGGCTCGCTTTCGGCTGCTACCATCACTTATGTCGACGGGTGGGGATAAGAACAAGAACGCTCGCTTCCGCGGGGACGACCGACAGTGCGACACATTTTGTAGCCTTATATTCCCGAAACGGCGACTTCAAACGTAAAGGCCACAGATAAGAAATTATCGCAGCGGGTTCCGGTGGAGCTCAAAAGAATCGGCAGACTCTCCGCTTTAAAATGAGCTTAAGACAATGATATTCCGGTTATCCCCCGTGGAGATACAGCAAGTTGAACAGAAAAAGCGACTGAACTCCTTCCTTCCGTCAGCAATATAGAGCAAGTAATTGTTAAAGTTACCATGGGTAATTTGATCTATATCTTTGGCGGTGTTTACCTTCCGCCTGGATCACCGCCAGCGCCTTACGTCGCGCTCTGTAATGGTATTGATGAACAGTTAGTAAATGCGGTAGATTTAAATGTCTGCGTTATTGGAGATTTTAATTTGTCTCTTGTCACTTGGCAGTGCGATTCCTCCTCGGCGCTGGTCCCAATCTTGGAGTCAGACTGTGTGGATGACATTCTGTCGTCGTCGGCGTTGGCGGAATGTTGGAACTTTCATAATCTGCTGCAATATAATCTGGTGGGTAATTGCGATGGCAGAATGTTAGACTGGATTTTTGCTAATTTTCCTATACTAAATCTTTCAAATCCGGTGTCCACTTTTCTACCAGTGGACTGCTATCACCCGGTCCTGTCTTTTTCATTAGGTGCCAACAGTGGGGGACCTCAGGCAGGTGCTTCGCTCAAGTATGACTTTTTTAGAGCTGATTATGGTTCCATTATCGCCGCGTTAAATAGAATTGATTGGGACGGCGTCTTGGAGAACTTGTCTGCAGACGAGTCTGTCGGCGTTCTAAATTCGCAATTATTTTATTTAATCGAGTCATATGTACCTAAGTACCGTACGTTTATGTCGTCCTTCCCGAGCTGGTTCTCACGTGAACTAAGGCAGGCTATTAGTAACAAGAAAAGAGCGCACGCTGTCTGGAAGAGCTCTAATCTAGAGTGCAATTTTCATAGTTTTTCGTTTCTCCGCGCGAGGTGTAAGGAGTTGGTAAAAAGAGACTATGCGTCCTATATGGACAGGCTGGAAGGCAATATATCGTGCAATATTAAGGCCTTTTGGGGGCATGTAAATTCCTTGAGGGGGGACACCCTCTTGCCAACAAGTATGCATCTTGGAGACGAGGTTGCGGACTCGGACGTAACAATTGCTAACCTTTTTGCACAACATTTTAAATCGGTTTTTGTTACGCCTTCTCGAGTGGCCCCAGGCCCTATCCCAGATTGTGTGACGGCGGTGCATCTCGCTAACTTGGATATTAGTATCGTGGAGGTTTTCGAGGCTATTAATGATCTCGACCCGAATAAGTCTGCTGGTGATGATGGGTTACCCCCCGTCTTTGTAAAATCCTGCGTTTTTGGTCTTGCCAGAGTGCTTTGGATAATTTTTAATAAGTCATTAATTTCCGGGTCCTTTCCGGCGTTCTGGAAATCGAGTGTTGTGACGCCTGTATTTAAGTCGGGTTCGAAGAGTGACGTTCGTAATTACAGGCCAATTTCACTTCTCAGTTGCTTTCCTAAGATTTTCGAGAAAATAGTCACCAGTAAGCTCTCGGGTCAGATCAGAGGTACTTTTTCGAGTGTGCAACATGGCTTTTTCCCGGGTAGATTCACAGTGACTAACCTGGCAGTTTTTGCGTACTTTGTGTCCTCTGCGTTGGACTTGCGGCAACAGGTGGACGTGGTCTACACCGATTTCAAAAAGGTATTTGATTCGGTGGATCACGGCATCCTGCTGAGAAAATTGGGCACTTTCGGAATTCAGGGAAGCCTGTTTCAGTGGCTTGGTAGTTATTTATCAAATCGTACTCAGGTTATCAAGTTACGTGGTTGCCGATCTCAATCGATCAAGGTCTCATCAGGGGTGCCCCAGGGGTCACATCTGGGGCCATTGCTTTTTTGTATTTTTATAAATGACCTTGCGGAATTATTTCTTTTCGGTACTCCGTTACTTTTTGCGGATGATCTCAAGTTATTCGCCACTGTAATCACTATAGATGATGCCCAAAATCTCCAAGGAGACCTTGACATATTGTTTAATTGGTGCACGGTAAATAGGCTTCCCTTGAACTTGACGAAATGCCAAGTTCTTAGGATTTCCCGGTCACATAGTACATATGAGTTTGCATATTCGTTAGGCCAGACGCGATTGACCTGCATTGAGAGTGTGCGTGACTTGGGGGTGACGTACAATGCAGTCTTCTCCTTCGCGAACCATATCATTGGAGCCAGTAACGCAGCGTCCAGACAGCTGGGTTTTATTATAAGGCACTCGCGTGGTTTTCGGAACCTGAGGACCTTCAAACTGTTGTTTGACGCGCTGGTTAAGCCCCTCCTAGAATACGCGTCGGTGATTTGGTCTCCGCATCAATCTTATCTTATGTTGGCTCTCGAGAGAGTACAACATAGGTTCCTGCGTTTTGCGTCTTTTCGTCTTGGACAGCCTCTCAGCGTTTTTGATCATGATTACGGACCTGTACGGCGTAGGTTTAATGTTCTAACGATGCAGCAGAGACTAGTGCTGGCGGATCTGTCCTTCCTGTTCAGGATTATAAACGGGGACATCGATTGTCCTCGGCTATTGGGGCTAATCAACTTCAGCGCTCTGTCCAGACCGTTGCGCTATACTCCGCTGTTTAGGGTCAAATTTTTTCGTACTAACGTACGCCACTGTGACCCAATCACTAGGGTTTGTATGCGTAGAAGCGAGGTAGCTGACCGAATAAATTTTTTTGGTCCCTCGCTGGAGCTTTTCAAGAGGTCAGTTATCTCGCTTTTCAGTTTATCCATGGCATAGATGTTTCATTTTTTTTTTTTTTTCTTTGTTTTGAGACTGTCTGTACACAAATGTTATAGTATACTATTGTATATATTTTTGTTATGTTTCTATGGGCTTGTCTCGTTAAATGAATAAATAAATAAATAAATAAATAAAAAATGGAATTTGTGCAATTTTTAAGCATATTTTGGAAAGGACCTCAGAGTCCGAAATTTCAACTGAGTAGAAAAATTCGAAGACGCGTCTTTAATAGAAAAGACTGATCTTTGTATTGTTTTCTTCTATTGTTTTCTAACTTGCCCAAAAAAATCGCACCAGAAATTTATAACTCTCTGTTTACATAGGAAAGTGGTCGATTTCAAGTGGTGTAAATGGAATATGTGTAAAAAAATTTACGCACGCCGCGGAACATCGCAAAGTGGAAGAAAATTTTTAAAATTGACCAAGTGTTCTTTATATTACTGTAACTTTACCGAAAAGCAATACATCTAAAATTTGGAAAAAAGCAGCTGAATGTAGAGATTCCTCGCTTTCAAACCATATTTTCAAAATAACCATGTGAACTTGCCCCTATCTTTCGGGCTCCTAGGGGTGATCCTCTAATTAATGTGAGGAATGTAGTCAACCTGTAACGGTATTAGGCGTGGCGTAACGCCCTTTACAAGATTTCAGGATAGGTTCGAGTAGCTGGTGATAAGGAATTAAAATTTCAGAACAATAATTAATCTTAATAGCATTTATTCAAGAAATACTTATATTCATACATGCATGCATAGATTAACGCTTTATGCTTTTAAGAAATTAGGGTAATTAGTTAGGATGCAACGCTAGGTCGTTACAAAAGAATAAAGATGATCGTCTTGTGTTGCGACTCTTGGTCGGTACAAAAGAACGCCCGTTGATCGATCGATTTAGAATAACGTAACTTAAATAATTAATAATGACTTTTAGTCGATCTAGGAGATTGAATATGTTCAAGTTAAGAATTGGTTTTTAGTTGTTTCCTTGTTTCATCAGGGGCAGATATTGTCACCTGGAATAATCTTATTCCCTCGTTGCTCAGGAGTAATATTACTAACCTGAGAATAATTATTAATAGCTTAGCTTCAACAACTAAGAGGCCTACAAGGCGGCTTCCACGGCAGGAACCTCTCGTCAAACCTGGCGACTATGGCCTTAGTTTAGAACGGTCAGCACGACCAAGGGGCCTACCAAGCGGCTTCCATAGATTTAGGTTGGAATCAGCTATTAGCTTTAAATGATTCTTCAAATGTCGGAGTTATGGCCTGAATGGTCATATAAATCTGAATGATTCTCTCTCGGCTATCATGTCCCTATTTATACATATTCGGAGTATTGGGAGTGCACCAATAGGAATGGAGCTCGACTATTACGCATCAGTCATTCTGGGCTCGCATGATCCGTTCTCCAGTCGGTCTACAGAGCAACTGGTTAGTGCGCCGGCGCGTGTGGAAAGCTCGGTTCTCTCTCTCTCTCTCTCTCATCGCTATGCACGCATCGCGGCTCGCGATCCTTGCTCTCGCCGATCCGCCGCTCGACTGAGTATCGCGCATGCGTTCAATTCTCCCACTCCTCGTCACTCAATTCTCTCTTTCATCGCATTCACGTCTCGCGGTACTCTGAACTAATATTAATGTTAACGCTAACACACCTTATAAAAGTAAAATAATAAGAATATAATAAGAATATAAGTATTTAAGTAATTATTAATTATGCTTATTAACGAAAAAAGAAAAGGGCATGTTTGGGGATTTGTTACAACCTACCCCATACTGTAAGTCAACCAACGCCGATCATGGGGTTGGTTGATCAGCATGGAAGGTTTTAGAGAAACATTAAAATACCTTAATTGTTATCACATTAAGTCAACATTAATAATTTAATCAAATAGCGAAATGTATGCCCTATCAAATATACTAATCGGATTAATGATATTTCGCCCACATAATTTATTAAAAATCAAAAACTGAAAAACAGGCCTACCAGCCTCGGTCTTCCCTATTTAAAACTAATTATGTTTCCTCTATATACTGAATGTTTATACCCATAAATGAGCAATTCATACAAGTGACTAATTCAATTTTTAATGATAATAGTTTGCTTTTCAATTTTTCTCCAAGATGTTCACGAAACAAGTTCGCTTTCAGTAAAACTTTATTACAGTCTTCTTGAGATGAAATATTTCAAGTGGAAGTTGATGGAATCATGTTGATAATATTTTGAAACGCTGTATCGTTGATTAGGCTCAAAGGCCGTCAATGTACTGTTACTGAATGTATGCATTCATTTAATACGTCTTGTTTAATACGTTTAATTTTATTATTAGAATTTGCAGATTCTATTTCTTCATTTTTTCGCCTCTGATTGCAAAGCATATCTGAAGTTAAATCAGATGGATGATTGGTAGATAAATGCGTCAACAAATTGGTGCGGTGTTTTCCCTAAAATTACGCTAATATAAGTCATACAATAAGATTCGATTACTTATAAATTTAGACTTCCCTAAATAAAAAAAACATACTGCAACTTCACAACCACACTCATTAATTAAACACATTGATTTATTACGTGTTGAATCATATTTAAAGTATTTATGAACAGCATTTACATTTTTGCGACCCATTTTCTCTATATATATATAGTAACAATAATACTAATAAATAAATAAAACTAATATACTAATAATGTAGTAATAAATGAATAACAATGCTTAATAAGTATACATATATACTTTATTTTTGTTTCCCCTTGGGGATTACAATCCGCCCCATTACACCTCCTCTTACCTCTACATTTGCCTTAAACGTATTCCTTCCATCCATTCCTTGTACCTATTCCTTAACCTATTCCTTACCTCTACACCTTACACCTAGTCCTTATACCTACTCCTTACCTCTATTTCCTTAACCTACTCGTCACTTAACCTATTCGCTCTTATTCTCTCTTATCCTACTCGCCCTCCTGTACCCCGCCCCCTCGCCCGCTCGTCCGCTCTTTTGCTCGTCCGCTCGTCCGCTCGCTCGCTCGCCCGCTCATCCGCTCGCCCGCTCGCTCGCTCCCTCCCCTCTGCCACGCATTCCACCCACTCCTCCCTTCCTTACCCTTTGACCCCCGCTTCCGCACGCCACCGCTCACTCTCATTCCTTCGTCCATTACTCCCATATTCCTCCTTCCCCTCTCCTATTCTCCACTCTCCTCATCCACACTTCCCCTCCTCCCTCGTCATCCATTACTTTCCTCACTCTCTCCTACCACCCCCCCTCCTCCCAGCCCATGCACACCTCCCACACATGCTCCCATATTTCCTCTCTCCATCCACATATCCTACATTTCCTCTTTTCCTCCTCCTCCCAATACCTCCCTCCCCTCATCTCATTCCCCAATCTAAACCTCGCCACCCTTTGCCACCTGCTCTCCCCCATCCCTCCTTCAGGTACCCTGGTACTCCCACCCCCTTCACCACCTTATACCACCTGTTATATTTCGAGTCTCTTATCCTTTCCCACCTCTCCTCCTCCTGCATTCTTCTCTCCGTACCCACCAACTCTCCCCTCAGCTCCCCTCTTCCCCTTATTTCTTCTATCCCCTTTATTGTCCATCCGCTCCCTTCGCAGTATTCCTTCCTTTCCTCCTCCCCTCCCCCCCTGTGCTTTTCCCCCTCCTTGCCTTCCCTTTAATCTCCTCCCAACACCTCCTTGCCAGCTTCCCCCCACCCCCTTCCTCCAGCTTCCTTTCGTACCCCCATGCCCTCATCCCCGCCTTCCCTCGCCCCATCTCCTCTGCAGCTCCTCCCTTATCATATACCCTCGAGTGTATCTCTCCACTCCCAGCACCCATCTCAGGTACCTTTCCTCCAGTTTCTCCACTCTGCCCCTTCCCTTCCATCCCCAAATCTCCACTCCATAACTCACCGTAGCCCACACTAACTTGTCGTATAACCATACCCTCCTCCCGCAATCCTTCCCAAACCTCCTCTTTCCTACCCCCACACCTATCCCATTACCGCTGCCCCCTTCCTCACTCTCTCCTCTATGTGTGCCTCCTGCCCCCCATTCCTCATCAACACATACCCCAAATATTTTAATTTTTCACCTCCACCACCTTTCCCTTCCACCTCCACGTCACCTTCTTCCATCTCCCCCCCCCCCCCATTTTCTACACCTCATTATCTTCGTCTTTCCCACATTCAACTGTAATCCTTTCCTATCCAGGTACCTTTCCAATTTTCCATCATCCCCCTCATTCCTTCTTCCTCTTCCGCCAGCACCGCGATATCGTCCGCGTACGCCATCGTATATATTTTCTTCCCCCCACCTTCACCCCCCCCCCCCACCCTCCTTTCTCCATCTCTTCATCTATATCCGCCAGCAATATCGTGAACAGGCTCGGACTCAGTGGGCACCCCTGCCTCACCCCCTTGCCGTCCAAAAATCCTTTCCCTCCTCTTCCCCCACCCTCACTCTGCATATCGTCTCTCCTACCACTTCCTCACACCTCCTCACCAGCCCCTCCCTCACTCCTCTCTCCCTCATTGCCCTCACCAGCACACCCTGTCGACCGAATCGAAAGCCGCCTTCATGTCCACAAACATCAATATAAGCCTCCCTCCTTTTCTCTCCATCTGCCTGTTAATCAAGTAGTTCATAACATACACACTATCCACGCATCCCACCCCCCTCCTAAAACCCGCCTGACTCGGTGGCAAAATACCCTTTTCCTCCACCTCCTTCCTCAGTCTCTCCGCTAACACCGACGCATACACCTTGTATGCTGTTTGCGTCAGTGTTACCCCTCTGTACTCATCCACCCTTTTTCCTACCCCTTTTTTAACCACCGGCATCACTATTCCTACCTTCCACTCTTCCGGCCATCCATCCCCTTTCCATACCCTATTACATACCTCCCACAACCATTCCTCCACCTCCTCCCCACCGTACTTCCATACCTCATTCGGTATTCCGTCCCCTCCCATCGCCTTTCCGTCTTTCAATCCCCTCAGCACCCTTCTTATCTCCTCTTTCTCTATATCTCCCTCCTCATCATCTCCCCTCATTCCTTCTACGCCCCTTCTTACCCTCCACTCCACTCCCCCCAGTAACTCCCTAAAATACTCTTCCCACTCCTCCAACTTTATCTCTTCATTTACCCCTCTTCTCTTCTTCCTTTCTCTATTTACCACTTTCCATACTTGTCCCTCATTCCTTACCCCCTCCAGCTCCTTCTCCCATCCTTCCACCTCCTTTTTCTTCTTCTCCTCGCACAGCTTCCTATACTCCTTTCTTCTCTCTGCATACATTTTCCCATCCCCTCCTTCCCATCTCCACCTTCTCAGCTCTTTCCTCACCCTCCCTTTCTTCTCTCTACACTCCATATCCCACCATCCCCCTTTCTTTCCCCTTCTTTCCCCATTCCCTACTTTCCCCATTGCCCCTTTTACTTTTTTCTTCAGCTCCGCCCATTCTTCCTCTATTCCTCTCTCTCTCTCTCACCTCTCTTTTTCAAAACTTCTCCACGAATGCCTCCTTGCCTTCCACTGTCCATTTTCCTCTCCACTCTCTCCTTGCCCCCCTTTCTTCAACCCTTTCTCCTGATCCCCCTCTTCCCCCCTCAGCCAGACTTTTACCGGGTGATGGTCCGAGTCTATTCTCTCCCCTACCTCCATCCTTTCTACCCCCTCCCTCATTTCTTCATTCCCCAAAACGTAATCTATCACCGAGTTTCCCTTCCCCCTGTGTACGTCCATTCACCCTCCTCGTCCCCCTCTTCGTTTCCATTAAGGATTCCCCACCCCCTCTCCCCCAAGTACCTGTATAGCCTCCTCCCCTCTCCTTTCACCACCTTATTCTTCGACCTCCTGCTTCCCATTTCTCCTCCCCCCTCCTCCACCTCTTCTCCCATCCTTCTCCCTTCCTCTCCTGTCCTTGCATTAAAGTCCCCCCCCAATCACCACCCTCACTCCCTCTTCTTACTCCTCTGTCCACCGCTCCAGTTCCCCCAACTTCCTTTGTAAGTCCTTGTTAACATACACCCCTACCACTCTCCACCCCCCCCAATTTCACCTTCCTCATCAATATCCCTTCACTTTCCTTTTCCTCTCCCTGCCCTACTTCCAATTCCTTTCTCACACCCATTATCATCCCTCCCATCGCCCTTCCCTTTTTACTCTCCCTCCTGGCCCATTGTTTTTCCCACATATATCCCTTCGGTATTCTCACCCTTACGTACTCCCACTCCCTTTCCAACAATGCTTAATAAGTAATAACTTTGAAAAATCTTTCTGCCACTTTTGCTAGTATCTATGTAATAGCTCAAAGCTCGCGCACCAGACTGACGAATATCTACTATGTCTTGTTCACCGATGTCAGGAAAAGCCTTTATTTGTTTACATTGCACTTCTCTCTCACGAAACGTCGCGTCGCAACATACATTCGTAGCGTACCAAAATAATGGACGGGGTTATAAAGAGGGACAGAGAACTACATAAGAGCCACACACTAAAAGAATAGTAAGGAATACGCTACGTGGACGAATCCCGATTCTACGTGTCCCGATTCGTAGCTTCATTATAGCGTGGCCGCAGAAGAATGAAAATAATACAACGTTTCCCTTCCGAATTCCGGCAATCGCAATATCTCTTTCTTCTTCACTTGCAAACCCATTCTATATGTAATTTTATGAGTAGCTTCAGTATTATAGCAATATCAATATCATGTACAATCATTTTGCTATGTTAATTTTAGACCCTTGTCTAATAATATTTTGAAAACTGTAATAAAATCCGAAAACCGAAAAAATTACCGGTAAATATAGGTAAATTAACTATTATTCGCATATACCGGTATGATGTCATAACGGTATTTGCGTATTTCGGTTTCTATGAAGGTTTTGAAGATGAAACTGAAAAATACCGGTATCATACCGGTATCTGTATTTTCAGTTTCAGTAGAAGTCACTGCCAGTAGAGCGCTACGCAATTTACATATTCGCGTCGGTACGCAACTTAATATATCATGAAAGAATGTAACACTATTTATTATAAGGAACAAAAGGAAATAAACGACGGTGAAACATACCAAAGTTGTGCACAGAATGGAACTTTCTCGGTGTAAAAAAACGCTGGTGCCTGTTAAAGTATTCATTGTACAAAGTCTCTAGCATCAAGTGCACAAACTAACTAATTTCCTGTAGAATGATTCAAACTATAATTTGAAAATCAGATAAAAGTGGTTACACGAATTTATTTTATTGTTAGTGATATTTAGATTTAGGATTGTGTTTGAGAATCAATTAGTTCACCGTAGCGCCGCACCCAAACTTGGCGCAGCACCTACTGGGCAGCAGGCGCACGGCTGATCGACGATCGATCTTCGATCGATACTCACCGTCTGGCATTGAGCCAATCAACATTCACCACGTCTTCTCGATCAACCAATCAGCGTCCACCTCATCACCGTTCGATTCTCGAGCCTTTTGAAAAGGACGCGTACCAATTTTCATCCATCTTGTGCATTCACTCTTGTTCTTGTCGGGTAGAGAGAAAGTCGTGTCGCGTGTCGTAGCAATTTTCTACTTTAAAGATTTGAATATCATTCTTTGTGCTCACCCATTAACTCAAAAATCATTGCAGCTCATCCAGCTCACTCTCATTCAATCATATTGATGTTCATAAGACATTATTGTGCATAGCGTAATAGTAAATCGGCGAGCTCACGTGCTCACCATGTGCCGCGTGTCGTGCATCGTGTATTATTTGGCGGTGTTAGGAACTATTCCATTCCCAAACAAATACGATTTCTCCAACTACCAATATATTAAAGATCGATGGATTTGCCACGGAACGAGCTACACGTCCATTCGAATAAAAGCATTTTCATTTTAAAAAACCAAAGATTAACTTAAAATTTCGAAGGTACGTCCACCTAAGGTCGGTATCATATATATTGGCCGGTGAGTTTCGTGAGGGGTATTCTCCCACCACACAGTTTGCCTGCCTCGGTGCTCCTTTTCTCAACGTTTTCTGACTCGCTCTCGTTCCATCTCGCTCTCGCCTTCGCAGAACAAGAGTGAGCCAGAAATTGTGGGGATAGTGCCAAGCTTCTGGGGTGTAGACCAAACCGAGCTGTCAGCGTAGAAATACACACATCAGAATAGGTGTGCGTTAGCTACGAAAAAATTGAGAAGCTTTATTGGTTAGAACATTGATACTTTCTCGATAGCTTCATCTCGTATTGGTCTACGCATAGCTTCGTAACGCACACAACTATTATGCTAAGAATAAATAACAGCCAAACGGCTAGGTTCAGGCGGAGCCGAGCAGCGTTCCCGTTACCCCACCATAGCCTGGGAGGACCACGCAACTCCAACTGACAAATCCACGATCGTCAGATGGTGGTGGCTGATTTCTCCTCGATCGCTGTTCCCGAAAACGAGTTCACCGACCAATATATTTGATACCGACCTTAGATAAGATTTGTGACTATCACAAGATGTCCTCCTTGAAACAAATTAAATTGTACTTGCAACAATTTTTTAATAACGAATAGTTTATCAAATGGGGCTCCCTCTATAATAGCGACGGCCAGGTGGGCTATTAAGGAGCCCGACCTCCATGATGTTTACCAGAGTCTCGCGGAAGGGGAGCTCGAAAGCCAACGTTAGCGTAGGAGTGCAACGGATAGGGAAAACTATAATAGTGTGCGGTGCAGGCTCCTACCTGTAGGATAGGCTTGAATCACTGTGATTCTTAGGGGCCCGAGTGTTCGGTGTCACTGGGGTTCGCTGTCACTTATTTCAGCCAATGGGTACGAGCCTACACCGCACACTACTACTTACACTCTTACAGTTTCCTCTATTCGTTGCAATACCTACACCCGCGCTATCATTGGCTTCGAACTCCCCTTCCGCGCGGCTCTGGAAAACACTATGGAAGTCGGGCTCGTTAATGGCCCAACAGGGCCTCCCTGCTGTATACGGAAATTAATAATTGTATTTGTTGAGCGTTACCTCAACCAGCTCACCAAGGACGCACAAGGATGCCTTGTCCTTTTCGACCACCACATCTGTTAGACATTCGATCTGTCAGTCCGCGCCTCATAGACTTGATACAAGGGCTGTAAACACTTAGCGTCACGGTACTTGTGAAAATTCAGGCGATCTACCTGCGTCACGGTCAAAGGGTCTCCAGACAGCCGCGATAATAAACAGATGGCCGCGCGACCAACAGCTCATGGGGCTGATTTATTTGTTAAGGTTTCCCTTCCCTTTGCGTTTTTCACGAACCATTTCTACACCGCGATTCACCAATAGTTTAGTTTCGACCACTTCTTCTTTTCTAAGACACACCCTTTAAGGGAGGATCTCTAGTCTTCCTGCGTGAAGTCAGGCTCCTCCGCGTCAGAAACCAACAAACCGCCAAGCGTATTCAATCGACACCACTTTTCTGTACAATGCTGTCTCACATACAATAATGCATACTTATTGTTATTTGTTAATCGGGTGTCTCAGTTTATTAAAGGACACACCTTTCAGTAACGTTTTAATCCAGTGAACTTTTGTGACTGTAAGACGTCGCAAGAGTAAGTGACATTGCGTTGAGGAGATTTACGACCTCCATCAAAATCGACGCATTGCTCGCTACAGTATTAATATTACACAACCAATTCTCTTTATTTATCATATAGTTATGTTATTGAATTGTCATGTTCAATGTATTTTAATCACACTTGGCGGGGGGGGGGGGCCTACCCAATATGGTCAAAACAACACGTTTCTTGGGGAATTTTTACTAGAAAAACGGATACACTTTTATTATTAAACAACTGTCTATTGTAAAGAGTACATCTTAAGGATAATTCTGTATTTTTTGTGTTAAAAAATATTGAATGATTTGCATATTATAGGCGATGTCCGAGACGTTCTTTATTTTTAGGCGTTTTGCGGTGACAATCGAAGCTCGGTGCAGAATCATCTGAAATCGAAAATTCGATTTATTTTTTAGATAATATGTGAAATTATCTAGCATCTGTCGAGTCCGGATTCTGAAAAATTATTTTGAGACTAAATGGCTGCGGTGCAAAGTTGAAATATCGATATTTAGCAAAAAATCGCTCGTTTTTCACGTGTAAAGAAATTTAGAAAAAAAACAAGGAAACAGTCCTGATAGCGCTTAGATTATTAACCCTAAAATAAGCCTGCAAAGGCACAAGTAAATCGGTTCTTTAAATTTTGAGTTATGTTAGTCACAGTCTTTGAAAACATGATTTTGAGGAAGACGCCTTTAAAGTGTTGTGTCTAGTTTACACCTAAATAGAGAATTATTTTTTTGACTTACTGAGTCATCGATTCCTGGTGCATATAATAATCCTTCTGCATCAGTTGCCGCTTCCAAAACTTCAATTGCTCCTGTCTACGACGCTGCCTCGCTTTTTTCTTGTTTCTGTCGTCATGCTGGCTCCGAGCGCTACATCGAGGAACTTTCTTACACGTGTATAACTTTGTCATTTTTGGTCGGAGTAACTTGACACCTTCAGGGAATATTTTGAAAATGTACTTCTAGAAAACATGCAAATCGAAACATCGGGTTTTCGAAAAATTCTGTGTAGGCGCCCCCCTTAATAGATGCAAAGAAATTGTAAAAGTCATCTGATCTTTTTACAACATTATACTAATACAATGAATTTATTATTTTTGCAGTTTACAATACCAGGATGTAAGAGAAATATGCAACCAGAAATTTATGTGACTATAATAGCTCATACACCATTTTTCACAAGGCCTGCACAGCAAGTTTTAGTACAGGGTTGGCTAGTAACTGCGAATAATGTTGATCAACTTACAAATTTTATAGAAAAACAGCTTAATATATTAGAAGAGAAAGTAGCGTCTGTTACTGCTGTAGCTAATCAACAGCTAGAAAATTTAAGAGCTGAAAGTGAACGTTTGGTGGGTGGCCTGTTCGAAGAAAACAATACTTATTTAAATAAAAGTAGCAGTAATTATGCTGCGAATCTTTCGATAATTTCACCTGAATCAAGTTTTGTGAATATGTTGAGATACGGAATGTTAGCACTTACGCTATTGCCGGAACACAGCTGCGCACGTAAGTTTCATATATATATATATTCGAACACGTATTAAACTAACAAATGCAAAATATATTATTAACCACGAGTGTTTTCCAAGTATAACGTTGATTTTGTAACTAGTTTTTGCATAGTGACAGAGTTTGCAATATGGAATCTAATAACATATCTTAAAATTTGAATATCTCGTAATCTATTGATTTTTGAACACATGTACTCTAATACAGTAGTCCCCAAATGAGCTGATAATTTTTGGCCCGGTTAAGTTGACCAGCGTTGTTTGAAGGGGGAAAATGGCCGCGTAGAGCCAAATGGTGACGTAGTAGCCCCTACAGCACACTTTGTTGCAGGAATGTCTCAGTTACGTTGCGGTTTAACATTTGGAACATTGCACGGAATGTTGCCGAAACGTTACAAGTAAATTGTTTTGTCCGCCTCTGTGCAACATTGCAGGAGATATTTCTGCAACACCGCTTCGGGATTTTACAGCAATGGTCCCGCAACGTTTCGGGCAGTAGGGTAAAAAATAAAAATAACGGTATTTTATATACATATACATATATACATATATGTATATAAACTACCGTTATTTTATATATATATATTTATATATATATATTTATTTTTTATTTTTATTTATATATATATATATATATATACCGGACGTGTCTGTGAGGGGGCTCGAAGACATGAATGTGTGCAGAATCATAGTAGTATAACGCCCGTGTATCTTTATTTCATTGAAAACTCTTTTACCCCAGGGAGATTCGAACCCGCGACCTGTAGGACCGTAGACGAACACTTTTTTATTGTAAGTGTTTATTGAAAGTTTGGATAACACTCTGTTATGTTTGAAAGGTGTCACAAAAACATACGAAAAAAGGCACAATCATTTACTTATAATTATGGTATCTGAATGTTCGGGCGCAGTCGAATCTCCCAGATATACGCTAGTATGGCGCTTTCCATTTAATTGCACTGTTCCTTTCTGTGGGGGAACAAAAGTATTTATGTATTTAATCAGACAGGGCTCGTCTGACGAGCATGTTCGTGGGAAAAAATACAAATCTGTACAAAAAAAAAACCCGAGACAGTCTTAACGAATGGCTTACAGACTAATGCTTACAAACTAAAGGTGGGCTATTTACAATGGGACCAAAGTGGGTCGTTATATTTGGGATCAGCTCGACCATTTGCGTTTACTGGTAGGAAAAAACGCGCAAGTTATGTGTTATATGATATACATGTGAGAGAAGACACTCTGACTGAGCCCGGTAATGGGTCAAGCCTGTGAGGCTACGCATTATTACCAGCAGTCCTACGCATTCGTAGCTCAGTTAGGTGAGCGCAGTTATCCGAGAGCCACCAGTATTTATCAGAATTAAGTCTATGGAAGTCTGTGCTATCACACTGTGGTAGAGCGGCGGAGAACCTGAAGCTGCCACTGTCCAAATAGTAGCTGTTCCGGTCAAGCGCAATCTTTTTATATACTTTATTGCGCCTCCAAAGGTATAGCACCGGGGTGTTGGTGTCGTTTTGAATGAGCCCTTGCTGGTCGCAGTAAATAAAAGCGGGGTGTTCCGGGGTGTATCCCGTAGCTAGTTTTTTTTTAGATATGTCATCGCTTTTCCTGATACATGATTGGATAATAGCATTGTCTATGCTGCAGATTTTTCTGAAATATTCTCTGGTGGTTCTATTTATGAATGAATCGATCCTAGAGATTTCTGCTTTGTTGTAAATAGTTTGGTTTTTTACGTAGTGCTTCCAGTCGGAGTATTAGGATCTGTATAGGCTCAAGCATGCTCTTAGGCAGGACCGCTACAGGCTTCTCAGCGTCTCCATCACGGTGTGGTTACAGTTCCACCAGATTGGCGCTGCATAGGCAATGATAGTGCGGATAAGTAGCATTTACAGAATGACATTTGCTCTTACGGACAAGAGTTTGTTATGGAACAGACAGCCATTGATTTTAAATGCCCGGCGTGCCTTTTCGACTTGCGTGTCGATGTGTTTATTGCCTAAAAAGGGGTTTATACCGCTTTTTGTGGGGTCTGTTTACTCTAGTGTCGGAGCCCGGGACGACTGTCGAGATCTGGTAGGCCCCGCTACCGGCCTTGACTCTAGAAGAAAGGTTAATTAGTGGTTTTCTAATCAGTATCGTTTCACATTTGGACGGATTCAGCCTCAGATTGCATGTCGCGTCGTAATTATTTGTTTTGCCCACTACGGCTTCCAGCTCGGCGCGGACGCGTTCTACAAAAGTTCTACAAAAAATAGACTATTTGTCTATATTTAACAAAAATTGTAAAAGTACACGTATTTTAGTAACACACAATTGAGCGTACACCTTCTTAAAATACTATTTACAAACTTATACTATATCGTTTCATTTATTAATATTTACTTCGTCACATATCCCCTGGGATCAATTACGGCTTATAAGCGACGTGGTATACAGGGTGTTCCAAAAATGCTGCGGTTCCTTAAAGGTGGTCATTCGGGGGGTGATTGCAAACAACTTTTGCCTTTGCGAAAATGCTCTCCGAGGTTTCGTTAACGAGATAATAATAAACAGTACCGACCAATCAGAGCGCGAGTCTGATGGCCGAGTTCCCGCGCCAGCGTGGAAAGTTGTATATATTGTTAGTGGTTTTTGAGGTCGCCGATTCCGAATACGGCGATTTGCGCCGTATAGTCTATGTATGTCATAAACCATAGTTTTCAGTCTCTTAGGGCGGTATTCATAAACGTGTCTTAAGATTAAGCAAATGCTTAAGCATTCGGCATCCTTTACTAACCCTAGTAGCTAAGGTCGGTATCAAATATATTGGCTGGTGAGTTTCGTTTCGCGAGCAGCGATCGAGGAGAAATCAGCCACCACCATCTGACGATCGTGGATTTGTCAGTTGGAGTTGCGTGGCCCTCGCAGGGTATGGTGGGGTCACGGGAACGCTGCTCGGCTCCGCCTGAACCTAGCCGTTTTGCTGTTATTTATTCTTAGCGTAATAGTTGTGTGCGTTACGAAGCTATGCGTAGACCAATACGAGATGAAGTTAACGAGAAAGTATGAATGTTCTGACCAATAAAGCTCCTGAATTTTTTCGTAGTTAACGCACACCTATTCTGATGTGTGTATTTCTACGTTGACAGCTCGGTTTGGCCTACACCCCAGAAGCTTGGCACTATCCCCACCACTTCTGGCTCGCTCTTGTTCTGCGAAGGCGAGAGCGAGATGGAACGAGAGCGAGTCAGAATACGTTGAGAAAAGGAGCACCGAGGCAGGCAAACTGTGTGGTGGGAGAATACCCCTCACGAAACTCAACGGCCAATATACAGGGTGTAAACAGTATACGTAGCAATATTTTAGGGGGTGGTAGGGGAGGTCCAATGAAACATAAAAGTCCTATGACATAATGTCCGATCGGTCTCCATTTTACAGTAATAATGCCTCAAAGTTAACATGTCTATATGCTAAACTAATAGTCGCAGGATTCCATAATTTTGCACATACATTGGAGACCACCAGTAGAGTAAAATGGTCTGAATACATTTTGTTGTATCTCGTATAGTTTAGCTGTTATAAAGGTTTAAACATCGGAGATGTTTGTGGAAAAGATCGTCGCTACACGCACACAGATGAGCCGTAGCACAAAGACCGCCCGTTGTGAGCTGTTCAAGATGACCCAGTAACTAAGTAACTTTGGGCCCCTTACAGTAGCGGTCCCATTGAGGATCTGTTTGCAATAGCGGAGGCAGTTAGGGTCGTCAGCTAGAAGATAAGAAACAAGTGAACGAAAACTCTACACGTGTTCTTAGGTCAGGCGCGCAGTGGTGGCAATTTATTGCGTGACAGTTTTGATGCTAACGAAAAATGCATTGATTTACATGGAACTAAACTCCTTTGACGACGTGACTGCAAAACGTGTTGTTTTTTTTCCAGAAAGTGATAAAACTGTTTCTTTCCTTTTAGTGTGATTAAACTGTCACGCAACAAGCTACTGTCAATGCGTGGCTACTCTGACCTGAATGTGTAGTAAAGAAATACAAATTTCGCTACCTACATTTATTTACAAAAGATGCTCGAAATGGTTGCCGTTTGCATCCAGACACGCCTGACACCGACGCAACCAATTGTCGCGAACGCGGGCGAATATTCCAGGCTGCTCGCGTATAACGTTACCAGCATGAAATACTCTACCTCGCAATTCCTCTAAGGTTTCAAATTCGGTGTCGGTGTATACTAACGATTTCATGTGGCCCCATACGTAAAAATCCATTGGATTTAAATCTGGGCTTCTTGGCGGCCACGCAACCGCACCATTCCGTGCAATTACACGATTCCCCCATATTCGTTGTATAGCTGGAATAGCTCTTCCCATATGGACTGGGGCGCCGTCGTGAAGAAGCCACATATTTCTTCGGGTGGCCAGGCAAACATCTTCTAGCAGAAGTGGCAAATCGCGTCGAAGAAATCTGGCATATTTTGCGCTATTTAGACGCGCCGGCAAAATATGCGGTCCGAGGAGATGATCGCCTACTACCCCAGCCCATATGTTTAGCCTCAGCTCGTGCTGGAAGTGCCCCGTCACAATATTATGGGGATTCATGGGTTCCCATGCGTGGGAATTGTGGAAATTAAATATTCCAGAACGTGTGAACGTTGACTCATCTGCTGCGAGTACGATCGTCGGAAACTGGTCATCTTCTCCCACTCTATCGAGGAACCACCGGCAGAAAGTCCGCCGTCTCTCAAAATCCCCTGGTAATAAATTTTGCACCCGTTGCGAGTGATAAGGGTATAAGCCTGTGGGATTTTGGAATAATAATTCTTTAATTAGTGGTAGTTGGTGTTATTAATGAAATATGCGAAAATAAAAGATAAAATAAAAAGTATCTAATCATTAGTCGATAGCCAGGATAACGTCAGTGACTCAGATATTAAAGGCATCCCCCGGTTAAATCGCGCGAAAACATAGGTGACTTTTATGATATTTTGTAGAAAATGGTATACAATGTATGAGTCTGAAACTTTTTGCACTTTATTCTCCTACAAATCAGAGTTGGGCAAAATGTAATGTAATTACAAATTACGATTGAAATGTAATTGTGTAATTCAATTACAGATTACTTTCTGTAATCGTTAATTTAGTTGACCACAATTACAATTGTAATGTGTAATTAAGGAATATCTTTGGTTTTTTTAATTTGGATGATCCTGTCGAAAGCAGAGTTGAGTATAATCAATTACAAGTGTAATTACTTTCATTACAATTACAGAGTAATTCCGATTAAAATGTAATAGGAATTAGATGTAATTGTCCTGCACACTTACAATTGTAATTGTAATTGTAATTGTAATTGTAATTGTAATTGTAATTGTAAGTGTGCAGGACAATTACATCTAATTGCTATTACTTTTTAATCGGAATTACTCTGTAATTGTAATGAAAGTAATTACACTTGTAATTGATTATACTCAACTCTGCTTTAGACAGGATCATCCAAATTAAAAAAACCAAAGATATTCCTTAATTACACATGTGTGGTTATCGCGTTATCTTCGGGGAGTGTTAAGAAACAACTGGGCGATGATGGCTAAATGGTTAAACGGTAGAGTCCCCGAAACATGGGGTTTTCTCACACAAAAATGTTTCTTAAAAAAAATTGACTGTATGAAAATTTGCAATACAGGGTAGCACGGAAGCCAATGTAAGTACGAGTAGAATCCTATTGAGTGAGCGCCCTATTTTCCATGCGTTTATTCGTTTAAAACAACGCACGCCGCTCACGCACACACGCACACGCACAAACATACACCTATTTTAAGGGCGTCACACTGTTAATCCCCCTGAACTGCATGTAAAATCTTTGCCGTCAGGAATTTCGTTCTAAAATTTTACCTGATCATTCTTGAGATGTTGTGGAATGAAAATATGCAAAAAAATGGATTTTTTCACCGGGGGGTGCACTTAATAAAAATTTGGCGATACATTTAGTGAAGAATTTACAGCTACAATGAAATGTGAATTTAAAGTAAGAATAGGTAAATTTATAAAGAAATGTCACTTTATACAACTAAACTCCTACAAACCTTCATCACGCAATGTGCGATGGACATACGTATGGGAGAGTCCCATTTCTCGAGCAATACTCCTCGTACTGCGGGCAGAGTTATTATGAATATGTTCAAGGATTTCAACTTCCCTGTCGATATTCCTTCTTGGCCCTCTTCCTTCGATGCGAGGGAAAAAGGAACCCGTAGTGTGCAATGTTTCACATAAATTGACGATAAACTGCCGGGATGGTTGTCGCAGATGAGGATACCGTTCCGCGTATAATTGCTTCGCACGTAATGCGCTGCAGTCAGCCTCCCCATACATGATAATCATGTTAAACATTTCGTTGCACGAATACCCCGCATTGGTCTGCATGCTTGATAAAATCACTTCCACACTTTTTCACTTAAAAATAGTTCGCGAGCACGTGTCGCACGATCAGCGATTTCGCACGGATGGTGTCACCAAAATGGAAACGTCTTGTTAGGTTTCGGAGACCGAGTGTGGTGACTGTTATGTCTTGACTGAGTTTTCTGCGTTTTCCATGGCCAAAGAAAACACAAACGTGGAACTGGGTGGTAGAGGCAGTGATTTGCAGAACCAATCAGGGTTGACGAAGGACTTCGTGTGAACCCTGATTGGCAGTGCGGCGGCGGATACCTGCTAGCGGAAGTATCTTTTTCTGTCAGGCGAAAAACACGGACATCCGGATTGCACGTAAAGGGCTGGTAGTCTTGCGACTCCATAGACCGTTCAGCGCGAGCGGCCAGAGTCGCGTACCCGACCTTAGAGTCCCTTAAAACGGTCAGGCCTTTATGATCTTATGACTTACCTCAATCGAAGCGGATTACAGGTCGGCCTGGCCATGCAATGCACATGTGCGGACTTCTGAGGTGGTTTACAAGGGGGAATGAAATACTGTTATTAGTGCATTTCCTGGTTGACGGAAATACCGATTCACAACTAAACGCAGCGCTGAACAAAATACTTCGAATCAGGGAACCTCTTGTAGTCCGTATGAAATTAGAAAGGCCATTTACCATAGAATAAACTTTAAATCTCTAGTTTAGTGAATAATTTGTCTATCTTTGTCGGGACAGTTGGAGAGGGGGAGGGGCAAAACGTTTTGTGCAGGGACACAGGAAGAAAAAGGGTAGTCACTGCACATGACTCCACCTACGCCGTCTTCCCTTCAAATTGGAGACGGATCCTTTATCTCTCGAGTATAAACACACGCTCGAATTCCAAAACAGAAGCACGAGTTGACGTATTCCGTGCGAGAGAAGGTGGACCTAGGGGAGGAGATATTGCTGTGAGAAGCAGAAACTTCGCATTCTGCAGGAATGCAGATCCGAGTTGTTACAACATAATCTCTTCCCTACGTCTCGCCCATTCTCGCATTGAATACATCAGCGCGTGCTTTTGTTGTGAATTTTGAGCACGTGTTTATACTCGCAAGATAAGGGATCCGTCTTTAATTTGAAGGGAGGACGAAGCAAGCGGCACCACCAATCAATCACGGCAAGAACGCTAGCTTCTTTCCGGAAGATATGAACATTAATACTGTCGACAATCAAGAACGTGGCGCGGTCTTTAAAAATTTTAGACATTCCTCGGCCTGAGTTAATCGGTATATTGCTGTATCGATGGGTAGTACATGCGATGACTTCGGACCCGCATGTACCGTTGTCGTTCGCCGACTCGTGGGGCAATACGGTTATAAACCGTGACCCTGACGAACCGCTTAATTATTTTTCGAAACACCAATATAGCAATAAAAAAGTATTATTCACCATCAATACCTACGCCTCGCGTTCGGACACAGGAAAAAATGGGTTATTATCGCCGGAAATAAGTCATAGCCTGCGTTAAATTTAAAAACAAAAAATCACCAATAAACTAACTAAAACTCACCCTTTCAGAAATTCACCTGCAGCTTGAAAACCTGCGTCACTAGGTCACTGAACTGATCCTGGTCAGCGACGGATGCGTCCAGGGCACAGCTGGTCCCAGGTATGCGACACCACCCAAAGTAAAAGGGTCGCAATGTCAAGTGCGATCGGGTTAATGTAGATACGGAATATTCACTTCACTGCACGGTTACTAACACTGATCACCTAATTTATTGTCCCACCAGGACAAGATGTTTTATGTAAAAAGAAGCCATTACATTTTCCAGACACACGTGCTTTGCAGAAGTGCAACGAACGAACCATCCTACACTTTCACAAAAGCCCGCGCTCCCTTCTTTTACTGCCAATGTACCCATTGCTTCGAGGTAGGCAGCAGACACCACGTGTTTCGGTTCGAAAGGGTCCGAAGAGAAGAGAAACTGAAAGTCTTCGAGTTGCTATAAAGAAAAAAATCCTGTTTCCTGTTTCCCTTTTCCGATATCCCGAGTTCACGTCTGCTACGAGGCGGAACCAACTATGTCATAAATTACCGAAAACTGTAGGAAATCGTTCTCTACCGCCGACTCGTGGGACAATACGATCATAAACCGCGACCCTGGCGAAGCGCGTGTTTATACTCGAGAGATAAGGGGTCGGTCTTTAATTTGAAGGTAGGACGAAGCAGGCGGGACTTTGCGCAAGTCAGCGAACTAAATGGTCTCCTTCTTCCTGTGTCTCTTCGCGAGCCGTATTGATGTTGAATAATACTTTTTAATTGCTAGTTCCCAAAAATTAATCAGCCTGATGGGCCAGAGCATTTCGCCAGGGTCGCGGTTTATGATCGTATTGTCCCACGAGTCGGCGGTAGAGAACGATTTCCTACAGTTTTCGGTAATTTATGACATAGTTGGTTCCGCCTCGTAGCAGACGTGAACTCGGTGTTCCGTCTTACCGGAACGAAAAGGGGCTCAGAGCGAGGCGGTAATTTTAACAGTTCGATATTGCCAGGCAATTGCTTACCGTCGAAGCCTTTTAGGAAACATTTGCCTGCCAGATGTCTAATAGGCGGCAATCGACATCGTGCCATCTTTTTTGGACAGCTCGACCGTCCTCGCTCTGAGAAAATCCGTTCATTGTTTTGCCAGCGGGGTATACCGTAACCTCGACTCACTGCTGACTCGCGGGACAATACGGTCGTAAGCCGCGACCCTGGGCGAGACTCTTCGACCGGTCAACTTGGCGAAGGTTTGTTCGCCAGATGCCCGGTTTTTCCCGCACTACGTCACCAAGAGGGAGAGGGTTCCTCCACCACCGACATCACAGAGGGACGATTCCTCCTCTTCCACCGAAATCTAAGAGGGAAGGTTCCTCCTCTTCAAGGTGCTGGCTTCTTTTTACCTAAAGCATCTTATCCTGGTGGGAGTTAACTCATAATGGAATGAGAGAAACTACTTGGGGTAGAGGAAGTTGCTTGGAAAAGATCCTGTCAGTCAGTTTGCAATCGCGTCAGAGAAGAGTATTACGCGTTGTTCTGAGCATAAACCTAGAACAACGGAGACGCAATTACTGCTGTACGAGCATTTGGGCGGCTATATCCGCGGCACCGGACGCGGAGTGAAAATTCATTTTCACCAATTTTCATAAGGTACGAACAACGCGTTCCGTGAAAAATAAATTAAGTGATCAGTGTTAGTAACCGTGCAGTGAAGTGAATATTCCGTATCTACATTAACCCGATCGCACTTGACATTGCGACCCTTTTACTTTGGGTGGTGTCGCATACCTGGGACCAGCTGTGCACTAGACGCATCCGTCGCTGACCAGGACCAGTTCAGTGACCTAGTGACGCAGGTTTTCAAGCTGCAGGTGAATTTCCGAAAGGGTGAGTTTTAGTTACTTTATTGGTGATTATTAGTTATTAAATTTAACGCAGGATATGACTTATTTCCGGCGATAATTCTCTAAATTTCCGTACCTAAATTTTGTCTTCGGGGGTTTTAAACAGACTTATTCATTATCAGCAACAGTGTTGGCCGTTATTAAACTACGGATTCTTATCACAATAACGAACTACGATCACGTTTTGTTTATTTCCTGTTCCATTACTTTTTTGTTTATGCGATATTTGAAAACGAAATTTACGTACTTCTTGTCCTCTCACTTCAAATAATTATTATTTTCGATTCTGTTTTAAAAAAAAATGTGTATTCATTATTTTACGTTTGACATGATTTTCCTCGATTTATCTTTTACTCGTAATTCACTTTAAATGACAACCAAACGATGACGAAAGGTATCGATTGCCGTCGTTTTCGCAGAGATCTGATGAGCAATGCGGAGCTGGAAGAGTTTGGTTCTTAATAGGTATTCAAACTCCTTCGAGGATTGAAAGCCATAAACTTGCGGTTAAGTATCGCGGGGTGTTGTCTTCGCCACGGGATACGATGCGGCATCTCCTTGAGTCGAGTCGCTGGAGGATCACTCTTAAGAGTCTTTCCTTCCGAAAAACACACCACTTTGGGAATTACATGAAAGATCAGAAGTCAACACCCTGTTTCAATGTGTTGGTCTCACCAATATGCGCGAGCTACTATCCGTTTCAAACGCATGGTGCAAACTTTAGGGCATTATTACTGTAAAATGGAGACAGATCGGACACTATGTCATAGGACTTTTATGTTCCATTGGACCTCCCCTACCACCCCCTAAAATATTGCTACGTATACTGTTTACACCCTGTATATGATACCGACCTTAGGAAAGGATGCCGAATGCTTAAGCATTTGCTTAATCTTAAGAGACGTTTATGAATACCGGCCTTACAACTTCTGTACACGGTAGCCAAGCGCTCCTTAACCAGTGGGCTAAAAGAGCTATAGCCCGAGGGCGCTGGTGATCTAAGAACGCTTAAGAATCAAGTATGTTGAAATTTTTTTTTTCAATTTTTTATAAGTGGAGAGACACGACAACCGTTAGGAAGAAACTGTTGTACGGTGTATAGAGTTGGTACATGAAGGGTTAGGGCGCCAAATCTGTTTAGTCCAGTGCGCACAAATTTGTTAAGACGGCCCCAGCGGCAGCTTGCTTAAAGTTTAGTTTAACTTTTAAAGTAATGCACGCATTTTGTACACTTTTTCTTGCTGAATTCGAGTATTTAGTCGGATTTTGGCTAGGACCTACCATTCTTTTTATATATTGGCTTGAATATGGCCAAAATAGAGTTTTTTAGCATGTTTAACCTCACTTTTCTCCAAATCTTGACATGCTATGCCATTTTTACGGCTAAATTCGTTTTCAGTGAGAAAAATCTATAAAAACCGATATATTTCATTAAGGTTAAAAAACCTTGTGGAACAGTGTAATGTATATCGCTTAATCTATTTCTGGTGTCACCTTCAAAAAACATACGGGCCTCATTCTGTGTGTCGTCTTCCCCTCTCCGGAATTAGTTTCTTCTACTTTGTCAGCTGTTTCTCAATTTCTTCTTTTGTAATCTTTAATTTTTAATTTTTGTATCCGCTATTCATTTTATTTTAAGAAACAACAATAATTATAGTAATAATACTATCAAATTAATTTCAATGATAATCCATTTTTTTTTTAGATATGATAATCGTGTCAGATGGTATAATGGGAACTACTGATGTCCATGCACTAGATTCTGTTATACAACAGTTGCGTGCAACAACAGTTGCGTGCAGTTTTTTACACGTTGGAAGTACTTATCATCCACACTGTGCTGATGGTTTAGTCCCATACCAAGATTTGTTATATTTCATGGCAAGAGCTACTTTGGGGACTTATATACCATTTAGCCGATATCCTGTACGTAATTTTTTACTGTATTACTAATATTTTTATTACGTCATCCCATAAGTAATATGGTTTTTCCGAAAGCTGAGTTTAATACAGTGGAACTCGTCGCGATCATCATATATATGTTTAGTATATAATATGTCCGAACGCATACGTTCATGGTACTATATTCGACCGCGGGGAAGGCGTTCGATATTAAAATAAAACTTCGCAAACTAGATCAAATAAAAAGACTTTAATAATAATGTAAAATGCTTCTCCCCATTCCTCTCAAAGTACAAAGAGGACAAAGAACACGTGTGTTACTCTATGTCGTCGTGTTGTAAGAGAGAGGTTTTGCATGTGTGCCGCATGTCGTCTAAAAGTCGCCCGAACATGGCCAGTGTAACTGTTTGCGCTGCCAATGCACGGTTGCCTCTTGCGGTTGGTGGCGCGCTCTGGTGGCGAAGTGGCGAGACCGCCACATATATACTACTGTAAAGAAGACCCTTCAGACAATGTATAAAAAATTCACGTGTGGATCGAATATGGTAAATATTAACAAAAAGGGAGCCACCTCCGATTTCGATAATTTCTTAATATCATGTCAGGGTCATCACCCTGTGTAATGTTGTGAAGGTTTTACTTGGGGGTCGCCGTTTATTAAAAGTTACAGATTAGCTTCATTGTGGTTTCTACTTTATCTCTGATCGATAGTTAGTGGGAGCTAGATTCGTTTAGCAGCCTCCCGTTGGGGGCCGCCAACTTTTAAGAGATGTAAAATAAAAAAATGCGTTTTAGGAACATACTCTCCCTGAAGAATAGCATGCTGGCAAGTAACATACTTCTTCGACAGCGTTAAATAGGTAGACAGCACATCCGCAATTTGCGGATGCGTACAATCCGCGAGTTATTGGTTCAAATCCATTTCTGAAACACATTTTTTTATCTTAAATCTCTCACTTGTTAGCAGCGCCCATGAGGGGGCCGCTAAACACATTTGGCTCCAACAAATTACAGATCAGAAATAAAAAATATTTCAGTAAGAAAGATGAACAAAAGCATTCTGTTTACTGCACAAGTACACTCTATTAAATGTAAATGATATCCAGACCGTGATAGCACTCGGGATCTATAAGCCGTCTTTAAGACGTCTGTTTCAGACTTTCAAGACGTCTGAGAGACGTCTGCTATTTTCTGAAAGACATCTTGCAGACGTCTATATACATTTTTTAATGTCGTAAGTCAGAAAACCGTACGTCTTTAAGACGCCTTTTGAACAGTTTCTAGACGTCTTATAAGACATCTTTTAAACGCCCTGTAGACGTCTTTTAATCGCACTGTAGACGCCTATTTCAAACTTTCAAGACGTCTGCTATTTTCTGAAAGACGTCTTAGAGATGTCTATAGACTTGTTTGAACGTCGTTAGTCAGAAAGCCGTACGTCTTTAAGACGTCTTAAAGACGTCCATTTCAGACATTCCCGACGCTTCAAAGACGTCTTCGTAAGGACTTGATTAGGCCTACCGCAGCTATTTAAAGAGATATTAGAGATATTAAGGCTGCCGTCTCAAGTTTGTTTTGGTCTGAATCGATCGAAGCGCCCCTTGTAAACAGACGGACCCTAATGAAACTACTGCGGTCGGTAAAAGGAAGTTGTACAGAGGTGACATCTCCAGATACTCTATGTAGACGAATTTTTGACGCATAGTTGCCACGTTTTCTGTTCTCTCTGTCTCCGCCGCGCTGTTGCCACAGCTCCTTCTACTGAGAAGTCTTGGAGGAATACGGCACGAGAGCTGCGTCTAGGCCAGAGTTCTGCAATGGGCGGGTTTGACCCGCCCGTCACCCGGCCGTGACGTCGATTCACCCGCCCGCCCGTACCCGTATCTGCACTCACCCGGCGGTACCCGCTATCAAGCCAGCCATACCCGCCCGGACCCGCTGGCGGGTTAGCGGGTCAGCGTCGATTTCTACCCGCCGGAAGCTGTCGCGACGCGTACTTGACTCACCCGTAGTCGCGCTGTTATCCGTTCGCACCCGTGCCTTTAGCTGCACTTCAATTCCGACTTTACTAGCACTTTATTCGGCAGTTGTTATATCAAGACGCGAATTTATTTCATTCTACGAATGAACAGTATGGCATGCATTGTATCAAATTCAAGAAATTATGGATACATGCAGAAATTTAATTTAAATTGAAATAATGAATCAACAAAAATACTTGTAATACGTTTTGTTTCAGAATATGTAATGTACATAATGGAACAGTAGAATACTACCACAAAAAGTGTTTTATATAAATACTATAGTGCAATATTATTTTTATGCTATTAGTCCTATATTAAAAGCATTTATTTTTATTTGCAGTATTGGAATTTTTGTTACTTTCCCTTTGTTAATAATTATAATATAAATAACATATTAACTCGGTTTGAACGCGGGGGTATTAGCGGGTATAGCGCGGATACGGGCGAGTCAGATAAAAGTTTCGTCAACTTCGGCTCTGTTCACGATACGGGCTCAACACAAGGTGTCTCGCTTCCTCGTTCACGTGCATCGTACGCTCCAGAGTTGGGCAAAACTCTATCTAAATAAAAATCACAAATATCGAACAAAAGATAAATAATTTTTATTCGTTATTCGAGGCTCGAACAATCGAAGTTATCTTTATTCAGGTGCGTTTAAGGATGAACTTCAGTAACATTCAAAATAAGCGAAAATCTTTGAAAATATCAGGAATGAATCTTTATGCAATAGTAAAACCCCTCGCAAAATTTTAGAAAAGTTGATTCGGTAGTTTTTAAATTATTTAACTTTCAATTTAACATGTATTCTTATGGGAAAACGCAATATTGAGAATATAACTACAAAGTCAAGAGTGAAATAATAGGCCAAATTTTTTTAAATCTTGTGTACAGAAAGTTCAATCACTGAACAAAATTGTCACAAAAATTCCGGACAATTGATTCGCTGGTTTTTTTTTAAATAAAAGAAAAGGACACGGAAAATTGGTTTTTCTTCGATTGTAAGCTGAGCAACTGTGAAAGTGCGGCAACACCGCAATCAGCTCTAGAGGCGGGAATATTTGAACTACATTTCTGCGTTTTGTTCCATATTCGTGACAGTTCCTGCGATCTTTAATGAAAATGCGTAATTATCAGTATATAGACATGTGAATATAATTTTCATATTCATCTTTTGTCAAAAAGTAAACAATTCCCTTGCAATATAAACCAGATGAAATGGCAAGGGTTAAACAAAGTTCAACAAATTTTTGAAGTATGAATTTTATATGATAATAAAAAAAGGAAAAATTCTACGGTGAAAGAAATGTAGAGTAAAAATAATATTACGAAAAGGGCAAATTTCTATGTAAGAAATTAGAAAAATCGATATAACAATATTTTCAATAATAGTATTTTATTTATATTTTCAACATCTTATCTTCCTAAATGTAATTTCACAGAAATTGACAATTTTCTGAATCGTGGTTTCTCGTAAGCCCTTCAATGGACCCGTTTGTTTGGAAGAAAGGAGTATTTTCACTCCTTTTTCAGCACTTTCAAGATAAGTCATTTGTAAAATATCTAAGGAAATTCCAGCTTTCACTAATTTCTTACGTGTCAGTGGAGTAAGATCTTTCATGACACTTAAATCCCAATAATTGGTTTGGTCAACAAAATTTTCCATGCTTTCTATCAGTACACTATTGGTGATTTTACATTTTTTCAAAATTTTGTCCAATATAACACAATCGTGCATAGCATTATGTGCGCCAGTCGTTACTATACTATAATGTTCCGCCAACCCCGTAATCGTACATTGACCTTTGGTTTTTCGCCCCGTAATATTTGAAATTACTCTTAAAGTATCGACGAAACCATCGACAACAGCTGAAAATTCTGGTTTCAACGAAAACTGATTTATAGCTGTTAATAATCTTGGCCCATCAAAACCTAAATTGTGCGTCGCGATGCAGCATTTTTTCCCAATCAACATCAACCAGTTCAAAAATTCTCCAATAGCTGCTCTCAAAGGAATTGACGATACTTTTATTCCATTGTAAAATAAATCGCCGTGTATGTTCATTAATCCATTGACCGTTGTCACTGCAGAGGCAATTGGTCTTATTGGATTTACATATGTCTCGAAACATTTCTTCCCGCATTTTGCACCTATTTGTAAAATGCAAGAATTTTTGTCGAAACCAGAAGTTTCCAAATCCAAGAGGACAATTGGAATCTGGCTTATTTCATCGACTACTTCTTCAGAATCAAGGCGATCGTCATCAAATTGTATTGCTGGTTCCAATAAGAGGGAACAGTTTGACTCGTACGTCGTGCCCTCCACATTTTCCTTTCGTTGACGCAATGCAGTTCGCATTTTTTGCAATTCCATCCTCCTTTTTTTATGAGTTGGACTGTTCATCATCTGCCGTCTTTTTTTTTAAATTCTATTACTCCTTGCAATGTGCCTCAAATGATGTTTCCCGGGAGAGAGTTGTAAAGGCCTTGCAATCGCTTCAGTAAATCCTGCTCCAAGATTTTTCTGGGCTACAGTAAATGCAAAGCGGTGATCGGCAGATGCACTCATGCTGTAGCATCTAGATTTTGGTGCGAAGCTGGCCATTGATGCATTCAAACTTTCGTTTACATTCGTAGAAGCCGCAGAAACGAATTTCTGAGCATTCGCCGCAAGTTTACTAAAAATATCTTTTAGCGCTGTTGTTAATTGCGGATCTGAAAATCCATCAGGAACAATCCGGTGCTTATAATTATTTTGATTTTGTACATACCCACACCATGCGCCACATTTGCTGTGATCATTGGTTGCATGGTAGGGTATGGACAAGATGGCAGCCGCCATTTCTTTACTCTTTCCTTTATTTTGACTCACTGCATAGGTGAAACATCGGTGCAACCAAATAATCGCGTCTTTTGTGAGGTCTTTATGACTTTTTTTAATATTATAGAGTTGGTTCTTGACTCCTTTAGCCGCATGATTTGTATCCGACTCCTTGATTATTGGATGCGAACTGGCAGCCCGACACTGTGCAATGCTGGAACTATCGTCGTCTCCTATAAATACCCCGACCTCCAGATTTTGTGCCTTAAGTATTTCACTCTCTAGGATAAGTTTTTTAGCCACGTGAGATTCCATGCCTTTGGCTGATCCGAAGTAATTTTTACGGCAATCGTGGTCATCAGGGTTCCCACCATTGGTATCGCATTTTTTGCATTTGCGATTACACGTCGAATAGTCCAGTACCAGCCCCGACATCCTTCCTACGATCGCTCCGAATCCATTCAAGCTATCATAATCGCGTCCTGTTCCTCTTCTACTCCAACCCATGTCGTACGAAATTATAATTCGTACAACGTCATTAAACGAAACGGGATACTCATCTACCCCGGGCTCAGTGGTTTGTTTATTGGGAATTAGGAAATTGGACTGGAAGTTCTCAGGTCTGGGAAGGAAACGAAAAATGATATGAAATAACTAAGTATGCATTCAATTAAATTTATTGAGGTTTTCCATAAACGATACGGCATCGGACGCACGGAATAGGGTCCGCAACGCATCGTACGCCCACCGCCAGCCTCGTTCGTCGGGTTTAATACGAATGTTTACTGTATACTTGGACAAAGCAAAGGCAAAGGAAAACTTTCAACACATACTCGTAACATTAAAGCGATTATTACAATGATTTTTCAATGGAGGTTGCATTTTGAATAGTCAGCATTCGTTCTACAGCTGCTGCGTCCTCACAACTTTTTTTTGCCACTTGCTCTGCTGCTTTCCCGACTTCTTTCTCGTAAACTTTGAAAGTGTTATAGTTGAAGCAGGGAATGTTTAGACACGCGAAAAGTTTATTAATATGAGTCCAGCCCATGCCACCATTCAGGATACCTGAAGATATGAAAAAATTTCTTTATAGGGCATTTTTATTCATTGCTTATAATTATTGTGTATGTTATAATTCTTGTTAGGCAAAAACAAAGAATACATATGATTCGTACCCATTGTTGCTTTGTAATTTATGTCGAAACGTGATGCATTTCGTTTGCCTGAAGGACATTGCTGCTTGCTGGTAGTCACTTCATTTAAAAGCAAGCACTTGTGGCATCGTATGCTCAAAATTGAGCCCAGTCCTCGTCGTATTTCGCGTTCGATGGTTTCCAGTGATAAACATTCCTTACAAGAAACGCACCACAATTGCTGTCCCAAAATTGAAAGATCAACAATTCGTAGTCCGTCCGACAGAGACTTATCATTTTGCTCCTCTGCATCTTTGGTGTTTTCGATAACATTTTCCGAATCATCGTTTTCCTCGATTGTCAAGGCAGGTGGTGGGACATTTAATTTTTTGGCAAGCCCCAGTGCACGTCCACGGAGTTTAGCGTTGTATACAGAATTTTTTACTGGTTTTCCTTTCCAACGACGCGCTGATTGTATTTTGACCATTGTGTAATCGTGTAAAATGCCAACAAGGATTGTTGGTTATGCGACACACACGCGACGCGATTGAAGTTCGCGAATATTACCAACTGCTATACGAGAATATTTTCTCATTGAGCAACGTTGCCACGATCGCAAGGAATTTCCAACTCATGACGATTATATATTATATAATATTTTTATTAATATAATTAAGATATATATGATCAACACTCACCAAATACAACACATTGGCACACTTTTCACTGCTTTTCATGTAAGTAAAAAGGAAAATTATAGTTTGATTATTTCATTTCTAGCAGTTGCATGTCAGGTACATTCCAACAAACAAGTTAGTGATTAATCACCAAATATTCAATAAATTGGCAAAATAAGATAAAAAATAAGAGCGAATTCAACTGAATTTGCGATAAAAATACACCATTGCCATTTCTGACTGGTTTTCATCACAGGAAAAAGCCTTATTAATATCTTGGAAATGGATTAACTTTTGGGTAAGATTGTCACTGAAGTTCTACCTTAAACCAAACGAACGAATGCTCGTTCGCCCCTCATTTCGACAAAATACATGCTCATTTAGTGTAAACGGCAATCTTCACTTGTAACTTTTCATTGTCGATGTGGGGGGGGGGGTAAACGAGCATTCGTTCGTTTGGTTTAAACGCACCTTTCGAAGAGCAACGAATAAATAATTTCATTAGATGAGAATTTATTCGACGAATAAAGATAACTTTTTTATTCGATAAGAATTTATTCGACGAATAACGATAATTTTTTATTCGAAGGTTTTATTCGAATAAATGCGTCGAATACATTTTTCATCAGTAGCATTTAAAGACTCCCCCAAACGAGAGATGGGCAAAATGTAATCTAATTACAACTTACAAATTTCGATGTAATTGTGTTGTTGATTACACATTATTTTCTGTAATCTTTCATTTAGGTAGTTGACGAAACCAAATGGGCAACTACCTAAATTAACGATTACAGAAAATAATGTGTAATCAACTACACAATTACATTTTAATCGTAATTTGTAAGTTGTAATTAGATTACATTTTGCCCAACTCTGCTCCAAACCAACGCGAATATCGCCGCGCGGAGCGAATCCGCCGCGGATCAGATAAGGCTGCTCATAAGCCGTCACGTATAAAAAACTGCTGAAACGGAGCGGGTCCGCTCCGCGCGGCGATATTCACGTTGGTTTGGGGGAGCCTTTTATCTTTTCAAAGCTTTCGAAGAAAGCCACGAATAAGTAACTTTCGTCAGCGTCGAGCGTGTTTTTTCGAGCCTCCGAAGGTCGAGTCCGCCCGAGAGGCGAGCGCCGAACACAAGCACCTTGGGGTCTTGGTGACTCACTAAGTTTCGACGCTGACGAAAGTTATTCGTGGCTTTCTTCGAAGGTTTCGACAAAATAAATGCTTACGGTACAGATTTATTCGTGAATAACGAATAATTTATCGTCGAATAAAATCGTTATTCGTTATTCGCGAATAAATCTTGGGGATTTATACGAATAATAATGCACAACTCTGACTGCCAGCGTAGAAATACTATGGGCTCGCTGGTCGGGACGGCGTTGAGCCCGTATCGTGAACAGAGCCCCTAATTCCGAGTGTTCGTTTCTCGCTTCTTTCTGGCCGAAGGGGGGAGCGAGATGGAACGCGACGGGCGTGCGCGATGGTCGCAAGCATTTATGGTCACCACGGGAACCGCTTCGCAAAATCTTGACGCAGGCCCGGCTCAAGTCTTTTTTGCGCCCTAGGCGATCTTGTCAAATTACACCCTTTATTATAATACATGTATTAGAGTTTATTGATGACCTTACTCTGAATTTTTATTCGTAGTTTAAAACAGATGCAGTACAATTTGTAATATTTCATTTTAAAGTTTATTTTCAACATACAGGCATTGAAAATACCATTTTGCACTTCTTGTCGACTTTCCGCCCTAGGCAGCCGTCTAATTTTGCTTATAGGGACCAGCCAAGCTGACAGGCAGCGATCATTGCGATCACTGCATCTTTTATTGTAAATACAATACCTCGATGGACTGTTACAAATACAACATTAATGACAGTACATTAAATTATCTATGACTGTATTCGCTGCCTGTATTGTTGAAAATAAACTTTAAAATGAAATATAACAAATTGTACTGCATCTGTTTTAAACTACGAATAAAAATTCAGAGTAAGGTCATCAATAAACTCTAATAAATGTATTATAATAACGGGTGTAATTTAACAAGATCGCCTGGGGCGCAAAAAAGACTTGAGCCGGGCCTGCGTCAAGACTTTGCGAAGCGGTTCCCGTAGGCAGCGTAACTGGTCGCGACCATCGCGCACGCCCGTCGCGCACGCAAGCGTTCCATCTCGCTCCCCCCTTCAGCCAGAAAGAAGCGAGAAACGAACACTTGGAATTAGGGTCGCTGTTCACGATACGGGTTACTCGCCGGTCCCGACCAGTGAGTACATACGGAGACAATACTGTAATACCATATGTAGATTGCGACGAATTTAGACTATAATAAAGATTATAAATCAAAATGAAAATTGCATTTCAGTAATTTATTTCCTATTTGTAATAAAATTGCCTAACAGGGGAACATATGGAACCCGCACACATCGATTTTAATGGGGCTTTTGTATGAAGTAGTTCTCAGAAAAATATTTTGAGAATAACTTCTTACAAAAATCACATTAAAATCGGCATGTGCGGGTTCCATATGTTCTCTTGTAACCAATACCATAATTCCAGGATTCAATTTTGCCGCTTTTCATGATTTAGTGGGCGGCACAATCCACCAGAGGATGCTGATTTTGCCAACAGAAATATATGGGAAATATATTGGCGCTAAGAGGCTAGTTATTTCTTATGAAGGAGCAATATCGATGGTCCTCACTATCGATAGTTATCGGTATTGAAAATCGTGGGTTGATATCCGTGCAATTCTAATCGCTTTGCTTAAGACCTACTGCTAAAGCTGATAAAGCATTAAACTTAGCATAATAATGATCAAACACATCGAAATCCATTAGGAAAACTTCGATGTTTTTGATTATTTATTTTAAAGTTTTAATAAACTTTAAAATGAAATATTACAAATTGTACTGCATCTGTTTTAAACTATGAATAAAAATTCAGAGTACGGTCATCAATAAACTCTAATAAATTATAATAAAGGATGTAATTTGACAAGATCACCTAGGGCACAAAAAAGACTTGAGCCGGGCCTGCGTCAAGATTTTGCGAAGCGGTTCCCGTGCTCACCGTAAGCGCTTGCGACCATCGCGCACGCCTGTCGCGCACGCAAAGGACGGAGTGTCACGGCGCCCGAAAGATGGAGCGAGACAAAACTTAAACGCGTCGTCTGTCTCGTTACGTCCTCGCTCGCTTCCAGTGCCTCTCCAGGATGGAGGGGGAAATACCTACAGGAGCGGTGGTAATGCTGCATGAACTGCGCCTGCATCAGTCACGCACACATAACCACCGCTCCTGTTGGTGTTTCCCCCTCCATCAGCAATAACTGGAGGCCGCTGATCCGTGCCAATCAGTCCGTTGTAAGCTGGCGATGTGGACAGACGGAAACAGAACTGCCCACGAAATGCCGAATCTGGAAAATGTAAGTATTATATTGTATATTATAATACAGAGTGACTCTCTGGCTAGAGTATTCAAAGGCAATGCCGCCAATAAGCCGCGCCCCGCTGAGTTTCGTGGATTTTGACGCTCGCGACGAGATTCACTACGGCGGATTAAAAAATTCTTTATTCTTCATCGAATTGATATGGGAGTGATACCGATGAATTCCTGGCGTTCTCCTGATTAAAATCATGTCGTGTAAATCGGACTCTTTTTTACGAAGTTAGCTTGGGACCATTTTCATCGGCACGACATCGATTGATGCCATTTTCGCAAAGATCTGACTGACGCGCGTTACAATAAGTAGCACGTTTCAATTTTCTTACGAAAATAGTACGTTTGCCTTCGTTCTCACGAAAACTATCACGTTTCGTCTTTCGCTGCGAAAACTAGTACGATTGAGCGGTTTGCCACGTATTTAAAATTTTCGTATCTTTTGGAGATTAGATGGAATTATTAATTATTAAACAATATTTTCAACAGTTGAATTCTTTTAAACTGACCACGCGCGGAAACGTGATAGTTTCTGCAGTCTGCAGTATAATCCAAAACGTGCTATTCTTCGTGGCCAAACCGGATAACATGTTACTTTTCGCTGCAAATTCCCAACTGTTGTATTTTTCGTGGGGAAACAGTATAACGTGCTGGTTTTCGCCGCAACAGTACGAAATGTGCTATTCTTCGTTGCGAAGCAGTCAAATGTGTTAGTCTTCGCGGCGGAAGACCAAACGTGCTAATATTCGTCAGAAACGATGGAACGAGCTTCTTTTCGTGGCAAATCGAAACGTGCTACTTTTCGTAAGAAAATTGAAACGTGCTAGTTTTTGTAACGCACGTCGTGATGAGAAATGCAGAACGTGAAATTCGTCACTTCCACAAAACTCAGCGAGGCGCGGCTTATTCGCGGCATTGTCTTTACGACTCTAGCGACAGAATTACGCTGTACGATCTTACTATTTGCCATAAAATAATACATTCATTATTTCATTTCCAGATCATGGAAACATTCGGGACCTGGCGTAAACCGGGGAACGAGGAGGAGAGAGACAGAGGGGAAAAAGAGAGAGAGGCTAGGAATAGGAAGGAGGAGGAGAAGGAGAAAGAGAGGGGGGAGGAGAAAAAGAAGCAGGAAGCGGAAGAGGATAAAAAGGAGGCGGAAACAAGAAAAATGCGGAAAGAAATGGCGAAGGTAAGTTATGTTGAATATGTGTGTGTTTTTCTGAAGTTTGGTTGGTATGAACGACGACGGCGCACAGTGTGCGATTTTGGACAAAAATCACTCGACAGCGCAAATCTTGACCGATTTCAATAAATTCTTTTCTAAAATACTTGTAAAGGACTCTGCAATAACGGAACTGTTGAGAGAATTTGAAAATCCCCCTGATTTGATCTCTGTCAAATGATCGGCTGAAGGATTGTCCAATAAAAACGCGGCTTAAAACCATCCGGTCGGTGACGTCACACTTCCGTCACTGTGAATCTGTAGTCAGTCGGTCGACAGTCCGTTTGAACTGAGGGTATCAAAAATCTGTACTTGTACAAAGTGTATATATTCATCTGAACTAACATACTCACCTGTAACAATATATTTCATAAAAGTATATATCTAATTTCGTTGCTGCTTAATTACCTACAACAGGAACACTGCAGTAAAACCCGTTTCATTTGGTCTAATCTATAAAAACATTATTTAGCATAACATAACATACAAATGTAAACTTTAGAGATTAAAGATATTAAGAATTAATCTTTGTAACTTTATCATCAGCTACAAAATCAAAAATTTAGTTCAAATTTATTAAATTTATGTTTTAAATAAACTATATGTATAGCTGATTTAAATCTTATATTTTGTAATGATATTTCACTTTTAATAGTTTTGATTTTATTTCTAATATATATTTCTTTTTTTAAGTAATTGTAAGTAGGATAGAATTTTTTGTGGTAACTAATTTTATAATAATTTGTTTATATGAATTATCATTTATACATTTCAATGCATGTAACATATCACATATAATTCATATAAACAATTTATTATAAAATTAGTTACCCCAAAAAAATTCTATTCTAATTACAATTACTTAAAAAAATTATTATATAGGGTAAAGGCACCAGTAGTTGACCATGTATCAGCAGTTGACTATTTTTCAGAAAAACATGAAAAATATGGTTTTTAGAAGTAACGATCTTTTGAACAAGTGCAGTTGGAGAACTACTGATATATGATCAACTACTGGTCCCGTTACCCTATTAGAAATGAAATCAAAACTAATAAGTTTGAAATATCAGTTAAAAATATAAGATTTAAATCAGCTATACATACAGTTTATTTAAAACAAAAATTTTGTAAGTTTGAAGTAAATTTGTTATTTTATAGCTAATAATAAAGTTACGAAAAATTAATTTTTAATATCTTTAGTCTCTAAAGTTTATGTTTGTATGTTATATTTTTTTATAGATTAGACCAACTGATACAGGTTTTACTGCAGTGGTTCGTTATTGCTGAGTCCTTTACGAGTATTTAAAAAAAAAATTATTGAAACCGGTCAGATTTGCACTGTCGAGCGATTTTTGTCCAAAATCGCACACTGCGCGGCCAAGCTCGGCAAAAACGAAACGGCGCCGCGTGGTCGAACGTGAAATGTAGTCGTACAGCATAATTGAAGAATTTTCAATTCTTCATCGAATCGATATGGCAGTCACACCAATGGATTGTCGCTCTGACTGCCCCATAATATTGCACTAAAAAATGACGAATCTCAAGTTCTCCATTTCCTTTCGGATCTTCGCGAAATTTAGCATGATTTTCAACGAAAAAACCTAAGAAATCCATTGGTGTGACTGCCATATCGATTTGATGAAGAATTAAAAATTGTTTAATTATGCTGTAGTAAATCTCGTCTCGAGTGTCGTATATATTCACTATATGTACGGATAGAAGTAGAAAATTTAATTTTTATTGTACTGTTTCAGATGAAACGGGAGCTGCGCCGCCTACGCTACCTGGCGAGGGGACAGAATCGAGGGAGGGGAGGATGGCGCCGGGGTGGTGGTAGACGCGGCGGGGGGGGGCCACAATATTTATATTTATTAATTATAAGTAAATAATATAATAAAAAATAACTTTTTATAATGATTAGTGTTATGTGTTTTATTTAGAAAAATTTATATAAAAAATATTTTATGATGTTAATATCACATAATTCACTTTAAATAATAACGTGGGACACGAAATTTCATAACAGGATATGAATCACTTTAATAATTCAACTTCTGGTTGCACATGGTGCCCCACGATTCTATTTAAAGTGAATTATGTGATAAACACCATCGAAATTGTAGTACAAGAAAATAATTATTGTTTAGTTTTTAGTGCATTTCTAATAAAATCGGTTAACATAACAAATTATTTTTTAAATATTTTTCATTTTCTAGTGTTTAATGTTCGTGGATTTACATTTCATAGCTCAGACTTTTTTAGAAATATCTTTTATTGCTGTATATGGTTTAACCGTTTGCTTAAACGCTATAGTGCTAAAGTCACTAAAAAATAATTCTGTTCTTGTACTACAATTTCGATGGTGATATACTACGAACGCCTGCAAAGTTTTAATTTTACTATTCGTACATACGTGACAGATCATTTCTCGATAAATTGTGTATTTTCGGTAATCGCGATGTAACTAAGGTCGGTATCAAATATATTGGCCGGTGAGTTTTGTTTCGCGAGCAGCGATCGAGGAGAAATCAGCCACCACCATCTGACGATCGTGGATTTGTCAGTTGGAGTTGCGTGGCCCTCGCAGGGTATGGTGGGGTCACGGGAACGCTGCTCGGCTCCGCCTGAACCTAGTCGTTTGGCTGTTATTTATTCTTAGCGTAATAGTTGTGTGCGTTACGAAGCTAAGCGTAGCCCAATACGAGATGAAGATATCGAGAAAGTATCAATGTTCTGACCAATAAAGCTCCTGAATTTTTTCGTAATTAACGCACACCTATTCTGATATGTGTATTTCTACGTTGACAGTTCGGTTTGGCCTACACCCCAGAAGCTTGGCACTATCCCCACCACTTCTGGCTCTCTCTTGTTCTGCGAGGGCGAGAGCGAGATGGAACGAGAGCGAGTCAGAAAACGTTGAGAAAAGGAGGACCGAGGCAGGCACACTGTGTGGTGGGAGAATACCCCTCACTAAACTCACCGGCCAATATATATGATACCGACCTTAGCGTCCCGAACGCAGAAGCTTCTTGTCGTTTTCGTAAAGAACGCGATAGTTGGAAGTGGGTTAGGACGCATTTCGGTTGGAATGGACAATGTCGTATATACGGTGCATTCCATACCAAGCTGATCATTTTGAACACTCAGTGTCTGAGATTTTATTCAAATTGCAATACGTTGTACATAGTGCATGTGAAAAGAAGAAGGGTTCAAGTTCTCACATTTTGCTACATTCAAAATTGTTTTATAAATACAGACCCTCAAAGTACACAACTTTTATCGATATTTTGAAAATTACCTTTCGAATTTGGCAAAATGATTATTTAAATCCTTCTTATTTTCACATTTCAATTTGAACAAAATCTCTAGGACGACGGGGAGGAAATAGCCCTGGGGGAACAATATTTATATTTACTCAAAAAAATATAGGTATTAAAATGATTGTTTTTGTTGATTATTTTGATAGAATGTAAAACTTCCACATTCGCTATCGTATCGGCATGAACGTTTCAATAACATATTCCTGAGATTTTCCAGATGAAAATAAAGGGTATAGCCGGTTAAGATGGTCAAATGTGCCCTTGAACCGAATACGACTCACGATGAGTCATTCGAAAGCTTATAAAAAAAGAAACATTTGTGGCAAGTTTCAGACAAAAAACAGACGTAAAATGGGCGTCTGGAAAACGTCGTGTGCTATCTGGGGAAAATTATACACTTTCAACTTAATTTTTTTTCATAATAACTTAATAATAAACGGTGTCACCCAAGTAAAACCTTCACAACACTATTCAGGGTGATGGGCCTAGATAACATATTAAAAAATTATCGAATTGGGGAGTGGCTGCCTTTTTGTGAATATTTACGCGAACATGTTATGTTATATGAGGTTAATTAAGGGGTGGCACATTACTTATGAAGTGGCCTAATGTATGTCTCGTAACAGTGAATAATGCTTACTTTTTGTTTCAATGAGTAGTACTAACAAGGAAATAAGTGGTGAAATCAGTAATTTCAATGAACTTAAAATTTGCGCCAATACGTTCTATTAGAATAAATTACAGTTGTATTTGTACTACTTCATATAACTGCAAAGTTATTTAAATAGAGCACAATTAGTTTGTAATCGTGGATCGTGTGTTGGAATATGTTATTGAGAAATATACAGTACGTCTACATCGTGCAACAGATATCGATTTGTCTCGGAAGAAGGTGACACGGTCTTTTGGGCTTGCCTTAATTGCTTTAGCGCATAGAATGAGAGAGACGGAGTGCAATCTGTCTCATTCGTCGCGAGAACAGCAGAAGAAGTGGAAAGGATAGCGATCATCTAATTTCGACGGCGACACCCCGTCCTCCTTTCGAGACACTAATGTATTACCAACTGAAAGATTATGATCCTAAATGAAAACATAAGTCGAACATATAGAATAAAATTATTTCTGCATTTGCTTTGTTGTTGATTTCGTAGAGTATGCTCAGATAAGTAAGCGAGAAACATTTTTCTTAGCATATCCATTATAAGCCCGACGAAATGCATTCACCTTATCTCAGGGCATGCAACTTCACTTCGGTGCATGCGTATCCAACTGAAATTCAAACTCAATTTTCTCGAAATTGATGCGAATTAAAAAAATAAATTGTTTCATATTTTCGACTAATTTTTTCAAGTACAACCACCCTTCTTCCTCTTGCATCATCAGTTACGAGATACCCTGTATAGTAGTTTCCAGTTAAAGGCTCGCGGATTATACTCCATATTTTTTTTTTTGATGGACCAAAGACTTGTCACATCCAGGCTCCCGATGCCCGACAACCACGAGATAGATGGAATTTCCTATTTTTCAGTGCATCTTCATAAAAATGGTATTAATGGATTTCTGAGATCTTCCTGATCAAAATGAGTTGTTTTTTAACGAAACTGGATGTTAAATTGATCTGCAGTTTGTAGAAATTATTCTACATGAATATCGTAAAAAAGGTACGAATACCGTCGTATTTGATATTATTTTCATCAGGAAAGCTTTGGCAATTCGGTAGGCCCATAAAACTCAGTCAAGCGTTGACAGATTCGCTACCATATTCCGATTAATGTCCGCTCCCAATCACGCGAGCCTTTAAGGTCTGGACACACATATGAGTAACGTGTCAAATGGTATTAATGGAAGTGTATCCTTGCCAAGATTCGAAACGAGTTACTGCAGACTCGCGGCCAAGAACTTGAACGTATCCACAAATCGAAACTTCAGCCTCATCTTCCAATCGTTGTTGTCGACATCAATTCCCTTGCCGTGTTTCGTGAATGAGATGTAACTATACTCGAGCTCATTTTAGAAGGAACTTATTCGCGCATGTAGAATGAGCTCATTGGCTCCGAGGGAGCGTTTGTTGGGGTATAGCCAATAGTAGCATGTTTTGGCACCAATGAGCGCCAACATGCGCAGAACCGATCTAAACTCGTCGATCGGCAAGTTCCTTCTAAAATGAGCTCGAGTATATGTACCGACCATTCCCTCGAACGCGGTCGCCAATTCCTTGATCACGAACTCTTTGTTCTGACAAATTGTGGATCGTGTCCAGTATCGTGTATGACCGTTGATACCGCAAGTAACAAGTTACATGGACCACGCCTCTGTACTCGCCCATCGAGTGACAATGATCCCGTACTTTTGTATCGGGCTCGTCTAAGGGTTGTCTGCACACGTGACACGCGCTTGCCTCGCGATAGTTCTGCTACTGTTGGCTCAATGGTTTTATAGGTTTCGCGTCGCGCAACCACAGAAATACTCCGTCCGCAAATTCCCGTAGTTCTCGCACAAAACACTACACGCACTCGGAGTCGTGACGCTACCCTCGGTAGTCGCGCAAAGATTCGTCGTGCGAGCAATGTACGTAATACCTCACGTTATACGCTTTGTGTCGTTGGTACGTATACGTGCAACTACGTTCCGTCGGTTCGATGTCTTCAAGTATACACTCAAAATCCGCGTACTCGATGAATGGTGTTCCTTCATTGTTCTTGTAATGCTTGAATCTCAGCCATTTGTCCTCATCTGAGGGAAGTTCGACAGCGCATTCATTTGCTCACTGGCAATGCAGGCTGTGCTTGTTCAATCGCTCCATCGAATAGAAGAAACTCAGGCACCTACAACAAACAAAACATAAGGATAAACGAAACGCTTCGTCGCGGTCACGCGCGTTTTCCCCAAATCACTTGTTCACCTGTATTGCGCGACCACACATGTCTTTGTGATACGACTCGTCTACGGGATAAGTTCCGTGTTCGGATGTCGATAGTTCAGCGTCAACATCCGTCTTCAGTGTTCCAGGACTCAATACTTTGCATACTTCAAACGTTACGCTCTCTAAGTCGTGCAA
The DNA here is from genome assembly GCA_951215215.1 of Andrena trimmerana. NCBI lineage: Eukaryota > Metazoa > Arthropoda > Insecta > Hymenoptera > Andrenidae > Andrena > Andrena trimmerana. Next base: position 74,228,171 of record OX578060.1, read on the forward strand.
AAGCATTAACGGTTTTCACACGACCGCGACAATGTATTTCACAGTCTCGCGGCTCACACCCTTGTTACCCAGAATGCAAAACAACGTACATTGTTTCGCGGTGCTGTATTGTGCAACACTCCGCGATCCTCACGTGGCAAGTGATTAAATCATTCTTGAAAATCCTAATCCACGATGCCTCGCATAATGACGGCACGCTTAGTGTGTCACGTACGTTATGCTTCTCGATCGTTAGCGTTCGGTCGTCCAAGCCACGTAACCTAGAGATATATAGTATCGTCTTCCGATAATGACGACGAGGACAAAAGCAATGCGTCTCGCGCTTCCTGATCCACAAGCATAAATGCTTCTCTGGCTAGACTACACGTTCGCGCTAACTCAATACTAGCCTAGAGTAATATCAAATGTAGTAGATTTATAGAATCCGGTACTCTTTGAATGTTCATACACTCGGTGATAAGATGCGAGATTTCGTTACACTGCATCGTCCACTCTCTCTGCATTGCTCTACTCTGTCAAAACACCGTATGCATTCAAGAATAAATCTTCACCAAGCGACTGAGTGGTCAGATGTACTATACCCTAACTGAGACCCGGCATCGTTATAGATAGCTTCTCGCTCTGTTTTCGTTAGCGTTTCGCACGTACGCCCCGTCAGATTCTTTCCTACCTTACACGCTGTACCACTTCCACCTACCTACCTAATATCAACACGTATAATCAAGCGGACTTATGTCGCGCTTATTCGATGGGTTACCGCGATGATTGAATTACGACTTCATCAATAAGGATGCTCGAACCGTCGCTCTGTACTCAATCTTGCAAATACTTGGAACGCTATCCCGAATAATTTTATCGCTCTTAGTTACGTTGGCTGTTTACACGAACTGAACGCCAAATTCTTTCACAGTGATCTGGGAGAGGCTACGGTAATTAGATTCATCTCAAATACTTGGAACATGACCTCAAATAATTATGGCTTCTCGCTGTGTCCGACGGTGCCGAAGTATAGAGGAAGTGCAGTATATTTGGAATACCAGTTTGTTTAAGACGAATAAAAAATTACGACAGAGGATGGGAACAAATTAAACTACATAATATCATAGGGAAACTAATAAACTTTCATATTTCTTAGTCTCAGTAAAAATACAAAACAAAAAGTAACTGAAATTTTGGTTTGAATGAAAAATGACAAGAAGTATCGATTTCGTTAAGGTGTAGGTAATTTGGAATACCGATATTCCAATTTACCTTCACTTTATAAACTTAAACAAAACATGTAGATAATAAAATTAGTTTATTTTATGACGTAATCAGGCTAAGAAATCACAATTAAGGAACAATTTTATGTAGATATCTATAAGACAATATTTACACAAATGTTAAAAAAGGTTATATAGGTGACAGACGAAACTGACGCGGTGGTAGCCATTACGCGTGAAACAAAAGCATCGGTAGGCTTTGGAATATTCCAAATTACCTTCACCTTAGGTATTCCGAATTAGCAACATGGCATTGAAACCTAAAATTTCATGTCACACTTTGTATTCTCGAAATTATCGCAAAACTGGCACGGAACCCTAGAAGGAACATGCAAATGAGTTGATTAAGTGTTTAACACTAAAGTTTTGACATATTTTAACCATGATTGGAACGATTGAATACGAGCTGAAAAAGTTTTGCAGATTGACGTTTGCTTCCTCTGCAGATTAAGTCGAAAATGTAAAAATTGCGGTTCATCCACAAATGTCATTAGTGAACAGGTCATTAGCTTCTATAATTTACGGTGTTACAAATAAATAGCTTTAGTAGTTTATTAGATACTTCGGTATTCCAAATTACCAACAGTATTCCAAATATGCTGCACTTCCTCTACAGCATCTGCGATAAGAAGTTCGCGCACATAGGTGTCCCAAAGCGCGTGCATCATGTCGCGGTGTGATTCCTTCTCTTTTTCCGAAAAGTGATGAGTCACTTTCGATCGTCGCCGTTGCGGCGATCATTTTTTTCGCAGTGATGGAAATCCTCATGGACACCCCGTCGCCCATATGTGGGGAGCTGGGGTAGTATCAGACTCTTACTAACTAAAACTACCGCTGCATTTTCCTCTCCTCTTGTCACCGACTTTCTAGAGGAGGCCCCGGATACGGAAACCCGTTTTTCCTCACAGGGCCCTCTAGAGTTTTTTGTGTTTCCGGGCTATATTCCTTCTTCGCCAGCCAGGGCTGACCCCTATCTTTCTCCGGTCTTCTTGTGATCTGCCCAGCGGAGCGACACCTCTCGGTTTACGCGCACATAAATACACGTACATCTCATTCTACCACGTGGTGAGAGGATACGCACTAAAAGAACTTAACAGCCTAGTGTAGGGCTGCACAAGGAGCTGTTTTCGGCGCCTAGCGGCGAGCAACCCGCCTGTCTTGTTGCTAAGGTTAGAATCGGTGATGAGAACTGCAGTAGTGTATGTGCGTGCTCGTAGGCTCGTAGCGTAAGTATATACGGCTGGGTTCCTTGTGGGGCCCTAGTGCAGAACAGGTCCCGTAATAAAATTCCGGGGGTTATGAAATTTCCAAAACATTTGCTACTGCCGGCATTTGGTATAACTTGACGGTTCAATTTTACTGATAATGAAACATTTATTGCTAATAATACTTATCTTTTCACCCGACACATAAAATATTTAGAAAGTTAATACTATACAAATTTTATAACTCGGATACAAAGAAAACCAAATTTTAATTAACGATATATATCATTTATAAAATTTAGAAAGTTATAAATGAATAAATATACACATATGTACTATTACCCGGCCGAAAGAAGATCCCGAAGAGGCGGGCTCGGGCGATACAGACCGTCGCTATGACGCGCGGTGCGACAATGTATATGCCTACTTCAGCAAATAACCAAAATACGTGTGCCGCGTTATTAAAAGTGTGCCGAAATAGGTGATTCCGACCAATCGTCATAGCGACGGACTGTATCGCTCGAGCCCGCCTCTTGGGGATCTTCTTTCGGCCGCGTAATAGTACACGCATGTTGTGCCCACAATTGCACTTAGCATTATTTACAAGTCTGTTTATCGGGAAAAAAACAAAGATACATATTATTTACAAGTACAAAATTACATAAGTAATAAATATATACATGTAACAATATACTAGGAGGAACTTAGCGATACTTAGCGATATTTACAAGCAGAAAATGGCATCTAATAAATCTGTACACCCAATAATATACGGGAAATTAACGAAAATGTAGTATGGTCCATTAATAACAATTAATGAAATAAGTTTCAGGTTAGGTTGGAATAGCTGTGCTTCGAGTAAAGATACACGGCAGCGACAGGCATATACAAGGTGTCTTTTCTTTCATGTACTTGGCGTCGAGACGCTACCGCGTCTCTAGATATATACATATGTACAGTACGCATCTGTACGCATATAGTAATAGTTTTAGAATTGCGAAATTAAATACATAATAGTATGTATATACACTGAACAATACACGCAGAATTCATGAAGAATACGAGATGGAGTATGTAAGTGTATTCACATTGATAACTGAAGGAATCAAACGAACAAATTCATAAGTGAAGCTAATAATAAAAGCTTATAAAAATGATAATTTTTTTCTGTTTACGTATTAGTGCGCCATGCTGCTGGTAACTGTTTTTGGTGCACTAAGTTTTCATTTCGCGGTGTTAGCGTACGATCGGTGCTTAAGAGCATAGCACATTTTAAATTCTAGTCTGTGATGCTAGCCCGGTATGACGATTTAGCTTTTATCATAGTTGAAAACAATTTTTCACAACAATACGTGGATCCGAACATAGCGAATAATTTCGATACGGAGCAGTATAAATGTGGATATATGTTTTGGTTTAGGATTTCATAAAAATCTAGAATATTTTTTTATCAAGAAATCTTTTTTCCATTATTTCGTCCATCCTTAAATTTATCAAATCTGCCTCCAAGTGAGGTGATACGGTTTTTAGATCTATTGAGCGTGGCGAAATAATTAGTTTCATTTCATTTCCAGTTGGTACAGGTCTTCGTACCGTTTCGCAAACTCTTCACTCAAATTACATAATGCAGTTTGATACCGATCAAATTTGGTATTCTGTGTGACGAGGGATTCTAACTTTAGAAAGTGGCTGAGGTCTTCCGAGGCCAATTCTGTTTTCCACAATTCAATTTTTAGTTTGAATTCCCGAATGGAATTGTAATATTCACAAATTATTTGATCTTTTCCTTGTGGCTGGAGATTTAAACCATTCATATGGTCTGCCACATTTGAAAAAAATCCCAAGTCACACAACCAATTTGCATTAGGTAATTCGGGTGCAGAGTACCCTATCATTTCCAAAAAGAGGGAAATATCATTTCGGAGGTGGAAGAATCTATCCATTGTGTCTCCACGGCTAAGCCACCGCACTTCCGTGTACAAAGGAATTTCGCCGTAGTTTGAATTCAAACCTTTTAAAAATGATTTAAATTGGCGCCGCCTGAAACTGTTCATTCTTATATAATTTGTAATTCGTAAAACTACACACATTACATGCTCCATCTCGATACTCTTTGCGCATAAATTCTGTTGATGGATTGTACAGTGTATTACGCAAATTTCCTGAGGAACTGCTAGATTTTGTAACTTTCTTCGGAGGCAACTAATAAAACCTATGTTTTTCGCAGTCATGACAGGGGCACCATCGGTGGTGACCGACACTAATTTTGTCCAATCTAAGTTAAGATCATTAACCGCCTCCTCCACACACGACAATATGGCTTCCCCTGTCGTGGTTCCTTTTAACCCTCGGAAGATGAATGGTGGGGAAGGTCGCGTGAGACGAATGCAGGGTCATTTTGACCCGTAGCAGAATTTCTATTGTACACAGGTTTCGCGAAGGAATTGAATATGAAATTAATATTTTAATAAAAATAATAAATACAGATATACATAATCGCACATAAATAAGTAATAAAGAAATACATAAAAGAAATTATTTATATACATTTGACACATAGGTTTATCTGCTGTATGATTTTTATAAATAAATTTACTACAATTTCGGCATCTTGTACTATATTTTGTGTCTTTGCCGACACAAATATAACATCGTGATCGTTTTTGGGATGGTTCTGGAATGATTTGTTTTTGCCTGTTTATTGGTCTATTCACAGCATCAAATGCATTTGCTACATGTTTATGTAATACTATACTGGGGTCTTCATATTGTATCGCACGTTTTTCAATATTTTCTGCAAATAATTGTTTTGATAATTCCTCAAGAAATATTTTTCTTCTTCGGTTGATGGAAATTTGTTGTTGCCAATCAGGATATTTGATAAACCAAATTACAAGGGCATTGTATGCTGCAATGTCAAGATAGTGAAGAAAAAGGGAGAGTGTCCAACGCCTTGTACACCTGCGACATGAATATTCACTTACGAGTTTGTCGAGTGTGTCTACGCCACTTTTTGTTGTATTATAATATTTTATTATTTCTGGTTTATAATTATCTTCTGGTCCGGATATATTGTGCTCATGGTGGATACTAAGGTCGGTATCAAATATATTGGCCGGTGAGTTTCGTTTCGCGAGCAGCGATCGAGGGGAAATCAGCCACCACCATCTGACGATCGTGGATTTGTTAATTGGAGTTGCGAGGTCCTCGCAGGGTATGGTGGGGTAACGGGAACGCTGCTCGGCTCCGCCTGAACCTAGCCGTTTGGCTGTTATTTATTCTTAGCGTAATAGTTGTGTGCGTTACGAAGCTATGCGTAGACCAATACGAGATGAAGCTATCGAGAAAGTATCAATGTTCTAACCAATAAAGCTCCTGAATTTTTTCGTAGCTAACGTACACCTATTCTGATGTGTGTATTTCTACGCTGATAGCTCGGTTTGGTCTACACCCCAGAAGCTTGCCACTATCCCCACCATTTCTGGCTCACTCTTGTTCTGCGAAGGCGAGAGCGAGATGGAACGAGAGCGAGTCAAAAAACGTTGAGAAAAGGAGCACCGAGGCAGGCGAACTGTGTGGTGGGAGAATACCCCTCACGAATCTCACCGGCCAATATATATGATACCGACCTTAGACAGTAATACGACACATTTCCGAGGTTTCGGAACATATGACACTAGCGTAAATTCGGGTGGAAATAAAAAGTCAGACGAATATTGCTGTCTTTCTTTTACTTGTACCGAAGATTTTGGCAAGTCTTTTCTATTTTTCCGCATTGTACCGAGCAGGTAAATGCCACCTTGCAATAAATCTTCCGCTAATCGTATATCAGTGAAGAAATTGTCTGTAGTTACAGTACGGCCAGTATTTTTCCAGAATTCAGTGAGTTGCTTTACCACATGCTGTCCTTGTCCTTTTTCTGCAGTGTTACCAATTTTGCCTAGATAAATGTCCATGTTGAAGCAGTAGCATGTTTTCACATCACACAACGTCCATATTTTCAAGCCATATTTCCCAGGTTTGGATGGCATATAAACCTTGAAACTAGATCGTCCTCGGAATTTTACCAATTGTTCATCTATAGTTCCTTTATCTGAAGCATTATAACATTCTCGGCAATTTTTTGTAAATATATTATAGCGGTTTCGGGAACCTGCACTAGTGCGCACTGAGTGCGAACTTCTTCAGTGCGACACCATATCGCACATTCGGGTGTTTTTAGAGCTGACTCAGCTCTGTTCTGGTGGATTCTGGTTAGAGATGGAGATAGTGATTTTTTACCTTGAGTGAATTTACTGTGATCGTAATTCTTAACATTGATTGAATTATTTTTTATAAACTACATCAATATGACTTGTGTTGCAGTCAAAGCGTTAATTGAACGCAATTCAGCGAATGTATACATTCTCTAGTCAATGTATGCACACACTGATTTGATTGGCTAAAATATTTACATAGCTATACATATTTTTTAACTAAAGTTAAGAAATATTCGTTATATTTAAATAGATCAAGAACGATTACAATGGTACAAAATATGCAACTGAACTTCCATAAGAACATTTGGGAATGTTTTGAGAGAAATTGGGGTTATGTGACGCTCGCAAAGAACAGTTGTGCTCTCCACCAATGAGAAGCGATCACAAAAAATCACGGATCATTGCGTGAGAAATCACCGTGATTGGGAGCAAACGTGAACGAATTTACCCTCGTGCCCAGCGTTTGTAGGAAATGTGGCAGCGTGTATGGCGGTATATGTGTGTGTGTGACGGGAAACGAATCGACGCCAGCGCCATGCCAAGCCAAGTGACGAATCAGATTCGTCGCTTTCAAATGTGTACGAATTGGATTCGTCGCTTTCAAATGTGTACCAATCGGATTCGTCGCTTTCAAATGTGTACGAATCGGATTCGGGGCTTGGCTTGGCACTGGCGTCGATTCGTTCTCGTCACGCACACATATCACGCCATACACGCTGTCACATTCCCTACAAACGCTGGGTGTAGCTCGTTCGTTCTTTCTACTAATGCCCCTGACAATGAGCTTTTTCCAAACAAACAACAAACGGGGTCCTTTTCAGTCGTCTCATCTCTCATTGGCTGTTTCTTCATGAGGATATAATCCTGCGCGGCTTGGTGCGCACCCACGCAATCTACGCAGCATTATGTCCACACTAGGGGTGTTCGATTCACCTCAAAGAATTGATTCTTGAATCGATTCAAAATCGGATTGTGAGAATTGATCCTTCTAAAAAATCGGAACCAAAGAATCGATTCTGGAAGAATCGAATCGGAATGGAACACCCCTTGTCCACACCAGAGACCAGCCAATCAGAGAACGGCACGAGAAGAAGGACGCTTCTGGTCGTTCCTATTCGGAACAAGTTCAGAGAGAGCATACAGCAAGCAACATAAAAAATGGGAATTGTAATAATAGTGGTACCCATATTATTTACGAAATATATATTTGTCACTGTTAATTGGTGTGAAGATCATTTCCCGCGCATAGTTTTCTGCAAGTTGGCTACACTGGAGTCTGCTCTGACTGCACTGCCAAAAATCGCAGTGCGAGAAAGGTTGCACTAGTGCAGTTTATTCCGTTCATCCGAATACGAAGTTTGCTCGCATGTAAAATCCTGTGTAATCGGTGCCAGAAAATCCTAGAAAACATGCTGCACTGGCACTGTGCTGAGGCAGCACTGGCATATTAGTTACTGTTCGAAGTGCTGCTAATTTATCATTGGCTTTTCGTTCTTCCCTGGTTGTCAAATCATCAAATCTAATAAATCTCAAGATCTGCTTGAACCTATCTCTGGACATAGCAGCAGTATAAATTTGTCTTGACACAGACTTATCCTTTTTCCATAAATCATTTGTATTTTCTCTAGAATCTCTGAATCTTCCTATCATGAGCAATGTACCAAAGATTCTTCGGTATTGTCTATTGGTTTCCACGTTTCTGAATTTTTAGTAGCATAAAACATATTACCTTTTTGATTGGTATATTTAACAATAATGTCTATAATTTCTTTGTTTATAAACAGATTGAAGTAGTCTTTTATGGTTTCAATACCCTCACTTTTTTCCGTCAAAGTTGCATTCCAAGGAATATTTCGCGGAATTTCGGGGCGTTTGGGGGCAATATATTTCCATAGACGACCAGATACAATCAGATTTCTTGTACTGGCCATATTTTCGTCATCAGATAGTATTGTAGTAATATCTTCCTCAGAATCCTGTAATTCTGGCTCAGTATCGCTAAATAAGCTTCCACTTTCTTCATCCGATGACATATCGTTATTGTGAGTGTCAGTTTCTACAAACGCCATGAAATTGGGATTTGTGTTAGCCATAGCAGCTGATTCCGAAATTGTAGGATTCAACAACAACAATAATATGAAAAAACAAAACAACCAGAAATATCAAACAAGAATCGATAAACAATAAACAATTCAAAAATACGAAGAATCTTTCGCAAGGGACGTCTTACTTCTTCGCTATTTCACTGAATACTAGCAGCGAAATGTGTTTTCTCGAAGTAAATAGCCCCATAACCATAGCGGAACAATAAAGAAACGAAGTGCCGACAATGTTGCTTTAGAGCGATAACGAAGATCGTTCGAACGCTCCGCCGGAGATTGTAACCTGCGCCTGAGCTGGAACCTGACTTTGTCAAAGCTGGGTAAAAATGATTCTGCATTCGTTGTACAAGGGTTAACGAACAAAAATCTAGCAGTTCCTCAGTTACTAGTAAATTTTCGTTGACCCCCCGAATAAAAATTTGCCATTTGCGCGGTGCCGAAGATGTCCGTGGATTCATCGAGGGCTAAACTATACGCCACAAACTTTTTCGCCAACTCCCGGAATTGGCGCGTTACGTCTACAGCCATCTCCAAAATCCGCCGCATTACTGTAATCCGCGAGAGGTTGACTCTTTCGTATCTTTTGCGGTCCTCCGCATTTTCATTGACTGTTGCCAATAGACAGCTCTTTACAAATTCCCCATCTGTATAGGAACGGGACGCTCTGGCTATCTCCAGCGTGATTTTATACGAGGATTTAATTCCTTCTGTACTCCTAATGTAAGTATTTTCCTACAATCAAAACAATGAATTACTATCATGAATCTTAAAACAATGATTAATAATCAGAAAAAAAATTGGTAAAGCTAAAGTAGGATTGGAGTTATTGCACGTTAAAATGGTCACTTTCTATTGTTGATCTCAGCAAAATGACTCAGCATGATACTTTTTCGAATCAATCCAAAGATGGGAACAGCATTTAACAAATTAAGTATCAAAAGTTGAGCTTCGAATATTATTTTCTGCATTGAAAGTAAGGAAATTGTATTGCTCATATTTGAAGAAAGGATTCCATCAGTTTTCAAATTATTATAAACACCAGATAATATCTTCAAACAGAGCGCAAATATTAGATAGAATGATCCGCAGATTGTAAAATAACTTACTTCATCTGATGTGTCTTCCTCCTCCTCCCCCTGTAGCGCTCGTTCCTTTAAAACTTGGATTTCTCGAATACGTTCCTCACGTGTGAATTCATTGTAATCAATAGCATGATACCGAGTGTAGTGCCACTTTATATTAAATTGTTTGGCATGTGTAAATATTGTATGACACACCAAACATTGTGCACCTCCTCTGTGCTCAGTAACCAGGAAGTCGTCCTCCCACGACGTCTTAAAAGCGATCAGTGCACTTGCACCCTTCCTTTTTGATGGTGTTACCATTTGCTCTATATTTTGCACACTTATGTATATTTCGTACAATGATATTTCGGTATATAGTGGAATGTAGATAATTACCGATTGATAGCTTCATGCCGGACATTTACAGTATTTGTCGAAACGCAATTGGGGAGTTGACAAAATTTTTAAAAGTGTTTAAAACTGTTCATTATGATAAAATATACTTGTAAAAAAAATATTAATTTTTTGCTACACCTCTAACATTAAAAAAATGTAATTTTTATTTGAAATAAAAAATTGCCGCGAAAACGCACTGCATGGTCACGTGACCATTTGTGACGTCAACGTGCAGTAAACAAAGAAAGTTGTGGTTAGGGATAGTAAGGAGTGAATTTTTCTCGCAAAAATAATGGCTAATAAAAATTATTACCAATACTGTGCTGTTCCCTGTTGTAAGAACACTTCAATACGTACGCCTAAGAAGTTATTTATTCATGTTCCGCTGGAAACAAATATTCGCAACAAGTGGCTAAATCTTGCGAGAATAAACTATCAAGTGTCTCTTAAATCTAATTTATGTTTTTGTGAAGACCATTTCAATGTAAGTTACTAACTTATTATTAACTATTTCCATTTCTAGTTCACTATTTCTGCAGTTTTAATGCTTACGTATCATAATTTCATTTCATTGAGGTTATATTAGATTGTGTGTCAGATATTGGTAATTGATTGGAACATGTTGCAATAATGCCAATAATATACTTTTACTACTTTCCTTACCAAAGAAATCGAGTAGAAAGTACTCGTAAACGATATTTTTTAATATAACCTTGTATGAGCAAATGCACGAAGTGTCATTCGTCGCTACATATAAATCGCAGTTTACTGCACAATGACGTCACGCGCCGTGATTGGCGTTTGAGATCACATGACTCACAACTTAAAAACATCGATTTTATTTATTAAATTTTGGTAAAACTAATAAGTGTTTTATTAATATTTCTATCATTTTAGGCTTTTCATTAATAAATCTGTAGATTTAACTACTTTTCCCTTTTTTTTTAAATACTGGCAACTCCCCAATTCATAAAAGAAAACAAAGGCGAAATGATAATCAATAAAATACCAGCAACCGGCTGGGCTTCGCTAAGTTCCTCCTAGTATATTGTTACATGTATATATTTATTACTTATATAATTTTGTACTTGTAAATAATATGTATATTGGTTTTTTCCCGATTAACAGATTTCTAAATAATGCTAAGTGCAATTGTGGGCACAACATGCGTGTACATATGTGTATATTTATTCATTTATAACTTTCTACCTTTTATAAATGATATATATCGTTAATTAAAATTTGGTTTTCTTTGTATCCGAGTTATAAATTTGTATAGTATTAACTTTCTAAATATTTTATGTGTCGGGTGAAAAGATAAGTATTATTAGCAATAAATGTTTCATTATCAGTAAAATTGAACCGTCAAGTTATACCAAATGCCGGCAGTAGCAAATGTTTTGGAAATTTCATGACCCCCTGAATTTTATTACGGGACCTGTTCTGCACTGGGGCCCACAAGGAACCCAGCCGTATATACACTCGGCGACGAAATCGGCTTCCCTCCGGAAATTTGGCAATGTTGCATGTCGGGTCCCCCTGTGTCGAAGAACCACTGAGTTATACCTAGTGACAATGGTGACAATGTTACAAGTTATTACTTAGTTTGCTAAAATGAATTGTGCTTGATAAAACATTACACGTAAGAGGATGATGGGCTCGATTCCTCATCTACTTGGCAAAGAAGTAGCATGTATCGTAGGTAGAAAGTTTTTCGACAGCCAGGCCGAAGTCTAGGTAAACGCACAAAATCCCCATATCGGTGTTCCAGCACGGGAAGGCGAGGGAAGGCATTTTGTCCGCCGCGACCCCAAGGTAGCCGTCGTCCGCATAAGACCCTCTCACTTGCACATAAAGCCCTGTCCTTGTTTAGCACCATCCCTGTCTACCGCATGCTCTCCGTCACTCCCGTGCAGCGAATTGGCGCTAAGAGGCTAGTTATTTCTTACGAAGGAGCAATATCGATGGTCCTCACTATCGATAGTTATCGGTATTGGAAACCATGGGTTGATATCCGTGCAATTCTAATCGCTTTGCTTAAGAACTGCTGCTAAAGTTGATACAGCATTAAACTTAGCAAAATAATAATCAAAAACATCGATGTTTTCCTAATGGATTTCGATGTTTTTGATTATTATTATGCTAAGTTTAATGCTGTATCAGCTTTAGCAGCAGTTCTTAAGCAAAGCGATTAGAATTGCACGGATATCAACCCACGATTTTCAATACCGATAACTATCGATAGTGAGGACCATCGATATTGCTCCTTAGGTTATTCCTGTCCACGACCTTTTCTACTTTCACTTTTCTACCCATTAACTATGGTCGTCTACTTCCTTACTCCGTCAAATCTTCCTCACAACATAGGCATAAGCAATAAAGAAGAAAACCCAATAACACAGAAGCCACACTCAACGTTCTTCCCCCAAATTTCTACTTCTCGACCTAATATTAACTGGAAAATATGTATGAAACGTCAAAAAGTATTCTTATACAATTAGTAATTCAGTTTAGAAGTGCATGCTAGCGTTACCGAATGAAAGGATGAGGCCGAGGGCGGATGGCCCCACGCTGTCCTGCTTTCAAGGATTTTATGGCGGGGACTTAGCTTGTGGTCCTGATGGGAAATGCATGAGACTAAACAGTAAAGAGTCCTGGCGACTAGCATAAGCTGACGACCGCATGAGGTTTTCTAATTATCGGTTGTCGAAAGATTGCTTGTAAAAATGAAGAGAGAAAGTTTAGATATGGCAAGCGGCCTGACGCCGTATTGCCAAATAATAGGGATTCTGTTCCTGGAGGATCTGGCCACGTGAATGGGCGGCTGGATTACGTGCAACGGGGCGCACCGCTATTTTTAACGTTGAATATACAAATTACCAACAACAAATAGACTTATTTTATAGAAAACACTTAAGCGAATATGGTAGTATTTTTTTCGGATGTTCAAAGTCGGGACCTTGAATCGGATTAAAATCCCGTTTCGTTAAAAATAGTCCGATTTAAATTATTTTCTGACCAATTAATCGGGAGAATGCAAGGAATCCATTGGTGTCACTTTCATATTGATATGATGAATAATAAGGAAATTCACTTTTCGTATAATCGATGACACATCGCCCAGCAACTTCAGGTGCCAGTTCAGACCAGTGAACGATACAATGTCGCTCGGCTCTGTTCATTCAATCATGATCGAATCCCCGTGATTGAAGGTAGTTCAATCATGGCCGACGATTGAATCCCCATGACTGAAGTAGTTCAATCATGGCCGACGATTGAACTCCCTGACTGAAGAAGTAGTTCAATCATGGCCGACGATTGAATAGCCATGATCGAACTACTTCAATCATAGGCGCTTCGATTACATATTGACTCAGGAAAAGTATCTTTTATTTGATACGTCATTTAAATAATTTGTTATTTAAATAATGCCCATCTCTGATGCAGGGTGGCCGTTACAACGCGTATACGTATTATGTTGACGAAAGTCGACAAAATTTGGTTGAAGTAGAAGAAGAAAATTTTACCACTTTCGTATGATACATGACATGATATTACGATATCTCTGTCATACGTGGACCAATTTTTTTGAATTTGGCCTTATTCGAAAGCCTATGTGCGATTTACATAAGAAAAATGCTTTCAAATTTAGAAAATATGACATGCGTGATAAGATATTAATGAAATAAGTTTCAGGTAAGGTTGGAATATCCGGTTTACGAGTAAAGATACACGGCAGCGACAGTCGAACAGTCGACATATATGTATATGTATATGTACTTGGCGTCGAGACGCTACCGCGTCTCTAGATGCCAAACAGATAAGTGACGATCGCGTCGAGTTCCATTGCTTTAAACTCAACTCCCAGAATAACCACATTACATAGGAATGACATACATTTGTCACACTTTTACTTTATGAGGTGATGTATTTATTTACAGGTGTATCTAAACGAAGGAGAAATGAATATTTATCATACAAGCTTTTTATGCTGGCAATTATATCGCGAAGTAGTTTGCGACGTTTTACCAGATTATTCTAACTGGCAGTCTAATAATTCCTTGTTTTACGATCAAAAATCTGCACAACTTTTGCAAAAGAAGCAAATTGAAGATAAGGTTACTTGTACACTAAGTAGTTTATTATGTTGTCGTCTTCGGGAAGGATACTTAATCAAAAGTGCTAATGTGAAAGACGAAGTGCTAGAAATTTGTTTTGTGCTATTATGGAAATCTAATGTTTCATTACAATATGCAGTAATGTGTCCTTGGCATACAAAATCATTATCTGCATCCAACACAATACAGTATACAATTACAATAGAAGGTAATTACTATTTTTTTTACATAAAATATATCTTACTTTATAAAGTATAATCAAATTTAAGTCTGATATTATATCCCCGATAATGTATATGATGTCCACCATTTCATTATTTTACTTAAATATGTAACATACTACTACAATAACACAGCTCGACAGCCATCTGGACTTGTAACATTCAATAGCCGTTTCTTATAGATTTTCGTGCCCCGAAAACGGATCCGCAAACCGTTTGTTGCCATCACCCTCAGTTTTTGAGAAATTCGATTTTGAAAAGAACTGCTAATTTTCAACTTTGAACATCTTTTGTGTCGTAACAGTAATAGTTATTCGGCTGTTTGTACCGTCAAATTATTCTATGAATCCTCCTGAATACAACGATATAAGTTATTAGTTCATTATAAACATTTAAATATGTTTAAACAACGATCAATGGAAAAAGAACACCCGGTATACACTCATTTTTGCACACATCTTTCAATTTATTTCCAAAACTAAGGGTCTAGGAGAAAATCTGACTACTCCACGCGATGCAGCAGACATTTTTCCTCCGGAAGGTATCAACAGAATCGGTAAGTCTCGTTTTGTTTTCAATACAAATAGCGAAATAGTTTGGCAAAACGTGCGACGTCGACAGAGGTAGTCAACGGCGGCGCGCGATCCACTGGCGCTCAGCGTAACACAATCGCTTAAGGGGGTAGACACGTCACGTGACCTGGCCGATTCGGCAGGTCGGTATTACAGCAGGTTTTTTCTGCACAGAAATGGTATTACCCATAGATACGCAGCTGCCTGTGCACGCGAGAGGGAGCTGTTTGCTATTTCCGTATTCTATTCTGAATAAGGAAAGAAATTCTCAGCTGTTGCGTTGTACATTTTAAACAGAAAGTCTGCTGGTACTGCAAACGTAGAAAATTTATTGTACATTTACTTGAACTGTGCTTATGCTACAATATTCTACATTGGCAGTAAGGAATTATAAGTGAAAAGGAAAAATAGATGAGGGCATGTCCCCAGAAAATGAAGTTTGTTAGGATAGACATTTTTTAATTAGCAAAACACTGAAACAGAACATGAAATACACATCCTATGCAGAAAGCAGTTATGAACAAACATATATAAAATTGTGTTTGATGTTGAATCCAACGCGTGATTATTATGTGGTCCCTCCTCGAAGTGACAGAAAATATAACCTATGTATATGCTATAAGACGATAAATATTTAGCGGCTATTTCGTTGTATTACGCTACATTGGTGAACTTTTCACCATCCTTCCGAAATATTATTATTACGCCGCAACAGTGTCTTTAGGAAATCGGATATAACCTATACGCTAGACCCGATTTCCTAAAGATACTGTTGCGACGTAATAATACTGTTTCGGAAGGATGATAAAAAGTTCACAAATGTAGCGCAAAAGAACGAAATGGCCGCTCAACATTTATTGTCATATAGCGTATACATAGGTTCTATTTTCTGTCACTTCGAGGAGGGGACCATAGACATATATAGACGGCGGAGCGTAAGCTGAGGGGGGTGGCAAGGTTCGCGGTAAGGGGAGCGATACGAGTAAATCGGATAACGCTGTGGTTATGCATGCCGAATGCATCCGAAGCTAACCGACGTGCCTGTATCTGAACCTATGCCTTTACCCCTCCAAACCTTCCTTCCCCACGCCGATAGTCCCATCTTCTGATCCGTCTATATATGTATATGGAGGGAGCCACGTAATAATCACGCGCATCCAGCCTGCGCATTTTTTTTATGAAAAAATTATTTAAATCGGACTATTTTTAACGAAACGGGCTTTCAATTCTGCAAACAATTTTTTCACGTAATTTCCTTAATTATGGTTTGAGTTGTATCATTTTTGGGGCCAATTTGATTGAGAAAGTATAAGGAATCGATTGACGCCACGATCGCAAAGATCTGATTATAAATTGCAAAACTTCAGATTCATCAGTGCTTAGTGCGCAACATTGTATGGCCCCGCTGGTTTCAAGCGTCGAAGCCGACGAAACTCAGCGAGACACATGTGTAAAATAACATATTTGCAGTTTTATAATTGAAGATGTAGTGAACGTTACAGGACTGTCTTTATATATGGCTCTCACAAACAAAATCCCCTGACTTGTTAGACATGAAACCGGGCATACAAATGGTTGCGCATATCGCCGAAAGCATCAGAAAGAATATGTACAGTCTTCCAATGTTTCAATTGTTGAGAAGCCTTTGGGCTCAGTTTATCGGGAAAGACCTACCCACCCCACTGTTTTGCTTTCTCGTTGCGAGCGTGGACCTTCGGGTCCTAGTAGACCGCCCGTTGACAGCCGAGAACAATAAAACCGACGAGCTAGATAAAATAGCCAGTACAGAAAAATAAAATGTTCGTGTTTTTGATAAGCATTGATGAAAGTATTACTGATGAATTTTTTAGGATTTCCCGATGAAAATGATATCAAACATGAAGCAATTTGATCAATTTTTATTGAACGTACAGTGTGTTCTAATCATGTATTCATAAGAAAAAATAGACTGAATTGGTTCGTGTCTTGACTCACCAACAATCCATGAATGGTAACACTCTCATCAAGGTGTAATGAGAAATTTTGAACATTTCGTATTCAGTACTGGATGACTCAAGTCGCCGTCGACCGAGGGTGTACCGCTGCTGCGCTATTTCACTCGCACTCGGTTCACATCGTTCGGTCTCCTTGTCAAGCGGTTCGAGCGAGGGCCCTAATAGGGGTGAATTTATTTGGGAAACAAAAGTCGCGTCATTCATGACACCTACTCGCGAACAGATATACATATGTACGAGAAGAAACAATGCAATTGCCCGATGACTTGAAGCAACATTTCAATTGGTAAATGCATGAAACTCTGGGATCAGGAATTCCGAACCCAGTGGGGCATATGTAAGAACTGGCGAAATTCAACAATAGTTCATCGTCTAAATTTTACAATTAAAGTATTTATTTGACGTGAATATAAAGTTTGTTAGCAAAGTCTTTCTCGATTTGAGTTCTGTAGAAGGCTGATTTTCCTTGTCCTTCTCGCTGGCAATCATGCGACTCGCTGAGTTTCGTGGGCTTCGGCGCTCGAAACCAGCGGGGCCATACAATGTTGCGCGCTAAGCAGTGGCAAATCTGCAGGTCTGCATTTCTAATCAGATCTTTGCGAAAGTGGCGTCAGTCGATTCCTCATGTTTTCTCGATCAAATTAGCCCCAGAAATGATATAATTCGGACCAAAATTAAGGAAATTACGTGAAAAATTGTTTGCAGAATTGAAAGCCCGTTTCCTTAAAAATAGTCCGATTTAAATTATTTTCGGTCAATTTAATCGGGAGAATGCCAGGAATCTATTTGTGGCACTTTCATATTGATACGATGAAAAATAAACAAATTCTGTTTCTTTAGAATCGATGACACATCGCCGAGCACGGCGATCTCGCGCGGCTCGGGACACAAAGATTCTCGTCTGTTATTCGAACTTCTAAAATCGTATTCAGATTTATTGGCCGGTGAGTTTTGTAACTAGGGGTGTGCGGGTACCCGATTTTTCGGGCTCGGGTCGGGCCGGCAACTTTCGGGCGGGATCGGGCGGGATCCCGATACTTTCGTATTGCTCGAGATCCCGACAGTTTCGAGACCCCGAGACTCGATTCAGGCTACAAGCATAGCCGCCATGAGCGGCCAATTTGATTTCAGGTCGGCTCGGCAAAACTCGAACGCGATCGGACGATATCGTTACCAGTAATAGATTAAAATTATTACCTGAGAACATAGAAAAATTATGTTTCTTACACGTTAATTTGAAATAATAAAATATTCGCCTCCTGCATATTGTTGTTATTATGAAACATCTAGGAAATATTCCTTTTTGTATGTTTATAGTTCGTACGTTTTCTATTTTAAATCTGAACCTATCCGGAAAAGATAATACCCTATATATTCCCTTTACAGAAAGTACTAAGTATGAAGTATATTTTATTCAAATTTTAAAATATTGTCGATATAAAAATAGTCTTCTTCCCAAGTTCTGAACATGGTATTTATTTAAGTACGTATATGGACGTATTCAGTATTCACAGACTATTTGGTAGCAATGAAAATACATATATATGTAAATAAATAATAAGATACAAATTATGATTCAACAGGAGACAGAAAATAAAAACTTATCACTCGGGTATCGATATAAATGATATACATAATTCTTTCCATCTCGGTCCCCTCGTAATAGCTGGCTTTCGAGCCGATCGCGTCCGAGTTTTGCCAAGCCGACCTGAAATCAAATTGCCCGCTCATGGCGGTCATGCTTGTAGCCCGAATCGAGTCTCGGGATCCTGAAACCGTCTGGATCTCGAGCAATACGAAAGTATCGGGACCCCGCCCGATCCCGCCCGAAATTTTCCGACCCGTTCCGAGGGCCGAGAATCCGAGCCGCGGGACGATCCGCACAGTCCTATTCGTAACGCGTGTTCTCTCGTCATCGCAGAACACGAGTGAGCCAGAAGTGGTGGGGATAGCGCCAAGCTTCTGTCATGTATAGGCCAAACCGAGCTGCAGCGTAGAAATACACGCATCAGAATAGGTGTACCTGAGGCCTTAGCTCCGAAAAAATTCAGGGAGCTTTATTAGTCAGAACATTGATTCTTTCTCGATAGCTTCATCTCGTATTGGTCTACGTATAACTTCGTGACGCACACAACTACATATGTACTACGCTGACAATAAGATTGTGATAGCTGATTTCTCCTCGATCGCTGTTCACGAAAACGAATCGACCGGCCAATATATTTGAATACGACCTTAGGATAAAGATATAATGAAAAATGAAAAATTATTCGAAGCCAAAGATGAAAGGCCTTCGAATAAACAAAGGAAACTAATAAATACCCGAAGCTAAATAGAATTTTAGATTTAGGGTACACACACCCTCCCCCCAAACCTCGTGTCGATCGGCCACTGGGGCCATTCGGAAGTATATTCTTTGAATTAAATAATGCCCATCTCTGCATAGGAGCGTAAAGAATTACAAAAAAAATCAAGGAGTCAACTGTTGACCGATTTGGAGACTTTTCCTTGTTATATGCTATATACAATAGTCAGAAGAATAATAATAAAAGCAATAATTGCAAATAATTGCTGTAACTTCCACATTCTGAAAATATGATATCAGTAAATCACTACTTCCAGTGTTATTAAAAAATTTCAATCTTTTTTTTTATTTGAAATAATGTGGCCATATAATTATAAAATATATTCGGCAGCGGTGATGTATGTGTTACGGTAAAACCGTTAATTTAGTAAATGCAGACAATTCCCAGCAGTTCCTAGTCAATGTATGCCTAAAATGCATATAACCTAACCTAAAGTCGTCCGAAAATGCATGCAATGACTGCATCACGCTTTTACTGTGGCTTGTGTATCCAGCTAACGCTTCAGTTTTACTATGATTCCACGTTGGCAGTCCTCCCGAGTAGGCGCCATCTCGTGTCCACTAGCTCAACTAAATTTGTCACGTGACTTGCTCTGTATTATCGCCAATATGGCGGAACTCGTATTTGGGAATGCAATCACGGGGATACGCTTTTCGTCCTTATATGAACAGATTTTACGCTGGGCGAGGTCTCATTCGAAAGAGGAAGGTTCACTGCAGTGCGCTCTGGTCATCGTTTGAGTCACAAAACTCTTTTAGTGACCTAAAAATACTTGGATTCATGCGGGTGTATTTTGTCAACTTTTGCTCTACTTTGAACACTCGTATTATTAGATATCAACACAAGCTCGTCGAACCATGACCAGAGCGCTGTGCACTGAACCTTCCTCTTTCGAATGAGACCTCATCCAGCCCAAAATTTGCTCATATAAGGACGTAAAGCGTATCCCCCCAAACCCATGTTTCGGGCACATTATGTGGGTATTACAGCGCGCTGCATTACCCGTGTCTACCCCCTTAACGCGCGTAACTACCACTGTCGGCACCGTAAGTTTTGCCAAACAATTTTGCTCCTCTATTGCGAACAAAACGAGACGTACCGCTTCTGTTGATGCCGTCCGAAGGAAAAATGTCTGCTGCATCGTGTGAAGTAAGGTCGGGGCCATATATATTGGCTGGTGAGTTTCGTGACGGGTATTCTCCCACCACACATTTTGCTTGCCTCGGTGCTCCTTTTCTCAACGTTTTCTGACTCGCTCTCGTTCCATCTCGCTCTGGCCTTCGCAGAACAAGAGTGAGCCAGAAATGGTGGGGATAGTGCCAAGCTTCTGGGGTGTAGACCAAACCGAGCTGTCAGCGTAGAAATACACACATCAGAATAGGTGTACGTTAGCTCCGAAAAAATTCAGGAGCTTTATTGGTTAGAACATTGATACTTTCTCGACAGCTTCATCTCGTATTGGTCTACGCCATTCAGCTATAAGTATACCTGGAGAGGGAACAGCAATAGGAAGAAGTAGAGGCAACAGCGGTCTGAGAGAAATAAAAGATGACGGATGAACCTATCCTTCTTCTTCCTATTATCCCTCTCACTCTGTACTATCATGTAGTAAATTATAGACGTCATGTCGTGATCTGTGCTATGTTTATTGTTCTCTGTTTGTAAGACAGAGAGTGGTTCACTCGTTATTTCCCTCTTTCTCGGACCGGCCGCCATTGCTCTGTTCCCTCTCCAGGTATTCCTATAGCTCAATGGTCTACGCAAACGGCTAGGTTCAGGTGGAGCCGAGCAGCGTTCCCGTTACCCCACCATGCCCTGCAAGGGCCACGCAACTCCAACTGACAAATCCACGATCGTCAGATGGTGGTGGCTGATTTCTCCTCGATCGCTGTTCGCGAAAACGAATTCACCGGCCAATATATCTGGCCCCGACCTTAGTCAGATTTTCTCCTAGAGCCTTTGTTTTGGATATAAATTGAAAGATATCTGCAAAGATGGGTGCATTTCGGGTGTTCTTTTCCTTATGATCGTTGTTTAAACATATTTAAATGTTCATAACGTACTAATAACTTATATCGTTGTATTCGGGAGAGTTCATAGAATAATTTGGCGGAACAAAAAGCCGAATAACTATTACTGTTTCGACACAAAAGATGTTTAAAAATGAAAAATTAGTTTTTTTTCAAAATCGAATTTCTCAAAAGATGGCGACAAACGATTAGTGGATTCGTTTTCAGCGCACGGAAACCTATAAGAAACGGCTATTGAATGTTACAAGTTCGAGAAAAGTCCAATTTTGTCGAATTGTGTAAGTGTAAATATATAATGTTCATTTATACAGTGTATTAAAACATATAACAATAATCAAGGCAAGGAAGTGTTTCGTACAGGTCAGTTTGGGTATTATAAGTGATTAATATTTTTAATTTTTTTGTAATAAATGGTAAGTTATAGGTAAACTGCGGACGATTGAGGTCAGAATATTTTCGAGCATCACCCACGTGTAGATGGATGTCCCATCTTCGCCCTACGAGGCACGATCTCCTCCCTCGTATCTAAATCTAAACTAGTCCCTCGTCCCACAAACCCTCTTAACTCGAGACCACCAGTCACCCCCTCTCTACGACCCAACAAATCAAAGCCCCTCTCACCCCTTTCCAACCAATACACACCAAAATCCATCCAATGGGTTGACTACCCCCTTTCCGAAAGCCCCAAATAAGAACCCCTGATATTCTATAGCGACGCATATTTCGCGCATGAGTCATCAGTACATCGCAATTATATAACGCATATTTTGTACATGAGTCATGGTGCATACCGCGCATACCCCTCATACCTGACATACGTCTCTGCTCACGGGCGGCCTACAAGCGTGTTCTCGAAACGTCTCGATGGTCAGCGTTTCTTAAAGCTTCTTTTTCTGCATGCTACACTACTCTTTTTTTATAGTCTCGTAAGACATTGTACTATGTATATATGTAATGTATGTGGTTTATTGGTTCCCCTGAGGGTTAGAATCTCCCTTCCTTCTCTTCCCTTTACATTTTTCCTTAACCTATCCTTATTTTCTATTCTTATCCTATTTTCCGCTCTCTCTCGCCGCTCTCACTCTCTCCCTTCGTTCTCTCGCCCTCGTCGCTTTCCTTTCTTTTAGCCTACCATTATTCTACCATTATCTTACGGTTTCGGTTCTTACTATACTAGCAGTAAAAGGACGAAGCGCGGGCTTTAGTGAAAGTGTACGATGGTTCGCTCGTTGCACTTCTGCGAAGCACGTGTGTTTCGCAAATATGATAGGTTCTTTTTACCTAAAGCGAGGTGCCTTGTCCTGGTGCGAGGTAACTCATAATGGAACGAGAAAAACTACTTCGGGGATGGAGGAAGATCCTTGGAAGAAATCCTGTCAGTCAGTTTGCAATCGCGTCAGAGGAGTGTTTTGTACATAAGAGTATTACGCGTTATTCTGGGTTTATGCCCAGAACAACAGAGACGCAATTACAGCTGTCCGATCACTTGCGCGGCTGTATCCACGGCTCCGGACGCCAAGTGAAAATTCATTAAAAATTCAGCGTCAAAAATCGATTCCCACGCCAAATCGAAATAAAAGTTAACGAAACTTGGTGTACTGAGGTATTAGATGTCGCTGATTACGAATCCGTTGCACAATTTTTAGAAAAGAAGATGGCGGATCCAATATGGCCGCCCAAACGAAAAGCGTTGTTTTTTGAAGTCCTAAAGCTATAACTTTATATTTTATGAGTCTAGAAGGTTGTATTATTGTAGGAAACAAGGTTTCCAAAGGTTTTTAATATAAAGGATAATGTTTATTAAAATAAGTAAAATAAGTAAAATAAGTACAAGTCCCACCAAATACTCTCTCTACACACACACACACAATGTCTATCGCCACACAACTCTATATAACCGTCTACTACTCGACACAATCGTCTATGAATCTTCACGCTATGTCTGCTTTCTCGGCACCCTCAACGCACTGTCCTTCTACCGTCACCAACGCCTCGACCCACCACGCTTTCTCCTTCGCTCTCACCCTCTCCCCCACGCTCGTTGCCAAGTCAAATCTCTTCCAACGTCGTCAAACGATCGTTTGTTCTCCCGCTACCCAAACCGACAAACCGGCAACCCTTCCCATGGCCTGCTCTGTGTCACCGTCATCGTTCCGGTCACTCGGCGTACCCGGAACTCTATCGTCTCTACACTCGCCCCCCCCCCCCCCCAAAAGATATCTGACCTCAGATATCCGATGTATCCTCGCCATCCGATGACAGATCACTAGAGTCCTCGAGCCACGGCTTCATAAACTCCGCAGAGCTCGATGTTTGACGAGGACCCTCGTGCTCACCCACTTTCTCCACCACATAGCGGTCGTTATGCAGCACACGCACAACGCGATACGGACCCAAGAATTTGTGAGCAAACTTCAGACCCGGACCCATCTGCGTTCTCTTGATAGCGACTAGATCCTCCTCTTGATAATAGCGCACCTTTCTACGATTTCGGTTGAAACTACACCTATTTTCTTGCTGGACCTTCAGGATACTTTCTTTAGCCTGTCGTCTCAGCTCCTTCCGACTTTCCTCAAACATCATGTTCCACTCTACGTGTATCATCTCCTGCACCTCAGGGTTACTCCTGAGTTTCATATTCACGCCGAACAGGATTTTGAAGGGTGTGGCACCAATGCTGCGATGAGGTGTCGCATTCAGGTACCTCTGACATACTTCCAAATGTTTATGCCATTCTTCAGGTCTCGGCGCGGCCAACTTGGTCAGCATCGGGATGATCGTCCTGTTGACCCTCTCTACCTGGCCATTCGCCCTCGGCATCCCCGTCGTAATGTGACTAACAAGGGGACCTTCAGGACTGTCCATCTCAGAAATTGTTTATACTTAGCGTACGTGAAGGTCTTCACTCGGACTTCAATTTCCCAAAGTAGTAAGACCCGCTTTTCAGCCAAATTCGAGAAAATCGACTTTGAAGTAGTAAGACTAGGCTGGTTCCAACGCAGGTCCTCTGAGGGGAGCGCGGGGGCGGGGGAGGAAGTGAGGGCGCGCGGGGAAGCGCGGCGGAGAGAAATATGGGCGCGGGGCCTGCGGGGAGAGGAAGACAGGTTGCGCGCGCACGAGCCGCGGAGTGGGGGAAGCCGCGATGATGGAGGGGATCAGTTCAGGCCGAGCCGCCGCGGAGACCTCTCCAGACCGGATCCACCGTGCAAAATTTTTCAAAGGGAGGGTACAGCCCTTGAAAAAATTTCTGGGGGCGGGTCCTGTCTGAAAAATCTTTTTTTCAGACTCGATCCGCTCCCTGAAATTTTTTACCCCAAATATTTTTTCTGAACCAATATGTGATGGAATTTTCCCCCCCAACACAGAGAAATAATAATTTATTTTTCATCGTACGATGTCATTACTTTAAAAAGCTAAATTCGAGAGAGGGAAAGAGACAGCGCTACTTGGTGGTACAATAGCATGCATTCTACAGCTAACATGTTTTCGAAGTGTTCCGATTCAGCGTCGCAGCGTATCGCGCGATCGTGTGTAATTCCAATCTCCTGGAGCAGCCGTGCAGGGTGACGTCATTTAGCGGCGCGAAGAACGAAATAGAATTATGCGGCGTCAGCAGAAATGCTACATCTTAAAATAAAGTGGCGAGGAAAGACAGGTAAATAAAATGGAGAAAGTATATATGTTTAAGATATATATATTATTACAAAGAATATAAAAATCGAATATAAATAGAAAGTAAAAAAATATAAAATAGAAATAGAAATAGAAAAAAATATAAACAAATGAAAATTAAATAAAAATTAAAATCTATGTGAATCGCCCCCTTCTGGCAGCGGCAGCGCGGGCTGATTTGGCGGTTGCGTTGCAGGGAGCATGTCCTGCAAATGCTCTATCTGGGGCGGCGGTGGCAGTGGTGGCAGGATCTAAAACACGTAAACCCCAATATAATATTCATACATGTAAACATTCCGTATAATGTAGTATCGCAGTATCGCTAACCGGCCAGACGTCATTATTTATATCTTCGCTAGTATCGCTAGCGGTGTCATCAATATCGGTGGTGTCATCAGTATCGCTCTCGCCACCGCCAACGCTGGCTGCATCCAGTGGACCCTGATGATGAAGCGGCGTTTGCGGCTGCGATAGGTTCTAGAACACAGAAACCTCAATATAACATTGCAACATTTACACATAAACACCAAAACGCGTAAAGACATTGCAAAGTATCACTTACTGACAGATCTACGCCAAACACACGCCTTAAATCATCATCACTGTCGGGGCGCGCAGGCACCGCGATGCGTGGCAACACGCGTTCAAGATACATTTCAATTACTGTGGCTTCATCCTTCCATTTCAAGTCGTAGGTGCTGGCATGTGTAAGCTTATCTTGAAACCGAGAAGTGCATAGCTTTGCAAAAGTAAGATGCCTTTGTTCTCCACCATCTTCATCACAGGCCACCTGCATTTTCGCTGACCACCCTCTCCTTGTTCATACACATCTTCTTCCCCTTCCTCTTTGACACTTTCAACGTGAAACAGCAGAAATGCTGAATCTTAAAATTATGCGAGGAAAGGAGGAGGAGGACGGGTGAATAAACTGGTACAATGAAATACGTTTAAGAATATATATTGTTACAAGGAAAAAACTATAAAAATATAATTATACGAATTCAAAATATAGAATATAAAAAATTTAAATAAAAAGAGAATATAATAATAATATGCAATAAAAATAATAAAAATAGAAATATAAAAATAGAAATGTAAAAATAGAAATATAAAAATAGAAATATAAAAATATAAAAAAATAGAAAAAATAAAAGAAATATATAAATAATAAAATATATAAAATGAAAGAAAAATATAAAAAAATAAAAACTATTGGGGAGGTGGCGATGGTGAGGGGGGCGATGGTGGTGGTGATGGGGGTAACCCCCGCACATCGAACAGCGGCAGCCCCCGCTGATCGATGTACGGCAGCCCCCGCGCATCGATTCGTGGCGGCGGCGACGGTGGTGACGATGGCGAGGGAGGCAGCGGCCGCGGCCTACTCATGTCAATCCATGGTGGCGATGGGGACCGCGGCCGCTGCAGGTACCTCATCTGGAGGTATGGCACCCAAGGATGCCCCAACCGTGCGGCCCTCACGGGGCCCGCATGCGCGTCGGTTGCAGCCTGAGGTGCAGCCTCCACCAACCTCGCCTGCAGCATGAAAAACATGTCCTAGAACGCAAACGTCGATATAATAATGATACATTAAACATCATAAACATCAAATGCATAAAACAATTCAATGTATTACATACCTGTGGAGGCGGTGGCGGCGACGGCGACGGCTGCGGCGAGCCCCAGTCATTTGACCACGTAGGTGACGGTGGTGGCGAGCCCTAAAAGATAGAAACCCATGATATAATATCGCCTGATTTAATCTCACTCGGTATCAAAGGTCAAACGCGATAAATGTTAAAAATATTGCAAAGTACATACCTCGGGGTCACACTCCGGGGCGATTCGTTCCAATCCCATTTTCACAAAAAGCACAGTAATCTCAAAAGCGACTTGTAGCTGTCAAGCTTTGAAGACAACTGGTCCCGCAGCACTCATACAATTTGTCACCCGTGCCTAAAGTTGCATATGTTGCAAAGTAGGATGCCTTTGTTCTTCACCTTCTTCTTCACTGACCACCCTCTCCTTCTATGTGCTCCACCTGCATTTTCGCTGACCATCTTTACCATCTGCATCTTCTTCGAATTATTCACTGACCATCCTATCCTTCTTCGTTTGCATCATTTAACTATACCATACCATACCACTTTGAATGTGTATCGAACGGGTACTGAACGGCTTTGATCGGGTATCGAACGGGTATTGAACGTGTATTGAACGACTTCGATCGGGTATTGATCGGGTATTGAACGACTTGGAACGTGTATCGAACGGGTATTGAACGGCTTTGAACGTGAATCGAACGTGAATCGTACCACTCTGAACGTGAATCGTATCACTCTGAACGTGAATCGAACCACCTGAACGTAAATCGAACGTGTATCGAACGTGAATCGTATCACGCTGAACGTGAATCGAACGTGTGTCGAACGTGAATCGTATCACTCTGAACGTGAATCGAACCGCTTCTACATAATAATTATAACTATCGTCTTAATGTAGCATACATCGTATATAGGAGGTTGGGGAGGGTGAAGAAACAACATTTATGCATTAAAAATTGATTATATTTTATTTATGAATTTCTCTCTGGCGTTTAGACCACCAGTTGAATATTTTAAATAGATTTTGCAAGGCACAATGCTTTGCGTGTCTGCTACATCGCAGAGTATTAACTACATTTAGTTTATTTAGAGATATAATATCCTCGTAGTCAATGTCCAGCGTCTCGATGACCACGTCCGCTCTCGTATTTTCATCGAGGAAATCCGCAAGCCAGTCGCGTTTCTGCAACCCTTTAACGTATACGATATGGGATGCGTCATCTTCTTCATCGATTGTATCAGCTACAGCTTTCGAAATTAGCTGTTTAGCCATATTGCACGGAACGTCTCCACCGTCCCACAGTAGTCCATGATGTTTTGCCACCAACCACCGGGTGCTTGATTTGTCGGATTTTGTAGGAAGATATTGCGGCGTCGAACTCCCGAAAATATAGTACGAGCGAATTGTTCCCTTTCGTAGGACAGCCACTTCCTTCACGACAAATCTTCCATCAACGATGAACCCTTGCAGGTCAACAAATGTTGGTACAGCCATTATCGCCACAATTTAGAGGTCCGCTCCCTTCCAAGACAGACGGGAGAATGCAGTCTTCCTCGTAAAGCGTCTCGATTTTTACGATGAAATTTTGGTATGATTTTGACACATGAGAGGGCAGGCAAGTAGCGTGGCAATTTAATTGATTTTGCGCACCACGTTTGTCAGCGGATTGTATCCAACCACCCGATCGTGCAGAATCAGACAGTAGGGGCCGTAGTATTTACCGGCACATTCTCTTTACACTCAAATTCTATACGCACATCCACTGTGCCATTCTTGATCGATTCATTTTGTCGCGAGCAATCAATTACCACGAGGGGGCCAAATTGTAAAAATTCAGCCACGGTGAATAATGCCTCGTTGCAACTATGTCCATAATACGTTTTACCGAATTGCGTATACATTTGATACAAGATGGCATGCTTATTCTTGTCAAAGTCCAAGTTCATGTCATCGTATGGGTAAAATTCCGAGTTGAGAAAAAGTTTTACATTGGCCAATTTACAGTTGTTGAACTTAGTAACGTCTTCGCTCATCACATTCCTTCGACCAGTCTGTAGAGCAAGGATCACGCAGCGCGGCTTCTCCAGCTGTGCAGATGCCTTCACGGCCCACGAATGCTTGGTCGTGCTCTGTAAGAGAGGATACTCGTACAGATCCCACGATTGAAAACAAATGCTCAGGTTTTGTCCACTTTCCAAAGCGCGTAGCAACGATAGCTTATTAAGGTCGTTCAGCGTCACATGAGGTATCCGCCATTGCACTTTAAGTAATTCAATTTCTGGTTCCAACATCGGTGATCCTATCAGAGCATTGTTGTCGTTGCGCGATCGTATTAAAATCAATTGGTGACGCGCATTAATAATTATGCGTTTGCAGTCCTCGCAAAATCCCAGCAAATATTTGAGTGGGATGCAAAAATTGAAATGATTTTTCACTATTAGCCCATCGCGTCGTTTCAAGCCCCATCCGGCATTCTCCATATTTTTGTCTTCGCCAGATGTCAGCGATACATAGTTCTAGTACATAGTTATAGTGCTAGTTATTCCAACGTTTCTGTTGCGATCAATCTCCACGCCGTTCAGCTCGTATCGAATCTCATCGAATAAGAACGCCACACAATTATTTCCCAACATCACCGTTAACGCATCGTTTTGTTTATTTATCTTCAATTTCCCCTTCACATAGAGGAAACTTTCACACGGTAATGTGTACAAATCCTGCTGTTGTATGGGTATTCTTATCTCGTCGCTGTATCCAAACGTTGTGTTGACATATGGGTTGTATGTGTGAGTCTCGAGCTTGACGATTCGATCATCAAACGTCGGCTTCCCTCCAATGCTTAGAATATCAGCCATTTTTCAACTTATATGCGCACAATGATTGCCAATGATCTCAAAAATGCAATGTTCGCAACACTGAGCATCTTCTTTTTAGCGTGATCAGAGCTGTTGCAGTTGTTGTTGTTGTTGTTGTAAACAATTTCACTTGGAAGAAACGAGTTTCTGGAGTCGTTCAACACAAGCATGTCTTTCGCACCACACGTATTATCGTCGTCGTCGCACGTGCAGTCTGATGGTAATCTCTTCACCTCGAAAATCTAGCAACCGTCCGTCTTGATCCACAACGCGTATCGTTAGATCTGTAATGACCTGTGCGGTGATTAGAAGGTAAATGATCTGTGCGGGCGTTTCCGATATCTTATATCCTGGTGGAACTCTCGGAGAAAATTCATGTATCGTATGTACATGTTTGCCATTGTTGTACGCGCCAGCGGTCACGCTACATTTTATGCGGATACTGTTCACGTTCATGATATTAATTGGATCGTCTGATTCGTGCCACCGCCCTGGTTCTAATATCCGATTCGTCGAGAAGCCCAGTAGCGATCCAATGTTATTGCGCTTCGTAAAATCTACGGCGAACGAGCAGTACAGCTCGCTTTTCATGGTGTTGTTGTTGGGACGCAACACTATAGGATGCACATCGTTGTTACCATTGCTGGTGTCATCGAGATTTTTAGGATACCGCTCGAGTAATCGCTGTCTCAAATACTTGGCAATGGCGTCTAGTTCGTAGGAGCCGTGTGGAATCCTAATAGTTTCAGGACTGGTGTCAACACTGCTGTTTTTGATGCCATAGTTTACGACGAAGTAGAAGTTATCGTTGCTCCAGTCGATGTTCGGTATTGTATGATAAGTTTCAAAGGTTCTTAGGCCAAGCTCGTAATCATCGTCGCTCAAATTTATGGGTGGAAAGTAGCTTACCGCGAGGGTGCTACTCTTGCCGGTTAGAGTGAATGTTAGCGACATATTCAGAGCTGCACGGCTCGACTAGTACTGAATCAGAGTGGTGGGAAGTCAATGCTTAAATTTGGCGTCGATCGTTTGTAGAAAACGTAGACATAGTTGTCCACAATTGCTCTGATTGTACTTCTGATAAGACGTTGGATTGTATTCGATTTTCACAACATCTTTATCCAGATATTGTACCAATTCCTTAGGCGGTCGAAGATTCCCAAAGCTGTCGAAATATATAGCTCGACACCCTCTCTTCACATATGCCACACAATGAGTCCTCGGCCCCTCGACATTGTCCAAATTTACGATACCGCTCTCGTACTCCTCCGGCTGGTAATGCATTGCGCATTAACACACCTCTAAAGAATGGAATACGCATTCGTTTTGCCAACTCCTCCAATTGTACATCGGTAGTTACGCCCGCGGGTATTTTTATTTTCTTTTCGGCGTTTTTTTTTTTTCGTTTCGATATTCCCTGTCCACGCCTGTATGGCGTGAGATAAAGTCCACGGCCTTCCATGGAGCGATTATGACGTTGCATTTCCTGCAACTGATGCTGCGCCGCCTTATTATCGTTTACCGCCTTGGCGATCCCCGCCACTCCGCCACCTAACGATCCGAGAACACCTAGCAGCGGGAGAAGTGGTAATATACCACCCCGTTTTGCTACCGGAAGAATCCGCTTTTGCGATGCTCTCTTTGGAGTCCTTTTGCGGGTTTTTGTTTTCATCCCCATTCCGATTTTCGTCTTGGCCTTCATAGTTGCCCAAATAGCTGTAGCAGCACCTCTTTCGCCCAGAGTCGAGTCTCGCGCAACGATGCGTTTTCGCGCTTTGTCAGCGAGAACTTTATCTGCCGCGTGCCTTTCACCGAGGTCGTTGCTACGCGAATACGCAATATCGTGTTCGCGACACGCTGCGTCCAAGGGATTGATGCCTCGATCACCTCTAGCCAATCGTTTTATCAGATGAGTTCCTGGACCACAAAACTGGTATTCCGGGATATGTAATTCGATAGGTAGCGCGTTTATAGCCCGATTTAACAGACCACAACCTTTCTTTACTCTCGTCGGTGACATTCGCTACAGTTTTTAATCAATGGTGCTGGACCGTCGATATGCGTTCGCTGCCAGGGGCGGTTATAATGTTCCAAGCACCGACGATGCTGCTGAACCTCAGAATCGGCTTTTATATGCTCCGGGAGTCGGTCCCACAACTGGTCAATGTGTCTGCCAAACTCGCGCAGTAGAATAATCTTTGGTATATATTTCAACTGTTCAGAGGTTAGGTCTCGAAAATCGCAATTATCCGACAGGATCAGAAGCATTTTGAATACTGAGCTGTCGTGTTTCGGCGCGGACCTATAAATAGGGCGCATCACCGCTTCGACGTATCAAAATCATTTTTCACAGTTCACGGAGAGGATGCGATTCGTGCGACAACCTGTAACGATACGCGTGACAAATTTTGACGATAAATCGCAAATGATGTCCCCGAAAACAAGACGCAGACATGGTAGCATGCTACCAAACACTGTCCGCTGCCTAATTTGCGGTCCATCAAATTGTGGAAAGACCAACGTGCTGGTGAGCTTGTTGGAAAGTCCACACGGCGTCCGCTTTGAGAACGTGTACGTGTATTCCAAGTCGTTGCAACAGCCTAAATATCTGTATTTGGAGAATTTATTGACTCCGATAGATGAAATTGGCTACTTTACGTTTTCGAATAACAGTGACGTCATCCCACCGAACGAATCGCTTCCGAATTCTATTTTTATGTTCGATGACGTGGCATGCGATAAGCAAGATACGATAATACTTTGCAATGGGGCGCCACTCGAACGTTGACTGTTTCTATCTCCGTCAGACGTATGCAAAGATTCCCAAACATCTTATACGCGACAATGCGAATCTGCTGATTCTGTTTAAGCAGGACGGTACCAACTTGAAACATGTGTACAACGATCACGTAAACACTGGCATGACTTATGAGGATTTCTGCGCTTTGTGTCGTAATTGTTGGCAACGGGAGTATGGTTTCGCGGTGATAGACAAGGATAGCGCGATGTCCAATGGACATTATAGAAAGGGATTTAACGAGTATGCCGTACCGTGAGATGGTCAATTGTCATCAACACGTCGGTGGGAAAGCAACATCTGCGGTACAACGATGATTGATATCGATAGTCTGGAGATTAAGGATCGCGAGAGAATAGCGAAGGAAATTGCAAAAACCAGCGAAGCCATTCGCCGGAAACGTCAAGCTTTCAAACCTATC
The DNA here is from genome assembly GCA_951215215.1 of Andrena trimmerana. Taxonomy (NCBI): domain Eukaryota; kingdom Metazoa; phylum Arthropoda; class Insecta; order Hymenoptera; family Andrenidae; genus Andrena; species Andrena trimmerana. Next base: position 74,261,107 of record OX578060.1, read on the forward strand.
GTCGAACCCTTAAAGCATATTGTGGAAAATACTGCAGCGACAGAAGCTGACACATCACCGCTGATGAGTACAGACGTTGAAGAGAATGAAACATTAACGCCTAAAACAAAAATCCCATCGAAAGGGAACACATCGTGTAAGGCAAAGAGGAAACGACACACGTTATCGGAATATTCACCCGTAATCTCCACACCGGTTCAATCGAAGCGGAAACGGCATAATGCTACACCAAACGAGTCTCCCGTTCCTCCCGCGCCAATAAATACATTTCCTCGTGTACAATCGCTTTCAACCATTGATGATGACGTTTTCGAAACTGGTCCCAACGAGCCGTTGGCAACATCTGTAGGCAACAACTCCAAACACCCGAGGGACAAGAAACGTTTCGCAGCCATTTCGGTCCGCTGGGGCAAAAATACATGAGCGTAATCCTAAGTGGTGATAAGAATATATCAACTGACTATGTGTACAGCGTATACCAGGGCCGTCCAAGGGTTTGTTCGCACGAGCAACCGCGAGTTGCTCTTCGCTCTTGGAGGCGCGGAGCCAGGCCCAAGAGCGAAAGGTCTTCATGGTGGGGGAATCTGTGAATGTAGTGTGGGGTAGTAGGAAGTAACTACGTTGTCACTCACACTACGCCACTATCCCCACTCTTTTACCGCTACCGTTCTTGCCGTCGCTCTTGCCTTCGCTCGCAGCTACCCGCGGCTTCTCTTCGAGGGTAAGAGTTTTGACGATAGTGGACCAATGCTTGGGGATAAGGCTTCCGATATGGACAAGGATGACAATATAATCATAGATGGTGTAAAATACAGAGGAACAGTCGGCCTTTACGAACTGATTTTCAAGAGAATTCCTGACGATACTGTATGCACCGATGCCGATAAACAAAAATACAAAAGTATACTGCTGGCGACGAATGCCCACAGACGCGATCATGTCGCTAAAGAGCCCCCATTGAGCAACAAGGGATACAAGTACAAACATGTAATTGCACCGCTAATCCCTCGCGCATCGACTAGTAGAGCAGGGAAAGGTCTAAGGACACCGCGAGCCATGGTGGTAAACGATAACAAGATCGATTACGTGCACTGGGACGATCCCAACGAGTTGGTGGATCGGTTGCGTTTGCTGGAAGCGTCGCGTCAAGCGGGTAACAACTCTCATGATCCTGAAATTGTATCTGTTCACGAGGAACTCCGCGAGATAGGCCTCATTATATAAGTTAAATGGCACCCCGATGATGTGCATAGTATGCGTCGAGATGCCGATCAACAAATTTGGGGTATCGCTCGAGAAGAGTGGAGCAGCTAGAATGGACTATTACAAATGGAACGGTGTGCTTCGAAATTACATGCGAGATAACGCTCTTTGCGTGGTTGGTGCCGACTTTGATGCAAAATCACGCAAGATACGACGCGTAGCTCAGCCGGTGGTTGACACCGATGCCGTCAATAAAACTATACGTGGAAAAGAGCATTAAATTTTTGAGAGAGCAGCAGGAAGAATTAGAGAGGAAGCTGGTCGTGTTTCAGAAAGATATGCTGACGTTGCAAAACAGCGTTCAAAAGATATCGCAGGCGTTGAATTCTATCCCACAGCCGGCCAACGAAATTCGTAAAGTTAAAGAGGCTATAACCGCTTTTGCTACGGAGCAGCAACTTGTCCAGAATTTCCTGGGACCGACGGGAAGCACATAATGCACGTACACGATAATTATCGCATCATTCGTGTCCATGACACCTCTGCGATGAAACATGAAGCCATTATCGAAATCCAAGAGTAAAGAAAACCATAGCCACAAAAAGCGACAACTCGTTGAGGAATTGCATGCTCCAGCTCGAAGACGTTTCCCACGGAGGCGCGTCATAGTGCATGGATACGATGATCTGTGGCAAGCTGACATTGTAGAAATGCGTCCATACTCGCGATTCAAGCAGTGTCACCCAGTCTAACCCACACTACATACTCACCGTCATCGATGTGCTGAGCAAGTATGAGTGGGCGTTACCGCTCAAGACTAAAAGTGGCACTGAGGTGACTAAAGCGTTTGTAAAGATATTTAGAGATCGATATCCGAAAAATTTGCAAACCGATCAAGGAAAAGGATTTTACAACGCCGATGTGCAGAAACTCTTTACAAAGCATGATATTAATTATTATTCGACGTATTCGGTGATGAAGGCCTCCGTCGTGGAACGTTTCAATCGAACTTTGAAGAACAATATCTGGAAATTGTTTACGCTCAATGGAACCTACAGATGGATCGATGCGCTACCGCGTCTACTTGCAGAGTATAGCGCACGAAAACATAGAACCATCGGAATGCGTCCTTGCGATGTTACCCCTGCGATCGCCGATAAGCTGCTAGCCACCGTGTACATCAACATAAAGATCGCTGCTCCAGCGAGATTCAAGTTGGGCGAGTTTGTGCGCGTGAGCAAATTTAAAACCATCTTCGATAAAGGCTATACGCCGAATTGGACAACGGAGGTGTTCGAGATAGCCCAAGTACAGGCAACTAATCCCGCGACGTATCTGCTGGTCGATTCCTGTAGAAAACCTGTTGCCGGAGGATTCTATGAACACGAGCTGCAACGCGTCACAGATCCTGATGTGTATCTAGTGGAAAAAGTGTTGTGTAGAAAGGGGGATAAGGTGTACGTCAAGTGGCTGGGCTTTGAGAAATCACACAATTCTTGGATAAATAAAAATAATGTATTGTAAAATAATAATACATGGTTCAATAAATGCAATGATACATATGTAAATGTGCAAACAATTTTTATTTTTACACATTAATCTTGTTATTTATATGAATGAGTTAATAAATACAATAATTTCTATTTTACAACGGGATATTATAATGTCCCCAGGGCAGAGTGTAAGTCGAATCGGGTACGATATGCCGCTTGTCGTCGTACGGACTTAGAGCGATTTTGAATTCCGAAATGGTGTACACTTTATGCAATTTAGACCGTATGCATGATTGTCTGCGAACCATTTCGCTCTCCCTATGCAAACACTGCACGTAGTCGTCGAAAGTTATCGTTCGGGCTATGACGTTGGTCTTGACGCCTTTCGCCTTTTTCGTATCTTTTTTGCCGTGTACGCGAAGTGCATACATTTTCGCTCTAAGACCTACGAAATCGGTCATTATCGCACCGTTATTTTCCTCCTTCATCAGCCCTGGAACCATCTTATTTACACGCGGCATATTATATGCATTGTCGATGGGATAATCGCTTGTGTCGAATCTATCGATATTGTGTTTCATGGTCTCGTAGATATCGTCGCATCGAATGTGATAAATGGGCCGTCAGTGTCGGTGTATAGAATTTTACAATTTTGAGCGTGTAGGGAGACATGTACTCGTGGTGAAATTCATACAAACAAATTTTTTATATGTCCAGAATGCACATACCCACGTATATCGGTTTGTTGAATTTCACCTCGAGTTTTCGCAATTCAACAGCTATTAAATTTTCCGAAAAAACACTTCTGTTGTGGAAATTCGGTTTCGCGATCATTGCCTCCGCACCATATCGCCCTTCCCAATGTGTTAAAAGTTTTACATCCACATGGTTTCGCACATTTTCTATAGTTTTACCGAATACCGCGTTGTTCATCAATTTATACAAATTTTTTTCAAAATCATTTGTCGCGGCTGTTCTAAACCGTGTATTTAGTTCGATGTACTCACGGAGCCAGGGAGATTGAGCGAATTGAAGCACGCCATGTATCTTTGTAATACGAAGACCGTGACGCGTGCACTGCTGCAGGTTGCGATAATAGATAACGTAACGCTGCTTATCGTATACCGCCGCGAGTAACTTGTCCTGCCTGCTGCCAGGTGGTTTGGCACGCGTCGGGCAGAACGGTAGATCGGCATGAATGTCGTGCAGACGTTGCGGATATTCCAGATCTACCTCGAGAATGTATCCCGTGGGCGAATCGGAAGCGATTGAAGATACGTCAAAATTTACAATATCTTCGACCCATTGAAATTTAGCGTGTGGCAGGGGCTGACACATTTCCCATCCATACAAATTGTTCACGTCAAAGTACATCAAGTACGACGACTCTTCCGATGTGTCGTAAGATGACATGTACTTGTTATTGGCATGTGCGTATCTTCCGGAATATTGGCTTAAGCCCCCGCGTATACCACGTTCGATAAACATGACCATATCGACGTCTGTGAGCAATTCGAATGTAATTTTGGTGTGTTTTAGCATTGCATCCCATGTGAAACTAGGCAGAGTATAATAATGTGCTGAATCTAATCCGTAGCTCTTGATGCAACTTTCGCGAAAATTTTCAAAAATATCTGCCAACAACAAGACATCTGTTTTCAAATACAAGTCGCTGTATTCGCCCAAGTTTCTAATCTCGAAACGCTGCCACACAGTCTCAGCATGTGTGTCATCGGTCTCGGATACAGTTTCGCCCGTTAACGAACTGTAGAATGATTCGCGCGTCGGTAAGCATGGATCCTGCAGCTTGTTCGCGCAATCAAGGTATTCATATGGAAAGACACCCTTTCGCGTCAAAAAATTGAAATCTTCGGCGGATAATGTTTCAAATTTGGATCGTAAAATTTTTAATTGATCTGTGCTCAGAAAATATGCTAATTTGTTGAGACTGGTATGGAGAATTTTGTACGAATCGATGAATCGTAATTTAATATACTTTCGCGAGTCTGATTCAGCCGTATCTTTGACATTTTTTGTGAATGAAATATACTTTTCTTTCGTTATAGGCAATACGTCAACGTGACCTTCAAAAGCGGTAAATATTTCCTCGATAATGAAATGCGAATCGTAGCCGGATAAATTATGGAAAACTATGGGGATGTAAAACGCGTTTTTATAATTTAAATTGCACTCCGAATGTGCTGGGCCTCTGAACCGTCCGGAGAGCTGACAATGATCGCGAACTCGTACATCGCTAGCCTTGAATGGTTCTTCGCAAATATGACAGTGTGTTGCATTGCGCAATGTTGTCCACTGTTCAGGAGTTAAATCCAGCATGGGAACATTACTAGACAAGATGGGTTTGGCGAAGTTTGCAAAATTTATTAGTTCGTTTACGAACCATGAAACACAATCCGCGTCGCGGCGACATCGATACGTCGACAGCGATGTATCATACGAGCAATGCATATAATAGGCTATACTCTGAACTTTATGGTGTTGATACGTGTGTAATTTATTGTCTTCAATTTGGCGGCTGTCCTGTTTTCTCGATGATGCATTCGAGATCTGCATACACCACGAAGGGGAGGCGCTCCTTCATACCGTGGTTGCCGAAACTCAGCAAGTTGTTGCCTTCGCTGGGCAGCAGGATGGCGCAATCGTTCATCTTGCCGCAGTCCACTGTATGAAGCTCCAACTTCTGGGTAGATCCGAAGTAGTGCATACATCTACAAAAACATAATTTTTTTCTATTTAATTTTTTTCCGCGAGACATTTTAACATTTCACAAGTTTTATATACGTACCGGTCACAGATGAATTTCTTTTTTTCGTGTCTGCTCAGCTGCGCGCTCACCAGCCTGGACAAGTTCTTGATCCATACAAAATGTCCTACATCACCGTGCTCTTGATTCGGCGTGTAGAGCAAGTTTACATGCCGATCCCTCTTTTGGTTGGTGAGGCACAGCGGGAAGACTGTGGAGCCTTTCTTCGGCTTCTCCATCTCCATCTCGAAGCTGTACACGTTGATGGAGATGCCTTTCTGCCGTTCAAACTTCCCGATCTGTCCCAGAGACATCGGGAACTCAATACCCTGGAGATTTAATACGGACGCATAGTCGGGGTATGAACTTGGGCGCGCGGTGTCTCGTTCGGCAGGATAGAGGGCGGCGACCACTGCCCACGCGAAGCATGCATTGTCCGGGGATTGTACGCTAATTGTTGCATTCTTCAACAATAAATCCCGCGGCAACTTGTAGCAGCACCCCGCGCGCAGCGGATTGTACTTGTTGACATTCTCATCAATGCCCATCCGCTGTCGCGTTCCTGGAACTCTTCCAGCGATGCCAGGGTGGGTTCGGCGACGCATCGCTGATACCACTCCTGTAGATCAGATGTGCGGAAGAGTTCGCAGTTTCGGGTGTTGATGCTTTTGCAAGCATGCTTGTCACCCACTACAAATTCGCCGTTGAACACCGTGTTCACTTTGAGGTTTCGTTGTTTCCTCAAAGCACCCCGCACATGCTCCAGCACGATGGTCACCGCATCCTGGAGGAAGTTGCGCGGCTCGATGTAGTTCGAATTTAACACGGCACCAGTTAACACGCGGTTATCGAACGCAGCGTCTATTTCACGCCACAAAAGTCCTGTGCTCGAATGTCCGGCACCTTCGCGCACGAAACGTCCGCGCAACGAATATTTTAGTCCTTCGAGCCGCGTGATTCGAGCAACCACGGATTGTCGAACACCGATCGATAATCGCGGGCGTTTTACGCGGCTCTGTTCTTCCAACGATTCGATGCACTCGTTGCACCGTTCTTCCCACGCGAGGTACTCTTCCTGGGAAATCAATCGTGCAGATTGATCCAACAATTGGCGTTCTACTTGCGCGAATTCTTCCATGGCTATAATCTGTGCAACGTGTTACAACAAATTGAAGCTTTGCACAGTTTACAGCACGCTTTTATGCATGATTTGCTATCTCTGTCTTACTCTTTTAGCGTACCCCCTCCCTCAAATGCATTGCATGCAAAAAATGGCGATCCATCCTAATATGGTTCTATGCAGTTTCTGTCGATGCAGCATAATTCTTTCTATGATTCACGCGTATGACGAATTAGCGCGCGAGCTCGTCCAACAAATTTTCTGCTGACACCTATGACGGCTTTATAGGTTAGGTTGCAGAGCAGCAGTTAATGCTGAACCTCGCCTACGCACCATTGTAATCACAATTGTAATGGTGCAATAAAGACATTTATTATTATTATTATTATTATTATTATTATTATTATTTTCTAAGAATCGATGTTTCTGCTGACACCTATTTCTAACAATCGTTGTTTTTGCTGACACCTATTTCTAAGAATGGTTGTTTCTGCTGACCCAGAATTCTAAGATTCGACGTTCTCAAAAGTATCATGTTACATTAGCATTGCAAAAAATGACATCATCTCGCGCGATACGCTGCGACGTTAAGATTGAAAATCATTTTTGAAAAAAGTTGGAAGTTTTAAAATAAAATGCGGTGGTGGGGGAAGCAATCGCACCACTATTTAAGACGGCTCCCGAACGCTGTTCCATCAATCGCTCAGTAGCCTCAGTGACTTTCGACGGAACAAATAGTGCTCTGAAAAAGATGTGCAGTACCAGTGTCGAAGGAAACGCCAGACGCATGAATTATTACGTTCCGATCATGCAGGATGATGGTGTGGCTCAATGCGGGGAGGATACAGTTGCTTGGTAAGGCTTAAGTTTCACATATTCTCAAAATTTTTATTCCTAATACGAGCGGATAATTTCATAGCTTTGATTGTTCTCTTAGCCCGCACCGAACATCGTGTATCATGGTCAGAAGATACGCATTAACATCCATGGGCAGCAAATATTTGGAAATTGGAATCCGCGTACGGCCTACGATCGATGTAGAAATGGTTCTCTATCGACAATCGTGGGATGTTTCTCACGTTACCATTGTATGCATGGCATGCGCTATGCAGCAATCGTACGATCATTGAAGAACGTTCACGATTACCTGGATCACCTTCGATGCAGATGAATCAATTAACAATGGATTTTTGTGAGATCTATAATTCTCCGATTATAAAGATGACGCTACATAATAAGCCGCTGTATTTCAAACCGGGTACAGTGACATTTTTATTAAATCTTGAGCCATGTATAGACTATGTGTATTCGGGACTGCATCAAAATGTAAGATATGTGCAGATGAAATTTGAAACTTTTGTTAACGTGCTACAGCAGAGCGATGTTGCCTGTGAAACATTAGATGCGCGTCGTGCTGCTAAAATCATATGTGATAGCGAACATTACTGTAAGGATTATTATGTAGATTGCGAACTGGTAGCATGCACCATCAATGATATTCAAGCTGATGCTCGTAGGAAAAAATGTTAAATTATATTCTTTTAATTTTAAATAAAATTTCTTAAACATGAATTATTTCTCAATTTTATTCACCCATCATCATCCTCGCCACATAATTCTATTTCGTTCTTCGCGCTGCCAAATGACGTCACCCTACACGGCTGCTCCAGGAAATTCGAATTACACATGATCGCGCGATACGCTGTGACGCTGAATCGGAACGCTTCGAAAACTTGTTAGCTGTAGAATGCATGCTATTGTACCACTAAGTAGCGCTGTCTCTTTCCCTCTCTTGAATTTAGCTTTTTAAAGTAATGCTCTCTCTTTCCCTCCTCGGAGTACATGGTTTGCGAAAAGCCGATCTTTCCCGACATCGTACGATGAAAAATAAATTATTATTTCTCTGTGTTGGGGGGGGGGGGGGGGGGGGGGAAATTCCATCACATATTGGGTTAGAAAAAATATTTGGGGAAAAAAATTTCAGGGGCTGTCCCCTCCCTTTGAAAAATTTTCCACGGTGGATCCGGTCTGGAGAGGTCTCCGCGGCGGCTCGGCCTGAACTGATCCCCTCCATCATCGCGGCTTCCCCCACTCCGCGGCTCGTGCGCGCGCAACCTGTCTTCCTCTCCCCGCAAGCCCCGCGCCAATGTTTCACTTCGCCGCGCTTCCCCGCGCGCCCTCACTTCCTCCCCCGCCCCCGCGCTCCCCTCAGAGGACCTGCGTTGGAACCGGTCTAGTCTTACTACTCTTTGAAAAATTTGGAGTGCACTTACATACATTTGATAGAAAGCAATGACCAACGAACAGGGTGGCCGAGTGCCTAGCAAGCATGAGGTCATCAGTTCAAATCTCACTATTGGCACTATTTTTTTTTTTATTCATTCGAATACCTACACCTTTCACATGCAAAGTTTATAAAATTCATGCTAATTAACAGATATGTAAACATCTGTTATATGTATATTTTGTGTGAGAGCACCTTATATATGTATGAGTGTACGGTGTATACCGATGCTCCACCTCCCAGGAGATGGACATCACTTTCAATTAAAAACACACATCTTATTTTAAATTATCTCTTGCTTGAAAAATAGTACTTTTTATTGCACATATTAATTTTTAAATAGGAACATAGATGCGTCAACCGGGAGTGTTCCAGTGACCTGCCCTTGACCTCGAACGTTACCACCGGTTGTGAGTTTGCGCTTTACAATTAGCCGACTGTCGACTCGTTACTATTCCACGTTTTGCCCTTTTTGCCTCCTTTTATAATGTTTCGCGACGCTCTTTCTTACAAGCTACCTAAAGTACCGAAAATACATATGTACACATATATACAATACTTACATCTAATGTGGCCGCTACATCTAATATATACATGTTACAAACAATGAGAAGCAAAACGCAAAAAAATATAATATAAAAATCTCTAGTTTGTGTCACACGAGCCACAGTGATACGCATCGTAAAAACAGACGAAGCACAGCGTTATACGGCATCGTGCACACCGTATGAAGCATACCTCATTAACATTATTAAATATTTCTCGAAGGTCACACAATTTTGCAGCAAACCACGCGTATTGCAGCATAGTGGAAAATATTGGGGAGGACATCTGATGGTGCACTATAGAATGTATTTTGATGCAATCTTCGCGGGAATTAATTTCGCGTCCTTGCTCAATCAAGTAGGCGCAATTTTGAATCCGCTTTATGAGAATTTTTACTTGCCTATAAAAATATACATCGCAGGGTTGAACTAAAGGGGTGCATTCCGGCGGTATAAATTTGACAGTGCATGTCGGTAGACCATAATGATCTTGAAAAATTTCGTAATACATTGCCTGATCCGTCTGCCCTCCCCAAGAATCTATTAGTAAAAGGAACATTTCCTCACCTACATATGGTTTTAATGTGCTCGTTAAAAAATCTTTGTATAGTTCCTTCGTTAGTTTTCCCGACTTTGACGATGTGACGACGGTGTTTTTATATATTTTTAGACATTGGTTCACCCGTTTTGAACCAGGGGTCCAAAGGAACCTGTTGTCTCTTGGAGGCACAGGAAGACGCGGGGTAACAATTTCCCAGACAGTGAAATGCTGTATTGCGCTGTATACGAATGTGTTACCTTGTTCATGTTTTGCCTTTGAACAAGGACCACCTTTGATCCTCGGTTTGCGAGGGTTCTGTCAAAAGTGGACTGGTATTGACATCCTAAAAAATGTTTTAAAAAATAGACTATATTAATTATTCAAAAGTCTATACTTTGATTAATTATAAAAAATAATAAAATTTGTTAAATACCTGTTTGGTCCGTATTGGTCACAAAATTTGGACCGAAATTCGGAATTAAAGCACGAGCCTGGACGCGGAAATTTTCTGCAGAGCTCAACGTATCCTCCATTGTTGCGCTGTCTTTTTCGGTTACAAATTTCGTAATCTTTCGTTGTCGAATTCTATGGTTTCGTTTAAATCGCTCAACCCACGAGGCAGAAGCTTTGAAATCGAAACCTTCGAATTGACTTGCAGCAGACAAACCCCATTGCTGCAAGTTCCTTGTCGTAACTTGCTGGTGGGTTTATCGAGCTTCCGTGAAGCGATCGTATGTCCACGAATCGATGATCCCATATTTATCAACCGCGGATCCACCACTTTTAATTTGTTCTTCCCATCTCTTCAGGGCTTTCAGAGTAGTTAAGCGGTGGCATCCTTTTCTCTGTAAATTTTTTAGGCTCCAACTAGGATGAGCTTTAGACATGTTACAAACTTTTACTTTATAAGCTAATGAAACACTGTTTTGGCTTTTTAACTTTTTTTCCTCCGGCTCATACTGGGATTCGTCGGGAGAATCAGATCCTCTGACGTCTTCGAAACTGTTTTCATCATCGTCTTCATCTGCCATAATTAATTCGTCATCTCTAACAAACATTTTGTCAGACAGAATTTCCAGTGTATATTTGTAAAGATCTTCTACGAGTAGCATAGATTCTTCGCTAATTATCGCAGAAGATTTTTCTGTGATAAGTCCATCTTGGGAAAGAAGGTGCTCATAATACACAAGAGCACCTTTCCATCGTAATCTGTCAACTTCCTGTCAACAGTATCCTCCAACAGCATCTTCCGTACCGTCGAAGGGTTGGGCATATCAACGTATTCGATATTTGACATGATGCCTCATTTGCACACCGTACACTCACCTATATCACCGTACCGTACACCGTTTACTTATTGATAAATTTTGATGAACCGTACCGAATTCTACGTGTCGCTAATGCGAAAGCTTATTAGCTAGTGAACTGCGATTTTTAAAACCTATTGGGTTCCATATTCATGGGGTGTCTGCCCCACCAAATTGGGGTTTTTTCCTAATTGTAAATGTTTAATGTCCAGGTAGTTGCACAAAGCAAGTAACTTGTAAGAAAGAGCGTCGCGAAACATTATAAAAGGAGGCAAAAAGGGCCAAACGTGGAATAGTAACGAGTCGACAGTCGGCTAATTGTAAAGCGCAAACTCACAACCGGTGGTAACGTTCGAGATCAAGGGCAGATCACTGGAACACCCCCGGTTGACGCATCTATGTTCCTATTTAAAAATTAATATGTGCAATAAAAAGTACTATTTTTCAAGCAAGAGATAATTTGAAATAAGATGTGTGTTTTTAATTGAAAGTGATGTCCATCTCCTGGGAGGTGGAGCATCGGTATACACCGTACACTCATACATATATAAGGTGCTCACACCAAATATACATATAACAAATCTTTGAAAATCTGTTAATTAGCATGAGTTTGATCAACCTTGCATGTGAAAGGTGTAGGTATTCAAATGAATAAAAAAATAATAATGCTAACAGTGAGATGCGAACTGATGACCTCATGGTTACTAGTCGGGAGCGCTACGCACTGACTCACGCTGTTCGTTGGTCATTGCTTTCTATCAAATGTATGTAAGAGCACCCAAAATTTTTCAAAGTCGATTTTCTCGAATTTGGCTGAAAAGCGGGTCTTACTACTTTGGGAAATTGAAGTCCGAGTGAAGGCCTTCACGTACGCTAAGTATAAAAAATTTCTGAGATGGACAGTCCTGAAGGTCCCCTTGTAAGCTGAATATCTTCCGCCCTACAATATTCCCTAAACTCCTTCGAGGTAAACGCGGCTCCCCGGTCCGAAACAATCTTCCGAGGATTGCCGAAAATTGTTGCTTGCTTTTTCAAACGGTCAACAACCTCGGCCGCACTGATCGTCTTCGTCGCATAGAGCCACAAGAACTTCGCGAACGTATATATTACCGCGAATATGTGTCTATATTTCTTCCGCGTCGAAGGGAGCGGCCCCAGATGATCAACGTGATACACATCCAGCGGAACCTCACCCTTCTCAATGGAATACAACAAACCGTCCCGCATCCCACTTTTTCTCTCTGCCAAAATGCACGCGACACAGTTCCGCACTACTTTTCCCACCTTAGCTCTCAGGTTCGTGAACCAATAGTCTTTCCTGACAAGGGCTTCAGTTTTACCCCTTGAAAAGTGTCCGTTTTCGTGCAATTGCCGCACAATCTATCACTGTATAGCTCGCGGCACTACTATGCGAACGTCATCGTCCATTGCTTTAAACCAGGCGTGCACAGCTGAATGCCCGCCGGGCAAAACTTTTCAGCCGTGTGTGGAAAGAGCATCGTAAACCGCTAGGCCACGCCTTTATGAGAAACAGTGCCGTGGTGGGGAGTGTTCGTAAGTGAGGAACCCACCTTACAGTTTACACGCATACTACTTCAGCTAGTAGCCACAGAGTGGGGGAACAGCTCGCGGCGTCGGTCTTCGCTTTGCTCGCGAGCAATCGAGAGCGCTCTTGCCCGTCACAGCCTTGCTGTGCAGGCCTGCTTTAAACAAAAGTCCGTTTCTCACCACGTACTCTCCACTAGCATTCTGTTCGCTGTTCACCGATTCCAGTATACTCGCCTGGATTGTCAACGATTCTCCCGACGGATCCGCCTTGGCCAACCGCTGGATTAATTCAGCTTTCAGTCCTGACGTTTGCAGCCCTTTGTTCCGCAATATCTTCATCAACTCGGCGATACAGAAGTCATTCGGGTCCTTCTTCGTATCGTTCATCTTATCTGCTTGTAATACAATCGCGAACCAACGCTTCTTCTTTGGTCTTTGCACGTCACACACATCGCTATTGCACTCAAGCCTTCCTTAAATGAACTCTACACGAATTACTTCTCGTCACGAATATTTGCACACACCTTCGGAATGTCCACATTGGTCACGTCTAAAGTCTTACTGCATTAACTCGACTCTGTTAACTATTCACATCCCGGCTAAGCCCCCAATTTGTAGGAAACAAGGTTTCCAAAGGTTTTTAATATAAAGAATAATGTTTATTAAAATAAGTAAAATAAGTGCAAGTCCCACCAAATACTCTCTACACATACACACAATGTCTATCGCCACACAACTCTATATAACCGTCTACAACTCAACACAATCGTCTACGACTCTTCACGCTACGTCCGCTTTCTAGGCACCCTCAACGCACTGTGCTTCTACCGTCACCAACACCTCGACCCACCACGCTTTCTCCTTCGCTCTCACCCTCTCCCCCACGTTCGTTGCCAAGTCAAATCTTTTCCAACGTCGTCAAACAATCGTTTGTTCTCCCGCGACCCAAACCGACAAACCGGCAACCCTGCCCATGGTCTGCTCTGTGTCACCGTCGTCGTTTCGGCTACTCGGCGCACCCGGAACTCTATCGTCCCTACATTATACTGTACAGAATGCTATACTAAAGAACAGTTCTTAAAAAATTAGTACATAAGCGAAGCGCATTGCGGGGCCCGCTGCCCGCAGCTTACAGCCCTGCGCGACGTAACGAATCATCGGGAGGCACGCGAGACGCCTCAGAGGCTTGAGAGAAGTCGCACAATGTACTCGTATTATAACCACTTACATATAGTCATTTTTTAATAAGTACTGTAGCATGCAGAAAAGGAAGATTGAGAAACGTTGACCATCGAGACGTTTCGCGGACACGCTTGTAGGCCGCCCGAGAGAAGAGGCGTGCGGGCGCGAAACCGCGACACGCGAGGCTCGCGCTTGACGACGCGTTTGTTGATTTCGGCGACCGCGGATAGCAAAGATTGGGTATAAATTAGAGGACCGCAAAGGCATTTCCTTCTTCGCTGTTCCGAGAGAGAGGACGAGGTACGCCCAACGGCCGCTCTCGGACAGCTTAGGGACTCCGGCAGGAGAGTTCGGCTATAATACCTGGACGCCTGCTGGAGGCACTAGAGTCTGTTCCTGGACGCTCGACCGATATGGAGAGTACGGCGATAATACCTGGACGCCTATCGGTCGAGAGAGTACAGAGCATCTCATTAGAAAAGAGAGGAGAGTACAGGAAAATATGCCTGGACGCCCGTTCGATATGGAGAGTTCGGCGACAATACCTGGGCGCCAATCGAACGGGAGAGTACAGAGGAACTCCTGGACGCCTCATTAGAATAGAGAGGAGAGTACGGGAGAATATTCCTGGACGTTCGTTCGGTATGGAGAGTTCGGTGACAATACCTGGACGCCAATCGGACGAGAGAGTACAGAGTAACTCCTGGACGCCTCATTAGATTAAAATCAAGTGCCGTCCGCACAATAGAATCCAGTAGAATTGTATAAACACAGCGAGACGCAATATCTGATTCCCGAAATTTGTAGTCCATCGTATCAACCAAACCATGTATTACTACCTAATCCGAATAAACCTTGTCTACCCAGAAAGTTTTTTCTATCCAATCAATCCGAAAGGCTACAGTACTTACTATATTAAATATAATAAATATTAAGTATTCAGTAACAAAAGGCTCTCGAGTAACTCAAGCGACCTGTTGATCCCAACTAATTTTATCATTTATTTACTAATGTTATCATTTCCGCGGCTATTACTGCAAATACATGATTAATCTAACCATTGAATAGGGGTAAAGAGTACAGTGATTGGCCACCTGACAGTTATTGGCCTTATTTTGAGAAATAAATGAATATAAAGAAATACCAATGTTATGCCTTTTTTTAACGAACATATTTATATTCCTTGTACTTCCTTGCTTCGGATGTAATCGATATTTCTCCACTCATTATATATTGTGATTATATATAAAAGCAAATAAGATGACTCGGATTTGAAGCTTGAAAATTACAGCAATTTAATCAAAAAACCATAAGAGTACAGTTGAAAGTTTGCGAATAGTTTAATGTATTTATTATATGTATATTAGGTCGTCCCGAAAAAAATGAAAATGATTGCACCGTTAGGCCTTAGTGCGGGAAAGTTGTGTCTTGGGATCAATAACAACTGCGCAAAATTTCAGCCCTGTGAGTTAATA
The DNA here is from genome assembly GCA_951215215.1 of Andrena trimmerana. Classification (NCBI taxonomy): domain Eukaryota; kingdom Metazoa; phylum Arthropoda; class Insecta; order Hymenoptera; family Andrenidae; genus Andrena; species Andrena trimmerana. Next base: position 74,276,569 of record OX578060.1, read on the forward strand.
TCTTCTGTTGCGGCAAGAGCCTTGAAATTTCGAAATTTGAGTAAAAAGTGTAACAATTGCTAATAAGTCATTATTCGTGTTGTTGTTAACTTCAGTGTCGTCGGTATTGAATGTAAAGTATTTTTCAAAGCCGTTTATGCGATAAAAAAAGTTTTACAAAATTTACAATGTTGCGCGAAGTGCGATTGCGCAATAATAAGTGACTTTTATTACTTGTATCTACTGTCGTTTGCTGAGAAGATTGCGTCCGACGGGCGCGTCCCGTTCGGTTTCTTCGCCTCGTGAGGTACGTGGTGCTACTTACCGATTCATAGATGTCGCGTCGGCTAATAGCGAAGAGAGCGAACGAGACACAAGCGGTGCGAGCCAATGCAAGCGAAGTGCAAACGTCGACACCAGCTCTTGCCTGTCTGCTCTTTGGACGCAATCTTCTCAGCGAACGACAGTACCTCCTTAACCGTGTCACTTGTCAGCGTAGTTCTTCCACCCTCAGCCTACGTCAGTCTTAGTCCTGCTTTTGTCTGGAGACGTTTTTTGGGTGCTGAATTGCGTCTGCCATCACAGCGTAAACAATGAGTCTCACCAAATCGTCAAAATTTGCCTTCAGGCGATCTGTAAATTGCCCCTTTTTTTGATCCTTCAACTGATTTCAGTTCTCAACGTGTCCTCCCAACATACAAGGATGTAATTTCTTGTTGTTTACACGAACGATGGGTTATGGGTTCTGAATCAGGTGGTAATAGGGAACCACATTTCTCAGGTATTGTAGAGAGATTTGCTACAAAGCTTGAACAGATCTATGAGGCAGCATCTATCCCTACCGTTTTTCGACAGCGTATTATTGCGATGATACAATCGTATCACAAAAAGTACATTAGTATTAAAGATGTGATTAAACGAGAGAATGAAAGTCAAACTGTAAAAGCTAGAATTGCAGTATTCAAACAAGAAGCTGAAAAATTGTTTGATGTCACAGCATGCAAATGCTTAGGTTTTAATAAACTTTGTCACTATCCTAAAGAAAAAAAGGTGCCTAAAATTAAGCAACAATTTCTTATTGATCAAAGAACTGACAGAAAAATGGGCGTGGGCAGGATAGATGCTGTTCAATCATTAAAACTTAATAAAAGACTAGAGCGTAAGTATAATAACGAATCTACTCCAAGTACTTCCGCGGGTACTCCTTCGTCATCTACCACTTCACAGATGGTTCAAGAAACCGATTGCAGTGATGACGATAATTTGACTTTTGACAAAGAGTATAAGCCAACCACATCTGCTTCTAATAGTAGTCAAATGAGATTGAAACTCACAAACGCTGCAATTGTTGCTCAGAGATACAATACTTCACACAGGGGAGCTGCGGCTTTCGGGTCAGCTCTTCTTGAAGACATGGGCTTCATATCCGAAACAGACAGAACACGTATCATTGATAAGAACAAGATCTCCCGAGAGAAAACACGCACAGGAAAAGAACTTAAGGGGATAGACACGGGTAATGCAGCGCGCTGTATACTGACACAATCTGGCCCAAAACAGGGGGTTGGGATTTTTCATCATTCGTCCTTATATGAGCAGATTTTGGGCTGGGTTAGGACTCATTCGCAAGAGGAAGGTTCAATGCGGAGCGCTCTTGTCATAGTTGAACGAGATTGTGTTGATATCTAATAATATGAGTGTCCAAAGTAAAGCAAAAGTCGACAAAATACACCCGCAGAATGCAAGTATTTTTAGGTCACTAAAAGAGCTTTGTGACTGAAACGGTGAGAAGAGCGCTCTGCATTGAACCTTCCTCTTTCGAATGAATCCTAACCCAGCCCCAAATTTGCTCATATAAGGACGAATAATGAAAAATCGTGACTTCAGTCCCAAATACGAGTTCCGCCATATTGGCGGTAATACAGAGCAAGTCACGTGACAAATTCAGTTCAGCTAGTAGACACGAGATGGCGCCTACTCGGGAGGACTTGTAGGTTGTCTGTTTCTGGTTGAGACTCCTGGGCAGCCCTACTGCTGCTGTGTTTCCTCTGTCTTCCAGGGAAAGGTGGGAGGCGAAATAATGACGACTAGCGTTTTAGTAAAACTCAACAATTACTCAGTCCTTATTCTGCACCATGTGCTCAATGTCACTTGTCCCGAGGTTCAGTCGGATCTGGTTCCTCTCTTCCCGGCTTCCCCCACTCCGTCGCTCGGAGTGAAGTTGGCTATACGTCCCTACAGACTGCCGACGTGGAATCATAGCAAAACTGAAGCGTTAGCTGGATACACAAGCCACAGTAAAAGCGTGATGCAGTCAATGTATGAATTTTCGGATGATTGTAGGTTAGGTTATATGCATTTTAGGCATATAACTATTGGGAACTGTGTACATTTACTAAATTAACGCTTTTATTGTAACACATACATCACTTGAAATCGCTGTCGAATTTATGTTATAATTATATGGCCATATTATTTAAAATAAAAAAAGAGATTGGAACTTTTTTACTAATACTGAAAATATTGATTTACTGATATCATATTTTCAGAATGTGGAAGTTACAGCAATTATTTGCAATTATTGCTCTTATTATTATTCTTCCGACTATTGTATATGTTTGAGATTCGGTAGTTCCGATCTCCGCCACACCCAACTCACCGCAGCACCTCCTGGACCGCGGAGCAACAAGCCCGATCCACAATCGATAGACCAATCAGGTGTCAGCGACAGAACGCTCAGCCAATCGCATTTCCCCACGTCGCTCGATCCTCCATACTTTTGGAGAAGACGACTAACGGAAATCGATTGGCCATATTGATCAATCTTATTCACGCAGAGTACGAAGGTAGACGCGTCGGTTTCACTGAACGTTTTTCTCAAGTAACTCGTGAATTCTCAAAGAACTGCTCACGTTAGTGCTGATCCCATACTTTCTCACCGCTCACGTGTTTGTTCTCATTCTCATTCACATCGCAGCTATTGATTGTGGATCGTGGTCAGGTACGCGGCCACATGTTAAACTCACCGCGACTCGTCTCAGCGAGACTATAAATTCTCACCTTTCGCACGACGTGCCCACGCTCATCCTCACGGGTACATTTTACTGTTAGACTCACTCCGCGAGTGTAAAATAAACTTTGATTCTCTACTCATAAATACTGTGCTTTATTTCCCGCGCCTAACCTCAAACCGGTATACGCTCACGTGGCCAACGGTCAAAAGCTCAAACAGTATATAACATACAACAAGGAAAAGTCTCCAAATCAGTCAACAGTTGACTCCCTGATTTTTTTTTGTAATTCTTTACGGTCCTATGCAGGGCTTTATTTAAATAAAAGAATATACTTCCGAATGGCCCCAGTGACTGATGGACACGAGGTTTGGGGGAGGGGTGTGTACCCTAAATCTAAAATTCTATTTAGCTTCTGGTATTTATTAGTTTCCTTTGTTTATTCGAAGGCCTTTCATCTTGGGCTTCGAATAATTTTTCATCTTTCATTATATCTTTATCCTAAGGTCGTATTCAGATATATTGGCCGGTCAATTCGTTTTCGCGAACAGCGATCGCGAACAGCGATCGAGGAGTAGGGTGGGGTAACGGGAATGCTGCTCGGCTCCGTCTGAACGTAGCCGTGTGGCTGTTATGACCAATACGAGATGAAGCTATCGAGAAAGAATCAATGTTCAGACCAATAAAGCTCCTGAATTTTTTCGGAGCTAAGGCACACATATTCTGATATGTGTATTTCTACGCTGACAGCTCGGTTTGGCCTATACACACCAGAAGCTTGGCGCTAACCCCATCACTTCTGGCTCACTCTTGTTCTGCGAAGGCGAGAGTGAGATGGAACGAGAGCGAGTCAGAAAACGTTGCAAACAGGATCACCGAGGCAGGCAAGCGGTACCTATGGTGGGAGATTACGCGTTACGAAACGCACCGGCCGATATATCTGAATGTAAAGTCTCGTTAGCCGCTCGCTGGTCGGGACCGGCGTTGAGCCCGTATCATGAACGGAGCCGTAATTCCGAGGCTGAGTTTCTCGCTTCTTTCTGGCCGTAGGGGGGTGCGGGATGGAACGCTTTGCGTGCGCGACGGGCGCGAGCGCTCAGATGGAATCGTGACTGTTCGACGCATGCGCGCCACGGTCAGATAGCCAAGCACAGCACGAGTCTTTTTTGCGCCATAACCGAGCTTGCCAAATTCCGCCATTTATTATAAAACATTTAATTCAGCTTCTTCATGACCTTACTCTAAACTTTTACTCGTAGTTTAATACCGTTGTAATATAATTTGTAGTATTTCATTTAAAAATTTATTTTCAACAATGCCAACAATGAAAAGGCCATTTTGCGCCTCTTGTCAACCTTACGCCCTAGCAGTTGCCTAATTTTACAGAGTAAAATCATAAATAATCTCAAATAAATGTAATATAATAAAGGGCGTAATTTGACAAGTTCGCCTAGGGCGCATTAAAGACTTATGCCCGGCCTGCGTCAAGATTTTGCGAAGCGGGTCCCGTGCTCACCGTAAGCGCTTGCGACCATCGCGCACGCCCGTCGCGCACACAAAGGACGGAGTGTCAGGCGTCCGAAAGACGGAGCGAGACAAAATATCAACGCGTCGTCTATCTCGTACTGTCCTCGCTCGCTTTCAGTGCCTTCGCTCGCTCTCGTTCCATCTCGTTCTCGCCTTCGCCGGACAAGAGTGAGACAGAAGTGGTGGGGATAGCGGAAAGTCCACATCGTGTACACCAAACCGAGCCCGTAGCGAGACAATACTGTATGCATGATCGACGATCACGCCGCGCAAAATTCGTCGTCCCTTGATGTACATGATATTTTTCTTGTAGGTAATCTGAAACAGAAATTTAAAACGGCATTTGATTTTGTACATAGGGTAAACGATACAGTAGTTGACCATCAAAACGCTATGGAATAATTAGCGAAAAGAGAAGTATCGATTATACCACCAAAGAAACTTTGAGAAATCAATAGTTTCGATGTTATGCCATTATAGAGAAACATAACTCAAAATTGTAGTTATTGACCGGTCGTGACATAGTTGTTGACCACTTGCTGAATATAAAAGAAAATGGCATATTTTTTACTTTAAAATCACTTTTATTAAAACCATCTGTCAACATATCTAAATCAAAAATATATTGTCTTGGGGCAGGGTGAGTTTCATGTTTACCCTTCGCGACGTATGCCGTGCACTTCGCCGCAGTCTCATTGGTTTCTCATTCGTTTTTCTTTTGCTTCTTAGATTTCTCTCTCATCTGCTCTTTCTTTTCTATGTCTTTTTCTTCTTCTCTTTGCACGTCTTTGCCTCTTTCGTTTCTTTTTTTTTTTCTTTCATCGAGCGCATTTGACCTCCGAATTATTGTACCGAACACCGGACTAATGAAAAATCAGAAGTCATCGGAGGTGCAAACCCGAAACCATATAAAAGCAGGGCACATTGCCTCGTGCCTCCAAAGATCTAAATCAATTTTCATCGTAGCCTTTCAGCACGAAAATTATGAGTGGTCAATAACTGTATTACTATGCATTCGTCGAACCAGTTATTGAACAGCCCACAAAACACAATATAATCACGTTCGACACGACTGGACGTATGAAAAATGTTAACAGTGGGCCCTTGTCACCTGTTGCGGCCGCGCGCAGCGCCTCACACTGGTCGGATTTGAACGCGCGCTCGCGGTGACATCAACAAAGCTGTTGAGCCGCTGCGGCGCGTTTGAATTGTTTTTTAACCGCTAACAGGGTCGAGCTGTGTTCGCCCGGCGACTGTTAGGTCTCGGAACAACATCACCGAGACACAACCCGTGACACGCACCTTTGCGAATTTACGTACAGCGTCTAATTTTTCGTCCCGTATTTTTCGGACAATGGCGATCGTTCACCCTGCGCCCACGCGCTTGCGTTCATGTTCTCAGTGTGCCGTCCATCTCCGTTTGTGAAGTTTTGTATGTGTACGACGTCCTTCACGGACTGACGACCAGGCAATTAAGGCCGCGGTCACACGAGCGTTTTTTCGACGTCCGTCGCGACGGACGTCATGACTGACGCCGTAGCGTAATATTGTAATGCGTAGGACCAGCCACACGAGCGTCGTGCGACAAATTTAACGCCCGTGCAACGTCGGCTACGGACGACAAACGCTACGACGCGACGTCCGTCGCCCACTCGGCACGGACGGTGTTGCATTGTACGTATTCCTACGGAACCGGCCAGACGAGCGTCGAGTTGTCATCCGTTTTCACTGCATTTTATTACTGCATACAATGGATATTGACATTTTACTATCTGAAATTCAGAAACGACCAATGCTATGGGACGCTTCAGATTCGGAATATAAAAATAAATTAAAAAAGAACAAAGTATGAGCAAATGTTGCGGCCGTATAAAATGCGTCTTCTAATAATCGTGTATTGTTTATAGGATGCACCCAATATTTTCTTGTTTTCCGTTTTTTTTTTGTATTCTCAATAAGGTATAAGTAAAAATCGCGACTTCGGTATCGTCCATCCCGTTTGTACGGATTCCTACCGTCGACTGATGCGAGAGACTTTTCTCAGTTACGGACGACAAATTCAACGCTCGTGTGACTGAGTCCACGACGTCCGTCGCAACGGACGTTGATTTTGACGGACGTCGAAACAACGCTCGTGTGACCGCGGCCTAAAAGGGTGTTTCGTCCGCTGAACGTGACATTCTTTCCACCTGCTCGCTTTCCCACCGAGTCGCGTCAGCGCCGACAATCCGCTTCGCCCTTCGCGGAAACATCATCTATTATGAACAATGGCATTCACAGCAACCAAAATTGAACAATGATTATACTGTCATTAAAGAAGTCAACGCCCTAAAGATGAGAGTTAAAATTACGCGTTTTCCTTTCCGACAATCTCACAGCAGAACGCTTGTATTGAAATCATCGATTGTTGGTTGAAACGAAAGGTAGGACTGTCTTTTCTGATCAAAGTGCATCATTGATACGGAATCGCGCAGGTTCATTAGACTATGGCGGCAGAAATTCGAAGTGGTCGAATTCTGTACCCTGGTCAATAACTATATTGTTTACCCTATGTAGCTTGAAATTGATGTTGACTTCCAAATTCCAGAAACCATACGAATTTTCTTGGGTAAATAATATATGGAATTAGTTTCTAATTATTAAAGTGATTATGGAATGGAAAACTGTTTTCTAGGTATTTTTTTATGTATCATATTGACATTTTTTGTTTAAACATAAAGTGACACGAATGAAAGTATAAAAACAAAAATAAAATAATATTCTTTTGCAGCTCCTTACGAATTTCTGCACGATATTACATGTTTGTCAAAGAAGCCATTGAAATCCCAGTATCGACAAGGCGTGGTGAATCGCTTTTGGACAACTTTAACATCTTTGACAGAAGGTGATACCATGCTTGCGCACTTTAGCTGGTTTCCAGAATTTGGATGGACCTGGTATAGTGTACCGGACACTATCAGAAGTGGCATGCCGGTTTTTTACTCATCAGCTTATCCTTCACCCAGTACAGTGCAGCTTAGGTATACTTGTAAATACATTCATAATATTAATTAATATCATCGGAAGATTAACTCACCTACAAATAGTAAATAATTGTTATATATTACTTACATTTTATGCTCAGTAAACATAAAACATCCATTTAGAAAATAAACAGATATAGAAGCATTCATTTATTGTTTATACGTAGCATAAATGTTTTTATACAGAGTGTTGGGTAACAGGTGATTCAAAATGATATAGGTGATTCTACGTCACCAAATAAGACGAAAATCAAGAGTAACGAAATTGTGGTGGAAACTTTGTTTTTCAGTTATTAATGTTTATAGATGCGGGTTAGGAACGCTTATAGAGCAGTAATTTGCCGATCAGCGGCGTGCGTTTGTCTCCCTGGTTACCGTAGGCGTTGGGATAAGTTATCTCAACGACACAACGTCGATGATGAGGGTGTAACTCCTCTGACGGGGTATACTGTTTTGAGTGATCTTGTAAGACTACCTGTTAAACTTGTCGCACTCGCCGAAGAAACCGCAGGAGGCGGAGGTTTTGAAATTCTCACAAATTCGGTGATTCCTGATTGGATGTGGAAGTCTTCCGCGGACAGCCCTTGGCGTGCATCATTATGTGGAATTTCCCTGACTCGTTGCAGGGATGTTCCAACTCTTTGTCTTTCAAAACTAACGTAAAAACGATGATTTCGGACCTTGATGGCCTGCTGCCACATCTGGCAAAAGCCGTAAAACAATTTAGCCCTAAACCGTCGCGATATAGACCGCTCGGGATAATCAGACTCAACACCCAAAGTAGCTATAATGACCCACAATAATGTCTTCCCAGTAACAGGTTCTTTAACACTCACAGCCATAATATGGTCTTCCAACACTTCATACGACATTTCGGTAAATTGCTGCATTGTATAAAATCTGCACACTAGCTGAGATCGTTGAAGGCATGTCAAATTCCGCCCTTCGGAAATTTTCAAGTAGAGAGAGTTAATACTTATTAGAATAATCTTGTCCATAGTAGGCTCCCACACGCGCATATGCCACATACACATCCGCCGCGATTAGTAAAAAATATCCAAATATTGCCCAAATTAATAAATTTTCAGTTGCCCTTAAAGTATAGGCTATGATGTTTAAGAGGACCGTGAACCGCAAACGCTGAGTACAGATTGATAACGGACTGTGTCGTTAATCGAGACCTTCTCAAAATCAAGTAACACTGCAATGTAATTTAAGAACCGAAGCGCGCGGTGATAATGAATCATATACTGTTCGAAAAAAAGTGTTTTTATTCTTTTAAACAGATTTGAAGTGTTGAGATGTGGAGGAGTGTTGTAGCGACGGGGAGGGGTCGCTGTGGAGGTGAATCAGTTGATATAATGACACCTCTATTTAAAAAATGTGAAAGTAACATGTGAGTTGAAATAAATAGTTAAAATTGCCTTAATAATGAAACCGTGACGATCGACATATTGATTTTTTGGTAGGCGTTAGTTGGTCGATTGTTGATGGTCGCTGACTGCGGGGCAACAGTGATCTCCTAAAAAGTTCAATTTGCAGCGTAACAGAGTGATTTGGATAATTTTCTGCTGCTTTTGTACAACGAACTGTTGGGGCTTTAAATGACCAGATTTGACGAAGAATTTATGTACATCTCGCTCATTCTTCCTTTCTGTCGCTCGTTCGTAGTTTTTTCTCAGTCGTTGTCTTTCTTTCGTACTCGCGGGCCTCTTATTCGATCGTCGTTGTCGGCAAAATATAAACCAGTGTCGGAAGTGACTTCTGTTAGTCCTACACACGATACGAGGAACGACTAGAGCCCGAACGGGATCTTTATATCGGGGAATTATTGTATCTCATCGATACAGCGTATCTAGACATTACTTTGTTATTTGTTTCTCGATTTGTCTCTCATCACTAAGTGTTCGCTGCTTAAGCGTAACTGAGGAGATATTAGTTTGCGTAGTTTTTGAACATTTTTGTATACACTAGCGTATGGGACAATCGCAGTGCGTGGTACAGATGAACGCTCATGGATGAATAAATGTTGGCGCATGTGATGTAAGATCTACGGATAAGTTTGTACGGATATGCACCATCACAGGAACACTTGATGCATGTCTGTACGAACTTCTGCGAGGACACTCGCGGGAGGAACAGTCGTGGTGCGCGTGTGGGTTACACGATTATTAAAAAAGGCACCCTCTTTACACGAAAATTCTCGACCGGCGGGCTTTGACATGCGCACGTGGGTTTCAGCAAGTAGGCCAGTTTATTGCAAAGCAGCAATTCACCTAAATGTCGTATGAAGTATCACAAGATCGTTTCACGGCAAAGAGTGTTACAGACTCTATCCCTACGTCTATGAAGCAAGATGATGCCCATGACTTGCCCAACGCGCGGCGCTGATCGCCGAGTTAAAGGTAGGATTTTCTAGACGCGATTCGCCGCGGCGTCCACATCCTAAGCACCGCTCTTATGGAGAACCATGCATGTGTTTTCCTAAACCGTACCTTTTGCAGTATGTGACAAAACGATTAATAACAAATTAATTTGGTCTGAACAAAAGGTTAAGCGTATAATAGTAGGTGCCTAAATAATCAAGCTACAATATTCAATACTCATTTACGTTCAAATTAGTACCAAATATGAAATATAACGTAAAATGTCTTAAGTGGTACGATATAGGCAACCCTTCCGTAAAAGACGAAACTTTGACCACAACTTTGTTACTATAGATTTTCGTCATATTTTCGTTCATTTCCTACCCCCTTTGTCGAGCACCGTGTATAAATATAAAGGGTGTTCCACCCAACTGGCCACGCTATAGCTTTAAAACGATAGAAGATAGAAAACAAATTATTAGGCACATTTAAATGGTTTCGGAATGAATGAATAAAAGTACTGATGACAAAACGTCAAAAAGGTGACTGATGCTTACAAGTTACTCCGGATACAGAAAGGTGACTGATGCTTACAAGTGTTTACGACAGAGGATCGCAAGCAATGCGAGAGAGGGTGTTTTCCAAGAAATACAGTTTATTAGTTTATCACTGACGCTGAAGTCATCCGGAATTACACTGTACGGATACGGAACTGACAAGTGTGAACTGCTCTATTCCAAAAGAACGAAATAGGACTGCAGAAAAACTCGAATATTTGATCAGCTTGAAATTCGGACTGGGCCGAGCCGAGAACCCGTAAAAATCGAGCGGCTCGAAAGAACCGGGTAGCTCAAATTGATTCAAGTGGCCCGAAAGAACCGAGTACAGTATTTCCTCGCTGAGTGCTCGCTGGTCAGGACCGGCATTGAGCCGTCAACGTGAACGGAGTCCTTATTCGGAATTCTTCGCAGATCGCGGGTTAGGGTTGTATCCGAATGTAATAAATAAAGAGGGTTCAACTCTGTGAAATCTGTCTCATGCAAGTGCCTCGACGCATCTCCTCGTATCGGGGCGCTGCTTGCGACGCCCAGGCTGCGAGGCGTGTTGCAGTGTAGTGGTAAGTATGATGGATGTACTAGTATATTCCCGCTTGCGGCCCTACTACCGCAGATGGATAGGAAGACGCTGGATAATAACTTGTTCACTGTTGACTAACAAGGGGGGGACACCATGTGATTGACATCGATTTTGATGAGCCTTGCCACGATGGATCTACGTCGAAAATAAATAAATAGGTGTCCGAGCTTTTCAGCCAATGGGCCTTAATAATTGAGATATTTACATGTAAATTATTAAACATTTCATAGTACCCGTATAAAGCATAAAAGCTAACCTGAATTTAAGAATATGCCGTAGAGCGTTCGGTAAGACGTCGGCGTGGCGTTGGTTGGGATCGTGAGTTCGATTCCGCCAGTGTCTATATATCTTTTTCGCATTTTTTTTCCACACTATAAACAGTGGGAAAAAAGGTAACGGTAGTAACGTTCATTATTAATTCTTTTAAATGTATAAATACAATTAAAGCTTTTTTAACTTGGGGAAATCTTCAAAAGACACCCCAACACCTCCAGAGGGCAATCCCCCGACGGGTGGCCGTGGGGTTTTAGTGAATAAAATCCCACACTACCCTGGCGTCCACGCGAGATTGCCCTCTGGAGGTGTTGGAGCGTTATTGGAAGATTTCCCCACGTTAGGAAAAAACTTTAATTGTATTTAGCCATTTAAAAGGATTAATAATGAACGTTACTACCGTTACCTTTTTCCTTACTGTTCATACAGTGTGGAAAATATAAAGTGTAAAAAAAATATATATAGACACAGGAGAGGCGGACTCGAACCCACGACCGCAACAATGCCACGCCGACGGGTTACCGAACGCTCTACGGCATATTCTTAAGTTCACGTTAGCTTTTATGCTTTATACGGGCACTATGAAATGTTTAATAATTTACATGTGTAGCATGCAGAAAAAGAAGCTTTGAGATACGCTGACCATCGAAACGTTTCGCGAACACGCTTGTAGGCTGCCCGTGAGCAGAGACGTGCGGGCGCGGAACCGCGGCTCGCAAAGCCCGCGCTTGACGACGTGTCTGTTGATTTCTGCGGCCGCGGATAGCAACGATTGGGTATAAATTAGAGGCCCGCAAAGCCATTTCCTACTTCACTGTTTCAAGAGAAAGGACGAGGTTCGACCAACAGCCGCTCTCGGACAGCTTAGGGACTGCAGCAGGAGAGTTCGGCGATAATATTTGGACGCCTGCTGGAGGGAGTACGCATTAGGGTCTATTCGGTTAAATACGCGGAGACAAAACGAACATGGAAATCGATGTGGCTAAGTCATTTATCGAATTATGAACAGCCACCCGGCTTACAATTTTGGCAGCGATTAATTTGCCCACATTTCCCTATCCGGGGTCATATTTCCGGGGGGGGGGGGGGGGGGGGGAGTATTCTCCTCTTCTTCCTCGGGAGTTCGTCTTTGAGGGGGGAGGGTTAGTACTCCTCCCCTTTCCCTTCCTCGTCCTAGTCTCTAGGGCCTTCCTGGCTGCTTCAGCCCTAAGCGCCTCAAGCCTAATCGCCCTAGCCTCCCGCAGCTTCTCCCGCTCTTTCACTGCCCTGTCACTCATTAATTTCTAAGCGAACACCTTAAGGGCCGTCCAGTTTTCAGGAGACTGAGTGCCAAGAGCAATAATAGATTGGGCCTCTATCGGGGCCCCCAAAACCTCTGCTAAAACCCTACGTTCCTCGTCATACGTTGAACATACCGTCATGACGTGTTCAGCGTCATCCACTGTATCCACGCCACAGTCTTCACACGATTTGACCACCGATTTACCGATTCTTGCCTTAAAGGCATTAAACGTCCCATGAGATGTCAATGACTGGGACAACCAGTAATCATGCTGGAAGATTTTCCCTTCTGATCCAAGGAAAGTCCGGACAGATGGGACCAGCCTCCAATTATCATGTTTAAACGCATCCCACATCCCTTGCCACTCATGGATTGCGTCTTCGAGGGTCAATCTTTGGTGGGCAACCGCCCTTGTTGCCAAACAAGTCCCCCCTAAACTCGGGGTTGCCCCTATCCTCCGCCTTTCTCAAGAAAACCCTTTCCCACATTCTCACCTTTATATCTATCGGCATCCTGCCGGTCAGGACACAGAGGGCCTGATGTGACACCGAGCGGTATGCCGTCGTGGACCTAGTTAGAGTCGATTTCTGCGCCCTCCTGAGGGACTTTCTGTTTACCTCTATTTGCAGGGCAGGGGCCCACACCGGCGCCGTGTACAGCACGGCCGACTCCCATACTGAATAGTATAGTCGTCGTGCGTGCACTGACGGGCCGCCAATATTAGGGAGCAATGATATCAGTGCCCCCATAATCTTATCCCCCTTAGCCACTGCTACCGGGAGATGGTGTTTAAAATTTCTGCGGCAGTCCAGTTCGATACCTAGGTATATTGGGTTGGTCTGACCGTCGGTCCGCCTCATGTCCCGGGCCTCCGTCCCCCTTTTGGACTTGTTCGCCGGGTATGCCAATGATGCTGTCACATGCGCAGCTAGTGCACCCATAACCTCACTCTTTGTGCATATTATGCACTTCGGAGGGTTAGAGCATATCGCGATAACGTGACCTCCTTCCCCACACCTCCCACAAACCTCCCTATGCTCACCAGGGACCCTACAGTCCTTGGCCAAATGGCCCAACTGGTGGCACCTCAAACATCTCTCCAGTTTCGGGAGAATCCTACAACGGGCAATTGTTAAGGTCCTTGGGGTTGACCCTGAGTGATCTCCCCAACTCCTCCAGGACCTCGGCCCCCTCTGCCATAGGATCAATTCCTTTAATCTCACTCGATGCCCAGTCTTGGAGGGGGGAGCACACGATCTCCGATTCCCCCAGTCTATTCCTCAAGACATTGGCCAGTTCGCTCGACTTCGCCTTTTTGTCTAATTCAAGGAGAATATGCCCAAGACGGATCCTCCTTACACCGGTGACCCCCTCGAATACTTCCCTTCCCTTGGCGATGATGGTCTAATACGTCTCAAGGTAGGTGGTCGAAGGGGGGACCCTAATAAGTCACGCCTCGGGCCTTTTTCTTGGGGCTCTCTGTCTCTTTTTTGGTCCAACACGCGTCGGGGGCACGAGGTTTGTACCCTCCGGGCCGACTCCTCTTGGCCGCCCGTTCCTTGTTGTTGCATGCGACCAACCTGCGGGTCCTGCCGGGGGATTTGCTGTTGTTGTTGCCGGTCTTGTGGCTGCAGCTGCACTTTCTGGCGTTGGCGGTCCTGCCAGGCCTTAGCCTTTTTATCCCTTTTTATTTGACCCCGCGTGGGAGGTGGGTTAACCCCCTCCTCCTGGTTAGGAGCCACGGACGAGGCCCCGCCTGTACCTGGATCGGTCGAGGGGATACCATCCCCACTCCCCTGCATCCTCGCGTCAAGGGTCTTGTTCCGTGCGGCGGGACCGGCCTCCGCTAGAACCTCCGCAAATAACCTCTTCTTTGCATTAGTCCCCTGGTTTTCATGGGGGGAGTACTTTTCCCTCGGCCTCTTGTTCTTCTTACTTTTATTCCACTGATTCCCGTGACCGCCATTATTAATCCCAGGATGCATGACTATGGCGTTCATCAGATTTACATACCGTGGGTGAAAAAGACCCACAGAAGCTTACACAGTATAAAACAAATTTTTTAATTGACTAATTAGCACTATTATAAAAGTACATATAATATTAACATGAAAACTTACTCTCTACATTTCGGACACATATAAATAGTATGTTCTTTAAATATTTCATTATTACATTTTACACAAACTCTCTCACATTTTCTGTCTTTTTCGGTTGGACATATAAAGCAACGTTTTTTTTGTCGAAATTTTGGTGGGTATATCTTCTTTTTCTTGTACATCGATGAATTTCCTAATATTTTCCACAATACTTCTTTGTAAATTAATATTTCTCAATCTCCTGTTCATATAGGGCATAATGAGCTGCGTAGCCAACTCTTTCAAAAATAGTCTTCGGCACCAGATTGCTTTCCAACATAAATTTGACCATCTATTGCATATCCTGTATCAGATTCACACAGCCAGAAGAACTTTATACCATACTTGGCCGGTTTTCTCGGCATATACTGGATAAATCCACATCTTCCTCGAAAGCTAACTAGTTGTTCATCGATTGTGACAAAAATTGTTGGTACCATTACTGTCCGACACTGTTTCAAAAACAAATTCCATACATAAGAAATAGGAGCCAATTTGTCTGATTTTAATCTTTCATCTCGTGTTCTTTTGTTATCAAATCTTAAAAATCTTTTGACATCTTCAAATCTGTTGACAGACATACCCGCTCTAAAAATTGGGTTTGAATGTTTATCTAAAAAAAGTTCCCTGACTGGTACGTCCCAACTTTTTAGAACACCCGCCATAAGTAATAGCCCCAAAAATGCATCCATCTCATCTATCTCGATAGATTACCATATTTTTTTTTAGGGAACGCGCATAGGAGATAAATAACGTACCTAGTACCGATTCAATTTCCAAATTGTTTCTCCATAATATTGAAAAGACAAAAATAATTTTCACGTTTCAACTGTAATGTCTCCATACATATAGGCACAACTGAATACTGAACCGTTGACAACAATACAGTTAACGCACGGTGTGCGCGGAGACACGGGGCAGATATAATCATAACATTCTGAATATGTTTGGTCTACTTGAAATTCCATCACTATATATTACACAATGTAAAATAATAAACACTAGAGTCTACTGCATGTGTAAACCAAATCTGTACAAGGTTATGTGTGTATATCTAATTAATGGGTATAAAACACCCACTTTATGAAAATTGCGATAAAATTGGAATTTCTACATTTTTTTCTTAATTATTCTGTTAATAAATTTAAGAAATCATTGTTAGGTACATGAAATCGCAAGGATGGAATACACAAAGCCACATGAAATTATTTCATTATACAAGTGGGTGGGTGGTTAAATATTAATGTGGGTATAAAATACCCACGTTATGCATCCTAGGGTTAAGGGGCCTTTCCCCATCCTCGTGTACCCGAGGTTCAGGTCCCCCGCTGCCCTTTAGTAGCGGGGATTCCTCCATGGGGGATTCCCGGGACATGTTTCCCCCTACTCTTTCAGTCTGAGTGCCCAAGTCCCTCGTGAGCACTGCCAGGTTCGAGGCCATCTTCCTCTCTTCCCCGTTTTTCTCCTTATGGGGACCACTCCCGGTTTTAGTATCCTTCTGGCCCGCAGTCCATTGCTGGATGGACTGCGTAGCCATCGCCGCCGCCACCGAGTCCGATGCCTTTTTGCATCCGACCTCTAATTTGCCGGCAATTGTCAAAAGAGCTCCCTTCGTCATGGTGTTTCTTTTGGCCACCTCAATTAGCTCCTGGCACAACTCCGTGAGACTAGCTAACACGGTAGCCACTTCCGGCAACATGTTACCCTCTCTTGGTGCAGAATACTGCACCACCTCCACCGCACGTTTCCCGGGTTCATACTTTTGTTTCAGACTCACGGGGGCCGGCACCGCAAACATTGGCGTAGAGCTCATACCCGCAACGGGAGGTCTCTCACTCTTATCCTGCACCCCAGCATGGTTACCAACCCCCACTCCTTATCCATCAACCTCGAGGTCGAGCTTGATCTACACCTAAGCTTCCCTGTCTTGGAAGACTCACTGTGTAGTCTCGTTACCGAAACTACCGGATCCAGATTACTCCCTTCCACGGGTTGCTTATTTAGCGCACTTATCTTACGCCCTACCAGTTGCCTAATTTTTCAGAATAAAGTCATAAATAATCTCAACTAAATGTATTATGATAAAGGGCGCAATTTTACAAGTTCGCCTAGGGCCCAAAAAAGACTTGAGCCGGGACTGCGTCAAGCTTTCGTGGAAGCCGTTTTCGTGTTTACGATGAGTGCTCAGGACCATCGCGCACGCTCGTCGCGCACGCAAAGAACGGAGTGTCAGACGTCCGAAATACGGAGCAAGACTAAATATCAACGTATCGTCTGTCTCGTACTGTCCTCGCTCGCTTTCACTGCCTCTCACTCGCTCTCGTTCCATCTCGCTCTTGCCTCCCCCGGGCAAGAGTGAGACAGAAGTGGTGGGGATAGCGAAAAGCCCTCATCGCGTACGCCAAACCGAGCCCTCAGCAAGGAAGTTCTGTAGCCCGTATAAATTCGGGCGGCTTGAAAGATTCGACGGCCTCGAATGTGTTTTGAAGTGTCCGACTGCCGAGTAGATGGAATATTTTGAACAATACGAATTTTTGGAATATTTTAGGAAATGTTTATCTCCTAGAATGTAAATAATGGTTATTAATAATATGAATAATTAAAATCTAAACGTTAAATAAAGATATTCTGCAACTACTGAAAATAAATAATTAATTCAGATGTGCCTTTTCTTTCATTTATGTATAAACGTATTCATATACTAATTTCTCTTTTTTTTTAACTTTCTTTTGTTTGAGTATCTAGTAGTTGAGCGCGCTAGATGTCGGGGAGGTTATGTACACTCGGCGACGGAATCGGCTTCCCTTCGGAAATTTGGCAACGTTGCATGTCGAGTCCCCCTGTGTCGAAGAACCACTGAGTTATGCCTAGTGACAATGGTGACAATTTTACAAGTTATTATTTAGTTTGCTAAAATGAATTTTGCTTGATGGAACATTATACGTAAGAGGATCATGGGCTCGATTCCTTATCTATTTGGCAAAAAAGTAGCATGTATCGTAGGTAGAAAGTTTTAAGACTGCCAGGCCGAAGTCTAGGTAAACGCACGAAATCCCCATATCGGTGTTCCAGCACGGGAAGGCAAGGGAAGGCGTTCTGCCCGCTGCGACCTCAAGGTAGCCGCCGTCCACATAAGACCCTCTCACGTGCATAAAAAGCCCTGTCCTTGTTTAGCACCATCCATGTCTACCGCATGCTCTCCGTCACTCCCGTGCAGCGAATTGGCGCTAAGAGGCTAGTTATTTCTTACGAAGGAGCAATATCGATGGTCCTCACTATCGATAGCTTATTTTCACTATCGATAGTTATCGGTATTGAAAATCGTGGGTTGATATCCGTGCAATTCTGATCGCTTTGCTTAAGAACTGCTGCTAAAGTGACGAACGCCACAGCAATAGCGTAGGCATCTTAGATGGTTAACCATTAATATATAATAACATAACAAATTTCCTTATTTTTTACAATATGTTCAGGAAAGTATCTGAGATGCCTACGCTATTGCTGTGGCGTTCGTCGGTCAGATCGCTCTATCCCACTCGATTTCGATGTGTTTTGTTCGCTCTCTTCGTCGCGGGGTGCGACAATGTATGTGCCTACTTCAGCCAATAACCAAAATACGTGTGTCCAGTCATTAGAAGTGTGCGCAAATAGGTGACTCGACCAATCGTCACAGCGACGGACTGCATCGCCCGAGACCGCCTGCTAGGGACCTTCTTTCGGCCGGCTAATAGTACTTGATACATGATGTATCATTGCAAACCATTTATATTTGCCCAATTAAATTGTGTTCTATCGTGCATGGTTTTAAAGCTTATAGCGTGGTCCAGTTGCGTGGGATACCCAGTATTTATACCTCCTATGTTTAAATGCAACTTATTTTCAGTGATGCGGCATGTCCACAATTCGGACAAATCTGGCAACCCGTAGTGTCCTTGAATCCCTTGCAATGGGCACGCTGGATGCATACGCAAAGGGTAACATTGGTTTTGTCCCACGACAGGCCACTACCAAGACATTTGCATCAAGCAAATCAAAGTGGTCGTTTTCAGTGTGTTCAAAGTCGTCAAGCAGCTGCTGTCCTTTATGCCATGTTAAAAAATTGGGCAACGTTCGTCCTTGTTGAAAACCATACATATGTGCAGTTTATTTATAGAGAAGCAGAAAAACCTCCTGTTTCCTTCTCGTTAATTCGTATTAATTGTAAGGCTCTTTGTGTGATCCTTAACATTGCATTTGCAGCTGGAACAGAAGGAGCTGTTCGGCACAATGTTGTTGTCGACCTCTTAGATCGATTATCTAAGCTTACTTTACCGAATAGACCAACAGGACAAAGAGAGACACTTTCTTGCACTATTATACACAAATCATTAGAGAGATTTTTAATTAAATATGAGAGAATGCCAACTGATTTCAGTTCGATTGTATTCCCTGATGGAACTCAAACAAATTCAATGAAAATTGCATCGATTTTCGGAGGATCTTTGGCAACTAGTTTATCTAGATATTTATATCATAACCGATGGCTATGGCATATAAAACGACCATTTGTACAAACTATTCCAGGCATTACGTTGCCAAAATTGAATCTAACTGCCATTGCAAGAATTCTTTCTACAATTACAAAGTAAGTATTTTATATACAGCGCACAGTGGTCCAGATTCGTAAAAACGTGAAGCAAATTCAATTTTTCAACCTCTTTGGAAATCCTTGACGTATTAACCATAGGTTCATACATCTAGAGACTAAGTTTTGGATTGGGTAAGAGTTGTCATAAGTCACCCAAAATTGTTTGGAAAATGTTTGAAGATGAGGAAAACTACCTGTTTCGCAACGGTCACATTTTCTCCGAAATTGGCGTACTTTGCTTTACTATATTTTTCTATGAATAAGAGTTGATTTAAATGTAACGTTATAGAGTGCCTTATCACCTATAAGTACATGTAATATGAAATGGATATATGTCTCACAACCCTTTGAAAAATACTACTTCGTAAATCTCTATTTTATTCCATCATTCCGCTTTAGGGGAGACCGGGGATGGTTTTCTCATTTTCTTATTTTGATTTTTTACAGATTATAGCTGCAGGGAACTATAATGTAAACTAAGGTCGGTATCAAATATATTGGCCGGTGAATTCGTTTTCGCGAACAGCGATCGAGGAGAACTCAGCCACCACCATCCGACGATCCTGGATTTGTCAGTTGGAGTTGCGTGGTCCTCGCATTGTATGGTGGGATAACGGGAACGCTGCTCGGCTCCGCCTGAACCTGGCCGTTTGGCTGTTATTTATTCTTAGCGTAATACTTGTGTGCGTTACGAAGTTATGCGTAGACCAGTCCGAGATGAAGCTATCGAGAAGGTATCAATGTTCTAACCAATAAAGCTCCTGAATTTTTTCGTAGCTAACGCACACCTATTCTGATGTTTGTATTTCTACGCTAACAGCTCGGTTTCGTCTACACCCCAGAAGCTTGGCACTATCCCCACCATTTCTGGCTCACTCTTGTTCTGCGAAGGCGAGAGCGAGATGGAACGAGAGCGAGTCAAAAAACGTTGAGAAAAGGAGCACCGAGGCAAGCAAACTGTGTGGTGGGAGAATACCCCTCACGAAACTCACCGGCCAATATATATGATACCGACCTTAGCTTATTGTTTATCATCACCATGAATTTTATAAAGAGCATTAAGTGAAGTATCAAATAATCAGTTTACAAAAGCTTTTCACAGCAATTATAATTAAAATATTGATAAAAGAAAAATTAAGCAAACGAAAATATGTTAAATTATTCATCATTAAGAAGGAATAATTTTTCCTCATTTATTGACGTAAATTGCGGTGGTTCCATGCGACCCCACGACTTGTATGATATGGGGCGAGGCGGCGATATGTTTACGCATCCGCCATGGAGTATTAGTACATTCCTATTGTTTATAGTTTCTTTATTATAGCGGTTGTGACAACCTATCCGTGTGACAACCATCCCCGGTCTTTCCTACTTACGTTTGCAAAACGTTATTCACGCTTAGTCATGATGAATTTCGCATGAGAATATTTGTTAGAAACTTTTGAGATTCTAACAAGTCACGTCTACGCAACTTATAAATAATGTTATATTTGCAGTCATGCGTAAAAATCCGTTAACGCCGTATGAAATGTGTAAATGCTTATAATGACTATAACTTAGTTAAAATTGTGGTTATAATTGACAAATATTAAGGACAGGATATTAAAGACTTAGTTCAGACAAAAAAATATTTCAAATGAAAGCAAAACTTCAATTATTGTAAACTCTATGTTGCTATTCGTAAGTTGATTCCCCGAGTCTCAACATCATCATTGCTTTATACATATGGTTTCCATGAGTAGTTTTTAGGTAGTGCCTACCACTGGAACAACATTTCCATAACAATGCCACACCTTAATAATGGACGACTAATAATTTAATAATTTTACCAGTGGATTCCTTGAACGAATTAAGGTAGGCTCTCACTCAAACGTTAAAAGATTCAAAAATACGAAAATGGTAACTGCAAAATGACGCTGAGGTGTAGTAAACTCAATGTGGCCAATTTGTGATTATCAGAAGGTGTAACCACGAAGGGTTAAAAAACAAGTGTAAAAAGTTAAATAGTAATGGCTGTGAAAGTTTTACATTATGGAAATTTGACCGGGAGTATAAAGGTTGTTTATAAGGGCAGTTTGTTATCCTAGAAAAAAATAGTACCAGAATTGGATTCTATGGCTCAGAAAACCCTTACAACCGTTCCATTTATAATGAGTAACGTATAAATAACAGTAATATGAATTTCGTTCACCTTTTTACGAATCCGGACCACTGTGCAGTGTGCCTTCCGGTTGCGAAAGTAAGTCAGAAGTGCAGAATGAAGTTTCTTCGTACGAGGCTTAATTTCAAAGAAAATTTGTAATCAAATTTGTAAGTACGCATGCATCCAAATAGATAGAAGTACAATTTGTCGATAAATATGGTAAAACTGCGAATGAAATGAATCCTTGTGTATAGATAACCAGAAATTGTAGAGTAACTTTCTACAAGTGGACCTTTGATCACGAGAAAATCGATTTGAAGGTGGGTCCGATTTCCCAAGAGGGGACGCGCACTCAATAGATCATTAATATCCATTTGCTCGAAAACGGTGTCCCGTAAGAAAAAATTTTATTCTGTACTTGTAATTTACTCTTCTACAACAAATCAGCTCCTTTCCGATTGTACCACCATTTTGACAACACCTTGTACATATTCTACAGTTTAATTTGTATATTATTTAAGTATACACAGTGTCGGCCCACATATAATGAACATCTAGAGTACATTTTTTTGGCAAATTATTTTTATGACGTTTATCGCGTTTGACTGCTATTTTAAAACTGAAGGCAGCATCCACGATAGAATTATCATGGTAGATATCGTATAAACATTTCAAAAAAGCAGATCAGATGTTTAGAACTTCAGTTTTCTGCCTCTTGATGCGGAACAAAACCACGTTTAAAAATTTCTTGGTGCGTTCTTGTTCTTCGAACGTGTTGAAAATTTTGTATAATAATATTGGGGACTGTTGTAGAAATAGTTTCCCACATAAATCTCCAGACGTGTTTTACCTTTCTTGAGAAAAGTTGGGTTAACGTTGGAAATGCGTATATTTCAGTAATTTGAGGGGGTATTCTGGTCTAGCGCGCGAGTTTCATGACCATTTTTCAGAATTTTTATGAACAATGAAAGTAAGTGTACTACACAAAGTTTTTATTTTGTTTTCTTTCACGCGTTCATATGCAAATAAAGTGTCTGGTTTACGCACATGTTACAGATCATCGCAAAAAAATATTGATTTTTAGTTTTTTTTCCTTTGAACGATGCACTGTGAGTCGTGGACAAAAATCGATTCCCACGCAAAATCGAAATGATGGAAATCAACGCAACCTGCTATATTGGGGTATTAGGTGTCGCTGATTACAAATCTCCAGCGGGAATTTTGATTAAGAAAATTACGAATCTCGGCAAATTCTAGTAAGATAGGGATCATATGTACAAAAGACGTTGCTTCTTAAAGTCTTAAAGCTATAACTTTATATTTGAGAAGTCTAGACACGGCCGTCTCCAGTAAACGCCGGAACATAGTGAACTTGGCAATGATGTCATCGGTCGTATTTGAACTTTTATGAAGCCTTTTGCGCGTTTTGATCCGACCACGACACGGCCGTCTCTGCTACGGGCTGGAACATAGTCATCGGTCTGATGGTTGTTCGAAATGCGGTGTTGCAACATCGTAGGTTCCGGCGTGTACTGGAGACGGCCATGGTCTAGAGAGTAACTGTTTGTTTGTTTGATCGTAATACAAATTTACATCACTGCGCGGATTTCGTTCAAATTTGACACATATGTTGTACACGTTCGAGAGGAGGTCACTGTATAGGTTTCGTTAACCTCGCACACTTTTACGCTTCGTTATTTAATGAGAGATGGATACTCGCGTGTCGAGCTACGAAGACGTTGTAAGTGAAGTTGGTTACAGAGCACGTGGTCCGTCCTCGCGCGTAGCAGTATCATGATGTCACCACCCGGTGGTGAAGCTTCTCGCGCCAGGAATCGCGAGAGAACTAGACTACCGCCGATATAACAGGGTTAGCATTTTATCTTGCAACCCGCGTTCGCGCGAACAGGTAAAGTGGAAATAGTGCCTCACGCACGCATTCCACTACAACCATGCGCCGATACTTGCGCCATCTATGAGCTGCTGATGAAAGTGTACGCTTGTTTCGGTGCCAGTAAAGAGCGCAGGGTGATTTCGGCTTTCGCCAGAAAATATTAAATCTTTATTAATATACACTCCTCACATTAATCACAGGATCACCTCTAGGAGTCCGAAAAATACGGGCAAGTTCACATGGTCATAACTCCGGTAAATATAGTCGTATCGATATTTTGAAAATATGGTTTGAAAGCGTGGAATGTCTACTTCAATCTACTGTCAGCTGCTTTTTTTCAAATTATGGATGTATTGCTTTTCGGTAAAGTTGTAGCAATATTAAGAGCACTTGGTCAATTTTAAAAAATTTTCTTCTAATTTGCGATGTTCCACGGCGTGCATGAAATTTCTTTCACAACATTCCATTTATACCACCAACCCCTTTTCTGTGTAAAAAGAGAGTAATACATTTCTTGTGCGATTTTTTTGGCCAAGTTATTCAATTTTGAAGTAAAAACCATTTTTTTACTTTAGTTGCTCCTAGCAAGCGAACGAATTATCGTAGAACGTTCGTGAAGAAAGCAATAGAAAGATGTCTTTTCATTTTAAGACGCATCTTCAACTTGTACGATTCGATTAAACTTTCGGTCTCTGATGTCCTTTCCAAAATATGCTTAAAAATTGCACAAATTCCATTTTCTGTTCAACGTGCTGTATCTCCACCAGGGATAACCGGAATATCATGGTCTTAAGCTCATTTTCAAGCGGAGAGTCTGCCGATTATTTTGTGCTCTGCCGGAATCTGCTGCGATAATTTCTTGCTTGTGGCCTTATATTTTGAAGAGACCGAAATGTTAATCGAATCGAAAAAGTCGAAGATGCGTCTTAAAGTGAAAAGACTGATCTTTCTATTGCTTTCTTCATGAACGTTCTATGATGATTCGTTCGCTTGCTAGAAGCAACTAAAATAAAAAAAACGGTTTTTACTTCAAAGTTGAATAACTTGGCCAAAAAAAATCGCACAAGTAATAGAATACTCTCTTTTTACACAGGAAAGTGGTCGCTTTCAAGTGGTATAAATGGAATGTGTGTAAAAAATTGCATGCACGCCGTGG
Organism: Andrena trimmerana; assembly: GCA_951215215.1. Lineage (NCBI taxonomy): Eukaryota > Metazoa > Arthropoda > Insecta > Hymenoptera > Andrenidae > Andrena > Andrena trimmerana. Next base: position 74,301,125 of record OX578060.1, read on the forward strand.
AACATCGCAAAGTTGAAGAATTTTTTTGAAAATTGACCAAGTGCTCTTTATATTGCTATAACTTTTCCGAAAAACAATGCATCTAAAATTTGAAGAAAAAAAGCAGCTGAAAGTAGAGATTCCACGTTCTCAAACAATATTTTCAAAAGATCGACACGACTATTTTTACCGGAGTTATGATCATGTGAACTTGCCCCTATTTTTCGGACTCCTAGAGGTGATCCTCTAATTAATGTGAGGAGTGCATAAAGGCAGAAAGATTGTTTGTTTGTATGTTCCTGGTAATCTCGAAATCTACTGAACGATTTTGATCGGATTTTTATAGATATGTTCCTTAAAATCTTGTGAAGGACATAGGCTTAGTTTTATTGCTCTATCACCTCAGGAAACTTATTGACGAACGAAAATGTCAATTAATTCCAATGTCTCGGTCGTCGTATCGCGGAGCAGGCCACTGAAACATTGGTATCCCACTACCGACTCAGCAATGCGGCAGTGGGGATGGCTCAGCATTGGAATAGTGGAGATGGTAGGCTTGGTAGGTTACGCTCTGTCAGAGATCGGAGGGCTCCAGTCGGTGTTGATGGAGGGGGAACACCTACTGGAGCGGTGGTAATGTGTGTGTGAATTGACGCCAGCGCGAAGCCAGCCAAGTGGCGACAAAGCGAAGCGAGTGTGACGTCACATATGTACCGACGCCAGCGCCAAGCCAAGCCAATTTACCATTATTATTGCATAAATACATAATATTTTCATTATTATTTTGTGTTTTCTGTTACATGCCACCAATCTTACATATATTTCAATTCATTTTATTAGAAACAGGGACGTAAAGGACCTTATATTCTTGAATATTACTGCCATAATTCATGGCAGTGACAGGATTGGGCGGCCTCCAGCCACAGTGGTGGAAGAGGAAACACCTACAGAAGCGGTGGTAATGTGTGCGTGAGACGCCACGATTGGAGAGGAACCGACGCCAGCGCCAAGCGAGTTACGCCGCGGCCAAACAGTGTCGACAACATATGTCCCGGTGACGCTGGTTGGCCGTGGTTCGGTTCATCTCCCATCCTGGCGTCTCACGCACACATTACCACCGCTCTATGGTGTTTCCTTCTGACCAATAGCAGCGGTGGGCTCCAGCTGACCTTGAGATCAACTCCAACTAGAGCCCGTCGAAGCTGACTTTCAGGGAGTCGAGGAGCCCACCGTAGTGACGTGAGCATGGGACGTCACATTCGCTTCGCATTGTCACCACTTGGCTTGGCTTCGCGCTGACGTCAATTCACGTACACATAACCATCGCTCCTGTAAGTGTTCCCCCTCCATCAACACCCCCTCTGATCTCTGCGCTCTGTTGATGCTGCATTGTTGCTAGACGTGTGCGGACATTCAATCACGAGCAGGCAAGCTAAGGACGCTTATCATATACAAAAAACCAAAGCAATTTAATAAATAGAATGCGTGAAACGATAATGTAGTAAATTCTAGTGATATCGTACAGTATCCACAAGAATTGTTAAACAGTTTAAATCCATCTGGACTACCACCACACCAATTAATTATAAAAATTGGTGTGCAATGGGTCAAGATTACAGATAATAGGTTTCAGAACTAATATAATAGAGACTAAAATTTTAACAGACCCTGCCACTGGTGAACATGTATTTATACCACGCATTCCAATGATTTCATTAGATATGCCTTTTCAGTTCAAACGTATACAATATCCGGTAAAAATTTGTTTTGCTATAACAATTAATAAAGTGCAAGGGCAATCCTTCAATTGTTTCGTTGTAGATTTACGCAATAATTGTTTTTCACATTGGCAATTGTATGTAGCTTATCACGCGTGGGGAAAAGATGCACAATTTATATTACTACCCTCTAGTTAGAAAACATCGAATATAGTGTATCCAGACGTACTGACATAAAAAAAAATTAATATGAAGTATTTTTAAGTATCTCTGCAATAGAAATTAAAAAAAAAACGAAAACGGACCGGGCAACGCTGGGTACTTTCAGCTAGTTTTGTTGCAAGGTTTGCCGGTGTGGAGATTCTCTCTGAGAATCTTGCTGCCCTCCGCGGTTGTCCTTGAACGGGTCGCTCCTCGGGCTCCGATTGTTCGGGTGAAGATGTCGGGACGGGATTCTCGGGCCGAGCCGAGAGGTAGTGGATCATTACCGGTTTAAGAGTTAAAACTCACCGTATGGTTTAATCAAAGAGTTGACTGATCTCGACAGGGCGATCACGGACGTGATGGCTTAACAGTTACGCCGTAACTGATCTTTTATAATGTTCAGTTCTGGTTGTTCGGGCATGGGTTTATATACAAGATTTGAGGTCGCGGTTTTGTGATCGCGGGGGGAGGCCTTATGGTCTCTGCCTGTGGATCTTCAGCCTTGCAGCGTATGCGGATTCCTTTAATTGCGCATCTTGCTGAGCTTGCTGGTGTTCATTACACCAGGTGTTATGAGTTACGTATCGTTACATAACAGTTTGCCGTAGAAATTGAGAAATTAAATTTTTATTCAATTATATATTAGTTCTGCAGGCCTCAGAATCTAATGTTCTGATTTTCTTTTTTTTATGATTTTACCCTTAATGTAGTGCATGCATAGATCGGGCGTAAGGGGTAACTAATGGAACGTGTCTTTGTTTGTAGAGATCTCTGATTTTTTTTCCTACAATTTTTTGTGTCTAAATGTTTAAACGTTTTAGCTACTCAACGCGACGCCTCTACCGACTTCCGTTTATGTAATTTTTTGGAACGATGCGCCATTATTGTGGCTTTTACACGCAGGTGGAAAAAAAATCTGCGTACAGGGGTATTACGCAGAGCCGTCTTAATAGTATTATAGGCCCTGGGCAAAGCAATGCACTGATTCCCTTGCCCACCCACGGGATTAGGACTCAAAATCAGACTTGAGGGCCCGTACTGCCATAGGGCCCATGGCAACTGCCCAGCGTGCCCGTGCCTAAAGTCGGTACTGGTATCACGACACGGTCAACCCTGTCGTAGCTAAAAATTTTAAAGTTGAGACGGATACGACACCAGTCGACATTGTTTTCAAACCTCCTTATTGTAATTTGGGGTGCGAGTGGTAAACCGATCATAAAAGCGGTGCGGGCAGTTTACCTGAGCCGGGAAATTCCGAATAGATCTTTGCGACGTTAATTTGAAAGAGACCATCCTAAAATTCTCGAAGCCCGGGCATCGATGCTATTCAGCAGTTGCTGACAGCTCCGAACGGCGCCCGGACCGGTGCGACAAGTGGCTTCTCGCATGTTTCGACCTTCGATTTCACTTAGTAAACAATTATTATATTTTCATTAAATAGATTCCAAAAATTGCAGAAAAAAAATTCACTCACCGCTACAAACAAAGGTACATTCCACCAGTTGCTTTGTACATTGTACTTTTTACGTCCGATGTACGCATATCTACATTAAGGATAAATTCGTATAAAGTAAAACAAGAACATGAACAAAGAATTTGAATAAAAACGATGACTACCTATGTGGCAAATCGTGTGGCTCACATGTTACATTTTTGGTAAATGTTTACATTAGGGGAGGATTCTCCGATTTCAGTGACGTTGACATATATTGTCAAGGTCATCATTCTGAACAATATTTCCCTGTAATCTCTTTGGCGCTCGACTTTGGTTTATGAGACATTCACAAAAAACTTTACTTAACACTTAAACTGCCGACGGTTTCACAGCCGATGGAATTAGTATTTGTTGAGGCTAGGTAAGCGCGAGGGACGGGCGCGTAAAGCAAGGAGTCAATTCACTTTCCCGTTACCCACAGTTAACACTAGAATTACCGAGTTTAACACATACTCATATCGATTCGCTATCATGCTTTACGCGGGTCCCCCGCCCTAATCTAGCCTCAACCAATACTAATGCCGTCGGTTATGAAACATATTATGCCGAAAGTTTTTTGTCAATATCTCTGAAACTACGGCGAACCGCCAAAAAGTATAGAGAGAAATGTTGACAACATATGTCAACGACATTGAAATCGGTGAGGAGGTAGTTTTTCGAGGAGGTTTACCATTTTTGGGGTTAGAATATTTATTCGCGTATTTTACAAATATTTAGCATATAATCAACAATTAGAGACATTAATTTATTCGCTATTATTTTCATCCAATGGATAGAAATGGGCCATAACGTTGAAAAATTTATCCAAACGATCTGAATAATTAAATTAAGTTTTTTGCAAATATCTCGTGAACCAAAGCCGAGCACCAAAAAGTTTAGGAGGAAATGTTGTTCAGAATGAGGACCTTGACAACATATGTCAAGGTCATTGAAATCGGAGAATCCTCCCCTAATGTAAACATTTACCAATTTTTTTCCCAAAACAATTATGCCAGAAGCAGTTCCCACTTCGTCCCACTATTCATGTTATTATTACCTTTTTGAAGACGTTTGCGAGCGAACGACGCGCCACAATCGGTGACTCGATGCGTTCCGAACGTGGCCGAATACCCGGACGGGAACGAACCAGGTACAGTATTGTCTCCGTATGTACTCGGTTTGGTGTACACGATACGGGTTACTCGCTATCCCCACCACTTTTTTCTCACTCTTGTCTGGCGAAGGCGAGAGCGAGATGGAACGAGAGCGAGCGAAAGCCACTGGTCTCGCTCCGTCTTTCGGACGCCGTGTCACTCCGGCGCACGCAAAGCGTTCCATCTCGCTCCCCCCTTCGGCCAGAAAGAAGCGAGAAACGAACACTCGGAATTAGGGTCGCTGTTCACTATACGGGTTACTCGCCGGTCCCGACCAGTGAGTACATACGGAGACAATACTGTACTGGGTGTCTGCCCGCGACGAGGTCCGTGCGTGACCGAAGTCGACTTTCAAACGGAGTCACACCGCGCACGCGTTACGCTCCCGCAAATAAATAAATATGAAAACTGATACGCGAGAAGGAAGACTGTTCCGTGCGATCTTTTTCAGATCAAATTCTAACATACAAAGGAGAGGACGAGTAAACCAAATATACAGCAAAGCAGTGTAGGTGAACAATAGGGCGAAACCAGCGATAAGGGTGGAACCAATTTAAGGAAAATATAAATGATATGCTTGTAAAGCAATCGATTGTCGGAACATGCGAGAAACTACTTCTCACACCGGGACGGCGTCCGAAGCTGTCAGCAACTGCTGGATAGCATCGATACCCGAGCTTCGAGAATTTTAAGATTGTCTCTTTCAAAGCAACGTCGCATAGAGCTATTTGGAATTTCCCGGCTCAGCTAAACCGCACGCGCCGCTTTTATGATCGGTTTACCACTCACACCCCAGATTATTGTAATGAGGTTTGAAAACAATGTCGACTGGTCTCGTACCCGTCTCAATTTAAAAAATTTTAGCTACGATAGAGTTAATCGCGCCGCTATATCCTTGTACGGAGAAATTTTTCGCCACCTGCGTATAAAAGTCACAATAATGGCGCCTCGTTTTCCAAAAAATTACTTAAACGGATGCCGGCATAGGCCTGACGTTGAGTAGATAAAAGGTTAAAAGATCAGACACAAAAATTGTAGAAAAAAAATTGTAACACCGCTACAAACAAAGACATATCCCATTAGTTATCCCTTAAGTCCGATCTATGCATGCACCACATTAAGGATAAAATCATAAAAATGAAAACCAGAACATTAGATTCTGAGGCCTGCAGAACTAATATACAGGGTGTAAACAGTATACGTAGCAATATTTTAGGGGGTGGTAGGGGAGGTCCAATGGAACATAAAAGTCCTATGACATAGTGTCCGATCTGTCTCCATTTTACAGTAATAATGCCCTAAAGTTTGCACCATGCGTTTGAAACGGATAGTAGCTCGCGCATATTGGTGAGACCAACACATTGAAACAGGGTGTTGACTTCTGATCTTTCATGTAATTCCCAAAGTGGTGTGTTTTTCGGAAGGAAAGACTCTTAAGAGTGATCCTCCAGCGACTCGACTCAAGGAGATGCCGCATCGTATCCCGTGGCGAAGACAACACCCCGCGATACTTAACCGCAAGTTTATGGCTTTCAATCCTCGAAGGAGTTTGAATACCTATTAAGAACCAAACTCTTCCAGCTCCGCATTGCTCATCAGATCTCTGCGAAAACGACGGCAATCGATACCTTTCGTCATCGTTTGGTTGTCATTTAAAGTGAATTACGAGTAAAAGATAAATCGAGGAAAATCATGTCAAACGTAAAATAATGAATACACATTTTTTTTTAAAACAGAATCGAAAATAATAATTATTTGAAGTGAGAGGACAAGAAGTACGTAAATTTCGTTTTCAAATATCGCATAAACAAAAAAGTAATGGAACAGGAAATAAACAAAACGTGATCGTAGTTCGTTATTGTGATAAGAATCCGTAGTTTAATAACGGCCAACACTGTTGCTGATAATGAATAAGTCTGTTTAAAACCCCCGAAGACAAAATTTAGGTACGGAAATTTAGAGAATTATCGCCGGAAATAAGTCATATCCTGCGTTAAATTTAATAACTAATAATCACCAATAAAGTAACTAAAACTCACCCTTTCGGAAATTCACCTGCAGCTTGAAAACCTGCGTCACTAGGTCACTGAACTGGTCCTGGTCAGCGACGGATGCGTCTAGTGCACAGCTGGTCCCAGGTATGCGACACCACCCAAAGTAAAAGGGTCGCAATGTCAAGTGCGATCGGGTTAATGTAGATACGGAATATTCACTTCACTGCACGGTTACTAACACTGATCACTTAATTTATTTTTCACGGAACGCGTTGTTCGTACCTTATGAAAATTGGTGAAAATGAATTTTCACTCCGCGTCCGGTGCCGCGGATATAGCCGCCCAAATGCTCGTACAGCAGTAATTGCGTCTCCGTTGTTCTAGGTTTATGCTCAGAACAACGCGTAATACTCTTCTCTGACGCGATTGCAAACTGACTGACAGGATCTTTTCCAAGCAACTTCCTCTACCCCAAGTAGTTTCTCTCATTCCATTATGAGTTAACTCCCACCAGGATAAGATGCTTTAGGTAAAAAGAAGCCAGCACCTTGAAGAGGAGGAACCTTCCCTCTTAGATTTCGGTGGAAGAGGAGGAATCGTCCCTCTGTGATGTCGGTGGTGGAGGAACCCTCTCCCTCTTGGTGACGTAGTGCGGGAAAAACCGGGCATCTGGCGAACAAACCTTCGCCAAGTTGACCGGTCGAAGAGTCTCGCCCAGGGTCGCGGCTTACGACCGTATTGTCCCGCGAGTCAGCAGTGAGTCGAGGTTACGGTATACCCCGCTGGCAAAACAATGAACGGATTTTCTCAGAGCGAGGACGGTCGAGCTGTCCAAAAAAGATGGCACGATGTCGATTGCCGCCTATTAGACATCTGGCAGGCAAATGTTTCCTAAAAGGCTTCGACGGTAAGCAATTGCCTGGCAATATCGAACTGTTAAAATTACCGCCTCGCTCTGAGCCCCTTTTCGTTCCGGTAAGACGGAACACCGAGTTCACGTCTGCTACGAGGCGGAACCAACTATGTCATAAATTACCGAAAACTGTAGGAAATCGTTCTCTACCGCCGACTCGTGGGACAATACGATCATAAACCGCGACCCTGGCGAAATGCTCTGGCCCATCAGGCTGATTAATTTTTGGGAACTAGCAATTAAAAAGTATTATTCAACATCAATACGGCTCGCGAAGAGACACAGGAAGAAGGAGACCATTTAGTTCGCTGACTTGCGCAAAGTCCCGCCTGCTTCGTCCTACCTTCAAATTAAAGACCGACCCCTTATCTCTCGAGTATAAACACGCGCTTCGCCAGGGTCGCGGTTTATGATCGTATTGTCCCACGAGTCGGCGGTAGAGAACGATTTCCTACAGTTTTCGGTAATTTATGACATAGTTGGTTCCGCCTCGTAGCAGACGTGAACTCGGGATATCGGAAAAGGGAAACAGGAAACAGGATTTTTTTCTTTATAGCAACTCGAAGACTTTCAGTTTCTCTTCTCTTCGGACCCTTTCGAACCGAAACACGTGGTGTCTGCTGCCTACCTCGAAGCAATGGGTACATTGGCAGTAAAAGAAGGGAGCGCGGGCTTTTGTGAAAGTGTAGGATGGTTCGTTCGTTGCACTTCTGCAAAGCACGTGTGTCTGGAAAATGTAATGGCTTCTTTTTACATAAAACATCTTGTCCTGGTGGGACAATAAATTAGGTGATCAGTGTTAGTAACCGTGCAGTGAAGTGAATATTCCGTATCTACATTAACCCGATCGCACTTGACATTGCGACCCTTTTACTTTGGGTGGTGTCGCATACCTGGGACCAGCTGTGCCCTGGACGCATCCGTCGCTGACCAGGATCAGTTCAGTGACCTAGTGACGCAGGTTTTCAAGCTGCAGGTGAATTTCTGAAAGGGTGAGTTTTAGTTAGTTTATTGGTGATTTTTTGTTTTTAAATTTAACGCAGGCTATGACTTATTTCCGGCGATAATAACCCATTTTTTCCTGTGTCCGAACGCGAGGCGTAGGTATTGATGGTGAATAATACTTTTTTATTGCTATATTGGTGTTTCGAAAAATAATTAAGCGGTTCGTCAGGGTCACGGTTTATAACCGTATTGCCCCACGAGTCGGCGAACGACAACGGTACATGCGGGTCCGAAGTCATCGCATGTACTACCCATCGATACAGCAATATACCGATTAACTCAGGCCGAGGAATGTCTAAAATTTTTAAAGACCGCGCCACGTTCTTGATTGTCGACAGTATTAATGTTCATATCTTCCGGAAAGAAGCTAGCGTTCTTGCCGTGATTGATTGGTGGTGCCGCTTGCTTCGTCCTCCCTTCAAATTAAAGACGGATCCCTTATCTTGCGAGTATAAACACGTGCTCAAAATTCACAACAAAAGCACGCGCTGATGTATTCAATGCGAGAATGGGCGAGACGTAGGGAAGAGATTATGTTGTAACAACTCGGATCTGCATTCCTGCAGAATGCGAAGTTTCTGCTTCTCACAGCAATATCTCCTCCCCTAGGTCCACCTTCTCTCGCACGGAATACGTCAACTCGTGCTTCTGTTTTGGAATTCGAGCGTGTGTTTATACTCGAGAGATAAAGGATCCGTCTCCAATTTGAAGGGAAGACGGCGTAGGTGGAGTCATGTGCAGTGACTACCCTTTTTCTTCCTGTGTCCCTGCACAAAACGTTTTGCCCCTCCCCCTCTCCAACTGTCCCGACAAAGATAGACAAATTATTCACTAAACTAGAGATTTAAAGTTTATTCTATGGTAAATGGCCTTTCTAATTTCATACGGACTACAAGAGGTTCCCTGATTCGAAGTATTTTGTTCAGCGCTGCGTTTAGTTGTGAATCGGTATTTCCGTCAACCAGGAAATGCACTAATAACAGTATTTCATTCCCCCTTGTAAACCACCTCAGAAGTCCGCACATGTGCATTGCATGGCCAGGCCGACCTGTAATCCGCTTCGATTGAGGTAAGTCATAAGATCATAAAGGCCTGACCGTTTTAAGGGACTCTAAGGTCGGGTACGCGACTCTGGCCGCTCGCGCTGAACGGTCTATGGAGTCGCAAGACTACCAGCCCTTTACGTGCAATCCGGATGTCCGTGTTTTTCGCCTGACAGAAAAAGATACTTCCGCTAGCAGGTATCCGCCGCCGCACTGCCAATCAGGGTTCACACGAAGTCCTTCGTCAACCCTGATTGGTTCTGCAAATCACTGCCTCTACCACCCAGTTCCACGTTTGTGTTTTCTTTGGCCATGGAAAACGCAGAAAACTCAGTCAAGACATAACAGTCACCACACTCGGTCTCCGAAACCTAACAAGACGTTTCCATTTTGGTGACACCATCCGTGCGAAATCGCTGATCGTGCGACACGTGCTCGCGAACTATTTTTAAGTGAAAAAGTGTGGAAGTGATTTTATCAAGCATGCAGACCAATGCGGGGTATTCGTGCAACGAAATGTTTAACATGATTATCATGTATGGGGAGGCTGACTGCAGCGCATTACGTGCGAAGCAATTATACGCGGAACGGTATCCTCATCTGCGACAACCATCCCGGCAGTTTATCGTCAATTTATGTGAAACATTGCACACTACGGGTTCCTTTTTCCCTCGCATCGAAGGAAGAGGGCCAAGAAGGAATATCGACAGGGAAGTTGAAATCCTTGAACATATTCATAATAACTCTGCCCGCAGTACGAGGAGTATTGCTCGAGAAATGGGACTCTCCCATACGTATGTCCATCGCACATTGCGTGATGAAGGTTTGTAGGAGTTTAGTTGTATAAAGTGACATTTCTTTATAAATTTACCTATTCTTACTTTAAATTCACATTTCATTGTAGCTGTAAATTCTTCACTAAATGTATCGCCAAATTTTTATTAAGTGCACCCCCCGGTGAAAAAATCCATTTTTTTGCATATTTTCATTCCACAACATCTCAAGAATGATCAGGTAAAATTTTAGAACGAAATTCCTGACGGCAAAGATTTTACATGCAGTTCAGGGGGATTAACAGTGTGACGCCCTTAAAATAGGTGTATGTTTGTGCGTGTGCGTGTGTGCGTGAGCGGCGTGCGTTGTTTTAAACGAATAAACGCATGGAAAATAGGGCGCTCACTCAATAGGATTCTACTCGTACTTACATTGGCTTCCGTGCTACCCTGTATTGCAAATTTTCATACAGTCAATTTTTTTTAAGAAACATTTTTGTGTGAGAAAACCCCATGTTTCGGGGACTCTACCGTTTAACCATTTAGCCATCATCGCCCAGTTGTTTCTTAACACTCCCCGAAGATAACGCGATAACCACACATGTGTAATTAAGGAATATCTTTGGTTTTTTTAATTTGGATGATCCTGTCTAAAGCAGAGTTGAGTATAATCAATTACAAGTGTAATTACTTTCATTACAATTACAGAGTAATTCCGATTAAAAAGTAATAGCAATTAGATGTAATTGTCCTGCACACTTACAATTACAATTACAATTACAATTACAATTACAATTACAATTACAATTGTAAGTGTGCAGGACAATTACATCTAATTCCTATTACATTTTAATCGGAATTACTCTGTAATTGTAATGAAAGTAATTACACTTGTAATTGATTATACTCAACTCTGCTTTCGACAGGATCATCCAAATTAAAAAAACCAAAGATATTCCTTAATTACACATTACAATTGTAATTGTGGTCAACTAAATTAACGATTACAGAAAGTAATCTGTAATTGAATTACACAATTACATTTCAATCGTAATTTGTAATTACATTACATTTTGCCCAACTCTGATTTGTAGGAGAATAAAGTGCAAAAAGTTTCAGACTCATACATTGTATACCATTTTCTACAAAATATCATAAAAGTCACCTATGTTTTCGCGCGATTTAACCGGGGGATGCCTTTAATATCTGAGTCACTGACGTTATCCTGGCTATCGACTAATGATTAGATACTTTTTATTTTATCTTTTATTTTCGCATATTTCATTAATAACACCAACTACCACTAATTAAAGAATTATTATTCCAAAATCCCACAGGCTTATACCCTTATCACTCGCAACGGGTGCAAAATTTATTACCAGGGGATTTTGAGAGACGGCGGACTTTCTGCCGGTGGTTCCTCGATAGAGTGGGAGAAGATGACCAGTTTCCGACGATCGTACTCGCAGCAGATGAGTCAACGTTCACACGTTCTGGAATATTTAATTTCCACAATTCCCACGCATGGGAACCCATGAATCCCCATAATATTGTGTCGCACTTCCAGCACGAGCTGAGGCTAAACATATGGGCTGGGGTAGTAGGCGATCATCTCCTCGGACCGCATATTTTGCCGGCGCGTCTAAATAGCGCAAAATATGCCAGATTTCTTCGACGCGATTTGCCACTTCTGCTAGAAGATGTTTGCCTGGCCACCCGAAGAAATATGTGGCTTCTTCACGACGGCGCCCCAGTCCATATGGGAAGAGCTATTCCAGCTATACAACGAATATGGGGGAATCGTGTAATTGCACGGAATGGTGCGGTTGCGTGGCCGCCAAGAAGCCCAGATTTAAATCCAATGGATTTTTACGTATGGGGCCACATGAAATCGTTAGTATACACCGACACCGAATTTGAAACCTTAGAGGAATTGCGAGGTAGAGTATTTCATGCTGGTAACGTTATACGCGAGCAGCCTGGAATATTCGCCCGCGTTCGCGACAATTGGTTGCGTCGGTGTCAGGCGTGTCTGGATGCAAACGGCAACCATTTCGAGCATCTTTTGTAAATAAATGTAGGTAGCGAAATTTGTATTTCTTTACTACACATTCAGGTCAGAGTAGCCACGCATTGACAGTAGCTTGTTGCGTGACAGTTTAATCACACTAAAAGGAAAGAAACAGTTTTATCACTTTCTGGAAAAAAAACAACACGTTTTGCAGTCACGTCGTCAAAGGAGTTTAGTTCCATGTAAATCAATGCATTTTTCGTTAGCATCAAAACTGTCACGCAATAAATTGCCACCACTGCGCGCCTGACCTAAGAACACGTGTAGAGTTTTCGTTCACTTGTTTCTTATCTTCTAGCTGACGACCCTAACTGCCTCCGCTATTGCAAACAGATCCTCAATGGGACCGCTACTGTAAGGGGCCCAAAGTTACTTAGTTACTGGGTCATCTTGAACAGCTCACAACGGGCGGTCTTTGTGCTACGGCTCATCTGTGTGCGTGTAGCGACGATCTTTTCCACAAACATCTCCGATGTTTAAACCTTTATAACAGCTAAACTATACGAGATACAACAAAATGTATTCAGACCATTTTACTCTACTGGTGGTCTCCAATGTATGTGCAAAATTATGGAATCCTGCGACTATTAGTTTAGCATATAGACATGTTAACTTTGAGGCATTATTACTGTAAAATGGAGACCGATCGGACATTATGTCATAGGACTTTTATGTTTCATTGGACCTCCCCTACCACCCCCTAAAATATTGCTACGTATACTGTTTACACCCTGTATAATTCAATGAAAATGTAATTACTCAATTTATGAAAGTAATGATAGAGAAACAACTAAGGTCGGTATCAAATATATTGGCCGGTGAATTCGTTTTCGGGAACAGTGATCGAGGAGAAATCAGCCACCACCATCTGACGATCGTGGATTTGTCAGTTGGAGTTGCGAGGTCCTCGCAGGGTATGGTGGGGTAACGGGAACGCTGCTCGGCTCCGCCTGAACCTAGCCGTTTGGCTGTTATTTATTCTTAGCGTAATAGTTGTGTGCGTTACGAAGCTATGCGTAGGCCAATACGAGATGAAGTTATCGAGAAAGTATCAATGTTCTAACCAATAAAGCTCCTGAATTTTTTCGTAGCTAACGCACACCTATTCTGATGTGTGTATTTCTACGCTGACAGCTCGGTTTGGTCTACACCCCAGAAGCTTGGCACTATCCCCACCATTTCTGGCTCACTCTTGTTCTGCGAAGGCGAGAGCGAGATGGAACGAAAGCGAGTCAGAAAACGTTGAGAAAAGGAGCACCGAGGCAGGCAAACTGTGTGGTTTTTCTATGAAAATATAAACTCATGAAGCTTAAGCAGATTTATAGTAAACAGTTACCTACTACAATTTGCGGTAATTATTTAGAAGTTTTCCATCCTCACCGATTTCAAAGATTTTTGGATATGTTGTTGGGGACACGATTCTGAACAACTTTTTCCTATACATGTTACCGCCGCTCGACCTTCGTTTCCGAGATATTTGCGAGAAACTGATGCTACTACTATACAATCTATTTTGCCGTATACCTACCTACAGTACGTGTCCGTGGTAGCGTATGAGATGCGCCATTATGGGACCAAACAAATGACGAAGCTGACCTTTGTTTACGAGATATTTGCGAAAAACTTCTTTTGACTTAGGGTAAGCAGGCCAGCAGATGGACGAATCGTTGGTTAATGGTTATTATTGAAAGAACTAGAGTTTTAATCTATATTATTGATTTTTTATTTTGTAGAAAAAACGTTTGTTGCTTTATAAAACATTGACATATTTATCGAAAAAAAAATATTTGTATGCGAAAAATGTATTTGTATGTACGATTTTACGCCACCATGCGCGAGTCACTTCATGCGTGAAACGTCTGGCCACATTAGGCTAGAGATAACCTCACTTTATTTGCGGCCTGGGCCCATAACCTGTTGCACCGTTTTCTGCCAATGAAGACTCCATACGTTTTTAGTTTTGATGAAATAAACTATATTTTAACAAAAAATAACTTAATCTAGGTACCTACTATAGCTAATAAGTATTTTATTCGTCTAGCCAGACACCCGTCCATCTATTGGTTTTGAACTGTCCATCTCTAGCCCTATCGTCCATCTACTGGTGATACGGGCTATGAGTAGAATTTTCATCATTTTATCCTTAAATACATTAATTTTTTACTTGCAGTTATTTTTTTTTTTAATTTGTACATTTTTACGTGCAAAGCTTTTGATTTTTTTTTTTAATACAACGGATATTTCTAATAAACACCTTGATGTAAACTTCGGAATCAGCTAAACTGTCCATCTACTGGTCTGCTTACCCTATTCCGACGCAACGAATTTCACTCTTCAACTTGTCCCGGGTATTAGTATTGGTTAGGGCTAGATTAGGGGGGTGGGGGGGGGGGGTGGATACTCGCGGGCGCGTAAAGAATGGTAACGAACCGATGTGCGTCGGGATGTTGACGGTCGTCCGCAAGTTGCTAGTTCAAATCTCTAAACTCACATCGGTTCGCTACTATGCTTTACATGAAAAAGCGCCCACCGCACTAATCTAGCCCCAGCCAATACTAATACCCGGGACAAGTTGGAAAGTGGAATGCTTTGCGTCGGAATAAATCAACAGAAGTTTTTCGCAAATATCTCGGAAACGAAGGTCGAGCGGCGGTAACATGTATAGGAAAAAGTTGTTCAGAATCGTGCCCACGACAACATATCCAAAAATCATTGAATTCGGTGAGGATGGAAAACTTCTAAGTAATTACCCAATTTGCTTGTATCCGAGGCGATTTCAAGTCAAAATGTTAACGTTTTTAATTAAATAATTAAATCATTTCTTCATATTAATTCTAGTATATAAAACCGGTTGCTTTCAATTTTAAAACCCGGTTTTCGAATTTTACAAATTTATAAATAAAAACCGGTTCTTAAAACTGGTTTTTAAAAACCGACCAACCCTACGCTGTTCCCATCTTACCTGTTCGCGTGAGCGTGGGTTGCAAGATAAAATGCTGACATTGTACACACGGAGGACGTTTTGTCCTTTACATTACACAACTTTCCCTTTGGACTCTTTGTACTACAGTATCTATACGTATATCATTCGTCACAAGTCTTACTTTCGCTCTGTCCGCAAAAATTTTGTTCTGCTCTCTTAGGCTGGGGGCACACGAGCGTTTTTTTGACGGACGTTACGACAATACATTGCAGTATATTAGACTTACGCTAGTGTGCGGTGTATACGCACGTCCATCAAAATTGACGTGCGTCGCGATGGACGTCGAAAAAAACGCTCGTGTGCCCCCAGCCTTAAGGGTCAACCTATTCCAACCAGAGCCCTGCAACGGGCGGGTATATCGCCGGTCCACCCGCCCGTTACCCAACCGTCTTTCCATTCATTCGACCCGCCCGTGCCCGCGTCGAATAAAGGTCGATTTACACTCTACAGCACAAATCGACACGTACCAGCAACGGCGGTCCGCCATCGGCACGACAAAACATTGTAACATGCGTTTTAAATGGGACTGTTTACACTATGCGGCACCGACCTGCAACGTTCCGTCTACGGCACGAACCGATGCCGATCGCCATGATCGTCGCTGGTCTGCCAGTGTAAATCAGTAAACGGCAGAGACCGCATGCAGCAGAGATTGCGAGAAATTGATAGAGCATGTGAAGGTGTGAGTGCCGTTGTATGCAACGGACCATCCTAAATACAGCGATAGTGTGTTCAGTTCATTTTAGCAATTCAAAAAATTTGCATTGCGGCATTCTATGGTATTGGTACAACTTATCGTCGTATTTTAGTAACTCTTTGAATAAAGTCCAATACTCCCCTTCGGCTTTTCTCTTCTTTAATATTGGATGTACCCAAATTGTATCTCGCTTTTTTGCTCTTTTTGCTGCGGCATCCTCTTCGTCTAAAAGTAAGGCTAGAAGAACCAATTCCTCGTCACTGTCTGATTCGCTCATTTCGACTGCTAAACGTGAACTGCCGGACTGTTGCCGGAACAGTGTAAACGCATGCATAATATTACGTGCCGGTGACGGACCGCGCCATTGCCGGTACGTGCCGGTCCGTGCTGTATAGTGTAAATCGACCTTAAGTCGGGTCATCGTTGATGTCTATTCGTCCGAGGCGCCCGATACACCCGAAACCCCCGAACGCCCGCGACTCCCGAAGCAGTAACGAGTAATGACGTCACCACGCGTATCCGACTCGCCCGACACACTGGTATCCTCTAGTACCCGTGACCCGGGACTTTACCTGCCCATTATCCGCTATTCAATTTGACTCAGAAGCGGTTGGAGAATCAAATCTAGGCAATTCATTATTATTTACGTATATTATAATTATCAAATATAGGGAAGTACAATTAGGAATACAGAGTACAGTTAGACTCCATCTGATTAATTTTAAGAAAAAAAGGGATAGTTTGAATGTTATTAGAGATGTTTAACAGATTGCAATTGGAAATTGTGTTCTGTGAAAGGTATAAAGGGAAATTGGACTGTTACAGGGAAATAACGAGAACCGTTGTGTATTCGTCGTTATTTCAGTCAACGAAATATAGGTACAAATATGTGAAGTGTCCTACGTATGACTTTGTTCCGTAGTGTAAAAGGAAGCATATTAATTGTAGTAACCTAGAGTGTTGTTATTATATACACCGTCGGGGAGCCGAACGGGCAGTGCGCGTTCGGCCAGAGACAAGCCAACACCTTGTATTAACACTGAATATATTATGTTGTGAGTTCACATAAATAAACTATTTGTTGCATCGTCCCTCGTTTGTGGTGTATACGCGCAAGACCCGCTAAGGAGTATTGCAGTGTTTTTGAAGATTCTCCATTTCAAATTCTATAAAATTTCTATGTTTGTTGCATAATTTCTTCATGTTGGCCTAGTGTATGCCCAACTGTTCATTCATAGAACGGAACAAATTCGAGTCTTGTAATAGCGACCAATGAATAAAATAAAGACGCGTGTACGTGCGAATCGGATACGCGTCGTGACGTCGTGACTGGTGACCGCTTCGGACGCTTCTGGTGTCCCAGCCGCTTTGGGACGTCTCGGGCGGATAGAAATCAATGATGACCCGACTCATCCGCCGCGGATACGGGCGGGTCGGATAAACGCTCGGCGGCGTCTTTAGCCACGGGTATCGTGGGTTAGTGAAAGTTCGGGTCCGGACAGTTCGGGCGCATCGTGGTACAATCGGGTGACGAGCGGATCAAACCCGCCCGGTCCAGGATTCTGGTTCAAACTCTCACCTGCACACTCACACACGCTCAGCTCTCAGTTATGCCAATCTCAAGAAAACAAACTTCACTATTACATATTTTGTTTTCGCACTAAATCAATACAATGTTTTATAATAAAGGATGTAACAAGCATCTTTTGTTTTAATGTGCTTAATTTCTGCGAGTATTAATAATTTTGTATGTTTCATATTATGACTTTTAAACTGATCTTTCCCGAAATCAGGCAGGCCTTATTCTTGTCATAGTGATCGTTGGGTACAGTACTACAGATTATATAAGGAATGCCACAGTCTCAGAGGGATATTGGTCAAGTAAAACATAGTAGTCACCGGACTTATAAAGGTTGATTCTAACTAGCACTTAAGAGGCATGACACTCAGACGCTCATGGGATATGTGCATGTAAGATCGGTATCATATATATTGGCCGGTGAGTTTCGTGAGGGCTATTCTCCCACCACACAGTTTGCCTGCTTCGGTGCTCCTTTTCTCAACGTTTTCTGACTCGCTCTCGTTCCATCTCGCTCTCGCCTTCGCAGAACAAAAGTGAGCCAGAAATGGTGGGGATAGTGCCAAGCTTCTGGGGTGTAGACCAAACCGAGCTGTCAGCGTACAAATACACAGATCAGAATAGGTGTGCGTTAGCTACGAAAAAATTCAGGGGCTTTATTGGTTAGAACATTGATACTTTGTCGATAGCTTCATCTCGTATTGGTCTCCGCATAGCTTCGTAACGCACACAACTATTACGCTAAGAATAAATAACAGCCAAACGGTTAGGTTCAGGCGGAGCCGAGCAGCGTTCCCGTTACCCCCCCCCCCCCCCCCCCATACCCTGTGAGGACCACGCAACTCCAACTGACAAATCCACGATCGTCAGATTGTGGTGGCTGATTTCTCCTCGATCGCTGTTCCCGAAAACGAGTTCACCGGCCAATATATTTGATACCGACCTTAGTTCGTTCGAATCTGGCCGACCTAACAGAAATGCACGGGGGCGAGTGATACACTACAGGTGTTTGGCATCCTTTTGGTGAAGACTTCTATAATACTTCATGAATATGATTTAGAGCGAAGCTATACCATATTCACGAAATATTGTAGGAATGGTCATCAAACGAATATCAACAATGTGACGTGGGATTTGCTTGGCGTATATATGTGTTTGATTGATCAAAAATCGAACGAATCGGTTGTAAAATAGTGTACATTAGCACGCTCATCTACACTGCATTCCATATAAGAGCATACCGACGCCCCTACCGATTTGCGACCGATCTGCGCAGCTCCCACTACTACCCACAATTTTAACCGCATGCGATTGGTCGTGGTAATTTCCAAGGAATAACTGTTACATCACAAACGCGGGACCTGATCGTTGTCAACGTAAACAGTGGACGAAAAGTTAACAGAGAGAGTAAGTAGAGGGCCGTACGACGGAGAAAAACATAGGAGTCGAGCAAAGCAACGCCTGCTGAGGGTCGTGCCTGCGCGAAATCGGTATGCTCTAATGTGGAATGCAGTGTAGTTAGCGAGAAACCTGTATTAAGTTCGATCAACACCCTGGTTAATCTAGTTGTCTAGTAATCACGGTGTTATGGCTTTATATTTGAAACTACAGCTATTTTTAATTTTTTTTATTAAGAATTTGGCAATTGTGGCTCCATTACTGGGTAAAGATTATGAAAGAAAAAGTCAATAGTAGTATAGGGTTTCTTGAACATTGAACAAGTACAACTTATTTTTCATCCACTATAAAGAAACATCACAGAAAAAGTCGAAGAAAATGAATTTGACTCAAGACAAATTCTTTAACACCACGGCCAGGCTGTTTACTTACTGCACGGCACTCGCATTTAATGGGGCTCATAGATTGTCCGGATAAGATACATACATATGTACCTTCATCTGGGTGTAGCGTGAGCGGAACATTTCTTTTGGTGTGAATATATATATATAATCTTTCTTTTTTGTTAAGTTTAATCGTTGCTTGAGTGTTGCATATTTTGAGGACTAATCCGAATCAACCTAGATGCGGATACGAGGGAGATAGGGAAACAGAATACCGACCGGGTAAAATACATACTAATGTGTCGTTTCTAAGCGTTCAAATAAAATGAAAATCAAGAAAACGAAAGTGCGGTCGAGGTTTCGTTATGTAATTATATGCGTTGAAAGAGTTCGTACATTCCACCTGCAAACGGGCAACGAGGCCCAGTACCGTGCACTCGGATTGAGTCATTCGAGGGATAGAATAGTGGTAGTCAAAGCCACTGTGGCACGAAGTCACTCATCTCAGAGGAGAAGCTACAACATAAAGGTCGGTTTATACAGCGACCGAGCCGAACCGTCCGGGCCGTCCGTTTAGCGTAAACAAATTAAATATCAATGAAGTTGTAGTTGTATTCACTCATAAATAATTTTCCTTTATTAGTTTTAATACCCATTTTATATTAGGTCGACCGCGGCTCTCGGATATACCCTGCGTGTTGGGAGCATAAAATCCAGCAACGTTGCACTTCGACAGGGCACGGACCCGGCCCGTCCCGAACCTGGTGCTCCGTAGCAAAACCGGCTATATCCGCTTTAATTTTTCAATTTTCGTTTTGCAGCTTTGGGAACATATTACCGTGATGTTCAACTATTGATTTATGCAAAAAAAAAAATCGGTTTCTTCGCCCCGCTACACCAGGCTCCCCCCTTAACTGTATTTATTAAGAGTTATTAGTTTTAATTATCTGAGTGCGTGTACACTTGATTTTTTTGTGGCATGTTTCAGTACAGGAAATCTGATATTTTTTTGTGTTGTGCGATTCTGTATTTTATATGCGTGTGTGTATCGATAAACCAATTAAATACAGTGGATACAATAGAAACAATGGATTTCAGCGAGTATATGGATTTAGTGTAATTCATCGATACCCTTAAATTTTGGATCAAGTGTCGCAGAATCGTGTGACCATGTTGTAGCTTCTCTGAGGTGGGTGATCCTAATCCACAGTGGCTTTGACTACCACTGATCTACCCCTCGGATGACATATTCAGCGTACACGGGCTGGTAGACCGCTTTCAGGCGGAATATACTAAATTTTTAAATGCTCATCATTACAAAACGAAACCTCGACTACAATTTTATTATTCATGATTTTCGCCTTGTTTTAACGTCTACAATCGATCCTTAAAGTTTCTGCTACATGTGGCCGAATACGATATACCTGGTGTCCACGGGAAGACTAAACAGCTGGTTATCTCCTAAAGTATTGGAGTTAAAATTTTTTTTTGCATGGAATTACATGGTTCGGAGCGGCCAATTTATTAGCGCAGACGATTTTTTGTCGATTATTATTTTAAAAGATACGATGGTCAAGTTCGGTTTTCTAAATAGAACTATTTTTTTGAAGAGGTGTCTTGATAGTGCGTTCCAAGACAAATTCAATAAACTTTAATGTATACACTTTATTTCCACTGATTTTTGAGATATTGCGCTTGCAAAGTTACTGATTTTTCCTGGAAGAAAACCCGCTGGAATAGCAAGCACCGGGGGCGGTCTTGCTGGCGCCACGGGTGGCATTGCCTGTTGAAACGCGTGATATTTTATTTGGTCTTATTTTCATCCAGGAAACCTCACTAATCCATTGCTAATATCATAAAATTCTAATGAATAACATATCAATTTTAATTTTCATTAGTCGATAATTGATAACATACATAGACCTCTGATATACCGATTAGATTTCTAAAGTCACATCAAGTGTGTCAGTCAATACTTAGTATGCTTTCATGAGAAGCGTGGGCGCGGAGATACGTCAATGTGTATCAACAGATGGAATTGCCCCTGCTTGAAGACGTGCTTGTACAGTGACCTCTGATAAATATGTGGTCGCTACGAACAATTCATTGGTAACGTGTGTCCAGCCAGGGATAATTGGTTCAAGTAGTTGATTGGCAAGCGGAATACCGGTCCAGTAATAGCCGGTCTACTGTTACGTCTTCTCATAGAGCAGGACTGCACAACTCGTTATGCCGACAGTAGATTTCTAGAGGCTTAGAGCCGACACACTCGTTGGGAACCAGGAAGTAACGCCCTGGGGGCAGCTGTGCTGCCGTGCGGCAATCCGTGAGTGCAGAGGTGCTGCACGCAGATTACACAGTAGCGAATCTACACACACACTACTGCGGTCTTCCCACTCATTCAATGGCTAACAACTTAAGCTGCTCCGAATGTTGTCTGGCAGCTGCTCCCAAAGCAATCAAGAGCATCCTGATCCCAATTCGGCCAATTGTGCAGGCCTGTTCTAAAGTATCCTTATTATAAAATCAAACATTGTCATATATCTATATATTTATATTTTTTGTTTTGTATTAGGATGCGTTTAGCTGAAGGTTTTAATTTTACTTATTCAGCGGCGGGTATTATAAACATGGTTCTTGAAGTACAAATGCAAGGAGCCGATAAAAATGCTGTATCATATCCATGTATCATCCAATACATTCTATTTCCCCCGCATGCTATATTGAATACAGTATTAGAACGTGATAGTGCGTCGGAGGAAGATACTGATGAAGGTAGATATACTATTAATTTCTATAATTGTATAATCAACAATGATGTATACATAAATTTAATAGTAAATGTATATTTGAAATTGTTTAAATAAATATTGATAGTAATGAAATTGCGACTGTAATTAGACACACTTTCATTTACAATAAAGTTTATCAATTGCAAAATCTTGAGAATCCTTCATAGATGTTCTATTAATCAAATCATAAATGTGTTCATTACATTTCATGGTACAGCTGACGGTGAAGTAAGCATGGATGACTTTGAAGGTGCTGGGGATTTTCAAATCGTTTCTGAAGTTTGGATTGAACCGCAATGTGGTCTTGCACAACTGCCTGTACAAACAGCAGCCGCTTATATGCATCTGTTGCAATATCACGAGCTTCCTCATGCAGTGAGTACATACAAATTTTGATATTCGGTCGGACAGTGCACATAAACTGTATGCAATCAGCTCAGAAATATCGTTCCCATAATCGTAAAGCATATAATGGAGGGGAGCTCTTGAAGTATTACCCCTGATTTTTCCACGAGCAAAGGCTCGTGGTAAAGGCCAGTTGATAGATCTGGTCCAGCCAATTCAGTGAGTACCCACTTTTGGGAGTAAACGGTTTTACGCTGCGACCCTTACATTTAAAGGTATACACCGTCCCTACCAGAGATGGGCAAAAAATTATTTCAAATAAAAAATTGAATACGACTAAAAGACGAAAATTTTATTCGAGACTCATGAATAAGACTAACCTGTGTCAATCTTTAATCGAAGCGCTCATGATTGAAACGATGGGGATTCAATCGCCGGACATGATTCAATTACTTCCATCATGGGGATTCAATCGTCGGCCATGATTGAATACTTGCATCATGGGGATTCAAACGTCGGCCATGATTGAACTACTTCCATCATGGGGATTCAATCGCCGGCCATGATTGAATTACCTTCTGAACTGCCGCGCGAGGCCCGAGCCGAGCGGCATTGTATTGTTCACCCGTCTAAACTGGCGCCTAAGGTCGGGGCCATATATATTGGCCGGTGAGTTTCGTGAGGGGTATTCTCCCACCACACATTTTGCTTGCCTCGGTGCTCCTTTTCTCAATGTTTTCTGACTCGCTCTCGTTCCATCTCGCTCTCGCCTTCGCAGAACAAGAGTGAGCCAGAAATGGTGAGGATAGTGTCAAGCTTCTGGGGTGTAGACCAAACCGAGCTGTCAGCGTAGAAATAGACACATCAGAATAGGTGTGCGTTAGCTACGAAAAAATTCAGGAGCTTTATTGGAATCCACTTTCATATTGATATAATGAAAAATAAAGAAATTCACTTTTCGTATAATCGATGACACATCGCCGGGCAACACTAAGGTCGGGGCCAGATATATTGGCCGGTGAATTCGTTTTCGCGACCAGCGATCGAGGAGAAATCAGCCACCACCATCTGACGATCGTGGATTTGTCAGTTGGAGTTGCGTCGCCTTCGCAGGGCATGGTGGGGTAACAGGAACGCTGCTCGGCTCCACCTGAACCTGGCCGTTTGGCTGTTATTTGTCCTTAGCGTAATAGTTGTGTGCGTTACGAAGCTATGCGTAGACCAATACGAGCTGAAGCTATCGAGAAAGTATCAATGTTCTGGCCAATAAAACTCCAGAATTTTTGCGGACCTACTGTTCACCTATTCTGATGTATATACTTCTACGCTAAGAACTCGGTTGGACCTACACGTCAGGAGCTTGGCGCTATCCCCACCACTTCTGGCTCACTCTTGTTCTGCGAAGACGAGAGCGAGTCAGAAAACGTTAAGAAATGGAGTACCGAAGCAGGCAAGCGGTATGGTGGGAGAATACCCCTCACGAAACTCGCCGGCCAATATATCTGAACCCGACCTTAGGTCTTAGACCTCTAACTACGAAGTCGCTCGACTTGTGACTTTGTTGGAAGAGGGCCACAGTCAGCGACCTGGTGCCAATTCTTTTGGCGTAAGTCCGTCGGTTATCAATCGTCTTTATGCCCATCGTCAAAAATTTTTCAGAACTAACCCACTACCAATTTTTTTATTTTTTATTCGGAACTAACTCGAAATTGTGTACCTGTATTCCTCTTAACAAAACCAACAACAACATCGACAACAACAACACCAACAAGAACAACATCGACAACGTCAACATGAACGCCAATGCCCACGCCAACATCAACATCAACCCGCGATGATCGGTATGTTCAACAAGTACGTGTGGTCCGTATCGTTCACTACTCTGACGCCGTTCGAGAAAAAAAACAGGTAACCTGGCTTACAACGCGATACCACGGGCTTCTCTGGTCTGACGGATGGATTCCGTACCATAAACTTCCGGAAATGTTTGCCCGACAGCTCGCTAACATTGATGTAGTGTATGAGAAGAGATTGGAAAAGAAGTCTGTCACAACATCTCCAGTAAACTAACATTTGCATCGAGGATATTACCGAATTGTAGGTGCAACAAGAAAAATAACGTGAACAACGCTGATGACTACAACAACAATAATAGCAACAACGTTAGCGACGTCGATGACGACGGTGGATACGATGTCGTTAACGATTATTGTGGAATCGTACCTGCTGCAGCTGTTCCTTCCCTAAAAGCAATGTCTGCGATGAACACCGTACGATGTCCTTTCCATGAAAAACGCAATGATATGTGTGCACTAGAAAACGTGCAGAAAATCGGGTAGTTCATACATCGTGGAATCTAACGTGAATCGTACATACATAGGGTGACCTGTCCAGTGAATGAACACTTAAGCTACATGTCTGTTAAAATTAGTATTCAAAAGTCGTTAATTAATCCCCTGAATGTTATTGCTATAAGCGAGCTGATTTATTACTAAAGTAAGACATCCCGGAACATCATTCTAGCAATGTTTGATAGTCATAACATTCATTAAAATTTTGGCAGAGGATTAAATAAAAAAAAATGTACCAATGACCAGTGAATGAACGGGATAATAACAGAGGGGCGCGCGAAATTCAAAGTCGGTGACAAGGTACGCGCGAGCAAGTTCAAGACCTTCTTCGAGAAGGGATACACTCCGAACTGGTCGACCGAAGTGTTTGAAATCGTAACCGTACAACGCACGTACCCGGTGACGTACATTCTGCGCGATTCCGCGGGAGAGCCGATCTCGGGTGGATTCTACGAGTACGAACTACATTCGGTCGCGAATCCGACCGTCTCTCGCTGGTCGAGAAGATTATTCGTCGCAAGGGAAACCAGGTGTACGTTAAGTGGCTCGGATTCGATTCGTCACGGAACTCGTGGATAAGCAGCAAGGATATTCTATGATTCCCGATTATAAACGCCTTATATGTTAGTGAAATAAATAAAAATAAATACATATAAATATATACATTGTCCGTTTATTCAAGTATTCATATTCTCCTTCTTCAGCTCGTATATGCGTACAATTAATCATAATAAAGTAAGGAAAAAATATAAGCATATACAGGGTGTCCGCGGGAAGACTCGACAGCCGGTTTTCTCCTAAACTATAGGAGATAAAAATATAAAAAAATAGGGAATTGCATGGTTCGAGAGGGCTAATTTATTAGCGCGAACGAATTTTGTTTTCGATTATTATTTTAAAAGATACGATGGTCAAGTTCGGGTTTTCAAATGGAACTACGTTTTCCGAAGACCTGAGTTGATAGTGCGTTCCAAGACAAATTCAATAAGCATTAATGTATACACTTTATTTTCACTGGTTTTTAAGATATTGCGCTTGCAAATTTACTGATTTTCACTGGAAGAAAACTGTCTGGTATAGCACGGACCGGGGACGGTCTTACTGGCGTCACGGGTAGCACGGCCTGTTGAAATAGATACCTACCTGCCAAAGGTCTGCGACAGGAATGGCAGGCCCAAAGCCTGGACAATTCTTTTCCGCCAGAAATGCTACTTAGGTAGGTAAGGAAAGTAGAGACATGATGGGGAAGCTAAGGAAAAATGCAAATAAAGTGGTGATTGTTGCTATTAATTAAGTCTTCATCACTCCAAATACAACTATAAGTTAATGATTTAACATTTTTTACACACTTTGGACTATCTGAGGTCCGGCGTCCAAGTGATTAAAGTTTACAAAACAAATGGGAAAAAACCGTCCTCCCCCACTCGCTTTCGCCAGCGACCACACTATTATAACACAGTGGCTTCCTAATGATGTATTTGTCACGTACCTAGCATCTTTTAATTAGGATTTAGGGAGATGCCCCATCTTACCTCGCTACCCCGTCATACCCCTACATCCCCTACATCTGCGGTATCGAGAAGAGCACCGTTACTTTTATTTCGCACTTGCTTCTAGGCTCGGATGGCCATCTGTTTAAGAAATAAAATAATTCTTTATTCTTTATCGTATGGATATGGAAGTGTCGCCGATGGATTCCTTAGGGTTTTCTGATGAAAATCATTACAAATGCCGTGTTAATCGGACAACTTTTACATAGGGAATACAAATAGCTTATGTCAATTTAGTCCGATTTGCATGATATTTGCTCTGATTTTTATCAGAAAAACATAAGGAATCCATTGGTGTCACTTCCTTTTCGATACGATGAAGAAAAGAATTTCTTAATACGCTATAATTGATATTTCACACACGATTGCGGGGACTCGACCTCAATACGCTACGTTCGGCCCAGGATTCGTACCTTTTTCCGTAAAAAGCCATAAAATTCGGTGAGGCACTGCGGGCGGGTTGTCCTCGCCACGGGGTACCAGGCCGCATCCTTCGACGGGCGTAGCTCCAGAATCACCCTGTATCATTTGTGCAGTGTGTGACCCGACAACTCTCCAGGTGGAATCAGACGGCTCCTGGCACCGCGAACTAGCTCGGCTCGTCAAGTCGGCTTGGCGAGCCCGGGCGAGCGGAGCCATGACCGATCAGACGGCTCGTGGATCGCGGCTCCACGAGCCAGGCCATCCGAGCCTAGAAGCAAGTGCGAAATAAAAGTAACGGTGCTCTTCTCGATACCGCAGATGTAGGAGGTGTAGGGGTATGACGGGGTAGCGAGGTAAGATGGGGCATCTCCCTAAATCCTAATTAAAAGATGCTAGGTACGTGACAAATACATCATTAGGAAGCCACTGTGTTATAATAGTGTGGTCGCTGGCGAAAGCGAGTGGGGGAGGACGGTTTTTTCTCATCTGTTTTGTAAACTTTAATCACTTGGACGCCGGACCTCAGATAGTCCAAAGTGTGTAAAAAATGTTAAATCATTAACTTATAGTTGTATTTGGAGTGATGAAGACTTAATTAATAGCAACAATCACCACTTTATTTGCATTTTTCCTTAGCTTCCCCATCATGTCTCTACTTTCCTTACCTACCTAAGTAGCATTTCTGGCGGAAAAGAATTGTCCAGCCTTTGGGCCTGCCATTCCTGTCGCAGACCTTTGGCAGGTAGGTATCTATTTCAACAGGCCGTGCTACCCGTGACGCCAGTAAGACCGTCCCCGGTCCGTGCTATACCAGACAGTTTTCTTCCAGTGAAAATCAGTAAATTTGCAAGCGCAATATCTTAAAAACCAGTGAAAATAAAGTGTATACATTAATGCTTATTGAATTTGTCTTGGATCGCACTATCAACTCAGGTCTTCAGAAAACGTAGTTCCATTTGAAAAACTGAACTTGACCATCGTATCTTTTAAAATAATAATCGAAAACAAAATTCGTTCGCGCTAATAAATTAGCCCCCTCGAACCATGCAATTCCCTATTTTTTTAAATATTTTTATCTCCTATAGTTTAGGAGAAAACCGGCTGTCCAGTCTTCCCGCGGACACCCTGTATACATATAATTTTGGCCATGCTACGCTATACAATTATACGTATATATACAATTTTGACTATTCTATGCTATATACAATTTTAACTATTCTACGCTATACATATATTAGATATTCGTAAATAACATGAACAAAAGAAAGAATGAAACGTATATACATACAAACATACAAACATACAAACATGCAAACACACTATACAATGGGATTCTCGAGAGACTCGTCAGGCTCATGTTCAAGGCGCTCGTGGGTCTTGAGCTCGGGGATTCGATAATGCCCCCACGGAAGGGTGCTGACCCGATCGGCTAAAATACACCGCTTGTCGTCGAATGGACTGAGAGCGTTCTTTTCCCCACTCACGGAATACACATCGTGCTGGCTGGATCGAATATTGTTCTGTCGAATCACTTTCTCTGTGAGATTGCGGAGACAACGAATGTAATCGTCGAATTGTATATCGTTCGCGACCACGTGTCTCCGCACGCCCTTCACTTTCTTAGTCTCACTCGTAGACCCCACTGCAGCGTTAAATGTTCTACACTGCATTCCATATAAGAGCATACCGACGCCCCTACCGATTTGCGACCGATCTGCGCAGCTCCCACTACTACCCACAATTTGAACCGCATGCGATTGGTCGTGGTAATTTCCAAGGAATAACTGTTACATCCCAAACGCGGGACCTGACCGTTGTCAACGTAAACAGTGGACGAAAAGTTAACAGAGAGAATAAGTAGAGGGCCGTGCGACGGAGAAAAACATAGGAGTCGAGCGTAGCAACGCCTCCTGAGGGTCGTGCCTGCGCGAAATCGGTATGCTCTAATGTGGAATGCAGTGTAGTCGCGTACATCTTAGACCGTAGTCCGACGAACTCAGTCATCAAGGCGCCGTTGTTCTCATCTTTCATGAGTCCCGGAACCTTTTTGTTTACGTGGGGCATACCGTACGGATTGTCCACCGCGTAATCGCTCGTGTCGAATCGGTCGATGTCACGCTTCATCCTTGCATACACATCCTCGCATTCCACACAATACATTAAACTGTCGGTGAGGGTTTACAGAACGTTACACCGATCACCGAACTCCGCGCGCATATGCGTAGTGAAATTCATACAAACATTCCTTCGATACGTCGAGCACACTCATACCCACGTATATCGGTTTGTCGAACTTCACTTTTAGTTTGCGCATTTTGATGGCCACCAACTCCTCGGAGAAAATCGTACGACTGTGAAAGTTCGGTTTCGCGATCAGCGCTTCCGCGCCGTACCGACCGCCCCACCGCGTCACCAGTCGCACGTCTACGCGATTCCGCACATTATCCATTGTCTTCCCGTACACCGCGTTATTCATTAATTTGTATAGAGTCTTTTAAAATTCACTAGTAGCACGCGTCCTCAAATCGGTATTCAATCGGATGTAGTCGCGTAACCAATGCGACTGATCGAATCCCAACACCCGATGAATTCGCGTCACGCGTAAACCGTGTCGCACGCACTGTTTTATGTAGCGGTAGTGACGTATGGCTCCTTATCGTCGAGCGTGGCAAGCAGCTTGGTTTGTTTTCCTTCTGGCGCGTGCTCGCGCACCGGGCAAAATGGAAGATCGGCATGCGCCTCGTGGATCTCCTTAGGATATTCGATGTCCACCTCCAACAGGTACCACTCGGATTCCTCGGAGTCCTCGTCGTGGTCGGGCAGGGATGACACGTTGAGCGCAGCCACTGTCGCGTCGTCCAGCCATCGAAACCCTCCTTTCGGCCAACAGAGCGTAAAAGCGTGGACATCCGGGATAAAACCCTGTACGTGTCCATGAACACCTCCATGTTCACTTATTCACAAATACTTTTGTCTACCAGACACGCACGAATAGTGCCGAATGGGTGATATGGCTCTTCCAGGTGATGTGGTCCGTATTTGGATATCGGAAACCCAAAGGCAAAATGACGCGTTTCGAATGCCGTCGCACAATCGGTGTCGGGTGCTCATCCACAAATCTTGCTAATTCACAACACAAAAACGAGTCCACGGTAATAGTCAATGTTCGAGGGCACAACACTTTATACACTTCAACCGTACCGTTCTCAATGTCCTGCAGAAGCGTTAACGGCGTACACACGACCGCGGTAAAGTACTTCACTTGCTTGCGATGCACGTCCTTATCACCAACAATGCAATACAATGTGCATTTGCTCGCAGTACTGTATCGCGCGATATGACGTAGCAATT
Source organism: Andrena trimmerana (assembly GCA_951215215.1). Lineage (NCBI taxonomy): Eukaryota > Metazoa > Arthropoda > Insecta > Hymenoptera > Andrenidae > Andrena > Andrena trimmerana. The sequence continues at coordinate 74,331,305 of OX578060.1, forward strand.
GGTGATGGTGATGCGACAATTGCATAAATCCGTTTTGAACGATACTGCCCCACGACGTCTCGGATAATGACGGTGGGCTTAACGCGTCGCGGATCTTATGTTTCTCGATCGTAAGCGTTTGGTCGTTCAACTGCAACATCGCGGATGAAGGGCTCGCGTTACCATCATTATCGTCATCGGAAGACGATGACGCGAGCATCGTGGGGTACTGACATAGGTATACTGTAAATCAGATGCCCATGGATCTATATCGAAATCTTTTCACCCTTACACGGTCGCTATAATACTCCCACCAACACTCAGATATAAACATACTGCATCGTGCAGTGCAACGTCATGTTTATTCCATGGACTACCGCGACCATTGACTTACAGCCTCCTCGATCGTGAAAATACTCGGAACTCTACCCCGAATCATTATCGTTGTATGTTTACGGTGGTTGCTTACACGAATGCAACGTCGAATAATTATTGCTCTATGGTTTCGTATGTGTAATCATGGAACGATCGCGTTAAAATCAGTTCTATCATGCTACTGCATCAGTCCGGTCATACGTTACTACAAGAAACGTTTTAAAAATTTATTGTGTCTGAGTCGATTGCAGTTGCATCGAAGACTGTCGCATCATAGTGTTGTTGTAGTTGTTTTTATTCTTGTTGTAAGCGTGATCATTTAGAAGGATATCATCCACCGTTCATCGTACGGAAATATAATCGATTAATACCGTAAGTTTCCATTACCATATTTTAGTGAATCGTTGTGTCAGCAACTTTGAGAATTATACGAAAAAATTCGTTTCAGATTATGTCATTGTCCGTGCAATTGAATCACCCAGCTGCCGCTGCAATCTCCGACTCCCCAGTGCAGCCTATACATGACTCCAACCACAAAATATATGTTGCGTGTCGGAATGTTGCGGTTCAAACCGAAGAAATTCGTGGTGACGAACTTCATGAGGCGGAAGTTGTTCACGATGGCGACATCTTTTTAAAGGTGTTTTACAATGCTAATGCCGAGGCGCCGGTTAACCACTACGCGAGCGATCAATATTGGTTAAATAGGCATGCGCGGCAAAAAACATTCTTTTTAGATGTTAGTTATGATCAGGGTGATGAATACTATAGTAATATATATCAACCGAATAGTTTCATGGATCCAAAAAGTGTGGTTTGGCGGAAATGTTATAATGCGAAACTGATTGACTTTAACGCTGTTTTTGCGAATGCAGTATCGGGGCTTCAGGCTTGCGATATTGCAGTTCAGACTGTCCCCGAGCAAGTTGCGGGTGATTCATTTTATACTGATGAGGTTCTATTTAATGAAATCGTCGACAATACCATTATTACCGACGAAGATATCGCCCTATTTGCTGACGATGTTGTCGAGTGGGATAATTAAGTTGAATAAATTACTACATCTTAAAAATCTTAATATTAATATGTCAGGTTTACTTACCTACCTTCCACCGTCCCTGTGAAATATCATATCAAGTATTTGCATGTATCGCGATTATGGGAGAGAAAAGGGCGTGTGAAAGAGCGTGAAAGCATGTTCGTTGACAGATATTTATACGCGACGTTACATTCTTTTGTGAGGCGGTTGCGCTATTTAAGTTAATTAATCTTGAACAGCTATCGCGTAGCATGTCAAATTACATTTTCGTCGGCGGATGTTTATACGAGCGCTACGTTGCATTCTTTCACGGCGAACGTGAGGCGGTTGTGCTATTTAGCCTGATTAATCTCGAATAGTCATCAGTATCGAATTACAGCATCCGCGTTACATCCGTCCGCCCCTTATCTTTCGCGCCTGCACCTCACCACCGCCAACGGTTGCGCGGCGGCGGATGCCATTTTGAAAATTTTGAAAATTTTGAAATTCCCCTTCCCCTGTGACGTCGCCCCCTCACCCACGAAACGCGGTACCCCCTCTCCGCCTCGCCCCCGCGCCAGCGGCCCGGTACCCCCCCCCCCCCCCGCCCCCCCGCCCCGCCTCACCCCCTCGCCCATCGTATCCAGAATCGGCATAGCCTACCTACTCGAGACGATAGGATGATTACCAGACATGCTCTTCGGGAGCCCACCGTCACTTCACGCGTTATTGCGGGACAATTTGTGAACCACAGACATAATCCGCCACGTCCGATCGCTAGCAGGACCATCAGGAATCGATTGAGGGCAATTGGGTTGCGTTCCCGTTGCTCACTCCCACACATCAACAGCAGCGCTTAGCATTTCCTCGCCATTATGTGCACTTGGGTCAGCAGCAATGGACAAATGTCCTTTTTACTGACGAGTCTCGATTTTGCCCCCACGGGAACGGTCGATGAGTTCGGGTCTGGCGTCGACGTGGTAAACGACATAATGCCAACAATACAAGGCCGGTCGTTACGTTCAATTCTGGATCGGTTATGGTTTGGGCCGGGGTATCACGGTACTCACGTACCCCATTAATTGTCCTTCCACCTGGTGGGTTGACCGCTGCGCGGTATGTGGACGAGATTCTGCGCCCCGTTTTAATCCCTCTGCGTCACCGCATGGGAAACAGTTTCGTACTTATACAGGATAATGAAAGGGCACATACTTCACGCTATACGCTACAATATTTGCGCCAAAATCGGATATCAGTGCTCGACCATCCCGTAGTGAGTCCAGATCTGAATCCCATTGGGTATGTTTGGGACATTCTTGGGCGACGTTTGCGACGAGAGTACCCGAACCTGGCGAATTTGAGGCAATTAGCATACTCCCTCCGCCAAATTTGGAACCAAATTCCTCAAGTGAAAATTCGGAAATGCATTAACATGCGCAACCGATTGAGGGAAGTACACCTGCGCAGAGGTGGTAACACCCATTATTAGACCACAAACAAATACACACACACACAACGCGTGAGCGTGCCTGTATACACTAGGGTGGACCTTAGTTACTCTTGGTGAAAATTTTTTTGCAAGATTTTTTTCACGCCGCCCCCTAAAATTATTCCATTGGGTAAGAAAATAATTCCCCTAAAAGATTAAGTTGATCGGATAAGAGGAAGACGCGCCTCATTCGCGTTAAAGTTGCAATAAATGTGAAATTTTGTATGAACGGAAAGGTATGAAGAAAAAATTTATAATGATGGTTAAACGTTCTTTTTGTGCACAAATATTTACGATAATAGTGCAACAGTATGATTTTTTCAACATAATAACTAATTAATATTTATATCTTTTTAATTAATTATATTAAATTTTACGTATTTTATTGAAAGTGGCCATTCTTTTAATTTCTTTCTTATATTATTTGCAAGTTAATAATAATATTAATTTTAAAAATGGTGGAATGTTTGACATTAATATTTTCTATTTAATAAGAAGATAATATTTTGAATATGAAATGGTGAATATTATATCATAAATAGGTGAAGAAAAGAAAATACGGTTATTGAATTTACACACTTTTTAATACTCGCATTTAAAAACAATTTACAAATTTTTCATTAACGTAGTTTTTGTTGTGTCTGGATAGCGCTTTCGGTAGTCTGATACTATTTGCATTATAATTTGTTTTTCCTCCTCATTTCGCGATAATACATTATTATACTCTTGCATGAGTTTCACCCCTCGTTCGGCCGAATCGTTAACTACTCTTAAATTATTGACTATATTTAATCCAAAATTATAATTTGGATCATTTTCCCATTCTAAGGGATCCTTATTTATAAAATCTGCGGGAATTGCAAATCTTTTAAAAAACTGTAACGTTTTTTGGGAAACAAACTCTTCAATATCTTTGTCGATGTACTGCGTTACATTATTCGGACTAATTATTAATTTTTTGACGTCATTATCATTAACAGTATCTAAAGCTGCTACCATCCGTTTTCTGGCGTCATGCGTAATGTTGGAGTCAAAAAAGGCCAGCGCTGCCGCTTCTGGTGTTAAGTACCATAAATGATTACAAAATTTGCGCAATGCTACGCGACTTACATTTTTATTAATTGCACTGTATGCATATAAGTTTTTTAAAAACTCAAAATCTTGCTTAGGAGCTTTTGCAGCAACTGGAGCTTGGATCCATGCTTTCAAATACACTTTAATGAGAAAAATACAAATGTCGCGGATTCCATTTTCTTCATCCTTTGTTAAAACAAATTCGTCCCGAAATAAAAATATTTTTAAAGAATATATAGCCTTGGCCATCCATCGAGCATGGTGAAATGCTCCTGGTACACGGAAGGAAAACTTTGGAACTGTTCCATTAAGAAAAATGATTGATAATTCAATAAATTCGCGATAGTCTTCTCGTGGTTGCTTAAATTCCAAACTATATGAGGCAAAGTTTATTATTTCTGCTATATTGTCAAGTGACTGTTGAACTATCTCATTTTCAATTCCGGATTTAAAATTTAATTTATTCATTTGAGACCAGGCTCCTTGAAAACGTTTAAATAAGGGAATATTAGGTCCAGTAGATTTAGATAATGTTTCCTCAAAAACGCCCCGTAAAACTATCTCGTAAATATGGTGTCGGCAAGGTAAATATAATAGATCCCTCTCGATTTTTTGCTCCAAAATTACGCATGCACCTTGTAATCGTCCCATGTTTGACGCTGTGGTATCGCAAGAAAGTGCTTCTACTTTATCAATAAGTTCCCATTCAGAAAGTAAATCATAGACCGCATTGGCCTGTTCTTTTCCAGTGCCTGAAGAAATCGCTGGAATTCCAAGCAACTGTTCACTTCCATTAAAAGTTATTATTATTGGTAATCGATCTACTTGTTCTTTACCCGTTAATGATGGTAACATCTTACCATCCCAATGTACAGTAATTGCATTGAATTCTTTTTGTTTAAATATAGTCTGTAATACCGCAGCTCTCTCAGCGCGCAAACGTGTACGAGAGCGACGAATAGATGTTCTATTTATTATTAAATCATCGACATTATGATTCAGAGCTTGAGCTATTGCTATTATAATTTGGACTGCGTCACGATCACTCACTTTACACTTGTCTATGGTCGCCACAAGTTTTGGTGTTATAAAATTGTGTTTGCCGCGTTTCTTCTTGGGATTACTCGGACCTGGTTCGTCCGCAGATTTCTCCATGGAATCCTCCATATGACGCTCCACAGGATCCTCAATTACCTCGTCTTCATCTTCAATTGATGATGAATCTTCTAATTCCGCTAATTCTTCTGAATTAAATGACACATATAAGAATATATTAGTAAAGAAGCGTAGGTAATATTGAATACAACAAATTACACAACTATATAAAAATACATACCTTGTATATTTGCTTCATAGTTTTCTCGTCTCGACTTTTCTTTTTCCTCTCGAAGAATTTGCCTCCATTCTTTCTCGAATAAGACGCGATCGCCTCCTATCATCGAACCGATTCGTCCTTTCTTCCTTTGATTGATAAGGAACGCTTTGTCTTCTGCATTGCTCATCATTTCCAAAGCGTCAGCATGAGCAATATCGAAAAGGTTATCCAATTCTTCTAAAAAATCGTGCTCCCGTTTTTCCTGCGGTGGTGTTCGGCGTTTGCAGTTCCGCTGTATTGCCTTCCACTCTTGGTGTAAAGATTCCACTTTTCCAATACTCCGATCTAATTTTCGGGTTGGAATTCGCGCTTTCTCCCACAAAACCTCGACTTCTTTTATCACTAAGTGAGCACTTGATCGCAAATTTAATTTTACTTTACGCAGATTATAAAATAAGACGCGTAAAACTTGTCCATTTGACGGTAACTTTGCACCAATAATTTGACTTTCGTCGTGGTCAAGAAGGTATAATTTTTCTCTTCCTCTGGTTTCCATTTTTTATTTAAACTGAGAGATGATTGAGAAATGAATATTCACACACTCCTTTTAATACTCGCGAAATGGCGATACTCGCTGATTGACGAATCAAACGAATATATAGAATAAGGTAGACTGTTTATGATGAACTTCACGACACGGTACCTCAGAGGGCTTGTTCAAGAGTGAGAGACCGCGACACCTTCGGAGGGCTATTTATACAGCCCTCGCAGAGAATTGCGTCCCTCAAGCGACATCGAAAACGCGCGGGAAAAGTCGGCGTGAAAATGCGTGGACAGCGGAAGGTATCCACTTCCGCACGCCGAAAAATACTGACCTGGGCGAGTCTGACTGTCAGATGGGTAACGCGGCCATAGCCTGACTCACCCAGGCCCACGGGGAAAAACCCGAGGGTACCTACGCCTAACGGAAAGCTGTATATAATACATGGAGGCATGCTAGCGACGAAGCCGCTATAAAACTTTCACTGTCATGAACGCTCAGAATAAACTAGCTGAATCAGTACAAGGGTTTCTAGGTTTCTGCCTTTTCCTAAACGGGAGCCTGCTCGATAGGTAGCGACCTAACGGGTCCTAATTCAGAACTCACGAAGGATCCGAGTTATATACCTGGGCACCTTTGACCTGTGACTGGATTTTCAAGACTAAGGGTCTTTCAACGTCTATTCAGTGTCGAACGTTGTATGTCATATTTCGGTGCTGCTACGGGTCAGTTAGTCTTAGCGTAAAATAGTCTTATATCGTACAAATGAAACTTGGGTTGTAATGCACGTATGAACAAAACAATACTAAATAAGTAAAGAATTATGTTATAGTCCTCAAAATATGAACTATTTCATTGAAATTTTCAGAAACATGCCACTCCTTACGCTTAGCGCGCGGTTACTTCTATTTCAAAACTTCGCATGCGATGAGGCGCGTCTTCCTGATGTTCAATCGATCTCAAATTTTGCACAAATAATTTTTTCATCAAATGGAACAAAATTAGGGGGCGGCGTGCAAAAAATTTTATGGTCGAAAAATAAGGTCCACCCTAGTATACACACACGCATCGGAGAGTGAATTTGGAGTCAGAAAATACTGTGGCAGTGAAGAACCGCAGGGTCTCATCTCTCCATGCTGACGCACACACAATGAAGTATAAATCAGACCGCGCATGCGTCAACTTGTGGTGCGCTTTGGGTGGTGCTAATGCCAGTTATTGAAGTACAGTTTTTGTCATTGCGAAGCGATTGGATAAAAATGTTTTTCTTAAATTTTTTGTTGAGAAGAATGAGGTTGATATACATAAGTACACTTTAGTTTAACACAAAGCAAGCTATATTTAGTGCAACACAAAGCTAAGATTATTAACATATAAAAGGATTAGCAAACAGGGAGCAAGCGCAGTGTACAAAACCGGTAGCAAGACTAACGCGATATCGATCTCGATCATTCTAATAACATAAACGCACACCGCATCAGATGGCGCCAGTTTTGAATACGGGTAAACGCCATGAACATATATACACATTTGTGTAAACTCTAACACTTTTTAAACCTTTTCTTTTTACTAAAATGACGTTGAACTAACAAAAAAAAGTACAACAATCGTTCAAAAGCCGCGAGAATAAAAGAAATGGTTTTACAAAGAAACATAACGTAAAACAGGTGATCCTTTTTCAATTTTTCAGACCATATCGCATGTTTGACTATCGAGGACATACTCGTATACACACTCGGTATTTTGTCGTTTTCGTAAAGGTCGCGAGTGGCTTTCTTCAAGTTTTTTTGTGATTATGGGTTATATTTATCGATGACTGGGTAATTTTTACTGCTCCACGATTTTATTTAACCCTTTAGCGCCCGCACCTAGATCCCGTTGAAGGAAAAATATCCCGTTTTGTTTTATCGTTAAAAATGGTCCGAATTTATATATTTTTATATAAAAAAAAATTTCTTTTACTTTTTTTAATTTATTTTTTTCAGAGATCAAATTGCATAAAACCAAAGAATACAGGGTTCAGGTTGGTCCAACTTTCTTCAGTGAATAAAACTACACTAAACATGTATCTCTTAAACTGGTGCAAACAGTGAAATACGAATGCAAACGGCGAAATGGCAAAAAAAGGAATGTATCATATATGATACGTTTGGCGCTAAAGGGTTAAAGTGAAAAACACCATCGAAGTTGCAGTACAAGAAAATAATTATTTTTATTTTTTAGTGCTTTTTTAATAAAATCGTTTAACATAAATTTTTTTTTATATATTTTTTATTTTCTAGTTTCTAGTGTTTATGGACTTACATTTCGCAACACAGACTTCTTTAGAAATATCTTTTATTTAATTTCAAATCGCGATGCGACTAGCGACCCGAACGCAGCCGCTTTTTGTCGTTTTCGTAAAAAACGCGAGTGGCTAATTTCAAGTCGTTTGGATTTGTGGTTATGGGTTATTATATTCGCTGGATTAAAAAATCCAGGTTATTATATTTATTGACGACTGGGTAATTTTTTCACCGGCTCGGGGTTCATTTTTTTTTTTTAATATTGAATTGTTATCCAAACTATGCACGCCTGCAAAGTTTCAAGACAATTGGAAAGTTGGAAGTGGGTTAAATTTGAGTTGCCATATTTGAACCATACATACAAACATACATACAAACAAACAAACAGAGGATCGAAGCTGAATGAAATCGTTTAAAAATACAAACAAACCGAGGATCGAAGCTGATTGAAATCGTTTAAAAATAATCTGATTTATACTGTGTTTAAATTCATTTTTATCTGGAAAATCTCAGCAGTATGTTACTGAAACGTTCATGCCGATACGATAGAAAATGTGAATGCTTTACATTCTATTAAAACAAACAAAATAAACAATCATTGAACAATCATATCATTATATTTTTTCACAAGGAAACATAAATATTGTACAGAATGAGAGAAGATAATGTTACGAGCCGGGGCTGCGGCAACGCGAGAGGCCGGCGAGAAGGGTATTTCCCAAGGAATATGATTTATGAGTTTGTTAGTTAGGTGCGCGGACAAACCTGATGCGAAATCAGGGAGCCGCTAGGATTGTTGACGGCGAGGACGAACCTGATGCGAAATCAGGGAGCCTCTAGGAATGGAGTCACACGCGGACGAACCTGATGCGAGATCAGGGAGCCGCAGGAGGGTGAAACGTCGTGAACGAACCCGATGCGAAATCGGGGAGTCACTAGGATAGAGTTCACAAACGAACCTGGTGCGAAACCAGGGAGCTGTTAGGAGGTTGGATTATTCACAGACGAACCTGGTGCGAAACCAGGGAGCTGTTCGGAAGTTGGTAGATTTACAGACGAACCTGATGCGAAATCAGGGAGCCGTAGGAGGGTAAGGTTTCGTGGACGAACCCGATGCGAAATCGGGGAGCCACTGGGTTGGAGAAGATGCTTTGTTTTGGTTAAAGGGTTGCGAACGAACCTGATGCTTGATCAGGGAGTTGCGGGAAATGTTAGTAATGCCTCGTAACTCTTATTTTATGTTTGATACAACTCGAGCGGTAAAGCTGTATCAGTGGGTGAGTGCTACTAATATTATAAGGATCGCTGGGTAAAGATGGGTTTAACGAATCTACTCGATTTATACGTGAACACCATTCATATATTGAATAATCAATTAAGGTACAAATGTAAGTGTCGCGATGAAATAATAAATAAAAGTGTGTAGTTACCACTAGTTTGCACGGTGTTGACGCACTGGCGATGCGGGGACGTACGAGTGGCTATTTCAAAGTGCCAAATAGAATATAAACCGAACTCGCGGATCCTATGAGGTTAACTTTGATTCTGAGGGAGACTTTAGCTCGATCTTAACCAACTCTGTACGAGCGTGACACGACGTTACTCTACGCGTGACTCTATAGCTTTTAACCCACGAGGGTAGAAACCAAAGGGTTTATATAGTCCCAAAAATGAGTGGGGATTCATTAGGAGTTTCCATATAAGGAAATCCTTCGGGGTCGTCGTCGTGTCACTCCCGTTCCCATGGTCGTGATCCAGATGGTCGAGATCATGACCCCCCTTAGTGGTGTATGATAAGCGAAAGGATTTTAGGGCGTTTTCCTTTCTCAGAAGCGAGCTCGAAAGTGGTTGAGAGTGGTGTATGGGAAGATTCCACATACGTAACAATAATAAGAATTGCGAAGTTTAGAAGGGATATTGATACGCAAATTAGTATTGTTTCATAAATTATTGAAATAACCTATCAAATTAAAGAGACTTTATTTTTATTTTGAATCGTTGAAGTCGTTGAGTCGTTGAATAAAAATTAACCCAGAATTTGTTTTATTTGAAACGCCACGGATGAATCAGTTTATTCGACGGGAATTCATGACTCGGCTACAAATAATTTTTTTAATCGAAGGCCTTCATTCTTGAGGTCCTCCGAAGCTAGAGATACTATAGGCAAGGTAAGTATCTTCGGCGCCGAGCGCTCGCGCCGTCTCTCGGATTTTTTTTTTAATTTTGGGAGTATACGGGCGGCAACTGTTTAAGATTTAAACGTGAAATATGCGTTTTGTAATTTGCTGTTTAACGGGTTTTACGTGGTTACGGGTATAAAATAATGGTCGTAATAATAAAAGCTGGATTTCAAGCAGTAAATACCAGTGTATTTCGACAAAAAAGTTTGTCAAAAGGCCTAAATTATTACAAAGTTTTCATGTAAGTGAAGTTCGAGCGGAAATCGATGAAAATAAGAATCATCACATAATTGGCCACGTTTTAAGAGAAATACCCGGGGCGATTAGTACAAAAAATGTTTCGATGTTGCGCTTGTTGCGTGGCCGTCCAGTGAATTTCGTACAGAGTTTGTCCTTTATCTAAATTCAGACATTTAAAACTTCCGCTAATTTCTCCCTCATTCCTTTCCCTACTATATTCAACTATGTCATACATTCGATTAATCATCCCACTTTTGAAAAAAGTGACCGCGAGGCGGCGCCCTCCACGATACTTACCTTCCCTATAAAAAGAGTCTGGACACGAGAAGGCCACTTTTTGATTGGTCCGCCATTTTTTATTGAACTCCTGCGAGGGAGAAAGAGATATACACCATTTCACTCTTAACCACTCTTAACAACTCTTACGTTTATGGTGGTATTTTACTATCTATTAAGACGTTGACTGCCGACCACCGATCGGCGTGTTTTTTGATCTTTGACCAACGCCGACTACACCGATCGGAGCGATCGGGCGTGTACGGGCTGATAAAAACAACATTTTCTTAATCTGTAAATGTGCATTTGAGTAGTAAAAAAATAATGTACATACATTCATAACACAACCTTGTTTGGCCAATACATTGCCATAGATTTGCTACTTATTAAAAATTATTACGGATTAAAAATCCTTAATCTAAAAACTGTAAACCTTGTTATAATTTTAATAAACAAATCGTGACACTTTAATATGTATTCTGCATCTATGTTCCCACATTTCTACACTAAAGTGTACTATGATATAAACAATTGTACAATTTGACAATTTAATCATGATTGTCACATAAAAATAGGTTTACCTCACAGAGGCGGGACATTTTGGAAAAACTCTCCTAATAAAACCTTTTTCTGAGGTGTTATTGCAAAAGGGTGCTGTATATCCAATCATTTTGTATGAATCAATCGCGATTAGAATTTCTTGATATACCTATGTATATACCTATTTACGTGAAGTAAACAGAAGTAAAATACCGCCATAAACGTAAGAGTTGTTAAGAGTGGTTAAGAGTGGTTACGAGTGAAATGGTGTATATCTCTTTTTTTCTCGAGGGGTTTCGATTAGACATGGCGGACAGTGGTTCGTGTCCAGACTCTTATTATAGTGTCTCTACCCGAAGCTCGAGCCGAGCGACATTGTATCGCTCACCCGTCTAACCTGTCGCCTGGAGTTGTTCGGCAATGTATGATCGATTATGCAGAAACAGAATTTCTTTATTTTTCATCGTAACAATATGAAAGTGATTCTGCCGATTAAATTGACAGAAAATAATTTAAATCGGACTACTTTGAACAAAACGGGTTTTCAATTCTGAAAATAAATTTTATGCGTAATATTGTTAATAATGATAGTTCAAATTGCGTCAGGTTTGGTATCTTTCCATCTTTCCTTCTTACACTCCCAGACCTCTCTATCTTTCATTATTGCTACGTTCAGCTAGACGCAGTTCTGACGCTAGACGCAGCTCTCGTGCTGTATTCCATCAAGACTTCTCGATAAAAAGAGAGAACTCTGTGACAACAGCGCGGCAGAGATAGAGAGAACAGAACATGTGGCAACTATGCGTCAAAAATTCATCTACCCAGAATACCTGGAGACGTCATCTCTGTACAAGTTCTTTTTATCGACCACAGTAGTTTCATTAGGGTCCGTTTGTTTACTGGGGACGCTTCGATCGACTCGGACCATAACAAAAATGAGAAACTTAAACTGCATACAGCAATAAAATATATTTGTAAGGAAGTTCGGGCTGTGAAATGTAAATCCATAAACACTAAAAACTAGAAAATAAAAAAAAAATATGAAAAAATGTATAATAAACGATTTTATTAAAAATGCATTAAAAACTAAAAAATAATTATTTTCTTGTACTACAAGTTCGGTGGTGATATACTACGAACGCCTGCAAAGTTTTAGTTTTACTATTCGTACATACGTGACGGATCATTTCTCGATAAATTGTGTATTTTCGGTAATCGCGATGCGACTAGCGTCCCGAGCGCAGAAGCTTTTTGTCATTTTCGTAAAGAATGCGATAGTTGGAAGTGGGTTAGGATCCATTTCGGTTGGAATGGACAATGTCGTATATGCGGTTCATTCATCTATGGGACTTAACTTTCAAGCAGTTTATCTGGAAACTATATTTTCAAACACGGTGTACAACATAACCCTTAAATGAATGAATAGTTTCGTTTAAAATTTTAACTGGAACTGTAGAATTTCTTTCTCTATCGTGCGGAATTTTCGCATCAACATTGGATGTTTGTAAACACATTTTATAACTGATTAAAGACGATTATTTTCTTTTACAATTTTTGTTTAATATTCGCCAAAGTTCCACACGATATGTATTACTGTAGAAACTAATCATCGCAAAGCATTTTGCTTTTAGATGATTGGTTCACCTGGAACTATGTACACCAATTACAGTTGCGGGCTACGCGGGACCATCTTTAGCGTCAAATAACTTGAATAATTTTCCACATTCTGACCATTTTTTTATTTTACACTACCCGTAAAAGCGTACATAAAAAACTGTGAAAAGTGCCAGTATGGTGATTATTTGGTATATAAGCAATCCAAAGGACAAGAAACCGTCGATTTCAGTCGTTCAATAGCCCTATACGCCCTTAAGAGCCCTATTTAGGACGCTAGGAATAAGGTGATTCTTGAGATTTTTTTCTGAGAAACTGTTCAGCGGATCTTTTCCAATCATTCAGGGTATTTTAGTTCACATTCCAACAAAAAAATTTAATTTTTAAGTTACAAAGTGTTCTGTAGAAATGAAGATATATGAACACGTTCGTTCGGACTCGCGCGCCAGATTTTCAAATAGGCGATTGTAATGGTGGCCCCATTTCTTCCCAGAAATAAAAACCCAAGGATTTTCTTATTTCTAGTACAATTACATTACCGATGAACCTAAGACATTGCTAAATAAATTGAATTGAACAACTCTTTTTCCATAAATAGTTCGAAATATCTTGGGACAGAATCGTAACTTTTTCTTTGAAGTCCCACCAATTTGCCAACTTTAAAATTTGTTTTCGTTTGTTAGGTTCATCCACAATGTAATTATACTAGAAATAAGAAAATCCTTGGTTTCTTTAATTCAGGGAAGGAATGGGGCCACCGTTGCAATCGCCAATTTGCAACTCCGGCGCGCGAGTTCTAACGAACGTGTTCATATATCTCCATTTCTACACTTTGTAACGTAAAAATTAATTTTTATTTTTTGAATGTGAACTAAAATACCTTGAAAGTTTAGAAAAGATCTGCTTACCAGTATCTTAGAAAAAAAATTCCCAATAATCACCTTATTCCTAGCCGTCCCAAATAGGGATCCCTCCTTAAATTACAAACATTTATTGTTCTTCTAAATCATTTCAAAATATGGTTATAACGAAAATTAATACGGTGCTCATATGAGTAAAAAAGCTTAATACAAAATTGAAAAGGTCATTTTTACACTACATTTTATAGTTTTTGTTATTTAGCTAGATTTTAATATTTTATCTAATTTTTACATTGAATTAACATTGTTCTTGTTCATACCTTTTGAATAATTTGTGCAGTGCCCCCTTTTCTACTGCTGAAAATCATATAATATTTATGCAAAAGAGTATGAACCTTCGACATTTCATACGAATCGGCGGCAATTTCGGGGATATTATTTGTCAGTTTGTATTTTATTCTGAAACAATAGTACTTAATTCTAAATAACGAAAATTTATAGAGAAAGGTACCTGTCGACATGCTTGGTAAATATTTTTATTGAAACGAGTACGGATTTAGTACAAATGTTAAAGATGTTTTATATCTATATTATACATACACCACATACATCATACATGGTATTTACATTGAACAGGTTTTATTGGAATGCATAAAAGAAAAATGAATGGAATATATGAGTTTACTTTGGAGAAAATTACGTTGATGAAACAAATTATTTAAGAACAGGATTTAATACAATTGTTAAAGGACTTTAACATTTAACTTGAACTTTAACGGATTTAGTACAAATGTTAAAGAAGTTTTATATCTATATAATACATACGCCACATATATCACACATGCTGTCTGAAATAGAACAGGTTTTATTGAAATACATGAAAGAAAAGTGAGTGGAGCACCTAAATAAGTTCACTTTGTAGATGATTACGTTGAAGTAATAAATTATTTAAGAAAACAGATGTGTATTAGTTTAACAATTTATACTATCCTTTTTAATTAATGTTGTTCGTTTATATCTTTAGGAAGCTATATTTATATGAATTTCGTCATTGAAAAATGGATAATACTGCCTTATCTTTAATCTTATCTCTTCAGCGGTTCTGATATTGATACGTACCATGATATGTAATATTGTTCCTTAAAAGAATGCAGGATAAGATTTGACTTCAACTTTCCAACAATTATGGTGACACTTTCCGTTTCATCAGTTTCGTAAAAATTCCATTCTGTCTTCGAGTTCACCTACCCAAATTCAAAAATTGAAGTTAAATGTATATAATTTAGAATGAATTTTTAAATAAATAACAATAATCCTAGTGCTTTAGTTTCCTTAAAAGTGTTATATTAGAAAGGTAGTAGATATATTTAAAATATTTTATGGCAATGTTAAGAAGTTTTAAGCTGGCAAACTAATCTGAATAAATTCAGATTTTTAAATGCAATAATTATTAATATGAATTCCTGCATTTTATTTATATCACAAAATATAGTTTTTCCTCGTTTTTCGTACACCTGTGTAATCCAGTTGCATGACTTATCTATAATGAAACAGAGATGTAAGATTTTTCTTGTACTTTACGAATACACTCAATAAGCAAGATAAATTTACTTTGTCGAGATAAAAGTAATCTAATTTTTCATTATCTGAAAAGTGATTAGTCATAATCAAAAGGCCAAATTTCAAGATGGATAAAATACTGATACATTACGGCTAATGTCTTGTATTCAACAAAGTATTTTGTAAATTTATTCGTTTTATTCTGATTTCAATAAAATTTTTCGTTGTATCTTGAAATAGTTTTTTATTTTATTTAAGTTATACGACAATTATATCTAGATATGAGGTTACAGATGTATAATTTCACAATACGTTTATTGACAGCAAGAAAATGTATATGATAAAGTTGAACTAAAACAAAGTAATTTTTATGTAACTTTAAAATTAATGAATGTGCAACTCGTGATATGGAATAACGTCCAAAAAAAATAGCATTTCACAATTCTATTTCTAGAGGCGATAAGTGGTGTAAATTTTCAGAAAAGTTTTAATTTTTCTTTCTTATTCATGATATTAGTGCTAAGAACATTATATTTTATTAATTAGATTGGATTCTCTAATGTGGAAAGTTTCTATCTTGTTAAATACACGTATATCAAACCTTCAATTAGTACAATGAATGTTAGATACCACAATACACAATTAATTTTCATATAGACATTAATAACCAGACACAAAATAGTATATTTGGAAATTATATCAATTAAAAATATTCATTTTTTTGTAACTCATAACGTCGGCTGAAACAACATGAAATTATATTGCAATATTTTCCGAAAAATGGGGAGAGGATATGTGTATGATGTTGTCTATCATTGCGTGACGTTATCATTACTGAGGTGGGGCTTCGATATCGATGAAGATACTCAGAACCAGGTTTTTCTACAGTCACTTCAGGTATATATAAGACCCAACACGCGCCTAAATATTTGTCAGTGTTCTATTACTTCTTCAGCGCAATTCATTTCTGGACATTCACAGAGTTATTAAGAAACTTTAACGGAAATTTTTCGGTCTAACATGCGTGAAATGTACTAAAAGTGTTAAACGCGCTTAATATCTATCAATCTAAAAAGTAGTATTTCTTCGATTTAGGATGAGCTTTTTAAGTGTCTGTGAAATTAGGCAGTGATGTTTCTGCTCCATTTGATATTAAATTTTATTACTTAGTAAAACTGGTATTTTGAGAAAATGTTCGCTTGAAAATATTAAGTATTCAGTCGAAATAGTATTCTGTGAAATACACAAATATTTGTAAACTGCTAAAAATGTTATATAGGTATTCATTAGTATTTATAGTTTTACATAACGTATTGAATATAATCACGATAGATTGGTGAAATAGTTACGATATTAAAGTAAGTATTTTGCATGCCTCAGTTGTTTTTAGGTTTACTTCCAGGAAAAGAAATTTTAATATTAATTAAAAGGGCGTAGCATTTTTTCGTTTCATTTCAGAAACAATTCTTGATGGGAATGAGGATACTTCTTCACAAGTAAGAAATAAGAAATAAACTATTAATAAACTGGAATACTCAACTTTATTTCGTGCTATTGTGCTCATGGATAACGTAAATATATTGTTAGCACATGAGGTTATTGGACATCCTCTTTTAAAAAATATTTCACATTTTATTCCTCTTAATAAAAATTTTACAATTACCGTAAGATCAGGAACTCAAATTAAAGTGATGATTCAGGATAATAAGGAGCACAATTGTCATTGGAAATTGTAAATCTACGTGGATGTGTTTAAAAGACGTTTCTTGATGACTGACGACAAGAAGTTGGTTTCCATCATACACATTGTACGAACATTGCGCTGTCTGCACGACTTATAGTTGGAAGTGAGGATCTAGGCAGTGAGCAATAGTACTCTGATAACGTGCCAGATCTAACTCTTCCAGCTCAAGGTCCTGCTGATTACCATCTTTCCATACAGAACGGATTTTTGATCTTCAAAATCGAATAACCTCCACATGGCTAGGGATCACGGTTTAAGTGGAGAAGTGGTCTCTACGCTTTGAATTAAAGTGAGATTCAACTCCTCCAACTTACTCCCGATCTCTGATATTCTTCGCATTTCCTCTCCTCATATCAGGAAAATACCTACCTACTGTGGATATCTCAGTAACGCGATAAGTCAAGCTTTCGTGGAGTCATTCTATTGGCGCTTCTTAATACCTCGCTGGACTGACGTGATGCCAAAGTAATAAAATCTTTCAAAGCTGTTCATGTCTTGAAAGTACTTCACTATGTATAATTGTTTGCGTAATCAACATTGTTTCAGTCGATAATATTTTACAACATTACTTTCTCCTATGTTGTTGACTTGTTAATATATTAAATATTACGTATGTTGTAATAAATACTGTGTAATACTAATACGCACACTAACACACGTACAAGTACTTTAATATACCTATATTAATACCCTACATATATACAGATCACTTAGCATTGATTATTTTTATTTAATATTGTAAACTGCATTTTATTACAAGCATGGCAAATGTCTGTAGTGTTAATTAATAAACAAATTCATATTATTATTTTTGTATTAATTATATTATAATTATTAACTAAATTATTATATATTTATGTTGTTAATGAAACAACTAATTATTGCCAGATTATTATTCTATAATCTTGACTATACCATTTGATATACTATTTTAGAGTGTATTTTAATTTTTCGTTTATATAATCCATAGTAAAAATTTATTTCTTTTTTTTTGCGTATCAAAAACTTGTTACTTGTAACGTAAAACTGTATAGGAACAAAACTATGTTATAAGATGAAAATGTTTTATTTTACACCTTTATCCCCACACAACATTTCATTACTTATTGTTAGCCATATTTTAATGAATGAAACTTCAATGTAAGATTGCAATGTATCATTTTTGTAATACCAAGTACACCTAAAATTTGTGTCGCTTTTAAAATCCTTGGAAACAAAATTGCTGTTAATAAAATTTAGAAGATTACAAAACCGATAAATTTTACTCTCAAAGGTCACACCATTCTCTCTCGCTACAGGTACACATGTTGTTAGCGGAACCCAGAGCGTTCATTTGCCTATATCTCTAGATGCGCTGCAACGTTTTCTATGTATTTTTTTTTTAATTGATTCGTAAAAGAATAAGGAAAAAGAATATACATATATCAGGGTGGACCTTATTTTGCGACTTAAAAATTTTTCGGGACACCCCTTAGAATTGTATCACTGAATAAAAAAATACTCTGCGCAAAATTTGAAGTCGATCGGACAACGATAAACCGTACCGCATCGAATTTGAAAATGTTTTATTTTTGTAGCCCGTTTTCTCCATTGTAGTATATCGTTAATATACATGTTTATATATCGTCGAATTTGTCTTTTTACGTTCGGTAACAATATAGAATTATATAGTAAATATATATAGACTTCCGTTTCCGGTCGCGTTGTATGGCAGGTGCGTGAAAGTGAGTGGTGTTAGCGGGTGAAGGAAAGTTTGGTGAGGTGGTGATCGAGTCTGGAGAGATATTTGAGATTGGTGTTGGGGGTGGAGTGGTGTGTGCCGGGGTATATGATTAGGGAGGAGTTGCAGCGGGAGCTGCTGAAGGGAAGGGCGGGGATGAGAGCATGGTAGTATGAGAGGAAGCTGGAGGAAGGGCAAGGAGGGGAGGTGGCAAGGATGTGCTGGGAGGAGATAAAGGGGCGAGCAAGGGAGGGGGGCTTTGGGGGATGCGAAGAGGAGAGGAAGAGGTTTTATGAGGAAAGATGATGTACAGTAGAGGAGGTGGAAAGGATGAGGGGGAAGAGCTGGTAAGTAGGAAAAGGAGGCTGCAGGGGGGGAGAGAGATGAGAGAGGATTGGGGAATCAAGATATAACAAATGGTATGAGGCGGTAAAGGGGTTGGGGTGCCGGGGTACTTAAAGAAGGGATGGGGGAGAGCAGGTGGAGGAGGGTGGCTAGGTTTAGGTTGGGGAGTGAGATGGGGGGGGAGATACTGGGAGGAGGAGGAGGAGAAATGAAGATGTAGGGTCTGTGGGTGGGGGGAGGAAACATGGGAGCATGTGTGGAAGGAGTGTGCGGGGCGGGGGAGGGGAGGGGTTGGCAGGAGGTGATGGGGAGGTGATGGGTGACGAGGGAGAGGGGGAAGAGTGGATGAGGAGGATGGAGGAGTGGAGTGGGGAACGAGTTAGAGGAATGAATGGGTGCGAAATGTGAGTGAGAGGCGGCGAACGGGATCGGGGGTTAAGCAGACGTGAAAGGGGCGCGGGGTAAGCGGGTGAGGCGGTAGGCGATCGAGCAAGCGAGCGGACGAATGCGAATGCGAATTAGAATATTAAGGGTAGGATAAGTAGTTTTAAGGGGGTAGACACGGATAATGCAGCGCTCTGTATACCGACATAATCTGGCCCGAAACATGGGTTTGCGCGCTGACGTTGTTTGTTCTTATATGATCGAATTTTTGGCTGGGCGAGGTCTCATTCGAAAGAGGAAGGTTCAGTGCAGCGCGCTCTGGTCATGGTTCGACCAGATTGTGTTGATATCTAATAATACAAGTGTTCAAAGTAGAGCAAAAGTCGACAAAATACACCCGCAAAAATCCAAGTATTGTTAGGTCACTAAAAGAGTTTTGTGACTCAAACGATAAGCAGAGCGCGCTGCACTGAACTTTCCTCTTTCGAATGAGACCTCACCCAGCCGAAAATCTGGTCATATAAGGACAAACAACGTAAGCCCGTGATTGCATTCCCAAATACGAGCTCCGCCATATTGGCGATAATACATAGAAAGTCACGTGACAAATTTAGTTGAGCTAGTGGATACGAGATGGCGCCTACTCGGGAGGTCTGCCAACGTGGAATCATAGCACAACTGAAGCGTTAGCTGGATACATGTGCCACATTAAAAGCGTGATACAGTCAATGTATGTATTTTTGTACGATTGTAGGTTAGGTTATATGAATTTCAGGCATACATCGACCAGAAACTGCTGGAAACTATATACATTTACTAAATTCACGCTCTTACTGTAACACACACATCACCGCTGCCGAATATATGTTATAATTATATGGCCACATTATTTAAAATAAAAAAAGAGATTGGAATTTTTTAATAACACTGGAAGTAGTGATTTACTGATATCATATTTTCAGAATGTGGAAGTTACAGCAATTATTTGCAATTATTGCTCTTATTATTATTCTATCGACTATTGTATATAACATATAACAACACAAGGAAAAGTCTCCAAATCGGTCAACAGTTGACTCCTTAATTTTTTTTTTGTAATTCTTTACGCTCCTATGCAGAGATGGGCATTATTTAATTAAAAGAATATACTTCCGAATGGCCCCAGTGGCCGATCGACACGAGGTTTGGGGGGAGGGTGTGTGTACCCTAAATCTAAAATTCTATTTAGCTTCGGGTATTTATTAGTTTCCTTTGTTTATTCGAAGGCCTTTCATCTTTGGCTTCGAATAATTTTTCATCTTTCATTATATGTTTATCCTAAGGTCGTATTCAAATATATTGGCCGGTCGATTCGTTTTCGCGAACAGCGATCGAGGAAAAATCAGCCATCACCATCTGACGATCGTGGATTTATCAGATGGAGTTCCCTAGCCTCCGAAGGGTATGGTGGGGTAACGGGAATGCTGCTCGGCCCCGTCTTAACGTAGCTGTGTGGCTGTTATATATTGTTATTGTCAGCGTAGTACATACATATGTAGTTGTGTGCGTCACGAAGTTATGCGTAGACCAATACGAGATGAAGCTATCGAGAAAAAATCAATGTTCTGACCAATAAAGCTCCTGAATTTTTTCGTAGCTAAGGCCTAAGGCACACCTATTCTGATGCGTGTATTTCTACGCTGCAGCTCGGTTTGGCTTATGCATGACAGAAGCTTGGCGCTATCCCTACCACTTCTGGCGCACTCGTGTTCTGCGATGACGAGAGAATACGCGTTACGAATAGGAGTGTGTGGATCGTCCCGCGGCTTAGATTCTCGGCCCTCGGGACGGGTCGGAAAATTTCGGGCGGGATCAGGCGGGGTCCCGATACTTTCGTATTGCTCGAGATCCCGACGATTGTGGGATCCCGAGACTCGATTCGGGCTACAAGCATGACCGCCATGAGCGGGAAATTTGATTTCAGGTCGGCTTGGCAAAACTCGGACGCGATCGGCTCGAAAGCCAGCTATTACGAGGGGACCGAGACGGAAAGATTTATGTATATCATTTATATCGATACCAGAGTGATAAGTTTTTACCTTTCTGTCTCCTGTTGAATCATAATTTGTATCTTATTATTTATTTGCATATATATGTATTTTCATTGCTACCAAATAGTCTGTGAATACTGAATACGTCCATATACGTACTTAAATAAATACCATGTTCAGAATTTGGGAAGAAGACTATTTTTATATCGACAATATTTTAAAATCTGAATAAAATATACTTCACACTTAGTACTTTATGTAAAGGGAATATATAGGGTATTATCTTTTTCCGGATAGGTTCGGATTTAAAATTGAATACGTACGCACTATAAGCATGCAAAAAGGAATATTTCCTGGATGTTTCATAATAACAACAATATACAGGAGGCGAATAGGCTATACAGTATTGTCTCCGTATGTACTCGCTGGTCGGGACCGGCGAGTAACCTGTATCGTGAACAGCGACCCTATTTCCGAGTGTTTGTTTCTCGCTTCTTTCTGGCCGAAGGGGGGAGCGAGATGGAACGCTTGCGTGCGCGACGGGCGTGCGCAATGGTCGCAAGCAGTTACGGTGACCACAGGAACCGCTTCGCAAAATCTTGACGCAGGCCCGGCTCAAGTCTTTTTTGCGCCCTAGGCGATCTCGTCAAATTACACCCTTTATTATAATACATTTATTAGAGTTTATTGATAACCTTACTCTGAATTTTTATTCGTAGTTTAAAACAGATGCAGTACAATTTGTAATATTTCATTTTAAAGTTTATTTTTAACATACAGGCAATGAAAATACCATTTTGCACTTCTTGTCGACTTTCCGCCCTAGGCAGCCGTCTAATTTTGCTTATAGGGACCAGCCAAGCTTACAGGCAGCGATCATTGCGATCACTGCATCTTTTATTGTAAATACAGTACGTCGATGGACTGTTACAAATACAACATTAATGACAGTACATCAAATTACATATCTATGACTGTATTCGCTGCCTGTCTTGTTGAAAATAAACTTTAAAATGAAATATTACAAATTGTACTGCATCTGTTTTAAACTACGAATAAAAATTCAGAATAAGGTCATCAATAAACTCTAATAAATATATTATAATAAAAGATATAATTTGACAAGATCACCTAGGGCACAAAAAAGACTTGAGCCGGGTCTGCGTCAAGATTTTGCGAAGCGGTTCCCGTGGTCACCATATCTGCTTGCAACCATCGCGCACGCCCGTCGCGCACGCAAAGGACGGTGTGTCACGGTGCACGAAAGACGGAGCGAGACAAAACATTAACGCGTTGTCTGTCTCCTACCGTCCTCGCTCTCTTTGAGTGGCTCTCGCTCGCTCTCGTTCCATCTCGCTCTCGCCTTCGCCAGACAAGAGTGAGTCAGAAGTGGTGGGGATAGCGAGTAACCCGTATCGTGTACACCAAACTGAGTACATACGGAGACAATACTGTACTTCCGAAAACCGGTCAAACCCGATTGGGCTGAAATTTTGCAAATAGATTCATGTTGCACAAAAATAACGTTTGCGAGAAGGATTTTTGGCAAATTGGAATTTTTTTTTTACCATTTCAATGTCATTCCCTACCTTACCGATAGAGCGGAGAATCGGATACAACAGTACCGATTTCTTTTAATCACTTTGCCACGGTCCCCCCTCTTAACAATATTTCTGTTGACTTATACTGACACAACACATTCCACTTTCCAACTTGTCCCGGGTATTAGTATTGGTTTGGGTTAGATTGGGGCGGGGGGGGGGGGGGGGCGCCCGCCCGCGGGCGCGTAAAGCATGGTAGGGAACCGATGTGAGTTTGCACGGGGCCAAGATTTAATGCATTCTCCTTATTAATCCCATAAAATCTATAAAACAGAGATCAACTTAGAAAGAGATATCAGCTTGATACTGGGTATTCGTATTGGTTGGGTTAGTTTGGGGGGGGGGGGGGGGGCGCCCGGTAGCGGGCGCGTAAGGCATTGTAGCGAACCGATGTGAGTTTGCACGGGGCCAAGCCCCGTGCGTAATGCGTTTAGCTAGAAGTGAGAGCAGATTAATTTGACTCAAATTTTGCGTACAGCTTTTTTTGCACATGTACGAATCGAAGATCCTGGATCAGGATGAGAAGGCGCTGTTTTATTTTTTATCACACCTATCTTTTGTGAGTGTTGACAGTCGCGGTCACTGGGCCCGTGACTCGTGCGCCTATTCCAGAGATAGAAACAATGTTGCGAGAAACATGTTTAGCCTGTCGCTGGGCCCGTGACTCGTGCGCCTATTCCAGAGATAGAAACAATGTTGCGAGAAACATTTTTAGCCATTTAAGTTAGGATCCAAAATTCAGTTAAAACTGCGCCTTCAGAACATTCGAAACGTATCTGGAAGTGTATAGTAATTGTTAAGTTAAGTGCCATGAAACTATTTTCTTTATCAAAAAAATTAAATAACCGAGAGGACACGATTCAATGTACAATGAATTTTCTACGTTTGTAGTGCCAGCCGACTTTCCGTTTAAATTTTTATAAGTACAACGCAACAGCTGAGAATTTCTTTCCTTATTCAGAATAGAATACGGAAATAACAAACAGCTCCCTCTCGCGTTTACCGGGCAATCGTTGATCTATCGGTATTTCCATTTCTGTACAGAAAAAACCTGCTGTAATACCGACCTGCCGCATCAGCCAGGTCACGTGATGTGTCTACCCCCTTAAAGGACATATTGAAGATCTTATTATCTATTTGTAATATAAATGTTATATTTTCAATTTTTAATAATATTTTCGTAAAAATTATGGAATTCTGTTGGAATAATGCCTTTAGAAATCATCGTAGAAAGATCGTCTTTTTTTATGATAGAGGAACTTTACCGTTATATGTGTTTTTTAGTTGATAAATGTCAATATCTTTTTTTGGGACATGTTTTTTTGATATTTTCATTTCCTTCGCTTGTTGTTCAAATTCATATTTTATACTGATTGAATGCTCATCTGGTCGTACACTTATCTCTCTAACGCTTGCGATTTTTATCGAACGCCAATTAAATTTATGTGATAAATCCTAGAAATCAAATATTTCAGATTGCAGCTTTCGTTAATACCCAGTCAACCACGTCCGTTTTTGCACACTTTGCTCAATGCCTGAATACAAATGTTTGTGACAGAAACACTACAGATTTGATACAGGATTTGTTATGTTCGATGATGAAAGCAGACTGACAGCAGAAAGCTGACAGATTGTGCTGCCTTAACCTGCGAGCAGATTGGCGGCAGGGTCTGCCGATACAATTTAATGTCAGAAATCAAGCAGACCCTGCGCAGCGCGATCTGACAGCAGGTAGGCTATAAGATCTGATCGAAATCTGATATCAATCTGCGGTCAGATCCTGATATCTGCTGGCATACTGGAGTCAGTTTGTTTACTGGGTATTTCCAAGCGATATTTATCTCCTCCACGCTCTATCATACCTATCGAATAAAAATTAAACATAAATGCAATTGAAAGATCCAGATGAGATTGAAAAAATTACAATTCCCTAAATAGGGAAAAGTAATTTTTTTCAACCACATTTCTATGTGCTATCCGCCTTGGGGCGTTTCGAGCGCTTCTCGACAAGAGGGAAGTTTTTGCGGGTATAGTTGCCTCCAGTAGTCATCCGTGCAAACGGGTCTGGTGCGTTTGAATGCTAATAAGCACCGTACGTTGAAATAATAATGAATTTATGAATCGTGTACTGAGACAGATTCGAGAAATGACAGAATGAAGATTCAAGGATTCTCCGTCACCGGCGCAGATGGTATATTCGCGTTATGTACCATCAGAGTCAGTGGAAGTCCAAGCTAGCCGATAAATGTGAGAAACACATAGTTGCCGAAACGTATTGAGAGTCGAATCGCGCTGTTGCCGCATTTCCCCTATCACTATTTTGTCGTCAGAGAGGCTTAAATGAATCATGGCGAAGCGGCTGGAGAACACAGATGGGCAAAAATAATATCGGGATAAACTCAAATAAAACATACTTTATGTTTATCCGTTATGAACCGAAGTGAATTCATTCAACGACGAAAGATAATTTTTTTATTCGACGAAGAATAATTTGTTTGTTCGAACCGTCGAGTAAGGTTTTCATCTTTATCCGTAGTTTATTCGACTTTTACTCGCAGGCTTCAAACAACTTTCGGCAGCGTGTTTATCCGAACCGGCGGCGCGAACTCTCTTCGAGCTGTGGACTTGGGCTGTTCGGCAGCGGCTTCTGATTTTGGTTTGAGAGGCATATGTGTTAATAAAATTTAAAACGTGACGTTTTCAGTATTCAGTAACATACTCCTGAGATTGTCCAGATTAAAATGAATTCAATCACGGTATAAATCGGAGTATTTCTAGAACTGTACTTGGTAATTAAATATAAATGTAACATTTCTAATCTAAAAATGCTAAAAATAATCGGTTTATACAGTGTTTAAATTTATTTTCATCTGGAAAATCTCAGAAGCATGTTATTGAAACGTTCATGCCGATACGATAGCGAATGTGGAAGTTTTACATTCTATCAAAACAAACTACATAAACAATCGTTTTAATATATTTTTTATGAGTAAATATAAATATTGTTCCCCCACGGCTATGTCCTCGGCGTCGTCCTGGGGATTCTGTCAAAATTGAAATATGTTAGCGTCTATGTGAAAATAAGGAGGATTTAAACAATCATTTTGCCAAATTCGAAAGGTTAATTTTCACAAAATCGATGAATATTGTGTACTTTGAGCGTCTGTATTTATAAAACGATTTTGAATGTGGCAAAATGTGACAACGTGAACATCACTTATTTTCACATGCACTATGTATAATGTGTTTCAATTTGAACAAAATCTCAGACATTGAGTGTTCCAAGTGATTCACTTGACCGAGGGTCGAGCCCGGCTGAGTGGCGGGTACCGAACACAAAGGACCGGCGCGGCAACATGCGGTCTTGGTGACTCACCAATTTTCGACGCTGACGAAAGTTGTTCGTGGTTATATTCGAAGGCTTCGAAAAGACATTTATTTAAATAATTCTTTATCTAGATAATGCCCATCTCTGGTGCGCTCTACCTCTTCACTGATACATTGTATATAGTCGCGCACGTGGATCGAGCTCGAAGAGATAGAGCGAATAAAAAATAAATCTGGCTCGAATAACGGTACAGATTTATTCGTGAATAATGAATAATTTTTCGTTGAATAAAATCGTTATTCGTTATTCGCGAATAAATCTTGGGGATTTATACGAATACGTATTCGAATGAAAATTTAGTGGTATAATGCCCAACTCTGGCTGTCAATGTAGAAATACACACATCAAAATAGGTGTGCGTTCGCTCCGAAAAAGTTTAGGAGCTTTATTGGTCAGAACATTGATTCTTTCTCGATAGCTTCATTTCGTATTGGTCTACGCATAGCTTCGTAACACATACAACCAGGAATCAGTGGGCTCCAGCTACCGCTGATGCAGGGGGAAACACCTACACGAGCGGTGGTTATGTGTGTGTGACTGACGCACCGTAGTTCTACCCACTTAACTACCGCTCCTGTAGGTGTTACCCCTCCATCAGCGGTAGTTGGAGCCCGCTGATCCCTGCCTAGACGCAGCTCTCTTGCCGCATTCCTCCAAGACTTCTGAATAGAAGGAGCTGTGGCAACAGCGCGGCAAAGACAGAGAGAATAGAAAATGTGGCAACTATGCGTCGCCTACTTCAAAAGGCTACCATTTTAACATTTTTTCATTTTTCATAATGCATTTACTACCACCGATAGCCACATCCATATAGATTAAGAATCTCTTTTCCTTTTTATGTTTCGGATAATCCTTATAGTACTTTTCGTCAACGCCAGCACCACCCGATTATTTTACAACGCCATCTTTGTATCTGCCATGTTCTTTTTTCAATGTCACAATAAAATTAAGAACAATAGTACAAGATACGGTGAAACAGCCTGCCAAACCTGAAATTAATTTGTCGAACCGTTTTTGTACAAAAAATTCACAAAGAATTAACTATTTTTCGGCCCAACAAGGCGCAAAGCCCTCTTAAGGGGGTGAAAACTAATCTCAAAGTCAAACAGGCACTTTCACTTTTTCGCGTATAACTCCCAAACTACAACAGACAGAAAAAAATGTTTCAAACAAAAGTTTAATGATGCTGTGACGTCCCGGCCCCACCATGGGTCGCACCGGTTAGTCTCCACCGGCACCGCTCGAGGTCTACTCTTCTCGCAAGTCCTATCCGTCCACTCTCGATCGTATATATACAAGTTCCAAGTTTATTTCCTCTTAATCATCTTCCCAGATGATTAAATGAATTGTCGATGTCAATTTCGGTTAAAAAAAATGACTTTTTTCACATATTTCCATCCATTTCACGCAACCTACTGAACCGATTTGAACATGTTGTAAGGTGATTTGTGTACAGTGCATTTGTTGGTGATTTACTTATCTTAAATTTGCGAAAATTTTCGACCATATCGGTCATTCGCAATTAAGTGGGGTCATCTTTTTGATAGACAGGTAAAAAGTTCACCTGTCGATATCTCGAAAACGTATGCATGGAAAAAAAATTAGACCTTACTTTCGGAATCAGCGTCCCATTTTACATAAGGAAAAAATAGTAGTAGTGATATTAATGCCAATTTTGTATATACATATGATAAACAATGCATTTGGAATACACACATCCATGTCCTAGCAGTGTAGATACGCAATAGACATGGATGGTGAACAAAATAACGTAACTACAGTATTGTCTCGTTACGGGCTCGGTTTGGTGTACACGATGTGGGCTTTTCGCTCCCCTCACCACTTCTGTCTCACTCTTGTCCGGCGAAGGCGAGAGCGAGATGGAACGAGAGCGAACGAGAGGCACTGAAAGCAAGCGAGGACAGTATGAGACAGACGACGTGTTGTCTCGCTCCGTCTTTCGGACGCTTGACACTCTGTCCTTTGCGTGCGCAGCGGGCGTGCAACGATGGTCGCAAGCGCTTACGGTGTACACGGGAACCGCTTCGCAAAATCATGACGCAGGCCCGGCTCAAGTCTATTTTGCGCTCTAGGCGAACTTGTCAAATTGCGCCCTTTATTATAATACACTTATTTGAGATTATTTATGACTTTACTCTGAAAAATTAAGTAACTGCCTAGGGCGTAACGTTGACAAGAGGCGCAAAATGGCCTTCTCATTGTTGGCATTGTTGAAAATAAACTTTTAAATGAAATACTACAAATTGTACTGCAACTGTTTTAAACTACGAATAAAAATTCAGTGTAAGGTCGTCAATAATTTCAAATAAATATATTATAATATAGGGCTCAATTGGACAAGTTCGCCTAGGGCGCAAAAAGACTCGTGCCGTGCCTGGCCATCTGAACGTCGTGCGCTTGCGTTGAGCAGTCACGATTCCATCTGAGCGCTCGCGCCCGTCGCGCACACCCGCCGCGCACACAAAGCGTTTGATCTCGCTCCCTCCTTCGGCCAGAAAGAAGCAAGACACGAACTCTCAGAATTAGGTCTCTGTTCACGACACGGGCTCAACGCCGGTCCCGACCAGCAAGCCCCTAACAAGACAATACTGTATTTCTTACCGACTTATAATTGTAATATAAACACTCCCTTTGTATGTATGTGCTTTTTCTTTTTTAATCTCTAATCTGTCCTTTTTTACAATAATACTGATCGTTACTTAGCAGTTTTAAGTGTCTCGTTAGTCAAAATTTATAATTGAAGTTCAACAGCATGGGCTGGGGCGATTGTAACGTAGGCAGTCGGAATCGGTTGTACCACAACAGAACCGAATAGTGTCAAAGAAGGCGAACAATATTGTCTTGTTTGCGTAGAATCCAATAGCATAACACAAGCAAATCAGCTAAAAAATCAGTGCAGTGTACTGCACATGAAGAATGTATTCGCCCAAACATTTTTTATTTCTGCCACAATTGCGGTACCGCATACTTGGTTATAACTTTTACTTTTTTCCATTTATTATTATAATTTAAATCAATAGATATTTTAATTTTGTACAGTTAAATTTTTATTACTATCGATTCCATGCAGTGTGAACTGACCCGGGGTCAAAGACAGTTGTAACACTTTTCCTTGTATCGTTAGGGCTATAACACTCAGCTTCTCTTTTTTTTTTTTATTAATAACTTGGATATTTCTTGACATGCAGTGAAACTGTTGTGACTCAATGATGTCAGATAAATAAGTAACATTCCGGTATAAGAGTTTTTGTTGTAAATGTAATAGTTCCTGCGTAATCGTATTCCAAAGTCAAAGTGTTACTACCGCCCCCGGTCTAACCTAGTGATAAAAATGTGCAAGGCGTAAATATTATTGAATTTGTCTAACATTTGGCATACAGATCACTTAGATGAATAGATCCCAGGGGGTGGGAAAAGTTACATGAAAATAGCACCTCTGAAAAATTGAAACACCCTAATATAAACCATAAATTATATCCCTAGTTTAAGGGGGTATTCTGGTCTGATGAGGCGTTTTCGTCGCGTTATTCGGGAATTTTTTTACAAACAACCCATAAATTGTATTATTATTTAGTGTATTGCTACATGCTTATTGATATTTGAACTATCTTTACAAATTATTTCAATAGAAAAAAATTGAAATCAAACACACTTGACTGCTGTAAAGTAATGGTGATAAAAACATGGGATTACGGTGACCATGATCAGAAACAAAAAATGTAAAGAGATTCTTTATTTGTATGCCTTTGACTATTGTCCCTACCAGAATGATAACAAAATATTGAAAATTAAGCAAATGGCGGTGTTTTGACCGCACGTCACTGATATTTGTGCATATCAGACCAACGCTTCCCGGCGGCAAACTAATGGCGACGGGAACTGTAACTGGCTAGGAAAATTTGAAAGAACTGTACAACAGTATCTCCTAGCACTAACTTTAATAATATTGAATACAACAACAACAACTCAAAACGCGGATATATACAATGTTGAATGTTCTGGACTTGAGCTTCTCCCTCTCAAGGTTTTTGGACAACTGGTTTAGTAGATCAGCACGCGACACAACGTAGACTCCGTGAGGGTGGAGTTCAATTCGTCTTGCCGAATCCTGCCACTTTATTGGTGCAATCCGGCCTAACTCCCACCAATGGTGTCAAATAAGGCCTTCCCTTGATAATTAGGGAAAGGGAAAATCCGCCGTGGGAAAGTCAGCGACGTGGGAGTCCGGCGTCTACGAGGACCTCTGACCCGTCATCGTGCCCTACAGGTCCTTGTCGCCGGAGTATAATGAGGCCTTAGAAAAGACCCCTTGCACGTCAGGAAAACTGGCGCCTCTCTTTAGAAAGTCGCGCCTTGTTTAATAATACTGGCGCCTTGAAATAAACACTTCCTTCAAGGCACCAGATACCACATTCCGTCTAAGGACGGAACAGGCGGCGATTTAAAAATTAAGTTTCGATTTTTGCACATTTTTTCAACATTAAAGGTCTGTGAAAGTTTAAAATCAAAATATTTTATCATAATTCTGGTAGGGACGATAGCCACATGTGTGCTGATTATATATGCAAAAATTGGACTGAGTTGGTCCAGTCGATCTTGAAATATCATGGTCACCGATTCGAAAAACGTGGTTTCGAGAAAATCGCGTTTAAAGTTTATTCAACGTTCAAAGCCAAACAAAGTTGTGACCTAGGAGAGTAACGGGCTCTTTGTAACCAAATGGTCGATTTTTGTGTTCTACAAGGCACAAAAATGTACACTACAACCCCCCCCCCGCCCCCAGGAAGAACAGTCCGCCGAAACTTTGCCGAAATACACTTACAGGAACAAAACTGTTATGCGTCGCCCGTCCTGCTCAGTGAGCGCGCCGTCGATACCTACCTATTCTGCACTCTGTAGCTCTATAAATATTACGAATTGGAAAAAAACCTTTGCACACGTATTGCCCATATAATGTACCAGTAGAAAACGTAAAAAAAAAATTTTTTTACCCGTCAGACCAGAATACCCCTTAATGTTTGTTTTATTCTTGTGAGATTCCGTTCCTTATATCAGTTTTTGTTGACAGATTGCTCGAGTGGATGAAGAATGCATCAATGCATTACTGACTTTAGAGTACCTAAGTTTGTTAAGTCAAGTAATAGCAAATGATAGAAGTACTGAAATTATTTATGGACAAGCCTATCACGACACAAGACAATCGAAAAAGAATAATAAAAATATGAAGAATAACGACTATAATACTGATGAACTATTTGAAGGTTTCGCAAGTATCGACGAAAGAGTACATCTGATGCACTTTTCTTTCGATACATTAAACATTTTACCAAAATGTCAACAGGCCGAACTTTTATTCTCTATGTTTGTCAACGGTAAGATTTTTCTAGATAATAAATGATAATGGATAATGGATAAATATATGAAGATGATCTTTATATATAAATAATTGAACATTGGATTGGTGGATATGTACCGTACGTTTTTTGAATGCAGAAAAGATCATTTTTGCATACAAACTTTATTTAATCTATGATATGTGTTATTTATAATTGTATTCCAATGTCTTAGAAACTAAAGTCGTGTTCAGACATATTGGCCGGCGGATTCGTTTTCGTGAGTAGCGCTCGAGGAGAAATCAGCCACCACCACCTGGCGATCCTGTATTGGCAGTTAGAGTTGCATGGCTTCTGAAGGGTATGGTGGGGTAACGGGAACGGTGCTTGTCTCCGCCTGAACGTAGCCGCGTGGCTGTTGTTTATTCTAAGCGTAATAGTTGTGTGCGTTAGGAAGCTATATGTAAGCCAATACGAGATGAAGCTATCGAGAAAGAATCAATGTTCCGACCAATAAAACTCCTTAATTTTTTCGGATCTAACACACTTATTCTGATGTATGTATTTCTACGCTAAGAACTCAGTTTGGCCTACACGTCAGGAGCTTGGCGCTGTCCCCACCACTTCTGGCTCACTCTTGTCATGCGAAGACAAGAACAAGACTGAACGATAGCGAGTCAGAGGGACTGAAATCAAGCAAGTAACGGTACGAGACAGATGACACATTGATACTTACTTTGCCTCGCTTCGTTTTTCGTACGCCTGATACTCTGTCCTTTGCGTGCGCGACGGGCATGCGCGTTTAGACATGCTTTCATTCCACCACGCTCTCGCCTTCGGCAAGAAAGAAGCGAGGAACGACCGCTCTGAATCGTGTCCCCTCTATGTACTCGAAGTGGTGATGCTTCGCTGCGTGTATACGTACACCATGGACACCAATCCCCACCGCGCGACGACCAGGCGTAAGTCCGAGCGAGAGAGAGAGAGAGAGAGAGAGAGAGAGAGTGAGAACGTAGAGAAAAGGAGCACCGAGGCAGGCAAGCGACGTGGTGTGAGAATACCCCTCACGAAACTCACCGGCCAATATATCTGAACACGACTTTAGCTGGAAAGCAAGATGCCAGTTCCACTTCGAATGCTGAAACACGGAAACCGATCTGCAGACGTAGAAACGTGTAACATGAAACCTGTATCGCGAAGCATGTATCAACGTTTCATGCAACATGTATCAGCGTCTGGATGCCCCTTTACGGTTATATATCGGTTACAGAGGCAGTAAACTCTCGGTACCGATACATACATTACTGTTGTAAAACCAATATATAACTGTTATGGAACCGATATAATACCGGTTCTGTAGAATCGTCATCGAAATCGATGTAGTCAGAACTTTCGGTTCCTTATAACAGTTATTCAGAATATCAGTTCATCATAACTGTTTCAGTCAGTACATAATATGTAACAGCTTGGAACAGTTATTTTCCGAACCGTTTCAACCCCTGTGAAAAATTTGAATATCTCCATCGTTTATGGATATATGAAAAAACTCTTCAGATAAAAGTTATAGTATATAAAGAGGCGAAAAGTGTGTGTTCTACTTTACACAACGTAGAAATACAGTTGAAGCAACAAATCACTGCACAAACAATAATGTTCTGTAGCAACTGTTCATTCCACTTTTCCGAAACTACTGACGTGGACACCACACTGGGTCTGCGCGACCTATAGACTACCTTTTTCATGATGTCACTCGGCTTCTTCAGGTAAATTAGGGGTTTCATGGCGCGTAATCCGTAGTAGGGGTTCAACAGCTTTTTCCCCACCACAACAGCTCCCCAACATTTACCGTTTGGTAATGGCCACGAATCTTCCAAACGGCCTGGGTCTCGGTGACCCAGTGTGGTGTTTGAGGGTTAATAGTCGAACATGGGTTCCGCACACTACGCCCTGCGACTTCAGGTATTCATATGCTTTGATGCGCGTTCCTACCGACATCAGTCGGAACAATATACCCCAATATGCTCAAATGTTAGATATTCGTACACAAAAATGAATATTGTAATCACACTTGCATGTTTTAACGCCAATAACCAATATTCATATACGAATACCGAATGAGTGGAGCCAGGACTAGGGAATACAATCCCGGAATACGGTATCCTGGGATCCCGCGATCCCGGCTGTTTTTTGAATTCCAAAATTTCCGGGATTTGATATAACTAATCCCGAGAATTTCGGGACTTTTAAAAAATGTAAATTACTTTATGAACACCTGAAAAATATATAAATAAACAGAATAAATAAACATAGTCATTTCATAATAATAAGGACAATAATAATAATGATGATTTATTTAAATAATAATATTAAGTCGCATATAACTAACTAAACTATATTTATTTTTACAATGATATTCTCACTTTCCGCTATTTCGAAATCGCCGGAGTTGCAAATCGCAACTTGTCTGAACACGTAAAGTCGAAACATTGTAGACGAGTACTTTAGGTGCTTTGCTGTTCCTTTTTTCGCATTTCCAAAAATCTTCGGTAATGGTATACAAAGTGGGCAACCTCACGGAATTTGACGCCCTTTAAAATTGTTTTCAAGGACGTCATTCTGAACAACTTTTTCCTCTAAACTTTTTGGCGGTCGACCTTCATTTCCGAGATAATTGCAAAAATCTTTGGTAAATATTCACACTAGAGGAACAATCCCCCATTTCAATGGCCTTGAAATATGGTGCCAAGGACGTCATTTTCAACAACTTTTCTCTATATATGTTCAAGAAATTCTGCATTCTTACGCCATCTTCTAGGCCCACCGGTAATTAGGCAATGAAAACGGCGCGCTGACTCATGTGGAGCGTCGATCACTGCCCCTTCCATCAACTTGCGATCGATGGAAGGGGGACTCTCTTCCTTCCAGGAAATCAGAGCCGATTTCCTAGAGAGGTTTGACACGCGGTTCGCGACAGTTTTCGTGCTTACGTGCTGATTGTTTACGCTACGCCTGGCGCTTCTCTTGCTTGCGCCTTGCTTTCGGTAAAGTTACTCTTTTGCTTGGTAACTTGCTCTCGCTGAATTACTTCAAGCAACTAAAGAACTGAGCATTATTACCATCTTTAAACCTTTATAATAGTTCGCGAAAACTATTCGTGTAAATAGCCTGTATTTGAAACTGTGTGTGACCTTTGTACATATATTTAGTCATAACTGAAATTAAATATTCGTGACTTCTGTAAATACAGATTATTGTGCTATAAACAATTAAAGACTAACAGTTATTGCTCCATAAGTGTTTTCTCGTTTCTAGCGCCGGTCCGTTTCTAAAAGCTTTTCTAACATTTTTGGTCCTTCGAGCCGGATACGGTGCCTGTGAAACAGTTCTCGAAAATTCGGTAGTGCCGTGTAACCGTCGCGCGTGACCTCCACTTGCAAACGATGAGTCACATCATTGCGAGTCAACGCTACATTAACGGCCGAATCACTCGTGCTTTCGACAATTTGAAGATGAAGGGAATCGCAAGCCGAACAGTGGAGCGGCTATCGATGAACTCTGCATCCGCCCCCCTTGCTGGGGCCGCCCGTTCGAAGGTCACACTCTCGCGAATACCTCCGACCTTCACCGAACTGAGGGACTTCCTGGAAGCGCGAGTCATCACCGTGGAGTCGTTGGAGGAGAGCCACAAGGGCCTGGATAAACGGAATTTCGACATGCTACAACGTCGATCTCCCAGAATGTACTACAAGCAGTACTACACTCAAATCTACAGGAGGAGTTTCTCACGATGGATAACTACGCGAGTGATCATCTGTCTGATGATGTTCACGACGTGTTGGACGAGCTATATGTGCCGTCTACAGATGCTGATCTTGGCGGTGCCGTTCATCAATCTGATCTTCTGCCACTTTGGCACTCTCTTCCCCGTGTTCTTCTTGCAAAACGCGATGATGCTGTACCTGGCGAACGCACTGAGATTCCAGCTGACGAAGACGAAGGGTGACTTATATGCGAGTCTGACTTGGGCCGACAGGATGCTCTTCGGATTCATCTTCAGCTGGGCCGGTGACACGTTGAAGCGCAACCAGATCGTCTCTATTACTGTTCTTCGGAAAGGTGCCACGGTATTCTCCCACTTCATACCAGGCATTTTCCTCATGTTGGTGGGCTACGCGGGATGCCGTCTGGTCCTCGCAAACGTGTTTCTGGTGCTGGCGTTGGGCTTCAACGGAGCAGCTAGCATCTCCAACTTATCCAACAATCAGGACTCTAAAATAGTTTTAACAACCCTAATTGCCTAGGACTCGTACGAAAGCTGTACTACGTCAAATGATTCTCCGAAGCTATATAATTTAGTATAAAATTTTACTAGACAATGGCACAGCCATTTTCTCCACATCTAATATTACTGTAAAGGGACTGGAAGTTTTATGATAAACAATAATTAGCGACTAACTACTTAGAAATATAACGTAACTGTAGAAGATCTGTAGGCAATAATTGAAGCAGTTAGGGTTTCGCGTTTATATACATTTTCTGGGAACAATAGTTTGTATGTTTCGTGCCAAATGCCATTTCCAAACATTAAAGTCTCCAGAAGTTGTTATGTCTTTGTTCAATCAAAACAATCGTAGTGCATCTATATTTATTAATATGTATATTCGTTGTTAACAACTACTTAGTTTTATATTGCTTTCTTGCATTCGTCTTTGTATAACATAATATTGTTACGTTCTGGGTGTAGCATAATGAAGCTTTAATGTGCAACAAAATGGAAACGGCCAAATGAGCAATACACACCACGCTAACTACCTCGCGTTACAACATTGTATTTGAATACCTGTGTTTCTCACTTGCCTAGATTCGCAAGGACAGTCGCTGGGGTCTTTCCCAATTATCAACAGCACCGCTACACGAGGCAAAGCTGACGACCATAGCGCACACGCGATCAGCTGCTTATCCGAGAACGCGCTTAAAGTATCTGTCTCGGAATCACTTGTTGTACATCTTGCGTTTTTTGCTATTCGCGATCACGTGCTAAATCGCGAACTCGCTTAAAGGACTCGCCCTATTTGCTTTGGACGAGTAAAGCTGGTAACGCGCTTACGCTAATGGTACGCGACTTGTCTAAACTGGCTCGTTCAACGTCGATGCTAGACCGCGAACACGCTTTAGCTAGTTTATCGCTAAACCTAGCCCTACCTGCTTTGGGCTAGGACCGCTGACATTTGCGTTGCGCTATTCGTGATTGCGTGCTAGATCGCGAACTCACTTGAGGGACTCGCCCTCTGCTTGTCTAAACTAGCTCGTTCAACGTCGCTGCTAGACCGCGAACACACTTTAGCTAGTTTATCGCTAAACCTAGTCCTATCTGCTTGGGCTAGGGCCGCTGACATTTTGCGTTGTGCTATTCGCCGTTGACTAAACTGGTACGGTCGTCGTCGTTGCTAGACCGCGAAGTCGCTTAATTAGTTTATCGCTAAACCTAGCCCTACCTGCTTTGGGCTAGGACCGCTGACATTTGCGTTGCGCTATTCGTGATTGCGTGCTAGATCGTGAACTCACTTGAGGGACTCGCCCTCTGCTTGTCTAAACTAGCTCGTTCAAAGTCGCTGCTAGACCGCGAACACACTTTAGCTAGTTTATCGCTAAACCTAGCCCTACCTGCTTTGGGCTAGGACCGCTGACATTTGCGTTGAGCTATTCACGATTGCGTGCTAGATCGCGAACTCGCTTAAGGGACTCGCCCTACTTGCTTTGGACGAGTAAGCTAGTACCGCGCATACGCTAATGTTACGCGGCTTGTTTGAACTGGTCCGTTCGCCGGCGCTGCTAGACCGCGAACGCGCTTAATTAGTTATCGCAGAATCTAGCCCTATCTGCTTAGGCTAAGACCGCTAAAACCTTTATTCGCCCTCCTTGCTTTAGGTTCGCAGGAATATTCGCTGGGGCTTCTCCCCGCTAACCACTTGACCGCTACCTCGAGGCACAGCTGAGTAACATAGCCTTCACGCGTTCATCTGTTTATCCGCGAACACGTTGAAAATCTCAGTCTCGTCGTCACATTTGCTCATTGTTGTTCACGATCGCGTACAAGATCGTGACCTTGCTTGAGAGACTTGCCCTCTCTGCTTGGCTGAACTAGTTCGTTCGCCGTCGCTTGCTAGACCGCGAACACGCTTTAACTAGTTTATCGCTAATCCGCGCCCTATTTGCTTTGGGCTAGGACCGCTAAACGCTTGATTCGCCTTCCATACTTTGAGCAAATAAACGCGGGCTTTCACGTCGCTAATTCAAGTGTACTAGACACTTCGTTCACATCCGCGTGCTGGGTGTGAGCATGAATACCGCGCCTCGCGTTCAGTTGCTGCCTCGAGACAAGCTGCTTCAACTCCGCCGGATTGACCGACGCCTCCACATGAGCCCAGCTGCGCCACTGCTGCACCATCGGCCTATGCCATGTCTGCGCCCAAAACGCCAGCTAAATTATTCATCGGGCGATGAATGCCGGGGAGAATGTTCAAGAAATTCTGCATTCTTACGCCATCTTCTAGGCCCACCGGTAATTAGGCAATGAAAACGGCGCGCTGACTCATGTGGAGCGTCGATCACTGCCCCTTCCATCAACTTGCGATCGATGGAAGGGGGACTCTCTTCCTTCCAGGAAATCAGAGCCGATTTCCTAGAGAGGTTTGACACGCGGTTCGCGACAGTTTTCGTGCTTACGTGCTGATTGTTTACGCTACGCCTGGCGCTTCTCTTGCTTGCGCCTTGCTTTCGGTAAAGTTACTCTTTTGCTTGGTAACTTGCTCTCGCTGAATTACTTCAAGCAACTAAAGAACTGAGCATTATTACCATCTTTAAACCTTTATAATAGTTCGCGAAAACTATTCGTGTAAATAGCCTGTATTTGAAACTGTGTGTGACCTTTGTACATATATTTAGTCATAACTGAAATTAAATATTCGTGACTTCTGTAAATACAGATTATTGTGCTATAAACAATTAAAGACTAACAGTTATTGCTCCATAAGTGTTTTCTCGTTTCTAGCGCCGGTCCGTTTCTAAAAGCTTTTCTAACAATATATGTTACTGTCGACTACCCGTAGGTTTCGAGATATTTGCAATAAAAGTGGTAATCATCTTACCACGTTCGTCTCTTTGTACAGTACTTCTGTTGACATATTCCGACACAACGCATTCCATTTTCCAACTTGTTTTAGGTATTAGTATTGGTTTGGGTTAGATTAGGGCGGGGGGCGCGCGCCCGCCTGCGGGCGCGTAAAGCATGGTAGCGAACCGATGTGAGTTTGGGGATATTAAAAATGAGACTGCAAAATTACGTTTTAGAATCAAAGTCATCTTAATATCCAGCGGCGCCGGCGCCGCCGAGCATAGTCGGGATGTCCAACAGGTGTTCTTGAAAGCTCCCTCTTTCTAGCGAAAAAATTATGTTTTAGTTAAACTCACATCGCTTCGCTACCATGCTTTACGCGCCCGCAAGCGGGCGCGCGCGCCCCCCCCCCCTAATCTAGCCCAAACCAATACTAATACCCGGGACAAGTTGGAAAGTAGAATGCATTGCCTCGGAATAAGTAAAAAAAAGTTTTTCGCAAATATCTCGGAAACAAAGGTCAGCTTCGTCATTTGTTTTGTCCTATGCTGGCGCATACGCTGCGACGGACGCGTACTGTAGGTAGATTTAGGGCAGAATACATTGTAGCAGTAGCAGCAGTTTTTCGCGAATATCTCGGAAACCAAGGTCGACTGCCAAAAAGTTTAGAGGAAAAAGTTGTTCAGAATGACGTCCTTGACAACATATTTAAAGGGCGTCAAAATCCGTGAGGTTGCCCACTTTGTATACCATTACCAATGATTTTAACTTATGTTTCAGACTAAAGATAGAATGTGAGTTTGTTTACTTTAAATGAAAATTTTAAATTTTACACATAATAAATCATTTTAATTACTGAAATTTTCTATTACCCAATCCCGGGGTTAGTCTCGTAATCCCGATATGGGCTTTAAAAAATCCCGCAATCCCGGGATAGTAAATAATGGCCGGGATTGTATTCCTTACTCAAGCTACTGTGATTATTCTTGTACATTTATTTTCTTTATAGAAAGAACGTACTATTAAATTACTATACGTGGTTATTGTAAGGTTGCCCTATCGACGATGCAGGACGAGGACATGCAAACAAGATACTAATGAATAATTTTTTGGAGCACATTAAACAGTTGCATAATAAAGAACTTCTCTTAACATCAGCGGAATCGCAGCAGTTCACAAAGATGCTTCTCCAGAGACCTCGAGATGGTGGTCCACCTTTGCCATTTTTTGCTCAAAAAGGTATTAAGTTTACGTTGTTAAGCATCTATAATACATTTTTTCAGAACGCCCGTGCACGCACGCGCGCGTTTCATTGTGCTCGTATGGGTGCACATGGGAAATAAAATATATTTGTCGACTTCAAAACCTTTGTTTTAGACAAAAGCTGTTCTAACATTGATCAAAACTTCAGTCCACGATGGAAGTGTTTCATAAAAGGAATTAGTACAACTCATGTGATTATTACAATTTTACCAGCATCAGAAAAGGATATACGTTTACTTATGTATTCGTCATATACGGAACAATCCTTTGTGAGCAACGATTCTGAGAATAATTATGATGAAGCTGATGTATTCAATATCGTTTTGAGTGAGAAGCATCCAAATTCAACCCTTTATACGAAGAATTTTAATGTATCTAATTATTCCTTATTACAAAGTAGTGAATCTGAGTTATGCAATGAATTTAGCACTGACATTACATCAAAAATAGAAGAGCAAAGAATCTTTCAGGATTCTAAAAGAAGCCTCGTTATTCCTGTCTACGTTTATGATTGTTCACTAGCATTCTTAATTGATACCTTGACTGATAAAGTAAAAATATCATATAGTACAGATATTTATCAAGATCATACATTTAGAACTGGTCATCAGGGATGTAAAGATTTTAGTGAATTAAAATTTGAGTACAACTCGAAACCATCATCTCCGGAACCAAAAAGCGAGGATTCGGATAATACCGCAAGTGGTGAGCTGAAATTTATTTATACAAACTTTTTTACTTTACACTGTAACACGTTTAGATAATGGATATCATTTAATTATACAGATTGAACAAATGTAATTTAATTTCTTGGCTTTCTTGTATTTCGAAATGGACTGAGAGATTATAGATTGTGTGTTCCGATAATCGCAGTATAACCAGAGCGGGGGTGATTCCTCGCGTAAAAACAGACCGTAAATGTAGCATACAGTACTTTTGAATGATCTTTCGTAATCGAGAAAAACAACTGGAAATCTGTCGATTTAACGGATCACTGTATACGAGGTGTGATAATGAAGTTTCGACAATAATTTTGTTTCTGTCAAAATGGTAATAATATAATCACTCCGCTGTGTAACCTGAATCCCCCCCCCTCCCGCCCCTATATACATGCAGAAAGTAAACATTGCCAAGCGTTTCAATCATTGTACAAGTTGGTTCGCGTGAAGACATGTTTGAGTTCCGTCTTGCGTGAAAAATGGAACGCACATTCAGTCATTCTAGTCAAAGAGTTTTTAACTTCAAAATCGATCACAACGGTGGAGCACTTCCTACATTCGCCTGATGTGACTCCTTGTGACTTTCTTTTATTTCCTCGATTAAAAGGAAGAACGCTTTTTGTTTAGTTTCTGTACAGTAATCTAGCGCGGGTATTGACACAGATATAAAATACGTGTATACACTCTCAAGGGAACAACTTTGAAGACGATGGTCTCACATCTGTTTAATTTGCAAAATTAAATTTTAAAACTAATTATTCTTGAAACTTTATTATCACACCTTCTAATGATTAAGAAGGTTTCGTATATAAGGATAAGGCAATTACCTTTAAGGATCGCGAAGTATTCTATTAAAACAATTATTCAAAATGCTGTCCATATTGCTGCTTACATTGTTGCATACAAAGCATTGCTCTGTAAACTAAGGTATGTAGTTGATAGTTGAAAATCCTATACATTATGTCCGCGGGAACACTGAACAGCTGGATGTCTCCTAACGTATTGGAGATAAAAAAAATATTTATGCATGGAATTGCGTGGTTCGAGGGGCCAAATTTATTAGCGCAGGCGAATTTTTTCGATTATTGTTTCAAAAGATACGATGGTCAAGTTCGGTTTTTTAAATGGAACTATTTTTTTTAGAGATCACTTGATAGTGCGTTCCAAGACAAATTCAATAACCTATCATGTATAAACTTTATTTCCACTGGTTTTCGAGATATTGCGCTTGGAAATTGACTAACTTTCAGTGAAAGAAAACCCGGTGCAGTAGCAAGCATCGGGGGTGGTCTAGTTCGCCCCACGGGTGGCACGCGTCGAGTATTGCCTGTTGAAACAGATACCTACCTACCAAAGGTCTACACCAGGAGTGGCAGGCCCAAAGGCTGGACAATTCTTTCCCGTCACAAATGCTAGGTACATCTGTGGTATCAAGAAGCATACTGTTAATGTTTCAAAACATCATCAAAGGATATAGCCGGTTAAGATGGTCAAATGTGCCCTTGAACCGAATTCGACTCACGATGAGTCATTCGAAAGCTTATAAAAAAAAAACATTTGTGGCAAGTTTCAACTTTGTATCTCGACCCGGAGGGTAGTAAAGGGCAAAAATAGAAAA
This sequence comes from Andrena trimmerana, assembly GCA_951215215.1. Taxonomy (NCBI): domain Eukaryota; kingdom Metazoa; phylum Arthropoda; class Insecta; order Hymenoptera; family Andrenidae; genus Andrena; species Andrena trimmerana. The sequence continues at coordinate 74,373,931 of OX578060.1, forward strand.
TCAGGTTTTTGCCGAATTTCCCCTATACCAGCGGATGAAAAATTTTGAAAAAATTCAGAGGCATGTTTTTTATCGGTGCACATATTAGGGAATCGTTTTAGATTTTTAAGTTGAAAAACCGAGCTGTGAAAAATAAAAAACGCCAAAAAATGATGAAAAATGCTGATTGTGTATCCAAGCAGTCTTGGCACTATAATTATATTTTTACTGTAAGTCCGTGTCATTGTTACTATTATCGTGAATTTTTTTCAGATTTTTCAAATTGGTGCGCCGCAGTTGAAAAAATTATAAACCGATTTTTTCGCCGCTTTTTCCGAGTCAGAGTAAGTAATAGGTCGAACTTTCGTACATACTTTATGCAATAAGTCTTTTATGCTGCCTTCAATGTCTTCACATGCAGCAAAACAGCGTAGGAATCAAACGAACTACACATGCTGTGCCATTATAGCTTATAATGTATATGATAATTTCAACGGCGTCAATGGCGCAGCGGTAAAGTATCCGACTGTTGAATCGCTGCGAACTTTTTTAACCTAAGGTCGGTATCAAATATATTGGCCGGTGAGTTTCGTTTCGCGAGCAGCGATCGAGGGGAAATCAGCCACCACCATCTGACGATCGGGGATTTATCAGTTGGAGTTGCGTGGTCCTCGCAGGGTATGGTGGGGTAACGGGAACGCTGCTCGGCTCCGCCTGAACCTAGCCGTTTGGCTGTTATTTATTCTTAGCGTAATAGTTGTGTGCGTTACGAAGCTATGCGTAGACCAATACGAGATGAAGCTATCGAGAAAGTATCAATGTTCTAACCAATAAAGCTCCTGAATTTTTTCGTAGCTAACGCACACCTACTCTGATGTGTGTATTTCTACGCTGACAGCTCGGTTTGGTCTACACCCCAGAAGCTTGGCACTATCCCCACCATTTCTGACTCGCTCTCGTTCCATCTCGCTCTCGCCTTCGCAGAACAAGAGTGAGCCAGAAATGGTGGGGATAGTGCCAAGCTTCTGGGGTGTAGACCAAACCGAGCTGTCAGCGTAGAAATACACACATCAGAATAGGTGTGCGTTAGCTACGAAAAAATTCAGGAGCTTTATTGGTTAGAACATTGATACTTTCTCGATAGCTTCATCTCGTATTGGTCTACGCATAGCTTCGTAACGCACACAACTATTACGCTAAGAATAAATAACAGCCAAACGGCTAGGTTCAGGCGGAGCCGAGCAGCGTTCCCGTTACCCCACCATACCCTGCGAGGACCACGCAACTCCAACTGATAAATCCCCGATCGTCAGATGGTGGTGGCTGATTTCCCCTCGATCGCTGCTCGCGAAACGAAACTCACCGGCCAATATATTTGATACCGACCTTAGGTTAAAAAAGTTCGCAGCGATTCAACAGTCGGATACTTTACCGCTGCGCCATTGACGCCGTTGAAATTATCATATACATTATAAGCTATAATGGCACAGCATGTGTAGTTCGTTTGATTCCTACGCTGTTTTGCTGCATGTGAAGACATTGAAGGCAGCATAAAAGACTTATTGCATAAAGTATGTACGAAAGTTCGATCTATTACTTACTCTGACTCGGAAAAAGCGGCGAAAAAATCGGTTTATAATTTTTTCAACTGCGGCGCACCAATTTGAAAAATCTGAAAAAAATTCACGATAATAATAACAATGACACGGACTTACAGTAAAAATATAATTATAGTGCCAAGACTGCTTGGATACACAATCAGCATTTTTCATCATTTTTTGGCGTTTTTTATTTTTCACAGCTCGGTTTTTCAACTTAAAAATCTAAAACGATTCCCTAATATGTGCACCGATAAAAAACATGCCTCTGAATTTTTTCAAAATTTTTCATCCGCTGGTATAGGGGAAATTCGGCAAAAACCTGATTTTCTATTTTTGCCCTTTTCTACCCTCCGGGTCGAGATACAAAGTTGAAACTTGCCACAAATGTTTCTTTTTTTATAAGCTTTCGAATGACTCATCGTGAGTCGAATTCGGTTCAAGGGCACATTTGACCATCTTAACCGGCTATACCCTTTACTTAGAATTTGTACGCCCTTGCGCACTTCTCCTTAGAAGTAGGAAAAAATGAGTCAGTTTTCTTCCAGTGAAAATTAGTAAATTTCGAAGCGCAATATCTTGAAAACTAGTGGAAATAAGGTGTATACATCATTATATGTTATTGAATTTGTCTTGGAACGCACTATGAAGTGATCTCTAAAAAAAATAGTTGCATTTAAAAAACCGAACTTGACCATCGTGTCATTTGAAATAATAATCGAAGAAAAATTCGTCTGCGCTAATAAATTTGCCCTCTCGAACTATGCAATTCTATATAAATATTTTCTTTTATCGTCAATACGTTAGGAGACATCCAGCTGTTAAGTGTTCCCGCGGACACACTGTATAATAAGACGCTTAAGGTGGATGTTCGTTTCTTAGCAAAATCTTTCCAGAGCTTTTTTTCGTACATCCCGATAGCCTACAACGTTCAGATTCGGCATGAAGTTTCCTCGGCAACCATATATGCTGTAAAAATCCAAAACCTGGAAAATTCGATAACGGGTAGGGTAAGTGTGGGTATTACTGCGGATGCCCCGATTACTGCGGATATTCTAAAACAGATCATATTTAATGTTGGAAAGTACATTACCTCTTGATAATTTTTGATAATATTAGTTTAAACCAGGGAGTCGAGACCGATAGACTTTCGGTTACGGTCGCGGTCGGGGTCCCCGAGACGGCCGATATGGCATTTACGGTTTCTTTCAACCGAACCGGAGAGCGACAGCGGTCTGAAGTTTTCTCTCAACCGATAACCGAGAGAGAATTTTTCCCAGACTTACGGTCCCCGAAAGTCTAGACCAGTCAGGAATACGGTCGCGTTAATTTATGGAGAGGTTCGAGTTAATGTATGGAAAGGTTCGCAAAACGGTCAACCGAGAGTCTCGACCGATTGCAATACGGTTAACACAAAGTCGGGAGAGACAGAAATTCGGGCAACTAGAATTCATCACCTCATGAGTAATAGTAAGAAAATAGAAATACGCTCGATTAAAAATTGTGAAACAAATTGTTATTATCCCTGTTGCGAATCGCAAATCGTGACTAAAATTATTTAGTAGGTTATTTTAAGGGGGCCGTCTCCGCGGGCCTTGAATGTGTGCGTACGCTCACACAAGCTAGGAAAAGCGTGTACGTATACGCGTGTAGTAAACAAACCGTAAATTACAATTTTCGTCCTGGAATCGGCCAGAAGGAAGTTTTTGCGAGTGCAGTTGCCTTCAGTAGACATCTGTGCAGGGTGGTCTGGTGCGTTTGAATGCTAATAACCACCGTACGTTGAAATAATAATGAATTTATGACTGGAACAGTGACAGAATGAGGCTCTTGTACAATTAGCGCCACCAACGGAGAAACCTCGAAGCCGTATTCTGTCACTTTTCGAGTCATAAATTCATTATTATTTCAACGTACGGTGATTATTAGCATTCAAACGCACCAGACCACCCTGCACAGATGTCTACTGAAGACAACTGCACTCGCAAAAACTTCCTTCTGGCCGATTCCAGGACGAAAGTTGTAATTTACGGTTTGTTTACTACACGCGTATATGTACACGCTTTTTCTAGCTTGTGTGAGCGTACGCACACATTCAAGGCCCGCGGAGACGGCCCCCTTAAGGCTGTACTTCCGAAAGGGACCGGTGGCCGATCGAGATGAGGTTTGGGGAGGGGAAGGGAGGGGGTGTGCATCCTAAATCTAAAATTGTAGCTTCGGGTATTTATTAGTTTCCGAAATATTAATAAAAAATTGTTAATTTTTTTTTGGAAAATTTTTTTGGACGATGGTGCAAGCCTCCCGGCGCGGGAGCCCTTCCGTCCACCTATTTTTTATTTTTGAAATTTGTAACCACCGTCTCGTTTTTGGCATCGCCAAACTTACATTGGTTCGCTGTCGTGCTTTCCGCGCCCCACACACTGGTCTAGCCCCAACCGGTGGCCGATCGAGATGAAACTTGGTGGGTATTATGAGAGGTGTGGACAGACCCCAAATATAAAATTTTACCTTCGGCAATTAATGCGTTCAAAAGATACAGAAGTAATTGTGCATAAAAGGGAACACTTTACCGATTTTTTTTAATCACTTTATCACAGTCCCCCCTCTTAACAATATTTCTGTTGACTTATACCGACACAACACATTCCACTTTCCAATTTGTCCCGGGTATTAGTATTGGTTTGGGTTAGATTGGTGCGAGGGGCACGTAACGCATGATAGCGAACCGATGTGAATTTGACAATGCTAAAAATGAGACTGAGGTTACAAAATTTCAAACGTGGAAAATGGGGGGGGGGAAGGGAGAACTCCCGGGTAGGGAGGCCAGCACCAACGTCAAAAGAAATTTCCAAAATAAATTAACAATTTTTTATTAATATTTCGGAAACTAATAAATACCCGAAGCTATACAATTTTAGATTTAGAGTTTACACCTCCTCCCCACCACTCCCCCCAAATCTCATCTCGATCGGCCACCGGTTCCTTTCGGAAGTATACCCTATTTTAATTATATTTTATCACGTTAGTAACCTGGCCTTGCATCGTTTGCAATCCACAGTGAAATACATAGTATAAATGAAACATTGATAATAATAAATAAAATAAATTAATTTAATTTGTATATAAATTCTTAAAAATACATTTACGCCTTTTTCTAAATTTATTCAATTTTATAGATAATTTTATAAACACCTACTTTAAATATTTTTATAAATGAAATATTACTTTTATAGTCGCAATGAAATATTTTTTATAAATAATTTTCAGAAATAATTTATATTTTTATCAATGAAATGTTTAGTTATAAATAAACAAAGTTAATGAAGTATTTATCTGGCAGAACTATTTATCGTATTACATTCATTCTTTTCTTTTTTAATTTGCATTATTTTGCACATTCGCATAATATTTTATGAAATTCATTTTAGTAACATAAAAAAATATAGGCAAATTCTTATTTTCCCAATTTTGACTGCAACATCATATGTTTTTAAATTTTAAATAAGTATGACCATCTTTTCAGCCTACTGTCTACAAAATAAGGTTTTTCGTAGGATGGTATGTTCGAAGGCAGCGGTGCGCCCCGTTTCAGGTAAGTGAGCCGCCCGCTACACTATTGCGGACGGTTTACCATACCACCCGAACCCCCGTATTACTTCAATCAGGTCAAAACATAAAATCGACTGGTCTCGTATCCGCCATAATCGTGTCATTTATGCCTGCGAAAGAGTTTATTTAATTGCTTTCGTTTGAACTTCAATAGGGGTTAAGTATACCCCCAAGTCGCTGTTCCATATAATATTATGGTTCAACGCAAATACAGGGTGTTTTGTCCTCACCCTAGAGAAAATGAATCCTTGGAATGATCCATGGACAAATTTTCGGGATGCGTCCTTTCGTTGGCGAATGAAGGTCTATGGTATAACAATAAAGTGCAGTTTACGAGTGGCTAAATCGCGACTATAAAACCCTGAGTAAAATAGCAATTAATGAAAACAATTTGAAATATTTAACAAGCTAGGACTACATTTTCCATGTTAAGAATGGTGTGGTAAACTACGAAGAGTTGCTTTTATTGTAGGATTAAGCGTTCTGGACAGCCGAGCTTTTCTTCCCTATGAAAGCTCAAGGGTCGTCGAATAAAAGCATTTTAAACATCTTGCAGAAACGCACCGTGTTGGTACTGCCTTTAAAAAGCGAAATTGTTTCCTGAGTTGCAGATAATTTCTAACTTGGACAGGGATTTTTTTCTACGGGTCATTCCACGCTAATTCGATCACTTTTTGGACTGAATGTCAGGGATTTTGTTTAAGGTGAAATACAGGGTGTCCCACCTAAGACTGGACAGCCGGTTTTCTCCTAAAGTATTGTCGATAAAAATATAAAAAAATAGGGAATTGCATGGTTCGAGGGGGGCAATTTATTAGTGCGAACGAATTTTGTTTTCGATTATTATTTTAAAAGATACGATGGTCAAGTTCGGTTTTTCAAATGGAACTATTTTTTTTTTAAACCTGAGTTGATAGTGCGTTCCAAGACAAATCCAATAAGCTATAATGTATACACTTTATTTCCACTGGTTTTTACGATATTGCGCTTGCAAATTTACTGATTTTCACTGAAAGAAAACCCTCTGGAATAGCAAGGACCAGGACGGTCTTACTGGCGCGCCGGGTGGCACTGCCTGTTGAAATAGATACCTACCTGCCAAAGGTCTACGCCAGGAATGGCAGGCCCAAAGGCTGGACAATTCTTTTTCGTCAGAAATGCTACTTAGGTAGGTACATCTGCGGAATCGAGAAGCGCACAGTTACTTTTATTTCGCACTTGCTTCTACGCTCGGATGGCCGGTTCTTTTGGGAGGGATGCAAGCTGGATTGGTGAAATATCCATTACAGCGTATTAAGAAATTCTTTTCTTCATCGTGTCGAAAGGGAAGTGACACCAATGGATTCTGTATGTTTTTCTGATGAAAATCATACCAAATATCATGCAAATCGGACTACTTTGACACAAGCTATTTCTATTCCCTATGTAAAAGTTGTCCCATTGGGCCTGCCATTCCTGGCGTAGACCTTTGGCAGGTAGGTATCTATTTCAACAGGCAGTGCCACCCGTGGCGCCAGTAAGACCGCCCCGGTCCTTGCTATTCCAGAGGGTTTTCTTCCAGTGAAAATCAGTAAATTTGCAAGCGCAATATCTTAAAAACCAGTGGAAATAAAGTGTATACATTATAGCTTATTGGATTTGTTTTGGAACGCACTATCAACTCAGGTCTTCAAAAAAAAATAGTTCCATTTGAAAAAACGAACTTGACCATCGTATCTTTTAAAATAATAATCGAAAACAGAATTCGTTCGCGCTAATAAATTGCCCCCCTCGAACCATGCAATTCCCTATTTTTTTTATATTTTTATCGACAATACTTTAGGAGAAAACCGGCTGTCCAGTCTTAGGTGGGACACCCTGTATGATGCAGTCCACATGAAACTATGGAGGGTTTAAGTTGCCATTGTAGTTTTTGTCTCTTTTCTGGAAACCAAGCTGTGCTTAAGAACTTTTATAATTGAAACTGATTTATCGTATTGACTTCCTTATTTTTTTATTGTCATCTAGAAATGTTAGCCTATTTGATTAAAACAATCATTTATTTCATATTAACTACTTATATTAATGCCGATGGCGAGCATCTTCTTAATGTAGTGTTTCAAATACAACAATGCCTCGGTATATCGGCGCAATTTGGGTCCGACAGTATCAGAGTAACAAATAACTGCAACAGTCTGCTTTCACAAATCCCGCCACGAGATACAAACAATGAGAGCGACAGGAACAGGATACATAGCCTCCCGGCCTATTCAGCTAGGTCGAACAGAACCGAACCCACCCGAAGCAAACCGACCCGGAGCCCTAACCAGCCTGCGGACCGCTCCATACATTAAGGGGGGAGACCACTGTCTCGGTCCGAAATGTAAGGGTGTTTTCGGGAATTTATTTCAACCAAACAACGCAAGTAAATCAATTTATTGCGTAGTATAGTTAATAGTGTACATATCGAAGGGTAAGAAAACATTTTTTTCAATCAAATTCATAAATCCGTTTTGTGTATACTCTTCGTCAAAATTTGCGCTGCCGCAAAAACATGCTAGTCGCGTTGACAGTCCCCAGGCCATATGGTTAATCGGAATTCAAAAAAACAATAATATTTAGAAACTAGAAGCCTGCCTCTATTACGTGACGATCAAAAAATTACAAAATTGTAAAAAGTAACAAAATGGCGGACCATTGGAAAAAAACCATTTTTTCTTGGGTACAAAGTTAGGGAATTGTTGCTAAAAAAAATAGAAGCAGGTCGAAAAATGAAAAAAGCTGATCGTCACGTAATAGCAACGGGTTTTTCGAACAATAAATGTCCTTGCTTATGTCAATTGGACGTATAGTTTTCTCTGTAGACTGTCAACGCGGTTGAAAAATGTAATTCTGAGGAAAACGCGTTCAAAGTTCCGCGAGGCTCATTCGCGCGTTTGACACCGCTCCACGAAACACACCATATATCCGTCAATTTTGCGAATTTCTTCATAAAATTTGGAGAGAACATTCTTGAAACATACGTCTTTCAGAAAATGTAAAAATAAAGTAAAAAAAATTTCAGATTTCAGACAGTGGTCTCCCCCCTTAAGTGGCGACCGGTCGACCGACCGGTCTCCGTTCGTCTCAGAATTACGGTCCCCGATTCCCGACCGAAGTGCAATCGGTCAGGAGCTTCGGTTCCCTTTTGCATCCTCTCGCTATTACGGTCAGAATTTCTCTCCCTTTTCGTTACGGTTACTGGTTACTTGACCGATATGTGACCGGTCTGAATTTCGGTTTCTGCTTCGGTCTCGACTCCCTGGTTTAAACTCTATTACAGATAATTATTAATAAATATGTACAGCAAAGTTATCATTAATTCTTTTATCGTAGAGTTTGAAATTCGTCATTGCGAAATTTCGGTCGATTCCCGATATGGCGGTCATGTACACCTACTTGAAAAACATTTATATTTTTGTTATTAACAGTAATACATGTAATGTAGCGTTATTGCTCGATAGAATAAGAGTTATTTTTTCAGAAAAACAGTAAATCAGTCGTCTAAATTTTAATTTTAATTTTTATTTCTCACCGCAGTATTAGGTGCAGTACTTTACACCATGTGCATGTATTACTGCGGACCGACGAATGCGCAACCTAACCTTTCTTCCAATAGTATTCGCTTACTATGTACTACTAATTACTAAGATTTAAATTATTACTCATTCCTGTTGATTTTACTAAATAAAGAAAGTTAAATAATTTTTCTATCTACAAGTGATATTTGTACTAAGGTTATGTTACGCCTGACATTAGATTGCATATATATTTCGTTAGTAACTGGCACGCAGTAATGCATGCATGTCCGCAGTAACTCCTGCATTGACATTGATCGACAAATTTCTGTGTTTTTAATTAACTGTGCTTATTACCTCGCTCTCAAATTTTGTTATGGAATCATTAAGGACCGACCTTTCTTTTAAAAAAAGAAGGAGGAACTTTCATTCATTTGAACGCCATATCGAGGGTTCTACAGTTAACCTACCTTAAAAGTCCGCAGTAATACCCACACTTACTCTAGTCCCTGTGGCCTAAAACAGGTATTATGTACAATGTAGTAACCGCTACTGCATTATATGTAGGCACGCACGCGGGTGGAGCTCAAGCACGAGCTGAAAGATGAAGCGAGACAAAGTATCATGCTTTCCCTCTTTCGTAGCCGGCGGTAACTTCTTGCCGTCTCTTTCGCTCGCTCACGAGTTCTCTCAATCTCGACCGAAGAATTCCAAAAAGTGGAGGAGATACAAATCCGCGCTCAACGCAGAGTCGAAATGTGCCCTTCATTTGGGCTCTCATGGAGGTAAACGAAAAAGCGGTGTTGTAAGAGTGACTATGCTCCACAAATTTCTTGGATTCGGGATCGTTATCACACATTAGTTGTTGTAATAATATCGAGAATTATTTCGTTTTTGGGGGGGGGGGGGGCACAAATTTCGCCGGGCAGTGAATCTGGGCACGTATGTGACTTAGGCTCCTCGAAATGCCCTTCAGGTGACCAATTAGGCAGGTACCCTTCTAGTACCCAAAAGTTGTAATTTCGCCACTTTCTAATCGGTTTATTAGCAGTTGTAATTTATTACACGTACTGCCTGCACTATTAAGACAGTATGCTTGCGTTCCATTGATATATGAGTATGTAGTGTTATGATGAATTCAGAATGATGTGTCCAGAATATTTTAATTCGTGACGCGCTACATTGTTCTGATAAGCGGCGTTCGTATAATCGACATTCTACTTATAATATTAATATTTGTAAATGATAAATACCAGTGATATTTATTGTTACAGATCAGCGCAGCCTTACGGAACATTGTAAATTGTTGAGTTTGGCACATTGTCATTGTTACGTCGTTGCTGTTTATAAATCATTGGTATTGCAACAGCCTCTCACTTATGAAGACATGGAAGCTGCCGTAGAACAATGCGAGGAAACCTTAATTGAGATCGATATAACGAAATATTTGCGATCTGTATGTCGGCATTTGAATAAATTATCAGAAGAAGATTCGCTAGATCAGTTGAAACTTTCTGCGTGTGAAGACGTAGAACCCCTACACAAGTTAATTAGAGATAAATTTGAAAGAATAATGAGGGTTGCTTTTAGACCAGTACCTGCACATCCTGAATTCTATTATTGCTCGCCATCTTGTATAGTAAATAAAACGGTTTGTTATCGATTAGATATTATGTGAATGTAGAATCGGAGTAGCTAAGTAGTAATATGTAAAGATAAATAGATAATGTAAATAAAAATTGGTATCAACAGAACCGTGCTGGATATCACAAATCGGACAGCGATGAGGAACTAGAGAATCTCACTTTCCATTCCATAAATGTTGATTGCGCGACACATAATCCTCATAAAACGAGTAAGTAATAATATAACACTGAGCACGTCTAAGGGGATTGAAAATAGTAACATTGGTTTAGAAACTGTAATTTATCATAAAAATACTCTAGTTTTCATTGAATCTGCAATATATATATAAACTTTATTATTCCCCTAGGGGTTATAATATCCCAATATATAATTAACTTATGTCTATCTTAACTTATCCCTTATCCTCCTACTTAATCCTACCTAATCCTAATTCTAATCTTATCTCTATCGCTCGCTCGTCCGCTCTCCCGTCTCCGCTCCCCCTCCTGGACCACCGCTTCCATTCGCCGCCCATTCCCCCTCTCCCCCTCTCCCCCTCTCCCCCTCTCCCCCTCTCCCCCTCTCCCCCTCTCCCCCTCTCCCCCTCTCCCCCTCTCCCCCTCTCCCCCTCTCCCCCTCTCCCCCTCTCCCCCTCTCCCCCTCTCCCCCTCTCCCCCTCTCCCCCTCTCCCCCTCTCCCCCTCTCCCCCTCTCCCCCTCTCCCCCTCTCCCCCTCTCCCCCTCTCCCCCTCTCCCCCTCTCCCCCTCTCCCCCTCTCCCCCTCTCCCCCTCTCCCCCTCTCCCCCTCTCCCCCTCTCCCCCTCTCCCCCTCTCCCCCTCTCCCCCTCTCCCCCTCTCCCCCTCTCCCCCTCTCCCCCTCTCCCCCTCTCCCCCTCTCCCCCTCTCCCCCTCTCCCCCTCTCCCCCTCTCCCCCTCTCCCCCCTCTCCCCCTCTCCCCCTCTCCCCCTCTGGTAAACTTGTCGAAGAGCTACCTGTCACCAGGTTCGATGAGGTTTGAATCCGTTGTAGAAGTTAATATTTTGAACAACTTTTCCCTTTGCTGAAAATGGCGGTCAGCTCTAGTTTCCGAGATATTCGCAAAAAATTGTCGCTACCACTACAGTAAGTACAGTCTGCTTAGAATAATGTAATGAAAATCAATTACGTGTATCGGGATCGACAACATTATAAGAGTGCTTCACTGTTAAATGTGTATAGCCTTTGTTGTGAAGGAAATTGTACGGCTTCCAACAATCAGACATAACAGTTGTCCTTGGAAGTATTAATTTTTTTATAACACCTAACAATGCTTCTGCTTTCCTATCTTCTACGGCTACAATGAGTATTTTTTTCGAATCTCGCTCATAAGCACCGAAAATCCATTTCCCCGTATAAGACGTCCGCGGTGGTATTTACGAGTTATAAATTTCGCTTCATCCATTTCCACGGTTCTATTGGGTCCTCCTACTTGAGTAGAATTTATCTCACACCATTTTACGCACACCTATTGCGCAAGACAAATAATTGTGTACACTTGCCGATTAGCATCACCCTCATGGATTTCAATGACCTTGAAATATGTTTGCAAGGTCAACATTCTGAATAAGTTTTCCCTATACATAGTAACATTTGTGTAATTTTTATGTTTGTTTTCGACAAAGACAGAAAAGAAACAATTCTTGCACGCCGACGCGTGATGCTAGTAACCGCAGTCTCATTTTTAGTATCACTAAACTCACATCGGTTCACTCCCATGGTTTATACGCCCGGAAGTGTGCCCCCCCCCCCCCCCACACTGATCTAGCCCTAACCAATACTAATACCAGGTCAAGTTGGCAAGTGGAATGCGTAAACTCACGTCGGCTCACTACCATGATTACGTGCCCGAAAACATATTTCACGGTTATTGGAATCCATGAGAGGGATGCTAATCGACATGTTTACCAATAATCGCAATACAATTTTCGTCAAATAGCACTGTAACTTTAAATCTTTAAGTAAAAAGGTGTGGTGCAGCTATTGCCTATATAATACATATAAAATAATACATAATATCTGACCTGTCTACAAAAACTACACCAGTCAACGAAGGTGTGCGATGAAATACGTAAGTCATCAGAAGTAAATCCGAAATCGTGGTGCTGAAAGTCACAACCATTCCACGATAAATGTTATGGCTGTCAATAACGGAAGACGAACATTCTCAAACCATGTCCCTGTTTTATAAGATTGTACACAATTACACTGCACGTTTTTCTTCCTCTTCTTATTTCTACCATTAGAAGAATTTCGACAACGAAAGAATTTACTTTCGCGATTAAGGGTCAGTTGCTTTTCGCATAGCGGACACTTCATAGTATTTTTAAAATATTTTTCCCGATAACGAAATCTATAGGAGAGAATGGGTAATGGCGGTCACTTAAGCAATAAGTGTAATAAAACCAAGATATAAGGTGCAATATTTCTTGAAAATGATTTTTTTGTAAACTTAAACTATCAACTATTCCTAGGATACGAAAATAATTAATATTATATTGTTTTATTCCATCAAATTACAAAATACAGAAAAGATGTGTGTGATCGTCATTGTCCACACCTACGAGTAATAGCGGTCACGTTGTGGGCAATTACGGTTTAGGGGCTGCTAAATTTTTCGCATATGTATCCATCCGGCGAGTCCCTTCTACAACATTCAGAATGAGTCCAGAGGCCACAAGATGCATCGAAATCACATGTCATTATCATGGCCAAACTGATAGCAAATACTACACTTGTACGCTGCTTTTTCAAGCGTTTCTGTAGGCCAATTGACTTTTTCAGTTGTTGTAGGGCGTATTTTTGCCAACTACAGAATACAAATATTCATCTAATGAAGAAAGATATTTTTATTCTCCACTGGGGAATAATGGGAATCACGTTGCGGGCGCTAACTGTCATGCGACCATCATTGCCCGCACACGTTTTCATTGATAAAATTGAAAATTACGTAAATAAATTAAATACATTTATATTAAATTTGATTCTAATCCTTTGCCTTGATAGTATTGTATATCTCTATTTACGTAAAGTTGAAATGTAAAAAAGCTTCAAAATTAGTATTTATCTCTTACGTGGTGCTCACATAATATATCATCAACGGAATTTAAAACACATAAAGGCTTGTTTTCATGGTTGCTTAGCAACAATTCAGGCGAGGTCGTTCGATATAGCGAATGATATCGTGGAACGTAAAGAAAAGAAATTGGACATGCCGTTTTATAGTAACAATACTGACCATCATTGCCCGCTGACCGCGATTGCCCCATTCTCTCCTACATTTTTCTTCTGAGTTTATTTCCCGCACAAACTCTGTAAAGGATATCATTTTGAGGCCACGTGTACAAACGTCGCGAACGAACTGATCTTTTCCAGCAGTAGTGTGCCCTTGTGAACAACAATTGGATGAAAAGAAATGAGTGTGCTGGCTACACTTGTAGCTGCGTTGCAGATAATACACACATATGGGCAGAATTCAATGCGCTAGTAAAAATATTTTTTTACAAATATCTCGGAAACTAGAGATGACCGCCATTTTCGTCAATGGAAAAAGTTGTTCAGAATGTTGATTTCTACAATATTCTCAAACCTCATTGAAATCGGTGACAGGTAGCTCTTCGACAAGTTCACCAAAAATTGTACTGTACGTTAGCTAAAAAACATTTCACTAATATAGTTTGTAGCATTTTGAATAAATTTATTTTTTGTAAACAGTTCAAGCGGAACGTGTAACATGGCAAACCAGAACTATTCACAACGTTTCGAAGATGTCTAATCATGACTCTATGGAATCTCTTATCAGCGATTTACAAGAAGAAAACATTTGTGAAAAGGAACAACCTCTTTTTCTTCAATTAAGCTGCTCTATTCGATTTCAATCTGGATCCGGTCTTAGTAGTGTTCCAGTAAAAACTCTCCCAACTTGCTTTATGGACATTGTAAAGAAAGTAGAAGATTATAAGGACAGCAGTATAACCAATTTCAGTTCAGCTAATGTAAAGATCACTTTGGACATCATCTGTTTAAATCTGCCAAAAGAAGTGCTAGAAATAAGCTTGGAACGTTATTCGGGTTTAAGAACAACGTCCTTCTGTAGCGGTTCTCCTGCCGACAGTCTGCGATCAGAGAGTAAAAGTAGCCCTGAAAATAATGCCAAGAGTGAATTTTTACAAGAAAGAATGGCCTATGTTCCTTTAAATCAGCATACCGCAATAAATAATTTAAGAGATGAAATTGAGTGGCTTTTGCAAGATGAAACTGCAACCGCGTTGTTGGATCGACCATCTGTAAACGAAGAGACTTTGAAGTTTGTGGCAAATCATGTTTCGAAATCAGTGGACAAATTTAGTTGCAAATTAGAAAAAGTTCCTTTGCACTTTGTATTTTCTTCCGAGGACAGTAAACCTAAGTTTTTGAATGAATTGAAGAAACTAGTAATTGATAAGTATTGTATTCGGCAAGAAGGAAATTTATTTTACTTTGTTAAAAACGTGGATGGAGTATCGTTTGATATTGTGCAAGAGGACTTCAGGACTGATAAAGAAGAATCGAAACTCAAAGACGGTATATCTTTCTCTTAGAAAGTTTTATTTTTTCAATTAGCTTTTTAGCATAGAACGCGTATATTTAGAATCTACAAAAAATTGTTTCAAGAATATTTATGGAGATGTATTTTTTGTTTTTTTAAGGAAATACTGTAGATAGTATGGCGCACGAAAAATTACAAGAAACTAACATGAATCAGTATGACTCTGAAACGAATGTTAAAGCATACTTGAAGTTTCAAAACCGTAATGTTCAAGCTTCAAGTATATTTGAAAATAAACCACGGATGAATGATAAATATAAAGAGGACAATAATTCTGAGAGAGGTTTTAAATGGTTGGTAGATTTTGATAATCGCGAGAGTTCGTTACCAAATTTCTGGTTAATATTGGAAGTCGAAAGTGACTATGTCAACGTCTATTTCCATTGTAGGTAAGTAATTTTACAACTAATGTAAATCAGAAGTCAAATACTTCAATAATTTCCAAGATGCTTCGATTCCTTAAATTTTAATGGAATCGTGTTATTAAATATCGGCCTTATTCTTGGTGCACCCACAGAAAAATTTTGTAGGCTCTTAACTCTTCGACGAGTACGTTCGTGTATGAAGTACACGCATGTTAATTCAAGGTGAAAAATACCGTTTGCTTGTGATTGCTCCTTTCTAGTATTTCTATGTACTTCTTTAATTAAGGTTACTACTTTATGTCATGTAATACTTGCATTCAAACTTAATTTAGAAGCTTTTAATGTGTGTAAAACAATTTGTGTCAAAAGGTTCTGAAAAGTATCTGCTGCGTGACAAGAATTGGATTTATCTGTATCACAGATCTGACTTTTTCGCTTGTATAAGATTCTAATGTATTCGTCTTTTTGTGAGTAATAGCTTTACTTTATATACAGAGTGTTATAGAATTGAGTGATAATCTGGAAAATACGACATCCTGATACAAGAAGATATCGAAAAGTTCTTTACCGTTTTGGGATCCGAGGCTTCGTTCCCGAGATATCAACAGTTGAGCGCGCGGTAGTCGTAGACCCGCACGCACACACAGGAAGCGTGCGTAGGTCAGGTTCAGGCACAGAGTAGAGCCCACCGCGCTGGTTCCAACTGTGAAAATAGGTTAGCTACGCGTGTTCCTGCGTGTGCGTGCCAGGGGTCACTGCTCCGCGTCATCTGTTTCAGCTTTTAATTACGCGGCCCGGAAGTTCCACTGCTAATATTCAACTGTTAATATCTGGAGAACGAAGCCTCGGATCCCAAAACAATAAAGGATTTTTCGATGTCTTCTCCCATCACTAAATGGCATGTTCCGGATTTTCCCCCAATTATGGGACACCCACATTTAAAACTAAGAAGACTATAAGGTTCTAATTAGATCCTCGAAGAAATGGGGTGTTTGTTACTCGGATTCAGTGCTGATTGACGTAGATACATATCACAAATTTTGTGAGGGTGTTTCGTAGCGGGTTTAAATAGGGAATCCTGGGCGGCTAGGATACCCCTTTTTGTGGGTTATTGCTTTTTCAAGGCGTAGAAACGCGCAATTTCATTTCAACGTGTGTTAGGTGAAGATACAAGAGTGACCATAAATTTTACGAATGTATAATAAAAATGTTAAATAATATATAAGTTGAGATTGAATTTACAAGATACGAACTGTGGAGGACTTCGAGGGTCCAATGCTTTTGTTAGCCCGTTGCACTCCGATAACCGACCTGTGAATCGAATGTCGCGTTCTGTCGAGACCAGGGATTGAAAAACTCTGGAACTCCCGTTTTTTTTTAAATTCTGTCAGAACTTATATGTATGTTTCGTTTAAGAAAATATTTGTTCGTGTGTAACTTAGAATACACTTAGTGTATAGACTTAAAAACTTCTTTAAAAAGTGTTCTCATGGAACAGATATTTTAGAACCTATATAATAATATGTACAGTATTGTCTCCGTATGTACTCAGTTTGGTGTACACGATACGGGTTACTCGCTATCCCCACCACTTCTGGCTCACTCTTGTCTGGCGAAGGCGAGAGCGAGATGGAACGAGAGCGAGCGAGAACCACTAAAAGCGAGCGAGGACGGTACGAGACAGACGACGCGTTAATGTTTTGTCTCGCTCCGTCTTTCGGGCACCGTGACACACCGTCCTTTGCGTGCGCGACGGGCGTGCGCAATGGTCGCAAGCAGTTACGGTGAGCACGGGAACCGCTTCGCAAAATCTTGACGCAGGCCCGGCTCAAGTCTTTTTTGTGCCATAGGTGATCTTGTCAAATTACACCCTTTATTATAATACATTTATTAGAGTTTATTGATGACCTTACTCTGAATTTTCATTCGTAGTTTAAAACACATGCAGTACAATTTGTAATATTTGATTTTAAAGTTTATTTTCAACAATACAGGCAGCGAATACAGTCATAGATATATAATTTGATGTACTGTCATTAATGTTGTATTTGAAACAGTCCATCGAGGTATTGTATTTACAATAAAAGATGCAGTGATCGCAATGATCGCTGCCTGTAAGCTTGGCTGGTCCCTATAGGCAAAAGTAGACGGCTGCCTAGGGCGGAAAGTCGACAAGAAGTGCAAAATGGTATTTTCATTGCCTGTATGTTGAAAATAAACTTTAAAATGAAATATTACAAATTGTACTGCATCTGTTTTAAACTACGAATAAAAATTCAGAGTAAGGACATCAATAAACTCTAATAAATGTATTATAATAAAGGGTGTAATTTGACAAGATCGCCTAGGGCGCAAAACAGATTTGAGCCGGGCCTGCGTCAAGATTTTGCGAAGCGGTTCCCGTGGTCACCGTAACTGCTTGCGACCATTGCGCACGCCCGTCGCGTACGCAAGCGTTCCATCTCGCTCCCCCCTTCGGCCAGAAAGAAGCGAGAAAAGAACACACGGAATTAGGGTCGCTGTTCGCGATACGGGTTACTCGCCGGTCCCGACCAGCGAGTACATACGGAGACAATACTGTATATGTATTACGCAATTACGTTGAAATTGTAAGTTTGCACAAGCTGTTGAAACGCACATCCAGCTTCATTTCCCTAACACCCAGCATTCATTCAGACCTACACCGCGCAAAATTCAAATACAAAACTCTTTTTATTACAATCATTAAAAATAATCAAAATTATATCACGTTTGGTATCATTTTCATTGCGAAAACTACAGCAATCCATTGGTGGTACTTGTATGGAGATCTAATATTAATTATAGAAATTCCCATTTTCATTACTGAGTTGCCTATTGCTATCCTTGTCTTTATGACTCTAGGGTCTAGGACCCCAGATGCGCGTGGTTCAAGAGCTTCAGCATGAGAACCTTTCACGGTCATAAACAATGGTTGTCCCTTTCAAGCGGTTTGAAGATTCGATCAGTGCAAATGCCCAAATATCGTTGTCAACCAAATTTTAGTTTCACCGAACGGATACGAGTTCCACACTGACATCTGCTGACATCCGGACAAGTCTGCGCTGTTCCATTGTAAAGCACGCAAACGATATTTATTAACACTGATACTGACAGACCGGAACTGACGCGTATGGAGAGACAGTCGAATTTCACTGGTCGGATACGGAACTGAGAAGTGTGTGCTGCTCCATTCCAAAACAAACAGCTGATACCTTTTACGACCAAGGTGACGGCACTGAATTTTATGACTTTCGACCGTCGAAGGGGTTGGAGTGCTTAGTAAGAAGTGAGAAATCTTCGACTTCCGCATTTCTCATCAGATCTTTGCGAAAACAACGCCAATTGATTCCTTATGTTTCGCCGATGAAACTGGCACCATGAACGATGTAATTCGGAAAATAATGAAGGAAATTCCATGAAAAATTTATTTCCATAACCTCAAGCTAATTTCGTTAATAATAGTTCGATTTACATGAAATTTGGTATGATTTTCATCGGAAAAACATAAGGAATCCATCTGCATCAACCATTTATATATTCCCATATTTGATTTTCTCCCTTTAATTGCATTATCTCATTTTCTGTATTTTCTTGTAATTCCCTTCTCCTTTCTTCGCACGCTTTTTTATACTCCCTTCTGTTCTTCTGGGAGTCATCTTTGCCTCCTTTACCTCTTCTCCAATCCCTCAGTGCTTTCCTGGCTTCCCTTTTCTTTTTTGTACAATTCGAATTCCACCACTTAAAGCTGCCCAATTGCCATTTTTTAATTTTTACTTCTTCTTTTCGTACTGTCTTATTTATTTTTTCTACTATTTCTTCTACCATTTCGTTCACCTCCGTCCTATTAAAGTTTATTTTGTTTAATTCCATTTGAAACTCTCTCTTCCCTTCCTCTGTCCAGACTCTTCTCTCTCTCCACCTCTCCTCCTGATTTCCCTCTCGTTCTCTCCTTTTATTTCTCCTATATAGTTCCGCAATCAGAGGCATATGGTCTGACTCAACTCTTTCTTCCACTGTGAATTTCTTGATACCTTCTTTCGCCTCGATATTTGTTATTATATAACCAATTACCGTGCTGCCTCTCGGCCCCGTATATGTATATTCTCCTTTATCATCTCCCTCCATATTCCCGTTCAGAATATTCCATCCTTTTTCCTAAATCATCTCTAATAACAACTTTCCCTTTGTGTTTTTAAGTCTGTCTTTTGATCTCCTTACGCCATGCTTTTCGTCTATTCTAAAATCGCCCCCTTCCAGTCCATTTCTTGCATTGAAATCTCCTCCGATTATTAGTTTCTCCCCCTCCTTCGCCTCTATTATCTGGTCAGCTCTTCTTTCGTCTCCTACATATATCTGCTGTACACTGTTATTATTCTCCATTTTTCATTTTGTATCTTTATTCTTCTCTCTTGAGTATGTTCCATTCCCGCATTCGATTCCTCCTCTTCTATGCCCTTTCTTATACCTGTGATAATTCCGCCTATCGCTCTCCCTTTTTTTCTAAAAAGGTAAACCGCCTATCGCTCTCCCTCGGTCTGTATCTGCGGTAATGTTTATTAAGTGAAAAACGGTTCTTTGTTCTTTTGTGTAAAAATTTGAGATAGCTGAATCTTGTGGAAATAATTTATTTCTCGCATAAGGTTTGAATTTGTTTACTTACAACGTTATATTCAAGTAAACTAATTTGGGGTAATTATTTATTATTCTCGTTTCTGTAAGAGAAAGAAATGCCATTCCTTGCTTGTTTTCGGGGATTCCGGGTCGCTTCCCAGCAGCCGTCGTTCGTCGCTAAGCTTCTCTCGCCCGTGTTCGGATGGCGATACTACGGTGCGCTTGTCCCAAGGTGTCTGTCCTGAAACTATTCCGTGTTAAGATTATGAAAAGGGTAGGGATGGGGGCCCCTGCCACTGCCCCCTCCTGATGGACCACGCCGTGGGGCATCACTCCCATGCTTCGGTTGTTACGCTCTTGGCTTTGGTTCGGTCCTCGCAGTCTCTCCATGTTTAGTGGGCCACCGTCGGCGCGGCACAGTCTATAGGTCCTCCCTTTCCGGGGGAGATGAACTTTAGGCGATCTTCCATGGATTCACCGCCCCCAGGAATTTCACGATTCTGTCGACGCAGATCTTTCTCACATCCCTCGTGCTCACTATCTCCTCGTGCTAACCATCTTTTCCTCTTTGTCATATTCTTAGGACACTCGCACAGTACATGCGTAGTATCCTCCCTTGCCTCCTCGCGTAGCGAATACGTATCCGTTTCGCTTTTTCCTATTCTGAAGAAGTGGGCGTTCAGTGGCGCGTGTTCGCATAACACGCCCAACATGTTCCTTGCGTCTGCTCTTTCTATCTTGATTATATCTCTTGTCCTTTCCGCGTTCAATTCCATGCCCTGCATTTCTTTGACCACTTTGCAGCCGTTCGTCTGTTCCCATGTCTTCTGTCTCTCCTTGTCTCTCCATTTCCTCAGGACCGCTTTGAACGCGACGTTGGCTATCGAGGGGATGACCTCGTCGTCATTCCGGGATCTGCTCGCTCCTATATTCACCAATTGATCGGCTCTCTCGTTGCCCGCGATCCCTTCGTGTCCCGGTATCCAGCAAACCCGAACCGTCTCCACTCTTCTGCCTATATCGTTCAGCGCATGCCTGCACTCCAGTGCTGTCTGTGAAATTTACGCGTATCCTCCTCGGGCCTTGATAGCGGCTTGTCTGTCCGTGCAGATCGTTATCCTCTTATTCCGATTTCCCCTAGCGATCGCGTGCTTGCCGACATAGCTCGTCCCTCTGTTTGTCGTTGCTGCCGGTTGCCTACCCCCTCGCGCGATTCTCCAGTTCCTGTCCTCCTCCTCTGCCGCGTCCAGTTCCTCTTTTATGCGTCGGACGCATTCCATTATGGCCACTAACTCCGCTTGGAATACCGTGGCGTATTTTCCCAGGTTCCTATGTCCGCATCTTTCTCCACCGTTACCTTCACACCATCCGGCGCCTGCCAGTCCATCCTGCCTCTTGGATCCGTCCATGTACCAGACCGTGCTATGCCTGTTGTTGAGTTCCGCCTCGTTCTAGTCCTTTCTGGCCGAGATGTTTGTCTCGAAATATTTGTCGAACACGTGCTTCTTGACGATCAGATCGCTTGGTAGTTCCTTCATGCGGTTTAGCTCTGCTCCCCCTTCCTTCTCGAGGATCCAGCTATGGCTCGTGGGATTTCCTCCCTGCCAGTACTCCCAGCTCTGCAGCCTGAGCATCGTCCTCATTGCTAGCTCCCTGATCCTTATGTTCAGTGGCGGTATGTCTGCGATCACTTCCAACGCCCTGGTGGAAGCTGTTTTCATAGCCCCGTATATCCTTTTCAGCGCCACGTCCTGTACCCTATCCAATGCCTTGCGTATAGTTATCATGTTTGCGGTTGTCCACCATATCCCCGCCCTGAACGTCAGGCGAGGGATTATGATGGCTTCGTAGGTCCATTTGACAGTGATCGGTGTGAGCCCCCATGTTGGGCCCATCATTCTGCACATTGTGTTCGTGTTGCTTTTGGCCCAGCGGGTTTGTTGAAAGACATGCTCCCTCCAAGTCAGAGTGTCGTTGACTATCATGCCCGGGTACCTGACTTTCCTCAACAGCGCGAGTTTTTCCTTGATACTCGAGTCCATTATACAGTGGCCTCCTGTTTTTGTTGGCCATCCTGATCACTTCCATCTTCCCTGGGTTGACTGAAAGTCCCGTTCTCTTGCACTACGCCTCTAACGTGCGTAGCGCTCTCTGCACTCTATCTTTTGCATGTCTCATTTTCCTATTCGAGGCCATGAATACCACGTCGTCCGCATACGCGGAGGTGGTAACCCCGCTTTCCTCTAATTCGTATAGCAGGTCGTCCACAGCCAGGCTTCATAAGAATGGTGATAGAATGTGGACAACCCCTACTCGCTTTCCCCGAGGCCGTTGCTTCCCCTCTGTCGGTGCGTATAGTTCTCCGAGTCAGCATCCTGTCTATCCACCTGACAATCGTTTCACTGACGTCGAACCTCCTCAGGGTTCTGATGATAACCATCGTCGGTGTTCTGTTGAACGCCTCTTCTATATCGATAAAACAGGCTAGCGTTACCTCCTTCTCATTTTTCGCTATCTCGACCTGGCGCACGAAGTGGTGCACCGCCACGTCCACGGAGTGTCCAGCTCTGAAGGCGTGTTGGTAGCGGTGCAGCGGTCTCGCCGTCAGGTATTCGTCCTTGATGTACCTGTCTATCATGCGTTCCATCGTCTTCAATACGTTCGATAGCAGGCGCATGGGTCTGAAGGATTTCGGAGTCGTGTAGTCCTTTTTTCGCGGTTTCGGTAGGAAGACCACCTTTATTACTTCCCACGCTCTGGCAGAAGTTCCAGTTCGAAACTCGCCCTCATCATCTCGACTCCTACCTTTTTTATGTGCGGTATCGCCTCTTTCAGTGCTTTGGGGTAGATACCGTCTTCCCCTGGGGATTTGTAGGGTTCGAACGATCCCACTGCCCATTTGAATCTATTGTTGTCGATGACTTTCCGTGCCTCTTCTCTGGCCACATTGTTTTCGTTCCGTAATCCCCGACGAGTGGTGCCAATGCCAACGTTGCTACCTCCGCTGCGCGGTTGTCGTCCTCGGCCCCGTTGTCTTCCGTTGCTCTGCGTATACCCGGGAAGTGCTCCTTCAATAGCATTCCCAGCATCTCCTCGTCGTTTTCGGTATAACTACCGTCCTCTTTCCACAATTCTTTTCCAACAGTCTAGTCAGTCTTGCCACTTCCGGTATCCTTCTGACGTTGGCGCAGTAATTCCTCCAGCCGTTCCTCTTGGCCTTAAAAACTGCGCTGGTGTATCGCCTCTTGGCCCTGAGGCCTTGGGCGCGGACCGTCTCTTTCCTACTCAAGCCTTTCGCCCTTCTGGCCTTGTTCAGTGCGGTCTTCGCACGACTCTGGAGCCTCCTCCCATGCCTCCGTCATGCTTCTGACCATGTTGTCATTGGCTTCGTTTAATTCCTCCTGGTTTCTGTAGCCAAGAGCGGGGGGGGTTCTCCGCATTGGTTGCCAGTCTTTCCCTGTAGATTTTCCAGTCGGCTGCTCTGGGGTATCACCTTCAAGCTCGTTCGAATTGTCCGACGTCACCTATGTGCAACCATATATATCGGTGGTCCGAGGCGCTATCGTCCCCTAGGACCGCCCATCCCTTTATATCTACGGTTCTACGACCATGATTACGGTCCTGCCTTGCAAAAAATGGGGCTCTTAACTCTTAGTGACCGCCGCGTTTGTGCAGACCTATTATTTATTTTCAAAGCTTTCCACGGTCAGATTAATTGCCACGAGCTTGTTGCACGGATTTGTTTTAATGCTCCGCAACGCTCACTGCGTCCTAGACCCCTTTTTGCTGCGCGTGTCCCCGAATATCACTATTACTCTATGGACCCTATTAATCGCGCTATGAGTGAGTTGAACCAGCGCCCTGCCGATATTGATTTGTGTATGGACTCCCTAACGACGTTTAGGGCTCTATTTCTGAGGAGTCTGTCATCTCCTTAATCTGCTTGTTGTAGACTGTTATGTCTGTGTTCTTTATATCTTCTGTTTACTTTATCTATATTTTAATTTAATTTTATAATTTTATATTTTATACTTCTTGCACATTATGTCCAAATTTTGTATTCTAAAGGGTTCTCCCGTTTATATAATAATAATAATAAAAATCTCTCTCCATTCGCGGTGTGGCTACCGTGATGTCCAGAACCTCCTCTCTGTCTGCCGTGACGTAAGTGTATTCGTTGCCGGTGTTTAAGCATGTTAACCGCTTTCGGTGATATAGTTCGCCAGCTGCTCTCCTGTGCGGTTCGTATCGGTGCTTCCCCACATTTCGTGCCTGGCGTTGGCGTCCATGCCTATTACCTCGCCCACGTGCCTGTTTTCGCACCATTCCACGATATTTCTGCACGTTTCTCCCGGGAGATCTTTGATCGCGTCCCACGGGAGATAATTTGACGTTAGTAGGATGCCGCTTCTCCCCTCGTTCCAGACTGCTTTCCTTCTAATATTGATGGTGGCCACGTCCTTGTTGCTTAGCTGGGGCAGAAACGTCGCTGTGATGCCCTTTCTCTTTACTATCAGATCTCGCCGCGTATGTGATGCCCGCCTCCGATAGGACTCTCGGGGCTCCGTGCGCGACCCACTGCTCTTGCACCAGCGGGACGTACATGTTGCGGGAGGCCATCAGGCGCACCAGTGAATGGTGTAGATTGATCTGCACGACCTTCAGAGCCATGCTGTGAACATTCGGAGGTGGGTCAATGTCCTCTTCCCTTTCCTTCCCAGGGGATTGTGTTCCACTTCCTTCTTGCGTCCCTGTCTCGCACTGTTGTGTTTTGGCGTACAGTGTGGCTTGCGCCAGTTTCCCCAAAAAAGGTGCTCGGGGTTGGTTTGTCCACCGATCTCCCCCGATTCTTTTCCCTATATTCCCCTTGGATCACCCGCTCTCTCCCCGCCGTCCCCCACCCCTGTTCTACTTTTCCTCCTTTGAGACCTGGTTATGCGCCAGGAGGGAGCCCTGCCCCGCCCCCACTCGTGGATCCCTTCCAACCTGGCTCCCCTGGTACGTACTGCGCTTCAGATGGCCGGCCTCCTTGCGTAGAGGGCCTGTACCGTTGGATCCCCCAGCAAACGTAGGCCTAACACGGCCCTCAAAAAAAGATCATGAGGCACATTAGCCGCCCCAGTCTGCTAGAGTATCGCTTACATCTCTCGGTTTTCCTCACGTACCTACCCGAGGTCCTTCGGGCCAGTTAGGATTTTACTACCGGTTTTTTTTGTTCAAAACCGCAAACTTTCGAAGTTTCAGGTTATTTTTCGAGGTGATCCCATCTGATTTCGAAGTAAAAAGTGGTATCAATCGATTCGTTTTGACGAGATATTTCCAATGGTGTATAGCAATCGTTTCACGCTCGTAGGCCAGTAATCCCCTCTGGGACTTAACATTGTCCTTTAAGTGTTCACTCTTATCTCACTCTACTCTACTTGGTACCTAAGTAATCCAACACAAAAGAAACCATCGATTTTACGTGTCCAATAGTCCTGTACCCCCCTAATTCCGGAAGTGTGCACCGTCTCCGCACTTCGTGCACGCGTGTTTTAGATTAAGGAAACCAGGATACCGCATGCAAATTCCGGGAAACCAGCTAAATTTTTTTATTAAAGTTTTCACCTTTTCATTTTTGTTGACAGTTCTCGAAGATCGTCTTACAGGAAGAAATTTGAATTCTCCTAAAACGGTCATAATATGTTTCACTGCTTAGGAAATGCTTCAAATATAACTTCATCGTCAATGAACGAATATTGGCCACTTCACGCCGCGCGCTATATTGAAATCTAATTTTCTTGAAAACAAAACCTAGGATGTCTACATATTTTACCACGATTTTGTCCGCAATCTTGTATAATAAACGATTAGTATTGATCTGGTTCCTTCGGATTCTGGGAATACATCAGTCTTCTTGGCAATAGCAATTTTGTGATAGAGATCAAAGTCTCTATTCATGGTGAATCATTCGTCTCTCAGGCTTGCAGGGGCAGAGGTCGATACGCCAAGTATCAGTCATTTTCGTGCACACAGGATTGATTTTTAAAGTCATTTTCCTGTAAAGTGAAGCATCGTACGACAAAAAGTTATTCAATCATTTTGACTTGTTTTGAACAATTAAATTTTCCCGATCGCATTTATATAACGAAAAGATTTACGGCCCATTTTGTATGTATATCTAAACTTTACCGACATAAAGTTTAAGAAATGGAAGCATTTTAAATAAAAATTAAGTTACTCATGTATGAATGATGTGATAACATTTTTTATAAATCATAGATTTTTAGAAATTCCATCAGCCGAAGTGACTAGTTATTGGCATACTCAAAAAATGTTGATCTCCCAAATAAAAAGTACATGTCGTCGAGTAAACCAATATTTGCTTTTACAAAATCTTCACAAAACGAGCAAGTGTTCTGAACTTCTAGAAACTGAAACAAGTGAAGATTACAATTGGAAAGCAGAAACAACGAACGAGTGTACTAATACTACACAAAACAGAGATTCAGTACAAAATCTAATGCCAGGAATGTTTCGATGCCGTGTGGTTTGGGAATTTACTTTCCAGTTACATCCTCGATTAAAAACTGGTCCTGGAAGATCTGGACTCTCACGAGGTATAAAAGCTCTACACGGTGTACTAAACAGGTTTGCTGTAAGTAACCGAAGTAACATGTTCGTGTATCAAGAAAATAATAAAAATGTATTTTATCTAAGACTGCACGAACAAATAAGTGATGGAAAATCTTTACAAAATAAACTGTCAGAGAGCGATGAGAAACTTGTGTCGCGGAGCAATAGTGTAGTTTCATTGTCACAGGCAAAACTTAATGATACCATCACACCAAGTGATACGAGACCCAGGGTTCGTTCTTTTAGTGAAAAAGAATCGAATAGCTTAAGTAAAACTGAAGATTCAATTACTTTAATGGTACACGGAATTTCGGATGCAGGGCCAGAAGTTAAACGTGACTTGGTACAAGTTTTGCAAAATCGTTTGGATGACGCGGTACTTGAAGTACTATCTGTCATGTTAGCAAGAAATCCAATGTGTAAATTGACTCCGACTGATGTGCATTTTATCCAACCACCAAAGCCACCCGAATGCGTGATACAGTTGTGTATACAAAAACATTGTACATCGTACATAGGTGCCCTGGAATTTTACTTACGACAAAACATACTTCAATTTTTATACATACCAAAGTACACCGATACCAGAGTGGACTATCATTTCCAAGATTATTCACAACTTGAGGGATCTATAAAAAGAGTTTCCGAATCAGATATATTTCTATACAATCAAAGTCATTCTAGTGGAAGCAAAGGAATTGCTTGTATAGCTTTAGCAATTGTAAGTGAGGATGGGAAAACATTTAAGTCATTAAAAGGTAAATTACCAAAAGGTGATTTTCCTACAACCATAGAAGTCGAGGATTTTGAGAACATTGTTTCGACATCAGTTTTTGAGAAAAGCTCGAATGAAGCATCACCTCTAATCGAATTTAGAATATGGAAACAAGGAAGAGTTAATCTCGAATCTTTATTACAAAAACTCTGTTCCGCGGTTAAACATGCTATTTGGGATTTAGTTACTGAATATAAGTTATTATCAACTCCGTTGACGGAACCGCTTGTAAGAGATACTCGGGAGGTATTTACTGAAACCAAGGAAATTCAGACACCTATGTTAATTGGAGATACGCAGAAAACCATGCCAGGCATAGTAATTGATCAATTTGAAGCAGGTGAAGATGGAAAGTTGCACAGTACCTATTGTGTAAAATTGTCTCAGTGGTTTCGTTTTGCTTTAGAAATTGGTGTTCCATCTGTAAAAAAACACAAAGTAAATATTAATCATAGACATGGCATGTCTACTATTATTAGGGAACTAGAAATGCTTATTCAATGCCAAGCACCAGATACTTCTAGTAGAGCATTTGTTTTAAAAGATAAGCAACCCTTCATTGAGAAATTTGTTTCTAACGAAGAATCAACACACAGCAAGATATATGATTGTTCTTCAGTACTAAATGAAGAAAATTCAAATTTTCCACTTTACGTACCATGTGATTTTAGTAAGGACGAACGGGAGACCTATACCAAGTGTATTTTAATTGCCAGAAACTTCTACCAGTGGAAAACTTCCTTTAGTGGAAAAATGCAACCAGAATTACTCATCTTACAAGGTAATATATAATTTTTTACAACCTAACCGAATATAATAAATTTGTTAAAATATAAAAATACAATACAAAATATATGGCAGAGAGCCATCATTCTAACCAAACAATACATAGAGTGTTCGAATTCTGCTGGGAGAAAATAAAAGGGGTCCCTGATAGCCAGATCTGGGGAGCAGAATCTGACGTCAGAACCGTAGTCGTCTGTGTCCGCATTTGGCTACGTTCTGAGATGCAGAGCCTGATGTCAGAGCCTGATGTCAGATCGACAGCAGATCGACAGCAGATTCTGCCGTCTGCTAGGCACAGCCAACAGCGCCATCTGAGAGCCAGAATTTTCAAATAATTCCCTACCCGTGACGTCACATGCCCGTCCCTACCCTTACATAACCATCAAGCAGATTCTACATTATATTAAATAATTAATTCTACTTATCTAAAAAAGTATTTATTTTTTAATAATATAGAGGATCGGTGATTATACTTGTTCCAAAATAAGTTGTGCATATAAATACGAAGAGGGACACATTTAAATTTAAATTTACAAATCCACGTCCCGTAACCACTGGTACCTAGTAGGAGCGATATCAGAAAATTTCATTCAATATTTTGGACTTCTTTTTTGTGGAAAAGCATCATATTTCCTGTTGTGTTAGCACTGAAAACAAACATAATATTAGTATAAAATTAAACGTAACGTATGAATAAACAGGATACATGCGATACTTACATCAGCTCCATCTCCACACAGTACACACCCTAGGCGATCATGCATGCTCCTGCGAACATTAACATTTATAAGAAAATATGTGTTAAATTATTATCTACTAAACAAGACGCTAAACATTCGCACTTCGCGCATAACCATACTTTTCTGTCTTGCAGATGATGTGAATGTCGATTTCCGCGACGTAGATAATTGGAAATTATTCAATTTCATAATTACCTTTGCCTTCTGGATACGTCGCGATGATTTGTCTGGATACTGATGGATGAAATTACTTGGAATATTCTTCGATTTGGCCGGCACTGATTGCCACTGCCAGTGACTGTCATCTCAGACCTCGAAACCGAATGTAAATTGGACATAGAGTCTTGACCAATCACGAGTTTCGGCACTATGGCGCAGCCAATCCGAGTGTCGATTTGGAGAGCGTTGGTCATGACTCTACGTCCAGTTTGCGTTCGTTTTCGTGGTGGCAGTCACTGGCAGTGGCAGTCAGTGCTGGAAAAATCGAAGAATATTCCAAGTAATTTCATCCATCAATATCCAGACAAATCATCGCGACGTATCCAGAAGGCAAAGGTAATTATGAAATTGAATAATTTCCAATTATCTACGTCGCGGAAATCGACATTCACATCATCTGCAAGACAGAAAAGTATGGTTATGCGCGAAGTGCGAATGTTTAGCGTCTTGTTTAGTAGATAATAATTTAACACATATTTTCTTATAAATGTTAATGTTCGCAGGAGCATGCATGATCGCCTAGGGTGTGTACTGTGTGGAGATGGAGCTGATGTAAGTATCGCATGTATCCTGTTTATTCATACGTTACGTTTAATTTTATACTAATATTATGTTTGTTTTCAGTGCTAACACAACAGGAAATATGATGCTTTTCCACAAAAAAGAACTCCAAAATATTGAATGAAATTTTCTGATATCGCCCCTACTAGGTACCAGTGGTTACGGGACGTGGATTTGTAAATTTAAATTTAAATGTGCCCCTCGCCGAATTTATATGCACAACTTATTTTGTAACAATTGTAAATACCGATCCTCTATATTATTTAAAAATAAATACTTTTTTAGATAAGTAGAATTAATTATTTAATATAATGTAGAATCTGCTTGATGGTTATGTAAGGGTAGGGACGGGCATTATTTAATTGTTTGGAAATTCTGGCCCTCAGATGGCGCTGTTGGCTGTGCCTAGCAGACGGCAGAATTTGCTGTCGATCTGCTGCCGATCTGACATCAGGCTCTGACATCAGGCTCTGCACCTCAGAACGTAGCCAAATGCGGACACAGACGACTACGGTTCTGACGTCCAGACTCTGCGCTCTCGTGCCAGAGCCTGCTATCAATCTGATGTCAGATTGGTGACAGATGGTTATCTGGGGTAATTCTAGACACCAAATTAAGTTGGAAATAAAGAATAACGATATTACGGTTGGACATTTGTTTGTTAGTTATACATACACGTTTAAAGATATGCTTAAAAGCAGGCAACCCGAGTGCAGCGGTGCATGTGGGACAAGTCAGGGGAGGGGTCATAGCCACTGTCGCACGGAGTCACTTATCTCAGAGAAGCTGCGACGACATTTACAACAAGCGGCATGCCCACACGATTCTGCGACACTTAATTCAACATTTGTAGGGTATCGTTGAATTAGACCAGACCTGCCTACACGCTAAAAACCACTGTTTCCACTGAATCCACTGTAGTACATTATGGTACCGGGACACACACGCGTAGAAGTCACACAAAACACAGAATCACACAAAAGGATGTCAAATCTCCTGCTTTAAGGGGGTAGACACGGGTAATGCAGCGCGCTGTAATACCCACATAATGTGCCCGAAACATGGGTTTGGGGGGATAAGTTTTTCGTCCTTATATGAGCAAATTTTGGGCTGGATGAGGTCTCAATCGAAAGAGGAAGGTTCGATGCAGCGCGCTCTGGTCATGGTTCGTCGAGATTGTGTTGATATCTAATAATACGAGTGTTCAAAGTAGAGCAAAAGTCGACAAAATACACCCGCATGAATGCAAGTATTTTTAGGTCACTAAAAGAGTTTTGTGACTCAAACGATGACCAGAGCGCCCTGCACTGAACCTTCCTCTTTCGAATGAGACCTCACCCAGCCTAAAATCTGTTCATATAAGGACGAAAAACGTATCCCCGTGATTGCATTCCCAAATACGAGTTCCGCCATATTGGCGATAATACAGAGCAAGTTACGTGACAAATTTAGTTGAGCTAGTGGACACGAGATGGTGCCTACTCGGGAGTACTGCCAACGTGGAATCACAGCAAAACTGAAGCGTTAGATGGATACACAAGTCACAGTAAAAGCGTGATGCAGTCAATGCATGCATTTTCGGACGACATTAGGTTAGGTTATATGCATTTTAGTTACAGCAATTATTTGCAATTATTGCTTTTATTATTATTATTCTGACTATTGTATATAACATATAACAAGGAAAAGTCTCCAAATCGGTCAACAGTTGACTCCTTGATTTTTTTTGTAATTCTTTACGCTCCTATGCAGAGATGGGCATTATTTAATTAAAAGAATATACTTCCGAATGGCCCCAGTGGCCGACAGACACGAGGTTTGGGGGGAGGGTGTGTGTACCCTAAATCTAAAATTCTATTTAGCTTCGGGTATTTATTAGTTTCCTTTGTTTATTCGAAGGCCTTTCATCTTTGGCTTCGAATAATTTTTCATCTTTCATTATATCTTTATCCTAAGGTCGTATTCAAATATATTGGCCGGTCGATTCGTTTTCGTGAACAGCGATCGAGGAGAAATCAGCCATCACCATCTAACGATCGTGGATTTGTCAGTTGGAGTTCCCTAGCCACCGAAGGGTATGGTGGGGTAACGGGAATGCTGCTCGGCCCTGTCTGAACGTAGCCGTGTGGCTGTTATTTATTCTTATTGTCAGCGAAGTACATATGTAGTTGTGTGCGTCACGAAGTTATACGTAGACCAATACGAGATGAAGCTATCGAGAAAGAATCAATGTTCTGACCAATAAAGCTCCCTGTTTTTTTTCGGAGCTAAGGCCTCAGGTACACCTATTCTGATGCGTGTATTTCTATGCTGCAGCTCGGTTTGGCCTATACATGACAGAAGCTTGGCGCTATCCCCACCACTTCTGGCTCACTCGTGTTCTTGCGATGACGAGAGAATACGCGTTACGAATAGGAGTGTGCGGATCGTCCCGCGGCTCGGATTCTGGGCCCTCGGGACGGGTCGGAAAATTTCGGGCGGGATCGGGCGGGGTCCCGATACTTTCGTATTGCTCGAGATCCAGACGGTTTCGGGATCCCGAGACTCGATTCGGGCTACAAGCGTGACCGCCATGAGCGGGCAATTTGATTTCAAGTCGGCTTGGCAAAACTCGGACGCGATCGGCTCGAAAGCCAGCTATTACGAGGGGACCGAGACGGAAAGAATTATGTATATCATTTATATCGATAACAGAGTGATGAGTTTTTATTTTCTGTCTCCTGTTGAATCATAATTTGTATCTTATTATTTATTTACATATATATGTATTTTCATTGCTACCAAATAGTCTGTGAATACTGAATACGTCCATATACGTACTTAAATAAATACCATGTTCAGAACTTGGGAAGAAGACTATTTTTATATCGACAATATTTTAAAATTTGAATAAAATATACTTCATACTTAGTACTTTATGTAAAGGGAATATATAGGGTATTATCTTTTTCCGAATAGGTTCAGATTTAAAATAGAAAACGTACGAACTATAAGCATACAAAAAGGAATATTTCCTAGATGTTTCATAATAACAACAATATGCAGGAGGCGAATATTTTATTATTTCAAATTAACGTGTAAGAAACATAATTTTTCTATGTTCTCAGGTAATAATTTTAATCTGTTTATTTTTCATCGTATCAATATGAAAGTGCCACAAATGGATTCCTGGCATTCTCCCTATTAAATTGACCGAAAATAATTTAAATCGGACTATTTTTAAGAAAACGGGCTTTCAATTCTGCAAACAATTTTTCACGTAATTTCCTTAATTTTGGTCCGAATTATATCATTTTTGGGGCCAATTTGATCGAGAAAACATGAGGAATCGACTGACGTCACTTTCGCAAAGATCTGATTAGAAATGCAGAACTGCAGATTTGTTACTGCTTAGCGCGCAACATTGTATGGCCCCGCTGGTTTCGAGCGTCGATTTCATGCCAGCGTGCAGGACAAGAGGGGAGTTTTCATGGCGAAGGAAAGTCAGCCTTATATAGAACTCAAATCGAGAAAGACTTTACTGACAAACTTTATATTCATGTCAAACCAATACTTTAATTGTAAAATTTAGACGACAAACTATTGTTGAATATCGCCAGTTCTTTGATATGCATCACTTGGTTGGGAATTCCTGGTCCCACCTTATCATGCATTTACCTATTGAAATGTTGCTTCAAGTCATCGGGAAATTGAATTGCTTTTTCTTGTACATACATATATCTGTTCGCGAGTAGGTGTTACGAATGACGCGACTTTGAGTGCGAGTGAAATAGCGCACCAGCGAGAGACCCTCGATCGACGGCGACTTGAGTCATCCAGTACTGAATATGAAATTGTTCATATTTCTCTTTACACCTTGATAAGAGTGTTACCACCGATGGATTGGTGAGTTTATGTCCACGAACATGAGTCGAGACGCAAAGCAATTCGGTCTATTTTTTTTATGAATACATGATTAGGACACACACACACTACGTTCACTAAAAATAGGCCGAATTGCTCCATGTTTGGCATCATTTTCATCAGTAATGCAGTGCTCTGGTGAAGAACATCGTATTACGGAGTTAATATTGTAGGCCCTAGAATCTACGATATTGTCAATGTGCAGTTGAAACGCACGCCACTTCACACTATCGTTTCTTAGCATTCATACGGCGTGATTTTCTAGCTAGAGTCGTCAAACGCGATACTCACCAACAATCATGTATCTCGCTGAATTTCGTGGGCTTCGACGCTCGAAACCAGCGGGACTATACAATGTTGCACGCTAAGCAGTGACGAATCTGAAGTTCTGCAATTTCTAATCAGATCTTTGCAAAAGTGACGTCAATCGATTCCTTACAATTTTAAATATAATGTTTGTTCATAACTGCTTTCTGCATAGGACGTGTAATAAGTGTATTTCATGTTCTGTTTCGGTGGTTTGCTAGTAAAAAAATCACTAATCTAACAAACTTCATTTTCTGGGGACATACCCTCATCTATTTTCCCTTTTCACTTATAATTCCTTACTGCTAACGTAGAATATTATAGTATAAGCACATTTCAAGTAATTAAAATGTACAATGAATTTTCTACATTTGTAGTACCAGTCGACTTTCCGTTTAAATTTTTATAAGTACAACGCAACAGCTGAGTATTTCTTTCCTTATGTAGAATAGAATACGGAAATAGTAAACAGCTCCCTCTCGCGTTTACCAGGCAATCGTCGATCTATCGGTTGTAGACGATCTTTTTATTTTCGCAATCACTTCAACTACAATGCTTCGGTTGACTCAAGATGGACGCGCGCCCCGGCTTTTCCAAAGATCGTGCTTCTCTCTGACACGCCACCGCTGCCCGACGCCACGCGAGGCCCGCTCCCCTCTCTCGTTCCGCAACCGTCGACTGTCTTTCGCATTCCCCAGCTTCGGATACATCGACGGCGTTGCATCGATGTATACTTTCCACACGGTATTACCATTTCTGTACAGAAAAAACCTGCTGTAATACCGACCTGCCGGATCGGCCAGGTCACGTGACGTGTCTACCCCCTTAAACGTGAAAAATAAATTAAAAAAGAACACATTTACCTATACTAAACACGAAAAAAATCAGATACACGCATTTAGACAATTGAAAGTGACAACTCTTATTATAATTGTCTACGTTGCGATGTGTTGATGCTCGTTATAACAAATTAATATGTTGGACATGAGGGTCGCCAAAACGAAACCAATTGAATGTGTTTATTTGTTTGTGTTGCGGCCGCATCAAGCGCGCCGCGTCGCGCGTTCAAACGTATGCCTGCTGACTCTTCGCAACAGCTGATGAGTCAGCTGAGGCCCGTTGATATTGCGTGTTGACGTCAACGATCTTTTCGGAGCGCTCGCCCGGCGACCGTTAGTTCGAAAAAATCACCGCTGTAACACGCACGTAAAACGATCTTCTGCTCGCGTCCATTACGCCATTGTTACAAGGCACATTGTTACAAAGCACAATTCTTCACACGAACCGCTTTCGCCAAACGCCCACGCGTTCCTGTATCACAGTCATTGTGCCTTCGTGTGGTATATCAGTGTTTGTGACGTCCGTGGTCCGTGTTCGGCCACGAAAGAATAAACTGTGCCAGTCCCAAAAGGGTCGTTGCTGTTGGGTTTCTGTCCTTCCCACCAAGCCATCCCAGCGTCGGCATTTTAATCGCTCCTGGCGGAATCAGTATGCTTGCTTGGGTGATGTACTGCGTTCGAAGAATTTGGTGAAACTATCGTCGGTCAAACCAAAGAACCTCTAAACCTTCTCCTAAATTGATGCAGAGTAAGTTGCAATACACAGACAAGACAGCAACGCCGAACCTTCTGGCATATCAGGGGTTAAAAGCTGATCGTAGCACGCGATCGCTCCAAAAACGCGCATTTCGTTTTGGTGGTTCTCAAAGTCAACCCAGCTCCACTGATATTAAATTATTTGCACGAGCATCAACACTTCCTGAAGTAGACAATCATCCAGTCAATCCGCAAATATACGTCCGAATACTTAGTTTCAGTTTATATTAGGAGTTATTAGTTTCAATTGTGTGACTGCATATGAACCTGTCTTTTTCATGGCGAGTTTTAGCGTGGTTAAATTTGATGTATTTTTTTAATTCTTTTGTATCTTTCAGTACGGGTAAATTTACATTGTCTTTTAAAAAAATTTACCCGTTTTAGTACCTACAGGAGATTTGTTTTTTTTTTTTGTAATGTGATTCTGTGTGTTGTATGATTTCTGCGCCTGTGTATTTCGCTAACACAGTGGATTACAGTGGATATATTGGAAACAATGGGTTCTAGCGAGTAGGCAGGTCTGGTGTAATTCTACGATACCCTTTAATTTTTTATTAATTGTCGCATAATCGCGTCGCCATGGCCGTGACCCTGTGTGATAGTGGCTATGATCAGGAATGCCAGGAACAGGGCTAGTCTGGAATTTCCCTGTCGTAGTGGAAGAGGAAAAGGCCACGCTTCAGCGTGATGATGCCGTGACGTCAATCCGATTGACACCAAGGTAGGTGTTCCCCCTCCACTACGCGTATGTTCCTCTTTCACTGTGACAAGGAAATTCTTGGCACCTCTAAGGCTCGTTACGCACTTGCGACCAGTCGCCGGCAACTTGATCGCCGAAAGACCAAAATTCGGGCAACCAAACGGAGCGACCAGACCGAGCAACTTGATACCTATCAGTTTCGTAGAGAGCGCCAAACAGAATGTACGCCGATGAGATTGTTCTAATTGTGAAGTGCATTGAAAAATAAATAAATAAAGAAGAGGAAACATTCAGTGCATTCTTTATTGTAAGATCGCCGTAAGAAAGGAATGTTTACTGGCTTTCTCATTCCCAAATAAATGCACCATTTCTTCTTATTGTTTTTTGAATGTCGCGATTGGAGTATTTATTATATAATAAGTCCCAAATTGCTTTTCGAGATTCAATTTGCAAAATAAATTTCTGCGTATCGAAACTCATTTCGTTGCTTGCAGGTGTCTGGTCGCCAACAAAGTCGCTCGTGGTGTGAACACGTGTATTGGAAACAGGGCACCTCGTTGGTCGTCGCGACCACTTGGTCTCCCGTGCATCGCTCACGTTTTCGTGGTTGCCGACGACTGGCTGGTCGCGACGAACAACAAAGGTTTCTGGTCACTTATCGATCAAGTTGCCGGCGACTGGTCGACAAGAGACCAGGAACCTTTGTGGTTTGCCACGACCAAGTGCGTACGAAGTCATATAGTCGGGGCTTAAAGTTACATACGGGGTGTTATGAAATAGAAGGAAACGGCTACATATTTAGGATGTTTATCAACTAGTGTCAGAATCTTTAAAGGGTAGTTTTAAGTAGTATGTCTAGGAGAGTTCTAACCCAGGTCCTCTGAGGAAAGCGCGGGGGCGGGGAGAAGTGATGGCTCGCGGGGGAGCGCGGTGGAGGGAACTCTGGGCGCGGGGGGAGCGTGGAGTGGCAGGTTGGTTGCGCGCGCACGAGCCGCGGTGAGGGGTAAGCCGTAATCGTGGAGGGGATCAGTCCTGGCGGAGCCGCCGCGGGGACCTCTCCAGACTTGGCCCATCCCCGAAAACTTTTTCAGAGGGAGAGGATGACCCTCCGAAAAAAGTTCTGGGGGGCGGGTCTTGTCTGAAAATTTTTTTTCAGACTCCATCCACCCGTAGAAATTTTATCCTGAAATATTTTTCCAAACCAATAAGTAGCAGAATTTTATTCCCCACAAATGCAAAGAAATGATAATTTTGAATCAACGATCTAGCGAACCATTATGTAGCAAACATACATATTTTTTTTCCAAACCAATATGTAGCAAGCATTCTAAAGCTACCAAGTTTTTTAAAGCGTTCCGATTTAACGTCGCAGCGAATCGCGCGATCTCTCGTAATTTTAATCCTCGGGACACCTGCATGCGATGATGTAATTCAGCGGTGTGAAGAATGCACGAACGAAATATAATACTTTAAAAACGTCAAATCTTAAAATTATGTGGTGAGGAGAGAAGAAGACGGGTAAATAAAATAGAGAAATAATATATGTTTAAATAAATTTATTTAAAAGCAAAATAATATAAAATACAATATAAATATAATTTAACTTTTTTTTCCTACGAGCATCAGCTACAATATCATTGATAACGCATGCTAACAGTTCACAATCTACAAGATAATCCTGGTCGTAATATTTGCTATCACGTATGATTTTAGCAGCACGACGCGTATCTAATGTTTCGCAGGCAACATTGCTCTGTTGCAACACGTTAACAAAAGTTTCAAATTTTGTCCTCCCATCTTCTGCAGTTTGATACAGCCGCGGATACACATGGCTTACACATGGCTCAAGATTAAATAAAAATGATACCGTATTCATTTTGAAATACTGCACATCATCACATTGTGTCATCTTTACAATCGATGAATCAAAGATCCGACAAAATTCCACCATTAATTCATCAATCCGCATCGATTCTGATTCAGGCAATTGTGCACGTTCCTCGATGGTTCTACGGCTGTCGAATAGCACATTCCATGTATGCCATGGTAATATGAGATGATTCCCATGATTGTCGCCGAGAACAACTTCTACATTGGCCATAGGTCGTACGTTGATTCCAATTTCCAAATATTTGCTGCCCATGGATGTTAATACGTATCTTCTGACCATGATACGCGATGCTCGGCGCGGACTAAGAGAATAATCAAAGCTATGATATTGTCCGCTCGTAGCAGGAATAAACATAAAAAAAATTTCGAGATGTGAAAATTAAGCCTTACTCAGGTCGGGTTCAGATATATTGGCCGGTGAGTTCGCTTTTGCGAGCAGCGCGCGAGGAGAAATTAGCCACCACCACCTGCCGACCGTGGATTGGTAGTTGAAGTTGCCTGGCCCCCGAAGGGTATGGTGGAGTAACGGGAACACTGCTCGACTCCGCCTGAACGAAGCCGTGTGGCTGTTGTTTATTCTAACCCACCGCGCGAACGACCAAGCGTAGCCCGAGAGGGAGAGTGAGAACGTAGAGAAAAGGAGCACCGAGGAAGGCAAACGGTGTGGTGGGAGAATACCCCTCACGAAACTCACCGGCCAATATATCTGAACCCGACCTTAGTCATTATATATATTCTCCCCGCATAGAGCTACACCATTATCTCGCATGATCGGAACGTAATAATTCATGCATCCAACGTTTCCTTCAGCACTGGTACTGCACATTTTTTCAGAGCACCATCTGTTCCGTCAAAAGTCACTGAGGCTAATGAGCGATTGATGGAATAGCATTCGGAGTCTGGCTTAAATATAGGTGCAATTGCTTCCCCCACCACCACATTTTATTCTAAAGCACTCTGATTTAACGTCGCAGCGTATCGCGCGATCGCATGTAATTTGAGTCCCTCAGGACACCTGCATGCGATGATGTCATTTGGCGGCGCGAAGAATGCACTAACGATATATAATACTTTGGAAACATCGAATCTTAGAATTATGCGGTGTGAGCCGAAACTGTGGCGGATGTTCTTGCGCGCTAATTCGTCATATGCATGAATCATAGAAAGAATAATGCTGTATCGACAGAAACTGTATAGAACAATGTTGGGACGGATCGTCGTTTTTGCATGCACTGCATCCGAGGGAGGGGGTATACCAAAAGAGTTAGACAGAGATCGCAAATCGTAGTACCAGTCGTAAAAGCGCATTTGGCGCGGTTGTTGGCAGACGCCGCGCCCCTGGCGGTGCCCCACCAGGAGCCGGGAATGCGGCGGAATTTGGGCCCGGCGACTGGCCCCATGATGGCGGCTCGGATACGACAGCCATGGGTGCCGTACCGGCGAATGGGACCCCTGCGGCTGCGGCGGCCGCGGTCTCCATCGCCACCGTCGCCGTCATGGATCGACGTGCGTAGGCCGCAGCCGTCGTCGCCGCGCAAGTGGTTGATGAGCCGGAGTCGCCGTCGCCGCCCCTCGAGCCACTGAGGGGTTGTTGCCACAATCGCCGCCGTCGCCGCCCCTCGAGCCACTTGGGGGGTTGTTGCCACCATCGCCGCCATCGCCGCCCCTCGAGTCGCTCGGGGGGTTGTTGCCACCATTGCCGCCGTCGCCATCCCCGGAGTAGCCCGAGGGGTAGCTTACGTCACCGCCGTCGTTGCCGTCGCCCTCACCGCCGCCGCCGGAGTGATTTTTATTTTTTCTATCTTCTATTTTCATTTTTATTTTTTTTATATTTTTATATATATTTTTTTTCTTCTTTATTTCTTTTTTAATTTTTCTTATATATTTATATTCTTTTTTATATTCTTTTTTATATTCCATTTTATATTCCATTTTATATTCCATTTTATTTTCGTTTGTATATTCTTTCATATTTATATTCATTTTATATTTTATTTTATTTTATTATTATTATTATTATTATTAATCATTTTCATCCTTATTTTTTTGTAATAATATATTTAATTTCTTAAACATATATTATTTCTCCATTTTATTTACCCATCTTCCTCCTTCTTTCCTCGCCACATAATTTTAAGATTCGATGTTTCCAAAGTATCATATTTCGTTCGCGCGCCGTGAAAATTACATCATCGTATGCAGTTGTCCAGAGGATTAAAATTACGCGTGATCGCGCGACACGGTGCGACGTTAAATCGGAACGCTTTAAAAAACTTGCTGGCTTTGGAATGCTTGCTACACATTTGTTTTTTTTTTTAAAAATGTATGTTTGCTACATAATGGTTCGCTAGATCGTTGATTCAAAATTATAATTTCTCTGCATTTGGGGGGAACAAAATTCTGCTACATATTGGTTTGGAAAAATATTTGGGGAAAAAATTTCTGTGGGTGGATCGAGTCTGAAAAAAAATGTTCAGACAAGACCCGCACCCAGAATTTTTTTCGGGGGGTCATTCTCTCCCTCTGAAAAAGTTTTCGGGGGTGGGCCAGGTCTGGAGAGGTCCCCGCAGCGGCTCCGCCTGGACTGATCCCCTCCACAATTACGGTTTCCCCCGCTCCGCGGCTCGTGTGCGCGCAACCACCCTGCCACTCCCCGCGTGCCCTCACTTCCCCCGCTCCGCGCCCCCTCAGAGGACCTGGGTTAGAACTCTCCTAGACATACTACTATTTTACATGAGAAACTAAGTCGGCAATATTCAATAAAATGTTTTGATATCACGCCTCGTTTTCGAAAAATTGACTGAATTTTAGCCAAGTACGCATACATCGAAATATAGATTTAGGCGCCCGAGGGGCACGCTTAGGTAATGGAAATACATACGTCACGCTTTCCGAAGGCGGTTCCCCTCACCCCAGTGTGCCCCTCTGTTGGTTTAGGGTGAAGTAATTTATTGAAGTTTGCGAAATAACTGTTTTACTTTATTGTCGCTATACAGTACAATACAATTTTCTTCCGTGCGGTTATACATACATATTAATCACGAGGGATGACGTCATTGTCACCAAGTGTTCTCCTTGCCGTTCTCCTTGCTCTTTTGGCTTTTCTTTAATCTATTTCGATCGGTTTTATCATTTTCAACTTAAGATAACGACGCTTGCAGCAAGCGGCTTGCTGTAATATCTAGTCGAATGGAAATTACTATATACATTAAGCTACCGATTAAACTTTGGCTTTCCATTCTGCATATCCTTGTATCCTACGTCCAAGGGTATATTTGATGCTTTGGCATTCATCAATTTATAAGCCTACAAAATTCCATTAATGTGCTTCCTTTGGTGGATATTAGTATATTGCGTTACAAGGGAGAGAAGTAAGCGATTCCGACGAGTGTGAAGTTGAAGCTCGCTTCGCTCGGGCAGCAATTCACGCGAGGCGAAATCGCTTCTCTCCCGTGTCACGCACTATATTTTTTTCAACACCTGCATGAAAATGTGTGCTTTTTGATAGCCTGCTGAGCGAATCGCAAAAATATGCATGTTCGATTGCTTTTTTATTCTGACGAAATTAATAAATACGTGTATTTATATTCCAACAAATCGATAACGATTAGTCGAACAACTGCATCTTCATACCACAGGGTAACGCCAAACTCCAGTTTCCTTGGGAGGAAAGTAAAAAATTATACGAATACGCATGCGCGTAAAGTCTTTTTCCCTTGGGAGAAAAGTAGAAAACGCGAATAGGTCTGAAATTGGTCATTTTGCTCCCGCTCAGCAGGCGTAAAAAAGCCCACATTTTCACGCAGGTGTTGAAAAAAATCATTTCCGTCCTTGCCTCTTTCCACGTGTGTTATCTAGAAGCATTCTGAGAGCCTTTGTTCTAATTTGGTAATTTCTTTAGGATCTTTTGATGCAATTAAAATATCGTCGACTTATATTAATATGTAATTCTTTGAACCATTAGTATGTTGTTTTGTATATAGACATGGGTCGGCCTTACCTTGTCTCTATCCCAGGTTTTCAATTTTTTTCGTGATGTGTTTATTACAGTTGTTGGCTGACTGCTTTAGTCCGTATATGCTCTTAGTATCACTACCAATTTTTTATTTTTTCCGACCTCGTACCCTGGTAGCTGTCCCATATAGTTTTCTTCACTTATTGTTAGCTCTCAGTTTAGGAAGGCATTCTTCACATCGTAGTGCCCTACTGTCACGGGAATATTACTCGAAATATTCAAAAATAACACAGACTCCATAAGTCGCTCGTGCCCCGCTGGACAGCTCGGAAATACACGAGGAATTATAATTAGATACTAACTCTCGTAGGGCATGTATCGTAAGAATAAGGGATCGGGAAGAATAAATGTGACTCGGTATGGTGGTGATGAACGAATGAATCTTTTATTGTCTGCACAGCCGGACTGGCGCAAGAAATGCAAGATGCGTTTCCTTAGAATTTCAGCTTAGGATGAACGGAAGGATGCATAGGGATAAAATACAGATAAATGCCCGGGCTTCGTGAAAGGGAGATAAGCAGAC
Source organism: Andrena trimmerana (assembly GCA_951215215.1). Lineage (NCBI taxonomy): Eukaryota > Metazoa > Arthropoda > Insecta > Hymenoptera > Andrenidae > Andrena > Andrena trimmerana. Next base: position 74,416,527 of record OX578060.1, read on the forward strand.
CGATCGGCAGGGCTGCGTGATATTACTGTAAACTTATTTCTTGTTTTGAAACAAATTATGTTTCCACTTTCGTCTCGCTTTAGCTCGAAGACCCATTTACATCGAATTTCCTTTTGTCCTTCTGTAAGTTATGTTAGCTCCATGTCCTATTTGCAAGTAATGAAAGGTATTCCTCGTCGTTCGCCTGTTTCCATTCGCGTTTATTGGGAACTGACAGCGCCTCGTCGATTGTATTCGGTTCATTTATGTTGTTGATTACAATTCCTGCATGTTGTCTCAATTTGCATAGAGATACTCCTTTATTTCTATGTGCTGATCTTCTGGGTGCTTCAATTCTTGTGTCTTCGGTTACTCGTGTATCCTTTTCTACCGTTTTTCTTAGTTCTATTTCTGCTTCTGAACCTGAGTCGTTTTTGCTTGATAATTCTTACTGCTCCTCCTGTCTTTCAACATTATCCATGAATGTTACATCTCTGCTAATCGTAATTGTATTAGTTTCTTTCTGTAATAAGCGAAATGTTTTATATCCCCCGCTGTTCGAAATGATAATAACGTTCAGTTTTGAACTATAGAATGTATACGTACGATTGCCGGCACACGACCTATCTTTCGTCCTCGTCCTATCTCCGTCTCTTGCTCTCTCAGTCCCTCCGTCTCTCCATGTGTCGATCTATGTACCTTGAATCCCCGCTCCTCTGATTTCCGTTATGTTTCTATCCTACCTCTATTCCGCTCTCTCTTCTTTCTTGGCCTCATCACCTGTCTATTGGCTTGTCTCTAGTCAGTCCGTAATTCGCAACCGGCAATCTCGAAAGGAATAAACGAAATCACGGATCTTCACACTCGAATCAATCTCAGTTTATTTCACCACTCTAGTACATTCACGAACACCCCCTATATCCTACAACACACAATTTTTGGTATTTTTAATTGGCCGTGGCCGACAAATAAAGGCCGGGAATGGCCACGGATCTACATGTGTCTCCAGTCGAACGCGCTGCCTTTGCCAGTATGTGTGCGTGTGCGTGTGCGTGACCACCGGCACCTTCCGATCTATCCTCTATTACATATAAGAGTGTAGTAGACCTACGCCTCTACCAATTCGCGATCGATCTGTGCAGCTCCCACGGATCTGACACATGCGATTGGTCGTAGCACTTTCGCGACTGGTCGTACCACTTTCCTTGCCGGTTTCCCTACCACTCAACAGTCTACAGGGTGTCCCAAAAATGTCGGAGTTTCATGACAGGGGTGATTCAGGGGGTGATTTGAAACAACTTTTTCCGTAACAAAAATATTGTCCGAAGCTTCGTTAACGAGATATTAACATGAACCCCGACCAATCAGAGCGCGCACCTTCCGCTCGAGCTCCCGCTGTAGAGTTGGCTACGCGGTAGGTGGCTGCGCTTGTACTACGAACATACGAACAACCAAGTCGGCATGCATCGAAGGCTTTACATAATGAATACAAAGCTACCGAATTTCTATCGCGGTGGTATTCGTAAGCTGCCAGGAAAATGGCAAAAGGTAATTAACAATAATGGAAATTATTTCCATGATTGAGTTGTTTTCATATTTTTTAAATCAAACTGTTATTGTACCCTAAAATCGAAAAGAATTTATTTCTACACCTAATAATCACCAATAAATTAAATAAAACTCACTCTTTTTCCCCTTCCTTTCTTTTCTTTCCTTCCTTTCCTTCCTTTTCGGAAACCTGTGGCACTGGGTCACTGTACCGATCCTGGTTATCGGTGGACGAAAAGATTTATGGTAGGGAAGCGCCCAGTGCTCAGCTGATCGCAGGTATACGACACCACCCGAAGGTAAGGGTCGCAACGTCAAGTGCGTCCGGATTAATGTACCGAATATTCACTTGACTGCAGTGCCACTAACACTGATGATTTAATTTATTTTTCATGAAACGTGTTGTTCCTACGTTACAAAAATTGGTGGCCCCGAAAGGGGCCGATTACTGTTAGTTGAGCAGTCGCCCGAAGTGACCACCCTCAGCGTCTATGCACGCCTCAGCCTGTACAATCAGCAGTCTTTGGACGGCCTGCAAAGTTTGTGACGTTATGTTCGCGACCGCGGCGTGAATTCGTACAACGATGTCTTCCAGTGCATCCACTGGCTGACGCTACACCTCATCCTGAAATGATTGTTGTATATCTATAAAATATCTATAAAAAAACAGCAATAATGAAATTACCTTCAGGTAGCCCCGGAAGAAAAAGCCAGTGGAGTCATATCCGGTGACCGTGGGGGGCACGAAACAGGACCGCGCGGTCGATCCGCTTGTCCTCAAAGGTTTGATCTAGGTATTCGTGGGCAATTGTGGCGTAGTGGGGTCCGGCCCCGGCTTGCTGATAGGACGTGTTCCGTCGGATCTCATATGGAATATCGTACATGAGATCCGGCAGAACATGCTCCCAAAACATTTTATTCGCTGGGCCGTCCATCCTGTCTGGCAGCATGTACGGTCCAAGGATAAAGTTCCCACATATGCCGGCCCACACATTAATCAACCAATGGACTTGTGCTGCGCATATCCGAAGCTTCCACAAAAGCCCGGGCTCCGTCCTTTTATTACCAATGTACCCATTTCTTCGAGATAAACAGCAGGCACCACGTGTTTCGGATCGAAAGGATCCGAAGAGAAAAAAAACAGAAAGTGTTCGAGTTGCTATAAAGAAGAAAATGCATACCATTCCTGTTACCAGCTGATTGTACGTGCTGAGTCGTGCATAGACGCTTATGGTGGTCAATTCGAGCAACTGCTCAAGTAACGCTATCGGGGCCACTAATTTTTTATAAAGTAGGAACAACACATTCCATGAATAATGAATTATGTGATCAGTGTTACTAGCAGTGCAGTGAAGTGAATATTCGGTACATTAACCCGGACGCACTTGACGTTGCGACCTTTACCTTCGGATGGTGTCGTATACCTGCGATCAGCGGAGCACTGGACGCTACCCTACCATAAATCCTTTCGTCCACCGATTACCAAGGTCGGTACAGTGACATACAGGGGAACACCCCGAACCCGGACTCACCGATTGGGATGCAACTTTGTGGGTTTTTAGAGTGACTCAAAACAAGAACAACGGTGTGTTTCATTTGGGCCCTATCGCCCTTTAAGGGGGTGAAAATTAACCTCAAAGTCAAATTGGCACTTTCACTTTTTCGCATATAACACTCAAAATACGAAAGACAAGAAGAAAATGTTTCAAACAAAAGTTTAATGGTGCAATAAGTGCTACAAACTTGCGTTAACAAAATTTTGAAAAGAGTTTTAAAAAAATACCTTACGAAGAGAAACTTTATTCAACATTTTGTTAAAGCAAGTTTGCAGCGCTTATTGCACCAGTAAAGTTTTGTTTGAAACATTGTTTTCTCTCTGTTGTACTTTGGGAGTTATACGCGAAAAAGTGAAAGTGCCAATTTGACTTTGAGCTTAGTTTTCACCCCCTTATAGGGCGATAGAGCCCAAATGAAATACATCGTTGTTCTTGTTTTGAGTCATTCTAAAAACACACAAAGTTGCGTTCCAATCGGTAAGTCCGGGTTCGCGGTGTTCCCTTGCTACTGACACAAGTTACTGAAAAGGAAGAAAGGAAACTAGTGTTCGAAAGGGTGAGTTTTATTTAATTTAGGGTACAATAACAGTTTGATTTAAAAAATATGAAAACCACTCAATCATCGAAATAATTTCCATTATCTATTGTTAATTAGCTTTTGCCATTTTTCTGGCAGCATATGAATACCACCGCGATAGAAATTCGGTACTTTTGTACTGATTATGTAAATCCAGTCGCAAAGAATTTATTCATACACCTAATATTATTTTTTAAATTTAGTTGTGTTGGCCGTTATTAAACTACGAATTTTGACCTCAATAACGAATTACGATCACTTGTCGTACATTTTCTGTTACAATACCTTTTCGTTTATGCATTATTTGAAAACGAAATTTACGTATTTCGTGTCCTCCCACTTCAAGTAATTATTATTTCGATTCTGCTTTAAAAAAAAAGCAACATGTATTCGTCTTTTTACGTTTGACATGATTTTCCTCTATTTATCCTTTATTCATTATTCACTTTAAATGACAGCCCAAAGATGACGAAAAGTTCTATTTTGAATGTTACATCTTTTTCATGTTATTTTGAGCGGTTTCCTTCGATGCATGCCAATTTGCTTGTTCGTAGTACAAGCGCAGCCGCCTACCGCGCAGCCAACGCTACCGCGGAAGACTCGCGCTCTGATTGGTCGAGGTTTTTTGTTAATATCACGTTAACCATGCTTCGGATAATATTTTCGCTAAGGAAAAAGTTGATTGCAATCACCCCACGAATCACCCTTTTCAAGGAACCGCAGCATTTTTGGGATACCTTGGATGTATTATGCCGTTTGTATATATTGCATTCTATTTTTTATTATTTTGTTTCATTGCAGATCAGAAAGTGTTGCAAAAATTTAACCCTTTGATACTGGAATCTAGTTTCGTATCTAGACAGCGAATATTACTTGCTGAAGTTCGAAGTGATAACGTAAGTACCAATGTAAGCGATCCGGTGAAACATTAAGAATACTTATTATTTATATAGTATCCTTTCGCTATGGGTTCACTTTGGCCCGTGCGCTAAGCGTTGATCGCTGTCCCCAGCATTTCTTGGAGTATTTGGGCGAGCGGCCGCCATCATTCTGTCGCTGAGGACTCGCTTTCGTCCCCTCTCGCACGCTATCGTTTTCTCTCACTCGCGCTATCGGTGCCTCGGAATCGGCTTCGATACTTGTTAAGCGCTCGCCGCTATTCCCATACCGACAGGATACCGTAAACAGAAAATAAAAATTTATAATAGCGCGAAAAATGATGTAGGGATCATTACATTCCAAATCGATAACTTTTTGCGGTCGATGTTTGGAATTTTGATGAGACTGAAATATGATGTAGTGTATATGATATTCCGAGGGATAAGTTAGCATTTTACTCGTTTCGAATTTATTTAAAAAATACAGATCGCCCTTGCAATTTTTGCCTATTTTCGCCAAACGGTACAATTTTATCATACAAATCATTTTTGCAACATGAAAATTACAAACAAGTTCTTGTTTTTCAAATAACGGATCGTTGTTGCATTTTCAAGAATTCGAAAAAATATGTCCGTATTGTGTAAAGCTGTGTGCCTAAAAAAAGACTTACTGTAGGGTGAACACTTTCAAACTGACTTCACAGCGAACTGTTAAAAACCGCGGTGCGCACCGTTTGAGGTAATCGATCTGTGTTTGGTTACTACTAGCAACTGAACATACTGCTCGCACGTTATACAGGTGATCCTCGGTTAAGGGAGTACATAGGTATTAAACAGCTAAAGTCAGTGGTTTCGTTTGGGCTAGATTGTCGAGCCTGTAATAACTGATACCATTAGTCCTTTTAACAATTCTTTCTTAGTAATACAAGACGTATTTTCAAATAAGAAAGTTTACAAAAATTAAAAATTTATTAATATACAAGCTATCAAAGTGAATGCTTCCGTAATGCGCGCCTCCATGTGGTGAACACGTTTCTGATTGACCGACTCATCTAAAAATCGTTTTATATGAGTATCCTTTAACTCAAAATCTACAAGGTGGAAAGTGAATGAACAATTTTAATAAAACATCACGGAGTTGTAGGATAAATATCAACTTTGATGGATTTTCCTGAATCAATTCTGTGATTTATGTGATCTTATATGTTAAAGTTATGCGATCTTAGTGAGCGAGTTCCACCTGGTGCAGAAAAGCGTTTTGTAGGTTCAGTTAAAATTTTAACAATACGTATCGATCCATACTCGAGTTACGTTTTGAAAAAATCAGTTTTAGAGCCCACCGCGGAACCAGCGCCTTTATCTGCATGGCCCATCCGTTAATTTTTACGCTGTACCTCTCGCATTTTTTCGAATTTTTCAATGAAATCTTTTTTAAAATACGTACTTCTAAGACTTGTGGCTATCATAGTCAACCGAAAACAAATTTTCAATTTCTTCACCCCGAAGTACCCATGTACCCCCTTAAAGAGCATTCGTTATCCGCGTTCCCCAAATTACTTTATTGAATAATTGTGGAATAGTACTGCAAAATCCCCAGTGGCTAAACTTCCGAAAACCCCCATGTTCCAATTTGACTGAAATGTTGAAAACATTTTGTACAGAAATAACGTTTGCGAGAAGGATTTTTAGCGACTTGAATTTCTTTTACCATTTCGATGTCATCCCCTACCTTACAGACACACTGTAGTATAATGTAGAATGGGCATAACTTTTAAAACAAATAATTTACGTGTTTGCTGGAGGTTCAAATCCCCAAAGAAAAACAACCTAAAACATAATTTTTTCACTAGGAAGGTGGTGCTTTCCAGAACACCTGTTGGGTGTGCGCTGTCTTCCGTCAACACCCCGACTCTACTCGGCGGTGCCGCATATTAGGATGACTCTGGTTTGCAGTGGGTCGGAATACCAAAATAAAATATAAAACATCCCTCGTAATTGCAATGATCAGTTACAATTCCCGATACCTTTTAAAGACAATTGGAAACCGCTGGTTCTGTTGTTTTAGAGCCACCCTCAAATCTCCCATGCTTAAATGGTAAACAAAAATTTTCAAGTCACCAGAAATCCTTCTAACAATCATCATTTTTATCAAAAAAGAACCTCTTTTCAAATTTGTAGCCAATTTAATGCATGGGGGAATTTGGAAGTACAGCCAAATTTTTTATGATCAGAACATGTTTAACGTGCCAACGGTAATTCTATAGTATACAATTTTAATGCAATTTCTCTTTGTAAATAAGTTACGAATAATGCTGAAAGATGGTACCGCTGTAACATACGTCCAACGCCACTTTGGTAGAAAACAATGTAAGAGCCACTTAGCTAGTGACAAATAGGATTGGCACTTAAAATGCTTGCAAATTTATATATATAAACTTTATTAATCCCCTCAGGGTTATAATCTTCCCATACAAAATCCACTTAATTCTATTCGCGCCTACCTCCTCTCCTTCTCCTTAATCCTACCTTAACCTACTCTTAACCCTATATTCTTATATCTATCGCTCGCTCGCTCCCACGCTCGCTCGCTCGTCCTCTCCCCCTCCTGGACCCCCGCTTCCACTCGCCGCCCTTTCACTCCCATCTCCTCACTCATCCCTCCATTCAACCCTCTTTTCATCCACACCCCTCCCTTTTTTCCTCTATACTCCTTAACCACTCCTCCCCCTCCTCCCAATATCTCCCCCCTCTCATACCATTCCCCAATCTAAACTTAGCCACCCTTTGCCATCTACTCTCCCCCAACCCTTTTTTAAATACCCTGGCACCCCCGGACCCTTTACCCTCCCATACCACCTGTTATACTTCGACTCTCCTATCTTTTCCCACCTCTCCTCCTCCTGCATCTTCCTTTCCCTGTCCACTATCTCCTCCCCCCTTATCTCCCCCCTTTCCCTCCCCCTTTCTACCTCCTGTACTGTCCATTCTCTTTCCCCAAAAAACTGCTCCCTTTCCTTTTCCCATCCCTCCAACACCTTTCCCCTCTTAAACCTCCCCTTCATCTCCTCCCAACACAACCTCGCCAGCTCCCCTCCTTCTCCCTCTTCCTATTTTTTGTCAAATCCCCAGGCCCTCATCCCTGCCCTACCCCTCAACAGCCCCCTTTGAAGTTCCTCCCTGACCATATACCCCGGTGTCTCTCTATTCACCCCCAGCACCCACTTCAGGAATCTTTCCTGTAACGCCTCCACTTTCCCCCTCTCCCTCCAACCCCACACCTCCACCCCATATCCCACCACCGCCCATACCAACCTGTCGAACAACCATATCCTTTTGCCCCAATCCTTCCCAAACAATCTTTTCCCCAACCCCCACACCTTCCCCATCACCGCCGCTCCCTTCCTCACTCTCTCCTCCACATGCTCTTCCTGCCCCCCACTCCCCATTATCGTGTACCCTACATATTTAAAGCTCCTCACTTCCTCCAGCTCTTTCCCCTTCCATCTCCATTTCATCTTTTTCCACCTTCCTCCCCCCCCCCCTTCTGCACCTCATTATCTTCGTCTTTTCAACGTTTACCTGTAATCCCTTCCCATCCATATATTTCTCCAACTTTCCAATCATTCCCCTCATCCTCTCCTCATCCTCCGCTAGCACAGCCACGTCGTCAGCGTATGCTAGCGTGTATATTTTCCTCCCCCCTAGTTTTACTCCCCCCACCCTCCCTTCTCTAGCTCCTCGTCCATATCTGCTATAAGCAGTGTGAAAAGGCTAGGGCTTAGTGGGCACCCTTGCCTCACTCCCCTTGCTGTCCAAAACAACTCCCCTTCCTCCTCCCCCACCCGTACCCTGCACACTGTCTCCTGCAGCACCTCTCCACACCTCGCCACTAGCCCTTCTCTCACCCCCCTCTTCCTCATCGCCCTTATCAGTACCCCCCTGTCCACCGAGTCAAACGCAGCCTTCAGATCTATGAACAACACCAGCATCTTCCTTTCCTTCCGTACCACCTGCCTATTTACGAGATAGTTCAGCACATACACGTTGTCCATACATCCGACCCCTCTCCTGAACCCCGTTTGACTCGGTGGCAGCAAGCCCCCCCATTCCACCTCCTCCCTTAATCTCTCCGCCAACACAGAGGCGTAGACTTTGTACGCCGTCTGTGTTAGCGTGATTCCCCTATAATCCTCCACTTTTTCCCCCGCCCCTTTCTTCAGCACAGGTACCACCACCCCTTCTTTCCACCCCTCTGGCCACCCTTCTCCCCTCCACACCCTGCTGCATATCACCCATAACCACTCCATCACCTCCTCTCCTCCATACTTCCAAACTTCATTTTGAATCCCATCTCCACCCCTGCCTTCCCATCCTTTAACTTCATCACCACCCTTTTTATCTCCTCTAGCCCCAAATCCCCCTCTTCATCCATATCCCTCCCTCTCTTCCCTCCCTTTCTCCCCTCCATTCCACTCCTAATAACCCCCTAAAATACTCATCCCATTCCCTTATTTCTATCCTTTCGTTTATCCTCCTTTTCTTCTTCCTCCCCATGTTCACCACCTTCCATACCTGCTCCTCCGTTCTCACCCCTTCTACTTCCTTTTCCCACCTCTCCACCACTTTTTTCTTTTTTTCCTCACACAACTTCCCGTATTCTCTCTTCCTTGTCCTATGTACACTCCCATCCCCCCTCCCTTCTCCACCTCCTCAACTCCCCCCTTACCTTACCCTTCTCCTCTCTACACTCCTCCTCCCACCACCCTCCTTTCTTTTCCCCCTTCCCCATCTTGTTCACTGCTTCCTTTATTCTACCATTCAGCTCCCCCCATTCCTCCTCTACCCCCCTCTTCCTTACCTCCCTTATCCCAAAGCTCCTCATAAATTCCACTCTACCGTCCTGTGTCCAATTACCCCGCCTCTCATTCCGCCCCGCGCCTTTTTTCCCTATCCCTCCCTCCTCCCTCCCTCCTCCTTTCACCCAGATCACCACCGGGTGGTGATCTGAGTCGACCCTATCCCCTACCTCTAGCCTTTCCACCCTCTCTCTAGTATCCTCATTCCCTATCACGTAGTCTATTACCGATGTCCCCCTCCCCCCGGTAAATGTCCATTCCCCCTCCTCGTCCTCTTCCACGCATCCATTCATTATCCCCCACCCCCTTTCCTCCAGGAATTTACACAACTTCCTACCTTCCCCGTTCCCCTCCTTATCCTTTGATCTCCTTATCCTTTGAACACCATACCACACCTCTCTTTGCCTGTTTTACCTATCCTCACAGCCTCCCTTATCCCCTCCACCGCCACCCCCATTCTTTCCCATAACATCTTTACTTCCTCCTTCACCTCCTTTCCCTCTATTTCTATCCCCCTTATCACCACATTATTTCTTCGTCCCTCTCTCTCCTTTTTATCCTGTTTTATCTCCATTCTTCTCAATCTCATTCTCCATTCCTCCCCTACCTGTTCCACCACCACTTCCTTAGCCCCTCCGCTCCTTTTTTCCTTTTCCCAGTCCTCCACCTTCCCAATCACCTCCACCATCCTCTTGTCCCTTTCTTCCATCCTTTTCTCCATATCCTCTCTCCTTGCCTTCTCTTCTCTCATCTCCTCCTCCCACCTTCTTCTATCCTTTCTCCATATTTCCTCTTCCCTTCTCTCCTCCCTCTCCCTCCTCATTTCCTCCTCCACCCTTTTTCTCTCCTCCCTATCCACCCTCATTTCCTCCCTCATTTCCCTCATCTCCCGCATCATTTCCCTCATCATTCCTTCTAATCCTCCCGTCCCTTCCTCTTTTCCTACCCTTTCTACCTTCCTCCCTCCCACCGGTGATCTCACCGATGATCTCACCGGTGATCTCACCGTTTAACCACTCCTTTTAAACTCACTTGTTTATCGTTCCCCCCTCCTCCTCCTCTCTATCCTTCCTCTTTTTACCCCCTACGCTTTCCAAACTACCCACACTCCCTACACTACTTTCACTATCCTTCCTTCCTCTTTCCACTTTCTGCACCCTTTCCCCAGCTTCCCTACCTTTCCTTCCTCCTTCCCTCCTTCCCTCTCCCCTTTTCCTTTCCACGAACCATTTACCCTCTCACCCCCTTACTTTCCTTTATTCCCTTGCACCTCTTCCCTATCCTCCTATTACCTTTTCTTCTTACCCCCTGTCTTTTTTCCCGTATTCCTTTCTCTTCACCGTCGATCCGTTTGAATTACCCTCCTTTCTGTCACTTGTCCTACCTCCTGTTCTCTCCCACAAGAGCGCGCCACCTGCCTACTGCCTCTCTTCCCGCTATACTCCACGCTTGTCGCGCCGCCCTAACCTCCAACTCTTTCTCTTTCCCTTTCTCACCTCCACACCCCACACCTCTCTCCCTTTTCCTTCAGCCTCTTCCCTTCCTCCCCAGTATCAACGCCCTTTCTCAACTTCTCACCGTCCCTTTCTCTCACTTCACCACTCTATCCACACAACCAAGCTCCACGCACCTTTCGCACACCTATCTCCCACGCGACCGGAAACGGAAGTCCTGCTTGCAAATTTGAATGAATGGCATAATCAGTTTTCCCTACAACTAACAATAAGAGGTGGCACATACTGGGTTTTCTACAAACATAATTCTGTTTTTCATGAATTTGGTCTATGTTAATGCAAAAATTAGAAAATTTTGTGATTCATTTAGGTTATGGTATACTGAAGCATATTTAGTAGTCAAAACAAATCAGATTTCGTAAATAATTTAAAGTCGGGGAAGTTTTTTCTCTCTCCTGAAAATTTTGATTTTTGGCACACAGTGTTTTCTACAAGGACTTCACAATTCACTCTTTGTTTAACGGTTGTACGGACGACCGCGACTCTTCTCGAAGCGTTCTAGGTGATAATGCCAAAAGGGCGCCTCGAGAGTGTCAACGCGCGCCTTCGGAGCTTGCACGTACAAAGGTTGTGCCGCTTCGGACTGCACGTACAAAGGTCCATTTTCTTCATTGCCCCGCAGCAGTCACATTGGTCCTAGCCGAAATTCGCCAAACACATTTATTCGAAAAATCAACTATACAAGAACAAAACACATGCACAAAATACATTCTCATCCCACATTATATTTTCCACTTATTTTAACACAGAGTCACACCTCTCCCCGTTGTACTGCAAATTCAGCTGCACCTTCTATATTTAATGATATTATTTATATTGTGTTAATAACATATTAAATAATTATTTTAGATAACTTTGTATATGTATAATTGGTCAAAAGAAAAATCTGAGAAATTGTTCAAACAGATTACTGGTTTGGGTACATGGCTTTCTTCAAGATCAAATTTTTTTATGAATATAATAATGCACAAGTTAGGAATATTTCATCATCGACCAAACCTTTCAAGGGAACAAACGAACTCCCATTATTTTCAAATTACGGACATGGAAAATCTTACGAAGTTTGTTTCTGTACCATACAATGATGAAAAAGATTGGGCAAGGTTCAATAATAAGATACAAAACATAAAACATAATCAATTTTCATGGAATGAAGTAATTGGCCAAACAATGCGTGATGTAAAACCAAATAGTTACTCTCATAATAATATCGACCCAATTGTGAAAGCAGTTCACGATCTACAAGATTTGCGATGTCGTGAGAAAAAGATGAAAGGTAAATATCGATGTTATAACGAAGTAGTTCTAATATATGATACAATTGTTAAAATTATACATAAGCTATTTACAAATTTTCAGAGGATTTAAATAAATTATATAGTATGTGGCAAAATCGTAGCACTGCTCCGAACATTCCAATTTCAATCAATGCATTAAGCACCTTCAAACAGCATTCTCGTTTGATACACTTTTGTCATACGCCTTTATTGTTTTTGCCTTCTTGGCGTTTGCAATCGGCAGCAACAAGAGATCATTCATTGACGACACAATCGTCCCTGAATATAAACATCAGTATGTATCAACAGTTATCTCAACAAACGGAAAAAAACGAGAGTGAACAAACAGAAATTGTGAAATGGCATCAAGAATTATGCAGCTTAATGTTGTCCGAATATAAACAATATCTTCAAATATTAGGATTTAATTCAATTCAAGTTGAACCACTCGACAAAGGGTAATTTTTTTTAATACTACATTTTGAATAAACTAATTATAAATGGTTTAAGGTAAAATTAATATTAAATTATTTTCTGCATTTCGAAATGTATTGATATTAATTTTTACAACAAATCATATGAAGGAGAAAGATATATGTATGTATAACAGAACCTCTAGTATTCAAACATATACCATCTAAATGTTCTGCTATCTCAACTGTTGTACATGGTAAAAAATGTTGCTTAGCATTATTAATATTACACTAAAATGAAAATGAAAATGGAAAAATCTTGTCGTATCCCACACAGCACACTTCGTTGCGGCAAAGTTGCAGGATGGTTGCAGCAACCCTGCACTTGGTTGCGATGTTGCATAGTTGCAGCGCAACGTCGATGTATGGTTGCTGCGACGTTGCCGTGCAACTTTGCAGCAGGCGGACATAGAATTATTGCTGCATAGTTGCGGCAACGTTGCGTGAATCGTTGCAATCTTGCACCGCAACCATCCTGCAACTATGCTGCAACGAGAGTGTGCTGTATGGGATATAACGCAACCAACCAACTTATTTGCCAGGTAATAGAGGTGGGCGTGATTGAAATAAATTTTTATTTGAATAAAATATCGAATACATTTTTCCGAATAAGTTCTGCTTCGAATAATTTGCGAATAAAAGTTATGAATAAAATGAAATTATTCCAGAATAGAGAATTCAAATTTATTCGAGAATAATGATTCAACATTTCGAATAGATCGACAAATAAGGGTAGGACGCTAAAAAGAGCCAATGTGTTCTGATGCATAATGGTTGTATGTTAAGCGATAATTGTGTAGCGGTCAGCACGAGGATGGATAATAGGGTGGTCGCAAGAAATCGATGCCCGAATTTCTTCGACGGAAACTCCTAAAAAGTTTCCAATTGCCTCGATCGGATAACGTTCAGACCGGCCTCATCAGCCCTAAAGTATTAAAAAACAGCTATTTTCAAAAAAACAATCAAGGCTTTTCCGCTATGAAGTTAGAGCCGTTTATCCTAGGAAGGTGTTTGAGATTTTGATACATGGACACCTTCGATAGTGCATGAATATAATAAGTGTTTCTCGTACTATGCATAAAGTACTATACATATAATAAATATACATACATCGGCAATGCGGTGCACACAGTTTGGTTCCATAGTTGTTAAACTTGCGTAGAATTTAAACTTAATTCTGTCCCGTGATAAGACTCTTCATTGCTGTTGATGATGAACCTTTGTAATTTATAATATTAAAAATTATCTGAAGTCATTCCCTATTCAATTATCTTTGTAAAAAGAAGTGAGATCCCCATAAAAAACTTTAAAAAAATAAAAACAATACGCCAAGTACATGAAAAAGTCGAGGGCGGAAAAGAGTAAATCACAAAAAAATAGAAGAAAAAATAGAATAAAAAAAATATGTGAAATCAAAAAGAGCTGCAAGTACATAATGGTGCTTTCCAACTGCGCTTAGGATGACACAAGTACTTATACACAACTAAAATGTATTCACACATTCCATTACCCATATAGCACACTTCGTTGCGGCAAAGTTGCAGGATGGTTGCAGCAACCTTGCACTTGGTTGCGATGTTGCATAGTTGCAGCGCAATGTCGATGTATGGTTGCTGCGACGTTGCCGTGCAACATTGCACGGGGCGGACATAGAATTGTTGCTGCATAGTTGCTGCATAGTTGCGTTGCAATAATGCACTGCAACTTTGCCGTAACTTTGCCGCAACTATGCCGCAACTTTGCCGCATCTATGCCGCAACTATGCCGCAACTTTGCGGCATTAGCAAATTTTAAAACATAATATCTCCAAAACCGGCGGAAATAAAGCGTATACATTATACCTTATTGAAATCGTCTTGAAACGCACTATCAAGTGATCTATTAAAAAAAAGAGTTCCGTTTAAAAAAAAAATTGATCATCGTATCTCGTAAAATAATAATCAAAGAAAAAAATCGTCTGCCCCAGTAAATTTGCCCCCTCCAACCGTGCAATTTCATATAAACAATTTCTTTTATATCTCGAATTCGTTACGAAATATCCAGGTGTTTACTGTTCCCGCCGACATCCTGGATAGTGAACTAAAATATAAAATATATGACGGAGAAGGCAACCATTTAATCAGTTGCAAGCATAAGTCAGAATCTACTTTACTGGCGCCACGTGCCAAGCTGATGTTTCCATGAAGGCGAGCACGGCGCACAGTGGGACAGATCAGGTCGAAACGCGGCACTAACAAGGGGACCTTCAGGACTGTCCATCTCAGAAATTGTTTATACTTAGTGTACGCAAAGGTCTTCACTCGGACTTTAATTTTCCAAAGTAGTAAGAATTCAGCCAAATTCGAGAAAATCGACTTTGAAAAATGTGGAGTTCGCTTATATACATTTGATTGAAAGTAATGACCAACGAACAGCGTGGGCTAGTGCCTAGCGCTCCTGACTAACCATGAGGTCATCAGTTCGCATCTCACTGTTGGCATTTTTTTTTTTTTCATTTGTATACCTATTGCCTCAAAGTTGCCGTGCAACTTTGCAGCAGGCGGACATAGAATTATTGCTGCATAGTTGCGGCAACGTTGCGTGCATCGTTGCAATCTTGCACCGCAACTACGCTGCAACTATGCTGCAACGAGAGTGTGCTGTATGGGTACTCAGATCGCGGACATTTTAATAATGTGAAGATAAAATGTAACATCTAGACATTTGCCTAGATGTCCGCGGCCTGGAAGTCGAATACTTGGCGTGGTCAGGCAAGGTCAAGGTGTCGATGAATAAGAATTATTTAAAAACGCAAAATAATGAAAGTGTACTCATGTTGTCAGAGTTTTAAATTGACAAATTATCTAAAAGCTTGTGAGAGGAAAGGTATCGGTGGCGTTGAATGATCTTAGAATTATTTTAAAACGCAATATAAGGGAAATGTACTCATATGGTCAAGAGTTTTAAATTGACAAATTATTAAATTGACAAATTATCTGAAAACCTGGGAAAGGGAAGGTAGGTATTCATGAACCGAGAATACCTTGCCTGGCCACGCCAAGTATTTGACTTCCTGGCCGCGGACATCTAGGCAAATGCCTAGATGTTACATTTTATCTTCATATTATTAAAATGTCCGCGATATGAGTAATGGAATGTATGAATACATTTTAGCTGTGTATATGTAGTTGTGTCATCTTAAACGCAGTTGGAAAGCACCTTTATGTACTCCCAGCACATTTTGATTTCACATATTTTTTTTATTATATATTTTCTTCTATTTTTTTGTGATTTACTCTTTTCCGTCCTCGACTTTTTCATGTACTTGGCGTAATTTATTTACTTTTTTGAAGTTTTTTATGGGGATCTAATATACTGCAATGTATTGTCGTAATGTCCGTCAAAAACGCTCGTGTGCCCCCAGCCTTAAGAGTATTATACAGGGTGTCCCAAATATGGTGGAGTTCCTTGACAGGGGTGACTCAGGGGGTGATTTGGACCAACTTTTTCCTTAGCGAAAATATTGTCCGAAGCTTCGTTAACGAGATATTAACAAAAAAAACCCGATCAATCAGAGCGCGAGCTCCCGCGGTAGCGTTAGCTACTAGAGCTGTTCGAGTACTCGGAAAAAGCGAGTCGAGCCTGACTCGGCTCGAAGAACCGAACCGAGCCGAGTAGTCGAACAAAGCAAGCGGTTCGAATAGAACCGAGTAGCTTGAATAAAACCGAGAACTCGAATTTTTTCGAGCGGCTCGAAGTAAACTGAGCGAGCCGAATGAACTGAGCCAAAAGTACCGAGTGGACCGAATGTACCGAACAGTCCGGTGTGTCGAGTAGTTTGAAGCTTGAATGTGTCGAATATTTTAGAATATGTTTATATATTGGATAATGGTTCGTAATTATTATTATTATTATTTTAACTTTATTATTCATTAAACAGAAAATATAGTACATAAGGCAACATAAGACAGGGAATTAATTGAAACTATTTTTCTACGGAAATGTGTGGAGATTAATTTTTTTTAAATTTTCATTAATTTCATCCTCGATGTCTTCCAGGTTTTCGAATTCTGCAGCGTCTTCAGTAGTAGGCAATGCCCAACAAAAACTTTGGCACATCATAAATTGCCACCTCGCTTTGTTTCTAAACTACACGGCGTACAGATGCCATATTTTGCAAAAATTCAGATTTCATCTAGACACACATGAAAAAACCCATAATCTTAATTTTGAATCTTTTAATTCTTGATGTATTTATACTTATTCGTTTTTCATTAACGGTTAACAGTGACTCGACAGAAATATAACCTATACGAAGAAGGTAAAAAAGAAAGAAAAATAAAGGAAAACGCAAGAAGAAATATTAATAAATCATACATACGCGAAAAATTATTTTCAATAGTTAGAGAATATTTTCATTTGAAGTTTACATTTTAATTACTCACATTAGTACTGTGGCTTCGTCTTGACTCGTATCTTACTTTCTCCTTATGTACTATATTTTCTGTTTAACGAGCAATACTGATGAAATCATTGCGGAGATTAATGAGAGGCAAATAAGAGCTGCGAACATCATCGTCCATGAACTACCGGAGACCTGAGACGGAACAAGAGAGCAGTTTCTGAAGGCGGATGCAGATGGTGTTAAAGCGATTCTTGCAGTGATTCATCCTGTCGATTATCTGAACCTGAGGATGCGAAGACTCGGCAAATCCAAGGAAGAATCTCCGAGGCCCCTGTGCGTGGGGCTAGGATTTGCAGAAGAAGCAAAACTTATTCTGAGGAACAGACATCGCTATGTGGTTCCTTGTAGGATCACCGATGACAAAACCTGGGGTCAGCGCCAGTCACTGGAGCAGCTCAGGTCGAGACTCCGGGATCTTCAGGCCGACGGCGATACAACCTCGACCATACGGTACATCCACGGAGTGGCGAATATAGTGCCTAGTAGAGTGGCCAGTGTGCGTTCCTCAAAAAACGCGTGCGAAACCCCGTGATATATTATCAGAATGTCCGGGGATTGTGAATTAAACTCAATGATCTAAAAAACTCACTGCTTTGCTCGGCCGACCGGGTACACATTATTATTCCAGTCGAAACATGGCTCCATTCTTCTATTTCCTCTTTAGAACTGGGTATGGGTGATTATAACGTTATTTCCATGTACGTTATTGAGAACAATTAATAATAACCTTGAACAGATTTTTGTACGGGTGAAAATTAATGAAATCTTTCACTAAGTTAGCGTCGCTGGACATAAGCAAAGGAGCAGGCTCTGATGGCATTCCTCCGTTATTTGTGAAAAACTGTTCCTATATTCTCTCCCGTCCTCTATGGAATATATTCAATGCTTCGTTGGCATCAGGAATATTTCCTTCGGAATGGAAAATTAGTCAAGTGATACCAATTTTCAAGTCGGGAGATCGGGCGGACGTACAGAACTACCGGCCCATCAGTAAGATCTCTGTATTGCCGATGGTCTTTGAGGACATCGTAACAGACATGATATCTCCTATTATCACTAGCGTGTTGTGCGAGGAACGGCTTCCTCGCAAAGCGATCCACTTCGATCAATTTAGCCGTGTACCAGAGTTTTGTATCCGCGGCCCTGAACGATAATGTCCAAGTAGATACGGTTTACACAGACTTTCAGAAAGCCTTTGATATCGTAGATCACCATTTGTTACTACGGAAATTAACATCCGTGGGCGTTCGCTTCCCCCTCCTATCATGGATGGGGAGCTATCTCACAAGCAAACACCGCGAACCCGGACTCACCGATTGGAACGCAACTTTGTGGGTTTTTATAGTGAATCAAAACAAAAACCTATGAAGTTGCGTTCCAATCGGTGTGTCCGGATTCGCGGTGTTCCCTTGTCAGTGGTAGGGAACAAGTCGTCAAAGTGGGAGATCCGGTATCCTTACCCATAAGAGCTATTTCTGATGTTCCACAGGTATCACATCTAGGCCCCTTGCTCTTTAATATATTTATTAACCCTCGCACACCGAATGCTGGCTCATTTTGACCCGGCTCGTAGCTCGCCTGCTGCAACAGTCGACGATCGTCTTTTCACTTTTCACTATGGGTCAAAATGATCCGGCATTCGGACTCCGCACTCTGCTGGAGAATCCGGTGTTCGAGGGTTAATGACCTGGGTCATGCCCATCGCAACTCTAAATTTTTGTTATATGCCGATGACCTAAAAATCTTTAGAAGGATAAATGACATCCAGGATGTTGATAGACTGCAGGCAGATTTGCGGAGGTTAGAGCGATGGTGCACGTGCAATAAAATGACGTTGAACTTAGCGAAATGTGTTGTGCTGAGAGCTGCACGCGTCTCGTCAGTAGTCATGTATCCCTACTCGCTAGGGAACATAGTTTTAAGTGATGTACAGAAGATGACCGACCTTGGGGTCATCATCACGCCGGGTCTCGATTATAGGAAACACTATACTCGCATCAGTAGCAAGGCATGCAGGACCCTGGGAGCCATAGTGAGATTTGTGTACGATACAGGATGAATCGTTGCAAGAAATGCTCAAAATTTTTACCTAAATCTGGTGCCTGCGCAACCTGCGGCATAATGCAATGTTGTAACAGGTTGTAACAGGTCACAGACTGGCTTATCATATCGTAGTGTCAATGTGCCCCTCGTTTAAATTGATAGTCCCAACTCGTCGTCCTTTCTGGACATACTTGCCGATATCAACGGGAAACTCGGCGGGCTTGCTCAAGTGAATAGCAAACTGGATCAATGTCTCTGGAGGGATTGCTATTCACTTTTACAAGGGACGTATGGTTGATGAGCAAGAAGAATCGGAAGCACCTCTGGGCGGCGGACATTCATCCTTCATGGCCGAAAACGCTAGTTTTTATCAACGAGCGCTCCACTAAAGAAGAGAGACGCAGACTGGCGGAGGCCAAGGCCTTGGGCAAGACACATCAATGCAGTTACGTGTGGATGAAGCGGGGAGTTGTTTTCGTCAAGGTGAACGATAATTCGCGGCCGTTCAAATATACCTCGCCGTAGCAGTTTCCTCAAATGGTACAGTTGGGGCAGCAAACTGTCTCCAATATCTCCAACGCACAGGGCTTCTCTTCTACGCAGCAGCTCTTCTCCGGTCCATTGGTTGGCTCGATGCAGGATCACTCTTCGCAGCCACAGCCACAGTCGCAGCCACAGCCACAGTCGCAGTACTTCGCACCTTCTCCTGCACACTCTGCCGTAACTCTCCCTCTTCTACAATGACGCTCTACGCCAGGCCTTCAAAATCGCACAGGATCATACTTCCGGTCGGCTTCAACGGAATCATGCTCCTGGTCGTCAGTATCCAGCTCGCATAGTCCACTGCTCTCGACGCCTGCTACTACAGCCTTCATCGATGCCGACTCTTCCGAATCTTCCGACTTGTCATCGGGCGACGCTTCGCTTTCTAACATTATTTCTGCGTACGCTAACCACTTAGTGATTGCCCACCTTAATGTAAGTTCACTTCTTTCCTTCCAAGTAAAACCGTCTCCTATCCTTTCCTTTCTCCCCTTTAGGTTTCCTTTGTCCCTCATTATTTCTCTTTTAACCTCCACACTCTCCATCCTCACCTCGAGCATCACCTCCTCCCTCTGTTTCCCTCTTCTCCCAGCTCTTTCACTCCCTCTATTCTCCCCTGCACTCCTACCACCACCAGCACTTCCTTTGCCCTTATCATCGCCGTTCCCTCCCTACCTACCCCTTTTATTATTATGTTATTCCTTTTCTCTTCTCTTTCTTTCATTTCAAGTTTTCTATCCATCTCCTGTACGCTTGTTTCCCATTCCTCCCCTCCTGTCCTCTTACCCGTCCTGTCTCCTCTCCTTCCTTCCTCTCCGTTTCTCTCATCCTCCCCCCTCTCTATTCCATATTCCTTAACCCCTCCTCTATATCCTTTATCATTTCCTCCTCTCTCTCCACTTCCTCTAGCCTTTTTTCCATCCTTTTCTTTCTATTCTCCATTTTATTCTCTATTTTTTCCCACTCTTCCATCTTCCCTCTTAACTTTGCCTCCCTCCCTTGCTGTTTTACTTCCTTTAAATCATTCCTTAACTCTTCCCTCATTTCCCTTATCAATCTCTCCACTCCTCCACCTACCCCTGCTCTTACGGTCAATGCATATAATATGCTATGCTGTGCACTTTATGGTGCTGGTACGCATCTAATTTATTATCTACATCACCCATCCGACTGTCCTCCGTTTCCTCGATGATGCACTCGAGATCTGCATATACTACGAAGGGGAGCCGCTCCTTCCTACCGTGGTTGCTGAAGTTGAGCAAATTGTTGCCTCCGCTGGGCAGCAGGATGGCGCAATCATTCATCTTCCTGCAATCCAGCGAATGAAGCTCCAACTTCTCGGCAGATCTGAAGTTGTGCATGCTCCTGTAAACCCCCAAAATAATTTTTTTATTTAATTATTTTTTTCACGGGCCATTTCAACATTTTATAAATTTATAAACGTACCGATTAGAGCTGTTACTACCCGACCCGCCGGATACCCGGGTACCCGGTGAGACCCCCGGGTAGACCAAAATTACCCGGTTATCCGGGTACCCATCTCGTCGGGTATATTTCGAGTAATTTATATTTTTGTGTGAAACAATAAAACAATGAAGCAATTAATTATTTTGAATTAGATATCTTTCTTCTTGTATAGAAATACCAACAAATCAACATTCTCAGGTAGTAGGCTGCTACGCTTTGCGATAACAATATTTCCAGCTGTTGAGAATACTCGTTCAGAGCTGGCTGACGTCGCAGGTATACATAAATACATCTTGGCAATTTTTGCAAGTCTAGGGTATTTGCTTTTACGTGTTCTCCACCATTCTAATGGGCATGAATTATGGTTCACTTGTGTCTCTTGTAAATACATTTGCATTTCGGAATTACTATCGTTGCTAGATTTTGAAGTTTGGAATATAAAATCTAGTGCACTTGGCATAGGATTAACATTTTGTACTGTTTTAGTTATGGAAATATTTTCTATCATATTATCAATGGAACTTCTGGTGAGATTTTTCATTTCATTATTTTCAAACGACATTTCCTTGCTTCTTGGATCAAGAAACGCAACAAAATTATGTACACTTTCAACGCGTGATTGTAAATTAAATCTATTGACAAAGAACGTTACCAAAACATTTTTAAATTGCTCAGTCTCAGCTCTGCCCGTGTTATTAACTGTGAAATGCTTATTAACAATGCCATGGATAATAGGCAGTACCATAGAAATAGTTACTGTATTTTCGGAGCATAGTGCAGTAGTCGCTACTTGCAAAGGTTTTAACACCGTAATAATATCACTCATTAGTAACCAATAATATTCCGACATTGCAAGTTTTAAAGCGATATTTACTTTTGTAATAACTCTATCTGCTAAAACAGAAACAATTGCATCTCGTTGATTCACAACTCGATCACACATATAATAATAGGAATTCCACCTTGTGGGACAACTTTGAATTAATTTCTGTTTACTTAAATCTAACTGCTCCTAATTTTCGGTCAAAGCACTTTTTGCTAAATTTGAATGATTAAAATATTGCACAATCTTACTGCCCTTTTTTATCACTTCTTTGAACTCGTCAATTGTATCCAAAGCATCTTTCACACACAATTGTACATTGTGTGTGGCACAAGAAGTGCTGTATCGCACATTATCTGCCAGATTTGCAGCCATACTTATATTTGATGCATTGTCATGGACCATAGCGTTCACTTTATTGTTGATATTCCAGTCTTCATTAATTAAATTAAACATTATGGCTAAATTCTCCCCCGAATGTTGATCTTCCATGAATTGTGTACAAAGTGTGTAATTTTTTATGATCCACTTTTCATTTATAATATGTGCAGTTGTCGAAATATAAGAATCCTGTGATCTTGAGGACCATCCATCATTGGTAATGGCTATATCCGAGGCCATAGATAGTTCTTTTTCTACTTTACTTCGTTTCTCATTATATATCAGTTGTAAACGTTTCAATGTAGTTTTAGGACAAGGACATTGATATCCCGGTTCCAATATAGCCATAAATTCTTTAAACCCTTTACTATTACAAAAAGAAATGGGCATTATATTTGCGGAAATCATACGAGCAAGTGCCTGTGTTGATGTACAGGGCGTGACTAATTAATGTTGCTTCGTACAAGAACTGACTTCGTTAATTTCATATGATGGTCCCGGCCCTGATGTTGATGGTTCATCAATGTCAATGTCTAATTCACTGGATGTACTAGAAAATGCTTCTCGATGCTTGCCCCGCAAATGCTTCATAATGACTGACGTTGACTCATTAAAAGATAACGTACTATGACATATACCACATGTAATAGATTTTCCATCTTCGGATGGAGTGCTATATTTCCACACCAAACTTTTACGTGGAGCCATTTAGTACCGAATTGCGTGAGTTTATAACAGAGACTGAACGAAGAAATACAGTGTCGATAGAGGTCTCAAAAGAAACGAAATAACACCCCACGCGAAACACGCATTGTCCGGGGAGTGTACACTAATTATCGCTTTCTTTAGCGACAATTCTCGCGGCAACTTGTGGTGGCACCCTGCGCGCAGCGGATTGTACTTATTGACATTGACGGTCAGATTCAGGATTCTCGTTAATGCCCATCCACTGTTGCGTTCCTGGAACTCTTCCAGCGATGCCAGGGTGGTTTCGATGACACATCGCTGGTACCACTCCTGCAGATCGGATGTGCCGAAGAGTTCACAGTTTCGGGTGTTGATGCTTCTACAAGCATGTTTATCACCTGCCACAAATTCGCCGTTGAACACCGTGTTCACTTTGAGGCTCCGCTGTTTCCCCAAAGCGCCCCGCACATGCTCCAACACAATGGTCTCAGCATCCTGGAGGAAGTTGCGCGGCTCGATATAGTTTGACTTGAGCACTGCACCAGTTAATACGCGGCTATCGAACGCAGTGTCTATTTCGCGCCATAAAAGTCCTTTGCTTGAATGCTCGGCACCTTCATGCATGAAACGTCCGCGCAGCGAATATTTCAGTCCTTCGAGCTGCTCGATTCGAGCAACCAACGATTGTCGAACACCGATCGATAATCGAGGACGTTTCACTCGGCTGTGTTCTTCCAATGATTCGATACACTCGTTGCACCGTTCTTCCCACGCGAGGTATTCTACTCGCGAAATCAATCGTGCAGATTGATCCAACAATTGACGTTCTACTTGCGCTAATTCTTCCGTGATCATAAATGGAATGTAAATGTAATGTCTTTTCCGCGCAACACGTTGCAACGATTTGAGGCTTTGTGCAGTTTACAGCGCGCTTTTTTGACTGGTACCACGATTTGAGATCTCTGTCTAAATCTTTTCGATGGTAGATCAAGTCAGGAGAAAGCCAAGTCTGGAGAGGTCTCCGCGGCGGCTCGGCCGGGACTGATCCCCTCCACTATTACGGCTTCCCCCACTCCGGGGCTCGTGCGCGCGCAACCAATCTCCCACTCCCCGCCCCCCGCCCAGAGTTCCCTCCACCGCACTCCCCCGTCCCCGTGCTCCCCTCAGAGGACCTGGATTAGAACTGTCCTAGCCTTACTACTAATTCCCACCGCGCGACGAGTAGGTGTAGCCCGAGAGGGAGCGAGAACGTAGAGAAAAGTCGCTCCGAGGCAGGCAAGCGGTTTGGTGGGAGAATACCCTTCACGAAACTAATAGGCAAATAAATCTGAAAACGACTTTAGGTCACTGAACTGATCCTGGTCATCGACGGAGGCGCCCAGTGTACAGCTGGTCCCAGGTATACGACACTTAAATTATTTTTCATGGAACACGTTGTTCCTACTATATAAAAATTGTTGGAAATTAATTTTCACTTAGCACTAGGAGCCGTGGGTACAGCCGCGCAAATGTTCGTACAGCGGTAGTTGCGTCTCTGTTATTCTGGGCATAAGCCCAAAAAATTGCGTAATATTACACTTGTGTAGAAAACATTTTTCTGAAGCAATTGCTTGCTGACTGACAGGATTTTTTCCAAGGACCTTTCGCTATCCCCAAGTAGTTTCTCTCGTTCCATTATGAGTTAAGTCCCACCACGATGACAGGTCTTAGGTAAAAAGAAGCCAGCACATTTTCGAAACACACGTGCTTTGCAGAAGCGCAACGAACGGACTATCGTGTACTTTTACAAAAGTCCGCGTTCCGTCGTTTAGCTGCCAATGTACCCATCGCTTCGAGATAGGCAGCAGACACCATGTGTTTTGGTTCGAAAGGGTCCGAACAGAAGAAACAGAAAAACTTCGAATTGCTATAAAGAAGAAAATACATACCATTCCTGTTTCCCTTTTACGATATCCTGAGTTCACGTCTGCTATGAAGCGGAACCAGTTAAGCCATAAATTACCCAAAACTGTAGGAAACCGTTCTCAACCGCCTACTCGCGGGACAAAACGGTTATAAACCGCAACCTATCGTAATGCTCAGGCCGATTAATCTGATGAATTTTTGGCTGCTTCGATGGTTCGTTCGTTGCACTTCTGCAAAGCACGTGTGTTTCGAAAATTGGCGGGCTTCTTTTCACCTCAGGCCTGTTCTTCTGGTGGGAGTTAACTCATAATGGAACGAGAGAAACTACTTGGGGATAGTGGAAGCTCCTTGGAAAAAATCCTGTCAGTCAGTTAGCAATCACGTGAGAGAAATGTTTTCTATACAAGAGTATTACGTGATGGTTTGGATTTGTGCCCAGAACTACGGAACCGCAACTACTGCTGTACGAGCAATTGCGCGGCTGTACCCCCGGCTTCAAACGCTAAGTGAAAATTCATTTCCACAAATTTGTATAACGTTGGATCAACGCGTTCCATAAAAAATAAATTAAGTGATCAGTGTTAGTATCCGTGCAGTGAAGTGAATATTCGGTACATTAACCCGAACGCTCTTGACGTTGCGACCCTTTACTTTGGGTGGTGTCGTATGTACCTGGGATTGGCTGAACACTGGGCGCTACTCTACAATAAATCTTTTCGTTCACCGAGAACCAGGATTGGTACAATGATCCAGTGACAAGGTTTTCGAAAAGGAAGTAAGGGAAGGAATTAATTTATTGGTGATTATTAGGTGTATAAATAAATTCTTTCCCATTTTTTGGGTACAATAACAGTTTCATTTAAAAAATATAAAAACAACTCAATCATGGAAATAATTTCCATTAGTGTTAATTACCTATTGCCACTTTTCTGGCAGCTTACGAATACCACCGCGAAAGAAATTCAGTAGCTTTGTATTGATTATGTAACTCCAGTCGGAAAGAATTTATTCAAATACCTAATATTATTTTTTAAATTTAGTTGTGATGGCCGTTATTAAACTACGGATTTTTACCTCAATAATGAATTACGATCATTTGTCATACATTTTCTGTTACATTACCCTTTCGTTTATGTGTTATTTGAATGCGAAATTTGTTTTTCGTCTTTTCTCACATCAAATAACTATTACATAAGATTCTGCTTTAAAAAAAAAACTGTAACACGGTTACTTTCGATGCATGCGGACTTGCTTGTTCGTACGTTCGTAGTACAAGCGCAGCCGCCTACCGCGGGAGTTGGGGCGGAAGGCGCGCGTTCTGATTGGTTGGGGATTTTTGTTAATATCTCGTTAACGCAACTCCGAACAATATTTTCGCTAAGGAAATAGTTGTTTCAAATCACCACCCGATATATTGACGTTTGTATTTTTCTAAGTATCTTATAAATTATTATTTATGTAGTTAAATATCTGTCTATTATATTTTTCAGCATTCAAGAGCAAACGCAAGAACAATCTTATTATCTTAAAAAATCGATGCTGGGGGGGATATTGTTGTTTGAAATTTACCTATCGCAGCCATTTTTCATTGTAAAATTACGTATTATTGAATGTAGTCGCCTCCAAACAAAAGCTAGTAGCGCCCTAGTTAATCAGGTAATTTTTTCTTATTTTTGTACTATTGTGATCTGTAACAAGTGTTACATTTTTGTTTATTTAACATTTTATTAATTTCATGAAATATAGAAGTCTGTTATTTTGTATACTAAAATATGTAAATTATTGAAGTTTAAATTCATTACAGTTTATGTTAAGTTTTGTGGATGCGTGTGACAAAATTAAGATCAACATGCATCTGCATTCCTTTACATATGATTTTCATTTACGCTGCATCTACTCGTATATTGCTGGAAATGGACCTTGGTCACTGCAACAGGGCTATCATCTAATCCACTTTCTTGACGACTTTAATAAATATTACAGCAAAGCACCAAATTATGCTAGAAACCTCATATACAGTGGTAAGTTCGACAACTGTTACATATTCCTATTTTAGTAAGGTTTCATATAAATTAGAATTATTTGACTAATACGTAATATGAAAATAACTTTAAATAAATAATAATAACTTTAACTAAATTAATATGTTATTAAGCGTAAATGACAGCATGCAGAATAGTATATACACATTGTCCTTAATAAATAATCATATACATTTAATGAATCTTTATATTTTAGATGTAGTAACGATTCGTAATTTGACAATATCAGGTCGCACGTTATACTCCTATTTATTGACCCACGAAAAAACGTATAATATGCGTGTGTTTGTAATGAAAAATGGTCATCCGGAATCTCTAGAGAGTGAATACGTTTTAGTAAATTTAAAGAGTACTCCTTCAATCAGTTATTGTGATGCGCAAGACACAAGATATACCGACGATTTCGATGTTGCACTAATCGTATCATATTTAGAGCAATGTCTGCAAGCAGAAAGAGCAGAAATAACATTGAAATTTTACTTGATGCTAACAAGTAAAAGAGAATTATATCCCAAAAGGGAAGTGGAAAATAATAAACTTGGAAAATTCCGCACCGTGTACAGTGTCGAGAAGCCTATAACAAATGCTAGTGCAGAATCAGAATCTGTTATAAAAATGATCAGAAAAGCAGGTTTGAACGAATCTTCTTCCAATTTTCAAGAATTTAGTCAAGACTTAAGTACTAAGAAGAATGAGACTAAACTTGCCATTCCTAATGTTAATACTAATTGTAATAGTGGCGCACCAACACCTCCACCAGTACCGAATTCTCCATTGACACAAAATGCAAATCCTGCAAGTATATCAATAACTTCGCCATCATCCCATCTGATTCAGATACGACAAGAATCAATTAATTACTTGGGTTATTATTCATCACATGAGCAACTCATGCAACAAACGATAATGTCCCAGGCAGATGCAGCTCGTACGCATATATTAAATATGGTAGATCGAGGAGCATTGCAATGCAAAACGCATCTTCTTTGGAATAAATTACTTGAATGTAAATCTGCAATGAATTATAAGGAATTTTCCGAACTTTGCTCTTTGGCTCATGTCGAGTCTTTGTCAAATTTGGATCCAAGGCTCAGGCCGTTTCTTAACCAACCAATTTCTTGGTATCAAACGTTATCAAAGGTTTTACAAAATAAATATCAAGAACAACATAAGCAATTTAATACACCAGATGGAAATATTACTCATCTTCTTATATTACATCCAAGCTTTTTTCAAGTTTTTATGATGCTCACTATAGATCTACATGCTTCAAAAGGGGTATGTAAAATTGTTTCTATTAAATTAATTATACTATAAATAAGATAAGTGCAGGTAATAAGGCCTACCCAAGGAACTACAATTAAAAAAAAAAAAACTTGTACATATTCTTGAAAACTTTTTTTTATAGAAATCTGTGGACATTAAACTATAAACTGTAATATTTGTAACAATATATGAACACAAAAAATACGAAAATTAATAGGTTTTTAAAAACTTTGTAAACGGGCTTTGTTTCGTGTAGTGCAGGTAATAAGACCCACTTATTTAGTATGTACAATTCAGGTAAACAAACACATCTTCTTCCTCAGGTGTGAGCCCAACGCACTCCTCGTGTATCCAGGTGAGACACTGTCGCATATCAATCTTGAATGCAGTTCTGCATAATTTGCAAAACCAATTGTCTGCAGAGTTGCCCTCCACATTTTCTCTGGCCCATGACAGGTGGGCCCTATTACCCGCACTTATCTATATGTGTATGTGCTTTATGAAAAATATATAACATGAGTTGGTACTTTTAGTAATAGTATTAAAAATATGTGGATCTTAAATAATATTGGATAGTAATTAATGCTAACAATTACATATTTCTTTTTATTTTTAGGATTTGTGCGCAGTTTACTGTAAATCGAAAGAAGTAATTAACACACCACGATGTGTAGAAGATATTTATACTTTAATTGAAGGTTTTGTGAATGCTTGTTGTTTTCACTTGTGGATGAATCTGTATAGTTAATAATAATTGTATATTCCATAGAATAAACTTCCAAAATATTTTTTAATATATAAAGGTACGTTAATTCGCTTAACATAAAACATAAAAAGCTGGGATTATATTGTTCTAAGAATTCATGTTCATTTTCACCGATCATTACATCTCTATTATAGAATATTGGTAATAATTTCTGTTTTCTCTTATTTGTATAAAAATACATATTTTCTTGTTATAAAAGTCTCCTGTCACATTTTGACTCACTTGGAAAATAATCTATAGTATGGACTTCATAATTCAGTACATCTCGGGTTCAGTGATACGAAATTATCTACTTTCGGGCGTATTTCTCGTGCAGAAATTTTCCGTCACTTGCTCGCATTGCAGGCGGCCCTAATGACTATAGGCGAGAAAAGTAGAGAATAAGTGAAACATCAATCCTTTCCAACTGCTTGTGCACGTGGTTAGCGGGTGGCGAGTCATTATTTTTACAGGACTATTTGGCTAAATGAAACATTCCAAGCCCGAACAATTACAAAAGAATTATCCCTAAAATTTGTTTTGTATATTCAAACTTGGGAACCCTTGTGAGCGGCGCTCGACGCTTGAGAATAGGAGGCCACGAAAAATAAGGATACCGCTATACATATAACCATTAAGGGGCAGCCTTATTAAAGGTCGTCGCCCACTAGGCCAAAGCGCCGCGAAGCGAAGCGCGGCGACCACCAGTGATCGGACCGATACCAAATCAATACTATCGATACCAGCCCGGAAATTATGATGCGGTATTGAATAGTATCTAAGACGTAGGTATCACAAATATTGATACCCGTTTGATATGTTACGTGCTGTAACAGGGATTATCTTCGAAAGATGTAAATGGGTTCGCTGCCCGTGGAGCGCTGATCCGCTCTGCTCGGATTCGTTCTTGATAACTGTCACCAATTTCTTCGTGTGATGATCAGCAAGAAAGTAGGTAAATAAACTGAGAATAGTTTCTGTTGTTACTTGGTTTAAGTTTTATAATTCAAGATAGGACGATTAAGAAAATGCGTCTGAATGCTTTAAACGTTGATCAACGAATGAGTGTACAAAGATGTCGTCGTTCGGAATCGAAATGTATAATAAACTAACAAATTATTTGATTGGTTCCTCGTTCACTAAGAACGAGCGGTTCCTGTAGTATCCGTGATTTTATGGCAAAGCAACCGAAACCAATATTTAATCAATATTATTTAACGAGCGTCTCCAAGTAGTATTCCTTGGAATGCTTTGTTCATAATTTCAGTTGCTTCGTGTAACAATTTAAATTTGGCGCGTCTAAACCTGATGCAGAGCCATCTAATATTACACTATGTTCATGTGTTACCACATGAGATCGTAACATTACATTATAAGTATGTACTTTAATTTAATATTATTGCCGTTGTTATTTTAACTGTTTTAAATATCAGATAAATATAAACGTTTCGTTGAAATGTTAAATGAGTATCCAAAACTTCGAAAAATATGAAACAGGTATTGCAATTTTCATAGAGGTATCAAATAGGTATCAATACTTTCGTGAGGTATCAAACGGGTATCGATACTTTCATAGAAGTATCAAACGGGTATCGATACTTTCCTAGAAGTATCAAACGGGTATCGATGCTTTCCTAGAAGTATCGAACGGGTATCGATACTCTCATAGAAGTATCTGTTACGATCTTAGAGCATATAAACATGGAGGAAGCATGCAATAGGAGAAAATGTAGACGGCGATAGAAAGAGAAAGATATACAGGAGGGACACCCCCTCTCTCTCTAGCGCCAGGGGCGGCAGCGCTTTTTATCGAAGGTCCATAATGGAGCCCTAACAAAAGATAACTCAAAGGAAATACAACCCTAAGTACCCGAGAGGTTACCACCAAAATACTATATAACTTTAGCTATTTCAGAGTATCCGAAAATATGCCAAAAATTTGTTGCGTTCCCAATTGTAGATTGCGAAGCGAACATTTTACAACTCGTAATATAAGTTTTCATAAGTAAGTACAAAAAAGGTTTAAACGTTTAAAGGTTAACTGTTGTACTTTAATGCTTTATTTTTTAAAATTATTGTAGAATTCCTGCAAACAAAATATCAAAAGAGAACTGGGAGAAAATATTTAAAACTAATTTTAATTTAACGTTAAAAAATAAATATTCTTACGTTTGCAGTTTGCATTTTGATCCGAAATGTTTTTATTTTGCTGCTTCATGTAAATTTATAAGATTAAAAGAAGGATCTTGTCCAACATTGTTCTCAAGTTTGCAGCACAATGAAGTGTAAGTATTATCTACCAAAACAGCCCTGCCCAGGGATTTGCTCACACGAGCAGCCGCGAGTTGCTCTTCGCTCTCGGAGAAACCGAGCCACTATCCCCACTCTTTTACAGCTACCGCTCTTACCTTCGCTCGCAACCAGTGATGCCAGATTCGGGACGGGAGCGCTCGAGAATTTCCCCCACCTCACAGTGTGCATGCGAGGTGGGGGAAATTCTCGAGCGCTCTCGTCCCGTCCCGAATCTGGCATCACTGCTCGCAACTACCCGCGGCCCGCGGCCGGGCACTCAAGGTTGTATTTCCTTTGAGTTATCTTTTGTTAGGGCTCCATTGTGGACCTTCAATAAAAAGCGCTGCCGCCCCTGGCGCTAGAGAGAGAGGGGGTGTCCCTCCTGTATATCTTTCTCTTTCTATCGCCGTCTACATTTTCTCCTATTGCATGCTTCCTCCATGTTTATATGCTCTAAGGTTACGATCTCATGTGGTAACACATGAACATAGTCTAATATTGGATGGCTCTGCATGGTCAGGTTTAGACGCGTCAAATTTAAATTGTTAACGGCCGATTTCTTCACCTCTGACTAAAGTCCCGATCAGTTAGTCGCTAGTCAGATGCTAGGTGGTAGTTAACTGTCGCGCGTGTTTCTTTGCGCTATTGGATCCTATGGTTAAGTGACTGAAAGGTTTGACGCGGCAACGCCGCAAAGGCGGTAAAGCGTGAACTTCATTGTGTAGTAGTTTAAAAGTGATTGTGAGTTGTGACGGTCTCGCCAGAGCGCGCCACCTGTGTTTCAGCAACGGGCGCCCTCTTGTGGAAAGCGCAATCATCATTTTCGCGCGTGCGCGAAGCGCGATTAATACAAATCTGATAAAGTTGGAGACGCTCGTTAAATAATATTGATTAAATATTGGTTTCGGTTGCTTTGCCATAAAATCACGGATACTACAGGAACCGCTCGTTCTTAGTGAACGAGGAACCAATCAAATAATTTGTTAGTTTATTATACATTTCGATTCCGAACGACGACATCTTTGTACACACAGCTCAAACGATTGTGGCCGATCGAGATTCGATTGCATTCGAGCTTACTAGGGCTGGCTTTTTTGTATCGCTAACATTCTACAGTATTTCATGAATATGGTGAGGGCACTGCCAAGCCACAGGTTCCCGTCTAGAACACTTCCAATTCATGTTGAAACACCACTGTGGCACCATGTGCCTATGATTGTCATAATTATATAAATCTGTGTGATCGGCTCTGTTCGCGATGCTACATATAACGTAAATGACACCAAGACTAAATGTCAAATGACTTTTATTACAATGAACCGCAAATAAAATCATAATAATTTTGAGTCAAAGTAAATAAGTCAACGGATTTATAATGGAAAACACAAATATATAAAGCGGGGTGGTGGGGTAATAAGGAAAAGAATGGAAAGTCTTGTGGTATTTTATTCGTAGTAGTCTTCATAGATTAAAATCTAAGACGCTCATTATTAGTCGAAATGTGTAGAGCAAAGAAATACGCATTTATTTCAAAATCTACTATCCGTTATTTTATGTTAACAACGGGAAAATAAACATAACCGAAGCAATGTAAATTAAATTTTGTGACGGGACTGTGCGAATGTGTCTTATATTAGATGACATCACAGTGATGTTTCCTCATGAAATAGAAGTGTTCTAGACGGGAACCTGTGGCTTGGCAGTGCCCTCACCATATTCATGAAATACTGTAGAATGTTAGCGATACAAAAAAGCCAGCCCTAGTAAGCTCGAATGCAATCGAATCTCGATCGGCCACAATCGTTTGAGCCGTGTGTACACTCATTCGTTGATCAACGTTTAAAGCAATCAGACGCATTTTCTTAATCGTCCTATCTTGAATTATAAAACTTAAACCAAGTAACAACAGAAACTAGTCTCAGTTTATTTACCTACTTTCTTGCTGATCATCACACGAAGAAATTGGTGACAGTTATCAAGAACGAATCCGAGCAGAGCGGATCAGCGCTCCACGGGCAGCGAACCCATCTACATCTTTCGAAGATAAACCCTGTTACAACACGTAAGAGTTTTGGTGACAGCGGTGGGATAGCAGAAGAAGAATCTCTGCATTCTGCCGGCTCGGAATCTGCGCAGAGTCGTCGTGCTTCTTCTTCTCCCGGGTTTTCGCACGGTTTCCCCGAGGGCCAAGGGTAAATACCGGAGACGGGTGGTTTCAACGGCCGTGCACGTTACCCTGAAATCACATAGCACATATCGACCAGTTACAGAGCTTCAAAAAATCATATAGAAGTTTTAGGTGTTAAACAGTTGTTTAAATGTTTAAATTATTAGAAAATAATTAAGTTAAATATATCAATATGGAACTAGACACTGAAATTCTCAAAATAACTTGTGAATTGTATAACAATTTAAAGTTTGCAAAAACTGATGTTCAGTATGTCATAAACCTTTTACGAAATTTTATAATGAATAGTTATAATCCGTTTTTGTTGAAAAAATTAAATTCAAATGTTTTGGAAGCAGTAGATAAAGCAATTAAACATGATATTAATTTAATATTTCGAAAATATAAAGATCCATTTGATAAGTTTGCTACTCATGAGAAGCGAATGGTTTTGTACAAAAATATGGGAGTCTATGTTGCACCAGAAATATCTGTTATAAAAGAAATCCCCATAACAATATCTCGAACAAGTAAAATCACTTTAAAAAGTAAACAGGTTCAAACAACACATATGTCGGTTAAACATTCTTTTACTAAATTGCTTGAAATGGACGGATTATTTGAAGCCACTATGTCTTACATGAATTCTTTATGTTAAGGATTCCAATGTTTCCCCTCCGGATCCCTATTCATACGGCACTATATTCTATACACAAGTGATTAGTTATTCGATCCCTAACTCTAACAGGTTATGGGCCCAGATAAAACGAAAAGTCTGATGGAACAGTATTAATTGTAAGTGCAAAAATTTTGAGATTAGTATTCCCACGTGCACGTTGTGAATCGGAAGCATGGCTTCGAACGAATATAGAATTGAACGCCTGGCGAGAGATAATTATGAATCGTGGGTCATACACATGAAAGCTATTCTCAGAAAGAAAAAACTATGGAAATATGTAGACGGATCTGCAGTTAAACCAGAGCCAGGTGCAGGAAATGAGGTTATTCAAGAATGGGTAGAGAAGGATGAAGATGCGAGGGCAGAGATAGAATTGGCCATTGCTTCCTCGCATGTAAATCTGGTAAAGAATTGCGAAACCTCACGCCAAACGTGGGAAAAGATTAAGGAAACTTATCAGTCAAGAGGACCGGCCAAGAAGGCCATGCTGTTAAAACAGTTAATAACGACCAAGATGAACGAAAATGGCGATGCAAGGCTGCATTTAAGGCAGTTCTTCGATATAGTCGATAAGCTGGATGATTTAGATACTCAAATCAATGATGATTTACTGGCTATAATACTGCTGTACAGCTTACCAAAATTCTATGATAACTTTAGATGTGCGATTGAATCAAGAGACCAGCTTCCAACGCCAGATATGTTAAGAATTAAAATAACCGAGGAAAGCGATGCACGTAAGGAAAGTCCTCAGGGTTTTGAAGCACCGAATGCGAATGCAGTAATAAATAAAACAATAAGAGATCACCACGCAGAGTTTCAAGGTGAGCCAAAGTTATCTTACCAAAATAACCAAAAAAACGCTAGTCTTTACAGCCAAAATAAAGTTAGATGCTACAAGTGCAATAAGATAGGCCACAAATCGTTTGAATGCAGAACGAAAGATAAATTTATAAGAAACAGAAACAATGAAGACATAGCTATGTTAACCATGGCTAATAATGTAAGTTGTGGAAGAGACTCATGGTGGTGCCTAGACAGTGGGAGCACGAGCCATCTGTACAATAATACAGATAAGTTAACGGACATACATGATTGCAAATCAGTAAATTTGAAATTAGCCAATGGAGGTTTGATCGATGTAACCGCCAAGGGAAAGGTCCAGATAAAGGTAACGCGTAGACACGGTGATGTTAACAATGCTAATCTTGATGATGTTTTATGTGCACCACAGTTAAACATGAACCTACTATCAGTAGGAAAGATTACAAATAAAAATTTAAAGGTACTATTCCAAAAAGATGAAGCGTTAATTTTAAGAGAGAACGGACAAGTGGCACTGAAGGCACAGCGTATTGGTGATCTATATTATGTGATAAGTAACGATAAAGAGGAGGCACACCAGATCCGCAATCAATGCAATGATATTGAAATATGGCATCGGAAACTGGGACACCTAAATTTAAAGGATGTATTAGAATTAGAAAGGCGAGGGATAATACCGAATCTGAAGAATAAGAATTCTAATATGAACTGTGATGTATGCCTGAGAAGTAAGCTAACCAATTTACCTTTTCCTAAAGAATCTAATAGGTCAACCAAACTACTGGAGATTATCCACTCCGACGTATGCGGTCCAATGAGAGTCGAGTCACTGAGAAGATCAAAATACTTCCTGACTTTCACCGACGATTATTCGAGGTATACAGAGGTTTTCTTCATTAGACACAAAAGTGAAGTATTCCAAAAATTCAAAGATTTCAAGGCAAAAGCCGAAAAATTAATAGGCAAAAATATTAAGTATTTACAAAGTGACAACGGAAAAGAATATATCAATAATGAATTTAACGAATATCTAAGAAGGAATGGTATCCAGCGAAGAATCACGACGCCTTATTGCCCGCAACAAAATGGCGTAAGTGAAAGGAAAAACAGAACACTGGTAGAGATGAGTAGATGTTTGTTAACGCAATCTAACCAACCTCCAACATTCTGGGCAGAGGCGATTGCTACTGCGAACTACATCAGAAACCGATGCCCGACCGCAGGTTTGCATGGAAAGATACCATTCGAATTATGGTACAACAAACTGCCATACACGAGACATTTCAAAGAATTTGGTCTAGTCGGATATACAATGAGAGTTGGTACAAATGGTGGTAAATTTGATCCGAGATCTGATAAATGTATATTTGTTGGATATAGCGACGAAACCAAAGGGTACAAGGTATGGTTAATCAAGAAGAGAAAGTTCGAGATAGTCAGAAATGTCAAATTCATAAATGCGATGATGGATAATGGAAACAACTATGAGGATTTTTACTTCGAGGAAGGCCCGAATCCGCAAGGAACACCCAAGGAGTACTATATTACCCATGAAAATGAAGTAAGTCCTCAAACAAATGAAGAAGAAGATGACAATCCAATAAATGAAAATACCGAATCCAATGACATAACGTCAACTCGAAGAGGTCCTGGCCGCCCAAGATTCGAACGGACAGGATTAAGGGGGAGACCTCGGAAATTATACAATGAAATCATTGTAAATGATGATAATGAAACGAATCTCATCGAAGATGGATTCGTATGTGCGACTGAACTGAAGATTGACGATGTAATGAAGGATACAAATGCGAACGAATGGTTAGAGGCTATGAGTTCAGAAACCAAATCAATAATAGAGAATGGAGCTTGGGAAATAGTTGACCGACCAACCAATCAAAATATTATAGGTAGTCGGTTTGTACTTACACTAAAAAGAAACTCAGAGGGTATGGCTGAGAAAAAGAAAGCAAGAATAGTTGCCAAGGGTTTTGCCCAAAGATATGGGATGGACTACAGTGAAACTTCTTCACCGGTAAGTCGTATGAGCTCGATCAGATTAATAATGTCTTTAGCTTCCAGGTTCAATATGAAGGTGAACCAGATCGATATAAAAACGGCTTATTTGAATGGATGTTTAAATGAGGATATCTTTATGGAACCTCCTAAGCATCTTAAGGCCGCGCTTAAGTATCTCATTGAGCATGAATCAAAAAACAGTCAAATTGGGGCGAAAACTAAAAATATGTTGGCTGAATTAGAAAAGAAAAATCGAATATGTCATCTAAGAAAGGCCTTGTACGGTCTTAAACAAGCTGGTCGACAATGGTTCCAGGAGTTGAGTAAAAGACTATTGAATTACGGTCTGGAGCAATCCAGACATGATCCCTGTGTATTTTTCTGTAATAAGTCACAGTACTTAATGATTGTTTGCGTCTATGTTGACGACATCCTAATTTGCTGTCGAGATGATGACAGAATTAACAAGTTGAGAGAGCACCTACAGAAGCATTTCGAGGTTAAAAACTTTGGGGAAATTTCAAACTGTCTGGGTGCCGAATTTAAACGACAAGGTAATACAATTACCATGAAACAGTCGGATCACATTCAGAACGTATTGGAAAAATTTAATATGAGCAACGCAAATGCGTGCAAAACACCGATGGTGACCGGTTTACGATTGGAAAGGGCGACCGAATGTGACAACAAGCCCTACAGAGAATTAATCGGTGGTTTGATGTATCTAGCCACCACGACAAGGCCGGACATTGCTCACGCGGTGAGTGTGTTGAGCCAATTTAACGACTATCATAACGAGGAACACTGGCTTGCCGCAAAACGTGTACTACGATATTTGAAAGGAACGAAAGATGTTGGCCTGGTATTTGGAGCTAGTGAGGATTTGCTGACGGGATATGCGGATGCGGACTATGCCAATGACGTAACGGAT
The DNA here is from genome assembly GCA_951215215.1 of Andrena trimmerana. Taxonomy (NCBI): domain Eukaryota; kingdom Metazoa; phylum Arthropoda; class Insecta; order Hymenoptera; family Andrenidae; genus Andrena; species Andrena trimmerana. The sequence continues at coordinate 74,454,441 of OX578060.1, forward strand.
CGCAAGTCTTATACTGGCTACGTTTTCTCTCTTGGAGGGACTGCAATATCATGGGAGTCTCGAAAGCAAAGATCCGTTGCCACGTCCTCTGCGGAGGCAGAATATATCGCAATATCCGAGGCTGCCAAAGAATCAATATATTTGAACGATTTTCTACTAGAATTAGGTTTCAACAATCTATCGAGCAAGCTAATCTACAATGACAATCAGAGTGCAAAATTGATTGCAGATGGTGGTGGACGCTACAGTAGAACCAAGCACATTGACGTCAAGTACCATTTCTTAAGGAGCTTGGTACAAGAAGGGTCCATCATTATACAATATCTGCCAACAAACAATATGATTGCAGATATCCTGACAAAAGGCTTGCCGCGAATAAAGCACGAGGAGTTTACGGCAAACATGGGTTTGTCAACATTGAGGGGGAGTGTTAAGGATTCCAATGTTTCCCCTCCGGATCCCTATTCATACGGCATTGCGTGCCGTTATACCACGAGTGAGTGGGGGCCCAACCGCCGAGTAGTATGAGATCCATGTATGCCCACGCTGTGTGCCCTCATGGGCTTTTGTATATTCGCTTACTTATAATTACAATACACTACTTTCTATCATATTCTATACACAAGTGATTAGTTACTCGATCCCTAACTCTAATACTTTAAAATCAGAAGAACACGTGTTATTTAATTTTGTGCAGGGAAGTTTATGGAAAAAACAAATAGAAGAGTTTCACGAAGATGGTATTGCTCTCCCTTTAATAATATACTTTGATGATCTTGAATTAGGCAATGCCTTAGGAACTCATGTCGGAAAGAATTCAGTTGGTTGTGTGTATGCCACTATTCCATGTTTTCCTCCAAATTTCGCTTCTAAACTAGAAAGCATTGTATTAACAGATATTTTTTATTCGAAAGATAAGGCAAGTTACGGAAATGAGGTTGTTTTGTCAAAACTGATTAATGAATTACACGATTTAAGAAAAAACGGGATGCTCATTGTTGTAAACAACAACCTGTACAAAATTCACCTCTTAACATCTTTAGTTGTAGGTGATAATAAAGGCCTTAATGACATTGTAGGTTTTGTAGGATCGTTTACTCTTTCGCACTGTTGTAGGATTTGTAACGCGGGGCCAACTGACAAGGGAACACCGCGAACCCGGACTCACCGATTGGAACGCAACTTAGTGGGTTTTTAGAGTAACTCAAAACAAGAACAACGGTGTGTTGCATTTGGGCCCTATCGCCCTTTATGGGGGTGAAAACTAACCTCAAAGTCAAATTGGCACTTCCACCTTTCCGCATATAACTCTCAATGTACAACAAATAGAAAAAAATGTTTCAAACAAAAGTTTAATGGTGCAATAAGTGCTACAAACTTGCGTTAACAAAATTTTAAAAAGAATTATAAAAAAATACATGAACGAAAAAAATTTTTTTTTCATTGTACCATTAAACTTTTGCTTGAAACATTTTTTTCTGTCTGTTGTACTTCGAGAGTTATACACGAAAAAGTGGAAGTGCCAATTTGATTTTGAGGTTAGGTTTCACCCCGTTAGAGGGCGATAGGGCCCAAATGAAACACACCGTTGTTCTTGTTTTGAATCATTCTAAAAACCCACAAAGTTGCGTTCCAATCGGTGAGTCCGGGTTCGCGGTGTTCCCTTGTGAGTGGCAAAAATTAATAGAGGAAGATGAATTATTATTGCGTACAAAAGCAAAGCACGAGACAGATATGAAAATGATAAATACTTCGAAAACCGGTGTGAGAGAAAAATGCGTATTTAATGAATTAGATGGTTTTAATGTAATCGAAAATGGTTCTGTTGATATCATGCACGACATTTTCGAAGGAGTGGCTAATTATGACGTATCAAAAATTCTTTTACATTTAATTGATGAGAAATACTTTTCTATAGATTTTATTAACCACGTTTTAAACACGATGGACTTTGGTTTTGAAAAAACAAATTTACCCCCAGATATTAAAATTGATTTTTTAAAATCTAATAATTGGTTTAAAATGTCAGCATCTGAAATGTTATTTTTTACTAGATACCTTGGTCTTATAGTAGGAGAACTAGTTCCACAAGACAGCGAAATTTGGACATTATATATCAAATTGCGCGAAATAATAAGTATTATTACTTCACCCGAAATTACTAACGAAGATCTCACACAATTACATATTTTAATAACTGAACACCATGATATATATACAAAATATTTTGGCCACTTAAAATTCAAGTTCCACTCAATGATCCACTACAAAAGAATGATTTTACGAAACGGTCCTTTAATAAAAATATCGTCAATGCGATTTGAATCAAAACACCGTGAAATTAAGGCAATGATACAGGCTACTTCCTCAAGAAGGAATATCTTAAAAACTGTAGGCATAAGGCATCAACTATGTCTTATGCATTATAAATATGCGCTATACAAGAACTTGTACATTAGTTATGGCCCGCCAATAAGTGATGATTCCATTAGCATTCATTTTATAGCTTCACAAGGTAGACAAACCTTAACTAATATTATAATAAATGATATAAAGTATAAAGTTAAAACTATCATAGTAGCTACTATAGGGGAAAATTGTCCTGGTTTTGGGGAAATAGACAAAATTTATGTAGTAAATAATAAAATCTACTTCAGGTATGTACCTTTTAATGTGATTGGATTTAATAGCCATTATTTCGCATACAGTGTCGTTGCAGATACCGAAAACAAACAAATAATTAGTTACGACTCGATAGCAGTAAGAACATCATGCGTAATTGACCAAAAACAAGGAATAACATACATTGCTACGAGACATTGATTGTAGATAACAATATTTCTTTGTAAATAAATAAATTATCAATTACTTAATTAACAAATTATTATTATAACGTTAAAACTTTAAATAAAATGATACGAATATAGGTTAGATTTGCATTCGAAATTCACATTTCTTAAAAGCATTTTCGGAACTGTTTTTTTAGCCAGATTATAATGTGGCTTATTCTTAGCTTATTCATTTAACTATTAATTAATAAGCCAACCAGATAGATCCATTAATTTTCTATCAGGCACTCAACAGTGCAGACCTTTTGCCGTGCGCATTCAATGAAAACATCGTACAGTACCGTCCGCACATCGGAAACAACGACGAACGGCGAGCACCGAAAATATCGGTGCTCGCGCATCGAGAGCGATGGTGCTGAACACATCACCGCATGATGACCGAGCACTCATCTGAACAATTGTACGACAACCACTGTTTTCAAGGATGAAAACATTTTTCCGTGCAGCCTGGCGCACTCTGACCGAACCGGATTCCGTCTGTCTGCTCCTGTGAACTTAGAAATGTGTCTGAAAAAATTAAAGGGTGAATTAAATTTATTATTTCCTTTTCCACTTTCTTGGTAAAGTTACGCCGGCGTGAATTGACTCGTGTGATCGTATGATCCGCGAGTACAAGTGCCATTGCTGGCACTTGTGACCATTGACAAAGTCTGATAAAATTTATTACTTGCTTCATTTTCATGGTAAAGTTACGCCGGCGTGAATGACTCGCGTGATCGTAGGATCCGCGAGTACAAGTGCCATTGCTGGCACTTGTGACCATTGACAAAGTCTGATAAAATTTATTACTTGCTTCATTTTCTTGGTAAAGTTGCGCCGGCGTGAATTGACTCGCGTGATCGTATGATCCGCGAGTACAAGTGCCATTGCTGGCACTTGTGACCATTGTCAAAGTCTGATAAAATTTATTACTTGCTTCATTTTCTTGGTAAAGTTACGCCGGCGTGAATTGACTCGCGTGATTACAGTGCGGTGCGAGGTCGGACCGATGCAATAGTTTCAATATTTTCAGAGGGAGACCTTTTTCGCTTTTTCAAGCTTCTTGCTTTTTCTTTCGCTCTTTCTGCTAATATAAATTGAGGCTCCCGAATAGGCATGCACCTATTGTACCGACTATTTATTAATTCGGGTAGCATGCATTCTAAATAAAATTGAACCAGTTTTGGCTCCATTTCTCTTTTCCAAAACGCATCATCTCTCTCTACTTTTATAGATTTCAGCCCCTTCGGGGTCCAAACGCAAAATATACAGAACTTTCTGTCAGTAATATGTAACTGACCTTGTACTTGATAAAAAAAGTGATGCGTTTTGTTCATTGAAATACCTGTTTTACGTGTGAACACGTGCCGGACAGCGGGTAATTTTTCAATAGCATCTTTCGGCGAAAAGTTCTCCGCTGATTTGGGGCAATTGATTTCTACAATACCCTCTTGACCGATGATTCCATCCGGTGAAGCTCCTAAGAAGGGGATGCAGCTGTCGATGAAAATTCCACATTCTGCAATATATGTATATTGCTTCTTCAATTCTTCGCGAGTAATTTTCTCGCATTCTTTCCCGTATTCCACCGCGGGTGCACTTATTATCCTCGGGTACGGAAATGACTTTACTGCATTTGCGCAAAGCGTGTCAGGTCGGCGGCGGCACACTTGTCCAAAATTGGATGCTGTCAACAATTTGGACCTGTACTGCAACCATCTGCAGTTCTTTGCTTGTCCGATGGTTTCATCTTCAATAGCGTGTCTTTTCTCTTGCCAGTCACTGAGCATTTGCATATGCTTTTCCCGCTCCAGTTCATACATTTGGGATGGCATGTCTGGCTTCTGTGCATTTTGTCCATAATCGGAATCTTTTTGCGAGGGCAATTGCTTGCGTACATAACTCGCAGCCTTCGTTTCCTTCTGTTTTACAGCTCTCTTTTCCTTTTCTTTCTTCTTCTTTCCTTCTATTTGGCGAATAACCTCAGGCGTTTTCTTCTTCATAACCGCATTCAATCGCGAGTGCACTTGGTTACTGTTGTACTCCATGACAGCAGCAGCACATCTTCCTGTATACGATCCTCTTTCGGCGAAATTTAATCTTTTTCCGCCAATGTACTTGGCAATTATTGCGTTTAAACTTTCCACCGCGTTATTATTGGTGTTATAGAGTAAGCTCTCCGCATGAGCTAACAGTGGACGAAGTATTTCTATTACGTCCTGGTACACTCCAATTTTTATCAGTTCTGGAACGATGTTTCTTTCTTTCTCTTTATTCTTTCCATCGCAGAAATATTCTAGTTGTGCACACTGTTAGATACCTAGCTTCGTAACTTTCTCTTTAAGCACATCTGGTCATTGTCACCGTCTTAAGGGGGTATACCCGTTTGAACCCTCGGAAAATGTATACATTTTGTGGATTTTTTTACAAGTCAACGGTTTGATGCAGATTTCCCGTTTTTTAACTATGTTTACATAGTATTATGAACTACTTATAAAAAAAGTTTCAGTTAAAAAACTATTGTTTTTCGGAAGTTACGGATACATGTCCGAAAGTCTCTCGATTTTAGACGGCTAAACGGTGGCCCTAAAAACTCGTGCTACGTTCAACCAATTTACTTCAAATTTTGCATGCACAATCATAATAAGATTCCACATCGCGCAACGAAGGCGATTTTGAAAATTTTGAAAAATAAAGAAATGGTGAGAGATCAAAGGTAAAGTTAAATTTTTCTAAGAGAAAAATCCACTTTTTTCCTTTATAAATAATAAACGGGGAATCGAAATAAAAAAAGCCTTCGTTGGGCGATGCGGAATCTTATTATGATTCTGCATGCAAAATTGGAAGTGAATTGGTTGAACGTAGCGCGAGTTTTTAGGGCCACCGTAATGAAAAATATAGTTTCGAGAAAAACGCGTTTGAAGTTTTGACTCTGATGCTTTGCTGATAAACTGTATTTTTCGTATCTCACACTTAATCAGCGATTCCAGGGGCATAAAGTAAGCCTTCAGCAGACGAAACAGCTTCTTCAGCAGCTATTCTTGACAATCGTTTAGCAGTTCTGGCTTCTTTAGTGGCTTCATGCGCTCGAATCGTACTCAAAGTAATGCGGCGATGATCCTCCGCCCAACACCCTTCGTAGGCTCCAGGGCCGATTTTAATGTTCATACTGTCCAATATATGTAAAAGACTTTTATGTCCATCATTAAAGATTGCAGCGCCGATAAAGGCCGCTATTTCAATTATTGTTGCACCACTGAAGATGGTTTTAGGAGCAATTTTCCAGAAGAGCGCGTTCAAGCTTTCATTACTATTCTGAGTAAAGCCGCCGAGACATCGTTCCAATAAATTATCACTGCTCAGTTCTTCATAAATAGGACGTATTGCTTCGGCAACTTCGCTCGTTAAAGCAGGCTTATGCCTGTATTCGTGCAATTTGTTTTCAGCTTTCGCCTTTTGCCATGAACACCAGGAACCGTTTCCTGCAGGACAATTTTGATGTTGCGGCTTATTGTCCGTAGAAATTTTGTGGTAGAAAGTTGCCCAAATTCCTCTTTTCATGTGTGTAATGGAATGACAGCTATTCCTAATTGCCTTCCCATAATAAACTGTGAGTTCGTCTATTAACCTTGCTGTTTTCCGTGTCCTTTTCCGCCAAGCCCTTTGGTTTTCTTTTTCAAATTGCGCAGCCTTGTTCCCATACGCTTCTGCACATGTCCAACGCATTCTTTCTTTTTTACAGGTTCACCATATGGGGAAGATGCTAATAGTCCTGCAAATGTTTTGCTATCCCCATCTCCGATGTAATTTAAATATTTTGTTTCGTGTAGTCCTTCGGATCTGTGAAACATCTCACTAATTCCGTCCATTTCCATTTTGCTCGCACTTCCTTCGTGATTTACAGAGCAGTTATGGGTTTCTTTCCACTCTTCATATTCCGCAGTATTAATCTTCTCTGTCATGGTTTCGCAGCCTTTGCAAAAACTTGATTTAATTACGACATCCAGAACTTTTCCTGAAAAATGTCCAATCAAAGCTGTAATGCCGTATAACGAGGAGAAACCTCTTTTTTGCCAGGTTCCATCCCCAGAAACAGTTAGGCCTGCAGGTTCTTCAACTTGGTTATATTTCGCAGTAAGACATTTTTCTTCCGTCGCCGCACAGAGGATTGAATTTCTACACACAGCTTCCGCGGCGCAATGAATGTTCTTTACTATGGCGTCGTATGTTGATTGAATGACAGGTTTAGGGAGATCCATTAGTCCACAAAACTTTCTAATCCCTGATGCTCCAATTCCTAAGATCCGCATTACAAAAACTAATCTTTTATTTATTTCGTACGCCTGATTATCGGTAATCGGACAGGAATTTATAAATTTAGAAGGACACGAACTACACTTTATTTCCACTTTGAAACCAAGTCCACGGATATTTGATTCTGAAAATTCTACATTGCTGTCACAATGTTTGCACTTCACGTAATCACTAATTGCAGAAAACACAGGAATAAAATTCAACATTCTGTACCCAAATGAAGATTCCACGGTCACGTCTTGATATTCATCCATTTTTAATTTCTTAGCTGACGCACTTGTGTTCGTTTCCCCTTTCTCACAATCAGGATAACGTGATGGGTGCCTTTTTATAGGCTTACTGGCCCGTCGATGAGATTTTCGGCTACCTTTTCTGTTACAGTTTGGAGCCGAATTCATGACTTCGTGTAGGTATATTTTTCGATTTGGAAACACTGAGAACCGATGCACACTGTTGCTTGCTATGCAAAGCATTGACTGATATGCTCATATTTTTGAGGTCTAAAGGTTCATGGCTAATACTCTTTTATACCCACTGATTGTATAAATTTATTACTAACTCCACCCCTTCCCCTTGGGGGATTCCCGGACCATTTAGACCCAAAAATCACCCTGCACGGCATCCGCTGAAGGTGTGCTATAAATGTAGAAAAACGGGCTGGTTTCTTAATCAGGGGTAATTAATAGTAGGTGTAAGTATCCGCGACGCGAACGACCGAACCGCTGCGATCGGTCGAGCCGACGTGCCGCCCCATGCTACCTGGGTTGTTTCATTCAAATGCCTATAACTTCGTCAATTTTTCGAATTTTTACATCGGACTTGTTTTATAATATTTCTAAAACATCAATCTATGAAAATATGTAAAAAAAAAATAATCTGATTTTTGACACTCTCAAACGGTTATACCCCCTTAAGACCCTTAGTCCGTTTCAAGCGTCCGTAACTTAACGGAAAACAGGCGGAATAGGCCGTAGGCCCCAAGGCCCTTTTTCTTCAAACCGTTACAACCGAACTTTCTCTAGACTACCACTTCCACCCTTACCAGTTCCATTTCCCACACCCTCGCAATAGAACAACCAATAGGATTTGCCAATTTGTCCACGTTCATCCCGGAGTTCGTCTCTAGCATTAGAAAGCTTTGACTCGTGGCACTGTGAAGTCATACTCCAACATATTGTATAATAAAGACGTGTTTCGTTTTATACAAGTATTCGAATTTGTTTTACCCCGGGATCACGACACAAATTTGGCGCAGTCGGTAGGACCTGTCAACGGTGAACGAATAGTAAAACTTTATTCAAAGTGTTTTTCGCCTATGGATTTTTATCCTTTGTGACGGAAGAGAATCGTGTCAACTCCGGATCCAGATACTCGATACAGCAAAGGAAGTCAACTATTGGCACGCCCAAGGACTCCTTCACTGATAGAGGTTTGTGCAGCACATTTTCGAATTTTGTTGTGTGGTAATTGCTTGAAGTACTCAATATTCCATCATTATGGCTCTCACAAATACACCCGATCAATCAACTATTCTCAATAATCCTACATCTATAGAGTCCGAGATTCTCACTAATCCAACTCCCTTAGAATTTGACATGAAATTCTTATGTGATCTAATTCCTAAAGAATTTACTGGCAATAGATATGAGCTTGGTCAGTTCATCGCAAATTGCAATAATGCCGATGAACTCGCATCATTGAGACAAAAAATTCCTTTACTATATTTTATATTATCAAAAATATCGGGTCATGCAAAAGAACAGTTAGCATTTCACAAATTCAATAATTGGAGTGAATTAAGGGGGTAGACACGGGTAATGCAGCGCGCTGTATACCGACACAATCTGGCCCGAAACAGGGGGTTGGGATTTTTCATCATTCGTCCTTATATGAGCAGATTTTGGGCTGGGTTAGGACTCATTCGAAAGAGGAAGGTTCAATGCATAGCGCTCTTCTCATGATTCAACGAGATTGTGTTGATATCTAATAATATGAGTGTCCAAAGTAGAGCAAAAGTCAACAAAATACACCCGCAGAATCCAAGTATTTTTAGGTCACTAAAAGAGCTTTGTGACTGAAACGGTGAGAAGAGCGCTCTGCATTGAACCTTCCTCTTTCGAATGAGTCCTAAACCAGCTCCAAATTTGCTCATATAAGGACGAATAGTGAAAAATCGTGACTGCAGTCCCAAATACGAGTTCCGCCATATTGGCGATAATACAGAGCAAGTCACGTGACAAATTTAGTTCAGCTAGTGGACACGAGATGGCGCCTACTCGGGAGGACTGCCGACGTGGAATCATAGCAAAACTGAAGCGTTAGCTGGATACACAAGCCACAGTAAAAGCGTGATGCAGTCAATGTATGAATTTTCGGACGATTGTAGGTTAGGTTATATGCATTTTAGGCATATAACTGTTGGGAACTGTGTACATTTACTAAATTAACGCTTTTATTGTAATACATACATCACTTGAAATCGCTGTCGAATTTATGTTATAATTATATGGCCACATTATTTAAAATAAAAAAAAGAGATTGGAACTTTTTTACTAATACTGGAAATATTGATTTACTGATATCATATTATCAGAATGTGGAAGTTACAGCAATTATTTGCAATTATTGCTCTTATTATTATTCTTCCGACTATTGTATATAACATACAACAAGGAAAAGTCTCCAAATCAGTCAACAGTTGACTCCCTGAATTTTTTTGCAATTCTTTACGGTCCTATGCAGAGATGGGCATTATTTAAATAAAAGAATATACTTCCGAATGGTCCCAGTGACTGATCGACACGAGGTTTGGGGTAGGGTGTGTGTACCCGAAATCTAAAATTCTATTTAGCTTCGGGTATTTATTAGTTTTCTCTGTTTATTCGAAGGCCTTTCATCTTGGGCTTCGAATAATTTTTCATCTTTCATTATATCTTTATCCTAAGGTCGTATTCAGATATATTGGCCGGTCAATTCGTTTTCGCGAACAGCGATCGAGGAGTATGGTGGGGTAACGGGAATGCTGCTCGGCTCCGTCTGAACGTAGCCGTGTGGCTGTTATGCCCAATACGAGATGAAGCTATCGAGAAAGAATCAATGTTCAGACCAATAAAGCTCCTGAATTTTTTCGGAGCTAAGGCACACCTATTCTGATGTGTATTTCTATGCTGACAACTCGGTTTGGCCTATACACACTAGAAGCTTGGCGCTAACCACATCACCTGGCTCACTCTTGTTCTGCGAAGGCGAGAATGAGATGGAACGAGAGCGAGTCAGAAAACGTTGCAAACAGGAGCACCGAGGCAGGCAAGCGGTACCTATGGTGGGAGAATACGCGTTACGAAACGCACCGGCCAATATATCTGAATGTAAATGTAAAGTCTCGTTAGCCGCTCGCTGGTCGGGACCGGCGTTGAGCCCGTATCATGAATGAAGCCCAATTCCGAGGCTGAGTTTCTCGCTTCTTTCTGGCCGAAAGGGGGAGCGGGATGGAACGCTTTGCGTGCACGACGGGCGCGAGCGCTCAGATGGAATCGTGACTGTTCGACGCATGCGCGCCACGGTCAGATAGCCAGGCACGGCACGAGTCTTTTTTGCGACATAATCGAGCTTGCCAAATTCCGCCATTTATTATAAAACATTTAATTCAGCTTCTTCATGACCTTACTCTAAACTTTTACTCGTAGTTTAAAACCGTTGTAATATAATTTGTAGTATTTTATTTAAAAATTTATTTTCAACAATGTCAACAATGAAAAGGCCATTTTGCGCCTCTTGTCAATCTTACGCCCTAGCAGTTGCCTAATTTTACAGAGTAAAGTCATAAATAATCTCAAATAAATGTAATATAATAAAGGGCGCAATTTGACAAGTTCGCCTAGGGCGCAAAAAAGACTTATGCCTGGCCTGCGTCAAGATTTTGCGAAGCGGGTCCCGTGCTCACCGTAAGCGCTTGCGACCATCGCGTACGCCCGTCACGCACACAAAGGACGGAGTGTCAGGCGTCCGAAAAACGGAGCGAGACAAAATATCAACGCGTCGTCTATCTCGTACTGTCCTCGCTCGCTGTCAGTGCCTTCGCTCGCTCTCTTGCCATCTCGCGCTCGCCTTCGGCGGACAAGAGTGAGACAGAAGTGGTGGGGATAGCGAAAAGTCCGTATTGTCGTGTACACGAAACCGAGCCCGTAACGATCGTAGATGCTCGAATAACCGACGAGAACCTTTGTTGCCCGAGTCGCACGAGATCGCCGTTGCTCGGCGATGTGTCATCGATTATATAGGAACACAATTTGTTTTTTTTATCATCGTATCAATATGAAAGTGACACAAATGGATTCCTGGCATTCAACCGATTAAATTGACAGAAAATAATTTAAATCAGACTATTTTTAACGAAACGGGCTTCCAATTCTGCAAACAAATTTTCGCGTAATTACCTTAATTATGGTCCGAATAATATCATTTTTGGGGCCAATTTGATCGAGAAAACGTGACGAATCGATTCACGTCACTTTCGCAAAGATCTGATTAAAAATGCAGAACTGACGATTTGTCACTGCTTAGTGCGTAACATTGTGTGGCCCCGCTGAATTCGAGCGTCGAAACCCACGAAACTGAGCGACTTGCATTATTGCCAGCGTGAAGGACAAGAGAGGACTTTGCATGGCGAAGGAAAGTCAACCTTCTATAGAACTCAAATCGAGAAAAACTTTTCTGACAAACTTTACATATTCGCGTCAAATAAATACTTTAATTGTAAAATTTAGATGACAAACTATTGTTGAATTTCGCCAGTTCTTACATATGCATCATCTTGGTTGGGAATTCCTGATCCCAGAGTTTCATGCATTTACCTATTGAAATGTTGCTTCAAGTCATCGGGAAATTGCATTGCTTCTTCTCGTACATACATATATCTGTTCGCGAATAGGTGTCACGAGTGACGCGGCTTTGGTTTCCCAAATAAATGCACATTTATTAGAGCCCTCAGTCGACGGCGACTTGAGTCATCCAGTACTGAATATGAATATGTTCATATTTCTCATTACACCTTGATAAGAGTGTTACCACCGATGGATTGGTGAGTTTATGTCCACGAAAATAAGTCGAGTTGCGAAGCAATTCGATCTATTTTTTCTTATGAATACATGATTAGGACACACACACACACTACGTTCACTAAAAATAGGCCGAATTGCTCCATGTTTGGCATCATTTTCATCAGTAATACAGTGCTCTGGTGAAGAACATCGTATTACGGAGCTAATATTGTAGGCCCTAGAATCTACGATATTGTCAATGTGCAGTTGAACCGCACGCCGCTTCACACTATCGTTTCTTAGCATTTATACGGGATGATTCTCTAGCTAGAGTCGTCAAACGCAATGCTCGCCAACAATCATGTGTCTCGCTGAGTTTCGTGGGCTTCGACGCTCGAAACCAGCGGGACTATACAATGTTGCACGCTAAGCAGTGACGAATCTGAAGTTCTGCAATTTCTAATCAGATCTTTGCAAAAGTGACGTCAATCGATTCCTTACAATTTTAAATATAATGTTTGTTCATAACTGCTTTCTGCATAGGACGTGTAATAAGTGTATTTCATGTTCTGTTTCGGTGCTTTGCTAGTAAATAAATGTTTAACCTAACAAACTTCATTTTCTGAGGACATCCCCTCATCTATTTTTCCTTTTCACTTATAATTCCTTACTGCTAACGTAGAATATTGTAGCATAAGCACATTTCAAGTAATTAAAATGTACAATGAATTTTCTACGTTTGCAGTACCAGCCGACTTCCGTTTAAATTTTTATAAGTACAACGCAACAGCTGAGAATTTCTTTCCTGATTCAGAATAAAATACGGAAATAGTAAACAGCTCCCTCTCGCGTTTACCGGGCAATCGGCGATCTATCGGTATTACCATTTCTGTGCAGAAAAAACCTGCTGTAATACCGACCTGCCGAATCGGCCAGGTCACGTGACGTGTCTACCCCCTTAAAGGAAAGACTAAAAATTCTATATCAAGACAAAAAACATTATTGTCAAATCATGGAGGATTTAAATAATTGCAAACAAACATATTCAGAAGATATTAATAGCTTTCATCAAAGATTAATTAAGTTATCCTCAAGAGCTTTAAGTGCAATTCAACAATATTCTAGTGATCCTTCTGAAATACCGGGGAAAAGGAAAGCCGTAGAGGAGGTAACTTTAAATAGATTCGTCTATCATTCCTCTCCACAAATTTCGCAAATGTTACGCTGGAAGGATTTTGATAATTTAAATTCAGCATATTCTGCTGCTGTTACTGAAGAACGCGCTTTAAATATACACCATTATAAAAAACGGCAAGCTTGTACTATTTGTGGAAAAATGAATCATGATACATCACAATGTAGGTTTACATCATCCAGTGGCGAACGTAATAAAACTGTTAATACTGTGCAATCTTCAGTTCCAAATCAAAATCGTTATCAAAATAATCAACAACGGTATTCATCTCCCAATGAAACAAATCGACAGTATTCACAACCTCGATTTCCGAGTCAAAGAAACTCTAATTCGTCTAGTCAAACTAAATTTTGCAATTATTGTAAAAATCAAGGTCATTTAATATCCGAGTGTAGGAAAAAAGCATTCAACGATAATCGACGGAAACAATCAGCTAATCAGCCGAGTAGTTCTAGCCAATCTGATAACAGAGCAGTTCATTTAAACTGTCAGAAATCCCCTGTGACGAACACTGCACAGGAGGATCAGATTTCCAATCTTCAGGTGTTCGAGAATTAAATATGTCTATTTGTAAAAATACTTTAGATTTCGTTGAAGTAACATCTCTAGATTCTAAAGACACCAATGGCAATCTTAAGTTTCTAATAGACACTGGTGCAAACGTTTCTCTTATTAAAGCATGCAAATTGAGGCCGAAAACTAGATTTAATTCACAGGATAAACTTGTTTTGCATGGTCTTAGCCCAAATAATTCCGTAGAGACAGTGGGTAGTTGCTGTATTCCATTAAAGATTCATGAACGTACTATACTTGCAAAATTTTATATCATTAATCAAGCTACAAACGTCCCTTTCGACGGCTTGATCGGAAAAGATATTTTGGAAAGAGAATCCGCTACGATAGATTACGAATCGCGAAGTATTACTTTTAAAACGATATCAGCTACAATTCCATTAGTTTCTCAAAATTGTGATGATGCAAAGGTGCACTTAATTAATCTCAAGGCACGTACAGAGACATTAATAGAAATCGAGATAAAAAACCCTGAAATTCAAGAGGGTATCATACCAGAAGTGAAGTTGCGAAAAGGGTTATATCTATGTAAGGCCATCACTAAAGTCAATGAAAATAATAGAGCTTATGCCACCATTCTTAATACGCGAGTAATAGATCAACAAATAGAAACGATTTCTGTATGTTTGGAGCAGCTTCCGAAAAATTCTACAATTTTATCATTAAATTCTGGTACTCCCACATCAAGTCGAGTAAAATTATTACAGGAGAGCCTTAGATTAGGACATTTAAATTCCGATGAACGGAAGTCAGTTTTAGATACTTGTACTCGGTATCAAGAGATATTTTATTTTCCCGATGATAAGTTGTCAGCTACAAATGCCATTGAACATGAGATTCATGTCACTGATCCAACCCCCATATACACGAAATCGTACAGATATCCTGAAGTTCATAAACCTGAAGTTCAGAAACAAATAGAAAAAATGTTAAATCAAGGTATAATTCAACCATCCATATCCCCGTGGTCGTCTCCTTTATGGATCGTCCCCAAGAAAATTGATGCCTCCGGTAAAAAAAAGTGGAGAATTGTAATTGATTTTAGGCAGTTAAATAACGTTACAGTAGGCGATGCTTATCCAATTCCTAATATAGACGAAATCCTAGATCAATTGGGACACTCGAAGTATTTCACGACACTCGACCTAGCATCTGGTTTCCATCAGATACCGATGGGGGAACAGGACAGGCGAAAAACAGCTTTTACAACCCCTCTGGGTCATTACGAGTTTACTAGAATGCCGTTCGGGCTTAAGAACGCGCCCGCGACCTTCCAACGGCTTATGAATACCGTACTGTCGGGCTTGCAGGGTCTCCAATGTTTCGTATACCTGGACGATATCGTCATTTACGCCTCGTCTATCACAGAACACTCCGAAAAATTAAAAGCTATTTTTGAACGTCTTGCAGTAAATAATTTGAAGTTACAACCTGATAAATGCGAATTCATGCGTCATGAAGTAGCATATTTAGGGCATGTTATATCTGAAAAAGGAGTACAACCCAATCCAGATAAAATTAATGCAATTGCTAATTACCCGTCTCTTAGAAACCAAAAAGATATCAAAGTCTTCCTGGGACTTATTGGATATTATCGGAAGTTTATACAGGATTTTGCAAAGCTAGCTAAGCCTTTAACAATTTTATTAAAAAAGGATATGCCTTTCGAGTGGGGCACTGAACAGCAAGATTCATTTGATAAATTTAAGCAAATATTAACTCATCAACCGATCCTTCAATATCCGGATTTTAATCGAGAATTTATCCTTACAACTGATGCCTCAAATCATGCAATAGGCTCTGTCTTAAGTCAAGGCTCTATTGGATCGGATCTCCCGATAGCATATGCTTCACGAACACTGAATGGAAGTGAACAAAACTATAATACTACTGAAAAGGAATTGCTTGCAATAGTTTGGAGTATAAACCATTTTAGACCTTACTTATATGGTAGGCCATTCACCGTCGTTACTGACCACAAACCTTTGACGTGGTTATTTAATTGTAAAGATCCGGGAAGTCGCTTAATACGGTGGCGATTGAAACTTGAGGAATATAATTATAAAATAATACATAAGGAAGGAAAGCTCAATTCTAACGCAGACGCTTTATCTCGTCCTCCAATAATGTGTATAGCCCAAGATAATGATTCATTCGAAAATTTCATCCAATATCATTACAAAACTCTAGAAATTCCGAAGGTAGAATCAATTCCATGTCATAGCTTAACCCATTTTCCAAATGTAATGTTCTATTCGAAAGATTTAGACGAAAATAATTTGTATTCCGAGGCATTACGCACGAAGTATGAAATGTCTAATATCAAGGAACCTGATGAATTGTACTCTTCTATTAAACTGAATAATAATTCTCAAGTAACTTACCTCTGCATATCCAAACCATTCCATTTTGACAAGTTGGATTACAAGAGCATATTCCATTCTCTACGAAATTTAAAAGATCATCTCATAAAAGAAAACTATTCAGGTACTCTATATGTTCACGATGTAACCATCAATAACCAGAATATAAAGAAAGAAATGTTTTGTGAAATAATACAGTATCTCTTCAAGGATACAAATATCAAACCTATTGTTTTAGAACGAAAACGACTTACTCTAAAGACACCGGAAGAAATCTTAAAGATCTTACAAGAAAATCATGATTCGAAATTGGCAGGACATTCGGGATTTTTACGCACTTATAAAAGGATTAAGGAATTTTATAAATGGGAATCAATGAAAAAGGATATAAAAAGATATATTAAGAAGTGTCCCTCCTGTCAGGTTAATAAAACAAATTTTAGGCCTTCAAAGGCACCAATGGAAATTACCACCACTTCAGATAAACCTTTTGAAAGACTTGCGATAGATATAGTCGGACCCTTGCCACAAACTTTAAATAATAATCGATTTATATTAACGATGCAGGATGATCTGACAAAGTATTCATACGCAGTTCCTATACCAAATCACGTGTCACAAACTGTAGCTACTGAAATTTCCAGATTTATTACACTCTTTGGAATCCCTAAAACAATTTTATCTGATCAGGGAACTGATTTCACGTCTCATTTAATCAAGGATTTAACAAAATTATTTAACACAAAACACATATTATCTTCACCTTACCATCCACAAACGAACGGTGCATTAGAAAGATCTCATTTGACTTTAAAAGATTATTTAAAACATTATATCAATGATAGACAGTCCGATTGGGATGAATTCATTATGTTTGCTATGTTTGCTTATAACACCCATTCTCATAAATCGACTGGGCATACTCCGTATGAAACCCTCTTTGGTCATAAACCATTTTTACCTAGTAGTATTACACAAGAACCGACATTGAACTATTCATATGACGATTACATAGTTAATTTGAAGCAAAGATTAAATTATACTCAAAGAGTAGCCAGAGATAATTCAATTACGTCAAAAGTAAAGTCCAAAATATACTATGATAATAAAATCAATCAACACAAGTACAGGGTAGATGATTTAGTTTATGTACAGAATAAACAGGTAACTCAAGGATTAAATAAAAAACTATCACCGAATTACATAGGTCCTTTTAAGATAATACAAATTTATGACAAAGTACAGTTCAAGTACAAAAGAACAAGAAGTTAGTTGTTTACCACACTAACATGCTGAAATCTTTTGTTTCAGGCGACAGCAGGGATGATTAACAATCATAGTTTCCTTCTCAAATCACTTCCTATATTATTAATACTAATATTTCAAGTACCCATTCCTAATTATGCTAACCAAAATAACAGTCCCTATTATAAGATATTTCATTTAAACAATCACGCGGGTTTGTATTACAATCCATTGGGTGACGTTAGAATATCAAATTCTAAGTATTCCCTACTGATGTATCATGATCTCAACGTCTTTGACCAACGATATGGTCAGCTAGCTCAATTCTATACGGAATCTGCAAAAATGTGCGATGAATATTCTATTCATGATATCAGTGTAACTTCATGCCGGAATTCTCTCCAAATAATAAACTCACGTATCACGGTAATTAAAGATAAATTAGAAACCATCAATCATATGGCTGGTAATAAAGCATTTGCCGATAGTAAAATCGTTAAAAGAGGTTTATTTGACGGTGCATCCTATATCTCGAAATGGTTATTTGGCGCTCCAGATGCCGAAGACTCTAAGAATTATGAAGAAGCTATAAAATCTATAATTAACGGAAATAAAAATGTTAATCTATTAATGAAACAACAGATATCAGTTATAACTAATACTATTCAGGACTTTAATACTTGTATCAATAACCTCAAGCTTGATGAAAATACGCTCAATGAGAATATCAAATTACTCAGTGATTTTTCTAACTCCACTGCCAATATTCTAAGCAATATTTATAGACAACATTTGATTTCGGAACAATTACATTTGTTATCACAAGTTTCTACTGAATTAGATGAGTATTGTAATTTGTTTATCTCCTCCATTTCTATGGCACGTCGTAACGTATTACATCCACAAGTAATAACTCCACAAAGTCTTTTTGATGAATTAAACAAGATTAATCTACCAAATGGGCTAAATTGGCCAATAACATTGACTCTTTCAAATATATATAGATACAATGAACTTTGCAAAGTAGGCGTAATTATAAAGAATAAAAATTTAATTTTTACCATCGCCATCCCGTTGATTGAAGAATTGCCGTATAGTGTTTACGAATTAGTACCACTTCCCATTTCTCATAATCAATCCAACATTTACTCCTATATACAACCAGATTTCACCTATCTCCTCATAAGTACGAATCAGGTATATTACACACAGCTGCAAAATCTCGAGAGTTGCTTGCAAATCGATGTCAAGGAGTATATTTGCCATATCAAACATGTGAGCAGAACAGTTGCGGAGCCGATATGTGAAACAATTTTGTTCACATCCATCATCAAAAATTTACCAACGTCGTGCAAGACCCAGACCATCCAGGCCAATCTTGAAATTTGGCATTACATCTCGAATAATGAATGGATTTTCATCACCAACCAAATTTTGGAGTTAACATTGACATGTTCTAGCACACATCTTGAGGATGTGGAACTGAAATTTACTGGAATCATCCGTCTGGAACCAGAGTGTAAAGGATACACTCAATCAACAATTTTGGAACCGACCCAAGAAATCACCACGAATCGCAGCCACAAAATAAATATGTATAATATTGCAGAAGACTCTTGCTGCTTCAGAAAACAAAGTAATCTAACTATCAATCCGGTAAGATTATCACCGGTCAAGATTACGAATCTTAGGACTGGTGAATTCAAATACTTGAATCACAAATTGATGCAACTGGACAAGCTATTACAAGAACCAGCGGAATCACCAATCCCACAACACAGTCCTTGGTATTCCAACGCTTTAAGCGCAGTGATATCAATCCTTATCATTGTAGTAATCATAAATATGCTACGCTGGTGCGGCATATTTCAGGCCCTAACAAAATACTTTTGTTTCATGAAGAAGTCTGAAACAACAAAAGATAATTGTTGTTTAAAAATTATTAATACCAATATTAACGCGACTCCAGTAACGAGGATGCAGTTATCACAGATCTTGGAGGAACAAGATCAATCCAGAGAGGAAGAGAGGGACTTCAATTTACGTTCAATCAACATCACTGGAGAACGCAGCCGAAGCAGTACGCCAACCCAACTTAGTGATTCGCAGGGACGCAGAAGATCAGCGTCATGTGCACCTTCAGTTAATATGGACTAATATAAAATTTTATGTTACCTTGACACGAGAATCTTTTATAGCTTGTAAGATATTTATAGTCTTATATTTATAAAAAGAAAATTATTTATTAGAATTTAATTATGCGTAGATATATAGATATACATATATAAAATTATACTAATCATAACGACAAATATTCTATTATTATAAGACAAATTATTATTACACTTCCATAGATTTTTATTAAGGTTATATCGTAATCATTGCGTGAGTTCATTTATCGCGTAATCTTTAAAAGCGATTTTTAATTGTACTGAACAATATTGCGATTAGTATTACCTCAAATTATCCATTATAACATAGAATTTAATTAATTTACATAAAAAAAAAAAAAAAATATAAATTAATCTTAAGGGGGGAAATGTTAGATACCTAGCTTCGTAACTTTCTCTTTAAGCACATCTGGTCATTGTCACCCTCTTAAGACCCTTAGTCCGTTTCAAGCGTCCGTAACTTAACGGAAAACAGGCGGAATAGGCCGTAGGCCCCAAGGCCCTTTTTCTTCAAACCGTTACAACCGAACTTTCTCTAGACTACCACTTCCACCCTTACCAGTTCCATTTCCCACACCCTCGTAATAGAACAACCAATAGGATTTGCCAATTTGTCCACGTTCATCCCGGAGTTCGTCTCTAGCATTAGAAAGCTTTGACTCGTGGCACTGTGAAGTCATACTCCAACATATTGTATAATAAAGACGTGTTTCGTTTTATACAAGTATTCGAATTTGTTTTACCCCGGGATCACGACAACACTCTTTGTGTTCACCAAACACGTGGCTCGGAATATTCTGTATGTCACCGTACAAATTCTTCGTTTTCTCGTCGATTGATACATTCTGATTGTATCTAAACTTTGCGGCTTTTACGATGTCCGTGCGCATCCGGCGAATGCTACTATCCACAGCTTGCCTCAATGGTCCAGGTGTAGTTTTCTTCACAATCGCTTTCATTTTTGTGCAGAAGTTTCGCAACAAATGATTCGTGCATTCAATTTTTTTTACGCGAATCTGTCTCTTATATGGGTCAGCATCAATAATCTTCTTATACACGCTGCTGTCCCCATCAGCAATCAGAGTAGAATAAACGAGCCCACGTTTTTCTACGCTGGTATTGAATCCTTCTACTATAGCATCGCTTTCCATAGCAGTCGATGCTCGGTTTGCGCTCCAGTTTTTGAAGCATGTGTGCTTTTACACATTCTTTTCAGTAATCGTTAATTTAGGTAGTTGACAATATATTTTGTGTACTTGTGTAATTGATTACACATTATTTTCAACACATAATATTTTGTCAACTACCTAAATTAATGATTACAGAAAATAATGTGTAATCAATTACGCAATTACATTTTAATCGTAATTTGTAATTAGATTACATTTTGCCCAACTCTGGTGTGAATATTATTTCGTTTGTGCGCGGTATTTTTTCTGTTATGTAATTTTATGAAAATGTAATTATTATGTTACTGTTCCAGACAAAAAAGGCACTAAAACGCCTCACATATCGGCGCGGAGGCGGCCCGAGAGGATGGCGCGGGGGCTGCTGGGGAGGAAGGCGCGGTGGAGGTGGCTGGGGTGGTGGAAGGGGAGCACAAAGGGGAAATATTATTATTTACCAATAATATATATTTAATAATAATAATAATAATTTCAATAATTTTAAATAAATAAAAAAAAATTAAAATATTTAATGATTGTGTATTTTGTTTGCATTAATAGAATGAAAAATATTCAGCTTCTATCGTATCGGCATGAACGTTTCAGTAACATACTGCTGAGATTTTCCATATGAAAATAAATTTAAACACGGTATAAATCGGATTATGTTTAGCATTATCAGATTAGCAATATTACATTTATAATTAATTTTCTAGTACAGTTCTAGAAATAAACTGATTTATACCGTGTTTCAACTGATTTTAATCTGGAAAATCTCAGCAGTATGTTACTAAAAATTAACAAAATTTAAAAAAAAAACCCGACAGCTTAAGAAGGGAACTACAATGACAAAAACAAGACTTAATTCATTTATACATGGTATATTATTTATCATAAATGATTTGATATAATTACATTCGAACATTACATTCCCCATACGGACAAAGGGAGAAACATATAACTTACAAAATACGCTGAAGTTGAAATGTCACTGTATAAGCATGAATTTGCATTGATGTTGTCCACTTCTTTTTGTTACCAGCTTGAAACACTTACTTTAGTCATTGCGGTACATGCATGGGATAGAAGAGCATCAAAAGATGAGTTAATTATTTAAATTGTCATCTTATTATTATCCTATTTATGATAAATAATATACCATGTATAAATAAGTTTTTGTCACTTTAGTTCCCTTTTTAAACAGTCGGGTTTTTTATTTATTTTTTATTTTTACTTTTTAGTTATATATGGCAATATTGTATGGCAAGAGCCGCAGCCTTTTTAGTTCGGGGAAACTTTGTAGTGAGGGATGTTAAAAACTCTCCACGGATCCAGATCACTACTTACGAGGCCTTCCAATTTTTTTATTTCTATCTCGCAATTTTGAAAATTATATATCGTAGGACAATTCTAAAGACACCTTATTTGTCCAAATTGGTGTGTCCGTACAGGTTCTAGAGCGTAACATCTGAACATACAAATATAGCCTGATAAACACAATACCCTCCTGTACGTGCCGCTGTCGGGTAAAAACATTACGTTTTACATTTTATTAATATAAAATTCACCGCAAACAACACTATATGCCTCTCGAACCGAGATTAGAAACCACCGAATAGCCCAAATCAGCTCGAATATATATATAAACTTTATTAAGGGGGTAGACACGGGTAATGCAGCGCGCTGTAATACCGACATAATGTGCCCGAAACATGGGTTTGGGGGGGATACGTTGTTTGTCCTTATATGAGCAAATTTTGGGCTGGATGAGGTCTCATTCGAAAGAGGAAGGTTCAGTGCACAGCGCTCTGGTCATGGTTGGACGAAATTGTGTTGATATCTAATAATACGAGTGTTCAAAGTAGAGCAAAAGTTGACAAAATACACCCGCATGAATCCAAGTATTTTTAGGTCACTAAAAGAGTTTTGTGACTCAAACGATGACCAGAGCGCTGTGCATTGAACCTTCCTCTTTCGAATGAGACATCGCCCAGCGTAAAATCTGTTCATATAAGGACAAACAACGTATCCCCGTGATTGCATTCCCAAATACGAGTTCCGCCATATTGGCGATAATACAGAGCAAGTCACGTGACAAATTTAGTTGAGCTATTGGACACGAGATGGCGTCTACTCGGGAGGACTGTAGGGACTGGCGCTGCGAGCGTCACGGAAGTCCCTCGAACTAGTGTACGAAGACGAGACTGAACGCCATTACGGCATCACTTGCGACACAGTACGCATCGACCAAAGTTCCTACTTTTGTACCTGAGATTAAAACTATTAAACCCTTTTACGTTATAACCCAGAGTAGTTCATTCTCGCCACAAGTGGTTGAGCAGACGCAGAGCAGAGTAGGCTTGCACTGAATTAAAACCAAATCGACAACGGGCGCACGCTGTGGCGGTCCCCGTTAAGACAAAACCTACATTGGTGACCCCGACGACCACTCGTCGTGGCGATAACACGGCATTGTCGGTGCTGGCGCAGCCATCTGAAATACAACAACTGGGAAAACGGAATCTGGAGGTGCGATTTCAACAGCTTCGGTGAGCCATAGACATCTCGACGGTGGGAAGCCGGCGACTACCACGTGGCGACGAGCTTGGTCAACGCCGATTCTTGCCAGAGCAGCGGAGTTCGCTGCAAGATCAGCCCCCTCCGAGGCAGATGCGAACCTGGAAACTACCGTCGTTGGACGTCCTTGAGGCTGCGAGGTAGAATTTAAGATTTTCTCGTTGCCCTCGGCCACGCGGTCAGTCACTACGGCCATTTTGTGCGAGGGTTCGTGAGCGCTACAGTTTCGTTAGCCGTATCGACGGCCATTATAGATCACGCGTGCGCGTCGTTCGTCACGAGCGCGTGTTCGGCAAATATTACTAATTAGTAAATCAAAGCCGTTCCACAAAATGTCGCGACAAGATGGAAACGCGAACCCGTCCGACCAAACCAATCAGCCCGCCGATCCTAGCGTTCGACCACACGTGGACGCGTATCGCGTTCCAAAGATACCTAGTTTTTTCCGAGACGATCCGGGACTTTGGGTTTACCAGGTTGAAGCGTCATTTCGCACCGCGGGTATAACCGATGAACGCACGAAGGCAGACACTGTCGTCGCTGCGCTCGACGCGGAAATTGTCACTTGTTTCCGCGACTTATTGTCAAACCCAAATCTCGCAAATCCGTATACGCAAATTAAAGAGCGTATTTTAAAAACGTATTCTGCTTCGTCGGAGAGCAGATTACGACAGTTATTAAAGGGGCAGGTGTTAACAGACGGGAAACCTACCCAAACTTTAATGCGTTTAAGAAACCTCGACGACGGTCGGTGCAGCGAATCAGTAATGGAGGCCATATTCTTAGACCAGTTACCGGCAAATACCAGAGCGATTCTCGCGGCTTCGAAAGTCACCGAATTGGAAGACATCGCAGCCCTTGCGGATAAAATTGCTGAGGCAACGTCAGTAGGTCCTTCATTTGCTGCACCCGTATCTACCACGACCCACGCGAATCAAATCGCCGAGTCTAAATACGCCGCGCCGGCATCGGACGCAACACCCACCACGTTAGAAGCCAGATTTGAGAGATTAGCTACCGAAGTCGCGAAATTATCGAGCACTGTAGGACGTCTCGCGAAGGACATAAAATCCCGCCGGCGTTCACAATCGCGATCGCGAAAAACGAACGAGGGGACAAAGAACTCTTCGAATGGCAAAGAATCGTGTTGGGTACATAAGAAATATGGGAAGGAGGCTCGGTTTTGCAAAGGTAATTGCTCCTGGGAGGAACAAAAGGATTCGGGAAACTAGATCGGCCCTCCATCGCGGAGACGAATGTGGAGGAACAAATATCGCAAAGTCGTCTCCACGTGCGCGACCGGTATTCCGGCCAGCTCTTTTTAGTGGACACCGGCGCGGACATTTCGCTACTACCGGCCCCCGCGAAGGGTAGGCCCGAGCCCAGTACCTATAAATTGTACGCCGCTAACGATACCGTAATAAACACGTTCGGCGAAACACGACGCGTGCTTGACCTTGCCTTGCGACGACCGATCGCATGGAACTTTTGTATCGCGGACGTGCCGCACCCGATAATTGGGGCGGATTTAATTAAGTATTACGGCCTTATCGTAGATCTTAAGAGACGTCGCCTCACTGACGCAGTGACGAGCATATATACATTAGGCGTCGTGAAACCAACCAACCTGACCGCAATCCACACCGCGAACCCATCAAATCGGCATGCGCGAATCCTTGCGGATTTCCCCGAAGTAACGGGCATAGCTCAAGAGACTCCCATCGGTTCTCGGGGGGTCTTTCACTATTTGGTGACTCACGGTCCACCGGTGTCGGGACGTGCAAGACGATTGCCTCCCGACAAATTACGAGCCGCGAAACTCGAATTTAAGCGGTTGTGCGAAGCGGGCATCTGCAGGCCGTCCTGTAGCCCGTGGGCAAGCCCCATACACATGACCAAAAAGAAAAACGGTCAGTGGCGTGTATGCGGTCACTTCCGCCTACTCAACGCCAAAACAGTACCCGATAAATATCCCGTACCTCATATACACGATTTTGCATCAAATTTGCACGGAAAAAACATCTTTTCGTCTCTTGATTTGCACGGTGCATATCATCAGATACCGGTGGCTCCCGAAGATGTACCTAAGACGGCCGTGATCACCCCGTTTGGGTTGTTTGAATATTTAGCGATGCCTTTCGGACTTCGAAACGCGGGACAAACTTTGCAACGGTATATTCACCAGTCCCTTGGCGACCTGGATTTCGTGTTCGTGTACATCGATGACATACTCATCGCGTCGGCATCGCCGGAAGAGCACGAGGCACATATTAGAATCGTGTTAGAACGGCTTAGAGATTTCCACTTACGGATAAACGTTGACAAGTGTCAATTCGGTATGCCGGAACTGGAATTTCTAGGGCACGTAGTGAACCGCGAGGGATTGAAACCTACTCTCGACAAAGTCGAAGCAATTAAAAAATACCCGCTACCGCGTATAGTCGTCGAGCTCCGTCGTTTCTTGGGGATGACCAACTTTTACAGGCGTAGTTTGCCCCGGGCCGCCGTCGCGCAGGCTCCCCTGAACAAATACCTACAAAATTCACGCAAAAACGACAAAACAGAGATTGCATGGACCACGGAGGCAGAAACCGCGTTTAGTCAAATTAAAGAGAGCCTTGCAAACGCGGCGATCCTCGCTCACCCCTGTGACGCGGCGGTCACAAGGGTCGTAACCGACGCGTCGGATTTTGCAATGGGTGCGTCACTCGAGCAAGCCTTCGATAAGGACTGGAAACCTCTCGCGTTTTTCTCGCGTAAATTCACCCCGGCACAGTGCCGCTACAGCACATACGACCGCGAGTTAACTGCCATATACGAGGCAATTAAATATTTCAGACATTTCCTCGAGGGTCGCGATTTCACAGTCGTAACGGATCACAAACCGTTAATGTACGCTTTTATGCAACGGGCTGACAAGGCATCCCCGCGGCAGGCTCGGCAATTGTCGTATATAGCTCAATTCACAACTCGCGTGGAACATCTTCCCGGCGGTGAGAACGTCGTCGCGGATTCACTCTCGCGGATCAAGTCCTTGCGTCTTGCAACCGAGTTCAGCTTGATCGAGCTCGCCAAGGAACAAGAAGCCGATTCGCAATTAAAAGAAATACAAAAATCGGAGACCCCCATTCTCTCATTGAAAAGATTAATGTGGGGACCGGAGCATACACTTTTGTACTGCGAAATGTCCGACGAAGTGATCCGGCCGTACATTCCAGCATCGCTGCGTCGCCGGGTTTTCGATACCATGCACAGTCTCGCACACCCGGGCGCGAAGGTAACGGACAGGTTGGTCAGGTCGAAATACGTCTGGCCCGACATGCATCGGGACGTCGCTCGGTGGTGCAAGAATTGCGTACATTGCCAACAATCGAAAGTGTCGCGACATGTTCGCATGATCCCGGGTCAAATCGTAGCCCCGGACGGTCGATTCAAGCATATACACATGGATCTCATTGGTCCGCTCTCTGA
Organism: Andrena trimmerana; assembly: GCA_951215215.1. NCBI lineage: Eukaryota > Metazoa > Arthropoda > Insecta > Hymenoptera > Andrenidae > Andrena > Andrena trimmerana. The sequence goes on from OX578060.1 coordinate 74,481,383, forward strand.
CGACGGCGGATACCGTTATTGTCTCACCTTGATCGATCGATTTACGCGGTGGGCTGAGGCAGTCCCTCTAAAGAAAACATCGGCACAAACCGTTTCGCGTGCGTTTTTCGACCAATGGATCGCGCGTTACGGGTCACCCGAGATTTTGACCACCGACCAAGGCGCGCAATTCGAATCGCAGATATTCACTGCGTTGTTATCATTGACCGGATGCCATCGTATACGCACAACTGCCTATCATCCCGCCGCTAACGGCATGATAGAGCGATGGCATCGAACCTTGAAAGCGGCAATAATGTGTCACGCGAGCGCAAATTGGACACGCGTACTGTCCACCGTACTACTCGGACTTCGTAATCACGTGCGTCTCGACACAGGAGCTTCACCAGCGGAGCATTTGTACGGCTCTACACTTCGCGTTCCTGGCGAATTTTTTCTCCCGGAAGATCTAACCCCTGATCCACGCCCATTCCTGGAAGAGTTTCGCGAACACATGCGCCTGGTGCGTCCTGTCCCAGTAGCTCAAAAATTCAAAAAACGCTCATTTGTTTTTAAAGATTTAAGCACATGTACTCACGTTTTTCTATTGTCAAAAATGGTAAAAAAACCGCTCGAACGACCCTATACAGGGCCGTACAAGGTGTTGGAGCGCATATCAGACCACGTGTACTCGATCGAAGTAAACGGTAACGCGCGAAGCGTATCCATAGAACTTTTAAAACCAGCGTACATTTTAAGCGACGAAGCAGTGAACAGTTGCGATAGCACCGACGTGCCTTCGACGAGCGGAGCGGGAAACGAGCACCCCGCGCTAAAAACGTATATCAAAAAGAAAGTAACATTCTTGTCCAACGCGCCGAACGCGAGTAGAAAGTAAGAAAAAGCGTTAGCATGTAAGTATAATAATATATAGATTAGCATGTAAGTGCAGCAATGCATAGGTTAGCATGCAAGAAAACATCGTGTGCAATGTAACGAAAACAAACTACTTTAGGCATTTGTACGACCGACATGCACACTCGGGGGGGAGTACTGTAGGGACTGGCGCTGCGAGCGTCACGGAAGTCCCTCGAACTAGTGCACGAAGACGAGACTGAACGCCATTACGGCATCACTTGCGACACAGTACGCATCGACCAAAGTTCCTACTTTTGTACCTGAGATTAAAACTATTAAACCCTTTTACGTTATAACCCAGAGTAGTTCATTCTCGCCACAAGTGGTTGAGCAGACGCAGAGCAGAGTAGGCTTGCACTGAATTAAAACCAAATCGACAACGGGCGCACGCTGTGGCGGTCCCCGTTAAGACAAAACCTACAGGACTGCCAACGTGGAATCATAGTAAAACTGAAGCGTTAGCTGGATACACAAGCCACAGTAAAAGCGTGATGCAGTCATTGCATGCATTTTCGGACGACATTAGGTTAGGTTATATGCATTTTAGGCATACATTGACTAGGAACTGCTGGGAATTGTCTGCATTTACTAAATTAACGGTTTTACCGTAACACATACATCACCGCTGCCGAATATATTTTATAATTATATGGCCACATTATTTCAAATAAAAAAAGAGATTGGAATTTTTTAATAACACTGGAAGTAGTGATTTACTGATATCATATTTTCAGAATGTGGAAGTTACAGCAATTATTTGCAATTATTGCTTTTATTATTATTCTTCTGGCTATTGTATATAACATATAACAAGGAAAAGTCTCCAAATCGGTCAACAGTTGACTCCTTGATTTTTTTTGTAATTCTTTACGCTCCTATGCAGAGATGGGCATTATTTAATTAAAAGAATATACTTCCGAATGGCCCCAGTGGCCGATCGACACGAGGTTTGGGGGGAGGGTGTGTGTACCCTAAATCTAAAATTCTATTTAGCTTCGGGTATTTATTAGTTTCCTTTGTTTATTCGAAGGCCTTTCATCTTTGGCTTCGAATAATTTTTCATCTTTCATTATATCTTTATCCTAAGGTCGTATTCAAATATATTGACCGGTCGATTCGTTTTCGTGAACAGCGATCGAGGAGAAATCAGCCATCACAACCTGACGATCGTGGATTTGTCAGTTGGAGTTCCCTAGCCACCGAAGGGTATGGTGGGGTAACGGGAATGCTGCTCGGCCCTGTCTGAACGTAGCCGTGTGGCTGTTATTTATTGTTATTGTCAGCGTAGTACATATGTAGTTATGTGCGTCACGAAGTTATACGTAGACCAATACGAGATGAAGCTATCGAGAAAGAATCAATGTTCTGACTAATAAAGCTCCCTGAAGTTTTTCGGAGCTAAGGCCTCAGGTACACCTATTCTGATGCGTGTATTTCTACGCTGCAGCTCGGTTTGGCCTATACATGACAGAAGCTTGGCGCTATCCCCACCACTTCTGGCTCACTCGTGTTCTGCGATGACGAGAGAACACGCGTTACGAATAGGATTGTGCGGATCGTCCCGCGGCTCGGATTCTCGGCCCTCGGAACGGGTCGGAAAATTTCGGGCGGGATCGGGCGGGGTCCCGATACTTTCGTATTGCTCGAGATCCAGACGGTTTCAGGATCCCGAGACTCGATTCGGGCTACAAGCATGACCGCCATGAGCGGGCAATTTGATTTCAGGTCGGCTTGGCAAAACTCGGACGCGATCGGCTCGACAGCCAGCTATTACGAGGGGACCGAGATGGAAAGAATTATGTATATCATTTATATCGATACCCGAGTGATGAGTTTTTATTTTCTGTCTCCTGTTGAATCATAATTTGTATCTTATTATTTATTTACATATATATGTATTTTCATTGCTACCAAATAGTCTGTGAATACTGAATACGTCCATATACGTACTTAAATAAATACCATGTTCAGAACTTGGGAAGAAGACTATTTTTATATCGACAATATTTTAAAATTTGAATAAAATATACTTCATACTTAGTACTTTATGTAAAGGGAATATATAGGGTATTATCTTTTTCCGAATAGGTTCAGATTTAAAATAGAAAACGTACGAACTATAAGCATACAAAAAGGAATATTTCCTAGATGTTTCATAATAACAACAATATGCAGGAGGCGAATATTTTATTATTTCAAATTAACGTGTAAGAAACATAATTTTTCTATGTTCTCAGGTAATAATTTTAATCTATTACTGGTAACGATATCGTCCGATCGCGTCCGAGTTTTGCCGAGCCGACCTGAAATCAAATTGGCCGCTCATGGCGGCTATGCTTGTAGCCTGAATCGAGTCTCGGGGTCCCGAAACTGTCGGGATCTCGAGCAATACGAAAGTATCGGGATCCCGCCCGATCCCGCCCGAAAGTTGCCGGCCCGACCCGAGCCCGAAAAATCGGGTACCCGCACACCCCTAGTTACAAAACTCACCGGCCAATAAATCTGAATACGATCTTAGAAGTTCGAATAACAGACGAGAACCTTTGTGTCCCGAGCCGCGCGAGATCGCCGTGCTCGGCGATGTGTCATCGATTCTAAAGAAACAGAATTTGTTTATTTTTCATCGTATCAATATGAAAGTGCCACAAATGGATTCCAGGCAGTCTCCCGATTAAATTGACCGAAAATAATTTAAACCGGACTATTTTTAAGAAAACGGGCTTTCAATTCTGCAAACAATTTTTCACGTAATTTCCTTAATTTTGGTCCGAATTATATCATTTCTGGGGCTAATTTGATCGAGAAAACATGAGGAATCGACTGACGCCACTTTCGCAAAGATCTGATTAGAAATGCAGACCTGCAGATTTGTCACTGCTTAGCGCGCAACATTGTATGGCCCCGCTGGTTTCGAGCGCCGAAGCCCACGAAACTCAGCGAGTCGCATGATTGCCAGCGAGAAGGACAAGGAAAATCAACCTTCTACAAAACTCAAATCGAGAAAGACTTTGCTAACAAACTTTATATTCACGTCAAATAAATACTTTAATTGTAAAATTTAGACGACGAACTATTGTTGAATTTCGCCAGTTCTTACATATGCCCCACTGGGTTCGGAATTCCTGATCCCAGAGTTTCATGCATTTACCAATTGAAATGTTGCTTCAAGTCATCGGGCAATTGCATTGTTTCTTCTCGTACATATGCATATCTGTTCGCGAGTAGGTGTCATGAATGACGCGACTTTTGTTTCCCAAATAAATTCACCCCTATCAGGGCCCTCGCTCGAACCGCTTGACAAGGAGACCGAACGATGTGAACCGAGTGCGAGTGAAATAGCGCAGCAGCGGTACACCCTCGGTCAACGGCGACTTGAGTCATCCAGTACTGAATACGAAATGTTCCAAATTTCTCATTACACCTTGATGAGAGTGTTACCATTCATGGATTGTTGGTGAGTCAAGACACAAACCAATTCAGTCTATTTTTTCTTATGAATACATGATTAGAACACACTCTACCTTCAATAAAAATTGATCAAATTGCTCCATGTTTGATATCATTTTCATCGGGAAATCCTAAAAAATTCATCAGTAATACTTTCATCAATACTTATCAAAAACACGAACATTTTATTTTTCTGTACTGGCTATTTTATCTAGCTCGTCGGTTTTATTGTTCTCGGCTGTCAACGGGCGGTCTACTAGGACCCGAAGGTCCACGCTCGCAACGAGAAAGCAAAACAGTGGGGTGGGTAGGTCTTTCCCGATAAACTGAGCCCAAAGGCTTCTCAACAATTGAATCATTGGAAGACTGTACATATTCTTTCTGATGCTTTCGACGATATGCGCAACCATTTGTATGTCCGGTTTCATGTCTAACAAGTCAGGCGATTTTGTTTGTGAGAGCCATATATAAAGACAGTCCTGTAACGTTCACTACATCTTCAATTATAAAACTGCAAATATGTTATTTTACACATGTGTCTCGCTGAGTTTCGTCGGCGTCGACGCTTGAAACCAGCGGGGTCATACAATGTTGCGCACTAAGCACTGATGAATCTGAAGTTTTGCAATTTCTAATCAGATTTTTGCGATCGTGGCGTCAATCGATTCCTTATACTTTCTCAATCAAATTGGCCCCAAAAATGGTACAACTCAAACCATAATTAAGGAAATTACGTGAAAAATTTGTTTGCAGAATTGAAAGCCCGTTTCGTTAAAAATAGTCCGATTTAAATAATTTTTTCATAAAAAAAATGCGCAGGCTGGATGCGCGTGATTATTACGTGGCTCCCTCCATAGACATATATGGACGGATCAGAAGATGGGACTATCGGCTTGGGGAAGGAAGGCTTGGAGGGGTAAAGGCATAGATTCAGATACAGGCACGTCGGTTAGCTTCGGATGCATTCGGCATGCATAACCACAGCGTTATCCGATTTACTCGTATCGCTCCCCTTACCGCGAACCTTGCCACCCCCCTCAGCTTACACTCCGCCGTCTATATATGTCTATGGTCCCCTCCTCGAAGTGACAGAAAATATAACCTATGTATACGCTATATGACAATAAATGTTGAGCGGCCATTTCGTTCTTTTGCGCTACATTTGTGAACTTTTTATCATCCTTCCGAAACAGTATTATTACGTCGCAACAGTATCTTTAGGGAATCGGGTCTAGCATATAGGTTATATTTTCTGTCACTTCGAGGACAGAAAATCCGGTCCTCCAAGTGACAGAAAATATAACCTATATGTTATACCCAATTTCCTAAAGACACTGTTGCGGCGTAATAATAATGTTTCGGAAGGATGATGAAAAGTTCACCAATGTAGCGCAAAAGAACGAAATGGCCGCTCAACATTTATTGTCATATAGCGTATACATAGGTTATATTTTCTGTCACTTCGAGGAGGGACCACATAATAATCACGCGTTGGATTCAACATCCAACATAATTTTATATACAATGTTTGTTCATAACTGCTTTCTGCATAGGATGTGTATTTCATATTCTGTTTCAGTGTTTTGCTAATTAAAAAATGTCTATCCTAACAAACTTCATTTTCTGGGGACATGCCCTCATCTATTTTTCCTTTTCACTTATAATTCCTTACTGCCAATGTAGAATATTGTAGCATAAGCACAGTTCAAGTAAATGTACAATAAATTTTCTACGTTTGCAGTACCAGCAGGCTTTCTGTTTAAAATGTACAACGCAACAGCTGAGAATTTCTTTCCTTATTCAGAATAGAATACGGAAATAGCAAACAGCTCCCTCTCGCGTGCACAGGCAGCTGCGTATCTATGGGTAATACCATTTAAGTGCAGAAAAAACCTGCTGTAATACCGACCGGCCAAATCGGCCAGGTCACGTGACGTGTCTACCCCCTTAATCCCCTCAGGGTTATAATCTTCCCATACAAAATCCATTAACTTCTATTCGCGCCTACCTCCTCTCCTTCTCCTTAATCCTACCTTAACCTACTCTTAACCCTATATTCTTATATCTATCGCTCGCTCGCTCGTCCTCTCCCCCTCCTGGACCCCCGCTTCCACTCGCCGCCCTTTCACTCCCATCTCCTCACTCATCCCTCCATTCAACCCTCTTTTCATCCACACCCCTCCCTTTTTTCCTCTATACTCCTTAACCACTCTTCCCCCTCCCCCTCCTCCCCCAGTACCTCCCCCACCATCTCCTGCCACCCTCTCTCCACTCCCCACCCCATACATACCTCCCACATGTGCTCCCAAGACTCTTCCCCCAACCACATACCCTAAACCTCCTTTTTTCCCCCTCCTCCCAATATCTCCCCCCTCTCATACCATTCCCCAATCTAAACTTAGCCACCCTTTGCCATCTACTCTCCCCCCAACCCTTTTTTAAATATCCCGGCACCCCCGAACACTTTACCCTCCCATACCACCTGTTATACTTCGACTCTCCAATCTTCTCCCACCTCTCCTCCTCCTGCATCTTCCTTCCCTGTCCACTATCTCCTCCCCCCTTATCTCCCCCCTTTCCCTCCCACTTTCTACCTCCTCTACTGTCCATCCTCTTTCCCCAAAAAACTGCTCCCTTTCCTTTTCCCATCCCTCCAACACCTTTCCCCTCTTAAACCTCCCCTTCATCTCCTCCCAAACACAACCTCGCCAGCTCCCCTCCTTCTCCCTCTTCCAATTTTTTCTGAAATCCCCACGCCCTCATCCCTGCCCTACCCCTCAACAGCCCCCTTTGAAGTTCCTCCCTGACCATATACCCCGGTGTCTCTCTATTCACCCCCAGCACCCACTTCAGGAATCTTTCCTGCAACGCCTCCACTTTCCCCCTCTCCCTCCAACCCCACACCTCCACCCCATATCCCACCACCGCCCATACCAACCTGTCGAACAACCATATCCTTCTGCCCCAATCCTTCCCAAACAATCTTTTCCCCAACCCCTACACCTTCCCCATCACCGCCGCTCCCTTCGTCACTCTCTCCTCCACATGCTCTTCCTGCCCCCCCACTCCCCATTATCGTGTACCCTAAATATTTAAAGCTCCTCACTTCCTCCAGCTCTTTCCCCTTCCATCTCCATTTCATCTTTTTCTACCTTTCTCCCCCCCTTCTGCACCTCATTATCTTCGTCTTTTCAACGTTTACCTGTAATCCCTTCCCATCCATATATTTCTCCAACTTTCCAATCATTCCCCTCATCCCCTCCTCATCCTCCGCTAGCACAGCCACGTCGCCAGCGTATGCTAGCGTGTATATTTTCCTCCCCCCTAGTTTTACTAACCCCCCACCCTCCCTTCTCTAGCTCCTCGTCCATATCTGCTATAAGCAGTGTGAAAAGGTTAGGGCTTAGTGGGCACCCTTGCCTCACTCCCCTTGCTGTCCAAAACAACTCCCCTTCCTCCTCCCCCACCCATACCCTGCACACTGCCTCCTGCAGCACCTCTCCACACCTCGCCACTAGCCCTTCCCTCACCCCCCTCTTCCTCATCGCCCTTATCAGTACCCCCCTGTCCACCGAGTCAAACGCAGCCTTCAGATCTATGAACAACACCAGCATCTTCCTTTCCTTCCGTACCACCTGCCTATTTACGAGATAGTAAATCAGCTCGAATAGAGATAACGGATAAACATAAAGAATCTTTTATTCTAGTTTATCCAGAAATTATCTTTGCCCATCTTTGTTCTCCAGCCGCTTCGCCGTGATTCATTCAAGCCTTCCTGATGATAAAATAGTAATAGGGGAAATGCGGCAACAACGCGATATGATTCTCGATACGTATCGGCAACTATGTATTTCCTACATTTATCGGCTAGCATGGACTTCCACCGGTTCTGACGGTACATAGCGCGAATGTACCATCAACGCCAATGACGGAGAATCCTTGAAGCATAATTCTGTCATTTCTCGAGTCTGTGCCTCATTCTGTCTCAATACACGAGTCATAAATTCATCATTATTTCATCGTACGGTGCTTATTAGCGTCCAAACGCACCAGACCCGCCTGCACGGATGTCTACAGGAGGCAACTATACCCGCAAAAGCTTCCTTCTTGCCGATTCCACGACGTAAGTTGGTTGAAACGGTTTGTTTACTACATCGCGTATACGTACACGCTTTTCCTAGCTTGTGTGCGAGTACGCACACATTCAACGCCCGAGGAGACGGCAGCCTTAAAAGCAAGTTCAAATACCGGAGGCATGGTGGGTGCCGACTCGCTTACGTTACAACAATCGCCACATTCGCACGAAGAGTTTAACCATAACGAGGCACATTTGCCAAAGATTAGTCTACCATCCTTCTCTGGAGCATACGAAGACTGGCCTGGTTTCTTGAACTACATCATCTGTGGAGTCTAGCATTTTGATCCCGTTACGGATCACCGCCAGTTTAACAATGTCTTCTATTCTTTGGAGTCCCACTCCTCCATGGCTTTTCATCGAGTAGATGACACCGTCCGTAGTGGACGGATGAAGTTTTAATATGCCCTTTACCACTTGCTTTATTTCGTGGTCTTGCTCCTTTAGGACCTTGATTGGCGGTGGACTTGTTACCAATTCATAGATGACTCTGGGCAGCAAATAAGTCCTGATCACATCTACTTTCTGATGGGGTTTGAGCCCATATGTGCTATTGCACTCGCCACCCTCGTAACTTCTTTAAGCTTCTCTTTATCCACCTTCAATCCACTCCATGGGTTCAGTGTGATACCCAGGTATCTAGTGGTATCCTCAGGGTCCAGCGTGGGGATCCTGTCTGTTCCCACCATGAATTCTGGGTCCTTGAGGAACCAAGTCTTGTTTTTAGAAACAACCTCAATGGTTGCACATTTCGCGATAGACAGTTCCATCCCGAGGTCCCCTAGATATTTGGCGAGCATTTTAGTCTGCTTGACTGCTTCCTTTCGATCTTGGCCTATCAAGACTAGATCGTCAGCGAAGGCTAGCACGGCGACATTGTTATCGTTTAAATCGACCCCTTTGGTTGTGTTCTCAATTTGACATATTATGGGGTCGATCACCGTATTAAATAACAACGGCGATAGCGGATCTCCTTGTTTCACTCCTCTTTGGAGTGTGATGTTAATACTGCCACCCTGGCCGTCTTTGATTTTTGTGTGACAACCATTGTACATTTCTCTTATATAGGAGGTCACTTCATACGGCATTCCTTTGGCTGCCAGGGAGGCGACCAGTGAAGCGTGAGGCACCGTGTCGAAAGCTTTGGATATATCCACCACGGTTAGTACGCCGCCTTTGCTTTTTTTCATTCTATCCAAGACAGATTTCATGATTACAACGTTGTGCTTGCAGCTATTGTCTTTCATGAAGCCTTCGTTGTGATAAGCTAACGTTATCCCTAATTCGGCTATCGATCATATTGGACAGCAGTCTGCCAATGAGGGAGCCAATTGTTATTGGCCTCCAGTTTCGTGCGTCTTTCGTATCTTTCCCTGGTTTTGGGATTAACGTTGTTCTGTTTGCCTTACATTGCTTTGGGTAGTACCCCTTTAGCAGGAGCAAATTAAAGAGCTTGGCCAGGACCTGCACTGCGCCAACTCTTTTGATGTGAGTCTTCTTGACCCCATCTGGACCAGTTGCCGTCCCTGGCTTCATTTTCGCTATGCGTTTTATAATCTCATTAGCCCCCACCGGCACCCACACTTCACCGGTCAGATCCGTCCCCGCCATACCACCGCCTGAGTCCAAGTTGACATCACTGGGGCCCTCTTTGCCCCAGAGGGCGGTGTATAGCCTCTCAATTTCCTCAGTCTGTGGGTAACATACCTCTAACTCCACCTGATCGATATTGCTACCCATGATGGCTATATCGGCCAACTTCCTGGGGCACTTCTTGTATAATTCTTGGTACCTATTGCACCGGAATCTGCGCCTTCTTGTGCGCCTGCTGAAGCGTGCCCCTTCGCTTCCAGCATTTTGTTGCCCCGTGCGCCCCCGGTTTTCACGGGGCCTCGTGGCGGGTTCGTTACCCAGTAGGACGCTGAGTACGTCACCCACCACGCCTTCCAGTTGCTCGTTACTGGCTTCCTCGTCAATCGCCAGCATCTCTATGTTTCTTACGATGCTGGCCCATTCCACAATCTCTGGCCCAGGGGCTGAGATTGCTTCTTTCATTATTTCTTGCCAAGCCCTACTCAAAGGAGGCACCTGGCTACTATCATCACTGTCTGGCCGTGTTGGAGCTTCTTCTAGGGAGTGGCCTACTGCCTCTGCGCCCGACTCCTCACTCGTGGTACATTCGTCCTCTTTCTCACGAGGCTTCAATTGTCGCCTTTTGTCGCTTATTTGTTTAAGCGTTTTCCCAAGTAGGTGCTCCCTGATTCGCACATTTACCCGGGTGCTGCCCCCATGCAGTCGATCCAGCTCTCGGAGGAGAGCTGTTTCTTCTTCCGACCAGACTGTGGCCTTCCTTCCTTTCTTAGCCGCCGCTGGCCCGGCCCCACCGGCGCCTCTCCTCTTTTCGTTTCTTAGTGTTGGGTGTCTGTGCCTTTCATGTGTTGAGAGGCCTCTTTGCGTTTCAAAAGCAGTGTCACACATCGAGCATCGGAATTCACCGTCGGTGTCTTCCACCGCTCCTTTGCACTTTGGTAAGTGGCATTTGAGTTGGTGTATTCGTAAGTATTTCTTACCACATTTTTGGCACTCCCAATGTACCACCATATTACGATGGGACTCTGTGGCATGCGTATTAAAATCCTTTTCGAACAGGAACTGTTTATTCCTGCCTTCTTTATGGCACCCAGCACACCGGATGGGGCCGTCCAGCGGCAACCCAACCGTTTAGGAAAAATCATGTCCGTTTTCGTGGTCTAAGTCGTCAACAGTGGCCCTCCTATCGACAGCGGACAAGTCCGCCACAGGGATCCCAGGGCCAGGGATCCCCGCGTTCGAGGCTACTTTGTCTTCGTTACTGCTAAACATTGTACTAGTTTGGATTTGTAGGCCGGGTATATCAGTCCAATCCATTTCCTCTCATAACCATTTGCAAGCCTAGTCGTCAACAGTCTTTCTCTCTGCCCGCTACCTCTCCCGAAAGGTGCCTTCTCCTAGCACCGCGTGTCATTGGGCAAGTCCTGGCCGCGTATTGCCTTCAATAGTGATCAAAGTTATTTGGCCCGTTGTTGAAGTGCTTTGTTAGCTCATAATTTTTAACGTGAAAATGGGGGCCTACCGGTATATACCGGATAGGGCCCCCATCTCATATTCTTTCACCTTTAGGACCATGTCCTTTTTCCAGTACCTGACACCTCTTGCTTTCTTATTGATTCTGCAGACTCCGTAGAGAGCTGCTTATTATTTGTTGAGCCGACAAAATGGCTATGATCTCTTTGCCATTGTGCACTTCATTCGAGCGTCACTAATACGATGACGGGTCATGCGTTTACCTGCGATGGTCATAGGTTTGTTTCGTCACTATTGAGATGACGGGTCATCGTGTATGCCTTTGATGGTCATAGATTTGCTACGTCACTATTGGTTGGTGCGGTACCGCTACGTAGAACGGTTACGAACGCGGTATATTTACTCGCTACAGCGTACATATTTTCGGTCAACCAAGTGAACATATGATCGATGCAATGTTCATATGCGAACAGTTTTCGCATCGTGACTTCCGCCATGTATAAGGTAACGCGATTATCGGCGATTTTAACGAGTTCATCATTGTGCATGCGCGTGAATTCGATTCGCAAATGATCAATTTCGATGTGTATTTGGGGCGATGTTGCGTTATCGCGTAATCTTAGGAGTATGTCAGCCATATTTTGCAGTAGGAGTTTCCACGTCGACAATGAAAAGCACAACTCGCCGCCTTTATTATCGACTATGGTGATCTCGACGCGGCACGAATCGATGCCAATGCGAATTCCAATATTTAGCCTTTTATAGGATGTCGAGGTGAAAGGGTAATCCCGCCCTAGGATCCGTACGTTTAATGGTTTTGGCGTTTTCGCTCTTTTTGGCGTTGTGGGTCCATAACTGTAAGAAACGTATACACGGAATTAATACTCGGTTCGCTTGCGTTTACAGTGAAAAATTACGCGAATGAAGTAAGTGAAATGTGCATAATAACACGTACGTACCTCATATTGGACTGTTGATGAGGATGTTCCTGTTGCTGGCGTTTATTGGGGTAATCATCATTGATGGCGGATGCGTAGGATGAATCGTTGAAGCTACGTTTGTACATTTTGATATGCACTATGTACGATTATACTGATCGATGAAGCAATTGACGCGAATGATACTTCTTAGCACTCCAGCGAACGTGGTGTAATGAAGTTCACAGGTCTGCCCAACGTCGCTTTTATACCGATTCACGTACACGTACACACACCTATGTGCAAGAGTATATTGTATCAATGATTGTGATGATCATGGTTGTATTACGGCACAAACATTAATATGAATAGTGCGCGATAAATTCAAATGGCGTGCGCGGCAGATTCAAAAAGCGTACGCGCTAAATTCAAGATGCACACGTGTCGTAGAAGAGTCGAAGACGATTCGCGGTGCGAACCATAAAAATGCACTATAAGCTGAAATAATTAGTATCAAATTATCGAAGGAGAAGAAACTGTGATACGGACGCCCCCACCACGCCTACTCCACAACTACCCCTACCCTGCAACGTGCAGGGCTAGCCCTCTAGCCTAGAGAACCGAAATGCATATAAGGACGTCGACCGCCACCGTACGAGTCAAAATATAATCATGACACACATGAATGCATATGAAATGCGCCGGTGCATCGTAAGTGTAGTTTTTTTCATGACAATTTAATTGGTGCGCGTATTCAATTCGATAACATTTTAAACAGTTTATACGTATGTTTCAGCGCATGCATTGCGAACAACTGAATACGTGACGTGCTGAGCGCCAGAGAATATTGACAGCCGTTGTAAGTGTCGTTTCGTGAAATTGTCTGTACCGGTCTGTACCGGTACGTGCAGACCTGTCGACAGTGTTTTAATCTAATCGTATGTTTATTGCAGCATCAGCAGGAGATGGCGGTACAGTCGTGAAGTGACCGCCGGGTACTGGGATGCCCCATAAGTATCATTTTTATGGAAATTATACTAACGTGCATATCATTCGACGCTGTTCTAATCGAATCGCACGTTTGTTTCAGCACCAGCATCGTAAGCTGTTGGATGCCTGGCGCGCGGAGCGTCTATGGATATTGACAGCTGTTGTAAGTGATGTTTCGTAAAAAATTGTACTGGTACGCGCAACCTTTCGACAGTGTTTAATCTAATCGGATATTTATTGCAGTACCAACAAGAGATGGCTATGCGGTCGTGGAGCGACCGCTATCTATTAATGCTGGGACGTCTTGTAAGTATCATTTTATGGAAGTTATACTAACACACACACACATATCATTCGATGATGTTCTAATAGAATCGCGCGTTTGTTTCAGCGCCGCCGCGACGTGGAGCTCCACGCTCGGTATGGCGATCGAGACGCAATCATTTAACTGCTCGTAAGTATTATTTCGCACAAATCATATTGGTATACGTATACCATTCGACGGTGGTTTAATTGAGTTGTGTGTTTGTTTCAGCATCAATAATACGACGCGCGCGCTGACGGACGAATTTGTCCGGAGTTGCGGGCGCGGATACAATCCGCACGACGTATCTGGCGTGAGGACACGCTATAAATAGATTTTTTAGTTTTCGAGGGTAATCTTTGGAATCTACCGCAACTATTTAAGGAGTAAGTATAAGTGAAATGTATTTGTTTGATGTTACGTGCGCTAATACCAGCGTTTAAATAATAATAATAATTTGGTGTTTTCTCTGTGTGTTGCCGGAATTAAGATCAACCATTTTTAATTTTTTTTTTATATATATATAGAAAATAATTTTAAATAAATGTATATATTTTTTGTACAAAATAGTGTATGTTTATTAATGACCATCCATGCATGTATACTTAAATTATAAAGTCAGTATTTGCGTATAATAACGTTCGTATGGGAGGGATATTCTTGCTCGCAGGTAAAGGGAGCAGTCGCCGCTGTTGTTGCACTCATCGCCGCCACAGCCGTTATGTTCATCGCTATAGAAAATAGAAAAAAATTGTTACATATTCATTTCTCTGCATATGCCGCGTAAAGTAGATGCAATGCGTGTGTATGCCTTACATTAGGTGCCGCTACGTATATAATTCCATACTTTATGGACATTCTCCAGCGCGCAAACACCGCTGTTGTTGTGAAACGCGCATCGTGGGGCATTCGTTGAAACCATAGACTTCAGGTTAGGGACGTCGGGATCCACGGTGTCAGGCGTGATACTACAATACTCACCCTCAACGTCGTAGCCGCCGTCGTCCTCAACAGTTCGAGCGTTGGTAATCTTTTTCCCCTTCGGCTTGTACACATCGCAGATATCCTCGACGATTATGTCCGACAGTAGTTGCAGCATCCAGGTTTTCTTTTCCGCACCTTTCATGATGGCGAAGTCGATGTTCGCGAGTGCGCTGGCGAGCAGTTCCGGAAGTTTCCAGTATGGACCGCAGCCATCAAACCAGCGGAGACCGTGATGATGCTTCGCGAGCCAAGACGCTTGACATTTCTCGAACGAATTCAGATGATTCCAGAAGTATGGCGGCTCGAAGATCCAGTGGCTGATCGTCAACGTTTCATCGGTATTGTTGCTGCTTGTGCGAATCGCGATCTCTTTCACGACGAAATCGCGTTCGGTTTTGAAACCTTGCATGTCGACAACGGCGAACATCGTTATTCGTATAAGTAGTAGCGTCGGTGACGAATCAGTAACTGCGGACTTTGACATCTACATCATCGTTTTAAAACAGTAGCAGTATCCGCAGTAGTAGTAGTAGTATTAATAGTAGTAGTAATAATCGTTCACGCACGCACACTATATTAGTTTGCGTACCACGTTGGTTAAAGGGTTGTATTCGACTATACGATCGTGTATCATCAAACAGTACGCGGTAGTATTTTTTTTTTATTTATTTATTATTTTATTGTATGTAAACGGGAAGGGGTTCCCTTTAGTGGTAGTGATTCCTGGATTTCGGCAACGATCGATCTCGACACCGTTCAATTCGTATCGAATCTCATCGAATATGAACGCAACGCAATTATTGTCTAGAACAACGGTCACGGACGTTGCCGGACCTGTCGCGTTCTGGGCCGTCAACGTGCCATGACCTTTGATGTAGAGAAAACTTTCGCACAGAAGCGTGTACAGATCTTGCTGCTGTATGGGGATTCTTATCTCGTCGCTATTGTCGAACGTCGTGTTGGCGTACGGATTATACGTGTGTAACTCGATCTTCGTGATACGATTGTCGAAGGTTGGCGTATTCGCCACATCCAGAATAATCGACATCGTGGTTGCGTGTCTAATAGGCAACGATGAATCCTAGCGATCGTAGGAAACGTGCGTTTCGGCGAGTCAACGGCTTGCTTCTCCTTATGGGTCCTCTTCTTACCGCTCCACCCGTCTTTAAGAAATAACTAAATAAAAGGCCGCGAGTCAAAAATAAAACGCGGATAATAACACGGAAGTCGGTAAAAATACGCGGATAAGAATATAAAATAATAAAATGTAAGGTATAGTCAACGCACGCGAGTAAATAACGCGAGTACGGATCAAAATAGCGGTTAAATACGCGGGTCTGCTGTGATACCAATCCATACGTCCAGCCCGAAAGTATACGTTACGTGTCGGAATGTCGAGGTTGAAACCGAAGAAATTCGGAATGACATCGTCCACGAGGCTGAAGTTATTCACGATGGCAATATTTTTTTAAAAGTATTTCATAATGCTGACACCGGAATTGATGAACCACCGAATGATCACTACGGGGATGAACAATTTTGGTTGAATCGGCATGCTCAGCAGACGTACTTTTTAAATGACGACGACGATGATGATGATAATGATGTATATGGAAATATATATCAGCGGAATCGTGCGGGTGCTCCACAGAGCGTGGTTTGGCGAAACTGCGTCAATGCCGCAAATATTAATTTTGACACTGTTTATGCGAATGCAGTATCGGGGCTTTACGCTTGTGATATTGCAATTCAGACTGAGCCCGAGCAAATTGGCGATGATACATTTTATACCGATGGGGATGTATTCAGTGAAATCGTAGACAATGTCATTTTTACCGACGACGACGATGGTGCCCTATTTACTGGCGATGTAGTCGAGTGGGAGAATTAAGTTTAATAAATTTTTCAATCTTAAAAATCTTAATATTATTATGTCGGGTTTACTTACCTATCTTCCCCCTTCCCTGTAAAGTGGTTGCGCTAGATTAGATTAATCGTTCTCGAATAGTGATCGCGACAGCGCGTAAAATTATATTTCGTCGATGAATGTTTATACGGGGCAGCGTTGCATTCTTTCGTGAGACGGTTGCTCTATTTAGGTTAATTAATCTCGAATAGTTATCGGTGTTGAATTACAGCATCCACGTTAGATCCTTTCGCGCCTTATTTTTCGCGCCTGCGCACCGATCCCTGCACGCGTACGAAAATTCCGCGGTAACGACACGTGTTAAAAGTACCTTAAGCATCCGGCAGATGGTGTCAATATGAAATGCGCGCGACGCCATTTAAAATTTGAAAATACACCCCTCTCTCCCCTGTGGCGTCTCCCTCTTACCCACGAAATCGGTCGACGCCATTCGTGGGGATTGTTCGAGGCTCGGATCGCAACCGAGAGACGCGGAATGGGTATTCGTATCAGAGAGCTCGAGTTAGGAAGTCGTGAGGGGCCAGAAGGCCGTCCAGAGACTGCGACCACGTCTCCGCGTCGATTCCGCGAAGCGCGTTCGGCCTATCGTAATTCGTAAAAGGGTAACTCCATTCGACACACCGAGAAACGGCCTCGCCGGGAGTGCCCTTACGCGTTAATCAGGACCGACGTACGACCGCGAAGAATAGCGACGATTCGAGACCAAGACGTACGACGAACAGCGAGTTCACCGACTTCCGTGTGCTACCTGAGAGCACAGCGAGCGACCACGACCAACGCTTAGTTCCGCAACATCGTGAGCGAGCGAAACAATAGACGGCAAGCGTGCCGTGCGATATTGGGGAATAACTGCCAGCGACAGCTGAGACGGAGCGCCGTCTCTAGGTATGTTAATCTGATCTTACTTTCATCGAGAATATATTTTACATTATTGGTTTTCTTTTAAATCCCTTGTACTCACTTATTCAACCCCTTATTAACTTCCCAATCCTTGGTAAGTATAGTCAAGGCGTGCTTTAGCACCTTGACAGAGCGAAGAACCCCGTGAATCGCCCTAACCGCTCGGGGCGATTCACAAAAGTCCCTACAGGACATAACAGCGCAGTGGATACCGTTCTTATTTATCTGTTAATGTCAAAGTTAGATACTGCATCGGTGTTAAAGTGGCAAGAGGGTCCGCATGACACTGTATTTCCGCGTGTGGAAGAACTATTCATGTTTTTGCATGATCGATGTAAGGTGCTTGAACCAGTAGGTCCGGTGGAGAGCGCTGTCATCTCGCGGGCACCAGTTTAGGGAGCTGGTCAAAGCCGTCACCTTCCACAAAAGCGTAATAAACCTGTGGTTCGCAAATTACGTTCAAATACGCATATACGTGCTACGCAGACGGCGATGGTCTGTAGTTTCTGCTCAGAATCGCATTTTTCGTAAAATTTGGACAAATTCACGTTTATTTCTGTTCCGAAACGAGCTAAATTAGTAAAAGATAACCACCTTTGCTATAACTGTTTGTGTAAAGGCCACTCATTCAAAGACTGCCAGGCGAGTACCTGCAAACGCTGCCATAAAAAGCATCACACCCTTTTGCATAGAGAGGTTAGCACCGCATCGCCAGCTGTGCAGGTAAACAGTACCTGGTCAGCACTCACCTATCAACCTGGGATGATATTCTGTACCGCGGTCATAGACATTGTCGATCAGGCTGAGATAGCCCATAAATGCCGGGTTATGTTAAATTCCTGTGCAGAGTCACACTTTCTATCTGAAAGACTGTGTAAGCGAATTGGGTTACCTACTCGACCGATTTCCATTCCGCTCCGTGGTACGAACGCGATGACATCCGAAATTACCGAAATTACGCAGGCGCGAATAAAGTCACGTCATAATCGCTATTCATCGTGGTTAACGTTCCTTATAGCAAAAGAGGTGTCACAACCATTACCGCACGATACGATTGACAGGAAATCACTGGATATTCCGGCTGGAATACACCTGGCGGGTCCAGAATTCCACGTGCTCGGGGAAATAGACGGAATAATAGGAGGGGAATATTTCTGGAACTTGGTGTATGTTGGCCGAGTGGTACTCGCGAATCGGTACACGAAGCTACAAAAAACTCAATTAGAGTCAATCGTTGTCGGGCGGATACCGGGTAAACAGACAAATCGACCGGTTACCTGCAACTTGACCCTGAATGCGCTTCAGACGGACCTCAATAAATTTTGGGATATCGATGAATGCCCATCAATAAAACTAATTGCTCCGACAGAGCAGGCCTGTGAAGACCATTATAACTCGCATACTGCCCGCGATCCGGTAACCGGTAGATATACAGTGAGTCTTCCGTTTAATGATCAGAAAGCGAAGATAGGCGAAACGTATCAGATGGCGTTGCAACGGTTCATGTTGTTAGAGCGGTCCCTCAATAGGAATCCTCGTGTCAAAGGTTAGTACGTTGACTTTCTTAAGGAATATGAACGTTTGGGTCATATGACAGAAATTACGAGTGACGTCATTATGGGGTATTACCTGCCTCACCACCCAGTCACTAAGACTGGTAGCGTGACTACTAAGATCAGAGTAGTGTTTGATGCCTCAGCTGTTTCATCATCCGGGTTGTCGTTAAACAATGTGTTGATGGTAGGACCAATAATTCAGGATGATTTGGTTAGCTTGATCACCCGATTTCGTTTGCATAAGTACGTGTTAACCGCGGACATAGCTAAAATGTATCGGCAGGTGGACCTGAATATGTCTGATCGGAAATATCAAAGCATATTATGGTGAGAAAATTCGAATGATCCTATTAAAACTTATGAATTGAACACTGTTACATATGGGACTGCGTCAGCACCTTTCCTTGCGATAAGAACGCTGCATCAATTAGCGCATGATGAAGCGAAGAACCATCCAATAGCTGGAAACGCGTTTGTTAAGGATTTTTACGTTGATTATATTTTAACGGGAACAAACTCATTAGAAGAAGCTTTGCTGCTGCGGGACGATTTGATCGCGTTGGCTGTAAAGGGAGTGTTTCAACTTCGTCAGTGGGTGTCCAATGAACCGCGTTTAGTCGAGTCCTTTACACGGAATCTTGTCGATGACCACGTGGTTTTGAACACAGCTAACGGCAAGAAAACGGTCTGTACTGGAGAGCTCAGCAGGATACCCTCGGATATACGATCGCGCAGGTAGGACCAAAGAAGGCCACTATGCGGAATATATTGTCAAGAATTGCTCAACTCTTCGACCCGTTGGGTTTATTAGGCCCTGTTATTGTACAGGCGAAAATATTAATGCAAGGTCTGTGGAAACACAAGCTCGATTGGGACGAATCAGTGCCATTAGATGTTTATACCGCGTGGACTACATTTCATTCACTGTTACCACTATTAGAGGGCATCCAAATTCCTAGATGCATTATTTCGGGATGTCCCATGCGTTTTCAATTACACGTGATGCGAGTGAGGGAGCATACGCTTGTATATATCTCCGAACCACGGGTAGTGATCAACAATACAGCACACAGCTTATATCGTCGAAATCTAAAGTAGCTCCGCTGAAAACGCAGTCATTGCCTAGGTTACAGTTATGTGAGGCAGTGTTATTAATAAAATTGTATAAGACGGTGATCAAGGCAATGAACATTTCGTTCGAGAAAGTGATGTTTTGGTCAGACTCAACAATCACCTTGCACTGGATAAGCACTGCGCCACATACATTAAAAGCATTTGTCACTAATCGTGTTAGTCCAATACAACAGGATAGTAACCCAAACCAATGGTCTCATGTACCTTCGGAGCAGAACGCGGCGGATTTGTAATCGCGAGGTGCTGCCGCTCAAGATTTTATAAAAGCGGAAATATGGTTTGGTGGACCTTCGTGATTATCGCAACCAGAGGATACCTGGCCACATTATGACATGCAGCCAATCGACGTTCCTGAGAAACGGAAGATTGCAGTGTTGCATACAACGACTGATTCAGACTTTCAACTGCTTGAGAAATTTTCTTCGTTTGCATTACTGCAACGAGTATTAGCTTATTGTTTGAGATTTTACGATACTACTCATCACAAGTTGAAGCGGTTGGGATCGCTCACTTCTGACGTATTGAAACAGACTCACGGCCGAATCATTGGTTTACTGCAGCGATTAGCATTTGCGAAGGAGATTCGCGACCTATCCACTGGCCACGAATCTAGTGGTAAAAATCGGTTGGCGGCATTAAGTCCATTTTTAGATAGTAACGGGCTCATAAGAATGGGTGGTCGGCTGAAGCAGTCGTTGCTGTCGTACTCGGTCAAGCACTCATTATTGTTACCTCAAAACCATACAATTACGTGTTTAATCATTCGAGAAGACTTTCGAGAAGACATTCGAGACTTTGCACAGGGTGCGTCAACGATCGTGCCGATTGACGGAATGGTGGCGGTCAAGGCTGTCCTTCGGAGGTGTACCATTTGTCAAAAGTTAAAGCCCATAATTCCCGAGTACACTATGGGTCAGCTTCCGAGGGACAGAGTCACATTGAGCCGGCCGTTTTTAATAACAAGTGTAGATTATTGCGGTCCATTGTATATAAAGGAGAAGAAATTCAGGAATACAAAGAAAATCAAAACTTACGTGGCGGGCTTCGTATGCTTCAGTACAAAGGCGGTACACTTAGAACTCGTCAGTGAGTTGACGTCCGATGCATTTCTGGCAGCATTAAAGCGATTTTTCGCTCGGCGAGGCAAAAGCACTGATATGTACAGTGATAACGGCATAAATTTTGTCGGAGCCGACCGTGAATTGAAAAGAATGTACAACGTAATTTCATTGCAGGAGCCTAACGAGTATTTGTCGAAACATTTGTCAGATCAACGGGTACGTTGGCATTTCATACCCCGTGTGCACCACACTTTGGTGGATTGTGGGAAACCGCCGTAAAGTCACTAAAATATCATTTAACGCGCGTTTTGGGGAATACCTTACTGACGTTCGAGGAGTTTAACACGTGTTTGACGGAAATAAAGGCAATTCTCAATTCTCGACCTTTAACTCCATTGTCGTCTGATCCTAATGACCTAATTCCATTGACACCTAGTCACTTTCTAATAGGTGACTCTTTAACAAGCACACCTGAGTGCGATTTTACGAGTGTTAAGAAAGGTTGACTATCATCGTGGCAGCACGTTCAACAGCTTCGCCAACATTTCTGGTCGAGGTGGTATAAAGATTACCTCAATACACAGGTAGTCAAGAAGAAATGGCACGAGGAATGATCAACCCAAATCACGGAAGGCATGCTGGTTGTTCTGAAGGAGGACAATGCGCCCCCGTTATACTGGTCTATGGGTCGAATTGTAGCCACTCATCCAGGCGAGGATGGCATCACCCGAGTGGTAACCGTAAAAACTGCAAACAATTAGTGAAAAAATTAAGTCCATTACTTTTCGACGAGGTTTAATTGATGTTGGTGGCATAGTTTGTATTGTTCATAATTACTATGTATATTCATAATAGTTATAGACTTGTGTAACGGTTTTTGCGTGACTTATTCACTAGTGTGTTGTGTGTATTTAAAAAGTATCATGTAAGATTAGTGTGCTTATGACAGATATAGCTATAAGATTAGAAATAGTATTCGTCGCGATACCTGTAGTCATTACACTCATTATATACATCTCACATCGTATTGAACGTGATCGTTCAAGAGAGGGCGGTATGTTGAGCGTTAGCTTATAACCTGGCCACCAAGGCCGCACAAGGGTGCCTGGTGTCCTCGAACATTCTTCTGGCAGACACGTAGTCTGTCAGTCCGCGCCTCAACGACCTGGGACCGTTGGGAACCCATAAATTTAGTTCGACCGTAAACGAAGACGACTAGCCCCAGTGAAGACTCCGGGTCTGGGAATCGTCAGAAAAATAAACAGACAGCTTCGCGACCACTAGCTCACCGACGCACCAACGCCCTGATCAAGATTTCCCTTTCTCATAGTTTTTCCTTCACCCACTCCTAAACCATTTATGACCAATAGAGTGGGTCGAATTCCGATTTTTTTTGAAACTCGAAATGTAATAGTGCGCAAAAGTTGCCTTACGCAAGTACAAATTCAACGCAAAAAAATTTTGAAATCGAATAATATTTGACTATCGTGCATCGAGGTAAAAAATTCAAATTTTGGGAAAAATACCCAATTTCTTAAAATAGTTGAAAAACGTTTTCCTCATATTATTTACATTTACCGAAGTCGTAAAATGATATTTAAACACACCAAAAGACACTTCCGGTATAGCATTTCAGTTATTATTTCAATGGCTTGGGGGAGGAGCTTCTATAAAAATTTACTGTGCAGCTCTTGGCTCGTCCATATGAAATTGAGGACGACTCAGAACTCACGACGAGAAGGTGGCTACACGTCGAGTTCCACCCGCACCCTAGCCAACCAACCAACCATTCGTTAATGTTGGTTAAAAATAAACTTATCGCCCTCATAGCAATAAAGAAGGTATTTATTAAATATATATATAAAGGTACTTATAAACTGTTCTCTCGCTAAGACTCTCTTGGGCAGTGAGACCGTATTGCCTTTTCGACGAGTGTGGCGCCCCCACACTCGAGGGCCTGTGCGTTGTTGGCCTTATTTCTAACAGTTAATTATAACAATATTTCAGGAGAACATTAAATTTTTGTTAACAATTCAACCGTCGACTGGAAATTGTACCTTGATTTCGAATTTCCGCATTAGGCCTCTTGATTTTAAAGTTGAACGAATAAATCCGTCCCTATTCTCGAAACCCACAACTTTCTGTGCCGATTCCGAGACCAACTTGACACATCTCTCCACTGATTGCGTGTGGGATGGAAAGTCTCTTATATCCCATTCCGGGACAAACCCGCTCTCGATCAGGTGGGAAATGTGCTCATTCGAAACATTACTCAAAAGAGGAGGCGACGACAACTTTGCGGAGGACCAATTAATTATATTAAAATACTCTTGAGCATCAAACTTGAGTGTGGGCACTATAAAACTTCGTACCTTGGTTTTTTGCTTAGAAGGTAACGATCTTGATTTGAGAATTCTCCTCAGAGCAAGTTCTCTCACGTACCTCCGTTCATCCAGCGCCATAGTCAGAAGCAAGCTTTCAGGGTGTGCGAAATGTGCATTTCGTTGAATGACAGGATCAATGATTTGAAGGAGATTGTCAGGTAAGTACCTTGACGTTTGAATGGCCATGAAAAGGTGCCGTGGACCACTTATTATTGAACTTTCCTTTTTTATAGAAAACCACAGCGGCATATAGGAGGTGAGTATGAATTTCACTATTTCTTTCAGTTCAGAGGAGGGATTGGGTGTTGAAATGTATACCCTCAAGGTGTTATTTGCAGCAGTTAACCAACGAGAATGGCACAGTGGACCGAGATGTGCTACAGCTAAATCTGACGAGCAGACACCCGTTTTAATTGCTTGGGAAATATCCAAAAGATATTTCTGATCTTTACTGAGATCGTCTCGACGATCTGTTGGAGGAATGAAGCAATCGCTTCTTTCAAAATCACGCACAGGAAGCTTGTGACAGTCCGACAGAGACTTCCCAATAGAACCAGAGAACGACTGAGGTCCGGCGGTTGCACCATCGAGACAGGCAAATAAGTGTCTGAATGGCAATTCATTGAAATGCAACATACAGATTACCCATTGGAGAGGTCTTTTCAAATGAGTTTCAAGGTTATGGATAAGACCGTTTTTCCAGCCAGTATTTACTACTGTGCTATCACAGCCCACGACACCCCAGTCAGTAAAAGAAATATCTTGTTCAGTAAGTTTTGCAATGATGGAGTCACTTATATGTTTTGCGGAACCTGTCGTTGGAACAATGTGGCTTATGTACTTCGATCCCGGTTCTTGAAGGAGTGCAATGTGTTCCTCCTTCATCACCCTGCGGAAGCGTTTCGAACCCTCTGCTTCAACGAAAAGGGTATTGTCTTTTCGACCATCGAAGTATAGGCCACGAAGGATAATATTTGATTCAGAATCCTTCAAGCTAGATCTTGTTCGTGCTCTTTCCCTACTAATTTTGCTTTTGTCCACAACACGTGTCGTGTCAGATTTAGTGATGATTCCAACGTCTTTCAAAACACTGGAGGCTATGGCCGCCGTCGCTCTGTCTGAAATGCCGAATCTATCACATGTTAAAGCCGTCGAAGTTAACTGAAGCCTCATATGCGAACATGGCGTAGAATGAGAATCAGGCGATCCATAGCGGTAGTGTTTTGAAACAATAAAGTCCTTTGCAGAAGGTTGGTAAGTATGTATACCTTCTGGCTCAGACTCATCGACCAGGACGATGTCATCTGAGACCAAGGTATCGACAGTTGAACATTTGGAATCTGGATGTCTAGAAGTTTGTCTCTGTAACTTTTTTGCAAGTATTTCGGATGATTTTCTATCAAATGATCCAATTTTCCCTATTCTTTCGTTTCTTCGATCATACAGAAATCTTAGTTCAATCAGAGGTATTTTCTTCGCTTTTTCACAATAACAATTAACAGAAATGGGTTGTGTGCTTCTGCAATTGACCTTAATTTGTTCACAGGTGCATTTTAGCGACATAACACATTTGCAGTACGATACGTCAAACAACCGCAATGCTTCCTGTTTGAATTTACAAACTTTTGCTTTGTAATTATCCTTGCATTTGTCCCTCATGTAAGACTTCCTCAAATTGTAATACAAATCATGATATGCTTGAACCATTTTCACAATTCTGTTTTTAGTAACTGTTGGAATGGAGGACTTGTCAAATAAAGCCTTGACCTTCTTTGCGACTGTAATCGCAATAGTTGAAAAGTTAACTTTCTTGTAGTTTAGCTCTACAGCAAGTTTATACCATTCCTCAAAACAGCATCTTAAGACGTTTTCATGCGTCGGCAGCCTAGAAGTGGGCAAATCCTTAGGAGGACCAAAAAGCGGACAGTCAAAGTATTATCTTGTAAAGTGTTTTTGTGGACCTTCCATCGTACAGAAGTGCCAAAGCGCAACTGACAAGCAGCCAAAAGTGAAGAAGAAAGTGAACGACTAACTGCCCAAAAGACGATCGTCGACCGCTCGACGCATCGACGATAACGTATTACCTACAATGTATACGGCAAAGCGCTGTAAAACTCGACGTGTACTGTGTAGCCACACCTTCTCGTGGTGAGTTCTGAGTCGTTCTCAATTTCATATGGACGAGCCAAGAGCTGCACAGTAAATTTTTATAGAAGCTTCTCCCCCAAGCCATTGAAATAATAACTGAAATGTTATACCGGAAGTGTCTTTTGGTGTGCTTAAATATCATTTTACGACTTCGGTAAATGTAAATAATACGAGGAAAACGTTTTTCAACTATTTTAAGAAATTGGGTATTTTTCCCAAAATTTGAATTTTTGACCTCGATGCGCGATAGTCAAATATTATTCGATTTCAAATTTTTTTTTTGCGTTGATTACTTGCGTAAGGTAACTTTTGCGCACTATTACATTTCGACTTTAAAAAAAAATCGGAATTCGACCCACTCTAATGACCAATAAGAGACCCGATTTGTACTACTGTTAATGTAACTCCACCTCTAAAAGAATATTGCGAGCGAGACGCAGTCCAACGGACAGTCAGTCAAAAACCAAGACCCACACGGGTAACATAGAATCGAGTCAGTATACCTCGAACACACATTGTTACTGAACAAAATATAGTTCCAGTATTGTTATTATATGTTGTGTCACAGTGATTTCATTAGAACCTATATCACTCACTCCTTCAATACAAGTGAGTTCTTGTGGTCGTAAGACACCACAGAGAACGTGACGTTGCGCTGTCGGAGATTTACACCCTCTAAAAAACAGGCGACGCATCAAGTCATAACAATCACAATTGACAGAAGCAGTTCAATATCAAGAACGAATAACGGATATTCAAGAAGCGCGTGATCCTGTAAAGGAAGAAATTGAAAAGAACGTATTGAATACTGTAGAACAAGAAGAAAATGATCAAGACAATCACCTATTAGAGTGTGTCCCTGTTGATACTGTTGGTGCCATGAAAGATTTTAAGGCTGCCGTCTCCTCGGGCGTTTAATGTGTGCGTACGCTCACACAAGCTAGGAAAAGCGTGTACGTATACGCGATGTAGTAAACAAACCGTTTCAACCAACTTACGTCGTGGAATCGGCAAGAAGGAAGTTTTTGCGGGTATATTTGCCTCCTGTAGACATCCGTGCAGGCGGGTCTGGGGCGTTTGGACGCTAATAAGCACCATACGTTGAAATAATGATGAATTTATGACTCGTGTATTGAGACAGAATGAAGCACAGACTCCAGAAATAACAGAATTATGCTTCAAGGATTCTCCATCACCGGCGTTGATGGTATATTCGCGCTATGTACCGTCAGAACCGGTGGAAGTCCAAGCTAGCCGATAAATGTAGGAAAGACATAGTTGCCGATACGTATCGAGAGTCATATCGCGTTGTTGTCGCATTTCCCCTATTACTATTTTATCATGAGGAAGGCTTGAATGAATCTCGGCGAATCGGCTGGAGAACAAAGATGGGCAAAGATAATATCTGGATAAATTAGAATAAAAGATTCTTTATGTTTATCCGTTATCTCTCTTCGAGCTGAGGATTTGGGCTATTCGGCGGTTTCTAATCTCGGTTCGAGAGGCATATAGTGTTGCTTGCGGTGAATTTTGTATTAATAAAATGTAAAACGTAATGTTTTTACCCGACTGTGGCACGTACAGGAGGGTATTGTGTTTATCAGGCTATGTTTGTATGTCCAAATGTTACGCTCTAGAACCTGTACGGACACACCGATTCGACAAATAAGGTGTCTTTAAAAATGTCCTACGATATATAATTTTCAAAATTGCGAGATAGAAATAAAAAAATTGGAAGGACTCGTAAGTAGTGATCTGGATCCGTGGAGAGTTTTTAACATCCCTCACTACAAAGTTTCCCCGTACTAAACAGGTTGCGGCTCTTGCCATACAATATTGCTATATATAACTAAAAAGTAAAAAATAAATAAAAAAAAACCCGACTGTGTAAAAAGGGAACTAAAGTGACAAAAACAAGACTTAATTTATTTATACATGGTATATTGTTACATGGGCCCTTCAGGTCCATTCCGTGCTTGCTGTCCCCGCGTCGCCTTCCATTTCGCCATCAGCGATTCAGCGGAATCGCAACACGCGGGTTAGTAGGTCGGCGAACGCGGAATCCGTCGGCGTGGGCACAACGTGACCACCGATGGTCCGGGCCCTAGATTCCGGAGCATGGAGCAATGGAAATTGCAACAGGATAACGCCTGACGGGGCGATTTCCCCCGTTCTCGAGATAGGGAGTGCGAGGCTTGGAGCTCGATCGCGGGACCTCGGGAAGACATTCAATTTCGGGAGCTCAAGCTGGGAAGTAACGACGAGCCAGCGGGCCGTCTAGATATCGCGACCTCACCTCCATGTATATACCGCGAAGCAGGCCTGGCCGATCAGGTTCCGCCTAAGGGTAACTCCATCCGACGCACCGAGAACGGCATAGCCGGGAGAGCCCTTACGCGCCGATTCGGACCGCCAAATACCGCGAGAACGTGTAGCAGTACGAGTTAGTCAGCGAAACGACGGTTTCCGCGTTCACCTACTTCCGTGTGCTACCATAGAGCACAGCGAGCGACCACGACCTACGCTCGGTCAACCGAAACCTTGAGCGTGCGATAACTGACGACAAGAGTGGCGTGCGAAGTAAGCGAAAACCAGCGAACGACAGCCAAGACGGAGCGCCGTGTCTAGGTATGTGATTTCTATCTCAAATACTGTAACAATATACTTGGTATCTTTGATTTCCCTTTAAACCCATTGTACTTATATATTCAATCCCTTATTATCCTCCTTTTCCTTGGTAAGTATAGTCAAGGTGTGCTTCAGCACTTTGATAAGAGCAACAACCCAGTAGATTACTCTAACCGCTCAGGGTGATCTCCGGAAAAGTCCCTTCAGGGCGTAACAATATTATTTATCATAAATAGGATAATAATAAGATGACAATTTAAATAATTAAGTCATCTTTTGATGCTCTTCTATCCCAAGCATGTACCGCAATGACTAAAGTAAGTGTTTCAAGCTGGTAACAAAAAGAAGTGGACAACATCAATGCAAATTCATGCTTATATAGTGACATTTCAGCTTCAGCGTATTTTGTAAATTATATGTTTCTCCCTTTGTCCGTGTGGGGAATGTAATATTCGACTGTAATTATATCAAATCATTTATGATAAATAATATACCATGTATAAATGAATTAAGTATTGTTTTTGTCATTTTAGTTCCCTTTTTAAGCAAACGGGTTTTTCTAAATTTTGTTAATTTTTAGTAACATACTGCTGAGATTTTCCAGATTAAAATGAGTTGAAACACGGTATAAATCAGTTTATTTCTAGAATTGTACTAGATAATTCATTATAAATGTAACATTGCTAATCTGATAATGCAAAACATAATCCGATTTATACCGTGTTTAAATTTATTTTCATATGGAAAATCTCAGCAGTATGTTACTGAAACGTTCATGCCGATACGATAGAAACTGAATATTTTTCATTCTATTAATACAAACAAAATACACAATCATTAAATATTTTAATTTTTTTTTTTATTTATATAGAATTATATAAAAAGATTGGTAATAAATAAATATCATATATATCATTGATAAATAATAATATTCCCCCTTTGTCCCCCGCTTCCACCAACCCAGCCGCCTCCGCCGCGCCTTCCTCCCCAGCGGCCCCCGCGCCATCCTCTTGAGCCGCCTCCGCGCCGATAGGTAAGGCGTTTTAGTGCCTTTTTTATCTGGAACAGTAACATAATAATTACATTTTCATAAAATTACATAACATAAAAAATACCGGGCACAAACAAAATAATATTCACACCAGAGTTGGGTAAAATGTAATCTAATTACAAATTACGATTAAAATATAATTGCGTAATTGATTACACATTATTTTCTGTAATCGTTAATTTAGGTAGTTGACAAAATATTATGTGTTGAAAATAATGTGTAATCAATTACACAAGTACACAAAATATTTTGTCAACTACCAAAATTAACGATTACAGAAAAGAATGTGTAATCAATTACACAAATACATTTTAATTGTAATTTGTAATTAGATTACATTTTGCCCAACTCGGATTCACACATATGCTATCACGGTCACATAAACCACATTCCACATAACTAAGTACTTGTAATTCTCCCCTCATCGCGGTGTCCTCCCTCTCCTTTGCTTCTTCCTTTGCCTACTTTCCTTCCTTCGCCTCCTTTGCCTCCTTTTCCTCCTTTTCCTTCATTTCACCCCCCTCTCGATTCGTTTCATTGAGCGCTTCTTTCATCTGAAAATGAAATTGTTAGGTCCGACGTGACTCGCAATGGGTGGGAGAGGAAGGAGAACTAATAATTAGACGCGATGAACACTTCACTTGATATAATATAATATAATACAAAGACTTGCGTCGAGGCACGTGCTCACGCAGCTCTCCTGCGTGCCAGCCATCTTCCACTCCCGACTCCCTGCGCCCCCTGCCGGGACGCGGAGTCGCGTAGGCGCGTGCGCAGTCCCAACATCTCCCTCCTTCAGAAAGAGTTACCAGTATGCGTATGATGCAGCGTTGGGGTCCAGCTGCAGGCGCCGTGGTGCGCAGCGTGTGCGCACGGGTCTGGACGGTGTCGGCGGAATTGCCGACCCCCCAGGATTCTCAGTCCCGGAGCCCAGTGTTTCGGTCGGCAGGCGTGGTCTCCCGGCGTCCGAGTCAGTCGCGACGTCCGCTGGCTGGCTCGGGCTCTGAGTGAGAAGAGTCCAGTCATCCTCGTCCACCATCTCTCCCGGAACAGGAGCCGAGTCCACGGAATCCGTGTCAGCACCTCCTCGCCAAATGTGATTAATGTGGCGCTTAACCTCGACTCCGCTGTCCAGACGAACAGAATAGTGCGTCCTCGAGACGACTTTGGAAATT
Organism: Andrena trimmerana; assembly: GCA_951215215.1. NCBI lineage: Eukaryota > Metazoa > Arthropoda > Insecta > Hymenoptera > Andrenidae > Andrena > Andrena trimmerana. Next base: position 74,512,084 of record OX578060.1, read on the forward strand.
CTGCCCCGCTCGCGGTGATCCTTCCTGGTGAGAACGACAACTCGGTCGCCCACCGCCAGACTCCTTGGTTGAGCTCCGTGGTGCTTGTTGAATTGTTCCACCATGGTCGGCCGTTTGGAGGGAACGGGATCGGTGACCTGTGGCTTGCCCGGGAGCAACCTGGAAAATGGTGAGTTAATGCGCCGACCGAAGAATAGCTCCGCTGGAGACCTTCCGTCGGGCGCCGATGAGCAAGGAGTGTAGCGGTAGCTGTACAAGAAAGCAGACAGCTGTTTCTTCCAGTTGGATGGATCCATCGCGATGGCCCTCTTGACCGTATCCACCATCCTTTCCACCTGTCCATTCGACTGGGGGTGGTTGACCGCCGACATCAGATGCGTGCATTGCATCTCCTCGCAAAATGTTTCGAACAGCTGCGAGGTGAATTGTGTCCCGTGATCCGAGACCAAGATGTCCGGGGGCCCAAATCTGGCGAAAGTCTCGCGGCAGAGGTCCACCGTGCGACTCGCCGAAATTGTAGTGGTAATGGCGACGTCCAGGAACCTCGAGAATGCGTCCACGAAGATCAATATGTATTGACTATCGATGGGTCCGGCGTAATCGATATGGACCCTCTCCATGGGCTTCGACGGAGCAGGCCAGGGTTCGAGGGGAACTTTCCTCGGCAGCTTTTGCGCGATGGCGCATGCGTCACATTGACGCACCATGTGCTCGATGTCTTCCAGCATCTTCGGCCAATAGACGAACTCTCTGGCGAGCTGCTTCGTCCTCCTAATGCCGGGGTGCCCCTTGTGCAGGGCGGTGAGGATTGCGGGTTGCATCCTCTTCACCCACTCTGTCACCCAGGAGGAGCGTGCCATCGACCACACTCAAGTCCTCGGAGCGCTGCTTGAACGGCTTCAAAGACTTCTGGTGCGCTGCGCGGTCCCAAGCGTTGTCCCGAATTGCCCCAATCACCGAACCGAGCAAAGGATCCTCGGTGGTGGCAGTCTTCAAGCCGACACGAAGCTCCCTCCCGAAATGATCGAGAGCCAGATTCCTAATCTGCAGCAACTCGGACTCCACCTCGCGGATGCTGGCCACTTGCAGTTCCTCCGCGGTGTCCCGACTGAACCTCTCAATCAGACGTGACAAGCCGTCCGCCTGGCCGAACTCTTTCGTAGAGATGTACTCGATACGAAAGTCGTATCCGAGGAGCCTCAAGGCCCATCGCTTTAGACGAGCCGCTGTCGTCGGTTTGAGACCCTTCGTGTTCTCCGTTTGCAATAACGCCACAAGGGGCTTATGGTCTGTTTGAAGAATGAATTTCCTCCCCCAGACGAATTTGTGGAATCGTTCCACTGCCGAAACCAGAGCGAGGGCCTCCTTCTCCAGCTGGGAGTAATTCCGCTGAGCGACCGTGAGGCTCTGCGACATGTGATATACCGCACGCTCGCCGCCGTCCGGAGTTCGCTGGATGAGTACAGCACCGATGCCGGTGGAGCACGCATCGGCCGCCACCACGAGAGTTTTAGTGGGGTCATAGTGCTCCAAAAGGAGTGGACTCAGCATTACCCTTTTGAACTGGTCCACGGCCCGGTCCTGCTTCGATGTCCAGTCCCAGGGACAGCCTTTCCTGGTTAGTTCTTCCAGAGGCTGCTTGAGTTGATGAAGGTGTGGGATGAACTTACCGTAATGGTTTATCATACCGAGAAGGCTGTGTACCTCCGAGACGTTCGTCGGTTTAGGCATATTTGCCACGGCAAGTGTAGCCTGAGGATCCGTAGAAATACCTTTGGCGTTTATAATAAAGCCAAGGTACTTAATTTCCTCCTGGCCGAAGACACACTTTTCCGCGCTGAGCCTCCAGCCTCTCTCTTCAAGCCGCTTAAGAACACCTCGGAGGCGTTAGTCGTGCTCCTCTCTATTGGAGCCGGTGATCATCACGTCGTCGATGTAGGCGTGTACACCCTGCAGACCCGAGAGCGTGTGGTCCATTGCCTGCTGGAAAATTGCAGGAGCCGTCTTGATGCCGAATGGAAGACGCTTGAACTGAAACAACCCTTTTGGTGTAACGATCGTGGTAATCGCCCTACAACCCTCCGCGATCTCTATTTGGAAGAAGGCATCGCTTAGGTCCAAAACGCTAAAGCACGAACTTCCGTTCAATTTAGCTAGAATGTTCTCCACACTGGGCAGAGGGTGACGGTTGTCGACCAGGGCGCGATTCACGCCAGTGGAATAGTCCGCGCAGAGTCGAATCCTGAACTTGCCACCCTCCGGCGGGGGTTGCTTCTTGACGATCACTATTGGCGAAGTCCACGCCGAAGACTCGACACGCTTGATGATTCCGCCCTCCTCGAGGCGGCACAGCTCCTCTTCCAATGGCTGCTCCATGGCGAACGCGACCTGCCGACACGGAATCCGCACGGGCCTCACGTTGTCCTCAAGGTCGAATGTGGCCTTGAAATCGAGGCACGTCCCTAACCTGTCTGCAAACAGGCCGGGAAACTCCACCTGCATCTTCGCCAGATAGGCGAGCGAAAATGGCGAAGTCCTCCTATCGTCCACGCATGCGCGCGGCCGGCCAGATGGGAACGGTCGTCCGTCTGAAGCAACGATTCTCGCACTGGAATCGCCGGGGTTCGCCGAACCGGCCTGTTGGAGTCCCAAAATGCACTCGGGCACCCCCGTCTCACTCAGAAGCGCGGGCCACAAATCGAGAGTGTCTATCGCGTTTAGTCCAAGCAAGTTGAGACCGTCCCGACTTGCTACGTCAATGTCAATTTCGCCCTCGCGGCCAACCGCACGTATACGGCCGCGAAATCTACCGATCAGGCTGAGCCTGCCACCGCCGGCATGCTCGACAGCCGCGCCCGCCACAAGTTTTGGCGATCCGAGCCGACACCATTCGTTTTTACCGATGACGGTAATATCGGACCCCGTGTCGAATTGTAGACGTAGAGTCCTTCCGTCGATCACGATCGACACGTATCGACGGCGACGTCTGCCGGTCGCGGAAATCTTTTGGGTAATAATGCTAGCGTTCTTACCGACGGTTCCCGAATCTTTCGCGCCGGCGCGGCACACGGACGCGATATGGCCCTTTTTGTCGCATTTATGGCACATAACCTCGCGAAACTTGCACGTAGCCCGAACATGTGCACCACCACAACTGAAACACTTCCCGTCCGATTTCGCATGCGGTTTATCGTTTTGGGGTTTATCACTTTGTGGTTTGTCGTTTTGCGCGGGCTTCCGCGGCACTTTTTTTCTTACATTAGTCTTCACAGCACCGCAGGTTGATGGCTGCACAGCTTTTTCTGGATCCTCCAGAGTCTTTAGGCCGGCGGTGACGTTCATGTGAGCCTCGAGCTCAGCGACGACGTCGTTCATGGTGGCGTTAGGATGCTTCTCGACCACTCGCAGGGCCAATTTCTTTAACGCCTCGTTGTCCTTCGAGTAGCAGAGCGACTGCAGCAGCAACACGATTCGCAGACCGTCGTCTGACAAATTCGCTCGATCGAACTCTGCCGCGTGGCGGTTTATCCTATCAATGTGTTCCGTAATGGGCGAAGACTTGTCGTACCGGAAATTAAGGATTCCGATACGTCGACGCGTAATCGGTACCCTGTCGCGGAAGAGCTCCTTCAACGTCTCGATGAGCTGCTTCTGGGGCATCTTCGGAGGGTCCGTCGGCGCCACGTGGTCCACTAACGTGTCGTATTCCGTTTGTCCCAATTTGTCTAGTACGAGGCGCGTCTGCATCGCAGGTGGTAGAGACGCCGCCTCGTCGACGACGGTATACTCGTGGCGGAGGAGCCATTTTTCAAATGGCTTGATCTCGTCGCCGGATCCGTATGCATACTTTTCCACCCGGGCGCTCAACTGGTTGTACAGGTCGAATTCTGTAGCTTGTTGTGTCCCGCGCGAAGTAGAAGCGGTTTGCGCCTGGCTCTGCTGCAGCTGCAGTTGAAGGAGACTATTTATGGCCGCCGTGAGGGCCATAATTTGCTCCGCGGTGTCCGCCATTCTCGCAAGCCACGTGCTTAATTTTTCCACAGAAAAATTCCAAGTCCGCAGCGCCAGTTGTTAGGTCCGACATGACTCGCAATGGGTGGGAGAGGAAGGAGAACTAATAATTAGACGCGATGAACACTTCACTTGATATAATATAATATAATACAAAGACTTGCGTCGAGGCACGTGCTCACGCAGCTCTCCTGCGTGCCAGCCATCTTCCACTCCAGACTCCCTGCGCCCCCTGCCGGGACGCGGAGTCGCGTAGGCGCGTGCGCAGTCCCAACAGAAATAATGAATGTATTATTTTATGACAAATAGTACGAGTATATCGACGCGCGTTACGAAGAGTAACAATTTTCATTTTTTTCTTACGGACAACTGCATGTAGAAAGAATGAAACGTGCTATTTTTCGTAACGCGCGTCGATATGACATGTAGGGTAATTCTCTGGCTAGAGTCCTCAAAGACTGGCCATACACGAAGAGGTTTCTCCGCGGTCTTCATCCGTCACGGACAAACCCGCGATCAAAGTCTGCGGCGGATCAAAACTGCAAATACCCACTAACATACAACGAAACTTGACAGACAAATCACGTTGGATAAATCGGTCCCAGATAAAACTGCGTGTTAATGGATGAAAACTGCTAGTTTATTCGCGGATTTGATCGAAACTGTGGACTTTCGTCTTGCTGAAAGTTTTCTCAGTTGTCATGCAGACTTGAATGGCCAACTGTTTTGTCACGCGGTTGAAGTTTGTCACGAGAACCGTGACGGTATAAATCGTTCATAGACAGGCACCACTAACATGCAGTTAAATCCGCAGACTTGAAACGCAACAGATGAAGGCCGCAGGGAAACCTTCCCGTGTGTGGATAATAGTAAGATTTTTCAGTTTTTTCAATTTCGACTTGTCGGTTTTATCTGCAGACAAAAACTGCACGTTAATGTTGAACAACTGTTTATTCACGCGTTTGAAGTTTGTCACGACAACTGTGACGGTATAAATCGTTCATAGACATGCACCACTAACATACAGTTATGTCCGCCGATTTGAAACGCGACGGATGAAAACCGCCGGGATATCTCTCCGTGTATGGCCAGTTAATGCCGCCAATAAGCCGCGCCTCGCTGAGTTTCGAGGAAGTGTCGAATTCCACGTTCTGCATTTCTCAACAGATCTTTGCGAAAATGGCGTCAATCGATGTCGTGCCGATGAAAATGGCCCCAATGGACATGATTTTAATTGGCAGAACGCCAGGAATTCATTACTATCACCGCCATATTGATTCGACGAATAATTACGAATTTTTTAACATGCCGTAGTGAATCTCGTCTCGAGCGTCGAAATCGACGAAACTCAGCGAGACGCGACTTATTGGCGGAATCGCCTTTGAAGATTCTAGCCAGAGAATCACTCTGTATAACAGTATACAATATAATACTTACTTTATTCATATTGTTCATTCTTCCTACGTCCGCGTCGTTTGCGTTCTTTCAACAGAATGACTCTCTACGCAACGGACTGTTTGCGCCGTTGCCTGGTTTGTAGAGCGTCATTTGTTTCAGAACGCACCAGATACGAATCTTCGGATTCACATTTCATATTCACGGTTCGCGTTTACGTTTTTTTTGCAACGGGCACAAGGATTTTGAGTTATGTTGCGTTGTGTTGTATTGTGTTTGTGTTTGTTGGTTTAGTGTAAAATGAGTGACACTCGAAATGTGGATATGCAGGACGTGCCGGAAGATATGGACAATAATTCTCCGTTTCGATCGCGACATTTACGTCCGTACGCAAAGAGATTTTCAAAACGGAAAGGACATCGCCAAAAGAGAAGGACGTTAGCCCTTCAGAAGAAACAAGAAAGCGCAAAAACGGCAGACGACACTACCGTAGGACAACATCCAGAAGAAGTGGCCGAGGAGCGTATAGTAGAGGAACCATCAACATTCGATGGACGAAATCATACGCATCAAGAGATAATGTACTTGCAATCTGATGAAGATACTGATACGGCCAGTTCGGAAGAAACTGAAGAGGCGCTTGAAGACTTTGATATACAAAGTAACGAAGAAGAAAACTTCGTTATAAAAAAGTTGCGAGGAACGAGCCGCAAGAGCAATCGCGTCTCTTAAATAGCAACAATATAATGAATTTCCCAAATGTGCATGCTCAATTGCAAAAAATAGGTAAGCATGCAAAAGATAGGGAAGACTGTGGCATTGAACACCTACGAATAACTGGTGTGAAACGGCGTGGCTTCAAGAGCACCTTCAGCGTAATGTGCACTTTATGCCATTACAAAGCTAAAATCTGCAATCAATTGGACGAAGCCGAAGAAGTGGATTGCAATCAGGGCGCCGTTAATTCAACAATTTTATGTGGAGGCAGCTATGCCAACTTGGAACACACTTTTGCAGGAGTGAACATACGTTGCATGTCGAAGAGAGACTTCGTAAAGAATCAAGATAAATTCATCAAGTCCGCTATTGCTGCTGCAGGAGAAGAGATGTTAGCAGCGGCTGAAGAAGAAAAACGTTTGGCGATTGAAAGAGGCGACGTTTTTCCCGGATCAGGGACCCCTCACATCCCCGTTGTGGCCGACGGAAGCTGGATGAAAAGATCCTACCGCAGTGGATATTACGATTCTGCGTCTGGAGTCGGCGTGATAGTTGGCTATCATACGAAGAAAGTTTTATTTTACGGCGTCCGAAATAAAGTTTGCAGAATTTGTCGGATTGCTGCGAAAACCAAGAAAGAACCTCAAAAGCACACATGCTTCAAAAACTGGAGCGCAAACCGAGCATCGACTGCTATGGAAAGCGATGCTATAGTTGAAGGATTCAATACCAGCGTAGAGAAACGTGGCTCGTTTATTCTACTCTGATTGCTGATGGGGACAGTAGCGTATATAAGAAGATTATTGATGCTGACCCATATAAAGCCGGGTCCAGACCTGAATGCGTATACGCTGAGCAGGCTGAGCGCGCACGAATGGCGCATGCGGAGGGGTCGAAAGTGCCATTGTGTCTTTCTTCACCAACTTCTGTGCTTAACTTAGCCCACTCCGCAGTCGTAAAGATGGTATGATACATAGTTTGCTAAATAAACATATAGCTCAACCCTCCGAGTCATCCTGTTTACCAATACAGGGTGATGGTCCACCGACGCCTGTCAAGGAGTTGCCTGGTACCCCGTGGCTAGGACAACCCCCTGCAGTGCGTCGCCGAATTTTATGGGTTTCGATCCTTCAAACGGTTGGAATACCATTAAAAAGTCAGAAATGTTCAAGAGTCAATTGATTCCTTATGTTTCGCCGATGAAACTAACACCAAGAACAATGTAATTCGGACCATAATAATGGAAATTTCAGGAAAATTTGATTGATATCATTTCAAGCTGAATTCGTTAAATATAGTCGGATTTATATGAAATTTGGAATGATTTTCATCGGAAAAACATAAAGAATCCATCGGCGTCACTTCCATATCGATACGATAAAGAATAGGGAATTATTTTATTTCTGAAACAGGTATGAATCCTCGATCGACCGCAGCGATTCCAGATCGGCACCCCGTTGTCAAGGGTGAAAATATGAAATATTCATTACAGCGTATTAAGAAAGTCTTTATTCTTTATCGTATTGATTTTTCTGATGAAAATCATATCCAATGTCATATAAATCGGACTACTTTTGCATAAGGTGACATACCACGGGGTGTTATCCTCGCCACGGGGTACGAGGCGGCATCTTTGGACGGGCGTCGCTGGTGAATCACCCTGTCTAGTCATATCAACTAGTCATCCGCGTAATCTTCCACAACATCCTTCAACCTTTGCACCCTTAAACATCAACCCCTCCACCTCTAACTAGTACCTTAGGCCTAAGACCGTAAGACCGTATATATATATATATATATATATAAGGTGGTAAGCCGCAGGGCCAGTTCAGTTTAGTCTCTGGTCAACGGACGAACCTCTACTTGTATTAAATATACATATCCAATTCCAAAAGTGTTGTCTTTCGATATTACAATCGGTGACTAAAACGTATCGTGAGAATCTAAGAGTGCTCGATCTACAACTCTTGTGCGTCCTCACACCCAGACCGTCACAATGGCATCGAAGGAACAACTCATTATTGCGAGCGCAGCTTTTCTTTGAACGTACAAATTATTAAAAGAAAAGCAAACTAAACACAAAGTAGAGAGACGATGGTGGATAACGGAACTATATAAACGCAGAAATGAAGAGGGACACAATATCTTGAATGAATTAGACGTTGAGCTTGGCACGGGACAGTTTAAGAATTTTGTGCGAATGTCCAGTGAGGATTTTGAAGTACTCATTCAGATGATCGGACCAAAAGTGATGAAGAAAGATACTCGGTTCAGGGACGCTATTCCCGTTTCACTGAAGTTGGCAATAACATTATGCTTTCTAGCAACAGGCGATTCGTATACAAGCTTGCAATATGTTTTTAAAGTGTCAAAGCAAGCAATATCGACTATAGTAATGGAAGTTTGTCCTGCGCTAATTGAAGGTTTAAGGGGTTAGGACACAGTAACGGGCCAAGAAATCAAAGGATTTTTAATCGACGATCGTAACCTTCGAGAAGAATACACATATGCTTAAAAGCGCGATATGACTTAAGGTACAATTCTAAGTATTATTCCATTGAGATGCAAGGGGCTGAGTGAAATGTTAGGTAGGGATAGTCGTATATTTAAGTCAGCTCGCATCTTCGACAGGATAAAGTCGCGAATGGTAACGCGTTGGAAAGAGTTTTTTTTTGCAAGTGATTGTGTACGTGTAAAGAACGAGAACATGGAAACGTTCAAGAACGCGTTTGTGGCGTTGTCGCGGATGGCCGAGCTTTTGAGGACCACCGCGGAATTTCGCGATTGGATGGACAGGTGCGACGAGACGATACGTCACATCGTCGCGTATCAACGAGGCGAACGCGTGCCGGTGTGGGAGAAGCAGCGAATGGTGTCGTTGCTCGCGCGAACGCAGACATTGCGCGCGATAGTGCGAGGACGACTATCGCGTGTAGGGTGTGGACACCCGGCTCGAGCGACGTCGCCCAAGGTCGTGTGGGAGGAACTTGAAACCGCGTTCGAGAAGTGTTTGTTGACCGTGGCCGTGATAAACGTGGGAGCCATCGATCCACGCAAATTCTTCCAGAATGTCCGTCGAACGGTGATTTCGCGCGTTACGAACGCTATTACGGAGCATCGCAGCGTGTCGGTACCACCGTTCTCAACGCGGAATTCATGTTGCGGGACGAGACGGACATGAAGAGTTGCGAAAAAAACAGTGGTGAACGTTCGGTGCAACGAAAACACGTGCTTTTTGTGGTCGGTCGTCGCGAGTTTGTTTCCGGTTACCGCGCACGGGGACAGGATCGCGTCGTATCCGCCCTACGCGACGGTGCTCCGTACGGATGGTGTGCGACTTCCCATGTCCGTGGACCAGGTTCAGGAATTCGAGGCGGACAACGACGTGTCCGTGAACATCTATCTGTGGTCCTACGAGGATGGTTGCGTACCTCTACGCGTATCCGACAACAAGCGGGAAGGGAGACACGCGAACGTATTGCTGGTCCAGGATCCCAAGGATTCGCAGCGGTACCATTTCGCGTGTATCCGCAGTCTCTCCCGTTTGATTTCCAGCTAACTCAGCAAACACAAATGCCAAGTGTTAGTTTGCGATAGGTAAGCAAATAAGAATAATAATAATTTTAAAAAAAAAATTTCGAGCGATACGTGATAGATGAAGAAGATACGTCTACATGTTTTTTTTTGTTTACGTCTACGTTTCAGGTGCCTCAACTTTTTCTCATCGGCGGAGGGATTGCAGCGTCACACCGTGGACTGTATGGCGGTTGAACGAGTGCGCGGTGCAATTGCCGTCGGAAGAGGAGAAAATTTTACGGTTCCAACATCACGAACGCAAGGAACGCGTGGCGTTCGTCATCTACGCAGATTTTGAGTGTTTGCTGGAGGAACTGGAGCAGCCATCGATGGAGCATCGTCGTCGCACGTACGAGTATCAACGCCACAAAGCTTACAGCGTAGGATACTACGTACAGTGTTTCGACTCTGTGCGGGTATCGAGCATATCGCAGCGACACCGACTATGTACAGTGGTTGGGCGTGAACTGTGGGAATTCGCAAACGTTGCGTACTCGTGGTTGTGCGTCAAGAAACCGATGACGCCGTTAACACAGCAACAGTGGCGGAGTTATCACGGGGCGACCGCGTGCCACGTGTGCGGAGGACCCTTCGACCGAGGCGAGGACGACAGGAAAGTGCGCGATCATTGTCACTCGACGGGCGAGTACAGGGGTGCGGCGCACAGATCGTGCAACTTGCGTTACCAACGTTCGTGCACGATTCCCGTGGTGTTCCACAACCTGTCCGGCTACGACGCGCACTTCGTTATCAAGGAATTGGCAGACGCGTTCAACGGAAAGATCAGCCTCCTACCGTTAACGAAAGAACGATACATCTCGTTTGCGAAGAACGTGGAGGACCTCAGGGGCGATGGCAAGAACTGGAGAAAAATGTTGCAGTTTCGATTCGTCGATTCGTTCAAGTTCCTGGCAACAAGTCTGCAGAAACTCGCGACGGATCTCGGGAAACAGCGATTGACGATTCTTCGACGCGAGTTCAAACATCTCCCTGACGAACAATTCGATCTCACCACCAGAAAAGGGATCTTTCCGTACGATTACGTGGCGTCGTACGACAAGTTGAACGACACGCCACTACCGCCTCGTGAGGCGTTCCACAATCGCTTGAACGATAACGACGTGTCGGAGTCGGATTACGTGCACGCAACCAACGTGTGGAACGGTTTCAGTATACAGACATTAGGCGAGTACAGTGGTCTGTATCTAAAGACCGACGTGCTGTTGCTCGCGGACGTGTTCGAAAACTTCCGCAGTGCATCTATCGTGAGCTACGTACTGGACCCCGCGCATTACTGTACGTTACCGGCATTCACGTGGGACGCGATGCCGAAATACACGCGCATCGAATTGGAACTCCTCACCGACGTGGACATGCTGTTGTTCGTGGAGCGTGGTATACGCGGCGGCCTCAGCCAGTGCTCGCACAGGTACGCGCGTGCCAACAACAAGTACCTGCCAACGTCGGTGTACGACGCGTCGCAACCATTCACGTACTTGATGTACTTCGACGTGAACAATCTGTACGGATGGGCTATGTCGCAGGCGATGCCGCGCGGAGGATTCCGATGGCTGGACGAGGCAGAGGTGTCCAAGTTGAACGCGAACCGGAGGGCTACCTGCTGGAAGTGGACTTGGAGTATCCGCGTGACATTCACGACGAGCACGCGGATCTTCCGTTCTGTCCTGTGCGCGGGCACGCACCCGTCGGTAAGCAAACCAAACTGATCGCCACGCTCCGCGACAAGGAACGATACGTGATTCACTATCGATACTTGAAACAGTGTATTCGACACGGACTTTGCGTATCGCGAATTCATCGCGTTCTACGGTTCGATCAATCGCAGTGGTTGCGCGACTACATCACTTTGAACACGGAGTTGAGGACGCGAGCCATAAGCGATTTTCAGAAAACGCTGTACAAACTAATGAACAATGCCGTGTACGGGAAGACGATGGAAAATGTGCGAAAGCGAATGGACGTGCAACTGGTGACGCGGTGGGACGGACGGTACGGCGCCGAATCTTTGATCGCGAAACCAAATTTCGACAGTCGCGCGATATTCTCGGACCACTTAGTCGCTATCGAACTGCGAAAACTTAAAGTGAAATTCGATAAGCCCATATACGTGGGTATGAGCGTGCTGGACGTGTCCAAGGTATGCCTATATGAATTTTACTATGAGTATATACGCGCAAAGTTCGGCGATAAGTGCAAGGTGTTATACACGGACACCGATAGCCTCCTGTATCTGCTGCGGTGCGATGACGCTTACGAGGAGCTGAAAAGTGACGTCAGTGCGCGCTCGACACGAGTGATTACGCGGTGGACAACCCGTACGATATGCCGCGCGTAAACAAGAAAGTGCCGGGTGAAAGACGAAAAATACGGTGCCGTAATGACCGAGTTCGTGGGATTGCGGTCCAAGATGTACGCGACTCGAGTGTGTGACGCGTCGGCGTCGGCGGCGGCAACGATCGAGACCGAGACAAAAAAAGTGAAAGGTGTGAAGAGGAGTGTGGTCGGGAACGAGATACGTTTCGAGGACTACGTGCGGTGTCTTCGCGAGCCCGCGGAAGCAACGATTCGGCAGAATCATATCCGTACTCGATTACACGACGTTTATTCCGTGACGGAACTGAAGACCGCGCACAGTCCGTACGACGATAAACGATACGTACTTCCCGACCAGATCAACACTCTGGAGTGGGGACACTCTGGAGTGGGGACACTATGGTGTGTGTGTGTGTGTGTGTGTGTGTGTGTGTGTGTGCGCGCGCGCGTGTGTGTGTGTGAAAATATGTATATTCGTTTCAGCAATGTCGCGTACGATGCTCTTTTTTTTCATGTATACAAGCATGATACAGTGTATGAACGTAGAGGGGGTTTTTAGTGGGTATGCCAGAAATGGAGAGTCCCACATAACCCCGACGTAACCGGTGTCGGGGAATGCGTAATGCATTTTCCCCCTCTTTAAAAAAAAAAAAGCATGCAACGGATGAACGTAGCGTCAGTAATGACACGTACTTCGTCGTAGGTGCTCTCAGCGGATAAGGTATGAAATACAAATCGCGAAAGCTTGTAACGAGTTAGTTACGGTGGGACGCGAGTCTCCCCCCCACCATACGCGCCTGGCGCGGCCCGCCACTACCAAGCCCAGCCGCGAGATGGCCGCGCGCCGAGCGGCGCTCTCGCTCGCGAAGTTGTCGCGGCGGCCCATATAGGCCAGCGCAACGGGCCCGTCAAGCAGAGTCTACCACGAGCGCTACCAGTAATCTCTTGTAACCCAAGCTGCATTACTATGTATTTTTGGTCTCCCCCACCTCCACGGCTCCTAGAGGAACGCGAGTTCGCCGACTTCTAGACGCAGGTCGATACCCACCGTCGATCTTAGGTTCAGGCTTTGTCTGTTCCGGAGGACATCCTACAGTATCCGTTTCTCCCGCGGGTTATACCCACTGGGCGAACGGACTCAAGACTTCCCGGCCAGGGCCACTGGTGAAGATAACAGCCAGGGCACCAGAACGACCCCACTCCTACCTCTCCTGCCGCAACGCTTCGAACACGCGAACGCGATCGCGACGCGCCGCCCGCACTCCGCCGCGCTAGTCTAAGTCATAGGATAAGCCGCACAGACTCTGTTAGCCAGCACAGACCTGGCCGGGCGGCTCTTTTGTACCTTAGCGTTAAGAATAAAGAACCGTTACACAGTTCACTTTGTCTCACTTACTCGACCACCCCGAACATCCGTTCGATAGCTAACCTCCACGGAGCGAGGTTACAAGCTAATGTAAATACTTTACAAATGTACGCAAAATATATATATATATCTATAATATTAAACATTCTAGAAAATAATGTACAAATATCATGACATATTGTTGCTTTATTTTTTTTTGTGTTGTAAAATACAGACAATCCAATAAACGTATATTTATGTAAGTGATAAGAATAAGGAGTCCTTCTTGTGTCACAGAACATCCTTTTCCTGTATCCACGAGTTCTTGGACGAGTCGAATCCCAACCATTTCACGTATGCTTGATTCCCCTTGCGACGAATAATCTTCTCGATTAGATAGATGTCCGGATTCGCGACCGAATACAGTTCGTGCTCGTAGAATCCACCCGAGATCGGCTCTCCCGCGTAATCGCGTAGAATGTACGTTACAGGGTGCGTTCGTTGTACAGCGGTGATTTCGAACACCGCGGTGGACCAGTTTGGCGTGTATCCCTTCTCGAAGATCGTTTTGAATTTGCTCACGCGTACTTTGTCGCCGACGTGGAATTTCGCGGGTCGTCGTCGTCGTCGTTGCTCGATATCCGAACCGGAGTATACGATGAACGGTAAACGAGTGGCGGAGGTAACGTCGACGAGTCGCGCGTTGATCGTGCGATGTTTACGATGATTGTAGGTGCGCACGAGCGTCGGTAGCAGATCCAACCAGCGATAGGAGGCGTTCAAGGAGAATTGTTTCCACATCATTTTCTTCAGCGTGCGATTGAGACGCTCGACGATTGACACTTTCATCGCGCTGTACGTCGAGTAGTGGTTGATTCCGCGAGACGTAACGCATCGTTGAAACTCCACGTTGTAGAACTTCTTTCCCATGTCGGTTTGTAGATTTCGCGGACATCTGCCGCTTCGTCGCAACACGGTCGCGAACGCCTCGGTAATGTCGCGGACACTTTTCGTTTTCACGGGCCTGGCCCACGCGTTCTTGCTGAACGTATCGATGATGGTGAGTATGTAGTTGTAGCCACGATTATGGGTCGCGTACGCGCGCATTTCCACCAAATCAGCCTGCCACACATCGTCGTAGCCTCAAGTAACTACGGGTCTCCGTGGGAAATTTCGTCTAGCGGGAGCGTGCAGTTCGTCGACCAATTGTATTCGCTCCTTACTCGTGCTCATAGCGCTGATGACGGCGGCGGCGAAGGTAACGTTCCACGATCAGCAGCAAGTACTGTACCAGACACTCGAAGCACATACGGTGTTGACGGTATTTGTTGTCGTCGTCCTCGTTGTCGTTGTTCATCGTCGCGTTTCCTCGCGTTTCTGTACTTACACGATCGGTGTCGTGAGCTCGACGAGTTTATCATCGAAATGATCGAAGCGTTGCTGCATCGTGATATTTATCGACTCTTCCAGGTCACGAAGACGTTTGTCCATCGCGATATTTATCCTAGTCGTGAAAGCGTCCAGTCGCTTCGTCGTCAATTCGTACGTGTCTTCCTCCATAGTGTCGAGGGCGCGTCCGACGGTACGTTCCATGTTGTCCACGTATCGTTTCGTCGCAGCGTCGGTATCCTCCGCCAGATGCGCCACGCGACGTATCTTGCGTTCCATCGGGTCGAACGTTGACCGATCGGTAGCCAGACACAGCGCGTTCTCCCGTACGTAATTCGCGACGTACAGATTCAACGAGCGAATCGTCTCCATGCGTTGATCGTTGTCACAGGTATCACCGGTAGCATCGGCGGTGCCGTGGAAAGGTGCGCCAAACTTATTCACCGACATGTCGGGTGGGCGGTGATCGCGAACGAGACTCAGGCGTCGTCGATCCGACCGATCAATTTACGATGAGACCGGCTTCGCGGAGTTCCTCCACGATGGAGGCAATTTCGTTATCGTGTCCGGTGCGTCCGGCGTCGCGCGACGCCAAGAGCAATCGTAGTCTATCGACCAATTCGTTCGGATCGTCCCAGTACACGTAATCGATCGCGTTATCGGTAACCGTCATCGCGTCGTCGATGGGTAATCCGCTACCTTCGCGCGCGATCCCGCCGACGTTGCGGTCTCCGCTACTCAACAACACCGACACGATCTTCCTGTACTTGTGGCCCTTGTTGCCTAGCGTGGGTTTGCTAGCCGAATGGTCCTGTCGATGCGCGTTCGTCGCCAACAAGATGTCGTGGTACGCGTCGAGATCAGCGTTCGTGTACGCTTGCTCGTTAGGCAATCGCATGAACAGCAGTTCGTACAAGCCTCGCGTACCTGCGTATCGCTTGCCCTTCACGCTGACGTCGTCGTTCTCGCCGATAGTGAGCACGGAATCACCGATCATCAGCTGTTCGTCGTCGTCCAGGTACACGCCGTACACGTTGTCGATCCGTTTCTTGGCGTCGGTGAAGAACAAGCGCAGATATTCGCGCGACAGCGGTCCGACGGCGTTTCGAGTGTACGCGTCGAGGTTTTCTACGGTGTTGGTGGCGGCGGCGATGGTTTTTGGTCCGAGAACTTCTCGAATCGTTTCGTCCCTCTCACCCTGGTCCGGCTCTTATTCCTCGGTTGTTTCGTAAACGGTGCTGTTGTCATCGTCGCCGTCGTTGTCGTCGTCGTCGTCGTCGTACGAATCCGAATCCGGAAGCGGAGTCGTTTCGGGTCGTATCATCGCTTCGGCTGTGGACGGAGTAAAGGATAGTCGTTTCTTCTTCAAACGTTTTTGTTGTTGTTGTTTTAGCTTGACGAGCGTTCGTCGTGGCTTCGACGATATCGCTGGACTCGTTTTCAACGCCGCAGTGTTCTCGACCAAGCGTTTCAGCAGTTCGACGATCGGACGCGAGCTCTCCTCCGCGGCAGCTTTCGTCGTCATTTTACCGAGTTTGAGGTTCATGTACTTCCGTCGTATAGCGTCGCTGATTTCAGCAATTTTCTTCTTCGTCTCGACCTCTCGCGGTTGTTGTTGTTGTCTACGACGCCGTTTCTGTTTTAGTCCTTGTTGTTGTTGTGCCCAGGCAACGCCCAAGCACACGTGTCACCGCTATACATTATACATATTATATTACGTTCGTTATGAAACGTTCGAGACGTTTCCGAGCTAAGACAGCCGCTAAGCAACCGAATCTGCAAAATCAGCAATATGCGAACGCATCGCTGCGACCGGGCATGGTAACGCGTACCACGCCCAGGAGGGACATAAAAACCAATTCGACACCGCTAAACGAGGATTCTAGACTCGGCTCTCGACCTGTTAACACGGCTAAAACTTTTGTACACCTCAGTCTAGTTTAGTTAAAGTTTGAATAAAGACTTAGTCTCTGAATTTAAACGTACTTGGTGCTGTTCACCCAGTAGATCCTAATCTTTTGTTCACTCCCGAACCTACGATATCGCCAAATCCCGTACCAGCCTTGCGAGCCATCACGCAGGGCACAACAAATTGGTGGCAGCGGTGGGATTGGATTGTTCATCGTAAAAATATTACCGAGCCTTGTTGTAACCGATTGATCGACATAGTCTTAGATTAAATTCTCTCGACTAGATTATTGGATCATCGCAATCTCATAGGCTGGAACAGGCTATCGTCGCTATCGAGGTAGCACAGAGGACCGAGGAACGGCCTTTGATAAAACGTTCGACGCAGTCCGAACGAAGACGAGCCTGGAGACGAGTAAAATAGGCCTGTGAGTGAACGGGTGAAAGAACCATTTACCTAACACCAAATCCATCTACGAGGACGTCGCTGATTCGAGGACCAGGACGCGCGAGAGGACTTGGGGACTGAGAAACGAGTGGAAGCCGCTCCTGAAGGACGGACGGAGAACCGTACGAGGGAAGCAGCCGTCAGAGCACGCAGTGAACAGCTGTAAGGATCGACCTTGCTGGATCCAGTTCATCTAATCACCGCCGTTGATTCACGGACGAGCGAACACCTAACCGAGCTGACGACATGTGGTTGCGAGCAGCCTTGTGAGTAAAATAAAAGCGCATATTGAGTCCGGAATAAAAGAACGCGAACTTACATATTGTAAACCAGAGTCCTATAGAAATTTAGAAACGGTACATGCATGTCTATAGAAGACGAACGCGCAAATCAATTTAAACTCCCGGGCCAAAGAAGCTTGTCGCGATCATTCGAGTCGTTTTTCGATAAAAAATTAACCTTTGTACGAGAGGAACTAGATCTTCTACCTTCTATAGACCATCCAAGACCGTCTCGTCGAGCACTTCGACCGTCGCCGTTGCGATTAAGCATTAGAAAAAAGGACGATTCCAGCGCCGAATCGTCCCCAGAAAACTTTGTAACACCAAATAGAGAATATCCGATTGTGTTAGCGGACTTTAGTTTGTTGGACAGGGAAGAAACGGAAGAACTAGAAATGTCGCTAAATAGGGAAACTAGCCTCCCAGTACCGCCACCGGATGTGAAAATATTATCTACCGCGCTGTCATTAGTCGATAAATTCGTAGGAAAATCGTCAGACGAACTTGCAGAATTTTTGAAGTCTTATACGAGTGCCTCGGAGTTTGTCCCCGCGAATGAATTACCACGATTCTTGAAAACAGTGATAGGAACGAAAATTAAAGGCAAGGCAGCCAAGGTATTAGAGTACAAAGATGTAAGTACTTTCGATAAATTAAAGGACATCTTAACTTCCTTATTTGTAGACAAAAGGTCAATAGGAGCAGTTGGTGCAGAGTTTCATGCCTGTCACCAACGAGAAGGCGAAAACGTAAAATTATTCGCGTGCAGAGTAGAAGAATTAGCTGGAGAATTATCCGAACTATCAGTAAAACCGGAGAACAGTGACGAAGTAAATAACGCGTTAACAGAATCTGTGCAAGAACGCGCCCTAGATGTTTTCACCCTCGGGTTGAATGTAAAACTAAGAACGATCATAAGGTCTCGAAACTATGCAACGTTAAATGCAGCTATAGCCGCCGCTATAGAGGAGGAACAAGCGATGGGTCTAAACACCGCGCGAAATTACAGGAAATTCGGTAATCAGCCTAAAGGAAGGGAAGGAACAAACGTACCGCGCTGCGATCGTTGTAATAAGTTAGGACATTTAGCAAGGAATTGCTATACGCGGTTAAGCATGCCGCGAGAAAACTATCCGACGCAACAAACGACTATAAAAAGAGAAGTACAGCGCGTCACCATGGTCTGCCACTATTGTAAAAAACTGGGACATCAAATCCGAGAATGCAGGGCTAGAGAAAGAGCAAACGGACGAGAATATAGACCGCGTTATACGAATACAAACTACAGACGTGAAGATACCAGACAGAATCATACCAGAACTCCGGGTCGAGAACAATCTAACGAAAATCAAGATTCTCCTACCGCGAGCCGCGGAACAACCGGCGATAGACAAACAAACACAGGACCTAGAGTAGAATCATATCGAGCGAACGTGGTAATGACATCACAGTTCGAAAACACAATCGAAATTAGAGCGCCGGAATTAATACAAGAAAAGGCAAATATGTTAGTCGACACCGGTGCCGACATTACGTTAATAAAGATAGGAAAGGTGCTGGACGATGTCCGCGCCGAGGACGAAGTAGTTTCCTTGCGAGGCATAGCCCCTATGGAAATTAAAACGCTGTGTCTAGTACATTTAAACATAAAAGTCGGAAATAAAACGGTAACGCACCCTTGCCGGTTAGTCAAGGACGACTTCCCCTTAGAAGCAGACGGAATCTTAGGACAGGATTTTATGGCTAAACACGACGTCTGCATCCGAGCGAACCTAGGAATAGAGTTGTACGGAATACAATTTCCCTACTCAGGAGGTGGAAACGTAACTCTAAAACCGCGATCAGAGACCATTCTTCTAGCTAGGACGACAGATAAGGGTGAAGGTATAGTAGAAGGACAATCTATTAAGCCAGGAGTGATCATAGGAAATACACTTACAGTAGGCCGAAACGGGAGATGCGTAATAAGCGTATTAAACACTACTACGGACGAAGTCCTTATCAACACACCAACCGTGACGCTACAAACGCTGACGAGCGATGACATTGACCCGACAGACGCGACTAGCGACAAGGAGAGCAACACACCGACGTACGTGGTACACACCGTACACGGGAGAAATAGAATGCAAATCTTGCGCGAAAATCTTAGGACGGAACACCTGAATAAGGAAGAGGAGGCCAGCCTACGCGGGCTGTGCGAAAAGTATAACGAAATATTCGCTTTAGAAGGAGACAAGTTAGGGTACACCACGAAGGCGGAGCACTCGATTACCCTAATCCCAGGTACTAAACCTATATACGTAAAGCCGTACAGATTGCCACAAGCACATAAGGAAGAAGTAAATAGACAAGTTCAGGAAATGGTAAGAGAAGGAATAATTAGACCAAGGGCCAGTCAATGGAACTCCCCTTTGCTAGTAGTTCCGAAAAAACCAGACGCTTCAGGAAAACGCAGACTCAGGGTGGTGGCAGATCTTCGGCAAGTGAACGACGCGACGATAGGCGACTCGTATCCCTTGCCAAATATAACAGATATTTTAGACCAATTAGGCGGAGCAAAATATTTCTCAACCTTAGATTTAGCGTCAGGATTCCATCAAATAGCTATGAAAGAGGAAGACCGAGAGAAAACGGCATTTTCAACACCTTATGGCCATTTCGAGTATAATAGAATGCCGTTTGGGCTTAAAAACGCTCCCGCAACATTCCAAAGATTAATGAACACCATACTATCGGGCCTACAGGGAATAAAATGTTTCGTGTATTTAGATGATATAGTCGTCTACGGACGCTCGTTGAAGGAACACCAAGATCGTCTAGAGCAGGTATTTGAACGTATACGCGAGAGTGGCCTAAAACTTCAACCTAACAAATGTGAATTTCTACGAAAAGAAACTGTGTACTTAGGTCACGTGATCACCGAAAACGGCATCAAGCCGGACCCTTCAAAGCTCGACGCTGTACGAAACTTTCCGATACCTAAAAGAGTCAAAGACGTACAATCTTTCTTAGGCTTGGCTGGATATTATAGGAGATTCATAGACCATTTTTCACAAATCGCGAAGCCTTTGACACAATTATTAAAGAAAGACCAAACGTTCAGATGGACCGCACAGGAACAAGAAGCCTTCGAGATACTGAAGGAAAAATTAACAACGGCACCAATACTTCAATACCCTGATTTCTCGAAACCTTTCGTTCTGACAACAGACGCTTCCGGTAAGGCAATAGGAGCAGTATTATCGCAGGGAAAGTTAGGACAAGATTTGCCAATAGCGTACGCAAGTAGGGTGTTAAACAAAGCGGAAGAGAACTATAGTACCATTGAAAAGGAATTGTTGGCCATCGTATGGGCAACACAACATTTCAGACCATATGTATACGGCACTAAATTTAAAATCGTGACAGATCATAAACCACTAACTTGGCTTTTTAACGTAAAAGACCCCGGCTCTAGATTAATGAGGTGGAAATTAAAATTAGCAGAGTACGATTATACCATAGAATATAAAACGGGAAAAACAAATAAAAACGCGGACGCCCTCAGTAGAATGTTCGCGATTACGCGAGGAACAAAACGCAAGCTCAGCACAGAAACATTAACCGGCGCCAGTGAACGCACTAGCGAAGAAGACGAGACCCGATCAGAAGAAGAAACGAGCGATACGACATATACGGAAGACGATAAAAACAGAATACTACGTGAATACCACGACACTCCCTTAGGTGGACATTTAGGGGTAAAACGGACCTTGGAACGTATAAAATTAAATCATTCGTGGTCAGGTATGCGGCAAGACATAGAAAAGTATATCTCCAGATGCGAAAAATGTCAGAAGAATAAACTAACGAAAATAACCAAAGCTCCCATGGTAATTACAGACACTCCCATGGAACCATTCGAGAAATGCGCACTAGACATAGTAGGACCTTTACCCGAGACAAACAGACGAAACAAATACATACTAACCTTTCAAGATCTATTAACCAAATACAGTAAAGCCATACCCCTCGAGAATCAAGAAGCAAACACTGTAGCAAAGGAATTCGTCACTAGGATAATTTGCGAATACGGTATACCACAACGAGTGCTGACCGATCAAGGAACCAATTTCCTAAGCCAAATATTCAAAAATGTCTGCAAATTGCTCAAGATTGATAAAATTCAAACCACGGCCTACCACCCACAGTCAAACGGAGCTCTAGAAAGAAGCCATCGTACACTGGCAGAATACTTAAAAAATTTTATCGCGGAAGACCAGACTGATTGGGATGAGTGGCTACCATACGCGATGTTTACTTACAACACTACCCCGCACACGTCCACTAGCTACACACCATTCGAACTCGTTTTTGGGAGGCAAGCTACCCTGCCGACCTCACTAAACCAGGCACCGCGATTAACATATACCTATGACCAATACGCTGAAGAATTACGAGAAAGACTACGGTCTACAAATAGCATTGCGCGCGATACAATAGGGATTAATAAGGACAAGTCAAAGACACAATACGACAAAAAGACAGCAGACAGATCCTTCAAAATCGGGGACCAAGTGTTACTACACGACGAGACTGTGAGACGCGGACGATCAAAGAAATTAACGGCCGCATGGATAGGCCCGTACACGATCCAAAACACGCACGATAATAATAACTACACTATTAATAAGGGACGACGAACGCTTCGCGTACACGCAAACCGACTTAAGCATTTTATCGAATAGGGCAGGAATAGGAAATGGTCGCAATCGTGAAGGGAAGTAACGGTACGCGAACAACTATAAGAAATAAGGAGAAAAAGGTTAATTATATTTTAAAAAAACAAAAAAAAAAGGAAGGGGGAAGATAATATATATATAAAATGAGGACTATGGGTCAAACATCGCCCAAACTTCGCGCCGATGAACGGGCTCGATGAACCAATCTCCATGGCGTTCTGGAACAAAAACCGGACACGAATGAATTAAAATAGAAAATTCCACTAGAGACAAACAACACAAAGTAACGAAAAATAAATAAAAAGAAACTCACTAAATAAGGCGCACACGCCCCACGCGTCATCTCCGTCCAAAAACTCGGCGTTCTCCGCCTCAAATAAACGTCGATTCGTGCGGTACTCTCGTACCGCCCGCCTATATTCTATGTTAATAAATCCCGGCGGGGCCGGATACTCCAAACGCTAGAGGAAAAATTTAAAACAATTAATACAACCACCTCAACCACACGCACGGAGACACTAAACAGTATAACACACACCAATAGAAACATCGCGATCTCGCGCGGTAAATCCCAGAGCGACAACATAGTGAAGAATGAAACGAAGTAAGAAGCGACGAGACAATCGAGTCCCTACGAAGACGAACCGTCCTACGTTAGCAAAATTTTATCTCGCACACGCACAGCACTCGCACGACGAAAAGAATTCACGACTAACGAAACGAAGCGCCGACTACACCTCGACATTATATTTTACAGGATTACCATCCTACAATCGATGATACTACTCGTAGGAGGGACAACCCCTGACACAGACTTCGCCATAAAAGAATTTCAAGACCACCCAGGCATTTACTTCGAAAACATAGGCGAACTACAGATTTACCGAGATAGTTGGAAATTAATACTACACGTAGACATATCTTACATTTACCAACGCGAATCAAACCTCCAGGCAGCACTATATGACATACTTGCTCAATGTAAAACACCTTCTACCAATAACTTACAAAAATTCTGTAAAATGTTCGGCACGAAAATTCAAAGCAAAGTAGACCGCGTATCCCAACTGCTTACTTATGTCCAACAAACCATAAGCTCCGCTCCAAAACAGCGTCGCGGACTAATAGATGGATTAGGTTACATAGGCAAATCACTATTCGGGCTAATGGATTCAGAAGATAGAAAGAAAATCAATAATCAAATAGACCTCCTAAAAAGGCAGGACAGTAGACTAAAAAATACAATCAAGGGACAAATGCAAATTGTAAGTGCTAACGCCGAGCTCCTCAATGAAACTATGCAAAACGTACAGGAAAACGAAAAAACACTTTTAAACGCGACTTGGCAACTTCAATACCTACTCCAACAGACGACTGACATTACTAAATTTCGAGAGACAATGGACGAACACCTCATACTAATAAATAGCGTCGCGGAAACACTTCTGCGCGACACTCAAGACTTATTAGAATTCATTATGGATATAAAGAAAGGAGTCTTAAACCCACGACTGATACCACCAGCACAAATCATAACTTACCTCACTTCCGCGCTAGCACACATACCGCAAGGACTAAACTTCCCCATCGGAATAAAGTTAGAAAACATGCACGTTTTGTACGAAATCCTTACACTTTCTGCATTTTCGGATACCAAATCAATTACTGTGATACTAGATATTCCGCTGTTAAACGCGAAAAAATTCAAATTAAGCAAGGTACACCCAGTACCCACAAAGATAAATGAATCATTCTACGCGTACATAGAACCCCTCGACTCCTACGTGGTACTTGACACCTCGGTGCAAGATTACATACAGATGAGCCAGCAGGACCTATCGAAATGTAAGACTATAAACGATCTATACCTCTGTACCTCTAACCACCCGATATTCAAAGCGATACCATACGGACCATGCGAAGTACAGTTGTACACCAAATTAACAAAAAAAATCGAACAATTGTAAAATACGAATTATGACATTGAACCACACAATCCTGATAGAATTACAACAACCAGGCGCATGGATTTATATTGCACCAAACCCGATACAATTAGCAGCAACTTGCGACGATAAGGGCACAAATATGTATAGTATTAAGGACTCTGGTATAATAACGATAAGAAATAAATGTACTATTACTACCGCCGAATTTACAATAGAAACCGGAAAACAATACGGAATAGAAAAAACATGGAACTACTTACCTGGTTACAATTTGTCGCTAGACGAAATCACACTTCCACAGACCACTGTAAACTCGTATCGTAACACAAATTTCGAACTAAAAAGGATAATTAAACACCCAGAAGAACTAAATAAAGTCAGCAAAAAATTAGACGACTTACAAAACGACTTAGAAAAACCCGAGATTATACCAACCGAGTATCACTACAGATTCTTTACACTATCCTCGATAACGGGAATCATAACAATTACACTATGTATCTTTACACTCTACAAATGTATTGTACACTTCAAAGCGAGAACACCACGACATTGTACAACGGACAACACAAGCCGCGACAAAACCACACAAAAACCCGAAGCAATAATTAAAATAGTTAGTAAGGAAGGAACGTCTTCCACCAGTTCCCTTTGAAACATTGTAACCACTATATACAAATCGTAACCATCAACAAAAATTATAATGTTATTATACAAGTATTACCAAATGTAAACTAACATTAGTACACACCGATTTACTATTGTAATCTAGCTTAAGAATCGACGTTAACAAACCGCTAAGAAAAGCTATGGCTTTTCCTCCCTTAGGGGGAAGGGATGTTGTGCCCAGGCAACGCCCAAGCACACGTGTCACCGCTATACATTATACATATTATATTACGTTCGTTATGAAACGTTCGAGACGTTTCCGAGCTAAGACAGCCGCTAAGCAACCGAATCTGCAAAATCAGCAATATGCGAACGCATCGCTGCGACCGGGCATGGTAACGCGTACCACGCCCAGGAGGGACATAAAAACCAATTCGACACCGCTAAACGAGGATTCTAGACTCGGCTCTCGACCTGTTAACACGGCTAAAACTTTTGTACACCTCAGTCTAGTTTAGTTAAAGTTTGAATAAAGACTTAGTCTCTGAATTTAAACGTACTTGGTGCTGTTCACCCAGTAGATCCTAATCTTTTGTTCACTCCCGAACCTACGATATCGCCAAATCCCGTACCAGCCTTGCGAGCCATCACGCAGGGCACAACATTGTTGTTCTTGTTGTTGTTGTTGCGTGATCTCCATGTTGACGTCACTAGTTGCTACTTCGTTAGACATCCTGGCGGTGTTGCTCGACGAAGGACTCGCGATCTACTGAGGTCCACGCGCTACCACGAACTCGTTAAATCCTCGTCGATACCTACCATTGTACATGGCACGGTCCTTGTCGATGACCACGAAATCGTAGTGTCGTCTCCAACATTTCGCGCACAGGTCGTTGAACGCCTCAAACGTCATGTCCGTGTTCACGTGATCGTTGTACACGCGAAGCAAGTTCGTTTCGTCCTGTTTGAACAGCACGAGAAAATTCACGTTGTCTCTGATCAAGTGTTTCGGTATTCGCGCGTACGAATTACACAGGTAAAAGCAATCCACGTTCGCGTGCCTGCCCATGGAGAAGTATTCGCGCATCGCTGTCTGTTCGTCGCACGCCACGTCGTCGAACACGAAAATCGAGTCGGGCAGAGCGTCTCTCGGTGGAACGATCTCGGCGGTGTCCGAGTAGGGAAAGTACCCGAGTCCGCCGACGCGCGACAACACTCGCTCCAGATATCGGTACTTTGGCTGTCGCAACGATTTCGAGTACACGTACACGTTCTCGAAGCGCAAACCGTTCGGACTCTCCAGCAGGCTGAGACGCACGTCAGTTTTCCCGCACCCGGACGGACCGCAGATCACAGCTCGCACGCTGTTCGGCAACAACGAACCGTGCCTGCGCGAACGACTCTCGTCCCACGCCAAATCCTCCAACGTCTTGTTCGCGGTCATGCGAATAGCGTTTGGTTGTTTCGCGAATCGCGTGTTCTCTCTCTCTCTCTATCCCGCCGAAACCGCAACGTCACTGCTACTTATACCCACGACACCTGTCGAGCGAATCAGAATCGTAGCGCTCCTCGAACCGATCGCTACCGAAGAACCGTCCACTTACGACTGTCGTTGCATCCCCGCGTATCCACATTTTCACGCGTATGGTCGCGGTAACGCGTAGACCAACAACAACAACGAAGAAGAAGAAGCGGAAGAAATCAACGAAAACAGGATCGGGACTCGTGAACGGTATCATAAACCATTTGCCGATAGAGCTGCACATTCCGGGGTATCAGTTCTGCGGACCGGGAACGTGTTTGCTGAAACGATTGGCTCGCGGCGACCAAGGTATAAATCCGCTGAACGCCGCTTGTCGGGAGCACGATATCGCGTACTCGAATCTTTGGGAATACTTTTGGGAATTTGCGACCGCCCGCGGAACTGATCGATTACTTCGGACGGGGAACGACAACTACGATCACGATCAAGTACAATCACGATCGCTTTCAACGTTTCGACCAGACCAATTGCGGCCACTTGTGCGTACAATTTCTGCGACAAAAAGCTCTGGAATTTTGGCCTAGGGCCTAGGTGCCACCCGAGATAAATTGACGCGCTACTGTACGTTCGAGTCACTTTCTCTCTCTCTGTCTCGCTGGCGTAACCTTCAGCGGTGGTACGATGTCGCTCACGCTCACGCTGACGGGTCGGAGCAGCGTGCTCACGGTCAATTATTTTCCACCGATAGATTTGAGCGACGGACAGTACGAACTAGGACTCGCCGACTTGGAGACGTTTCGCACGATACCGAACATCGACTCGAGCAACGATAAATTCTACTTCGTCGCGAACAAGAACAAGAACACCGCACTCCCCGGCATCGATGTCGCTCGCGAATTCATTACGATTCCCCACGGATCCTACGAGTTAGACGCTATCGCCAAGCACTTGAGACGTCGACTGTTCGAGCGATATCCTCGAAGACGCGGTGACAACGAGAATGGTAACGATGAAGACAACGAATACAACGAAAACGACGACGACGACGACGATAAGTATCCGCTAGTGCTACGAGCTAACAACAACACCATGAAAAGCGAACTGTACTGCTCTTTCTTCGTGGACTTTACGCAACCGAACAACGTGGGCTCGTTGCTAGGATTTTCTCCGACGCGTATGCTAGTACCGAGAATCTGGCACGAATCCGACGAACCCGTGAACATTATAAACGTTAACGTGATCAGAGTAACGTGCAACGTCACTACCGGTGCGTACAGCAACGACAAACCGGTACACACGATTCACGAATTTTCACCTCGCGTACCCCCGGGATATAAAATATCGGAAACTCCGCGACACGTCATTTACCTGCCGATCGTTGCACGAGCGATACACGATCTAACGGTACGCATCGTCGATCAATACGATCGTCCTATAGATTTTCGCGGAGAGGAAATAACGATTCGCCTGCACGTACAACGGCGTTCGCGCGATAAGATAGCGTGAGTGCGTATGTAGCATGTTGGTGTTCGATCGCACGTACGACTCCGCTGCTACCGCTCCTTTGGTCTCTGCCACGCATTATCGTCAAGTCGAAACACCAACGACCGCACTGACAAGACTCTCCGACCAGGGTCTAACGGCAGGGCTTGCCCGCCAAGACACCGAACAGTCAAATTGTCTATCCCTTCCCCCTTCGCCGCCTCGTCACCGATTTCCATACGCGCCGCGCCTCGCGCCGTGGTACACATCGATCTTCGCGCCGCGATACACACCGAACCGTGCGCCGCGATACACACCGGGACCCGCGATAGTTTAAGCCGCATTCACTCTGTGTGCCAGCATAGACCTGGCCGGGCTATTCTGTATTTAGTTCCTAAGACGAATAAACTGTCGTACTCCACCCTACCTCTGCGTACAGTTATTCGATCGGCAGCCCTGGACCTCCGTCCTGAGCTGGCGATACGGTACCTCCACCGTCCCACCGGTAACCTCGCGTTCTACGGTTACAAGTGTTTCTGGATAACAATTGCGTCGCGTTCATATTCGACGAGATTCGATATAAATTGAACGGAGTGGAGGTCGATCGTTCCAGGAATCCGGGAATCACCACCGCGTTGAAACATTACGTGTCGTTCTCCATCGACAGGAGCAAAGCGCTGATGAACGCCGGTTGGGACCATACCATCGCGCACGACAAAGACAATTTTAGTAGCACCTCGTTCTATTTCTGCGTGCCCATGAACACATTACTGGGATTCTGCGAAGATTACAGACGCATCGTGATGAACGCGCGACACGAGTTGATCCTGATTCGCGCGCGACTCGATACGAACGCGATGTACGCGGCATCCCTATCCCCCGCGATAATACCGAAACTGGAAATACGCAAGATACAATGGCGTATTCCGCACGTCGCGTTAGAAGATACGCAAAAACTGTCGATGTTACGTCTCCTGCAAAGCGATCGACCGATCGCGATGAGTTTCCGATCGTGGGAACTGCACGAGTATCCGTTGCTGCAAACGACTATGAAACACACGTGGACCGAAATCGATCGAAAGAATAATCTGAAGAAAAACGCGAGCAGATTCGACGCGTGCAAACTCACGAACGTACGATTGTTTCTGAATTCCGAGACGTATCCGTACGACGACCTGAACCTGGATTTCGATAAATCTAAATACGCTCTTCTGTACGATATGTACGCGAAATTTTCCCGTTCGTACTACGGCCACGGCGAACCGCTCATCTGCATCTACCAGTGACAGTTGTTGTTGTTGTACTACCTAACAATGTTATCCGTCGTGGTTGACCTGCAAGGCTTTAAGACCGAACGCAACACGTTCGTCGCTAAGGAGATTGCGATTCTCGCGAACAATCGCGACACGGAAACGACCATCTGTCATTGGATTTTCGAACCACCGTACTCCTACGCTCGCCTGTCATCGTTCGAGAAGCGTCAAGCGACCTGGCTCACGGCGCATCATCACGGGCTTCGCTGGTTCGACGGCTGGGTGCCGTACCACAGGCTTCCAGAAATGCTCGCCCGCGAGCTCGCAACTAGGGCTCTAACGAATATTCGAATAATCTAAGTATTCGAATATTCGAATATTCGAATACCATAGAATTCGAATAATTTCTTCGAATATTCGAACCTTCGAATATTCGGATCTATCGAAGTTATGATTGCACCGAATACCAATCTGAACATGAGATATTTGTTCACAGTTTATCGTGAAATTCTTTTCATATTGGCCTTTACAATTATTTGTTTTTCAATCGATAAATTTTTAACTTTATTAAGCTTTGGTAAATTTATATATTTTGAAATGAAAACAACTATCAGTTATTAGTATTATTATTTTTATAATAATAAGTGGACAACCCCGACGGAATCGGCCAAGGGCCCTCTCCTCTAGGCCCACCCGTGTCCCATCATAAGCGGATGACAAACAGTATCGTGGAGATAGGTCGTGCGTTGTTTTGATCTAGCGGGCGTTAGCACGTGCCTGACCGTTGAGACTTCTGGACGTTTGTTCGTGCCGTTGTTTCTTGCGCAAATTTTCTTATTCCTGTGCTGGCATAGTATCGTGCATATAAACCTGGACGACTGGTGGATTTCCGTACTCTTCCTCTATAATCCAGAACTACGTGGGGGTCTGACAGACTACACAGTGCTCCTTTGTGTGTCTTGAAATGGCTGGTGGCTCATCGAAATGCATAGGATGTAGGTCCCATGTGGTCAATCCTGTCACCTGTACAGGTTGTGGGATAACCTGTCATCCAGGCCCCTCGTGTCTTGCTCGATCTGGTCATGCTGTGCTTGATGGGAAGCTTTTGAATTGTACTGGCAGTTCCACAACTCAAACAGCAGTTAGCCAGACTATTGCCCCGCCGACGCAGCCACTAACTACTATACCGACCGTGATGCATCATCCGATCTCAGCATTACCATCAGCTGAGATGATTAGGGACATTGTGGGTGGACTACTGGACGCTAAGTTGGAAAGGTTTCAAGAAGTCATGTTGGCGGGTATAAGAGCTGAATTGTCCAGCATGAGGTCAGACATAAGCTCACTGTCTGATCGTGTCAAGATACTGGAAGAAAAATCATCTGTCTCTTCTGCCCAGCTGCCCGTGTCCTCAACGGACGATGTCCTCGAGGAATGGAGGGATAGAGAGGTCAGATCTAGGAATATTATTATTTTTGGCGTGCCAGAGTCCCAGGAACCTTCAACTGAGCTTCAAAAGACAGCCGACGTTAATGTGGTACGTGAGATCGTGGGTGGGATTTGCCCCAGCGGTATCCAGGTTTTGTCAGCTCGTCGTCTTGGGAAACCGGGCAAGTCTTCCTGTAGGCCTCTGTGTGCTCGCCTCGACTCTGCTGCTGACGTGAGAAGAGTTCTGCGGGATAAACATCAGTATAAGGGCCCGTACAAAATCTCGGAAGACAAGACCAGGCAACAACGTGTGTCCCTCATGCAGCTTAGGGAAAAACTCCGGGAACTCCACGAGCAGGGGGAAAATCATATGACGATTCGATACATACGTGGTTTCCCAAAAATCGTGTCGGGTAGACCCCAGAATACCGCCTCCCAAAAAAACTGAGTCAGAACCCTTTAGTGTACGTTCAGAATGTCCGTGGTCTGCGCACCAAGTTAGACTTTCTTACCAACTCTGTACTGTCATCTGCTGTATCTTATGATGCCATTATTTTTGTCGAGACCTGGCTCACTCCTGCAATTTCCTCAATCGAACTCGGGCTGCATAATTATACGGTATACAGGTGCGATAGATCTCAGCAAACTAGTCGTTTCTCAAGGGGTGGCGGTGTTCTCATCGCCGTCAAGAATTCAATTTCATCGTACCCTGTTACTGTCAACTCTTCCGTGATAGAACAATTGTTTGTTAGAGCTCGTCTTCATAGTAATAATTACTTGTTACTGGGAGCCACATATGTACCGCCTGCATCCCAGACATCACTTTATGCAAATTATGTAGACACAGTCGTGGATATATTTCATAAGTATAGTGAGGATACGTTTTGCTTGTACGGTGATTTTAATCTCCCTCATGCGGTTTGGTTCAGGGACGATGGTCAAGCGTGTTTCAGGAGGTCGGGTATTTCGTCTAATGAATCAGCAGCCATAGATCTTCTTCTTGGCTGTGTGGGGTACTGCAACCTTACCCAAGCTAATACTGTTTTTAATGAGTATGACGTAATGCTCGACCTCATCTTTGTTAGTTGTCCTAACTTTACTGTGGACCGAGTCATTGATGCCCTCATTGAACCTGACTTATATCATCCACCATTGTATGTAATGCTCAAAGGTCGGCACACCTATGATGACCCCACATGCATGAACCTTAAATTTAGGGACTTTAAGCATGGTGATTTCCCCCGTGTGCTGGAATATCGTAACTTGGTGGATTGGGACAGTGAAACTGGTTGCTCTAACCCGGGAGCGGCCCTTGATAGATTATACGGTCACATCAATCACGCAATCGATATGTATATTCCGGTCCGGGCTGTGGCCCGTTCATCATTTCCGCGGTGGTTTTCTCCCGGCTTGAAGTCCCTGATCCGACAAAAGAAGAGGGCTCATAGAGTTTTTAAGCCCTCTTGCGACTATTGCGATTATTTAATTTTTTCTAGTCTCCGCTCGAAATGTAGGATTGCCTTGGCGCGCGAGCACCGCATTTATATTGAGAGTGTCGAGAACACGGTGTGCGACAATGTATCGAACTTCTGGAAATTCGTAAACACCAAGCGTGGTGTGCATGGTATTCCCAATGAGGTTCACCTCGACTGCGCTTCTGCCTCGTCGAACGTGGCTGTAGCGAATCTGTTTGCTGATTTCTTTGGCTCTGTTTATATTCCCCATTCTGGAGGGTCGCCTGCTCTGAGTCCTGGTCCGTCCTCTCGCAGTGATGTTAACTTACACTCAATTTCCATCTCCATCGGTCAAATTTATTCCAAGCTCCAATCACTTGATACGTCAAGGGGTCCAGGATTTGACGGAGTTCCTCCGTTATTTTTAAAGGAGTGTAGTTTCATTCTCGCTAGGCCCCTCTGGCATATTTTCAACTCCTCCTTGGCTTTGGGGACTTTCCCGGAAGCGTGGAAGACCACATTGGTTACCCCGGTTTTCAAGGCAGGCGACCGTTCAGATGTAAGTAACTATCGGCCTATATGCAAATTGTCTGTTATGCCTAAGATCTTTGACGAACTAATAACGGAGGGTTTAACTCCCTGTCTCTCCAATGTCATTTGTGATGAACAGCATGGATTTGTTCCTGGTCGATCGATTTCCGGAAAGCCTTTGACTCGGTGGACCATTGTATCCTGCATTCGAAACTAGCTGCAATTGGGATCAGAGGTTCGCTCCTTGCTTGGATTATTAGTTACCTCGAGGGCCGTGTGCAGGTTGTCAAGGTACGGGAGTGCTTTTCCGAGCCGATCAATGTGACTTCGGGAGTCCCCCAGGGATCGCACCTTGGTCCTCTCCTGTTCCTTCTATTTATCAATGACCTTGGGGGGGTTTTCCAGCATAGTAGATACCTTATGTATGCAGACGATCTGAAGATTTTTCGTACAATAAAAGGTGCTTCCGACGTGGATCTGTTACAGGCAGATCTCACGAGGTTTGAGCGGTGGTGCTCCGCCAATGGGATGCGGCTAAATACAGCGAAATGTGTTCTATTAAAATCTCATAGGGCTGTCTGTGGCATTCCCTCGAGGTACTTATTGTGTGACACCACACTGTCGGAGGTTGCGGAAGTCTTAGATCTTGGTGTTACATTTACGGCAGGACTGGACTTCCGTAACCACTACCGCAGGATCACGAGTAGGGCGATGAAAACCCTTGGGTTTATTGCTCGTTTCGGGAAACACTTTAAGCAGATCAGGACACTTAAGTTGCTTTATGTTGCATTGGTAAGGCCGCAGGTTGAATACGCGTCGGTGATCTGGAACCCTAGGCACAAACTATATATCGGCTTGATCGAATTAGTCCAGCATAAGTTCCTCAGGCTTGCTTTGAGAGCTTCAGGTAGCCCTATGAGGTTCAACAACCATGAGTATGGTCCTGCTTTGCTAACAACGAGACTGTCTACGCTTCGCGATCGTCGTGTCATTTCGGATTTGCTGTTCCTTTACAAAGTCTTCCATGGTCACATTAACTGCCAGGAGCTTGTATCATTGATTCGTTTCAATGCTCCGCAACGGTCTCTGCGTTCGAGACCCCTTTTTGTATCCGCTGCTCCGGAATATCAGTATTATTCCAACGATCCCGTTAATCGCGCTATGTGTTGGTTAAACCAGTGCCCTATAGGTGTTGATTTATTCGTAACCTCCTTCGATGCGTTTAGAACTTATGTGCTCAGGAGTATACCTTCTCCTTAATTGTACGCTATTTTCTTGTGTTGTGTTACAGACTGTTATGTTTTTAGTTACTTTTTTTATAGTTTATTGCGATTTTTATAATATTTTTCGGATTCATTTTGTGCTTTGTTTTATGTATATTTGTATTCTAAAGGGTTCCCCCGTTTATTAATAATAATAATAATAATAATAATAATAATAATAATAATAATAATAATAAAATTGAAAGCGACACTAACTTGAATGTTAGTATAAGCAGCCTTTTTTGTAGGAAGCTAAAACCCCATAAACGATTTTGAGGAACTATAATATTTTTATTTTTCCTTCGTAATTCGTGTCCAGAATTTTGGGAGGTGACAAATTCCAATTGTTTGCACTTTTGAAGAAGAGGAGGGACCTCACCTCTGTTAATTCGTCGGTGGAGGGGGTACCTTCGCCGTCTTAACGAGGTGGAGGAAATGTATGTACAACCAGCTGGTCCCAAAAACTAGCCGGAATAATCGGACAGAGCGTCTCGCCAGGGTCGCGGTTTATGACGGAATTGCCCCGAGAGTCAGCGGTGGTCAACGGTATACACAGGTACCTACGGCTGGTTACCAAATGACCACCCGCCGACAGAGCAATATACGGATTAACTCAAAGCGAAGAAAGTCGAAATTCCTGAAAAAAAGGGGACGATGTCGATTGCCCCCTATTCGTCATCTGGCAGCCAAATGTTTCCCGATGAACGCTTCGAAAATAAGCATTGCCCGATTGTAAATGAATAAAATGAATTTCGCTTCGAAAAATACGAAATTGCCGGCTGTAAACGATAATGAATTTTCGCTTCGTTCCAAGTCCTCCTTTATTACATAAGACGGAACAGTTCTCTTTAGGATTATATTATATTACAGTCTTCTCTCGATATGTTGCCGTGAGTCGGGACCGACGACACCTATTCCGAAAATATTAAAAATTACACAGGATGGAAATGTTAAAATAAACAATATGTGATATAGGTGTGCATATTACTGGATTAGTTTTATCACATATTTTAAGAATATTAAAAGAATCGTATGGTCCGAGCACGCGTCCGCAAAAAAACGAGACCGCGGTGTGTCTATTGTGTGACAGCCTCGCACGATAACCAGTCGAGCCGTGACTTCCGAACGAGAAATTATTGTTTTCAGAAACGAAATATTAAGGATTCGAAATGTGATTGGGTTTATGATGCGAGCGTGATTTCTACGCTATTTGTGAGCTTAAGAATTTAATTTGGTACCATAACCGGAAAAAACTCCGTCACTTTAGTGACTCTTGTCGGCCAACGTTGACAGCTACATAGAAATATATTGTTCCGCGATGCCCATACAAAATAGACACAGTAATAAAACATTATTGCCATAGATATACGGACGACCCACCAATGTACATAGCTAAAGTTAAGCTGTTAATCTTAAGTAGTTGATACTAGTATTGTATCCAAATATCTTTAGAAATAAGTTTTCCTCGTCTTATATTGCCCATCTTTAACTGTAGCTGTCAAATTCACCATAACGGAACTCTGTGATTTTTTTTCAATATCTCCTACAGCAGTGTACCTACGCGTTTATTTTTTATAGCTTCTATCCTTTTAACGTTTTCTACCATTCAAATATTCTCGACACTTTAGACCATAAAAGAAGGTCCAAACTTCTGGTCGACGGTCGATCCATTCCGCGCGGCACTACCGGGATCATAAACCCGCACTGCCGGTAGACGCTTCCAAATTCGGCGCGGTCAAGTCAAACTTTGACCTCGCACCTTTATTGTTTTCACGTGCAAGCATCACCCTACCAAGGGACTTTTCCTCCACCATATGTCCCAAGAAAACCTAAGGGCTGCCCCCTCTTTGAGGATAAAACCAATAGAAAATCACCATTTGCAACCGCCCACACGATGGACTCAACCAATCATAGGAAATGCGAGTCTTCATTAGCGCTTCAAGACTTTCGGAAGTCAGTGTGCACGATCTGCCAAACCGGGAAACACCGTCTTAGTTTACGCGCAAAACAGTGAAAATGCCGAGTTGGGTTTGGGACCACTGCATGAAGTCAGCAAATGGGCAGATGGCTACATGTCTAGTGTGTGATAGCGTGCTGAAAACGCATGGTGCGACGACACCACTTGCACTCCATTTGCAATCACAGCATCAGATATATTGTCCGCCTGAAAAGAGAACGTAAGTCAATTTTTGCAATTCAGATTAGGGGTATCCCACAGTCTATCAGAAATTGCAGTATTGGATATATTTTGTAAGAAAAGCAAGGAAGCTCGCCGCACTCGTAACAGTTAATTATTTAAATTTTAAATATCCAAGTACCTTATCAGAGGGATAAGGGGTAGATTTTGGGATCGTTGGTGCTCTAGTCCCATACGGATCTTTTCAATGGAATCAGATAGGTAATTAAAGAGTAGTGTAGCCTTTTCGATTGACGGGAGAATATGGATAATTGCTGGACAGACAAGATTTATTCGGATTAGGAAGGAATACATGTTTGGTTGACAGAAGGGCTACAAATTTCGAAGGTCAGACGTTACGTCTCGATGCATTTATACAATTTGTCCAGATTCTATTGTGCAGACGGCACTTGACTTTAATCTAATGAGGCGTCCAGGAGTTACTCTGTACTCTTCCGTTCGATTGGCGTCCAGGTATTATCGCCGAACTCTCCATATCGAACAGGCGTCCAGGAATATTCTCCCGTACTCTCCTCTCTTTTCTAATGAGATGCTCTGTACTCTCTCGACCGATAGACGTCCAGGTATTATCGCCGTACTCTCCATATCGGTCGAGCGTCCAGGAACAGACTCTAGTTCCTCCAGCAGGCGTCCAGGTATTATTGCCGAACTCTCCTGCCGGAGTCCCTAAGCTGTCCGAGAGCGGCCGTGTGTCGTACCTCGTCCTCTCTCTCGGAACAGCGAAGAAGGAAATGCCTTTGCGGTCCTCTAATTTATACCCAATCGTTGCTATACGCGGACGCACAAAACTACAAACGCGTCGTCAAGCGCGAGCCTCGCGAGACGCGGTGCCGCGCCCGCACGTCTCTCCTCTCGGGCGGCCTACAAGCGTGTTCTCGAAACGTCTCGATGGTCAGCGTTTCTCAAACTTCCTTTTCTGCATGCTACAGTAGGAATTAATGATAAATAAAGCTTTATTGTTGAAATAGTGAATGGAAACAAAATAACATAACAGAATCAAATATAGAAGAGATCAATCAATCAGTTTACAAAACATAGGTAGCTGTATAATCAGACATAATTCCTGACTAGGGGGATCCCACAGTCGATTGACAGTCAGAAATTATCGTTAGATACGTATTCCCTGATAATCAGATCTGGGGCGCAGAGCCTGACGTCAGATCCGTAGTCATCTGTGTCCGCATTAGGCTGCGGTCTGAGGTACAGAGCCTGACATCAGGGCTTGACGTCAGATGAGCAGCAGATTCGCATCAGATCCTGCCGTTCGCCTGTGTTGCGTGGCCGTCTGGGGAAAGAGGTCTTCTCCAGGGAATTCAGGCGCGGGACGATGCCCGTGGAGTGCTAAGGCACTCTGCTCCTTGGACGCGGATTATTTGAGTGAAAAATATAATGAAAATAATAATATGAACAGAATAAAACAATTTGAACACAATAAACTTGTAACTTTAATGAAGGAAATAAACGATTTGAACACAATATCAATTCAGAAGGACTTTTTAATTATGCGACTAATCAGGTAGGCTCTCCTGGCTTGAGTGACTCTTCAAAAGGTCCCTCGGGTTTTTTGTACACCCTTTGTTAATTAGAAAATGTCTAGGATTCTAAGAGCCAATCGCAAATTTCTTAATTAACTAGCTGAATTCCTATTCGTCGATTTGACACAACCACAAGCGTTTAACTACATGGCGCTGGAATTACACACCTAGGA
The DNA here is from genome assembly GCA_951215215.1 of Andrena trimmerana. NCBI lineage: Eukaryota > Metazoa > Arthropoda > Insecta > Hymenoptera > Andrenidae > Andrena > Andrena trimmerana. Next base: position 74,549,568 of record OX578060.1, read on the forward strand.
GAAGGAAGGAAGGAGAAGTTCATTTATTCAAACACCCGTTGCCAAGTGGATATCGATTAGTTTTTAATCCTGAAGTCCTCTCATTAAAAGATCTCTATTTTCAAACCCCTCGGGCTTGTGCGAACTTCACCTTGTCTCCCTTTCCTATTACATTCGTGTGATCCGCCTCGAACTTCGCGCTTCTGTAGTTTATACTACGCGCCGCTAGACGGGAGTCGCAACACCTGACACTACAATGGGTCCAGGGACAGTGTGGCCAATGAGCCGGAAGCCGCCATTTTCAGTTTCAGCCTGGTCAAGCGCGCGCAATATAGAGTACAACTCTGAAGTTGTAAGAAGTACAACTCTGAAGTTGTAAGAAGTACAACTTGAGAATGTGTAAGTATATATGTATACTATCTATACATAAGAGCTGCCGGAAGTTGCCTGAAAATGGCGACACCAATCAGCGGCGCGGAACACATTGGCCACACTGTCCCTGGACCCACTGTATTGACACGTATAACAGCGCCATCTCAGAATTGGCAAACAATTCCCTACGCGTGACGTCACATGGCCGTCCCTACACACCAACTGAAATGTAGCGTTATTGCTGTAGGTGTATCCCTACTCCCACATAATCAGCTAGTAGATTCTACAGTTTATTAAATAATTAATTCTACTTATTTCAAAAAGGATTTATTCTTTATTTAATAATATACACAATATACAAAATAATATAAATAGCGCATATAAATTCGAGGAAGAACATTCAATATTTACATTTATAAATCCATATACAATACGTCCCGTAACCAGTGGTACGTATTAGGTGCGATATCAGAAAATTTCCTTTATTTTCGACTTCTTTTTGCTGTAGAATCACCACATTCCGTATTGTGTTAGCGCTGTCACGTCCCGGGTGGAGGTCTTTTGGGGACAATGACATGTGGGGTAAAAGTCAGGCGCGAATCTGAAATCCAGCACTCTGAGGATTTGGGAGGATGGTCAGCCGCGAATCTTGAATCCAGCACTCTGAGGATTTGGGAGGATGGTCAGGCGCGAATCTTGAATCCAGCACTCTGAGGATTTGGGAGGATGGTTAGGCGCGAATCTTGAATCCAGCACTTTGAGAATTTGGGAGGATGGTCAGGCGCGAATCTTGAATCCAGCACTCTGAAGTTAGGGGAAGATCAGGCGCGAATCTTAAATCCAACACTCTAATCGACCAGAGAAGGTTTAAAAGCGAATTTGTATCCGGGGAACACCCGTTAGAACACTTGTTTTGGTTTGGCCCGGTAATTGGATTTAACGTTGCATTCACATAAGAAGTTACACGTAATATTTCCGCGAAATCCGTCTGGGCATACGGCCGTACACAGCCTATGCAGAAGTACGTTAGTAAACACTGTTAGCGCTTCAGCTGAGATCAGCGAGATCAGCTGTTGCAGCCGTCTGTTTGGACTAGGAAGTTTCGTACCCAAAAGGCATACACAATAATTTAGAGAGATTTAAAAGCAAAGAATGGTGTATTACTTCAAGCACGTCTATATGCGCTTGTCGTAGGTAACATGAAATGCGTTGGACAATGAGCATAGATACATAACATTTATATAAATGAATGTAAATAATACAACATGTGTATGGACATGAAATAAAATATACGATAATAAGATATATTATATGATAGTAATCAGCGTTGATAACGTAAAATAATATGAAAAGCAATATGACAGTAAATGTTTGTAATACAAAATATATATACACAATATTCGTTAATAGTACATAAAAATAATAATATGAATGCAATAAGCGTAATTAATATGAAAGAAATAGTAAATGTTTGTAATACAAAATATATATACGCAATAAACGTTAATAATACATAGTGTTCAGAACACGAGACGCCGAAGCTTCGTGCGTTCGTGGATTTAGGTTAATTTAGTTTAAGATAGCGTTTAAGATAGTCAGTAAGTACAATCTATAGGTTTAACGAGGTCACGGGCACTTTGTATTTACAACACGAATACACAACAAATTACAATGAGTCTAATTGATTAACGAAGGATTAATTATGTAGCACTTAAGAGCGAAAACGCGGAAGCGCGCGCGAGTAACAGTAAGAACCAAGCAGTTCGAGTAGAAAATCCTGGAACGTTCCAGATAGGCGCAAGTGCGCTACTTAAGAGAGTATGTAGCCTAGTCGGCGGTTCGAACAGTAGAGAGCGATCGCGGTGATGGATCGGCTCGTGTCGCCGAACTCTGTGACGTCAGCACCCCACCCAACAGCTGTTCGGCTCAAGTGAGACGAGGACTGTACCGGCGACACAAAGCCGGTCGCGCGATAGAGCGAGAAAGCTGCACAATTAGGTGAGGTGCGCTCCAACAGGTGGCCCGACCGATCTCATCACCGCGATTATGCATGCCGAGACCAGGTCGCGTTTAGTCGTTTGAACTGCGCGCGGTTTGGCAGCGAATCCGCGCTGCCTTGGCCTGTGGCCGTTTGGGCCAATCCCAAACATTCCCGCCCGCCTCGTCAGTAGTGACGAGAACGCTCAGTGCTAATAGTGAATAAGGGTCATTCATTGTCCTCTACAAATATAGTATTATCAGGAATGACGCTGTTAAGACGGGCGCGAATGAATGGGATCGTCTTTGTGTATGGTTAAGGAAAGTGCCGTGCACAGTGGTGGTGACGAAGTCGATTGCAAGTGCAAGTGTATTGTCGCGAGCGCGTGAGGTGAACATCGGGCGATGCGAATTGTCGTATTCTGATCGTTGTGAACGGTAAGTAGAAGTTGCCATATTGTGGATAGTTTCTTAGAATTAGATCATAACGCGGTCTACAGTGTGTCCGGGTTGCGATCGCGATTATTATGGTTGCTCGGTCGAGACACTCCCAGTATCGGTTTCAGTGGTGTCGTCGCGTGGTAGTCTTACAAGTTTGTGTATGGGACGCGTGAATTCCGATAGTGCCGTTTTAAGTGTGGCCACGCGCACGAGGCCCTCTGTGTTGTGGTGCACTTGTGTTACGCATGCGAGCGGCCACTTGCAAGGAGGTTGTAGCTCGTTTTTAATTAGGCACAGATCGCCTATCTTAATGGGCGGTTGAACGCGTGTCCATTTACCCCGTGTTTGCAACGTGTTTAGATAATCGCGTGCCCACAGTCGCCAGAAGTGCTGTTGCATCTTTTGCAAGAGTTGCCACCGAGACAGCCGATTTTCTGGGAGTACCTCGAGATTTGGTTCCGGTAGCGCAGTGAGGGCCTCCCCGATGAGGAAGTGACCGGGTGTAAGTACACTGATGTCGTCGGGATCATCGGACAATGGTTGGAGCGGCCGCGAATTCAGGCAGGCCTCAATTTCGGTGAATAAGGTGGACATTTCCTCGTATGTGAGCTTGTGCTCACTTATCACGCGTCGAAGGTGGTGTTTGACGGATTTGACCGCCGCTTCCCAGATCCCGCCGAAGTGTGGTGCCGACGGTGGGTTGAAGATCCATTCAATACCTTCGGACGCCACTGCGTCTAGAGCCTGGCTCGAGGTGGCTGCCCGCAGTAGGTCTCGTAGTTCCTTGGCTGCTCCCACGAAGGCGGTGCCGCAGTCACTCAGGATTTGGCTGCAACGGCCCCGCCGGGAAATGAACCGGCGTAGCGCGGCGAGGAAAGCGACAGTCGTCCGACACCACCTCCAAGTGCACTGCCTTTGTAGCCAGGCAGACAAAAAGTGCGATATAGCCCTTATATGCGTGTTGGCCTCGGCCTTTACTAGTACGTAAGAGGATAGGGCCGGCATAATCGATGCCTACTCGCGAGAACGGTCGGCAAGCGGTTACACGGCTCACGGGGAGGTTGACCATAATCTGGTTCATACAATTACCCTTCCAACGCACGCAGGTGGGACAGTGGTGAATGTGTGTCTTCACCAGTGGTCGTCCTCGAAGAATCCAGCAGTGCTGGCGCACTGTTGACAGCGTGAGTTGGGTGCCGCCGTGCAGGCATCGACGATGGGCGTCGTCTATCCAGAGCGAGGCTAGGTGTGAGTCGTCCGGCAGGATGATTGGGTGCTTGTGGCTGTAAGGTAACAGGGAGTGCTGCAACCGCCCGCCGACACGCAGAATGCCGTCCTCGTCCAGGATAGGGTTGAGCCGCAGTACACGGCTCTTGCTCGGAATGGGTCGTTTGGCTCGGAGACAGCTGAGTTCCGGGGCGAAGAATCCCTTCTGTTCTAGCCGCACCAGCCGGCGTTGCGCTTCCTGGAGCTCGTGGCTGAAGAGGTAGGGCTTCCGAGCACCTTGGTGCTTTCTCGCTTCTTTCTGACCGAAGGGGGGAGCGAGATGGAACGCTTTGCCTGCGCGACGGGCGCGGACGCAAAGGACGGAGTATGAGGCGTCTGAAAGACGGAGCGAGACAAAACATCATCCCGTCGTCTGTCTCGTACCGTTCTCGCTCGCTTTCTGTGCCTCTCGCTCGCTCTCGCCTTCGCCGGACAAGAATGAGACAGAAGTGGTGGGGATAGCGAAAAGTCCACATCGTGTACACCAGCGCTGGGCAAAATCGCTTACGCGTAAGCTCGGGGTTCTCCCACTCTCGTCCGCGTTGTCAGGGATACCGCGCGACGCTAACCGCGAAGACGCTAGCACGGCTAGCCCGTCATGGCAGCCTTCGTAGCGTCGCGCGGTCTCCTTGACGACGGAAGGCACGCTGTGCGAGAGACAGATTGGAAGGGCAAGCTGGCGCGTGAGGGGCCCCACCGCTGCCCAGCGCTGGTGTACACCAAACCAAGCCGCTAACGAGACAATACTGTATTCTTCGAAAAATATACACTTTTTTATCTGTAATTGTCCATTTCAAAAGAAAGCGTCATATGTTTTTAGAAGAATTATAGCATTCATAAATTTCATTACGATCGGCGTGTTATACTTCGGTGATGTACCTTATTGAAACTGTATGTTTTGAATTTGCACACTGATTATACAAAATATTACATCCTTCAATGTGCAAATTAGTATTGTTACATTGACATGTTTCCCAACTTCACTACTCAACCTCTCTATCTTTCACTATTGCTATCCTCCTCTACGTTCAGCGAGGCTCTGATGCTAGACGGAGCAATCGGACGCGCTACGTCTACAGCTGATGCAGAGGGAAACACCTGCAGGAGCGGTGGTTATGTGTGCGTGACTGACACTCGCAGTTCCGCACACATAACCACCGCTCCTGTAGATGTTCCCCCCTCCATCAGCGGTATTGAAGCCTGTTAATCTCTGCCTAGACGCAGCTCTCGTGCCGTATTCCTCCAAGACTTCTCAGTAGAAGGAGCTGTGGCAACAGCGCGGCGGAGACAGCGAGAACAGAAAATGTGGTAACTATGCGTCAAAAATTCGTCTACATAGAGTACCTGGAGATGTCACCTCTGTACGACTTCTTTTTACCGACCGCAGTAGTTTCATTAAGGTCCGTCTGTTTACAAGGGGCGCTTCGATCGATTCGGACCAAAACAAACTTGAGACGGCAGCCTTGAGGCAGTCGGGGAGTAATTCCCCGATGGCCATCTCGGGCAGGCGGCTGGCGATGTGCGCTTACAGGGCGGCCCGTTATCAGCCGCCCGTTTATGCCCCGGAGCTCGATCGCACTATCGGGAGCGGGGGGGGGCCCAGTTCATGGTCCCCCCGCTCTCCCGCCCTGACATACAACGGCCCGCCCTAAAACTTGGCGGGCCGCTTTCCCCTTCCCCCACAACTTGAGACACGCTGTATAAAACTTACACCGGACTGTCGAAATACATTTTTGTTAAACTTATTCCATTTCCTCCACTGTTTCGATTCTTACATCATCGTGCATGAAGGATGGTGTTAGCAAAGTTTAGTCGCTGGCTGGGACACTCGCGAGAGGGGTCTTTTAATTTTATGAGACTTTAGCTTAACACTATTTTAATACTACACTTTACTATTTACAATTGTACAATAAAGAGTTTGTGGAGCACAATTATTAGCACGTGGATTCGGCTCGAATCCAGTTACAATTCGAAGCGATAATGCAAAAGCGCGTAGCACGTGGAATCGGCCCGATTCTCCAGTTAGCAAGCAAAGCAACGTTAAAGTAAAGCAGATACCTCTAAGACGACTCGTCGACAAGTAGCTCGAGGAAATCGCTGTCGATTTCTTCGAATCTGCGTGCTCTCCCCCTTCCATCGATCGGCGATCGATGGAAGGGCGATAGTATCTATATGTCACATGTGTAGCGAAAGATCCAGAAAGATCCAGAAAGTCGGCCCGACTTCCCGGAGAAAAGAAAGTCTCCCTTCCATCGGTTATAAGGCGATGGAAGGGGCCGTGATTGACGCTTCACACTAATAGATGGCGGTAGACTGCAGATTTTTCTGAACAGATGGCAAATGTATAAAGTATTGTGAGATAAGAGAACTTCTAAGCGAAACGTTCGGGTCTTGGGTACAACACAGCTGAATAGGCCGCAAAAATATTGAATTTCTATTCTTGTCGCAAAAACATTCGTTCAAACTTATTGAAATGTAACGTAATCATGAAATATTATGGAACTCCAAACATGAATCATTTTATAATATACAAAAGGAAGATGTATGGCGAATAGTTGCGAAACAGATGAAAAGGAATATAGAAAATTGCAAAAAGAAAATCGACAGCTCATATAGGACTTCCGTTTCCGGTCGCGTGGAAGATAGGTGTGTGGCAGAGTGCTGAGTGTTGAAGTGTGAAAGGCGTTGTGAGGGGGAGTGTAAAGGGCAGTGAGTGAGCGGCAGCGGGGAGGGTTCGGGGAGGAAGGGTCGAGGGCGAAGGAAAAGGGCGAGGTGTCTGATTTGTAGAGGTGCGGAAGTGAGAGGAGAGCATTTGGAGGTTAGGGCGGTGTGACGAGCGTGGTGTTAGGCGGGAAGAAAGAGGCATGTGGCGTACTTTCCTACTGAGGCACTGGTGCCGGGGCAGGTCCACAAAGAAATTGGGTACTCGAGGGATATGAACTATAACAGGTTTTATGTATATTAAATCAGGTACACATACAAAAAAACCTCGTGGTAATCTCCTTTTGTTTCCGAAGTCTACCCCCCACGAGAATCCGAGATCCAGAAACACTTAAAAACTAAAGTCCCGTATGACACCAGCGCGGTGTCGCCGTTCTCCCTGCTGATTGGCTTGTCAGCCTGAAATTCCCCAGCGTGGGGGATGCACGTTCGTTCTGTATTTTCTTAGCGGCGCGCTTGCGGCGCCACAGGCAGAAGGCAGGTGGCGCGCTCTGAGGGGGAAAGGAGTAGGCAGAGCAAGTGACAGGAAGGCGGGAAATTTGAAAGGGCGGGAAGCGAAAGGAATACGGGAATACGGGAAAAAAGGATAGTGAGTATGAGGGAAAGCGTAATAGGAGGATAGGAAAGAGGGTAAAGGGAATAAAGAAAGGCCAAGGGGTAGACGGGTAAATGGGTGTGGGAAAAGAAAAGGAGGAGAGGGAAAGAGGGAAAGAGGAAGGAAAAGGGAAGGAGAGTGCTAGAGGTGAAGAGAGAGGGAGGAAAGACAGCGAAAGTAGTGTAGGGAGTGTAGGAAGTCTAGATATCTTCTGGGGTAAAAAGAGGAAAGAGAGGGAGGAGGAAGAGGGGGGGGCGGAAAAGCAAATGAAGGGGTTTAAGAGAAGCGGGAAGACGGTGAGGTCACCACAGGGAGGGAAGGAAGGGGGAAGAGCGGAGAAAGAGGAAGGGAGGGCTGGAAGATATGATGAAGGAAATGATGCTGGAGATGAGGAGAATGCGGGAGGAGATAAGGGTGGATAGAGAGGAGAGAAGAAGTGTGGAGGAGGAAATGAGGAGGGAAAGGGAAGAGAGAAGGAGGGAGGAGGAATGGAGAAAGGAAAGGAGGAGGTGGGAGGAGAAGCTGAGGGAGGAGAGGGCAAGGAGAGAAAGCTTGGAGAAAAGGAGAGAGGAAAGGGATAGGAGGATGGATGAGGTGATTGGAAGGTTGAGGCTTGGGAAAAGGAAAAAAGGAGTGGGGAGGAGAAGGGGAGGGGGATAGGTGAGGAATGGAGAAACAGAATTAGAAGGTTGGAGATAAAGCAGGACAAAAAGGAAGGGGAGGGAAGAAGAAATAATGTGGTGGTGAGGGGGATAGAAATAGAAGGAAAGGAGGTGAAGGGGGAAGTGAGGAAGCTGTGGGAAAGGATGGGAGTAGAGGAGGAGGGGATTAGGGAAGTAGTGAAGATAGGAAAGACAGGTAGAGATGGGTGCGGAATGGTGTTGGTTAAGCTGGGGGGGGGAGGGAGGAAAAGAGGAAGGTGATGGAGACGAAGAAAAAGCTGGGGGGCGGAGGGAGAGAATAGAGGATGACCTCACAGAGGAGGAAAGGAAGGTGAGATGGAAGGTGGAAAGAGAGGCCGAAAGGGAGAGAGAGAAAGGAAAGAGGGTGCGTGTAGGGTACATGAACATGTGGGTGGATGGGAAGCTAAGAGCGTGGGATGAGATGGGGGAAAAGTGGTGTGACGAGCAGGGAAACGAGGGATGATGGTAGGGGGGAAAGGAGAGGGAAGGAATAGGGAGAGAGAAGAGGAAGAAAGGACAAGCTGGCGTTTTGGAACGTGGCAGGGTTGAGGAGGAAAGATGGGGATTTTTGGAAAGGTTTGGAGGAGTGGGACGTGATGGTGCTGATGGAAACGTGGATGGAGGAGAGGGAGTGGGAGTGGGTGGAAAAAAGGCTGCCCAGGGGTGAAGCTGGGGGGAAAAAAGTGTGGTCGCTGGCATACGCCGATGATGTGGCGGTGCTAGCGGAGGATGAGGAGGGGATGAAGGGCATGATAGCGAAGCTAGAAAAATATGTGGATGGAAAGGGCCTTCAAGTAAATGTGGGGAAGACTAAGATAATGAGGTGTAGGAGGGGAGGTGGAAGAAGGTGGTATGGAGGTGGAAGGGGAAGGAACTGGAAGAGGTAAGACGTTTTAGATATTTGGGGTATACGCTGATGGGGAGTGGGGGGCAGGAGGAGCATGTGGAGGAGAGAGTGAGAAAGGGTGCAGCGGTAATGGGGAAGGTGTGGGGGATAGGAAAGAGGATGTTTGGAAAGGACTGGGGCAGAAGGGTATGGCTATTTGACAAGTTGGTATGGGCGGTGGTAGGGTGTGGGGTGGAGGTGTGGGGGTGGAAAGAGAGGGAGAGAGTAGAAAGGCTGCAGGACAGGTTCTTGAGGTGGGTTATGGGGGTGGATAGGAGCACACCGGGGTACATGGTGAGGGAGGAGTTGCAGAGGGAGAAGCTGAAGGGAAGAGCGGGGTTGAGAGCGTGGGGGTACGAAAGGAAATTGGAGGAGGGTGGGGGGGGAGCTGGCGAGGGAGTGTTGGGGGGAGATGAAGGCGAGGTTTAAGAGGGGAAGGGTACTAGAGGGGTGGGAAAAGGAAAGGGAACAGTTTTATGGGGAAAGGGGATGGACAGTGGAGGAGGTGGAAAGATGGAGAGAAAGGGGGGAGTTAAGGGGGGAGGAGATAGTAGGGAGGGAAAGACGGTTGCAGGAAGAAGAGAGGTGGAAGAAAATAAGAGAGTCGGGATATAATGGATGGTATGGGAGGATAAAGGGGGTGGGGGTATCGGGGTATCTGAAGAAAGGCTGGGGAGAGAGCAGGTGGAAAAGGGTGGTAAGGTTCAGGCTGGGTAACGGGATGAGAGGGGGGAGGTATTGGGAGGAAGAGGATAAAAGGAGATGCAGGGTATGTGGGTGGGGGGAAGAGACGTGGGAGCACGTGTGGGAGGTGTGTACGGGTGGGGAGGGGAGAGGGGGTGGCAGGAGATGGTGGACGAGGTGTTAGGGGGGGACGGGGAGGGAGAGGAGTGGCTGAGGAGGATAGAGGAATGGAGGGAGGGAGGTGTGCGAGAAGAGGAAAGAGAGGAGTTGTGAATGAGGAGATGAGAGTGAAAGGGCGGCGAGTGGAAGCGGGGGTCCAGGAAAGGAGGAGGAGGCGAGGGAGCGGATAAGCAAGCGTGCGGGCGAGCGATGGAGTGGCGGTAGTTTTAAGTTTGGCGAGTAGGATAAGTGGGAGAGGGAGAAATAGGTTAAGGAATAGGTTAAGACAAATGTAAATGGGATGATAGGAGATTATAACCCCGAGGGGAATTAATAAAGTTTATATAGATATAGATATAGGACAAGCATTGCAATATTTTTATTCATCATATTTGTTCTCGTTCGGATCGGTACTGATGCGGACACTTATCAAATCGGTACTCATGGAGACTGCGAATGAATCCTGCATGAGCTCCGAATGAGCATCACACGAGCAAATCGGCGCTTATGTGATGTTCATTCCGGACAAATGCTCAGATGAAGTTACATTAAATAAAAGATATTAGCGTTAACCCTTTACACTTCAACAATTTTTGCAGTATCAGCGACTAACTGTCAGATATTTTTATACTTACTCTTCTGAAAAATGGGCATTGTTCTCTCAGAAAAAAATAATTAGCTATTATTGTTACTCATTATAATATTTCATCACAGGGGCGACAGGGAGCGATCGCCCCTTCCCCCACCCCAGGTATAATAAACAGAAAAATATTATGACATTGTGCATTATTCTGTATAAATAATTAATGTGAATTAAATTATTTACGCCATAGTATCAGATAAAGATATTAAAATATAAATTACAAGCAATACTACACAGTACGATATTACACATGCAAATTAACGCACATCAAAATAGGACACAGAATATAGTGCACATACAATTTCGAAGACAGCAGTTTAACGCACATTTTTTTAGTGCACATCAGGATAGCGCACGGCATGATTTCACGCACAACCATCTTCTCGTCACCGTCGATTGTTTCACAGCCTTTGATATTAGAACCAATGTGACATTGGGGATATTCAAAATGAGACTGCGGTCAATATCGCTATTGTTGTCAAGGTCATCATTCTGAATATCCCCCTTTAAACTTTTTGGCGGTCGGCTTTGGTTTACTAGATATTCGCAAAAAACTTTATTTAATATTAGAATTACTGAGTTTAACACTCACATCGATTCGTTACGATGCTTTACGCGCCCGCTAGTGGGCACCGCCTCCCCCCTCCCCGCCGCGCCCCGCCCTAATCTAGCCCCAACCAATACTAATACCAAAGGCTGTGAAACAGATTTTAATATATTATGCCGAAAATTTTTCATATGTTTTTGACAATATATGTCAAGATCATTGAAATCGATGAGGAGATAGCTTTCAATATATTATGCCGAAAGTTTTTTATTAATATCTCCGAATTTAAATCCGACCGCCAAAAAGTTTAAAGTGAAATGTTGTTCAGAATGACAACCTTGACAACATATGTGAAGGTCATCGAAATCGGTGAGGGCCCAGTTCATCGGCAAGTTTACCGCGCTATCCTGTTGCACACTAAATAAAATGTGTGTTAAGCTGCGTGTGCTTTAAATTGTATGTGCACTATCTTCTGTGTACTATCTTGTGTGTGAAACCTTCATGTGCGTTATCCTGATGTGCACTAAAAAAAATGTGCGTAAAACTGCATGTGTTCTAAATTGTGTGTGCACTATCTTGTGTGTGAAGCTTTACTGTGCACTATCTTCTGTGTACTATGCTGATGTGCGCTAAATTGCATGTGTAATATTGTACTGTGTAGTTTTGATCTGGAGCCTTGTAAACGAAAGTTCAAAAATGTACTTACTTAGCTATACTTTTACATATTTCGCCCCCTCCAAGAAAGGGTCTTGAATCCTCCTCTGTTTCATTATTACAGTTATCAATAACTTTTTTATTTATAAATATTCTGTTTGTAAACATAATTAAACTGTTTATAAATTATTAATAAAAATTAATAAATTAATAAAAATAAATTTATTTTTAAAAGTTTATTTTAAATTATATCAACTAATTTTTCACTATGTACTATGCTGTAGATATGTAAAAGATTGCAGTTCGGATTACAAACTTGATAAACAATAATTTTAATTTTAGTCATGAGCACCACTTGCAGGTCCCGATCGTGATCGTAACATATTTTCTCGCAAAGAATCGACTTTATTCCTATCTCACATGAATTCTGAGAGAAATTCTCTCCCCAATTTCGGTTGTGAGGAAACTGTTGAGTGATCATCAATTCTGGTTGAGACGACCGTAAATGCCATTTTGGTCGATTCGCTGACCGTGACCGTGACCTACGTTTTGTTTACTTTGTTGTTTGCATCCTGTAATTTGATTGTTAATAAATTTATAATACAGAAGATAGTACCAAATCATCTGAACAGTAATGTATAAAACATATACTATGTATATTAGGTAAAATATGTATGGTTTTAAAATATTTTATTGCATGTTTCCTCATAGTTCATAGAGTATTTGTGTTAAATTAATATAATATTAAATCACTCTGTAACAAAAGGGAACATATAAGTTACTTTAATAAATACATGATACAACTAGAAATCTGCGTTTTCTATTCTATTATATAATAATACTTTAGTCTCAGACTAAACTAACTTCTAAATTGCTTGGAACATATACCTGCAAAATAGATATCAACTGTAATAGTATACAGATATGGATACACGATTTGAATTGCTTACTATTTGAAGTGGTATATAAAATTTTCAAATTGTGTGTGTCATAATGATGTCATCTGGCAAAGATTTTTCATAACTGTATCATTAATTATTTATAATACAACTGTTTTTTTGCTAAAATAAGTGGTCTATAATAAAGTTTTTCCTCCTTAATTTTGCCAAAATATAGTGAATTTAGAAAATAATTATTTTGCATACATAGTAATCATTCCATAATTACAGTATATAGCCAAAATACATCATCAACGTCTTCATACTGTATGGTCGTATAGGCTGTTTAATGAACTCGTTTTAGTATAACTTGAATTACGAAAGAATCTAACCGATACGTGCCTTCTACCGACCACCTTCAAACTATAGCACTCAATACTAACACTATAGACATCCGATAACTAATGGCTAAGGTCTGTCTTTCCATCTCTGTATATACATTGCCGGAAACTGTACATCGACCAATGAAGTAAAAGCGAAGCATGCCCAAACACATTGTACGATAAAACCTCTAACTAAACTCGGATCAATACAGATCGGTAATCCAATCATACTTTGGTTCAATTTTTATAAGTGTGTTTTTACCGACAACAATTATTAACTGACATTCTTCCTGTGTTAAGAGACCATTGCCAAAATATACTGTAAACTATAATCAGTTTTCAATTTTTTCACCTAGTTTCAATGAAACAATAAGTTTTTCCATGTACATTATAAACTTATATTAGAATAGATACATACTTACTGTCGTTTGCTGAGAAGGATTACTTTGAAGGGGGCTACTTTGCTCGCATTGATTCCCATCGCCTAGGTTCCATTCTCTTACTTCGTATTCGTCGATGTTGTTGGATCTGCCAATAGCGACAAGACTTATGTTCTACCCTGTACGATTATGTTAGAGAACATGGGCCTATGGAGATATACCGAACGGACCGCCAAGCTTCTGCCGGCAACGTCTCAGCAAACGACAGTAGGTGCAACTTATTTTTATACAAGTACACATTTAAGTTTTCAACTTTGATAAGATGATGCTGAAAATTACAAAATACAGTTTTAATATTATTAGGTACCGTACAATAAGTACAGTGTAACATATGACATTTTTAAGGCATACAAAAGGTTATATGTATAATATATATATTATACATGCACACATATTTTATTTACATTTTTTATGCAATAGTGTCTATGATAATGACAGTCTTATATCTTTTCTTATATGAAAATATTGTTTATCTTCAACTATATCCAAGTACCTCATATGCTGAAAAGGTTTTTCCTATGCGAATCAATTTTTTACTATCCAAAGTTCATTCTGTTAATCTCTGTTGCCAAATAACAGCAGAAAAACAATGGCAGCTTTCCGGACAGAAATGGATTTGACAAGGCACTCAACATCATCTGTCAAGAAAGCTCCCATTCACACGTGCGTATTTTCAGTGATTAATGGTCTAAGTAGTTACGTAGTTACCGGCAGCTGTATCTACCATCTGAACGTATCTGAAAGTAGCAGAATAATAGGTAAATGAAAAGCGGCAATTAAATAAAAGGAATCACAGTGTGAATCGTGACTGGACAGCCGATGTGCCGATGAACATCGTAGTTCACCGATAATAGCCGAAGTTGTAAGGTAGCGAACGGGACTATTGTTCGAAGAGAGATAGAGAAACTCGTGTGAGTGCATCGTAAAGTAACGTCACTGCCGTCGGGAATACGTGTGAAAGAAAATCGAGTGAATTTAAGACGCCGACGGTGGTTGCTTGTTGCAATGACTCTTTTATGATACATTACGGTATTAACGAGTGCTATATTTTTTCCACGTGGGTACGTGACAAAAGAAAACAGTGCCGTACGATTTCTGAAAGATGATACTAAAACGTATACTCTTTTAGAGTAGCAAATAGTGTCATTATTACGTGTGTGCCGGCGTCTCGAATACATGTGCATAAACGCTGTTTTCGTCGTAATAACGATCTATCGCACTGGAGAGAGAGCATTAGCAGAGTTTGTGTTCCTATGCTCGTTATTTTTCACCTTAACAGTGGCCATGCAAGAAAGAGATAAATCGGTAACTGGTGAGCGGCGGCCATTTTCCGAATGAGTTTTTCCCCTTTCTTCCAATAAGAACGCTATCTAGTGAAGGAGAAAGAAAGAGAAAAGTAGACATATAGCCGGAAAGAAAGAGACAGAATTCAAGAAACGGAAGGAAGGAACGGTAACCGTTCTTATGTACATACTGCGAGGTATGTTGAAGAAATGAGGCAGTTGGTGGTCGATTACCGAAATTCCCGAACGCGGCAGTATGTATCGTTTAAAGTTGAAATGTGTTTAACCTTCCCTTGGTCAGTACGAAGAAGATAGAATTATCTAGGGAAATAGTAAAGGATGTGGGAGCAAGCGAATGACTGAGTAAGCAAGTGAGAAAAACCGCTCTGGTGTGTACACGCGCGTGTGTGTGCGAGGGAGGAAAGGAGAAGGGTGATAAGGAAGGAAGGAAACGGAACACACGGGACAATACAGAGACCCCCAATTGCTGCCGTGCGTTTGATCATCCGTTCGTAATCACGTATCACGACCGTTGCTGTCTTTGTCACGATGTCAGGCCTAGTTTATGAGTGGCCTGTCCTTTGATTTCTGCGCCCATTAAACAGTGCCTCGCGATTTGACTGCGATACGAAAATTTCAATTGACTCTACATGGTAACCTCAAAATCGTCAAACAAATTCGACGTTCTGTAGGCGCTGATGAGAAAAAGCGAGGGGAGACAGAGACTCGTCAAGCTGACGCGTGACAAGAAAACTGCTTTGTACCTCGCTTCAAGTTTTAAGCTGATTGTTGTGCCTGTGATACGGCATTTCACCGCATAACAGGTACATCATAGTGATTCAAGTGTTTTGATTCTTCGTTGACTCACATAAATAACCTTGATCTGTGCTGTCATGTCGTTCTGCTTTACGATATCTTTTATTTACGAAGTTTCATAACCTCTCCTTCGTATTTATTGGTTTTTCTCGAGTCGAGTTTTTGTCACTTCGAAATAGAATTGAAATTAATTATCGATCAATTAGTTACGTTCGTATTTGTTGCCTGTATCTTTGAAGTATAATATGATTTTGAGTTTTGTAAATACTACTCTCAGAGAAATTGGATTATTAATAAAGGAATTTCTTGACTGAACGAACAATAACCAGAAAACGGAGCAGGTTTGGAGTGGGATTCTAAAATTAATGAAAATTTAAATAATCACTTCATACATTTGGACAAAATTTTATGTATATACATTACACTCTTGAAGTTTTCAATTCTATTAAATATCATAAGATTATATTAC
Source organism: Andrena trimmerana (assembly GCA_951215215.1). Lineage (NCBI taxonomy): Eukaryota > Metazoa > Arthropoda > Insecta > Hymenoptera > Andrenidae > Andrena > Andrena trimmerana. The sequence goes on from OX578060.1 coordinate 74,565,444, forward strand.
TTTCTTAATGATAATTCTGTAGATTATTGTAATATTCTTGAATTGTTACATTATCATATATATTTGATACCAGCTTTTTGAGTTTATATAAAACCGGAATAATTCTGAATTGTTGTATAAATAAATTAAACAACTCAACTTAAATACAAAGGAGGTGTGTGTAATATGAAACATTAATGGTGTTAAATATATTGAATTTATGGATTTCATACGTGAAATAAACAAAGCAGACAACTTAATTAATTTCTCTGTACATAACTATAAATAAAATACAAAAGTTATTTGCAGACATTTTGCAGTTATATAAATAATTTACACCAATATAAGTATTTCTATGTAAATACACGATTACTTACACGTCATGATCAAGGGAGTGGTGTGAGATCAAGAATGAAATAGGTGTTCTCATTGGTGTAATAAGACTCCATGAAGCCAAGACTTTACTTATCAGTTACGAGAAGCTCATGAAAAGTGCAACGAAGGTGCATATTTCTGGAAAAGACATCTGTGATGTGACATAATCGGACAAGTTGGATATCAGTGTAATAATGTAGTGCCAACATTACAGATGGATAAACAGGGATGACTGATAATTGCTGGAATTCTGGTGGTGGTAAGTTCCATAAATTTTATATTATCAATTATTTCATTTAACATTAGGAACAATGTGATTGCGATAACTTTATGCAAAATTTTGTTTCTCACAATTCAAAATTATGTAAAGTGTAGAATATTATTCTAATGTGCAAAAACTTTTATAAAAATTCGTTATGAATTCTTCCTGTTAATAATTTCAATTAAAGATTGAAATGATTCAGTCAGAATAACTTAAATTTCATATTGCACAATTGCAAAGATATTTTCTATATATTTTAACGTATCATTGTATGATATTTCTATTAGAAAGTGAATCGTAGACGTATGTTCTTACGTATAAGTTACAGTTATTGGAACACGCATTCTTTCATATGCGAACTTTTATAAATCATAACAATTATCTTCGCGAGCTATTACAGTTCGTTATAAAAGTACATAACATTGTAACGCTTGTGTATACTTTTATATAATGTATCATAATTACTATGGACATCGTACATTTATACTGAATCAGCAAAAATTCTGAATCATTGTTATAAGTCTATCGGAACAATTTTTTTGAAAATATACTTGCAAAATTAATAGCGGGTGATTGTAATTATAATTCACTTATAAATATTATGAATGTAAAATGCAGTTATGCAATCTTTCACTTTTGAAAATTAATGAGAATAGTCATAACTTCTTTTTTAAACGACTTCAAAAAGGAGGAGGTTATAGATTTGACCCGTATGTATTTTGTATTTGTTACTTTTATATATTACTTTTGAGTATGATGACGTTATTTAATATATCCAGTTTGGAAACAAATGTGCTGTTTTTGGTGTTTGCATGTATCAAAGTGTGGTTCATACTAGTTATATGTATGACCTAATAGTATATAGAAATGGCTTTTTATGAAGTCTTGACTGAGATATAATGATAAAGGTCTTAGTGAAATTTATAATAAATCTAGGGAAAAAATAAGGGTTAGTTATGTAAAATATAATGGCAAACCAGCACAAGACTGATGATTTATAAGAAAAAAACAGATGATTTTTGTTTTAAAAATAGATAAGGTTCTAACAGATTTCTACATGTATTAAGTTTAACTTTTGAAAAATTCTAGCATATTTATATGGCCAGAATTATCACAGTACGTTACAAACTCCAATTGCAATATTAGGCTGTACTTCCGAATGGCCCCAGTGGCCGATCGACACGAGGTTTGGGGGAAGGGTGGGGAGGGGTGTGGACCCTAAATCTAAAATTGTTACTTCGGGTATTTATTAGTTTCCGAAATATTAATAAAAAATTGTTAATTTTTTGCAAAAATTTTTTGGACGTTGGTGCAGGTCTCCCTATCCGGGAGCCCTTCCGCCCCCCTATTTTTCATTTTTTAAATTTTGTAACCACGGTCTCGTGTTTAGCATCGCCGAACTCACATCGGTTCGCTGTCGTGCTTTCCGCGCCCCACGCACTGGTCTAGCCCCAACCGGAGCCTATCGAGATGAAACTTAGTGGGTAATACGAGGGGTGTGGACCGACCCCAAATATAAAATTTTACCTTCAGCAATTAATGCGTTCAAAAGATACAGAACTCATTGTGCATAAAAGGGTACACCTTACCGATTTTTTTTAATCACTTTTCCACAGTCCCCCCTCTTAACAATATTTCTGTTGACTTCTACCGACATAACACATTCCACTTTCCAACTTGTTCTGGGTTTTAGTATTGGTTTGGGTTAGCTTGGCGCGGGGAGCGCGTAAAGCATGGTAGCGAACCGATGTGAGTTTGGCGATGCTAAAAATGAGACAGTGGTTACACAATTTCAAAAGTTGAAAATGGGGGTACAGAAGGGCTCTCGGGTAGGGAGGCCTGCACCAACGTCAAAAAAAAAAATCCAAAATAAATTAACAATTTTTTATTAATATTTTGGAAACTAATAAATACCCGAAGCTACAATTTTAGATTTAGGGTTCACACCCCCTCCCACCCCTCCTACCCAAACCTCATCTCGATCGGCCACTGGGGCCATTCGGAAGAATATCCCAATATTATCATAGTACATTATAATAAGAGGTGAATTGAATAATATGTACATCGACAAACAAAAATATGTTTACAAGGCGGTTCACTAAAATTTATCACCTGAAATATAACATATAGTTAATATTTTATAAAAGTTGCATAGTTTCGTGGGAGCCGGTGTATAGTAACAATAGTTTTATTCTGTTGGGAAAACGAAGGTCAACTGTGTTTTTTAAATAGAAGGCTATGTTTTATTTGTTGGTACCTGACACCCATTTTAAAGATGAATTCAATAGTCTACAACAATAAATCCCGCAAGGTCACTAAAGGTCTGCGCACACTTGTCAGTTCCGTGTCAGTACCGTTTTGGCGCGACAGCGGTAAGAAGAAGTGGGGCGTAAAGGGTCTCTTCTTCTTACCACTGGTACGCCGGAACGGTACTGACACGGAACGGATATGTGTGCGCAGACCTTAATGGTCCTTTAAAAGAACAAAATTTCATCTCATTACGCGGTTGCAGCATATTGATAGCTTTAAAAATCGAAAAAAAATCCCATGAAATGATAGTTTGGAATTCAAAAATAATGTGGAAAAGGTCCCATGGGAAAATAGTCCGTAAACCGAAAATTCGTACGACGTGCGTAAATGTGCCTGACGAGCTTTAAAATCGTTTTTCTTAAAAGCACACTTTTTGATCTGGTTGACAGCATAACTCAATATCAGAATGTTGTACTCTTCAAATTTTGCATGGTTATGTAAAAATGCATTGTCCATTGCACTACACACCGTTTTTTTTTTATTTAAGTAGAACGGTTTTTTATACAAAAAATGACAAAATTTTCAACTCTTTCATCCAAACTGGTGTCAGAACCTGAATTTGCAATATTTTTCAAACCCCCTGTGTCACACCATAGCGTCAAGCATTTAGTTTTAAAATATACTCCGTTTTTTTATTTCAGATAAGTAATAATGGAGAAACCCTGCCAGCCAGGTATTCGGACTGTAATTTAGAACAGAAATGAGATTTCGCAATGATTATTTTGATGTCAAAAGTATAAATTATTAAAATATCAAACAGAAATATCATTGTAGTTTTGCCGCCAAAAAATCGGGATATTCTTCCGAATGGCCTCAGTGGCCGATCCAGATGAGGTTTGGAGGGGGGCGTGGGGAGGCGGTGTGAACCCTAAATCTAAAACTGTAGCTTCGGGAATTTATTAGTTTCGGAATATTAATAAAAAATTGTTAATTTATTTGGGAATTTTTTTTTGACGTTGCTGCAGGCCTCCCTGCCCGGGAGCCCTTCCGTCCCCCCATTTTCCACTTTTGAAATTTTGTAACCACAGTCTCATTTTTAGCATCGCCAAACTCACATCGGTTCGCGACCATGCCCTTACGCGCCCGCGAGCGGGCGCGCGCCCCCCGCGCCAATCTAACCCAAAGCAATACTAATACCCGGAACAAGTTGGAAAGTGGAATGTGTTATGTCAGTATAAGTCAACAGAAATATTGTTAAGAGGGGGGACCGTGGTAAAGTGATTAAAAAAAATCGGTAAGGTGTACCCTTTTGTGCACAATTACTGCAGTATCTTTTAAACGCATTAGTTACTGAAGGTAAAATTTTATATTTGGGGTCGGTCCACACTCCTCGTATTACCCACCAAGTTTCATCTCGATCGGCCCCGGTTGGGGCTAGATCAGTGCGTGGGGCGCGGAAAGCACGACAGCGAACCGATGTGAGTTCGGCGATGCCAAAAACGAGACTGTGGTTACAAAATTTCAAAAATAAAAAATAGGGGGACGGAAGGGCTCCCGGACAGGGAGGCCTGCACCAACGTCCAAAAAAATTTTCTAAAAAATGAACAATTTTTATTAATATTTTGGAAACTAATGAATACCCGAAGAAACAATTTTAGATTTAGGGTCCACACCCCCTCCCCACCCTTCCCCCCAAACCTCGTGTCGATCGGCCATTGGGGCCATTCGGAAGTACAGCCAAAAATCGCAAAGTTAGCCTTGCTCTTCGAGTCTCCAAAATGATGTAACCCCTTAACCCCTCCGAAAAGAATAAAACTATTGTAACTATATGTTGACCTCTATAAACATATGCAACTTTTGTAGGAAACAGTTTTGTGAAATTTGAAATATAGTAGAAATATTTGAGATAATACAGTTAGGTGAAAGCCCCTATACACCCAGAGACGCGGTAGCGTCTCGAAGCCAAGTACATGTTTCAACACCCTGTATATGTCGACTGTCGCTATCGCTATCATTTAAGCTCGTCGCCCACTAAAGGCGGGATCTCCTACCCGCGATTGGTCGCTGCGATTGGTCGCAGCGACTGGTCGCAGTAGTCTGGTGCAATGGGAAAGCATGTATCTGTTCTCCTACAAGCGACTGCGATCGTCGGGTATACGCCAGACGTAGGAGCCTGACGCGAGTCTGTTTGAGTACCAGCCTAGGCTACTCGAGAGGCAACACAATGCGATGAGGGTCTGTTGAGGGTATTTTTATGTTACCTGTAGACTACTAATATGAGTACCTAAAAGCGGTAAAAATATCATGACGCCTACTTCTGATCTGTGTGCAAACACGTGTCTATGATTGTATGTATTTTTCGTGCAGAATTTTAAATCGCGTCTTTTAATTTTTGGTGATATAAAAGAAAACAATTTTTGGGGCCCCAAATGAGTAGTGTCGATTCTGTTAAGTAATAGCAAATAATTAGTTACATACAGCTTTTTTTCCACACGAAACCAATTGAAAAATTGTCAGCAATCATCCCCTTTTTAGTTCAACTTCCGGGAACTTCTGAACAAATTTTTTGTTTGTTTTCTAATCAACATAATCTAGGCCTTGCTAATGCGGAAAAAGCATTCGCGAATATTTGGCAGTCATGGATTAAGTACGTGTATTCTATGTCGCACAGTGGGGATAAATCCCCAAAAATGAGAAAAATGCAACATCCTGTATTTTGCATTTAAAAATGCCGAATATTATTAAGGAAATTGATACTAAAAGTGTTAATATATAAGTTTGACGTTATTTAAGAAAATAAGGTCAATTCGTCATGAATTGCGTCAATAGTTCCAATAAAACTACAAGAATTTGATAAATATGCCATGGAAAGTGCAGTGTTCCTATCGACACACGCGTGAAGTTCCATGATGTAGCGTGATGAGTGATGCCCTAAACGGATTGTTAGCGGGCCACGGTTTACTACAGCTTTATGACACTAGACCTTTGGCCTCCTACACGATATAAAGTAATTAGGAAACATCTGCCAAGTAACTTGCAGAACAGCGGAACAATTTTTAGGATTAATCCCCAATTACTACAAGCTAATTCCTCTACGTTCGGCAGGCAATAACTCGTGTTTCGCTACAGTATAAAGAAACAGTATAAAGAATAATAAGTATGGTCGGAACGTTGACCGTGACGAAAATTAATTTTAAGGTCCGCACAATTACCAAAAGAAGAAGATGTTCTTATGTTAGATCAGGCATGGAACTAAAGTGAACGCAGCGGCCGTTTTTCGGAGGCAACGCCTCCTTTCTCCCGCCGCGCGTCTTGGCCCCCGCGGCGGGCCTCGGAGCTTCGAGCGCCTCAGACCCGTACCATATGAACCGCGCGTGGCGCATTGGGGTGACACCCGTATCAATAGATTTCTACATCACCCATGGGGTACTATTATCGATGCATTTTTTTTTGTCAGTGGTATCCCCTGTAGGACTATTCCACTGTGTCACGCGATAAAAATGGATAGGAAAAACGCGTTTTACTATCAAAATTTTAAATACGTTTGGGAAAACTTAATTTTCGCGCACGTTTAGACGTGCTGGACATATCTAAAATATCAACGGGGAGGCTGGTCGACGTTGTACATATTAACCCGCCGGCGGGCGCGTACGTGTACTGAGTACACGGAGTTCAGTTTTTGGCTGAAAAAACCGTTTTACCGTGATGTATTGTACCCAGCACCCCTATGTATTCCTCCAGCGGACATTTCTGCATAATACTACGTACTTGTCAGGTTCAAATTCGGTTTGAAAGTATCTTTTATTGAATAAAAACGAAAATATGCCGCGTATCCTGCCGGCGAGCGTGCCGTGTACTCAGAAGTTTCCCAGGTGTACGCCTCCAATTCCTTTGGTTATTGGATATGTTTTAGAGAACAGAAAAATAAGATATACATGTTTTTTTATTTAGGCCTATTTCCATGTTTAGGGGGTTAAACCATCCCTAAAAGGTTTTCAGGAGTTCATTTCCGATTGTTCTGGTTTTTGGATATGTTTTAGAGGACAGTGAAATAAGATATACGTGTTTTTTTATTTAGGCCTATTTCTATGTTTAGGGGGCGAAACCACCCCTAAAAGGTTTTCAGGAGTTCATTTCCGATTGTTCTGGTTTTTGGATATGTTTTAGAGGACAGTGAAATAAGATATGCGTGTTTTTTTATTTAGGCCTGTTTTCATGTTTAGGGGATGAAACCACCCCGAAAAGGTTTTCAGGCGTTCGTCTCCGATTGTTCTGGTTTTTGGATATGTTTTAGAGGGCAGAGAAATAAGATATACGTGTTTTTTGATTTAGGCCTATTTCCATGTTTAGGGGGTGAAACCACCCCTCAAAGTTAAAAGAATTTCAGTCGTGTCGTCTACTCCGTAAACGGCGTAGTACAAATATTTGGATATTTCAACTTTTATGTCAAAATATTATAAAATATTTATTCTCAAGTATATACGATATATTATATAATATCACAGTGTTATAAATACATATATTTGGTGTAAATTAATCTATTTACATTGATTTCTCGATGAACGCAGACGTGTATATAATAGACGCAATTCAATTTATTCTAACTAAGAATTGACTGTTCATAGTATTGTTATTGGCAGTCCAATATACTCTTTGGTTTATAATGGCCGTGACATTTTCTCTATCTTGATAAACTGTATCTTAAATCTATAAATTTATAAACAATAAAATTAATTTTTTTAGTACGAACTTCTTTTCGCCTTTGAATAATCTGATACAAACTGAACAATTATTCCGCAAGAAAAGTGACCACTGATACTATAGATGAAGTGTGTGTCAAAAGTTTAGTATCTCGAGTCTGGAGGAGGTATGTCCACTTGTGCGCATTTTTATTTTCTACTAATTTCAAATTTATATTTTGATAAGGGTCGTAACAATCTGTGTCGACAAAAGATATTTAGATTAGTGCTAACATAATTTATGAAAAATCATTTTGTTGCAAGAACAAATGAAAGTATTTTATACACAAGTATCACTGTGTATTCGAAATTGTACTAATATATATGAAGTGTTTAAAAATAGCCGAAAAAATTGATTGTCCGTTATAAAAAATAAATGTACCTAAACATAATTTGTTCATAAAACTATATGGAACTATCACACCTGACATGATGTATAAACTATATGTATTATATTCGTATATTTTTTTATAGATTTTATCAATATAAACTCATTTACTATATAAATTATAACCTATATTTTTAAGGTGAAGAATAATCTCCTTCTTCACTGTCTTGTAAGCAAGATGAACATATTGTTTTTGTAATAGAATGCTTCTTGCATATAAAATGATTGCATGTCTCTCATTTTATAGTTGTGGTACTATTAGGACAGATCATACATCGCCCTCGTTTTGATGTTGATGGAAGTAGATTTGTTTTTACTTCTGTACGATGCTGTTTCAAATATGCTGTTACATCTGCTGGTAATGTATTCATGTGTGCTCTTGCAACCAAATGTTCTTTTGTAAGTCTTAGAGCTAAATTTTTTAAAAATATTCTTCTTCTAAGTTGACTTTCGTTATTATTTAAACAATATAAGATTTGAGCATTTATACCGGCTATATTCAATAAAATAAAAAATAATGCAAGTGGCCATCTTTTCGAAATTCGTGACACTGAATACTGCGAACACATGCGGTCGACAGTATCTACCGCTCTTTTTGTTGCATTATAATCTAATAGCGAATTCGGGAGACTCGCACTGGCCGCACTGAGTGCGACTTTTAGCCAATTGAAAGCGAGAAAATTCGCACTCAGTGCGGCCAGTGCGGGTCTCCCGAATTCGCTATAAAATAATCTGCGGTTTTTGTGTTTCAGCATCAATGTCTAACGATTGATGCATTGTGGACAACAAAAGGACGGCTTTATTTTTGCGAGGACAATATGACACCAGTGTCATATCTTTCTGGAATCCAAAAATTGTTGTTCCTTCTATTCTGTCTTTATGTGGTAAAAATTGAGGTGGGATTTCTTTTTTGTTTTTTCTTATCGTCCCTATCAATGTTATTTTATTTTTTAATAAATCAAAAGCTAATGGATAACTAGTATACCAGTTGTCGACTGTTAAGTTTCTATTTTAGTTTTTTATATAATCTGTCAATCTTTTTACCACGTCTAGAGTTGAATTTGACACCTTATAAGGACCGTCCATTTGTTGCCCACAATACACTTCCAAATTCCCCGTATAATAACTTTTGGCGTCACAGCATGCCATAACTTTTAGTCCATATTTCGCGGGCTTCATAGGCATGTACTGAATAAAACCACAACGGCCTCTAAATGAATGTAACATTTCGTCTATCGTTACATATTCCCCCATGATATAATTATTTTTACAATTGACAGTGAACTTATCTAAAATGAACCGTATAGCCGCCAGTTTGTCTGTTTCCTTTCGCTCCGATCTTGTGAGCGCGTCATCAAAACGTAAGGACCGCAATAAAAATAAAAACCTTTTATAACTCATTATACTTCGCAATGCTAACAGTCCCGTGCCATCTTTGTTCCACAATTCTAACACATTTGCATGATTGGCATGTTTAATTCCAATAAGTATTAACGCTCCAATCAGGGCAAGAAGTTCCGTAAATGACGTTAATTTACAATCTCTCTCTCGCGTGTACAGTGGAGTTTTTCGCATAATATACATATTCGTATATTTTACGATTTCCTCGATCATACTGCTATCAAACATTTTTTCAAAGGCGCTACATTCATCCGTGATGTTTACAGCGCAGGGAGCTAATCCAGTCTTAAATTTAATTATATTTCGAGCTCTTATTTTATTTGTATTGGTGTATGGACTTTTTTTCCACTTATATTTCTCCTCAATATCCGAAAAATTAAACGTTGGTTGCACGGTCTTACCTCCACGCTGCTTCTTCCGTTTACCACGCTAGTGACTTTTCTCCCTCTTTGGCAATATAAAAGTCTTCATTTTCGGTTACTGGCTTCGCAATATTAGATGTTGCTTCCTCTTCCAATGCTTCTTCCTCAGTATTGGCGTCTATGTTGCATTCCTCCACAACCTCCTCTTCGGTATCAGATGCATCAGCATCTAACTCCTCATGCTTATCTTCATCCAAGTCAATGAGTGCTCTCACATCTATTCGTGAGCTATAAAAAGCAGAGAACACATAAATGAGAGATACAAAATGTATTTGCAAGACTACGCAAACTAAGTATATAATTGTAGCAAATGCTATAGTTATACTTTTCGCGCTGTACCAGCTTTCTTTCAAAATAGTGATATGGAAGGACAAGATAACGACTTCCTATGAAAAATAAAAAAGATATATACTTACTGCGATGTGGATGCCATTTTAGTAGTTGCTTCTTATTTGGCTGGGGAGTTGTATATAAACCAAACTATATCACTATATACTATGTGCACGTATATGTAAGTGTTGATACTGGCGAAATGGCGATACTTGCTGATTACCAAATCCACGGATTATACAGTATACACGAACTTGACGACACGGTACCTCAGAGGGATAGTACAAGAGTGAGAAACCGCGTCACCTTTGGAGGGCTATTTATACAGCCCTCGCAGACCTACGCGTCCCTCAAGCGACACCAAAAACGCGCGGGCAAAATCGGCGCGAAAATGCGTGGGTAGCGGAAGATATCCACTTCCGCACGCCGAAAAATACTGACCTGGGCAAGTCTGGCTGTCAGATGGGTAACGCGACCATAGCCTGATTCACCCAGGCCTACGAGGAAAAACCCAAGAGGTACCTATGCCTAACGGCGAGTCCTAACTAAAATATGGAGGCATGCTAGTGACGAAGCCGCTACAACTATAGCACAAAATTGAATATAAAGTTGAGTGTTTAGAGTATGCCTGTCCAGGGATTTACTCGCACGAGCAACCGTGAGTTCCTCTTCGAAGGCAAGAGCACAAGTTGGATGGGCCTGGTTTAGAGTGGCGAGTTCGAATACCTTCCTAGGTTGGATGCATTCGTTAGCGAAATTCGTAAAGTTCAGCTTATATACTATTTGCATAGGCAGTGGCGGTGACTAATCACCAAACGCAAACGCTTCTATTGGTGCAGGTGTTGTTTCGATTCCCGCATATCTAGCTCAGGCCTACCTCAAAGGGTGCAAATACCTCCTGAATTTCTGGGACCCGGGCAACAGCCAAGCGCGGGACTGTTCCATTGCTACCCGTTGCGAGATTTGCGAGAGAACTGCATGAGTGTGCGAGCCTTTTAGGACGGCCGCACACTCATGCAATTCTCCCGCAGCCCATGCTGTGGTTAGCAACGTAACAGTCCGCTGCTCGGGCTGTTCCCGGGTCCCAGAAATTCAGGAGGTATTTGCGTCCTTTGGGGCAGGCCTGATCTAGCTAAGGTCGGTATCAAATATATTGGCCGGTGAGTTTCGTTTCGCAAGCAGCGATCGAGGGGAAATCAGCCACCACCATCTGACGATCGTGGATTTGTCAGTTGGAGTTGCGAGGTCCTCGCAGGGTATGGTGGGGTAACGGGAACGCTGCTCGGCTCCGCCTGAACCTAGCCGTTTGGCTGTTATTTATTCTTAGCGTGATAGTTGTGTGCGTTACGAAGCTATGCGTAGACCAATACGAGATGAAGCTGTCGCGAAAGTGTCAATGTTCTAACCAATAAAGCTCTTGAATTTTTTCGTAGCTAACGCACACCTATTCTGATGTGTGTATTTCTACGCTGACAGCTCGGTTTGGTCTATACCCCAGAAGCTTGGCACTATCCCCACCATTTCTGGCTCACTCTTGTTCTGCGAAGGCGAGAGCGAGATGGAACGAGAGCGAGTCAGAAAACGTTGAGAAAAGGAGCACCGAGGCAGGCAAACTGTGTGGTGGGAGAATACCCCTCACGAAACTCACCGGCCAATATATATGATACCGACCTTAGTCGAACATCGTCGGAGGGTCCGCGGTCAAAAAAATCGGGAAAGCCGGACGTAACGGTGCCTATCCGGTGACTCACGACTTTTCTGTAGTAAATTGAAGGAATACTACTATAAAGATAATAAAATAAATATTTTTCCCCCGAAGGCGAGCTCGTGTCCCTTGCACCCCTTCTTTGCATCCGCAGCTAGAGCAGGTAGAATGGGCTTATCCTGATGCGGAGGTAGAAGACCGTCCGCCCGCTTCAGCTCGGGGTGTCATAGTACCAATAAAATAATAAAACGCTTTGAACCCAGCACAGAGAATAAAAATTTCCAACATTCGGTGTGCTAGTCTGTTAGTCATCGTTATGGAATTGTATGTACGTATACTAAAATATATTCTATAAAGAAAAATTCGAATATTCGTCTAAGATAATCATCCAAATAAATTCCTATTAGTTAAATATTTTGACCGAATACTAATTATACGTTACTTGTGATAAATTATTCTGACAATTTATTCCAATACCTCGTCATTATTTATTCACGTAATAAATTCGATCAGTCATAACTCGGATAACATTAGGAACAATAAACATCGAGTATTATTCGAATTACCTACTTGAAATAAATATTTACTTTCAGTCAACAGTTGAATGAATTCCTTTTGGTCGAGTATTTAATTTTTATGTAAATAATTTGTCAACATAAATTACCCGGATCACTTATTTTTCAATACAGGGTTGAACGTTAGGTAAACAATATTTTAAATAGAGATTACCAGAATAATATTACATGGCTATACTTGGTCAAAAATTCTTTTGAAATAATTACATCGTCTCCCATTGCTTTGGTTTTTTATATTCTTATGAAATTTGAGGGGTGGTTTCACTCCCTAAAGAAGCAAACAGGCTAAAATTAAAAAGACACGTATATCTTATTTCACTGTCCTCTAAAACATATCCAAAAACCAGAACAATCGGAGACGAACTCCTGACAACCTTTTAGGGGTGGTTTCACCCCCTAAACATGGAAATAGGCCTAAATAAAAAAACACGTATATCTTATTTCACTGTCCTCTAAAACATATCGAATAATCAAAGGAATTGGAGGCGTACACATGGGAAACTTCTGAGTACACGGCACGCTCGCAGGCAGGATACGCGGCATATTTTCGTTTTTATTCAATAAAAGACACTTTCAAACCGAATTTGAACCTGACAAGTACGTAGTATTATGCAGAAATGTCCGCTGAAAGAATACATGGGGGTGTTGGGTACAATACCTCATGGTAAAACGGTTTTTCAGCCAAATGAAACCCCCGTGTACGGAGTACACAACGCGCCTGCTCGTGTAACATTTTGAGGCGCGACCGCCGGCGGGCTAAAGCGAGCGGCTCGATTAAAGCGATCGGGTCGGTTAAAGCGAGCGGTTGGACACAATCGGGTGGCTCGAACGATTCGAGCACGCGAGCCGGTCCGACGTACAGTGTACAACGTATCAGAGTTGGGCATTATCTAGATAAAAAATTATTTAAATAACGATCCAATAAATGATACTTTATCTTTATTCGTTACTCGAGGCTCGAATAATCGAAGTTATCTTTATTCGAAGAGCAACGAATAAATAATTTTGTACGATGAGAATTTATTCGACGAATAAGGGTAATTTTTTTGAAAATTATTTGAAGCTCAAATAACTCTGGAAGTGGAGAGTGAGAGAGATGGGGAGCGTGTGCTAGAGTGTGGTAAGCAGGAGAGCATGATGCGAGGAAGTAATAATGACAGTTCAAATTGTGTCGAGTTTGGTATCTTTCCATCTTTCCTTCTAACACTCCCGGACCTCTCTATCTTTCATTATTGCTACGTTCAGGCGAGGCTCTAACCTCTGACGCTAGACGCAACTCTCTTGCCATATTCCCTCAAGACTACCTCCTCGCATCATGCTCTCCTGCTTACCGCACTCTAGCACACGTTCCCCATCTCTCTCGTTTTCTACTTCCAGAGTTATTTGAGCACGTTTACAAATACAAAATTGGAAAGATAGTGATCTTAATAAATAAATAATAGTTATTTGATTTATATCGTAAGCAGAAAAAGTCTCCTTAACAATTATTATATCTATTCCATTAGAAAAACATACGATAAAATATCCGAAACATTTATCATACTCGATCTGCACGAAAGATGTACATACGTTGTACACTGTACGTCGGACCGGCTCGCGTGCTCGAATCGTTCGAGCCACCCGATTGTGTCCAGCCGCTCGCTTTAACCGAACCGATCGCTTTAATCGAGCCCGCTCGTTTTAATCGAGCCGCTCGCTTCATTCGAGCGCTCGGGTCGGCTCGGAAACCGAGTCCCGGCTCGACTCGACTGTCGAGCTACTCGAATATGCGAGTACTCGAACAGCTCTAGTGTGGGCCTCGCGCCGAGTGACCTTCGGCGAAGGCATTGTTGGACGTGGCCGAAACTGCAACGTCGAGCCCGTCGACATCGACAAAAGAACGAGACGATCGGCGGCCGATGAAGGCAGTCTCCTGCAGAGTTGGGCAAAATGTAATTTAATTACAAATTGCAAATTACGATTAAACTGTAATTGTGTAATTGATTACACATTATCTTCTGTAATCGTTCATTTAGATAGTTTACAAAACCAAATGGTCAAGCTTCCCAAATTAACAATTATAGAAAATAATGTGTAATCAATTACACAATTACAGTTTAATCGTAATTTGCAATTTGTAATTAGATTACATTTTGCCCAACTCTGCCGCCCAGGCTAGGGAAAATGCACAGGCTGGATGCGCATGATTATTATATGGTTGACGTCTCAAAGTGACAGAAAATACAGGATCGTCTGCTTGAGGGCTCGCTGGTCGGGACCGGCGATGAGCCCTCATGGAGACAAGAGCCCTAATTCCGAGTGTTCGTTTCTCACTTCTTTCTGGTCGAAGGGGGATCGAGATGGAACGCTTTGCGTGTGCGGCGGGCGTGCGCGATGGGTGCGAGTGCTCAGATGGAATCGTGACTGCTCGATGCATGCGCGCGACGGTCAGATAGCCAGGCACGGCACGAGTCTTTTTTGGGCCGTAGGCGAATTTTCCAAATTCCGCCATTTATTATAATACATTTAATTGAGCTTCTTCATGACCTTACTCTTAACTTTTACTCGTAGTTTAAAACCGTTGTGGTATAATTTGTAGTATTTCATTTAAAAATTTATTTTCAACTATGCCAACAATGAAAAGGCCATTTTGCGCCTCTTGGCAACCTTACGCCCTAGCAGTTGCCTAATTTTGCAAAGTAAAGTCACAAATAATCTCAAATAAATGTAATATACTAAAGGGCGCAATTTGACAATTACGCCTAGGGCGCAAAAAAGACTTTTGCCGGGCCTGCGTCATGATTTTGCGAAGCGGTTGCCGTGCTCACCGTAAGCGCTAGCGACCATTGCACTCACAAAGGACGGAGTGTCAGGCGTCCGAAAGACGAAGCGAGACAAAATATTAACGCGTCGTCTGTCTCGTACTGTCCTCTCTCGCTTTCAGCGCCTGTCGCTCGCTCTCGTTCCATCTCGCTCTCGCCTTCGGCGGACAAGAGTGAGCCAGAAGTGGTGGGGATAGCGAAAAGTCCGTATCGTGTACACCAAACCGAGCCCGTAACGATCTTAGATGCTCGAATAACCGACGAGAACCTTTGTTGCCCGAGCCGCACGAGATGGCCGTTGCTCGGCGATGTGTCATCGATTATATAGAAACAGAATTTGTTTTTTTTTCATCGTATCAATATGAAAGTGACACAAATGGATTCCTGGCATTCTCCCGATTAAATTGACAGAAAATAATTTAAATCAGACTATTTTTAACGAAACGGGCTTCCAATTCTGCAAACAAATTTTCACGTAATTTCCTTAATTATGGTCCGAATAATACCATTTTTGGGGCCAATTTGATCGAGAAAACGTGACGAATCGATTCACGTCACTTTCGCAAAGATCTGATTAGAAATGCAGAACTGACGATTTGTCACTGCTTAGTGCGTAACATTGTATGGCCCCGCTGGATTCGAGCGTCGAAACCCACGAAACTGAGCGAGTTGCATGATTGCCAGCGTGAAGGACAATGGACTTTGCATGGCGAAGAAAAGTCAGCCTTCTATAGAACTGAAATCGAGAAAAACTTTGCTGACAAACTTTACATATGTATATTCGCGTCAAGTAAATACTTTAATTGTAAAATTTAGACGACAAACTATTGTTGAATTTCGCCAGTTCTTACATATGCATCACTTGTTTGGGAATTCCTGATCCCAGAGTTTCATGCATTTACCTATTGAAATGTTGCTTCAAGTCATCGGGAAATTACATTGCTTCTTCTCGTACATACATATATCTGTTCGCGAGTGGGTGTCACGAGTGACGCGGCTTTGGTTTCCCAAATAAATGCACATTTATTAGAGCCCTCGGTCGACGGCGACTTGAGTCATCCAGTACTGAATATGAATATGTTCATATTTCTCATTACACCTTGATAAGAGTGTTACCACCGACGGATTGGTGAATTTATGTCCACGAAAATAAGTCGAGTTGCGAAGCAATTCGGTCTATTTTTTCTTATGAATACATGATTAGGACACACACACACACTACGTTCACTAAAAATAGGCCGAATTGCTCCATGTTTGGCATCATTTTCATCAGTAATGCAGTGCTCTGGTGAAGGACATCGTATTACGGAGCTAATATTGTAGGCCCTAGAATCTACGATATTGTCGATGTGCAGTTGAAACGCACGCCGCTTCACACTATCGTTTCTTAGCATTTATACGGGATGATTCTCTAGCTAGAGTCGTCAAACGCGATGCTCGCCAACAATCATGTGTCTCGCTGAGTTTCGTGGGCTTCGACGCTCGAAACCAGCGGGACTATACAATGTTGCACGCTAAGCAGTGACGAATCTGAAGTTCTGCAATTTCTAATCAGATCTTTGCAAAAGTGACGTCAATCGATTCCTTACAATTTTATATATAATGTTTGTTCATAACTGCTTTCTGCATAGGACGTGTAATAATTTCATGTTCTGTTTCGGTGCTTTGCTAGTAAAAAAATGTTTAACCTACCAAACTTCATTTTCTGGGGACATCCCCTCATCTATTTTCCCTTTTCACTTATAATTCCTTACTGCTAACGTAGAATATTGTAGCATAAGCACATTTCAAGTAATTAAAATGTACAATGAATTTTCTACGTTTGCAGCACCAGCCGACTTCCGTTTAAATTTTTATAAGTACAACGCAACAGCTGAGAATTTCTTTCCTTATTCAGAATAAAATACGGAAATTGCAAACAGCTCCCTCTCGCGTTTACCGGGCAATCGGCGATCTATCGGTATTACCATTTCTGTGCAGAAAAAACCTGCTGTAATACCGACTTGCCGAATCGGCCAGGTCACGTGACGTATCTACCCCCTTAAGAGTAGGCGTTAAGTTTAAAACTGGAGGTCACGGACACTGTGTATTTACACCACGATTGCACAATGTTTTACACTTTGTCTAATTAAACTAGAAACAATTAACACTGAGCTTACTTATGTAGAAGAGATTGAAAAGAAAGGATATATATATATATATATATTTAGAAAATAGTTCGAGGTACAGATTCCGTACAAACGTTGGTAGACTCGGCCCGGCGCAGACTGACGAAATCCGCCGCATCGCAACCGTCGTGCCGTCCCCCCGGCAACGCTGTATCGCTTGGCCTTTGTTTCGTTAACGCCGCGTCTACTGTGACGCGGACCTACTACAATTCGGCCATCCTGACATTTAATCGTCCCGATTAATGTCGGTGCGCTTAAACTCTAATCATAAAAAATATTTAGGAACGTATGTACAGTTTACTTATAAGACTAAACATTGGAACTTAGGAACTACATTAATAAACTGTCTTAATTATTGGAACCGGGAGACCATTTACGCATATTGGCCGCCTCCCACGTCCCGTGGTAGGGCATTGTCGTCACCTGAAAACCCTCGATGTCTTTTATGACGTACCTATTGTTTCGCAGAACTTTGCTTACTTCGTACGGTCCCTTAAATAGAGGTACTAACTTCGAACATACGCCCGCAGTGTTATCAAAGTTACGAATCATCACTTTATCACCTACTTCGTATTTACATGCAGGCTTTCGTTTTCTACTGTAGGTTTTTTCGTTATACTTCTGAACCTGTTTAATGTGCTCATCGGCTCTCGTTCTTATATCGACAAGTGTCCTAGTATCGTCAATTGCGTCATTCATCTCTAAAGTTTCTCGCAAACTATCCACAGTCTTTCCCCGCTGAGTTACGCCGAACAATAGGACACTAGGATTTTCTCCTGTCGAACGGTTAACAGTGTTATTACACGCGTATTCTACATCCGCAAGCACACCATACCAGGGTACTCTTCTCTCGTCGCTTAATTTCGCAATCATCGGGAGAATCGTGCGGTTTACGCGCTCGGCTTGGCCATTCGCTTGTGGCGAGGCCGTCGCAACCTTTATGTGTTGTACATTGAATTCTTTTACAAACTCCTCAAATTCGTGCGACGTAAAACAACTACCACGATCAGAAATGACTCGCGCAGGTCGGCTATAATTAGAAAAGTAAAGCTTGAGGCATCTAATCGCTTCGGTCGCGTTTGTAGTTTTGGTGGCATACAACTTAACGAACTTCGTAAACGCGTCCACCACCAAGAAAATATAACGTTTCTGAGCCGAATGTGATTTGGACATAGGGCCCAAATGATCAATGTGCACCGTGGCAAACGGTACACTTCCTTTTGGTATACTGTGCAGCGTTCCCTCTTGTCTGCCCGAACCCGGCGCGAACGCGATACATTTTAAGCAAGTCTTTATATGGTGACTCACTTTAAACTTCATCTTCGGAAACCAGTAGCTATCCAAAATGCTCCGCATCACCTTTTCGATACCTACATGCCCCAATTCTTTGTGATATTTATGCATTATGCTAGCCTCTAGAGTAGTCGGTACATAAAACAGAAGTCGACCATCATACTTGCGATAAACTGACCCGTTCCGCATTTCGTAAAATTTGTCTTCGGTCTCCTCTAAATGTTTACATATCTTTGCTATATTCTCGTCCTCCTGTTGGCAATGTGCCAGATTCCTATCAAAAGAATTGTCCTCTATTATCAAAATTTGCCTACTTAATGCATCCACATGGGACATTCGGGAACCAATTCGGTGTTCAAACGTATAATCATATCTTTGCATTTCTAAGACCCACCGTGCAATTTTAGGACTAGTTTCCGTTTTATTCAACGTTAAACTCAATGCCTGACAGTCAGTAACTATTTTAAATTTAAGGCCATACAGGTAAGCGTGAAATCGGTGCAAAGCATAAATGATCGCCAATGTTTCTAATTCAAAACTATGATACTTGGATTCGGTAGTCGTGGTCCTTTTGGAAAAGTAAAATACAGGATGGAATTTGTGATCCGCCTTTCGTTGCAGCAATATAGCGCCGTAACCGATTGCGCTAGCGTCACAATGTAATTCTGTCTCGTCATGAGGCGAGTAAATGCTTAATAGAGGTGATTCTACCAACAACTCCTTTAGTTTCTCGAAAGCGTCGGATTCCGCTTTACCGAATCCAAAATCAACATTTTCCCGCAGCAGGTCATACAAGGGCTTCGCGACGATTGAGAAACCCTCCATAAATTTACGAAAATACGAACATAATCCTAAGAAACTCTGTACATCTTTCACGGACCTTGGGATAGGGAATCTTTTGACCGCTTCAACGCCTCGATCTGTCGGGCTAATACCTTCGCTTGATATCGTGTAGCCTAAATAGTCTAACTTAGTTTGCAAAAATTTGCATTTATCCAATCGTAAATCGAGTTTATTTTCAACGAGCAGTTTAAGCACTTTCTTTAGAACGCCAAAATGGTGTTCGATAGTCGGCGTAGCGATCAAGAAATCGTCAAGATACACAGAAACATCACCCGCATCGATTAGTTCTTTGAAGATTGTAGTTACATATCGCTGGAACGTAAGCGGCGCTCCTTTTAAGCCGAAAGGCATCTTTAAATAATCATATTGCCCAAGGGGCGTAACAAACGAGGTGTACTTAATGGAATCCGGGTGCATGCGGATATGAAAGAATCCGTCCCTTAAATCTAATGATGTAAAGTATTTTTTTCCTGCTAAAACGGCTAACTGACCTTCGATCAGTGGTAATGGGAAATTATCTCTGCACGTGACCTTATTTAATATGCGCGAATCGATACACACACGCATTTCGCCGTTTTTCTTTCGAAGTAATACTATAGCCGATGCGTACTCCGACGTGCTTTCCCGAATAACGCCTTTTTTCAGCAACGTGTCCAAAATTTCCTTTAGCGCTACTTTTTCCACATGAGATAGTCTCCGCGGCGTGCAACTAAAAGGTTTCTCGTCCGTTAATGTAAGTTTCATGACATTTTCGACTCTCGGATTTTCCGGTCTTACCGGTAACACGTAGTATTCTTTGAAAATTTCGCGAGCACGATCTTTCACATCATTCGGAAGGTTTTCATTAACGATCAGGGACCGCTCGACCGAATCCGAATTTTCCGAGTTCACCTTAATACTCATAATTTCGCAGACTTCTGGGCAACATAGGATAAGATTCGCAACTTTTAGAAAATCGCGTCCGAATACTAAAGGCCTACGCATGGTCTCATCCGGTACTACGCGCTAATCCACAATGCTTTCGCAGTGATCCAAAAGAACGGTAGTCTTCACCTTATCCAAAATTTGCATTTCGCTACCATTAACACAGCAAAATTTAATTTTAGACAGTTTTGCTGTCTCCCTACCTTCCGGTACAAGACTTTTCTTACTAAAACTAATGGGGCTACCTGAGTCCAATACACCGCTAAGCGTAATGCATGACTCAACGCTGTCTTCGGCCAATCGTAACTGCACTGTGCGTTCGAACGCGTTGTCTTCCTCGCGCTGCACTGCCACAAAATGCACCTCCGACGTGGCGGTCGTCTGTTGGTCACACTGCTTCGCACGATGACCAAATTTTCCACAAGTGAAACAAGATCCTGGTTCTCGTTTCGGCTTAGGACAACTTCCTGAATAATGTCCGACCTCGTTACAGTTGTAACAACGAATAGAATCGGTGTTGTCCTTTTGTTTTGACGGCGTCTGCGTATTCTTCCGCACCGCCGATGAGCCATCTGCTCGACGAGCTGGTTTGTTTGCTGCCGCTGCTGTTGCCGGTGCTGTCGCTGCTGCTGCTGCTGCTGCTTTCTTTGGCAAGGTCACCTTCTCGAATGCTTCCAGTATCTCATTCGTTGATCTAAACCGTTGGATGCGTGCCTGATTCTTCAACAGCTCGTCCGGGATTCCATCGACCACATAATAAACAAGCTCTCTTTCCGCGACAGGGACTTTGTTCGCCAATGTCACCTTGTCATATAAATAATCGGCGAAAGTTTCGCTGACCTGCCATAGCCTTGCTTCAAACTCATGGCGTAAGTCCATAGGATTTTGCCGTAGTCCAAACATCTTCCGTAATTCAATCAGCAACGTATTAAAATCCAGCTCGACACAGTCGATTCGGTTGTGGTACCACTTAAGGACTTTACCCTTTAGCTTGCTGCACACTATAGCCTTTGCGGCATACTCTTCAACGGAATACCTGGTGATCAGCTGTCTCACCTGCTTTTCCCAGGTGTCGATATCCTGGTTGGTGCCATCGAATTCACCAATCATATCCTTTGTGTCCTTCCATTTTATCGCATTGGGCTGTGTAGACATGCGACTTCCTTCTGCGCTTGGTGAGAGTCGTAGTATTTCTAGTTCTCTCCTTAACAATTCATTTTCCCTTATTATTAACGCGCTTTCCCTTCTCAGCAGCTCCTCTCCGGACATTCCTGATCCCGCTTGTTGATTGCGAATCGCTGGGGTCTCGGGCCGCGTATCGGCAAGGTTCGGTTGATCGGTGTCTTCCGTCGTCGACCGTGTGTGCAATACTAAAACGGTTTCGGATACGCCTGCTTCCAACAAACGTGCAACTAATTCGACCTTCGTGCCCTGCGTCGACAAGTCTTTCTCTCTTGCTAATTCCTTCAATTCTGCAACTGTAAGTCTCGAACTCATCTTCAACCGGCGTCACTAAACGTTATCAAACTGTATGTATCCTGCGATATCCGCAAACATAAATCGCAATACGTAAAGTCACCCAAATCGTGAATCACTTCCGTAATCAAAGTACTCGCTACTTTCACGACCTGGGTACACTAATCCAGGGCTACTAACACGGGGCCACTAATCCCACTTTTGATATTTGTAGAAGAGATTGAAAAGAAAGGATATATATATATATTTAGCAAATACACTCCGCGTCAAAATTAAGGGAACACTATAATTTCCCGAAAATTTTGGTCATTTTCAAATGGCTGTATCTCTGCGAAAAATGGTCGCAAAAAATATTTAAAAAACGCATTTTAAAGCTTGAAGTTTCTAGTTTTTGAATCATGTACTCAATTTTTTTCTCCGTCCATTATGATACTGTTTTATCAAGATGAAGCGCAGGAAACGAAGTTTCAAAAATTTTTGCCTAGTTTGGACGTATGCACGGGCCAAAAAAAATTTTTTCAGATAAATCCAATGGAGGGTTCTTATAGAGCAAACATTTCTCTTTAATTTCGTTTTTTTTACTTTGTTGTATGATTTTTATTGACCGAGTTATTCGCTATCAAAGCAAAAAAGGAACTTTCAACTTTGAACGCCTATAACTTGCTAACGCATGATCGTAGAACATTGTTCATGAGTGTTTTGGAAAGCTAAGACAGTTTCCTTTCAGAACATTTAGTTGCCAATTCAATGAGATTTTTTTTTAACCGTATTAAATTAATTTTAAAATGATCCCAAAAATTGCATATTTACCATTTCCTAGAAAACATGATGCCACTTCAAGGAAAATCATGGAATCATTCAAGTGTCCACGTTTTTTCTGAGCTGAAACTACCCCTTAAATACTGCGCAAAAGGCCGGACCGATCAGATTTTTTTTTCCGTATGTCCTCGATGGTCAAACATCCGATACGGTCTGAAAAATTGAAGGATCACCTGTTTTACGTTATGTTTCTCTGTAAAACCCTTTCTTTGGTTCTCGCGGCTTTTGAACACTTGTTGCACGTTTTTTTTTTGTTAGTTCAACGTCATTTTAGTAAAAACAAAAGATTTCAAAAATTTAAAAAAAAATTATACCCAAACTCTTCGGAATGACGAAAACTGTACTTCAATAACTGGCATTAGCACCATCCAAAGCGCGCCACGAGTTGGCGCATGCGCGGTCGGATTTACACTTCATTGTATGTGCGTCAGCATGGAGAAATGAGACCCTGCGGTTCGTCACTCCCGCAGTATTTTATGACTCCAAACTCACACTCCGATGCGTGTGTGTATGAGAGCACGTGCGTGCGTTGTGTATGCCTGTGTGTATTTGTGTGTGGTCTAATAATGTGTGTTGCCACCTCTCCGCATGATGACTTCCCGCAATCGGTTGCGCATGTTAATGCAGTTGCGAATTTCCCTTTGGGGAATTCTCTGCCAAATTTGGCGGAGGGCGTCTGCTAATTGTCCCAAATTCGCCAGGTTCGGGTACTGTTGTCGCAAACGTCGCCCAAGAATGTCCCAAACGTGCTCAATCGGATTCAGATCTGGGCTCACTGCTGGATGGCCAAGAACTGATATCCGATTTTGCCGCAGAAATCGTAGCGTATGGCGTGCGGTATGCGCCCTTGCATTATCCTGCATAAGGACGAAGCGGTTCCCCATACGTTGACGCAGGGGGAGTACAACGGGGCGCAGTATCTCGTCCACGTATCGCGCAGCGGTCAGCCCACCAGGTGGGAGCACAATTAATGGGGTACGTGAGTACCGCGTTACCCCGGCCCAAACCATAACTGATCCACCATTGAACGCAACAACCGGCCTTGTATGGTTGGCATTATGGCGTTCACCACGACGACGCCAGACCTGAACCCGTCGATCATTCCCGTGGAGGCAAAATCGGGACTCGTCAGTAAAAAGGACATTTGCCCATTGTCGCTGGCCCCAGTGCACGTAATGGCGAGCGTATGCCAAACGCTGCCGTTGATGTGTGCGAGTGAGCAACGGGACTCGCACTGGACGCCTTGAACGCAAGCCAACGTCCCTCAATCGACGTCTGACAGTACTATTGGAGATCGGACGTGGCGGATTATGTCTGCGGTTCATAAATTGTCCCGCAATAACGCGTGCAGTGACGATTGGCTCCCGAAGAGCATGTCGCATAATCCTCCTATCCTCTCGAGAACTTGTCGCACGTCTGCGCCCTTGCCCTGTTCTGCGACAGTACAGTCCAGTCTCTCGAAATCGAGCATACAGACGGTTGACAACCGACGGACTAACACCAAAAGAATTGGCAACGTGTCGCTGGCTGTGGCCCTCCTCCAACAGAGTCACAAGCCGAGCGACTTCGAACTCAGTTAGGTGACGCCGGGGCATAACTCGAGGCAAAAAAGGAAGTTCGCTAAAATTCGAATTTAAAGTCGCAAGTTGTAGCGTGAGTAGCTGTGGCGGGGCGTCTCGTCTTGCTGTGTTGGCGCATGCGTAGTGAGGCGTAGGTCCGACCGCGCATGCGCCAACTCGTGGCGCGCTTTGGATGGTGCTAATGCCAGTTATTGAAGTACAGTTTTCGTCATTCCGAAGAGTTTGGGTATAATTTTTTTTTTAAATTTTTGAAATCTTTTGTTTTTACTAAAATGACGTTGAACTAACAAAAAAAAAACGTGCAACAAGTGTTCAAAAGCCGCGAGAACCAAAGGAAGGGTTTTACAGAGAAACATAACGTAAAACAGGTGATCCTTCAATTTTTCAGACCGTATCGGATGTTTGACCATCGAGGACATACGGAAAAAAAAATCTGATCGGTCCGGCCTTTTGCGCAGTGTTTAAGGGGTAGTTTCAGCTCAGAAAAAACGTGGACACTTGAATGATTCCATGATTTTCCTTGAAGTGGCATCATGTTTTCTAGGAAATGGTAAATATGCAATTTTTGGGATCATTTTAAAATTAATTTAATACGGTTAAAAAAAAATCTCATTGAATTGGCAACTAAATGTTCTGAAAGGAAACTGTCTTAGCTTTCCAAAACACTCATGAACAATGTTCTACGATCATGCGTTAGCAAGTTATAGGCGTTCAAAGTTGAAAGTTCCTTTTTTGCTTTGATAGCGAATAACTCGGTCAATAAAAATCATACAACAAAGTAAAAAAAACGAAATTAAAGAGAAATGTTTGCTCTATAAGAACCCTCCATTGGATTTATCTGAAAAAATTTTTTTTGGCCCGTGCATACGTCCAAACTAGGCAAAAATTTTTGAAACTTCGTTTCCTGCACTTCATCTTGATAAAACAGTATCATAATGGACGGAGAAAAAAAATTGAGTACATGATTCAAAAACTAGAAACTTCAAGCTTTAAAATGCGTTTTTTAAATATTTTTTGCGACCATTTTTCGCAGAGATACAGCCATTTGAAAATGACCAAAATTTTCGGGAAATTATAGTGTTCCCTTAATTTTGACGCGGAGTGTAGTTCGAGGTACAGATTCCGTACAAACGTTAGTAGACTCGGCCCGGCGCAGACTGACGAAATCCGCCGCATCGCAACCGTCGGGCCGTCACCCCGGCAACGCTGTATCGCTTGGCCTTTGTTTCGCAACGCCGCGTCTACTGCAACGCGGACTTACTACACTTATATAAAGACGAAAGTACGCGTTAGCCGTTTCGAATCGCGCGCGGAGTCGGCAGCGAATCCGCGCCGGCTTGGCCTGTGGCCGTTTGGGCCAATCCCAAACACAAGACATTATAAAACTCGTTAATGTTGGTATTCAAGTAAAAAGTGGAGACTTAATAACAGACTTTAGTGAAACATTACACTACAAGAAGATTAAAATACTTTAACTCAGGCATGGAACTAAAGTGAACGCAGCGGCCGTTTTTCGGAGGCAACGCCTCCTTTCTCCCGCCGCGCGTCTTGGCCCCCGCGGCGGGCCTAGGAGCTTCGAGCGCCTCAGACCTGTACCATCTGAACCGCGCGTGGCGCATTGGGGCGACACCCGTATCAATAGATTTCTGCATCACCCATGGGGTACTATTATTGATGCGTTTTTTTTTTGTCAGTGGTATCCCCTGTAGGACTATTCCACTGTGTCACGCGTTAAAAATGGATAGGAAAAACGCGTTTTACTATCAAAATTTTAAATACGTTTGGAAAAACTTAATTTTCGCGCACGTTTAGACGTGCTGGGCATATCTAAAATATCAACGGGGAGGCTGGTCGACGTTGTACATATTAAAGTTGAAAGCGAGGAATCGCTTTAAAAAAAAAACGCATCGATAATAGTACCCCATGGGTGATGCGGAAATCTATTGATACGGGTGTCGCCCCAATGCGCCACGCGCGGTTCATATGGTACGGGTCTGAGGCGCACGAAATTCCTAGGCCCGCCGCGGGGGCCAAGACGCGCGGCGGGAGAAAGGAGGCGTTGCCTCCGAAAAACGGCCGCTGCGTTCACTTTAGTTCCATGCCTGCTTTAACTGGACTGACTAATTTTTCCCTTTTAAATATTATAATAGAAGTGGTACAATTGGCATATCCACAATATAAGTTAGTAAAAACAAATATTCGAAGCATAATTATAATGACGTTAATTAAGTTAAAACTATATTTCTTATGCAATTCTTAAAGTATTATTTAAGCGGCAATCAGTTTCTAGTTGTAGAGAAATTATTTTAAATATCATTGATATGTTATATCACTGTTTAAAGGAAGTAATTCATTTTGCACCTATGGATGAAATTTCTAGAAATATTCCAATTTGTTTTAATAATTTTAAAGATGTAAGGGTGGTATTAGATTGCACAGAAATATTTATATAAAAACCAACGAATTTATGTTGCCAAATAGCTACTTATTCACAATATAAACACACATACAGTATTAAGTTTATGACAGGAGTAACTCCTGGTGGCCTTATATGTTTTATTAGTAACATGTATGGTGAAAGAACATCTGATAATATAATTTTTTAACAGAGGGGCATCATAAATTGTGTAGAGGAAAATGATGCTCTTATGGTTCATAGGGGATTTACAGTTGATGAATTATGTAAAGACCATGACATCAAATTAATTCGCCCTCCTTTCTTGAAAGAAAAGTCTCACTTTTCTAAGGAAGAAGCACTTATTGGTGCTTTGATTGCCAAAGCTCGGGTGCATATTGAATGATCCAATCAGAGACTCAAAACATTTAAAGTTTTGAATTGTCGAATTCCCATAGGATTAGTTAAAAACGGTGAACAACTATTCACAATTATATGTGGGATTGTAATTTTGAGCTCACCAATTTTGAAAAATGATAAATTCGATTAATTAAAATAATCTCTTTTATTAATAAAACAATGTTATTTTAATATATTAAATACACATGTTAATAAAAGAAGAAAGCGTTCTTTATTAAATGCAACATTTTTTAGAAAAAATTAATGTATATGCTACAAAAGCGACAAGTTTTTAACTAGGTGTTTTTAGGCACACAAAATGAAGCATATTATTAAAATAAATCTGTTTCAAAGATATAAATAAATCCTGAACAAACTGTTCATCATTGTTACGAGCCGGGGCTGCAGCAACGCGAGAGGCCGGCGAGAAGGGTATTTCCCAAGGAATATGGTTTATGAGTTTGGTAATCAGGGACCCGCTAGGATTATTGACGGCGAGGACGAACCTGATGCGAAATCAGGGAGTCTCTAGGAATGGAGTCAAACGCGGACGAACCTGATTTTAATAATCAGGGAGCCGCAGGAGGGTGATATGTCGTGAACGAACCCGATGCGAAATCGGGGAGTCACTAGGATGAAGTTCACAGACGAACCTGGTGCGAAACCAGGGAGCTGTTAGGAGGTTGGATTATTCACAGACGAACCTGGTGCGAAACCAGGGAGCTGTTCGGAAGTTGGTAGATTTACAGACGAACCTGATGCGAAATCAGGGAGCTGTAGGACACGGACGAACCTGATGCGAAATCAGGGAGCTGTAGGACACGGACGAACCTGATGCGAAATCAGGGAGCTGTAGGACACGGACGAACCTGATGCGAAATCAGGGAGCTGTAGGACACGGACGAACCTGATGCGAAATCAGGGAGCCGTAGGAGGGTGAGGTTTCGTGGACGAACCCAATGCGAAATTGGGGAGCCACTGGGTTGGTGAAGATTCCTTGTTTTGGATGGTAAATGCGAACGAACCTGATGCGAAATCAGGTAGTCGCGGGAAATGTTAGTAATACCTCGTAACTCTTAATTAAAGTTGATACAACTCGAGCGGTAAAGTTGTATCGGTGGGTGAGTGCTACTAATATTATAAGGATCGCTGGGTAAAAGATGGGTTTAACGAAATCGACTCGATTTATACGTGAACACCATTCGTGTATTCAATAACTAATTATTGTACAAATGTAAGTGTCGCGGTTAAATAATAAATAAAAGTGTGTAAGTCACTGGCGATGCGGGGCGTACGAGTGACAATTTTAAAGTGACAATTTTAAAGTGCCAAATACAATATAAACCGGACTCGCGGATTCTATGAGGTTAACTTTGATTCTGACGGAGACTTTAGTTCGATCTTAACCAACTCTGTACGAGCGTGACACGACGCGACTCTACGCGTGACTCTATAGCTTTTAACCGACGAGGGTTGAAACCAAAGGGTTTATATAGTCTAAAAATGAGTGGGGATGCGTTACAAATTTTCATATAAGGAAATCCTTCGGGGTCGTCGTCGTGTCATTCCCGTTCCCATGGTCGTGATCCAGATGGTCGAGATCATGACCCCCTTAGTGGTGTGTGATAAACAAAAAGGCTTTTAGGGCGTTTTCCCTTCGCAGACGCGAGCTCGAAAAATGGTTGAGAGCGGCGTATGAGAAAATTCCACATACGTAACATCACAATGAATAGGAATAATTTTTATAGATTTATCGTACGGTGCATACAGAATTAATTCAGCCTCCTTTATATTTAAAACTGTCATTCCAAACTGTATTTGCGCGTAGTACAGGTGTTTTTTTTTAAAGATATAAATTATTCTCATTATCTGTATTCAAATAAACTAAATCTTTCACTACATCTTCAATATTTTTAGTTATTCCTGCATATGGACATTTTATCTCTATGAGTTTGGAAGGTGTATTTCATTTAAACACAATTCCATTTTGGGTGAGTACCCACGCCAAGGGTTTAAAATGGATATAATTAATCCACATTCAAAAATTGGAACTGAATAAATATCTCCGTACAGTTTCCTCGCAATGGGTTCATATTGTATACCAGGCATGGGAATTAAGTGAACGCAACAGCCGATTTTCGAAGGCCACGCTTCCTATCTCCCGCCGCACGTCTTACCCTCGCGGCGGCCCAGGTGCTTCGAGCGCCTCAGACCTGTACCATATGAACCGTGCGTGGCGCGAAAGGAGGCGTTGCCTTCGAAAATCGGCCGCTGCGTTCACTTAATTCCCACGCCTTTGCATAAAAGTAATTTGAGGCCTTTTTTTCCCAATCAGCTTTTACATTATTCTTGTATGTATATAATGAATAACATCTGCTATCAGTAATACGAAATTGTCGTTCATTCTTCCAAACTGCAAAAGAATCTTTACTTTGAATACATATATTAATAGCTGTGAGGGAGTTAAAGGAAATAATACTACGTCTTTAACACCACGCTCTCTTTATGTAAGAATGAAGATGATCGTACAGTTAATACAAACGAAAGTATCGAATATACACCGGTTGAGCGACACGACGCGAGACGTTACCTCTAAGAGCTGGTACGAGTGAGTGAGAGTGCGCGTCACCTTTGGAGGGCTATTTATACAGCCCTCTCAGAGGGACGCGTCTCTCAAGCGACGCCGAAAACACGCGGGAAATTCTGGCGCGAAACGCGCATCCGCACGCCGAAAATCTCTTACCTGGACAAGTCTGGCTACCAGATGCGTAGGGTGGTCATAGCCTGACTCACCCAGGCACATGGGGGAAAACCCGGGCCTCCAACGCATAACAGTACAATCGCCCGTTCTTCAAGCGAACGAGCTAGCGCCGAAGCCGCTACAGCTGTATCTTTTTTGCATCATGCATTCACAACATTCTCTTAATGCTTTGTAGGGTATGTATGAAAGTGTAGTCAGAAATATTGAGTCAGATTGTTGTGTAAATGTGTTGGATTTTAGATAAATATTCCGCAGAAGGTAATTGTATATCCACCACATAGGAGCATGCCGTCCAAGGCTGTACTTCCGAATGGAACCGGTGGCCGATCGAGATGAGGTTTGGGGGAGGGGTAGGGGGGGATGTGAACCCTAAATCTAAAATTCCAGCTTCGGGTTGTTACATGGGCCCTTCTGCCCCTTTCCGTGTTTGCTGTCCGCGCGTCGCTTTATTCCGTAGACGGCGATTCAGCGGAATCGCCTCGCGCGTGGCAGTCACGTTACGTTGAGCCGCGTAGCAACAGCCGTAGGGACAACGTGACCGCCGGCGGCCCGGGCCCGGAAATTTCCGACGCGTGCGACGAGCGACAACTGCCGACGGGGCAGTTTCCCCCATTCGCGAGGATTGATCGGGGCACGGCCCATAACCGGGATTGATTGAGAAGCGATTCTTATTCGGGAGCTCGAATTAGGAAGTCACGACGGAGCAAGGGACCGTCTAGATACCGCGACCACGTCTCCGCGTAGATTCTGCGAAGCACGCTCGGCCGATAGTAATTCGTAAGAAGGGTAACTCCGTCCGACACACAGAGAACGGCATAGCCCACGGCATAGCATTGTTATACGTCGCACTTGCGAGGCCTCAGGTTGAATATGCGTCGGTTATTTGGAGCCCCAAGCATAAGCTATATGCCAGTTCAATAGAAAGGGTACAGCACAAGTTTCTTAGGCTAGCTATGAGGGCATCAGGTAGCCCAATGCGGTTCAATGACCATGATTATAGTCCAGCCTTACGGAAGACGGGGCTCACTACCCTGAGTGACCGCCGTGTCGGTGCAGATCTGTTATTTTTATATAAAGTTTTTCATGGTCAGATTAAGTGCCTAGAGCTTGTTTCTAACGAATTAGTTTTCATGCTCCTCAACGGTCATTGCGCCCGAGATCTCTTTTTGTACCGTGTGTTCCCCGATTATCACCATTATACCGCTGATCCTATAAATCGCGCTTTGGATGAGTTAAATCAGTGCCCCGTGGACCTCGATTTATTCTCTGCCTCCCTCGCGTCTTTTAGGGATCAGCTGCTCAGGAGACTACCACCTGCTTAACATCGTATCACCGTTTACGGTGATATCGCCGCATGATGAATGTTATGTTTTTGCTTAGTTCTGTTTTGTTATTTCTATTTCTATTTTATGTTCTCTATTCTATATATTTTATTTTATTTCTATATATCTTTGTATTTAATCTTTGTATTAATGATTTTTGTAATCTAAATCTTCTCCCGTTGATAATAATAATAATAATAATAATAATAGCCGGGAGAGCCCTTGCGCGTTAATCGAGACCGACGTAAGACCGCGTAGATATCCGACGATTAGAGACAGTGCGGTACGACGGGCTCCAGGCCACCGACTTCCGAGTGCCATCCGAGAGCACAGCGAGCGACCACGACCTACGCTCGGTCCAGTGACACCGCGAGCGAGCGGACGTTAGACGGCAAGCGTGCCGTGTGCCATCCGAGAGCACTGCGAGCGACAGCTGGGACGGAGCGCCGTCCCAAGGGTATGTAATCAGATTCTATCTTCCTAAGAATATATTTTACTCTTTTGTTTTCCCCTTAAATTCCGTGTCAACCATTGATTGAACCCCTTTTTCTCCCTATCCTTCCACGGTAAGTAAAGTCAAGGTGGGCCACAGCCCTTTGATAGAGCAAGAACCCGGTAAATCATTCCAACCGCTCGGGGTGATTTACAAAAAGTCCCTTCAGGACGTAACAAACTGGTGTCAGAAGTGGGATTCATTTTCTACTCATTTCCTATTAAAATCAAAGAAGAGAGCGCGACGTCGCCTCCTATTGCGACCTGCCGCAATCTTATCTGCTCGTAACTTGACTACACTTCCTACTACATTGCAATGACGGGTGGGACTTTGAGATCACCACCCCCGTCACGTTGTTCCAATTCCCATATCACAGGTAATGTTCCCCCTGTTGTTCCTCCCACCTTACCGCTAGTCCTGAACGGTCGACCATCTTTTGGTTCTCGAACGAACGACCTAGAAATATCTGCAATAAACGTGTGGCGTTCCCGAGAAGATGAAGAGAGAGTATACCGGGCACTTGACAGCATTCCCCTTTTCGACCCTGATTTTGTAACATTGGAGGACTTCGCTGCCTCGATACAGCGTGCTACACAGCGTGTTCCACCTGGTCAGGAAGAACGATTTCTGACCGAGCTCATATACAAATTAAAGGATCCTATTAGATACTATGTCGAGGGGAAAGGTTGTCAAAGCGTGTCCGACCTGCTCTCCCTTCTAAGGGTCCGATATTCCCCATGCCGCGGTTATGAGGAGCTCGGACTGGAACTAGAACGTATAAGCATGTTTCCCCGGCAGCGTCTAATAAACTTTATTCATCGCGTGGGCCGCCTGTACCGACAGGTGACCGTGAGAGCGAGAGAATTAATCGGAGAAAACGTTGAAAGGACCATTAGGGACGTGGAGCGATTGGCTCGGACCTCGTTTATCACGGCATTACCCCAAAGAATTTCGACTAAAGTGGCTTTGTCAAATCCCGAATCTTTGGATGATGCATTCGACTTGGCGTTACACGCCCAAAGACGAGAACAAGAATTGTCCGGCTTGCCATGCGATGAGACGTATGGGTACACTAGTGGCGCGCGTCCCCCGTCACCGTACGACTCCCAGCGTAGATGGACCGAATGGAGACAACCGCGCGTGGGGGACTCGTATCATGAACCCCCTTCCCCGTACTCCGCTTATAGCTCCCTCCGCTATCGAGACGAATATTATCGGGAGCCGTATTCTCGACCCGACGCCGGAGTGCCATCCAAAGGCCTTGCTGACGTGGCAAGGCGAACACCCGTTGGATTATGAATGTGGGCTGTACGATCCCGGTGAAAGACCCCCACGCGGGAGATTTTGGAACAATAGGCAGTCGCGACCTCGCTGGGCTAGATCGTATCAACCTCGTGAATCTCGTAGATATCAGTCCCGCGAACCAGGAAGGTACGAACCCCGGGAGTCGGGAAGATATGAAACTCGAAGATACGAACCTCGCAAAACTGAAAGGTATAATCCACGCGAATCCGAAAGATATCAACCTCGCGAATCGCCGGAACCTAGAAGAAATGAATCCCAAGAGTCGCCAAGAACGGCGGAATACGAGTCGCACCCAGAAAATCGCAATCATTTAAACTCTCAGCGCGCCCGTCCGTTCGACCGGAACGAGGCGGGCGGGTCCTCTTCGCAGGCCCAAAGATCGCCTCGAAATCAGAAATTAGAGTCAAACGGCGACCAAATAAACCTCTGCTGCCCTGAAGACCATGAGCGGGATTGCCCCTCCCCCTTTTTCGAAGAAGAGTTCGACGCTAACGAAGAGCAGGATTTGGGAAATTACAGCGTTGAGCAAAAACCTCCCGAGGAGCGATTACAACATATAGTCGGAACGCTGAAATTGGATGAATTAGACGCAGAACCGCGTCGGACAATCGAAGACTTGGGTATAAGGTGTTCGGACAGGTTTTTTGTACCCGGAGACCCGTTGGGCGAAACAACGTCTATAGAGCACACCATCCCGTTAACCGATTCAACGGCCGTGTTCACTCGCCAATACCCGCATTCGCCGTTAATGGACGAGGAAGTCGCCAAACAAATGCATAATCTGGAAGAGTTGTAAATAATCGCTCCTTTGTCGTCACCGCATGACTCACCCCTACACGTAGTCCCGAAAAAGGACGACGAGGCTGGAAACAAGCGCTATAGGGTGGTAGCGGATTTCAGAATTTTGAACGCAAAAACGATTGATGACCGTTTTCCCTTACCGCCAATCTCAGACATCCTCGATAGATTAGGTGGAGCCCAATATTTCTCAGTTTTCGACTTAGGCCGCGGTCACACGAGCGTTTCTTTGACGGACGTCACGACAATACATTGAAGTATATTAGACTTACGCTAGTGTGCGGTGTATACGCACGTCCTCAAAATTGACATCCGTCGCGACGGACGTCGAAAAAAACGCTCGTGTGCCCCCAGCCTTAGCAAACAGCTTCCATCAAATCCCTATGGCTCCTGAGGACCGTGCAAAAACCGCGTTTACCACCGTCGACGGACACTACGAATACCTCCGCATGCCTTTCGGATTAAAGAACGCTCCGGCTACTTTCCAGCGTTTAATGAACCACGTTTTGAGAGGGCTTATCGGTAAGGAGTTGTTCATTTATCTAGACAATGTGGTTGGTATTCGCGTACACTCGCGGAGCACAAACACCGACTCGAGAGATTCTTCGAACGCTTACGTGAGCATAACTTAACCCTACAGACGGAGAAGGCCAAGTTCTTGAAGGACAAGGTCATATACTTGGGTCATATAATAGCAGCTGACGGAGTACGACCTAATTCAGAAAAGATCAAGGCCGTCGCCGAGTTCCCCGTGCCAAAACCTCGGAAAAATTTGAAGCAATTCTTAGGCCTCGTAAATTATTATCGCTGTTTTATTCCAGATATGGCAAAACGCGCTAAACCTCTTACAAGTTTGACTAGCCCGAGAATTCCATTCTTTTGGACCAAAAAACAGCAGGAAAGTTTCGAGGATCTACGTGAGGTACTCTGTAAAGAGCCGGTCTTACGTTACCCAAACTTCGACGAACCATTTATCATTACAACCGACGCTTCCGACATAGCCGTCGGCGCGATTTTAAGTCAAGGCAAAATAGGCGAGGACCCGCCAATAGCGTACGCCTTGCAGGTACTCAACCCCGCTCAAGAAAATTACTCAACCACGGAAAAGGAATGCTTTGCGATAATCTACGCTGTAAAACAATTCCGCACGTACATCTATCGGCGAAAATTTTTCTTGGTAACTGATCACCGGCCACTACAATGGTTATTTTCGGTAAAAGATCCGGTGTCGCGACTCGCTCGGTGGAAGATCACGCTCGCCGACTACAATTATGAAATCATTTATAAACCCGGCCGTGGAAATGCAAATGCAGACGCACTATCCCGAAATTCAGTCTCGCACGCTTTTCCGACTACCGCAAAGGAAACACTACCAACAAGTGATAATGAGGGTATAGCAACGCGTGCAGGAGCGCGGCGTCAAGGCAGGCCAAGACCAAATTATGAAGAACCACCATCGTTCGACTTCGAAGATGATTCCACATTAGAAGGACAGGAACTTGGCCAGGAGCTGCCATCGACAAAAGGGGATAACACCGACGGTCTGGAGAGCAGGGCGAACTCAATTACCCTGGATACAAGTGAAGGAAGGACGGGAATGCCCGAATTCCTAAAGACAGCAGACGAAGGCTCCACTATGATAACAGAAGGCAAGTATACAGGGCTAACGCAGGACCAACTCACCTTCTTGAGGAGTCTGGACGAACCACCCCGCTACGAGAACGTCGAGGGAGACAACATGGACTCTACGTTTGGAAGTAACGATTCAAGGATAGGCCCATTCTCCCAGGCGGAAATCACCACATTGAAGAGTCTTAACGAGAAGTCCCTCCTAGAGGAAAAGGGAGAAACATCGAATCCCCACGAAAAGGTCATTTAATGTGAAGCCGGCCATCCGTAGGATGAACCCGCTGTGCTACCTGGCCCCGGTAGGGGCATACGCCACCCACGAAAAGGTCAGTCCGCAGGGGACAAAACCAAAATCGGGCCCGAAGAAACGAGTATCATGGGGTATACCCCTACACGAAGAAGCCCTGGACATCCCGCAATCAACCATGATTGGTCCGGAGGGTGAAGCATTGGAGGACTTCAAGGACCAACTGCCCTCTTTAAAAATTTCCAGCATGAGTCCAAAGCCCGATGTGATCGAAATGCCTGACTCAACAGAACTCTACGAAGCGACGAAAACTACATCACAGGATGCAGGAAACACCATCGGATGTACATGTGCGAACTCAGTGTGCCACTTCAAAATCTGGAAAAAGCACCATGTTGCGAGACGGATGCCTTATTAAAACCACAAAACATCAAGTGGCCTGGCTGTAATATTCAAGCTCTTCCCGGAAGCCGAACCTTCCTCAAGAAGATGGCCGCACCCAACACCTGGTTATATTCTATCAAGGACACTCTGGCACTGCAGGTACAATGCAATAAGCACGCGGCTGCATATGAAATGCTCCAGGGTGCAGGAATATTGCAACTGAGGAGGGATTGTCAAGATCGGGACCGATCGAATATGGGCGTCCGGATTCGACACCGAAGCATTGACAACGATATACAAACCATCCATAGGCATAAATATTTACGAAATCTTACCTACTCTCACGGAACATCACGGGAAAATATTAGCTGACCATCAAGAAAAGGAACCACAGGGGACCCTTCAAGACGCTCATGCAAAGGCAACCGCAATCGCATTGGACGACATAGAAAGACAGGCTAGGGAGATCGCCACCCACCACCGAACTGAAAATCTATCTACATACGTCACCTATGAACTGCCAGGATTGGGAGGAACCTTCATAATCATCATTATTGTCTGGATTGGATCGCGAGCCCTTATGGAAAGAGACAAAGGTTAATATAGAAATGGTACCACCCCGTCCTCCTCCTCAAATAATTTCCAAACCCCGTCCTCTTGTTATCACATCTTTTCCTTCCGACCTACCCGTTATACCATCCACGAGGACGAGAGAGAGAGCCCACATAGAACGAGCGAGAAGTTTCGCGGGTTCCGAGCCGTACTTTGAAGTATTCCAGGCCTTAGTTTGCTGATAGCAGCAAAACCCCCGCGCGTTAGGCTAAGAACCGACCCCCGCGATGCGCTCTGCTGCGAAAATTGGATGGTAGGGACGATACCATATAAGTTAGCAATTAAGTCAAGCGCGGACAGTCATTACGAATTTTTCACGGTCGCCATAATCATCAACACGTCTTACTCCGAATTGAAAATGGCATCCCCAAAGTTCGACGACGTAAATTATACGCGAGCAACCTTGGCCGAGGCGATATTACCGAGACAATTACACGCGCCCTTTGGACGCAGACTGTGCGTGCGGGCAGTAACGAACGGAGTCGGAGAAGACGGCCGCGTGTGGGCCCATAAAACCCACACTTTGTGCGCGGCATGCGCGTGGGTGAAGCTGCCCCCGAACTTCGTCGACTATAGAATAGTACCGGTCCACTGACTAGCCGTAGAGGAAAAGGCCGTCGCGCTTACCAAGTGCGTACAGTGCAGGAGACCGCACCTACGGTGGGCTTCGCCGGGGAATTGTACAGGATGCATACGCGCCATCCTGGACCGGGACCCTAAACATCTACCGGCATTCCCCATAATAGAAGCGCCACGACCACTGGAGCCCCCAAAACCACGGGACATACCATGGATTGTCCCCGCCGGCGCGGAATAAGGGAACACCACCCCGCTCTAGAGTGCCGCCCCAACAGCAGCGTATCAACACCCCCCCCCCCCTAAATTTTATATATATATATATATAAAATTTATATATATATATATCTATTATTGTAAACTCTCTTTTCTTTTTTCGCATATTTTTCCTTGTAACAATATATAGTTTTCCACGCTTAATTTCGAATCGTTTAATGTATCCCCTTGCGTTCCCCTTATTCTTAGTAGCGCTAATGGTTAAACATAATTTTAAGTCATCGGGTAGAGCGTACGCGACGACAGCTTCGCACGTGTGCATGAAATGGCCTCTCGAGACCATTTCATGTCTAAGTGGGGAGGTGTTACATGCCCCTATCGGTTCATCCCATGCTTGCTGTCCTCGCGTTGCTTTCCGTCGAGACGGCGATTCAGCGGAATCGCCTCGCGCGTGGCAGTCACGTTACGCTGAGCCGCGTAGCAACAGCCGTAGGGGTAACGTGACCGCCGGCGGCCCGGGCCCGGAAATTTCCAACGCGTGCGGCGAGCGACAACTGCCGACAGGTCAGTTTCCCCCATTCGCGAGGATTGATCGGGACACGGCCCATAACCGGGATTGATTGAGAAGCGATTCTTATTCGGGAGCTCGAATTAGGAAGTCACGACGGAGCAGGGGACCGTCTAGATACCGCGACCACGTCTCCGCGTAGATTCTGCGAAGCACGCTCGGCCGATAGTAATTCGTAAGAAGGGTAACTCCGTCCGACACACAGAGAACGGCATAGCCGGGAGAGCCCTTGCGCGTTAAACGAGACCGACGTAGGACCGCGTAGATATCCGACGATTAGTGACAGTGCGGTTCGGTCCAGTGACACCGCGAGCGAGCAGACGTTAGACGGCAAGCGTGCCGTGTGCCATCCGAGAGCACTGCGAGCGACAGCTGGGACGGAGCGCCGTCCCAAGGGTATGTAATCAGATTCTATCTTCCTAAGAATATATTTTACTCTTTTGTTTTCCCCTTAAATTCCGTGTCAACCATTGATTGAACCCCTTTTTCTCCCTATCCTTCCACGGTAAGTAAAGTCAAGGTGGGCCACAGCCCTTTGATAGAGCAAGAACCCGGTAAATCATTCCAACCGCTCGGGGTGATTTACAAAAAGTCCCTTCAGGACGTAACAACAGCTTACAGAATAGCTTATCGCCTTTTCGATTAGTGCTTCCTTTGCGAAGTCTTGTATGAGTTCTGATGTGCCCGCTGTGTCTGCTCTGCATGACGAGGCTCCTGGTTCCGGTATGAGGACGTCGCTGTTCGCTTCTGCCCGCCTGACCCCGTTAAAAAACTCCTGTTTTGCGCACGAAGCAGCGGGCCTTTTGAGTTTTTTTAATTCTTCAAAGCTGGAGGCTTTGACACCTTCAGGTCTGCGGTAGATTGCTCTAAAAGTTTAGCGGATTTTAGATTTTCTGACAGATTTTTGCCAAAGAGTGACTCATCAGCCGCTGTCGTGCTCAGCGTCCCTCTCATTGTAGTATTAATATTTGACAATAAAAGACTTCTATGAATCACCGTCTCGTTGTGTACCGAATCGGCGATTAATCGACAGACATCGCTTAACCCTTTCGACCCGACATTTTGCTATTTGGATTTTATTATATTTTCTTGTAGAAATCGATTGTACTAAGTGGCGGATACGTACTGATCAAATTTGAAAGTTGTATGTCAATTTTAAAAATTTGGACACATGGGTCCCAGCAGTTTTTTTGAGTGGGACATATGTGAGCCGGAAAAGATAGAGAGGGTTACACACTTCCGATCTTCTGTGGGTATGTTATATAATGTATTTTTATTGTATATAGATATATTATACATACATATTATGAACGTATTTATATTACAGGGTTGACTAACTGGCAACTCACGAGCGGCCGGGGGCTCCTCCGCCTTGCTGCCACGCTGATCGGCCCCCTTCATACCTACTAAACACTAACGATCGCAGTCGAATTCGTCCGTCTCTACACAGACATAAATACATTCGGACGGACGAATTCGACTGCGATCGTCAGTGTTTAATAGGTATGGAGGGGGCCGTTCAGCGTGGTAGCAAGGCGGAGGAGCCCCAGGCCGCTCGTGAGTCGTCAGTTAGTCAACTCTGATTTATTATATTACAACATCTTACTGCTTGTGATATTTTGTAAAGCACATTTTCCATAGTGCAACGTTGCAACCTATGCAAATCGTCTTTGTTCTTGTTTCTTTTTTTCTTTGCGCACATCTCTGGAATTTTCTTCGGGTTGTACCTTCTTCAGGTAGATGATCGCCAACATTGTAAATATTTTTAGGAGTGTTTGCAGATCTTCCAACACTACCCCTTCTTTTTTTTGGGGTAAAGTCTCTCCACCGACTTGAATCTTCTGCCAATGTTGCAATGAAGTCAATGAATGGGGTATTTACGTCATTTATTTCCTTGAATATTATCCATGCATTTAGTACGGATCATAAGCAGTACACGATAAAAAACCTTCTTCCACCACTTACAGGACTTCCTGTCATAATCATGCAGTGAGATCATTTGGTCACACAAATCGACACCTCCCATATATTTATTACAAAATATGATTGCTTCAGGGCAATTAATGTCAACCTTCTTGCCCGTTTTTGATTTCCTTTGAATATTACTTACGGTATTATAATGACAATTACCAGTGTACCATTCCGCGTGCAAGCAAATCTTGCTTAACCCTTTTCAAGTTTCTCATCTAAAGGTGGTTTATTTTTTCTGTTCTTGTTGAATGTTCCTACACAAGCGTACGGAAGTTCTTCCATTAGACGCACACTTGTAAAAAATCTATCAAAACACAGAACTACGTCATGTTGACGAATTCCTTCTGCTAGTTTCAACACCACTCTTTCACCTAAACCTGGTCCATCGACAGTCGACTGAGTCGACTCTTCTTTGCCACAATACACGTTCATATCGTATACATATCCAGTTCTTGAATCACATCTCAGCCAAAGCTTGATGCCCCTTTTTACCGGCTTCATAGGCATGTATTGTTTTAGTGTTGATCTTCCCTTGAACGTCGCCATACTTTCATCAATACTTTGGAATGGACTTTCCGTTCGGCATTTTGGAAATCTGTGTTTCATGCATGCGAGTAGCTCATCTACGTAATATGTTTTACTAGCATTTGCTGGTTTCTTCGGATCATTCATATACATTTTTGAAAGGAGATTCAAGCATCTGTCTTGTGGCATTGCTTTTTTTATTACTTTATTCCCCATCGATGTCTTAGCTGACCAATAAGAAGCTAAATTCGGGAGACGATTATAGGACATAACTAACATTATTCCCAAGACTGTTCTTATTTCATCGGGATTAGTATCTGGTACATGGATCCCCTTTTCATTTCTATAAATTTGAAGTCTCGCATTAGTGCACTGACTAATAAAAGTAATGAGGCTTCGTGGAAACAGTTGGAAAAAAAATTCAACAAGTTTAGATTCCCGATTTACATTAGCCGTAACGAAACATGACCTCGGTTGTGGTAGTGTTTTTCTAGAATGAAAGTTCAATGTCACACTGGACCAAAGTGGCACAGAATCAGACTTGTTAGTTTTCTTTCTTGATGATTGTGGAATGTGTTGTTCTTCATCTGAATGATCAAAATACTCTTTGCAACTTTCACTTGACGAATCATCATCACTTATTCTGTATTCGAAATCTTTTATTGACAAGTCACTCTCGGATGAAGTATTATCAGTATCACTGTCTCCATAAACAGCTTGCCATAGCAAACCAGCCATTTGTAGAATAAATTTTACACTATTTTGGAGTATAAGGACTCACGACTATTTGTCATGCGTGACGGTTGATCACGGAAAAATAGAAACAAAAACTAAAGCGGTTCGGGAAATAGGCCGCTAACGCCATCTCCCGAATAATTGCGTCCTGACATAAGTTAGTTCGCGACATGGCCTAATTGCTCATGTGGAGCGTCGATCCCTTTCCGCTCCCATCGATCCGTGATCGAGGGAAGGAGCACCCGCTCTCGCTGCCAGGAAAGCAGCACCAAAGGAAGTCTCTCGCCTAAAGTCGTAGTCTACGCATCTCACGCTATACTCTAATTCGTTCGCAATCGTTGGTTCTTTCTTTATGAAATATATATATCAACACGCTTGTGATATTTCTGATTAAGATAAGACTAAACA
The DNA here is from genome assembly GCA_951215215.1 of Andrena trimmerana. Taxonomy (NCBI): domain Eukaryota; kingdom Metazoa; phylum Arthropoda; class Insecta; order Hymenoptera; family Andrenidae; genus Andrena; species Andrena trimmerana. The sequence continues at coordinate 74,607,118 of OX578060.1, forward strand.
GGAATTATAATTTGGGCCGTATTCAGGAATAAGTATGAAAATACCTAATGGGACATATGAGTCCCGGAAATGCATAGGGACTTCTCTATGCTCAATAAGATAAGTAAAAACATAATAATGTAAAAACTTTTGCGCAAAATAGTTATATCATACTATAAACTGAAAAGCTATAATAAAAAATTTCAGAAAATTGTTTAATTACGTGTGCAAAACACGAGATTTCTATAATTGGGACTCTGCATCCAGACACCTTGCCAAAATAAAATTTATCCAGCACGTTACGACGTTGCTTATTCTCATGATTGCCAATCAAAGATAGTAGTATACACTCAGATTGACTAAAAAACAATAAAACAACGCACATATGTGGCACGTATTGTTTCACAGATGATGACAAACATTCACTGGGACATATGTGTCCCAAGAGGGTCGAAAGCGTTAAGGGGACCGTCCGGTCAAAACGCTCGAAAAATAGGTGATCTTTATGATTTTCTTTCCAAAAAAGTATACAACTTGCAGTAAAAAAAACTTTATGGTCTTTCGTTATTCGTTCTTCAAGAATATAAAAACTTTTCTTTCATTTCCCTCTAATGGTTCTAATTTTACGTGGCGCTCAGTGCACTGCTGCAATAAAAGAAGCGTAAACGGTAGACAGTAGAACTCGACGTAGGATTGTCTGAAATCAAAAAACCAAAGATATTCTTATAGGTTATTTCAATCGCTATCGCATCAGCCTTTGAGAAGGCAAGTAAAGCAAAATGGTGATGTTTGGTACACGTTTGAACGCAATCATGCGAAAAAGGGGGTAATTCTGCGCTTAAAATTGTTAACAACGAAGAACTATGACCTCCAAAATTGATGGTCAAAGGCTGATGCGATAGTGAATTCAATGACAAAGAAAATGGCACCAAGTTTTTTGGAATCGGTTAATAATTGTTTTTGTTATGCTGTCTACCGTCCGGAAACATCATGATTCGAGATAATCGCGTTTAAAGTTTTGCTTGTATATTCATGTCTATTTTATAGAAATTAAAGCTTTTGAAGTCATTTACCTTTAGTCAGCTATTCCAGGGCCATATAGTAGACCCTCTATCTCTTCAAAAGCAAGGTCCATCTCTGCTTTATCTTTCCTCTGCTGAGTTCGAGCGTCCTTTGACCGACTGGTACTACGGCGCTCGCCTTGCTTGATATGCTGGCAATCTCGGTTCTCAACATATTTTATCGCCAATTTGCTAACGCTTACACCCATCGTATCCAGCACTGACAGTAATGGCTTACAGCCTTCGTTAAGGCTGCCGTCTCACCGGGCCTTGAATGTGTGCGTACGCTCACACAAGCTAGGAAAAGCGTGTACGTATACGCGTGTAGTAAACAATCCGTAAATTACAACTTTTGTCCTGGAATCGGCACGAAGGAAGTTTTTGCGGGTACAGTTGCCTTCAGTAGACATCTGTGCAGCCGGGTCTGGTGCGTTTGAACGCTAATAACCACCGTATGTTGAAATAATAATTAATTTCTAAATCGAAAACTGACAGACTGAAGCTTCAAGGCTTCTCCGTTGGTGGCGCTAATGGTGTACTGCAGCCACGTAGCACCAGCGTGAGGTATACGCAGGGCCGATGCGAGGTTAGTTGGCGCCCTTATGCAAGAAAACTTTTGGTGCCCCCAAATTTTTGCACCTGTTTTCTATTTAATATGTTTTGTCTTTACGGGGTGTACATTGCGTTTATGTAGGGGTTGGATTCCTATATTATTAAGCGTGCGATACAGTTTTTTAGCGTCCCATTCGACTGGTGCCCTTATGCGGCGCGCAACTTGCATAATGGTTCCGCCGGCCCTGCGTATACGAGATGTAGTAAACAAACCGTAAATTACAACTTTCGCCCTGGAATCGGCATGAAAGAAGTTTTTGCGGGTATAGTTGCCTCCAGTAGACATACGTGCAGACGGGTCTGGTGCGTTTGAACGCTAATAAGCACCGTACATTGAAATAATAATGAATTTATGAATCGTGTACTCAGGACAGCCCGAAAAATGACAGAATGAAGCTTCAAGGCTTCTCCGTCACCGGCGCTGATGGTATATTCGTGCATTGTACCATCAAAACTGGTGGAAGTCCAATCTAGCCGATAAATGTAGGAAAGACATAGTTGCCGAGATGTATCGAGAGTCGAATCGCGCTGTTGCCGCATTTCACCTTTTACTATTTTGTCGTCAGGGAGGCTTGAATGAATCACGGCGAAGCCGCTGGAGAACAGAGATGGGCAAAGATAATATCTGAATAAACTCAAATAAAAGATACTTTATGTTTATCCGTTATGAACCGAAGTGAATTCATTCGACGGGTTCGAGAGGCATACAGTGTTACTTGCGGTGGATTATGTATTTAAAATGTAAAACGTGACGTTTTCAGTATTCATTAATTAACATACTGCTGAGATTGTCCAGATTGAAATGACTTCAAACACGGTATAAATTGGATTATTTCTAGAACTGTACTTGGTAATTAAATATAAATGTAATCTAAATTCTAATCTATAAATGTTAAAAATAATCCGATTGTGTTTAAATTTATTTTCATCTGGAAAATCTCAGGAATATGTTATTGAAACGTTCATGCCGATACGATAGCGAATGTGGAAGTTTTACATTCTATCAAAATAATCAACAAAAACAATCATTTTAATATATTTTTTTGAGTAAATATAAATATTGTTCCCCCAGGGCTATTTCCTCCCCGTCGTCCTAGAGATTTTGTTCAAATTGAAATGTGAAAATAAGGAGGATTTAAATAATCATTTTGCCAAATTCGAAAGGTAATTTTCAAAATATCGATAAAAGTTGTGTACTTTGAGGGTCTGTATTTATAAAACAATTTTGAATGTGGCAAAATGTGAGAACTTGAACCCTTCTTCTTTTCACATGCACTATGTACAACGTATTGCAATTTGAATAAAATCTCAGACACTGAGTGTTCAAAGTGATCAGCTTGGTATGGAATGCACCGTATATATGACATTGTCCATTCCAACCGAAATGCATCCTAACCCACTTCCAACTATCGCGTTCTTTACGAAAACGACAAGAAGCTTCTGCGTTCGGGACGCTAGTTACATCGCGATTACCGAAAATACACAATTTATCGAGAAATGATCTGTCACGTATGTACGAATAGTAAAATTATAACTTTGCAGGCGTTCGTAGTATATCACCATCGAAATTGTAGTACAAGAACAGAATTATTTTTTAGTGACTTTAGCACTATAGCGTTTAAGCAAACCGTTAAACCATATACAGCAATAAAAGATATTTCTAAAAAAGTCTGAGCTATGAAATGTAAATCCACGAACATTAAAAACTAGAAAATGAAAAATATTTAAAAAATAATTTGTTATGTTAACCGATTTTATTAGAAATGCACTAAAAACTAAAAAATAATTATTTTCTTGTACTACAATTTTGATGGTGTTTATCACATAATTCACTTTAAATAGAATCGTGGGGCACCATGTGCAACCAGAAGTTGAATTATTAAAGTGATTCATATCCTGTTATGAAATTTCGTGTCCCACGTTATTATTTAAAGTGAATTATGTGATATTAACATCATAAAATATTTTTTATATAAATTTTTCTAAATAAAACACAACACTAATCATTAAAAAAAGTTATTTTTTATTATATTATTTACTTATAAATATAAATAAATATAAATATCAATAAATATAAATATCAATAAATATAGATATTGTGGCCCCCCCCCCCGCCGCGTCTACCGCCGCCCCGGCGCCATCTTCCCCTCCCTCGATTCTGACCCCTCGCCTGATACCGTAGGCGGCGCAGCTCCCGTTTCATCTGAAACAGTACAATAAAAATTAAATTTGCTACTTCTATCCGTACATATAGTGAATATGTACGACGCTCGAGACGAGATTTACTACAGCATAATTAAACAATTTTTAATTCTTCATCAAATCGATATGGCAGTCACACCAATGGATTTCTTAGGTTTTTTCGTTGAAAATCATGCTAAATTTCGCGAAGATCCGAAAGGAAATGGAGAACTTGAGATTCGTCATTTTTTAGTGCAATATTATGGGGCAGTGAGAGCGATAATCCATTGGTGTGACTGCCATATCGATTCGATGAAGAATTAAAAATTCTTCAATTATGCTGTACGACTACATTTCACGTTCGACCACGGGGCGCCGTTTCGTTTTTGCCGGGCTTCGCCGCGCAGTGTGCGATTTTGGACAAAAATCGCTCGACAGTGCAAATCTTGACCGATTTCAATAATTTTTTTTTAAATACTCGTAAAGGACTCAGCAATAACGGACCACTGCAGTAAAACCTGTATCAGTTGGTCTAATCTATAAAAAAATATAACATACAAACAGTGTTCTCTCTCTGATAGACCGACGGCGGCCGGATCGGCCCGAGCAGCACGGCGAACGCTCGGTTCGCACGCGGCTCGACCATGGAATGGCGAGATAACCAAAAAGTGGAGGATACAACGTACTCACGTTTTCGGACGATACCATGATTAACATTTTACCGACCGGTAGCCCATTAATCGGCTACCATTAACCGCTACCAGTCGGTAAAGTGTTAATAAATCACTTACCTTTACATAATGCATTAGACTCTCAATTACGGCTTCACACACTTCTGGTATAATTTTTTAAATAACCTGTTTAGATATTTCGAAAGAACTCTGAAAGTAATTGCCAATCTTTCTTCAGATTAAATGGATTTTCTGACGGCAGTATCGTGCTTTGCAACTTTATCCTGAATATAAATTAATATAACAACAGAATCTTCTCACGACATTCTCGTGAAGTTATTGAATTGATCGGTGCTCGTGCAATGCCCATTCGGGGCGAATGCTCAAGTGAATACGCGGCTTTAAAGATGAATTATATTACGTTCCACGACAGTGTACTTTGAGAAAAATAAGGAATACGGGAGAATTAGGAATCAATAAAAATCTTAATCTTATCAATTCGTTAAATGAATTGAAGTATAAGGGACAATACTCAGGGTACATTAATCAGATTTCAAAGGATCATTTCTATTGTTTTTACTGGTCTCCTATGCAAATGGAATGGTATAAAACGTTAATTAAAACGTGCAGGAAAACAGAAATAGACGCACCTGGAAATTAGTGAAAACAATAGAAACACTAAATGGTGACAAGAAACATATATTCTTATGCCAAATTATTATAAAAGGTGAAAATGGTCGAGCCACCAGCATCGGTGGAAATCCAGCACGCTAGCCGATAAATGTAGGAAAGACATACAGGGCGATTCTGGAGCGACGCCTGCCAAAGAGATGTTGCAGTGCCTCATCGAATTTTATGGCTTTCGATCCTCGAAGGGGTTGGAATACAATAAAAAGTGAGAAATGTCCACGATTTCCGCATTTCTTATCAGATCTCTGCGAAAACGACGTCAATCGATTCCTTATGTTTTTCCGCTGAAGATCGTGCCAAATTTCATGTAAATTGGATTATTTCTAACGAAGCTAGCGTGAAATTATATAAATCAATTTTTCATCTAATTTCCTTCATTAAGATCCGAATTACGTCGTTCTTAGTGTTAGTTCACCGGCAAAACATAAGGAACCGATTGGCCTCGTGGCCATTTCTCACTTCTTAATAGATACTCCAACCTCCTCGAGGGTCAAAAGTTATAAAATTCGGTGATGCACTGCGGGGGGTTGTCGTCGCCACGGGGTACCAGGCGGCATCTCTTTGAGTCCAGTCGCTCCAGAATCGCCCTATATCCAATTAAAATGAAAAAATTAAACTTATTACAGAATTTAAAAATAGAATACTTTTTATTTTTTTAAACTGTTAAAAATATAAGTTAAAATGTTTGTCCCCTCCTCCTCCTCCTCCACCACCGCGCCTGTCACCTCCCCAGCCTCTGTATTGGCCTCCTCGCCCCCAGCCTCTATATCTGTCCCCTCGCCCCCAGCCACTAGAACGTCCACCTCTTCTTCCTCCCCCTCTATAGCCGGCCCTTCCTCCTCGGGCCCTAATATTTTGGGGCGTACCACGCCCGCGTGAATGTGTCAATTTTTTGACTAATTTTTGTAGCTGAAACAGTAACATTAAAATTAAGACATTTCGTAAAACGGAATAACATTCTGACAATTGCAACGTTTCGCATAAAGTAGTTTAGTAGGAAGTACTTACATTTTTAAGTTGGTCTTGCATATTTTGCCCCTCGTTATTCTGAGGGGGCAGGGGGACGGGGGCTGCAACCCTCCCTTCCACCCTTTCCGCCACCACCTCCGTCACCACCTCCGCCACCACCTCCGCCACGGGATTAACCTCATTTGCGGGGGGCGGGGGGGCATCTAAATCCCTAAGCGCCATTTCTATCTGAAAATGAAACAAAATATAAAAAAAATTCGTGTTAAAGGATTTTATTTAACTTGATCAAAAATGCACTGAAAACTAAAAAATACTTATTTTCTTGTACTACAATTACGACGGTGATATGTCACTTGAAATAAAACCGTGGGGCAGGATATTTCATAACAGGATATGAATCGATTTATTACAGAATCAAGAATCGAAATGAGCGATGAAAAGCGATAAAATATCCTGCTCCACGATTTTATTACCGAATAAGACATATCATCGTCATAATTGTAGTACAAGAATGTGGGAGATAGGAATTGGGAAACGGCAAAGCCGAATCCATAAACCCACAGTGTATCTGTTTAATTTCATATATTTCAACGTTACTCGGCTACGCTTCGTCGCCGGACGGACTCTCAATCGCTCAACGGAGTCACGCGCTAAGGACCGGGCGTCCTTACCTAAACAAATGCCGTCATTAAGGCGGCAACGCGTATCACGGAGGGCCCAAGGTGTCTATGCCTCGGTGCCCGAGACTCGACGCCGCAGGGATCCGAATCCAGATATTCCCACAAGAAAATAATTATTTTTTAGTTTTCAGTGCATTTTTGATCAAGTTAAATAAAATCGTTAATTTAAAATTTTCTTTGGTAATTGTGCATAAAAATTGTGCTCGACTTTAGTTTTCGAGATATTTGCAAAAAAATGTGATCGGTAGTAGGTTGGGGATAGATGATTAACTTATGAGAAATTTATGAATTTTGTATCTTAAATTATGCACAATTATGCACCTTTTATGCAAATTGCCGCTTTTTTAAATATTTTTTTATTAACGAAGTCGGCTTTACATTATGCAAATAAATTTTTTATGTGGGCCATTTTCATCGGGACGACATAACGACGTGCGTTACGAAAAATAGCACGTTTCATTTACGAAAAACCACACGTTTCAATTTGCCACCGAAAGAAGCACATTGCATCGTTTCTAATGAATATTAGCACGCTTGGTCTTCCGCCGCGAAAACTAGCATTAGGCCCGTTCCTGGCGGGGCTGCAGAAAGTGCCCGCGCACTTGGACGACCAAATCCAGGGGCGGTTTATTTTATAGAAAATTTTGACAAAACCCAGGAACGGGCCTGACTAGCATATTTCAGTGCTTCGCCACGAAGAATAGCAAAGGCTCTTACAATGTACGCGCGTTACGCGATTCCGTGACGCTGAGCGGCCCACGTGCCATTGACTACCACTCTCGACGGGGCACGTGTTGCCAAACTCTTTCGTTTCTGTATTGAAAACGAGAGGTGTCTTACTACTTGTGACGATGGTTTCCGGAGGAAAACTGTCTGTCGCATCGCGTGGAGCGAAGAAACGGCTATTGAATGTTACAAGTCCGAAAAAAAGTTAAATTTTGTCCAACAGTAATAATCTTACAATAATAGGATAGTAGTTATTTATCGTCCTTCGCAACGAAGACAGACGTGCTGTTTTTCGTAATGCACGTCGTTATGCCGTCCCGACGAAAATGGCCCATTTGAAAAATCTATTTGCACAATGTAAAGTTAACCTCCTTCAAAATATCCCGATTAAAAGAGGCGCGACTTATTCGCGGCATCGCCTCTGAGAACTTTAACGGGAGAATCACCCTATTTAATAGTATATAATTTTAATACTTACTTTCCGCATGTTCTGCATTTTTCGACCTGCTGTCGTTGAAGGCACAGTACAGAAGACAGTGGAGGGATACCTCGAATGAACAGGGATACCCCGAATGTCTCTGATGCATACATTGTTACTTGGCGTCGATTGGTTCGAAACCAAAACCTAGCTTGGCGCCGATTGGTTTGGCCCAACAGCTAGCTTGGCGCCGATTGGTTTGACGTCCCGGCGTCATCACGCGCACTAGTGACAATCTTGTGTTTTCAGGGACTCTTTTGGCAAGTGGCAACGCGGGACTGATTTTTCTCAGTCAAGAAAGTCCCTTTGTCGTCGCTGACGAAAAGTCCGTAAGGGTGAATTCAGACGAGCGATGCGGCGTCGTTGCGATCTCGCAGCAGTACATATATGTATAGAGAGAGAGAGAGGGAGAGAGAGAGAGAGAGAGAGAGAGAGAGAGAGAGAGAGAGAGAGAGAGAGAGAGAGAGAGAGAGAGAGATTCACACGTGTCGCAATTTGTTGCGGCAGAACTATTAATGATAACTTTTCATACACAATTGCTTCTTTTTAGAATGTCCATCGAAAAAAAATTAGCCTTAGATTCTTCAGATATTTATTCACCTATAAATAATTACAAAAATATAAAATATCAAACATTGAATTTTAAGATGTAACTAATTGTATGTACAGTTTTGTTTCCGTATGTGCTCGCTGGTCGGGACCGGCGTGTAACCCGTATCGTGAACACCAAACCGAGCACATACGAAGACCATACTGTAACCACATAGCACACGACCAGGGTTGCCAATTTGGCTTTTCTGACGCTACATTCCAGAAATCTGGCTTTTTTTCAACTTGGTTGGCGTTGGGAAATTCATATGCTTTTACTAAGCATCAAATTAAGTTTTTTAACCGATCCTAAAGAAAAAAGGAGCGATCCTTCATAAATCGGAATTAAGAAAGATCGGTGAAAAATCGATCTTCTAAAAAGATCGATTTTAGGTCGATCCAACAAAAGATCACCATCACTAGTTTGTAACGCGGACGGCACGTGTCGCTGCTCAAGTCGAAACAAATGCCTGCGATACTCTCGAATTCTTTCCAGCCACGTGCCTTGAAAGTCAGCCATTGTTCACAGACCGCTCGGGTGAGATCGTGCGTTCATTTACGGTTCGTGAAGTAATTGTGATAGGTTATATTACGTACCGTTTTGCGATTTCATCGCGGTCATTTGTGAAAAATGCCGAGAAAAGCGCTGATAGACTCCGGCGTTATTCTGGACAAGTTACAGCAGTGTGAAAAGTGTCAAGTGTTCGATGAGGATTATAAATTGAAGTGCCGCACGAATAAAGTGTGGGAAGAAGTGTGTTTAAAAATTTGTGATAAGTTGTCACCAAACACCTTGAACTTTTATGTGAGGAACAATCGGTGGAATTTGCTGACCGATTTGAAGAAACATTTCCAAATTCCAATGGAAGAAGAAGAAAAAGACGAAGCAGTGATGGATAGCATCGATGTCTCTAACGTAAGTAATATTAGTCAAGATTTCGTGCCCCACAATAATGCGAATAAAATACATTATACACTGCCGTCATTTTTTTTTGATATCACATTGTCTGAGGAGCAATGGAAATCTATTTCTCCTGTATCAAAAATTTATAAAGAAAAGGGTACTCGTGGAAAATGTTACAAAATACTTAGTCCCGGTTGGACGGATATTATTTGCAAAGCTAGTTTTTTAAAAACGAAAATTCCGTGCGCTTATACGTTCAAATGTAGCAAAATTTTCGATTCTCCGGAAGCGGAAACATATTTGAAAATATACGGCACTTGTAATGAATGCGGTGCCGAATTTAAAGCTCATTGCTTACATGAACCGGCTCCTGGCACTGGTATTGTGTTAAGAGTGCATACAGTCGATGCTTCGGGAATACCGCATGAAAAAAAAGGGCAGTAAAAGGAAAGAATAGGGTAGAAATAGGGAAACAACTTTTAAACATTAAACCCAGACAATGGAGAAATGATGCCGTGTCTGATTTAAGCTACGACGATCCCGAACCACCTTATGTTGCGCGACAATGTACTCTGAGGAAAATCAGAGAAGAAGCCATTGTACGGGAATTAGGAATAAATAAAAATCTTGACCCTATTAATTCATTATGTGAGTTGAAATGTAAGGGGCAATACTCAGGGTACATTAAACAGATCGCAAAGGATCCTTTCTATTGTTTTTACTGGTCTCCCATGCAAATGGAAATGTATAAAACGTTAATTAAATCGTGCAGGAAAATAGAAATAGACGCGACTGGAAAATTAGTGAAAATAATAGAAAAACTAAATGGTGACAAGAAACATATATTCTTGTACCAAATTATTATAAAAGGTGCAAACGGTATACAACCAATATTTCAAATGCTTTCGGAAAAGCACGACACAAATTTAATTACCTACTGGTTGAGGGAGATTATAAGAGACGGGGCACCGGTGCCTCCAGAAGTTGATTCCGATTATTCACTGGCGCTTTTGAATGCGACCAGCCTGGCATTCAATGAACGTTGCTTAAAAAATTACATTTCCGATTGCTATCGATGGATCACTAGCGAAATTTTGCAACATCCACTTCGGTGTTTCATCAGAATTGATATTGCCCATTTAATAAAAATTATTTGTAGCAAAGATGTCTTTCATAGAAAGCACCCTAAAATTAAAGACTTCTTTGTGCGATGCGCGGGGATAATGTCATCGTGCGATAATGTGGAAGATTTTAGAACACTGCTTAGCTCAATATTTATTGTCGCTTACAGTGAGTACGATGGCAAAGATTCTGATGGAAATGAAGTAATTTGTGAGCAGAAGCGTTAGTATTTATTCGAAAGAATAAAGTCATTCACCTTTACGAGCGACGAGAATGCCACAGAATACGATGATTTAGAAATGCAAAATGAAAATGAAAATGAAAATATAGTTGCATTTGTAAATAATATCAGATATGAGGCAGAACAAATTGCAAAAGACAGTGTAGAGACAGATAGGTATAATGCATTTTATTGTCCAGAACTAGTCACATATCTAGTTAAATTGGCAAAACATTTTCCACTCTGGACACAGGTGATGAGGGGATATTTCCCTCTGTCATCGAATGTAGCCACATCCTCTAGATGTGAGGCATATTTTAAAGATCTGAAGCATTCAGATTTGGGCGCAAATTATAAACCAATGCGCGTCGATAAATTTATCATTCACCACATAAAATCAATTGAAAATATCTCGAAATTGGAACGTGCAGCAATTAAACGCACGAACGAAAAAATTGCACTGCTGCAAATTGACATAAGACAAGAAAAAGAAAGAAAAATAGATTCACGTGATTTTGACGAAAATGCGCAAAACACTACACTAGGGTTTATACAAAAACCGACTTTTGAAAAAACCGGTTTTCGAATTTCACTATTCCCAAAAAACCGGTTAAACCGGTTTTTTAAATTTCACAACAGAAATGTAATTAAAATAGTAAATAAATATTTTTACTTATTTTAAAAATTTTCAGTTTCCTTAATATTATGAAATTATTACACAAATGTAACAAAATACAATACACTCTATCTATACAATGCCAAATAAAAATAAAATTAAAACAGCTAAAATCCGTACGAATACATACAATTTTTGAGTTCATCCAATATTTATGGATCTACAAAACTATAATACAATAAAATAGAGTGCAGACAAAACCAAATGAAAAAAAAACTGAAATAACTAAAATCCGTACAAAATATAAATGTTTTAAAATGTGGTACAAAATTATAAATCTTTATTCCATTTCATTTTTTTTCTGAAAATATGAACTTATGAAGCTTAGTTTTATAGTAAACAGTTACCTACTACAATTTGTTTGTGTCCGAGGCGATTTCAAATCAAAATGTTAACGTTTTAAATTAAATAATTAAATCATTTCTACATATTAATTCTAGTATATAAAACCGGTTTTTTAAATTTAAAACCCGGTTTTCGAATTTTACAAATTTATAAATAAAAACCGGTTCTTAAAACCGGTTTTTAAAAACCGACAAACCCTACACTACACATACTTACGGTTATTTAACAGAACAGGAAAATTGGAAAGGCTTAAATATTGAAGCCAAACCAAATAAATTAAAACATTTACGACTTTCAAATAATAATAGGAATTATATAGAGGAGGATGAAAATAAAGAAAATGTAAAATTAAATATAATACAGAAGCCCTTAATCGAAAACAAAAAGAATACTCATAGAGGGAAATATTTAACGTCATGCCCAGACATTCACCTCACATACGACAGGCCATTAAGGAAAAGAAAAGATGAAATATTAAGAAATGGAAATAATTGTAATTTGGTTCATCTTAATGGCGAAAAAATATATATTCAAAACACGTGTGCATTCGACGCATTGGTTGAAGTATTAACCAGTGCGTATTGCAATTATAGTACATTTAAAAACTGGATCGATGAAAATTCAGACAATATATTTTTCATGTTCGTCAAAAAATACGCTATGGAGAACATTAACAACTCCGTGTATGAAGAGCGAGGAGCTATTTTATGTACAATATTTGAAAATTGTAATAATATTGTAGATTGTACTACAAATGTCAATGAGCTATTTACAAGACTTGTAACAGACATTTGCAGTGTCGAAGAAAATAGAATCTGCGGCAAATGTCAAGTAAAGTCTAGCAAATTGTTTGTAGTAGATTTAATTAGTACACCCACAACCGAAGATTTTAAACAAAATTTTGATAATTTTGTTGCGCAATACTTCAGTGTACAAACACGCACGTGTAAAACATGTCAATCAGCAGTGCAATTAAAAAGAGAACCAAAATCATATGTGTTCATAGACACCGAAATCTTTTTTCAAATAAATAAAATAAATGAAATACTTTTAAATAGCATACCTGAAAAGTTTCAAATTGAAGATGCACTATACGTTTTAAGTGGCATCGTATGTCATAGCCCAGGACATTATACAGCATATTGCCGTAATACAATAGGAGCATGGACAGTACACAATGACATTAGTCAAAAATTGAGAAAAATTTCAAATAAAAAAACCTTAAAAGTATTTCCGACAACCATGATATTCATAAAGATATAAAAATTCTGTTGAAACTTTAGTTCAACAGAATATATATGATAATGCTACATTACAATAGTAAAACTATTGAATCGGTCCGGTGTCGCACCGCGCTGTAAAGTGTGGTACCACTGGCTCTGCCAGTGGTTACAAGTGCCAGCCATGGCACTTGTACTCGCGGATCATACGATCACGCGAGTCAAACGACGCCGACGTAATTTTGCCAAGAAAGTGACGAAATCAATAATATATTTGAACGGTCCGGCGTCGCACCGCGCTGTAAAGTGTGGTACCACTGGCTCTGTCAGTGGTTACAAGTGCCAGCCATGGCACTTGTACTCGCGGATCATACGATCACGCGAGTCAAACGACGCCGACGTAATTTTACCAAGAAAGTGACGAAATCAATAATATATTTGAACGGTCCGGCGTCGCACCGCGCTGTAAAGTGTGGTACCACTGGCTCTGCCAGTGGTTACAAGTGCCAGCCATGGCACTTGTACTCGCGGATCATACGATCACGCGAGTCAAACGACGCCGACGTAATTTTGCCAAGAAAGTGACGAAATCAATAATATATTTGAACGGTCCGGCGTCGCACCGCGCTGTAAAGTGTGGTACCACTGGCTCTGCCAGTGGTTACAAGTGCCAGCCATGGCACTTGTACTCGCGGATCATACGATCACGCGAGTCAAACGACGCCGACGTAATTTTGCCAAGAAAGTGACGAAATCAATAATATATTTGAACGGTCCGGCGTCGCACCGCGCTGTAAAGTGTGGTACCACTGGCTCTGTCAGTGGTTACAAGTGCCAGCCATGGCACTTGTACTCGCGGATCATACGATCACGCGAGTCAAACGACGCCAGAGTAATTTTGCCAAGATAGTGACGAAAGAAATAATAAATTCAATGCACGCAATTAAGTCGATTATGAAAGGTGGACAAACGAAATCTTGGGGTGGACAATCCTCTTCTATATCTAGACTAACGAGATCCGTCGTTGGACAAACGATTCCATCGATTAATTAACCAAAAATCGAAATTATTCACGAGTACACTTCTTTTTCGCGATTTTTATAAATAATTCTGTTCTGGAGGGTGGACAAACAAAATCTTGGGGTGGACAAACGTCTTCTACATCTAGACTAACGAAATCCGTCGTTGGACAAACGATTTCGATGTTTAATTAACCAAAAATCGAAATTATTCGCGGGTACACTTCTTTTTCGCGATTTTTATAAATAATTCTGTTCTGGAGGGTGGACAAACGAAATCTTGGGGTGGACAATCCTCTTCTATATCTAGACTAACGAGATCCGTCGTTGGACAAACGATTCCATCGATTAATTAACCAAAAATCGAAATTATTCACGAGTACACTTCTTTTTCGCGATTTTTATAAATAATTCTGTTCTGGAGGGTGGACAAACGAAATCTTGGGGTGGACAATCCTCTTCTATATCTAGACTAACGAGATCCGTCGTTGGACAAACGATTCCATCGATTAATTAACCAAAAATCGAAATTATTCACGAGTACACTTCTTTTTCGCGATTTTTATAAATAATTCTGTTCTGGAGGGTGGACAAACAAAATCTTGGGGTGGACAAACGTCTTCTACATCTAGACTAACGAAATCCGTCGTTGGACAAACGATTTCGATGTTTAATTAACCAAAAATCGAAATTATTCGCGGGTACACTTCTTTTTCGCGATTTTTATAAATAATTCTGTTCTGGAGGGTGGACAAACGAAATCTTGGGGTGGACAATCCTCTTCTATATCTAGACTAACGAGATCCGTCGTTGGACAAACGATTCCATCGATTAATTAACCAAAAATCGAAATTATTCACGAGTACACTTCTTTTTCGCGATTTTTATAAATAATTCTGTTCTGGAGGGTGGACAAACGAAATCTTGGGGTGGACAATCCTCTTCTATATCTAGACTAACGAGATCCGTCGTTGGACAAACGATTCCATCGATTAATTAACCAAAAATCGAAATTATTCACGAGTACACTTCTTTTTCGCGATTTTTATAAATAATTCTGTTCTGGAGGGTGGACAAACAAAATCTTGGGGTGGACAAACGTCTTCTACATCTAGACTAACGAAATCCGTCGTTGGACAAACGATTTCGATGTTTAATTAACCAAAAATCGAAATTATTCGCGGGTACACTTCTTTTTCGCGATTTTTATAAATAATTCTGTTCTGGAGGGTGGACAAACGAAATCTTGGGGTGGACAATCCTCTTCTATATCTAGACTAACGAGATCTGTCGTTGGACAAACGATTCCATCGATTAATTAACCAAAAATCGAAATTATTCGCGGGTACACTTCTTTTTCGCGATTTTTATAAATAATTCTGTTCTGGAGGGTGGACAAACGAAATCTTGGGGTGGACAATCCTCTTCTATATCTAGACTAACGAGATCCGTCGTTGGACAAACGATTCCATCGATTAATTAACCAAAAATCGAAATTATTCGCGGGTACACTTCTTTTTCGCGATTTTTATAAATAATTCTGTTCTGGAGGGTGGACAAACGAAATCTTGGGGTGGACAATCCTCTTCTACATCTAGACTATCGAACTGCATCGTTGGACAAACGATTCCATTGTTTAATTAATAAAAAATCAAACTTATACGCGGTCGCTTCAACCGTGTCGTACTTCTTGGTTATTTTAATTAATAATTCGATTCTGGAGGGTGGACAAACGAAATCTTGGGGTGGACAAACGTCTTCTACATCTAGACTACCGAACTGCATGGTTGGACAAACGATTCCATTGTTTAATTAATAAAAAATCAAACTTATACGCGGTCGCTTCACATGAAACCTTCTTTTTTCGCGATTTTTATTAATAATTCGATTCTGGAGGGTGGACAAACGAAATCTTGGGGTGGGCAAACGTCTTCTACATCTAGACTATCGAACTGCATCGTTGGACAAACGATTCCATTGTTTAATTAATAAAAAATCAAACTTATACGCGGTCGCTTCAACCGTGTCGTACTTCTTGGTTATTTTAATTAATAATTCGATTCTGGAGGGTGGAGAAACGAAATCTTGGGGTGGACAAACGTCTTCTACATCTAGACTACCGAACTGCATGGTTGGACAAACGATTCTATTGTTTAATTAATAAAAAATCAAACTTATACGCGGTCGCTTCAACCGTGTCGTACTTCTTGGTTATTTTAATTAATAATTCGATTCTGGAGGGTGGACAAACGAAATCTTGGGGTGGACAAACGTCTTCTACATCTACACTACCGAACTGCATCGTTGGACACACGATTTCGTCGTTTAATTAATAAAAAATCGAACTTATACGCGGACGCTTCAACCGTATCGTACTTCTTGGATATTTAAATTAATAATTCGGTTCTGGAGGGTGGACAAACGAAATCTTGGGGTGGACAAACGTCTTCTACATCTAGACTACCGAACTGCATGGTTGGACAAACGATTCCATTGTTTAATTAATAAAAAATCAAACTTATATGCGGTCGCTTCACATGAAACCTTCTTTTTTCGCGATTTTTATTAATAATTCGGTTCTGGAGGGTGGACAAACGAAATCTTGGGGTGGTCAAACGTCTTCTACATCTAGACTATCGAACTGCATCGTTGGACAAACGATTCCATTGTTTAATTAATAAAAAATCAAACTTATACGCGACCGTTTCACATGAAACCTTCTTTTTCGCGATTTTTATAAATAATTCGATTCTGGAGGGTGGACAAACGAAATCTTGGGGTGGACAAATGATGCTAGATCATGGACAATCGTATCCCCCTTTTAAAAAGTTGAAAAGTGTTCATGGAGGGTGGATATGACAAATTTTCTTAATTTGTTCATAACTTTTTTTTGAAGGGTGGACAAACGAAAATTTTGGTTGGACAAACGTGGACAAACGATGGACAATCATTTGCCCCCGTCAAATTATTAAAAAGTTTTCATGGGGGTGCTAGTGAAAAATTTTGTTTTGTTCATAACTTTTTTTTGAAGGGTGGACAAACGAAAATTTTTGTTGGACAAACGTGGACAAACGATGGACAAACGAATGCCATAGTTTTTTTTTTAAATTTCAAATTTGGGGGTGCCAACTTCACAGAGCTCTGTAAGTATAAAACTTATTTGGGAATTGTATACTTTACGTACCAATTGCATTTAATTCTTGTACTGTATGGTTTATTAGTGTCTTTAATTCCAAGGCCTTTGTTGCACTCTTGCAAAATTGAAACGATATGGTTTGTTTCCATGGCTTTAAAACACCCTTCACCATGAATACCAATACATGGTCCACTATTTCTCTATTTTCGATCCCAGTAATGTCATCTTGAAATTTATCGTATTCCACATGTGGTAATAATGCCATTTCATCAAATATGACTGAGCACAGTTTGTCGTTCGGTTTCATTTGATCGACATATGCTTTTAAATTTTCCATTAAAAATTTATTGATCCCGGCTTTAATGGGTATTTTCTGCAAAATTCTTAAAATTGTGCGTTTGGATGGGAGGTGGAACCAACGCGCTAAAAAGCGGTAGGCAGAGCCTGATATTTTGTACAAGCCTAAACACATCAATTTTTCTTCTAAACTATATCTTCTTCCCTGCGATTTTGCTGGTTTTTTCGACAATTGTTGTATACAAAACTTCACAGCTTCTCCTCTCAGACCATTTGCTGAGGTATGAAACATATTTTTGGCTAACTTTAATCTTTCTTTGAGCGTAGCAGCTCTTCTTTTGTACAATAGGACAGTGCTTTTTAAGTTTCTAGTTCTTGTATAGAGTTTCTTAGCCTTTGGTGTTAAGGGGGTAGACACGGGTAATGCAGCGCGCTGTAATACCGACATAATGTGCCCGAAACATGGGTTTGGGGGGATACGTTGTTTGTCCTTATATGAGCAAATTTTGGGCTGGATGAGGTCTCATTCGAAAGAGGAAGGTTCAGTGCACAGCGCTCTGGTCATGGTTGGACGAAATTGTGTTGATATCTAATAATACGAGTGTTTAAAGTAGAGCAAAAGTTGACAAAATACACCCGCATGAATCCAAGTACTTTTAGGTCACTAAAAGAGTTTTGTGACTCAAACGATGACCAGAGCGCTGTGCATTGAACCTTCCTCTTTCGAATGAGACCTCGCCCAGCGTAAAATCTGTTCATATAAGGACAAACAACGTATCCCCGTGATTGCATTCCCAAATACGAATTCCGCCATATTGGCGATAATACAGAGCAAGTCACGTGACAAATTTAGTTGAGCTAGTGGACACGAGATAGCGCCTACTCGGGAGGACTGCCAACGTGGAATCATAGTAAAACTGAAGCGTTAGCTGGATACACAAGCCACAGTAAAAGCGTGATGCAGTCATTGCATGCATTTTCGGACGACTTTAGGTTAGGTTATATGCATTTTAGGCATACATTGACTAGGAACTGCTGGGAATTGTCTGCATTTACTAAATTAACGGTTTTACTGTAACACATACATCACCGCTGCCGAATATATTTTATAATTATATGGCCACATTATTTCAAATAAAAAAAGAGATTGGAATTTTTTAATAACACTGTAGTGATTTACTGATATCATATTTTCAGAATGTGGAAGTTACAGCAATTATTTGCAATTATTGCTTTTATTATTATTCTTCTGACTGTTGTATATAACACATAACAAGGAAAAGTCTCCAAATCGGTCAACAGTTGACTCCTTGACTTTTTTTGTAATTCTTTACGCTCCTATACAGAGATGGGCATTATTTAATTAAAAGAATATACTTCCGAATGGCCCCAGTGGCCGATCGACACGAGGTTTGGGGGGAGGGTGTGTGTACCCAAAATCTAAAATTCTATTTAGCTTCGGGTATTTATTAGTTTCCTTTGTTTATTCGAAGGCCTTTCATCTTTGGCTTCGAATAATTTTTCATCTTTCATTATATCTTTATCCTAAGGTCGTATTCAAATATATTGGCCGTTCGATTCGTTTTCGTGAACAGCGATCAAGGAGAAATCAGCCATCACCATCTGACGATCGTGGATTTGTCAGTTGGAGTTCCCTAGCCACCGAAGTGTATGGGGGGGGGGGTAACGGGAATGCTGCTCGGCCCTGTCTGAACGTAGCCGTGTGGCTGTTATTTATTCTTATTGTCAGCGTAGTACATATGTAGTTGTGTGCGTCACGAAGTTATACGTAGACCAATACGAGATGAAGCTATCGAAAAAGAATCAATGTTCTGACCAATAAAGCTCCCTGAATTTTTTAGGAGCTAAGGCCTCAGGTACACCTATTCTGATGCGTGTATTTCTACGCTCGGTTTGGCCTATACATGACAGAAGCTTGGCGCTATCCCCACCACTTCTGGCTCACTCGTGTTCTGCGATGACGAGAGAACACGCGTTACGAATAGGAGTGTGCGGATCGTCCCGCGGCTCGGATTCTCGGCCCTCGGAACGGGTCGGAAAATTTCGGGCGGGATCGGGCGGGGTCCCGATACTTTCGTATTGCTCGAGATCCAGACGGTTTCAGGATCCCGAGACTCGATTCGGGTTACAAGCATGACTGCCATGAGCGGGCAATTTGATTTCAGGTCGGCTTGGCAAAACTCGGACGCGATCGGCTCGAAAGCCAGCTATTACGAGGGGACCGAGACGGAAAGAATTATGTATATCATTTATATCGATACCAAAGTGATAAGTTTTTACTTTCTGTCTCCTGTTGAATCATAATTTGTATCTTATTATTTATTTACATATATATGTATTTTCATTGCTACCAAATAGTCTGTGAATACTGAATACGTCCATATAAGTACTTAAATAAATACCATGTTCAGAACTTGGGAAGAAGACTATTTTTATATCGACAATATTTTAAAATCTGAATAAAATACATATACTTCATACTTAGTACTTTATGTAAAGGGAATATATGGGGTATTATCTTTTTCCGGATAGGTTCAGATTTAAAATAGAAAACGTACGAACTATAAGCATACAAAAAGGAGTATTTCCTAGATGTTTCATAATAACAACAATATACAGGAGGCGAATATTTTATTATTTCAAATTAACGTGTAAGAAACATAATTTTTCTATGTTCTCAGGTAATAATTTTAATCTATTACTGGTAACGATATCGTCCGATCGCGTCCGAGTTTTGCCGAGCCGACCTGAAATCAAATTGGCCGCTCATGGCGGCTATGCTTGTAGCCTGAATCGAGTCTCGGGGTCCCGAAACTGTCGGGATCTCGAGCAATACGAAAGTTTCGGGATCCCGCCCGATCCCGCCCGAAAGTTGCCGGCCCGACCCGAGCCCGAAAAATCGGGTAACCGCACACCCCAAGTTACAAAATTCACCGGCCAATAAATCTGAATACGATCTTAGAAGTTCGAATAACCGACGAGAACCTTTGTGTCCCGAGCCGCGCGAGATCGCCGTGCTCGGCGATGTGTCATCGATTATAAAGAAACAGAATTTGTTTATTTTTCATCGTATCAATATGAAAGTGACACCAT
This sequence comes from Andrena trimmerana, assembly GCA_951215215.1. Lineage (NCBI taxonomy): Eukaryota > Metazoa > Arthropoda > Insecta > Hymenoptera > Andrenidae > Andrena > Andrena trimmerana. Next base: position 74,627,806 of record OX578060.1, read on the forward strand.
TGGATTCTTGGCATTCTCCCGGTTATATTGGCAGAAAATGATTTAAATCGGACCACTTTTAACAAAACGGGCTTTCACTTCTACAAACAAATTTTTCACGTAATTTCCTTAATTTTGGTCCGAATTATATCATTTTTGGGGCCAATTTGATCGAGAAAACATGAGGAATCGACTGACGTCACTTTCGCAAAAATCTGATTAGAAATGCAGAACTGCAGATTTGTCACTGCTTAGCGCGCAACATTGTATGGCCCCGCTGGTTTCGAGCGCCGAAGCCCACGAAACTCAGCGAGTCGCATGATTGCCAGCGAGAAGGACAAGAGAGGACTTTCCATGGCGAAGGAAAATCAGCCTTCTACAGAACTCAAATCGAGAATGACTTTGCTAATAAACTTTATATTCACGTCACATAAATACTTTAATTGTAAAATTTAGACGACGAACTATTGTTGAATTTCGCCAGTTCTTACATATGCCCCACTGGGTTCGGAATTCCTGATCCCAGAGTTTCATGCATTTACCTATTGAAATGTTGCTTCAAGTCATCGGGCAATTGCATTGTTTCTTCTCGTACATCTAGAGACGCGGTAGCGTCTCGACGCCAAGTACATGAAAGAAAAGACACCCTGTATATGCCTGTCGCTGCCGTGTATCTTTACTCGATGCACAGCTATTCCAACCTAACCTGAAACTTATTTCATTAATATCTCATCACGCCTGACATATTTTCTATATTTAATGGCATTTTTCTTATGTAAACCGCATATAAGCTTTCGAATAAGATCAATTTCAATAAAATCGGTCCACGCATGCCAGAGATATCGTAATATCGTCTCATGGATCTGTCGAAAACGGTAAGATTCTTCTTCTCCTCCTGATTCTCCAACCAAATTTTGTCGACATAATACGTATACTACGCGTTACACGCACACCTTCAGCCAAAACGAAACTAACACATATTTCGTTCTTCGTTCGTCGACTCTCGGAATTATTCGGCAGGGATCGTCGTCCGTCATTGTATAAAAACGAACTAATACATGCTTCGTTCGTCAATCGCTATCTTCACTATGCAATCTACTCCAAATTTTGACAGCTTACAGTCAGGTTATAACCTGACGAGTGTCAAATAAGGTAGGTTGTCAAAATTTGAGATGCCGCGTGTTTTTACAAATATATATCGCTGTACCATTGAATTGCAACCAAAATGCAGTCTCAAACACAAGGTACGTTGCGTCCTGTTTGTATATCATAAATATAACCCAGAACCACAAATTCAAACGACTTGAAACAGCCTGTAACCTCAAATCAAATCAATTCAATCGATATGCAATCAGCATATCACCACCAACCAGTATTACTTTTTAAATAAATATTATTACATTTCTTAACATACACTTTGCGGCTTTGCTAGAGTTTTGTGAAATTACATTTTTAGTCTCATAACGATCCGTGAATATTTCCTCAACTTATTGCAATTTATGTTTAAAGAAATATTGACTTTGGACGATGAGAAATATTTTGTTTATAATTTTCAGCTCGAATATTAATGAATGGATAAACAAACTGTAAATAGAAAAAATGTGTGACGAGCTTTACAACACTATATTTCTTAAAATACAGATTAACATTTAATTTTCCAATTCTTTTTAGCGTTTGGACAATAGTTTTTCGCATTTTCGAGCACTAGTCCCCTTATTGCATCCGACCCTTCATTATTGTGCTGCTCGTTAAAAAAACTGCATCGAAATTGATCCATTAATTCCCGATTGTAAGTGATAATGTAACTAAGGTAAGGTGACAGCGGAAATATTTTATACATATACCTACGTAGAGAAAAGGGGAGAAGACGAAGAAGCGAAGTGAAAAAGAGAAAAAGATAATTTTCATTCGTTACTTCGAATGAAAGAAATTTATAGTCGATTTCGACACAATATTGAAGCAGTAATGAATAAAATTGTTTGATCTGTAACCTCTTTGATACTGCAGAGCGTAGAAGTAATTAATCCCCATAAAAAATTTAAAAAGTAAAAAAAAGTACAAAAAAGTAAAAAAATACGCCAAGTACATGAAAATGTCGAGGACGGAAAAGAGTATTATCAAATAAATCACAAAAAAATAGAAGACAATCACATAATATTTTAAAAATTATCTGGAGTCATTCCCTATGCAAATTATCTTTGTAAAAAGAAGTGAGATCCTCATAAAAAACTTCAAGGAAGTAAAAAAATTACGCCAAGTACATGAAATCGAGGAGAAAAAAGAGTATTATCAAAAATCACAAGAAAAAAGAAAATAGTATACATGAAAAAGTCGAGGAAGAAACAGACTATAAAAAAATAAATATAAAAAAAGACAAAGAAACATGAAAAAGTAAAAAATGTTAATGTAATGTTAATTGACTTAGTCTTAATAATTTGCAATAACTCCCTTACAATCTAAAAAAAGATGTGAAATCAAAATGAGCTGCAAGTACATAAAGGTGCTTTCCAACTGCGCTTAAGATGACACAACTACATATACACAGCTAAAATGTTGTGTTCATAAATTTCATGACGCATATCATGGACATTTTTTAATTAACCCATCAAAAAGAATCCCATTTAAAAACATTGTCGTAAATTAATACCTTTACAAAATTAATGATATACAAAAATTGCGCCAATTATAACAATGACTATTTATACAAAGAAAAACAATGTATTAAATAATATAACACAACAAAAGACAAAAAAAAATGTCCGCGGCCTGGAAGTCAAATACTTGGCGTGGCCAGGCAAGGTATTCTCAGATCATCAATACCCATACCTTCCCCCTCGCAGGCTTTCAGATAATTTGTCCATTTAAAACTCAGACAATATGAGTACTTTTTCATTATATTGCGTTTTAAAATAATTGTAAGATCATTCATCTTCACCCATACCTTTCCTCTCACAAGCTTTCACATAATTTGTCCATTTAAAACTCTGACAATATGAATACACTTTCGTTATTTTGCATTTTTAAATAATTCTTATTCAACGACACCTTGACCGTGCCTGGCCACGCCAAGTATTTGACTTCCAGGCCGCGGACATTTTTTTTTGTCTTTTGTTGTGTTATATTATTTAATACATTGTTTTTCTTTGTATAAATAGTCATTGTTATAATTGGCGCAATTTTTGTATATCATTAATTTTGTAAAGGTATTAATTTACGACAATGTTTTTAAATGGGATTCTTTTTGATGGGTTAATTAAAAAATGTCCATGATATGCGTCATGAAATTTATGAACACAACATTTTAGCTGTGTATATGTAGTTGTGTCATCTTAAGCGCAGTTGGAAAGCACCTTTATGTACTTGCAGCTCATTTTGATTTCACATCTTTTTTTAGATTGTAAGGGAGTTATTGCAAATTATTAAGACTAAGTCAATTAACATTACATTAACATTTTTTACTTTTTCATGTTTCTTTGTCTTTTTTTATATTTATTTTTTTATAGTCTGTTTCTTCCTCGACTTTTTCATGTATACTATTTTCTTTTTTCTTGTGATTTTTGATAATACTCTTTTTTCTCCTCGATTTCATGTACTTGGCGTAATTTTTTTACTTCCTTGAAGTTTTTTATGAGGTATGTATATCTGTTCGCGAGTAGGTGTCATGAATGCCGCGACTTTTGTTTCCCAAATAAATACACCCCTATCAGGGCCCTCGCTCGAACCGCTTGACAAGGAGACCGAACGATGTGAACCGAGTGCGAGTGAAATAGCACACCCTCGGTCGACGGCGACTTGAGTCATCCAGTACTGAATACGAAATGTTCAAAATTTCTCATTACACCTTGATGAGAGTGTTACCATTCCTGGATTGTTGGTGAGTCAAGACACGAAGCAATTCAGTCTATTTTTTCTTATGAATACATGATTAGAACACACTCTACGTTCAATAAAAATTGATCGAATTGCTCCATGTTTGATATCATTTTCATCGGGAAATCCTAAAAAATTCATCGGTAATACTTTCATCAATACTTATAAAAAACACGAACATTTTATTTTTCTGTACTGGGTATTTTATCTAGCTCGTCGGTTTTATTGTTCTCGGCTGTCAACGGGCGGTCTACTAGGACCTGAAGGTCCACGCTCGCAACGAGAAAGCAAAACAGTGGGGTGGGTAGGTCTTTCCCGATAAACTGAGCCCAAAGGCTTCTCAACAATTGAAACATTGGAAGACTGTACATATTCTTTCTGATGCTTTCGGCGATATGCGCAACCATTTGTATGCCCGGTTTTATGTCTAACAAGTCAGGCGATTTTGTTTGTGAGAGCCATATATAAAGACAGTCCTGTAACGTTCACATTTTCAATTATAAAACTGCAAATATGTTATTTTACACATGTGCCTCGCTGAGTTTCTTCGGCTTCGACGCTTGAAACCAGCGGGGCTATACAATGTTGCGCACTAAGCACTGATGAATCTGAAGTTTTGCAATTTCTAATCAGATCTTTGCGATCGTGGCGTCAATCGATTCCTTATACTTTCTCAATCAAATTGGCCCCAAAAATGATACAACTCAAACCATAATTCAGGAAATTCCGTGAAAAATTTGTTTGCAGAATTGAAAGCCCGTTTCGTTAAAAATAGTCCGATTTAAATAATTTTGTCATAAAAAAAATGCGCAGGCTGGATGCGCGTGATTATTACGTGGCCCCCTCCATAGACATATATAGACGGATCAGAAGATGGGACTATCGGCGTGGGGAAGGAAGGCTTGGAGGGGTAAAGGCATAGGTTCAGATACAGGCACGTCGGTTAGCTTCGGATGCATTCGGCATGCATAACCACAGCGTTAACCGATTTACTCGTATCGCTCCCCTTACCGCGAACCTTGCCACCCCCCTCAGCTTACGCTCCGCCGTCTATATATGTCTATGGTCCCCTCCTCGAAGTGACAGAAAATATAACCTATGTATACGCTATATGACAATAAATGTTGAGCAGCTATTTCGTTCTTTTGCGCTACATTTGTGAACTTTTTATCATCCTTCCGAAACATTATTATTACGTTGCAACAGTATCTTTAGGAAATCGGGTCTAGCATATAGGTTATATTTTCTGTCACTTTGAGGACAGAAAATCCGGTCCTCCAAGTGACAGAAAATATAACCTATATGCTATACCCGATTTCCTAAAGATACTCTTGCGGCGTAATAATAATGTTTCGGAAGGATGATGAAAAGTTCACAAATGTAGCGTAATACAACGAAATAGCCGCTAAATATTTATTGTCTTATAGCGTATACATAGGTTATATTTTCTGTCACTTCGAGGAGGGACCACATAATAATCACGCGTTGGATTCAACATCAAACACAATTTTATATATGTTTGTTCATAACTGCTTTCTGAATAGGATGTGTATTTCATGTTCTGTTTCAGTGTTTTGCTAATTAAAAAATGTCTATCCTAACAAACTTCATTTTCTGGGGACATGCCCTCATCAATTTTTCATTTTCACTTATAATTCCTTACTACCAACGTAGAATATTGTAGCATAAGCACAGTTCAAGTAAATGTACAATAAATTTTCTACGTTTGCAGTACCAGCAGACTTTTTGTTTAAAATGTGCAACGCAACAGCTGAGAATTTCTTTCCTTATTCAGAATAGAATACGGAAATAGCAAACAGCTCCCTCTCGCGTGCACAGGCAGCTGCGTATCTATGGGTAATACCATTTCAGTGCAGAAAAAACCTGCTGTAATACCGACCTGCCGAATCGGCCAGACCACGTGACGTGTCTACCCCCTTAAGTCAGATGACTTTGTAACACCTAAGTCTCTCAATATAGTATTTGAAAGCCCTGAAAAGAGAATGTAAATAATAAATAACACGACTTTGTACTTTCATTTATATCAATAAAATTACACTGCAGTAAGTGTTACATATAAAATACAGTATTTTCTAAAAGGACTCCTCAATTAACTCAACACCACCTATCTGCCAAAACCTGCACGATAGGCCGTTTCTTATTTAAACTAAATGCTGATCTAAAGTAGTTATGATATCGACCGTATTTTTAGAATAAGCAATAAGTGGTTTCGGCGCACTAGTTCGGTCAGTTAAACAATTTAAAAGCTAATTTGCAATTTTAAAAATTATAAATTTCCGACGTTTCGATCTGTGGTTTAGACCTTCTTCAGGGAAAGATTTTATAAAAAATATTGCGTTCGCTTTAAAGTAAGTCACACGTTTCCTAAGAGGTGTAACACTCGAGTCGGTTGGAACGTGACTGCTGATCACTTAATACACAAAAATTCATTCTTCATTCATTCACGATTAAATTATCTATCAAATACGAATTCTCTTACTTTTCCTACTTGTTGGTGTCACACTACCCTGTGTATCTAAAGATGATACCTCCTCTAAATGATTGCTTATTACATTCAACGGCTCTGCTGCAGTACAAGTTGATGTAGACGGGTCTGTTGCTATAATCAAAAATTTCAACATAGTTTTTGCACTTTGTAAGGAAAATTTTAAGAACATTATCTTCTGCTGAATCCTCTTACTACTGCTATTTGTTGGTATTACACAATGCTGTGTATCTAAAGATGATATCTCCTCTGAATGAGTGGTTATTACATTCAACGGCTCTGATGCAGTACAAGTTGATGTAGATGGGTTTGTTGCTATAATCAAAAATTTCAACATAATTTTTATAGTTTATAAGATAGTCTTGTATGTACTGTCGTTTACTGAAAAGAAGGAATAAGAACGGGCAAAGGGACTACTTCGCTCGCACTGCCTGTGTCTCATTAACTCTCTTTATATTTGTCGATGTTGTTGCATCTATCAATAGAGCGACATTGTGTTAGAGAATATGGACCTATGAGAATATACTAATCGGACCACCAACTTTCTCCCGGCAACATCTCAGTAAACGACAGTAGTTATAATATTCATAATTAGTACCTTCTTTAGTTGGTAATTTCTGAGACGGTACAGATGTACGTAGTAAATACATATTTGTAGATTTATCATTAGGCGTGAAGTGTTGATGGCACACACGATAATTGTTATATACTTTCATAGGGTCCATTGCAACCAATTTTGGGTTTGCTACCAGCACAATCCATGTATCAAACCGTTTATTGTCCTTAAGAGGATTGGGAAATCTGTGCCTTGTCGATGACCTATCTTCGCACCCAGGGACTGCACAAGTAACCATAATGAATCTGCTAAAAAGTATGAAAGCTAAACAGAAAATTTTTTGTTAAATCAAGTGTACTTATAATTTTAACTATAACATTAAAACTGAAAATAAAATAGAACGACACGTGGGATATCAAATGTGTAAATCAATGTTGTAAACTCTGCTACGAAGTCCTTTGCAACGGCCTAATATGTGTCCTCGTATTCTCCAGATTTTTTCCGAACGTCAAAGGCTACGATCGGACACCGTCTTACGATTTTTAAATTCCTAATTGCTATCAAACGAAGTTGATTAGAATTACACATAGGTAGTAAGCTACTCGTAATGTTTAGTAAATAAATACCAACTCTGAATATATGTAGAAAGATGCACTATAAATGACAATAAATAACAGTAAATAACAATTAAATAATGATAAATATGCGCAAACTATGTCAGACCACGCTGAAATACGATGAGATGCGATTCACTGCGATTCACTGCGATTCACTGCGATTCACTGCGATTCACTGCAATTCACTGCGATCAGCTCAATGACGAAAAAACGTTTTCTATTGTTTCAATCGTTTACAATGTTTCAAATCGCGCCAATGGCGGCCGATGGCGTCAGGTCCGGCCAGGGTTTGGAGGACTCCGGCGTGGCAGGACACCTACAGGAGCGGTGGTAATGTGTGCGTGAGACGCCACGATTGGAGACGAACCGACGCCAGCGCCAAGCGAGTGACTCCGCGGCCAATCAGCGTCGACAACCTATTTCTCCGGCGATGCTGATTCGCCGTGGTGTCGGTTCGTCTCCCATCGTGCGTCTTACGTACACATACGCCGGAGTCCTCCAAACCCTGGGTCCGGCTGGACGCGCACCCAACGCGACGCTATCAGTACCATCTAGCGTACGATTTTCTTAACTCCATTGAGAACAGCGCCGTCTGACTAGAAGTGATCCTACTATAATCGTGCTGACAATGCCCCCATCTGAGTGTCACCCCCCTGGTCGCAAGCGCTTACGGTGAGCACGGGAACCGCTTCGCAAAATCTTGACGCAGGCCCGGTTCAAGTCTTTTTTTGCGCCATAGGCGAACTTGTCAAATTACACCCTTTATTATAATACATTTATTAGAGTTTATTGATGACCTTACTCTGAATTTTTATTCGTAATTTAAAACAGATGCAGTACAATTTGTAATATTTCATTTTAAAGTTTATTTTCAACATACAGGCATTGAAAATACCTTTTTGCACAACGCATCGACAAATGGTTTAACCTGCATCGGTGTTGGCGTATTTGGCCGAAAAAGTTCTCCAACGAGTCCTGATTTAAATTTCGTGGTGCATATTGAGTCGAAGAGTTTAAAAAAAATTTCATCAACACGATGTATCAAGAGTCGGAATGAAATTCTTTAAGGAAGGAGGTACTATGTGTTTTACACACGCCTCTTTAATGAAATACATTTTTTGCAATTTTTGTATTTGTATTTTCCAAAAGGCAATATGACCGGAGTTTTTTTTACGGGTCCCTTTAAACTTTTTGAGGTATCGTCACTTGGTACCCGACCTCCATTTAAGCTATCAAATAGCATAGCAAAGAATTTACATACCCTAGCAGTCCCAATGCTATTTACATCTAATTTATATAGACCATTTGGATGTGGTTCATCTGCAACAAATGAGTTTTTTTTATAATTTGTGCAACAAATATTATCTCAGCTGATTAGAAATATGAATGTATCACAATATAATTTGATTTACAAGATATTATAATCCCAACACTTATTATTTTTAGCCATCGAAAATACAGCCACAGCCATTGAATTGCTTCAAACTTGTGTGGCATATGCCACTTTCATTTTTTTCTGTTGGTTCGGGTTTATGTGGTGTGGTTTAATCCTTCCCAACATCTTTATCTTGATCAATTCATCTTTACAGTCATCAATTTTATACGCCGCAATGATATCCTTCCACGTTGCTCTTAATGTAGTTTGGTTTTGCAGCCATATTAAATCTTTTTTTAATAAATTATTCCTAATCCCTTTAATTAGATGGGGTACATCATATAATGGAACCACTTCGTAGTTATCAATTGCTAGACAACGTTCCGGTGATATATTTTGTTCTAAATAATGTCCTCTACTTTCTTTGACCAAACTGTCTACTGCGGACCGATTCGTTGAGCCCTGGTCACAAAATAGTAAAATAATCTTTAATCCTACAAAGTAAAATATATTACAATATAAATTTGAAAAATAGTTTAATATTATTTCAATGTTAATATATCGTTTTTCTTTGAATTTCAAAGTATTATAAGTCTTCTTTACATACCAGTTTGAGAATTTACAGTCCGTACTATATCCTTAATAAGTTTTTTTAGCTTTTCAGATTTTGTGGTTGATTTGCAAAATGAATATACTATTGCTTGCTTCCAGTGGCCAATTACTGCTTTCAGCATAAATACCAGAACATGATCGAATATTATTGAATTTTCGAATCCCACTAATTTATCGCTAGATTCGTCAAAATATGAGGGAGCATAATTTATCTACTGGTTTCAATTTTTGCGCGATTTTCTACAAACTAGAAGTTACACATGGTCCCGCTTTCAAGTGGTAGGGGAGAGGCTTGTAGGTTGCCAGCCCTTAGCTTTTTTTATCACAACTCGTCATAAAATTAACGTATCGATGATTTATGGTATAAGTTGGAAAGAGAAAGGGTAAAGCTACAATCCTGAGCTACAAATCATGTAAATTCTCGAAAAAGAAAAATTATACTGCAAATTATCGAAAGTATCTAAAATTGATTCCTTGAAATTTTGGCTTGCAGGTTGCCACCCTCTAGAAAAATTGCTGAAAGTGTAAAAAAAACTCAAGTAAAAACCTGATTCAGAAAACTTTTCAAAATTTATTAAATTTTATTAATAAATTATATTATACAGTGGCCTTTTTTTGTTATTTGCAGGGGTTCGTTTCGGTGTTTTCTTCGGTGAAACTTTGCGCTTCTTGTTTTCAGCGATGGCTTCCTTCTTCTCTTTTGCAGCTGCCCGCTTTCTTCGTCGTTCTGTATGAACGGCAACCTTTTCCGGCGAAGTCAAAACCGTTGTTTTCTGTGGCTTCGGACCACGATTCGACTTTTTCTGTGGTGTTGCTGCTCTCAAGGGTCCGATCGAAGAAATTACAGAGGTCAAGCTGGAAGCGCGAGAAATGCCAGATGTTGATGGCTCAGATGTAGCTACATTGATGGGCGCGCTATCAACGGCAATGCAGCTCGTTATTATCGAATGCCCTTTCAACGGCGGAAGCCTCTGCATTTGCTTCATCAACGCCAAGACTAACGAAATGCGAGTCGTTGAAAACACCCGGATCGTATGGACAAATTCCAGTAGCTCTGAAGCCGGCCGCAATGTTTTCGGCTGTCGCACCTCGCAGCAAGGCCGTTGCAACAAGCTTGGGAATGAGGGCCAAGTCCAGTGTTTTGCCGGAGTTGTTACGCATCCATGCGTGGTGAGCTTGATGGTATGAGCCTTTCACCGGCCCATACACCGAAACATCGAGGGGTTGCAAACGATGACTACAATGCGGCGGGAAGGAGAGCATCGTCACGCCATTTTCAACAGCCATGTCAATCGCTTTGATTGACAAATGCAAGCCGTGGTTATCAAGCACAAGAAGTGTTGGTGAATTTTTCTCGGAGTGGCTGTGCTTGATGAAATGCTCCATGAATTTCACGAAATCAGCCTGCTGCATCCACCCCGACTCGTTTGCGAAGCCGACAGTTTCGTTGACTGCGTGAGTCATAAACAGGGGATTCATCCTTTTTTTCGGGAAGAGATAAAAAGGCGGCATCGAATTGCCTGACGCACTAACAGCAAAAGCCAACGTTATCATGCTACCGTGTTCGGCAGATGTAATTTGGCCGACACGTTTCTCGCCTTTCAGGGAAACAATTTTGCCAATCCGAGTTGGCACTGTCGAAAACCCAGTTTCGTCCATATTCCAGATGGAACTGGCAGTGAATGGCTGTACGGCGAGAACGGAGTCCAAATTTCGGAAAAAGTGGTCCACATTTTCGCGGCAAAAGGCTATGCAACGGTTGAGACTGGTTTTTTCGGGCGTGCGCAGAGATAACTTTTTGTGCCGCAGCATGAAACCGTAATACTACTGTTTGCCGGCCATTTTATATTCATCCCAGCTTCGTGGATATTCGACATCAATTTTTAGAGCAAACTGATATGCCAGTTGCTTTAATTCAGTGATGCTCAAGCCATAATAGTGTTGGGCGCATTTCACCACGTATTCGACCAGCGCCTTCTCTTGATTTTCATTAAAAACCTCGAAAGACCGATAAAATGAATTGTAGAAGTCATTAAAATATATCATCATTAACAAACCGATGATGGTGTGGCGTAGGATGCAATTTGGTGAACCACTTCTAACAATTCATCATCTGTGACAGCCGTAATATCAGGAACTGCAGCATCGAATTTCTGCACATATCGGCCCAAGCTTTGCATATTGATGTTGTATGTGCTTTGCAGTGCTCTTCCTTGATTTATTGCTGATTTTGATTGCTTTAATTGCGTCGAGCAACGCTTCAAAATCCTTAATGCCGCGTTTTAGATTTTCTTGACCTGCGTGCTGCCATTCTAAAAATGTATCAAAAATGTAAAAAATAAACGAAAATATGACTAAAATGCAATAAAAACACTTCACTTCAAACTCAATGACAATATTAAACATCACATAATCACGAAAAATGACATTTGAGTGTAAACAAGCGGGAAAGAGAGAGGTGGCAACCTGCGAGCCAAAAAAGGTGGCAACTTGCATTCCGACGCATTTTTGGAAAATATGAGAAAAAAATTGTCAATTCATGATATGTTTGGAAATCTGTTTGGCATATGTAAATTAGATGAAAAAAACAACACTGTACGAATATTTATCTAGAATTGTCGATGAAAATGTTCAATTTACGAGCACAGGGAAAACACACAATTTCAATAGTTCAATTACTTGACAAACACTATATTACCCTTCGCTCAGAAAACACAGCGTTATTGCGTCTGTCCGCTCCAGAGGTTAATAAATAGTGACATCTACTGTTTTAACGTCGATTTGAGTCAGAGTTCAGGTTATGACACTGCTAGAAAGTCGAAATACAGCACGTGTGGCAACCTGCAAGCCTCTCCCCTACCATTTGCAACACTCGGGCCATTGTCCTTCTTAATGGCAGTTGATACCATCTTGATAACAGTCTGTACCCTGGACCTGACGTTTTGTACAATGCTAAACACATTAATTTCTCGTGCAAAGAAAATCGTTGCCCTTTGGATTTGACACGTTTTCTTAGCAATTGCTGTAGGCAAAACCAAATTGTTTCTTCAGAAAGGCCTGAATGCTTATAATTGAAACCCTTGTTTGCTGATTGTAATCTAGTCTTAAGTGTAATATTTCCAATCTTATAAACATTGGTCACCTTCTTTAAATTTTTAACTTGCTTATACAAGTGTTTTGCCTTAGGAGTTAATTCTGCAGGCCTAATTATAGGTGGCATGCTTGCTCTAGGAGGAGAATCTACAAATAAATGCAAGTCATGTTAATAATTAATTTTGTATATTTCATTATGTCCAAATTAATTAATCATATACTACATATTGGTGGCTTAGTGCACAAATATTGTATGTCCACTTTTAGTGTTTTTGAGAAAAATAGGTTTAAACATGTCAAGGAATAATATAATTTGAATTTCGACCATAAAAAAATGTTCTAATTAGAAGAGATCCACCCTATTTGTTGCATATAAAAACTCAAATTTAACAAAACGTGGATATACAATGTGCACTCAGCAGTCGATATCATATATTGTAAATTTGAAGAAATACAGTAAATACTTGCCATCTGTTATCAAATATTTTCAACTTTATTGATCCCAGCGCCTCTGGTAGACTGTGCCGCCCACTAAATTTTTCCAACAGATTGATATACGGAGTGCCCACCTCTGCCCACGAAACTCAGCGAGTTGCATGATTGCCAGACGTATATTAAGCTGGCGTAGTCATTTGAAAAGGCCCACGCAAAATTAATACGATATTTTTTTGCTATTTATTTGCTAATTATTTGCCAACGAATTAATTTTTTTGCTCCAGCCGTTTTCGAGAAACAATGGTTACGCTACCGTAATATTAAGCTGGCGTAGCCACTTATTGTATCTCTGTACGTAAGACAGATATCAATACCATTCTTGCAGCATATTTTTTGCTAATTATTTGCTCTCAATCCCCCGAATATTCATTTTTTTGCTGCAGTCTTTTTCGAGAAGTGATGACCGCGCTAGAACAGCGTTAATCTAGCATAGCAACGTGTCGCGCCTTTGTGCCTAAGAAAGCTATCGATACCATTCTTGCGGCATATTTTTTTGCTAATTATTTGCTCTCAATCCCCCGAATATTAATTTTTTTGCTGCAGTCTTTTTTCGAGAATCGAAAAGATTTTCCCCTTTAAATATTCAATGTGATCTGTTACAAACTGGTCCACCCTAACTGAAGAATTGTATATTTTCATTAATATGGATTTAATTTTATTGATCTCCTCTTCCACGGATGCACTGGATGCAGGAATGCGTCCGTAATTAAATTTCTCACTTAATTTACTTCCCCATATGGGAAATGATTCTAAATCTCTCAGCAATTTTTTAGAAATGATATTTGTATGCAAATAAAATGCATTTATTTCGGAACCTTCCTGTTCAAAATAAGGCTTTGCGTTTTCCAAAATTTTACTCGCCCATTGTCCCCAATAATTCATTACTGTTGGTGCACTTTCTTCTGTTTTAATGTTGAATTCCTTATCTCTCTCTTCTTCAATTTCTACCATTTCCATTTCTTCATAGCCTAATAAAATATCAAGAGCCACAGAGAATATAATAAATTTTTTTCAAAGAAGATAGATCTTCAAACTTAATATTTCGAATTCACTCGTGAAAAGTTTATTGCATGAGAAAATTTTTCCCTATGAAAATTGTACTATATTTAACCGAAGCATTTATTAAAAGTCAGTTAAAATATATTAGTTAAATTTAGCAAGTTATTTAAGATATGAAATTTCGCACTTACTGGTTACTAATGTAATTAGCCATGTTTTCTTTTTAAGACATTTAGACATTCATTCCTCAACAGCATAATTTAAATTTTCTACTGGGAGCGATAGTTCCACAACAGCATTATTTAAATTTTCGACTGGGAGCGATAGTTCCACAACAGCATTATTTAAATTTTCTATAGGCAGCAATAGTTCCTCAGCAGGTGGTGAATAACCATGATTCATAACCGCGAATTGGTGTAGTAAATTATGTAGAATATGAAACTCCCTACATTTTTCAATCTTGTTTTTTTGTAGCTTGTAGTAACTCAGAAATTAAATCGCTTCCAACTGTCTTTTGAAAAGCTTAAAAAGACAAGGTGGCTGTGCTATTTAGATGCATATGTTACGAGCCGAGGCTGAGGGCAATGTGAATGGCGGCTGCGAGGCCGAGGATTGAGTTTGTTTTTTGGAGTTTGTTAGTAGCGGACGAACCGGGGTCTGGTATCCCCGGGAGCCGCTATAAGGAGGTTGGTTGTCGTGGACGAACCGGGGTCTGGTATTCCCGGGAGCCACTAGGAAGGTAAGCTTTCACGGACGAACCGGGGTCTGGTATCCCCGGGAGCCGCTAGGAAGGTGGAAGTCGTGGACGAACCGGGGTCTGGTATCCCCGGGAGCCACTAGGAGATTGGTTGTCGTGGACGAACCGGGGTCTGGTATCCCCGGGAGCCACTAGGAGATTGGTTGTCGTGGACGAACCGGGGTCTGGTATCCCCGGGAGCCACTAGGAAATGTTAGTTTAGCCTCGTAACTTTATAAAGTGATACACCTTGAGCGGTAAAGGAGTATCTATGTGGGTTTATCTCGAAGAGGAAATTCAGATAATGATTAATTTAAATAAAAGAACTCTGGGTTAGAAATAACTAATTATATTCTATAAGTTCAGTCTTTTACAAATGTTTTTAGTGTTTAATTGTCGCGGTACCTAAGTCCACCTCTCGGTTTTGACGCACTGAGAAATGCGGGGGTCTCAAAGAGTTTAAATGTAACAACACCTATCAGCAACTCTACGTACTGTCTGGTTTAAGTTGAAGTAAATAAGCCTCTTTCGTCTATGCGTACTAGATTTGAAATGAGCCCCCGAGTGTGAATTCGTGGCCCTTTTTATACAGTGAAATTCGGCTTAGAAAGTAGTGGGGACATGAGTGCCTCCATTGAATATAAGGTTTTCGGGGAATCTTGGTTGCATCACACCACTGCAGGAAACGGTGACCCCGTCGGGTCACGTGCATTCCGGACACCCGAAAGGGTTAGAAAGTCAAAGATAAGTCTGCGTACGTAACACATAGCTGCATCTACTGGTGGTGTGTCTTTTTCAGCACCAATACACTTGGAATAGTCAACACTATTGCTATTCCAGGGATAAATACCGCAGGTTTTAAAACCATTCTGTATAATGTTATCCAATGATAAAAGATTATGAATTGTTTTTTCTAAAATTGGAGCCATTTTATCCATTGTTACTACAGCAGTGAGATTACTTCGCCTCCAGTCCATTAATTACTTTTTCCACAAAGTTTTGATGGGCTTAAATGCTGCGACATCTGCAGGTTGCAAAATTCGTGTCGCATTTGGATATAGACAAATGAGTACAATTTGTAGTTTGCTACAAAGTTCACTGACTTGTAGTGTTACATGGCTTGCATGTCCGGCGACAAATAAAATCATGGGAAATATCACTTTTTTGTTAACTAAACAGGAATACAAAACATTCTTTATATATTCAATGAATAATTCAGCAGTCACCCAACCACGTGGAGTCACTCCTACCCCCCAAGTATTAGGAACAGATTGTCCCACTGCAGCATGCAGTCTTTGCTATGTGTAAGCTACCGACACACGCGTGAAAGTTTATCCTTCCTCTTGGGGTTGTAAAGCCAAAGAGACTCCGTGGTACGCGATGTTGATATCTTTATCACTCGCGAAATTATCCTTGAGTGACTATTAAATTACTCAAGTCCGAACGATGACTTGAGTAAGAACTGTTCGATGGTAGTCTTAGTCACGAATGTTTGACTAGATCCACGTTACGTTCCGATCGTTTTAAGTGTCGATCGAGGTCAATAGAGAGAGAATCCACGTTACGTTCCGATCGTTGACGTGTCGTTCGAGGTCAAAAACGAGAGAATCCACGTTACGGATCCACGTTACGTTCCGATCGTTGAAGTGTTCGCTCGAGAGATCGTTGACTTCTGTCTCTTCTCGCTTTTCGGCGTCGAAGGTAGACAAGACATCAGACCTTCGGGAGGTGACAAGTTGCTGATTGGTTAGCCTTTCCTCGAAGAGGAGGAACCTTTCTTTCGCGATTTCGGTGGTGGAGGAGGAAAGCTTCTCCCTTTTGGTGACGTAGCGGAGGAAAAACCAGACATCTGGCTAGCAAACCTAGCTAGGTTGTTTGGTCGGAGCGTTTTGCCAAGGTCCCGGTTTATGACCGTATTGTTCCGTGAGTCAGCGGTGGATGACGGTATGTACCGGTCCGAGGTAACCGTGTACCCTCGCTGACAGAGCAATTTAACGGATTATCTCAGGACGAAAGTAGTTGGAAATACCAGAAAAAATGGCACGATGTCGATTGCCTCTTAGTCATGTGGCAGGCAAATGGTTCCCAACGAACGTTTCGAGAACAAACAATTGGCTACCGTAAAGGACGTTGAAATTTCGCCTCGCCCTGAGCCCACTTTATTCTTTAAGGGGTTAGGCCACCTTGGACGGAGCGAATTTGTAGTCATTTTCGGCATTTTTTTTAGCAAGATAATGAAATAAACAGAAAATTTAATATGAAGCCTGTTATTATAAACAACTCTAGCCGGAAAAAATCGTATTTTTTTTTCTTACAAAATGGCGGCGGTAGAGCCGTGATACGCAAGATCTTGTGGAGCGACGTTTTCCACGGTGTTCAATCTCACGGCTATACCGTTTGACTTAGAACAAAAAACCAAAGAGATTTATTTTCTGCATGCCTAAACCTATGGAAGTACGTAGGATAATCCAGAAACATTAATTTGTCTCGAAATGGTGACCATGAGGAGAAAAAATGCATTTTTTTATTACAAAATTGTCAATTGCAAAGAACATATTCAAGATATCGCAAAACCGCTACGTACTTCCATAGATTATTCATAAGAGAAGAGTGTCTCCAAATTTCAAATCAATCGGATGAAAATTGTGGAAGTTATGCGAAACACCGTTTTGGAAAATGTGATTTCGAGAAAAACGCGTTGAAAGTTTTACTTCATATTTTTTACGAATAAAGTGAAAAAATGCAACTTTACCTTTACTCGGCGATTCCTGCGCCATATAACTGCCCTTCAAAATTGACGTCAGCCTGTTCAGACTCTTTTCTAAAAGATTTGGAACTTTTTCGAGTCTCTTTTGTCGCGTACGACATAGCGCGCTCAGCAGCCTTGATGCGACTCGCGTCTGCCTCCATGCAAAAATTGTAGCAATTTGGTCCTACTGTCATTTGCAATATCTCCATTATTTCCATTAAACTTATGAAGCCATCATTAAATGTGCAAACTGCTATATCTGCTGCAACATCGACCAGTAGTTTGCCGCTAGAAGTAGTTTTGGGTGCTATCGACCACACGACTGAGTTGAACGATTCGTTGTTGTTTTGAGTATAGCCTCCTAAACAACGATGCAATAAATCGTTTCTGCTCAGTTCCTCATATACTGGCTTTATATGATCGAAAACCATTTTACTCATTGGCGGGTTATGCACGTATTTGGCTAGTTTATTGGAAGCTTTTGCCTTCTGCCACGTACACCACGATGTCTCGCCAACCGGGCATCTGTCGTGCTGCGGATTTGCGTCCGTGGAAATTTTGTGGTAAACTGTGGCCCATATTTCCTTTTTCATGTTTGCGACACTTTCGTAATTTCGGCGTATAGCAAGACCGTAATATATTGATAATTCACCAATCAACTTGCCAGTTAAATTTCCTTTGCCACCAAGTCCCTTCGTTGCTTTCTTGAGAGCGCGAAGCCGCGAGCCCATCCGCTTCTGGACGTGATCGATACACTCCTTTTTAGAAACGATAAGGTCTTCATACGGTTGAGTATCTGTGATTCCTTTGAAAGTCTTACTGTCACCATCACCAATGTACTGAGCATATTTCACTTGATGTAAAGTTTTAGAGGGGCGAAACATTTCGACGACAGCGTCAACTTCCATTTTCCCAGCGGAGCCTTCGTGGTTAGCTTGACAATTTTCTTCATGCGATTGTGCCCACTCTTCATATTCTACAGTTCCTTTCATTTTTTCCCAAAATTCACAGCCTTTGCAATATTTGGATTTTACTTGTACGTCAACGACCTTACCAGTGTACCAGCCGATTAGTGTCACTAGTCCGAACAATGACGAAAATCCCCTTTTCCTCCACGTTCCGTCGCCAGATACTAAAATACCATCGGTATGTCCTTTTTCCGCACAAATTTTCTTTTCCTCAGCAGCTGCCCTTTTCGTCACTTTTAAACGAACAGCTGCCGTAGCGATAGAAATCGAAGAAACAATAGTGTCGTAAAATGAATGAAAGATTGGGCGCGGCAAATCCATAAATGCGCAAAATTTGTTTATGCCATGTAAACCAACGCCAAGTAATCGCATAGCAAATGTAATGCGACGATTAATGTCATATGCGTGATTGTTAAGAAGCGAACTAGCATTTATATAATTTGGTCCGCATGTTTCACAAGCAACGACAACTTTAAAACCTAAGCCACAGTTACTTGCTTCAGAAAAGGTGATATTGGATTTGCATTTTTTGCACACTACCATTTGCGAAATTGCAGAGTATACACTGTAAAATTCTATAAAGCGATATCCAAATGTTCCATTTATAGTAATTTCAGGGGGCTCTAGTGACCTCTTTAATTTTTTTGCAGACGTGCTTACATCTTCCGTTGGTTGATCCAATAAATAACGATTCAACGGTCGCCTTTTTGAAATTTTACACTTTCCAGAACGCCCTATTGTGCTCCTAGACCCTTTCTTCTCATTGTACGCTTTTTGCACTTCACTCATCACTGCAGAAACGTTTGCAAACAAGGAAACTTCTCGATGAAAAAACGGTGTGACGACGCACCAAACTCTAATTATTTTTACCCGTGGTTGCTCGTTCAAATTGTTCGGGTTTTATTCGATATTTGCACTTCGTGTGCTGACTACAACGATACACTCGAGGGACCACGTTATCCTCGGTCAAAAATCGTAAAGACAATGAATTGACCGCTAATGGAAAAGCGGGGTAAAAACATCCCCACTGCCATTGCTCGATGGTGGGAGGAAACATGGGTTTTTCCAAAATTGACATACCCCATTGAGTACCCTCATAAAATGAGAAAAAAATTTGACCCAGATCTCCAGTATTGGCTGCCCTAATAAAATTTACAACTATGCCTCGACGGTAATGGTACGGCATTTAATAGCTGCCATGGTCTAAACTATTGTTACTACCTTCTATATTTATACACTGAAACTTTTATTCGTCAGGTAAAGTCGCTTTTCATTCCTGACGAAGTCAGGCGGCCGCGGTAGCGCAAGCCGCGCCAACGAGCCCGGGCGCGCTTCGCTAAACCGGCTCTAAACTCATTTTAAAACTTCGATTTCGTATTGAAACTAATTTATCTTATTCTTAAGACTATAAAGGATCATTTGAGACGAAAAAAAAAATTCTATTTTTTCGAATTTCCAAGGTGGCCTAACCTCTTAAGACGAAACATGCTCCCCCCGTTGAGAGGTTTCATCGATCAATGATGTACCATTAACGCGCGAACTATGATAGGGTTGTAAGTACGAGTAAGATTGTGAGTACGATAAAATGTTTTTGACATGACAAGCCTTTAAGTTTCTGGTTGGATGGGAAGCGGAGCCATCTGTTTCACGTTCCTTTTGTAGGTCCCGGTGGTTGTCCGTACGGTGACAGCTCGGATGACCTTGTCTTTGCCGGGATGAAGCATTTCGATTCGTCCGAGGCGCCACTGCAGTGGCGGAAGATGGTTTTCCTGCAGCACGACGATGGTTCCCTCCGTGATGTTTAGAGCCCCTTTGGTCCACTTTTGACGCGCGTTGAGCTGATTGATGTACTCCTTGTGCCATCGAATCCAGAAACCTTGTTTGACCTTCTGAATATGTTGCCATTTACATAGCCGATTGCTTGGTGTTTGGCTGAAATCGATCTCGGGCAAACTCGTCAAAGAGTCACCAATCAGAAAGTGACCAGGCGTGAGAGCTAAAGGATCATTAGGATCGGACGATAATGGTGTTAAAGGTCGCGAGTTAACCCTCTAGTGCATAGATTTTTAATTCAGTTGGAAAAATTAGACTAGTCTAATTTGGGGATGAAAATACCGAATCCAATGTCTGATTTCAAATTGAAGGTCGTCTGAGCTCCCCAGGTCAGCTTTCTGCGTCACCGCCTTAAGGCGGGATCATATAGCAAGTACAAAAAATGTAGTGGTTTTTTTTATAAAATAAATTCTTTATTTTTAATGAAAAACTATGAAAAAATGTTTAAAAAAAATATAACATGATATAATAGAGAATTATTCATTATTGTGCATTGTCAAATTTAACAAAGCACAGAAGAAGCGCGAAAAGCGCTTGACCCGGTTGCCGCCTGGCGGACGCGTCGGCGTACTATCCATTGCGAGCCGGTCGCGTCATGAGTTCTTCAAATACATACCATTTTTTATACAAATTAATTATATTTTACGTAAAAAAACATAGCCTATATCCTTTCCTGTTGTTCAAGGATACTGTAGTAAAAATTTCGTAATGATTTGTTGAGTACTTTCTGAGATTTTTGGGAGCATACAAACAAATGCTGTTGCTATATTATAATAGTATGATAGTATGATATGATATATGTATGTATATAGGTACCAAATTTCATGAACAAAGAGCTTAAAAGGTGCACAAGTAAAATTTTCACGCATCAATTATTGGGGTACCGGCTAAGCCTTACTTCACAGGTGTAAATTTTTTTTGTTTTCAAATCTTTATTCCATTCGATAGATCACTACACAAACTACTTACCAATAATTTTCTTTTAGCTGTACCGTGTCGGAAAGTATTTTATTTGATTTTTTTAATTTCACAAACAATATTCGCAGCGTGCTTAGCTGAAAAATGCACTTCAAACTAGATTTCTGTCAAATCAAAACGTCAGATTCACATGTTTTTTAGGGCAATGTGTGCGGTGTGGCAATACTTTTAAGGCTGGCAAATGAGAATTCTGAAAAAAAATTATAGGGTCCCAACTCCTGGATCAAACAGGTGCCCGCCTTAAGGCAGGCGTATGCACTAGAGGGTTAAGGATAGCTTCTATTTCAATGACGAACGTGTTGAACTGCTCGAATGTAAATAGTTCTTCACCGACTACGCGTTTAACATGATGCTTAAATGATTTGACGGCTGCTTCCCACAGACCGCCAAAATGATGTGATAAGGCTGGCATGAAGTGCCACGATACCCTTTTTCCGGTAAGGAATTGTTGTACCTTCTCATCATTTTGAAAAATTTCATGAAGTTCCGTCAATTCATTATTGGCACCAATAAAGTTACTGCCATTATCGGAATATATATGACGACATATTCCTCTGCGTGCGATGAATCGTTTTAAGGCTGCAACGAATGCTTCAGTTGTCATATCGCTAACTACCTCGAGATGTACGGCCTTTGTAACAAAACAAATAAAAACGGCGACGTAGATCTTTATTCGTGTACGGTTTCGAAAACGTCGTTCCTTAATGTAAAATGGTCCGCAATAATCGATGCCGCAATTGTGAAAAGGCCGGTTTTCGGTTACCTGAGCGGCAGGTAGGTGACCCATGATGTAATCCGTCGCTGGTGGCTTAATGCGGAAGCACTTGACGCATTGTCGAACGATTTTGTGTTGTGGCGTTCCTACCATCAATCAGCCAGTAAGTTTGTCGAACAGCGTACAAAGTGGTTATGATACCTGCTTGATGATTATCGATATACGCTTGTCGAATGATGAGATCCGTAATATGATGACCCCTTGGGAGAAGAATCGGATGTTTTTTCTCGTATGATAACGTTGAATTCTGAAGGCGCCCTCCGACACGCAAAAGTCTCTTATCGTCGACGAAGGGGTGGAGAGGAAGAAGTTTGCTTTTGTGATGTAACTGAACTCTAGTATTCAGTTGATGAATGTCTTGTGCAAAGGCGGACGATGGTACTAGTTGAATGATGCGGTCGTTAGCTGCTTGAAGCTCTTCTACAGTCAGAGGCCCTTTGCTGCGATTAGGGAATCTGAATCGTAGAGCGTACGCGACGATTTTCCTTAGTCGAGACAGGCTTGAATACCGATCTAATATTTCCTTGGTTTTAACTATTGTCGTAAAACATGAAATTTGCTTTATTTCTGGAATTTCTATGAGGAAGTTAAATTTTGATACTGGCCAAGCCGATTCATTGCTTGAAAGGAGGCGTTGCCTCCGAAAAACGGCCGCTGCGTTCACTTTAGTTCCATGCCTGGTTTAGAATAAACTGAGTAGGTGGCTGACCGCGAGATAATGGATCGGCTGGATTATTATGTGATCTGATATGTCGCCAAGTATTGATGTTCGTTTTGATTTGAATATCGGCTACGCGGTTCGCGACGAAGGTTTTTAAGGTTCTTGGTTCTTTGTGAAGCCAATTCAAAACAATGGTCGAATCCGTCCAGAAGGTAGCTGTTTTGATTTCTTCTATCATTGCTCTTTGAACGTTTTTAAACAAAGTGGCTAAAAGAGTGGCGGCGCAAAGTTCGAGACGTGCGAGTGTGATGGTTTTTAATGGAGCAACACGAGATTTTGCACACAAAAGGTCGGTTTTGATATGTCCGGTTTCGATGATCGATCTAACATATATACAAGCTCCGTACGCTCGTTCGCTTGCGTCGCAGAAACCATGTAATTCGAGGTTACGAGGCATGCGTTGTGTGACATTTCGTTTGAATGAGAAATTATTGAGATGTATCAGATCGTTTGTGAATGTATTCCATTCTGTGTGCAATTTGATCGGTAAAGATTCATCCCAGTCAAGTTGCAATTGCCACAATTGTTGCATGATGATTTTCGCGGTGATAGTGACCGGTCCAAGCAGTCCTAGTGGATCGAAAATCCTTGCGATGGATGAAAGGATTATACGTTTTGTGATTCTTTCGGCTATGTTGGAATCGACATTACTTGGTCCAGGTCGTATAATTTATCCTCCACCTTTGTCGTGTGGCGGATAAAATTTGCCCACATATCGGGTGTTGCCTTTTTCACCCCTTGTATTAAAAGCTGCTTTACATCGTTCAGGTGGAAAGTATTGTTATTGGCTTTTACGTGGCCTTTTACTACCGCCCACGCGAGCTCAATTGGATTCAAGTCGCAATGATAAAGCGGTAGTCGGAGAATAGTTTTCCCCGTTGTTTTTGCGTATTCATCGATCACATATTTATCATAATTTGCCTTAATTCTGCGAACTTCGTCCAATAACTGCCACTTCAGTGCGTTATCTGGCATTCGTATTCCCTTGCTGGTAAGCCACTCTCTTATCTGCGGTTTGTTCCAGCTCGTTACGGGACAGCGCTCCTGCTTCGCAGAGTGGTACGGCGCGTTATCCATCACAATAACGGCGTTTGGTTTCAAATATGGTACAATGCGCTTAAACCACTCGAAAAAGTGTGCCGCATTCATCTCGTTGTGATAATCAGCGCTCTTGGTCTTCGATTCAAAACACAGCAAGCCATTTTCAACAAAACCATCATCCGATCCAATATGGAGTACTGTTTGGGAATGCATTAGCTCCCAAAGCCGCCACTCTCACTCTCGGCGCAGCACCTCACGGACTCGACTCAGAATCACAGATCGACGGTCAATCCGCCAATCGAAGACGCTGAGCGACACTCGATCACCAATCAGCTGCGCTCCTCAACCGACAATCATCCAATCAGCGCATCGTTTCAAACGGTTTCAGTCGGTTGTGGAATACGGGCAGCAAATCACAGCTCACCACATCTGTTGCGCAACCAATCAGATTTCCCCACATCTGTCGATCTTCGAGAAGGTTCGAGACGACCCGTACCGGAAGTCTGATTGTCCAACGTTCATCATTCTTGTTCACGTAGCGTGCTGCGATAGACGTATAGTTGCGATATCGTGTTTTTGTTCAACTCGTGGACTTTCAAAGTTTAGTGAATTGCGTCAAACATTGTAAATTCAATTGCTCTTCTCACCTACTCATTACAACATTCTGGTGCTCATAAAACAGCTGAATTCCGCCGTGTGTGTTCGCCCTCGTGGTTAGGTGGTCACCCCGCGATCACCGTGCCGTGCACATACTATAGTTTTCAGTTATCTTCTCTGGTCATGTTCTCAGGGCTCACGCTCAATTGTTTGTGTTTTTGACAGTAAACTGACTCGTGCACGTTTGACCACCTGTGCATACCTGTCCCTGTTTCACCGTCGAACATAACCTCACTGTGTTCCAGCGTGCTCACCCAGCATCACTACTCATTTCTCAAACATTTGGTCCTTCGAGCCGGAGCGACGGTAGCAGTGCCAGTGAAAGTGCAGTGTGATCAAGCGCCATGTTCAACGCCACTGAGTTCGAGATCCAATCTGGAGATTCCGAGGGTTCGGGTCTCTCCGATCAAGGTTGGGAACCTCGTGGCGAAATGCTCACCTTGCCAGCAGAGTTCATGGTCAAGAGCAAGACCCAGATAGGCAGACTCAATGCCTTGAAGGATCTTGACACACAATTACCGGCTAGTCCCCACAATACAACTGTAGATGAAGTCTCAATCTATAGTGCTCAACTGAATGAGCTCCATCAGGCTTTCGTCACTCAGCACGCAAGTCTGGAAAACTCATGCACGGCTGCTCACCTTCACCATGAATATTTTGAAGAAGATATATTTCAAAGGGAGGCTCAGCTCACTTGCAGAATGAGAATAAAACTCAACAGGCTCACCGAAGGCCTTCGAGCTATCAAAGCCTCCAATGTCCCTGCTCAGCTCAAACAGATGTCCTTGCCACACTTCCAAGGCGACATCAAAAAGTGGCCAGCTTACTACGCTCAATTCTCCAGCTTTCTTCGCGCAAACGTAGAGCTGAATGACAGCCAAAAACTTCAACACTTGCGCTCAACACTCAGTGGCGAACCAGCTCAAGTGATACATTCATTACCAGCATCCAGTGTACAATTTGAATGTGCATGGGATATGCTCACAACCATATACGCGTCGAAGAGATCGATCACCCACTCACGACTCTCGAAGTTGTTCACCTTCCCACCGCTCACCTCTTCAGATGCCGACGCAACAAAAAAACTCATCACAGTGATGACTGAGGTCTGGCAGTCTCTCACTGCTATTGACTCAGCAATGGATCTGGGAGAATGCATGTTGGTCCATCTCACCACCTCGAAGCTAAGCAAAGCATCGCAGAAAGCTTGGGAAGTTTCACTCAAGGGATGCTCAGAGTATCCTCGCTTTCAGGAGTTGGCTGCATTCCTAGTTCAAGAGACAAAGTCATCCATAACGTCGCAAGTGGCCCACCGCACGGTCGATGTTCAAGCTCAACAGGCCTCTTCATCCACGACATATCCGTGTGATTATTGCCAGGCCAACCACTTCATTGTGATGTGTCCACAATTTCGAGAGTTGACTGTGATGGAGAGGCGACAAACCATCACTACTCATCAACTTTGTCGCAACTGTTGTGGCAGGCATGCCTTGGTCAAGTGCAAGTCAACGCAACATTGCAAATACTGTGGTTCTGCACATCACACCATGCTCCACCTCTCATCACCAGGAACAGCAAGAAAATAGACAAGTTCCTCATGGCTCAATCAGCTCACACCTGTGACGTCACCATGGCCTTAGACTGTCATAAGCTCTGCTCACGCTCATCTCAATTCATCTCAATGTCGCCAACAAATTCAAGTGCACTCATCCACACCAACAACCTTCATCAAAACCCAGGTGGGTCGTTTCAATACTTTACAAGCTCTTGTTGGCAATATTTACATATGTACTCACAGCTCGCTCCTCGACGAGGTACGTCTGTTTACAGTAGTGCTACAGCAACGCGGTGTCGTTGACACTCAAAACACTATCCAATCTCCACCAACCAACATCAAGAACATTCTCTGCAATATTCACAACGATCAGTGAACGCCAGCATTCATCACCACCATTGACATTAGGTGCACATCTTCTCTCAATCAAGAGTGCTGTTAAGTTGCCACATTTCATAACATCAAAGTGGCAATTAGAATTTGAAAATTCAAATTCACATTGGTGTCAACATTGGCGCCTCAAATCAAGGGACATTTTCAAGCCCGCACTAATGAATCAACATGGCGATTCACTGTGCTCATCGCCCTTACACCATCCTCAGATGTAAAAAACAAGTCCTCATCAGCGCCCGTGACTCTATCCGGGCAAGCTCACCAAGTTCAACAGGGTCAATGAGTATCGTTACAGCCACTACGCATTCAAAGAGAAATCCAGAAACATCATCTTGGTGAGATCACCATCACTCTTATCCAATATCTATATCTGCTCGTTTCTAGCCATTAACAATGCATGCTGGATGAATTAATGTCGTGTCTGGCAACGCTGAGGTAGACAGCGAACTCATTGAACCACTCATGCTGTGAAAGGACTTGTGTGACGCGGGCAGCGTCACGTTTCTCATTTTTTAAATCACACAATCAAATTAAACACCATCGATTGTGTCTCAACTCACACACAACATTCAATAGCCCGATGGAGATTGGAGCCTTTCATTTCACTATGATATGTCTCTTTGTTCACATTGTGTAGAGTAGAGACGTGTTTGACAATTCTTGTTCTCTAACATTGTGGACGCTTCATTGCTCAGCTCATTACCTCTTTGTGCTCATAATTGCTCATTTCTCTGCTCACGTGTGTCAAATCCACGACCATTTTACATTATACAAAGTGGATATCGTAAATCGGCGGGCTCACGTGCTCATCACGTACAGTGTAATTGCAGCGCATCGTGTAATTGTGTTGTAAAGAAGGCTCATTAGTGTTCAAATGTTTCTTCACCGCTCAAGTGCAGTCTATTTTAATATCTTCATTGCACGTTTCCACTTTAGTGAACAAATCTTCATTGTTCGTCATATGACATGACAAAATATGCTGAACGCTCTTCTCAACTCTTTGGAAGAAGGCCAGGTGATACAATTTACATCCTCTTCCAAGAATTGCGTATGCCAATTTAACAACTTCTCAATTTCTCATCCAGATCAAAGATCTGTGTGACGCGGGCAGCGTCACATTTCACACTTCACAAGGAATTCAACCATTCTTTAGGATTGGACTCACAGTCGAGAGTCTTCCCAATCATCTTGCTCGACGACTGCCCTACAGAACAATCTGATCACTCTGCTTCCAAGGAAGCCCTCATCCGTAACTTCAATTCAAATGTTCAACCTTATCTTCTCCTTCAATGTTCTATCACGATCATCATTCCAAACCACCTTCCAAGTCTATTATGACTCTCAACCCGATCATCTTAATCCTATCAGAAGTAGCAAATTTGTGATCCACGAAGTATTTGATCACTGGTCACAATTCAAGCAAGAACGATTGCACGAGTCGTGGCTGCTCATGCTCCATAGGGATGATTCACTGCCATCTCTAGGATGATTGTCATCCCAAATTACTTATCACTGGCACATCATCAGAAAGACTCTCACATGCTTGCAAGCGCTCACATTCCCAGTGGTCAATGACTGCAGAAGCTCGACAGTGAAATCACATAACCTCTCTGATGCTCATCACAATGTCATGACAGCGGTAATTTACTTTACCGTAGACTCACCGTCCACAGCTCACAAGTGTCGACACTCGATGCCTTCCCAAAGGCATTCTCTTCACAACCTCCCTTCTCAATCTTACTGCAGTAAGGATGGCACAACATGCCAGTCATGCTCAATCAATCCTCTTTAAATCAATTATCACCTCAACATTGCTACTACTCAAGTGTGGACGGATTCTCAAGCTACATACACAAATGGATCACTGCTCAACATCACTTTGGAAGGGCTCACTATCAAAAATTCACCCAACATGTGCCATGGAAAGCTTCCAAGCACAGCGACTCCAATTGATTGCACATCTCGAAATTCAACGGATCTAGAATATCAGGATAGCCCACTCAATTCAAGATCACTCCAACAACGAGGGACTCGTTAGCAGACCATGCACAGCTGGCTGTTTCCAACCTCATGATCACTCTCGCCAGCAGTGCACTTTGAAAGAATCAATGATTTCATTCCAAGTGGCCAGACGTGTCCTTGCGACTTACAACCGTAGGGGTCTACATCATGTGGAAGCCACCTGGTGCACCAACGCTCCTTATATCAACAACCCTGAGGACAGTTGGTACTCAGTGCACTCACGCTCACAAAAGGCTAGACCAAGACCCTGTTTTGTTCTACATTCAACATTCAAAATCATCTCAAGATGTAGAAGTTGCATCTCACACACATTCATCTCACCTCCACAATGTGAAGTGAAGAACGACAACAATTCTGCTTATGAAACCACATCAACCTGCATCCGACACGAATGCAATGCTCTCGCTCTAAGCCTTCATAATCTGCATCAACCGATTCACGGCCGTCATTGACGACCAAGGAACAGCTCATATTGGAGGCCGACTCAACTTGTGCCCTTCGTGTCACGATTGAGTAAGGAGCACCCCACCCTCTCAGCAGGAGCCACCGATCATTTCAACGCATCCATGAATCATGAAGGTGACTCAAGTCGAGATTCCCTCGCTTCTCACGTCTGTCTGAATCAGGGCCATGCCTACATCTATCGACATCATGGATCAACTCAGCTCTGTCACATCTCTATCAAATCAAGTCACTGGATCATCCTATGACAAGCTCCAGAGACGGTCAGCTTCATCGTTGTGTGGTGTTGGCTCGACAAAGGGGGATCCGTGTCCATCTTCTGATGGGCCAACTACCTCTTTTGAGAGCCTCACTCCAACAACACTCACCATCATTAACATCGATGGTCACAATATGACCAGCTCACTGTTCACCCCTGACTCACCATTCTACCACCTCAGTGTGCATCAACAATATAGCGAAGGGAATGCATGTGCAATGCATTTACACATCGCTCACACCTCATTCAGCAATGAGATACAACTTGCTGGCCTGCTCGATCAACACCATCTCTCCGAGAGCAGCTCACTGACGTTCCTCAACCACATCTAAACGAAGAGGAATGGCTCAGCTCAGCCCGTGTCAGTCGCAATATCACTAATCATGCCAATCGCGAGGTTGGCGGTTTCAATTGTTTCAGATACCATCACCATCTTCTGTCCAGCTGATGATGGCGGGCAGAATGTTTGGGAATGCATTAGCTCCCAAAGCCGCCACTCTCACTCTCGGCGCAGCACCTCACGGACTCGACTCAGAATCACAGATCGACGGTCAATCCGCCAATCGAAGACGCTGAGCGACACTCGATCACCAATCAGCTGCGCTCCTCAACCGACAATCATCCAATCAGCGCATCGTTTCAAACGGTTTCAGTCGGTTGTGGAATACGGGCAGCAAATCACAGCTCACCACATCTGTTGCGCAACCAATCAGATTTCCCCACATCTGTCGATCTTCGAGAAGGTTCGAGACGACCCGTACCGGAAGTCTGATTGTCCAACGTTCATCATTCTTGTTCACGTAGCGTGCTGCGATAGACGTATAGTTGCGATATCGTGTTTTTGTTCAACTCGTGGACTTTCAAAGTTTAGTGAATTGCGTCAAACATTGTAAATTCAATTGCTCTTCTCACCTACTCATTACAACATTCTGGTGCTCATAAAACAGCTGAATTCCGCCGTGTGTGTTCGCCCTCGTGGTTAGGTGGTCACCCCGCGATCACCGTGCCGTGCACATACTATAGTTTTCAGTTATCTTCTCTGGTCATGTTCTCAGGGCTCACGCTCAATTGTTTGTGTTTTTGACAGTAAACTGACTCGTGCACGTTTGACCACCTGTGCATACCTGTCCCTGTTTCACCGTCGAACATAACCTCACTGTGTTCCAGCGTGCTCACCCAGCATCACTACTCATTTCTCAAACAAGTACGATGAGGCGCTTTCCTTTCGCAGTCGGAGTGGGTGGGTCAATCGTCAGGCCCCTTTCTCTGGCGTTCGATGACGAAGCTATGGTGTTGTCCACCCACACACGCTGCCGTGTGTCGCCCGCATTCACCCATGTCTCGTCCAAATACTAAATGGGTCTTCCCGCTGCTCTGAATTCTCGAATCTTCGTGATGAACGTTCGGCGCCAACGAATTATATCTTCCCGCTCGATAAGGGCGCTATTGCGCTTTCTTTGTACGTACTTGAAGTTCATTTTCTTCAACAGGCGTTGTAACGTACTCTGCGATATACAGTATTGTCTCCGTATGTACTCACTGGTCGGGACCGGCGAGTAACCCGTATAGTGAACAGCGACCCTAATTCCGAGTGTTCGTTTCTCGCTTCTTTCTGGCCGAAGGGGGGAGCGAGATGAAACGCTTTGCGTGCGCCGGAGTGACACGGCGTCCGAAAGACGGAGCGAGACCAGTGGCTTTCGCTCGCTCTCGTTCCATCTCGCTCTCGCCTTCGCCAGACAAGAGTGAGAAAAAAGTGGTGGGGATAGCGAGTAACCCGTATCGTGTACACCAAACCGAGTACATACGGAGACAATACTGTAGTTGGTAAATTTTCATCTCTTCGAATCGCCGCCAAAATTCTCGGAACTGTCGGCAGTTCTCTTCGTTCCCAAAAGGCGTGTACATGCTTCCTTATTGCTTCAATTTCATGTTCCGACATCTTCTGCATTATATCGGGCCTTACCCGTTTCTTCGAGGGTGAAGTCACAGTTCCGGTCCTTTTAAATTCTCTTAGACTTTCTACGACTTAGGAAGTAATGGGGACATGAGTGCCTTCATTGAATATAAGATTTTCGGGGAAAACTTGGTTGCATCACACCACTGCAGGAAACGGTGACCCCGTCGAGTCACGTGCATTCCGGACACACGAAAGGGTTAGAAAGTCAAAGATAAATCTGCGTACGTAACAATGTATATCATTAGTTTTGTAAAGCTATTAATTTACGACAATGTTTTTAAATCGGATTCATTTTGATGGGATTATATACTTGGCGCTCTTGTTTGTACCTTTTTATTAAAAAGGTAGTTTTGTGGGGATTCCACACATTTTGTAGTGTTTATTGATAACTAGATAATTTTTTCACCCCCTCGGGGGTAGTTTTTTTAATTAAGAATATATTATATTGTCATCCAAACTACGCACACCTGTGTTACGTCCTGAAGGGACTTTTGTGAATCATCCCGAGCGGTTGGGATAATTCACAAAAGTCCCTTCATATCATTAGTTTTGTAAAGCTATTAATTTACGACAATGTTTTTAAATCGGATTCATTTTGATGGGATTATATACTTGGCGCTCTTGTTTGTACCTTTTTATTAAAAAGGTAGTTTTGTGGGGATTCCACACATTTTGTAGTGTTTATTGATAACTAGATAATTTTTTCACCCCCTCGGGGGTAGTTTTTTTAATTAAGAATATATTATATTGTCATCCAAACTACGCACACCTGTGTTACGTCCTGAAGGGACTTTTGTGAATCATCCCGAGCGGTTGGGATAATTCACCGGGTTCTTGCTCTTGTTAAGGTGCAAAAGCGCACTTTCACTATACTTACCAAGGAAAGGGAGGATAATAAGGGATTGAATATATAAGTACAATGGGTTTAAAGGGAAACCAATAATGCCATATATATTGTTACATAAGATCGAATTGACATACCTAGAGACGGCCTTCGTCTCAACTGTCGCTCGCTGTTCGCTCTAATACCGCACGGCACGCTTGCCGTCTAATGTTCCGCTCGCTGGCGGTATCTGTTGACCGAGCGTAGGTCGTGGTCGCTCGCTGTGCTCTCTGGAAGCACTCGGAAGTCGGTGAACGCGGGAACCGTCGGATCGTTTTGGCCTCGTTCCGTCACACGTCCTCGCGGTATTTGGCGGTCCTAATCGGCGCGTAAGGGCTCTCCCGGCTATGCCATTCTCTGTGTGTCGGATGGAGCTACCCTTAAGCTTCCTGATTGGCCAGGCCTGCTTCGCGGTCTATACGTGGAGGTTAGGTTGCGATATCTAGACAGCCCGCTGGCTCGTCGTTACTTCCTTCCTCGAGCTCCCGAAATTGAATGAATCTTTTCAAGTCCCGCTGCTACCGTCCGTGCCTCGCGTTTTCGAAATCCGTAGGGGGAAATCGCCCCGTCGGCACCTGTCGATCGCTCCTTATTAGGAAATATCGAGGCCCGGGCTGTCGATGGTCACGTTGTGCCTACGACCATAGATTGAATCGCCGATTCGACGGAAAGCGACGCGAGGACAGCAAGCACGGGATGAACCGATAGGGGCATGTGAAACCTGAAAAGCTACAAGACAATTGGATTGGTGGAATTTGTTTCACTTTAAGTTTTCAGATATGATTATATAGTACGTTACATATTACTAATAAATTTTCAGGTTAAAAATACGGCTATTTTAACGGCTATTCCACTTCACCTGCTCGACAATCGCAGGGTCGAAACTGAGATCGCAGGGATCTTACATACAGCTAAATCTAACGTAGAATTACAAATAATATTGTGACGTCCCACTATTTTTCGCACGTTCCTATTTAATAATATACCTTAGCGGTCCCCATCTTAAGGTGGTCAGTTGTAAAACTCCCTCGACTCCCCGCCCTATGAGGCGCGAAATCCTCCCAAACATTCAAATTCAAACAAGTCCCTCGTCCTAAAACGTCTTAATTCAAGACCTCGTCTCACCCCTTCATTAAGACTCACCGAGTCAAAGTCATTCAAGCCCCTTCCCCATCAAAATGCATAAAATCCATCAAATGGGTTGAATATCTCCAAATACCGTTCATAAAAACCCAAGAAGCCTAACTGCGAAGAATACCTGGCGTACGTGCCGTAAATGTATTCTAATAATAGAATATTATAGAAAAACCCCGGAAGTCCTACTACGCATAATTCGTAAATTGTGTCAAGGTCCTTACCGCATACAACCCCCGCAAGGACCCCGCGAAAATCTTATAAATACGAAGGACCGAGAGGCCAGGACTCTCTTTTCATCGACAAACTTCAATAGCGAAACTCTTCTTCGACAGTAATTACTGCGAAAGTATCTCTTTTATAAAAATATAGTTATACAAAGTGTAAATTCAGTGCTCTACGGCAAATACTGTAAGCATTTATTATTATCTATTATTGTGCATATCGCCTCCATACCATATACCATTTATGTATTATTTCATTTATCTATGTTTATTGCAATAACATTTATGTATTATTTCATTTATCTATGCTTATTGCAATCATATATATTTTGTATTACTAATACTATTACTTTTATATAATCTTGTTAACGTTTATTTTGATTATATATATTTGTCTTATAATCACATATTATTCTATGATTTATATCGTACCTCATGTCCATACATACATATAAATGTTACAATCATATTATAAATATTATATGTGAATGCTAAAACCCCACGCATAATAACCGCTCTAACTAAGTTAATAAACCGCTTTGTTTTAAATCACGCTTCAACTTATTTGTGTTCAACCACTGGTACGAAACATCTAAAATCCAAATACACGAGTTAGTGAAACAGCTGATTCCGATTCGCGAGCTCGGGAGCAGTGACTGTGTTTACAAACATATCTTTGCATAGCCTGTGTATAGCTGCACGTCCAGACGAATTTCGCAGAAATATTACGAGTAATTTTTTGTGCCTATGCAGCAGTAAATCCAATTAGGCAAAACCAAAATAAAGTGCTAACGGGTGTTACCCCAAATCATAACAATCTAACCATTCCCTGGTCGTTCAGTGCTACGAATCTGGTATTCGCGCCTAAAATCCTGCTCTCCGCAGTGCCACGAATCTGGCATTCGCGCCTGTATTCCTAAGAACGTTCGGTGCTACGAATCTGGTATTCGTGCCTGAATCCTACTCTCCGCAGTGCCACGAATCTGGCATTCGCGCCTGTATTCCTAAGAACGTTCGGTGCTACGAATCTGGTATTCGTGCCTGAATCCTACTCTCCGCAGTGCCACGAATCCTGCATTCGAGCCAGAATTTCTATCTTCCGCAGAGCCACGAATCTGGCATTCGCGCCTGCGTTCCCTCAAGTATTACCCCATCTATGCCACAGCCCTAAAGACCTCACCCGGGACGTGACATAATTTTTGGTGACAGCGCGGTGGGATTTACGTTTACCGTTGATAAGAAATAGATTCTGTGACGCGGTACCCACAAAGTCCCGCTATTTATCATGTGCTTTAAACATCCTAGTCGGTGTGAATCATCCTACAGGAGCCGCAGATTACAAAGTTTGACGGCATATTTAAATGAGCTAACCTGCATTTCGGGTGGCGTAGCTACAACTATTGACGGCAGCGAGATTTGCTTAAAATGCTCTAAACAAGCACCCGCTGATACCGTAGAGATATATTGGACTCATTATTACTATACATATAGAACCCCAATCTACTGCCCTCGATGCAGAAACTCGCTAATTCCAGAACGCCCAATAAGAAACTGCATCGAGTGCTTTGAAAGTTATATGCTCTCGAATAAGAGCTATAGAAGGTTTGACAATTATCAACAATAAGTAAATAACGGCTGACGGACGCCGAAAATAATAAAATCTTAAAATAAACATGTCCTTGTACGGCGATACCGGGTACTCTCGCATAATGGCCCAAAACGCGGGTCCTTCCCCTAGCGCTGTAGATAAAGCAACCGCCGAAAAAATGAAGCGGGTGCAATTATTACAGCAAATTCAAGCCGAAATTGAAAGCTCGTACGCGGAATTTGTCGCAAACCGGGAATCTAATACGCGTTCAGGCGTAGTCTCCGATTCGGATGGCCCCGCATGGGAAGGTTTCTCCAGCCAACTTCAAACCATCCACGGAATGCTGGAAAAACTTCTTGCACCCCCGCCAGAAGTAAATAATTTTGCCACGCCGGGTTCTTCCCGTTTCGATAGAAAACCTTTATTAAACTATAACAAAACTCCAGAGGTATTGAATCGTAATAAACCTCCGGAACCATTCAATTATAATAATGTTCCTGAAGTATCGAATCAAAACAAAAGTCCGGACCAGGATCCAATACCCCAGATCACGTTAAAGGACGCTATAGAAACCGTCCCTAGTTTTAATGGACATAATATACCAGTGGAGCAATTCGCGAGAGCTTGCAATAGGGCTAAAGCATTGGTTCCCCCGCAGGCTGAACCCCAGCTGGCGAGGTTGTTGCGCAATAAACTGCAAGACCACGCCTGCTTGGCCGTTGAGGATAGGGTTTTTGACTCTGTAAACGATTTAATAAAACAACTGAAACGTACATTCTCCCCCTTGAAAACATCAGATCACTATCGTGGAGAACTGGCAAATATAATTAAAGGAAATAACGAACACATATTGGAATATATTTCGCGCGTTAAGGATCTCCGATTCGCTATTTTGGAAGAAGACAGGGATTATTATCGTGATTTTTCACGGAATCACCCCGAGGATCTAGATCGTTTGACGTTGGATTCATTTGTGGATGGACTTCCTCCCCATATACGAACAAGATTATTCCAACATAATTTCGAAACGCTCGATGAAGCTTTCGAATTAGCTGTACTGGCGGACAAGAAAATTGATAGAGATCGACAAAGATTTTCCGAGCAAAAAGCTCCTAAAATAATATGCCAACTTTGTAATAAGACAGGACACGACGCGTTATCCTGCAGAAGCAACCAGAAAATTGCCTCCCAACCGTCCGAACGATATCCCCAAAACCGAGTTGCGGGATATAGTAACCAGGCCCCTAATCCTTTGCTCCCTTACTGGGACAAAACTCGACCTCCTCCCTCAAGACCTACAGAATTGCGTATCTGCGATTATTGCAAGAAGCCTGGACACGCGATCTCAGAATGCAGAAAACGCATCAAGCCCATCCATAAGGATCCTAGAAGTTTGTGGGAAATAGAGTCAAAAAATACCCCGTCGGTTACCGACGGATGCGAACCGTGGAGTAGGCCAACCAGGAGCGCACCCACTTATGATTCAGTCGAAAACACCAGCAATACCGTAAAAACCGGTATCATTCAAATGAAAACAGTTGGTCAGCCACCGTCTGTGAGAATTCATTCACCAGAATTTCGGAAAACACCCGAGTTCATAATCAACAAAAATACTGAGGTAAATGTGCCAAAATTTCAGGACATCAATCCGACGCAAGTGCTATTAAGTGGCACCTCTCTGGACCCAGTTTCCACCCTTGGAACAATAAGGGTACTGCCAAAAGAGACTAAGACGTCTAAATGCGTCACTCCTATCCCAGCCCTAACAAAAATCAAGCCCCTCTTACCCCAGGATCCGTCGATCCACCACATCGAGGCATCCGTGAAGGTGCACTCACTCAAACCCCTTTTGCATTACGCAAAATCAGCCCTTCCCATAACCTCCCATAAGTCTCTCGCGGTTACACTAAAACCAGACCGACAGAAAATCCAAACCGTCCTGAACTACTCAGCACCTTGCAAACCCAAAAGAGTTACAATTTACCTCGAACTGACCGGATATTACATAACGTCTATCCCAGAATTCTCTAGAACGACTCGGCCTTTGACCACATTTCAGGAAAAGGACACTCCATTTGACTGGGGATCGTCCCAAAAAGTCGCTTCTAACCACTTAAAGTCGGCATTGCGGAAGGAACCAATCCTGCAATATCCGAACTTTGAGCTGGAATTCCGTACCTCTGAAAATACTATAGGAGGGATATTAAACCAGGCAGTTGTTAAAAAGAACCTGCCAATCGTTTACACCCCCTGTATCTTAAATAACGAGAAGATTTTACACAGATCAATCTCCGAAAATCACCCGAATCCCGGGAAAAGCGATAAAGTCGCTGAAGATTCTCCAAGTAAACCTCCTGCAAGCGGAAAATGCTCCAAGCGACCGCGCGAAAAATCGGACGACGACTTAGAAGACAGGTCAAAACATAGGCCAAGCAACCCCAAGCGGCCTCGGTTCTCCAGTTCTCCGGTCCATGTGGCGACGAGTGGAAGCAACCCCGTCGACCCTGCAATTCCCACATCCAACGCTCACTTTAGAAGAAAATGTAAAAAGATTCAACTGCACAGAAAGATGCGCCGGAAAACATCATCTGCAGAAATTCCACTACAAATCTCCCCAGAAAACATACGTAAACCACTACCTAAAACAAAAGCAGACAACACTTATAAATTACCTATCCAGAATTTATTCATAAAATATTTAGTGTGCGCGTTTCTCAGCCTATTAACATTTAATAAGACCGCTGACGTATTCATTAAAATTTCCAGTTATCACTTCGGAGCTCTTAGAGCCATTCTCACCGACCAAGCAGCACATTTTACTCGAAATTTCGCGAAAGCAGTACCACGGGAATGTAAAATGCAACAATTCCGAACCAGAGACTTTCACCCACAGACTAACGGCTCTTTAGAAAGATTGCATCTCGTTGTGACCGAATGCTTAAAATTGTTAATCAGTAAATACAGTGACTGGTACGAATGGATTAACTTGTCCACATCCTCGTATAATACTGGTGTCCACACTGGATACACAAAGCATGAACTATTTTTCGCAAAACTTGCAATACCTAGCCAGACCCCGGTCATCGAAAAGAATGAAAACGAAACATATTTAGGTTGCCTTTCGAAACTGAGTAGGAACTTGCGGCACAAAAGACATTATGACCGTCCCGCCCACGTGTGCGAGAGTCCCGGTTGACCCCAAGTCAACAAAATACTTTAATCATTTTTCTACAATAGATAGTTGCTACTGCAACATTTATTGCAATCATCATTCAAAAAGAGGAAAGGAAGGAAAATCACATCCCTCCTCGCTAAAATCATCTCATATGTCATCATCAGGGAGGCGTCTCCGCAGACTATCATCACCATAGATGACTCCCTCCCCACCAACATCAATCAACAGAAAGCAGCTCCAAGAAGCCACTACCCCTTCGCCCCGTATAGACCCCTCTTACAAAAACAAAACCATCCCAAACCCTATGTTAAGAAATGCTACGCATTTCTTCATATAAGGGGGGAGGTGTGACGTCCCACTATTTTTCGCTCGTTCCTATTTAATAATACACCAGTAAACCTCAGAATCACTCCACCAAAGTCCCTCAAATTCAATTATTACCCCTTTTCCCCAATCGCTGATCACCTCGATGATGTACCTTAGCGGTCCCCATCTCGAGATGGTCAGTACGAAACCTCCTTCACTTATTCGCCCAACGAGGCACGAATTCCCTCCTCAAAACTAAATCTAAACAAGTCCCTCGCCCCAAAATCTTCTTAAACCGAGACCACGTCTCACTCCTTCTCTAAGACCCTCCAAATCCAAGCCATTCAAACCCCTTTCCCGTTAAAATACCCAAAATCCATGCGATGGGTTGAATATCTCCAAATACCGTTCATAAAAATCCAAGAAGCCACTACCCCTTCGCCCCGTATAGACCCCTCTTACAAAAACAAAACCACCCCAAACCCTATGTTAAGAAATGCTACGCATTTCTTCATATAAGGGGGGAGGTGTGACGTCCCACTATTTTTCTCACGTTCCTATTTAATAATACACCTTAGCGGTCCCCATCTCAAGGTGGTCAGTTGTAAAACTCCCTCGACTCCCCGCCCTATGAGGCGCGAAATCCTCCCAAACATTCAAATTCAAACAAGTCCCTCGTCCTAAAACGTCTTAATTCAAGACCTCGTCTCACCCCTTCATTAAGACTCGCCGAGTCAAAGTCATTCAAGCCCCTTCCCCATCAAAATGCATAAAATCCATCAAATGGGTTGAGTATCTTCTTAGCAATAGCCGAACAGAATCTTGAGAATCATATTGCGACGCATGACTCATAAATGTAGTCTAAATATAGACTAATAGAAAAACCCCAAAAGCCTAACTGCGAAGAATACCTGGCGTACGTGCCGTAAATGTATTCTAATAATAGAATATTATAGAAAAACCCCGGAAGTCCTACTACGCATAATTCGGAAATTGTGTCAAGGTCCTTACCGCATACAACCCCGCAAGGACCCCGCGAAAATCTTATAAATACGAAGGACCGAGAGGCCAGGACTCTCTTTTCATCGACAAACTTCAACAGCCAAGCTCTTCTTCGACAGTAATTACTGCGAAAGTCTCTTTTATAAAAATATAATTATACAAAGTGTAAACTCAGTGCTCTACGGCAAATACTGTAAGCATTTATTATTATCTATTACTGTGCATATCGCCTCCATACCATATACCATTTATGTATTATTTCATTTATCTATGCTTATTGCAATAACATTTCCGTATTATTTCATTTATCTATGCTTATTGCAATCATATATATTTTGTATTACTAATACTATTACTTTTATATAATCTTGTTAACGTTTATTTTGATTATATATATTTGTCTTATAACCACATATTATTCTATGATTTATATCGTACCTCATGTCCATACATACATATAAATGTTACAATCATATTATAAATATTATATGTGAATGCTAAAACCCCACGCATAATAACCGCTTTAACAAAGTTAATAAACCGCTTTGTTTTAAATCACGCTTCAACTTATTTGTGTTCAACCACTGGTACGAAACATCTAAAATCCAAATACACGAGTTAGTGAAACAGCTGATTCCGATTCGCGAGCTCGGGAGCAGTGACTGTGTTTACAAACATATCTTTGCATAGCCTGTGTATAGCTGCACGTCCAGACGAATTTCGCAGAAATATTACGAGTAACTTTTTGTGCCTATGCAGCAGTAAATCCAATTAGGCAAAACCAAAATAAAGTGCTAACGGGTGTTACCCCAAAATCATAACAATCTAACCATTCCCTGGTCGTTCAGTGCTACGAATTTGGTATTCGCGCCTGTATTTCTAAGAACGTTCGGTGCTACGAATCTGGCATTCGCGCCTGTATTCCTAAGAACGTTCGGTGCTACGAATCTGGTATTCGTGCCTGAATCCTACTCTCCGCAGAGCCACGAATCTGGCATTCGCGCCTGCGTTCCCTCAAGTATTACCCCATCTATGCCACAGCCCTAAAGACCTCACCCGGGACGTGACATAATTTTTGGTGACAGCGGTGGGATTTACGTCCGGAAATTGATACGGAAATGTTATTGCAATAAGCATAGATAAATGAAATAATACATAAATGTTATTGCAATAAACATAGATAAATGAAATAATACATAAATGGTATATGGTATGGAGGCGATATGCACAATAATAGATAATAATAAATGCTTACAGTATTTGCCGTAGAGCACTGAATTTACACTTTGTATAACTATATTTTTATAAAAGAGATACTTTCGCAGTAATTACTGTCGAAGAAGAGTGCTCTGGCCTCTCGATCCTTCGTATTTATATGATTTACGCGCGGTCCTTGCGGGGGTTGTATGCGGTAAGGACCTTGACACAATTTACGAATAATGCGTAGTAGGACTTCCGGGGTTTTTCTATAATATTCTATTATTAGAATACATTTACGGCACGTACGCCAGGTATTCTTCGCAGTTAGGCTTCTTGGGTTTTTATGAACGGTATTTGGAGATATTCAACCCATCGCATGGATTTTGGGTATTTTAACGGGAAAGGGGTTTGAATGTCTTGGATTTGGAGGGTCTTAGAGAAGGAGTGAGACGTGGTCTCGGTTTAAGAAGATTTTGGGGCGAGGGACTTGTTTAGATTTAGTTTTGAGGAGGGATTTCGTGCCTCGTTGGGCGAATAAGTGAAGGAGGTTTCGTACTGACCATCTCGAGATGGGGACCGCTAAGGTGAGGTGATCAGCGATTGGGGAAAGGGGGTAATAATTGAATTTGAGGGACTTTGGTGGAGTGATTCTGAGGTTTACTGGTGTATTATTAAATAGGAACGTGCGAAAAATAGTGGGACGTCACACCTCCCCCCTTATATGAAGAAATGCGTAGCATTTCTTAACATAGGGTTTGGGTGTTTTGAAATGAGGAGATAACGAAAAGAAAATTAAATATGTGGCTCATTTGGCGTACAAAAAAGAAAATAAAAGGTAAAGCCTATTTTGGCAGAGAAAAAAAAAGAAAATATAAAGATATAATATAAAAATATAAAGATATAAATGGGGATTATTTATAGGGGACTATTTACAGGACGGGTTAAAGGAGGGATAGGATTAGAAAGGAGGATAGGAGTATTCAAGGTTGGAAAGGAATTCAGAATGGTCCAGGATGTACGTAAGGTCGTAACCTCCTTGATAGAGGTCATTGAACCACCTTAAAAACTCGGGCGTCAGCTCCGAAATGTCAGGTATCCTGGTAGCTGACCCCGTGTCCAGGATCTCTACGACACCTGGCCATGGAGGGATTGAGGAAGGGACAGGGAGACTGGGATTTTGAAGGGAATTTTGGAATGGGGAAAAAGGCGGAGGGGTGAGTACCTCTATGGGAGGGCTGGTATGGGGTCGTGGGGTGACGGCTTCTTGCAGCGAGCGAAGGTCACTCGGCGTCGTGGAGGGGGAGTCATCGATGGTGATGATTTCAATGCTCGGCGCTGCCGTTGTTTTTCTTGCTTAAAGCATCCTGACTCCCTCCATAACAAGCCCAATCCAACTTGGCGCACACCATCTTGACCTTGTAAGGTACTGATTTTTCGAAGCGATACAAGTATGTTTTGACGACGTCGTGGACATAAATTGAGTAAGGTCCGAGAACAAAACACTGATGCGGACTCAGAACCATATGGGTTCTATGCCCGCGACTGGTCGACCAAGTTCCACCTACCGCATTTGGACTCACCATGTTGTCAATATTACAAGCTCCATGAGCAATTAAAAAATTCTGCCTGTCGCCTTGATACATGCACCTACCAGTATCACCATCCTGGGTATAGTAACAATCACTTTCTCTAGATGAACAAGCCAAATTGATAGATTGTCTACTAGTAGTGACATCAAAAAATATCTCTCTAGTGCCAATATCAGTAACATGTCTTGCGTATACGGGTGAGTCCCTGCAAACATAGTTGAAATGGTTGTCATAGATTTGCTTATCATAGGTAGTTCCCCAATAGTCTTTCCACTCCTCTCTACGATTCGGACGGTCTATTACAACGCGAGGCCTAGGAGGAGGTCTAGTCAGCTGACTCCTCCCTATAGCGGCAATCACAACCGTTGGGGGTGGAATAACAACCTCACCAGAAGGACCCGCTGCAGGCTCTACTTCCATTGGCTCATCGGCAGCACTTCGACTATCATCGTCTTCTGAACCCCCTGCCAATATGCAGTCAGAACACTCAACTGAACACTCGATCGGTCCGGGAAATTCTTTAGGTTTAACAGTAACTAGCTTATTTGTCTGTACTACTTTCTCATGAATGACATAAAAATTCCCAATAGTTGATAACAATACCGATCCACTAAACCCTACTGGATCTATTGCTGCTCCCTGTTTGTTAATCAAACTCTTTCCAACACATGATATATCATTGTCGCTTGAGAGAACGGCATCAGGAGGATGACCTATCGCTTTTCTATAAGAACAGACGTAAACATCACCGTAAACGTGAGCTGTTTCTCGGGGAGGATCAATAATATGCGCGCATAAATATAAGCTCAATCCTTCATCTGTCCACTCCCAACTAATGTAACCATTATTCAGAGCGGCAGAGTTGATAGTAGGATAAGAATGCTCCCTACATTTGATTATACTAATGGCCGTTTCCCAGGTGACAGGCTCCGGCGTACTAGAGCATTGCAATAAGCATAGATAAATGAAATAATACATAAATGTTATTGCAATAAACATAGATAAATGAAATAATACATAAATGGTATATGGTATGGAGGCGATATGCACAATAATAGATAATAATAAATGCTTACAGTATTTGCCGTAGAGCACTGAATTTACACTTTGTATAACTATATTTTTATAAAAGAGATACTTTCGCAGTAATTACTGTCGAAGAAGAGTGCTCTGGCCTCTCGATCCTTCGTATTTATATGATTTACGCGCGGTCCTTGCGGGGGTTGTATGCGGTAAGGACCTTGA
Organism: Andrena trimmerana; assembly: GCA_951215215.1. Lineage (NCBI taxonomy): Eukaryota > Metazoa > Arthropoda > Insecta > Hymenoptera > Andrenidae > Andrena > Andrena trimmerana. Next base: position 74,671,360 of record OX578060.1, read on the forward strand.
CACAATTTACGAATAATGCGTAGTAGGACTTCCGGGGTTTTTCTATAATATTCTATTATTAGAATACATTTACGGCACGTACGCCAGGTATTCTTCGCAGTTAGGCTTCTTGGGTTTTTATGAACGGTATTTGGAGATATTCAACGTCCCACTATTTTTCGCACGTTCCTATTTAATAATACACCAGTAAACCTCAGAATCACTCCACCAAAGTCCCTCAAATTCAATTATTACCCCCTTTCCCCAATCGCTGATCACCTCGATGATGTACCTTAGCGGTCCCCATCTCGAGATGGTCAGTACGAAACCTCCTTCACTTATTCGCCCAACGTGTGACGTCCCACTATTTTTCGCACGTTCCTATTTAATAATACACCAGTAAACCTCAGAATCACTCCACCAAAGTCCCTCAAATTCAATTATTACCCCCTTTCCCCAATCGCTGATCACCTCGATGATGTACCTTAGCGGTCCCCATCTCGAGATGGTCAGTACGAAACCTCCTTCACTTATTCGCCCAACGAGGCACGAATTCCCTCCTCAAAACTAAATCTAAACAAGTCCCTCGCCCCAAAATCTTCTTAAACCGAGACCACGTCTCACTCCTTCTCTAAGACCCTCCAAATCCAAGCCATTCAAACCCCTTTCCCGTTAAAATACCCAAAATCCATGCGATGGGTTGAATATCTCCAAATACCGTTCATAAAAACCCAAGAAGCCTAACTGCGAAGAATACCTGGCGTACGTGCCGTAAATGTATTCTAATAATAGAATATTATAGAAAAACCCCGGAAGTCCTACTACGCATTATTCGTAAATTGTGTCAAGGTCCTTACCGCATACAACCCCCGCAAGGACCGCGCGTAAATCATATAAATACGAAGGATCGAGAGGTCAGAGCACTCTTCTTCGACAGTAATTACTGCGAAAGTATCTCTTTTATAAAAATATAGTTATACAAAGTGTAAATTCAGTGCTCTACGGCAAATACTGTAAGCATTTATTATTATCTATTATTGTGCATATCGCCTCCATACCATATACCATTTATGTATTATTTCATTTATCTATGTGTATTGCAATAACATTTATGTATTATTTCATTTATCTATGCTTATTGCAATAACATTTCCGTATTATTTCATTTATCTATGCTTATTGCAATCATATATATTTTGTATTACTAATACTATTACTTTTATATAATCTTGTTAACGTTTATTTTGATTATATATATTTGTCTTATAATCACATATTATTCTATGATTTATATCGTACCTCATGTCCATACATATGTAACGTCCGGTTGTCCGGGGACTACTGGCACGCTTCAGGTTCTCGAGAGGAGAGCGGCGTCCCCTCGAGTATAGGATAGGTGGGGGTTCGTTGTCAGAGTTAAGGAGTAAAATCCAACTTAAACTTAACAATGTCTTTATTCAAAAATAACACTTAATTCTAATAATGAGTATAATATTGCTTACGACTACGATTATATATATGTGTTTTTTATGTTTTTGGGTTTTTTATGTTTTTATCTATGCTAATTGCGCTAATATATAGTAATATGTGAATATAAGTATGTAGCTTCTGTAGTAAGCTCGGCCGCTGCCGTTGCCGGAGCGATTCCCGAGACTTTTGACAGAGTTCGTATTTTATGCTTCTGCTGTGAGGGCGGCCGCTGCCGTTTCCGGAGCGATTCCCGACACTCGTGGCAGGGTTTGAATTCTAGTGTTCCGTAGACCTTGCCTTCGCTAAGAAGTTAAGCTGCTACCTACTAATAGGAGCAACGCTTGAAACCTCCGTGAAGACAAAGTTCTCGACCTTGAATGAAAGATCCAAAAAGGAGCACCCAGTACCTTTGTACACTGAGAACCAGTCGCTACCGTTTCCGGAGCGTGCTGAAATTCTGCTGGATAGTACGTAAGCTGCCTCTAGGAACTAGCATTCGTTGGTCGCAGGGACGTCGTTTGTATTCGAATGAGCGCGCTCGGTGCTGCGCACGCCTCTTTTTATACTAGAAAATTGGCGGGCTGGCGCATGCGCAGTATGTCTGTTTTCGTTATTTTGTATTTTCCTCGCTTAATACATATTATTATGTGTTGCTCTTTTGGCAGTATGTCTAATTAATTATTCTTAACATTTCTATAATATTTGCTTCTCTAATATTTGCTTAGATTATAATTTATATCTTAAAGTATATACAATGCTTGTGCGCGGTAACATAGGTTGGCTCTGCGGTAATGTAGTACAGTTCTACTTTATCGACGGTCGGTAATTATCGGTTCGAGTCCCCGTGGGACGTTACACCTCCCCCCCTGGGGGATCTCTCGTCCTCGAGAGATTTGTATGAGGTGTGTAAAACGAAATAAAAGACTTATTTATATATATATATATATATATAGGTCGCTTTTTATTATTGTTCCCGTGAGGGTGTATATGGGGTGGCTGCCCCTGATCCAAACAGTTGGAGCGTTCTCCAAATTCGTTGGCGTGGGTCTGTTTTTGGCAACTTTCTATACGCCTCCCAGTCTGGGTCCGGGATGTCGATTTTTACAAGTGATGGCACTTTGGGTGGGGGTACCTCCGGGATTTTGAAACTGAAGTCCGGGGGCTTCGGGATTGTGATCTCCGGGGTCCTTTTAAAATCCGGGGTAGTCGGGAATTCTGGCGTGGTTGGTAGAGTATCGGGTGGTGTGGTTGGCGGAGTATGAGATGGCGTCTGGTATTTGGAATTTTTGTTTGTGATGATTCGAATGGAAGGTGACTTTAATAGGTACGTTACCATTTTTGGTGGTGATGATGGAATCGGTCTTATTAGGGGAGGAATAGGAATCATCTCCCTGAATATTTCGTTTAATTCTGTCTTATTTTTTTTCACTTTATTGTGCCTATTGCCTGAGCGCTTCGGCATTTTGGCTGCTAATGAAGACGGTTATAGCGCAAGCGCGAGTTTGAATACAACGTTGAGGTCTCTTATAGTGGCGCCCCTGGCTGATTTTAAAAAAAAAATTCTGTGTGCAACTTTATAGTTTATGCAACTATGTTCTCTTATGCTACTTTATAGGTTACTTTCTTTTTGGGTTAATTATATTTTTCGGTTTTTAGAGAAAAACAAATATATGTTTATTGATAAAATGTGTTAGTGTTTATTACATTCTGTTCGTGTGTGTAGTGTGTAATTGTAGAGTGTAGTGTAAAGAATTATATATAAAAAAAAACTTATATGCTAGGTGTAAGTGTTAATTACATTGTGTTTGTGTGTGGGGTGTGTAATTGTACGGTGTAATATATAATAATACTTATATACTATATAGATGTTATGAGGCTGCACTTGCTACATGCTTGTGCCGGTCTCGCTACGAATAGCGTCCGGCGGCAGAAGTGGCATATCCGCCACCTTCTCAAATTTTGTCCCAAGAGATGCTTTTCTAAGGGTTCCTCCTCCTCAATGTTTACCTTCTGCGTACACATTACGCATACAATCGCGTTTTTGTAGTAAAAAACGTCTTTATCGTAAATTTGTTTCAAGCACGTATTTTCCATTTCGATGGTATACTTTGGAATAGAAGATTCCTTTGTCTGCTACTCCTTATATAGGCTTCCTCTGCAGGGTTGCAACTTCTTATGGCAAATGTGCCTTCTTTACCCGATTCATATGGACGACTCTCATTTGTTTAGGGTTTATTACTATTTTCAGGTTGCTGTTCTCCAAAACTTCAGTGATCTTGTAGGGTCCGCTATATTCCGGTTGCAATTTTTCGCGCCTTGGATTTAGTAGCCAAACCCAATCTCCTTCTTGATATGTTTGAGGTTGAATCTTCCGGTCATAATAGTGTTTCTGTCGGTTTTTCGATTCTTCTAAGTTATTTCGCGCCATTTGTTGAATGTGGTGTAATTTATGTATTAATTCATCGACATAGTCTGGATATGTTTTAATATTGTCTGTTGGTGGAAGACTTGAAGGAAGACGTGCTTTTCTACCGTAGACGAGTTCGTGAGGTGTGAATTTTGTGCCTTCATGGGTGCTTGTATTATATGAAAACATTGCTTGAGGTAACCATTGATCCCATTGTTTTTCGTTCGATACGTAGTGTCGTAGATATTCAATAAGGACATGATGACTTCTTTCTAGTGATCCATTAGACTGAGGATGGTATGCAGTGGTTCGATATTGCTTGATGTGGAATGTTCTAGCTAATTTCTTCATAAGGGAACTCATGAAATTTGGCCCTTGATCAGTAAGAACAGCCTTAGGACTTCCAAATTTGCAGATAAAGTGTTCTGTAAATGCTTTAGCTATGTCTTTTGAAGTTATATTCACTAATGGTATTGCAAGAGAATATTTGGTTAAGTTGTCTTGAATAGTAAGTATATAGCTATTTTTTTTATTTGTAAAAGGTAGTGGTCCTACTATGTCCATAGAAATTTTGTCAAAAGCATCCAATGGTGTGTCTGTTAGTATCATAGGCTCTTTATTTTTTACTCTTACTAATTTAGTTTTTTGGCATTCTAAGCAAGTTTTAATGAATTGTGTTATCTCGTATTTCATGTTTTTCCAATAGTATTTGCTTCTTATTCGATGATACGTTTTTGTAATCCCTTTGTGTCCTCCTATAGGTGCTTGGTGATTCTCCTGGATGATTTGTTGTCTATCTTGTATGGAAGGGGTTATAAGAGTGCCTTTACAGAAGATGAATTTGATGTCTTCTTGTACGAATATTATTTCTATTAAATTTCGTAGTTGACTGAGTGAGATTTTATTTTCTTCTGCTGATATGTATACTTTTGTGGCTTTTTCAGATACAAGGTATGTGTGGAGTGTCTTCAATGAGTTATATAAATTTCCTTCGGTTGGGTAATTTGTTGTGATCAGTCCAAGGATTGTATGTTTTCCTTCTCTTATTTTTACTGATTCTCCAACTCTTAATGGGGATGGAATCTTGTGAGTTTTTATATTTTTTTCTTTATATAATTTTTCTCCTGCTGGTCCTATTGGTTTGCCGTCTGTGTTTATAAATGTTATTATGTATCCTTTTCCCATCCATAAGTGATCCTCTACTTCAATGTTTTGTTTTTTGACAGGGATATCTGACACTATTCTTGGTCTGTTTGATGGTGTGGGTGGAAGAGATAACGGTGGGAGAGATAGTGGTGGGAGATTTAACGGTGGGGGAGTTAATGGTGGGAGATATGGGGGTGGAGATAATAATGGTGGAGGGGATAGTGAAGGAGGTGTAAGTATTTTCCCTTTTTTTATTTGTATGGGAGTTATGGGACCCGTGTCTGTACTTGAATTTAATTTTTGTTTCTTCTTTTTAGGTGTATGGTGAGTGCTTTTATCTGTGCTTGTTTCTGCATTGATTTTGGGAGGGTCTTTATAGTTGTGTTTTGGTACTATGGTTGTTTCATCTATTTCTTCTATTAGGTCCTCTTGAGGTTTCTTGATGTTAGGTTTTTTTATTGCTTGTATGTTGTCTTGTATTGTTACTTGAGAGGTCTCATGTATTTCTATGGGTATCGAGATTTGAGGGGGTGCATGTACTTCTACAGGTACTGTGATTTGAGGGGGTACAGGTACTGTGATTTGAGGGTGTGTATGTGTTTCGACGTTTTGTTTTTTAACTTCTGGTTGAGATGAGGAAGTATTTCTTTTTATTTTTCGTTTTAATTTTTGACGTTTAGTTCCTATCGAATCACTCTCGTCATATGAGGAACTGGAATCTGATGAACTAATTCTAGGCTGTTTATACGGAGCTGGATTTCCCGAGTTTGAAGCGGTTGTTTCTCTTTGTCGCGTATTAGCCTGATGAAATTGTTTCTGTTTTTTGTTTTCGTGGGAGTTAGTGTCTGAATGTGCTCGTTTCGCGTTTAACGGTAATGCTATGGGATTTCTAGATAAAGCATCCGCGTTTGTATTGTATTTTCCGGGTTTGTACAAAATTTTATAATCGTATTCCGCAAGTTTAATTTTCCATCGCATTAATCGTGATGTCGGATCAGAGAGATTTTGTAGCCATTCTAAAGGTTTATGATCTGTTATGAGATAGAATTTTCTGCCATAGATATAAGGTCGAAAATGGAATACTGCGTATATAATTGCTAAAAGTTCTCTTTCTGTTGGTGAATAACGTGTTTCTGCATCGTTTAGAACACGAGATGCGTAAGCTATAGGTAAATCTTTTCCTATTTCTCCTTGACTAAGAACTGCACCTACAGCAATACCTGAGGCGTCTGTCGTTATGTTAAATATCTTCTCAAAATCCGGAAATTGTAGAATAGGTTCCTTGCAGAGAGCTTCTCGCAGAATTTCGAATGCTTTTTGTTGTTTATGTGTCCATTCAAATTGATAGCCCTTTTTAGTAAGATTAGAGAGTGGTCTTGCAATTTTTGAAAAATCCTTTATAAATCTTCTATAATATCCGCTCAGTCCTAAGAACTGTTTGACGTTTTTTACTGTTGTGGGGGTTGGAAATTCCTTAACTGCTACTATTTTCCGTGGATCTGGCTTGACTCCTTCTTCTCCTATTATATGTCCTAGATATGTAACTTCTTTCTTCAAAAATTCACACTTATCTGGTTGAAGGTGAAGATCTGCGTCTCTTAGTCTATTCATTAATCGTTTGAATTTAGTCGCATGTTCCTTAAGTGAGCTGGCGTATATAACGATGTCATCCAAATATACGAAGAGTTCTATTCCTTGAAGCCCGGTTAAGACTTGGTCCATAAGCCTTTGGAAGGTGGCTGGTGCATTTTTGAGTCCAAACGGCATTCTGTTAAATTCATAGTGCCCGTATATTGTAGAGAAGGCTGTTTCATGGCGATCGTCCGGATGCATGGGAATTTGATGGAATCCAGATGCGAGATCAAATACAGAGAAGTATTTTGCGCTTCCCAACTGATCTAGTATGTCAGTTATATTCGGTAAAGGATAAGCGTCTCCAATTGTTTTCCCATTTAATTTTCTGAAGTCAATTACTATTCTAGGTTTCTTTGTTCCTTTTTTGGGTACTATCCATATGGGCGAGTTATAAGGAGATGATGAGGGTTGTATTATTCCTTTTTCTAGTAATTCCTTAGTTTGGTTCTTTACTTCTTCTTTGTATGTTTGAGGGTACCGATATTGTTTTGTAAAAACAGGGACGTCATTTTCTGTTATAATTTTATGGTGAGCTTTATTTGTTGCTTCTAATTTTTCTCCTGGTAAATAAAATCTATCCGCGTGTTCTTTAATTAACTCTTCTATACTGGCTCGTTCTTCTTGGTTTAAGTGTTCCAATCGCAATTGTTGTAGTAACTAGTGAGTTCTATTAGTTTTAGTGTATTTATCTGATGGCTCTTCTTCTATAGGTGCCTCTATGAATGGTTCCAATTCGACTGATGGTACAGGAATTTTGATATCTTGTGTGGATGTATTTATTGCGAAAAGATATGCTACGCCATTAGTATTCGATACTATTGCATTTCCCATATGTATGTTAGGATGAATTTTAATTTCTGGAATATATCCTGTGTCGGATTGTGTATTAAGAACTCGAACATATATTTGACTTCTTGTTCTGGCTGGTATTGTGACCATCTCCGGATCAATAAATGGAATAGTTTCTGTTCCAATAGTTATTGCTGAATGCATATAATCGATAGTTGCTCCATTGGTTTGGAAGAAATCAGTTCCTAATATTCCGTCTTGTCTGAGAGGGAGGTCTTCTACGACGTGGAGGATAATTTCTGTATTTAAGGTTCCTATTTTGATGTATCCTATAGTGCTGAGTAATCCATCCGTAATGCCATTGAGGTCGAAGAGAATGTCCGTGAAGATTGGAATGTCGGGAGAAACAGCACATCTTTTGATAACATTAAGGTCTGATCCAGTGTCTATCATCAATGTTGTTTGTCCTCCGCTAAATCCTGTGTCAGAAAGAAGGATGCTAGGTGGTTTCCTTATCTGCTCCGTTTTAAGTCTGAGTATGGCCTGTCTACGTACCATACGGGGTTGTGCTTCTTCCTTTTCTTTTTTGTCAAAATACATCTTTTTCCTACATTGTTCTATTGTGTGGCCTCTAAATTTGCAGTATTCGCAGGATATATTTGCGTAGGCCTGACTTCTACATTCTTGTATTGTGTGACCCGGTCTTCGACAATAATCACAATATGTGTTAGGTTGAGAAACTCTATTTGTGTAACTTTGGTTTCTACAATCTTGCGTCGTGTGACCTGTTCTTCGGCAGTTGCTGCAATATTCGTTGGATTGAGGGGCTCTGTTAGCTTGGCTCCTACAATCTTGCGTCGTGTGGCCTGGTCTTCGGCAGTTGCTGCAATATTCGTTGGATTGAGGGGTTCTGTTGGTGTAACTTCGGCTCCTACAATCTTGTGTCATGTGACCTGGCCGTCGGCAGAAGTCACAGAATGTATCGCTTTGGTTTTTATTAAGATTCCTACATTCTTGTATTGTATGTCCTATTTTTTTGCAATATTGACATGATTTTTGTCGCCAGTCGGCGCGTGAAACTTGCTGACTACTGCAGTTGGTGACGTCATGGCCATATCCGAGGCAGTTTGTGCATTGATTATTCTGTGTTATTCCTGTTGCTAGTCTCGTTCTTGTTTGATATTCGTTATATTCCGCTTCTGCTTTAATAGCATTATTGATAGCGCGATCAAGACTGGTGTAGGCGCATTCGTGTATTCTATTATATATTTCGATCTTTAAACCCGTTAGAAAGGCTTTAACAGCATTTTGTTCCGCGTTAATATTAAATTGAGGTTCGTGCCCTGGTACTTCTATTGTGTTACAATGTCTAATTTGTAAAAGTAAATTAGATACGCGGCTGCTATAATCTATTGTTGTTTCGTTCGGAAATTGTGCGATTTTTGATAGTTCGCCGTATAATTGGATTGAAGTGTGTAATGGAGCAAAACGCGAGCTTAGTACAGATATGAGGTCGCCGATTGTGTTATATTCTCCGCTTAAAATTACTCGTGAGGCTTGACCGTAAAGTTTATTCTTAATGAGTTGAACTAATCCATACTCTGCGTTTGGGTTTACCATGCGTCGTGCGTGTCGACAACTTTTGATAAATTGATGTAACGGTATATTTCTACCATTAAAAGAAGGGACTGTGTCTGCTGTGTCGCGTAGGCTAATGTGTGGTAGATGAGGATATACATTCGTAGCTGTATTCATATTAATTTGAGGATTTTCATTATCTGGAGTTTCTAAAGTTTCTGGATCGTTTATATTTTCTGGAGTTCTTTGAGTCTCCGTATTGATTGCTAAGTTAGCCATTCTTTCTCCAATTGTCTCAGGCATTGTAATGTTTTAAGTCTCTGTAGGATAGAGAAAAATTTCTAAGAAAAATACTCACTTTTGGAGTGATTTCTACTAGCGAAAGTTTCCTTCTCAACGAGATATCCCACCGCTGTCACCAAAAATAATCCAACCTGTAACGTCCGGTTGTCCGGGGACTACTGGCACGCTTCAGGTTCTCGAGAGGAGAGCGGCGTCCCCTCGAGTATAGGATAGGTGGGGGTTCGTTGTCAGAGTTAAGGAGTAAAATCCAACTTAAACTTAACAATGTCTTTATTCAAAAATAACACTTAACTCTAATAATGATTATAATATTGCTTACGACTACGATTATATATGTGTTTTTTATGTTTTTGGGTTTTTTATGTTTTTATCTATGCTAATTGCGCTAATATATAGTAATATGTGAATATAAGTATGTAGCTTCTGTAGTAAGCTCGGCCGCTGCCGTTGCCGGAGCGATTCCCGACACTCGTGGCAGGGTTTGAATTCTAGTGTTCCGTAGACCTTGCCTTCGCTAAGAAGTTAAGCTGCTACCTACTAATAGGAGCAACGCTTGAAACCTCCGTGAAGACAAAGTTCTCGACCTTGAATGAAAGATCCAAAAAGGAGCACCCAGTACCTTTGTACACTGAGAACCAGTCGCTACCGTTTCCGGAGCGTGCTGAAATTCTGCTGGATAGTACGTAAGCTGCCTCTAGGAACTAGCATTCGTTGGTCGCAGGGACGTCGTTTGTATTCGAATGAGCGCGCTCGGTGCTGCGCACGCCTCTTTTTATACTAGAAAATTGGCGGGCTGGCGCATGCGCAGTATGTCTGTTTTCGTTATTTTGTATTTTCCTCGCTTAATACATATTATTATGTGTTGCTCTTTTGGCAGTATGTCTAATTAATTATTCTTAACATTTCTATAATATTTGCTTCTCTAATATTTGCTTAGATTATAATTTATATCTTAAAGTATATACAATGCTTGTGCGCGGTAACATATGTTGGCTCTGCGGTAATGTAGTACAGTTCTACTTTATCGACGGTCGGTAATTATCGGTTCGAGTCCCCGTGGGACGTTACACATACATATAAATGTTACAATCATATTATAAATATTATATGTGAATGCTAAAACCCCACGCATAATAACCGCTCTAACTAAGTTAATAAACCGCTTTGTTTTAAATCACGCTTCAACTTATTTGTGTTCAACCACTGGTACGAAACATCTAAAATCCAAATACACGAGTTAGTGAAACAGCTGATTCCGATTCGCGAGCTCGGGAGCAGTGACTGTGTTTACAAACATATCTTTGCATAGCCTGTGTATAGCTGCACGTCCAGACGAATTTCGCAGAAATATTACGAGTAACTTTTTGTGCCTATGCAGCAGTAAATCCAATTAGGCAAAACCAAAATAAAGTGCTAACGGGTGTTACCCCAAATCATAACAATCTAACCATTCCCTGGTCGTTCAGTGCTACGAATCTGGTATTCGCGCCTAAAATCCTGCTCTCCGCAGTGCCACGAATCTGGCATTCGCGCCTGTATTCCTAAGAACGTTCGGTGCTACGAATCTGGTATTCGTGCCTGAATCCTACTCTCCGCAGTGCCACGAATCTGGCATTCGCGCCTGAATCCTACTCTCCGCAGTGTCACGAATCTGGCATTCGTGCCTGCATTCCCTCAAACATTCAGTGCCACGAATCTGGCATTCGCGCCTGAATTCCTACCTTCCGCAGTGTCACGAATCTGGCATTCGCGCCTGCATACCCTCAGACGTTCAGTGCACGAATCCTGCATTCGAGCCAGAATTTCTATCTTCCGCAGAGCCACGAATCTGGCATTCGCGCCTGCGTTCCCTCAAGTATTACCCCATCTATGCCACAGCCCTAAAGACCTCACCCGGGACGTGACAGTACATTTTCGGGTTTAATATTAAATAATAACGAAACAGCAAAGGCTATTGCGAAAACACCGCAATCGCTACTGTTCGGTTGTTGTTGCACAGTAGGAAATTTGACAGGATTCTGGATAAAGTCATATGTTAGAAACAATTTTTTCAAGAATTGTTCATGATCCTTCGCCAACCTTTTATTATTCAAAGAATCATAAATAAATATATGTTTTTTGTCGTAATAACTGCATACCCAATAACCTCTTTCGTACAGTAACCAATTATCATTCGCATTATCTTTCGATATCGAACTATATATAAATTGTATATGCTTTTCATTTGTCGGTATGGGTTGTATTGAATCAAGTAATTGCACTCGCCACGTTTCAATAGGTCTATAATTGTAATAATTTCGTATAAGGCAATTGAAACGATCCCATAATCATTCACCACGAAAAATTTCAGTTTTTTTTTTTTCGGTAAACGTAGATATTCCATCTTTCTTTTCTACTTGTATAGATATTTCAGTAGAGAGAAATTAAATTACTTTTTATTTTCACTTATTGCAACTTTATTGAAAATTATATTTGAGACAAGGCGCACTGCAGCCTATCGAGTGATGCTTCGTAAGATAAGGGGCGATGCAGTCAATAAAGCTTTTCAGCTAGTGTACTTTACTTATTTGTTGAATATTCCAACCTGTACAAAACGGGAAATTTGTAATAAACACTAATATCATACGTAATATTGTAAATACTTATAAATAAATGTAAACGTCATTTACCAAATATAATATTTATGCTTTTGCTTCTCCTACTATGGAGAATAAACGTTCTTCCATGGGACTGAATACCAAAAAGATCCGCATTACAATAAAGAAATAGGTTAACAAAAATCTCCGCGGACGATTATTTGACTGCACATACATCTGTATACACGTGTAATGAAACAATAACGTATTCGTTGAAAATATATTTGTTTCATTTTACGTACAGTTTAATTAATAATAATAAAGCACACTTACGTGTAAGGAAATGAAGAAGAATTTTCCGTACGCCGTGACATGCGTGAGCTTCGGTCGCTCGCTGGTTTTTTTTTGTTCAAAGGTTGACGTTCCAATGTTACGGCGAACGACGGTCCCACTAGTGCAAGGGAGAGATAGGTACATATTTCTCCCTTACACTAATGGGACCGTCGCCGGCCGCACATTGGAACGTCAGCCTTTATGCGCGACCCTAGGCCCACGTGCCCGTCTGTCAAACCGAGCCCTCTTCGTACCAAGAAAATGTGCCGCCGTCTGGCGAGATCTTCTTTACCATCGCGGCAAAACTTCCGAAAACCGGTCTACTCCGCTCTGTCGGTAAGGTAGGGAATGACATTGAAATGGTTAAAAAAAAATTCGAGTCGCCAATAATCCTTGTCTATTTGCAAAATTTCAACGCAATCGGGTTTGACCGGTTTTCGGAAGTACAGTATTGTCTCCGTATGTACTCGGTTTGGTGTACACGATACGGGTTACTCGCTATCCCCACCACTTCTGGCTCACTCTTGTCTGGCGAAGGCGAGAGCGAGCGAGAGCCATTGAAAGCGAGCGAGGACGGTACGAGACAGACGACGCGTTAATGTTTTGTCTCGCTCCGTCTTTCGGGCACCGTGACACTCCGTCCTTTGCGTGCGCGACGGGCGTGCGCGATGGTCGCAAGCAGTTACGGTGACCACGGGAACCGCTTCGCAAAATCTTGACGCAGGCCCGGCTCAAGACTTTTTTGTGCCCTACGTGATCTTGTCAAATTACACCCTTTATTATAATACATTTATTAGAGTTTATTGATGACCTTACTCTGAATTTTTATTCGTAGTTTAAAACAGATGCAGTACAATTTGTAATATTTCATTTTAAAGTTTATTTTCAACAATACAGGCAGCGAATACAGTCATAGATATGTAATTTGATGTACTGTTATTAATGTTGTATTTGTAACAGTCCATCGAGGTATTGTATTTACAATAAAAGATGCAGTGATCGCAATGATCGCTACCTGTAAACTTGGCTGGTCCCTATAAGCAAAATTAGACGGCTGCCTAGGGCGGAAAGTCAACAAGAAGTGCAAAATGGTATTTCATTGCCTGTATGCTGAAAATAAACTTTATAATGAAATATTACAAATTGTACTGCATCTGTTTTAAACTACGAATAAAAATTCAGAGTAAGGTCATCAATAAACTCTAATAAATGTATTATAATAAAGGGTGTAATTTGACAAGATCGTCTAGGGCGCAAAAAAGACTTGAGCCGGGCCTGCGTCAAGATTTTGCGAAGCGGTTCCCGTGGTCACCGTAACTGCTTGCGACCATTGCGCACGCCCGTTGCGCACGCAAGCGTTCCATCTCGCTCCCCCCTTCGGCCAGAAAGAAGCGAGAAACGAACAGTCGGAATTAGGGTCGGTGTTCACGATACGGGTTACTCGCCGATCCCGACCAGCGAGTACATACGGAGACAATACTGTATAGCCCCCAAATCGCCTGCGTTCACGACCGCAGGAATTTTCCGTTCCACTTGCTCATGAGTTGTGAGCGTCGCGGGCGAAAAGTGTAGTGGAACGGGGTTGGTAAGCGTCAGTAGGGGAGGGCGATTTTACTCGATTCTTTTTCTGAAGAGTCGATTATTTTACCGATTATCAATCGCATTAACTGTGATCGTAATTGTTAATCTTGATTGAGTTATTTTTTATAAAATACTTCAATATAGCTTGTGTTGCAGTCAATGCGTGTTAATTCAACAAATATATCTAGAGACGCGGTAGCGTCTCGACGCCAAGTGAATCGAGACCCTGTATATGTTATGTCGACTGTCGCTACCGCTATCATTTACTCGTCCCCGGGCTATTCCAAACTAACCTGAAACTTATTTCATTAATATCTTATCACGCTTGTAATATTTTCTAAATTTAAAGGCATTTTTCTTATGTCAACCTTATATCAGCTTTCGAATAAGACCAATTTCAATAAAATCGGTCAACGCATGACAGAGATATCGTAATATCGTCTCAGGGATCTGTCGAAAACGGTAAGATTTTTCTTCTGATTCTTCTTCAATCTAAAATTTTTGTCGACATAATACGTATACGGTATACGCGTTATTATACTCACACCTTCAGCCAAAACGAACTAATACATGTTTCGTTCGTCAATCGCTATCTTCACTATGCAATCTACTCCAAATTTTGACAGCTTACAGTCAGGTTATAATGAGAAGCCACGTGTTTTTATACAAAATAACCTGACGAGTATCAAATCCCACGAGAGAGAAAGAGATATTCACCATTTCACTCTTGACCACTTTTAACAACTCTTACGTTTATGGCGGTAACTCTATAGCAATGCATTGCGCATTTAAATAAGTATAATAAAAAAAAATATATTAAATAGAACACACGATATGGTTTTTTACTTTATATCTTCATTATCTTGGTATAATTGACAGATTTTAAAATCAGCTGGAATAGATGAAAAATGGCGGCCCAATCAAAAACCTAAATGCACATTTTCAGATTAATAGATAGTAAAATATCGACATAAACGTAAGAGTTGTTAAGAGTGGTTAAGAGTGAAATGGTGAATATCTCTTTCATCAACTATAAATTATACAAATTATACTATAACTTTAATTAATATAAATATAAATAATGTAATATTAATTAATATAAAGAAATAAGAAATTAATTAAATGAAACTGTTACGTCCCTACTTCTATTCGGGGCGCGATTTTAAGGGAGTTTATTTTGTAGATCCGCTTTCGAGCTAGTCCAGGGACCTTACGCTCTGGGATAGTTGAGTACAAGAATTTGAACGCACAATAACGCGATATATAGTAAACATGCTTACTTTTTATTAGTCGATGGGAATAAGTCTCCAGACTACTGGCTCCTTAAGTGCCGCGTCGATTTCTGCCACTGCGTTCGTTTTTGGCAGGGCCCAATCGCCGGGTGCCACCACGAACCCTTGTTCTTTTAGGTTGGTGGGTCGAATCTTGCGGATTCCTGTGGAACTGGTCACACCCAACAGTACTGAGCCTTCGGCCGCCTCTAATCTATATTTTAGCGCCAGACGTCTTATTTGATATTTTCTGCGCGCGCGATGACCTTTGGGCATTATCACTCTCTAGAAAGGGTTTTAATTGAGTACGAGTTGTTTTTATCTCCCGGGATCAGGGTTTGCATCGATTGCCTAGTGTCACCGTGAGCGGCTGTCCTGCTTATAAGTATCACCTTCGATCGATGCAAAACATGGTCACTTATAAATCAATTTCGATCGGCTTGTAACCGTTTTTAGGGTTTGATTAAACGCGCAAATCGCTTTTTACAACCACTGTTTGATGACACCGTGGGCGGCTGTCCTGCTTATAGGTGTCAACATTGGTGGAAACAAATTGCGAACATTTTAGACTCATTTTAACGATAATGATATTAATCACGAAAAATCGTGCATCACACCCAATACCCGATGACACCGTGGGCGGCTGTCCTGCTTATAAGTGTCATCATCGACGGGTGCAAATCACGATCCGCCCAACCATTATTACTCGGTTATAAAGATCAATTAGAGAAAAATGTAAATGCCCAAAGTAGGAATATGGATTATTATGGTAAAACTTCACTCACTTTTAAAGTTTAATAACACTTTTATTATCACTTTAACACTTAACAAGTTTTATGATAACTGAATAACCTTTATGATAATGAGGAATATTATAATGAATATCTCTTCGTTCCGCGGGTGGTCAGTCCCTTTTATAGAACTACTGATCACTCTTTCTCCAGGTTTGTCACATGACAATTAAGACAGTGGGAGATGAAATCTCCCAATCATCTGCCGTGGGATCCACCTGAAGAATTCTTTCCAGCGGGCTATCCGAGAGTTTTGTTTACTGCAGAATTTGAGCTATTGCGCGCCTATTTCGGTGTCTTCTGCTTTACTTAAGACGTATTTCTGCAGTTATACGAAACCCTCAGTAGCGTCAATACTTAAATTCTTATTTTAATTCATTTTTTAGAAGTTTACGCTACTGGGTTTTCGATGTGCTCTGTACGATTGGTTTCGTACAGCCCACATACTAGGGATTGAAGTTAAAATACATCGGTTCCGTATTGGAGCTCGATTTACGGGATATAATAGGGAGGGCAAATTTGTGGCGATGATCAGGAGCGCAGCTTCGTGACGGTGTCGACTCCGCTGGCGGAAGGGGCCTCTGACCCATCAGCTGGCGTCCACTGGTTCCCTTTGTGTGCGCTCGATTAGCTAGCTGGTGTGCAGCTAGTAGGTGTGCGGCTACCTCCTTCGTGCTGGTCCTCCTGCTCACTGTTGCCGTCCGTTGATTCTTGACTTGATTTCTTCTTGTAGATTACGGATTACAATGCCTTATCGGCAACACTTGTATACTAGGTGATTACAATACACCAAAGTACGATATAGTACAGGCCTGCACAGCAAGGCTGTGACGGGCAAGAGCGCTCTCGATTGCTCGCGAGCAAAGCGAAGAGCGACGCCGCGAGCTGTTCCCCCACTCTGTGGCTACTAGCTGAAGTAGCATGCGTGTAAACTGTAAGGTGGGTTCCTCACTCACGAACACTCCCCACCACGGCACTGTTTCTCATAAAGGCGTGGCCTAGCGGTTTACGATGCTCTTGCCACACACGGCCGAAAAGTTTTGCCCGGCGAGCATTCAGCTGTGCACGCCTGATATAGTAAATATATTCGATTTAAAGGGTTAGATAATAGTAGACTCCACGTCGCGGGACGTGACAGAAATAAAGATTCTTCAAATTAAATTTTTAATAAATTCTTAATTTAATACATTAATCCCCCCCTCCTGCCTCGCCCCCTCCTCCTTCCCCAATGAAAGTCCGCATTGCTTAATTTCATAAGAAACGCCATATTTTTGCGTTTCCCCCGCCCTGCATTGTGCATTGTACTTGAAAAAAAAGGTGTCAAAGGTAATAAACTATAACGACGACGATAGCTTCCGAACGGCGGAACTTGCAAGAGTCGTAATTGTTAAAGCAGGAGTGCAAATCATGATTAGAAGAAATATTGATGTTACACTAGGTCTTGTCAACGGTACCATTGCTAAACTTGTTTCAGTTATACGAGGTGTTGATAACGACGTTGAAAAATTGAAAATTATATTACCCACGGGGCAAGAACGTATAATAGAACGGGTGAGTGTTAAATTTCAAGTAATGGATAGAGCGTTCGTAATTAGAAAACAATTTCCGATTTGCCTCAGCTATGGTATAACTATTGGACTCAAAACTCAAGGACTAAGCTTGCAGAATGCTGTCATAGAAGCAGGTAATTCAAGATTTACATGCGGACAAATTTACGTTGGTGTAACGTCCGGTTGTCCGGAGACTACTGAAACGCTTCAGGTTCTCGAGAGGAGAGCGGCGTCCCCTCGAGTATAGGATAGGTGGGGGTTCGTTGTCAGAGTTAAGGAGTAAAATCCAACTTAAACTTAATAATGTCTTTATTCAAAATAACACTTAATTCTAATAACGATTATAATATTGCTTACGACTACGATTATATATGTGTTTTTTATGTTTTTTGGGTTTTTTTCATGTTTTTTGTCTATGCTAATTGCGCTAATATATGTATATAAGTATGTGCTTCTGTAGTAAGCTCGGCCGCTGCCGTTGCCAGAGCGGTTCCCGAAACTTTTGACAGAGTTCATGTGAGGTTAGTGTGAGGTCACATGCTTCTGCTGTGAGGGCGGCCGCTGCCGTTTCCGGAGCGGTTCCCGACACTCGTGGCAGAGTTTGAATTCTAGTGTTCCGTAGACCTTGCCTTCGCTAAGAAGTTAAGCTGCTGCCTACTAATAGGAGCAACGCTTGAAACCTCCGCGAAGACAAAGTTCTCGACCTTGAATGAAAGATCCAAAAAGGAGCACCCAGTACCTTTGTACACTGAGAACCAGTCGCTGCCGTTTCCGGAGCGTGCTGAAATTCTGCTGGATAGTACGTAAGCTGCCTCTAGGAACTAGCATTCGTTGGTCGCAGGGACGTGGATTGTATTCGAATGAGCGCGTTCGGTGCTGCGCACGCCTCCTTTTATACTAGAAAATTGGCGGGCTGGCGCATGCGCAGTATGTCTTTATTCGTTATTTTGTATTTTGCTCGCTTAATACATATTATTATGTGTTGCTCTTTTGGCAGTATGTCTAATTAATTATTCTTAACATTTCTATAATATTTGTTTCTCTAATATATGCTTAGATTATAATTTATATCTTAAAGTATATACAATGCTTGTGCGCGGTAACATAGGTTGGCTCTGCGGTAATGTAGTACAGTTCTACTTTATCGACGGTCGGTAATTACTGGTTCGAGTCCTCGCGTGACGTTACACAAGGAAATCAGGAAGAATTTTCGGACGCCGTGACATGCGGCAGCTCCCGTGGCCTGCTTTATTTCTTTTTATTTACGCGCCACCCTAGCCCCATACGCCCGTCGGTCAGAGCGAGCCCTCCTCGTACCACAGCCGAGGTATCACCTATCACCTTATGGGACTTCGTGTCACCACCTAAACTGTGTTACCGACCCATAATTTTAGGACTGAATTTAGCGACCTCTGTTCGTGAACAGCGTCCAACGCAAGAACTACTCTGAAATGTGTTGAAATACTGAAAGATGGGAGCGTGCTTGTATACGTGTTACTTGTTCAGAGCGAGAGTTTAACATAGAGGGCGGGCTTTCGCTAACAATAAGCTACGCTTTGGCTCGGTTTGTCTCTGAAAACCTATTTCGGAGATCAGGAGCTTATATGGCGCTTCTTGAGAGCTTGTACAAGCTATATATTGCAAGATGAAATTGATTTTAGTATTTTACGTGTAGTGGAACATTTAACTAATATTTTCACGTGTCGCACGCTGAAAAATATTAAAAATTGACGCTGTTACTGCCATTCTCGCAAATCTCTGCTCTCCGCATGTGTCTAAATAGACGGTGTCCATCCTACGACACGTAAAAATCATTGAAAATAATGAATTGAAACGTTTTTGTAAAATTTATATTGTAGGTTTTGGGACCCGAGGCCCCTAAATTCCTACGTTTCATTACAAATTGATTGACTCTGTCCTTATTAAATGAGCCGTTTATTTTGAAAGTGGCCTAAGTCCATTTATCTTCAAATCGAGATATTTAAGGGTTTGCGTTTCAATGAATTTAAAAATATACGTATAGGATACTAATGAGTCATACTGCTTAAGTGAATCTAAGGGTGTTAAATTTATAGTTCCTATTAAAATAGTGGCAATTATTAAGTGAATAATATGCGTTTTCTTATCAAGAATGGAGTTAGGCCACTTTCAAAATTAACAACCAGATTCATTATAAAACAATACTGAATTTATTTGACATATCTTTAAAACACTTCGGAAACATAATTTATGCGATTCAAAACATTTTTTAACTACATAACGTACAAAATTACAAACATAAATTTATTACAAAACAATTTACTACTCATCTACATTTTGTGCGTGTGAAAGGGATTTGAAGAAATCATGATGTTCCGGTGGTATATATCGTAATAGGTCAATTATGTCCTTAAATTTTGCTGTTGTAATTTGTCTGATATTTTTATACAGTGGTGTCAATACAATATTTTCGAACTTTCTTGGTCTACCCCAACGTGGTAATACATTCAGGACTTTAAAATTTTCATTCTCATTCATTGATGTCTTATAGAAAATTGTATACGGTTCATTTCTGACAAAACGCATCCAACATATTTTTAACCAGTTTATTGATTCTCCATCAGAATTCTTTACCCTTTTAAAAATTGCGTCTTCTAATAATTTTGTTAATACAAAATCTTCTTGTCTCATTTCATTTACAATAAAATTATTACCTTTCCGACATTATCAATAGTAAATATCTTGATTTAAGTATAAATGGAGTTAGGCCACTTTCAAACTATACGGTTCAATTATTGAACTAACTCTGAAAACTTATGTGTCAAGAAATTATCGTATTTGCTCGGAATATAAGCAACCTGAAATGCTTTACTGATAAATAACATGAAGTTGTACATGTAACCATGGTAACCGGAAAAAATTGAAAAATGGAGTTAGGCCACTTTCAAAATAAACGGCTCAAATATTGAATGGATTTAAAAATTATAAAAACCATCTACGATGTAAGTACACGGGCATAGGTATCGCTTACGTTACGCTTACTGGGCACACATATCAGTTCCGTGTCAGTTCACGTAGAATTCAAGTACTCTCCATTAATTTCCTCAATTACATTACTCAAAGTACTTTCCATTACAGCCATTAAAAATAATCCGAATTATATCATGTTTGGTGCCATTTTCATCAGAAAAGCACTAGTAATCCATTAGTGATACTTATATCATAGAAATTGCCATACTCATTACTGAATGGCCTATTGCTGACTTTGTCCTTATGCTATTGGTCTAGCGTTTATGACCCCCGAGCCGCGCCTTCGGATAAAGGCCCTCGCCGAAATTATTCGAGCTTTGAATAACCGTTCGAATAAAGTTACGAGTCTTTTTTGGGCCGTAGGCGAACTTGCCAAATTCCGCCATTTATTATAATACATTTAATTGAGCTTCTTCATGACCTTACTCTTAACTTTTACTCGTAGTTTAAAACCGTTGTAGTATAATTTGTAGTATTTCATTTAAAAATTTATTTTCAACTATGCCAACAATGAAAAGGCCATTTTGCGCCTCTTGTCAACCTTACGCCCTAGCAGTTGCCTAATTTTGCGAAGTAAAGTCACAAATAATCTCAAATAAATGTAATATACTAAAGGGTGCAATGTGACAATTACGCCTAGGGCGCAAAAAAGACTTTTGCCGGGCCTGCGTCATGATTTTGCGAAGCGGTTGCCGTGCTCACGGTAAGCGCTAGCGACCATCGCGCTCACAAAGGACGGAGTGTCAGGCGTCCGAAAGACGAAACGAGACAAAATATCAACGTGTTGTCTGTCTCGTACTGTCCTCGCTCGCTTTCAGCGCGTGTCGCTCGCTCTCGTTCCATCTCGCTCTCGCCTTCGCCGGACAAAAGTGAGACAGAAGTGGTGGGGACAGCGACAAGCCCCCATCGTGTGCACCAAACCGAGCCCATAGGGAGACAATACTGTATAACCTATGTATATGCTATATGACAATAAATGTTTATTGGCTATTTTGTTCTTTTACGCTATATTTGTGAACATTTTATCATCCTTCCAAAACATTATTATTACGCCGCAACAGTATCTTTAGGAAATCGGGTATAGCATATAGGTTATATTTTCTGTCATTTCGAGGACAGAAAATTCGCTCCTCGAAGTGACAGAAAATATAACCTAACTAATAGGCTGTACAAATGTTTATTACCCGTTGTATTTATATAATATTTCTGATCGAAATTTATAGAAATACGTGCAAATTATGCTTGTATCAAAATTTATTAATAAACGGAATTATACAACATGTTTCTTGAAATTAGTCGTAACATTCAGGCCATTATAGATTTTAAATGTTTTCGATAAGTTTTAATTTTAATTCCTATCACGCGCAGCGTTACAATCTGCACAGACGAGGTATATACCTCGTCTGTGCAATCTGTTTTAAGACTTAACCGGTAACGTTGCATGCGACACTAAAATGGTAAGGGGGTCCTAGGACCCCCCAAACCGGTGACAGAATAATACATTGGTTGATAGGTCTATTCTATACCTCGTCTGTGCTCGTACCAAGAAAATGTGTCGCCGGTCACGTCCTGCCGCAGTCAGGCGAGTCTTCTTTACCATCGCCGTTTGAATACGCTTTCAGCCCTATTCGGACCGAATATTTTTATATCAGCCGCGGCCGCGGTATCGTTGATTATTAATTATTTCTCGGTGGGCGATGGCCTGGGCCCTCATCATCTCCAGGGCTATCCTATTATCCTCTTGGGCCCTCACCCTCCAGCCGCCTTTACTGTGGCGAGCCACGTAGAGTCCTGTAGTTAGTAGTATAAACAACAATAAATTTATTAGTATTTAAATTTAGACTTGGGTCATTCCACGCCAACACGATCACTTTCTTTCCTCGATGTCTCGGATTTTGTTCAAACTTGAATATGTTGTAGTCTTCGTGAAATAGGGGGGGGGGGGGGGTTAATTCACCATTTTGTCGATTTCAAGTTTCTTTAAAAAACCCAGGGCCTTGAATTTTGCGATTTTTGCCTATTTTCGTGAAAATGGGTTGTACTTGTGAATTTTTATCTCGGAAACTATTTGTCGGATTTAGTTGATTCTTACGGCATTTTAATGCAGACCTTCAGAACAAAAGTCTAGGCTATCCGCAACACTGTAGCTGAAAGTTTGCGCCGCTAATGAAACTTTCATGACCATTTTACGAAATTCAATGTGTCTTGACTGAAGCCGATTGCCCAGGCGCAAACCCTCCGTTTCCTGCAAGAGTGCTAGTTGCTCGATGTAAAGCGGCCCCTACACGATGAGACTTACCTCAAGGCATGCCTCAAGATGAGGTCTTTCGTAAATACTCGCCTTTTAAAGCTTCATATATCGCCCAGCAGGTTTCTGGTATTATATTTCGCAATAACTGTGGGGATATGGCACAAGAAAATTTCAAATCTTCATAGCTTCTTCCTGTAGCCAAATATCTCAGTGTAGCTATGAAGCGCTCTTCGGCAGGTACAGCTTCACGCATTATCGTATTTTTTTTACGAATGTAAGGTTCAATTAAATTTAAAAGAAAATAAAATTTTTCTTCGTCCATCCGTACATAATTTAAAAAATCTTTTGGCTCGTTTTGCCGCAATTCCTTTAATAAACTAACATGCGAAAATGTATCCCTTTTATTCAGCCAATATTTGGACCATTTTCTCTTTCTACGTGGAACCGTTTCCTTTTCAAAGCACGTAGCTACTGCTAGGGCAATGGCGATCTTTTATTTCAGAGACAAATGTTTTAACGCCATTTCATTCCGAGTGGGGAATTGGGACGCAGATTAATGCACAGAATGTTTAAAATATAATGTAACAACAAACAAAAAGAAAGAACAATTTAACTGGAACCCGGAAATAACTTTAATATGTAAAAAACGGATACTGCCAGTACTGTCGGTAGGTCTCTTCGCCTCACGAGAGACCAACAGTTGGTCTCTTTGCCTCACGAAAGACCTCGTCTTGAGGCATGCCTTGAGGCAAGTCTACATCAACAAAAATTCGGTATTCCCCTAAACTATTTCGGATATTCTTTAGCATATGGCACGCGTCAAAAATAACATTAATATTTGGCTCGCCAGGCACAGGATGCGGAAAATGTACTTTAAATGTCTCGTATAGATTCGAGCACCCAGTTGTTCCACCGCGGCAAAATGGTCACTAGGTCCGTCTAAAGTTCGAGAGCACGCAGTTACGCCTGCTTTCTGGAGTCTAATGAAAGCTTCCCGTAATAAATTCGCTTTCGTCTCAGCGTTTAGTGAACTAACTAAAAAGTAGCCGATTGGTAATTTACAATAGAGCTCTTACTTTTTGACCCGACGGGTACCCGGGTACCCGGACATTACCCGGGATAACTTCAAGCAATTGAATGTAGTATTGTCTGTGATTGTCTGTGGAAAAAGAAAGAATATATATGCTCTAAGGTGTTTTCACTAATCCTGCGTCTCTTAGGTGGGCGACCTGGACCGCGACCGCGATCTCGTTCAGCGTTTATTCGCTTCGAATTTTCACTGTCCATATCCATACTTAACTATTATATATATACACACACACACTATACACACACGTATACATATAAATATATATGTATTTGTATATTATAATATACTGTTATATATTAAAAAAATATTATGCACTGTATTAAACTATTTTATATATATATATATTATATGTACACTAAGCTCGTATAAAACTCTCTATATAAAATGAATTTCAGTGTGGTTTGCTCTCTCTGAATGCTTGCTTCTAACTGAAAAGTGCAGAATGTTTCGTTCCTTTCCAATTAGCTATTCGAGTAGTCCCTTTATGCGTTTGTATATTTCTTTAAGATAAGGAGAGCGGACTCTCATCTAGCCTCGCCACAATGTATTGTATCTCAAATACGTGCTCGACTTGATTTCTTATCCAACAGTACTTTCCACATAGCAACAACCATTTTAGAATATCCAATTTATAGGTATGCATAAAAGGAAATCTTTTTTGGAATGGTTGCGAAGTAGCAAGACAGTTTCATAACTGGCATAAACTGTATAGGAAAAATATGATACTGCATTCACGCCAAAATAGTCGAAGGAATAGAATGTTAGACGTTTTTAATCGAGCAATATACTTAACCGACCCGAAAATTTCAATTATATTAATAAACAATCGATTAAAGTTGTACGAACAAAATAATGTATCACCAGAAATTAAAAAATTCGTTGATGAGAGGTAAAGTAAAAAGATTAAATACTCACCTTAATTCATGTATAAATGAAAATATAATTATGGAAAATAGATATCTAAGTTATATTATATTGCAGCCACACACAGCCTACAGAGAGTACCAGTGACAATGACAGCGATACGTCAAGTGATCACGAGGTGTGAAACATTTAAATACTTCATTATTCTTATTTTGATTGTGTTCCATATATGGAAATACAATATACCTTCAAACCAGTGGGTTATTAAATCATTTCAACGAAAAAATTATGATTTCACTAGTTTTTTTCACAAAAATCGATTTTTTTCAAAATCCTGAGGTAGTAGACAAATTTTGCGAACGGATTTGAAATCAGCGTGACAAAATCTATAGGAAATGATGTGCAACATGTCAAGAAAAAATTCTAACCGAACATGGTAGTGGACAAATCATAATTTTGTTGTAATATTTCAAGTTTGACACAGATTTTCAAAGTTAAAAACCGTTCGTACCATAATTTCATTAATTTTCCCTTATTCTACAATCTTTCAGCTTTAATTTGAGACCAAAATCATCGCTCTATCTCATTTCTATCAAAAGTTCTTTGATTTTGAAACAAACTACGTCACTTTACCCCACTGTGCGGCGATGGGGACGGCGACGGTGGCGAAGGCGGCGACGGTGGCGAAGGGGGTGAGCCCCAGTCGTCTGATCACACAGGTGACAGTGGTGGCGAGCCCTAAAAGATAGAAACCCACGATTTAATATTAACACGATCTCAAATGTTAACGCGATAAATGTCCACAATATTGATATGTACATACCTTAGGATCACACTCGGGTGCGATGCGTTCTAATCCCATTGCACAAAAAAGATTATACACAAAAATTGTCACTTATAAATCCAGCTTTCGCTACCACGTTTTGAATGCGACTGGTCTCTCTGCATCTCCAGGTCCTCGCATGCAAAACCCCTTCTATCATGAAATCGAGAAGTGCGTAGCTTTGCGAAGTAAGATGTTGTTGTTCTCCAGCTTTATTTTCACTGACTATTCTCTCCTTATTCACACGCATCTTCTTTCCCTTCTTCTTTGGAGACATCATTCAACTACACCATATCACTCTGAACGTGAATCGAACGGGTATTGAACGGCTTTGAACGTGAATCGAACGGGTATTGAACGGGTATTGAACGGCTTTGAACGTGATTCGAACGACTTTGATCGTGAATCGAACGGGTATTGAACGTCTTTGAGCAGGTATCGAACGCGAATCGAACGGTTTTGATCGGGTACCGAACGAGTATCGAACGCGAATCGAACGGCTTTCAACGGGTATTGAACGTGAATCGTACCACTTCTACATAATAATTATAACTATCGTCTTAATCTAGCATACATCGTATATAGGAGGTTGGGGAGGGTGAAGAAAAAACATTTATGCATTAAAAATTGATTATATTTTATTTATGAATTTCTCTCTGGCGTTTAGACCACCAGTTGAATATTTTAAATACATTTTGCAAGGCACAATGCTTTGCGTGTCTGCTACATCGCAGAGTATTAACTACATTTAGCTTATTTAGAGATTTAATATCCTCGTAGTCAATGTCCAGCGTCTCGATGACCACGTCCGCTCTCGTATTTTCATCGAGGAAATCCGCAAGCCAGTCGCGTTTCTGCAACCCTTTAACGTATACGATATGGGATACATCATCTTCTTCGTCGATTGCATCCGCTACAGCTTTCGAAATTAGCTGTTTAGCCATACTGTACGGAACGTCTCCATCGTCCCACCGTAGTCCATGATGTTTTGCCACCAACCACCGGATGCTTGATTTGTCGGATTTTGTAAGAAGATATTGCGGCGTCGAACTCCCGAAAATATAGTGCGAGAGAATTGTTCCCTTTCGTAGGACAGCCACTTCCTTCGCGACAAATCTTCCATCAACGATGAACCCTTGCAGGTCAACAAATGTTGGTATAGCCATTATCGGCCCAATTTAGAGGTCCGCTCCCTTCCAAAACAGACGGGAGAATGCAGTCTTTCTCGTAAAGCATCTCGATTTTCACGATGAAATTTTGGTATGATTTTCACACATGAGAGGGCAGGCAAGTAGTGTGGCAATTTAATTGATTTTGCGCACCACGTTTGTCAGCGGATTGTATTCAACCACCCGATCGTGCAGAATCAGACAGTAGGCCGTAGTATTTACCGGCACATTCTACCTTTACACTCTAATTCTATGCGCACGTCCACTGTGCCATTCTTGATCGACTCATTTTGTCGCGAACAATCAATTACCACGAGGGGACCAAATTGTAAAAATTCAGCCACGGTGAATAATGCCTCGTTGCAACTATGTCCATAATACGTTTTACCGAATTGCGTATACATATGATACAAGATGGCATGCTTATTCTTGTCAAAGTCCAAGTTCATGTCATCGTATGGGTAAAATTCCGAATTGAGAAAAAGTTTTACATTGGTCAATTTACAGTTGTTGAACTTAGTAATACCTTCGCTCATCACATTCCTTCGACCAGTCTGTAGAGCAAGGATCACGCAGCGCGGCGTCTCCAGCTGCGCAGATGCCTTCACGGCCCACGAATGCTTGGTCGTGCTCTGTAAGAGAGGATACTCGTACAGATCCCACGATTGAAAACAAATGCTCAGGTTTTGTCCACTTTCCAAAGCACGTAGCAACGATAGCTTATTAAGGTCGTTCAGCGTCACATGAGGCATTCGCCATTGCACTTTAAGTAATTCAATTTCTGGTTCCAACATCGGTGATCCTATCAGAGCATTGTTGTCGTTGCGCGATCGTATTAAAATCAATTCGTGACGCGCATTAATAATTATGCGTTTGTAGTCCTCGCAAAATCCCAGCAAATATTTGAGTGGGATGCAAAAATTGAAATGATTTTTCACTATTAGCCCATCGCGTCGTTTCAAACCCCATCCGGCATTCTCCATATTTTTGTCTTCGTCAGATGTCAGCGATACATAGTTCTTAAGCGTGCTAGTTTCTGTTGCGATCAATCTCCACGCCGTTCAGCTCGTATCGAATCTCATCGAATAAGAACGCCACACAATTATTTCCCAACATCACCGTTAACGCATCGTTTTGTTTATTTATCTTCAATTTCCCCTCCACATAGAGGAAACTTTCACACGGTAATGTGTACAAATCCTGCTGTTGTATGGGTATTCTTATCTCATCGCTGTATCCAAACGTTGTGTTGACATATGGGTTGTACGTGTGAGTCTCGAGCTTGACGATGCGATCATCAAACGTCGGCTTCCCTCCAATGCTTAGAATATCAGCCATTTTTCAACTTATATGCGCACAATGAATCCCAATGATCTCAAAAATGCAATGTTCGCAGCACTGAGCCTCTTCTTTTTAGCGTGATCAGAGCTGTTGCAGTTGTTGTTGTTGTTGTAAACAATTTCACTTGGAAGAAACGAGTTTCTGGAGTCGTTCAACACAAGCATCTCTTTCGCACCACACGTATTATCGTCGTCGTCGCACGTGCAGTCTGATGGTAATCTCTTCACCTCGAAAATCTAGCAACCGTCCGTCTTGATCCACAACGCGTATCGTTAGATCCGTAATGTCCTGTGCGGTGATTGGAAGGTAAATGATCTGTGCAGGCGTTTCCGATATCTTATATCCTGGTGGAACTCTCGGAGAAAATTCATGTATCGTATGTACACGTTTGTCATTGTTGTACGCGCCAGCGGTCACGCTACATTCTATGCGGATAATGTTCACGTTCATGATATTAATTGGATCGTCTGATTCGTGCCACCGCCCTGGTTCTAATATCCGATTCGTCGAGAAGCCCAGTAGCGATCCAATGTTATTGCGCTTCGTAAAATCTACGGCGAACGAGCAGTACAGCTCGCTTTTCATGGTGTTGTTGTTGGGACGCAACACTATAGGATACACATCGTTGTCACCATTGCTGGTGTCATCAAGATTTTTAGGATACCGCTCGAGTAATCGCTGTCTCAAATACTTGGCAATGGCGTCTAGTTCGTAGGAGCCGTGTGGAATCCTAATAGTTTCAGGACTGGTGTCAACACTGCTGTTTTTGATGCCATAGTTTACGACGAAGTAGAAGTTATCGTTAACATCTGCGGTACAACGATGATTGATATCGATAGTCTGGAGATTAAGGATCGCGAGAGAATAGCGAAGGAAATTGCAAAAACCAGCGAAGCCATTCGCAAGAAACATCAGGCTTTGAAGACTGGCAAGATGGAGGAAGATATCGCGTTGGAGAGATACTTCAAACCTATCGTAGAACCCTTGAAACATATTATGGAAAATACGGCAGCGGCAGAAGTTGACAAATCATCGTTGATGAGCATAGACGTTGAAGAGAATGAAACATTAACGCCTAAAACAAAAATTCATCCGAAAGGGAACACACCATGCAAGACAAAGAGGAAACCACACACATCATCGGAATATTCACCCGTAACCTCCACACCAGTTCAATCGAAGCGGAAACGGCGGAATGCCACATCAAACGATTCTCCGGTTCCACCAACGCCAATAAATACAATTCCTCATGTACAATCGCTCTCAACCATTGATGATGACGTTTTCGAAACTGGTCCCAACGAGCCGCTGGCAACATCTGTTAGGCAACAACTCCAAAAACCCGAGGGACAAGTAACATTTCGCAGCCATTTCGGTCCGCTGCACAGTGCGTTGATACATGGACAAAAATTGATAAATCAAATATATTGCACCGCTACTCCCTAGCGCATCGACTAGTAGAGCAGGGAAAGGTCTAAGGACACCGCGAGCCATGATGGTAAACGATAACAAGATCGATTACGTGCACTGGTACGATCCCAACGAGCTGGTGAATCGGTTGCGTTTGCTGGAAGCGTCGCGTCAGGTGGGTAACAACTCTCATGATCCTGAAATTCTATCTATTCACGAGGAACTCCGCGAGATAGGCCTCATTATATAAGTTAAACCGCACCCCGATGATGTGCATAGTATGCGTCGAGATGCCGATCAACAAATTTGGGGTATCGCTCGAGAAGAATGAAGCAGCTAGAATGGACTATTACAAATGGAACGGTGTGCTTCGAAATTACATGCGAGATAACGCTCTTTGCGTGGTTGGTGCCGACTTTGATGCAAAATCACGCAAGATACGACGCGTAGCTCAGCCGGTGGTTGACACCGATGTCGTCAATAAACTATACGTGGAAAAGAGCATTAAACTTTTGAGAGAGCATCAGGAAGATTTAGAGAGGAAGCTGGTCGTTTTTCAAAGAGATATGCTGACGTTGCAAAACAGCGTTTAAAAGATATCGCAGGCGTTGAATTCTATCCCACAGCCGGACAACGAAACGCGTAAAGTTAAAGAGGCTATAGACGCTTTTGCTACAGAACAGCAACTTGATCATAATTTCCTGGGACCGACGGGAAGCACATAATGCACGTACGCGATAATTATCGCATCATTCGTGTCCAATACACCTCTGCGATCAAACATGCAGCCATTATCGAAATCCAAGAGTAAAAAAGTAAATCATGGCCACAAAAAGCGACAACTCGTTGAGGAATTGCATGCTTCCGCTCGAAGACATTTCCCACGGAGGCGCGTCATAGTGCACGGATACGACGATCTGTGGCAAGCTGACATTGTAGAAATGCGTTCATACTCACGTTTCAACCAAGGTCACCACTATATACTCACCGTCATCGATGTGTTGAGCAAGTATGCGTGGGCGTTGCCGCTCAAGACTAAAAGTGGTGCTGAGGTGACTAAAGCGTTCGCAAAGATATTTAGAGATCGATATCCGAAAAATTTGCAAACCGATCATGGAAAAGAATTATGGAAAACTATGGGGATGTAAAACGCGTTTTTATAATTTAAATTGCACTCCGAATGTGCTGGGCCTCTGAACCGTCCGGAGAGATGACAATGATCGCGAACTCGTACATCGCTAGCCTCGAATGGTTCTTCGCAAATATGACAGTGTGTTGCATCGCGAAATGTCGTCCACTGTTCAGGAGTTAAATCCAGCATGGGAACATTACTAGACAAGATGGGTTTGGCGAAGTTTGCAAAATTTTTTAGTTCGTCTACGAACCATGAAACACAATCCGCGTCGCGACGACATCGATACGTCGATAGCGATGTATCATACGAGCAATGCATATAATAGGCTATACTATGAACTTTATGGTGTTGATACGTGTGTAATTTATTGTCTTCAATTTGGCGGCTGTCCTCTGTTTTCTCGATGATGCATTCGAGATCTGCATACACCACGAAGGGGAGCCGCTCCTTCATACCGTGGTTGCCGAAACTCAGCAAGTTGTTGCCTTCGCTGGGCAGCAGGATGGCGCAATTATTCATCTTGCCGCAGTCCACTATATGAAGCTCCAACTTCTGGGTAGATCTGAAATAGTGCATACATCTACAAAAACATAATTTTTTTTATTTAATTTTTTTCCGCGAGACATTTTAACATTTCACAAGTTTTATATACGTACCGGTCACAGATGAATTTCTTTTTTTCGTGTCTGCTCAGCTGCGCGCTCACCAGCCGGGACAAGTTCTTGATCCATACAAAATGTCCTACATCACCGTGCTCTCGATTCGGCGTGTAGAGCAAGTTTACATGCCAATCCCTCTTTTGGTTGGTGAGGCGCAGCGGGAAGACTGTGGAGCCTTTCTTCGGCTTCTCCATCTCCATCTCGAAGCTGTACACGTTGATGGAGATGTCGTTCTGCCGTTCAAACTTCCCGATCTGTCCCAGGGACATTGGAAACTCAATGCCCTGGAGATTTAGCACGGATGCATAGTCGGGATATGAACTTGAGCGATTAACGTGTATTTTGGCAGGATGGAGGGCTGCGACCACCGCCCACGCGAAACACGCATTGTCCGGAGATTGCACGCTAATCGTAGCCTTCTTCAGCAACAATTCCCGCGGCAACTTGTAGCAGCATCCCGCGCGCAGCGGATTGTACTTATTGACATTAACGGTTAGGTTGAGGATTCGTATCAATGCCCATCCGCTGTCGCGTTCCTGGAACTCTTCCAGCGATGCCAGGGTGGGTTCGACGACGCATCGCTGATACCACTCCTGCAGATCGGATGTGCGGAAGAGTTCACAGTTTCGGGTGTTGATGCTTTTGCAAGCATGCTTGTCACCCACTACAAATTCGCCGTTGAACACCGTGTTCACTTTGAGGTTTCGTTGTTTCCTCAAAGCACCCCGCACATGCTCCAGCACGATGGTCGCCGCATCCTGGAGGAAGTTGCGCGGTTCGATGTAGTTCGAATTTAACACGGCACCAGTTAACACGCGGTTATCGAACGCAGCGTCTATTTCACGCCACAAAAGTCCTGTGCTCGAATGTCCGGCACCTTCACGCACGAAACGGCCACGCAACGAATATTTTAGTCCTTCGAGACGCGCGATTCGAGCAACCATGGATTGTCGAATACCGATCGATAATCGTGGACGTTTTACGCGGCTCTGTTCTTTCAACGATTCGATGCACTCGTTGCACCGTTCTTCCCACGCGAGGTATTCTTCCCGTGAAATCAATCGTGCGGATTGATCCAATAATTGGCGTTCTACTTGCGGGAATTCTTCCATGGTCGTAAATGGAATGTAAATGTAATGTCTTTTTTCTGTGCAACACGTTGCAACGATTTGAGGCTTTGTGCAGTTTGCAGCGCGCTTTTATGACAGATATCACGATTTGCTATGTCAGTCTTACTCTTTTTGGTGTATCCCCTCCCTCCAATGGATATAACGTTTGAATGCTAATAACCAGCGTACGTTGAAATAATAGTGAATTTATGACTCGAAAAGTGACAGAATACGGCTTCGATGTTTCTCCGTTGGTGGCGCTAATTGTACAAGAGCCTCATTCTGTCACTGTTCGAGTTATAAATTCATTATTACTTCAACGTACGGTGGTTATTAGCATTCAAACGCACCAGACCACCCTGCACAGATGTCTACTGAAGGCAACTGCACTCGCAAAAACTTCCTTCTGGCCGATTCCAGGACGAAAGTTGTAATTTACGGTTTGTTTACTACACGCGTATACGTACACGCTTTTCCTAGCATGTGTGAGCGTACGCACACATTCAAGGCCCGCGGAGACGGCCCCCTTAAGCCGAGCTCTCGGATGCTATTCCATCAATCGCTCAGTGCCTTTGACGGAACAGCCGGTACTCCATAAAAAATCATCCTGCGCAGCCGGCAACGATGGTGGGTTTCCAAATAAATGCCAACAACAACAATCCAATATGAGGTATGTACTCACTCCCCCCCCCCCCCCCCACCCCGCGCACCCCTTAGAGGACCTGGTTTAAAACCGGCCTAGTCTTACTACTGCCTTCGAATAAACAAAGGAAACTAATAAATACCCGAAGCTAAATAGAATTTTAAATTTAGGGTACACACATCCGCCCCCAAACCTTCTGTCGATAGGCCACTGGGGCCATTCGGAAGTATATTCTTTTATTTAAATAATGTCCATCTCTGCATAGGACCGTAAAGAATTACAAAAAAAATCAGCGAGTCAACTGTTAACCGATTTGGAGACTTTTCCTTGTTATATGTTATATACAATAGTCGGAAGAATAA
Source organism: Andrena trimmerana (assembly GCA_951215215.1). Classification (NCBI taxonomy): domain Eukaryota; kingdom Metazoa; phylum Arthropoda; class Insecta; order Hymenoptera; family Andrenidae; genus Andrena; species Andrena trimmerana. The sequence goes on from OX578060.1 coordinate 74,704,634, forward strand.
TAGTAAAAGCAATATTTGCAAATAATTGCTGTAACTTCCACATTCTGCAAACATGATATCAGTAAATCACTACTTCCAGTATTATTAAAAAATTCCAATCTCTTTTTTTATTTGAAATAATGTGGCCATATAATTATAACATAAATTCGACAGCGATTTCAAGTGATGTATGTGTTACAATAAAAGCGTTAATTTAGTAAATGTATACAGTTCCCAGCAGTTATATGCCTAAAATGCATATAACCTAACCTACAATCGTCCGAAAATTCATACATTGACTGCAGCACGCTTTTATTGTGGCACATGTATGCAGCTAACGCTTCAGTATTGCTATGATTCCACGTTGGAAGTCCTCCCGAGTAGGCGCCATCTCGTGTCCACTATCTCAACTAAATTTGTCACGTGACTTGCTCTGTATTATCGCCAATATGGCGGAACTCATATTTGGGAATGCAGTCATGAGAATACGCTTTTCGTCCTTATATGAGCATATTTTGAGCTGGGTGAGGTCTCATTCGAAAGAGGAAGGTTCAGTGCAGGGCGCTCTGGTCATCGTTTGAGTCACCAAACTCTTTTAGTGACCTAAAAATACTTGGATTCATGCGGGTGTATTGAACCTTCCTCTTTCGAATGAGACCTCGCCCAGCCCACAATTTGCTCATATAAGGATGAAAAGCGTCAGCCCGCAAACCCATGTTTCAGGCCAGATTGTGTCGGTATACAGCGAGCTGCATTACCCGTGTCTACCCCCTTAAAGCGCTTTGGTTGCTAACAGCACAGTGAAATCCGATTTGTTTGTGATTTCTACCTTACCGACGGTGGGTACTTGCCACGCCCCGTCGGGGTGGATTGTTTCCTGTAGTTGTTGAGTTTCTCAGTAGACTCCGTATAGTGCTCTGAACTATCGAAAGAGCTGCTGGGGGGTACGACCCCCAAAGGGGGTCGAGCCCCCAGACCTGGACAAGGTAGCACAACCTGGGGGTACGCCCCCCGAAGGGGAAGGGACGCTCAACTAACAATTTATGCAAATCAAGTCAGGACTCACGTAGCAGATTCCGCAACACCCCCCCCCCCCCCCCTGAAAAATATTTTCAAGTAAGCATTTCCTCTCCATGGTGGCAGGTTGTAAGGCTGGGCTCCCAGTCGCACTAGCAGGGCGACCATCCTCTTCGAGCAGAGAGATCCAACCGGAGCTTCCAGGCTCATTATCTGCCTTATATTGCCGGCAGTAGCAAATGTTTTGGAAATTTCATAACCTCACCGAATTATATTACGGGAACTGCTCTGCACTGGGCCCCCACAAGGAACCCAGCCATATATACTTACGCTACGCGCCTACGAGCCCCAACCTACACTACTGCAGTTCTCCTCACCGATTCTATTGTACCATTAGTAACGGCGTACGGCTGGTTGCTTGCTGCTAGGCGCTGAAAACGGTTCCCTGTGCAGGCGTGCTTTAGGCCATATAACGCCTTCTTAAGTAAGCAAACCTTGTTGCGAATCCACGTTGCTTCCGTCCGGTAGATAAATATAAACCTCTGACCTTATTTGACCATTGAGAAATGCGGTCTAAACATCCATTTGTTCAATTCTCCATTTCTTTACCCAAGCAACGGATAGCAGCACCTGCAAGGTGCTCATTCTCGCTACAGGCGAATAAATTTCTTCATTTTCTTGGTACTGTTGTTGGAATCCTCTGGCTACAACTCGAGCTTTGAACTCGCCGTTCGTTTTTATTTTAAATATCCATTTGACTTTCACAATTTTCTTGTCCTTTCTTCCAGGCTTTTAAGCTCTTTTTTCATAGCTCCTTGCCATTTTTTTGAGTCCTCACCACTTACTGCTTCTTCGTATGTTTCAGGGGTTAAAGCGTTACAACAATTTACATATACTACATAGTCATCAAATTTCTTCGGTACAGTTTTTTGTCGCCTTGGTCTTGTGGCCCTTGTTTCTTCCTCGGTTTCCTCCTGGTCTTCGTTGTTATCTTTTATCTCTTACTGTACCACTTCTTCAGTACTTCCCTGGTTTGTACTTTTTTCTTCATTACTATTCTCCTTTTCAGAGTCTTTGTTATCCATACTTTCTTTAAATCTAACATATGTGTTTGTATTATTAATAAATTGAACATTTCGGCTTATCACAACTCTGTGATCCACCAATACTTTATATCCAGTGTCAGTGTAACCTATTAAGATGCCTTTCACAGCCTTTGGATACAGCTTTGAGAGTCTGCATGCTTCCGGAACTCTCACGAATGCAGCAGTTCCATATAACCTCAAAATTGACACATTTGGTTTTCTATTGAAGAAGATCTCATACGGGGTTTTTCTGACTTTAGTGTTTGCCAGTAATCTATTTTCAAGGTATGTCGCTGTATATATGCACTCTGGCCAGTATGATTTTTCAATCTTCGCTTCTGCCAACAGGCAGCGAGCACGGTCTATTATAGTTCTATTATATCTCTCTGCCACTCCATTTAACTCATGTGTATGAGGTGGTCCTGGTTTCAAATAGATACCTTTTTGTCTCGCCAATTCATAGAAGTCCTTGTTTATATACTCTCTTCCGTTATCGCAGCGAATTTCTTTATGCGCCTGCCCGACTGATTTTCCATTATTTTTATGTACTCAACAAAACGACTGTAGACTTCGCTTTTCCTTTTAATACAATATACAACCGCAATTTTCCTGAAGTCATCAATGAACGTTACAAAGTGTCTCTCACCTTTGTATCCATTTTGTGTGAATGGTCCATGAACATCGGAATGGACTATCTCCAGCAAACTTTAGATTCGTCATCTTATTCTCCGGATACGTCTCGCTTCTGAGAAATTCATTTCCAAATTTTTTGGGCAATCCATCGAGCAGTTGAACTCCACACAGCTGTTTCAAAGTTCTGTAATTTGCGTGACCAAGTATACGATGCCATTTTTATATATTAGACATCTCCGTCGAACTAGTATACGAACAGGTTTCATTTCATATGTGCTGTTCGACCTTTCCAATTAACTCAAACAGTTTATTTCTTTTGGTGGCTACTTCGTGACCCTTGAAATTGTGCGATCTTACCGACCTTTGAAGAGTTAGAACTGAACGCTTGCAAGCTGTTTTTTTTTCGTGACTGTCAGTTTTACCTTCTCGCTTTTGAAATTCCAATAGTAACTTTGACTTCACGTACTCGACTGTTTTGTCCTTTTCTGACGATGCGTCGACTACGTCTACTATGTGTGACAAGTTTCCTGGTAGCGTCAACAGTAAATAATATAGCTTGTCCTCTTTACTTACATTTTTTCCGGCATTGCTGAGTTTATTTATATGTTTCGCAAACTCATTGAAAAATTCCGTTGGATCTTCGCCTTCTTTCATTTTTAGGTCTAGAAGTCTTCTTCTGTACAGGAGTTTCATTGCGCTATTTTTAACCATATAAAATTCATCAAGTTTATTCATTATGCATTTGCAATCTCTTCTGATATAATTAATTCGAGCTGAGTATTTGTGATACTGTTCACAATGAAGTTCTTTGATTTAATTTATTTCCTTATGTTCATGCGTGATAATTTCGTTGCACTCCTTCATTTGGAGATATAGATTTAATCTGAATTTCCATTTCTCGTATCGTGTGCCATCGAAAACTTGTAGCTTACAAATTTTTTCGTCGCACTCCATTTTCTTCCTTCTCGGTTAACCACGTGTTGCGCTTTCGCCCTTTATCACGTCGTTGCCGAACTTCAGTGTTCTAACGGAAGCAATATCATATAACCACGCTCTGGTACCATGTTAAGATTCACTACATTTAACAAGCCTTTTATACTTATTATAGTAACTTATAACTAATAAAGTACTTTCGCTTCTACATATCACAACGTTCTCTTTAACGCAATTCCCTCTGTAATGATTTCCTACGACTCTTCTTACATCCTACTAATGTCCTTCTCGCGGTATCGCGCGTGACTCCTCGGATAGCATACGAAAAGTCACTATTTCAACAGAAACTTCGTCGTCATAATCTTCAGCCCCTGATATTGTGTCATCCCCATCACATACATCCTTGTTCCATTCAGACGAACTAGAATTTGTATCTGATATAACAGGACATTGTTTCTTCTTTCTTCTTTTAATTTTGTCAGTCAAACCAAGTAGATTTTTTGCGGTTCTTAGGTCTTCTGTTCTCTGCTTCATTTCCTTTTCTAATCATATTTTTCCTCTTTTATCATGCATGTTTTGCAATCTATAATTTACTGGTGTATTAGTGAATATTCTTGACTTTCTCCTTTCTTTCCTGTTTCTTTTTGAATTGTCTTCTTTCTCTCTTGAAACCCTTGGATAAGGCCGCACAACTTCTGGCGACAGTATGATTTTAGATGTCGACTGTATTGGACTGCTATTCTCTTGGTTCATTATATTAGGGCCTGGTGTTGGTTGCCGATTTTCTGAATCTGAATTAAATTGTTGCAAAATCTTCATCTGGAAACGCAAGTTTATTTAATAGCTAAATCCCTGGTTTAGAAAATCCGCTCATACATTTTTTGGAGTAAATGATAACAGAAACGCGGACATAGTGAGTTAAGTAATCTGGCGAATAGATTCAGACAGGGCTCTCCAGCGTAGGGGCCCCTCACGCGCCTGCTTCCCCTTCCAATCTTCCTCTCGCCCAGCGTGCCTTCCGTTGTCAAGGAGACCGCGCAACGCTACGAATGTGGCCATAACGGGCTAGCGGGTTCGCGGTTAGCGTCGCGCGGTATCCCTGACAACGCGGACGAGAGTGGGAAAACCCCAAGCTCCCGCAGGAGCGACCTTGGAGAGCCATGGATTGTCTTTCCAACATTGCTAATGTGCCAGTCATTGAATGACACATTTAATTTTGGTTTAAATGGGCCGAAAACACCGATATCCAAAGGCTACAGTTTGTCTGATGTATGTGGGCATAGATATGGGCAAAAATAATATCTAGATAAACTCGAATAAAAGATACTTTATGTTTATCCATTATTCGAAGCTTCGAATAACACAGTTTATCTTTATTGGAAACACCACGGATAATTAAATTTATTCGATGTGAATTTATTCAATGGCGGAAGTTAATTTTTTTTAGGCTGTACCTCCGAACAGCCCCAGTGACCGATCAATACGAGGTTTGAGGGGAGGAGTGGGGAGAGTGTGTAGACCCCAAATCTAAAATTGTTGCTTCGGGAATTTATTAGTTTACGAAATATTAATAAAAAACTTTTTATATTTCTGTTGACTTATTCCGACATAACGCATTCCACTTTCCAAGTTTTGGATATTAGAATTGGTTGGAGCTAGATGAGCGCGGGGGGCGCGCGCCCGCTTACGGGCGCGTGAAGCATGGTAACGAACCGATGTGAGTTTGAAAATTTGAAGCAGAATCTTGCGGATAAGATCCATCCTATTATACAGGGTGGATATATATTATTCTATTAATAGTCACTACTCTAGGGGGGGGGGGGCTACAAGCTAAAATAAAACGAAAATATAGAATACAATTTTTTAATATCGCGCTTCGTTTTCGAGAAAATTGACTTCAAATTTCAGCTAAATACACCTGCGATTTAGGTAAGTGAGGGGCACCCGGAGGTAAGGGGGACGCGTCCAGCTGTCCGTAGAACAAATCGGGGGGGGGGGGGGGGTAGTATGAATCCCCGTTAGGGCACGTGTATGCAGTTCAAAATAATAATTTGTAAATAAAATTAACAATAATTTTTTATTATTATTTCGGAAACGAATAAATACCCGAAGCTATTTTTAGATTTAGGCCCGTTAGCCCCGTTTCGCACTTGCGAAAAGTTGCCGACGACCACGAGGTACACGGGGATATATGAGTTCGTACGCATTTGGTCGCGGCGAACAACAATGGTGTCTGGTCTCTTGTCGACCAAGTTACCGTCAACTTATCGCAAGTGCGTAACGGGGCATATGGTCCACGTCCTCTCCCCACCCGCCACCTGAAACCTCGTTTTGATCGGTCACTGGGAACATTCGGATGTAAGGGAAAGTGGGGTAAAACGGAACGGGTGGGTAAAACGGAACATCAATGTTTCTGTTAGATAAGAGCTGCGAATGAGTTGGTATTGCGTGACATGGAACCAAAGGGTCCTCATAGCATTTTGTGATAGACAATAGACCCCTGCACAAATTATTTTTCCATTAAGAGAGTTGGAAAAATTTCCGGTATCGCCGTTTCAATATTGCGTTGGACTTTCGACCACTTTTCGGTACTTGGATTTCGAAAATTAATAACGGCAAGTACATCGTCGGATTCTATAGTACTTACGGGGGGGGGGGGGGGGGGCGACGGGGCAAGATCCCTTCTTTACGTTGCGAAGTCAATCATCAATCCCAAATCTCGATTTCGGACGTAACATTCTCTCCTAATTTCAGGTTCTTTAGGAAATGTGAAAAACATTACATGCTCCAGATTTTCCTTCGCTTTCTTTGAGTTGTTTTTACATGTGGCAACATTGCAAACAGTACCGCCTGGCATCTCAATGAAACTTAAATATAAAAATTAATATATTGTTGCGCCGGGGTGTTTCCATCGCAGGCCACCCCGACGCAAAGGAATAGAGTAACACGGGAGTGCACGACACAACTACATTTAGTACAGGACAATTAGTATATGGCAGTACAACCCGCGCGTCCGAACGCTATGGCGTTCGGTACAAGACTCTCTAATGACAACTTGATAGGTGATCGATCCGATCACCTTCTTCTCGCTGTCCTCTTGTCATCGGTACGAGCGCCAGCGGGCCATGGATTCCCAACTATGGGGTGCTCGCAACAATATAAAAACTAATATATAAAAACTAATGCACGAAATTCGTCTTCGCACGTTCGAATATGATCAAAATCCACTGTTCTAGCGTTGTTTGGCACGCTGAGTGATGTAGCAATATGGCCGCCTCCCACTCCACACTTTTGTTGCTATTGGTGACCAGGCAACCTTTCTATTCTACAGACCTTGGGCAGAAACTACCACGAGCGATACAGGCGGTATGGTTGGACCTCTTCCAAAGGCCTGTTGTGTAATTATGGTGTATCTTTGCGTTTTTTTACCTCTCTTTAGGGATGTGCCATGTTGAGAAAGTATCGATGTTGACATCGCTAGCTAAATGTCAATAACCGATAATCATCGAATTCAAAACATCGATTTTCGACAACATCGGCGATTTTACAACAAAGCGTAAAATGAAGAAAACAGAACAATGAAGTAACAACATTAATATTTAAAACATGTTTATTGAAGAACAAACTAAACATATCAATTATGTACTGTAGCGGACAAAAAGTTACAACTTTTTTTATTTGTTTCATTTTTGTTATTTTTTATTTTAGCATTAACTTGAAACTGTGGTGTTACGTGAGTACGTTTTAAGGTTAATTTATACAGCTACCGCGGACGGGCCGAACCTATGGATAACTTATGGCTATTGGTCGATGAGCAAGCGACGAGCACCTACGAGTGCTCATCGGGCTATGGCCATAGGCTCCACCCGTCCCCCGTCCGTCCTTGGTGGCTGTATAAATTGACCTTTATACGACTTTTAATTCTTTAGTTTTGAGTTGATGTTAAAAAATAATAGAAATAGAGTGGATTGCAAAAATGGTAAGTGGATCGAAAAAATTGTAAGTGGATCACAACACTGATCCAAACAAACTTGTCAAAATAATATTACATATCCCTAAATTTTTTAGCAACAGATTGTAAAAAAAAATACAGTTTGGAAACTAGTTTTCCTTTCAATCTGTTTCTTTGCTGACAAAGTATATAATCCTCTTTATTGGTCCCCTAGGGGTTACAATCTCCTCTGACCTCGCTCCCTCCACTCTTTACATTTACCGCCCATACACCACCTTAACCTAACTTAACTTAGCTTAATTTAACTTAACCTAGCTTACTCTAACTCCTTAAATATTACACTATATACAATATATACAGATTGCGGATTGCGAATCCGTTCCGCCCGCACGCTCGCTCTCCCTTCCCTTCCTCCGCGCCCCTCCGCACACCTATCCGCTCCCGGCCTCCGGTTTCACTCGTCTGCCCTTCCATTCCATTCCTTTTCTCCCATTTCCACTCCACTACACAACTGTCTCCTTTCCTCTAACCTTCTCATCCATTCCTCCCCCTCCCCTTCGTCACCAAGCACCTGCCCCACCATTTCCTGCCACCCCCTCTCTTCCCCCCACCCCATGCACTCCTCCCACACATGCTCCCATGTCTCCTCCCCCCTTCCACATACCCTACACCTCCTCTTCTCTCTATCTTCCCAGTACCTACCCCCCCCCTCATCTCGTTACCCAATTTAAACCTGGCCACCCTTCTCCACCTACTTTCCCCCCACCCCTTCTTTAGGTAACCAGGCAACCCTTCCCCCTTCACCCTTCCGTACCACCTATTGTACCCTGAGTCCCACCTCTCCTCCTGTTACATTTTCCTTTCCCTACTCACCAACTCCTCTCCTCTTAGTCCCCCAGATTCCCTCATCCTTTCTATCTCTTCCAGCTTCCACCCTTCTTCTCGAAAAACTCCTTCATTTCTTCTTCCCACCCCTCCAGCCCCTTTCTCCTCCTTATTCACCCCTTCATCTCCTCCCAGCACTTCCTCACCATCTCCCTCCCCCCCCCGCCCCTCCTCCAGCTTTCTCTCGTACGCCCAGGCCCTACTGGCAAAGTATAAATCCTGCTTAAGAAAAAAATCTTTCAGATGCTGACAAGGTTGCAACACATGATAAATATCTAATGGCAATTTTACTAAGTTTTGAATACGTAGAACCAATGATATGGTTCCATATTTCCAATAATTCCTGGTTTAGATCACTTAAACAATTTTTAACGTAATACCTCAATTTTAATGGCATGCCTGCTTCATTTTGAGTTGGTAACTTATTTATTTCTGGCACATGTTTGCAATGGTCGCTCCATAGATTAAATTTTGTATCAATTTTCTCCTCTTCGTTATCACCCAGATCTTGTTGATTCTCTGTGATCTCTGTCTCTGCAGTCGTAATTAAATCTTTGGTGGTTTTTATCGCCTTAGAACATGCTAGAACACCTTGGAAGCGGATGTTCTTAAGTCTCGGATCCAATACTGTAGAAACAGCTAAGGTCGGTATCAGATATATTGGCCGGTGAGTTTTGTGAGGGGTATTCTCCCGCCATACCGCTGGCTTGCCTCGGTGCTCCTTTTGTCAACGTTTTCTGAATCTCTCGTTTCACCTCACTCTCGCCTTCGCAGAATGAGGGTGACCCAGAAGAGCTGTCAACGTAGAAATACACACATCAGAATAGATGTTGGTTAGTTCCGAAAAAATTCAGCAGTTTTATTGGTCAGAACATTGATTCTTTCTCGATACCATCATCTCTTATTGGTCTACGCATAGCTTCGTAACGCACACAACTATTAAGGCCGTCGCCCATTTCGCCGCAGCAAAGCGCGGCGACCAAAGCAAAATGTTCGTCGGCGCTGTTCTGTCATATAGGTGATGCATGATCGCTGCTGTTCTATCATATGAGCGATGCGTGGTCGCCGCGCTTCGCTTCGCGGCGCTTCGGCCTAGTGGGCGACGACAGTTACGCTAAGAATAAATAATAGCCAAACGGCTAGGTTCAGGCGGAGCCGATTAGCGTTCCCGTTACACCACCACACCCTGCGGGGATCTTGCAACTTGGACTGACAAATCCACAATCGTCATATGGTGGTGGCTGATTTCTCCTCGAACGCTGTTCCCGAAAACGAACTCACCGGCCAATATATCTGATACCGACCTTAGAATGTTTGCTTATTCCGTGGGTTGGAAGCGTTTCTTTATTTCTGCTATTATGTTCGTTTGTAGATTACTCCTAATGATCTGATGAGGTTTTAAGCCAGATATTTTTATGTCTAACATTCGAGTCAGCGGAATAACCATACTGCTAATCACATACTTTTGGCCACAGACTTCACGAATCGCGACTTAGATCGGGCGTAAAATATCACAAACCTCAGTCAAATCTATTATGTCTTTAGCAGTTATCATTAGAGGTGCACTAGTATGACAATTTATAATATTATTTACAGCTGCACAGCGCTTAAAAAACCTTTCAATCATGTAGAATGTCGAGTTCCAACGGGTGGACACTTCTTGAATAAGTTAGAGATATACTTCTTTTCTCAATTCATCGCTGGCTACTGCACTGTGCTTGAACCATGTGACGATCGTTTTCAGTAAAGCAATCAATTCAGGCAATTTGTCTGCTTTTTCAAATGACTTTTGTGCAACTAAATTAAGCATGTGGGCAAAACACGGTATTTGGCATTTTTTGCCAAATGCCATATCAACTCGTTTTATCATGTCAGCCCCAGAATAAGTTACCACTGCCAGTACATTGTTCGTATGTATGTAACAGATTATTGCGGTGGTTATCGATAAAACGGTGGAGGAACCGTATCGCCTGCTCAGGACGGTAGTCCAGGGCTGCCAAGTGAATGAGACGAGTGATCGGGTAAAACGGGTTTTATTGTTGATGTCTAAGCTATGTACAGGGTCTCCCGGCTAGATCTACGCTGGCACACAGTGGTATAGGGGCTTAATCTAAACCTTAGTTTACATCAGTTGCTGTTGCGGATGCGTTGCGGCGCGTATCGCGGTCGCCGATTGCGGTTCGACGGAGTGATGGAGGAAAGACGATTTGACCTTTCGGCGTCGTGGTGGGCCAACCCTGCCAATGACCTTGGTCGGAAAGCCTGGGGCCCGTTCACCCGGTGGGCACAGCCCCCAGGTGGGACGGAGGCTATAAACACGCTCTTGGGGACAGAGGTTACTTTGTCCAGGAGATCGATAATGGTTGTTGACCTGCGTCCAGAGCAGTGGCGCACTCAGGATTTAATCTTGGTGGGGGGGCGGGGGGGGTGAGAGGGGCCCGAGTTGAACGGCTAAACATATTCTTAATACAAATTCAATAAAATTCATTGGGTGGTGGTTATAAACATTTATTTAAAGAATAAAATCTAGTTTTCTTTTCGTTTTACAGAGCTCTTGAATCACTTCAGTTGTGATTACATTAATCTCTCTGTGTATATAGAGCACAGCCAGTCCGTTCAATCGCGATTGTGTCATGGTAGATCTTAAATAAGTTTTTAAAATGCGTAATGTAGAAAATTACCTTTCACTGACGCATGTTGTTACCGGAAGCGTTGCAAATATTTTTAATAATTTATCGATGTTAGGATATATCATTTTGTCACATTTCGAAACTGCATCAATGGCACTATTGCATGGAGATATTGGAAACAATTTTTCAAATTTTGTATACCATAACTTGAATTCGGCGTTCAAAATTGCTGGATTTGAACACAACTGATGAAAATCTTCCATGGAACTTGCTGTTCGACCATCTTTTCCATTTGGTAGAAGAGTAAGAAACTGTTTCAAAATTATGCGGTGTCGAGTCAACGGTCATGAAGTTGAGTAAAAATTTGATCAATAAATGGAACAAAAATAGTTCTCCTGAAATACTCTTCTACAGAATCGGCTGGAACATTGGACCTGAATCCTTGTTTTGATGCAGCCCTTGGCATTTTAATGTCAATATTAAAAGTATTGGCTTTTATACAGGCTTCATTGTAAATATCTTTAAAAGAAGAATCATGTTTTACGCACGGCATATAATTGAGCCAGAACATCATCAACCAAATTTAAGGCAATTAAAAGGTCACTGTCAAATTTTTGACAGAATGAAGCTTCAATGCTTCTCCGTTGGTGGCGCTATTGGTGTACTGCAGACGACGCGGGATGTCACCTCTGTACAACTTTTTATCGACCGCAGTAGTTTCATTAGGGTCCGTCTGTTTACAAAGGATGCTTCGATCGATTCGGAAGATAACAAAAATAAGACGGCAGCCTTAAGGGGGTAGACACGTCACGTGACCTGGCCGATTCGGCAGGTCGGTATTACAGCAGGTTTTTTCTGCACAGAAATGGTAATACCGATAGATCGCCGATTGCCCGGTAAACGCGAGAGGGAGCTGTTTGCTATTTCCGTATTCTATTCTGAATAAGGAAAGAAATTCTCAGCTGTTGCGTTGTACTTATAAACATTTAAACGGAAAGTCGGCTGGTACTACAGACGTAGAAAATTCATTGTACATTTTAATTACTTGAAATGTGCTTATGCTACAATATTCTACGTTAGCAGTAAGGAACTATAAGTGAAAAGGGAAAATAGATGAGGGGATGTCCCCAAAAAATGAAGTTTGTTAGGTTAGACATTTTTTTACTAGCAAAGCACCGAAACAGAACATGAAATACACTTATTACGCGTCCTATGCAGAAAGCAGTTATGAACAAACATTATATATAAAATTGTAAGGAATCAATTGACGTCACTTGTGCAAAGATCTCATTAGAAATTGCAGAACTTCAGATTCGTCACTGCTTAGCGTGCAACATTGTATAGTCCCGCTGGTTTCAAGCGTCGAAGCCCACGACACACAGCGAGACACATGATTGTCGGCGAGTATCGCGTTTGACAACTCTAGCGAGAGAATCACGCAGTATAAATGCTAAGAAACGATAGTGTGAAGCGGCGTGCGTTTCAACTGCACATTGACAATATCGTAGATTCTAGGGCCTAGAATATTAGCTCCGTATTACGATGTTCTTCGCCAGAGCACTGCATTAGTGATGAAAATGATGCCAAACATGGAGCAATTCGGTCTATTTTTAGTGAACGTAGTGTGTGTGTGTCCTAATCATGTATTCATAAGAAAAAATAGACAGAATTGCTTCGCGTCTCGACTCATTTTCGTGGATATAAACTCACCAATCCATCGGTGGTAACACTCTTATCAAGGTGTAATGAGAAATATGAACAATTTCATATTCAGTACTAGATGATTCAAGTCGCCGTCGACCGAGGGCTCTAATAAATGTGCATTTATTTGAGAAACCAAAGCCGCGTCACTCGTGACACCTATTCGTGACGGTTATCCCTAGGTATACGAATTAAATTATGGCTCAAAATGGACCTCGCACCCAATGTGCTGTTAAAATATCCACCAGGCAAGGGTTAAATAACTTGATATGGTTTTCATATCTATACATCTCATATTATACATCTAACTTAATTTATATTCGGTGTCTACAAAACGTTCCAGCTGTACCAAGCTATCACACTGCATCATACAGTCGACTACCTAAAATATATTCGGGTGGCTCGAAACATTCAAATTACCCGAAACATACGAGCTGCTTGAAAAAATCGAGCTAAACAAAGCAGATTCGAGCGGCTCGAAAAAATCGAGCTACCCGGAACACATTCGAGCGGCTCGTAAAAAATTGAGCTACCCGAAATATTCGGGTTACCCGAAACCGTTCGAGTCTCGGCTCGGCTCGGACATTCGAGCCAAGCCAGGCTCGGCTCGGTTGTTTCGAGTCTCGAAACAGCTCTACCGTGAGGCGCTGTTGCCGTTTTACCTGTTCGCACAAGCGCAGGTTGCAAGATTAAATGATGACTCTGTATAACTAACTGCCCATGCAGATGTCCTTATCGTATACCGTGTAATATCTAATCTTTATACTTTAAAATTTCGCCGTTATTCACTTTGAGTAACTGTATAATCTCAATGGCGAGAAAAGCAAACGAATTTCATCACGAACATTACTTATTTGGGGACTACCTATCGGTCATGCTAACAGCTAATATCAAAATACACAAATTATACACAGTAATTGCGGTAATTATACATTGTTATACATCGTTGGATTTAAAGGAAAATGTAGTCTTCATTCATCTGAAAAAAAAAACAATAAAAAATTCTGAAAATGAGAGGGGGAATTTTATTTTCTAAAGAATTTTCCTGTATGTAGATCTACAGACCTTCAGATCCAGTGTAAAATTTATTTAAATCTTTTTCCATGTCTTTAAGGGACGACTGAATAAAAGGGGCGGTTTCTCCCTTAAAATACAAAAGTTGCACCAACCAAATGCGCTAAAGTTCTTAGGTTGGATCAATAAACAATTGTGCAAAGTGTTATCAAAGTCGTCGTATGTTACTTACCGATCGTCCCTTGTTAGTCGAAAAAGATTAATTGCAAGTGTAATTTGTTGTAACTTGCTATTTCAGGCGCTGGCGTCAAGATGGAGCACTTTCAGGCCACCCTGGACCCAAGGAAGCAGGAGTTATTGGAGGCCCGCTTTCTCGGAGCAAGGGTAAGCTATATTTTGGTATGTGTATATACCTGCACGCCTGTGTACGATCTCTCCACCCCCCTCATCCACATTTAATTTTTCGCTCCTCTCATTTCATCCCTACTAAGGTCAGTGCGGGTAATAAGGCCCGGCAAGTAATAAGGCCCACCTGTCATTTATTCTTGGTAGGTCAATCTAATGTCATTTATTGCTTTTATTACTTACGAAAATGTCCTTCAAAAAGTTTCAATATAACATTTGTCGGCTGTAAATTCAGAAAATGTTTCGCCGGCAACTAGCGTTGCTACAATTATAAGAATTACGTCGGTTTCTTGGCTTTGTATTGGGAGTACTCATTATCCAATTACTGTACAACTATAGGTATGTATTAGTACATATGTTGGCAACGTATTCCCAGAAAATTATTGATTTTGTAAAGTGCGCGCTTAAAATATAACCTCGGCAGTGAGAAAACAGATAATAAGGCCCACCAAAATATTAAGTAGGCTTTAAGGCTCAGGAAGTAACCAGATATCCCGTCCAAAGCAGAAACAATATTGAGAAGAGCTCCAAAGCACGTGTCACTTCAACCAGAAGAAAAAAGTCAAGATTATGTGAATAAGAGCCCATGCCATCCATGCCCAGAGAAAACGTGGACGACAACTCTGCAGACAATTGGTTTTGCAAATTATGCAGAACTGCATTCAAGAGTGATATGCGACAGTGTGTCATGTGTCTCACCTGGATACACGAGGATTGCGTTGGGCTCACACCTGAGGAAGAAGATGTCTTTGGTTACCCAAATTGTACATACTGTTCCGTGAGGGCGTTAATTTTTAAGTGACCGAGTGGTTGAGTTTAATTTTCTCTCGCAACGCTTAACGAATTTAAAGGATTTTAACATAATCAGAGTTAATACGCAAAAATCAGGATAATTTCTGGGAACGGCTTTTGTATACAACCTATACAGGTTGTCCAATCAGGATGTGGTACTTTGGAGAGACTGGTTCGAAACAAAGTGAGACGGATTTATATGAAATTTACCATGTATTACAAAAATATGTAAAAAAAACAAAAGGTGGTACAAAATGGGGAAATTACATGGGTTTATGTTGCAATAAACAATATAAAAGCTCATATGCGATGTGTAAAATTCTACACCCGATGACAAAGAATTCGATTTGGTTTCAAAGGTTACAATTAAATTTTGACGTGGACGTCAGACGATGGACAGTAGTTGAGGGACAATAATTGATCGACAATAATAGATCTAGGAAATCTCGTAACCCACTAAGTGATCAATCATCGCGTTTGTGTTCGATTTTCTACATTCACGATGAATAATTTAGAAAGGTAATGTGGTCGGCGATTTATATTACGTCAAGTAGGAAAATCTCAAAATGTGGTACACGCCGAAGGGAAGTTAACGGTTGACTGAGAGAAATCCCGTAACCCACTAAGTGGTTGGATCCGTACTATATTATAGATACTTTGAATCACTCACCGACTCGGTACTAGAAGAGTGTTAAATTTGGAACGGGTCATTCTCTCTCTCTCTCTCCCTCCCTCTGTCCCCCCCTCTGTCCCCCCTCTCCCCCCTCCCTCTCTGTCGCTCTCTCTGTGTGACCGGGAGGGGCCTGCTGTACAGGATGTTGAAGCGCAGGACACGCCGCACAGTACATTGGCGTTGATATTTACTTAAAATAGTGGTTTTGAAAAATTACGGTGTTTTAATTAATGTAACGTAAAACGGACAATGTTTAAAATACAGAAAACGTATAGAAATGAGTCTCTACGGGGACTGAATCTTTCCACGTTCACTATGAGACATTGGAACTTCAGTTCAACGACTATTTTAACAAGTAGCAATGTCCCTCGGACAGACCGACTTGCCAGCCGACTGCCTTAAATAGTGAATAATAGGTAACATTGAATAAAATGATATAGGTATAATTATATATAGGGTAGACCAGGGCGAATCGGATCACTTTGTGTTTGACTGTAAAAAAACAATAGTTAAACATTAAAAAATTAATTTTTTATAATACATTCGTAACCAGTACACCTTTGGCTTCAACTTGAATATATAAAAATTGAAACTAAACATAAAAATCTTTCATTTATAAACAAAAAACGAAAATGTGAGAAATATCCGATTCACCCCGAAACTTGGGGCGAATCGGACTACCCAGAAATTTCTGAAAAAACTGAAATTTTCATAACAAAATCTTTAGAATCAACTTAAACAAATCTAATTTAATGACAGTGAAGTCAAGTGACCCTACTTAGCACACAGATGGGAAGGATATTGCCGTTTTTTGCTGCCTCTATCAGCACAATTCTGGTGGCACCACTTTTCTTAGACAATCTTCTGAAAATGGACGAATTAATTTTTCACCGCAGTCAATACAATGTCATCTTGTTAAAACCATTAATTTATTTATTTTTTCGTCATTTTTTTAGATTTAATTTTTATCACAGCCTCCTTTATTATTATTTTTTGAACACCATGATCCCTGATTGCGCTTTTTTATGTACTTACGAACCATCTGTATATAAACAATTATCATATTTATAATTATAGAATTACTCAAATGAAAAAAAGGAGTGATCCGATTAGCCCCATATACAAGTATTTCAAAGATTGTAGATTACATAAACATATTATGATGTAATAGTCTAAAATACATGAAATACTAAACTTGGACACCGTGCAAACTAATAACAATAAGCACATTTGAATTTTCGGGCTTACTCTTTATTTTAAATACGAAATTGCAGATTACGTAGGTTAGATACGGACCAAAATTGTAACGTTCGCACGCAACCATCTCACTGAAAACGTATGCCACCTATAAACAATGACTTAAAACAATTGATGAACTATTGCAGTAGGTGCCGGGGAGAGGGACGAGGTACTACGAACGATCGGAATGATCATTTCTATCGCGATGTAAGAAATATGGACTAAATTCTTATTTTGATCCGATTCGCCCTGTGATCCGATTCGCCCTGGTCTACCCTAGTCTCTGCGAGGGATTTGAGTCTTTCCGTTGTCTCGCGATCACTCCAGCTCAAAAGCATTATACAATATGGCATTATGTCCCTCGGACAGAACGACCGCGCACTACGCGACTTGCTAGCCGACTGTAACGAACGAACGCAGGGTAGGCCCAAGCACTTGGTACTCCGCACCCCATGCACAGGGGGATCACACGTCCTCGCCTCGGACCGTTCTTAGCCTCTCAGTGCTGAGGTTTTCGAAATGCTTATCGTATCCGGTGTTCTAGGAACGTCACGCAACGTTGGAAGACCGTTACCGACTAGCTTGCATGGCAAAATACAGTGGCGCAATGAATTATATAAAATTATTATCGTAATTCGGTTTGTAGATCATTGACAATTGATTGAGGGAAACTCCCATAACACGCAATGGTTGGACCAGTTGTCAACGATGGTGTAAAGGAAATTTTTAGAAGGAAGAAAAATATAAATGGTCTGCTACAATGCTTGGGTTTCGAAATACCCCTCGCATCGAGCGTTTCTCAAAACATCGCACGGCGTCGGAAGATTGTTGTCGATATTCTTGCATGGGAAAATGTGCCGTGGCGTGACAGGCTTCAAGCTGAGTTAAATTATAACTATTGAGAATTTTCACAGATAATTGACTATTGATTGAGGGAAATTCCCATAACACGTGATGGTTGGATCAATTGTCAATATCCTTAAATTGACAATAGCGAAAACACAAAATGAATATTGCGGGATGAATTGGGAAAAAGTAGCCGGCTCGTAACAAAACTAAATAGGTGGGCCTTATTACCTGCACTACACGAAACAAAGCCCGTTTACAAGGTTTTTAAAAACCTATTAATTTTCGTATTTGTTGTGTTCATATATTGTTACAAATGAAGCAGTCAGAGCAACAACGGACTAACCCACATTTTTTTCGAAATTGAATTAGTAGCAATAACGTATTCCAATAGGCTCTACTAACCATATAAAACAGGAAAAAAAAATTTTTTGAATGTGGGTTGGTCCGTTGTTGCACCGACTGCCTCAAATATTACAGTTTGTAGTTTAATTTCCACAGATTTCTATAAAAAAAAAGTTTTCAAGAATATGTACAAGTTTTTTTTTTAAATTATAGATCTTTAGGTGGGCCTTATTACCCGCACTTACCTTATATTTTTTATTTTTGCACTTTTTCCGCCAGCACGATTATGATTTAAACTTAAAATATCTCCGTTGTTTTTAATGATACGAGAAAATTTCCATGGAAAAAATGTTTCCTTCGGAGGAGCAATTATTATTATGATAGAGAAGATTTTTTTTAGGATCCTATTTTCCGAAATTTGAAGGTCATCGACGTTTTTCTCAATAGGATGACGTATTTGCATTCGTCTAACGTTATAGCCAATAAAAAGAAAAATTCAACCATATGTAATATGTTGACCTTCAAATGATCTTTCAAGGAGTTATTCTTAAAAAAGTATAATTTAACGTACGCATTTATTTATTTCATATTATCAAATGGACAAAGATAGAACGTTAAAGAATATGTTCAAAATGCTGGCCGTTAATACCTAAACATTTTTTTAACCTGCTTCGTAAAGAATGTTACACATTTTTTAATATTTCAGGGATGATATTCTTACATTCTGCCGTAATGCGTTCACGCATATTATCAGCAATTGTTAGTACATTGACGTACGCTTTATTTTTTAATGTTCCCCAGAAAAATAAATCGCGTGGAGTCAAATCAGTTGAGCGTGCTGGCCACTGAACAGTTCCATCACGCCCAGTTGAACGGGCTGGAAAATATCTGTCCAATTCTTGTTTTGATTTATTTATCTGAAGGTCATTTGATGGTCACCATATTATACATGACTGAATTTGTCTTTTTATTGGCTATAACGTTACACTAATGAAAATACGTCATCCCATTAAAAAAAACCGTCGATGATGTTACGTCCTGAAGGGACTTTTCGTAAATCACCCCGAAACACTGAAGTGATTCTGTGGGTTCTTGCTTATTTGAGGTGCTAAAGCACGCCTTGACTATGCTTACCAGGGAAGACGAAGGTAATGAGGGGTTGAATAAGATCGTACACGTGAATTATTGGAATGATAATAAGGAGTAAAATATATTCTTAAAGAAAGCATGAAAATGATAAGAACATACCCTTGAGACGGCGCTCCGTCTGTGTTATCGCTCGCGAGTCGCTGGACCTAGCGTAGGTCGTGCTCGCTCGCGCTGTTCTCAGGTAGCGCACGGAAGTCGGTGAACTCGTCGCCCAGCTGGTTCGCTCGCTCGCAGTGTCGCGCGTCTTCGCGGTGGTTCGTAACGGTGGTGCGTAAGTGCACTCCCGGCGAGGCCGTTCCTCGGTATATCGGATGGAGTTCACCTGACCTGTTCGGCGGAGCGCGGTTCGCGAGATCGAAGCGGAGTTGAAGTGGCGATTTGTAATTGCTAATTCGATCGAGCTCTCTAGCACGACTGTCTTTTCCAAAGTCTCGCGGTTGCGGGCCGCGCCTCGAACAATCCTCACGATTGGGGGAAACTGCTCCATCGGCAGTTGTCGATCTTCCAGAAATTTCCGGGGGCCGGGTCTACGGCTGTCTCTACGCGGCTCGACGCAACGTGACCGCTACGCGCGGGGCGATTCCGCTGAATCACCTATTCGAAGGAAAGCGATGCAAGGACAGTCAGCACGGAATGGACCTGAAGGGCCCATGTAACAATGACCTTGAGATTTCGAAAAATATGACCTTGAGAAAAATTCTTCTCCGTCACAATAATTACCCCTCTAAAGACATTTTCTCGTCTCATTATAAACAACCGAAATATTTGAGGTTTAAATGTTAGTTAGACCATCCGTTTTGGTCCTGTTTCGCCCCACCAGATATTTTGCCAGCTTTGTATACTAGCAAGGTCGCAAAATCGATAGCAAAACGAACATAGTTCAGGTATTGGGACTCTGGAAGTAAAAATAATATTACGAGATAAGGAATTCGACCTCGTTCAGAATCAAATAATAATCATCAGTTTACACCAATTGGTGCCGCTAGTCCATAGTGAAACGGTCCTATTGCTCCGTTTGCTGACGAAATATCCTGAAGTACCTACAGGTAGTTTATTGCGAGGACATATTCCTTGCAAGTGATGAACGTCTTTTCGTGTAGTAGTTTTACAAAACTGTTTATACCAGTTTGGGGTAAATGACCATGATAGGAGTGGTAATTTTTCAGAGAAAGAGTCGGGAGAAAAATTCTGACACAAACTCTCACAAAATTCTCACAAAATTCTGTTGTAAATGATAGTTATTGACTTCAGAGCCGAAAAAAAGTTAATACATTCATAATCACAATTGAACAGAACTATCGAAATATAATACACAGAGTGCAACATAAATATCGAATTCCATCTTTCATGATTAAAACCAAAAAAGACCGAAGTTCATACATTTAATTGTTTTGGCGATCCAAATTTTTTTGGGAAGGTGGTTTTCTTCAAAATCGGTAAAAACTGGGAACTTTAAGGACATATCTAGTAAAAAATATCGAAACTTGAAAAATGATGACTTAAACACCCCTTATTTTATGTGGGCTACAATATACACATTTCAGTATCATTAAAATCTCAGACATCAAGATACAAAAGTGATCAAGTTGGCGTAGAATGTCACCTACGCGGTTTAAGGGGGAGCCTGGTGTAGCGGGGCGAGAAAACCAATTTTCTTTGTTGCGTAAATCAATAGTTGAACATCACGATAATATGTTCCTAAAACCGCAAAACGAAATTCGAAAAATTAAAGCGGATATAGCCGGTTTTAATACGGAGCACCGGGTTACCAGAAAACTTTAAATATGTTATTCTCAAAACGACAGTTTTACAATTGGCGGGCAATGTAACTCCAAAAATATTCAACCAATCGACTTAACCTTGTGCACGGATATTTGTGAACATTTCTTTCACAGAGCTTAGCTATTGGTATAATGATATTGTTTAAATACAGAACTTTTTTACACATTTAAGGCAAAATTTCGTTGGAGAAAGTGAACTTTTTTCAGGAGGCCGCCATTTGTTTAATTTTGTATCTTTTAAGTTATGAATTTATACGATTTGTGCGTGCACTCATAAACTAAACAAAAATTGTTGAATTTTTGGTTTGAGATGAATACAGTAGACGCTACGTTGCCCGCCGCGAAACAAGTGCGTCGCCAACGGACTGGGCATAAGCCCGTATAACTCTGTTATTTGCCGCTCTTTTTTAATATTTTTTTTGTCTACCTTAATCTGACAATACAATATCCTGAATGTTTCAAAAAGATCAGTTAAATTTTTTCTTTAAAAAAAATTCCCGAAAAAAGCCTCGATTTTCAGCTAGTTACACCAGGTTCCCCCTTTAAGAAAAGTAGGGGCGACCGGGTATGGTTGTCACATTTTTTATATTGATTTTTTACGGGTCACCGTTGCCGCGAAGTTTATTCAGACATAGTTTAAAGAAACTACCTACGTCTGATTTTATAAAAAGAAATTACTCCCATGGATATTATCAACAAGACCGGGAGATGATTCAAATTATTTGTAGCAATTGTTTTCTGACAACATACCTCGAGTTTCAATTGGTTGTCGCCGTATCTGGGGTTGATGGTCACAACTTTAAATAGCTAAGTTTATTAACAAAAAACCGATTCGATTAAGGAAGTATCATATTTATTGTTAATGTTAACACATAAGAGGTAACAAATTACTTGAAATGAGCCGCCCAGTATGCATCCGTGGCCCTTGTTATATTGTGGATTTCGACTAATAAGTAATGGAGACATTAGGGTGGACCTTAGTTACTCTTGTCGAAAAATAAATTTCAAATTTTTGGCGGGGACACCCCCCAGTATGGTGCCACTGGATGAGAAAATAATGTGTGTAAAATTTGAAATCGATCGGACAACGGGAAGACGTGCCTCATCGCAGTTGAAGTTTTTTTATTTTTGGAATTCGTTTTTTTCCATTGTAGTATATCGTTCACATACATTTTTATATATCGTTAAATTTGTCTTTTTCCGCTCTTTAACAATATAGAATCAAAGTATAAGGTCACTTAAAAAAAAAACATCATGACCTTGAAATCTCAAAAATTGACATTCAAAAAAAACTTTTTTCTTTGGCATTATTTTTATCTTGCCAAACAGTACAACTTTTGTCTAAGAAATTTTTTCATATATTCGCAAATGAAGATACTTTATTTTTTATCTTTAAACAATTCCCAATATAATATAATACGAATACTATAATATACTTATAATGTAATACATAATACAAGAAAGTAGTTTCAGAACTGAAAAGGAATATTTGGAGGAATAAGAAATGAAAGTATTTTTTTCGAGTAAATATCTTATATTTCTTTCAATAGTGACCGTTTTGTTACATCTGGAAACTGTTTTCTATGTTCGGAAACAATTTGTAATATATATTGTTTTTCTTCCTCGTTTTTGGCCAATAACTGATTATATTCCTGCATAAGTTTAACACCACGCTCAGCAGTGTCATTAACAACTTTTAAGCCTTGAACGATGTTCAATCCGTATAGAAAATCGTTCTCATTTTCCCATACATTAGGATCCTTTTTTAAAAATTCAATGGGAATTGAGAATCGTTCGAAAATTTTTTTTGAACCTTCAGAAATAAAATGGTCAATTCCTATTTCAATATAGTTTCCCACATCATTTGGATTAATTGTAGATTTTTTGCACGATTCGTCGACTTCAGTATTAAGCGCTTCCACCATTCGTAATTTTGTGTTCTTTCCCACAGCTTTATCAAAAAATGCTAACGCTGCCGTTTCTGTTGATAAATACCATAAATGGTTGCACATTTTTTTTACAGCTATAAGACTTATTTTTTCATCGATTGTGCGGTACGCATAGAGTTTTTGCAAAAACTCTAAGTCCTGTCGTGGAGCTTCTGCTGTCATTGTAGCTCGAATCCACGGTTTTATATAAAAAGTGGCGAGAAAGATACATATATCACGAATTCCAGTTTCTTCTTCCACAGTTATTGAAAATTGGTGTTTAAATAAATATATTTTCAAGCAATATAAAGCTTTTGCCATCCATCGAGCGTGGTGGAAAGCTCCTGGGGCTCGAAAACTTATATTTTTTGGTGGAGTCCCACCGAGGAAAATAATTATTAATTGTAAAAATTCTTTGTAATCTTCTCTAGGTTGATGTTCTCTTTGTAAAACGTCTATTGAAAATTTGATTGTTTCTTCAATAACTGTATCTGTAATTGTTTGACGGACATATTGGGTTTCAATTCCGGATACAAAATTTAATTTGTTGATTGTTGGCCAAGCATTTTGAAAATTTTTGAACAATGGAACATTTGGACCGGTAGACTGGTACATTTTTTCTTTAAAGACGCCTTGTAAAATGATTTCGTATATATGGTGTCTGCAGGGCAAATATAGAATTTCTCTTTCCAATTTTTGTTCAAGAAGAACGCAGGCTCCTTGGTAGCGTCCAGTATTTGAGGCGGTAGTATCACAAGAAAGTGCTTGTACTTTGTTGGATAATCCCCATTCTTCTAATAAATCATACACCGCAGAAGCTTGATCGTTTCCACTGCTAGACGAAATCGTTGGAATTCCTAGTAATTTTTCCACACCAATGGAACTGATTAACACAGGTAGTCTTTCGATCTTTTCTGTCCCCTTTAAAATTGGTAAAAGCTTTCCATCCCAATGGACTGTAATTGCATTGAGCTCGCAATCATTAAATTTCTCGCGTAATTTATTTGCAAGTTCTGCACGATATTTAGTTCTCTGGCGGCGAATAGATGTTCGATTTATTATTAGGTCGTCTATATTATGTCCGAGAGCTTGTGCAATTATTGTGATGATGCCAATACTATCGCGATCACTCACTTTGCATCTGTCGAGGATCGCAACCAGATTTGGCGTTATAAATTGTTTTTGTGCGCGTCTTCTTTTGGAGTTACTCGGACCAGGTAAATTAACCGGATCTTCAATTCCAATATTTTCATTGCCAGGGAACTGACTTTGATATTCAATGGAGGATGATGATGATGATGATGATTCAAATTCTACTGTTCTGACTTGTTTAAAAAAAAATCAAAATGTTAATAGCAATAGTAAAAGTAATATAAAAATAATATAATTCACAATATTTAGATGTATAAAAATTAAATATATAAGAAATATGTACCTTCAGCAACACTCATTTCATATTGCATTTGTCTGGATTCTTGTTGGTCTTTTCGTATTGCTCGTTTCGTTTCTTGCTCGAATACCACGCGATCCGTTCCAATCATTGACCCAGGTCGTCCCTTCCTTCTTTGATTTTCCAAAAATAATTTATCTTCTTCGATTTGTATTAATTGTAATGCATCAGCGTGTGCAATATCGAAGAGGTCCTCCATTTTATCGAGAAAATCTTGCTCTCGTTTTTCTTGAAGTTCACTTCGGCGTGTAGAATTTCGTTGTAACGCTCTCCAATCATTGTATAGCGATTCTAATTTTGTAATGCTATGCTGTGTTTTTTTTGTAGGGATCCGTGCTTTTTCCCAAATGACCTCAATTTCCTTTACAACTAAAGAAGCACTCGTATGAAGATTTAGTCGCACCTTACGTATATTATAAAACAAAACTCGTAACACTTGTACATTAGATGGCAACTTGGCACCAATTATTTGACTTTCGTCATGATCTAATAGAAATAATTTTTCGCTTCTGGTTTGCATTTTTTATTCGAATTTTCGAATTTACTTCATTGAACGCTCGGGAAATAGGCACTATTGTAAGAGATTTAAAAAGTATAACACAATGAAAAGCGAATATATCGTTTTGTAATACTGTATTTCACGAAAAAGCAACGATGCGTCGTCGACAATAGTACATTCAAGAATGCGCCTCGGCAACTCAGTCGCCTCGAGCCTCCCTTGTTTGGGCCCTGTCGCAGTCTCCCAAAGGGTTTATGACACCCCCAAGTGCCGCTCACGCTTTCTCTTTTCCAAGACCCTCCACGACGACGGCTAAATGACCGCTTGGAAACACATCGAAAGACAGTCGAAATCCCATATTCCTTACACTATGAAATTCAGTTTTTAATTCCAAAGGCCTGACCCCTCCTAAATCTTCGGTTCTGGATCTTCTGTTCAGAGCAAGTCGAAAACTAACGGATTCTTAGAGGTTCCAACTACCTACTTGATGCAAATACAACTGCATTTTCAAATTTTTCATGACCATTTACACAATCTACTCCGCGCGTATAAACTAAAAATAATATTAAATAATTAGAAACAATGTAATCTTGATGATAGTATCAGTTACTCCATTAAAATTTTGAAATCTGTTATTTATAAAGATATGAAAAAATTTCTTAGACAAAAGTTGTACTGTTTGGCAAGATAAAAATAATGCCAAAGAAAAAAGTTTTTTTTGAATGTCAATTTTTGAGATTTCAAGGTCATGATGTTTTTTTTTAAGTGACCTTATACTTTGATTCTATATTGTTAAAGAGCGTAAAAAGACAAATTCAACGATATATAAAAATGTATATGGACGATATACTACAATGGAGAAAAACGAATTCCAAAAATAAAAAAACTTCAACTGCGATGAGGCACGTCTTCCCGTTGTCCGATCTATTTCAAATTTTACACACATTATTTTCTCACCCAGTGGCACCATACTGGGGGGTGTCCCGAAAAAAATTTGAAAGTCGAAAAATAAGGTCCACCCTAGGAGACATGGATGCCTTCAATTGAATATTAGGTTTTCGAGGAAAGCTCGGCTGCATCACACCATTGCAGGAAGCGGTGACCCCGCCGTGCATTCCGGAAACCCGAAAGAGTTAGAAGGTTACAGATAGGCCTGCATACGTAGGGGAATGTGGGGCAAGACGGTATAGCTAAGAAGAAACGTAGAGGAAATCAAATATATTCTTTTTGTAACATTTATTAAAGCATTTTTAGAATCAATATATTTTCATCTTCAAATTGCAGCAACAAAATGGAGATCACAAGGACCAAAAACTGAAATAAACATCTTTTTCTTAAGTAACTGAATTTTCCCATCATGCCCCGCATACGGGGCAAGATGGGACTGCTGTGGGAGCAAGACGAAACATGTTTTCTTACTGACACATTTCATAAAGAAACAAGTTTGAATGTGAAGAAATTCTATTTTCTTTTTTTAATTGACGTTAGTCTTGATTTTCCTGAAGTCCTTTTTCGTTTTTTTGAATTTGTTGTCTTTTTCTCTTCGGCTACTTTTTTTTAAATCAAGTAACTCTCTTTTGTATGGTGAAGAAGTTAAAATCGCCGTTTTCCCACGTCGATTACTCCTTCTCTTTTCTTTGCTTTGTATCTTGGGGATGGGTATAATGTCTTTTGGTAAAATATTGAAGGTAGAATTCAAGTTGCGACATGCTTTTATTGGATCAGACGAATTTACAGTTTGCGAATCGTTATAGACAGAACATTCCGGAACAGGGTCTTGGTTTTCCGATGACATGTTTTCGCTGCAAGAACTACTTTCATTTCCTATTAGTATTGATGGGGACGTGCCATTTTGCTCCACTCATCCGATCCCGTCTTGCCTGAATACGTATTTAATACTTCACATGCTTTTTATAAAATAACCTTAACCCAGCCATGCCCAGGTGGGCGGTCCGAGATAAACGAGCATTCATCGCGTTTTCCAAAGCTCGCGTGGAAGGGGGTGCTCGAAACCAATGACGTTGCGGGCATGTCACGGACAGGGAAAACTCTAGTAGTGTGCGTGTAGGCTCGTACCCATAGGCTTTTATAACTGGGGATCTTGGAGCCCCAGTGTTCTACATTTTAGGAATTGGGAAAATAAACAGGAATTGACTAATGATTAAACAATAAGATTATATAATTGGACAGAATAGACTTGAACAGTCTCATTTACACATCTAATTAACAAACAGTTTCTTATTAAACGATTTTTATTCAACTTCAATCCTCTGTTTGTTTGTATGTATGTATGTTTGTTTAGTTCAAATCTAGAAACTCAATTTTAACGCACTTCCAACTATCCAATAGACTTGAAACTTTGCAGGCATATGTATTTTGAATGCCAATACAAAATTATGAAAAAAAAGAAACCGCCCCAGGGGTTTAAAAAATTACCAAGTCATGAATAAATATAACCCTTAACCACACATCCAAACGACTTGAAATCAGCCTATAACCACAAATCAAATAAATTTAATCGACATGAAATCAGCATGTAACCACAAATCAAAACTAGACAATAAAAAGTAAATAAAGAAAAGAATTATTTTTTAGTTTTTAGTGCATTTTAAATAAAATAGTTTAGCAGTATAACTTAAAATTTGTTTTATATCTTATAAGTTAGATTACATACTTAATAAATATTATTGTGGCGTAGACGCGCCGCCTCGTTAGCTATTGTGATTTATTTACAGTTATGTACATGAAATTGAAATTTAACACTATACATTTATACAATATTCACATCAACTATACGTTTATATACAATATAAGATTCAATATGTAACAATGTAAAAATGTACATACATACATCCATACATACATATCCGCGATATACGAAGGTCACCGGACGACGTACGTGCAGGCAACCACTCATTGCACAAATTGATTGAATCACAATTGATTATTATCGAAAATATTGGTGATATGAAAAATGTTGTAACGAAAAATGTAAGTATTTGAGGGGCAAAGTTTTAGGCGTAATTGGCAGAGTTGGGCGAAAAGTAATCTGATGGATGATTAGCGATTATAAGTAAAGTGATATCATGTTCATGATGAATGATTATGATTACTAAGTAATTCAGCAATCATGATTAATGAATAACTGACGTAATCAAAGAAAATGTTATCAGTAGTGTAACGTCCGGTTGTCCGGGGACTACTGGTACGCTTCAGGTTCTCGAGAGGAGAGCGGCGTCCCCTCGAGTATAGGATAGGTGGGGGTTCGTTGTCAGAGTTAAGGAGTAAAATCCAACTTAAACTTAACAATGTCTTTATTCAAAAATAACACTTAACTCTAATAATGAGTATAATATTGCTTACGACTACGATTATATATGTGTTTTTTATGTTTTTGGGTTTTTATGTTTTTATCTATGCTAATTGCGCTAATATATGTTAAATATGTGAATATAAGTATATGCTTAACTTTTGACAGAGTTCGTATTTTATGCTTCTGCTGTGAGGGCGGCCGCTGCCGTTTCCGGAGCGGTTCCCGACACTCGTGGCAGGGTTTGAATTCTAGTGTTCCGTAGACCTTGCCTTCACTAAGAAGTTAAGCTGCTGCCTACTAATAGGAGCAACGCTTGAAACCTCCGTGAAAACAAAGTTCTCAACCTTGAATGAAAGATCCAGAAAGGAGCTCTAAGTACCTTTGTACACTGAGAACCAGTCGCTGCCGTTTCCGGAGCGTGCTGTAATTCTGCTGGATAGTACTCAAGCTGCCTCTAGGAACTAGCATTCGTTGGTCGCAGGGACGTTGATTGTATTCGAATGAGCGCGCTCGGTGCTGCGCACGCCTCTTTTTATACTAGAAAATTGGCGGGCTGGCGCATGCGCAGTATGTCTGTTTTCGTTATTTTGTATTTTTCTCGCTTAATACATATTATTATGTGTTGCTCTTTTGGCAGTATGTCTAATTAATTATTCTTAACATTTCTATAATATTTGCTTCTCTAATATTTGCTTAGATTATAATTTATATCTTAAAGTATATACAATGCTTGTGCGCGGTAACATAGGTTGGCTCTGCGGTAATGTAGTACAGTTCTACTTTATCGACGGTCGGTAATTATCGGTTCGAGTCCCCGTGGGACGTTACAGTAGGCATCATTAATTGAATAATCGTCAATTAATCACAAAATGATTAATCATAATAATCAAATAATCAAACTAATCAATTACTGTCCAACTCTGCTTGCAGATAACGTTAGGTCAGTCGAATATGTTATGTCAATTATGTGATTTGCCTTCATACCTAGTGTCGTTGTTGCTGTGCTAAATGTTCTATGTCAGGAGAAAATGCCTGGCATGCAGTTAAAATTAATATACTTTTCAATTTTCATTCGGTTATTCTCGTTCGCGTTGTTGATTTTACTCTTTTCATGACAGAAAATGATTGTTCGCATATATAGGTAGAATCAAACACGGCCAATGTATTCGCGATACATTTATGGAGATGAGGAAATCTATATACCGGAAAGTTTTTGTAAAATTCGGTGATATGACTTGTTTCGTCAAATTTTTTTTGAGCGCCTGATCATCCTTTAAATCTGTTAATTCTAACTTTAAGTCAGATCGAACTGTTTCGAGGTTTACTGAAAACGGTGATGACACTATATCCAGAGACTGTTCTAATTTATCTAAATCTT
This sequence comes from Andrena trimmerana, assembly GCA_951215215.1. Classification (NCBI taxonomy): domain Eukaryota; kingdom Metazoa; phylum Arthropoda; class Insecta; order Hymenoptera; family Andrenidae; genus Andrena; species Andrena trimmerana. The sequence goes on from OX578060.1 coordinate 74,734,261, forward strand.
GGAATCCGTTTGTAAAATCATGTTTTAAAGTTTCCACTGCTTTTCTATATCTAGCTACATCTATATTTATTTCATCTGTAAGTACAGATGTCAGTTTTTTAAAGTCACAGAAATTGTTTCCGTGCAATTGTGATATGCATAAATCTATTTTCATTCGGAATCCACGAATAGAATCGTAGAAATCTATTACAGTTTTACCCTTCCCTTGTAAACCTACATTTAATATATTTAAATGATCTGATAGGTCCGATAGAAATGCTAAATTACATAACCACTTCTTGCCCTGCAATTGCGGAACGTCGTGGTTCATCATGCCCAGAAATACAAGAAGTTCTTCTCTAAGATGGAAAAGTCTGTCTAAAACTTTACCACGGCTAAGCAAACGCACGTCTGTATGTAACGGCAAATCACCATAATCGCACTCCAAATCTTCTAAAAACGTGCGCAACTGTCTCCGTTTCAGTCCGTTCATTCGGATATAGTTAGTTGTTTGAATAACGACTGACATAACGTCTTCAAATTGTACATGTTTAGCACATCAATTTTGTTGGTGGATGATACAATGGAAGTTATCAATTATCTGAGGAACTGGAAGTTTTTTTAAACCATTTCGGAGGCGGCCGACGAATCCGGTATGCTCTCCAACCATTGCTGGAGCACCATCAGTTGTGACAGAGACCAGCTTGGTCCAGTCTAACCCCATACCGTCGACCGCCTTCTCTGCGCACGACAAGATATCCGCTCCTGTCGTGCTCTCTTTTAAGGGACTGAAATCTAACAGTTCCTCTATAATTGACAACTTCTCATTGACACCACGAACAAATATTGCGATCTGTGGTGTGCCTGTCACATCCGTTCACTCGTCCAGTGCCAAACTGTACGCGATAAATTCACGGGTGGCAGCAGCTTCTGGTACACGTACTTCGCGATAACGTCACTTGGCGAAATTTATCAATTTGGTTGGAGCATAGGAGCTCTGCCGATGTCGTCAAACACTCTTTAATGAATTCTCCATCCGCGAATGGGCGCCCATTTTTTGCAACTTTAAGCGCGAGTTCGTAGCTGTACGTTAAAATGGTGTGCTTATTCACGGCACTACTCTCCTACAGTGAAAGCAATGAACTCAATACTATACATATACACATATGTTCTAAAATAACTGATAAGCATTAAATATTCTAGTACGAATTTATAAAAACTTACGTCTTCCGATTGATTTTCTTTCTCTTCTATTAAATTGCCTTTCAGGCGCTCGATGGTTTCAAGACGCTCGTCCCTCGATAAATTTCCATATTCTCTAGCATGGCATGAATTGTAATGCCTTTTTAGATTGTGGAACCATTTAGAAGACAGTATATTTCTCCATTCTGCTGTGTTAAAAGGTATAACTCTTCCCAGCATTCCTCAAATTTGCGTTTCGAACTTGATGGATGTTCCATCTCTTATCACAGTTCACAAACGTTAAACACGCGAAACTAGGGTAAATCCGGGAGATGCGGTCGATCTAACATAAAATGGCTATTAAACTAATACTGATATTATATATTTAATCAGAATGAACCTAACATGCTCAGAATTTTATGCTGATTCAGAAAAACTGGTCGATCTTTGCTTTAAGACAATACTTACTGAAAATCGGGTTGAAGACTGAAGTTATTTGAAGTAAAGCGTTTTATCGCCACTGTTTGCTATTAAATGTAGCGTCCACGTATCTTGTATAACCAATAAATAATTCGCGGAAAACACCGAATGACTCGTAATAACGCTATTCAGTCAACTGTTTGATTCCCGGAGAGGCAATTGTTCTGGAGATTAACACGATTTGGCGTATAGATAGCTGATAGAGTCTGAAATATAGTAACTCGGCCAATTCTCCGGCGCGACCGCGTCTCCCGGATTTACCCTACGTATAACTATAACGTCTGCGGACGATGAGATATCACTGACAAATTTTTAGAAACTCTTCCACCTCGAGTTTTCCGAGGTAGGCGGAGTTAATTAAGAATATTTCCTCATTGGTTAAAGTCAAAATAATAAAAAAATAAATTTGTGATTCTACTGATTTGTACAAAATGAAGAAAAATATAAAACAAATTTTAAGTTATACTGCTAAACTATTTTATCTAAAATGCACTAAAAACTAAAAAATAATTCTTTTCTTTATTTACTTTTTATTGTCTAGTTTTGATTTGTGGTTACATGCTGATTTCATGTCGATTAAATTGATTTGATTTGTGGTTATAGGCTGATTTCAAGTCGTTTGGATGTGTGGTTAAGGGTTATATTTATTGATGACTGGGTAATTTATTAAACCCCTGGGGCGGTTTCTTTTTCTTCATAATTTTGTATTGTCATCCAAAATACATATGCCTGCAAAGTTTCAAGTCTATTGGATAGTTGGAAGTGCGTTAAAATTGAGTTTCTAGATTTGAACTAAACAAACAGAGGATTGAAGTTGAATAAAAATCGTTTAATAAGAAACTGTTTGTTAATTAGATGTGTAAATGAAACTGTTCAAGTCTATTCCGTCCAATTATATAATCTTATTGTTTAATCATTAGTCAATTCCTGTTTATTTTCCCAATTCCTAAAATGTAGAACACTAGGGCTCCAAGATCCCCAGTTATAAAAGCCTATGCGTACGAGCCTACACGCACACTACTAGAGTTTTCCCTGTCCGTGACATGCCCGCAACGTCATTGGTTTCGAGCACCCCCTTCCACGCGAGCTTTGGAAAACGCGATGAATGCTCGTTTATCTCGGACCTCCCACCTGGGCATCGCTGCCTTAACCATCTCTTTTTTGAAAACTCAAAATTTATGAAAAAGTAACTAATAAGGAAAATTAACTTACCGGTTTTAGTTAAAGAACATAAACATAAATAAATTGACACTATTACAAACTTCCTGAACAATTATATCGTTATTAGAAAAATGTAATATCTCGTCGTAACTCGTGACACGCGTGGTCTATAACACTGCTATTTTCAGACCGATACTCTTTTGCACCGAACTCGCTGATATGTTTACGTGTATACGGTAGTACCTTCCATTTTTTATAAACAATGCTTTCCCATCTTACCCCGCTAGTCCGTCTTGCCCCACGTTCCCCTAACTGTTTTAACAAAAAATTATCCATTACTGAGAATCATTAATAAGTCAGCAGTCGTAATCAGAATTCTCTGCATCTCAGTGATGGCAAACATATGGCAAACTTCATGTGCCCACAGTTTACAGCTTTAACACTGAACCTAAACTCTGCATTTGCTTTCTCAATACAGAGACATGCACGCAAGGCAGGAATATTCTCATTTTTTTCCCACTTCTTTATCAATTACTGATACCGTTCTCGTTTTTTATTTTTTCCTTTATCGGATAAAACAACTTTTTTATCTTTGCTCTTCTTTGCTTCTTGTTCTAACGTTCTTTGTTCTATATAATTCTTGTCAGGTGTATTAGTTAATACTGCAAATTTGCATTTCCTTTTATTAACTCGATTTATTTTCGGTAAATGTTTAGATTAGGGGAGGATTCTCCGATTCCAATGACCTTCACATATGTTGTCAAGGTCATCATTCTGAACAGCATTTCCCTCTAAAGTTTTCGGCGCTCGGCTTTGGTTTACGATATATTCAGCAAAAAACTTTACTTAACACGAGGTAGAACTACCGAGGGTTTCACAGCCGACGGTAATAGTGTGGGATCAGGAACCCCCATAGAACAAAAGGGAGCCCGGACTAGAGAGACCATGGAGAGTCGGCGTAGCCGTGGTGGTAAACGCGACTGATCAGCACGCGGCGGCTCGGGTTCAATCCCCGACGCCCTGACTCTCTTTTCCGTGGCTCCGTAGGAATTACGTCACCTATTCCTACATTAGTAGTATTGGGGTTGGGGCTAGGTAAGGAAAGGGGAGTGCGCGCCCGCCTGCGGGCGCTTAAAGCAAGGAGTCAGTTTACTTTCCCGTCACCCACAGTTAAATTTCCGAGGTTAACACATGCTCACATCGGTTCGCTACCGTACTTTTTGCCCTAATCTAGCCCAAACCAATACTAATACCGTCGGTTAAGAAACTGATCTCAATATATTATGCCGAAAGTTTTTTTATTAATATCTCCGAAACTAAGGAGAACCGCCAAAAAGTTTAGAGGGAAGTGTTGACCACATACAGTGGGTAAAAAAAAGTATTGGCACACCCATTTTTTTTTTTAAATATCTTGATATATTTAAGTAATATATTAATACAAAATATGTCCTTTAATGTCTTCTAGCATACAGAAGTAGTGTATTTTTTCAGAACTCTGAATAATGTAGCTTAACGAAATAAAAAAAGAAAAACTAAAATTCTTTACTCAAAAAAGTATTGACACACTTGCGACTGTAATAGAAACTCCACAATTACTTGTTTTTGCTTCTCTTAAACACAATGGTAAGAGCACAAATGTAAAAACACATAGTTTACATGATGCACTTCGCTTAATTCGTCCAGTTGGTCTGTGCTTACACTTAATAAAGAAACCATGGTTGTTAAGAAAAGCGAATTGTCTACTTTCGTGCGACATGAAATTATTTTCCTGCGTAAACGTGGCGAGATTTATCGGAAAATCGGAAAAGCGTTAAAGTTAAGTTTCTCTACAGTGAGACATGTGATAAAAAAGTATGAAGAGACTGCTACTACGGAAAACAGGCCACGATCGGGGCGGCCGAAAGTATTAACAGTAAGGCTGGGGGCACACGAGCGTTTCTTTCAACGTCCGTCACGACCGACGTCAATTTTGAGGACGTGCGTATACACCGCACACTAGCGTAAGTCTAATATACTTCAATGTATTGTCGTAACGTCCGTAAAAAAAAACGCTCGTGTGCCCTCAGCCTAAGAGAGCGACGACACATCATAAGAGAAGTCGTAAAAAATCCGTTTGTGAGTGCTCAGAATTTGTCTGTCGATACTGCAACATCTTCGGGAACGATAGTTACTGCTCAAACTATACGAAATATTCTACACTCTACTACAATTTACGGCAGAGCGGCGAGAAAAAAGCCGTTCATAAATGACATTAATAGACGGAAACGGCTCGGCTTTGCTAAAGTGTATGTAAATAAGCCAACGAAATTTTGGAAAAATTGTATATTCTCGGATGAGAGTAAAATTCAACATTTTCGGCTCCGATGGGAGACCGAACACCGAACTGGAAAAACAGAATATTCGGCCAACCGTGAAACATGGCGGCGGGCATCTAATGGCTTGGGGTTGTATGTCGTATAATGGGGTGGGAAATTTAGCATTTATTGAAGGAAATATGAATGCTCTGATGTATATCGGTATATTGCGGAACAATTTACTGGAGAGTGCAACAAAATTAGGCAAAAAGAAACATTTCGGTTCCAGCAAGATAATGATCCAAAGCACACGGCCCACATAACACGAGAGTGACTTCTTTATAACGTACCTAAACAGCTTCCAACACCACCCCAATCACCAGATGTTAACCCCATAGAAAACCTTTGGCATATATTAGATCTAGAAATTCGAAAAAGGAAAATAAGAAATAAAAATGACTTAAAGAAGGCACTATTAGAAGAGTGGTCAAAAATTCCTCTAGAAACTACCAAAAAACTTGTCGAATCGATGCCCAATCGATTGCAAGCTATAATTAATGCCGAAGGCATGCATACAAAATATTAAACACTTATATCGTGTTTAACAATTCAAATAACTGTGTATTTAATAATTACATCTCAAGTGTACCAATACTTTTTTGAGTATGGAATTCTCGTTTTTCTTTTCTTACTTGCGTAAATTAAATTATTCAGAGTTCTGAAAAAATACATTACTTCTGTATGTTAGAAGACATTAAAGGACATATTTTGTATCAATATATCACTTCAATATATCAAGATATTTAAAAAAAAGCGGGTGTGCCAATACTTTTTTTTACCCACTCTATGTCAAGGTCATTGAAATCGGTGAGGAAGTAGCTTTTCGCGAGGTTTACCATTTTTTGGTTTATTCCCGTATTTTATAAATATTTATCATACAATCAACAATTAGACTTTTCGCGCCCGCACCCCCCCCCCCCCCCTCTCCCGCCTAGCCGCAAACAATACTAATACTGTCGGCTGTGAAACAGTCGTCTGTATAGGCAGATTTCAATGTACAATTATGCTAAGTTTTTTGCAAATATCTCGTAAAGGAAAGGTGACCGCCGATAAGTTTGGAGGGAAATGTTGTTCAGAATGATGAGCTTGACACCATATGTGAAGCTCATTGAAATCGGAGAATCCTCCACTAATCTAAACATTTACCGATTTTTTGCAGCGATTTTTTATTGTGATTTAATTACTATAAATATTTTTCAAACACATTTGGTTTTTTTTTTAGTATTATTTGGCTTACACACGGTAACATATTTCCTACAAACGATGGGCATAATGGTAAATTCGATCACGTTCGTTCCCAATCACGGTGATTGTTCACAGTGATCCGTAATTTTTCGTGAACACTTCTGATTGGTGGAGAGCATATCTGTTATTTGCATGCGTCACGTAACGTCAATTTCTCTCAAAACATTCCCAAATGTTCTTATAGAAGTTCAGTTGTATATTTCGAACCAATGTTATCGTTCTTGATCTATTTAAATATCACGAATATTTCTTCACTTTAGTTAAAAAATATGTATACTTATGTTTTGACCGTGAATTTAACCTTTGCATAATTCACGTACGTAGACGAATTTCTTGTACCAATTCGCGGCTACGCTTCCAACGGCAAATTAATGGCGGTGGATGAAGGTTGAGATTCAAGAAATACAGGCACAAGTATGGATAACAATAACAGTATATTCTAAATAAAGGTTGTAGATGGAAATGTCTTTACGCTTGATACGTCTTGTACAAAGGTCTTTGCTCGAATGTAAAAATGTGGCTATGCAGCCACGAGAAAAAGCACATCCCCTACAGCCTCTGTGCGGGTGGAACTCTCTTCCTAGTTCCAATTAACCGCTGCTTATTGGCGTTCACCTAATGTAGGCGTGACCTTCGCCTACAGTTGGGTCCCCGAGGAGAGGAAAAAATCTCCCAGGATGGTCGTCTATATGCCCCGTCACCTCGAAGACACTATCCAGACGCCCCTGTCCAAACGCCCAAGTTACAATGGGCCTAGTCTATCTGGCGCCTGCCCGAGTAAACCCTTGATAATTTATGAGTCCCCTTCTCGGAGACGGAACAACTTATGTGAATACTTTAGCCAATCAAATCAGTGTGTTTACAATTCGCTGTATTGCGCTCAATTAACGCTTTGACTGTAACACAAGCTATATTGATGTAGTTTATAAAAAATAATTCAATCAATGTTAAGAATTACAATCACGGTAAGCAAATTCACTGAAGATAAAAACTCACTATTTCCATTCCTAACCAGAATCCACCAGAACAGAGCTGAGTCAGCTCTAGTATTAGCAGAATGTGTGGCACAGTGTCGCAATGTAACAGTTCGCACTCAGTGCGCACAAGTACAGGTTGCCGAATGTGCTATATGATGTTTTAGAGTTTTCCTGACGTAATAATCTGTATAACTTTCAGAAAACTCATCAATGTCTACATATTAACTAGTGTTATAATTATACAATTAATTGGGTTAAGTGATCCATATTTCGATTTAAAGCGCCGGGATAAAAAAGGGGGCCGGCCTTTTTCTAACACATCCCGCTGGAGCATATAAATCAACATTAATCATTAATAATACAGGGAAACGTTTTTTTTTTCTTGGGGAAATCCAGAACGGACCCCAGGGGAAAAGACCGGAGTAGTGTCGGGCTCTAATCGACTAAAACCCCAAGGAGACCCTTAGATCAGAAGAATATAGATTAGAAATACGAATAATTTGAAGTCGGTTAGACCATGAAACCAACTTACCTTTATATAAGATTATAAAATAAAGAGATCCATTAAATTTCCCATTTTATGTTCCTTTCCGTACGGTTTTCCTATAGCCCTCCTGTGCTAGTTTAATTGGTTTGCAAAGTTGCCTGTTTTGTGGTATAATTCGGCCTCTCAAAACTTTGTTTACATAGTGTAACGTCTGGCTGTCCGGGGACTACTGGTACGCTTCAGGTTCTCGAGAGGAGAGCGGCGTCCCCTCGAGTATAGGATAGGTGGGGGTTCGTTGTCAGAGTTAAGGAGTAAAATCCAACTTAAACTTAACAATGTCTTTATTCAAAAATAACACTTAATTCTAATAATGAGTATAATATTGCTTACGACTACGATTATATATATGTGTTTTTTATGTTTTTGGGTTTTTTATGTTTTTATCTATGCTAATTGCGCTAATATATGTTAAATATGTAAATATAAGTATATGGCTTCTGTAGTAAGCTCGGCCGCTGCCGTTTCCGGAGCGGTTCCCGACACTCGTGGCAGGGTTTGAATTCTAGTGTTCCGTAGACCTTGCCTTCGCTAAGAAGTTAAGCTGCTACCTACTAATAGGAGCAACGCTTGAAACCTCCGTGAAGACAAAGTTCTCGACCTTGAATGAAAGATCCAAAAAGGAGCACCCAGTACCTTTGTACACTGAGAACCAGTCGCTGCCGTTTCCGGAGCGTGCTGAAATTCTGCTGGATAGTACGTAAGCTGCCTCTAGGAACTAGCATTCGTTGGTCGCAGGGACGTTGATTGTATTCGAATGAGCGCGCTCGGTGCTGCGCACGCCTCCTTTTATACTGGAAAATTGGCGGGCTGGCGCATGCGCAGTATGTCTTTATTCGTTATTTTGCATTTTGCTCGCTTAATACATATTATTATGTGTTGATCTTTTGGCAGTATGTCTAATTAATTATTCTTAATATTTCTATAATATTTGTTTCTCTAATATTTGCTTAGATTATAATTTATATCTTAAAGTATATACAATGCATGTGCGCGGTAACATAGGTTGGCTCTGCGGTAATGTAGTACAGTTCTACTTTATCGACGGTCGGTAATTACCGGTTCGAGTCCCCGTGGGACGTTACAATAGGTTACCACATCTTGTATATATTTCTTCACGCATATTTCGGTGAATGTCTTGAAAACTTGAGATTTGTGCTCGCTACATGTCCAAAAATTAAATTGTAGCATACGCTGGATTATACGTTGCAACTTCTTGCCTATTCTTTGGTGGGAGATATTGTTAATAATCAGTTTTCCTAAATGACGTTTTGCAAGTATGCGTTGGTCCGTAAAACATGTAGTTCCTTGTCTCTTAGACGACTGTATCTGGAAAGAGTGAAAACATTCCCTACATACTATTATTGCAGGTAGACTTTTCTTAATACGTTTAATAATATCTCCAGAATTGTAAATTTTAGTTGTTTCGATACTCTTAAGGGGTACTTCTTCCTTATCCTCAACCTCATCTGTTTCCTCATCGTCCACCTCGTCTGGTAAATATCCAGTTCCACTAAGTAACGTTTTGTACTGCGGCAGAGGAATGGCTCCGCTATCGTCCTCACAATTGTATCCTGACGAGTGCTTCGACGTCAACTTGGTTATTACTAACGTTTTAAAGATGGCCTTAAATTGGTAGCACGTTGGCTTAGTGGATCTGAAATCGTGGCCCCTGACAGTGCCAAAAAAAATTTCCAGTTGATCTTGGTTGATGTTTCTCGTAGCGAAATTTTGAAAACCCATTCCTTCTAATTTAGCCCATAATAATTCGAAACGCTGCAAAGTATTTATAAAATTCTGTAGGCACGGAATATCTGTTGTAACTGGTTTCTTAGTTTCAGTATTAATAAATCGTATGCTTCTCAATTGTTTTCTTGCGTTCGCGAAAAATTCAGCGTGGTAGCTTTCCGCAGACCACGGTATCCTCTTGGGGTGATCGTCTCCGTAATGGACATCATTTGTCCCATCTGCAATCCCATTCATTAACTGGAGGAATTAATAAATCTCACATTTATTGAGAGCATTAGTACAAGGTACGCATACGTTTATGGGGGGAGATAAATCGTAATACCCAATGAAAGAAATAACAAAACTTACCACTTGTTTTTGCAAGGAGGTCGACGAAACAAAACATCTTCTTACTGAAAACCTGCATCATATATTTGACCTTCATTTTATTTATTTTCCCGGGATAAACATGCTGTTCCGTCAAATCTGGCACGTGCCGCTCAATTAAATCTCCATACACATCGATTTCGTATGCCGTAATAATGTGGTTCCAAGATGCAAATTTCCTATCCTCATCCTTCAAATGTGTATCCAAATTGATTTCTATATCTTTGCTTAAAAGATTATTCCGCATGCACTTCAGCACGTGCGGAACATCGTACAACGGAATAAATTCTACGTTGTCGATGAGGATTGTCCCATCTGTGAAAGAAGTATTGTCATTATTCAAATACATACACGTATTTGAAAGAAGCTAAAGTACGTAATCAAAAAAAGATACTTACATTTTTTAATTCCTTTCTCATTTCGAATTTTGTCCGTGTCTTGTTACATTGTTCTAATGGCCATCATATTGGAGGAGCCTTGGTCGCATACTGTCGCTGCTATTATGTAACCGGCTTCAGTAACCGCTCGGACAACCTCGTTGATACAGTAAATCAGTTGCCCGTGGGTTGTTTGAGCAGCACAAAAATTGTACTGGGATTTTCCACCCGGTTTTTATACCTCGCAGCATGAAGACCAGCGCGTGGTCTGCATACTTTGCGGTACGATTTGTACCCCAATCCTCCAGACCAACAAGTTCGTCCTTTTCGACACAATATTGCACGTTTAACTTTAACGATACTTCATCCCACATGAGTATACATACCTTATCCAGTGGATCCATCATGCGGTTGGCTATTTCCTTTAAACAATCCTTCATTGTTTTTGTCACACCGAAATCCAAGCGAATGTGACTTAGCAGTTGCCGAACTCTTCTTGGAGCTGGAAGTGGAAGAAAACTACACAAATATCTATATGCAGACGTCGATCTCTTATAGATCGAAAGGCATAGGAACCTTTCGTCTGAAGTGCAACGGCGTCCATGTTTACGTTTACCTGCATTCGTGATTATCATGTTGACAAAGTCACACTGCAGTGAACTAAGATCTTGTATATTTTTGTTGAATTCCTCGGTCTTCGCATTTACAACTTTCTTCAAACGATCTGCACATCTAAAATATATTCATTTCTTTATTTTTAAGAACTTTTGTGTTTAGTTTTAAATAGAAAATGTTGTAACAAATGTTCAGAACAATACCGTAAGCTTTTGGTCCTACAATAGTCCATTTCTTTTCTCGCTTGTAACACGGCCTCATACATTTTGCGTGTGCTTTCATCTAAATATTCCCTTTTCCATATCAAGCGTTTAGAAGGTCCAGATTTTGTGGCCTCATGTACTATTTCGTCTTGCGAATATGCGGTGGAACTGGGTCCAGGAAGTACATTATCGCTTTCTATTCTGAAAAATTTACATACAGTAGATTTCGGCGTTGTTGAAAAAATAGAGTCACCACATTCGGCGGCTGCAAGGGAACCGCTTTGCTTATAAGAATTACTTGCCGCTGATTGTTGAAAGCAATTCCCATATGTAATTGGTGAAAAATCTGCGCTTGACGGAGTAATAGTAATCCCCTGTGATGAATCTTCCTTCCTGTCCACATGAATCTTCTCGTCAACTTCCTCTGATGATGAACTGCTATCCGTTTCCTCAGGCAGCAACAAGGAAGGTACAGTTCCTTCCTTCAGTTTTCTCCGTATACTGCATTGGTAATCCTGTGGATGAAAATGTAAATGACAAATTACATACCGGTTATCGTGGACCTGCTTGGGAGTTAAACCTAGCAATCGCGGACTACGCGTTGCTTTAATCCATCGTGAAGCGATTATTGTTGATTTGGGAAAGCGATGAGAATGTTCCTGTCGCGTTGATGGACAATTCTGGACAGCACACTTTCCCTTGTCCTTGGAAATCCGTTTCGTATCCATTTTCTCTGCAGAATTACCTGAAATCAGACTTAAACACAATACAATTAATACAATTTACACACAAAAATATACAATGGTGACCAATGGCGGCGTTAGGTGGCGTCAGTCAAGGATGTGCAAGGAAGACCTGGCAAGACCGGAATGACCGGAAGACCAACGAAGACAGACGCAACCTTTCTCCAGAGGAATGAGGAGCGTGGGAGATACGAAACGCTGCGCCATCTAGCGTAGACGCAAAATGAGATGAAATATGTTTCTGCACGAAACCTATAATACTGTCCACCCCCTGGTGTGCTCTCTGCTGCTAGCAGGCCTGTACTTATACTCCTTGCTGGTACTTGGCCCGCGCCAATCAGTCGCTGTGCTATCTCACGCACCAATTAGAATTAACACCCGGTTCCCGCCACTCGTGCACTACACTCGGTTTAGTCGGCGTCCGGTTGAACGTGCGGTCTGCGCACGCGCGTACGATGCGTTTGCGGCACTGAGTTTTGAATAAGCGGTTATGCGCATGCGTTGCGCGTCACTTGGTTCTCTCGCACGCCGTTCGTACGCGCTCTCGCATGCCAGGGTATACTAACTTATTGCTAATATTGAAAGACTTAGGTATAAATGAACGAAAATAACAATTCATATTAACCCTCGCACACCGAATGCCGGGTCATTTTGACCCGGCCCGTAGCCCCCCTGCTGCAACAGTCGATGATCGTCTTTGCGCTCTTCACTATGGGTCAAAATGACCTGGCATTCGGACTCCGCGCTGTGCTCGAGCATCCGGTGTCTGAGGGTTAAAAGAAAAGGAAAAATTTATGGCGGTTACATCTCACCGCCCGGTTTTTCTCTCGTCCCGAGAGATATAGGTTTAGGTATGGAAGAAGTCTGGCGCTCTACTTCTTCTTCTATTTTTTTTAATCTCTCCGCTTTTTACTCTATTTGCAATGCGACTCTATTTGTTATGCTCTGAGGTATAAGATTCCTTGAAAAGTTTCCTGTCATACTCTATTTACTACGCGACTCTATTTCTCTATCGTCCAGGAATGCGCGGTTTGTTTACGTCGCGGTTCCGATGACCTCGGTTCAGGATCGTTGTTCTCGCTCGTTTGATAGGGATACGAAGGTAGGGTCGAAATAATTATGTTAGAGTTAGTATGTGTAGAAAAGAAAAAGTAAATTTATTATTGGGGCCGTGATTGGCCTCGTTCCTGTGCTTCTAGTACATTTAACGAGAGCCCCAGGTCCAGGGCTTCCTCGTTATTTGGGCTAATGTGCATAAATGCTTTTACACATTCTGTACATTGCGCCGCCACCCCCCAATTATAGATCTGCCTTGTGTAAATCATGCAGTACTTAAAATTGATTAGGTTCCTGCATAATGTCAGCAGGTGACGGCTTGCGGGGATGTAATACCTTGTCTCCTCGGTGTCTAAATTCCTGTAGCATGGGTAGCAGATCTTGCGGCGGTACAAGTCGCTACAGTCCGTAAGGAAACCGGGCCACTTGGCTCTAAGGCAAACCATCCTTAATATGTTCACGTACGGATCCTCGTTCTTTTCTGAATCGCGAGGGCGGTGACGCCACTCCTCGTCGGGCGATCTGTTTGTCATTTTCCCTGGATCTTTCCCTTCTGTACTGGCACACCACGTGCTCATTTTAATAACTCGATTATAATTTATTTTCTTAATTAATAGTAATAGTTCCTACCTTAGTTTCTTTCACGGTTTGCCTTGATTTTTGTCTTTATTTTGCTTCTTTTCCACTTTTACTTTCTGCTATTAGAAAATTTTCCACGTGCTTTTGGCAGGCTATCACTTTTCTGAATGAGCCCTTGCGTAACCCCCACCACTTTTGAATTTCTGCGCCGCGAGGTTGCTGATGCTTTGCCCTAATGTCCCTAGGGGCGCCGCAGTCTTGTGGCGTGTAGGACCTTTTTATTCTGTCCTGGTACGAGGGGGGCTCACAGCTATCTTTACATTGTTGTTATTTAAGATTTCCACAATTGTGTAAGGCCCATCGTATTCGTTGCTGAATTTGTTTCTTTCAGGTTTTAAAACTAGTACTTGTTCGCTTCTGTGGTATTTAACTGAGGATACTTTTTGGTCGTAGTAATATTTTTGACAATATTTCGAGTTTTCTAAGTTGTGCCGTCCCAGTTCGCGAATGTTGAGCAACTTAGTTACTAACTTATCTACAAAATCCGGATATGTTGCTAATGAGTCGTTTGGTGTTAAACGTGATGGTTGTCTGGCCTTTTTTGTACATACTAATTCATAGGGAGTGTATTTGGTGCCCTCGTGTATACTTCTGTTATAAGAGAACATTGCCTGCGGTAGCCACTGGTCCCATTGTTTTTCTTTGGTTATGTAATGCTTTAAATATTCAACCAAGATATGATGGCTTCTTTCCAGGGAACCGTTTGACTGTGGGTGGAATGCTGAGGTTTTATACTGCTTGATATTAAGAGCTTTTGCAAACTTTTGTATGAGAGAACTGATGAATGAAGATCCTTGATCCGTCAGAATTGCTTTTGGACATCCGTATTGGCATATGAAGTGTGTGGTAAATGCTTGGGCGATTTCTTCGCTTGTGAACGATACTAATATATAATAAGTATAAATGTTTTCCCTGATTTTGTGAGTGGCAATGGTCCCACAATATCCATGGATATTTTGTCAAAGGCGTCTATTAGCGTATCTGTTATTATCATGGGTTCCCTAGTTTTAACTCGCACTACTTTTTTTGTTTTGACAATTCTTTTCTTATACGTGTTTTAATGTATTGCTTCACTTCTTTCTTCATGTTTGGCCAATAGCTGGCCACACACGGGGAGGTTTCCCCGCGGTCTTCATCCGTCGCGTTTCAAGTCTGCGGACTTAACTGCATGTTAGTGGTGCATGTCTATGATCGATTTATACCGTCACAGTTCTCGTGACAAACTTCAACCGCTTGACAAAACAGTTGTTCAACATTAACGTGCAGTTTTTGTCTGCAGATAAAAACCGACAGGTTGAAATTGAAAAAGCTGAAAAAACTTACTGAGAAAACTTTCAGCGGTTTTTATCCATTAACACGCAGTTTTATCCGTGACCGATTTATCCAATGTGATTGGTCTGTGTACTTTCGTCGTATGTTAGTGGGTATTTGCAGTTTCAATCCGCCGCAGACTTTGATCGCAGGTTTGTCCGCGACAGATGAAGACCGCGGGAATCCTCCCCGTGTGTGGTCAGCTATTGGTACAGGTTCCTGATTCTGTTGTAGGTTTTGGTTATCCCTTTATGTCCTCCTACTGGTGACTCGTGGTTTTCCTTGATTATTAATAGGCGATCCTGTTCTGATGGCAGCTGTACAGTGCCACTGCAGATTGTGATGCTGATGTTTGTTTGTAAGAACCTTAGTGTGATCATTTGTTTTAATTTTTCCCATGATATATTTATTTCTGTTTTGGGTAATGAAATTTTGTTAATGTTTTCCTGTGTTAATTTATTATATAGGTTCCTGATTATGGTATGATAGGCTTCTTCGTTTGGAGGATCTGGCATTACCATCCCTAAGATGGTCCATCCTGGTTTGGGAATTTCTCTTATACTTCCTGCCTGGAGTGACAGGGGTAAGGTAATTTTAATTTGTTCCTTAGTAATAAACTGCGTGCTTTCCGCGCCTATTGGTTTCCCATGTGTAGAGATGAATATCCCTGCAGTTTCCCTTCTCATCCATAAGTGGTCTCCAATTTCCTTGACCCTACTTTGAATCAATTCCTTGTGAGCTATCTTGGGTAATGTTCGTTGTCGTGGCGGTATTTGCGGTCGTGGTAGTCCCTGTCGTCGGGATGATACTTGCTGTCGGGGTGGTCCAGTGAATGTTTTAAGATTATTGTTTGAATCTCTTTTTATTGTTATTGGAGATATTGGCCCAGTCAGTGTTCCGCTGGAGTCCCTAGTACAGTATTTCCTACCCCTTATTGGTGGGCTATTTTTCTTGCTGCTACTACTGTTACTAGAATTTATTCTGGGAGGCTCTCTGTAAGCATGACTCCTCGGAACCTCTACGATTTCGCTTATTTCTATGATTTGATCCCAATCCTCTTTCATTATTTCTATCTCCATTCGTTGTAGACTGCGAGGGCGGTTAAGGGTGGTTGGTTTAGGGGCTGACGGTGGAGAACCGATTTGTCCAGGTTGTGTGAACCTCTACTGATACCTGAATATTTTTAGTTGCTTCAGAACTATCGGTGGACACCTCCATTTCCTCTGATTCCCCTCTTTTTCTGTGCCGGTCTGCTTGACGATGTGGTCGTTGAGGTTTTGTTTCCTTTTTAATTTCCTCCTCATTTGTATTTGGCCAGGATTGAATTCGGATGATGATGATGAGGGTGATTCATCTCCCCTTGGTTGTTTCGTTGGGCTTGGATTTGGGGATCCCGGACTCGTGGCGGTTTGGGAGAGCGCTCGTTTCCTTTCCACTTGTAACGGGAGTGCATTTACTGGATTTCGTGAGAGTGCGTCTGCATTTGTATTGTATCTTCCGGGCTTGTATATGACTTTGTAGTTATATTCTACTAATTTTATTTTCTAGCGCATGAGCCTTGACGTAGAAATAGCTAGAGTTTCCTTCTTGGACCTCCGGATTTAGGTTGTTATATATATATATATATATATATATATATATGAAACATATGGTTATAAACAATGGTGAATTATAATGAAATGCAAGAAGCAAGTAATAACGGTAATTATGATGATGAACACAATAAGCAATAGATATGATAAATATGCGTTAAGCATAAGCAAGGAAAGTAATAACAAACACGCTAAGCAATAGATATTATAAATATGCGTTAAGTATAAGCAATACAAAATAATATGAATGAGGGTGAAATGCAATCGTATAATAAGTAATTATAATCGCTTACGGTCGATGTGCAAGCACTGATTTTACACCGGTTTGATTTTAACACTTTCAATATATATATACTTTAAATACACGAGAGTTTCCGTAAAAGGAATGGATACTCCGGCCTCAGGGGCCCTTGTACTTATATGATTCTTAGGAATGTCAGGTGTGAGGGGTATGCGCGATATGCACCCTGACTCATGTGCGAAATATGTGTTCTATAATTAGCCGTGTTTATGATTCACGCGCAAAATATGCGTCGCAATAGGACTTCCGGGGTTTTTGTTTCGGGCGTTCGAAATGGAATACTCAACCCATTGGATGGATGTGGAGTGTTTTAATTGGAAAAGGGGTGAGAATGGTTTTGATTTAGTGTGTCGTAGAGAGGGGGTGAGACGTGGTCTCGAGTTAGCGTGTTTTTGGGACGAGGACTTGTTTGAATTTGAATATGAGGGAGGAATTTGTGTAAAATTTTGATAAAAGTGTGTAATCTTTTTGCTTATATTTTGTACCATAGTTAAAAAATTTAAATGTTGGATTGTCAATGCCTGGGAAATATATTATAGTTTATGACATTTTTGGGGTTTTAGTTACAGTTCATCCGATTTACCGGAATCCGCTCCATCAGTTGGCTATCCGAAAAAAAATGGACATTTCAAATGGAGACATTGCACGGCGTACAAATGCTATTTTGTAAATATTATATGCTTTACTTATAGTTCATAATATAGTGAACTAAAACACAAAACCTTATATTAATCGATTGTTTACTTTTCTTATGATCGTCGTCTAAAAATCGTCTGCTTTCTTGGCTCGTTACTGTGTCCTAACCCCTTAATTGCATACAAGTATCCTATTCCATCGTCATTTGAAACTATAGTGTTATCCATTAGGATATCGGGGTGTACATCTAATTTTGGCACGTATCCCGTTTTTAGACCTTGAATTAGAATTTTAATTGGTTTTTGGTATCTCATTCGGGCCGGAATTGTTATTTCTACGTTTTTAAATGGATGTAACTCGTTTCCTATCACGACGCCTAGCCTCAAATAATCTATAGTTGCTCCGTTTCCTCGGAAAAAATCAGATCCCAAAATTTCCAAGACCCATCGCCGGAAACTTTTGAACTTGATACAGGTCTTCCATTTTCCTCATTCTTCTCTTTTTCTTCTTCAACCGCCTTTTTGCAAAGTATATCAAATACAATTTTTGTCGCCTCATGAAGATGTTTCACAATATCGTCGTAACAACTCTTGCTTAGACCTTGTCCAAGATCTATAAGGCCACAAGAAATATTAATTCCTTCTCTTGCAATGTCCAGCAGTCTCATAACGAAGACTATTCTTCGATTGATTTCATAGCCATTTTGGATAAATGGACCAGAACTTATTTTTATCGTGCCACATATACACATAGCTGTTATTTTAAAGCCGAGACCTCGATGTCCAGATTCATCAAATGTTATTTTTTTTTCGCACTGTTTACAAACAACAATGTTCGCAATGGCACTAAATACACTTACGAATTCGATGATTCTGTAACAATGACTCGAATTCACTGTCGCTGTACTGGTACGCGCGGATTTTAATTTTTATGCATTTTACGCATGCGATTTTTATCACAAAATTTATTTCCTGCAAATTTCCTTCGACGCGGCCTATTCGGACGATAGTTATCCCCTCTGTTTTCTGTAGGACTCATTCCAGCGTTATATTTCTGCACGAGGTGAAATTCGAACTAACACTCACGGACAGCACAACGTATTTCCCGAAAGAACCCTTTACTCACATAAACTTGTCCAATTATTATATGGATAGGTATATTTAATAAGATAATAAACAATACGGAATTAATTAGGACTAAAACTATTACGATACATCTAAATACGATTAAATACAACACAATACAGCTAGTGTGAAAACTTTAAAAAGCTCGGTTGTTCTCTTTGCTGGTCGCAACGACTCTGCCCGCTCTGTTCGTTCTCTAGCAAAACCAATTTTTCCAAAGAAGACTATTCGCCCAACAGGTATCATTTTACCTATCAAACAGGGTAATTCCACCCAATAAAACGATTTCCCTCCCCCGAAAAGTCCCTAAGCGAGTCGCTGGGCCCGCTGACGCATCGGGTTTTCTCCAACGGCCCCGACATTTCAGTGACATACAACGCGCATACAAGCAAAAACAATGAACAATAAACACTGTACTATCACAGGTACATATTCTCCAAAACGTTGAAGCTATTGTACTGAGCGTATGTCACGAAGAAATCGTGAAGCGGAGAACGCCTCGCGCTTTCTAGTAAAATTACGTCACCTGCTGCTCCATAGCAACACCGGCTATAGCCACTTTAATGTTTCGAATTTCGTGTTGCGGCTTTGGGAGTATATTTTCGTGATATTCAACTATTGATTCATGCAAAAAGAAATCGAATTTTTCGACTAGCTACACCAGGCTCCCCCCTTAAACCCCGCGTATACTGCGTTCGATAAACATGACCATATTGATGGCTGTGAGCAATTCGAATGTAATTTTGGTATGTTTTAACATGGCATCCCACGTGAAACCAGGTAAGGTATAGTAATGCGCAGAATCTAATCCATAACTCTTGATGCAACTGTCGCGAAAATTTTCAAAAATATCTGCGAATAACAAAACATCAGTTTTCAAATACAAGTGGCTGTATTCGCCCAAGGTTCTAATGTCGAAACGCTGCCAGACAGTCTCGGCATGCGCGTAATCGCTCTTGGATACAGTCTCACCCGTTAACGAACTGTAGTTTGTTCGCGTAATCAAGGTACAGTATTGTCTCCGTATGTACTCGGTTTGGTGTACACGATACGGGTTACTCGCTATCCCCACCACTTTTTTCTCACTCTTGTCTGGCGAAGGCGAGCGCGAGATGGAACGAGAGCGAGCGAAAGCCACTGGTCTCGCTCCGTCTTTCGGACGCCGTGTCACTCCGGCGCACGCAAAGCGTTCCATCTCGCTCCCCCCTTTGGCCAGAAAGAAGCGAGAAACGAACACTCGGAATTAGGGTCGCTGTTCACTATACGGGTTACTCGCCGGTCCCGACCAGTGAGTACATACGGAGACAATACTGTATTCATACGGAAAGAGGCGAAACTTCCGAAAACCGGTCAAACCCGATTGGGCTGAAATTTTGCAAATAGCTTTATTTTGCATAAAAATAACGTTTGCGAGAAGGATTTTTGGCGACTCGAAATTTTTTTTTTACTATTTCAATGTCGTTTCCTACCTTACCGACAGAGTCGACAATAGGGTACAACAGTTATTCAATGCATTCTCTTTATTATTCTCAATTTCCCTAAGCCATTGAATCGTGTCCTCTCGGTTATTTAATTTTTTTGATAAAGAAAATAGTTTCATGGCACTTAACTTAACAATTACTATACACTTCCAGATACGTTCCGAATGCTCTGAAGGCGCAGTTTTAACTGAATTTTGGATCCTAACTTAAATGGCTAAAAATGTTTCTCGCAACATTGTTTCTATCTTTGGAATAGGCGCACGAGTCACGGGCCCAGCGACAGGCTAAACATGTTTCTCGCAACACTGTTTCTATCTCTGGAATAGGCGCACGAGTCACGGGCCCAGCGACCGCGATTGTCAACACTCACAAAAGATAGGTGTGATAAAAAATAAAACAGCGCCTTCTCATCCTGATCCAGGACCTTCGATTCGTACATGTGCAAAAAAAAGCTGTACGCAAAATTTGAGTCAAATTAATCTGCTGTCTCTTCTAGTTAGACGCATTACGCACGGGGCTAACCCAAACCAATACGAATACCCAGTATCGAGCTGATATCTCTTTCTAAGTTCATCTCTGTTTTATAGATTTTAGGAGATTAATAAGGAGAATGCATTAAATCTTGGCCCCGTGCAAATTCACATCGGTTCGCTACCATGCTTTACGCGCCCGCAAGCGGGCGCGCCCCCCCCCCCCCCCCCAATCTAACCCAAACCAATACTAATACCCGGGACAAGTTGGAAAGTGGAATGTGTTGTGTCGGTATAAGTCAACAGAAATATTGTTAAGAGGGGGGGACCGTGGTAAAGTGATTAAAAGAAATCGGTACTGTTGTATCCGATTCTCCGCTCTGTCGGTAAGGTAGAAAAAATCCTTCTCGCAAACGTTATTTTTATGCAACATGAACCTATTTGCAAAATTTCAGCCCAATCGGGTTTGACCGGTTTTCGGAAGTATAGCTCGGAAAGACACCCTTTCGGGTCAATAAATTGAAATCCTCGGTGGATAATATTTCAAATTTGTATCGTAAAATTTTTAATTTATCCGCGCTAAGAAAAGATGCGAATTTATCGAGACTGGTATTTAGAAATTTGTACGAATCGATGAATTGTAATTTAATACAATTTCGCGAGTCTGATTTAGCCGTATCTTCGACATTTTTTGTAAATGAAATATGTTTTTCTTTAGTTATGGGCAATACATCAACGTGACCTTCGAAAGCAGTAGCTATTTTCTCGATAATAAAATATGAATCGAAGCCGGATTAATCCTGAAAAACTATAGGGATGTAAAACGCATTTTTATAATTTAAATTGCATTCCGAATGTGCTGAACTTCTAAACCGTCCGGATAGATGACAATGATCACGAACTCGTATATCATCAGCCTTGAATGTCTTCACAAATATGGCAATCTGTTGCATTACCGCACATACGCGTGTCATTGACGAAATCCGAATCGATTGTCCCTTTCGTAGGCGAGATCACGGAGTTACTACCGCACATACGCGTGTCATTGACGAACTCCGAAATCCGAATGGATTGTCCGTTTCTTAGGCGATCCGACGAATCCCAATGGTACTGATCGCTTGTTTTCGAGTAGTCCCCGTCGATGACCTTGGTAGTGGTACTCGTCCAGAGGAACGTGAACAAAAGCAGGCCATGACCGCCCATGGTGGTCGTTGGTACACCAGTAGGAGGGATTCTCAGAAATATCTTTCGCGAGGGTGTTCTTTAGTTTTAAGTAAATGGCTACTGCAAATACGAAAAACAAGTGAGATTACAGAAAAGGGTGGGAATTCTATTTACGAAATATGGGACCTTAGCTATGCGAGTGGTCTAAATAAGCTCTCCCGCCGGTCCGTTGTAAGTTTAAACCACATTGAATACGCTCTATTAGCGTCAAGGTAGCTTATCTTTAATATAAACATGTTTTAGTTCCAATCTGAGCTCCTCATAACCGCGGCACGGGGAATATCGAACCCTCAGAAGGGAGAGCAGATCGGTCACACTTTGACAACCTTTCCCCTCGACGTAATATCTGATAGGATCCTTTAATTTGTGTATAAGTTCGGACAGAAATCGTTCTTCCTGACCAGGTGGAATACGCTGAATAGCCCGCTGTATCGAGGCAGCGAAGTCCTCTAATGTTACAAAATCAGGGTCGAAACGGGGAATACTGTCGAGTGCCCGATATACTCTCTCTTTATCTTCTCGGGAACGCCACACGTCTATTGCAGACATTTCTAGATCGTTCGTCCGAGAACCGAAAGATGGTCGACTGTTCAGGGCTGGCGGTAAGGGGGAAGGGGCAACTGAGGGAACATTATCTGTGGTATTAGAATTGGAAGGACGTGATGGGGGTGGTGATCTCAAAGTTCCACCCGTTATTGCAATGTAGTAGGAAGTGTAGTCAAGTTATGAGCAGATAAGATTGCGGCTGGTCGCGGTAGATAGCGACGGCACGCTCTCTTTCAAAATATAATAAGTATGAATATAAAGGAATAAAATCCCACATCTGACACCAGTTTGTTACGTCCTGAAGGGACTTTTCCGTAGATCACCCTGAGCGGTTAGAGTAATCTACTGGGTTCTTGCTCTTATCAAAGTGCTGAAGCACACCTTGACTATACTTACCAAGGGAAAGGAGGATAATAAGGGATTAAATATATAAGTGCAACGGGTTTAAAGGAAAATCAATGATACCAAGTATATTGTTACAGTAAAATGAATCATACCTTGAGACGGCGCTCCGTCTCAGCTGTCACTCGCTGTGTCGCTCGAATATCGCACGCTCAAGGTGTCGGTTGACCGAGCGTAGGTCGTGGTCGCTCGCTGTGCTCTCGGATAGCACTCGGAAGTCGGTCACGTCGCCGGTCGCGGTCTCTAGACGTCGGTTTCTACGCGGTCCTACGCCGATCACGATTGACGCTCTAGGGCTCTCCCGGCTAGGCCGTTCTCGGTGCGTCGGATGGAGTTACCCTTTCACGAATTCCTATCGGCCATTCGTATTCCCGCGGACTTGACGCGGAGACGCGGTCACGGTATCTAGACGGCTCACTGGCCCGTCGTGACTTCCTATCTCGAGCTCCCGAAATTGATTGATTCTCCGAGGTCCCGCGATCGAGCTCCAAGCCTCGCACTTCCTATCCCGAGCACAGGGGAAATCACTCCGTCAGGCATTATCCTGTTGCAATTTCCATTGCTCCATGCTCCGGAATCTAGGGCCCGGACCATCGATGGTCACGTTGTGCCCAGGCCGACGGATTCCGCGTTCGCCGACCTACTAACCCGCGCGTTGCGATTCCGCTGAATCGCTGATGGCGAAATCGAAGACGACGCGGGGACAGCAAGCACGGAATGGACCTGAAGGGCCCATGTAACAGTTTCAAGACTTCTCGATAGAAGGAGCTTTGGCAACAGCGCGGCAGAGACAGAGAGGACTGAATTTGTGGCAACTATGCGTAAAAAATTCGTCTACATAGAGTACCTGCAGACGTCACCTATAGCAGCGCTGGGCAAAGTCGCTTACGCGTAAGCTCGGGGTTCTCCCACTCTCGTCCGCGTTGTCAGGGATACCGCGCGACGCTAACCGCGAAGACGCTAGCACGGCTAGCCCGTCATGGCAGCCTTCGTAGCGTCGTGCGGTCTCCTTGACGACGGAAGGCACGCTGTGCGAGAGACAGATTGGAAGGGGAAGCTGGCGCGTGAGGGGCCCCACCGCTGCCCAGCGCTGACCTATAGTATGTACAACTTTTTTTTATCGACCGCAGTAGTTTCATTAGGGTCCGTCTGTTTACAAGGGACGCTCCGATCGATTCGGACCAAAACAAACTTGGGACGGCAGCCTTAAGCGTTGCAGGTGTGAAGCTATATCTGTTAAGAACACCAATGCAGACAGAAATTCGGGGCTCTGCAACTGTGTCTGTGAAGTTGGCACGGCCTTCTATTAATAAATAAAAAATAATTGCAGTTCTGATAGCACTTTTAAGAGTTCTAGAGTTCCTGATACAAATTAGAAATAGTTCCGCACTCTGAGTGCCGAATTTTTAAGAAACAAAAATGTCCGTGCTAACTTCACGTTCCAGCACGGACTTTTTTCCTCTAAAGTACCAATACTTATAAAAAAATTCAATGTTTTTTTAGGGTTCCCGACAGTTCTCGATTAATAATGGCCCAATATAAATGTTTAAGTCAATATCTCAAAAAATACCCTATTTTTAAACAATTTCTCTTCGTCGGCCAGCACGGACTTTTTTCCTCTAAAGTACCAATATTTATTAAAAAATTCAATGTTTTTTGGGAGTTCCCAACAGTTCTCGATTAATAATGACCCAATATAAATTTTCAAGTCGACATCTTAAAAAATACCCTGTTTTTAAACAATTTTTCTCGTTGGCCAGCACATTTTTCTCGTTGACATTACATAGTCATCTGAGCTGCTGAGGTGCCAAATATTTTGCTAAAAATAAAAAAGTGTGCATTATTGGTTGCATATTTGATCTTAATTCGAGTACTTTAATCTTACCTTTATCATATTTATAAATTAAATGTTTTTAATAATAAACGTGCAGAAATGTTTGCAAAAGAATCTTTTGTCTTTAAATTTTTTTAGTTTTGAAATGTTTGCATAACTGACAGAATCAGTAGAATATTGTAGCTGTATTCGAAGTATGTAGCTGGCGGCGCCAAGAAGTAATTGTTTTACAATTGCAACAACCAATTGATTGCACCAATTGGTGCTCTCGACGCCTGATAAGCTCTCACTTATCATCTTTTCTTTTTAAAGTGCTTGCCATTACTTACAGAATCAGTAAGAATGCTACTAATTTATTGTTTCAAGTATGTAGCTGGTGGCGCCGAGAAGCAATCGTTTTATAATTACAACAACCAATTGATTGGACCAATTGGTGCTCTCGACGCCTGATAAGCTTTCACTTATCATTGTTTCTTGTTTGTTTGTTTCTTTCGTGTTTGTTTACCTGTGTTTTTGGATTATTTTGTCCAAAATGTAATTAAAATACATTAGGTTCATATAGAAATCTTAAATATCTTACGAAACATTTACATATTGTACTAAATGTGGCGTTATTTTTGTTTTATTACTTGCAATAATTCTCTTATGTTTTAAATCGTCATATTCATACCATTTGTCCTTTGTACGTGCGAAGGTAACATAATGACCGGTTTGGGCAGTACCAAATGAAATATAATTTACTATACCTGCCAAAATGAATATTTTTATACCAATATTTATAGTCGTGGCTATAGTATCAAGTGTATTTACGATTCTTGTTTCTACTTTATATCTACTATCAGTAATAACAGAGGTGTCTAAAAATAGATGTTCCCAGTATTCAATCTCTGGTGAAATCACTTTTTTACATTTTCGACACGTTATCGTGGAAAATATCGTGTCGTTAATTGCTTCTTGCACATATCATAGCCCTTTTTTTTAAATTATATCTACATTTAAACATAATTCTATAACATTTCTTCTTTGTATTTTTCCGCATGAACAATTTGATGTAATTGTATAGCTAGGTAGATCTGTAAGTAAATAATTGCATAAATGTTCTACATTGCAATTAACATCCAATTTTGATATAGTACGCGTTAATGTATGTATTGCTCCACTGAACAATGACAAACTCATAAATATTTTGGCTCTCTCAATATAATGGTTACCATTAATGTTCCCGCTGTCCAATATCGACATTATAAGGGTAATCATGGTATTATTATTACCTTTATTTCGCATTGCTTTTTCATATTTTTCCATACACGTAATGGAATTTGCTATTAAATGCACTATTGCGACAGAAGCGCAAGTTTGGGAAATTTTTACAATTTTCCCATGAATCTTAACCGCATCGCAATTATTGCCATTTCGCATAACAAGTATATTCTGATCTTTTGTTAATTTCATGTAATCCCATTCAGGGCAATTATCCAAATAGGAAGATCTACTTCGAGGTTTTGAAGGAAAACTTATTTCTTCAGGAGATTTGCGAACGAGGCCTCGCCAGTTTTCACTCGTGTTGTAATCTTGTTCTTGAACGTTTACAACTTCTCTATTGGACATATCTTCTTCTTTACTAGTTTCTATAGTTTCTATTGAACATTCTATAGATCTATCTGCATCTGTCTGTATCGAACTTGCAGAAGAAATGTCATGTATTATATATTCTACATGTGCACTTTCAATGTCTTTCGGACAAGATGCTAATTTTATTCTGCCATTAATATATTCTAAGTGCTCATAAACAAATTTGTCGGCCTTCATTAGTAGTTGCCCTTTGAATACACGATTTTTTATTTCTGCAAACTCTGCTTCAACATAGGTAGAAGTAGCAACTTCAGTGTTTATGTTGAAGAAGGTTTGCATAATGCCACTCCAGATGGCCATATATGGCATAAGTCTTGTTTTTATAATTGCCGCAGCATTTGGATTAAAACATGCATTTATTGTAATACCTTCATTACTCATCTTTGCATTTTCTTGGGCACAGTGATATATTTTATTAGTCCATTCTGTCCAGTTACCGATATCTTGTTCGCTCATTTCCTCCGTTTGCTGCATTTCACTACATTCATCGTGTATCTCATTAGTATCACAAATTTCAGGTGGTGGTACTCCTTTTATTATTTTATTTAAGTACCGCAATTGGGATTCAGATGGAAGCACATCTCCATTTCCATCATAACCGATGAATTCGCTTAATGCTATAGGTAATATAGCTTCAAAGAATACCTGTAATTCTTCTAATGAACGCATCTTATATGCCTGGCATAATGCACGCAGGTAAAACTTTTTGACAGGCGATTTATCTTGTTTAAAGCATTTCCACCTTGAGATCATTTTTACAAAGTGGCTTACATCTGATCTGATGTAACAATGCGGACTTAAAATATTATCTGGTCCATTTAACATGTTAAAACATATGTTTAAGTAATGTTTTAAATCAATGCATCTAGAAAATACTTGAGCAACAGCAATTAAAATCGCCCAACTAAGATCGCTAACCACCATACGTGGAGGTATTTTTCCCATTGAAATTATTTTTTGTAAAAAATATGCAATGTGCATAGATTTATGGTCCGCGGAGATCATTTGAAATACGGGAATGCCACCTTCAGGCGTTGCATACACACATTGATATAAAAATATTGGAGCTCCGCAATTGGAATCTTTTTTTATTATTCCTCCAGTAGCATCAACGGTCATGTATCCATTACATTCCCTATGTCTACTTTTATACAGTAGTTGCTGCTCACTGGCCCAATATATACAATAAAATGGAACTAATCCAACATTATGAATTGCTCCGTGGAATTTTCCTTGTTTTGAGCTTTCTAGTAGATTTAGTGCTGGATGTGAATGTAGGAACCCATATTTTTTCGTCAGTGCTTCTTCTTTTACTTTTCTAAATGTTGCAGCATGTGGCAATATTGAAGGCTCAACATCTAACCTCACGCTAACGACGGGGACGTAGAAATTTTGTAGCTCCATTTCTCTTTTTATCCTTTTTTTTATTTTTATTTTTATATTTTTTTGTACTTTTTTTTATTTTTTTACAGTTTTTATATTTTATACTTTTTTGACATGGTTTTTATTTTATAGTATATTATGCAAGAGGGTGGGAAAAATGGACTAGTCTTTTGCAGATGGATATTTGCGAAATAAGCCTGCAACAACCGAAGATGAATATTACAAATTGCGATGACGATAAACCGACTTTCTCCTATAATTGTACACGACATAACGTGAAATACTGTCAATTACTTCCATCAAATACTGTCAATTACTTCCATGTACTATGCACTATACATTTCGTCCAATAAACATAATAATAAATAATTTTCGTATAATATATTCTAAAAATACGATTATAAATATTTCAAATTAGAAACAATTATGGCAGAGTTTGTTGGGTGTGATATATTTCGAAGCAGGGTGTTACGCAGAGTGCACTGTTACAAGTACTGCAGCAATAACGAGTTCGTGACCTTTTCTTCGAAAGCCAACATAAAGCACAATTTTTTATTCCCTTCTCCAGTAGTAAATTCGGAAAGTGTCTTCCTAAAAGGCGTGCAGGACCAGGTTGAACAATAGCTGACTGATCAGGGTCAAGTTTCAGCAAAGCTTTGACTACTCGAAGTTGAAAGTCAGGGAAGGATATGTTGCCATTGTCCATTTTGAATAGTGCATGGGCATTGGTCAGTACTAAATCAACTAAATGAAAGAATAACTTTCGGTACCACTTCATCGATTTTCTCACACTTTCAGTCAGAGATAGTTGCTTATCGATATTATCGATACTACCCATTTTACAATTGTAATGGATAACACAAATTGGTTTTATTATATCCTCATCAGTTAGGAAATGCTTATTCCCAGTGGGGGCAAAAGCAACTTCGTGAACAGTTGTTAGCATGTAGACCTCTCTCTTATCTTGCCATTTCATAGCCATCCAGACGTTATTATGAGCAACCTCAATTTCTCCTCTGTTCAGCGTACTAAGGTCGGTATCATATATATTGGCCGTTGAGTTTCGTGAGGGGTATTCTCCCACCACACAGTTTGCCTGCCTCGGTACTCCTTTTCTCCACGTTTTCTGACTTGCTCTCGTTCCATCTCGCTCTTGCCTTCGCAGAACATGAGTGAGCCAGAAATGGTGGGGATAGTGCCAAGCTTCTGGGGTGTAGACCAAACCGAGCTGTCAGCGTAGAAATACACACATTAGAATAGGTGTGCGTTAGCTACGAAAAAATTCAGGAGCTTTATTGGTTAGAACATTGACACTTTCTCGATAGCTTCATCTCGTATTGGTCTACGCATAGCTTCGTAACGCACACAACTATTAGGCTAAGAATAAATAACAGCCAAACGGCTAGGTTCAGGAAGAGCCGAGCAGCGTTCCCGTTACCCCACCATACCCTGCGAGGACCGCGCAACTCCAACTGACAAATCCACGATCGTCAGATGGTGGTGGCTGAGTTCTCCTCGATCGCTGTTCGCGAAAACGAATCGACCGGCCAATATATCTGGCCCCGACCTTAGTAAATCTACTCCCTTTTCATTTTCATCTGTTGAGGTTAAATGTATATTTCCAAGAGAAAGAATCCACTACAAAAGATAATAAGCAAAAGTATAATTGAACACACTTGTTAACGCAAGAGCTCTCTGTACAGTCATTGACTACATGCATCACCAATTTACAACTCAACTCAGTACCCCATGCAGCACACAGGCATTCGATCACACAAGGTACCACCAGATGGCAGCGCGCATTCAAGTGTTTTTCCTTCTCCAACATCATCAAACTTGACGTCACAGTCATTTTTTATTTTTCCAGTTTCAGGGATATACACCCTGTATGTATTATTTGGAGCATAGCCAACAAAAATCCCTTTGAGAGTCTTTGGTTCAAATTTTCCTTTTGGAACCTCCTTATTTAGCACGTATGCAGCGCAGCCGAATCTCTTCATGTAGGTTATGTTCGGTCTTCTGTCGTGCCACATCTCATATGGTGTTTTCCCATGGACACGTGATTTTATTCTGTTCCTTATATGTGCTGCGGTGCACACCGCTTCACACCAAAATGGCATGGACATCTGTGAATCAGACATCATTGCTCTTGTCATTTCAATAAGCATCCTGTTTCCTCTTTCCGCTACTCCATTGCATTGCGGCGTCCTCGCTGGACTGAACTCGTGTCTAATACCCCTTTTTTCCAGCCAATCTTTTAAATCCTTCCCAATAAACTCACCGCCATTGTCTGATCGTATTGCTTTTAGCTTCATTCCAGATTGATTTTCCTTTAGCGTAATCAATTTCTTCAACTCTTCAGATGCTTCACTTTTTGCTCCTAATAATTGTACAAAAATCACTCTGGAATAATCATCAATAATCGTAAACATGTATTCTTTACCTCCTTTAGTTGATGGTTTTATCGGTCCGATTAAATCCATATGCCACAACTCTAATATTCTGCTGGTTTTTCTTTCCACTAACCTTGAGTGGGTTTTCCTGCATGTCTTTCCTTCCACACAAGATTCACACTGGACATTGATCTGATTAGATTCCCTCATTCCATCCACCAGGCCTTCATTTTTCATTTCTTCTATTATTCCCTTGCTTGCATGGCCCAGTCTTTTATGCCAAATGTCGTTTTCATTCGCTGTGTTTATCCTTTCTGCCCTTTTTACGATAGAGTTGACATAATAACTATTTCTCTCTCTTACTGCCATCAAGTCAACTTCTCCTCCTTCTTTATAAACTATTGCACCATGTTTATCATATGTTACTTTGTATCCGTAATCAGTCATTTTTGCTACTGACAACAAGTTTGTATTCAGACTTGGTACGCTTAACACATTCTTTAACCGAATTCTGTTTTTAATGTTTGATTGTTCTAACACTACTTCCCCTATTCCATTTGAAGTTAACTTTTTTCCTTCCTTATCAGCTAAATATATTTCTCTCTCATCGTTTTCTAACCTATCAAATATTTGTGTATCACTTGTCATATGACTCGTTGATCCTGAATCGAGTAACCATGTAAAGTCATTATTGTTTTTATTTTCTAAATACCTCTGCTTATTGTCCATTGTTTCCTTTGTGTATATATCCTCACTTACAGATCGTACAGCTTCCTCATCTACTCTCATCGTTGCTTCGCCGCGTCCATTTCCACGTCCTCTTGCACGTTGATTTCCATGAAAATTTCCACGACGTCCTCTTCCTCGTGATGATCCAGGTTTTCTAGGCTCCTTACAATTCGCTGCAATGTGGTTGTATCCCTGGCAGTTTTAGCATTTTTGTTTCCCGTAGCACTCATCCGATTTGTGACCTTTTTTTCCACAGTTATAACAGTATAAGTCACTCTTCATTTTTTCTCTCACTTTTCTCACATTTTCATGGTCTCTAGGTGCCTTCTCTTCTCTTCCTTTTCTCTTTGCGTAGTTCTTCCTGTTGAAGTGTATACCTTACATCGTTCACTGTTACATCTCTCTTGCATTCCAACACCCTAACATTCTGGTCAAACTCTGATCGCAAGCCCCTCAATATATATATATTATTAACTCATAGTCATCTACGGTTTTTCCTAACTGCATACACTGATTTTTGAGTGCTTCAGCACGATTTATAAATTCGTTCACAGTCTCTTCCTTCTTCATACGTAAATTGGATAATTCACTCAATGACCTGGCTTTTAATTGTTCCGTCTCTGCTGCCATATTATTCTTTATCATACTCCACAGCTTGTCCGCGCTTCTCTCATAACTATATTTTAATAGTTGTGCTTTGTTCATTGTATTCAGGATTATCGTTCGTGCAGCATAGTTATCGTCGTCCCATTCATTACAGACTTTGAATTTAACCTCGTAATCTCTCGCACTTTCATCCGGTTTTTCAGGCGGTTTCACTCCGATTACATTCTTCCATATTTTCTTTGACCTTAAGATGCCCTCTATATTTTCCTTCCAAAGAAAATAATTTGAATCGTTCAACGGTTCAACACTCATTAGGTTCCAATTGTCCGTTATTGCGAAGCACGTGTTTTTCGTGTTCGGATTTCTTCTTACACGAAAAAATATTCTTCCAGAACCTACAACCACGCTCTGCTACCAATTTGTGGTATATGAGGAGTGAATATTAAACACAGCATCCAATATAGAATGGCAAATTTAATAGCAATATAATAATGAAAATACTGATAATGGTTAAGTCTCTTTTCGCACAACACGCTTCTTCACACATAACCCTGAATACAAGGACTGCGTCTTTTTCGCCTTCGCGCAGTACCACCAACCTGTCATTTCATCATTCCCCATACATTCGGCCCATTCACACACACACACCCATACTAACCCTGAGATGAAAAATAACTCCACAGGAAGAACATTCAATATTTACATTTATAAATCCATATATAATACGTCCCATAACCAGTGATACCTATTAGGTGCGATATCAGAAAATTTTCTATATTTTCTATATTTTCTTTTTGCTGCAGAATCACCATTTTCCGTATTGTGTTAGCGCTGAAAACAAATAGAACATTAGTATAAAATTAAACGTAACGTATGAATAAACAGGATATATGCGATACTTACTTCAGTTCCATCTGCGCACAGCACACACCCCAGGCGATCATGCATGCTCCTGCGAACATTAACATTTATAATAAAACATGTGTTAAATTATTATTTACGAAACAAGACACTAAACATTCGCATTTCGCGCACAACCCTACTTTTCTGTCTTGCAGATAATGTGACTCTCAATTTCCGCGACGTAGATAATTGGAAATTATTCAATACCATAATTACGTTTGCTTTCTGGATACTTCGAGATGATTTATCTAGATATTGATGCTTAGAATCGCTTGGAATATTTCTCGAGCGTTCGTCTTCAAGCACAACAGGTACCACTTTGAACAAACGGTATGTAGATATAACACGTGTACCAATGTGGCGGTACAATGGGCTACGCTCGGATTGGCTGCGCCTTACTGCCGGAATTCGTGATTGGCCAAGACTCTACGTCCAGTTTGCGTTCTTTTGCGAGGTCTGAAGTGGCAGTCACTGGCAGTGGCAATCTGTGCCGACAAAATCGAAGAATATTTCATGCGATTCTAAGCATTAATATCCAGACAAATTATCTCGACGTATCCAGAAGGCAAACGTAATTATGGTATTGAATAATTTACAATTATCTACGTCGGAAATTGAGTCACATTATCTGTAAGACAGAAAAAGAGGGTTATACGCGAAATACGAATGTTTAGCGTCTTGTTTCGTAAATAATAATTTAACACCTGTTTTATTATAAATGTTAATGTTCGCAGGTGCATGCATGATCGCCTGGGGTGTGTGTTGTGCGGAGATGGAGCTGAAGTAAGTATCGCATATATCCTGTTTATTCATACGTTACGTTTAATTTTATACTAATATTCTATTTGTTTTCAGCGCTAACACAATGCGGGAAATGGTGATTCTACAGCAAAAAGAAGTCGAAAATATACAAAATTTTCTGATATCGCACCTAATAGGTATCACTGGTTATGGGACGTATTGTATATGGATTTATAAATGTAAATATTTAATGTTCTGCCTCGAATTAATATGCGCTATTTATATTATTTTGTAAGAATTGTAATCACCAATCCTGTATATTATTAAATAAAGAATAAATCCTTTTTGAAATAAGTAGAATTAATTATTTAATAAACTGCAGAATCTACTTGCTGATTATGTGGGAGTAGAGATACACCTACAGCAATAACGCTTTGGTGTGTAGGGACGGCCATGTGACGTCACGCGTAGGGAATAGTTTGGTAATTCTGGCCCTCAGATGGCGCTGTTGGCTGTGCCAAGCAGGCGGCAGAATCTGCTGACCATCTGCTGCCGATCTGATGTCAGAATCTGCACCTCAGAACGCAGCCAAATGCGGACACAGACAACTACGGTTCTGACGTCAGATGCTGCGCTCTCATGCCAGACCCTGCTACCAATCTGATGTCAGATTGGTAACAGATGGTTATCTGGATCTATGTCATACGGGAACCAATTTTATTAAATTTAGTCTTATTCGAAAACTTATATGCGGTTTACATAAGAAAAATGACTTTAAATTTAGAAAATATTGCAGGTGTGATGAGATATTAATGAATATCCGATATTTCAGGCAAGGTTGGAATAGCCGGGCTACGAGTAAAGCTCGATTCACACTATCGCTCCGGTCACGGTCCGTTTTCGGTTCGATCAAATATTATTCCACTGTTTACATTGTATTCGGGTTCCGACTATTTCTGACTAAGGAATAGGGAATGTCCGAATGAGCTTCGATGGGACGACACGTAAATGAGAATAGCTTTTATTTGGATGCCTATTAGGCGTACAATGGTCGCAACGTGGTGCACGTGGTGCGGAATCGCGCGGAGGCTCTATACAACATCTCTATCATGTCCATCGCGTTTCGTAGTTTCGACGCAATAGACTCGACCCATGCTCGTTCCTCGCGGCGCTGCTTGCGGCGCCCTGGCTTCGAGGCTTGCTGCCGGTGGCGCACCCTGTCGACGCGGCGGCGATGTCGCCACAATTGTACGTATTCACGTAATGGGTAACGCACCGGTTTGAGTTCGATCTCGCTCTGGCAACAATCCTTGGAAAGAATATTTTGTTGGAGCGCGCTCGAACTTGTCTGGATGGTGCTTCTGATTGAGAAAGATCGCACTGCCAGTCAACCCGCCAGGTTTCGTGTATCAAGTACTTAGCCGTGAAATGAATAGGTATGGCTAAAGAAACATGTTAGAATTTCGAAAAGGTACGTATATGTACATACCGCTACGTAGTTATAAGTAAATTGTTTATATGTCTTTAAATGTTCATATGGATATGCATATTTTCAAAAATATGATACAATGTTAATGCGGTGAATTTTGTTCTTGTCATGCCGCGTTTACACCACGGCGAACACGAACAAAAACATTGTTCGCGTACGTTTTCATCTGTTCTTGCCGTGTCTACACCGCCGCAAATAGAACAAAACGTTCACATACGATTCGTACACTGAGTTTTGTTCATGTTTGCAGCGGTGTGGACACGGCAAGAACAGACGAAAACGTTCGCGAACAATGGTTTTGTTCGTGTTCGCCTTGGTGTAAACGCGGCATTAGGTGAAATGCTCATTGAATTAGTGAAAGCCAAAGGATTGTACAAATTGCATTCACCACTCTACAGTGACAATAAATAGAAACAAAAAGCCTGGGATGAGATAGGAAAAACCGCGAATTATGATAGTAAGTGCAATCAAATCTGATTACATTAAATTTTATCGTCTTGCCACGGTACAGAACCTACTGGAAAAGCTTCGGCTTGGACATTTTCTCCCTGTCGTTGCAGATTTTGAACATTTCTACATTCCGCCTTTCTGCCATGGTATCAGAATTGATCCCTCGATTATTTCGAATTATATTATGAAGTATGCACGTTGTTAAAATTATTTTTTACGCATTTTGAGGTGCTGCTTTTAGTCTTTCGAAATAAATTCTGAAAGTTTGGGATACAATCTCAAACGCACATTCCATTAATCTTCAGGTTCCACATAAACGATAATTAAAAATGCGTTTTTGAACATCTTGGATACTTTGCGATCCTGGGAATGGTCTCATAAAATATTGTTTTAATGGGAATGCTTCGTCCCCGAGTATAACGTACGGTGCTACAATGTTTGTTCCTGGAAGTGCACGGTCTCCAGGAACATTTAATTCCTCATTTTGAAGTGATTTTCCTAAATTAGCAATAGCAAAAATACCGCCATCGCTATTTCTGCCATACGCGCCTATGTCCACATCTATAAATCGATAGTGTGCGTCTACAAGAGCCAAGAATATGACGGAAAAAGTTTTCTTTTGATTATAATAGAGCGATCCACTGTTTGCTGGAGCACCTATTATAACATGTTTTCCATCGATGCTCCTAGACAATTTGGGAAATTCCACATGGTCCATATGTCCGTCGCAAGTTTTTCCCAGTCTTCTTTCTGTGGAGTTGGAATAAATTCAGCCAATAATTCGTCATTAATTGCTTGACACACGTCTAGAACAGGGACGAAACTACGTTGTAAGCGCCCCGGAGCAAAGATTCTGTTTGGCGCCCCCCCCCCCAAAATTTTACCACCTTATATTGCCCACCATAGGAGGTGGAGTCCATACTAACATATAAAAGGCATAATAAACGTGTTTATTAACTGGTTTGAAATATATTGCAGGTACCCTAATTTGTTTTGCTGTTTGATAACAAATCAATAAATTTTAAATAAATAAATTGTAATTACTGTTTCATAAAGTGTGTATCTCCTTTATTCCCAATGGAATAACGTAATATATAAATTTGAATAAAGTCATTGATGTAGCTTTTCCAAAATTATGTCTTGTCTCAACGATCAGGCAATATTCGCGGGAAATAGTAACATTGGCTGGCTGTAGTGCCATGTGTTACTAATACATATATACACCATGCGTTGCGTCTAATCTTGCTTTACGGACGCGAATAGGGGAACCCCAGTCGCTCACTACGGTGGCCCTTATTTTTCAACATTTGATTTCTTTTCCTTTTACCCCGTAAAATGGTTCCATTTCATAAGAAAATAATCCCTGAAAAAGTTTATTGCAATCGGACAACAGGAAAGGGTGCCGACCAGGACTTAAAGTTTAGAATTCATCAATCGTTTAAATTTAAAGAATTTCTCAAAAATGGTAAGCTCTATCGAAATTTTGTTAAAATAATATTAAAAGAGCATTCAATTTTCTACAATTACTGTATATTTGATTTTTTCGTGCTTCCAACTATTATTCACATAATAGTGTTGGAATATAGAGAGATCCGTACTACACGCGTACCATCTCTTTTGAACGCTGTTATGTAAAAAATGGTTGGAAGTACGAAAAAATCAAATATACAGTAATTGTAGAAAATTGAATGCTCTTTTAATATTATTTGAACAAAATTTCGATAGGGCTTACCATTTTTGAGAAATTCTTTAAATCCACACCATTGATGAATTCTAAACTTTAAGGCCCGATAGGCACCTTGGTGTTCGATTGCAATAAACTTTTTCAGGGATTATTTTCTTATGAAGTGGAACCATTTCAGGAGGTGAGAGCAAAGAAATACGAAGGAAAACTCCAGACGTATAAAGAAGGGTCATCCTGTAATGCTCACGAGCAACGTTTTCGACGGCGCTGATACACACTTCGTTTGGCGCCCCCCGCAAATCAGCGCCCGGGGCAAAAACACCCGCTGCCCCCCTCCTAGTTACGTCCCTGGTCTAGAACAATTGTTTGTACAGTAGAGTGATCAAGACGATAATTGAATGCTATTGTGTGATACGTATCTCTAGCCCCAACGCAGTCCCTGAAAAACCACGGTTTATGACACCTCCAAGTGCGAGAACCTCCTCGACTATAACTAAATGACCGCTTTGTAACGTCCGGCTGTCCGGGGACTACTGGTACGCTTCAGGTTCTCGAGAGGAGAGCGGCGTCCCCTCGAGTATAGGATAGGTGGGGGTTCGTTGTCAGAGTTAAGGAGTAAAATCCAACTTAAACTTAACAATGTCTTTATTCAAAAATAACACTTAATTCTAGTAATGATTATAATATTGCTTACGACTACGATTATATATGTGTTTTTTATGTTTTTGGGTTTTTTATGTTTTTATCTATGCTAATTGCGCTAATATATGTTAAATATGTGAATATAAGTATATGCTTCTGTAGTAAGCTCGGCCGCTGCCGTTGCCGGAGCGGTTCCCGAAACTTTTGACAGAGTTCGTATTTTATGCTTCTGCTGTGAGGGCGGCCGCTGCCCTTTCCGGAGCGGTTCCCGACACTCGTGGCAG
This sequence comes from Andrena trimmerana, assembly GCA_951215215.1. Taxonomy (NCBI): domain Eukaryota; kingdom Metazoa; phylum Arthropoda; class Insecta; order Hymenoptera; family Andrenidae; genus Andrena; species Andrena trimmerana. Next base: position 74,771,788 of record OX578060.1, read on the forward strand.
GGTTTGAATTCTAGTGTTCCGTAGACCTTGCCTTCACTAAGAAGTTAAGCTGCTGCCTACTAATAGGAGCAACGCTTAAAACCTCCGTGAAAACAAAGTTCTCAACCTTGAATGAAAGATCCAGAAAGGAGCTCTAAGTACCTTTGTACACTGAGAACCAGTCGCTACCGTTTCCGGAGCGTGCTGTAATTCTGCTGGACAGTACTCAAGCTGCCTCTAGGAACTAGCATTCGTTGGTCGCAGGGACGTTGATTGTATTCGAATGAGCGCGCTTGGTGCTGCGCACGCCTCCTTTTATACTAGAAAATTGGCGGGCTGGCGCATGCGCAGTATGTCTCTTTTCGTTATTTTGTATTTTGCTCGCTTAATACATATTATTATGTGTTGTTCTTTTGGCGGTGTGTCTAATTAATTATTCTTAACATTTCTATAATATTTGTTTCTCTAATATTTGCTTAGATTATAATTTATATCTTAAAGTATGTACAATGCTTGTGCGCGGTAACATAGGTTGGCTCTGCGGTAATGTAGTACAGTTCTACTTTATCGACGGTCGGTAATTGCCGGTTCGAGTCCCCGTGGGACCTTACACCTCCCCCCCCTGGGGGATCTCTCGTGCTCGAGAGATTTGTACGAGGTCTGGAATGTAATAAAAGACTTATTTATATATATATATATATATGTAGGTCGCTTTTTATTTATTTCCCTGAGGGTAAATATGGGGTGGCTGCCCCTGATCCAAACAGTTGGAGCGTTCTCCAAATTCGTCTTCGTGGATCTGACTCTGGTAATGCCCTATATGCCTCCAAGTCTGGGTCCGGGATGTCGATTCTTATAAGGGCTGGCCATTTGGGTGGGGGTACCTCCGGGATTTTGAAGTTGAAGTGCGGGGGCTTCGGGATTTTGATCTCCGGGGTCCTTTTGAAGTCCGGAGTTGTGGGAAATTCCGGTGTGATCGGTAGGGTATCGGGTGGTGTGGTCGGCGGAGTATGAGATGGCGTCTGGTATTTGGAATTTTTGTTTTTGGTATTTGAATGGAATGTGGATTTAGTAGGTACGTTACCATTTTTGTAGGGGCTACACTGAATGGTGTAATTAAGGGTGGGATTGGAATCATTTCCCTGAATATGTCGTCTAATTCCTCCTTATTTCTTTTTGCTCTTAAATATCTATTGCCTGCTCGCTTCGGCATTTTGACTGCTAATGAACATGGTTGCAGTATAGCGCAAGCGTGAGTTTGAACAGAATGTTGAAGTTTCTTATAGTGGCGCCCTCTGGCTGATTTTAAAAAAAAATTCTGTCTACAACTTTATAGTTTATGCAACTATGTTCTTTTATGCTATTTTATAGGTTACTTTTTTTTTGGTTAATTTATATTTTTCGCTTTTTTAAGAGGTAAAATATAAATATTTATTAAAAAATGTGTAAGTGTTTATTACATTTTGTTCGTGTGTGTAGTGTGTAATTGTAAGGTGTAGTGTAAGTAAGAAAAAAGAAGTACAAAAATGCTTAGTCTAGGTGTAAGTGTTAAATACATTGTGTTTGTGTGTGGGGTGTGTAATTGTAAAGTGTAATAATAATTGTATTTACTCGTAGCGACACTTGTCGCATTGCTGCGCAGGTCTTGCGATATAGAATTCGGTGGCAAAGATAGCACCTTCGCCACCTCCTTAGGTTATTGGGTGACCATAAGTGGTCCTCGAACTCTTGCTCGTCTATTATATTCACTTTTTGTGTACACAGTACACATATTATTCCATATTTATAGTTAAATATGTTTAGATCATAAATTTTTTTTAGGCAGACTGCCATTGTACAAATACTTAAATTCACGAATGGAAGGTTGCTTTGTCTTCCACTCCTTATATAGGCTCCCCATGCAGGGTTGCAACTTCTTATGGTAAATGTGCCTTCTTTACCCGATTCATATGGACGACTCTCATTTGTTTAGGGTTTATTACTATTTTCAGGTTGCTGTTCTCCAAAACTTCGGTGATCTTGTAGGGTCCGCTATATTCCGGTTCCAATTTTTCGCGCCTTGGATTTAGTAGCCAAACCCAATCTCCTTCTTGATATGTTTGAGGTTGAATCTTCCGGTCATAATAGTGTTTCTGTCGGTTTTTCGATTCTTCTAAGTTATTTCGCGCCATTTGTCGAATGTGGTGTAATTTGTGTATTAATTCGTCGACATAGTCTGGATATGTTTTAATATTGTCTGTTGGTGGAATACTTGAAGGAAGACGTGCTTTTCTACCGTAGACGAGTTCGTGAGGTGTGAATTTCATGCCTTCGTGGGTGCTTGCATTATATGAAAACATTGCTTGAGGTAACCATTGATCCCATTGTTTTTCGTTTGATACGTAGTGTCGTAGATATTCAATAAGGACATAATGACTTCTTTCTAGTGATCCATTAGACTGAGGATGGTATGCAGTGGTTCGATATTGCTTGATGTGGAATGTTCTAGCTAATTTCTTCATAAGGGAACTCATGAAATTTGGCCCATGATCAGTAAGAACAGCCTTAGGACTTCCAAATTTGCAGATAAAGTGTTCTGTAAATGCTTTAGCTATGTCTTTTGAAGTAATATTCACTAATGGTATTGCAAGAGAATATTTGGTTAAGTTGTCTTGAATAGTAAGTATATAGCTATTTTTTTTATCTGTAAAAGGTAGTGGTCCTAGTATGTCCATAGAAATTTTGTCAAAGGCATCCAATGGTGTGTCTGTTAGTATCATAGGCTCTTTATTTTTTACTCTTACTAATTTAGTTTTTTGGCATTCCAAGCAAGTTTTAATGAATTGTGTTATCTCGTATTTCATGTTTTTCCAATAATATTTGCTTCTTATTCGATGATACGTTTTTGTAATCCCTTTGTGTCCTCCTATAGGTGCTTGGTGATTCTCCTGGATGATTTGTTGTCTATCTTGTATGGAAGGGGTTAGAAGAGTGCCTTTACAGAAGATGAATTTGATGTCTTCTTGTACGAATATTATTTCTATTAAATTTCGTAGTTGACTGAGTGAAATTTTATTTTCTTCTGCTGATATGTATACTTTTGTGGCTTTTTCAGATACAAGGTATGTGTGGAGTGTCTTCAATGAGTTGTATAAATTTCCTTCGGTTGGGTAATTTGTTGTGATGAGTCCAAGGATTGTATGTTTTCCTTCTCTTATTTTTACTGATTCTCCAACTCTTAGTGGGGACGGAATCTTGTGAGTTTTTATATTTTTTTCTTTATATAATTTTTCTCCTGCTGGTCCTATTGGTTTGCCGTCTGTATTTATAAATGTTATTATATATCCTTTTCCCATGCATAAGTGATCCTCTACTTCAATATTTTGTTTTTTGACAGGGATATTTGACACTATTCTTGGTCTGTTTGATGGTGTGGGTGGAAGAGATAACGGTAGGAGTGATAGTGGTGGGAGATTTAATGGTGGGGGAGTTAATGGTGGGAGATGTGTGGGTGGAGATAATGGCGGAGGGGATAGTGAAGGAGGTGTAAGTATTTTCCCTTTTTTTATTTGTATGGGAGTTATGGGACCCGTGTCTGTACTTGAATTTAGTTTTTGTTTCTTCTTTTTAGGTGTATGGTGAGTGCTTTTATCTGTGCTTGTTTCTGCATTGATTTTGGGAGGGTCTTTATAGTTGTGTTTTGGTACTATGGTTGTTTCGTCTATTTCTTCTATTAAGTCCTCTTGAGGTTTCTTGATGTTAGGTTTTTTTATTGCTTGTATGTTGTCTTGTATTGTTTCTTGAGAGGTTTCATGTATTTCTATGGGTACTGTGATTTGAGGGGGTGCATGTACTTCTACAGGTACTGTGATTTGAGGGGGTGCATGTACTTCTACAGGTACTGTGATTTGAGGGGGTGTACGTGTTTTGACGTTTTGTTTTTTAATTTCTGGTTGAGATGAGGAAGTATTTCTTTTTATTTTTCGTTTTAATTTTTGACGCTTAGTTCCTATCGAATCGCTCTCGTCATATGAGGAACTGGAATCTGATGAACTAATTCTAGGCTGTTTATACGGAGCTGGATTTCCCGAGTTTGAAGCGGTTGTTTCTCTTTGTCGCGTATTAGCCTGATGAAATTGTTTCTGTTTTTTGTTTTCGTGGGAGTTAGTGTCTGAATGTGCTCGTTTCGCGTTTAACGGTAATGCTATTGGATTTCTAGATAAAGCATCCGCGTTTGTATTGTATTTTCCGGGTTTGTACAAAATTTTATAATCATATTCCGCGAGTTTAATTTTCCATCGCATTAATCGTGATGTCGGATCAGAGAGATTTTGTAGCCATTCTAAAGGTTTATGATCTGTTATGAGATAGAATTTTCTGCCATAGATATAAGGTCGAAAATGGAATACTGCACATATAATTGCTAAAAGTTCTCTTTCTGTTGGTGAATAACGTGTTTCTGCATCGTTTAGAACACGAGATGCGTAAGCTATTGGTAAATCTTTTCCTATTTCTCCTTGACTAAGAACTGCACCTACAGCAATACCTGAGGCGTCTGTCGTTATGTTAAATATCTTCTCAAAATCCGGAAATTGTAGAATAGGTTCCTTGCAGAGAGCTTCTCGCAGAATTTCGAATGCTTTTTGTTGTTTATGTGTCGTGAAACGGTGGGTCAAAATTGATCCAGGCTCAGAATGCGGAGAGTTCAGTATATACCTGACAAATTGTTCGCGATATGACATTATTTTCTTATTTTATTAGGTACTATTATGGGCGGGGGGGGGGGGGGGGCACCGCACAGTGGGCCGGATTTTAAATTTGCCGCCTTTTGGGTCTTTTTTTTAAGATATCGGAATGAAAGTTGCGCTAAAAAACAGGAAAAAATTATTCCTATCTAATGATCTATAATTTACTTTTTTAAACAATTATTTATTTATTTATTTTTTAATTTTGTCAACTTATTTGTGATAAAAAAAAATTTAATTCTGTTTATTTGATACCTTATTTAATGCCCTTTACAGTGGTGTACGCAAAATTTTGGGAAACTTTTCGTTTCCAAGTTATACGGAAAATTCGAATAATGAAGGAAAGTAGCAACAAATCGGTTTGTTTAAATTGAAGACCAGGTTTATGCGCTAAATATCTTCTTTTATTAGTAACTAATATAAACAATCCATTAAAAAATGTTTTTATATGCATTAACGAAAATGGCGACATTTTTTAAATTTGATTAGGGATATCTTCCAAACGCCGAAAAGTTCCACTTTGGGACCAATTGCAATATTTTCAGCACGCTTTCCTCTAAATAATCACGTATCGATCATTTCCCCCCTCGTCCCACTGCTCAAATTATTAGTGTTTAAAGTTATCAACGTTCGGTCAGTCCGTAGGGTAAAGGTGGGTTGCGTTGTGTTCATGTTTGCAATATTAATTCCGCAGCTTCATGGTCTAATTTTTTATTTTATTTAGTAGATGATCTTATTCGCATATTAGATATATAAGGATCGGACGTTAAAAGTAATTTATATAGTATGTCTTCGTTTATTGCTAATCTGGAACATTTTCGGGTATTTTCGCATCTGATTCTCTTAAAATCTTTATGTCGAGTTTCCTGAGCTTCCTCAGAAACGCTTCCTGGCGCTGACCCGCTAACCCGGCAGCGGGTCCGGGCGGGTCGGGTGAATCGAAAGAGGGACGGGTCAAACCCACCCGTTGCAGATCTCTGAGAAAGGGCGCGATTTTGCGTCTTTATGTGTCATGTCTGTGGATAGGGGGGGGGGGGGGTGGCTCCTTTGGGTTATGTGGAACGTTACATTTTACACATCTGTACCCTAAATTTCAATTTACCGCGACATGCCCGATACTTTGACATCTTTTACATTGAATTCTGTCGTTCTTCAATATCTTTTCCTACTACCATTTATGGTAGTTGCGACGATATTCCTGAGCCCAGAGTAATTGAATGTAAAAGCTTGGAATGTATGAAATGAAAAAACTAACTTCCTGGAGAATCCACTATTATTGTTCCTATTTCTCATAAATATTTTCTTGCAATGGCACTGACTTGCGATTACAGTTAGTTGTCATAGAACCTGTGATAAAAAGTTAGAACGAGTTGCAATCGATCTGATTGCAATAAAAATGTAAACGTATGTAGGGGAAAGGTGGGATAGTTGATCACAGTTTTGCTTTTTTATTAAAATAATAATAATGGTTTGCTTTGTTTGTATTTAATTATGTAAGTTGTGATTATTAGAGTATTCTCAATATACTTCTACCAATTTGAGAGTTCAAAACTAATTTTAATGACTGAAATTAAACATTTTCTGGCAATGATGTTATGCACAAGTATCCCCCACTGAAGGGGAGACATGATCAGAATGTTAGGGAGACTTGATCAGTGAAGTTTAAGAGTAAATAACACATTAACTTTCTAAAAAATATTTATTATCTTAGTCAATAACATGAAATAAAAAGAATATGATAAAAAGAAAGTAAACTATAACTTGAAAGAATTACTGAAATAATAAAACCGAAGAATTAAACTCTATCTAACCTAAGATAAAACAACATAAATGCATTCTTAAAAGACATTTCACTTATTATTAGATAACATCTGATTCAGATGAAGATGAAGAAAAGATTTTCCTTCTTACTTTCTTTGCCGTATTTGTCACTTCACACACTGATCAAGTATCCCTCAATGTACTCGATTTGAAAAAAGCATGACAAATTAAACTTACTTTAAATATTGAGATCAATCAATAAATAGTATTAATAGACCAGAAAATGCTATTTTCACTTAATATAGTTGAAATCGTTGAAAATGCAACATTCACTCGAAAAGCAGGAAGAACAAAAAAATTGCGGAAATAGTAGCACTTTGAAGAAAAGGGTCGTGATTTTCGCCATAAAACCCGTACGTTTTTGCTTGTTATTAAAAAATGGTTCAATTTAATTGAAAAAGCTCGACGTCACACGATAACGAATCTTATGTAGAATATGTGTGTAAATGATGAAGTTAATCGGATGAACGGTGAGGCAGTTATCATGCCCACCGTTTTGGGCGGCGCCAGAAAACATGTTCTACGCCACTGCCCGCAGACGCGACATTTTTAAATTTTTTGGAATTCTCATACCTGTATTATAATCTATAAACGTATACCCATAAAACACAAAAAGAATTAAACCAATCGGACTAATAGTTTATCCCTGAATTTCTCGCAAACACTGACCACGTTTTAGCGCCGAGAAACGTATATGACCCCTTAAGGAGGTACATTAAGCATAGTATTTCGAATTGCATTAAGCATATTTATCTTGCCAATGAACAGCTCCTGATGTAGAAAAATATTTTGCCAAATCGTCTCGAATTTTCTCGGCGGTTACTTTACTTCTACGTGCAACCGACCTCAAAGGCAAAAGGGAAACTTGTTCGTTTTCTTGTCTCCAGTCTCCGGGCCGAATTTCTCCATTTTCTTCCATATCAAAACAAGTTGAAGAAGTGTAATAATTTCTTGAAGACCTACTGTTTCGTAAAAATTATGAAGGCGAATCGTAGCCATGATAACAACTTGAGCCCTTTCGGGTTGCAGCAGCAACGGTTTTCGCAGTACCCTAAATACGCTCGATAGAACCCCAAAGGCATTTTCGACTACTCTACGGGTTCTGCTAAGTCTGTAATTGAACATTCATTTGATAGATCCAAAAGGATTAATCCCGGGGTATGGTTTCAACATATTAGGACCTAAGGGAAAAGCAGAATCTCCCAAAAAAAAGAAAGGCCTCTCGACTGTTAATTCATCTATAGCAGATAGCACTGGAAGATTGAGCTTTTGCTCCTCAATCTGTTTGTACAGATGACAATTTTTAAATACTCCACCATCCGATATTCTGCCTTGGCAGCCCACGTCAGCGAATAAGAAATTATAGTTAGCATCCACTAAGGCCATTAAAACGATGCTAAATTGAGACTTATAATTGTAAAAGTCACTTCCACTTTTTATTGGCGCTTGCATTAGTACGTGTTTTCCGTCAATAGCGCCAATGCAATGCGGAAAATTCCAAATTTCCTCAAATTCGTCTGATATTTTTTTCCATTCTTCTGCAGTCGATGGAATCTGAAAATTTCAATATTAATTGAATTTTATTGTTTCATTTTATTTTGACTGCCGATGTGGATGAAGCAGTAAATGCCGACAATGCCGAGCTTCAAGAGCTCGAGTCGCAGTTCAAACCCTTAAGGCTCGAACATTGTAACCGTGAGAGCTCAAGCCTTTGAAGCTCGAGTCTTCAAACTCGTGATTGTGTTGTTGTTTTTGTGTTTTATCATAATTTTATCAAAGAGTTTTGTTACAAATGACTAGAATTACAAAAGAATACTATTGTATAGTTTTGTACTTTTATTCTATTATTAAAACACGGATCCAACCAATTGGTGGAACCAACTAAAAGCATTTTTCTATGTGTTTAAGTTTAACGTTTTACAATACTGGTTGCACAAAATTAGATATAGGGTGCGTTCCGATTAGCGCATGGAGCGCATGAACATGGTGGCATCGTATTGGTGGCATCATGGACCTGAAGGACAGTGCCTAAGCTAGACTTATGGATGGGGGGGTTGAAGCGAAAGACGGAAGGGGAATCGACCCCCACCCAACTGCTTTTTGAGGGACGACTGGTGGTGCCATCAGTGCCATACCGTCGAAAATTTCTTCTAGCAAACCATTTTAAATTTGATTATTCGTGCGTTGAATACCGTAGAAGTCACTGGTGACAGGCACTTTGGATTTACATTATTTTCTTAAAACACCTGTAATAAATGAAGCGTAATGTTGTCACGTCCCCGGTGAGGTCTTTAGGGCTGTGGCATAGATGGGGTAATATTTGAGGGAATGCAGGCGCGAATGCCAGATTCGTGGCACTGCGGAAGGTAGGAATTCAGGCGCGAATGCAGGATTCGTGGCACTGAACGACCAAGGAAAGTTTAAATAGTTATAATCCCTGTGGTGACTCCCGTTAGAGCACTTTGTTTTGGTTTCACTAATTGGATTTACCGTTGCATAGGAGCAAAAAGTTACACGTAATATTTCTGAGAAGCACGTTTAGACGAGCGGCTGCACACAGGCCATGTAAAAGTATGTTAGTGTCGTCGAGGTAAACTCCGAATTGGGAACTACTTATTCTTTTATTAAAAATGGATCATACAGTGCTTAAATCTTTACGGAACGACGTTGTTACCCTGCTGGTCTGAGGTTTTAGACTGACATCCCTCTGTTTGGGGCCGGTATTTAACTAGCCTGATGAAGGGGTGGGAGGCAAGTTAGGCGAGTAGCCTAAGGAATTTGGAAAAAAGAGGGGTGTTTGGGAAAGCTGATATCAGAAGGAGCCATCTTGGCGACTCTAGGAATTTGGAAAAAAGGGTGTTTGGGAGATCTGATATCAGGTGGAGCCATCTTGGCGACACTCGGAGTTTGGAAAAGGGAAAGCTCGGGAAATCAGGATGTTGCCAAGTGATCGGTTGTCCGGATGGATAACCATCTTGGCGGCATTGGGAATATATATAGTTAGCGAATGGTCGGCTTTCCGTTTGGACCCATCTCGCTGGGTCCGGACAAGGAAAACCCATTCGTCTATCGGAGGGGGAGGGGCGATTATCGCGATACTTCCCCCCTTATAAGAGACCTTTGTCTATGATTTAGACAAACGGTCCATGAGTGTCGGGTCTAATGAGCGTGGTTCTGTTGCTCGGGGAACAGAGGAGTATGTGACATGGTGTGTAGGCGCACGGTTGTTAAAGCTGCAGTGCGTATAACAATTGCCGACGAGTGTTCTTAGTACATTAACTAGTGCTCTGAAGAATCCTATTTTTACGAGGAAGACGAACAGTAGGCCCGCAAGGGCTGTATATCCCGCATAGGAGAGGTACTCAAAGAATTTTTCTTTCCAAGTTTTCATGCGTTGGTGGTGAAACATTTGTTCGGATGCTTCTTGCAGTTCGCCTAGTGTTCGTCCAACGGATTGCAATTTTTCGGGATCGATATGCACCTCTTTTACAAGGTTCAGAGGGATATCGGTTTCCGATATGTTGATGTTAGGAGTTCTTATTCTTACGAGTACTATTTGGTCGTTATTAGTCTTATTACTATACAAAATATTGTTCGGTTTTAAAGTAGCCGAAAGTGAGATTCCGGTGCAGTCGGGTGCTAAGGTTAATACGAAATTATGATTAATTTCTAGATGTCTAGGGCTTTTGTCCGAACACAGTATATGCAAGGTTTCTGGTTTTGGTGCTATACCCAGCCATTGGTTTCCTGTATGGAGCTGTATCCATACAGTGTTTTGTATTTGCATATACCGTGTTTCACAATTTTCTGGCTCATGTTTAGTGAGAATGCTCGTTAAACAGTTGTCCCTGAAGCTCGTCGAATAGTCGGGGGTATATCGCTTAAGAATCATCTGGTCGTTGAGTTTCTTCGCGTTAATTAAATCGTTCGTTGCTATTGGTATAAAAACGAGTCGCATGGGATCTAGGAGAACAAGGCGCTGTTGTGTATTTATTATTGAATGGAATATCCATCCATGAACTGGGAGAGAGATTACCTTGACAAGATTGAAGGCTTGTTCTTCTAACAGGGGAATTCTTATTTCTAGTAGCGCGCGTTTTCCGTTAAGACCTATATTTATTTCACAAATATCGATAAGTGCCATGTAATACGTTTCCTTAAGTGGTACTGGGAAATTATCAACGTGTTCGTGTTCCTTGAGTATCTTGAACAGTTGTTCGGGTGGAAGGATGTAGGGTTTAACAATACCGTGTTTAGCGTCGAAGGTTAGATCCTCTATATTTCTAATTTGTTCGCGTAATTCGTCGATACTTTCTTCGAGGTCCATGATTATTTCGTCGATTTGTATATTCATCTCGTTTTCTTTCGACAGGTTCCTCAGTAGGTTAAACTGTGTATTTATGGATTCTATTTGATTATGCGTTTTGTTAAATAGAGCTACGTTTGTTTTCACAGCGTTAAGGATTATACTCGTCTGGTTACGTATGTAATTAATAACTGTTCTCTGATCTGCGTAGAGTTTATCGAGTTCGTTGTTATAATATTGTGCGTCCGATGCGTCGAGCGTACCAAAGAGGGTCTTGCTTATTTCTCCGACGAAATCGAAAATTCCACGCCGAGCGCGCGAGGAGCTGCTATCAATTCCTGCAGTATAAAATGCATTGCGAAGCTCTCCCCGAACGTGGCTGAAAGCTCCTACTCGTTTTACTAATCGGTTGCGTGAGGAACAAGTGAATTTAGCCCCTAATATGTCTCGAAGACACAGCCCGGTTAGGACACGCTGGTACAAATCCTCGATAGTTCGCAGATCAGTTTCGATATGGGCAAAGTCGTAACCGACGACTATTTTCCATTGCTCATGAAAAATCCTGACTCTACTTAGGTGTTCTAGAAAGATGGATTCTTGATCGCTAAGCGCGGTCATGGAATATTTTTCATCGCTGGTTTCAGTCGTTGAGATGTTATTCATGATCCATATTATTGCCACGGTCGTCATAAGGTTCGGAGTGATTACGAGGTTCCTGCTAGGTTTCATCGTCTGAAATGGTAGATGACGCTTGTTTAAAAAGTTTGACGTTAGTTCGATGATGGACACTTATTCGTCCATTTTCGTTTATTTTGATTGAGTGACCGTCAGAGGTTTCTGCAACCTCGAAAGGTCCTCGCCATCGTTCCTCCAGCGATTTGGCGGTGTAGTTACGTATAAGGACTTGGTTGCCTGCGGAAATTGTTTCAAGGTGATCGTAGGACGTGGAAGGTTGTTGGGATTGGAGATTGTCGAGGGTCTCGAGTATTTTATTTTCGTGCTGGAATTTAAGATTCCCTATTTGCTGTCTTAGAGTCAGTAATTCGTCTGGTTCGTCGAAGATACTATTGGGTTCATACCCCAGTTGCAGTTCGAATGGAGTGTATCCAGTGGAACGGTTAATCGTGCAATTGTAATTAAGCATTGCCTGAGGGAGTAGGAGATCCCAAGGTTTTTCCGCCGTTTGGTAGCACCGAATATATTCTTTTAGGATGATGTGAGACCTTTCGTTTTTTCCGTTAGATTGTGGGTGGTATACGGAAGTGAGGACGTGTCTAGATCTCATAAGATTGCAGAATTCAGTGAATTCTTGAGAAGTAAATTCTTTTGCATTATCTGTTAAGATCTCTTTAGGTTTGCCAAAAATGCGTAGCCACGAAGCCCAAACGGCTTGTATGATGGCTGCTGTCGATTTATCGATTAATGGTTCGCACATGATATATCTAGTTAGATAGTCTTGTATTACTAGAATATATTTGTTATTACGGGAAGTTGTGTCCAAAGGTCCTACTAGATCGAGAGAAATTTTGTCAGTTGGTTTTTTGGGAATGTCAGTTGCTTGCGGTATGTACGTTTGTCGTTTCGTGTCTTTCTGCCGCTGACAAGTTTCGCAATTTTCGACATAATTTTTTACGTCCCTTGTGATGTTTGGCCATTCGTATTGTTTACGAATCTTTTGTAGCGTTTTATCGTAAGCGTAATGGCCTCCGAAGATAGAATCGTGTGCTAACCCGATGATCTCTTGTTTATCTGAAGGGATTGGTTTAGAAACATAGATTTCTATGTCTCTATTTAATGTCGAAAAAAGCATGGCAAGTTCGGAATTATAATTTCGATCTTGTATTACGTTGATCTTAGAACCGTCATTTAAAATTCTAACTATGGTTTCAAGCTTTGATTTGTCAGTTTCGTGCGGGGATAGGTAGGTTTTGCCCTTTTCGGTTATCTCAGGTGGTGTCTCCGTGTAAATGATAGTCGGGAGTTCTTTCCGGAGACCTTGACAGATTGTTACCTGGGACTGTAACGAGGGACCTCTGTGGTTTTGAGGCGTAGTGGGTTTTGGATGCCCTACCAGTCCGCTAATGAATTCTTCGTCCTCTTTCGATGTCTGGGGGTTCTTTGAATAAAACGTGATGTATTTCTCTAATTCGTCGTCTACAAGTTCGTCTTCAATGATTCTAACTGTACATCGTGAAAGTGCGTCTGCGTTCGTATTGATTTTCCCCTGCTTGTAGACTATTTCGTAGTCGTATTCTAATAGTTTTAGTCGCCATCGCACTAAACGTGAATTCGGGTCTTTTACGTTCATTAGCCAGACAAGTGGTCTGTGATCGGTCACAATGGTAAACTTTCGTCCGTATAGATATTGATGGAAATGTTTAGTTGCCCAGACAATCGCTAGTAATTCCTTTTCGGTCGTTGTGTATCGGGTCTCCGCGTCATTTAAGGTTCTTGAGGCGTACGCGATCGGTTTGTCTTTACCGATGGGCCCTTGCGATAATACCGCGCCTAGGGCGTAATTACTCGCGTCAGTCGTTAACACGAAAGGTTCTGTCCAGTCCGGGTATTGTAAAAGGGGTTGTGTCGTTAGTGCGTTGCATAGAGTCTCAAAAGCTACTTGTTGGTCATTGGTCCATTGAAATCCCTTATCTTTTCTTAAAAGCTGATTGAGGGGTTTTGCGATTCTGGCGAAGTTTTGTATGAATTTCCTATAGTACCCGCATAGTCCTAAGAATTGCTTGATTTCTTTGGGGTTTTTGGGAACCGGATAGTTTTTCACCTTGTCGATGCGTTTTGGATTGGGTTGTACACCGTCAGATGAAATAATATGACCCAAGTATTCTAGTTCCGGCTTTAGGTATTCGCACTTGTCGGGTTGTAATTTTAGACCGCACTGTCGCAGTCGTTCGAATAAGATTTTTAGGTTTTTATTGTGTTCCTCTAAGGTCCTTCCGAAAACTACGATATCGTCGATGTAGACGAAACAGTTGTTACCGATCAGTCCTTGCAAACCGCGATTCATGAGTCTCTGAAAGGTCGGAGGGGCGTTTTTTAACCCGAAAGGCATTCGCAGAAATTCGTAATGGCCGTCGCTAGTCGAAAAAGCGGTTTTTTGAATGTCGTTATCTTTAACCCCGATCTGGTGAAAACCTGAGGCTAGATCGAAAGCAGAAAAGTATTTTGCGTTACCGAGCCTGTCTAAAATTTCATCGATGTTGGGAATTGGATATGAATCCTTTATAGTTTTCTCGTTTAGTTTCCGGTAATCTATGACTAACCGCCACTTTTGTTTACCGGACGCGTCTTGTTTTTTCGGAACGATCCATAGGGGACTGTTGTGTGGGCTATCGCTATCCCTAATGATGCCCTTTTGTAACATCTCTGTCACCTGTCGTTTAATTTCGTCTTGGTGTATTGGGGGATATCGGTATTGCTTGGTGTGTATCGGAATTTCGTCAGTAGTTTTAATTTCGTGTTCGAGGATTGAGGATTTAGGAAGAGGGTCCCCAGGTAATACAAAAATATCGTGGGAGTTTGAAACAATTTCCCAAATCTGATCTCTGCCTTCTGTTAGATGATCTAACCGAGTATTTTCTCTTAAGAGATCGATCCTCTCACTACTTCGATTGCTACCTTGTATACGGTAAGCCAATCTTTCGTCAAAATCTTCTACTGATTCGATTTGATCCTTGAGGGAATCTGGGAGTATGGGGTGACCATTTGCATCGACCTTCGTAATTGCTCCGATCCCTGTTATGAAATTGACCAATACTGTTCTGTTTTTACAATTGCTTTTTGTGTTGGCGCGTCGTTTAATGATATTGCCGATTACGAGTGAATTACAAGAAAGAGAGAAGTCGTGGTTAAATAGAAAGTCTGAACCTAGTATTCCGTCTTGCAAAATTGGAGAATTATCGTCAACGACTTGGAATTTGTTACATTTATCATTAAACGGAACGAGTACAGAGTATAACGTATCAGTGGTATTGTTCGTAATGCCCCTGAGCGTTATTGGTTCCCCTCTGGGTAAGCTTTGGTCGATGATTTGCTTTTCCTTAATTATTGAAATTTCGCTACCTGTGTCGATGAGGAATGTAGTGGGTTGGAGCCCTGGTAGTTCTAGTTGAACAAACGGGGAATGGTCCACGCGATGTTCCTCTGTTGCTGCGGACCTGGCGTTTCCGATGATGACCGTGCTCCTGGCGGTGTTGAGTTCGGCTGGGCCCGTTGAAAATTTCGCTGTTGTTCGGCCCGCCTTCCATCTTGTTCTCTCCATTGCTTCGTTCTGCATTCGTTTTCCGTGTGTCCTCGTCGTTTGCAGAAGTTGCACTCTTTATTGTCCCATCTCGTGTCAAAGGTTCTTCGAGGTGGGTTGCGCGGTTCTCTGTGCGTCTTATGGTCCCTTGGTTGAGTCCACATCCTCGATTGTTGCATGTATTGGAGTTCTGTGTCATACATGCGTGCGGCTTCGAATGCTTGGTTTAAGGTATCGAGTTGTTGGCTAAACAAGTATTGCGAAATTTCCGGCTTTACATTGCGTCTGAATGTTTGGATACCCTCTTCATTACAGATGATTTCCTTAATGTCGATGTAGGTTTGGAGTCTCCTTTCAGAGTTTACGGCAGTTAGCAATTCGTCTTGTATTTGCGAAAACCGGTGTATGAAGTCGTTAATGGGCTCGTTTGGCCTTTGTTTGCATGAGTCCCGTTTAGTTTTTACGGATGCCGTGTCGATGGTTTTCCCGTAGAGAAAACGAATTTTCTCTATTAATTTTGGAATTGTCGTGATTGTATCTGGCCGAATTGTTAACGCAGCACGGCCCTTTAATTTTTGTGCCATGAGAGCTAATAGGAGTAACGAGTGTTGGTTCTGGTCTAGCATAGATGAGACTTTAATGAGCGTGCTGATAAAAATCTCGGTGTTCGTTCCGTCGAAGTCTGGGATTAGTTGCAGACATTTATCGTATTTTTCGATTGTACCACGTGAATGCGTTTCTGTATTGCGTAATGGGTCACTTGATGTTTGCGCATCCTGACTAGGTTCCGTTTTGTTTTCTATAGCTTTCAGTCTGTCACATACTTGAAGTAATTTTTCAGCCAGCATGTTCATGTCAATTTGGGCACGAGTCGGACTTTGTGTTCTCGACATGTCGTTAGAAGGAGCAGTTACGAAGTCGTGCAGAATGTCGGATAGTGTTTCAGTAGAGAGACTTACGTTGCTGCTGCTCTTTCTCCACTGTGTCCAGTTGGAATCCAGGTTATGTAGATCTTCGAAGTTCTCGGGTTCGTAGTGGGATACCTCCAGAAATTTCCACTCGTGGAATAACTAGCACAACTAGTATATTTTCTTCTGAATAAGCCCGAAGGTGATATCCCTTACCGCTGCCACCAATTATGTCGTCGAGGTAAACTCCGAATTGGGAACTACTTATTCTTTTATTAAAAATGGATCATACAGTGCTTAAATCTTTACGGAACGACGTTGTTACCCTGCTGGTCTGAGGTTTTAGACTGACATCCCTCTGTTTGGGGCCGGTATTTAACTAGCCTGATGAAGGGGTGGGAGGCAAGTTAGGCGAGTAGCCTAAGGAATTTGGAAAAAAGAGGGGTGTTTGGGAAAGCTGATATCAGAAGGAGCCATCTTGGCGACTCTAGGAATTTGGAAAAAAGGGTGTTTGGGAGATCTGATATCAGGTGGAGCCATCTTGGCGACACTCGGAGTTTGGAAAAGGGAAAGCTCGGGAAATCAGGATGTTGCCAAGTGATCGGTTGTCCGGATGGATAACCATCTTGGCGGCATTGGGAATATATATAGTTAGCGAATGGTCGGCTTTCCGTTTGGACCCATCTCGCTGGGTCCGGACAAGGAAAACCCATTCGTCTATCGGAGGGGGAGGGGCGATTATCGCGATATTAGTAAACACGGCAACCGCTCTCGCGTTCGCGAACCAGAATCAGCTGTTTCACTAACTTGTTTGTTTGGATTTTAGATCTTTCGTAACCAATGGGTACACACAAATAATTCTAAGCGTGGTTAAAACAAAGCGGTTTATTAACTTTGTTGATACGTTTGATGATAGATTATAATAATGCGTAGGACAATTAGCATTGGCACATGACATATATATAAATGGTGGTTAATTATAATGTAAGAATATGAACATGAATACACGAGAATAAGCCAAAATAATATATGAAATGCAGTAAGCGTTAATACAAAAATAATATAAGAAATGCAATAAGCGTTTACACAAAATAATATATAGAAATGCAATAAGCGTTTATACAAGGAAATAATATATGAAATGCAGTAAGCGTTAATACAAAAATAATATAAGAAATGCAATAAGCGTTTATACAAAATAATATAAGAAATGCAATAAGCGTTTATACAAAGTAATAAATGGTATGGTGATGATATACAATATGAAATAGATAATAATAATCGCTTACGGTATTTTCCGTGGAGCACTGAGTTTAATACTTCGAATTATATTTCTTAAAAGAACCGTTCAGAGTAATTACTGTCGAAGAAAGAGAGCTCTGGTCTCTCGAACCTTCGTATTTATATGGGTTACAGGTGTGAGGGGTGTTGCTAGGGATGTAAAAAAATTTAAAATATCGATATATCTAGGGTTGCCATAATTGCCAAGCATTGATACGGGACGCAGTGGCGGATTCAGGGGGGGGGGGCCCTCCTTAAAAAAAAAAACACTTTTTCATTTAGCAGGAAAATATTATCGGGAAAGGTCCCTGGTTTATTTCTCAGACCTACACCCCGCCCTCCTCAAGAAAATCTTGGATTCGCCCCTGCGCCCCCCCCCCCCTCCCGAAAATCCCAAATCCGCCCCTGGCGGGACGTTTAAGTACTAAATAAATAAAACACGAAAAAAGTGGGTAGGTAAGGGTTTATTTTACTCTGATAAAACCTCAAAGAAGTTTTAGCAATCTAATAAAATGAACATGTAGAATAATAAAAAAGATGCAAGGCTAATCCTTTTTAGCCCAGTCATATTTTAAAGTTGATTTTGCTTTCTTAATTATATCATTTTCTTCTTTCACATAATTATAAAATTGGGCGCAAGTCATTTTATAATTATAATGACAAATCAAAATTGCTTCAATTGTCTCCACTGACAATCTATTTCTTTCGTCCGACCATTGAGTTGACATTAGGGAAAATATTCTCTCCACATTTGCGTTGTGGGCTGGAATGGCAAATACGTATTCGCATAGCTTTATTAGACATGACTTCTGATGAATATACTTTGTATCTGCAAAAAACTTTAGCCATTTCTCTTCCATACTCAATTTCATAGTTGTTTCGCAGTTTTGGTTGGTATTATTTTTCTCTAAATAATCTTTTAGATATACAAACTGGTTGAATAGAGTCTCAGTGTTGCCAATATCGAGGTTTCTTTCTTGTAAATATGCAATAGTACGTTCCATTTCTTCCCATTCAGGAACTTGTTTGAGAGTCATCCAGTCGAACGCATTGAATTTTTGGAATGATTGTGACCATTTTTCAATATATTCCACAGCAGTATTAAAGAAATTAATAGCCTGTTTTTCGAAAGTTTCCACTTTGGTGCTGCTTCCGGAATCACGCTTTAAGCGATTCAAGATTTGTTTTGTCGCCATTCCAATAAAATTGGATTTTTTTCTTTCGATCATATTTTGTTTTGTCTCTTGTAATACAGACTTTACTTCCAGGACTGTGATGTTTGATTTTTCTATTTTTTTAATTTGAGTTTCAAACGTATTGAGCTGTGAGTGCAAGAAGCAAAAATAAGCTTCGCTCAATGGATCATCAAAAAAATCTTTAATAGCTTTTGGTGGTCTCTCTTCGTTAGCGAAAAAATCTTTTAATGGCTGACACAGTTTCAATATTCTTTCAACTGCGGGTAAAAGTGATAACCACCTGGTTCCAACGTAGGATAATAAGTTTTTATGGGCAACACCAACATATTCACAAAACTCTTTGAGTTTTTCAGTCCTCACAGTGTAAATGCTAAAGTACTTGAATATCTTGACGACTATTGATTCAACATCGACAGTCAAAACATCAGCGGCTGTTGATAGAGTGTTGTGCAAAACGTGTGCTGGACATCCTATGCCTTCAATATCTCTTTCCAATTCAGAGTTCAGTCTAAAAAACACATTATTTCTTCCAGCTCGGTTTAGACCTCCGAAGTTAGTGTTCGTATTATCTCCGCAAAAAGCAATAAGCTTATCCATGGGAATATTTAGATTTTCGAGAGATATTTTGCAATACTCGGCGATTGTTTCAGAACGTTCATTACATAAAGAAGCCAATTTTAGTAATTTGGATTGCTGTCCGTCTTTTTCATTGAAGAATTGGATTACTAACGGAAACATCTTTTCAGCATTATGGTTACTGGCATCTGTAGCTATTCCAAAAAACGACACCTTTTTTAAATCTTTAACGCATTGTTGCACATTGTAAGGGGCGAGTATATTTTTCACGATTGCCGTGGCCTTAGTTCTGGCAGTAGTTTGTTTAGTGGCTACTTTTGAGTCAGCATACATCAATGCATTCAGTTTAGTAGTACAATCTAACGAGTTAAATGATTGGTGGTGACGTACTACTTTGTACGCCGCAGTCAGCTCAGCAGCCGCAATTAAAATTTCTTCTTTCGAATCTTTCTTTATCATAAAACCAGAAATATCCTTGGAAGTTGAAGCGGTCCTGATATTTGATTTATGAAGATTTGTAGCAATGTGTTGTTGGATGTCGGATTTTCCACCATGGGTAATGGTAATATGAGAATTACAAATAGAACACAGTGCTTCAAATTCAGTTCGCCCTTTCTTTATAAATGTCCAATGTTCGGTATATACATCTTTAAAATGACACTTCCTCTTTGGCATCTTTTATTACAGGTATTAAAATGGGGTTACTTAAAAAAGACTCGATGTACGAGAGCGAGCAATTATTTATTTTATTACACACGCGCGAAACAAATTAGCGTTCACTGAGCACTGACAGTTGATCCGTGGCACAACGCGTCCATGAATGCTAAGAAACTTGTTCTGCGCCGGATGTTTCTTGGAGGGGGAACACCTACAGGAGTAGTGGGAATGTGTGCGTGAACTGACGCCAGCGCCAAGCCAGCCAAGTGGCCCCAACGCGAAGCTAACCACGGCCAACCAGCGTCAACAATCTATTTCCCGGCAAGTTAGGGAGAAAACGGGACAAAAACAGGACAAATAGTAATACGGGACTGAGTAGTGAAATACGGTGACAGTCCCGTATATACGGGACGTATGGCAACCCTAGATATATCGGATATACGATACATCGAGGCATACATATCGATACACGATATATATCATAAATGAGGTATCGATATATCGAAAAATATCGATATTTTTCATTATACTAAAAAAAGGATAATATTAATTCTTTAATATTGTTTATCAATTTTTATAATAAAAAATGAACTTTTTTAACCTTAATCTTATGTATTTTATTTGTATAAAAATCATTACATTGTGAATATTCGTCTTTTATTTATTTTATTTCATGTCCAAAATTCTGGTCCCACGGAATTTAAAAATAATAACTTTGAAAGTCGTTTACCCTGTAGAGGGTTTCGAGTTTTTGTTTTTATAGCGCCTGCCTGGGAAAAGAGCCGTTCGCTAGGTACGGATGTTGCTACCACTGACAAATATTTTTTGGCTTCTTTGTACAAATAACTGTATGTATATTTCATTTCCTCCCACGTTTCAAATGGGTCTTCCTTCAAATTTGAAACAGATGCACTTAAATTGTTTCCTATTTCATTTTGAGTTTGTCCATGTATACTCGTCCCTTTACCCTTCCTCTTTAGAGCGGAGTGGGCAAGATTTTTGTGGTGTTGCTATAAATCCAATTTGTTTAATTCCCCAGTATCTGAATCTGATCCTGTAGATGCAGATTCCTCTATATTTAAATTTGATATATGTTCATTTAATTTGTTGTTCAAGTATGCTATCAAAGTGCCTAATGCCTTTTTGTCTTGGAAATGTATTTGTTTAAATCGTGGATCCAGTAGGGTGGATACGGATGGTAAAAATGATTTTTCTATTAAACCAAATCTTTTATCAAATTCCCGTAACACATTATCTTTCATTTTTTTACATATTTCTGATTTTGGAATCAAATTAAAGAATTGTGATTGTACACAATGAACTAGTGGAATTACTTTTCCCAAAGTAACATAGTTTTCTGCACTAACTTCTTTTGTCATTTTCTCAAGTGGTTTTAATATATTAATGACCTCTTTTAATATTTCTAATTCACTTGATGACACAATTGGTTCAGAATCAGGATTGCCAAAAGCAATTTCAATACATATTGAAGATAGTTCAACAAAACGTTCCAGCATATAATATGTGCTGTTCCAGCGAGTTTTAAAGTCATGTATTAGTTTTTTTGTTGGTTTGTCAGGTTTATCTTTCTGTTTTTGCTTTTTCCTCAATAAATCTGAAACATTGACACTTTTTCTTACCCAAGTAATGAACTTCCTTACTTTGTCTAGAAGTGAAGTAAGGTTATCTGTCTTTGTAATAACATTTTCGTAAATAAGATTTATGGTGTGTGCGGCACAGGGAATATGTTTATTTTTCCCGAACAAGTCGTGGACCGCCTTTACAATATTACTGCCATTATCTGTCAGTACAGCAGTTACATTGGTTAATGGCAAATTCCATTCTGCCATTAATAATTTTATTTCATTTTGTATATATACCGCCGTATGAGACTCGTCTAGATCTCTTACTCCAAATGTTGCCGATACAATTTTCAAGTTTTCTTCAAAGTGTATAGTTACTCCCAAAAAGCTTTGCATGTTTATGTCAGACCAAATGTCCATCGTTAAAGTGAAATTTTCTATAGAATTTAACTTTTCTTTAAATAAACTGGCTATAAAATCATATTTTTTATCTATGACATGCTTAATAGTATTTCTACATGGAACCTTATACAAGGGACAAACATCTTTAAGCAAAAGACGGAACCCATCGCCTTCCACTGTAGAAAAAGGTAAGTTATCCAGCACAATAAATCTACTTATACTGTCAGTTATCTTTGAAGATTTTCTTCCACCATCTGAAAATAAATTATGTTCTTTATTAGTTTTTAGCTCTTTAAATTTATAATTTAATTCTGTAATTTAAGTATATTATGTGTTTATTTAGGTATTTATGTATGCTTTAGATCAAATTAAAAACTAGCAGATTTCATTGACTGGATTTTGTTAAACTAATCTCACCTGAAAACTCCAGAATGTTTTTCGTAAATGATGTTAGAGTGGGTTGCTTATGTTTATAAAGATTCATATTCACATCGTAATCATATTCTTCTTTATTTTCTTGTGTCAATGAACTTGTAACCATTGATGATGATGATGCTGATCTTTTTATATAAGTAGTAATCTTAGACTTGGACGAATGTAATGGACTTGAACTAGAACTGCTTGAAATTTGTGTAGTATGCTCACTATTGTCACTAAAATGTAGCGGTAAAATTGAATTTCAAAATTACCGCGATACACACACAATAAACGAATATTATTTTATTTGTTCTTGTACCGGCTTCTTCAATTGTGCTTCGTTTTCCTTGTTAGCAAATGAATCACATGCACTATTCGGGTGGGTTGTTCTCATGTGTGTGTGTAAATTAGATGTGTTCCCGGATGTTTGGATAATTTTTTGACAGAACCGGCATTCTGCCGAACTTTTAGACTTTTTGTCAAAAAATCTCCAAATTACGCTTTTATTTTTCGGCGGCATGCTGACTAAATGAAACTTCTTACCTAAAAAAAGTATATATATTTTGTTCAATAATCTGCAATTAAAGCTACTTTGTTGTCTACGGTTCTCTGCGTAAAGTTTACGCTAGAGTGTACTGAAGTGTACTACTTTCACTTTCACGCCGACAACTCTAGACACCAAAACTACTACTTCCACAATTATCGATATTTTTAAAATATATCGATATCTCTATTCGATATGTTTTTCGAAACTATCGATACAGAAATATGATATATTACTTCATTTTATCGATAAATTTAAAATATCGATATATCGTTGACATCCCTAGGTGTTGCGCGGTATTCACCTTGACCCATTTACGAATTATGCGTTGCAGTAGGACTTCCGGGGTTTTTATAAATGTCTATATTTAGACGTATTCATGAATCATGCGTGAAATATGCGTCGCAATAAGGTTTCCAAGATTCTGTTTGGCTATTGATAAGAGATTTATGATGAACCTTTAGAATAATTCCGCGGAAAATTTAGTGGGACATCACAATGTCTGTAAACTTTCAATCAACGTTAATATTAGGAAGAACATGTGAAACACTAAATGTATCAGTGAACTACGAAGTTGTTCTGTTTGTAGCAACGGATATGTAAATAAATGATAGAACATAAAAAGCGTTGAAAAATTGCGCCTTCGTTGATAGGTTAATCAATAAAATCTATAAGTCGCTAATATGTATGTAGTTGTATGTAATTCATAAATGTATGTACAAGTAGGGGAAATATGGGTAAAACCGGGACGCTAAGGATGAAAGCTTATAACTTTGACATTATTAATGTAAAAAAGAAATTGAAAGTAGGGTTCATTAGACTAAACTCTTTATTAATTAATAGTATAAATCCATTTTATTTAAAACAATAAGAAATACAAAAAAATTATGATTTAAAATATGGTCCTTTTTTACGGTTTTACCCCATAGCCTGGGTAAACCCGGGTACCATACTAAAAACTGGCCCTAGCACCTATAGCAACGGAATTTGTCCAATTCTTCAGTCCCCCAACCAGTGCATCCTTCGTGAGCCCACTTACAACAAGCTGTACACTGCACCCACCCTTCATTCAATTTTGATGAACCATAGGATTCTTTGCAATAATTGCAAATGTCTTCGTTGCTCCTGTTATCATTGTTTCCATCACTACTACTATCATTATCCTTCAGTCTTTTATTTAATTTTGTAGTTTTCTTTTTTGTTAGTTGTGGTCCTTTAGCAAAATTTAGTTTTAATTTTGATAACTTCCTCTTTTTCGGTTCTTTGTTATTTTCTTTGCACTCCTCAAGTTCCTGTTTATAAGGAGATGAGGTAATAATGGCGGTTTTTCCTCGACGTCTATTCGTTTGAATTTTGCGAGTCATATGTGGGACTGGAATAATATCCGCAGGTGATACGATTAGTGTTGAAGAAGACGGTTTTGTTGGTGTAACAACTGTTGCTGCTATTACAGATTTTTCTTTTGCATTTGTCTGTTTAACCGTTGATGTTATTTTATTGTTGTAAGAACCAACTACTTCTTCAACCAGATCTCTGTCGGTGGTAGTAGCAGCAGCAAAATCGATATCCGAAAAGATCTCAGGATTAGTTGGACAAATTCCTGTTTTTTTAAAACCTGCCAGAGCATTTTGTACAGTTGCTGCTTTGCAGTATGCGTCTCCAAACAATTTAGATATTTGGAACTGACTTACACTGCGCCCAGGATTATTACGGAGCCACGTCGTTGCCTCTTGGCTGTAATACGTATTCAAAGGACGCATGAAACTTATGTCAAGCGGTTGCAATCTATGCGTGCAATGTGCTGGAAAACTAAGAATAATTACACCATTATCTCTTGCCTTTTCAATTAGAGGCAAATTTTTTGTGTGCGTTGTGTGGCCATCGAGGAGAAGTAGAACTGGGCATTTTTTTGTGGGTTTGACCGATTCAATAAAATGGTGTAACCAATCTACGAATAAATTACTTTGAATCCATCCGCTTGGATGGCAGGCCGCAACTGTTCCGGGTGGTGCACCGTCGAGCAACTCGGCTTTCATCCGAATTCGGGGAAATATAAGAAATGGAGGGACATACATTTCTGATGCACTAAAGCAAATCACAGCTGTTGTGAGTTGCCCTCTTTCTGCTGAACTAACTATTCCCACTTGTTTTCGCCCCTTTGTAGCGATAATCTTAGAATGTTTTTTGGGCACAGTGGTGATACCCGTCTCATCGACATTAAATATTCGAGTTGGTGGGAATTTGTGGGTATCTATCAATTGGGTTAAAAGGTTAAAAAACTTAGTAACATTAATCTTGTTAAAACCCATGGCTCTCGCTATTGACGTTGGTTCTGGGGACCGAATCGAAAGTTTAGGGTGGCGTTTCAGGAAACCATACAGCCACTCATCTCCTGCCAGTCCTTTTGCTTTATTAAAATTATGATTTATATTATTTGCTTCGGCCATTTGAAACGCAAGTCGTCGTATGTCCGTACGTGTAAGACCAAACAAACGATTTTCCATTGTCATAATATGCTGCATTATAAGATTTTCTTGCTCAGCAGAAAAAATTGTGTGGAAACGACCTAGGCCTTTCTGAGACGCGATTTTTATATCTCCACAAATTTTTAATTTTTGTACTCGATCCTCTAGTGTAGATTGAGGCACCTCGTATCGTCGTGCTGCTAACCTATAACCCATTTTCCTATTTGTAACATCCAGAATAGCGTTCCGCATGTTTTTTTCATCCCACGACTGCCGGGTAGTGACTCGTTTGTAATCGCGGGGCATTTTGTTGAAGCCTGAAAAATAACACACATTTTGTCCAAAATCGGGTACCCGATATTACCCCGTACGGTTTTACCCCAGCATACAATTTTGTAAATATTACGGATTATCAACAATGCCATGGCGAAATACAAACAAACTGTCTTAGTTATTTACACTTTAATATGCAACAATTAACATAATTCACACAAAAAAAGTACTTACCTGAACACTGTCAAAAGTATTGTAGGTTCTTTAAGTATCGAAAATTAGATCATAGCCTTCCAAAACACACCAGACGATATAACCTCACTATGCACGATTGTAAGACGATCGTCTTTTGTTGATGGAACAATGCACATCGTGACAATATGTGGCTGCAACGACGCGGGAAAATTTAAGGCCATTTTAAAAATAATAACACGTCCCGGTTTTACCCAGGTACCCGGTTTTGTCCATATTTCCCCTACTAATATTTAAATAAGTATCACATCACAAATATGCATTCTGCTATTATAGCTACCTACATGCATTACTGAAAGCATCAGACAAACAAATGCAAGTTCTCTTATATTAACAAATCCACCATAATATAATTTACAATGTGGCATTGAAGAAGAAATATGAAACTAAATTACACATATTATATAATTAATAATTAAAGGTATAAATAGAAGTAACATGAAAATAGTAAAAGAATAGTAATGCAGCAAACAATTTTACAATCATCATGACCATGAAACCCGACACATCGAAACACTGAAAGATATATGTAGTTTTAATCTTTAGCTTTTTCAGTGCATGGAAAACATTCCAAAGAAGACCTCACATGCCAACTTTATAGACTCAGTGTCCAGAAAATAATATTAATTTATTGTAGAACGTTCTTTTATTTTGTGCAGTAGTGTCTTTTTGTTTGCATATATGATGAATCCTAACTTTAATGTATTCATTAATTATACATTTAATCAGGTGAATTCTATGATTCATCAGGGGCGTTTGGCCATTGGAGTGGTTTACTAAGTCTTTATATAAATTATTTACATTTAACATGCGAAAAACCGAATTTTGCATCAATGCCAAATTCCCTAAATTGTCCTTAATATGAGATATTCGGATTACTTTCTCACATGCACGTGAAATAGCAATTACATCATGCGCTGGATATATGAGACTACCACGATTTTTTACATTAATTAAATTGTGTATTCTTTTGGGATGTGTTGTGTCATACAAACTATTTACGCATTCCAAACAACGTATACATTTTCTAAGTTTTTTTACAATCCACCGACTGATATATACAACGATCCTGTCTTTGAATTCTGAGTATGCTGTGAAATCTTCTTCATTTGGTAATATATAATTGTGGCCTTCGTTTACTAGGTGGAGTGAAAAGTAACCTCCTTGGGAATGAAAAAAATTTTTTTTAAAAATGTTTTTTTATTTTATTCAATATAGTCCAGCGATTTTCCAACTTCTTGATCCCGTCCGAAAAGTAATTTTCCGGAAGGTCTGCAAAATACTCCTCCGTGGCGTCGATGATTTCCTCGCGTGAGCTGAATTTTTTTATTGATGAGCCATCTTTTGAGTTTTGGGAAGAGATAATAGTCCGAGGGAGCCAAATCGGGCGAATACGGTGGATGCGACAGCAATTGGAGCCGTAAGTCATTGATTTTAGCCGTGGTTGCGATGCTTTTGTGCGCCGGCGCATTGTCTAGCAAAAACAAAATTTTTTTTCGCTTCATGTGAGGCCGTTTTGCAGCGATTTCGGCCTTCAATCGCTCCAATAATGCACAGTAATACTCGCTGTTGATGGTTTTTCCTTTTTCGAGGTAGTCCACGAAGAGTATGCCATGACAATCCCAGAAAACCGACGCCATAACCTTTCCGACCCATTGAGCCTCCCTCGGCCGCTTCGGAGCACTCGTACCGGCTTCAGTCCATTGCCGGGCACTCATTCTGTTCTCTGGTGTGTAATAGTGGATCCAGGTTTCATCAACAGTTACCAATCGACGCCAAAAGTCCGCCCGATTCCGCATCAGCAAGTCCAAACACTCTTTCGAAGTGCTCTCGCGTTCGTGTTTTTGGTCAGGAGTGAGCATGCGCGGCAGCCAACGGCAGGATAACTTTTTCATATGCAGAATATTTCCCAAAATATGGCGTGTGCGCTGAGTACTAATCTTTGTGGTATCTGCTAGCTCGCGCACCTTCACTTTCCGGTCAGCCAACACCATTTCATGTATTTTTTTGACATTGTCCTCTGTAACCGCATCGGAGGGCCTGCCGCTGCGGACTTGATCGGTAGTGGAGTTGCGGCCACCACGAAACTCTCGAAACCAATATTTGACGGTGTAATCTGACGGAGCATTAGCCCCATAATATTTATCCAACTTTTCTTTTGTTTCCTTCGCCGTTTTGCCTCTCAAAAAATAATGTTTCATGAGAGAACGAAAATCGTTTTTGTCCATACTCAACATGATGCCAAACACGTCAACAACAATCAGCTGTCAAAACAAAACTAAATACAGTATCGCACTGAAATTTGGCATGTCTGCCTAAATATGAACGGACTTCAAGGCACCATAACCTTTTTTGCAGTAGCAGCGCATTCTGGCGGTCAAGGAGGTTACTTTTCACCCCACCTAGTATTTGGTCTGTTTTCTCAAGTTCTTGTAATTGTTCCTCATAAGTTTGCAAATCTTCACTCAGCGTCGCGCCCTGCGTAGAGGAATTAATCACATCTACGGGTGTTGCCGACGAATAATATAAAATTGGTATATTGTGTAATGGTATGCAATTTCCAGTTTGGACACTTTTTACTTCATTGCGCAGCATTAATCTCTTAAAAGCTGATTTAAATTGTCGTGCCGTCGGATTATTGTTGCTTCTGCCAAAGCTCCTTATGCAACCAAAAAAAAGTTCTACGTGGTCCTGGATAAACCGATACATTGGGATATGTTGAATGCAATCTGTTGCACAAAGATTTTCATATAATTGAATTGTCGATTCTATGCATATTACGAGACCCAAAAAACCTAGTTTTCTGTTTGATTCTACGACTTTTCTTCCATCGTCATATGTGATGTTCAATAAATAATTCTTGCATTCCAATAATTTTGTTTTGATGCTATCGTAATTTTCTATACTGATCGGTCGTTTGTAATTCTGCTGTCTTGAGTTTTTGGAATTTAATATATCGAATAAATCATTTAATAATAGTAAACACTCCTCTGTGGCATGTGAATGGCGAAATTGTGGTAAACGTAAAATCAGTTCTGCATATGTTTAGAGCATTGCCCACAGAAGCACTGAATATTTGAGTAGCATATTTTACTTTCATTTTTTTCTTTTCATATTCTATATGCCTCTTGCTCAGTTTGTTTCCTAAGTGTAGACCTTCTTTTTCTTGTAAATTATGTAGGGCAACTATATATACCCATTTAATGCGTTTATTTAAAGAATTCTTAAGACATTTAAAATCGCCAAGTGTATTCCTAATTAATTTTACCATGTGGCACGGGTCCGGCATAAAATATACATGTTCCATCGTTATTGGATGGCGGAAATATGTTTGTAGACAATTCACATCTGAAAAGTTACAACCTAATATTTTAATCATGGCAATGTTATCAGCCGCACCATCGCACGTGACGCAAACAACCCTCACACCCGTATCATGCACCAGTCTCCGACATTGTTGGACTAAATTAGATTTCTTTTCGCTAGATATTCTATCAATTAAAAAATACCCTAATGGTATTTTCCACGTTTGGTTTAATCCAACCAACAAAAATACTAAAGCATCTTTTGCAGTATTATTGCTATTGCATGCAAATTCTTTACCCACATTTACCACACCACAAAATCTTTTCCCGTCAAATTCAATTTGTTGCCTTATCGACATCTCGTCGATTACTAATGTAGCATATACATTCGTGTCTATACTTGCACTATATGCTGTAAGATGCCTAATGGCTTCGTCGTTGAAACCAGGTTCCCCATCAATTGACCTATACCATTTATATAAAGTTTTTGGATGGGGAATACACAAATTGAATTTCTCCCTTACGTACGAATACGCTCGCGGCGAATAATAGTGCAATGTTAAAGAAAATGATCTTATTTCCGCAGAGTATTGACGTTTAATAGGAAGCATCGCAGATTTCCTTCTCATCAATTGAAAAAGCTGCTTATTAAAACTAGATATATTTTCCAGTGTTTCAATATGCTCACCTTCTAATAATTTTTTTTTCCTCAGTGTCTGTAGCATTGTTTGTAATGTTTCAATTTTCTTCGCACTCCTTTTGTATTTCTGCTTTAGTAGTTTCAATTCGTTCTGGAATTTTTTCTTCATCCTTACTGCGTGTCTTCGTAATTCCTGTTTCCTAGGTGAATTGAAATGCATGGTTGGTGACACGCATGTTGCTTTATCATTACACGACATTGTCACCTGCATGCCTTTATCATTTGTGTATGTCTGTAACAGTAATGTCATAAAACGCTCATCATACGATACTTCATAGATATATTCAATACATAACAGAGACTTACACATTCACTATTAGTTGCAGGCTCGCATCTTTGCATTTCCTTCAATGGTTCGGCAGATAAATCCGAATCAGTGTTGAACTCCTGCTTCAGTACCTTATATTTAAATATAAATGATCAACTTCAAAACATTTTCCAGGACAAAAATATAATGTAACTCACGCATGAAGAAATATTACATAAATAAGGTATAGCATGCGACTTTAGCCTTATGCGGGATGGGCAAGTCCTATCATAATCGCCACTAACAAAATGCACTGAGCACACTACAGCATCTTTGGGCACGTCAGATTCGTGTATCCCCAAATTTTTCAACCACGATCTGCGCCTAATAATATTTTTGGGAACCCTAAGAAATCAATTGTGAAAGAGATTGGTTTTTCATAGAATATTTTTATGTGCATGTATTACTTTCTTCATGCTTACTTATGGAAACTAATTTTTCTTCCTTCTTCTATGGCTTCCTGCTTCGAAGACTTACAGGAAGTTCGATTTGTACAGTATTTCAAAATGCAGCTCGGCATTTTCGGGGTCGATTACCACCTAAATACTAATAATTTATATTTCTATACCAATTTTTAATCTTGAAATATAATACTTTTACTGTTCTACTAAAAAATTTAATATTACTTACGTAATTTCGAAAGTTTTCCAAGTAATAAGAGAATTATTTACTAACAAGCACACCACACGCATCCGAGTTACTTTGCACCGTTTTGCACAATGGCGTCACAAGGATATACAACGAAGGACGCTATTTCTAAAACTTATACTCGGCTGTAGAGGACACCACCAGTCGTCCCTCAAATCGCAGCCCCTTCCGTCTTTCGCTGTACCCCCCGGAACTAGGCACTGTCCTTCAGGTTCATGAGTACACCAGTGACGTCACATTCGCTTCGCGTTGTCGCCACTTGGCTGGCTTACAAGGGGACCTTCAGGACTGACAAACTCAGAATTTGTTTATACTTAGTATACATGAAGGTCTTCACTCGGACTTTAATTTCCCGAAGCAGTAAGGCGCGCTTCTCAGCCAAATTCGAGAAAATCGACTTTGAAAAATGTGGAGTTACCGTATATATATTTGAAAAAGATAGATGACCAAGGAGCAGCGTGGCTCAGTGCGTAGCGCTCCCGACTAGCAAGTATGAGGTCGTCAGTTCAAATCTCACTATCGGAAGTATTTTTTTTTTGTTTATTCATTTGCATACCTACACCTTTCACACGCAATTTATAAAATTCATGCTAATTAACAGATATGTAAACAACTTAAATAAGATGTGTGTTTTTAATTGAAAGTGATGTCCATCTCCTGGGAGGTGGAGCACCGGTATACACCGTACACCCATATATATGACAGATGTTTACATATCTGTTAATTAGCATGAATTTTATAAACTGCATGTGAAAGGTGTAGGTATGCAAATGAATAAACAAAAAAAAATACTGCCGATAGTGAGATTTGAACTGACGACCTCATACTTGCTAGTCGGGAGCGCTACGCACTGAGCCCCGCTGCTCCTTGGTCATCTATCTTTTTCAAATATATATAAGGTAACTCCACATTTTTCAAAGTCGATTTTCTCGAATTTGGCTGAGAAGCGCGCCTTACTGCTTCGGGAAATTAAAGTCTGAGTGAAGACTTTCATGTATACTAAGTATAAACAAATTCTGAGTTTGTCAGTTCTGAAGGTCCCCTTGTTAGCGCTGGCGTCAATTCACGCACACATTACCACCGCTTCTATAGGTGTTCGGCCAGGCCGGAGTCCTCCGATCCCTGATCGAGCCACCGGTGAATTCCTAAATATACGTGCATCATGCACAGAACCTGCCTGCCCAGCGTAGCAGTGTGTAAAAACACCTGAGGAGGTACATATAACTTGCACGTTCATGGAATGGAAACCTTTTCTATTTATGTAAGAATCTGCATCTGCGACGGGAGCTCTGATTTTTATGTGAGTGCCTTCTATCGCACTAATTACGTCTGGAAAGCTACACAATTGCTGAAACAGCTCGATCACACGTATGGCACTCTCGTTTCTTGGCCATTTAATGAAGCGTAGTGCAGTGCAATGGAGAGCATATGTTACACGCCTCAATGCTCGGAACGCTGTTGCTCTTCCAATTCCAAATTTTAAACTTACAGACCTACAGTAATGCAATATGTGAATTAAATATTGCTGCAACTTTTGTTGCCATGTATGTTGTCGTATTCTTATTATATAAAATATATATCAAACATACCTATACGAATCAGGTGTAGTCATAAACCAAATGGCAATTAATAACTGCTTTCCTGTAGATATCACTTGCTTACCAGATACGGCATTTGCACATAACCCTGGACCGATAACTCCTAATATCGTTTGAAATGTTTCATTAATTGTATACACTCTAAAACATGTTCTTAGTTTTTTCCAACATATAATTATCTATGTAATTATTACTTACCGAAAATGTTCCTTAAACAATGTTCGCGAATATCCGGGTATAACGCGTTCCACGTAATCGGATAATTTTGGAGTAGGCGTAAGTCACCTCTCCACATGTTTCATTCATCATCATGGCGTATAATATATCCAAATCAGAATTAAAATATTCGTCTTCACTCTCACTGTCGCTAAATTCTTGAAAGTCATCGTTAATTTCGTTAATTAATGTAATAGCTGTTGCTACTATCGTCGACATTTTTGCACTTTCACTCTCAATCAGTGATGGGTAAATCACCAGAAAACCACGTAATTTACGTTACGTGTAAATTACACGTAAATTACGTTCATGACGTAATTTGAATATAACCAATCAGCGTCGACAACATATTTCCCCGGCGACGCTGATTGGCCGTGGTGTCAGTTCGCCTCCCATCGTGCGTTTTACTCACACATTACCACCGCTCCTGTAGGTGTGCTGCCACGCCGGAGTCCTCCAAACCCTGATATAATTTTTTTTATATAATAAAGGAAAGTTTTGAATCTTAAACTCTGCCAATCCCTTAAGCTTAAATCTTGTGCGACGCTAGCGTGGTGTCGCTGTTTCTCCGCTGATTGGTTCGGGGGCCTGCTACGTCAATTACAGTAATTTACGTGTATAATACATGGTGTATAATACGTGCGTATTATACGTGTATTATACGTTGCGTATTTTACGTACCCATCACTGCTCTCAATCAAAACGGTAAAAGGCGCCACAAATCATGCACCTGAAGACAAAGGATTCTAGGGAATTTCATGCGCCGACAGGGCATACATCTCTATGCAACTTCCTGCGCATCATGCGCTCCATGCGCGAATCGGAACGCACCCATAATATCATGGATTTGGAGTTAACTTCATTACTATTAAACACAACAGCCTCCAGCTTCGAGGCTTGAGCCTCGAAGATTGAACCTCGAGCTTCATATGATATTAGCCTGAAAGGCTGAGTCTTTAAGGTTAAGGTTTAATGCTTTGAAGACTCGGGCTTATTTCACATTCACACACGCATCTGTACCAAATAATAATTTTTCAAATAAATACTTTGCTATTTATAATGATTAATAAATGACTTACCTTCACATAATGTATCAAACTCTCAATTATTTCTTGACACATCTTCGGTACGATTTTTTAAATAACTTGTTTTGAGATTTTAAACAGATATTGTAAACTACTATAGGAATGTCCGGTTGCAAGAAATCTTAAAGTAATTGTGTTACGTCCCTACTTCCTAGTTTTGGCACGATTTTAGGGAATCATACTTTTGTTCGGCTTTGGAGGTAGTCCAGGGACTTTAAGCTCTGGGATAGTTGAGTACGACAGATAACAGATTATAACGTATTTTAATTTCGTAATTACCTTAATTCGGCCGCGATGATGGCAAATCAATAGCAATAAATTAATCGCCACTTGATGGGCGCGTCAGGAATTCCATTGATTTCGGGTGCTGTTTCGAGCCTTGGTGGTGCCCAATCTGCAATGAACAGGGTATGACTGAAGTGCGGTGTTTGCTGATTCTTTCTGATTATTGGGGGGTTGGTGACTCCCAGAATGTCTTTATTGGTCGCCGGGGTTTCTTGAAATTGTTTGAACAATTTTCGAATCTGAACACGTCGCCCCGCGCGATGATATCTCCGCATTCGTCCTTGGGAATTTTTAATAATAATTATTTAATTGACAAATGAATCACTCTCCACCTTCCGCACCAGGGGCTGCTGCGGGCAACGTTCTGCTCTTCAGCGACACCGTCCGCAAGGGGAAGCGTGATTTCTCCTCATTTGCAACATTTATTTAGAATTTCGTAATATTTGAACTAATCGCGTCGATCAAGGCCTGCGCTTAATCTCTGGTAAAACCGCGGGCAACGTTCTGCACATAGGTATTACCGTCAATCAGCGTAACCCGTGAACTGTCAATGCACATTTCCGTTATTGAATTCACTTTTCCAAAAGACGAACGCCCGATTATTAGGATGGGGAATTTGAGGGGTGGAAACACTTCACTCACTGATATTATAATAAAACGATTTTAACACTTTATAAGTCTTAAAAAAAAAACGTATGATAAGAATTGGTAGTTTCAAACATAGTGATTACTTTTATAATGAATATTAATTGAACAGTAATAATAATAATTAATGCGCTCCGCGGGTGGTCGGTCCCCTTTTTATAGGGCTGTCGATCACTCCTTCTCCAGGTTTGTTACATGACAATTAGGACGGTGGGAGATGAAATCCTCCAATCATCTGCCGTGGGATCCACATGAAGAATTCTTTCCATCGGGCTATGTGAGAGTTTTGTTTACTGCAGAATTTGAGCTATTACGCCCCTATTTCAGTGTCTTCTGCGTGACTCAAGACGTATTTCTGCGTCGATAGTTAAATTCTTATTTTAATTAATTTTTAAGATGTTTACGCTATTGGGTTTTCGATGTGCTCTGTACAATTGCTTTCGTACAGCCCACATACTAGGGATTGAAGTTAATATATATTGGCTCCGTATTGGAGTTCGAATTACGGGAAATAATGGGAGGGCAAACTTCTGGCGATGATCAGGAGCGCAGCTTGGTGAAGGTGTTGACTCCGTTGGCGGAAGGGGCCTTTGACCCATCAGCTGGCGTCCACTGGTCCCCTTGGTGTGCGCGCGGTTGGCTAGCTGGTGTGCGGCTAGTTGGTGTGCGGCTACCTCCTTCGTTCTGATCCTCCTGGTCACTGTTGCCGTTTGTCGATTCTTGACTTGATTCTTCTTATCGTAGATTACGGATTACAATGCCTTATTGGCAATATGTTGTATATGAGGTGGTTATAATACACCAAAGTACGAAATAGTAAATATACTTGATTAAAGGTTAGATAATAGTAGACTCTACGTCGCGGCACGTGACAATTGCCAATCTTTCTTCGGGCGTAATCGCTTTTCTGTACGCTGTATCTTGCTTTGCAATCTTTTTGCGAACATAATTTAATATAATAAAAAAGTCATCTAATGACATCCTCGTGAAGTTTTGAAACTGGTTACTTCCTACTTCAGCGTTTAAATCTCGTAGAAATGTTTCGTTGCTCCTGGTAGTGTATATTCTCTTTGTCCACCAACGTTTCTTCTTTTTATCCTTTATTTTTTTAAGCAATATATATATAACACAATGAAACTAGCACTAGCTATTGAAATATTTTCATCCATGATTTTTCTTCTCGTTCTTCGATTCGGTGCTTATGGGGACTGTTGTGAATGAACACTGATCCCGAACGAGCGCCGCGCTCCGAACGCGCGCCGAACGAGCAAAATATCGATGCGCGCCCGATGCGCATTCGGGGCGAATGCATGGGTGAATACGCAGCTTTAACGGAAGAAATACGACCGTCTTAAATAACATGTCGGGACTTTTTTGTCCATCATCTTTTTTCTCGTAATCAAAAAGAGTTTTCTTCTTTCTTAGTCGCTGTACTTTAAAGATCGGCTCAATTTCAAGTTGTTCAGCTATTACTCTTGCAATGATTTGCGCCCTTTCAAATCCTGTATTTCTATATTCATTTAAAAATTTAGCGCAACCTTCAATTACGTTTATAGAGTAAGCTATCTCTAAATTCTTTAATTGCATCATTTTACTAATAAGATTTACTTGAAAAAGAACATCATACCAAACAATCAAAGCGACGATTAAGGAATAATCAGTAAAAAAAAGTTCTAAGGATTTTGCTTCTGAACTAATTTTTGGATCTTCTGCTTTCTCTGCCATATCGCACAAAGCATCACATATTTCTTTAAATTTATATCGGATTGCTTTTACACACTGTATACGACATTCCCAACGTGTTTCACATACTTGATTTACGAATAAATTGGTAACGTACGTTTTTAAAATTGCCCATCTTTTAGTAGATGCGCTTTATAAAACATATGGACGTTGAGGAACTCCAAATAGGGAAACTGATTTTACTGAAGACTTCGCCGTATCTGCAACAATTAAATTCAGCGAATGGCAGCCACATGGGTTAAAAAGTGCTCTCGGATATAACTTGCTAATCCTACTTCTTACACCATTATTTTTTCCGACCATATTCGAACCATTGTCGTAGCCTTCGTCACGACAGTTTTTCATGTCAAAATTACACCAGTTCATTTTTTCTAAAATAATAACGAACAATGCTTCCCCGATCGAGACAGGAGGTTCCCAATATGTTAAAACATGTTCTTTTAATGACATGTCGTTTAAGTCTACAAATCGAATTGTAATCGTTAATCGATCAGTGTGACTTATATCTGGTGTACAATCACATATTAATGAAAAGTATTTTGCTTGCTGAGCTCTATGAATAATAGTCGTTTTTACTTGATCACCAAGCAAATTAATCAATTCATTTTGGATATCTTTTCCACAATAGTGGTTGTGTATTTCTTGATTACGTACTCTTTTTATGTGCTCCATCATAATAGGATCATATTGGGTTAAAAGTTCAACCAAACCAAGAAAATTACCGTTATTATTGCTCATAAGCGCCTGTCAGACGTCCCTCGAAAACCCAAATTATTTTTTGATAGAAATAGTGTAATAGACATTAATCTTTCAAGAATTGCCCTTCAATAATTTTGTTCTTTAATCACTTGTTCTTGCAACTGTTTATCAATACCATCAACTTTTCGAATATTGCTTGCTGCCAATAGCCACATTTTACATGTTTTAAAATGATCTGTGGCTGACTCATGTGATTTTAAATATTCGCTCATATGTTTCCAATTATTAATTCTTTCTGAACTTAATTTGGAAGAATTTAACGGGTTAAATAATTTACAACACAAATAAAACACTTTATCTGCTGATTCGGAATAGAGCAACAAACGCCTCTGTGACACTTCTCCATTTGACAATATTCCAAGACAGTATTTTATGGTAAAATGTATTTTTTCATTATTCAGAGGAAATCGAGAATTTGGACCTTGCAGAAATATAGGATCTTACACTATTATTAGATCACGTATTAAATTTGTCATTTTTTAGAAACTTCAGTATTTCTACTTTCAACTATTAACTCTTGTTGTGATGTAACTGCTGCTTCATTTTCACTATCTGCAGATGAAGATTTGTCGTCAGTATTTATATTTTCCTCTTCAAAAGTAATTGTATCGATTTCGGCATATTGTTCTCATTCGGTGATTTTACGCTCTTCATTTTGCATATTTGGCTTACATTTCTTTTTAAAAATTGAACTCATCAGACTTGCAGACAATTCATTTTCTTTTTACTGATTTAGTTTTCTCTCTATATTCTGCGTTCCTGATTTTATGGCTGAGATTTATATATTATCTAGTAAAAATTGACATGTAACTTTTATTAAAAAGCACTGCAAATTATTATAACTGACAATGATCCTTTGATTTAAATTGTAATTTATATACTTACCTTATTATTTGAAGACTATAGCTAAATGCGTTTCACTTTGCAATCGGTAAATAAATAGTATCACTAAATAATTGCAAATAAATATTATAAACATAAAACTACTAGCTGTAAACTTTTAATATTACAAACCAAAACTTATAGCTAAATTGCAATAGACATTTACATTTAGAACTTAAAACTGCGAATACGTATAAATATACGTGAGGATAAAATATTTCTCAGAGTCCACGAATAACTTTGTCCGTATCTGTACGCTCTATTCTCGGGAATATGACACGCTGAAGTGTCCTGTTATACAAAAGCATGTTTCTTAAGGGGGTACTCCACTGTGAGCGATCGAAAAATCAAGCTATTTTTAAAGATTTTTTCCTCAGTAAATACAGCATATAATGAAATAAATCTTTTTCGTTTTTATAAAGCTACTCTTATATTATACCAAAAAGATTAAAAAAATATTTTTAATTTGTTTTACTTGTTTTTTACAAAGCGTCAATATGGCACCTAAACAAAAACGTTATGTCGGTGGTGCAGGTGATTTCCCGGCGTAGGATTATCTGAAACAAAAAATTCTAAATGATTCTTAATCTGTAAGAGTGTCGCTATCGCCCGTAGCTCAATTAACAATTTTTGTTGAGAAAAAACAAAATGGCGTCTGTTTGAAGGAAAAAGTTCCCCAAGATGGTGTTTCTTGAATGTTCCCAGAGAAAAATCTCTGTTATTCTTCGACAAAAATGGTTAATTGAGGTACGGATGATAGAGACACTTATACAGATTAAGAATCTTTTCGAATTTTTTGTTTCGGTTAAGCCTAAGCCGAGAAATCACCTGCACCGCGAACATACCGTTTTTGTTTAAGTGGCATATTGACGCTGTAAAAAAAAAGTAACACAAATTAAAAATATTCTTTTTAATTTTTTTGGTATAATATAAGAGTAGCTTAATAAATACAAAAAACATTTATTTCATTATATGTTGTATTTACTGAGAACAAAATCTTTAAAAATAGCTTGATTTTTCTACCGTTCACAGTGGAGTACCCCCTTAAAAAACAAAAGACGACAGAAGAGTCCGTCTCGTCGACGTGGTGACCAGCTCCTCGGAACGTCGCAACATTGTAGCGCGATTAATTTCTTTTTCGTGACGGCGAACGAACTCAAGCCGGTATTCTTAGTCGTTGTTTAAGGGAGCCGTCTCATTTTTGTTATGGTCCGAATCGATCGAAGCGTCCCTTGTAAATAGACGGACGCTAATGAAACTACTGCGGTCGATAAAAAGAACTTTTACAGAGGTGACATCTCCAGGTACTGTATATGTAGGCGAATTTTTTACGCATAGTTGCCATATTTTCTGTTCTCTCTGTCTCTGCCGCGCTGTTGCCACAGCTCCTTCTATCGAAAATAGAGCTGTACGAGTACTTGAATATTCGGGTAGCTTGAAATCCGAACCAATCCGGGAATCGGTTTCCAAGCCGAACCAGGTACCCGAAAGAACCGAGCGGTTCGGATAGAACCGAGTACTTGAATTTTTCCAAGCGGCCCGAAAGAAACCGGACGGCTTGGAAAGTAAGCGAGCGGCCCGAAAGAAACCGGGCGACTTGGAAAGAAACGAGCGATCTGAAAGAAGTTCGAGCAGATCGAAAACTATTTGTCCGATTTACTTCAAACTTGATACACATATTCTTAATGGTACAGGGTGATTTGCTCGGTGCGCCTAATCAAAGAAATGCCGCCTGGTGAAGCGTGACGAGGTCAACCTCCACGGTGTCACCATTTCGAGAACTATTTCGGGTAATGGTATAGATAGAGGACAACCTCACGGATTTTGACTACCTTGAAATATGTTGTCAAGGACGTCATTCTGAACAACTTTTTCCTCTAAACTTTTTGGCGGTCGACCTTAGTTTCCAAGATAACTGCAAAAATCTTTGGTAAATATTCACACTAGAGGAACCACCCCCAATTTCAATGGCCTTCAAATATGGTGCCAAGAACGTCATTTTGAATATTCGGGTAGATTCGCTTACGCGCCGTGAGACGGCCAAAACTATAACGAATCCCCCCGGCGACCGACCACCTCGAGTCTACTGTGGAATTGGTTAACTCGAACCTTTTAGTTTACCCGGTATATATGTTGCCTGCCTATGGTCTCGTGTTAACGCATATGTAACGTCCGGTTGTCCGGAGACTACTGAAACGCTTCAGGTTCTCGAGAGGAGAGCGGCGTCCCCTCGAGTATAGGATAGGTGGGGGTTCGTTGTCAGAGTTAAGGAGTAAAATCCAACTTAAACTTAACAATGTCTTTATTCAAAATAACACTTAATTCTAATAACGATTATAATAATGCTTACGACTACGATTATATATGTGTTTTTTATGTTTTTGGGTTTCTTTATTTTTTTTGTCTATGCTAATTGCGCCAATATATGTTAAATATGTGAATATAAGTATATGCTTCTGTAGTAAGCTCGGCCGCTGCCGTTGCCGGAGCGGTTCCCGAAACTTTTGACAGAGTTCGTATTTTATGCTTCTGCTGTGAGGGCGGCCGCTGCCGTTTCCGGAGCGGTTCCCGACACTCGTGGGAGGGTTTGAATTCTAGTGTTCCGTAGACCTTGCCTTCACTAAGAAGTTAAGCTGCTGCCTACTAATAGGAGCAACGCTTGAAACCTCCGTGAAAACAAAGTTCTCAACCTTGAATGAAAGATCCAGAAAGGAGCTCTAAGTACCTTTGTACACTGAGAACCAGTCGCTGCCGTTTCCGGAGCGTGCTGTAATTCTGCTGGATAGTACTCAAGCTGCCTCTAGGAACTAGCATTCGTTGGTCGCAGGGACGTTGATTGTATTCGAATGAGCGCGTTTGGTGCTGCGCACGCCTCCTTTTATAGTAGAAAATTGGCGGGCTGGCGCATGCGCAGTATGTCTCTTTTCGTTATTTTGTATTTTGCTCGCTTAATACGTATTATTTTGTGTTGTTCTTTAGGCGGTGTGTCTAATTAATTAGTCTTAACATTTCTATAATATTTGTTTCTCTAATATTTGCTTAGATTATAATTTATATCTTAAAGTATGTACAATGCTTGTTCGCGGTAACATAGGTTGGCTCTGCGGTAATATAGTACAGTTCTACTTTATCGACGGTCGGTAATTACCGGTTCGAGTCCCCGTGGGACGTTACACTGCTATGGACAGGAATCTTCGTAACCGAATGATAGACACAATAACTTAGAGCGTGATTTAAAGTCAAACTGTTTATTCAGTTCGAACACAACTAAGCCATGCACTGTTAAAGTGATAGCGTAAATATTATAATAATGCGTGGGACGTTTAGCATTGGCACAAAAACACTTATATAAATGGTAGTAAATAGTAATATAATAATATGAATATGAGATACACCTAAATAGGTCAATAAAAATAATGAGGAAATGCAATAAGCGTTATTAATACGAAAATAAAGAATGAAATGCA
The DNA here is from genome assembly GCA_951215215.1 of Andrena trimmerana. Classification (NCBI taxonomy): domain Eukaryota; kingdom Metazoa; phylum Arthropoda; class Insecta; order Hymenoptera; family Andrenidae; genus Andrena; species Andrena trimmerana. The sequence goes on from OX578060.1 coordinate 74,813,067, forward strand.
ATAAGCGTTATTAATACAAAAATAAAGAAAGAAATGCAATAAGCGTTGACACAAATTAATATATGAAACGATATTCGAAATAACAATGATAATTATAATTGCTTACGGTAGTTGCCGTTGTTAATTAGTTGAGCACTGACTTTACTTTAAGGTGCAAGATTTAAACTTTCGTATTTTTCTGTTGTTAACTTCCGTTGGAATGTTTCTATGAAGAGAGCTCCTGTCTCGCGGGCCCTCGTATTTATGCTCGTTTCAATCAGTCAGGGATAAAGGGTGAGCGCGGTATGCATCATGGCACGTAGGCCAAATTTTCGTCGCAGTATTATTTCCGGGGTTTTTATAAGTACGAAAGGTGAGTCTATAATTAGTTTTGTAGACAATAGAATTTCGGACTTCCGGGGTTTTTACATGCGCTTGTACAGAATATGGTTTCTGGGCTTTTGCTTTGGGAATAATTACCCATTTGATGGATTTTGGGGGGTTTGATTTGAGAAGGGGTGTGAGTGGCTTTGACTTCTTTGGTCATAGAGAGGGGATGAGACGCAGTCTCGATTTAAGAGTGGTTTTGGGACGAGGGACTTGTTTAGATTCGATATGAAGGGGATAATGCCTCATAGGGCGAAGAGGGGAAGCGGATTTTAGTGGTTGACCGTCTTGAGATGGGGACCACTAAGGTACATCGCCAAGGCGATCAGTGATCGGGGAATAAGGGTATGAGTTGAGGTTTCATTGGAATTGTAGAGTGATTTATAAGAGAGACTCGAAATAATACCGCGCGAAAATTATTGGGACGTCACACTATATCTGTCACTCTGTCCATGCGAGTAACCAAAATAAGTAGGAAATGGTCCGGATGAGAATTTATGAAAAATAAAAATATTTTTTATTTTTCATTTATTATTATTACATATTATTATTATTATTATTATTTTTTAACGTCGTGGATATCCCTTAGGGATACCTCAGCTCTCCCCCGAGCTGAGGTTATGTGGGACTTCCACCCACTAAAACCACGACGATCTTGAAATGCTGGCTCCTCGCGTGGCCTTTACAAAAGCCGGTATGTTCTTCGTCAATAATCCAAGAGTTGTTCCGCCGAGAATATTTGCGGCCTTGAAAAAGGCCCAGCGATGCGTTCGGACGTACTCACTAGTAATTCGTCCAGAAACCGGTACGATCGATTACTTGATCTAACCGTTTCGGGATGGATTTCCCCAGGTTTTCGAATATGCGTAGGTTGGCTGTTAAATTTGCCCAGGCGTGCATCGCATGGTCCATAAGAGCAGCCCTAGTTCTTAGATCGGCAGCTGGTTGCCAGGATTTAGCAATTTATGCCCATACAGGTTCTATTATATTTAAATCTTGCGATTTCGCACGCCACTGTAAAACTTCGATGTCGGGGTGCCTTCTAAACCATGCACGTACGGCACCAGAGGTGTGTACTGAACTATTGTCCTGTACCAATCTAATCACCGGCATGGTCTCAACAGAATATATTTCACGAACGCTGGGCACAAGTACGTTCTCTAAAATTTGAATATATTCCGCAGAGTTCATATGCGATGATATTTCGACTAATCTACCAGGACCACGTACAGCAACCCACCCCCACATACCACACGTGATGCGCCCACTGTCAGTACGTGGCAAGACATATCTGGGATCCAGACGGGAATCCCCACTCAGTCTCCATACGTGTAAAGATTTACCGCCTACAGTAGAAAATACCTTTTCATCGGTGAAAATGGTCCTTTCCCATTCGAATTGCATGACAGGTAACTGCTGTAACGCAAACGCAACGCGGTCCTCACGGTGCGTTTGTGTCAGTAGCACCTTACGTGCAGGCCGGTGACAGTAGTAGCCGGCTTCCCGTAAACGATTTCGCACAGTATTGTGACATACTGGCAAATCTAGATTTACGGTAACGTTCCGACGATTGAAATGGGTTTTGAACCATTTCCGCAATGATGGCATTATCTTCTGCTAGCGTAGTCTTCCGCGCGCGCGTATTAAATTTACGTAGGTCAATCAGACCTTCCTCTCCCATATTCGTAAACCGGTGTACGTACCTCATCACTGTCCGCGTTGGAATTTGAAGCTGCTTAGAAATAGACGAAACGGTGCGCCCACTTTCAAAGGGCACCGCCAATTCGCCCCGTCTGAATGCTTGCTGTTCCTTTGCGGACTGCATTTCGGATAATGGCGATTTTTTTCGAAACCAAATGTAATAAAGTTTCCAAAAACAATTGACTGATCCATGAGACGATATTATGATACCTCTGCCATACGTGGACCGATTTTATTGAAATTGGTCCTATTCGAAAGCTTATATGCGGTTTACATAAGAAAGATGCCTTTAAATTTTGGAAATATTGCAGGCGTGATGAGATATTAATGAAATAAGTTTCAGGTTAGGTTGGAATAGCTGTATTTCGAGTAAAGATACACAGCAGCGACCGTAATGTACAGGGTGTCTTTTTTTCATGTACTTGGCGTCGAGACGCTGCCGCGTCTCTAGATGAAAAAACAGAATCTCAGGCGACGAGGATCGAACACCCAAGACCTTCGCGTTACGAGTCAGCCGCCTAACCACCTCCCCCAACGCCAGCTCTCCGACACTATTCTTTCCTGAATGGTACATATATTGAGCGCCACGCGCGTGCACACACCATGAGACATTGCCAAACGCCAACGCATAATAATTATCAGATGATGTCGGGATACATCGGCGTTTTACAAACCGCGCATTCGAGGGATGGGAAAGAGAGAACATTATTTTAAAGCTAAAATTCTGAAGAGGAAAAGAGGCAGCACTACATAGTGGTACAATCGCAGATATTCTAAAAAAAATTTAAAGCGTTCCTATTTAACCTCGCAGCGTATCGCGTGATCATGTGAAATCCTCTATATAATTGAGCGATCAAACGAGCCCGCCGAAGGCTCAATTATATTACACGTCTCGTTCTCGATGATATTAACATGTAGATCTTTAGCGCCTGTGATAACTCCTCGTTTCACATATTTATGTCATTTTGTTTATACGTTATATTATTTTATTTGTACATTGTTGTTCTTAACACGTTATTGTTTCGCTTGTAATATCGATCGCGCAAACTCAGCGTTTGGAGTTTGGATAGGCCTATTATAAAACCTAGCGAACATTTGGGATCTTCCTGACCAGCCGGCTGTTCGACGGATGGTATCTAAATTTACGCCTTTATCAAATGCAGCGGATACTGCCGCATGTCTAGTGCTATATGCCGAAAAAATCTTGGTATCTACTCCCGTCTTGGTAAGCCAGGATTTTACCCAGTGTCCTATTGTTTGAGAGGACACATCTTTATACGGATGAACCGTGGATATTAGAAGTCTTACATTATTTTTAGGTCTCAACTCTTTGGTATAATCTAGGTACTCTAAGACAGTGGAAGCTACGCATAGACTAGATTTCTCCTTGAAGAAAGGGAGAAGCAGTTCTGGTTGGAATTGCCCCGGTTTCGAAGTTTTTATAGTGTCCGGGATTTTAATCCTTAAACCTGTATCCGATTCTAAGATATTATCTGTTCGTATCAAAGCTAGGGTTTGGAGTCTATGTGCCGTCGCTAGAGCCACAAGCAAGTTGCCACTTTTTCGGCTATTTGCTTGTGGCTTAGATTGTTTAATGGATGCAACTTTTCTAGATATTCCAGGACTGGTATTGTATCCCAAGTGCTGGAGTACTTGGTTTACTCGGTTTCGTTTTAAAGACGCCTCTTAAAAAGCGTGAGATTAATTCGTATTTTCCTACCTTTTGTAGAGATATGAGCGCAATTGGTGATCAGGTTGAATATGAGGTTGCGTAGTTAGCGTCATTTTTAAAGCGCTGATTTAAAAATTGTATAATATCTAGCGCTCCGGCACAGAAAACATCTATTTTCTGTTCATACGCAAACTCTGCTCATAGCTTGAGCGAACTTTTGTATTTACTTTGGTTGACTCGTTGATTGATTTCAACATGCTGTCCACTGATCAGAAAAGCCCTCCGTATAAATTCCCTGCCATCAGCGAGAGTATGGATGCTAATGGGTGCACCTTCTGTCTGCACGAAGATAACAAATTATATAATATTTGTTTTCAGCGCTAACACAATACGGAATATGGTGATTCTACAGAAAAAAGAAGTCGAAAATATAGGAAATCTTTTGATATCAGACCTAATAGGTACCACTGGTTACGGGACGTATTGTACCTATATGAATTTATAAATGTAAATATTGAATGTTCTTCCTGGAATTTATATGCGCTGCTTATATTATTCTGTAACAATTGTAAAGAATGAATAAATATTTTTGGAAATAAGTAGAATTAATTATTTAATCCACTGCACAATTTGCTGGCAGGTTATATAGGGGTAGGGATACACCTACAGCAATAACGCTACATTTGTGTTGGTGTGTAGGGACGGCCATGTAACGTCACGGGTAGGGAATTGTTTGAAATGTCTGGCCCTCAGATGGCGCTGTTGGCTGTGCCTAGCAGACGGCAGAATGTGCTGTCCATCTGCTGCCGATCTGACATCAGGATCTGACATCAGAATCTGCACCTCAGAACGCAGCCAAATGCGGACACAGACGACTACGGTTCTGACGTCAGATTCTGCGCTCTCATGCCAGACCCTGCTACCAATCTGATGTCAGATTGGTAACAGATGGTTATCTGGGTAGGTAATTAATACTGAAATGCTTCTCTTTTTCTGTCCAGAAACCGTGGGTACTTACACCATTACAAAACGCTCCCCACCCAATCAGAGAGGCGTCTGAAGATATTTCGATCGCAAATTCATGTGTTCTAATTGGGTTTATCCCAATTAGTGCATTCTTCTGCCACCATAATAAATCTTCTGTCATGGTATGCTTTATAAGGATTTTCCCTTCATATTCATTATCGTTTAACATTAAAGCCAAGAACTTCTGGCGTTCTAGTCTTTTGCAAAACGTAGAACTATATGCTACTGCAGGGCATGCTGCTGTCAACACCCCCAGTAGCTGTGCAAAGTCGCGGATTTTATAAGCTTTGCCTTCTTGAAATGGATTTGCCATGTTTACTATTTGCTGTTTTTTCCTATCTGTTAACTCTAAAGTGAAGTCTGAGTTCAGATAGAACCCTAGATACTTGCATCTCTGACTGGGTATTAGTGAGCTTTTATCGTAATTTATTAGTAGGCCGAGATGTTCTGACAGATTTATCGTTTTCCCTACATGGTTCGTACAACGCGTGTATGATTTGTTGATGATTAAAATATATAAAATAAGAGTGGTTACGAGTGAAATGGTGTATATCTCTTTCTCTCTCGTGGGATTTCGATAAAAAATGGCGGACCAATCAAAAAGTGACCTTCTCGTGTCCAGACTCTTATTATAGTGTCTCTACCACCACGGGACCGCGAGCGGGGCCCTAGAGCGCCAAATTTCAACTTTTATACTCTGAACGTTGTGAAGTGTAACATGACAAGCATTACTACATGTTAATATCATCGAGAACGAGACGTGTAATATAATAGAGATAATTCGAATCCTCTAGAGCAGCCGCGTGAGATGACGTCATTTTCACGGCACGAAGAACGCGTGAACGAAATATAATACTTTTGGAAACGTCGAATCTTAGAATTATGTGGTGAGGAGAGAAGGAGGAAGACGGACAAATATATAGAGAAATAATATGTTTTTAAGAAGTGTATTTTATAAATTAAAAAAATATAAAAATAGAATACAAATATATCAACTTTTTTGCTACGGGCATCATCCACAATATCGTTCAAGACGCATGCTAACAGTTCACAATCTACAACAGATTCGTCGTCGAAATATTTACTATCACGTATGATTTTTAGCAGCACGATACGCATCTAATGTTTCGCAGCCCTAACAGCACACTTCGTTGCGGCAAAGTTGCAGGATGGTTGCCGTAACCTTGCGATGTTGCATGGTTGCAGCGCAATGTCGATGTACGGTTGCTGTGATGTTGCCGTGCAACATTGCACGGGGCGGACATAGAATTGTTGCTGCATAGTTGCTGCATAGTTGCGTTGCAATATTGCACTGCAAGTTTGCCGCAACGTTGCAAGATCATTGCAGCAACATTGCCGCAACGTTGCAAGATCATTGCAGCAACATTGCCGCAACGTTGCAATTTATTTCAGAAACATTGCGACAACATTGCGGCGTTAGCAAATTTTAAAACACGATATCTCCAAAACCGGCTGAAATAAAGTGTATACATTATACCTTATTGAATTCGTTTTGAAACGTACTATCAAGTGATCTATTAAAAAAAGAGTTCCATTTAAAAAACAGAACTTGATCATCGTATCTCGTAAAATAATAATCCAAAAAAAAATCGTCTGCCCTAATAAATTTTCCCCCTCCAACCATGCAATTTCATATAAACAATTTCTTTTATATCTCCAATACGTTAGGAAATATCCAGGTGTTTACTGTTCCCGCGGACATCCTGTATAATGAACTAAAATATAAAATATATGTCGGAGAAGGCAACCATTTAATCAGTTCCAAGCATAAGTCAGAATCTACTTTACTGGTGCCACGTGCCAAGCTGATGTTTCCGTGAAGGCGAGCACGGCACACAGTGGGGCAGATCGGGTCGAAACGCGGCACTAACAAGGGGACCTTCAGGACTGTCCACCTCAGAAATTGTTTATACTTAGTGTACGCGAAGGTCTTCACTCGGACTTTAATTTCCCAAAGCAGTAAAACGCGCTTTTCAGCCAAATTCGAGAAAACCGTCTTTGCAAAATGTGGAGTGCCCTTATATACATTTGATTGAAAACAATGACCAACGAACAGCGTGGGCTAGTGCCTAGCGCTCCCGACTAGTAACCATGAGGTCGTCAGTTCGCATTTCACTGTTAGCATTCCTTTTTTTTATTTTATTCATTTGAATACCTATTGCCTCAAAGTTGCTGTGCGAAGTTGCCTCAAAGTTGCCGTGCAAAGTTGCCTCAAAGTTGCCGTGCAACTTTGCAGCAGGCGGACACAGAATTATTGGTGCATAGTTGCGGCAACGTTGCGTGAATCGTTGCAATCTTGCACCGCAACTATGCTGCAATTATGCTGCAACTAGAGTGTGCTGTATGGGACGCAACATCGCTCTGTTGTAGCACGGTGACAAAATTTGAAAATTTCGTCTGCACGTTTTTTAATAATATTAGAAATTAATATTGAAATTTTAAATAAATCCAATATTGAATAACTTTCAATTAATAAAATTACAGAAAATATTGTTAAAAATAAACTTACTTCATAAGAAACTGACTGTGAAATTGATCCAATCGCTCCTAATATTGAATAATTATAATTTGAAGTCCAACCAACAATTACCACAGGGTAAACACCTATTCTTAATAAATATAAAATTCCATTTTTTTTTTTGAATATGGCAAAAAATAATTTATAAATTAAGTCCTTTCGTACAAAAATGTATTAGATAAATATAGATAGAAACCGATCTGGCTCACGTCGATCTGAACTCAAATCATGCTTACATAACTTTTAGATATTTAGATAGACTTTTAGATATTAAAAATCGAACAGACTTAAAATTTAAACTCATGCATTTAAATTATATCTTAATTCAACATCGAGGTCGCAATCATCTTCATAAATATATAGGTAATCAAACAAAGGTGGTAAACAGAACATGGAAGAAAGGAGACTTTCCGGAAGAATGGGAAGAAGGAATAGTAAGTCCTGTGTTCAAAAAAGGAAAAAGGGAAATGGTTAAGAACAATAGGGGCATAACTTTGCTGGACACGGGTTATAAGATGTACGCGGAAATTCTATGGAGAATATTAGAAGAACGAATGGAAAATGGGATATTAAACAATAAGAATTTGATGCCTTCCTTCGAATGGCCCGTCTTTCCCTTTCGGTTGTTGCCATTGGACGTCCACCAGGATTTTTCTTTCCGTAATTTTTACTATTTTTGAAATAATGGTACACAACACATCGACTACGTTCAAGTGCTCTTGCGATTTTCGCAATCGAGTAATGCTCTTTTCTCAAATTTTCGATTACTTTTATTTCATCAACCGATAGTTTCGTTCCTCGAGGCATTTTCATTAACTTATAAATTATAATTAAAACAATGTAGTAAAAAATGTTAAGATATTATTAAGTAATATAGAACGTAGAAATATTCTCGATACGTGTAATTCCAATCGAAGAGCAAGCTCGTCTAATAGAAATCGCTGAAAGCTACTGTCTTATAGTTTTGTCGCGGTAGTTCGATCATGTTTACACAAGGCACATCGACGGGAGCCCGAACAATACGCTCACAGATCCCACAGTCATCTCAAATTACAAAACACGAAACCGTTGGAAGCGAGAAATAGTATTCCACCTAAAAACTTGTATTACATTACGCTTTTCTCTGAATTCGCAAGAGATAACGAACAAACTTACAAGTGTCTTATAGTTTTGTCGTGGGGTGTATTTCTCGCTGGCTGCCTTTACGGACATTCCACTTCTGATGGAGGTTAAGGCATTCTGTACGTCTTCTTTGGTATAGCGGCATCTTTTCCCGTTTGAGCTCATTTCCTACAAAATAATATAAACTCGTTTTAGATTACATTTCAATATTTAATATACCAATGTATCTTGTAATTTTATATATAGGTAGGTACTTACACATGTACTATTAAACGGCCGAAAGAAGATCCCCAAGAGGCGGGCTCGGGCGATACAGACCGTCGCTATGACGCGCGGTGCGACAATGTATGTGCCTACTTCAGCCAATAACCAAAATACGTGTGCCGCGTCTTTAAAAGTGTGCCCAAATAGGTGATTCCGACCAATCGTCATAGCGACGGAATGTATCGCCCGAGCCCGCCTCTTGGGGATCTTCTTTCGGCCGTTTAATAGTACACGCTAGCTTGAATACCCAGGATAGCTTGCCTAGGCAGTTGGAATCGGAACACTAGAATAGGTTAGGTTGCACGCAACTGTAGACAATATGGGTGTCAGTAATGGCGTCATGCTTTATTTGCCCGGCTAACTACTGCCATGGCAGTAATTAAAATCTGATTGAAACGCTTGTACCAACCACTGTCATCCAAATATTAATTAAAAAGGCTTAATTAATCGTTAAATTACGATCGATGTGACTTTCTATGATACTTATATTGTCTAAAAAATGACTGTTTATAATAAGTACATTTTCATGTATATCTATAAATATATAATACATTTTCGTGTATATGTAAAATATAAAATAAATAAAAAATTTATTTCTTTAAAATTATTACCAAGATGTTAAAAAAAAATCATTTAAATTTCAAGATATAATAAAACACATTTCACAGGATGGAAAAATCTGAAAGATCCTTGCAATAATTGTGAGAATTGAAATTCAAACATAATGAAGAAAGACAATATAACTGCTTCCAAACAAATTCTTATTGCTTGCAAAATTACATTTGTTCGATCACGATAGTAGTGAAAAAACAACGAAAGTGGAAAGACATTTGCCTAGATGTCCGCGGCCTGGAAGTTAAATACTTTGCGTGGCTAGGCTAGGTCAAATTGTCGATGAATAAGAATTATTTAAAAACGCAAAATAATGAAAGTGTACTCATATTGTTAAAGTTTTAAATTTTTTACAAATTATCTGGAAGTCTGCGAGAGGGAAGGTATGGTTATTTATTAAAATTATTAAAATAATTATTTTGGCAATGATTTATTTAAAAAAAATACAAATTTAAAAAGAGAATTAGTTAGAAATTACGGCCGCCCACGGCCACGGCCACGGCCCCAGCCACGACACTGTTCATATATTAATGTTTTAACTGTTTGCGCCTGGGTGCGGAGGCTCCGCGCTTGCTCCCGCGCCAGCTAGAGGGCGGCCCAGTGCTGTTGCCGGGCCCTCACCCTCCAGCCACTCCTTTTATATCTCCGTGTTGCATATCCTCCCGTAATTAGAAAAATAAAATAATTAGAGTCACTTTTGTTTGATCTGTTATGTAAATAATTAATGCTCAAATCTGGTTCATTTTTATGAAAATGTATCTTAATTTTTAAACTAGATTCAATAATATTCTGCAATGATTAATTTTCTAATTTTTTATCTAATTAAAGTATTGAGAATTAATACCGCGTGCCGTGGCCGGGCCCTGTGCAGGCTGCTGTGGCTCGGGTACAGCTGATGGCGGCGGCCCAGTTGTTGCGGCTGCCAGCGGCAGCAGCGGCGCGGCCGAGGAGATTTGGCGCTCCTTGACACGGGCTAAAGTGAACAATTTTTAAACGATTTTATCTAGCTTCGATCCTCTGTTTGTTTGTTTGCATGTTTGTATGGTTCAAATCTGGCAACTCAAATTTAACCCACTTCCAACTATCCAATTTGTCTTGAAACTGAATAAAATATTTATTCGTATTAAAATATTTATTTGTATAAAAATATATCTGCTTAATATTATTTAATACATTTTTTTCTTTGTATGAATAGCCATTGTTATGAGTGGCGCAATTTTTGTATATCATTAATTTTGTAAAGCTATTAATTTACGACAATGTTTTTAAATGGGATTCTTTTTAATGGGTATTATTTAATACATCTTTTTCTTTATATAAATAGGCATTGGTATAATTGGCGCAATTTTTGTATATCATTAATTTTGTAAAGCTATTAATTTACGACAATGTTTTTAAATGGGATTCTTTTTGATGCTCTGTCATTACAGTGTTTTTCCCAGTATATATTGTGAATGTCCATAGATATCCTGACGTAGACTCGCATAATTCGTATGTTTATATGCCAAATTTTGATGATTTTAGAGGTATAAATTGTTTAAACGAAAGTCTTCCTTTCCATAAAGTTAATGACTCGTCTATTGCAATATTCTGGTGGGGAGTGTATAATAATTTAAATTTATTATTCATATGTTGCACTATAGGATCAATTTTGAATAATTTATCAGGGCCACGATATAAATGTTGATTTTCGTTATCTGCGAAGTGCATATATTTTCTGATTACTTGGAAGCGTTCATATGACATAATGGAATTAAATATTGGCGTTGCTATTGTAGCGTTTTTGGTGAAGTAGGATCGCACAGTTTGTTTCTGCACTATTCCCATTAGCATGAAGAGCGCCAAAACTACGTAAATTTCATTATTTGTGACTGGTGTCCAATCTTTTACTCTAGAGCGTCGCGGAATAGGAATAGAGACATTCCTTATTTGCTGCGCCGCGTAAATATTCGTTCCCCTTGCAATTAGGTCTATTAAATCTTCAGAGAAAATTAATTCAAATATTTGTAGGGCTTCAGTTACACCACGGGCTTCATTCGGAGGTCCAGGACAACCAGTAAATTGTTCACTATGTCCTCTGTAATTTTTCATGTTCTCCCATTTTAAAACTGTGGGTTGACCCCTTGATGTGCCTGCATTTTCTTCTTCGCGATGTTCTTCACTTTGACTTTCGATTACTGCAGAAAAATGTTCTTCAACATCTGACAATGAGTGTGAAGAACCAAAAACACTGTCACTGTCACTGTCACTGTCACCACTCGATGAATCTTCTTCAGAGTCATTTATGATTCTCTCACAGTCTTCACTTCCTTGAGCCATGATTTAGCACTATCACGACGATGCGCGAAGTAAAAACGATTTAAAATACTAACGATAAGTGGAATCATCTAATGCTTAGCGTTCGAGACTTCACTAAGTACTGGTCGTACTGACCACTGTTTCTTTACGAGAAAACACAAATCGTTGTGGATTGGCTGTTGAAGGAACGTGGAGGTAGTTCTAGCATTTTTCTTATCGGTGGGAGTGACTGCAACGTATATTGTAGAAAGGAAAAGGTTTATTGAACGTGAACATTTGGTGGCAAGATGTGCCGCATGCTAAAAATGTAGCTGCCTGTACGAATTTTATTGGGGTTAGTAGACATTGGCCTTGAAATATGACATGTTTTACCTGTGATGCCAAAGACCGTCCTATAATCCCAAGTTTATGATCTCAGGTAACCAGGATTGACGGACTGATCACCATACCTTACAGAGCCATAAACTGATAAGGAGCAGTATATAGGGGAGACAGTGATGCCAGAACCGTGGATTTGCGCCCACGGACCCTACCACCACTCCACGACCAAGCGTACCCCCTCCTAGCGCCTGTACCGCACCACACAAGCAAACCCGTCCCTGCATCCGTGTGCCGTACGCGCTGCCTGGCCGACGCTCTCCGGCGAGAATTCGTTTTCCCGACATCGAAGCGCTTGGGTTACAAGCAAAAAGTCAAGAGTTCAAATCCCGATGCGGATATTCTACTTTTTTCTTTATTTATTTTCTAATTTCTCTTCCTATATTCTCAAACGACTAAAGACTAGAAAATTATTAATTTACAAAACATTTTCGAAGTACAACTTGTAGTGGTGCGGTACAAGCCAGAAGGGGATCACATCTTTAATAACAAATCAAGCATCGAAAATATTTTGTAGATTAATAATTTTCAAGTCTTCTGAGAATAGAGAAATTAGAGAATAAATAAAGAAAAAAAGAAGAATATCCGCACCGGGATTTGAACTCTTTACTTTTTGCTTGCAACCCAAGCGCTTCGATGTCGGGAAAACGAATTCTCGCCGGAGAGCGCCAGCCAGGCAGCGCGTACGGCACACGGATGGAGGGGCGGGTATGCTTGTGTGCTGCGGTACAGGCGCTAGGAGGGGGTACGCTTGGTCGTGGAGTGGTGGTAGGGTCCGTGGGCGCAAACCCACGGTTCTGGCATCACTGAGGGGAGAGTCCTACAGTACCGGCCACTTTAAGTTTTTGTACTATAACTTGGGCTACTGTTGGTAAAAATCAAATTTCAAAGTAATTTGTAGTGCAAATAATGTTTAATAAGAGGGGACAAATCGTTTTTTTTTTAAATTTTATCATAAAGATTAATAATTCGCTGGAATAAAAACGTTGTAATTCGCAGCGAACGAAAAATTGTCGTCCAGTACCGGCCAACTACTTAGTTAGTAGATTTTAAGGTCTAAGTAATTAATAATGTTAGTAAAAGTGTTTGAAAATAGAATAAAACTTTTATTTAGGCACGTCTACAAATGTCACATGTAAAATGATCCATATTTTCTTGATCTGTACACTCCACGTGAGCCCAACCGTTGCATTTAATGCACTGCACCCAATCTTCATCGAATGATTCTTTGCAAATGACGCACTCTGTGACTTGTCCATCAAAGTCTAGTTTCCTCCTTCGTGAGCTATCTTTTCTCGTATTTATCGCTTTGCCTAACTTCCTTCGTTTCTTAATTTTTTCATATTCTTTTAGTGCTTTCTCAGCTTTTCTTGTTTCTGCTTTTAATTTTTTCTCATTAACCAGTTTCTTTTTTTTCTGAACATCTTCTATAAAAGATACTGATGTTAGAATTTCAGACTGTTGCGTCCGTCGGTTTCTCTGTGTTATCCTTGTTTCTGAAATATTATTTTCAGGACTGCTGTTTTTAATAATTTTCATAAAATCCGAACATACGCTTCTTGAAGAAGATTGACCTGAGAGATTGGTATTAACATGTGAATTAAGTGATGGTGATGAGTCCAGGGGTTGAGAAAAGTCGATTGAAAGGGTGGGTGGTGTAGATACAAGTTCTGGTTGTTGAAAATGTTGAGATGGAGTAAAATACAAGTCTGAAAATATAGTACGATTTAAAGGCCACAGTCCTGTACATTGAAAAGCAGACTGTGCCAAATTCATTCGGCAGATAAGACTGTAAGCAGTGTTGACTAAACGGGCAACGTCTTTCTGAGCAATTTTTAAAGGATGATATTTTCGCATCCAGGCTCTGCATGCTTGGTTGTAGGCTGTTTTGAAGGGTCGCATTATAGCCCGATCCAAGGGTTGCATCTTGTGCGTCGTGTGTGGAGGAAGACTTAACATGTGCACATGATGCTCTTTCGCAAATAGGATGACATCAAGATCCTTGTGACTTGCATGCCCATCAAGTATAAGAAGGACTGGTTCTTTTTGGCTAGGACGAGTCTTTTCAACACATAACTCTAGCCATTTTAAAAAAGACTTAGCCGTTATCCAACCACTTTCCTCAGGTGCGAAAATACTTCCTGGAGGAGCGTCCTTTTTTAAAACTGCATCTATTCGAGCTTTATTAGGGAATACAAATAAAGGGGGGACACAAAATATCCCCAGCAGCATTTATGCTTAGTAAAACAGTTACCTGCCTTTGACTCATTTTGTTTTCAAGCAGCATTTTCAAAGCCGCATTCATGGCGTTCTGCGCCCATTTTCCTTTTTTCTCTTTAATTTGGGACATTTTTCTGCAGAAAAACAAAGAAGAAAAATATAAAAAATTGGCCGATACTGGACGACTAAACGTGGCCGGTACTGCACGACTAAATGTGGCTGATACTGCACGACAAACACGTGGACAAAGTTTTAGGTTTGATACGTAATATACAAAGCAAATTGGAAAAACCAGGGCATTTATGTATAGCTTATAATGTAACAATAATGTACGTAATATGACAAAATTATTTAGTTACCAGAGAAATAAAAAATCAGCTATGAAAAATATCTTTTGTCGTCCGGAACACCAGCGTAAACGTTAAACGTCTTAGAACTCTGGTAATACTGAAGGAAAAATAATGTCGCCGGAATACGTTGCTACGGACTCTAGTATTCATTTGTTTCTCCATCGATAGTGCAGTCAACTAACACTGGAAGCGAGATATAGCTTTGGCCGGTACTCTACGCTGCCCGGTACTGTAGGACTCTCCCCTATGCTTATTCGCGTCAAATAGCGAAGTCCGCTGACTGCATGTGGTCCTGCCTGCGCCGCCCTCCCTTCAAATTAACTACGGATTCCTTATCTCTCGATTATAAACACGCGTTCGAATTTCAAAACAAAAGCCTACGTTGACGTACAGAGTGATCCAGGAGCCACTGTACTCAAAGAGGTGCTGTCTAGCATCCCCTTGTGAGGGCAACCCCCCGCAGTGCCTCACCGAATTTTATGGCTTTCGACCCTCGAAATGGTTGGAATACATTAAGAAGCGAAAAATGCCCAGGATTTCTGCATTTTTCATCAGATTTTTGCGAAAACGACGCCAATCGATTCCTTATGTTTCGCCGATGAAACTAACACCATGAACGGCGTGATTCGGAGCATAATAAAGGAAATTCCATTTAACATTCATTTCTATAATTTCTCTCTAGCTTCGTTAAAAATAGTGCGATTTACATGAAATTTGGTATGATTTGATCGGAAAAACATAAGAAATCCATCAGTATCACTTCCATATCGATACGATAAAAAATAAAGAATTATTTTATTTCTGAAACAGGTATGAATCCTCGGCCGACCGCGGCGATTCGAGGTCGACACCCCGCAGTTAAGGGTGAAATAGCCATTTCAGGGTATTAATAAATTCTTTATTATTTATCGTATCGATATTGTCACGTCCCGGGTGAGGTCTTCAGGACGATGGCATAGATGGGGTAATATTGGAGGAAACTCAGGCGCGAATGCCAGATTCGAGGCACTGAGGATTGAGGGGATGCAGGCGCGAATGCCAGATTCGTGGCACTGCGGAGAGTTAGGATTCAGACGCGAATGCCAGATTCGTAGCACTGAACGACCAGGGAGGGTTTGAATAGTAATCACTTTGGTGGTGACACCCGTTCGAGCACTTTGTTTTGGTGTGGTAATTTGATTTACTGTTACATTCGTATAAGAAGCTACACGTAATATTTCCGAGAAATATGTCTAGACATATGGCTATACGCGGGCCATGCAAAAGTACGTTGGTAAACACCGTAAGAACACTTCAGTTCGCGAACCGAGATCAGCTGTTGCAATAGCTTATTTGGGTTGGAGCCTTCGTAACCACAGGATAAACACAATAATGTGAAGCGTGATTTAAAGCAAAGCGGTTTATTAACTTTAGGCACGAATATATGCACATCGATAGAGGTTTAAGTAATAATAATAATATAAGATGATGAACATGAATACATGAGGATAAATCAAAGAAAGTGCATGAAATACAATAAGCGTTAATAAAGTTCAATAATATGAGCGGTAAGCTTTAGTAAAGAATAGAATATAATCAATAAGCATTAATACGGAGAGCATTAAGAATTAGTAATACTAGGCGATAAATGTGTGAAGTATCAAAAATTGTCTCATATTAAATCCAAATACATTTTAGTAAGGTATATGTAATATGAGACAATTTTTAATAGCCAGTAGCAAAGCTTAATTGATGTCTTTTAATAATGATAAACCGTATCTTCAATTTCTGTTTTATTTTCTGTTAGGGCCCCGGTTTTGTCCTGGTCTTCTCTAAATACAGTCCTACAAGAGGTAGTAGAGGGACACGTTTAGCGGCCAGTAGTGGTGGATAATTATCGATAGTCGTGACCATCGATGGTGGTCGATATTAATCGATAATTTGACCCCTACTATCGATAATTATCGATTGTTTTCGAAACATCTTTCTCTCTCACACGATATCGGCGCATGGGCATTACGGTCGAATGGGGCATATACTTCTCTCTCTCGCGCCATGTTGGCGACAATTTCAAGCATTCAATAAGACCTCCGTAGTATATGCTCTAAGATATAACCGTCATCTTTATTGGAAAAAATTAACAATAATTGAATATAATTGATGTTCAACGCCAAATAGAAAAAAATGAAGAATATAGGAAATGTTTAAAAAAAAATAATAGTGTACGAAAATAGCCATTGATTTTTATTTAAGAAAATGATTACGTCCACATTTTTTATTTTATTCTAGACCTCTTTTGAGAAACGATTTGTCTAGTTTTACTGAAAATTCTTTCAGACTCTACAGAAGTCGCCGGAATACAAAGGTATTTCCTGCATAAATCTGGAAGTGGTTGCAGTTCTTCATTACTCTAAAAATATTACAATAGTTATTATTTTAATTTAACAATTGATATCAAAATAATAAACATTTTAAATAGCAAGTTACCTTCCAAAATAATAAGGGATCTGATTTCTCTGGAGAATTATTCTTCTCCAAATACTGTCGCATACATATAATTACGTCAGCTTGGACACTTTTTGCTTTTATTTCATTGCGCTTGCTAATAAATGAAAGAAGTGATTTCTTTTTGGGTGAAATCTTTTCTGGAGAATTTTGTTTGTTTTCACTCGTTTTTTTTGTTAAAGCATGCATCTCCTTCTCAAGAAACAGCGACGCTTGATTTGCATTTTCATTTACATGAAACTCCTCTTTTTTAAATCTAGGGTCTATAATTGTTACTATTCTGGGAATACTCCTTGTTTCATAAGGAAAGAGTCTTTTTTTAATGGATGTAAGTAGACCCGAACGTAGTAATATTCCTTCTTTTGATTTAGGTACTATACTATTTAAACTGTTATATATTCCAAAAGTGATAGACACTATTAATGATATAGTCACGTATTGTGCACCCGAAACTTTTTTTGCCCCTCTTTTTCAAAAATTTCCGAACATTCTTTTATGTCACGTAATATCGTTATATCCTTCATTGGCAATGGACTGGGAGCTTTCTGAAGCTTTAAAAGAACTTGATTCATGGAATCTTTTGTTTCAATTATACGGCTTAACATGTATAATGCACTATTCCAACGTGTTGAAACATCTTGAATTAATTTCCGTGGATTTTCCTTTTTTTGCACTTTATGTTCATTTTTGTTTTTCTCATGCTTGATTTGTTCTTCTTTGAACATTTCTGTAGCAGTTGAATTGCGTTTCATGTATGTAACTATTTCTCTACACCTATTTAATATAGCTTTTATAGACTCTAAATTCAGGTTTTCTTGCACAACTAAATTTAGAGTGTGTGCAAAGCACGGTAAGTGTTTAATTTTTTAAATTTCGACCATTTTAATCATGTTGGCAGCGTTATCTGTTACTACACAGACTACCTTATCACTAATTTGCCATTCTTTGAATATTTCCAACATCGTATCAGCCAAATTTTGAGACGTATGTGCTGTATTTAAATATCTTGTCGATAGTACCGCAGTTTGTAATTTAAAATCTGCGTCGATAAATTGGCAAGTTACAGTTATATAAGACTCAGTAGCTATCGATGTCCAGGTATCTGTGGTTATTGCAATATAGTTTATGTTGTGCAATATTTGTTTTAATTTGTTGCACCCTTCTAAATACAGGGTTTTCATTATTTTTTCTCTTAACGTATATTTGCTAGGCAGTACGTATCTTGGGTCAAGCAATTGAACAAACTTTTGAAACCCAACGTCATTCACTACATTATAAGGCTGATAATCTGTGACAATCATCATGGCTAATGTATGGTCTAATTCCTTTTTCTTTTGAGAAGTACTGTCATACTGAAATGATCTCTTGAAAAAAGGGCTAATTGATTTATAACTAGATTGATTTGAACTGTGTTGGCTGGTGAAACTGGTACTGGTACTGGCACTGGTACTGGCACTGATATTGACACTGGTACTCATACTGGTGCTGGTACTAGCAATTGTATTGTCGTTGTAATTTAAATTGTACAGTGTTGGAATCTCATAATGTGGTCTTTTAAATTTGTCGTATTCCCGCTAGTCTTATATTCTTTACCAGAGGTAATGCATTTTGCATATTTCTTATTGTTGGATTTTTTAAAATATTTCCATACTAAAGATATTTTATTCCTATTACGTTTAGGTATAAAATCAGAGTTCATACTACCTATGGTATCGTTCGATTCGGTGTCCGGTAGTTCATCGTCATTTTCTAGTATGAAAAAAAAAGAAAAATTGATAAAAATATAGCATTCTACTATTTCATCTTCTACGTTTTATATTAATCATTACTTACCATCTCTTTTCCTTCTCTTTGACATTGGCAAACATTTATCCACGGGAATCATTCTGATTATTCTCTAGTCTCAAATATCAAAATAAAAATTGGCTATGGCTGTCATGTTTTTGAAATTCAAACCATTCAAACACGTGGATAGCGTCACGACATTGGGAAACCAAGTGGAGACGTGACTTAGATATCAGCGCTGCGGTGGTAATGTGATGTCCCATTAAATTTTCCGCGATATTATTCTCAAAACTCTGTCATAAACCTCAAAACCACTCCACCAAAGTCCTTCAAACTCAACTCTTACCCCCTTTCAAGATGGTCGGTACGAAACCTCCTTCGCTTATTCGCCCTACGAGGCACCAATCCCTCCTTCATACTTGAATTTAAACAAGTCCTTCGTCCCAAAAACCTCTTAAATCGAGACCACGTCTCCCTCCCCTCTTTACGACTCACCGAGTCCAAGCCAATCTACCCCTTTTCCTATTAAAACGCCCAAAATCCATCCGATGGATTGAGTATTCTGTATTCACAGTCATAAAAACCCCGGAAGCCCAATTGCGACGAATATTTGGTGTACGTGCCGTAAACACATCTAATAATAGATGCACATTCCATAAGAACCCCGAAAGTCCTACTACAACTTAACTTCTTAAACGTGTCAAGGTCCATACCGCGTGTACCCCCCGCAACGATATTGTAGAAACACATAAATACGAGGACCCCGAGACAGAGGTCCTCTTTCCACACGAATCCTTTGCGAAACCCTCTTCTAGGGAGCAAGTGAACGTCGGTTACGGAGTTTATTTTTATAAGTGTTCAACACCATCATCAATCCTTGTAAGCAATTATACTTACCATTTTTATATCACTGCATGTCACCATCATCTATATTATCTTGTATTATTATTATTCTTTCTGCTTATTACATTCTATCCCTGCTAACCATCTGCCTGCAGTCTGCCAGCAGATGGACAGCAGGGTCTGACAAGGCAGGGTCTGCCGACAGATGGACGGCAGATCCGCAGCAGATCCTGCCTTCAGATGGCGCTATTGGATGAGTCAGACCAGTGTTGCCACCTCTACGGATTTTTCGGTAGATCTAGGGATTTTTGGTATTGCCTACGGAGCTACGGATTCTAATCGAAATATACGGATTTCTAGTTCTTTTTTATTGTAGTGACATTTGTCACTACTAGTCTCCCGGTTCCGATTCAATTTGTGGCACCGGCACGTGGCACGTGTATTTAAGGATTTTTAAACGGCATTTTAAACTTAAAAAATGGATACAGGTAGTGAGTCAGACACTTTACACAAACACCAAACACCAAAGAAAAAGAACAAAGTACGTTATAATAAAAAATATTGTAAACCATGGGAACAGGAGAAACTGTTTCAAGGTTGGTTAGAAAGCAGTAAAAAAGGTGAGGGGTATTTTTATTGTTCTGCATGTGTGTGTGATTTAAAATGTTCTGGTGGCGGAAAAACAGATCTTGAAAGACACGCAAACAGCAAGAAACATATAACACACGCTAAAGGTTAGTTTGTATCTTTTGCTTATTAATATTTGCTCTATTGGTTTTGATTGTAATGTGTCTATTGTAGGTGTGGTAAAAACAGTTTTTTGGTGTATATAATAGTTGTAATGCTTTAAATTTCTAATATATTTTTTTAGCTGTTGCACATCAACCACGAATTACGTCGATGGTACCAGAAAAATCACAAAATTTAAAAGATGAAGCAAAGATGGGAGAAATAAAAATGGTCTGCTTCCTTACAGAGTTAAGGAAATCAAATTGCCCGCTCATGGCGGTCATGCTCGTAGCCCGAATCGAGTCTCGGGATCCTGAAACCGTCTGGATCTCGAGCAATACGAAAGTATCGGGACCCCGCCCGAAATTTTCCGACCCGTTCCGAGGGCCGAGAATCCGAGCCGCGGGACGATCCGCACACTCCTATTCGTAACGCGTGTTCTCTCGTCATCGCAGAACACGAGTGAGCCAGAAGTGGTGGGGATAGCGCCAAGCTTCTGTCATGTATAGGCCAAACCGAGTTGCAGCGCAGAAATACACGCATCAGAATAGGTGTACCTGAGGCCTTAGCTCCGAAAAAATTCAGGGAGCTTTATTGGTCAGAACATTGATTCTTTCTCGATAGCTTCATCTCGTATTGGTCTACGGATAACTTCGTGACGCACACAACTACATATGTACTACGCTGACAATAAGAATAAATAACAGCCACACGGCTACGTTCAGACAGGGCCGAGCAGCATTCCCGTTACCCCACCATACCCTTCGGTGGCTAGGGAACTCCAACTGATAAATCCAGGATCGTTAGATGGTGATGGCTGATTTCTCCTCGATCGCTGTTCACGAAAACGAATCGACCGGCCAATATATTTGAATACGACCTTAGGATAAAGATATAATGAAAGATGAAAAATTATTCGAAGCCAAAGATGAAAGGCCTTCGAATAAACAAAGGAAACTAATAAATACCCGAAGCTAAATAGAATGTTAGATTTAGGGTACACACACCCTCCCCCCAAACCTCGTGTCGATCGGCCACTGGGGCCATTCGGAAGTATATTCTTTTAATTAAATAATGCCCATCTCTGCATAGGAGCGTAAAGAATTACAAAAAAAAATCAAGGAGTCAACTGTTGACCGATTTGGAGACTTTTCCTTGTTATATGTTATATACAATAGTCAGAAGAATAATAATAAAAGCAATAATTGCAAATAATTGCTGTAACTTCCACATTCTGAAAATATGATATCAGTAAGTCACTACTTCCAGTGTTATTAAAAAATTCCAATCTCTTTTTTTATTTGAAATAATGTGGCCATATAATTATAAAATATATTCGGCAGCGGTGATGTATGTGTTACGGTAAAACCGTTAATTTAGTAAATGCAGACAATTCCCAGCAGTTCCTAGTCAATATATGCCTAAAATGCATATAACCTAACCTAATGTCGTCCGAAAATGCATGCAATGACTGCATTACGCTTTTACTGTGGCTTGTGTATCCAGCTAACGCTTCAGTTTTACTATGATTCCACGTTGGCAGTCCTCCCGAGTAGGCGCCATCTCGTGTCCACTACCTCAACTAAATTTGTCACGTGACTTGCTCTGTATTATCGCCAATATAGCGGAACTCGTATTTGGGAATGCAATCACGGGGATACGTTTTTCGTCCTTATATGAACAGATTTTACGCTGGGCGAGGTCTCATTCGAAAGAGGAAGGTTCAATGCACAGCGCTCTGGTCATCGTTTGAGTCACAAAACTCTTTTAGTGACCTAAAAATACTTGGATTTGAACACTCGTATTATTAGATATCAACACAATTTCGTCGAACCATGACCAGAGCGCTGTGCACTGAACCTTCCTCTTTCGAATGAGACCTCATCCAGCCCAAAATTTGCTCATATAAGGACGAAAAACGTATCCCCCCCAAACCCATGTTTCGGGCAAATTATGTCGGTATTACAGCGCGCTGCATTACCCGTGTCTACCCCCTTAAAGCTATATTTTATCCTATTTTAGCTTATGTACCTGTAGTTACCTATTGCTACTATTTTAGGTCTTAACTGCTAAAGCAATGTATTGAGATATATGGAATGCTTTTTAGTATTATATATACAGTAACATTTCTATACATATATATACACATATATATATATATATATATACACACCTATATATATATATATATGAAATAGAAATGTATATATATATATATATATATATATATATATATATATATAGGTGTGTATATATATTGTTTTTTCCGTTTGTATCCTAACTTTGTGTCAGCCTTAAGTATCACAGACTAGATCTGATTGTTCCTTTGATTTAGCTCTCCTTGCTCCTAGTCATCCAGGCAGAACGCTCTTAGTCGCATGCTTCCCTTAATAAAATTCGCTACTTCCCATATTTGTTTCTCCGTTTTCACCTTTATTATTTCTGTCCATTCTTTATTTCTCATGGAGTTGGGTCTGATTTCTGCGTATATCGGACAGTCACACAAGATATGCTTTCTGTTCTCCGCTTCTCTAGTGTTGTATATTTGACATGTTAGGTTCTCTTCCACCTTATATTTCCAACCAAGCCCTATCGTCGTTGTCCATCCTAATTTGCCAGCCAATCTTACCTGCGCTATGATTCTTTTGATTGGTAATGGTATGTTTAGAGTCAGATAGTTGGTTGCTTCTACTGAGGTCATGTCCTTGATGTTTCTATATATTTCGCTATATGTGGAATTAGTTGATCTATTCTTATCCTCTTCCCATAGTTTTTCAGCTATTCCTTCCAGTATGACCTTCCAGTATGCTGTCGTTTTTTAATTCCTGTAGATAATTGATACTTTCATATCCGAATTGTTGCAATTTCTTTCGTATTTGAGTGACCCAGTTCCTTCTGTTGTCCGGTGCACTTCTATCCCAAAGCTTCAGCTGCTCCCAGCATTTCTTCGGGAATCTTTGGTCTTTCATCGATTCTACCCTTTCCCAATATCCTAATGCTCTTTTTATTACCGCTATCTCTAAGTGCCGTCTTCCGGTTTCTAATCTTGCCATATAGCCCGGTGTGTTTCTAGCTACTCCTAGCATTCTTTTGATAAACTCTACTTGTACCTTCTCTATTGTCTCTGTATGGTTTATAGCCCAAGTTCCTGCATTATATAGCAATGTCGCCTTCACGACTGCGTCAAACAACTTCTGTGCTGGTTCCCATCTGTTAGATCTAGTGATTATGAGCGGTTTCCATATTGTGCCTAGTGCAGCTTTTGCCCTGGTGATAAATTGCTTAGCTGCTGTATGAAATGTACCTGATTTGGTGAATGTTACTCCTAGATATTTATATTCCTTTACTTCTTCTATGATTTCCCCATTGAATGTTATTCTTCGTAGGCCTTTTTTCCTGTTTGATCTTCTGCATACCATCAATTTCGTTTTATCGATATTTACCACTAATTTGTTCTCCACACAGTAACTATGTAAGGTCTCCATCTTTTCTTGCATTACAATTGGGTTATTCGCTGTGATTGTAAGATCATCCGCAAACAAGAGGAGTTCCATCTCTTTTATTATATTTTTGTGTCCCTTTGCCTCGAAATAGGTGGCAATATCATGTATCATAATTGAAAAGAGTGTTGGACTTAGACTGTCCCCTTGTAGCACACCTTTATTTAATCTTATGCTATCTGTAAACTCGGTGTTATTTACTTTTACTTGTGTGTTTGCTTTTTGGTATAGGTTATTTATCACTCTTAATAGTTGTGAGCTCACACCTGCCCTACGTAGTTTATCCCAGAGGATTGAGTGCCAGATCGAATCGAATGCTTTCCTAAAGTCTACAAATACTATATATAGTTTCCCTTTTGGACGCCTTAGTGACTCCGCGATTTTCCGCTGTTTATATATACATTACATACTATAAGTTCTTTTTGTTCTATTTTGACCTTTATGCAGATCCATGATTCAGTTTTTGATATTATCTCTATTTTATGAACTAAGTCTGGTCTATACATTATGCATAAGCCTCCGCTCGCTGTAGCTACTGACTTATTTTTAATTGCTTTACTATATATTTGTATTTCTTCAAGCATGTTGGTATTCTTATTATTTCTTCTGTCTGGAATGTCTCACTTAAGCATAATATTGCACTCTCTACGACATGTTTTTGGAGATCTTCTGCACTCATATTATTTAGGTTTGCTATGCCATGAACATTCCAAAACAGAATACCCGTTTGTCTTTCTCCTTTCCCATTTCCTTTACTTGTAGGTTTTCTCTTGGCGAAATAACTGGTTTTTTTCTATTCCTACGCCGTCCTTCCATGTCCACATTTCATTGTCGATGTACACTTTCCTGTAACCTATTGTGACCCGTTTCCCCAGGTCTTTTTGTGACATTGCAAATTTGCTCAGCTCTCTCTCTGTATCACAAGTTGTTCATGTGTTAAGTCATCGTCTATGAATATCTTTTCTCCTTTCAATAGCTTTTTATTTTCTTTAACTTTTTGCTTGTTCTCCCAATCTACCAGTTTCACCCTAATCATTTTGTTGTTGCTCGCTGTTCTTATTTCTTGAGCATATTCTATTTTCGCCTCTACGTGTAATTTCTCTCTCATGAATTTTTCTACTTTCTCTGTTTTTGCTTGTATATTTAGGCCTTTGATGATGACGTTACACCTTTTTTCTTTTCTTCTTCTTTCCTTTTCTATTGTTTCTAAAGATTTAATCCTTTCTTCCAAGCTTTTCCTCTCCACTGCCCATCTTAACTCTTTCCGTTCCATTTCCTCTTTTATCGTTGCTACCTCTTTGATTAGATTCATTACCTCCGTGTATTCTTTCCTTGTTTCTTTCATTTCTTCTCTCACTGTTTGGATTTCCTCAGACATAGAGTCCATTTTGTCCATCATTCTGTTCAAAAGTGATGTTACACTTCCTTCTGTATCATTCCCCTTGTTGGCTTCTGGTTCTTTCTTTTTTGAGGTTAATATCGTTTGCTTGCTGTCTTCTACCGCTATTTTGGTGATCGTTGTGCTTTTTAGTGGTCTTCCTCTGGAGCTGGATTTATTTTCGCTTGCCATTTTGTCCATTTTTCCTTTTTGATTGCTTTATCCCCTAACTTTGTTTTGAGGTTATATTCTACTTTCACCCTTTCTAATGAGACGCTCCCTATTCCCGAATGATTGTGAGTAATTAATTGTAAGAAGTGTATCACGCGTCCTTATTATTTCGATATTGGAAGCGCGAATCTAATCAATTACACATTTAGCTACCACGATAATACGCTTACAGTATAAACACGTGCTTGTTCAACATCCGCCATTTTTTTCTCTCAACTCTTATATAATTAATGAAATTGAAAACATAAATATATTTCGTCTATTAGATGTTGACAATCGAATAATTGTTCCATTTAAAATTCCAATCCGATTAATTACAACATGAACAGACGTAATTCACTCATGAACAATTCCATCTCTAGGAATAAAAATAGATGCAACTCCAGGACGAATTAATCAAATAACTTTATATTCAAGACGACCAGGATTATTTTATGGTCAATGTTCAGAAATCTGTGGCTCAAATCATAGATTTATACCTATTGTAATGGAAAGAACATCCATTAAAAACTTTAAAAATTGATTAAATTTAATCCAATAATAATCAAAGAATTAATTAAAAAATAACATTAAATTGTCATTTTAAAATTATTAATATTAATATTTTTTCATTAGATGTCTGAAATGCAAGAATTGGTCTCTTAAACCATATAATAGTATCAAACGAATACTTCTAATGATAAAAAATATTCTTTTATTCCTCAAATAAAACCAATAATTTGATTAATAATAATAATAATAATAACTCTAACAATAATTATAATAACCATTATCATAATTTTTTTTATATGTACAGAAACAGCTAATCAAAACAAAATAAAAAAAATTAAAACAATAAAATGAAAATGATAACAAATCTATTCTCAATTTTTGATCCCTCAACTAGAACAATAACCTCATTAAACTGCATAAGACTAATAATCCCAATTATAATTATAAACTTTAATTACTGATATTTACCATCACGAATAAACATAATATGATCTCTATTAAATAAATTTATATTCATTGAATTTAAACTATTAACAAAAAAAAGATTATTTATTAACTTAATTATCTTTATCAGATTAATAAAACTAATTATACTATTCAATTTATTTGGATTATTTCCATATATCTTCACTCCAACCAGACATCTTAATGTAAACTTAACATTATCATGAAGACTATGAATTAGATTTATAATCTATGGGTGATGAACAAATACAAACAAAATATTTATTCATCTAGTACCAATAAATACACCAACAGTTCTAATAAACTTTATAGTCCTAATTGAATCAATTAGAAATATTATTCGACCATGAACTCTAGCAATTCGATTAACAGCAAATATATTAGCAGTTCTTAATTATTATTCCAATTATATTAATTATCCAAAATATACTATTTATTTTAGAAATCTCAGTAGCCATAATTCAATCATATGTATTTTCAATTTTAAGAACCCTATATTTTAACGAATCAAATTATGATAAATTCTAATCATCCATTCCATATAGTAACATTAAGACCTTGACCCATACTAACATCAATTAATATTATAAATTTATTTCTAAGATTATTTCTGTTTATATACATAAAAATAACAAACCTTATATTTATTAGAATATTAACATTAATTATATGCTTAATCCAATGATGACGAGATGTAATCCGAGAAAGAACTTTTCAAGGGTTTCACACATTAACAGTAACAAAATTAATCAAAATAAGGATAATTCTATTCATTATTTCAGAATTAATATTTTTTGTAGCATTATTTTGACCATATTTCCATAGATCAATCGCACCAAGAATTCAAATTGTGACACAAATTACATATCTGACAAATATAAACCGACAAGCTTTGTGTGCATGGAATATTAATTTATTTAAGGAACAGTACAAGCCCCAAAGACAACCTTAAAGGTGCCCGCAATATAAACTTAATACATTTGAAGAATCACACCACAGGCCACGTGCCTTACAAAGATAAAAGAAAAAAAGATGTCCTTCGCAGATTCTACCAAAGCTGACAAAAAAAAAAAAATAAAAGTGTGAGTCATTCTCATACATGTGCAGCATACCTCATGCACCAACCACACGCAAGGCACACATTCGACCAATCACGAGCAAAAGCGCGGTTAGCATACACATTCAAAAAACAGTGAAATAATTACATCTCAACAAATTGGAATAACATGACCACCAACATCAATTAAATAAATTAATCCATACAACATCGCATTAATAAATTCAATTATTCTAGTATCATCAGGTATTACAATTACATAAACATATTATGCTATATTAACTGAAAAAATAATAGAAGCAAAATTTAGATTTATATTAACTATTGTGTTAGGTGTTTATTTCACTATAATACAAATTATTGAATATTTTGAAGCAACATTCTGTTTTAATGATAGAGTTTATGGATCAATCTTCTTCATAACAACAGGATTTCATGGATCCCATGTAAATATTGGTCTAATCTTTTTAACAATATGTTTTATCCGATTAACAATAAATCACTTCTCAAAAATTCACCATATTCACTTTGAAACAGCATCATGATACTGACACTTCGTTGATATTATTTGACTATTTCTTTATATCACAATTTACTGATGAAATTATTAATAATTATATATATAGTATAAGTAATTACATTTAACTTCCAATTAAAAAATTTTAATAAAGTATATATAATTATAACAATAATTATTATAAATTTAATTTTCATCATTATCCCGAAAGTAATTAACATATTATTAACAAAATTAATCCACAAAAACCGCAAAAAAAATAACACCATTTGAATGTGGATTTAATCCAATAACAAGACCTCGATTACCATTCTCAATTCAATTTTTCCTTATTACCCTAATATTTTTAATCTTTGATATTGAAATTATTCTTATTATTCCAATTATACCTTTAATAAAATACAAAATTATAATATCAACAAAACTAACATTCTTAATACTACTAATAATTTTAATTGTTGCGAGGCCGAGGTTTTCCAAAGGGGATTTGAATTGTATACACTCAGTTTGAATGAAGAAGAAAACTAAACGTATAACTTTAATTATAAACAACTGATACAATGCAAGAATCTCTGATACAACGAAATATCTCTCTTAGCGTGTCCGACGTCTTATACCTTCCAGAGCCTTCTGAACAGCGAAAGGCCGACAGACAGGATGTGCGGAACGAGCCCACTCGTTCCGCCGTTGGCGCTTAGCCAATCCGGTCCTCCGGCTGACAAGTCATTGGGGAAACTACGAATCAGACAGCTCTACGAGATCTCGTTTCCAACATTAATCATCAGATTATGAATCCCCGAAGCTAAAATTTTATATTAGAGGTTCTCTCCCCCTCCCGCCCAACCCCTCACAATTTCGGTTCATTACGGTGGTTGGGTCACACCGTAGTACAGCCATTGACAATTGCAATTTTAATTGTAATTTGCCCCACACTTACATTTGACAATAACAATTGCAATTGTAGTTGTAATTGTGCAGGGCAATTACATTGTAATTTAAATTCCATAATGAAGGAAATTCCGTGAACAAATGTTTTGCCTAATTTCAAATTCACTTCGTTAACAATAGTCCGATTTAACGGCCGGCGCTAGATAAAGAAAATGAAATGTAGAAAGAAGGATAGTATTTCCACTTTTTCTGATATGCGCCAATGACGGAGCGCCCACGTTGCAGTTTCTCTCTGCAGTTTCTCTCTTTCGTTGCAGTTTCAGCTCTTTGCAGTTTATGCATTTGGGATTTTCTGTACAATTCCCATGGAACTGGTTTGTACATATTACGCATCTGCGCTCTTTCGCTCTGCACGCTTTTTGTATGTGCCCGTATCTAAGACATCTAAAACATTGTTTCACCGCCTCTACGTATGGAACCACATTTAACCATACATGTCCAAAACCTATTAATAATTTTGTGGGCAGAGAGTCCCCCTGCATTCGTATCAATATAGATTTTCCTTCTTCCCATGTCGTCTTTCCGTCCCTCAGTATTCTTTTCTTCATTCTTTCGAGTGTAAACACTCCCTGTACTTCTTTTAATTGTTCTTCCAATGACTCTATTGAGTCGTTCCATTCATTTATTACACTTTTCCTGAATTTCCACCTGTTCGGGATGTATGCCGAGTAGTCCTCCGGATTTAGCCTTCCTTTTATGATCATTTCATTGGCGTCCTTAGCCTGTTTGTATGACACTTCGGCCTTGTTGAATCCGACCATTTTGAGACCTTGGAATTTTGTCTTTGAATCTATAATAATTTTATATATTCTAATTAAATTATTCTTTTTAACTGACGTTGTTCTTTTTTGACTTAATGCTATGGTAACTAAGTATTCCTCTCTTTTAGATTCCCATTCGTACAACTCACTTTCATTATTCCTTTTGACCCACGTGTCTTTTTCCTTAACCTGTAATCTTACCGTGTTTTCTCCTTCTTCCGTCTTTTCCTCACTCTCTTCAGTAAGGTTATCTTTTTCTTGCTTATCTCTTACTCTTTTTTTGTCGATTTTGTTCACTTCTTTATTATCTTTCTTCCTTTTCCTATTACTTTGATTTTTGTCTTCTAATATTTGTACTTGTTCAATCTCACCGTATCTTTGTAAAATGCCCTATCTGTCCCGTAGTGTCACTGTACACCCCCTTTTCCGCTTTTGGGTTTCCTCCTCCTTGAATTCTCCATTTTAATTTGTTTTTCTTATTTCCGTTCTTGTCTCTTTGTTCCTGTGTCCTAATATTCTCTATTCTATCCATTTCTATTATCTCCTCCGAACTCATTTGATCTTCTTCCCGTTCTACCTCCATCTTCTCTTCTCTTGTTCTCTCTCCTTCTCATTTTCCTCCGTTCATTCCATTCTCTATCCTTTTATTTCCATTACAATCTTTCCCCCCCTCTCGGAGGCGTTCCCCTTCGTCCAGATCGACCCTAACCTCCTACCTCTCTCTTTTTCAGATTTCGTCTTTCCTCGGTCTTTATCTTCACCACCTCTTCTTCCTCCGCCTCTGAGGCTCTCTTCTCCTTCCTCCCAGCCTTCCAGCACCTCTATTCCTTCGTTCCCTCACGCTTTTTCCCTTTTTTCTCTCTATAATCTATCTACCACACACTCTTCAGCTCACCCTGCTTAATCTTCGTTTGGGTGTTAGGTAGGGTAAGTGTGGGTATTACAGCGGACTCTTAAGGTAGGTTAATTTTAGAACCCTCGATACGGCGTTCAAATCAATGAAAGTTCCTCCTTTTTTTAAAAGAAAGGTAGGACCGTAATAATTCCATAAAAAATATGAGGGCGGGGTAATAAACACAGTTAATTAAAAACAAAGAGATTTGTCGATCAATGTCATTGCAGGAGTTATTGCGGACATGCATGCATTACTGCGTGCCAGTTACTAACGAAATACCAGTTACTGCGCATATATTACTGCTCTCTGATGTCAGGCGAAACATAACCTTAGAACAAATATAACTTGTAGATAGTGTTGAAATTATGATTTTAGTTTTATCTTAGTTTTCAAATGTCTGTAAAAATATATTTGTATAGAATTAAACTTATGTTCTTTATAATATGATTATATCCACAAGATTAGTTAATTGACACGTGGTTTCTGTAGAAATATAGAAATATATATATATATAATTGAATTATTAAACGTAATAATATTTCTTGACAAATAGTGATTGAATTCTTAATACTGATATTTTCAGTGTATCAACAGTTTCAATTATACGGCCTATAATCTTATCGAGTCTTTGATCTATTCTCCTTTATCTTAATTTCTACCTAACGGTGAGCTCACCTCTCTACGATGGTTGCGGCCGGAAAGAACGAGGCTGCTGAAACACTTGTTCGTGTCTCCTATCCTACACTCTATATTCGTTTTGTCCAACTACATCATGGCGCGCAGTTTAACCTATACTGTTTCAGGTGTAGGGCTGACCTGAATTATGTCTGGAGTTTCTGTTTTTTTAACAGATAGAAAAATTATTTAACTTTCTTTACTTACTAACACGTGAGTTTCGTGGGGGATATTCTCTCACCACACCGCCTGCCTGGTCGTCGCGCGGTGGGGTAGAAATTCTACCTTTCCGAGGACGCTGAAGTTGCCGGGATACTCAGGTATTTTTGCACCAGAGATTTCATGGTAGAATATTTATCCATGTGTGTCTTCCACCACAGAAGAGGCCCTAAATTGTGTCCTATTTCAGGCTCAGGTGTATACATGTCCAATTGTTTCTTCCAATTCTCTACTTGACGTTCTTCATTAAATAAAAAATCCAACGCTGTCGGTTTTGGTGTTTTTTCTTCGTCTTCTTTTTCTCTATCCGTTGATGTTGCTGCTTCCATTATTCTTTTCACGAAATTTATTATTTTCGTCTTCCTTTCAATGTGTTGTGAGTTTAATGACTTGTAACGAGGATCCAAAAATTTTGCTACATTTCCGTCCATCGTGTATCTACGATTGAGGGATGTGCGTGCCGCACTTTGAAAATCTATTGCATCCAAATTGTTTGTGGGTAAAGTCAACATGTAGTTGTTTATTATACTTTTAATAATGGGTCCCACCATTGATATTGTAGCATCTTTTTCACTGCATAAGACGGTCGTGGCCACTTGAAATGGCTCTAATATTTTCACCATATCTTCCATAGTAGACCACTCAGCCTCTGTAATTTCTAACTTCTGTGCAATGGCACTCGTTGTTTGTGATCTAATCCCATCTGGTTTCGCACCTTTGTTTTAAGCGCTCCTCTTTCAGTTCTAGCTGACGCTGCTTTTGTGAAAGGGCATTACTCGCTAGGTTAGATTTTCCGAAATGCGTAACCAGACCACGCCCTTTTGTAATTATTTCTTCATATTTTGGTACAGCAGCCATTGCGTCTTTCACTACAAGTTGTAACATATGGGCATTACAATTTATACTGATTGGCAGTCCTTGAACATGGGTGACAGTGGCATTCATGACAGAGGCACTGTCATGAACAATTCCTACTACTTTTCCCATTAATTTCCACTCATTTATAGCGTCATTTACGGATGCAGCAATATTTATTACATTCGACCACCCATTAAGGGCCTCGTTACACAACGTCACGTGGTGCATATTGAAATTGTCGTGAAGATACTGAGCTTCTAACGATATGTAAGAATCTTGTGCCCTTGACGACCATTCGTCTATTGTTAAATACACACTACGCACTTTAGCAAGAGTTTGTAAAACTTGTTTCTTCATTCCTTCATACTGCAGGTTCAATCGTGCAAGAATAGTTTGTCCACACGGCACTGAATATCCTGGATCCAATAGAGCCATAAATTCTCGAAATCCGTCAGTGGATACAAGCGAAATTGGTAACAACGTTTTTGAAATTAAACGTGCAATTCCTTGAGAGATGCTGTCCTATCTTTCTGCACTGTACGGAATTTCTCTGATGCTATCGCTTCTCTTCCTTTTTTGATTACGTGATGTACTTGGAGCTGAATTCAGTTCGACTGATTGTAAGTCAACGCTGTCGGTACTAAAGAATAATGTTTAATTTTAGTTTTATTTCATATAATACATACCAGGGTGGCCCGGGGAAGCGTGG
Organism: Andrena trimmerana; assembly: GCA_951215215.1. NCBI lineage: Eukaryota > Metazoa > Arthropoda > Insecta > Hymenoptera > Andrenidae > Andrena > Andrena trimmerana. Next base: position 74,846,161 of record OX578060.1, read on the forward strand.
AAAGGGTGTGAGGGTGAGACGAGAAAAAAACTGATGGAACTGGTGGGAAGAGTCTGGAGAGGAGAAGGGTTCCCGAGACAATGGAGGAAAGGGATAATTGTCCCTTTGCACAAGAAGGGAGACACCGGACACACGGCTAATTTCAGGGGTATATCCTTGTTGAATACAGCGTACAAAATATACGCGGGAGTACTTAGCAAGAGAATAAGGAGTTTGATAGAGGAAGACGAGGTTTTGCCAGAGACACAGGCGGGTTTTAGGAAGGATAGAAGTACAATCGATAATGTATACGTGCTACAGCACGTGATAGAGCGGGAGCTGCATAGTAAAGGGGGAAAGGTCGCGGCGTTCTTCGTGGACCTGAAGGCGGCGTTCGACAAAGTCAATAGGGGGCTACTGTGGAGAATGATGGCCAGAAGAGGGATAAGAAAGGGGTTGATAGAAAGGGTCAAAGAAATATACGCGGAGACAAGTAACGTAGTAAGGGTGGGAGAGGAGATGACAGAGGAATTTTGGACGAGTGAGGGGGTGCGACAAGGATGCGTGCTCAGTCCGACACTATTTATAGTCTTTAGTGCCGACATAGAGGAGGAGCTGCTTAGGGAGCAGAACGGGGGTCTGGTGGTGGGTAGAAAGAAGTTTTGCTCATTGGCGTACGCTGATGATATTGTGGTGGTAGCGAAAAGGGAGGAGGAATTGGAGATGCTAATGAGAAGATTGGAAAAGTATTTGGACAAAAAGATGCTGACATTGAACACGGAGAAATCCAAAGTAATGGTGTTTAAGAAGGGGGGGAGGGAAAGGAAATGGGAATGGGAATGGAAAGGAAAGAAGATTGAGACAGTCAAGGAATTTGTATATCTGGGTGTGAGATTTCAGAGTAGTGGGAAATGGGTGAAACACGTGAGAGAGAGAGTAAAGAAGGCGCAAGTGGTAATGCGTCTGGTGTGGGGTATAGGAGAGAGGATGTTCCGGGATGACTTTAAGAAGAGAATGTTCATGTTCGACAGTTTGATACTGGGGGTTTTGTTGTACGGAGCGGAAATATTCGGATGGACAGAGTGGCAGGAGATGGAAGCGGTGCAGGTGAGGTATGTCAAGTGGTGTCTTGGCCTTGAGAGAAGCACCCCAAGTTATATGGTATTGGACGAAGTGAAAAGGGACAAAATGAGGATAGTGACCGGGAAACGCGCAATGCTGTATGAGGACAACGTAAAGAAAGCAAGCAGGAAGTGGATAGTTAAGGAATGCATCAGAGAAAAGGAGAGCGGGAGAATAAGAACAAGAGGTGAAACAGAGAAGGAGAAATTTTACCAAAGAAATGGATTTAGTCAATTAGGGTTAAGGCAGTTGGGAGAGGGGGCTGATAGCAGAAAGGTGGATTTAATTAAGAGAAGAGGTCAAGAGGTGCAAGGGCAGGAGCAATATAATAGAATTCAGATATCTAGATATAATGAGAGATATAAATATATTAGAACTAGTGTAAGAGCGGAGTATTTGGAAAAGGAAGGGCGAGGAGGTAGTCAAAAACTGATAGCGAGAGCGCGGTGCGGAAATTTGGAGGAATGGAATAAGTACTGGCTGGATGAGGAGAGCAGGAGATGTGTATTGTGTAAGCAGGGCAGGGGTACGTTAAAACACCTAGTAGAGGACTGTGTGGAAATAGAACGATGCGAGCTTAGGCTGGAGCAGATAGTGGCGGGCAGTGTAAAGGAGGAAGTAGTGAGATGGCTGGCGGATGTGGAGAAGGAAATGCGGGAAAGGAGAGCGCGGGGAGGGGAAAGAGGAGCAGATGGAGTGGAGGAATGAGTGGGTTTAAGAAATATTGTTGTAAACCAAGTCCATTTCGAGGCCGCGAAGGCTGGAATTAATAAATACTACTACTACTACTACATACCAGGGTGGCCATTATTTTCAACCTGCGATTTCTTTTGCTCTCACCCTCTAATATAGTTTCATTTTATAAAAAAATAGTCCCTGAAAAAGATTATGGCAATCGGACAACAGGAAAGGGTGCCGACCAGGCCAATTTAGAATTCATCAATGGTTTGAATTTGAAGAATTTCTCAAAAATGGTAAGCTTTATCGAGATTTTATTCAAATAATATTAAAAGACCATTCAATTTTCTACAATTACTGTATATATAATTTTTTTGTGCTTCCAACCATTTCTTAGATAATAGCGTTTGAATATAGAGAGGTCTGCACTTCGCGCGTCCCTCCTATACGGCGTGACGTATTGTCTGTACACGCGTAGTGCGGATCTTTCTATATTCAAACGCTAGGGTAAGTGTGGGTATTACTGCGGATGCCCCGATTACTGCGGATATTCTAAACAGCTCATATTTAATGTTGGAAAGTATATAATCTCTTGAAATTTTTTGCTAAAATTATTTTAAACTCTATTACAGGTAATTATTAATAAGTATGTATAGCAAAGTTATTATTAATTCTTTTATCGTGGTTTGAAATTCGTCAAGGCGAAACTTCGGTCGATTTCCAATATGGCGGTCATGAACACCTACTTGAAAAACGTTTATATTTTTCTTATTAAGTGTAATACATGTTATGTAGCGTTATTGCTAGATAGAATAAGAGTTATATTTTCAGAAAAACAACAAATCAGTCGTCTACATTTTAGTTTAAATTTTTATTTCTCACCGCAGTATTAGGTGCAGTGCTTTACACCATGTGCATGCATTACTGCGGACCGACGACTACGCCACCTAACCTTTCTTCCAACCGTATTCACGTCTGTCTACATAACCTGCAAAGGTACTAAGGTTATGTTTCGCCTGACATCAGACCGCAGTAATACATGCGCAGTAACTGGTGTTTCGTTAGTAACTGGCACGCAGTAATACATGCATGTCCGCAGTAACTCATGCAATGACATTGATCGACAAATCTCTTTGTTTTTAATTAACTGTGCTTATTACCCCGTCCTTATATTTTTTTATGGAATTATTAAGGTCCCACCTTTCTTTTAAAAAAAGAAGGAGGAACTTTCATTCATTTGAACGCCGTATCGAGGGTTCTAAAGTTAACCAACCTTAAAAGTCCGCAGTAATACCCACACTTACCCTATTATCTAGAAAATGTTTCGGAGCACCAGAAAATTATATATACGGTAATTGTAGAAAATTGAATGCTCTTTTAATATTATTTTAACAAAATTTCGATAAAACTTACCATTTTTTAAAAATTCTTTAAATTCAAACCATTGATGAATTCTAAACTTTGAGGCTTGGTCGGCACCCTTTCCTGTTTTCCGATTGCAATAAACTTTTTCAAGAACTATTTTTCTATTAAATGGCACCGTTTAAGGGGGTGAGAGCAAAGAATGATACTAGTAAAATGTAAAATGTATGTATACCTTTCATTGCTGTTATCAGCTTTAAGTTGATGTACAGATTTCAAATTATTTGCCATCGTCGATGGCGAGCCATGATAATATACCATTGCACCACAAATATTGCAACTTGCCTCTGCTCCGTCTTCAATTTCCTTGCGAATTTCCACACCCAACTTTTTTTCACGCGGCATATTGAAAATTTTATATAATTTCCGAAATGAGAAAAACAGATCTTCTTCAAATATCAACAAAAACGTAGTTGTTCTTAAAAGAACAGATTGTAAATCGCGTTTGTGATCTGTCAGAGATTTCAAAGCGCACTCTTTAAGGTGTCGAAAACGACTAGTGATCGAAACGATTACAAATCTCTAATGCAACTTTAGCAAAAGAACTGAAAACACCCACGTAGTAAATACAGAAATGCGATTGGTTCTTAAAACAGCATATTTGGTGTTGTGGAAGGGATAAAGTGTGTGGAAGGGATGAACTGCCAGAAAGAAATGAATTATCCAGAAAGGACGAATCCTTGAAATGGTCTTAGAAATTTCGTTACAATGGTCACTTCAGTTTCTGCAGTTTGTCACGTTTTAGCCACGTGTGTTAGCCAAGAGGAAGCGAAGTCAGCTAGCCAACGTTTTAGACCATAGCCTTATCCTTTGTAAATCTGTTACCTGAGGTCAAAGTGTTAAGGGTAGCAGAGTGAATGAGTGTGCGCCAGCAAAATTTCACTTCCTGACCTCCAACAGTGTAACGTAAAAGGAAAGATTTACAAGGATGTTGGGTTCTATCACACCATTGGTTAACTCCATTTCTTTACGATGAACACATGCACCGGAAGGGAAACTTTCGCTAGAGCAGAAATTTAGATAAACTTTCTACAGAAACATCCAAGAGGACACGGACACGTACTACCACTACTTCTACATCTATTCGTCACTATCCATACATCACATCTGTTGCACAATCGGTGCACAACCTTACATGATATTTCCGTAAACTACCTGCGATGCACAGATCTGTTTTCCGAATAAAACAACGCATGAGGCAAAATAAATGCAATCGCACTTCTGTAAACTACAATTTAATTAGAATTCAATGTTTCTCTACCCATAAATATCTAAACTAGATACATTATATAGGAGTTTATTAAAATTCATTACTATAGAGTTACATTAAACTTTGTTTTGTACCGTGAAATAAATTATTCTTTTGTATTCGATTTTAGGATAATATATTACGTTGTGAATAGCAATGTTACTTGTAAAAAAAAATGTAATTACTAGTGAACAACACAATTAAAAAAATATTGTTTACCTCGTTGTTTAAGCTAAAATGTGTGGCCGTTTTTATATTACATTTTCATTGTACAGTACTTAACGAAAAACAATACTATTAGTTTCAGTTTTTTACTTACATACTACAATTTCTTGCACAATATACATATAAGTCAAGTGCAATGTTTATCACGATCCACTGCAATAACCGGTTAACTTTATTTCGTCGATTACACAGTTCGACAAAATTTTACTTTTTTTCGGACTTGTAACATTCATTAACCGTTTCTTATAGGTTTTCGAGCGCTGAAAACGAATCCGCAAACCGTTTTTGACGGTTTCAAAAAACCGTCCTCAGTTTTTGAGGATTTCAATTTTGAAGAAAGCTGCTAATTTTCAACTTTGACCATCTTTTGTGTCGAGACAGTAATAGTTATTCATTACTCTTTGAGCAAATATGCAGGTATTTTTTCAAAATCGGATTTCTCAAAAACTGAGGGTGATGGCGACAAACGGTTTACGGATTCGTTTTCAGCGCTCGAAAACCTATAAGAAACGGCTAATGAATGTTACAAGTCCGAAAAAAAAGTAAAATTTTGTCGAACTGTGTAATCGACGAAATAAAGTTAACCGGTTATTGCAGTGGATCGTGATAAACATTGCACTTGACTTATATGTATATTAAGCAAGGAATTCATTACCCGGTTAAGGGGGGACGCCTACCTAGAGCAGTCGAAACAATGCGCTTCTTTGGGATTTTTTTCTAGAGAAACCGTTACACTTTTATTAATAACTATTCGTCTATTGTTAAGAGTACATCTAAAGGACAGTTCAGTATTTCTTGCGTTCAAGAATATTAAAAGATTTGAGAGTTATAAGCGATGACCGGGATGTCCTTTTTTTTGCGGTGACCATCGTAGCTCGTAGCAGAATCATCCGAAATGAAAAATTCGAAAGGCTTTAGATAGAGTATGAAATTATCTAGGCGCTATCGGTGGGAATTTCTTTTTTTTCTTCTTAGTTTTTTTTTACAGGCCAAGAAAGGAACTACTTTTTTGTTGAAAATCGATGGTTCAACTTTGCAGCGCCGCCATTTTGTCTCATAATAATTTTTCCAAAATCGGGCCCGATAGCGCCTAGATAATTTCATACTCTATCTAAAGCCATTCGAATTTTTCATTTCGGACGATTCTGCTACGAGCTACGATGGTCACCGCAAAAAAAAAGTACATCCCGGTCATCGCTTATAACTCTCAAATCTTTTAATATTCTTTAACGCAAAAAATACTGAACTGTCCTTTAGATGTACTCTTAACAATAGACAAATAGTTATTAATAAAAGTGTAACGGTTTTCCTAGAAAAAAATCCCAAAGGAGCGCATTGTTTCGACTGCTCTAGGTAGGCGTCCCCCCTTAACCGAGTACCCGGGTCTCCAGGTATCAAAAGCCCTAGGTAGAATAAACAACAACCACACTGGTCCCTTGTGAGCAAGTCTGGCCTATGGAAAGTGCAACGCGTTCCCCTTACTCCCGCGTGCCTCGATCTGGTCACTGCCACCTATCGCTGTTAGGAGATCCCGCCTTTAGGCGCCAAAAGTGTACTACAGTGCACACGCACTCGGTTAAAGTTCAAAGGCAATTTTCTTAATATCGATGTGCAACATGAAAAAATGTTGTGCTATATTTTCGTGTTATTTTGGCCTATATAATCACCCCTTAAAAGAATTTCTACCTGTAAAACACCCGGTATATAAATAAAATCTCGGGGAATTGTGTTGTTTACAAATTTATTTAGCTTTTCATGAAGCGCACATTTATTGCGTTGTTGACAGTCTCTTACAATAGTGTGTAACTTATTTACGGCCGATTTCTTCACCGCCAGTAATCTTCCAGTTAGAGTTATGTCCCACATAACTGCCACATGACTGTTTCTTCACCTCTGGTTAATAGTGATCTGCCAGTTAATCTCAAAGTTAATTTTACCGGAAGTCCCGGCACCGATTAACTGCCAGAAGTGGCAGTTAATGCATTTTTGCAGTAGTGGGGGAAATAGGAAGTGTGAAACAGAGAACAGAATTATGCTTGTGGACTGTTCTGAACCAAAGAGTAGGTATAATAAGAGGCGTCACTCCGCGCGGAACGTTTGAAGTCCTTACTTGACCTTGGCATTTAAATTGGTTGTCTATTTCGAGCGGGATATTCAAATCGACTAAATGTACCTTACCACAATTGGCTGATTATTGCCGAAGTTTACCGATCATTGCCGAATGGGGCCGAATGGGCATTTAAATTGGTTGTCTCACTAGAAATCACTGTTTCCCTAGATTATTTCTGTCCTTGTCGAGTGACGCCTCTTATTATACCTACTCTTTGTCTGAACGCCATTGTATACGTATATATAGTGACGCAAGTGATTTTACTTTTATGGAAGAAGATGCTTGTAGGAATAATAGGATCGTGAATATTAACATTTTCGAGCATGTGGAGCATGAGGAAGACGAAGAAATGTTTGGTAGAATTAGACGGCCATATATTCTCAGAGTGAGGAAAGACCATTTGGATGACTGGGGCGATTTAGTGTGCGTTCCACTTACGCCCAAATCGCCCGCACGGTCGCGATATGTAATGGAAAATCACGGGCTTTGCGGGCGATTTGGGCCTAAGTGGAACGCACCCTTAGATTTTCGATGCCGGCGCTCTGGCAGTGCGGTGGCGAAACCACCACAACTTATGATCATTTTCAAACGACTACACAATGAAGTTGTCGCTTTACCGTTTTTGCGGCGTTGTCGCGTCAAACCTTTCAGTTACATAACCATAGGATCCAATAGCGCGAAGAAACACGCGCGACAGTTAACTACCACCTAGTGTTGCGATGCTCGCTGGTGTGTTGCATGATCACGTGAATGTAGCTACGAGAATGTATACAATCGATATGTGAATTACGAGCGAAGTTTAAAAGCAGACTTTTTCGTGTGAGCAAGGAGAGTATTGTTAAGGATACGCGATGCGGGTGGCATGCGTGGGAAAGATCTTGGGCAGTCTTAATTAGTAGACCCCGAAACGAATCGCGAGGTTCTTCTAAGTCACATAATCTCTTAAGAAGGCCTTGTGCTCTGTTAGTCTTTGGGGGTGACGATTGACTCCAGAAGTGTTGGCAATGCTAAGGAAGTCATAAATTTCTTTCAAGGTTTGTTTGCTCGATCCTCGTAGAAGAGCCTACTTCTCTACTTGGCCATCTTTAGTACACTCAGCTCAAATGATTGTGGCCGTTCGAGATTCGATTGCATTCGAGCTTACTAGGGCTGGCTTTTTTGTATCGCTAACATTCTACAGTATTTCATGAACATGGTGAGAGCACTGCCAAGCCACAGGTTCCCGTCTAGAACACTTCTATTTCGTGAGGAAACTAGAGACACTATAATAAGAGTCTGGACACGAGGGGGCCACTTTTTGATTGGTCCGCCATGTTTGATCGAAATCCCACGAGAGAGAAAGAGATATTCACCATTTCACTCTTAACCACTCTTAACAACTCTTACGTTTATGGTGAAATTTTACTATCTATTAATCTGAAAATGTGCATTTGGGTTTTTGATTGGCCCGCCATTTTTCATCTATTCCCGCTGATTTTTAAATCTGTCAATTATACCAAGATAATGAAGATATAAAGTAAAAAAACCAAATCTTGTGTTCTATTTGATATACATTTTTTTAATATCTTTATTTAAATGCGCAATGCATTGCCATGGATTTGCTACCATACATTTTGTTGACTTGATTTACACCTCTCGACGTTCTGGACATTTTGGAAAAACACTCATATTATATCCCTTTTCTGAAGTGTTATTGCAAAACGGTGCTGCACATCCAACCATTTTGTATGAATAAAGATAAATCCACGAAATATCTTGTAACGATTAACTCAGAACGCAATAAAACTTATTAAACAGAATGGAATTAAATTGTTTAACTACTGGAAACTATTTAGGAACAAGAAAAAAAACGAAGATGTTTTAGAAATTGAACAAAGCTGAATTTATTGCAACACGATTGGTTTGTGTCAACGTCGGTGATTAAATGCGAAGACAAATATCTAATGTTGTAAAGTTCATTCTTAACTCTTTCTGTTCAAACTTCGCGCTATAAGATTTACCGCCATAAACGTAAGAGTTGTTAAGAGTGGTCAAGAGTGAAATGGTGAATATCTCTTTCTCTCTCGTGGGATTTCGATCAAACATGGCGGACTGTCACTCGTGTCCAGACTCTTATTATAGTGTCTCTAGAGGAAACATTACTGTGACGCCATCTAATATAATAGCGAATTCGGGAGACCCGCACTGGCCGCACTGAGTGCGACTTTTAGCCAATTGGAAGCGAGAAAACTCGCACTCAGTGCAGCCAGTGCGGGTCTCCCGAATTCGCTATAAGACACGTTCGCGCAGTCCCGCCACAAAAGTTAATTTACATTGCTTCGGTTATGTCTATTTTCCCGTTGTTAACATAAAATAACGGATAGTAGATTTTGAAGTAAATGCGTATTTCTTTGATCTACACATTTCCACTAATAATGAGCGTCTTAGATTTTAATCTATTAGGACTGCTAGGAATAAAATACCACAAGACTTCCCAGATAGCACAACGTCTGGTAAAGTCTTAAAGACGTCCAAAAGGCGTCTTAAAGACGTCTTAAAGACGTCTTGTTACAAATCAAGACGTTAAGACCTAAAATGGACATAAACTAGACGTCTCTAAGACGAGGTGTGCTATCTGGGTTTATACATCTCAGTATTCTGGTTTCCTAACCCTTGCCATCTCTACGAAATATATAACATTCGTTTCCATTCTATTCTTTATTACCCCACCATCCCGCTCTATTTATTTGTGTCTTCCATTATAAATCCATTGATTTATTTATTTTGGACATTACAAATTTATCGTTTACAGTCTCAAAATTATTGATTTTTTTTTAGGTTCATTGTAATAAAAGTCATTTGACATTTATTTTTGGCGTCATTTACGCTACAGCATCGTGAACACAGCCGATCGCGCAGATTTATATAATTATGACAATCATAGGCAAATGCCGCCACAGTGGTGTTTCATCATGAATTAGAAGTGTTCTAGACGGGAACCTGTGGCTTGGCAGTGCCCTCACCATGTTCATGAAATTCTGTAGAATGTTAGCGAAGCAAAAAAGCCAGCCCTAGTAGGCTCGAATGCAATCGAATCTCGAACGGCCACAATCGATTGAGCTGAGTGTACAGGCCCCTACCTACGATGTTGCAACACCGCATTTCGAACAACCATCAGTCCGATGACTATGTTCAGACCGGCACCAGACGGCCGTACACAGACGGCCGTGGCCGTGTCGTGGTCCGATCAAACTACTGCATGAGACATACTGCATATGTTATTAGATGAACCAGTTTTACAAACGGATTAATATTTACCTATTCAACATTCATTGAGTAGACATATTTTTTAATTATGCAGTTTATTTAGTATTTAAAAATATAACAGTTTCATAAATTTGACATAAACATATACATATATTTAAACAAACAATCTAATTAGTTTTGTAACGTCTGAAGTTTTCTTTTCTTCATCGAGGAACTACAATTTATATTATTTCTTAATTTAACATAATTATTAAGTAATATATTAGAGAAATGCTGCAAAATACTTGTTATTGTTTTCTCAGTTAGCATTCCACAGCCGCAATGTTCTTTAATAACATATGTTATATCACAATCTTGCAAAATGCTACTATATCCTAAACTAATTAATATTTTTCTTTGGTTTGTTATAGATAAAAAAAGTGTTTCAAACTTATCTGAAATTAATTTTTGCATTAAACAAAACATGTGGTTACCTATTAACACAAGAAATTCTGCATTCTTCCATTTCAGTATAGTCTAAATAAGGTGTTAACCCAGGAAATATATGAGGCACAGCATCTGTTTTTAACTACTTTTTAAATACTTTTTTCAAAGAACCATTAATATATTTTTCTATTTCTTCAGCTAAAATCAAATCTTTTGCAAAATGTTTTGCACACAAACAACGGACCATTTAGTGGGTTCCCAATCTTTCCGGGGTATATTTTGTATCCACTTTTTCTTTAAATTTTCATCGCGAGGAAACCGAAAAACAGGGGTATATTTTACAAAAGAACTTGCATAATTACTATTGCAGTTTGGAATACAACACTTGTGTGGCATCTGTAAAACAGAATCAAAAACATATTTTGCAAAGGTCGTACTGATTTATTAAAATTTCATATTTATTAATGCAAATACAAAAAAATGTCAACAGAAATGGAGGTTATGATCGTTTATTATTCACTGTATTGTTATATTTTTACAATTCATACACTTCAATAATATATTATTTACAACACTTTTTGTCTACACACAAATTACACTTCTATAAATAGACTAAATCAACATTAAATCAAAATAACAAAATAGTAATACATAACCACGACGGGCAGTGGTGACTGGCAGTGACATAACGCGCAAAAGACTTCAGAAAAATTCAAATAGGACTGATGACAGCGTTGCCATTTTGACTAGGTGGTGGCCTGTACCAGTGATGCCAGAATGAGGACGGGTCCTCTCGAGAATTTCCCCCACCACGCATGCACACTACGCCGGAGCGGCGTGTCCGTGAGCTCGGCGCTTCGGACAACATCGGGAAGACGAGAGAGAAAACGAATGTGCGTGTTTCTCTCTCGCTCTTGAAACGCTGTGATCCATGGTGGGGCGCAAGCGACACGCGGCCGTGCGCGATATTCTTGAGTGCCTCGAGATTCACTTTTCCCTTTCTGACATATGTATAATACTCTTGTAATGAAAAAAAAATTTGGAAAAAATTTTATTACGGAAATCACGGTTTAAGACCTCCTGATCACGTTTTGGCTATTTAGAAAAGAGCCTTTTTTAAATATCTCATATATTTGTTAACACGATTACGTTTAAACGGCAAAATGGATTTCAATGAAACTTTATATTTAAATTTTATATTGTCTTAAGATCCGATTAGATCACGAAAAACCATAATTACCAGTTATGGTTCTTCGATTTTTCAGATGTACGAACTAAATTCTACATAAAAAAAAGGTTAGATAAAGTTCTTCTGTAACTTCTTTAACAAAGAAAAATGTACATTCATAATTTCTTGTTTTCATTTTAAATTTCCGTACTTTTTATTCGAGCTATTTCTATTTTTCAAACCTTAAAATGAATTTTTTTATTAAAAGATGAATATTTTGATATAAATTGGTGAACTTTGTTAAAATTAGAATCCACTCTTGGCCAGTAGCATGGACGCTGTAGCGCCTTCGATAAAAAATATTTTTTCAGAGTATGATCTAAAATCTAAACGTAATCACATTTCTCGCTAGATTTTTCGACAATTATATCAAGTTGCGACAAAGAATCACGCACTATTTACAAATTTATTACGCGCAGCGTCCACGCTACCGCTCGATGGAAACTACGGGAAAGTGGTGGTCTCTTCCATCGGGTGGGAAATGTAAACGATTCGTTATGCAAAGCTAACATCGCGATACATGTTGTATACTAAAATGTACAAAAACATTATAAAAAAAAGAAAAGAAAGGCAGCACGTAAATATACCAATTGGGTTTGATATATTGACGATATGTAAGTCTGAAATAATGCTACAATTGTTCACATTTCCAAAGGATAGAAAGCAAGCAAAGGAATTTACTATAATACATGCGACAGAATTTCGAGATAATTGTTACATATAAAATGAATATAATTAAGAATATACATTTATTTGTACAATTATCTCGAAGTTCTCTCTATAAAGAATATGTACAGCAAGCAAGCGAATTTATCGCAAGGATAGAACAAGAATTGCGTGAGGTAAATCGAACAACTATGTACATATTCGCAATGTCCAAAAATCGAATGAAATAGAAAATGGATGAAATTGATAATATTCTGGACATCACGAATTTGCATTACTCGACGTAGAGGGAAAATCCGCGAGGCCAACAATGGCATGTAAAGGTAAACTACTCTTTTGCTTCTTCGCAAAAATTGGATATAAAGTCTTAGATGACATGAGAGATAGATGTTTGTCATCTACCTCCATGGTCTGAGCTGTTTCCCCGTCCGCCTTTAATGTCGATTTCGTTACGCAAATCGCATTGACGTTGTTCGAACAAAGTCGGTTTCGTTTTTTGGTCTTTATGTCGGGAAGCATGGAAAACAATCTTTCAGCGTCGGCGTTTGAATTTGGAAGACTTCTAATGGAATTTAATAATTCCTGCAAGCATGGATATTTAAATGAGCCTTGATCGTTTCGCGTTAGCAACACCGTTTTCCAAACTTCATCAAAAGCTAATGTACAAAGTTTCTGCTTATCTTCATCTGCAAAATTCAGATGCAATGTCGACCATTCTTTTTGCAAACCGTCTTCGTCGAAACCGCCCAATTTCTTAGCAATAAAGAGAACACTTTTATAGGAAGTGTCTCTGTCATTATCTACTAATGCCAAATGAGGCTCAAAAACACATAACTTGCTTAGAAATTCGTCATCGATTGGAAATCGCTTACGAATTTCGTTTGCAGCCGTTATGTAAAACTTAATACAATTTTCTCGAACGGTTTGGACAACATCGGGTTTGCCTTCTGCAACTGACTGACTAAGAAAAATGTCACACTCCGGACCTAAATGAATACAATTAAGTGCAATCTGATTATTGCCTTTTGAAAAATCTATTAATTTTACTAAATCCATGTGCTTCAAAACCTGCGGTTTCAAAAAATGACCTAAAATATTATACAATAGAGTTTTGGCAGTATTTTGAAGCAAATGGATTCTTGTTTTTTCAGACGGAAAGAATAAATTAAAGTCATTAAAATACTCTAGAAAATATTCTAAAAACAGAAGATATGCTTTCGCTTCTGGATTTTGCATCATGATAAGCAGATCTTCCCCAGACTTTATCTTCTCACTTACGACCAATTCTTTCAGAAATTCCAACACACTGTCCCAATTTTCTAAAAGTGTAACTACGGATGAGTAACGCGATAACCATCGCGTAGTAGAGAATTTTAAAATTTTGCGGTCAGTAAATTGATAACATTGTTAGAAATCGCGGAAAATGGCCGAGAGTTTGGGACTGCTATAAATGAATGTAGTGACATTCCGTAATAATTCCTCGCAGACCTCGGGAATGGTAGCGCATGCTTTATGCACTACCAATGCAGAGGAGTGACATGGACACGGCATGGTGAGAAAATTTTCACCGCGAACTTCTGCAAGTTTGGTCTTGAATGACGAGCGACAACCTGTCATCACAGAAGCGTTGTCACACGACAAAGCAACAATGTTTCCGAACGGAATTTGCTTTTTCCACATGGAGTTCTTAAATGAAGTAAATAATTTATCGGCAGTACATTCTCGCGCGTCAAGATTAATTAATTCTACTAATTCCGTTCGAACATCCAAAGTCTCGGGTGCGACATACCGAACAATAAACGACATCCATTTCTCATTGGAAATGTCGGATGTCTCATCAATAAATACTGAAAACTTAGAATTTTGTAAAACATCACTAAGACGCTCTGTTTCCCAAGGACACAGAACGTTCGATATAATATTAGAACACTTGGTGCGACCACACGTCATACGTTCCAAAACATCGGGATCTTTCTCAACGTCTTGGAAAAATTGAAGAATCGCCGTTGCCGATTGATGCGAAATATTTTTCTCCGCAACTACTGCAGCAAAACGAATTTCCGCGAATTTTTTTCGTTCATCAAATGACAAAGGCGATTCCTCGCATTGCGATCTGAAATCGTCCGATTTCCTCACATCTATTCCATTTTTTTCGCAGTTTTTGATGTGGCACTTGGAATCCGCGTGACGTTAGATTTGCGACAGTCCGCAAGCAAATGATTTTTTACAAACCGAACAGAAACACGAAAAAGGATCATCGGTGACCTTATTCATCCATGGCTTGAAATCCTCAAGCCATTGAGGCATAAAAGTCTTTCTCGAGACCTTAGCATGCATAGTCATTCGCGGAATTTTTCTAGATGACAAATACTTATGTCTCGCTGATTCCGTATGCCTTCTAACGCTTGACGAGCCGCAAGAAAAAGTTTTTTCGCAAGAAGAACAGTAGAAAAGGCTTTTATCATTGGGTACTTCGCGAATCCACGATCGGAACTTCTCATTCGTTTCCCACGACGGCCGATAAACAGAAGTAGCCTTTTCACCTGTTTTCTCAAACGTTTCCATCGTACTTACCACGAAAAAATTGAAATATGTAGAAAAGATATTATATACAAAGCAAGAAGCAAATGCTAGCGTATAGAAAAGGGGTGATATAGGGGGCTACTAATTACTTACACACTACAACACCACAGATCCGAAAAACATGCAGACAGCACGAAATAAATAGTATCCACCACCTGATCTCTACTTCTACTGAAATTGACGGTTAAATGTCGCGAAACGCGACTGCGCGACCCCCACGAAACGCATCGGATACGTAAACATAGTATACACTTGGTTCGCGCGAGTCTGACCGTCAAATGTAATTGACGAAAACCAGGCCCGAGCGAACCCTCGCAACGAGAAACGAAAAGAATACATAGGAAATCGTAAAATAGTAAGAAAACTTCAGGAAGGAGAAAAATCGAAGAAAAGGCTAAAAGAAGTAAAAGCAAGACAATGGTGACAGTACCGAACTGCCTCAGATGCATTTATCAGTTACCTTTCTCTTATTCTTGTACAATTCCTTCATACCGATTTACACATTTTAATGTACCGTATATCGCCATGTTAGCTTTGCACAACGAATCGTTTACATTTCCCTCCCGATGGAAGAGACCACCACTTTCCCGTAGTTTCCATCGAGCGGTAGCGTGGACGCTGCGCGTAATAAATTTGTAAATAGTGCGTGATTCTTTGTCGCAACTTGATATAATTGTCGAAAAATCTAGCGAGAAATGTGATTACGTTTAGATTTTAGATCATACTCTGAAAAAATATTTTTTATCGAAGGCGCTACAGCGTCCATGCTACTGGCCAAGAGTGGATTCTAATTTTAACAATGTTCACCAATTGATAGTATCAAAATATTCATCTTTTAATAAAAAAATTCATTTTAAGGTTTGAAAAATAGAAATAGCTCGAATAAAAAGTACGGAAATTTAAAATGAAAACAAGAAATTATGAATGTACATTTTTCTTTGTTAAAGAAGTTACAGAAGAACTTTATCTAACCTTATTTTATGTAGAATTTAGTTCGTACATCTGAAAAATCGAAGAACCATAACTGGTAATTATGGTTTTTCGTGATCTAATCGGATCTTAAGACAATATCAAATTTAAATATAAAGTTTCATTGAAATCCATTTTGCCGTTTAAACGTAATCGTGTTAACAAATATATGAGATATTTAAAAAAGGCTCTTTTCTAAATAGCCAAAACGTGATCAGGAGGTCTTAAACCGTGATTTCCGAAATAAATTTTTTTCCAATTTTTTTTTCATTACAAGAGTATTATACATATGTCAGAAAGGGAAAAGTGAATCTCGAGGCACTCAAGAATATCGCGCACGGCCGCGTGTCGCTTGCGCCCCACCATGGATCACAGCGTTTCAAGAGCGAGAGAGAAACACGCACATTCGTTTTCTCTCTCGTCTTCCCGACGTTGTCCGAAGCGCCGAGCTCACGGACACGCCGCTCCGGCGTAGTGTGCATGCGTGGTGGGGGAAATTCTCGAGAGGACCCGTCCTCATTCTGGCATCACTGGCCTGTACTTGAGATGGCCGTGATAGGATCCAATAGCGCGAAGAAACACGCGCGACAGTTAACTACCGTCTAGCATCTAACTGGCGACTGACTGATTGGGACTTTAGTCGGAGGTGAAGAAATCGGCCGTTAATAACCAAGCACAGATCACATAATTATATGTTATAGATTAGAAGTTATACGTATATTTCATTCGAGATAACTAATCAGCGTTAAAACTGATAAAATGTGCAATAAGATAATAACCAAGAGGAATGTTGAAAATGTATTCTCATTACATTTCTTTCTAAAATTACTCTAAATTGAGTGACGAGTTTTTCTGCCTGGGACGGGAAATATAGCTATTATGACTATAATAATTTGTGTTCAACACTATAGTAGATGTGTTTATATGTATATTTATTTAACGAAATATAAACTTTATAATAATGACACGCTCTATAACTATCAGTCTTACAGTGATGAAAAATGGCTATGGGCTGTAGCATGGACCTAAAGGACGGTGAATAAACTAGACTTATAGACGCGGGGGGTGAAGATCTCCGCGGGGAGGGAAGGAATACTTTCAGCCATCTTGTACCGGTCAACTTGTGCTGCACTCTGTAGGCGAGATTACTTATTAGTACTATTAGCGTAGCTTGGCGTTGGTGTGGCTTGGCGTCAGTGTGGCTTGGCGTCATTCAGCGTTGTTCAGCCGCTGAACTTCAGCGGTCATCAGCGTACATCAGTGTTGTTCAGCGTCGTTTGGTGTAGCGTATAGACTAAAATAGTTCAGAGTTCCTGTGTGATTATTTGTAAATTGAATTGTGGAAATGCCAGTTTGCATAGTGAGTGGCTGTAAAGTTAGAACTTCCACGAACACATTTTAATAAACTTGTTTTGTTTTCTGGTCACTAAATATATTGTGTTATTATTGATCCTCCATATTAAAATGTATGAAATACATTTTTTTAATATTTAAAATGTATGAAATTCAATTGCACAGTTTTAAATTTAGCCACGGCATGATATAGAGGGCATCACTAGTTGACCGATACAAGATGGCTGAAAGTATTCCTTCCCTCCCGGCGGAGATCTTCACCCCCCGCGTCCATAAGACTAGTTTATGCACCGTCCTTTAGGTCCATGGGCTGTAGCTTTTTTTGTCAGCCGGTAAGTATATTTTACTTTCAGTGATACCAATATGGTCGCATGAGCGTTGGTGAGAAAATACTTCGTCTGTTTGCCAGTAGAGGCGTGACAGTATGTGAAGCGCCAAAGCTATTGCTGATGGCCACAGAAAGTCATTTCCAGCGACATCTAGTGTCAGAGAGAAATTAGAGAATTTGATCGTTACTGATCTACCTAGGTTAAGGCCGGTATTCATAGTCGTTACTTATTCTTAAGCAAATGCTCAAGCATTGGGCATCCTTTACTAGCTACTAGGTTAGTATAGGATGCCGCATGCTTAAGCATTTGCTTAAGAATAAGTAGCGACTATGAATACCGGCCTAAGTGTTTGGTTCAACTTCATATGCATCACTGCATCCCCGCCCTAAATTCTGTTTTCAGTCTAATATACGACATAATTTAATAAATGAGTTAATTTTACTGACAACAGATTAGAGAATTAGAGAACAACAGGCGAACCTATTAAACAGTCATAGAATTTACAACAATTGACATTCAGTTATTATATGAATAACAAAATAAACGCAAAGATAGTGAATTTGAAGATGTATTCCAGTTTCCATTGATTGCTTATACTTTTTCACTGAGTCCCAACTGCACCAACACTATACATTCAATGTCGATGAATAATTTTATTCTTCCAAACTGCATTCGCTATTTTTATAGAGATAAAAAATATATGAAATTTATACAGTATCATGGGAACCATAATATGCCAGAAACCAGGGGCGGATTTGGAGATTTGGCGCCCTTAGGCTAACAAGCGGTTGTTGCATTTTCCGTGAAATATCATCAATTATTTCAAGTTAAAAGAGTTGAGACAATTTTAAAATTAATTCAATATGACAACTCACATATGAGTCATTGCTAATTTGCTACATGAAAAAAAGGTGAATTGTTTTTAAAGTTGTCTTAAGCCATTGTGATTAAACATTTTTCAATTTCTTGTGCCCAAATTCGCCGCCCTAGGCTGCAACCTACTTAGTCCATGAGGCGTCTTAAAATTCTCTAAGATGTCCTCATCAGCTCTGGGTTAGGTCATTAAGAAAAAAATCTGGTGATGACGAGAGTCGAACCCACACTTTCCGCTAACGAAGCAACCACTATTCGCAACTACCCAACACACTTCCTTGTAAACACTTTTAATTTCTAGGTATATAACTATTATTAATTGTTTATAAAAAAAATGCGCATTGCTGTGAAATATTCTACAGAATATCATCATTCGGCCTCTAGACACATCACTCAAAATTTCACATTCGTCATAAGACAAAGGTTTGAACGATGTCTTCAAGATCACTTTACACAGACGTCTTAACGTTAGATCGATGTGTGCTATCTGGGGATCTACTCCTACCAGCAACAATTTTTTTGTAGACAGGGCCATATTAGAGATTTCAAGGACACCTTATTATTTGTAAATGGCATGCTATGCTATATGTAACATTGTAATCGTCGAATGGCTGAAGCACGAACACTTGTTATCATTTCTAGATTGATCTTACGAAATGCTGTATTAGATACCTAGCTTCGCCACTTTCTCTTTTAAGCACATCTGGTTATTGTCACTCTCTTAAAACCCTTAGACCGTTTAGAGTGTTCGTAATTTAATAGTAAACAGGCAGATTAGGCCGTAGGTTCCAAGGTCCTTTTCCAAACCGTTACAACCGAACTTTCTCCAGGCCACCACTTCCACCCTTACCAATTCCATTTCCCACACCCTCGCAATAGAACAACCAATAGGATTCTCCGACTTGTCCACGTTCATCCCTGCGTACGTCTTTAGCGTCAGAACGTTTTGATACTTGGTACGGTTAAGTCATACTCCAATACACTGTATAATAAAGATGTGTTTCGTTTTATATAAGTGTTCGAATTTGTTTCACCCTGGGTTCACGACACAAATTTTTGCGCAGTCAGTAGGACCTGTCGACGGTGAGCGAATAGTAAAACTTTATTTAAAGTGTTCTTCGGCTGTGGATTTTTATCCTTTTTAACGGAAGATAATCGTGTCAACACCGGGTGTCTACGGATCCAGATATCCACTACAGCAGAGGAAGTCAACTATTGGCACATGGACTCCTTCAACTGATAGCGGTGTGTGCAGTACATTTTCGAATTTTGTTGCGTGGTAATTGCTTTAAGTACTCAGTATCCCATCATCATGGTTCTCACAGACACACCCGATCAGTCAGATGCTCTCAATAACCCGACTCCTTTAGAATCCGAGACTCTCAATAATCCAACTCCCTTAGAATTTGAGATGAAATTCCTATGTGATCCTAAAGAATTTACTGGCAATAGATATGAGCTTGGTCAATTCATCGCAAATTGCAATAACGCAGATGAACTCGCATCAATGGGACAAAAAAATTCTTTATTATATTTTATATTATCAAGAATATCGGGTCATGCAACAGAACAGTTGGTATTTCACAAATTCAATAATTGGTGTGAATTAAAGGAAAGATTAAAAATTCTGTATCAAGAAAAAAAACATTATTGTCAAATCATGGAGGATTTAAATAATTGCAAACAAACACGTTCAGAAGATATTACCAGCTATCATCAAAGATTAATTAAGTTATCCTCAAAAGCTATGGGTGCAATTCAATAATATTCTAGCGATCCTTCTGAAATACCGAGAACAAAGGAAAGCCGTAAAGGAGGAAACTTTAAATATATTGGTCTATCATTTCTCTCCACAAATTTCACAAATGTTGCACTGGAAGGATTTTGATAACTTAAATTCAGCATATTCTGCTGTTGTTTCTGAAGAACGCGCTGTAAATATGCACCATCATAAAAGACAGCAAGCTCATAATATTTGTGGAAAAATGAATCATGATACATCATAATGTAGGTTTAAATCATTCAGTGGCGAACGTAGGAGAACTGTTAAGTCGGTATCATTCACAACCTCAATTTCCGAGTCAAGGGAACTCTAATTTGTCTGGTCAAACAAAATTTTGCAATTACTGTAAAAATCAAGGCCATTTAATATCCGAGTGTAGGAAAAAAAGATTCAACGATAGTCGACGGGAACAATCAGCCAATCAGCCAAGTAATTCTAATCAATCTAGAGCAATAATAAAGCAGTTCATTTAAACTATCAGGAATTCCCCGTGATGAGCACTGCACGGGAGGATCAGATTTTTCATCTTCAGGTGTTCGAGATTTAAATACATCTATTTGTAAAAATACCCTTGATTTCGTTCAAGTATCATCCCCAAATTCTAAAGACATCAATGGCAATCTTAAGCTTTTAATAGACACTGGTGCAAATGTTTCCCTTATTAAGGCGTGAAAACTGAGGCCGGAAACCAGATTTAATTCGCAGGATAAACTTGTTTTGCATTGACAGTGGGTAGTTGTTGTATTCCATTAAAGATTCGTGAGCGTACTGTACTTGCAAAATTCTATATTCTTAATCAAGCTACAAACGTCCTTTACGATGGCTTGATCGGGAAGGGTATTTTTGAAAGAGAATCCACTACAATAGATTATGAATCGCGAAGTATTACTTTTAAAACGATATCAACTACAATTCCATTTGTTTCTCAGAATCCTCATGATGCAAAAGTGCACTTACTCAGGGACGAAACTAGGTTGTAAGCGCCCCAGAGCAAGGATTCTGTTTGGCACCCCCCCCCCCCCCCCCCCCCAACATTTTACCACCTTATATTGCCCACCGTAGGAGGTTGAGTCCATACTTTACATATAAAAGGCATAACAAACGTGTTTATTAACTGGTTTCAAACATAATGCAGGTACCCTAATTTGGTTGCAGTTTGATAACAAATCAATACATTTTAAATAAATAAATTTTAGTTACTGTTTCATAAAATGTGTCTCCTTTATTCTAAATGGAATAACTTAATATATAAATTTGAATAAAGTCATTGGTGTAGGTTTTCCAAAATTATGTCTTGTCTCCACGATCAGGCAATATTCGGGAGAAATAGTAACATTGGCTGGCTGTAGTGAAATTTGTTTCTAATACATATATACGCCATGCGTTGCGTCTACTCTTCCTTTACGGACGGGAATAGGGGAACCCCAGTTGCTCACTACGGTGGCCCTTATTTTTCAACATTTGATTTCTTTTCCTCTTACCCCGTAAAATGGTTCTATTTCATAAGAAAATAATCCCTGGAAAACAGGAAAGGGTGCCGACCAGGCCTTAATGTTTAGAATTCATCAATGGATTAGATTTAAAGAACTTCTCAAAAATGGTAAGCTCTATCGAAATTTTGTTAAAATAATATTAAAAGAGCATTCAATTTTCTACAATTTTACTGTATATTTTTTCGTGCTTCCAACTATTATTTACATAGTAGTGTTTGAATATAGAGAGATCCGTACTACAGGCGTACCATCTCTACGGCGCGCGTGGCGTATCGCCTATATGTAGTGTTCCTGATTTCTCGATATTTTTCGCATCTCGAGAAATGAGAAATCAGATTATATTTCTCGAGAATTCTCGAGAATTCTCTAGAAATTAAAAAAATATTGCGAAATTTATATTTTTGGAATAATGTTGATAATATTTAACTAAATTTTTATTCGTGTCCAACTTGGACAAAACTTGTGTAAATGAAAAAAACAGATATTAAATATAATTGATAAATTTATTTATTTAATATAAAATGTGAGCAAGGCGAAACATTTTTTTTTTGTTTTAAAATAGTTTTTTCAGAAGCACAATGCGTCTAATGTCGCGTCAGCCAATCTACTTCTTTTCTTTTGTGACAAAATCTGTGGCTGTAGAAAAATTTCTTTCATTTTGAGTGGATGTTGGTTTAATTGTATATAGAACATCGGCGATTCGAAGAGAAAAGTTTAGAAAGTTTATAAACACTCGCGCAATTCTTCGTGTATATTGCTAACATTTATTACTGATTGTAGATGTATTTATATGATCGCGATTAACACACAATTTGAAGTAACCGAAAATTAATTTCTGAAAACAAATGGGATTCATAATAATTTTCCTACACTGAAGATTCTTGAGAAACACTGTAATTTCTCGACAAATGAGAAATAAGAAATTATAAAATTTCTCGAGAAATTCTCGAGAAAAAATTCTCGAGGAGGAACACTACCTATATGCGAGTAGTGTGGACCTCTCTATATTTCAACGCTATTATGTAAAAAATGGTTGGAAGCACGAAAAAATAAAAAATACTGTAATTTTAGAAAATTGAATGCTCTTTTAATATTATCTGAACAAAACTTCGATAGGGCTTACCATTTTCGAGAAATTCTTTAAATCCACACCACTGATGAATTCTAAACTTTAAGGCCCGGTCGACACCCTGGTGTTCGATTGCAATAAATTTTTTAAGGATTATTTTCTTATGAAGTGGAACCATTTCAGAAGGTGAGAGCAAAGAAATTCGAAGGAAAACTCCAGACGTATAAAGAAGGGTCACCCTATAATGCTCACGAGCAACGTTTTCGACGGCGCTGATAAGCATTTCGTTAAGGCAGGGTCCCACTAGTGCAACGGCGCGCCGCGCACGTTTTTTTCGACGCGCAAGGCCGATTTGTTGCGGAAAGACGTTCCCATTGGTGCAACTGTGCGTCGCGCACGGGTCAGATTTACGAGTTTCTCGGATTTTCGAGGAGTTTAGAGCACTTGAAAGGGTCGACTTTTATGACGACACGCGCGTCGAAAGCGATCTTGTGCGCGCTATGCCGGGATTTCTCTGCCACGCGCGCACGCGAATGCTCGCCGCGCATTGTCGAAAAGACTGGAAAAATGTGTGTCTTTCAACGCAAATGTACTCTTCACTTTCGAATTATTCTATTTCTCAAAAACAATTAAGTTATTGCTTTGATTTATCGCAAGAAAATCCTAGGTGTAAAAAATATCATTTTACCGTGACTTCTATGTTTATTCGTTCACGCCAGAGGCTATTCAATTTAGAGCTGTTCGGGTATTCGAATAAAGCGAGCCGGGCCTGGCTCGGCTCGACGGAACGGGCCGAGCCGGGTACCCGTAAAATTCGGACGGCCCGAAAAATCCGGGTAGCTCGAATTTGTTTCGAGCGGCTTGAAAAATTCGGGTAGTCCGAATCGTTTCGGGCCGCCCGGAAGAACCGAATAGCCCGAATTGTTTCGGGCCGCTCGAAAGAAAGGGCTAGCTCGAATTGTTTCGGGTGGCTCGGAAAATCCGGACGCCTTAAATGTGGTTCGAGCAGTTCGACTATGTTGAGTAGGTGAAATATTTCTAAAGGTATGGAATATTTTAAGAAATATTTTTCTACTGGGATGTAAATGATGGTTATCAATAATGCGAATAGATAAAATGCAAACGTTAAATAGAAATATTCGGTAACAATTGAAAATAACACTAGTTTACAGCCATTTTGCGCAGCAGAAGCCATTATTTTTTTCTTATGTAAAATAGGCCGCTGATTCCCAAAATAAGGTCTAAAAGATTTTCTATGGATACGTTTTCGAGATATCAACATAGTCGAACTGCTCGAACCACGTTCAAGGCGTACAGATTTTCCGAGTCATCCGAAACAATTCGAGCTACCCGAATTTTTCGGGCCGTCCGAATTTTCCGGCTCGGTTCGAAAACCGAGTCCCGGCTCGGTGCGAATTTCAAGCCGTCCGAATATTCAAGCACCCGAACAGCCCTACTATTCATACGTCTAAAAATGTAAACTATTTAATAATGCAGTGGTGCATTTACTATTTGAGATTACACGTAATGACATTATGTACCTACTTACTGTCAAAGTGTTCATCGCTTTCCAGCACTGCATGTGTTAATTGTAATTCCGTTTCCTATCGCATTGCCACGGAAATATCTCGACATTTGTGGATGTAGGGATGTCAAATTTTAATCATTTTCTAAGTCATAAACCTTGTTAGTACCTTCAGGTAAACTAAATGTAGGTACCTAACTACTTAAAAACAAATGTTTCAGTATGCAATAAAGTAACAGCAATTATGACATCCTCTATAAGCCAGGTATTTCGGGACTCTTAATACATACACCAGGCCATACTTGCCTATCCATTTCAGAAATGCGAATTAATCAGAGGAAATGATACACGTGTATTTCCTGTACAGGGGTAGAAAGTTCGTGTCTGGGAGGAATGCTTATTCAATTGGTTACTGCGACGTAGTAAACCCCTTCAAATATTTCAAGTAGTATGAAGTGTGAAGGCCTTGTATCGGCTACTGGGACAACTGCAGGCGTTAGATTTATTTAGATCAAGAAAGCAAGATGTAGAAAAGGGGGCTAGTATTTCCACTGTCTTCGACGTGCGCATCAAGCATCCGCGTGCGCGCCTGGCAGAGCGTCGGCCCATTTCGTGCGCGCGGCCTCATAAATTAGACCCTTTCAAGTGGACGAAAACGTCGTGCGCGGCGCGCAGTTGCACTAGTGGGACCCTGCCTTTAGGCGCTCTCCGAATATCGACGCCCGGGGCAGAAACACCCGCTGCTCCCTCCCCCCCCCCCCCCACCTCCCCCCATCCCCTAGTTACGTCCCTGCACTTGCTTAATCTCAAGGCACGTACGGAGACATTAATAGAAATCGAGATAAAAACCCTGAAATTCAAGAGGGCATCGTACTAGGGCTGCAACGAATATTCGAATAATCTAAGTATTCGAATATTCGAATACTCGAATACCACAGAATTCGAATAATTTCTTCGAATATTCGAATATTCGAACTTCGAACCTTCGAACCTTCGATTATTCGAATATTCGAACCTTCGATTATTCGAATATTCGAATAGTCGAATAATTACAGCTCTACATCGTACCAGAAGTGAAGTTGCGAAAAGGGTTATATCTATGTAAAGCCATCACTAAACTCAATGAAAATAATAGAGCTTATGCCACCATTCTTATTAGTACGCGAATCATGGATCAACAAATAGAACCGATTTCTCTACATTTGGAGCCGCTGCCGAAAAATTCCAAAATTCTATCTTTAAATTCCGGTACCCCCACATCAAGTCGAGCAAAATTATTACAGGAGAGAATGAAATGTGAACGGAAGTGAATAAAATTATAATACTACCGAAAAAGAATTGCGTGCAATAGTTTGAAGCATAAATTATTTTAGACCTTACCTATATGGTAGACCATTCGCCGTCGTTACTGACCATAAACCTTTGACGTGGTTATTTAATTGTAAAGATCCGGGAAGTCGCTTAATACGCTGGCGATTGAAACTTGAG
Source organism: Andrena trimmerana (assembly GCA_951215215.1). Classification (NCBI taxonomy): domain Eukaryota; kingdom Metazoa; phylum Arthropoda; class Insecta; order Hymenoptera; family Andrenidae; genus Andrena; species Andrena trimmerana. Next base: position 74,871,977 of record OX578060.1, read on the forward strand.
GAATATAATTATAAAATATTACATAAGGAACGAAAGCTCTATTCTAACGCTGACGCTTTTTCGCGTCATCCAATAAAAAGTATAGTCCAAGGCAGGCATGGGAATTAAGGATGTATCGGACCTATTTTCAAAACATTGTGAAGTTGATGAAAATTTGTGAGATTGTTCTTTTTAATCTTCCTGATGTGCTCCGAAAATTTTAAACGAATCCACTAAACGGTTACTGAGTTATAACGATTTTAATTTTCACTGATTTTACACGTACTCTTATGGAAAGAGACGATCTGGACGGATAAACCATCTGAAAAAATGTTAAAGAAATAGTGCCAATATTTTCAATTTTTTTGTACATGCAGTATATGGGTAGATGAAAATATCTGCCGAGTTTCAATTGTTTTCACTACACCGTTTTAAAGAAATAAATTATAACTTGAGAAAATTGTGAATTCTCGGCATTTTCACTGCCAAAAGTTTAGCAAATAATGCTTGAAAAAGCATTTGTAAAGTGAAAAATACCTTCGTAGGATTGAAAATAAGACTCCAACTGTCGTTCGAATTCCTTACATCTAGATTTACTGTGCGTAAGACGTAGATATTCAATTATGTCAAATTTCATATACTTTTGTCTGATATTGGACGTCCGATACATCCTTAAGTGAACTTGACGGGCGATTTCCAGAGGCAACGCCTTCTTTTTTCCCACGGCGCACAGTGGGGCTCGAAAGGAAAAAAGTCTTAAAACGGAAGTTGCATTTTTGTGTATTCATCACTGTATCCTGATAGCCGATGGACCAACGTATGTAATGTATATGACAGATATGTCATATACATGTTAATTGCAAAGAAAAATTGATCTGAAGTTAACCTTTCATATTCTGACGGGAAACGTGTCAATATTCGTACCAGATTGTTGATTTTTTTCTGAATTCCTCTAGATATTTTTATTTTTGTACCTCATGTATTTCGAATGTGTATTGTCTCAGCTTATTTGTGACATAAATACTTTTCGCAAACTCTTCGCCGTAATCCCACTATACAAGTTTAAATGAAGCTACCTAGTATTTCAAGTTTTCATTAACCCTTTTAGGTTTATAAAAAAAGCTCCGCCTTCCTCCGGGCTCTAGATATCACTAATTGAAAGTAGATACCATCTACGAACAGCCCTCCAAAAATTGGCTGCGTTTATTTGCGACTTTGGCTGTTATTGATACATAATCACAGGAGTGCGCTGTGCATGCGATTTCGCAGAAACTCGTCACATGGGCATTTCTCGCTATTTTTGCATAGTTTCTATTTTATATTACTTTTTGATAGTTTTAGTTTGTATGTGCAGTAATATTAGCAACATTAAATAAGATAAAACAATAAAATAAAAATAAAAATTATGAATAAAGTATTGTTACCAATTGTGTTATTTTCTTTCTCTATTATATTTTATAATGTTCGAAGCTAATTAATTCATTGTTTATGTAATATTACATACATATTAGTACATAATTATCATATATGGTTTTTGTATACCAAATGTTTACGGGGTTTATTACCATTTCATTTGTTAAAGATGCTTAAATTTTATTGATGTTCCTGTCCATATAACCGTTGGCTATTAACAAATAATATAAAAAAAAAGTATTAAAAAATATTGAGAAACACCGAAATTATGAGATTTTTTCCGCGCATCCTATGTTACGAGCCCCACTGTGCGGCGTCCTAGGTGCTGCGAGCGCCTCAGACCCGTACCATATGAACCGTGCGTGGCGCATTGGGGCGACATTGTATCAATAGGTTTCGACATCGTCCCAGAGAGCATGATTGTCGATGCGTTTTTGTTTTGTCAACGCGCCACGCGCAGTTCACGTGACACGGGCCTGAGGCGCTCGAAGCACCTCGGCCGCCGCGGGAGCCAAGACGCGCGGCAGGAGAAAGGAGGCGTTGCCTCTGGAAATCGGTGGTCAAGTTTACTTAATTGGGGAGTTGACAAAATTTTTAAAAGTGTTTAAAACTGTTCATTATGATAAAATATACTTGTAAAAAAAATATTAATTTTTTGCTACACCTCTAACATGAAAAAAAATGTAATTTTTATTTGAAATAAAAAATTGCCGCGAAAACGCACTGCATGGTCACGTGACCATTTGTGACGTCAACGTGCAGTAAACAAAGAAAGTTGTGGTTAGGGATAGTAAGGAGTGAATTTTTCTCGCAAAAATAATGGCTAATAAAAATTATTACCAATACTGTGCTGTTCCCTGTTGTGAGAACACTTCAATACGTACGCCTAAGAAGTTATTTATTCATGTTCCGCTGGAAACAAATATTCGCAACAAGTGGCTAAATCTTGCGAGAATAAACTATCAAGTGTCTCTTAAATCTAATTTATGTTTTTGTGAAGACCATTTCAATGTAAGTTACTAACTTATTATTAATTATCTCCATTTCTAGTTCACTATTTCTGCAGTTTTAATGCTTACGTATCATAATTTCATTTCATTGAGGTTATATTAGATTGTGTGTCAGATATTGGTAATTGATTGGAACATGTTGCAATAATGCCAATAATATACTTTTAATACTTTCCTTACCAAAGAAATCGAGTAGAAAGTACTCGTAAACGATATTTTTTAATATAACCTTGTATGAGCAAATGCACGAAGTGTCATTCGTCGCTACATATAAATCGCAGTTTACTGCACAATGACGTCACGCGCCGTGATTGGCGTTTGAGATCACATGACTCACAACTTAAAAACGTCAATTTTATTTATTAAATTTTGGTAAAACTAATAAGTGTTTTATTAATATTTCTATCATTTTAGGCTTTTCATTAATAAATCTGTAGATTTAACTACTTTCCCCTTTTTTTTCAAATACTGGTAACTCCCCAATTCCCATGCCTGGTCCAAGGCAATGATTCATTCGAAAATGTCATAGCTTAACTTATTTTGCAAATGTAATGTTCTATTCAAAAGATTTAGACGAAAATAATTTTTATTCCGAGGCATTACGCACCAAGTATGAAATGTCTAATATCAAGAAACCTGATGAATTGTACTCTTCTATTAAACTGAATAATAATTCTCAAGTAACTTACCTGTGTATATCTAAACCATTCCATTCTGATAAGTTGAATTACAGGAGCATATTCTATTCTTTACGAAATTTAAAAGATCATCTCGGAAAAGAAAATTATTCAGGTAATCTATATGTTCACGATGTAACCATCAATATCCAGAATATAAAGAAAGAAACGTTCTATGAAATAATACATTACCTCTTCAAGGATACAACTATCAAACCTATTGTTTTAGAACGAAAGCGAATTAATCTTGAGACACCTGAAGAAATCTTAAAGATCTTACAAGAAAATCATGATTCGAAATTGGCAGGATCCTCGGGATTGTTACGCAATTATAAAAGGATTAAAGAATTTTATAAATGGGAATCAATGAAAAAGGATATAAAAATATATATTAAAGAGTGTCCTCCCTGTCAGGTTAATGAAACAAGCCTTCAAAGACACCAATGGAAATTACCACCACTTCAGATAGACCTTTTGAAAGACTTGCGATAGATATAGTCGGACCTTTGTCACAAACTTTAAATAATAATCGGTTTATATTAACGATACAAGACGATCTGACAAAGTAATCTTACGCCGTTCCTACACAAAATCACGTATCACAAACCGTAGCTACTGAAAATTCCAGATTTATTACACTCTTTGGAATCCCTAAAACAATTCTATCTGATCAGGGAACTGATTTCACATCTCATTTAATCAAGGATTTAACAAAATTATTTACTACAAAACATATATTATCTTCACCTTACCATCCACAAACTAACGGTGCATTAGAAATATCTCATTTGACTTTAAAAGATTATTTAAAGCAGGATGAATTCATTATGTTTGCTATGTTTGATTACAACACCCATCTTATAATTCGGCTCTTTGGTCATAAACCATTTTTAACTAGCAATATAACACAATGACAGAACCGACATTGAATTACATCCCATGACGATTACATAGTTAATTTGAAGCAAAGATTAAATTATACCCAAAGTGTAGCAAGAGATAATTGAATTTGCGTAAAAAATAAAGTCCAAGACATATTATGATAATAAAATTAATCAACACGAGTACAGGGTAGATGATTTAGTTTACGTACAGAATAATCAGGTAACTCAGGGATTAAATAAAAACTTATCACCGAATTACATAGGTCCTTTTAAGATAATAAAAATTAATTGCAATAGTACAGTTCAAGTACAAAAGAACAAGAAGTTAGTAGTTTACCACACTAACATGCTGAAACCTTTTGTTTCAGGCGACAGAAGGGATGTTTAACAATCGTAGTTTCCTTCTCAAATCACTTCCGATGTTATTAATACTAATATTTCAAGTACCTATTCTTAATCATGCTAACCTGAATTAACAGTCCCTATTATAAGATATTTCATTTGAACAATCACGCGGGTTTGTACTACAATTCATTCGGTGATGTTAGACTATCAAATTCTAAGTATTCCCTACTGATGTATCATGATCTCAACGTCATTGACCAACGAAATGGACAGCTAGCCCAATTCTATACGGAATCTGCGAAGATGTGCGATGAATATCCTTTTCATGATATCAATGTAACCTCATGCCAGAATTCTCTCCAAGTAATAAACTCGCGTATCACGGTAATTAAAGAAAAATTGGAAACCATAAATCATATGGCTGGTAATAAAGCATTAGCTGATAAGAAAATCGTTAAAAGAGATCTATTTGACGGTGCATCCTATACCCCGAAATGGATATTTGGCACTTCCAGATGCCGAAGACTCTAAAATATATTAACGAAAATTAACGGAAAAAAATGTTAATCTATTAATTAAACAACAGATATCAGTTATAATTAATACCATTCAGGACTTCAATACAGGTATCAATAACCTCAAGCTTGATGAAAATACGCTCAATGAGAATATCTATATCTACATTTCTATAGCACGTCGTAACATATTACATCCACAAGTAATGACTCCTCAAAGTCTTTTTGATGAATTGAACAAGATTAGTCTTCCAAATGGGCAGAATTGACCAATAACATTGACTCTTTCAAATATATATAGAGATACAATGAACTTTACAAAGTAAGTCTAATTTTAAGAAATAAAAATTTAATATTTACCATTGCCCCATCCCGTTGATTGAGGAATTGCCGAATAGTCTTTACGAATTAGTACCACTTCCCATTTCTCATAATGAACCCAACATTTACTCCTATATACAACCAGATTTCACCTACCTCCTCATGAGTACGAATCAGGCATATTACACACAGCTGAAAAATCTCGAGAGGTGGGTGCAAGTTGACGTCAAGGAGTGTATTTGCCACGTCAAACACGTGACGAGAACAGTTGCGGAGCCGATATGTGAAACAATTTTATTCACATCCACCGTTAAGAGATTACCAACGTCGCGCAAGACCCAGACCACCCATGCCAATCTTAAAATTTGGCATTACATCTCCAACATTGAATCGATTTTCATCATCAGTCAAATTTTGGAGTTAACACTCACATGTTCTAGCACACATCTTGAGGATGTGAAACTGAAATCTACTGAAATCATCCGTGTGAAACCAGAGTGTAAAGGTTACACTCAATCAACAATCCTGGAACCGACGCAAAAAATCACCACGAATTGCAATCATAAAGTAAATAGATATAACATTTCAGAAGACTCTTGCTGCTGCAGAAAACAAAGTAATCTAAATATCAATCCGGTAAGATTATCACATATCAAGAGGAGGAGTCTTGGGACTGGTGAATTCAAATACTTGAATCACAAATTGCGGCACGGGTTCCCGTGGTCCAACCACGTTGAAACTTTAAATATATTATTTTCTCACCAAACCACATATTTTAGGCGGGTAAGACCAAAAAAACTCAAAAAAATTTTTACCTCAATAGCTAAGGGCCACCCTACTGCACAAGCTATTACAAGAACCAGGGAAATCAACGATCCCACAACGCAGTCCTTGGTACTCTAACGCTTTAAGCGCAGTGATATCAATCCTGATCATCATAGTAATCATAAATATGTTACGCTGGTGCGACATATTTCAGGCCCTAACAAAATACTTCTGTTTCATGAGGAATTCTGAAACAACAAATGATAATTACTGTTTAAAAATGATTAGCACCAATATTAACGCAACTCCAGTAACGAGGATGCAGTTGTCACAGATCTTGGAGGAAGAAGATCAGTCCAGACAGGAGGAGAGGGAGTTCAATTTGCGTTCAATCAACATCACTGGAGAACGCAGTCGAAGCAGTACACCAAACCAGCCTAATGGATAGCAGGGACGAAAATGATCAGCATCGTGTGCACCTTCAGTCAATATGGACTACCTATATAATATAAAAAACTTGTTACCCTAATCCGGGAATATTTATATAGCTTGTAAGACATTTATAATCTTGTATTTTTAAAAAGAAAACAAAAGTATTTAATCTTAATCATTAACGATATTTTACGCAATTTTAACATTATTCATTAATATAGATAGTATTATTAATTTAGTCGAAAATTTCACTTTGCTATGTGATTATTTATTAAAATTTAATTATGTGTATATATATATATATATATATATATATATATAATTTTATGTATATATATACATATATATTATTACACTACAATAGATTTTTATTAAGGTCATATCGTCGTAATCATTGTGTGAATTTCTTTATCTCGTAATCTTAAAAAGCGATTATTAATTATACTGGACAACATTGTGACTTGTATTACCGCAAATTGTACGACCCATTATAACACAGAATCTAATTAACTTACCTTTAAAGAAAAACCATATTATAACATGGAATCTAATAAATTTACCTAAAAAAAACCCGTAAATTAATCTTAAGGGCGTAGGTGTTAGATACCTAGCTTCGCGACGCCTCGCCCAGGTTCGACGAGCCACTTCACCGTGGAACTTCACCTTAAGGGGAGGTTCCGGTCTAAATGTCGATTTTTTTTTTATTTGATTTTTCGAATGTTCAACCCTTTAGGAAAACGTGTTTAAAAGGATTTGTTGAAATTCGTAAAATTCCCCAAGTTATAGGCATTTGAGTAGCGGCAAATGCATGGGTCACAACCGGCCACTCGGCGCTCACGTAAAACTTTAAACGCGTTTTTCTCGAAACAGTGTTCTCAAAACGGTGGGAACTGTATCTCCAAAAGTAATTATCCGTTTCGACTGAACCTTTTTTTATTTTGAAGAATATGCTTCTGGCTTGGGGGGGGAACTAGAAAAAATTACAAAAAATTGACAATTTATAATTTTCAAAGGCGTTGAAAGGACGAAAAATACAGGGAAAAGTGATTTCAAACATGAAATGTCGTTATTTTCTAAAAAAAATGTCATTTTTGTATTTTTTTTCTAGTCCCCCCCCCCCTAGCCAGAAGAATAATCTTCAAAATAAAAAAGGTTTCAGTCGAATCGGATAATAAATTTTGGAGATACAGATGCCACCGATTTGGATAAATTTTTTGACACCTTGACTTTAACGACTCCTCAGGGCCGTCTGCAATGATTAATTATAAAAGAAAAAATATATTTCTATAATTTAAGACATCCTTAATACAATGCAACAAGTCCCATGAAATTATATATAGTAGTTTTCCTTTAATTAATTCCTAAATATCACCTATTTTTTTGGGCTCTAGACCGGAACCTCCCCTTAAAGGCACTTCGAATAAATTAGCTTCATCCTAGGCGCTTCGAATGAAGCTAACTTTATTTGAAAAGTTATTTTATTCGATTTTTAACTAGATGATGCCCATCTCTGGCCTACACGCACACTACTAGAGTTTTCCCCATCCGTTGCATGCCCGCCGCTTCGTTGGCTTCGAGCACCCGTTCCCCGCGGCTGGTAGCAGATGTTATGGATGCTCGCGTCCTCGGACTGCCCGTCGGGGACTGCCCATCGCTGCCTTAATCCGTTTCGAGTGTTCGTAACTTAATAATAAACAGGCGAATTAGGCTGTGCATCCAAAGGCCTTTTTCCAAACCGTTACAACAGAAGTTTGTCCAGACCACCACTTCCACCCTTACCAGTTCCACTTCCCACACCCTCGCAATAGAACAACCAATAGGATTCTCCGACTGGTCCACGTTCATCCCTGCGTATTTCTTTAGCGTCAGAACGTTTTGATACTTGGTACGGTTAAGTCATACTCCAATACACTGTATAATAAAGACGTGTTTCGTTTTATATAAGTGTCCGAATATGTTCCACCTCGGGTTCACGAGAGCTACGATTCGCCGCCTCATACTTTCTGGTGTAGCCGATATTTTCTGGTACATGCTGTGTATCATACTAATAGCTATGTTGTAAGTATTTATAGCACAAAGAAAAACACAGAAATGTCAATTGTGAAATCCTTGAATTGACATTGTACGGAGAATCTTAGAATTCTTTTTATCAATAGACCTTTCAGGTAGACATCAGATCATTCACCTTTCCTGTGATTGTGGCAACGAATTTGTGTGAGAATTATTTTCATTTACCGAGTAGGTAAAAATGTTCCACGTCTATGGAGGAATTGAGCAAAACTCAATAAGAACACAAGCATAGTAAGCTGCATGGTATTCAAATCGCCCGTTTCCAATCTAGCAATGCTAAAAATGTACGTGCTTTAGCAGTTCGATGATAGTAATGTTGCATTGATGTAAATGTCGCTACGCTAAAAACACTACAAGTACCTTTTGTAATGTAAGAACCCTTATTTCATCCATTCATTTAATGTCGAGTGATCGTATACAGGGCTATCCATTTAAGGGGGTAGACACGTCACGTGACCTGGCCGATTCGGCAGGTCCAGTATTACAGCAGGTTTTTTCTGTACAGAAGTGGTAATACCGATAGATCGACGATTGCCCGGTAAACGCGAGAGGGAGCTGTTTGCTATTTCCGTATTCTATTCTGAATAAGGAAAGAAATTCTCAGCTGTTGCGTTATACTTATAAAAATTTAAACGGAAAGTCGGCTGGTACTACAAACGTAGAAAATTCATTGTACATTTTAATTACTTGAAATGTGCTTATGCTACAATATTCTACGACACCAGTAAGGAATTATAAGTGAAAAGGGAAAATAGATGAGGGGATGTCCCCAGAAAATGAAGTTTGTTAGGTTAGACATTTTTTTACTCGCCAAGCACCGAAACAAAACATGAAATACACTTATTACACGTCTTATGCAAAAAGCAGTTATGAACAAACATTATATATAAAATTGTACGGAATCGATTGACGTCACTTTTGTAAAGATCTGATTAGAAATTGCAGAACTTCAGATTCGTCACTGCTTAGCGTGCAACATTGTATAGTCCTGCTGGTTTCGAGCGTCGAAGCCCACGAAATTCAGCGAGACACATGATTGTTGGCGAGCATCGCGTTTGACGACTCTAGCTAGAAAATCACGCCATATGAATGCTAAGAAACGATAGTGTGAAGCGGCCTGCGTTTCAACTGCACATTGACAATATCGTAGATTCTAGGGCCTAGAATATTAGCTCCGTATTACGATGTTCTTCACCAGAGCACTGCATTACTGATGAAAATGATGCCAAACATGGAGCAATTCGATCTATTTTTAGTGAACGTAGTGTGTGTGTGTGTTTGTCCTAATCATGTATTCATAAGAAAAAATAGACCGAATTGCTTCGCGTCTCGACTCATTTTCGTAGACATAAACTCACCAATCCATCGGTGGTAACACTCTTATCAAGGTGTAATGAGAAATATGAACATTTTCATATTCAGTACTGGATGACCAGGGTCTCTCGCTGGTGCGCTATTTCACTCGCACTCGATTTACGTCGTTCAATCTCCTTGTCAAGCGGCTCAGACGAGGGCCCTGATAAATGTGAATTTATTTGGGAAACCAAAGTCGCGTCATTCGTGACACCTACTCGCGAACGGATATAAGTATGTACAAGAAAAAGCAATTCAATTTCCCGATGACTTGAAGCAACATTTCAATAGGTAAATGCATGAAATGGTGGGATCAGGAATTCCCAACCAAGTGATGCATAGGAAAGAACTGGCGATATTCAACAATAGTTTGTCGTCTAAATTTTACAATTAAAGTATTTGTTTGACATGAATATAAAGTTTGTCAGCAAAGTCTTTCTGAATTTGAGTTCTATATAAGGCTGACTTTCCTTCGCCATGAAAAGTCCCCTCTTGTCCTGCACGACAAATCTGCAGTTCTGCGTTTCTAATCAGATCTTTGCGAAAGTGACGTCAATCGATTCCTCATGTTTTCTCGATCAAATTGGCCCCAAAAATGATATAATTCGGACCAAAATTAAGGAAATTACGTGAAAAATTATTTGCAGAATTGAAAGCCCGTTTCCTTAAAAATAGTCCGATTTAAATTATTTTCGGTCAATTTAATCGGGAGAATGCCAGGAATCCATTTGTGGCACTTTCATATTGATACGATAAAAAATAAACAAATTCTATTTCTTTATAATCGATGACACATCGCCGAGCACGGCGATCTCGCGCGGCTCGGGACACAAAGGTTCTCGTCGGTTATTCGAACTTCTAAGATCGTATTCAGATTTATTGGCCGTTGAGTTTCATAACCAGGGGTGTGCGGTTACCCGATTTTTCGGGCTCGGGACGGGCCGGCATCTTTCGGGCGGGATCGGGCGGGGTCCCGATACTTTCGTATTGCTCGAGATCCCGACAGTTTCGGGACCCCGAGACTCGATTCGGGCTACAAGCATAGCCGCCATGAGCGGACAATTTGATTTCAGGTCGGCTCGGCAAAACTCGGACGCGATCGGACGATATCAAAACATAGAAAAATTTTGTTTCTTATACGTTAATTTGAAATAATAAAATATTCGCCTCCTGTATATTGTTGTTATTATGAAACATCCAGGAAATATTCCTTTTTGTATGCTTATAGTTCGTACGTTTTCTATTTTAAATCTGAACCTATCCGGAAAAAGATAATACCCTATATATTCCCTTTACATAAAGTACTAAGTGTGAAATATATTTTATTCAGATTTTAAAATATTGTCGATATAAAAATAGTCTTCTTCCCAAGTTCTGCACATGGTATTTATTTAAGTACGTATATGGACGTATTCAGTATTCACAGACTATTTGGTAGCAATGAAAATACATATATATGTAAATAAATAATAAGATACAAATTATGATTCAACAGGAGACAGAAAGGTAAATTCTTATCACTCTGCTATCGATATAAATGATATACATAATTCTTTTCGTCTCCGTCCCCTCGTAATAGCTGGCTTTCGAACCGATCGCGTCCGAGTTTTGCCAAGCCGACCTGAAATCAAATTGCCCGCTCATGGCGGTCATGCTTGCAGCCCGAATCGAGTCTCGGGATCCCGAAACCGTCGGGATCTCGAGCAATACGAAAGTATCGGGACCCCGCCCGATCCCGCCCGAAATTTTCCGACCCGTCCCGAGGGCCGAGAATCCGAGCCGCGGGACGATCCGCACAATCATATTCGTAACGCGTATTCTCTCGTCATCGCAGAACCAGTGATGCCAGAATGAGGACGGGTCCTCTCGAGAATTTCCCCCACCACGCATGCACACTACGCCGGAGCGGCGTGTCCGTGAGCTCGGCGCTTCGGACAACATCGGGAAGACGAGAGAGAAAACGAATGTGCGTGTTTCTCTCTCGCTCTTGAAACGCTGTGATCCATGGTGGGGCGCAAGCGACACGCGGCCGTGCGCGATATTCTTGAGTGCCTCGAGATTCACTTTTCCCTTTCTGACATATGTATAATACTCTTGTAATGAAAAAAAAATTTGGAAAAAATTTTATTACGGAAATCACGGTTTAAGACCTCCTGATCACGTTTTGGCTATTTAGAAAAGAGCCTTTTTTAAATATCTCATATATTTGTTAACACGATTACGTTTAAACGGCAAAATGGATTTCAATGAAACTTTATATTTAAATTTTATATTGTCTTAAGATCCGATTAGATCACGAAAAACCATAATTACCAGTTATGGTTCTTCGATTTTTCAGATGTACGAACTAAATTCTACATAAAAAAAAGGTTAGATAAAGTTCTTCTGTAACTTCTTTAACAAAGAAAAATGTACATTCATAATTTCTTGTTTTCATTTTAAATTTCCGTACTTTTTATTCGAGCTATTTCTATTTTTCAAACCTTAAAATGAATTTTTTTATTAAAAGATGAATATTTTGATATAAATTGGTGAACTTTGTTAAAATTAGAATCCACTCTTGGCCAGTAGCATGGACGCTGTAGCGCCTTCGATAAAAAATATTTTTTCAGAGTATGATCTAAAATCTAAACGTAATCACATTTCTCGCTAGATTTTTCGACAATTATATCAAGTTGCGACAAAGAATCACGCACTATTTACAAATTTATTACGCGCAGCGTCCACGCTACCGCTCGATGGAAACTACGGGAAAGTGGTGGTCTCTTCCATCGGGTGGGAAATGTAAACGATTCGTTATGCAAAGCTAACATCGCGATACATGTTGTATACTAAAATGTACAAAAACATTATAAAAAAAAGAAAAGAAAGGCAGCACGTAAATATACCAATTGGGTTTGATATATTGACGATATGTAAGTCTGAAATAATGCTACAATTGTTCACATTTCCAAAGGATAGAAAGCAAGCAAAGGAATTTACTATAATACATGCGACAGAATTTCGAGATAATTGTTACATATAAAATGAATATAATTAAGAATATACATTTATTTGTACAATTATCTCGAAGTTCTCTCTATAAAGAATATGTACAGCAAGCAAGCGAATTTATCGCAAGGATAGAACAAGAATTGCGTGAGGTAAATCGAACAACTATGTACATATTCGCAATGTCCAAAAATCGAATGAAATAGAAAATGGATGAAATTGATAATATTCTGGACATCACGAATTTGCATTACTCGACGTAGAGGGAAAATCCGCGAGGCCAACAATGGCATGTAAAGGTAAACTACTCTTTTGCTTCTTCGCAAAAATTGGATATAAAGTCTTAGATGACATGAGAGATAGATGTTTGTCATCTACCTCCATGGTCTGAGCTGTTTCCCCGTCCGCCTTTAATGTCGATTTCGTTACGCAAATCGCATTGACGTTGTTCGAACAAAGTCGGTTTCGTTTTTTGGTCTTTATGTCGGGAAGCATGGAAAACAATCTTTCAGCGTCGGCGTTTGAATTTGGAAGACTTCTAATGGAATTTAATAATTCCTGCAAGCATGGATATTTAAATGAGCCTTGATCGTTTCGCGTTAGCAACACCGTTTTCCAAACTTCATCAAAAGCTAATGTACAAAGTTTCTGCTTATCTTCATCTGCAAAATTCAGATGCAATGTCGACCATTCTTTTTGCAAACCGTCTTCGTCGAAACCGCCCAATTTCTTAGCAATAAAGAGAACACTTTTATAGGAAGTGTCTCTGTCATTATCTACTAATGCCAAATGAGGCTCAAAAACACATAACTTGCTTAGAAATTCGTCATCGATTGGAAATCGCTTACGAATTTCGTTTGCAGCCGTTATGTAAAACTTAATACAATTTTCTCGAACGGTTTGGACAACATCGGGTTTGCCTTCTGCAACTGACTGACTAAGAAAAATGTCACACTCCGGACCTAAATGAATACAATTAAGTGCAATCTGATTATTGCCTTTTGAAAAATCTATTAATTTTACTAAATCCATGTGCTTCAAAACCTGCGGTTTCAAAAAATGACCTAAAATATTATACAATAGAGTTTTGGCAGTATTTTGAAGCAAATGGATTCTTGTTTTTTCAGACGGAAAGAATAAATTAAAGTCATTAAAATACTCTAGAAAATATTCTAAAAACAGAAGATATGCTTTCGCTTCTGGATTTTGCATCATGATAAGCAGATCTTCCCCAGACTTTATCTTCTCACTTACGACCAATTCTTTCAGAAATTCCAACACACTGTCCCAATTTTCTAAAAGTGTAACTACGGATGAGTAACGCGATAACCATCGCGTAGTAGAGAATTTTAAAATTTTGCGGTCAGTAAATTGATAACATTGTTAGAAATCGCGGAAAATGGCCGAGAGTTTGGGACTGCTATAAATGAATGTAGTGACATTCCGTAATAATTCCTCGCAGACCTCGGGAATGGTAGCGCATGCTTTATGCACTACCAATGCAGAGGAGTGACATGGACACGGCATGGTGAGAAAATTTTCACCGCGAACTTCTGCAAGTTTGGTCTTGAATGACGAGCGACAACCTGTCATCACAGAAGCGTTGTCACACGACAAAGCAACAATGTTTCCGAACGGAATTTGCTTTTTCCACATGGAGTTCTTAAATGAAGTAAATAATTTATCGGCAGTACATTCTCGCGCGTCAAGATTAATTAATTCTACTAATTCCGTTCGAACATCCAAAGTCTCGGGTGCGACATACCGAACAATAAACGACATCCATTTCTCATTGGAAATGTCGGATGTCTCATCAATAAATACTGAAAACTTAGAATTTTGTAAAACATCACTAAGACGCTCTGTTTCCCAAGGACACAGAACGTTCGATATAATATTAGAACACTTGGTGCGACCACACGTCATACGTTCCAAAACATCGGGATCTTTCTCAACGTCTTGGAAAAATTGAAGAATCGCCGTTGCCGATTGATGCGAAATATTTTTCTCCGCAACTACTGCAGCAAAACGAATTTCCGCGAATTTTTTTCGTTCATCAAATGACAAAGGCGATTCCTCGCATTGCGATCTGAAATCGTCCGATTTCCTCACATCTATTCCATTTTTTTCGCAGTTTTTGATGTGGCACTTGGAATCCGCGTGACGTTAGATTTGCGACAGTCCGCAAGCAAATGATTTTTTACAAACCGAACAGAAACACGAAAAAGGATCATCGGTGACCTTATTCATCCATGGCTTGAAATCCTCAAGCCATTGAGGCATAAAAGTCTTTCTCGAGACCTTAGCATGCATAGTCATTCGCGGAATTTTTCTAGATGACAAATACTTATGTCTCGCTGATTCCGTATGCCTTCTAACGCTTGACGAGCCGCAAGAAAAAGTTTTTTCGCAAGAAGAACAGTAGAAAAGGCTTTTATCATTGGGTACTTCGCGAATCCACGATCGGAACTTCTCATTCGTTTCCCACGACGGCCGATAAACAGAAGTAGCCTTTTCACCTGTTTTCTCAAACGTTTCCATCGTACTTACCACGAAAAAATTGAAATATGTAGAAAAGATATTATATACAAAGCAAGAAGCAAATGCTAGCGTATAGAAAAGGGGTGATATAGGGGGCTACTAATTACTTACACACTACAACACCACAGATCCGAAAAACATGCAGACAGCACGAAATAAATAGTATCCACCACCTGATCTCTACTTCTACTGAAATTGACGGTTAAATGTCGCGAAACGCGACTGCGCGACCCCCACGAAACGCATCGGATACGTAAACATAGTATACACTTGGTTCGCGCGAGTCTGACCGTCAAATGTAATTGACGAAAACCAGGCCCGAGCGAACCCTCGCAACGAGAAACGAAAAGAATACATAGGAAATCGTAAAATAGTAAGAAAACTTCAGGAAGGAGAAAAATCGAAGAAAAGGCTAAAAGAAGTAAAAGCAAGACAATGGTGACAGTACCGAACTGCCTCAGATGCATTTATCAGTTACCTTTCTCTTATTCTTGTACAATTCCTTCATACCGATTTACACATTTTAATGTACCGTATATCGCCATGTTAGCTTTGCACAACGAATCGTTTACATTTCCCTCCCGATGGAAGAGACCACCACTTTCCCGTAGTTTCCATCGAGCGGTAGCGTGGACGCTGCGCGTAATAAATTTGTAAATAGTGCGTGATTCTTTGTCGCAACTTGATATAATTGTCGAAAAATCTAGCGAGAAATGTGATTACGTTTAGATTTTAGATCATACTCTGAAAAAATATTTTTTATCGAAGGCGCTACAGCGTCCATGCTACTGGCCAAGAGTGGATTCTAATTTTAACAATGTTCACCAATTGATAGTATCAAAATATTCATCTTTTAATAAAAAAATTCATTTTAAGGTTTGAAAAATAGAAATAGCTCGAATAAAAAGTACGGAAATTTAAAATGAAAACAAGAAATTATGAATGTACATTTTTCTTTGTTAAAGAAGTTACAGAAGAACTTTATCTAACCTTATTTTATGTAGAATTTAGTTCGTACATCTGAAAAATCGAAGAACCATAACTGGTAATTATGGTTTTTCGTGATCTAATCGGATCTTAAGACAATATCAAATTTAAATATAAAGTTTCATTGAAATCCATTTTGCCGTTTAAACGTAATCGTGTTAACAAATATATGAGATATTTAAAAAAGGCTCTTTTCTAAATAGCCAAAACGTGATCAGGAGGTCTTAAACCGTGATTTCCGAAATAAATTTTTTTCCAATTTTTTTTTCATTACAAGAGTATTATACATATGTCAGAAAGGGAAAAGTGAATCTCGAGGCACTCAAGAATATCGCGCACGGCCGCGTGTCGCTTGCGCCCCACCATGGATCACAGCGTTTCAAGAGCGAGAGAGAAACACGCACATTCGTTTTCTCTCTCGTCTTCCCGACGTTGTCCGAAGCGCCGAGCTCACGGACACGCCGCTCCGGCGTAGTGTGCATGCGTGGTGGGGGAAATTCTCGAGAGGACCCGTCCTCATTCTGGCATCACTGGTGGGGATAGCGCCAAGCTTCTGTCATGTATAGGCCAAACCGAGCTGCAGCGTAGAAATACACGCATCAAAATTAGAGCTGTTACTTTTCTACCCGTCGGGTACCCGGGAACCGGACATTACCCCGGATAACTTCAAGCCATTGAATGTAGTATTGTTTGTGATTGTCTGTGGTGTAGTCTGATGTTAGCCAAATATGATCGAACAATACCACTTTCAATGGCTTGAAGTTGTTTCGGGTAGACGGGTACCCGACGGGTAGAAAAGTAACAGCTCTAATCAGAATAGGTGTGCCTTAGGCCTTAGCTCCGAAAAAATTCAGGAGCTTAATTGGTCAGAAACATTGATTCTTTCTCGATAGCTTCATCTCGTATTGGTCTCCGCATAACTTTGTGACGCACACAACTACATATGTACTACGCTGACAATAAGAATAAATAACAGCCACACGGCTACGTTCAGACGGGGCCGAGCAGCATTCCCGTTACCCCACCATACCCTTCGGTGGTTAGGGAACTCCAACTGACAAATCCACGATCGTCAGAAGGTGATGGCTGATTTCTCGTCGATCGCTGTTCGCGAAAACGAATCGACTGGCCAATATATTTGAATACGACCTTAGGATAAAGATATAATGAAAGATGAAAAATTACTCGAAGCCAAAGATAATGGCCTTCGAATAAACAAAGGAAACTAATAAATACCCGAAACTAAATAAAATTTTAGATTTAGGGTACACACACCCTCCCCCCAAACCTCGTGTCGATCGGCCACTGGGGCCATTCGGAAGTATATTCTTTTAATTAAATAATGCCCATCTCTGCATAGGAGCGTAAAGAATTACAAAAAAAATCAAGGAGTCAACTGTTGACCGATTTGAAGACTTTTCCTTGTTATATGTTATATACAATAGTCGGAAGAATAATAATAACAGTAATAATTGCAAATAATTGCTGTAACTTCCACATTCTGAAAATATGATATCAGTAAATCACTACTTTCCATGTTATTAAAAAATTCCAATCTCTTTTTTTATTTGAAATAATGTGGCCATATAATTATAACATATATTCGGCAGCGGTGATGTATGTGTTACAGTAAAAGCGTGAATTTAGTAAATGTACACAGTTTCCAGCAGTTTCTAGTCAATGTATCCCTAAAATGCATATAATCTAACTTACAATCGTCCAAAAATACATATATTGACTGTATCACGCTTTTGCTGTGGCACATGTATCCAGCTAACGCTTCAGTTTTGCTATGATTCCACGTTGGCAGACCTCCCGAGTAGGCGCCATCTCGCATCCACTACCTGAACTAAATTTGTCACGTGACTTGTTCTGTATTATCGCCAATATGGCGGAACTCGTATTTGGGAATGCAATCACGGGCTGGCGCTTTTCGTCCTTATATGAGCAGATTTTGAGCTGGCTGAGGTCTCATTCGAAAGAGGAAGGTTCAGTGCAGGGCGCTCTGGTCATCGTTTGAGTCACAAAACTCTTTTAGTGACCTAAAAATACTTGGATTCATGCGGGTGTATTTTGTCAACTTTTGCTCTACTTTGAACACTCGTATTATTAGATGTCAACACAATTTCGTCGAACCATGACCAGAGCACCCTGCACTGCACCTTCCTCTTTCGAATGAGACCTCGCGCAGCCCAAAATTTGCTCATATAGGGTAAGTGTAGGTATTACTGCGGACTTTTAAGGTAGGTTAACTTTAGAACCCTCGATATGGCGTTCAAATGAATGAAAGTTCCTCCTTCTTTTTTTAAAAGAAAGGTCGGTCCTTAATAATTCCATAAAAAAAATTGAGAGCAAGGTAATAAGCACAGTTAATTAAAAACACAGAGATTTGTCGATCAATATCAATGCACGAGTTACTGCGGACATGCATGCATTACTGCGTGCCAGTTACTAACGAAATATATATGCGGTCTAAGGTCAGAGGTAACATAACCTTAGTACAAATATCACTTGTAGATAGAAAAATTATTTAACTTTCTTTATTTACTAAAATCAGCAGGAATGAGTAATAATTTAAATCTTAGTAATTAGTAGTACATAGTAAGTAAATACTATTGGAAGAAAGGTTAGGTTGCGCATTCGTCGGTCCGCAGTAATACATGCACATGGTGTAAAGTACTGCACATAATACTGCGGTGAGAAATAAAAATTAAAATTAAAATGTAGACGACTGATTTACTGTTTTTCTGAAAAAATAACTCTTATTCATTTTCAAGTAGGTGTACATCACCGCCATATCGGGAATCGACCGAAATTTCGCTTTGACGAATTTCAAACAACGATAAAAGAATTAATGATAACTTTGCTGTACATATTTATTAATAATTATCTGTAATAGAGTTTAAACCAATTTTATCAAAAATTCTCAAGACTTTATGTACTTTCCAACATTAAATATGATCTGTTTTAGAATATCCGCAGTAATCGGGGCATCCGCAGTAATACCCACACTTACCCTAAGGACGAAAAGCGTCAGCCCGCAAACCCATGTTTCGGGCCAGATTGTGTCGGTATACAGCGCGCTGCATTACCCGTGTCTATCCCCTTAAGACAGGCGGCGCTCGCTCGAGTATGAATGAGAACGGCAACTGCGTCACACGCATATTTACTACTACAATCATATGTCGATACATCCGCCATCTATGGGCTTTTGCTAAAAGTATAAGTTCGTGTAGGTCATCTATCACCAACCTATACTTTTAGCAATAGTCCATAGTGTCTGAACGCCGCCACGTGCCTTTGTTTACAGCTGGTGACTCGAATCGTTGAACGGACAATAATCATGTATATTCTAACCAATTTGAAGGTCAAATTGTGTAGCAAAACAATTCATATTGCGATAAATACTTCAAGGATATTGGGTTTACCGTATGGTAAGGTATATTCATCTAATTTTTTTAGTCACCGTTATAAGATAGGTGATGTGAACATTGTAATATTGTTTAAGCAAGTGCACGTAGGTGAACGCGTAGGCGCGTGTATACAGTTACCTGTGTATATCTTATATCCACATATGTATGTATTTGCGAACTCAATGGCACAGCGGCTCAATAGATTGCGCAGCCTGCGCAGACGCGTGGAGCATTGAAAAAAACCAAGAAGTTCCTAAATTCTTAACGATTGTAGATTTGGAAGGAACGATCATTTCTATAAATTCCTAAAACATCCCCAATCTTCCCTTACGTAAAAAAAAAGTGAAACTATAATTCCGAATGAAATAATATTGTTTGATGCGTTTGGCGAACAAAGTTACAGCAGCGTTGTATAAAATCAGCATTAATCGTGATAAAACTTATTTCTAGTATGTTTGGTTAATTAATGAGATTACAAGCTTTACAAATCAATCAGCGTGAAGTATTCTTATCAGAATATTTTGTGACAAACTGAACCTCATATTTACCTATTGAATGCGTAGTAAACGCAAATTAGATTACGTTATAAACAAAATACAGTTTATTTTCTGAATAATGACTGTTGTGTTCATGTGCATATACGTGATGTGAATTAAAAGATTTTGCAAAAGATTTTGAGGATTCATAGTCGCGTATAAGTTCTGTTTGCGTTGAAGCATTGCATACGTGATAACCATTTTGCTCTGACCAACTAGAATCACAGACCAGGTATGGAATAGACCTTTCACTCTATTGTCTTCAGTGTCACTGTTCTGAAGTACCGATATTCTGAAACAACCACTGGTTTTCGAGCGCCCTCTCCGATTTTCGAGCGGTGGGTGCGGGAAACATGATGTGTTTCTAGCATTGACACAGGTAACGCTGCCGGTATCACCGCGAAAAGTATAGAAGCTGTGTTATACAGGGTGTCCCACTAACTCGGTTCACCTCAAATATCTATGATTTCAAGTAATAAGCGAAAATATTATTTATAGAAGTTGTCTGGTTGTAAGAAACACAAAACACGGTGAAACTAGTTTCTTTACAGGGATAGATCGAATGTGGAGGTCAATTTTATTTTTTCAAATGGTCTATCAAATTTTTTAGCGTTAAATTCAATAGAATAGCGAATTCTGAGTATGAAAGTACTAAAGTGCATTAATTCTAAAACTTATTGTTTCTGAGATATTCAACATTGTCCATCCTATTACTTTGATTATGAAACATATTCGAAGCTATGCTCAGTTCATTTCGGATAGCCAGCCGTTGAATGAGGAAATAATAAAATAAAACAATAAATACGAACGTGAAAGGGCGCTTCTTTACTCTTGAAAGTATAAACATGCCATGTGAAGCGTGTGTAATAAACCAAATGGACGACACTTAATATAAATTCAAACATATTGATATATTTATTAAAACATGATACAGATATTAAACAAATAATTCAATTTATCACGCAGCAGAATATTTGTCAACTACCTGTCTTGCCTCTTTTCAATATTTCACACCTTCAAGGGGAAGGGCGACAGCAAGTCACAGTAGTGTAAGTGATAGGGATGCACCACTATAGTGGTTCGTGCTATGTCGGTGTGCCATCCTTTCAATGGAACGGTTAAAGACCCAACATCGAGTCGAACCAGCGCGAGTGCAGCGAGCCTAAATTTTCTTATGTCGGGGGGCCCCTCCCGAGTCCTGAGGTCTCTTCTTCGAGAAATAATTCGATTTTCCTACTGACACGGACGGACCGTCCCCCACGAGACTTTCCTATTTTTCGGGTGCCTATACTCTCGCGTGGTCGCCCCTTGCAATATTTAAAGAGCAAGCGAAATGGGTACTTTTCATGTGTCATTTATTCATACTATAAAAAAACAATTGGAATGAAATATCGGCAGCAAATAAGAGTCATTACACGTACTGTAAAGAGTACAATGGTTGGCCACCTAAGTAAGAGTGTCACATAAATAATGAATTATAAATGTGAATTTAGTACATTTGAAATGGAAATTAATATAAATAAGTACGAAAAACAAGAATGTATAAAAATATACAAAAAATGTGTTTTCTAGAAATATAGTTATTGGCATGGTCAAGACAGTAATTGTCGAATCGGTTCGACAGTGATTAGCCGCTATTTGATACATAATATAACCTACAAGAAAATGTTACCTGATTTGGTGATAGAAATAAGATTGAAATTATTCAATAAAAATGGATATATTTTATTTAGTATGTATTTGTCGTGTTTGTTTCTAGTTTTAACAGGGGACTATAATGACTGTTTCACCATTAACATGGTTAAAAAACAGTCACTGGCCGCCCGTTCAATTACTATCATTCAACATTATTTATATTACAGTTGTTGGCCCCCTGTATTTTTTATAATATATGTATAATTTTAACAAATAAATAATTCTTATGAGATATATATGTGTCATAAATACATTAAACTATTCGCAAACTTTCAACTGTACTCATATGGTTTTTTTTATTAAATCGCTGTAATTTCCAAGCTTCAAAGCCGAGTCATCCTATTTGCTTTTATATATAATGAGTGAAGAAATATTGATTACATCCGAAGCAAGAAAGTACAAGGAATATGAATATGTTCATTAAAAACAGGCATAACATTGGTATTTCTTTATATTCATTTATTTCTCAAAATAAGGCGACCAACCACTGTACTCTTTACCCCTATAAGAACGAAATATTTGGTACTGGCTCGCACTCATCTCTTCTTGTATTTAAAGCGAGGGTGGAACCAATTATTTTTGTAATCCGCGTTAGAAAACAAGCAACTTTTGTTAGAAACATTTTTTCGTAAAACCATTCCAAACTATTTCTCGATGTCTAGATGCTAGAATACAGGCAAAAGGTGGGAAGCTAAAATGGTTCCAAAATGAGAAGCGTAAAGCACATTTAATATCTTGACCTGCAGGAATAGGTATCGTTTACACCACTTGGGTTTTCCCCAACCACATACCCGATGACCGTCTACCCAGATTATTGTTGCCGCGACGCGACCCCCTCAACCATTCTTTGCGCACTGCCCGACAACTGACTCCTGCCACAATCACATACTCCAAAAATCAGTCACACCGAAATCATGTCACACGTCAGTCTTTCAAACAGTACATACTCGCTCCTACAGAACACATCTATGTGCTCATTCTCCACATTCATTGTACAGTATAGGTATAGAAAAATTATTGGTCGTTTGCTCTTAGGGTGTGAATCTACACTTCTGGATCGGTGGACATTTGTAAAAAAAAGTGTCCGCGAAATTGTTTATAACATTGAAAAGTGATGTTAAATTTTTTGGTAAACTTGTCGAAAAGCTACCTCCTCGCCGATTTCAATGACCTCCACATATGTTGTCAAAGTCATCATTCTGAACAACATTTCCCTTTAAACTTTTTGGCGGTCGGCTTTGGTTTACGAAATATTCGCATAAAACATTACTTAACACTAGAATTACCGAGTTTAACCCATACCTCGGTTGGTTATCGTGTTTTATGCGCCCCCCGCCCTAATTTAGTCCCAACCAATAATAATAACGTCGGCTATGAAACAGATTTCAATATATTATGCCGAAAGTTTTTTATTAATATCTCCGAAACAGGCCGACCGTCAAAAAGTTTATAGGGAAATGTTGTTCAGCATGACGACACTGACAACATACAGTAGAGCGTCAATTATTCGAACCTCGATTACCCGAACCGTCAATTATCCGAACCATGTGCTGCATCATCACTATCCCCACCACTGCTTCGAACCAGTGTAGCGGTATTGATTGATTGATTGACTTTTGTGTAATATAAATTAACACAGTAGTACTCTTGTATTTAATAAGTAATTTTAGGTGTAATTTCTATAGTTACAGACTGTGTAAAGTGTGCTTCATGCTTCATTCTCCGAAGTGTTCGATTCTCCGAACAATTCGAAGTTCCAAACTACCTCGGTCCCAAGCAGTTCGGATAATTGACGCTCTACTGTATGTGAAGGTCATTGAAATCGGTGTAGAGATAGCTTTTCGACAAATTTACCAATTTTTTTACCTCAACGTATTCTGCGTGTTGAGAAGGGAAAATGTTTGAAAGAAGCCATACGACGCAAAGGAACCCTTTGGTAACAAGGAAAATTGTTAAAGATTTCGGAACGACTTGATTGTGTAGAGTTACATGTATATGTAGGTATGGGGCCACCACTACTTTGCTGCTTGATACGACATACATCATAAGATTACCATAATTTATTAATCATTTTTTAATTAGTTGTAGGAAGTGTTCAAAATGATAAATGAAACAGTATCTCTGTACACAGAGTATCCCAGGTATACAGTTGAAAAAAATTGAAAAAGTTGAAAAAGTTAATATCAACCCATGTCCGCAAATAATTTATTAGGGAATTATAAGATAGCAGAGATTCGTTACATCGTAAGCAAAGTTGTACAATGCTTCTCCGTTGTATAGGTCTGTGGAGTTGCTAATTGATAAAGAAAAGAAGAAATTTTTATTTGCCTTTTAAAAATGCTGTATTAATTTGACATCGGAACACCCTGTATATAAATTCTCACCGCTATTACAACTTTCATTCCTACCGCTTATAGCGCTGCACTCTTATTTCATGCTTAGCCGTTAACGTTGGATGCGACACGGAAATGGTAATGGGGCTTTAGAGCCCCAAAATCGAGTGACACTGAAGACAATAGAGTGAAAGGTCTATTCTATACCTGATTTGTGCTAGAATCACCTCGTATGGTAGTGTTACGTCAATGCAGTCACAAGATACAATGTAGAAATCTAAAGTGGCGCCACCCGACGCTTCGATTCATAAGCTGGCGATGGCAGGAGACTCGATAGTTTTTCACGTGCGACGTTATTTATTTACTTTGCTGGCCGCGTGAATTTAGTTCGTGAAACTAATACAATCCAAGTTCAGCTGCGGAAAGGCTAACCTCTCGCGTGTGCGCACACTCTGCAACGTCAAACAACCATTCATTTACGACCACGCCTACAGAGAACAAACAATTTTGAAGAATAAGCAGAAATGGAAATATTGCATAGTATGTTTTAATGTTTGCCCACAGATTACAATATGCGATTGCGGTTTTACTGTCATAATAAATATTTTCGTTGCACGAACACAGTACAGTTCCCGTACGTATTTCTGCTTGTAGTGACGGTTCGAAGATCTGCAGTTCTACAACGCAATTAAGAATTATAGAATCATAGAATCATAAAATAAGAATAAAGAAAGATCACTGAGAGTTCTCGATAATAATCGCTTACGATATGATGCATCAGTTTGGAAACAGAAAAAAGTAAGTACTGCCGAGTTGTGAAACTGTACAATAACTTGCATCGTAACACATAAGTGGAATTAATGAATCACTATCCACACTTCTCGTTGCTTGTCCACAGCGTTGGTTGCGTGTATATACGCGTTTCTACCATTTCTTCTGTTTTGCGCCCCCATCTACCAGTTTCGCCCTTTGTATGCTTATTTCGCCCTATTTTCTATAATGTACATTTCTTGTCTGTGATTTGTCTAGTAGGATTATTACCGCGGGCTTTGAGCCGTCGACCGCTATTCACTCCGTACGATTGTGACGTAATTGTTAGAATGACTCGAGTATTAGAAAACCGCTACTTAAAACTGTTTACAGTCGGATAATTTTTTCCAAATGACATTTAAAAATGTAGTCTGACATCTCATTGTTTCTACACATATTAAATGGACGTTTAAATTTTTCGAATAACATCGATCAAAATAAATGAAGACGGAAAAAAGAAAAAAAGAAGTAAAAAAATCATCAGATGTGGAGCCACATCATACTGTTTTATGAAAAAAATTAAAGATACCCAGTTTGAATATACAGGGTGTCTCATGTCTTCCCTGAGAAAAAAATAATTCCAGAATTTTCTTTGAGTGAAAATAAGAAAAAAATGTAATAAGCATAGGCTCATAAATGCTTTATTAAAAAGTTATAACAAAAATACAAAATAACAACGGACTAGTTTTTCGTTCCATACAGCTTTCAATACAACATCAATTAGTACACAACCTATAGAAACACGTCAGATAAATATGGCCAATTTGTTTCCATGCCTTACTGAACGAAAACCCAGACCGTTGTTATTTCGTATTTTTCTTATAACTTTTTAATAAACCATTTATGACATTATGTTTATTCAATTTTTTTTCTTATTTTTACTCATAGAATATGCTGGCACCGTTTTGCTGGAAAACTCTAGGACACCCTGTATATTGGAATAAACATGAGAGTAATTGAAGCATTAAGTAACAGTCGCATGTTATCACAGAAAGTACTTTAATACGGGAGAGTGTAGAGAACTCGTCCTTGCAATGTTCTTTGCGCATACGCCATGTACACGGAACACCGGATCATACCTAACCTCTCCTGAGCGGAGGTGCAGACAGAAAGCCGCGTGGCCAAACGGTGAGCAGAGCGCAAGCCGAGAGAACGAGGCAACACCGCGTGGCCAACCAGCTGATCGGCCGCCGACGTGCGGCAGAATTACGAGCCAGAGGGAGAGAATCGCGCGCGACTGGGCTAATGAGTGTGCGACCTATTGGGAGTTCATTGGTGGGGGCTAAGCCGACCTATGGAGGGGAAAACTGTGGCTGTTCCGCCGTGTAGGGGCGAGGGGGTGTAGTCATTGCTGTGTTGCCATCGCGTAAACATACGTAGTTCTTGTCACTACCGCAGCATTTTCTACGATCGGATGGTATTGCAACGTTCACGAGCTAGACATGAATGTAAATATCACATACCTAAACTCGTTTCGTGCTTCAAAAATTTTTCAATACGATTCCAAAATATTATTTTTGGGTTTAAATAGGTGTGATATTTCAAAATATATATATACTCTTTTGTGCATTATTCACTTATAGTTAAAATAAGTAGAAATTATTGGTATGTATGGCGACGAATAGACACAAGATCCTTTCCAAAAGAACAAAAATTTTTTTTATGCATGGTCAACATTCAGTATTCAATATAGAAAACCCTTTAACCAAATAAAATTATTGAATTTTATTCGAAGATATTAATTCTATAAAGATACAGTTTGCACTAAATACTTTATTCCTTCGTCTGAACATTGTCGGCTACATTAATACCTGAAGTATTGTTTCTAACACGTGTATTGCAAATTGAGCTTTTACAATGTGCGACTTAAGAAAATAACCCGTTACCTAAATTGCATAGGGAACAGGAGATGAAAATGCAGTGTTGGTGCGATGTTTTTATACGGTCCCGAAATATTACAGCGTTGCTTCTCGATTCCTCGATTCGTGTTGATAATGTTAGGATTCACTTCGTGGAACAAATATAACAACGTATCCACTTTGGCCACGTTGACATTATGTATACATCAATACCCTTGAGAGTATAAACCATTAAATATGCTTTTCGCCACTCATTATCAGTATAAAATCGCACAGCCAACGCGCCTGTTCACTAGTATCCAACAACTAGACAAAATGTGTTTCTGGATTGTTGATTTTCGACACTCAAATACATACTACTTCTTTCACGTTCTACTTTGTCACAATATTGTTATATTTGCCCCACAAACCGTCCCTTTTAACTGTATTATGTTCAAAGTCGAAGGCACGCTGATGTGACAATGTATGCAGGGACAATGTTTTTTCAATGATTTTTGTTTAACACTTGAATACGTATCACAGTTGAACGCGGTACAAGCCGAAATTATGATATGGAATATGCAAAACAAAAATACATACGTAGCATAATTAATAGATGTACATCAAAAGATCAAGTTCTAAAAACCAAAGACACAATAATTTTGTACGTGATCACAAGTATCAGAATACAAGACTTCACAGAAACTATTTTTTAAATCACAATCATCTGCGATTTACAATTAATGGATATGATTGTTGTCGATTTAGTACAAGCATGGTCAATGTTAACTAAGAATCATGAGAATGAAGTTATAACCGAATACAAGATCAAGAGCACCGTAGGAATCGACGTACAACCGCGCCACCGGAGCATAGAAACGCGACTACCGAGAAACGTACGGTTCGACCCAAACCTGACATACTCTCCCGCCTACCCGCTCGTCTGAGCGACCAGTTATGTTCGTTCGCCGAGCCGTCATCTCGTACGTACGCTTGGTTCTTTCAACCCCCTCCCTTACGACTACATCTCGCCAATACGCCCTCGCACAAGTTGAAGCACGCGTCGGCACGGCATATTGCAGGGGCGTAACTAGTGGAGCCACTATGAGGGCGCTCTGTGTTCTTCAACTCCGAGACAGGTGCTATTCTATGTACAGATGCACGCGAGGTCTAGTACGATGATCGTACAGATGAGCACAAAATTTTATAGATTAAAGAAATATGTCAAACTACAAGCATACTTCAACAACTTATATATTCTCACTGAACAGGTAGTTTTAGCTTTAGTGTTGATAAGTTCTTCAATGCTGCAATATCAAGTCTCGTACCTCCAACATCTAATTCTTTAATGATATCGGTTCTTAAGGAATTTTTTAACAGATTGTATTTTTTTGAAAACACTACATGATATGACGTGCTTGATTGAATATAATGGTAGACCGATAAAGATTTTACAGAACAATACCAATTTCAGCTGTCTTAAGTAACTATCTGTTATTTCGAATAAAGCAAAATAGAAAATGGAAGAATGCAAGAAATATACGCGTAACATTTGTGTACATAGTTATTTTATTTCAGATTATTATCATTATTAATGTAGTAAGATATCTATACAAATAATTTGACATTATAATGGAACCACCTTAAAAAGAAATATGTATTCTGTATGATCGATATGATTTAATAACAAGTAACCAGAGTTGTATTACTGACAAAATAATGCCACAAAGCAGACTACCGATCACATACGGACAACTACAGCCACCCCTTGCATGCTGTAGTGACACAGCCACACTTCGCCACATCGATTTTACCGGCTCGCTTGCACTCACACTCGGTCGACCCGTTCACTGAAGGAATGTCTCATATGCCTCCCTCCGGCTCCCTTTTCCTCTCCCTTTGCCTCCCCTGGCCCTCCATTGCAAAACCTCTCCGTCAGTTAGCTAGGTCTCCTTCTAACTCACTAGTCGTCCATCCCTCTTCACCAAGCCCCAACCCCCCTCTCGACCGTAGGTCTTTCGATCTCTCTTGGTTTCTCTCTCGCTTGCTCGCTCTCTTTCAATTTCTCTCTGTCTCTCTCTTCTCTGTCTGTTGTGATCGCGGGGCGGTAGCACCGTCGCGGGGAGGTGGAGGTTGCACCTTTTGCCGCATCTCGGAATCTCGCGCGTTGCTCATTTGCCGTACATAGGAGTGGAGAAGAGAAGAGAGGAGAGGAGCGGTGAGAAGAGGAGCGCTGAGGAGAGGAGTGGTGAGGAGAAGAGTGAAGTGACGAGGAGAGGAGTAGAGAGGAAAGGAAAGAGGGAGTACGAGAGTAAGCGAGAAAGGAAGAGTAACCTCCGCGCTAGGTAGTAGTATGCGAGCGGGGCACGGTGGTCGGACAGTTCCAGTTCCGTTTCGATTAGGCGAGTCCACGCCGGGGTTTTTGGTTCGCTCGTGGCCCGTAAAACGTACGCGTAATGCCGTTTATCGTGGCCATTGACGGCACTCGGTGCTGCTGGTGCGGTTGCTGTTTACGCGACGCGCTAACTGCACGCCACTTTTACAAGTGGAGCTGCACTGTTGGGGAAGACACGAAGTGAGCCAACTTCGTGAGTGTTCGGAAAGATAGCTTACGTACGACGTTTAGATCGGTCAATACGACTCCATGGTATGGTCATACCAAAACCAGATCATCAGGGTTAGAGGAGAGTGCACTGTAAAATCCGCATGTCCCGATTCACTGGGTTTGTATATGTCATCACTTCGCATGCAACGTTCTTGCAAGTGCTTACGCACACTCACGCAAGCGCACAACAGCAAAGCTGTCTTAAAGCAAATCGTCGCCGGAGAAACGATTCCCGGCCCTCTAGCCCAGTTCCGGGCACGGCCATTGATCCATCGATAAGGAAGTTTCCTACCTCTTGTTAGATTTTTGGCATGTGTAGTAAAGTGTAAGCAAGTGAACCGAGCTATCCGTAGGATACAAACGCTCATCTTCTTTGTGATTTGTCGTTATCCTAAGTGGTGACGTGTGACATATAGGTTTTGTACGCCGTCATAAATATTATTCAGAAAACTATCATTAACAGTTTATTTCCTCTTTCAATTGAACTTCCATTTTTTTCTCCTTCTATTTTCATTTTGTTATTTATATTCGCATACGGATAGACATATTTGACAAATTTTAAGTTACATTGTAATTGATAAATGTTACCATCTTTGAAACAAATATTAGATCGAAATTCTCGTTTAACAGTTACCGCTATTGTATTCTGTATTCTGCAATTGGTAATTCCTTTCGGTGGATCGCTTCTCTCGTAGAATTAACTGCGTTTACACTTTTTGAGCAAATTTTCAGTACACTATTAAGATAGTAATGTCAGTTTGGTGTTGATGTTCTTATGAACATCGTATCTGCTTCATTTTCGACCTTATTTCTGAGTGGACCAAAAAATTAGTTGGTGCCCTTATCATTTACTATGTTCCATGATAAGATGTTTTATTATTTTTTCGCAAATACTTTAATCGCGTAAATACTGTGATGGATCTGTTATTTAAATGATAGTATATTAAATAGTTAGTACAATGTTGATATATCGACGAAGCAAACCAACTTTGAATGTCTGTTATAACTTCTACGACAATTTATCCCCTCGTTTGGGTAAGATTGTTCGGCATTGCGTTCACGCGGAAACAAGCCGCGTCTAATTATTAAAACATTACAAAAAATTTAAGGAACACTATAAAAATCTCACTGTTTTCGTCGGTCTAGTGTATACGTCAGGGGTAGTATTTTATCAATTGGACACACGATTGACGTTACAGTCGTACGTGAAATAGAAGCAAAACATAAGTAGGTAAAACGCCAATTATTATTCTGATCCTTTTGTATCTTCTTACAAACACTAAGTAACGTTCTTTCTGATATTCAATTTAAAAATAGTTTCACCTTGTACTAGAAACGTTTTTACGAAAATATTTATTGTTATTGATAACATTGCTTGTCAGCATAGCGTTTCATTGAATCTTAGTGTATTGTGAGTAGTGGGGTTGTAAGAAAAGGACTCTAATGAAACATGCAACCCAAGAAAGTTGACTCAATTTATAATACGATTATTGTTTCGAAAGCGCGCACCAGTCGTAGTGAGACGGCAACGAAGGGAGCCGAGGTGTGCGCAACTTTTTAAACGATTCATCCATATTTGCAGCGCTTTGCGGTAGCGATGTTTTAATCGCGAACAACGTGTGTATATCAGTGACAGAGCATGGAATTCGAACGTGTGCGTTCCGCCTGGCAAACGCGCAAACGCGTGACCGCGTCCATGAGGACTTACCATTAATCCGGGTTCTTAACCGCGCGCAGAGTAAACGTGGCTGACACGCCGCCGATGATAATAATAAGAGTGCGTAATTTATTGAGCTATCGACGTCACAAACCGAGTGACGTAGTGTGTCGGCGCGGTTATCATTCCTGTTAATCGAAGCAGCTTGCCTAGCGGCAGCATTTGCTGCGTATGTAGAAAAGTATGTACGATAGGAAAGTCAGTTAACTAGCCGGCCTGACCAGAGTTCAGAAGTGAAGCAGTGAGTAAAACTGCCCCCTCGCGGTATGCGTCCGTGGTTCCCGATTCAACCACTCCTCTGCCATCGAGTTCTTACCTCCTACCCCCCCTCCCCCTCCCCCCCTCCCCCTCCCCCTTCTCTATCTCTCATTCTCTCTGTTTCCCTGCTTCCACCCCCTCTCCGTTCCCCGTCGCCTTCCCTCTTCTCTCTTCTGTAGCCCCGTAAACTCCTTGTCCTTCCGCCGCCCCCCTCTACTAGGGTCCTCCATTTTGTCGTGATTCCTCTAGCTCTAAATATATATCACACATTTTGTTCATACAGTGCTATTGACATTTGCGTGTAAATTGTGCGCGAAACCGTGCCTATGATTGACATACTGTTTACCAGACCAAACAACAAATTCGACTATGGGGCTCCACCATAGGCTATCCTGGAAGGTGTCATATCTCCCCCCCCCCTCTATCTCTCTCTCTCTCTCTGTGTCTCTATCTCTCTCTCACTCTCTCTCTCTCTCGCGCGCCTTTTCGACTCATTCTTTCTCTTTTCATTTCTTATTATACCTATTTCTCACACATAATTTATTCGCCTTCTCCCTTCTACTTCTCTTACTACAATATTTCTCTATTCTCTTAAGTTTGTTTCTATAATAAATCGTATCTCTTAATACATGCGATGTTCGTTGGCCAATATATTTTATACACCGGTACGATTTTCAACATGTAACCTCTCGCACGAGTATCGAATCTAGATTCGCGATGCGATACGTTTCTCCATGTTGTTGCTCTAAGTAAGCTTTTATTAAATGTTTCGACATCAATAAGCGTACGGTATAAACGCACGAGATTTCAGTTTTGCTGCATATTACAGTGTTCCGACTGGTATTTGCCCAATTACATTAACGCCATTAGATTTTTCCATATTTTCGGCAGAATATCTCTTCCTGAAGTGGTACGTGCTTAGCATTATTTTATATTGATATTTTTCTATTTCAGATGTCTGCTGGGTCACAAATTCAGATGGCACCCCAATCAACTGTAAACTCTGGTCAGTCGGTTCATAGTCAAGACTCGAACATGAGCACTGGTGAGTTAGTACACTTTCACTCTGTTACAAACATTCTACTTGTATTTCTTTTAATAATTAATTCAATAATCATTTAGATGTTATTTTGCAATTGCAATAACTTTAATGCAACTATAGGCTCATCGCATAGTGATAAAGAGGTAGACCCGAATACTCCGGAAAAGGTACCAAGAACTCCTTCGGAAAGGAAAAGAAAGCGTAAACTTGACGATGGCGGCGGGGGAGTTACGGGGGGGCCTGTAGGAAGTAAAGGGTCTAGATCTGTTGCTGCTCTTGAAAATAAAAAGATCAATGAGTATTTCCCGAAACACCATTTGGGCAATAGTCCCATTCGGCATGGTGGTGCTAAAAGTCCTTCCCCCCAGCAGGGTTATCCTATGGTAAATATAAATTACATATAATTCTATATATCTAAATCAGCGAATAAACATTCTCCTTTTTATCCTTTCTGATATTTTTTATAATTATTTTTCAACAGTATCCGCCATCGCCTCAACAACTCCTTTCACCGCAAGTAACAACACCTAATTCTTCAGTGGCAGAATTTTCTTCACTGATGCAGCCGCCAAGACCTCATCCTCAACCTCCGCCTCCTCCTCCACCAGCCTCGACACAACCTGCAGGCTCGATGGTCAGTAAGCAGGTGCAGGTAAGGCCTACCAACCTCAGTAGGACAAGCCAGGTCAGGCAAGCGAAGACTAACACCCCAAATGTAAGCAAAATTCGGTAATACCTGCAAGCATTTTATAAGAAACGACCCATGAAAATTCAACTCGCAAAGTTAGTATTATAGTTTAGCGGTAGTGCGATTGATTATTTTAAATTACGCAAATCTTTTCATGAAAGAATACCGCGAACCGTGAAGTAAGCAAGTCTGGCAGGAAAGTCCAATTATTTCTGTTCAATTGTTAAAGAATAAACTTGCGGACTTGTCACACCACTAATGTAATTCCGCAGCGTATGTTTTTTTATAAAAAGTTCTGTGCTCGAATTATGTAGGTTTACAAATTTTTTACTTTCTTTTCGAAGGTAAATGTCAGCGTCCCGTAAATTAAAAGTAAAGTGAAGGTAGTGTATTTGATGTATTTGTTGCATTCCTTTTTCTAGATCACTAACCCAGTATGTTTAATTTTTATTCAAGAAGCAAACCGAAATACACCTTGTATGTTCGAGTGTCCGAAAATTTGTTTTGCAATGGGCATTTCTTGTCAGATGTTTGCAGTAAATTCAGCTAACTTCTGACTAAACTGTAGCACTGTATCCATTTGTTACCATAGGAGTGCAGTACCTTGTAATGTCACTCCGTAGTGAAAAATCTTTCTTTCGCTTCTAAGTTATTAAAGCTGTTTTATTTCAAATTCATTTTAATTGCCAAAATAAAAATAGGTGTGCATGTTCGTTACTCTTGTAGTTAGTTATAATCTTATTCTATCACAAAAAGAGTCAATGATAAATTGAACTTATATTGTACAGAACATGGTCAACCCTGGAAAAGAGAGAAACATGAAATACACAGTGTTCTACAGTTTCTTATATTTACATGCATACATTTTTGGTGTTTTCCTTGCTGCCTGTATAATAGTTCTTCTCTATCAATACATTTGGGTTTCATCCTGTAACTTTACTTGTAACGTCAAAAGAGTGAGTCCGTTGTGAACGAATAACACGTAGAATTGAGTTTATTTCAAATATGTGCTAAGGTTAGAACATTGGTCCGCGAATTGTCTGCATAAATTTATCAGGGCATTGCCTTCAGCGAACAACTTAAAGTGCATGTTACTCCTACCCAGATGCAGCAAGGTATCTCATATTTGTGAACTATGCTGACAAATGTATCAGATGTTACAGTACTTTGCCTCTACTTATTATACAATATACTAATTGTATTCCAGACAGAACTTACTTGCCAGAGGATACAGGAATTTGAGACTCAAGCCTCTTCAGATTTAGAATTACGTAACAACAAAATCGACGAATTGAACAGAGTAAGTATAGTATGTAAAATTAATTGATTTAAAATCAGGGAGAGAAGAATATGTAAAATTTGAAGGATCTGAAAGTTTATCAAATATTCCTTCGTTAGAATTCCTTCTATATACAACGTAGAAAAGCTCAATACAATTAATTTTATTCCATTTCAGACAACAGACGAACTTAGGCACCAAATGGCTAATCAACAAAAATTGATTGAGCAGCACAAATCCCATATAAATAAGTGTATAGACGTTGTAAAGAAATTACTGAAAGAAAAATCAAACATAGAAAAAA
Source organism: Andrena trimmerana (assembly GCA_951215215.1). NCBI lineage: Eukaryota > Metazoa > Arthropoda > Insecta > Hymenoptera > Andrenidae > Andrena > Andrena trimmerana. The sequence goes on from OX578060.1 coordinate 74,906,778, forward strand.
AGGAGGCTAGGCAAAAGTGTATGCAGAATAGACTGAGATTGGGTCAATTTGTGACTCAGAGGGTAGGTGCGACGTTTCAAGAAAATTGGACAGACGGTTACGCGTTTCAAGAATTAGCACGACGGCAAGAAGAAATAGCGACGGAGAGAGAAGAAATTGACAAGCAGAAGAAATTATTACTGAAAAAGAGGCCATCAAATAGTGAAACTGGTAGGAAACGTAGTCAGCCCCAACCATCGTTGCATAATGGGACGGAAGCTACGTTTTTGAAGCCGGACGCAGTACCTGGATCTTATACGTGGCAGGAGTATTACGAAGCCGATGAAATACTCAAGGTAATTAATCTTATATTCGCCTACATTCTCATTGCTTTAGCAAGCGTGAATATAATTGACACATGGCCAATTTTTAGTTAAGACAAAGTGCGTTAAAAAAAGAAGACGCAGATCTGCAATTAGAAATGGAAAAGCTCGAAAGAGAAAGAAACTTGCACATCAGAGAGTTGAAACGTATTCATAACGAGGACCAATCGAGATTCAACTCTCATCCTGTATTGAATGAACGTTACCTTCTACTAATGTTATTAGGAAAAGGTGGTTTCAGTGAAGTGCATAAGGTGCGGATGTTTATATTTTTAGTGTACGCTTTATTAATCATTTATAATTAAAAACAATTGCTTAATTACATTCGAAGCTATTTGTTCTTTTGTGCAGGCATTTGACTTAAAAGAGCAACGATATGTCGCTTGTAAAGTACATCAACTAAATAAAGACTGGAAAGAGGATAAGAAAGCTAATTATATTAAGTAAGTATCCTCGAAATAGAATTCTCTGTAACCATGTAATTTATATGCGTAGCAATATTTGTACAAATTATATGGGTATTTTTATGAAATCGTGCTTCTTTCATTTAATATGTATTTCCTTGCAGTAACATATTAGTAATATAATTATTGTGAAATTTTTTACATAGACACGCGTTACGAGAATATAATATACATAAAGCTCTCGATCATCCTCGTGTTGTGAAGTTGTATGATGTGTTTGAAATTGATGCCAACTCCTTTTGTACTGTCCTGGAATATTGCGATGGCCATGATTTAGATTTTTACCTCAAGCAGGTGTGTATATCGGTTGACATGCATTTATAATGTATCAACTCTTGTATCTTTATATCTTTCATACACCATTGACTTACTATACTGCAGCAATATTTTATATAAACACATGTTTTTCACTTTTAGCATAAAACTATACCTGAAAGAGAAGCAAGATCTATTGTTATGCAAGTTGTGTCTGCATTAAAGTACCTCAATGAAATAAAACCCCCAGTCATACATTATGATTTAAAACCAGGTAAATTTTCTGTACATATAAATATTCTTTTTATTTTCATTCTTTGAAATAATGTAAATTCTCTGAATCATTTTGTAACGGTAATGAGTTTTGCACTCGGTGTCATTAACATTGTAATTGTACAGGTAATATATTATTAACTGAAGGCAATGTTTGTGGAGAAATAAAAATTACAGACTTTGGATTAAGTAAAGTGATGGATGAAGAAAATTATAATCCAGACCACGGAATGGATTTAACATCTCAAGGAGCCGGTACCTATTGGTATGTATGCTTGAATTTTGAGAACAGCCACGCAAGTGCCACCTTGCTGCGTTTCAATTTCACGATGATATATAAGAGAACAAAGTAGTTGTATTTTCTGTGATTTTAGGTATCTCCCGCCAGAGTGTTTTGTCATCGGTAAAAATCCTCCCAAAATATCATCAAAAGTTGATGTGTGGAGTGTAGGAGTTATATTTTACCAGTGTCTATACGGTAAAAAGGTACGATTAATCACTAAATTCTTCCTGAATACTTTCTCTTCCGTGTAATATTACACCTACGCGATAATATTATTCTACTAATTACTGTTTCGTGTTTTTCAGCCTTTTGGACATAATCAATCACAAGCTACAATTTTAGAGGAAAACACGATTTTGAAAGCTACCGAAGTTCAATTCGCAAATAAACCAACTGTTAGCAACGAAGCGAAGGTAATTATTTGAATTTCAGCTTATACAATCGCATCGGAAAGTAAGTTGACACTCTTTAAAATCGCACAACTTCTTTTAAATTGGTCCAAACGACTTGAGTTTCTGTTTTAGATGCTAGCGGAATTAGTTTTCAAGGGGCCGTGTTTCGTCGTTTTGAAAAAAAAATGCGCTTGGTCGGAATAGCAAAAAAAAGAAATAGTGAAGGTCGTTTTTTAAACTTTTTTTTATGAGCCTGTAATGAAAATTCAAAAAACATGCTGAAAATTTCATCTAAATCGGTCATCGTTGCTCTGAGCTACGCACGTTTAAGGTAGTTCCTAACCAAATATGTTAGTCCAATTAGAGTATATATATTTTAAAAAGTTCATTGTTAATATAAATAATTGTAATACGAAAATAGAATATTAAATTGGTTAGCGTAGTGAATTGTTAGCAGCAGATCTATCTGACAACGTTGCATTCATTCGGGGGCGTCTTTTGTAACGAAAATGTCAGAAAAAATGTTCATATGAATTTGAATCGTCGTTGCCAAGTTGACCAGTCTACGTAGTTTCTAAAAAATTTACGAAGAAACCGTGTGGTCAGTTTCGCAGAAATTAATAAACTCATTTCGTGACATTTCGATGTACTTTCGTGCCAATTTAAGTACACTTGTTGAATGTAGCTCTCCTGTTTCAGAAGGAAAACTGTAACTATAAACCCGTTTCTTTCGACTCTGCCATATGCCACTGTGATAAAACGCATCAACTTTAATTAAGAATTTCTCGATAACTAACTGGTAAATCGATTTTAAACTTAGTACAAGGGTTTCTTGTATTCGAAATTAGTTTTGAACGAAACGTGAAAGAATTCTTGAATTTAATAGATAAAGTCGAAAATCGCTGATTTCGGGAATTTCGATGAAATCGATGATTTAGATGAAATTTTCAGCATGTATACAACTTACTTCCGACTGCAAACGGTTTTTTTTTTGAATTTTCATTACAGGCTCACAAAAAAAAAGTTTAAAAAACTACCTTTACTATATTTTTTTTGCTATTCCGACCATGTGAATTTTTTTTCAAAACGACGAAACACGTCCCCTAGAGAACTAATTCTGCTAGCATCTAAAAAAAAAACTCAAATCGTTTGGACCAATTTTAAAAAAGTTATGCGACTTTAAAGAGTGTCTACTTACTTTCCGACGCGACTGTGTGTATTATGTATTAAAAAAAATAAATATTCGGTTAACGTTGGAGCGAAATATTTCTGTATCGGAGAATACTCTACTGCAATTCTCTTGTTTGTTTGTTTCTTTTTTTTTAGAGTTTCATAAGAAGTTGCTTAGCATATAGAAAAGAAGAACGGATAGATGTATTAACATTAGCTAGACACGAATATCTTCAACCTCCAGTGCCAAAACATGGCCGTCAAGCGAATAATCAACAGCAGCAACAACAACAACAGATTCAGCAGCAGCAGCAAACGTCGTTTAGTATTGGCATGTTTAGTGGTATGAACGCATCAAGCAGTTCGTAGTGGAAAGAGACTAAAGATAAAACCTTCGATATGTTAATACATGCCAAATCTTAAACACTGAATTTGCACACCATCTCATCTTAGGAAAATAGCAGTCGCTATAAAGAATTGTAAATACTAAAAACCTGGATAGTATCATCATCACCAATACCGCGATTACCACTACCACTCCACTATCACTACCACTACCACTATCACCACCACCTCCACCACACTTCTACAACTATACTTACAGGCCGATTACATAGGACATTGCAAGAGAGATGCGAGACTGGTCACCGCAAGTCCAGGAACTTGCGTCTTTCTACAAGACAAGCTATATAATTCAGCATGACAAAAATGTTGTGTTCGTAAATATTCAATTGTATTATCGTTCCTTGTATCAAACAGTGAGCTGACTTGATTATAGTGTTTAAAAAGAAATAAGAGAAACAGAAAAAAAAAACATGTGATAAGTCATTGTGAATTAAAGTGAAGTTCAAATTAAGAAGAAAACGAAGGGAAGGAGTACGACGATGGAAATCATTGGAAGTGAATTACTCGATGAATAAAGAGAGCAACGGAAGATAAAGTATCCAAGGCAAAGCGCATCATAGCAATTAAAGGGACTTTGCTTTCGCGGAGACGTTCCTCTCTTCTGAAGTTACGTGTGCATGAATGAGTGTGATGGAAGATTGTTAAAACTAGCGTGCGTGTATATATTTATACTATATATATATATATATATACTAATAAATCCAATATAATATATATATATGGTGTAAAGAACAGGACAGCATTGACAGTGGAAAGATAACTGTGGTGGATCCTCGCATGACCTCCGTGCAACCAAGTATTCCATGAATATTTGACTGCACATCATGTTACTTTATTCGAATATTAACATTATTACTTATATCATGACTAATAACGATTAACATACACGAGGAGATTTGGTTGGTTGTTCCTATTCTCAAACGAGTGGGCTTTATCTGTACTGGATTGATTGGTCTAAGGTTTGAATATAAAGAAAGTAAAAGAATCACGATGCTCCCAAATGAAAACGAAACGTATAGAATCTTAGTCCACCGCTTATAATGCCCCGTGCACACGTACATTTTAATCCAGAATTTCCTGATAGAGTGGCTCCTTTTATTTTTCTTTTTTTGAGAGTGGACTTCGGCGCGTTGTGGTCTTACATTTTCGTGATATAATAATATACCGATTTGTATAATCAGGCGTTAAAAAATTTTAACGTAAGAATCATAATACTGTACCGACCTGATTATACTATTTCTTTATTCATAATTTGTTTTATATATGTACGTTATATATAGATAATTATGAAATAGAAGACTAAGTTATTTTATCAAGTGTCCTTGCTTTGTATTATAGTCGCGTCTGTCGGCAAACTGCAGCTTTTGGGAGTAATAGAGAGAGTTGTTAAAATGTTGTAAGTTGTTGGTACAATGTGGGCACGGTATTGATGATTCAGTACCAACGAGATTGGCAAAGTATGGTCAGAGGAGAATACATTACAAGTCTGAACAAAGTCTACGACTAGATCCATCGCTTCTATTCTAAAAGCCAACCGTTCCTGTTTCCCTTTCCTATTTCTCTTACGATTTTTAAAATTCATTGGCGCCTTAAAGAGAAACAGAAAAACGTATAGTCTTCTTAATCCCTCCTTAAAGAAGTGCTTTTTGTAAACCATGTTGAATGATAAACTAGTCAGAGCTTGAGCGAATCCATTGAATATTTTTCCGCAGACTCGTATTCATAATCGTCTGGATCGTAGTGCTTTAATATTTAGTATGCTTTCCAAATTCATCGAAATCCCGAAAAACTTTGTACATTGTACAGAGACTTTTCGTCCAAGTAGTTGCAACGGTTTCATCATTCTTTTTTACATGTGTGTTATAGTTCATAATGACGATTGTGCATACTACTCTCGGGTAAACAAAGTAGTATACTTTGGCCAGTAAGTTTTACGAAAATCACTTCTTTTACATGATACAGGTATAGTTTTTTCACGAGGACCTCTAAAAAATTAGGAAATTAAATCATTCAGTATGAAAAAGAAAAAAACGCGAAAGAATGAAGGGAATCATTTAACGAGCATTTATTCCATGAAATCTCATTTGAGATTATTTGTAACGATAAAAGAAAAACGAATCTATATCAAACAGTGTTTATATGTTTTGCGATAGAAACAATTTTGCATTTGTACATAATGAAGACTCCTTGAAAACGTATCGTTAATAAAAAGTATGAAGTGCATGTATTGGAAACAGATTCTTATCTAAAGAATGAATTTTTTTTTTCACAGAGAATTTACTGCACAAAAATCCTGATTAATTAATACGTCCGATAAATACTTCGAAATGAATGGGTTTTCAATATAAAGAAAAAATATTGAACATAATATTTGCAACTCTGCGTGCTCTTGTAACTATGCATATTAAAATTTGGGATACTATTATGCAGATCGACAGAAAAGTCATTCTAAGAATTAGGGCGTTACACCTCGAATAAACAACAAATCTTTTTTATTGGCCCCTGCGTGTCAGCATAGTCACGATCTTCCTCATAAACAACAGGAATTGCGTCGAGGATGGTGTATGAAAAGTTATAGCAATAAATTTACGTATTTGTGTATAATTTAAAGTTAGTAAACTTATTAATTAAATATAAATCACGTATAACGGTGTATATTTTCCCTACAATATTATGTGTACATATGTATTTTCCTTTACGACAAACAGTTTCGAAGTGTAAAGTCGTATATATATATATATATATATACATACATATATATATACATATATAGACTAAACGTTATTCTTATCGAACTACATTTAAATACTCGTATGATTTAAAAAAAGTATTCTTTATGGTTTCCAGTTATAAAATATACTTTAGTATTGGAAAATTTTCTCTAGTCCCCAAAATTGGTTTTCATAAACGAAATATCAAACATCATTTATCAAAGGAACGTAAGAAAAAAATATTTCGTTTATTTACGTAGCAAATATATTAATTATATTTGTGTTTTTGCGCGCGTAAATTTGGCGCCTGTACACACAAAACAAAAGTTTTATATGTATATAAACCTTGTATGCCTGAACATGTGTTTAATACATTCAATGTCATGCGAAGCTTTTTGATAAAACCTTATAAACAGGTCAAAAAGTTACATGTAATGTTCAATTATAAGAAAATATCGACTGTGCTGAATTCTCTGCAGTATTATTTTATTTGTCCTTTATTTCATTTCAACGGAAAACGGAAAAGCTATTATTCCCTTTAAAATCTTATTTGCAGAATTAAGTAAATATATAAACGATCTGTTTCCCTTGTATTGAACGCGTTAAAACATAGACTTATATTACGAAATTGGGGTAAGTACTGTGTCTATTCAAACTACATTGTTTATCATGGATGCCAAAAATATTTCTGGTAGATACAGTGTTGCCAACCCTACGGATTTTCCCGTAGATCTACGGATGTTTTACTGTATCTACGGATCTACAGATTGTAAACTGAAATCTACGGATTTTTTATCTTTTTCATGACCCATTGATTTTACCATCCAAACCGCCGATTTACTGCGGGTCGCTAAATTCAACTTCACTACAAGAGCTTTTCATCACACTTAATCGCTGGAATTCCAGCTATTATTTTCTAGTTCTACCACCCTGCATTTTGAACGGGTACAATAAGAATTAGCAAAGTTAATCTCAGAACTTTTTTAATTCCTATCCGTGAATTTACATCGGGACGAAAGTCTTTGGCGAAAACGACTTACGGGGAAACATTATTTTTGGGAAAAGCTCTTGTACCGAAGTGGAATTAGTAAAAGTTGATTTCGCAACTTTTGCACGTAAACTTTTTTTCGTAACTTGTGAATTATCTTGTGACAAAATTTTTTTTGAGGATGTTACGAGCGGGTCGAAATATAAGATTTCTAGAAAGGATTTGGGAAAGGACAGTTTCCATGAGCAAGGGAATTAGTTTCTTTCATACGTGTAATAATTAACACTTATGAAGAAAATCCGTAGATCAACGGATTTTTCAAAGAGGGATTTACGGAATTCTACGGAGAGATTTACTCTTCTTTACGGATTTTCAGAAATCCGAGTTGGCAACACTGGGTAGATACATACATATACGTAAAGCACGCCCATGCAACTTTTGCTCTTGGCTTCGAAGAGCAACTCGCGGTCGCCCGTGCGAGCAAATCCCTGGACAGGCCTGACTTAAAGGATATATGATACATTGAAAAATCATTGAAATTTATTTAATGAGCTAGTTGTGATTCAATTCCGAAAAAATGCTCACAACACAATTTAACATCGAGTTTATATTTAATTAATGTTAAGCACAAAGTCTTCGCAATTTCATACAAGTTGTTAGGAAAGAGTACATGTTATGTGATAATTCATGACTGAAATGTTACTTAATCGCATTATACATATAATTTGCCTATGAATGTTGTAAAATTTAATTTTCTTAAAATACTATTCGTATCTTCTAATACATTATGTACAGTGTTATATAAAATTACTAATGCCCCGATATAAATCAGGGCGGGATTTATTAAAATTTATATCAAATACGATCACAAAGTTCTTTAATAACCAGTTGGATTCTGATCCGCCTCGGAACAATATAAAATCGTTCAATTGGAATCATCATCATCATCTGATTTTATAACATACGAAACAGGTTTACGAACACGGCCGGCAATTTTCCTCGTGGGTTGTAATGGAGAACTTTCTATTGTACTGGCAGCACTTTCATCTTCTTCCGATTCGGACCTTTTCTGCCTCTTTTTCACCTGCGCGGGCGAATAACAATGGTATAAACATATTCGTTGTAACTAGATCAGACCGCGTATAAAAATATTTACGGAAAATTTAATGGCCGTTAATTTTTATGACGTATATTTTTACTTACGGGGCTGTGTTTGCTGTGCAACGACAGTTCGTCAGAGTCTGACTCAGAAGTGACTATTAACTTTTTCTTTAATTGTCTCCTCACTCCTTTGCCACCACCATTTTCAGCCTTCTTTTTCACGGGGGCTAAAGCATAGAGTACAACGAAGTAGAATAAGAATTAACAATATTTACATATAAGCACAATACTAATTATTACATTGTTACTGTTCGTCTTACATTTTGTCGAGGGTGAGACTAGTAAAAGCGATTCTGCACTAGATGATGTGAAAGGTTTTCGATGCTTTTCCGGAGAAGAGCTACTGACTAAGGAGTCGAAAAGTTCTTCGGAGCTTCCTGTTATAAATAAGAACGTGATTGAAACGCTAGTATTGTTCATAATGTTGTATATTTATGCCTGCAGCAATAATTACAATTACTTATATTTATTTACTTACGTTTTGGTGGTGGTGCTTTTTTATTTATTTTAAAGTTATCGTCGGAGTCACTATCATCATGTTTCGCTTTGCTGGGTGTGAAAACATAAAAAATTAAGACAACCGAACTATTTATTCTAACACGCTTTTATCGGACTAAAATAAGAAAAATAGTTACCATTCGTCGCTAGATGAAGAGTCGTCGTTTAAGGAATAATTCTTTTTAACTGTAACATTCGAAATATGTGCACAATATGTATATATGAAACGAAATATACATAATACATAAAAATTACTAATTAAATATGTATGTCCATTGTATTTGGTGTTAATCGTTAAAAAAAAATTGTGAATTATTTGTCAATTTTCAGTGGAATATAAATATCGGCACAAAGAAGACATTGGTATCATCCTTGTTTCTTTCGAAATTGATAATACTTATTTTCGCGAAACCATTAAACGTAATGAAAAATTCATAGTGGGGACATTCCACGCGAAATCGGACACTTTTCGGAGTAACATTTCGGACGATGCTGAAATTTGAATATGTTGTAGAGTCTTTAGTGATATTTAAGGATTTTTCAAAATTTTGAAAAATGTCGATTTTACAACTGTTTGAAAGTAAGTGCTATTTTTTTCAGTAAATTATAGCTACGGAAGTAGTAAACTTTTAAGATAAAATTTGACCCATTTTTGTCCAGTTATTTTAAACAAATGCAGGTTTTTAACATCGGGCGCGATTTTAAAAATCTGAAAAAAGGAGAATATAGTTCTATCCTTCCCCTTGATGGACAAATTATCAAAAATATGGATATTTTAAATTTGGCGCTGTAAAAATTTCAGCAACATCCGAAATGTTATTCCGAAAAGTGTCCGATTTCGCGTGGAATGTCCCAGCGATTACTAGAATTTTATATGCGGGAAAATTTAAGAGCTGATACCTGCGGCTCTGTGGGATGTACGAGGTTCTTGAAGAGAAACACTTTCGAAATCAATATCATCATCGTCCGTGTCCGAACCTTTGTCTCTCTTCTTATCATTTTTTTTTCCTTTTGGCTTAAAAGGTAATGTTGTTTGCTTCAATCCTAATTAAAATAACAAATGATTTCCGTTAAATCTTTACTTCAAGCTTATTGCAATTATGCTCATATATACCTTTTTTGCCTCCTGCTGCTTTCTTTTCCAATTTTTTTGAATTGTTGCCCAGTCTATCATCGAGAGATTTAGAGTTCGTCTCAACCAACATATCAAATTCATCTTTATCCTCTGTTGTTCCTTTTTTTATCTACGATTTTTTATAAAATTGTATGTCAAATTTACGCAAATAATATTCTCACTGACGGATTAGAAACTGAAATATTACATTTAAGAATTTAATACTACTCGTCGCATTACCTTTGGCTGCTTCTTTATGCCTTCTTTTTTATCTTTCGATACGTTATCTGCCTTTTCAATTTTCTTCTTCAAGTCCTCATGAATTATGGGAACTATACGCCGAACATCATCCGAATTATAGAACTTTGATGGCGGTTTTTTAATATTCTTATTACTCTTCAGCTCTTCTTTCCGTTCTTTATCTTCTACCTACAATGCAATTATATCCTTTTAGATATTTTCTTAAGCACAAAGAGGAATATATTTACCTTATTTAATTCCTTTAATAAATTATCTAAATCCTCTTTCCATAGAGAGATGGGTGTGCGAATTTGTAATCTTTTCAGCTCTGCTATTTTCTCGTCCCTTTGACGCAATAGTTCATCTTGCTTCTCCTTTGTTAGACTCCACAATGTCATTCCTAACAAATAATCGAAGTTTTCTTTCTCTAGGGCGGCAGTCGTCACGGTCGTCACATCTTCAGCATCATCTGCTACTTCCTCCTATTAATACATTTAAGAATTTAATAACAATTAATCTTCTACGTCATTTGCTTTTTTGACTTACTTGAGCTTTCTAGCGTAGCGCAACACTCGAACTGTCATGAATTGTTACACATACTGCTTAAAAATGCGGTACTTACCAAAACTTCTTCTCTGTTCTGCGACAATTTCCAAGCCATCACCGGATCGGATTCAAACTCCCGGCTAATTAATTCAGCTACCATATCTTTTCTCTTTTTATTTTCTATTACTATAGTACCATCGCATTTCTCTAAAATAAATCTTGCTTGGTTCGAAAGTTTGGACGCCTCCGCTTCTAGTATACCTTCTAAATATTCCTTTCGCTTATGATACATTTCTAGCCTCAGTTTATAGAAACCTTGTAAAATTTGAACGACATTGTCGTACTTCTGGAGACACTGAGCTTCGTCAAATGCACACTATATGAAAACAAATTCATTCACTGTATAACTAACAATAGTAATAATACAAAGACGGAATAAGAAGGGGTAAAGGGAGGAGAGATGATGTTATTCATTTTGAAAAAAGTTGTGTTATCTTTTACCATGGATGTAACTGCCGTTGTTGTTTGCAATTTGAATACTTTGTGAAGACCCTCTTTTTCAAATTCTACTAGCTTATCGCGGTTTAATGTCACTATGAAATGTACTGTTGTATCTGTGTTGTATTCCTTATAATCACTGTGATAAAATGCAGAAATATAAGCAACGAATACTTTACCATCACTTGCCTTGTAATAGTCACATTAATAGGTTTATTAATTATATTTACGTAATAATAGCCGGTTGTTTATCGGATCCGTGTAGCATTGGCTCTAAAACAGATTCCTTATACGTTTGCGTCCAGTTCCCAACTGGAAGTTCGGTAATTTCGACTTTATCCGGCCCGATCACTGAAATTTCTCCATTAATCACGTATCTGTAATCTCCACAACTTTCTATTACACCTTTAAAGTTTTTGTAATGTGGTACCTACACGGAATACAAAATAATATAACAAAATGTATGAAGAAGTGCGTACAAAATAAAATCTTCGTGAAAATATTACCATCGGTTTTGGATCTGCACCTTCCATCATCCTATGCAAGTTTTCAATTATCTCTCGGGGATTGTAATTTGGTATCTTTGTCATCCAACCAGTACCAATGCCATCGGCACCATTTACTAAGATCATTGGTATAGTTGGTACGTAGAAGACAGGTTCAATTTTTTGATTATCATCATATTCACGTTTCAGCAAAGCATCATCATCTTTGTGAAATATATATCTCGCCAGCGGACTACGATATGAAAAAAAAAGAAAAAGACTATATGTTAACTTCGTTTTATTTTTTAACTTTAATACGAATAAAATATATAAATACCTGAGCATTGTGAATATATATCGAGCACTCGCTGAATCTTTTCCTCCTGTGAGTCTGGTACCAAATTGACCGATGGGTTGAAGTAAATTAATATTATTACTTCCTACGAAATTCTGTGCTAGATTAATTATAGTTGTCATGAGGGATACTTCGCCGTGGTGATAAGCAGAATGTTCAGCAACAGAACCAGCTAATTGAGCAACTTTCACTTCGCGTTTGTCGTTACGTTTCAAACACGTGTACAAAACTTTCCTCTGACCCGGTTTGAAACCGTCTATCATATTAGGTATGGATCGAACATTATCATAGTTACTGTATAGAACTAATTCGACGTTAATAAAGTCGGAAAAAGACACGGTGCGCGTATCCTTTTCATAGAGGAAACGCTCTCCGAGTCCGATTTCTTTTCTTCTTCTCGTTTCGTCCATATAATTCATTAACCAATCCTTGCGTTGATCGCAGCATCTTCTGCTAAACGCCATGATGATGTTTTGATCATCCTGATCCCCCACGTATCTAAATTGAATTCTGTGCCTGACCATATTCTGAAAGTACTCTTTTGCTTCCTTAGCAGTAGACGTACCCAGACCTGTAACGAAAGAAGATTTCGTGCAGTTGAAAACAATGCCAATAAAGAAAAGATTTACCAACTTATTTGAAGAAGAAAAAAAGCATTTGAAGACCTTTGTAGTATTTGACTCTATAAGTGTGAGAATCATTTGTTTCCGTTTTCCATTTAGTAAATTCCGGTAACGAAAAGAAACTGAATATTTGAGTACCCTTTGTTGCTTTAACAATGGGGGTAATGAATTCTTCCACAAAGTTCAACCTCAGTAATGAAGGCCAGTTGTGATGAATAAAATTAATTAGCAATCCTTTGATATGAGAGCCATCCTAAATAAATACGTACGTATTAATTCTAAATAAATAAATGTATTTAGAGATTTTTGAGAAAGTGATCATGTAAAATCGGCACAATCAATCCCGGTAATACTACAGTAGTACCCTGAATTATGTTTACAGATCGTGATCGGCGAGGGACTTCCTTTCGGAGTGCATACAGACGATACGTACAATCGACTTTTCGTACAATCTGTCGTTCGACTAGGTTTGACCAGGGACCCGGAACGGAACAGAAACGAAAACGATAAACGAAGAGAACGAAATATTTTTCCGGAACAGAAACAGAAACAGAAACGAAATTCTTAACCCTGTTGCAGGAGTGAAAACGCAATAACCGAAATAAAAATTCCGGTTAATAACGTTCTGTACACTTCAGGTTAAAAAATTTAAATTGAGCACGCCCCTAAAACCCTACATTTTTTTTTAAGACATAATATATAATATTCTATAATACATAACTACAACGTATAATATTTATGAATATTATGATACAAAATTGTTGAAATAAATTTATACGAATTTTTTTATAAATGACATTGCTGGTTAGGAACACAATTTGTTTTTCGTTCTGATGGAAACAAAATATTTTTCAGCAGGAACGATAGTATTAACCGAAACGAAATTATTATTACCGGAGCTGAACCGAAACGAAACGAAAAAAACATTTCGTTCCAGGTCCCTGGGTTTGACACTAGAGCTCTTACTTTTGACCCGTCGGGTACCCGGGTAGCCGGAAATTACCCGAAACAACTTCAAGCCATTGAATGTGGTATTGTTCAATCATATTTGGCTAACATCAGACTATACCACAGACAATACTACATTCAATGGTTTGAAGTTGTTTCGGGTAATTTCCGACTACCCGGGTACCCGACGGGTCAAAAGTAAGAGCTCTATTTGACACTACTATCTGAACGACAACCCTACCGTGTATGCGTCTGTCGTACGACATTGAATGATGCTTTCATAAAACCCGTCGTACAATCTGCTTCGCGGACGATACACTGAAATGTGTGAGCGTGTGTGTTCGACGACTCTCAATGGAGATGATTGCAGTGCTGTTACAATTGTTATTACTAATTCCATTAATGAATTGAACTTATAGCTGTGTTTTTCAATAGGTTTTAAAGTCAGCAGGTGCGGGTACTGACTTCCTTCTTGCAATACTTCCTCTGCACCATTTTTCTTGTTTCTTTGGAATAATTATCTGTTAACAACCTTGCGAAAATTGTCGTTATCTTACTCGACAATACCGGTAGTACCTATAGCGATACATTATTTTTTCTTCTTACGATCTGTCACGTGTATGGCAAAATCGTTGTACTATTTATGTTCCAGAATTTATATATCTTGTATCAAGTTGCAGTCGAAGCTCACGGCCACAGATTCTCGATGGCTTCTTGTAGTTGGAATTTTAGATGATACTTTACAATTATATAGTCAGAAATTTGGACATTTTTCATTAACTACATTCATCTTTATTATATCCACATTGCACACGGCGTCTTAGACGTCCATTTTTTGCCTGAACGCCTGACGTCCTGATTCGTAACATTGGACGTCTTAAAGAAATTACTAAAAAAAATTTTGCGCTCCTTTTTCATCGCTTCAATATCCGATAGGACACGGAATGACTATTTCTTCAGTATTACTACTATTTTAACTATTACTGATTACCAAGAGCCGATTAATTGTGTTCTGTATCGGAATATCGGAAACATGGAATTGGCGCTTCTAACAAACTCACCAAACGTGTTAAGATGAATGCGGAAAAGGAAAAGATTTTCTGAAAATCTTTTGCTCGTCCTAATGTTTTCTACACTTGCTCAGAGTAGTTTCCGAAAATGAGAGGGACAGCGATAAATTTGGTTTCCGGGTTTGATGGCCGTTCAAATTTCAGCGTATATTACTGCACATTAGTATTATATCCCCCCAGAGTCTTAAATATATTCAGATATTAACCTGATCCTGATCGGTCATTATCATCATCTTTCCATATCGTAATGTTTTTAAATCATCTCGAGTTTCATATTTCTTCTTGTACTGAAGGCCAAGAATTTTTATCACATTATTAATTTCCGCATTTTCCAAAATTTGTTTATGTGTTGCTTCTCTCACGTTTAAAATTTTACCTGAAACGAATTAATAAATAATGCAAATAGTAACATAAACAATTCAAATGAAGGAACATATTATGCTTTGATACACACTTACCTCTCAGAGGAAATACACCATACTTATCTCTACCTATTGCCGCAAGACCCGACACAGCCATAGTTTTAGCTGAATCTCCCTCTGTTAATATAAGCGTGCATTCCAAAGATTTACTTGTTCCAGCATCGTTAGCATCTTCTAACTTTGGTATCCCTGAAATATAAAACATACGGCTTATGCATTTAATATATTATACAAAGTGCCCTCGCACTTTCGCATAAAAAATTCGCAACTCAATTGGCATGAGAGATATTTTGGCGTGTCTTGACACCCAGCAAGACGAACTTTCTAAACAATATTTTTGTTAAAATAGTTGTTTAGACAATCAGTCTATAATTAAAAAAGTACGTATAAACTCGTAATACGTTCCAATCATCCCGAGTAGAACTAAAAGAAAAGCATGCCAATATTATTAACCAGTGATGCCAGAACCGTGAGTTTGCGCCCACGGACCCTGCCACCACTCCACGACCAAGCGTACCCCCTCCTAGCGCCTGCACCGCAGCACACAAGCATACCCGCCCCTCCATCCGTGTGCCGTACGCGCTGCCTGGCCGGCGCTCTCCGGCGAGAATTCGTTTTCCCGACATCGAAGCGGTTGGGTTGCAAGCAAAAAGTCAAGTGTTCAAATCCCGGTGCGGATATTCTACTTTTTTTTCTTTATTTATTCTCCAATTTCTCTTCCTATATTCTCAGAAGACTAAAGACTAGAAAACTATTAATTTACAAAACATTTTCGAAGTACAACTTGTAGTGGTGCGGTACAAGGCAGAAGGGGATCGCATCTTTAATAACAAATCAAGCATCGAAAATATTTTGTAAATTAATAGTTTTCAAGTCTTTAGTCTTCTGAGAATATAGGAAGAGAAATTAGAGAATAAATAAAGAAAAAAAGTAGAATATCCGCAACGGGATTTGAACACTTGACTTTTTGCTTGCAACCCAACCGCTCCGATGTCGGGAAAACGAATTCTCGCCGGAGAGCGCCGGCCAGGCAGCGCGTACGGCACACGGATGGAGGGACGGGTATGCTTGTGTGGTGGTTCTGGCATCACTGTTATTAACAGTTCACGGAGATAAAACATTTATCTAGTGAGACAAGACGGCAAAATCGGTCGAAATAACCAACTTTGATTAGCAATATCTCTCACAGGTGCGATCCTACACTTATACATATAACGTTTCTGATTCAGAATGACCCTTTAGAATCGCCTGGTTATGCTGTATATTTCTATATTAAACGAACAATTTACCTTGTAATTTCCTTTGCTTTGATTTAGGCCCCAACTTTTGCAGCTGGCTATCAGCCTTGAATTTCGCCCATGTTAAAACTGCTTCGACGATGCCGATTTTTGTTACCTACATTTGAATTAAAGATGTGCTAGAAATATATAAAAAAAATTCTACCGATAAAGTTAAATTTTAATACTTACGGATGTAATAAATTTATCGGTAAATGTGCATTTTGAACCAAAACTTTTAGCTTGTAATGTCATGTTCTCCTTAGTTTGTGAATCGAATGTAGGATTATTAATGAGGCAATTGATAAAAATCCATAGATGATTTTTTATTTGGAACGGCTTAATTGCCACACCGCCCTTGTTCTTTTTTTTCAATGTTTCGGTTAGTTGCTTTACTATCAATTCTGAAACGTGGTCTACGTGTCGTCCACCCTATTTGCAAAGAAATATTTTTGAAAATCTTTTCGATGATATGATAATATTTCGGTTTTCTTTACTCTTTCATATTCAATACCTTTATTGTTGCTATACTGTTCACAAATGACATTTGCTGAAAACCCTTATCAGATAAAGTAACAGCCACTTCCCAACGAGGTCCACAATTTTCATACACAATTTTCAAAGGATTACCAATATCATCTTCTCTACCTTTAATGTAGAAATCAATGTAATCTTTGAAATTTTTCACAGGGACTTTGGTGCCGTTCAGATACACTTTAACACCACTCGAAGAGGCGGCTATGTCATAGGCTCGTCGGCACATAAGAGCAGCAATATCATCATCCAAACACTGCATATTAAATTTTGATAAATCTGGTGAAAATATGACCCTTGTAAAATCATCTCCACTGAAGTCTTTAATTCTTGGCTCACTTGCACCGCCCATATTATTATGCCATGTCTACAAACACAATAATATTACAGATGTAATTATTGCAAAAAGATATCTGTTAAACTTGTTCTCGCGAAATAGTTACTTGTTTGAAACATTTTTTATATTCCTTAGATGCAGTTTCCACGGTAAACTGATTGCTAAAAATATTGCACAGTTTTGCGCCATAACCGTTTCTTCCGCCAGTTACTTTTTCCTCCTCATCGTCGTAATTAGATGATGTCAATAAATGACCAAATATCATTGTAGGAACATACATATTTTCTTCTTTATGAATTACCACTGGAATGCCTTTACCATTATTCCATATAGATATAACGTTATTTTCTCTACAAATAATTTGAGTTATTGTTTTTATTAATTTTTCATATTAAACATTAGATAATAATACTTACTGATCGATTTGAATTTTAATTGTATCCATTTTGGGGTCTCTTTGTTTATTATCTGCTGCATTTACTAAAATTTCGTCAAATATTTTGTATAACCCAGGAACATATTTTATTTCCTTTTGTACCATTACTTCTTTCTCCTTGTCATAAATCCACATTAGTTCCGTAACAGGTTCGACAGAACCAATGTAAGTGTCAGGTCGCAATAAAATATGTTCCAACTGCGATTTCTTTTGATATATGCGTTCAATGGTTTTCTTTTTCGCTCCATTGTTCCCACCTCCATTTTGCACTGCAGTACTCATACTGTGACGTTTGTTAGTCTTTATATAACTATAACTAATAAAAAGAAACACATTAGATAACATAAAACACAAATATTTTCGCTTAAAAAATGTCATTGCATTAAATATTTTACGACATCATAATTATATCATTTATACAAAATGCAGTATTCAATGAATAATGATGAAATCTATAAAATATGCATGTTATAAAATAATAAAAGAAAACAATAGAAAAATTTCAATTTCAAATTTAAATATGAAAAAATAAAGTAATAAAATATTCACATTGAAACCAAATAAACTAATATTGCACACATACATATTGGCAGTTAAAAAATATTATATTTTCTTGTTATAATTCTTGAGATCACGAACTCAAGTTGACACAAGTTATGAGGGATGTTATCTATGTAACTGTTCACTGCTGAGTCCTTAATCATTAAAATATGTTACTATGGAGTATGTAAGCATTTTTCTATACACAATTTCAATTTTATGGGCAAATACTGCCCCTTGAAGACTAAAGATTGTCAATTCATAAACAAGGAGTTTTATTCACATAAAGTGAGAAAAACGTAATGGCAAAGACAATGAGGAGATGTTTACAAACTTATATTAAAGTTCTAGGCAGTCACTTTGATCATGTTCTTTGAGAAAAGGCTCTTGCAAAGGCTTTGCACTAGCTGAGGTTATAATGAGAATTACTTAAATCCGAAAGTGCGTGTAACGCAGAACAAACTCAAATAGAACAAATGTTTATATGCACTTCCTTCATTATGTTTGTGTGCCAAATTTGTCCCAGAAATTATGCCGACATGTCTTGATACACTCAGTATAACTCTACCTTCGTTTGCATAGTCAGAGGATCAGGGGTTGAAAACAGTTATGATATCGGTTTCGGTTGTCGAAACAGTTGTGAGAACCGAAATAATCTTGAAACAGTTACGAGTGAAAACGGTTCTGGCCTATATCGCTTTCGGTTCCGATTCTACAGAACCGATATTATATCGGTTCGGCAACGGTTATATCTATATCGGTTATACAGTAAACTCTCGCTACGGGCTGGGCTCGCCTCAACCATGCGTACATAAGCGCCTTATTAATTATGATTAAATAATAAATCCGTGAAGAATAAATTGATTCTAAAAAATAGTTTGAAATAATTTTTTTTTTTTAAGTTACGTTTAAGTTAATCCCTTATTAATGTGGCGGTGCCCCCTTAAGTGTCTAAATGTTTAAACAAAGTAAATTGTATACATGAACATACCGAAATTGTTGCAGAGCAACTTCCAACTATACATCGCATTTTCATGCTGTCATCGCACGTTTAAAAATACTTACAAACAATAGCCGGCTTTAGACAGACAGTTTTTTTCACTGTTTTGGAGCGTACAACACTCCAGGCGTGCGCTCCAAAACGGTACGTGTAAAGTCTCCAACGTGATAAAGGACGATCGCGCGTCCGGAGTGCAAGTCTTGTCCTTTACACGTTCAGACGTGATTGACGTGCCACGCGCCAGATCGTGTTTTATAGATACATATAGCAATGAAAATGTTGTCCAGAGACAGTTTGGAGCAATTTATTGCTATTTATCGAAGTTTCCCCTGCTCGTGGAACGTAAAATCGGATGAATATAAAAGCAAACGTTTTGCTCTCGCTCTTTCGCTTTAAAATAAGCATACAATACGATGCAAGGGATCGCACAAGTTCTTCGTTTTTTTATCAAAGACATTTTATTTACACGATGTCTGCGATGCAGTTGGCGTAGCGTGGCGCGTCTCAATGAACTGTCCGCCCGGCCGGACATGCCACGCTCCACGCGAAATCTTGCAAATTTGTAGCGGACGCTTCAAACCTGCGGATCTGGCGCGCGCGCTTGGAGTGTTAGGCCGGGTACAGACTTGAGCACGAACGCGAACGAGGCAAGCCGAGGCAGAATGAGTATGCAAGTATTGCACGTCGGTGAACTTCACGAACGTTCAACACTTGTATGCTCATTCTGCCTCGGCTTGCCTCGTTCGCGTTCGTGCTCAAGTCTGTACCCGGCCTTACGCTTTGAACATCACGCTCCAGGAGCGCGCCCCAAGCACGCGTTCCAGCGCGGCACGCCGGTCGGAGCAACGCGCCAAACCCGAAGGTTTAGAGCGGCCGTGTAAAGGCGGCTAATGTCGCATTTCTTTCGGCCCAATATGTCGATATGTTTTTAAATATCATTACTTAGTAACTATTATACACTACGCTAATATTAATTTGACACTTAATTTAAAGTATTGCTAACACTAACAGCAATAACTTTCCTAATATGTACAAACATACTACTAATTTTATATTAATTATGAAGATTAACTATTTTTTTTTTTTTTTTTTTTTTAATAAAGATAGTGTCTCGTGGACGACAACGTGTCTTGCTACGAAATATAATACTTTTTGTATTAAATTCAACGTGCTCGCCACTAGCTCAGGAATACAAGTGACTCAGGCCCATTTGGCCTTAAACCATCCGACCCAGAGAATCGTTCTTCGCGGTTGTTTATAAGATCCTTCATCGCTGAGCCTCTCTATCTAGATTCTAGAATCTTTATTTTCAATACTTAATTTACAGATGCTGTCTTTCATTTCGGCTTTTCCTGCATTGATGGAGTTTTGAAAAGAGTGACACCAGATAGAGCCCAACGATAAAAAAATTTATAAACAAATCGAATTTCCATTAAAAAAATGTGACATTGATCGTAAATATTTTGGAACGTGCTACGCATACCCGATGTGTAACCGATAGGATACATTACTGTTATAATACGGATATATAACCATTACGGAACCGATATAACATCGGTTCTGCAGAACCGTAACCGAAATCGATATAGCCAGAAATTTCGGTTCCGTATAAGGCCGGGTACAGACTTGAGCACGAACGCGAACGAGGCAAGCCGAGGCAGAATGTGTATGCAAGTATTGCACGTCGGTGAACTTCACGAACGTTCAACACTTGTATGCTCATTCTGCCTCGGCTTGCCTCGTTCGCGTTCGTGCTCAAGTCTGTACCCGGCCTAACAGTTATTTAGAATATCGGTTCTTCATAACTATTACAGTCAGAACCGATATACAACAGTTTGAAACAGTTATTTTCGGAACCGTTTCAACCTCTGCAGAGGATTCCCCCAGGATGTGCCAAAAATATCAACATTATGAGTCAAAACTTTTATTAATGTTACATACTCATATAAGAATATCACTTTTAGACTGCTTTTTGACCATTGTTATATATTTAAAATAATGTAGGAAATATTTCTCGATTTTAAAAAACCTTCCGATTTGGGTAATCTTAATGTGATTGAAGATAATAACATGATATACACAATGATCTAACAAGAGAACAATTTTGTGGGTTTTTAGAGTGACTCAAAACAAGAACAACAGTGTGTTTCATTTGGGCCCTATCGCTAGGGTTGCCATAATTGCCAAGCATTGATACGGGACGTTTATGTGCTAAATAAATAAAATATGAAAAAAGTGGGTAGGTAGTGGTTCATTTTTAGGGTTGCCATAATTGCGAAGCATTGATACGGAACGTTTAAGTGATAAATAAATAAAACATGAAAAAAGTGGGTAGGTAATGGTGTATTTTACTCTGTAAAATATTTCGCGGAAACAGTGAAATACGGGACAGTCCCGTATATACGGGACGTATGGCAACTCTACCTATCGCCATTTAAGGGGGTGAAAACTAACCTCAATGTCAAATTGGCACTTCCACTTTTTCGTGTATAACTTTCAAAGTAAAACAGACAGAGAAAAATGTTTCAGACAAAATTTTAATGGTGCAATAAGCGCTACAAACTTGTTTCAACAAAATGTAGAAAATAATTTGTAGCGCTTATTGCATCATTAAACTTTTGTTTGAAACACTGTTTCAGTCTGTTTACTTTCAGAGTTTTACGCGAAAAAGTGGAAGTGCCAATTTGACTTTGAGGTTAGTCATCACATAAAGGGCAACAGGGCCCAAATGAAACACACTGTTGTTCTTGTTTGGATGTCACTCTAAAAACCCACAAAGTTGCTTTCCAATCGGTGAGTCCGGGTTCGCGGTATTCCCTTGTTAGTGATATATCTTATGAAATGTAATCAAATGAATCAGCAGTCCACTGAATATGACACGAATGTTGCCAATGTTAATAATAATAGAAAATTGGGAAAAGAGAAATGTTTGTTGAAGGCAGGCAATAAAGCATTGATTTAGAAAAGTTTTTAAAAAGAATTAGCAGGGGGAAATCATTTCAAAAGATTATCTTGCAGTTCAAAATTGGTGTACCATTCCGTATTCATAATAATTCATGATATTGATATACAGATATGGACTCTACAAGCTCAAAGATAAGCAGAAAATTCATCTACGTATGTAGAAAACATCTACTTACTGGTTAGAAATTAAAAAGATTTCAATTAAAGAGTATTGGAAAAGATTATAAAATTTAATACAAGGACATTAAAATATGTTGGGACACCTTGCAAAGTCAGTGATGATTTTTTGAAAAAGGTAAAACTCCACACAATATAGCCAAGAACTTCCTGCAACACATTATTAACACCTTAATTTATTGCGTTGCCGTTGCTGAGTAAGACATTTATGCTAAGGGTAAAAAAAGATACATTTTTGGACAAATGTTTTCGTTACAGCATAAAGAGTCATAAAATTTATAACGTATAAATTATAAAAAGATTATAAAATGTATGACTGGTATTTTACATTATTGTTACACTTTTATTTTCTGTTTTTGCAATGTAACACCTTAGAATAAACAGATTACAGCAACGATAATACCAAAAAATATGCCTCGGGTTATTTAGTTGAATGATCTGGCCGCAAATACTTATCATGCCCTTTATTTAAAACTATGTAGAGATAATTCTTAGATTTTTGTGCAAAATATTTCAACGAGAACGAAAACAGCACTGGAGACTCGAATAACATCTCTCGTTAATGCCTACAAACAAATGCCTACAACAACGTGTATTTAAATATATATTTTAGTGAATGATAAATCAAATGGAACACTTTGTTTGAATTTTATGCTATGCAAGCGGGACAAAAGAATATTAAGACACCTAATGTTGAAATGTAAAAATCATTATAGAACAACACTGAAGGAACGAGAGATATTCGCAGAGGAGGTCAAAGACGAAGTGATCGAATGGTGTAGGGAACTGGAAAAGAAATGGAGGGAGGTACAAAACGCAGAAAATAAGTTACAAGGAACAGTTCTAAAGAAGGATAGTGCAATAAGAAACATGGGAGGGGTTATATATATAAATGTAAATATAGAATATATTAGAAAAAGATAATACTGCAAGTAGGGGTAAATGAGATCAAAGCCAGAGAACCGAGTGGAAGGTGTGTGAGGGAAGCATGACTGTCTAGTTATTAGATATGTAAAACCGAGTTCCTTTCTTGGCAGCAATGCCGAAATAAAGATTACTACTAGTACAAGATTCAATTATAAAATTGGCTATAGCTATATTTATGAAATGACGAACTATGTATGTGTATCATAGTGTTAATTAATAGGATTCGTATAGCACCTTTGAATATCAGCCACCTAATATTAATGCTTCAACATTAGATAAACTAAAGCATATCTTGGTATAAAGGATATTTAGATTCAAATTGTTATTTAGCCATTGTACACATGTTCAACTATAATCAAAGTATGTAGACTTTGGGCGATATTCACAGTCGCTATTTATTCTTAAGAACATCTTAAGCATTCGGCATACTTTACTAGTCTACTAGGTTAGTAGAGGATGCCGAATGCTTAAGTCGATCTTAAGAATAAGCATCGACTGTGAATACATAATATTTTGGAAAATATTTTATCGTTTATCCGAGTTGTTTTTTTTCGTTTTCAATTAATATCATCGTAATGCGGTGCGACTTCAATTAGCCGATTTACAGTAATTATAGTATCTAATTTAATATTCAACGCAACCAGAACTATTATACTTTTTAATTGTAAACAGAAAAGTGTCAATGTACAAACACAATATGATGCAGTCAGAGCAACAACGGACGAAACCCACGTTTAAAAAAATGTTGTTTTCCTATTTTATATGGTTAGTAGAGCCTATTGCAATACGTTATTGCTACTAATTCAATTTCGAAAAATATGTGGGTTAGTTCATTGCTGCTCTGACTGCCTCATAATGTAATGGCACAATGACTTTTCTATAGAAATTTCTGATACATTGGATAATGAAGATGATCATGGATCATCAAGAAATTATAACATTAAACTTGATTTACTTCTAGTTAAACCTAAAATAAACATTGAAAATCTATATTTCAAAAGCAATTACATTGTACCAATTTGAATTAAAATTACTGTTATACGGAATAGATATAAACACATACGATCATAGATCATGAGGTTCGTCTCATATCAAAAATTAAAATCGGTATTTATTAAAAAACACTTTCATACCCGGAATAAATTTTGCTAATATGGCGGGAAAACATTCTTTGTATAATTGGCTAGTATGGAAGAAAACGTAAATTTAGTGTAAACACTTGCGTTTTGAAATTTCAACCTACGCATACATTCTAAATGTGTTTTTGAAAACAAAATTTTCTACCAGAGTTAAATCCTGAAATTAATTTCGCGGCTTACCTTTAGTGGAATTACGACAAAAACACGGTGTAGCGTCAGTAACAGAAATTTACACGACTATAGGACCCCTATCGGGATTGGAGTTGATAATTGGCGTATCACGGTTAATAAATGTCTGAAATAATTACTGTACACACTATCTTCAGCACTATTCGTTTTATTCACCTATCAATTAAATAATTGATCCTACACAAAAACCGTTACTTTTATCCTGCCTTTGGCCGAAGCTGTTCGTCTATATGGTAATGAAACAAACTGCCCATTTTCAAGTGGTTGGAGCAGGGGTGGTCCACTACGGGTATTATTTAGTTAGCACAGCATTAATACCCTCTAGCGTGCTGGATATGCACTATATTCCTAATGGCGGGCATTTCAAAATTTGAATTCAATGCGTCTCTTACTTGTGACTAAATGTGCCGGTGATTATGAAAGTGGTGTTAGTCAAAAATTAAAAAAAAAATTAGTTCATCACTTACTTTATGTTATATTACAAAATAAGTAATAAATTCAATTTTTAAAATTTTTGACTGACACCGCTTTCAAATTATATTTTGAGCATTAAAAATTTCCAATTGCATACACGTATAAAATACAATATATTTATAAAATATTACATTACAATTTATTTGGGAAATATTACATTACAATTAATTTGGGAAATATTAAATTACAATTTGTTTGAAAAATATTAAACTACATTTTGCATCACACGATGTGCACTTAACGATGTCCAGGAAAGAAAAGAGCGATGGAGAGCAAGTGTCCCCAAGCGTCCTGCAAAATTTCAGATACAGGATATGATTTATGATACTACCCCCACTGAATTATAGGGATTACCGGCACTTTGGTAGCATGGATTCTGTTCCAAAAGACAGCCGAACATTAACTAGACACCCTAAAGCTGTTTTAATTGGTTAACAGCCCAGATAGCACAGGACGTTTTAAAAACGTCCATTTTAGGTCTGAACGTCGACAGCTTGATTTGTGAAAATGGACGTTTTTAAAACGTTTTCTGGACGTTTTAAAAACGTATTTTGCGGACGTTCAAAAGAGGCTGTGCGCCATGTGAGAAATGTGGATAGATTCCCAGATAGCACACGTCGTCTGTAAGCTGTCTTTAAGACGTCTTTCAGGCTTCCAAGACGTCTTAAAGACAGCTTATAGACGACGTGTGCTATCTGGGTTAGGATACATTAGTTCAAGGAAACCAGTGATCGTAACCGCTCTCTAACCCAAACCATCCACGAAATATGGATAGATCGCACAGGTAAAGCCTAATTAGATCCACATACATACATACATATATATATATATACATAATTGCATATTGGGACATATAAATGTTTATGGGAGGTATTCATAAACGTGTCTTAAGATTAAGCAAATTCTTAAGCATGCAGCATCCTCTACTAACCTAGTAGCACAGCCGACTCTACTACTAGCCGTGCTACACAACTTGGCAACACCGCTCATGTGCGGATCGGGAGTCCTATTTTCAATAGTGGAGTTTTGTAGTCAGCATTACAATTATCGTTATTTTGCAATATAAAATTATACTAATATACAGTATTTTTGATTAATTATGTATAAGAAATACATAAATATCATAACTAACCCACACTAATATTTATAAATGGTGTATATATTTTGTGGACTCTCGGACTAGTTTGGTGTTGTGATGCATTATATTTGAAATATTTACAGAGATTTCAAGAAAATATAAGTGGGAAACAAGTTAAAACCATCTGTGAACCATATTGAAGGATTTAAAAATTCATAAAGGTATGTATAAGTTAATAGAGACTTGAAATAGACAAAATTATTTGTACGAAGCCATAGAGGTTAAATGTTCGCGGAAAAGAGGTTAGCATAATTAGATATTGAAAGGAACAATTATGCAGTTAATTATAAAATCGTGTTAGAGGACAGTATGATAATTGTGGAAAATTTCCTCACCACCCTAGGGGTATTTACCATGGCACGTTACCTTTTTTTTATTATAATGGGTGGTTCGCCAATAGCCATATCATCCCATTTTCTAAAATAAAATTAATATTTTTAAATAGAACATAATAAAAACATAACATTTGTATTTTTAAAGAAATAAAGTATTACATTTTGAAATAATAACAAATAATCTTGAATAATATTAATAACAAAACATAACGAAACATACTTTGACATTCTCTCGAAATACTACTAATAAAACTTTGAATCTTGTGATATAGTATTAATAATAAAAATCTACTAAGCAAATAAATAAATCTCTATTAATGTATTAAAACATATTGAAAAGAATAAGTTAAATACATATCAAAATTAATGTTTTAAGAAAGATGAAATTAAAAGAAATCATTGAAAGTCTAGTTCCTATTAAAAGTTTTTAATTTACGATTTTTAGAAGCGATGTCTGTACGCGTTTCCAACTGACTATTATTTACAGTTTTCACATAATCGTTTAATAAAATATTTGAAAAAATTTATAATAATTTAAACAAAATACTGTGGTAAGCTCGACCACAAACGCATGTATCTGAAAATGCTAAATAATGTATGTCTGATTGAATACTAATATATGTTAATTTACATAAAATATGTTTATGATTTTCAGACTGCAAAAATCGAGATTCTAAAATGCCATCATATATTATGGCTTCCATTATTGCATACATACGAATAAATGGGGCTATCACTTCTGCAGTAGGAACAGAAAGGCCCCCTCTTTGTAAGTGATCAAAATATACATCGTCTACAGTTTTACCTTTATCCTCCACAACTACTAATCGACAAATATTGCAATTTAATTTTTTAGCAACTTGGACCTGTAACCAGATACATAAATTTTAATGGAATCGTCTACAACACAATCGGATAAGTACTGGGGAAAATGGATGGTACTGCATTCGCTATAAGCCCTGGACATCTCAACAAAAGATGAAGAAGAAGAAGATTCTCTTTCAATATCAGTTTCTGTAAAATGCAGACTACAGACAGCAGAATATTTTGATGGTGTCCAGTTCTTACGAGGAATAGCAACCATTCATTTCTCCCGTAATTCCTCATCTTTGGGGAATAAAAATATAGAATTGTAATTAATATATTTAATTGTTATTGTTTAAAATTTATATAAAAAATGTATATGAAACAAAATGTCCAAAAATGCTATAGATTATATTAAATAAATGTGCTCCACACAAAAATAAGGATCTGTACAGTTAATATAAATAAATGAAACACCTGAATTATTGCTCCGTTTCTCACGTTTATTGGGCTTCTGACTACATTAATATTTGAAACATTTGAAAAATAGGCGGGAGACCGAAAGGCCGGTAGAGGGAGACTGTGTAGCCGGGAGGCCGGTTGGTAGTGAGAGGCTGAGAAGCTGATACGGTAGGTTGGGTTGGGTATATCGAAGCCGGACTCAAGCGGTGTTGCCATTTTGCCTTCAGCACGGCTAGTACTAGAGTCGGCTGTGCTAGTAGCATAGTAAAGGATGCCGAATGCTTAAGCATTTGCTTAATCTTGGTTTGGTTTGGTTTTATTTTTCCTTCTATAAAATAGGGGTGTTCGATTCACCTCAAAGAATCGATTCTTGAATCGATTCAAAATCGGATTGTGAGAATTGATCCTTCTAAAAAATCGGAACCAAAGAATCGATTCTGGAAGAATCGAGATCAAAAGAATCCCCAAAATCATAAAACTTTTTTCCAAAATTAGTACATATGGAAGTCGGTTTTGAATAATTTTGGAAGAATCGATATAAAAATTACTTTTGTAAGGAACAATTGTGATGGAAACAAGCAAGATATATAAATAAAATTATGAAAAAGCACAATATGAATATCCACACCAAAAAAGAAATATTTATACAATATTTCATTATAATTCAATATGTACCAACTTCTGCATTAATTTATTGTATTCCGTAAAGCTTCTAATAAAACTTCTAGTAATCACTCAACAACTCACTCACTACTGTGCACTGTGCAGTGTGCAGTGCCACAAGTGGCCACAAGGAAGAATGGTAAAGAAAGATCCAGAACTGTCCAGAATCATGCAGAACATAAGAATCGTATATAAATTTGGCGCGAATCCTGTATAAATTTGAGCAAGCAGTTTGATCGATCCTTTCACTAGTGGTAATTAATTCCCCCAGAGGGCAAAAAATCGATTGTCGATTCTTACATCAAAGAATCGATTCTGGGGAAAATCGGAGACCAAAGAATCGATTCAAAATATCGATCTTTTAACCAAAAGAATCGATTTTCCGAAGAATCGAATCGGAATCGAACACCCCTACTATAAAAGGTGGCGCTTTAGAATCGGCGTGATCCTATACTGCCCAAGGAACTCTAGTCATGCAATTGCTTAATCTTAAGACCCGTTTATGAATACCGCCCTATGAATATTTGCTCAAGGAAACAATGGAAAACTAAAAATACAGAGGCATTTGTTTAAATGTTTCTGACCGAATGTTTGTAAACCGGTTTTATACAGTTTTTATATTGTTTTCATACAGTTTTTATACCGCTTTCATAACGTGTTTGTACAGTTTTTGTATATTTGTTTCAGTATTTGCGGCCAAAGGCATGTAGTTCTAGGTTAGGGTTTGAATAATTTTTCAATTTTAGGTTAACGAATTGGCAAATTTTGATGGTTCCAATCATTATAATTTTGTGAAACGGGCACTAACGTTGTTGATGACCAATGGATGTTGCATTGTTATTTAATTGGCCTTGGCAGAAAAGGGAAAGATTTCCATAAATTAAACGTAGCAACGGTTTTAATATGTAACTATCACCCTTATTTTACTGTTCCTAATATTGATTACTGTAAAATTCAATGTAATGTTTTCTCGAAATTCTTCTTTAAGGTGAAGCAGAACACAGGGAAATTGCAGAGAATAGAAAAAATACGGAGCTATCTGTTTAAGTGCACATTCATATGTATTTTAAGTGTATATCCTGCATAGTTTGTATATTCTTGTATATTGGACCTCATACTATCATGTTCTTGTATCTATTGTAAGTGCATATATTCTGCATTATTGCTAAATTCAATAAATGAAATAAATTGTTACCTAGTTTGATCTTATTTTGAAAACCATTTACTTCCTTAAATTTTTATTAAATCCAACCAGTACCGTCGGACGTCCCAAAAACGTGCAGAAAACGTTCTGGTTTGTGAAAATGGACGTTTTTAGGACCTTTTCTGGACGTTTTTAAAACGTCCCGAACGTCCGACCTGGATGTTTTAAAAACGTTTTTAAAACGTCTTTGCGCTATGTGGGTCCAAAGCGAACAGACGTATTCCTAAAACTCTAAAAATTCATTCTTTGTGTTCGAATCGTTTCACTAAGTTTATTCAAGCTACCAGTTATTTGTGTTTCAATCGTTTTATTGTTTTATTCCTTTTCTTATTATTATAAACATCTACAAAAATCCGCGTCAAAGGAGCAGAGTGCCTTAGCACTCCACGGGCATCGTTCCTCGCCAAATTCCCCACGAAGGATCCAAGGAATCCAGACGGCCACGCAACAAAGGTAATTTACTAAAATCTTGTGAAAGTGCAAAATACTTTATTTCGTCAAGAAAAAACAATAATTATATAGTAATGGTGTTGTGTAACCGTCAGTTCACCACTTAGAGCATATAAACATGGAGGAAGCATGCAATGGGCGAAAATGTAGACGGCGATAAAAAGAGAAAAATATACATTGGGGACACCCTCTCTCTTTTTAACGCCAGAGGCGACGTTTTTTTTTTTGATGTTCGAAAGAGAAAGGGTGTCCCCCATGTATATTTTTCTCTTTCTACCGCCGTCTACATTTTCGCCCATTGCATGCTTGACTAGTGTTGGCTAGAACCGTGATTTGTGAATCACGAGTGATCCGATCACGTTCGTTCCCAATCACGGTGATTTTTCACAGTGATCCGTGATTTTCGTGATCGCTTCTGATTGGTGCAGGCAGAACAGTGATTCGCGATTTTCGTGATCGCTTCTGAGTGGTGCAGAGTATAACTGCTCTTTGCACGCACCACATAACCCCAATTTCTACTTTCTCTCGAAACATTCTCAAGTCCTCACTGTTCTTATAGAATCTCAGTAGTATATTTTTAACCAATTTAACTTTAGTTAAAAAATATAATGTATATGTGAATACTTTAGCCTTAGAGCATATAAACATGGAGGAAGCATGCAATAGGAGAAAATGTAGACGGCGATAGAAAGAGAAAGATATACAGGAGGGACACCCTCTCTCTCTCTAGCGCCAGGGGCGGCAGCGCTTTTTATTGAAGGTCCATAATGGAGCCCTAACAAAAGTTAACTCCCTCCTGTATATCTTTCTCTTTCTATCGCCGTCTACATTTTCTCCTATTGCATGCTTCCTCCATGTTTATATGCTCTAAGACTTTAGCCAATCAAATCAGTGCGTGCTTACATTGACTATTTATGAATGTAATTATATTCTATATATTCGCCGAATTAGCACGCTTTGACTGTAACACAAGCTATATTGAAGTAATTTATAAAAAATAATTCAATCAAGATGAAGAATTACGATCACAGTAAACAATTCACTCAAGTTAAAAAATCACAATCACGGTCGTAATTTAACTACAATCACGACCGTAATCGTGATTCTGCGATCACTGTGATAAATCACTGTTAGTGAATTTGCACTCCATCCCTACATGCTTCTAGTGATCCTCTAGGTCAGGCCCGTCCAAGTTTTGCTCTTACCCTCGAAGAGAAGCCGCGGGTAGCTGCGAGCGAAGGCAAGAGCGACGGCAAGAACGGCAGCCGTAAAAGAGTGGGGATAGTGGCGTAGTGTGAGTGACTACGTAGTTACTTCCTACTACCACTACATTCACAGATTCCCCCACCAAGAAGACCTTTCGCTCTTGGGCCTGGCTCCGTGCCTCCAAGAGCGAAGAGCAACTCGCGGTTGCTCGTGCAAGCAAACCCTTGGACGGCCCTGCTCTAGGTAGTGATCGGAAGCTGTGTCCGCGTTTTCTATTGGTCGACGCCATTATTGACCGAAACAGGATATAGAGAGAGCAAGTAATTTTTCCTATTGGGCGAAGCAATAACATCTCCCATTTGAATTCCACAACATTGATTGAAAAGTGGGATCAGCAGCAAACTTCATTTAATACTGAAGTGCCCGCCGATTTGTGACTTCTTTTTTAGGCCAAAATGTTGGACACATTTGCCGGTCACCCTAGAGGATCAATGCTTCATCCATGTTTATATGCTCTAAGGTTCACCATGAACCAAAGGAGCACGAAGTTTGAATCGAACGTAGCTTTTCATTCGGAGGGAAATTTGAATTGATGAAAGGGGGAACTTCATGAAGTTGTTGGTTTTTCTTATCAGCAGATACGGTCGCGTCTGGAAGCAAAGTCCCCTTCCCCCTCTACCAATAAGCACACTGAGCGACCATGTCTCTATACACGAATGCTAGCGAAATGGGTACGACTCCGCAGCTATTTTGGCCTTATTATCTTATATTAGACATAGTTCCGGTGTTTTAACATGATCAAGCAAATAATGTTTTTTTTAACCCATTTGTCGTTTTACTTAATGTATCAGGCTGTTTTTCTAAAAGATAAAATAATTATTCTGAATTAATATTTATCAATATGATACTTTTTTCAGTCAGACTTTTTACACTTGACGCCAGTAGCTGTCGCCATTCGAAAACAGAATTTATCCAATCAGGAATGGTTTTGCTGAAAATGCGGTTGCGCAGTTGACGAAAAAGGCAAAAAGCCGCTGCGTTCGGGTCGCTAGTAAATGTCACTTAGCTGTCAGTCAATCATAACCTGCCAGCCAAGTGTCAGTTATCAAAATTTTTGAAATGTCAGTTTTTCCACCATATAAGACACTGAATTATTGTCTCAATTAACAAGGTAAGTCGCTAAATTTTTTTAATAGACTTTTTATGTAGAGCTTATAGAATCCAAATTTTTTTATACACTTTTTATGTAGAGCTGATATAAACGAAGGAGACGCACAGACTTGGAAATTGTCCGGAGGAGGTTCGACAGAGAAGCATCTTCTTACGCGCAAGTTTCTGGAAATTTGTCAAATAAGGTAAATCGACAACATTTGTCAAAAGACATAGTATTAAGAATTAAGAAAATTTATAAGAAAATATGTGTTAAATTATTATCTACTAAACAAAACGCTAAACATTCGCACTTCGCACATAACCATACTTTTCTGTCTTGCAGATAATGTGAATCTCGATTTCCGCGACGTAGATAATTGGAAATTATTCAATTTCATAATTAAGTTCGCTTTCCGGATACTTCGAAATGATGTGTCTGGATATTGGTGCTTAGAATCGCGTGGAATACTTTTCGAGCGTTTGTTTTCAAGCTCAACGGATAGTATTTTGTACAAACGGTATGTAGATGTACCAATGTAGCGGTACAATCGGCTACGCTCGGATTGGCTGCGCCATACTGCCGAAATTCGTGATTGGTCAACTCTACGTCCAGTTTGCGTTCGTTTGCGAGGTCTGAGGGCGGTATTCATAAACGTGTCTTAAGCAAATGCTTAAGATCATCTTCTAGAGGACGGTCTTATTTCACTTAAGGGGTTACGCCACCCTGAATGTTTTAAAAAATCGAATTTTTTTTTCTTGCATTTTCTTTTTACGTGAAGTTTTAAGAATAATTTAAGCCATGGTAGACGCAAAGATTCCTCAAAATAGCCGAGTTATAGACTTTAAACGAGGCGCGCATGTCGATATTCCGCAGCAGGTAGCGACCATTCTACTTTACTTCTTTTGCGTTTTTCTCGAAACTACATTTTCAAAGGTGACCTATCAAATATCTCCAAAACTATTTGTCCAATTGATTTCAAACTTGGTACGCATATTCTTAATGGTATTATCTACGATGTAGCATATCAGTTTTTCCATCCGATACCCCATTCGTATATAATTAATGGTTTAATTTCGTTTTCTTCACGTGAAAAACGTATAATTTTCTTCACTTTGCTCTCATTTGTGCAATAATTTTTTTTCTCAAATCCATATGCTACATCGTAGGTATTCTATTAAGGAACACGAAAATCATCATGTATTTGATTTCAGATGAACCTGGGCGTTACAATTTGTTAGGTTAGTCACGCGTGTAACGGCGGACGAGCTTCGCGGGAGAACAAATAACTCGGTCATTTTTTAATATTTTTGTACAGTATTTATACAATATATGCACTAATACATGCTCTACACATAAGAAGAAAATAAATAATTTTCAACCTCATAGTATCAGTAAAAAAATTGGTCTAGTTTAGTGCTGTTTCGAGCGCCTCAGGGTGGCGTAACCCCTTAAGACATCAGGTATTCATAAACGTTGCTTAAGATGATCTTAAGCATTTTCTTAAGAATAAGCAATTCCTTATATCATATAAGCACTGTCTTTATAAAGCATTTGCTTAAGACAATGCTCATTCACGTTCGGAAATTTTCGGAATAATTCTGTTAGAACAACCAATGATTGAAGGATATTCCGTTCGTTCTTAGGTGGGCGACGGAGTAGGATGCTCGAACATGTGTGAGTAACGCGTGTGAGCGAGAAGTTATTTATTAATGATTTGCAGAAAAACTTTTTTCCACTGCCATTGTAGTGTTTGTTTTTATCATAATAAACTAATATATAAACCCAACAAGTAAACTGATGTAATGTAAAAATAAAAACACCTCAGATAGTGGAGACTCCATTTAATTATAATTTATTTTGTACATCAGCGCTGGGCAAAGTCGCTTACGCGTAAGCTCGGGGTTCTCCTACTCTCGTCCGCGTTGTCAGGGATACCGCGCGACGCTAACCGCGAAGACGCTAGCACGGCTAGCCCGTCATGGCAGCCTTCGTAGCGTCGCGCGGTCTCCTTGACGACGGAAGGCACGCTGTGCGAGAGACAGATTGGAAGGGAAAGCTGGCGCGTGAGGGGCCCCACCGCTGCCCAGCGCTGTTGTACATAATTGATATCAATGTCAACGTTAATTAGGGTTGCCATCTTTTTTTACAGAAAAATAACGTACATTTTACAACAAATTAAAAGTACATTTTAATCTTATTAATTTTTATTTCTTCCACACATATTTTCTATTGCTTTTAGCATTACAGAGTAAATTTTTATTATTTTGAAATATCTCAATAACGTAAGATACTTTATTTTAAAGTACGGGAGGCAAACCTAACGTCAATGTTCAATAAATCCATTTTTTCAGTATGTGCACTTCGATTTCGCTCTCTACTTGCTTCATGTAAGTAATGGCGGGTATTGGCCAATAGGATGCAATAGGATGGTCTTAAGACGGTCTTAAGACGTCAAAAACGTTGTCTTGAGAATAATACCACACTTTGCGAGAATAGGATCGTCTTGAGACTCGAATAAGATCATCTCAAGCAAATACTTAAGACACGCCCTTAAGCATTTGCTTAAGGGGGTAGACACGGGTAATGCAGCGCGCTGTATACCGACACAATCTTGCCCAAAACATGGGTTTGGGAAATTACGTTGTTTGTCCTTATACGAGCAAATTTTGGGCTGGGCGAGGTCTCATTCGAAAGATGAAGGTTCAGTGCAGCGCGCTCTGGTCATGGTTCGACGAGATTGTGTTGATATCTAATAATATGAGTGTTCAAAATAGAGCAAAAGTCGACAAAATACACACGCAAGAATCCAAGTATTTTTAGGTCACTAAAAGAGTTTTGTGACCCAAACGATGACCAGAGCGCGCTGCATTGAACCTTCCTCTTTCGAATGAGACCTCACCCAGCCCAAAATCTGGTCATATAAGGACAAACAACGTAATTTCGCGACTACATTCCCAAATACAAGTTCCGCCATATTGGCGATAATACAGAGCAAGTCACGTGACAAATTTAGTTGAGCTAGTGGATACGAGATGGCGCCTACTCGGGAGGACTGCCGACGGGGAATCATAGCAAAACTGAAGCGTTAGCTGGGTGCACAAGCCACAGTAAAAGCGTGATGCAGTCAATGTATGAATTTTCGGACGATTGTAGGTTAGGTTATATGCATTTTAGGCATATAACTGTTGAGAACTGTGTACATTTACAAAAATTAACGCTTTTATTGTAACACATACATCACTTGAAATCGCTGTCGAATTTATGTTATAATTATATGGCCACATTATTTCAAATAAAAAAAGAGATTGGAACTTTTTACTAATACTGGAAATATTGATTTACTGATATCATATTTTCAGAATGTGGAAGTTACAGCAATTATTTGCAATTATTGCTCTTATTATTATTCTTCCGACTATTGTATATAACATACAGCAAGGAAAAGTCTCCAAATCAGTTAACAGTTGACTCCCTGATTTTTTTTTGTAATTCTTTACGGTTCTATGCACAGATGGGCATTATTTAAATAAAAGAATATACTTCCGAATGGCCCCAGTGACTAATCGACACGAGGTTTGGGGTAGGGTGTGTGTACCCTAAATCTAAAATTCTATTTAGCTTCGGGTATTTATTAGTTTCCTTTGTTTATTGGAAGGCCTTTCATCTTGGGCTTCGAATAATTTTTCATCTTTCATTATATCTTTATCCTAAGGTCGTATTCAGATATATTGGCCGGTCAATTCGTTTTCGCGAACAGCGATCGAGGAGTATGGTGGGGTAACAGGAATGCTGTTCGGCTCCGTCTGAACGTAGGCGTGTGGCTGTTATGACCAATACGAGATGAAGCTATCGAGAAAGAATCAATGTTCAGACCAATAAAGCTCCTGAATTTTTTCGGAGCTAAGGCACACCTATTCTGATGTGTATTTCTATGTTGACAGGTCGGTTTGGCCTATACACACCAGAAGCTTGGCGCTAACCCCATCACTTCTGGCTCACTCTTGTTCTGCGAAGGCGAGAATGAGATGGAACGAGAGCGAGTCAGAAAACGTTGCAAACAGGAGCACCGAGGCAGGCAAGCGGTACCTATGGTGGGAGAATACGCGTTACGAAACGCACCGGCCAATATATCTGAATGTAAAGTCTCGTTAGCCGCTCGCTAGTCGAGACCGGCGTTGAGCCCGTATCATGAACGGAGCCCTAATTCCGAGGCTGAGTTTCTCGCTTCTTTCTGACCGAAGGGGGGAGCGGGATGGAACGCTTTGCGTGCGCGACGGGCGCGAGCGCTCAGATGGAATCGTGACTGTTCGACGCGTGCGCGCCACGGTCAGATAGCCAGGCACGGCACGAATCTTTTTTGCGCCATAACCGAGCTTGTCAAATTCCGCCATTTATTATAAAACATTTAATTGAGCTTCTTCATGACCTTACTCTAAACTTTTACTCGTAGTTTAAAACCATTGTAATATAATTTGTAGTATTCCATTTAAAAATTTATTTTCAACAATGCCAACAATGAAAAGGCCATTTTGCGCTTCTTGTCAACTTTACGCCCTAGCAGTTGCCCAATTTTACAGAGTAAAGTCATAAATAATCTTAAATAAATGTAATATAATAAAGGGCGCAATTTGACAAGTTCGCCTAGGGCGCAAAAAAGACTTATGCCCGGCCTGCGTCAAGATTTTGCGAAGCGGGTCCCGTGCTCACCGTAAGCGCTTGCGACCATCGCGCACGCCCGTCGCGCACACAAAGGACGGAATGTCAGGCGTCCGAAAGACGGAGCGAGACAAAATATCAACGCGTCGTCTATCTCGTACTGTCCTCGCTCGCTTTCAGTGCCTCCGCTCGCTCTCTTTCCATCTCGCGCTCGCCTTCGGCGGACAAGAGTGAGACACAAGTGGTGGGGATAGCGAAAAGACCGTATCGTGTACACCAAACCGAGCCCGTAACGATCTTAGATGCTCGAATAACCGACGAGAACCTTTGTTGCCCGAGCCGCACGAGATCGCCGTTGCTCGGCGATGTGTCGTCGATTATATAGAAACAGAATTTGTTTTTTTTTCATCGTATGAATATGAAAGTGACACAAATGGATTCCTGGCATTCTCCCGATTAAATTGACAGAAAATAATTTAAATCAGACTATTTTTAACGAAACGGGCTTCCAATTCTGCAACCAAATTTTCACGTAATTTCCTTAATCATGGTCCAAATAATATCATTTTTGGGGCCAATTTGATCGAGAAAACGTGACGAATCGATTCACGTCACTTTCGCAAAGATCTGATTAGAAATGCAGAACTGACGATTTGTCACTGCTTAGTGTGTAACATTGTATGGCCCCGCTGGATTCGAGCGTCGAAACCCACGAAACTGAGCGAGTTGCATGATTGCCAGCGTGAAGGACAATGGACTTTGCATGGCGAAGGAAAGTCAGCTTTCTATAGAACTCAATTCGAGAAAAACTTTGCTGACAAACTTTACATATGTATATTCGCGTCAAATAAATACTTTAATTGTAAAATTTAGACGACAAACTATTGTTGAATTTCGCCAGATCTTACATATGCATCACTTGGTTGGGAATTCCTGATCCCAGAGTTTCATGCATTTACCTATTGAAATGTTGCTTCAAGTCATCGGGAAATTGCATTGCTTCTTCTCGTACATACATATATCTGTTAGTGAGTGGGTGTCACGAGTGACGCGGCTTTGGTTTCCCAAATAAATGCACATTTATTAGAGCCCTCGGTCGACGGCGACTTGAGTCATCCAGTACTGAATATGAATATTTTCATATTTCTCATTACACCTTGATAAGAGTGTTACCACCGATGGTTTGATGAGTTTATGTCCACGAAAATAAGTCGAGTTGCGAAGCAATTCGGTCTATTTTTTCTTATGAATACATGATTAGGACACACA
Source organism: Andrena trimmerana (assembly GCA_951215215.1). NCBI lineage: Eukaryota > Metazoa > Arthropoda > Insecta > Hymenoptera > Andrenidae > Andrena > Andrena trimmerana. The sequence goes on from OX578060.1 coordinate 74,945,375, forward strand.
CACACTACGTTCACTAAAAATAGGCCGAATTGCTCCATGTTTGGCATCATTTTCATCAGTAATGCAGTGCTCTGGTGAAGAACATCGTATTACGGAGCTAATATTGTAGGCCCTAGAATCTACGATATTGTCAATGTGCAGTTGAAACGCACGCCGCTTCACACTATCGTTTCTTAGCATTTATACGGGATGATTCTCTAGCTAGAGTCGTCAAACGCGATGCTCGCCAACAATCATGTGTCTCGCTGAATTTCGTGGGCTTCGACGCTCGAAACCAGCGGGACTATACAATGTTGCACGTTAAGCAATGACGAATCTGAAGTTCTGCAATTTCTAATCAGATCTTTGCAAAAGTGACGTCAATCGATTCCTTACAATTTTATATATAATGTTTGTTCATAACTGCTTTCTGCATAGGACGTGTAATAAGTGTATGTCGTGTTCTGTTTCGGTGCTTTGCTAGTAAAAATATGTTTAACCTAACAAACTTCATTTTCTGGGGACATCCCCTCATCTATTTTCCCTTTTCACTTATAATTCCTTACTGCTAACGTAGAATATTGTAGTATAAGCACATTTCAAGTAATTAAAATGTACAATGAATTTTCTACGTTTGCAGTAGTAGCCGACTTCCGTTTAAATTTTTATAAGTACAACGCAACAGCTGAGAATTTCTTTCCTTATTCAGAATAAAATACGGAAGTAGCAAACAGCTCCCTCTCGCGTTTACCGGGCAATCGGCGATCTATTGGTATTACCATTTCTGTGCAGAAAAAACCTGCTGTAATACCGACCTGCCGAATCGGTCAGGTCACGTGACGTGTCTACCCCCTTAAGCCACGTTTGTGAATCTAGGCGGCATCTTAAGTAAATGCTCAAGACGATCTTAAGAACATGTGACGTCATACAAGCATTTACATGTTTGAACAAGATTTTGCTCAAGCAAATGCTTAAGCACGACCTTAAGACACGTTTATGAATACCGCCCTGAGGTGGCAGTTACTGCAGAGTCGTGACCAGGGGTGGGCACTTCCCATATATTTCTGTTGGCAAAATCAGTACCCTCTGGTGGATTGTGCCGCCCACTAAATCATGAAAAGCGGCAAAATTGAATCCTGAAATTATGGTATTGGTTACAAGAGAACATATGGAACCCGCACACGCCGATTTTAATGTGATTTTTGTAAGAAGTTATTCTCAAAATATTTTTCTGAGAACTGCTTCATACAAAAGCCCCATTAAAATCGATGTGTGCGGGTTCCATATGTTCCCCTGTTAGGCAATTTTATTACAAATAGGAAATAAATTACTGAAATGCAATTTTCATTTTGATTTATAGTCTTTATTATAGTCTACATTTCGTAAAATATTACTGAGCATAATTTATTAGTGCACAAATATTATATGTCCACCTTTAGTGTTTTTGAGAAAAATAGGTTTAAACATGTCAAGAACTATTTGTTGCATATGAAAACTCAAATTTAACAAAAAGTGGATATACAATGTGCACTCAGCAGTCGACATCGTGTATTGTAAAATTGAAGAAATACAATAATTAACTGTTTGGCGATGGAAGCTGAAATATGTAAACCTTTGTACTGATTTTTACTTACATTGACCAGCTTGCACTGGCAAAGGCAATTCCTAATTTGTAATATTGATGTTGACACTGACGCTGATGCTGTTGACGCTGAGGTTGATGCTTTTGGTGTTGATCCTATGAACAAAAAATTTAATAATGTAGCCATTGTTTGTTTCTATATCCTTCCCAAAAATAGTTCTGTGGGCGGTATTCTCAGTCGTTGCTTATTCTTAAGATCGTCTTAAGCATACTGCATCCTTTACTAACCTCGTAGACTAGCAGAGGATGCAGCATGCTTAAGACGAACTTAAGAATAAGCAACGACTGAGAATTACCGCCCTACATCTACTCATACTGTGCAGAAGCAATACCTGTGGCAGGTGGTAAATTGTGTATAGGTATTGCTGTCCGTACCAAGAACATGTTCGAGGACACACGCTATAATTGGTAAATACCTGTTTGGGATCCAGCTCAAGTAAATTTGGATTCTGAACAAGTTGAAGCCACACGTCAAAACGTTTTCTGTCTTTATCTGGATTTGGAAATTGATGTCGGGTTGAATGTGTATCTGAACATCCAGGCACAACACATAAATGCCAGGTACGACGACCCATCTGGTATCTGTGACCAATAATTAACGCGGCGTTAATAATTGGAGGGTTTAATTACTTATTTTGTTAATAGTTTATTTCTTACCTCTCAATATGATGCTTTCCTGCACTCTCCTGTGCTGATTATGTTCTATTCCCGCCACAAAATAATCTCATCAGCGCCATCTGTTCCCAAATATTTTCAACTTTATTGATCCCAGCGCCTCTGCTGGATTGTGCCGCCCACTAAATTTTGCCAACAGAAATATATGGGAAGTGCCCACCCCTGGTCGTGACATTCTTATGGGCGAGCTGTTAGCACTTGATTAATTTCGCCCCAATTCGCCTAGCGGCGCTGTACCTAATTTAGTGACAGAATTGCGCGCTAGATGGTGTTGGCAGCGTCATGTTGGACGCGTCCTCCGACGACATTTTGTCAATTTGATTGCATTTCATTTGGAGCTGTTGTGTTATCGTGTTCAGTTGCGTGAATTTTATTTAAAAGAAGGTATTTTTTTCATTGCGTGGGTATGTCAAACACAGTCAAAAGTTTCAAGCACCAGGTATGTTAATATGTTTGAAATTTAATATTAGAAATAAAGAGACTAATAAATAGAATATTACGAAATTGCACCCATCCCTTGATTTACGCAGAAGATGCGTTCACGTACTTACTTCTTATTATGTGATAGAAAATGCGTTAAACTTAATTACATTTCAGTTTTCACTTGAAATTAATTTCATTGTTATTAACACGAGAAATATAATAAAATCATAGAAAATAGTACTGCATAAATTAGGGGAAGAGTTTATTGGCAGTAGCTATTTGCTATGTATTATGCATTTTTTTGTAGTTTCAATATGGGAAAGACCAGCCCATGTGCTGTTCCTGGGTGTGAAGATAGGAAAGCATCACGACACAGGTTTCCTAATCCTGGAAAAGATATAGATCGTTTTCAGATATGGATTCAACTGATATCCAATGAAAAACTGAGTGAAATGGACCCTATGAGGGTCTTCAATAATTTTCGTGTTTGCCATGAGCATTTCACAATAGATGATAAAGCATCAAACATGTATTTACAACGTACTGCAATACCTTCTCGGAATTTACCATATGAAACACGTACTAATTTTGAATATTACATCTACATAAAGATCTATTGTAGAAAATATAAAGATTTTGTAAATTTCTTTATAGAATTATGGACATCTACCTATAACCTGCAATTTGTGTATTAATTACATTTTTAAAGATTGCAAGGGGCTAACTGAAGGAAACAGATACAACCCAGCATTTCTTAAATGTATGGAAGAAATATGCTTAATTGGAAATCACATGTTAAATCATCAAAACATTAATGAACAGACCATTTCAAATATAATACGTTATGTAAATAATTATGTCAAATTTAGTTTTCAATGTGAACATGCCGAAAAGATAGGAGAAACACTAATTAAAGCAATAAGCACACTTTGTATAACTCAATTTTGCAAAAAAGTTAATAACATAATTAAGGGCAAGGAAATACCACAAAATGGAGTCCTTAATGGTCTTGTGTACAATGCGGCCAAATTATCCAATAAAAGAAATCATTAAACACACAAACAAATGTGTACTGTTTAATTTCTGTTCCCTGAAAAACAAACATCTGAGATACAATTTCTGCATGACCACGCATACTTATGATTATGTGTAGTCCAGTAGTCATACAGAAATTGTATTAGTCGTTTCTGAAGTTCGATGAATTTAACTGAAGAATGTCTATTCCACGTTTCAAATTTCCCGGTTACAGTAAAATACATTGAGGTGTCACGACCCTGAGTCACTGGCAGTGGCAGTCTGTGCCGGCCAGGGGGACCAAGCCGTCATTGTTTGGCCGAAGTTCCCGTTTAGTTAGCATCAAATAGGTAGGAGGCGCTAGGTACATCACACACACATACCTACGTGTATCAGGGAGCACGACACACAACCTTTCGACGTTGGTGAAATGTTACCATGACGACCGTCGTCATTTTTAATTGTTTGGCACGCAGACACAAGGAAGTGTAACCCACGTGGATCAGTCATCACAAGGACTGAAAAAAAACGAAAGGACTCCTGTCATTTCTAAAATAAAATTTAAAAGATTAAATTTTGGAATGACCAGAAATCCTTCAAATGGCGTCCTCACTTTCCCTGGTTTACCTTTTCTAAGGCCGTATGACCATTGATCGTCGCGTCAGTGACGCGTTTGCAGCAGATAGAAGGATATACAAAGAAATTGAATATATTTTCTTTTCCTAAGAAAAGAAGAAATATTCAATTTCAATGTTTATCCTTCTATCTGCTGCATACGTGTAGCTGGCGCGACGATCTGTGGACAGGTTAAGCGGTGCATTACACATATACACATACGCATACGTCCCGATTCACACTGATTCACACATTCACAGTTTAGTACGCACCTAATAGGTAGGAGGCGCTACAAACTCTGCATCAACTTTCGTAAGAGGGAAGCTTGGCCCCCCTGCTGGCGCGACGATCCGTGGACAGGTTAAGGCTGCCGTCTCAAGTTTGTTTTGGTCCGAATTCGATCGAAGCGTCCCTTGTAAACAGACGGATCCTAATGAAACTACTGCGGTCGATAAAAAGAAGTTGTACATAGGTGACATCTCCAGGTACTCTATGCAGACGATTTTTTTACGCATAGTTGCCACATATTCTGTTCTCTCTGTCTCTGCCGCGCTGTTGCCAAAGCTCTTTCTATTGAGAAGTCTTGAAAGAATACGGCACGAGAGCTGCGTCTAGCGTCAGAGCCTCGCTGAACATAAAGGAGGATAGCAATAATGAAAGATAGAGAGGTTGGGTAGTGAAGTTAGGAAACATGTCAATGAAACAATATTAATTTGCGTATTAATATTTTTTATTTATACGTAGAAGGATGTAATATTTTGTATAATCATTGTGCAATTGAAGGGTTGGGTGCAATAAGGGAATTAGCGCTCGAAGTTGGAAAAAATTATTGTCCAAACACTAAGAAAGATTGGAAAATTAAATGTTATTAAACTGAATTTTAAAAAATGTAGTGTTGTAAAGCTCATCAGAACACATATTTTTTTCTATTTACAGTTTGTTTATCCAATCATTACTATTCGAGATAAAAATTATAAACAAAAAATTTTCATCGTCCAAAATCATTATTTCTTTAAACATAAATTGCGATAACTTGAGTAAATATTAAGGGATCGTTATGAGACTTAAATCATAACTTCAGAAAACTCAAGCGAAGCCGTAAAATGTATGCACAAAACCCTCATGTTAAAAAATGTAATAATATTTCATTAAAAAGTAATATTGGACATAACCCATGTTTTTCAACGTTCGCCGTTAAAAAGTATCGAGGCAATTTTGAGATACGTATAACTTGCAGCGACAAAGTTTTTCCTTAATATACAACGAAGATTTTCACAAATTTTCACAATGATTAATAAATAATTGTAGAAGATATGGCGATATATATAAATTCCGCGCGGCACCAACAGTCAATGCGAGTGCTAAAACTGCTAAGTAGCGCATTATACGCGGCTGCTGACTGTTGGTGATGCGCGAGATTTATATATATCATCATATCTTCTACAATTATTTATTAATTTGTGCGAAAATTTGTGAAAATCTTCCTTGTATACTAAGGAAAAACTTTGTTGCTGCAAGGTATACGTACCTAAAAATTGCCTCGATACTTTTTAACGGCGAACGTTGAAAAACATGGGTTATGTCCAGTATTACTTTTTAATTAAATATTATTACATTTTTCATCATAAGGGTTTTATGCATACATTTTACGGCTTCGCTAGAATCTTCTGAAGTTATATTTCAAATCTCATAACGATCCGTTAATATTTACTCACGTTATCGCAATTTATGTTTAAAGAAATAATGATTTTGGACGATGAAAATTTTTTGTTTAGAATTTTTAGCTCGAATAGTAATGATTGGATAAACAAACTCTAAATAGAAAAATTTATGTGTCCTGACGAGCTTTACAACACTATATTTTTTAAAATACAGTTTAACAACATTTAATTTTCCAAACTTTCTTAGCGTTTGGACAATAATTTTTCTCATTTTTGAGCACTAGTCCCCTTATTGCATCCGACCCTTCAATTTCAAAGCATACAATTTGAATAAGGTACATCACCGAAGTATAACAGGCCGATCGTAATGAAATCGTATGAATGCTATAATGCTTCTAAAAACATATGACGCTTTTTTTTTTTATCAAGCTATACATCAAATTGTATTTTCTCTCAACAAGAATTGTCTGTTCATTGGAGATTATTATCTTCTCTCATTTTGTGTAATTCCTCTTCTCCAATGACGGTTTTCCTATAATTTTGCCAGGTCGCTCGTAATGAAATGTGACGTATGCAGTGTAGATCTGTAACACATTATGTAACGGAAATACTTAATTGTTGTTTTATAAGCCTTCAAAATTTTACTGTAGATTTATGTGTCAAATTTTACCTGAAATATGGTGCTTATTATTCCATTTGCCCGGACATTACTGCCCCATAACACCACGTTTGCAGTAATTTTGTAAAAAGTCCGCCTGTAAGAAATGATTGCACACATTTCGGTAAATTTGGTATAAAAGTAAAAGTTTGTTTCAATAATTCGTCGAACATCATGCATACCTGCGACGCCCGTATGTACCAGCCTGGCGCAATCTGACCGAACCGGATTCCGTCTGTCTGCTCCTGTGAACTTAGAAATGTGTCTAAAAAAATTAAAGGGTGAATTAAATTTATTATTTCCTTTTCCACTTTCTTGGTAAAGTTACGCCGGCGTGAATTGACTCGCGTGATCGTATGATCCGCGAGTACAAGTGCCATTGCTGGCACTTGTGACCATTGACAAAGTCTGATAAAATTTATTATTTGCTTCAGTTTCTTGGTAAAGTTACGCCGACGTGAATTGACTCGCGTGATCGTATGATCCGCGAGTACAAGTGCCATTGCTGGCACTTGTGACCATTGAAAAAGTCTGATAAAATTTATTATTTGCTTCATTTTCTTGGTAAAGTTACGCCGGCGTGAATTGACTCGCGTGATCGTATGATCCGCGAGTACAAGTGCCATTGCTGGCACTTGTGACCATTGACAAAGTCTGATAAAATTTATTACTTGGTTCATTTTCTTGGTAAAGTTACGCCGGCGTGAATTGACTCGCGTGATCGTATGATCCGCGAGTACAAGTGCCATTGCTGGCACTTGTGACCATTGACAAAGTCTGATAAAATTTATTACTTGGTTCATTTTCTTGGTAAAGTTACGCCGGCGTGAATTGACTCGCGTGATTACAGTGCGGTGCGAGGTCGGACCGATGCAATAGTTTCAATATTTTCAGAGGGAGACCTTTTTCGCTTTTTCAAGCTTTTTGCTTTTTCTTTCGCTCTTTCTGCTAATATAAATTGAAGCTCCCGAATAGGCATGCACCCATTGTACCGACTATCTATTAATTCGGGTAGCATGCATTCTAAATAAAATTGAACTAGTTTTGGCTCCATTTCTCTTTTCCAAAACGCATCATCTCTCTCTACTTTTATAGATTTCAGCCCCTTCGGGGTCCAAACGCAAAATATACAGAACTTTCTGTCAGTAATATGTAACTGACCCTGTACTTGATAAAAATAGTGATGCGTTTTGTTCATTGAAATACCTGTTTTACGTGTGAACATGCGCCGGACAGCGGGTACTTTTTCAATAGCATCTTCCGGTGAAAAGTTCTCCGCTGATTTGGGGCATTTGATTTCCACAATACCCTCTTGACCGATGATTCCATCCGGTGAAGCTCCTAAGACGGGGATGCAGCTGTCGATGAAAATTCCACATTCTGCAATATCTGTATATTGCTTCTTCAATTCTTCGCGAGCAATTTTCTCCCATTCTTTTCCGTATTCCACCGCGGGTGCACTAATTATCCTCGGATACAGAAATGACTTTACTGCATTTGCGCAAAGCGTGTCAGGTCGGCGGCGGCACACTTGTCCAAAATTGGATGCTGTCAACAATTTGGACCTGTACTGCAACCATCTGCGGTTCTTTGCTTGTCCGATGGTTTCATCTTCAATAGCGTGTCTTTTCTCTTGCCAGTCACTGAGCATTTGCATATGCTTTTCCCGCTCCAGTTCATACATTTGGGATGGCATGTCTGGCTTCTGTGCATTTTGACCATAATCGGAATCTTTTTGCGAGGGCAATTGCTTGCGTACATAACGCGCAGCCTTCGTTTCCTTCTGTTTTGCAGCTCTCTTTTCCTTTTCTTTCTTCTTCTTTTCTTCTATTTGGTGAATAACCTCAGGCGTTTTCTTCTTCATAACCGCATTCAATCGCGAGTGCACTTGGTTACTGTTGTACTCCATGACAGCAGCAGCACATCTTCCTGTATACGATCCTCTTTCGGCGAAATTTAATCTTTTTCCGCCAATGTACTTGGCAATTATTGCGTTTAAACTTTCCACCGCGTTATTATTGGTGTTATAGAGTAAGCTCTCCGCATGAGCTAACAGTGGACGAAGTATTTCTATTACGTCCTGGTACACTCCAATTTTCATCAGTTCTGGAACGATGTTTCTTTCTTTCTCTTTATTCTTTCCATCGCAGAAATATTCTAGTTGTGCACACTCTTTGTGTTCACCAAACACGTGGCTCGGAACATTCTGTATGTCACCATACAAATTCTTCGTTTTCTCGTCGATTGATACATTCTGATTGTATCTAAACTTTGCGGCTTTTACGATGTCCGTGCGCATCCGACGAATGCTACTTTCCACAGCTTGCCTCAATGGTCCAGGTGTAGTCTTCTTCACAATCGCTTTCATTTTTGTGCAGAAGTTTCGCAACAAATGATTCGTGCATTCAATTTTTTTTACGCGAATCTGTCTCTTATATGGGTCAGCATCAATAATCTTCTTATACACGCTGCTGTCCCCATCAGCCATCAGTGTAGAATAAACGAGCCCACGTTTTTCTACGCTGGTATTGAATCCTTCTACTATAGCATCGCTTTCCATAGCAGTCGATGCTCGGTTTGCGCTCCAGTTTTTGAAGCATGTGTGCTTTTGAAGTTCTTTCTTGTTTTTCGCAGCAATCCGACAAATTCTGCAAACTTTATTTCGGACGCCGTAAAATAAAACTTTCTTCGTATGATAGCCAACTATCACGCCGACTCCAGACGCAGAATCGTAACATCCACTGCGATAGGATCTTTTCATCCAGCTTCCGTCGGCCACAACGGGGATGTGAGGGGTCCCTGATCCGGGAAAAACGTCGCCTCTTTCAATTGCCAAACGTTTTTCTTCTTCAGCCGCTGCTAACATCTCTTCTTCTGCAGCAGCAATAGCGGACTTGATGAATTTATCTTGATTCTTTACGAAATCTCTCTTCGACATGCAACGTATGTTCACTCCTGCAAAAGTGTGTTCCAAGTTGGCATAGCTGCCTCCACATAAAATTGTTGCATTAACGGCGCCCTGATTGCAATCCACTTCTTCGGCTTCGTCCGATTGATTGCAGATTTCAGCTTTGAAATGGCATAAAGTGCACATTACGCTGAAGGTGCTCTTGAAGCCACGCCGTTTCACACCAGTTATTCGTAGGTGTTCAATGCCACAGTCTTCCCTATCTTTTGCATGCTTACCTATTTTTTGCAATTGAGCAAGCACATTTGGGAAGTTCATTATATCGTTGCTATTTAGGAGACGCGATTGCTCTTGCGGCTCGTTCCTCGCAACTTTTTCTATAACGAAGTTTTCTTCTTCGTTACTTTGTATATCAAAGTCTTCAAGCGCCTCTTCAGTTTCTTCTGAACTGGCCGTATCAGTATCTTCATTAGATTGCAAGTACATTATCTCTTGATGCGTATGATTTCGTCCATCGGATGTTGATGGTTCCTCTACTATACGCTCCTCGGCCACTTCTTCTAGATGTTGTCCTACGGCAGTGTCGTCTGCCGTTTTTGCGCTTTCTTGTTTCTTCTGAAGGGCTAACGTCCTTCGCTTTTGGCGATGTCCTTTCCGTTTCGAAAATCTCTTTGCGTACGGACGTAAATGTCGCGATCGAAACGGAGAATTATTGTCCATATCTTCCGGCACGTCCTGCATATCCACATTTCGAGTGTCACTCATGTTACACTAAACCAACAAACACAACACAAACACAAACATAAACACAATACAACACAACGCAACACAACTCAAAATCCTTGTGCCCGTTGCAAAAAAACGTAAACGCGAACCGTGAACATGAAATGTGAATCCGAAGATTCGTATCTGGTGCGTTCTGAAACAAATGACGCTCTACAAACCAGGCAACGGCGCAAACAGTCCGTTGCGTAGAGAGTCATTCTGTTGAAAGAACGCAAACGACGCGGACGCAAGAATGAACAATATGAATAAAGTAAGTATTATATTGTATACTGTTATACAAAGTGATTCTCTGGCTAGAGTCTTCAAAGGCGACTCCGCCAATAAGTCGCGTCACGCTGAGTTTCGTGGATTTCGACGCTCGAGACGAGATTCACTACGGCATGTTAAAAAATTCTTAATTATTGATCGAATCGATATGGCGGTGATACTAATGAATTTCTGGCGTTCTGCTGATTAAAATCATGTCAAATGTCATATAAATCGGACTATTTATAACGGAGTTGGCTTGGGGCCATTTTCATCGGCACGACATCGATTGATGCCATTTTCGCAAAGATCTGTTGAGAAAAGCAGAACGTGGAATTCGTCACTTCCACGAAACTCGGCGAGGCGCGGCTTATTGGCGGTATTATCTGTGAGGACTCTAGCGAGAGAATTACCCTACATGTTCATATCGACGCGCGTTACGAAAAATAGCACGTCTCATTCTTTCTACATGCAGTTGTCCGTAAGAAAAAAGTGAAACGTGTTACTCTTCGTAACGCGCGTCGATATACTCGTACTATTTGTCATAAAATAATACGTTCATTATTTCATTTCCAGGTGAAAGAAGCGCTCAATGAAGCGAATCGAGAGGGGGGGGGGGGGGGGAACGAAGGAAAAGGAGGAAAAGGAGGCGAAGGAAGCAGAGGCAAAAGAAGAAACAGAGGAGAGGGAGTACACCGCGATGAGGGCGGAATTACAACAGGTACTTAATTATGTGGAATGTGGTTTATGTGACCGCGATAGCATATGTGTGAATCCGAGTTGGGCAAAATGTAATCTAATTACAAATTACAATTAAAATGTAATTGTGTAATTGATTACACATTCTTTTCAGTAATCGTTAATTTAGGTAGTTGACAAAATATTTTGTGTACTTGTGTAATTGATTACACATTATTTTCAACACATAATATTTTGTCAACTACCTAAATTAACGATTACAGAAAATAATGTGTAATCAATTACGCAATTACATTTTAACCGTAATTTGTAATTAGATTACATTTTGCCCAACTCTGGTGTGAATATTATTTCGTTTGTGCCCGGTATTTTTTATGTTATGTAATTTTATGAAAATGTAATTATTATGTTACTGTTCCAGATAAAAAAGGCACTAAAACGCCTTACATATCGGCGCGGAGGCGGCCCGAGAGGATGGCGCGGGGGCTGCTGGGGAGGAAGGCGCGGCGGAGGCGGCTGGGGAGGAAGGCGCGGCGGAGGCGGCTGGGGTGGTGGAAGGGGGGGACAGAGGGGAAATATTACTATTTACCAGTAATATAAATAATAATATAAATAAATAAATAAATAATTAAAATATTTAATGATTGTATTTTGTTTGCATCGGCATGAACGTTTCAGTAACATACTGCTGAGATTTTCCATATGAAAATAAATTTAAAGACGGTATAAATCGGATTATGTTTAGCATTATCAGATTAGCAATATTACATTTATAATTAATTCTCTAGTACAGTTCTAGAAATAAACTGATTTATACCGTGTTTCAAATCATTTTAATCTGGAAAATCTCAGCAGTATGTTACTAAAAATTAACAAAATTTAAAAAAACCTGACAGCTGAAGGGAACTACAATGACAAAAACAAGACTTTTATACATGGTATATTATTTATCATAAATGATTTGATATAATTACATTCGAACATTACATTCCCCATACGGACAAAGGGGGAAACATATAATTTACAAAATACGCTGAAGTTGAAATGTCACTGTATAAGCATGAATTTGCATTGATGTTGTCCACTTCTTTTTATTACCAGCTTGAAACACTTTCTTTAGTCATTGCGGTACATGCATGGGATAGAAGAGCATCAAAAGATGAGTTAATTATTTAAATTGCCATCTTATTATTATCCTATTTATGATAAATAATATACCATGTATAAATAAGTCTTTGTCACTTTAGTTCCCTTTTTAAACAGTCGGGTTTTTTATTTATTTTTTATTTTTTACTTTTTAGTTATATATAGCAATATTGTATGGCAAGAGCCGCAGCCTGTTTAGTTCGGAAAAACTTTGTAGTGAGTGATGTTAAAAACACTCCACGGATCCAGATCACTACTTACGAGGCCTTCCAATTTTTTTATTTCTATCTCGCAATTTTGAAAATTATATATCGTAGGACAATTCTAAAGACACCTTATTTGTCCAAATCGGTGTGTCCGTACAGGTTCTAGAGCGTAACATCTGGACATACAAACATAGCCTGATAAACACAATACCCTCCTGTACGTGCCGCAGTCGGGTAAAAACATTACGTTTTACATTTTATTAATACAAAATTCACCGCAAGCAACACTATATGCCTCTCGAACCGAGATTAGAAACCGCCGAATAGCCCAAATCCTCAGCTCGAATAGAGATAACGGATAAACATAAAGAATCTTTTATTCTAATTTATCCAGAAATTATCTTTGCCCATCTTTGTTCTCCAGCCGCTTCGCCGTCATTCATTCAAGCCTTCCTGATGATAAAATAGTAATAGGGGAAATGCGGCAACAACGCGATATGACTCTCGATACGTATCGGCAACTATGTCTTTCCTACATTTATCGGCTAGCATGGACTTCCACCGGTTCTGACGGTACATGGCGCGAATGTACCATCAACACCGGTGACGGAGAATCCTTGAAGCATAATTCTGTCATTTCTCGAGTCTGTGCCTCATTCTGTCTCAATACACGAGTCATAAATTCATCATTATTTCATCGTACGGTGCTTATTAGCGTCCAAACGCACCAGACCCGCCTGCACGGATGTCTACAGGAGGCAACTATACCCGCAAAGACTTCCTTCTTGCCGATTCCACGACGTAAGTTGGTTGAAATGGATTGTTTACTACATCGCATATACGTATTACGCTGGTGCTACGTGGCTGGAATATACCACTAACGCCGGTGACGGAGAAGCCTTGAAGCTTCATTCTGTCAGTTTTCGAGTCATAAATTCATTATTATTTCAATGTACGGTGCTTATTAGCGTTCAAACGCACCAGACCCGCCTCCACGGATGTCTTCTGCAGACAACTATACCCGAAAAAGCTTCCTCCTTGCCGATTCCACGACGTATGTTGGTTGAAACAGTTTGTTTACTACATCGCGTATACGTACACGCTTTTCCTAGCTTGTGTGAGAGTACGCACACATTCAACGCCCGAGGAGACGGCAGCCTTAATTTACCTACCGAGTGACCAAGGGTCAATAAGCATTTATTTTTGAATAAATTATCTTTGTTACCAATTGTTAAAAGGAAGGACTCTAGTTCGTGAAATTCATTTCTTTATTGCACGCCACCCGAACCAAATCCCACAATTCCACGGGTAAACCGCTCTACTTGTGGAATCTCCTGTAACAAACGGCAACGTCTCGTTCGAGAACGTTACAACTGTGAAAACTTCAAATCATGAAAAATTAGCCCATACGCACGGCTGTTATATTGATTTAAATCTTTCTAAAGCGATGTCTGTTCCAATGCAGTTATTGTCACCTCATTTCCCCAAAGTAAGATGTATTAGACGTTTTATGTATCAACTTTAAAGTTTTTATCTAAAAATGTTGTATCTGGACAAAGCATTGCATTCTGCTGATCTCAATACATTAAATGAAATTGTAACTTTCGCGCAAGAAAAAGCAGATATGTATAAGCTTCAGCAAACTGAAATAATGTTAAGTGATGATGATATTGTATCAAAACAATACAACTATACCCGCGGTATAGTTGTATTCACAAAAAGGTACAAAAAGAGCGCCAAGTATATAATCCCATCAAAAAGAAACCCATTTAAAAACGTTGTCGTAAATAAATATAAATATAAATATCTTAAAGTGCTTTATTTAACTTTATGAAAGTAATGATATACAACAATTGCGCCAAATAACATAATGGCTAATTAAACAAAGAAAAAAAGCATTATATAATAATAAGCAGATATATTTTTAGACAAATAAATACTTTAATACGAATAAATATTTTATTCAAAATACTTAGCGCTGCGCAGTCGAAAAAATGAAAATTGACTTAGTAAAAAAAAAACCCTAACAAACTAAAATACATAAACAAATACATATTATACATATACATATTAGAAACACAGTCAGATTTATTGCACATTTCTTAACTCAAATATCATACGTAGCATATGCACACGCACACATTCACGAACGCACGCACAAGAAGGAAAGAAAGAAAAAAAGATTAATGCAATTTATACATATTTATTCAGTTTAGCAATACCAATTCGGGGCGCAGCGCCAAGTATTTTGAATAAAATATTTATTCGTATTAAAGTATTTATTTGTCTAAAAATATATCTGCTTATTATTATTTAATGCTTTTTTTCTTTGTTTAATTAGCCATTATGTTAATTGGCGCAATTGTTGTATATCATTACTTTCATAAAGTTAAATAAAGCACTTTAAGATATTTATATTTATATTTATTTACGACAACGTTTTTAAATGGGGTTCTTTTTGATGGGATTATATACTTGGCGCTCTTTTTGTACCTTTTTGTGAAAAGGTAATTTTGTGGGGATATAAATCTAACGTAGAATTAAAAATTATAATACTCTTTTCCGTCTGCGACTTTTTTTCATATACTTAGCGTGTTTTTTATACTCTAATGAAGCTTTTTATGGGGATCATGCATACAGCTAAATCTAACGTAAAAGTAGAAACCAAGGTTACTTTAAATTTACTTACTGTTGTAGCATGCAGAAAAAGAAGTTTGAGAAACGCTGACCATCGAGACGTTTCGAGAACACGCTTGTAGGCCGCCCGAGAGGAGAGACGTGCGGGCCCGGGACCGCGTCTCGCGAGGTTCGCGCTTGACGACGCGTTTGTTGATTTCTGCGTCCGCGTATAGCAACGATTGGGTATAAATTAGAGGACCGCAAAGGCATTTCCTTCTTCGCTGTTCCGAGAGAGAGGACGAGGTACGACACACGGCCGCTCTCGGACAGCTTAGGGACTCCGGCAGGAGAGTTCGGCGATAATACCTGGACGCCTGCTGGAGGAACTAGAGTCTGTTCCTGGACGCTCGACCGATATGGAGAGTACGGCGATAATACCTGGACGCCAATCGAACGGAAGAATACAGAGTAACTCCTGGACGCCTCATTAGATTAAAGTCAAGTGCCGTCTGCACAATAGAATCTTGACAAATTGTATAAATGCATCGAGACGTAACGTCTGACCCTCGAAATTTGTAGCCCTTCCTGTCAACCAAACATGTATTCCTTCCTAATCCGAATAAATCTTGTCTGTCTAGCAATTATCCATATTCTCCTGTCAATCCAAAAGGCTACACTGTAAATTTAAATAACCGTGTAAAAATGCTTGTTCTAACTTCGCCATCGCTTTATTTGACTAGAAAACGTAATGTTACTTAACGCAAAACGTAAAGAAGAATTTCGATAGATCGATATTTACAAAATTGTACTCTTTGACCATCAAATGTTTACCGGGTGTAACGTTCCACGGGGACTCGAACCAGTAATTACCGACCGTCGAGTAATAAACACTTACAAATTTTTTTTTATTAATAAACATATATATTTTTTTTCTTAAACAATGCGAAAACTATAATTAACCTAAAAGAAAAATAACCTATAAAGTAGCGTAAAAGAAGATAGTTGCATAGTCTATAAAGTTGCAGACAGAATTTTTTTTTTAAATCAGCCAGAGGGCACCACTATAAGAGACCTCAACGTTATGTTCAAACTCGCGCTTGCGCTATAACCATCTTCATTAGCAGCCAAAATGCCGAAGCGCTCAGGCAATAGATACATTAAAGCAAAAAAAAATAGAGAAGAGATAGAGAACGTATTCAGGGAGATGATTCCCATACCTCCCCTAATAACACCATTCAGTGTAACTCCTCCAAAAATGGTAACGTACCTCCTAAATCCACTTTCCATTCAAATATCAAAAACAAAAATTCCAAATTCAAGACGCCATCTCACACTCCACCGACCACACCACCCGATACTCTTCCGACCACACCGGAATTCCCCACAACTCCGGACTTCAAAAGGACCCCGGAGGTCAAAATACCAAAAGCCCCGGATTTTGAATTTAAAATCCCGGAGGTACCCCCACCAAAATGGCCAGCCCTCATAAGGATCGACATTCCGGACCCTGACTGGGAGGCGTATAGAAAATTACCGAAGTCAGATCCACGTCGAAGAATATGGAAAACTCTCCGATTGTTTGGATCAGGGGCAGCCACCCCATATTTACCCTCAGGGAAAAAATGAATAAATAGCCACCTATACATATAAATAAGTCTTTCATTCCGTTTTCCACCTCATACAAATCTCTCGAGAACGAGAGATCCCCCAGGGGGGGAGGTGCAACGTCCCACGGGGACTCGAACCAGTAATTACCGACCGTCGATAAAGTAGAACTGTACTACATTACCGCAGAGCCAACCTATGTTACCGCGCACAAGCATTGTACATACTTTAAGATATAAATTATAATCTAAGCAAATATTAGAGAAACAAATATTATAGAAATGTTAAGAATAATTAATTAGACATACTGTCATAAGAGCAACACATAATAATATGTATTAAGCGAGCAAAATACAAAATAACGAAAAAAGACATACTGCGCATGCGCCAGCCCGCCAATTTTCTAGTATAAAAGGAGGCGTGCGCAGCACCGAGCGCGCTCATTCGAATACAATCAACGTCCCTGCGACCAACGAATGCTAGTTCCTAGAGGCAGCTTGAGTACTATCCAGCAGAATTACAGCACGCTCCGGAAACGGCAGTGACTGGTTCTCAGTGTACAAAGGTACTTAGAGCTCCTTTCTGGATCTTTCATTCAAGGTTGAGAACTTTGTTTTCACGGAGGTTTCAAGCGTTGCTCCTATTAGTAGGCAGCAGCTTAACTTCTTAGTGAAGGCAAGGTCTACGGAACACTAGAATTCAAACCCTGCCACGAGTGTCGGGAACCGCTCCGGTAACGGCAGCGGCCGAGCTTACTACAGAAGCATATACTTATATTCACATATTTAACATATATTAGCGCAATTAGCATAGATAAAAACATAAAAAACACATATATAATCGTAGTCGTAAGCAATATTATAATCATTATTAGAATTAAGTGTTATTTTTGAATAAAGACATTGTTAAGTTTAAGTTGGATTTTACTCCTTAACTCTGACAACGAACCCCCACCTATCCTATACTCGAGGGGACGCCGCTCTCCTCTCGAGAACTTGAAGCGTACCAGTAGTCCCCGGACAACCGGACGTTACACTGGCGTCTTGGCCAGATTCAGCTTCTTGTGTTTCTTCTTCGCATCCATCCATATTGTGTACGTGGAGAAACATGTGGCCAGCAACAGAAAATGTAAGTAATAAAAAAATACTATTCATATATATATACTCATAGCAGAGTTATCGTTTATCTGCATTACAAGCGGCGTATGATAGAAAAAAGTCATACATGTAGCGCTCATTTTTGTACCGTTTTGTAAAATTTACATGTTCGTTTACCTTCAACTCAGATATGTTTGATATTTCTAATCGTTGGCATAATAAGTTAGAATATGCTTCAACGTGTCGAATATCTTCTTCTTGAAATACTTACCATATACAGTTACAGTCTACTTCCATTAATAGTTAGCGTAGTATATGTGTTCGTTTCCGTTCGACTCAGAAATGTTAGATATTTCTAATCGTTGACATTATAGGTTAGAATAGAATAGAATATGCTTATATAAACTTGTCCAACATCTTTCGCGAAGTAATGAGAAGAAACATTTTGAAATATAATGTAATTTTTAATTTCGCATCAGACACTATTCCAAGTTTCAAATTTTTACATTTCCTAATTTCCAATTTACAATTAATATCCTTGCGCTACACGTATATGACTTACTTCTATCATACGCCGCTTTTATGAACTCTTGTTCATTTTTGCTAATTGTTTATTATTTTTTGTAGAAAGAAGAGACCGAGAAGATATTAGCAAGTAAATCATAAAATTTAATATTATACATATATTCAAATTTATTTTTCGAAACATGGGATAATGAAATTAACAACCCAATAGACGTAAGCCTAGAAGGATTAAAAATCACGGGCGAAATGCCGACACCGCAGCCGACGCCGCAGCCGACGCCGCTGCCGACGCCGCTGCCACAGCCGCTGCCACGGTCACATCCTACAGGGAGGCCGGCCACGGCTGATGGTAAATACATACACACATTTCAAGGAGTTGTATGCTTTAATATTGCTTGAAAATAGGTCTGAATTTAAATAAAAAATATTTTACTAATAAATTTATCTTTTAACTGATTATAGAACCACGCGTAGCGCACCACCAGCGCAGCGGCTGGAGGGTGAGGGCCCGTCAGGAGGAATGGGCCTTCATCAGCGCCCTGAAGGAGCAGGTCAGCACCCTTCGGGCCTGGGCGGTACATCAGTACCGAGCCGGTGGTGGACGTGGACGTGGACGTGGCCGTGGCGGTTAAAATATATTATAAATAAAATTAAAATTATTTCAAAAGAAAATATAATATACAAATAAATTCTGTTAATAGAAGCGTGCAGTTTAAATGAATTAGGGGCGCGAGACACTGCCGTGTCTCTTGACTGACCCTAGATCGAGTCGCGGCACTTCCTTTACATCCGGCTTAGGAGAATGTATGAAGAAGGAGGATTTTGACCTCGCGGGTAACACGACTGGCTTCTTGTTTACGAAGGGGATAGAAATCCCATTGAGGTCCAACTGCTTCGTGGAATAGTTTATTGGTACATTTTTCTGCATTAGGAATTCTGATCCTAGTATTCCTTGAGTTTTGATTGGGAAGTCATCTTCAACTACGTTGAACGTGTCATCATCGCCCAAAAGGGTTACCTTTATTGTTCCAAGGGTGGAGGTAGGGTCGGGAGAGATGCCTTGTAATAGCACTCGCTGCGTCGGATCTATGTCCTGAAATCGCTTTACGGCCTGAATTTTTAGTACGTTTACCTCAGTACCGGTGTCGATCATTAATTCGGATATTTTCCCGAAGTCTGGTGAGTACATTATCACAGACGGGGCCTCGCCAACTTGGTTTAGTTGAACGATACCAATTTTTACGGTATCGCTGGTGTCTTGGGTTGAATCGTAAGTGGGTGTGCACCTGCTTTGCCCACTCCACGGTTCACATCCATCGATGCCCGGCGAGGTATTTCCTAACTCCATTTCCCACAAGGCTCTAGGATCCTTGTCAATGGTGAGGATGCGTTTTCTGCATTCCGAGGTTTCGTGTCCGGGCTTCTTACAATAATCGCAGATTAGCACCTCTGTAGGTCTTGAAGGAGGAGGTCGGATTTTGTTCCAGTAAGGGAGCAGAGGTTTGGGTGCTTGGTACCCATATTCCGCAGCGCGGTTTAGAGGGTACTTCTCGGACGGTTGGGGGCCTATACTTTGGTTTCCTCGACAGGACCGTGCGTCGTGTCCTGTCTTATTACAGAGTTGACACGTTAGTTTTTGAGCCTTTTGCTCGGAAAATCTGAGGCGGTCCCTGTCAATCGTTTTGTCTACGAGAACAGCGAGATCAAAAGCTTCATCAAGCGTTTCGAAATTATGTTGGAATAATCTTGTCCTTATGTGGGGCGGAAGACCATCAACGAATGAATCCAACGTAAAGGCGGGATTTCCTAGCCGCGATCGGCCGCGGCGGCTGTCGGCGGTCCCACTAGTGCAATAGAGAAGTATGCATCTGTGTCTCCGTTGCGCTAGTGGGACCGCCGCCGGCCGCCGCGGCCAATCGTGGCTAGGAAATCCCGCCTTAAGGCGATCTAGGTCCTCGGGGTACTTTCGTGCGAAATCGCGATAATATTCTCTATCTTCTTCCAAAATGGCAAATCGGAGATCTTTAACGCGTGAAATATATTCCAACATGTGCTCGTTGGTTCCTTTAATAACGTTGGCGAGTTCCCCACGATAGTGGTCTGATGTTTTAGCGGGGGAGAAGATATGTTTAAGTCGTTTGATTAGATCGTTTACGGAGTCGAATACCCGATCCTCAACTGCCAAGTACGCATGGTCTTGCAGCTTATTTCTCAACAACCTCGCTAGCTGGGGTTCGGATTGCGAGGGAACCAGAGCCTCAGCCCTATTGCAGGCTCTCGCGAATTGCAAAACGGACATGTTGTCACCGTTAAAATTTGGGACTGTTTGTATAGCGTCCTTTAATTTTATCTGGGGCGATGGATCCTGGCCGGGAATATAATTATAACCTAGTACTGGTTTCCTATCGAAACAGGAGGAACCTGGAGTAGCAAAATTGTTTGCCGTTGGCGGGGGTGCAAGAAGTTTTTCCATCATTTCGCGGATGGCTTGAATTAGACCGGAAAGACCTTCCAACGCGGGGCCATCTGAACCGGCGGCCACGCCCGAACGCGTGTTGGTTTTCGGGTTTATGACATATCTCGCGTGCAAGCTCTCAATGTTAGCTTATTTTTCCCGCAATAATTGCACCCGTTCCATTAATTCGGCGGTTGCGGTGTCTACAGCGCTAGTGGAAGGGCCCGCGTCTTGATCCATTACGCAAGAGTCATCGGTTTAGCCGTACACGGACATGTTTAGTTCGCCCGTGTTTTTTTAAATGGCGTTTGAAGTAATTTTAATATTTACGGCCTTCGGAAGCCGTTATTTTAGAAATCAGGGTGTTCTATCTTTATTGGTGATAGTCATCAAACCTTCGGTAGCTCTTATTCGAGAAGGAGGTAACTTTCTGAGCACTCGAAGCAATTTCTTATGGGGCGTTCTTGGATTAATGAGTTTCTGCACCGAGGGCAATAGACAGGGACTATATACGTATAATAGTAATGGATCCAGTATACTTCTACCACATCTGCAGGCGCTAGCCCAGAGCACTTTAGGCAAATCTCGCTGCCGTCCGTGGTTGTTGCTATGCCTCCAGAAATGCAAGTTAACGCATTCATATATGCTGTAATACTTTGCAGTCTGCGGCTGCGATAGGATGGTTCACACCGACTAGGGTGTTCAATGCACATGTTAAATAGTGGGACTTTGTGGGTACCGCGTCAGAGAATCTATTTCTATCAACGGTATACGTCATCCCACCGCTGTCACCAATTTTATGTCACGTCCCGGGTGAAGTCTTTAGGGCTGTGGCATAGATGGGGTAATATTTGAGGGAACTCAGGCACGAATGCCAGATTCGTGGCGCTGAGGGTAAATAGGAATTCAGGCGCGAATGCAGGATTTGTGGCACTGAATGTTTGAGGGAATGCAGGCGCGAATGCCAGATTCGTGGCACTGCGGAGAGTAGGATGCAGGCGCGAATGCCAGATTCGTGGCACTGCGGAAAGTAGGAATTCAGGCGCGAATGCAGGATTCGTGGCACTGAACGACCAAGGAAAGTTTAAATAGTTATGATCCCTGTGGTGACTCCCGTTAGAGCACTTTGTTTTGGATTCACTAATTGGATTTACCGTTGCATAGGTGCAAGAAGTTACACGTAATATTTCTGGGAAATTCGTCTAGACGTGCGGCTGTACACATGCAAAAGTGTGTTAGTAAACACGGTAACTGCTCTCGCGTTCGCGAACCAGAATCAGCTGTTTCACTAACTTGTTTGTTTGGATTTTAGATCTCTCGTAACCAATGGGTAAACACAAATAATTCGAAGCGTGGTTAAAACAAAGCGATTTATTAACTTTGCTGAAGCGTTTATAGCGTTAGATTATAATAATGTGTAGGACAATTAGCATTAGTACATAAAATTTATATAAATGGTGGTTAATTATAATATAAGAATATGAACATGAATACATGAGAATAAGCCAATAACAATGTATGAAATGCAATAAGCGTTAATACAAGAAAATAATATATGAAACGCAATAAGCGTTAATACATGAAAATAATATATGAAATGCAGTAAGCGTTAATACAAGAAAATAATATATGAAACGCAATAGGCGTTAATAAAGTACAATAATATAAGCAATAAGCTTTAGTAATGAAAATAATATAATATGCAATAAGCGTTATTAATACAAAATAATAAATGGTATGGAGATGATATGCTGTATAATAATAGATAATAATAATGGCTTACGGTAGTTGCCGTAGAGCACTGAGTTTAACACTTTTAAATATATACTTCTTAAAAGAACTGGTAAGAATGATTTTTGTCGAAGAAAGAGAGCTTTGGCCTCTCGAACCCTCGTATTTATATGGTTTACAGGAGTGTTGCAGGGGGTACGCGCGGTAGTGACCTTGACATATTTAAGAAATAAGTCGCAGTAGGACTTCCGGGGTTTTTATACACGATGCGTCTATATTTAGACTATGTTTATGAATCATGCGTGAAATATGCGTCGCAATAAGGTTTCCAAAATTCTGTTTGGCTATTGATAAGAGAACACTCAGTCCATTAGGTGGATATTAGGCGTTTCGACGGGAAAAGGGTTTGAATGACTTTGACTCGGTGAGTCGTAATGAAGGGGTGAGACTAGGTCTCAAATTAAGATGTTTTGGGACGAGGGACTTGTTTGAATTTAGACATTAGGGAGGATTTCGCGCCTCATAGGGCGAATAGTCGAGGGAGTTTAATAACTGACCATCCTGAAATGGGGACCGCTAAGGTACATTCCCAAGGCGGTCAGTGATTGGGGAATAAAAGGGGTAAGACTTGAGTTGAGGTATTTTGGTGGAGTTGTGGAGTGGTTTGTGAGGGAAAGTTGAGATAATACAGTGCGAAAATTTAGTGGGTCATCACAATAGGAAGAGGTTCCGTTAAATTTGAAGTAATGGAAAAGGTGATCGTTGTTAGAAAACAATTTCCCATATGTCTTAGCTATGGTATGACTATACACAAAAATCAAGCTTGAGTTTGGCAAATGCTATCATTGACGCTGGTAACAGTGTGCTTTCTACTGGGCAAGTTTATGTGCCTCTCTCAAGAATTACTACTTTGGAAGGACTTCACTTGATTAACTTTGACCCGTAATCTGTGGCAGCTGGTTTTCTTGAATATTACAAATTAGGGGCCACTCATGATCCGCCACTACGAAGGAAGGTAAAAGGCCCTATTATGGGACAGTGTCCCAATTTATGAAATACTACAAGAAAAAATGAAAAATATTATATATATGTATATATAATAATTTAAATAAAATTATATTTATAAACATTACTATCTAAATATTTGTATGCGTATGAATATAAATGTTGCATCAATTCAAAATAAAAAAAAATGTTGAAGTGTCTATGTCTCTAAGTTGGTACAAAATTAGCTGCTATTCGAGTTGAAATACAGATACACTTACATCTTTGTGTCAAGCATATTAACAAATTTCAATGATTTTAAAAGATGTTTAATAACTTATTCGAAAGCTGAAAAGTCGTAGATTGTAATTAATTTAAAAAAAATCGATTCCGGTGTGATTTTATTAATTATAAAGGTGTTTCATAATATGTACATTGGCTTTCTAGAAGTCCGTATTTATGGGACGATAATTCGCTTGTCCCATGTTCCATGGACCTGTTGAGTCATGCCTAGTCCTGGTTTATGGAACAGCAAGGTTGAAGCGTAAATAGTGTGATATTTATTTAAAAAAGGTCTTACTTCTATGTTTTTTTGGATCTGTCAAATGGATCATGTACTGGTGACATCGAAAAGAAGCACTTTTTGAGCACTGGCTTCAAATTAGAGAAACACCTTTCGGTATAAATACTCATGATGTTTTCAAAATCAGAAATCATTAATTCTTTTTTTAAATATGCTTTTATATCCACTAAATAATATTTTTACTTTTAATCAATTTTTCTTAGTTTCAGTCAATTAACTATTTTTTTTTAATATAATGCTGATTTATTTAAATGAGGTGTGTTTTTTATTTACACAATTCAGATGATAGTTTGAGAGTGAAACCTATCGTCCGCAGTGTGGAAAATCTAATTGATTTTGAATTTAAAGTATTAGCTGCAGAAACGATAGAAAATAGGACAGACGACTTGATTTTAGAAAATGATATCGGTAATTTTATGCCAGGAAGGGTGTTGGAGGTAGATAATCTATCAGAAAATAGTGTTGAGGAAAATGTTACTTTAGAGTATATAGACACCAGTATTATTTTAAGTAATGATATTGTAATGCAGGCATGGAACTAAAGTGAACGCAGCGGCCGTTTTTCGGAGGCAACGCCTCCTTTCTCCCGCCGCGCGTCTTGGCCCCCGCGGCGGGCCTAGGAGCTTCGAGCGCCTCAGACCCGTACCATATGAACCGCGCATGGCGCATTGGGACGACACCCGTATCAATAGATTTCCGCATCACCCATGGGGTACTATTATCGATGCGTTTTTTTTTTAAAGCGATTCCTCGCTTTCAACTTTAATATGTACAACGTCGACCAGCCTCCCCGTTGATATTTTAGATATGCCCAGCACGTCTAAACGTGCGCGAAAATTAAGTTTTCCCAAACGTATTTAAAATTTTGATAGTAAAACGCGTTTTTCCTATCCATTTTTATCGCGTGACACAGTGGAATAGTCCTACAGGGGATACCACTGACATTGTACAGGTACAGATGTTGTAGCTTCAGATGAAGGACAATTGGCCATGTTAAGTCGGCAGTACATTGAACTGAAGTACGACATTAAACAAATTTTTAGCAAATTAGAAAATATTGAAAGATTATTAAACGTGGCAGTGGCGACTGGATCAAACAGCTACGTAAATGTGCTGGATGGGGAAAAATCTTTTTTTGAAGAGTTGCCATTAACGTCTGTCGCCAAAGTTACTGAGTTTGACAGTACAATATCGGAGAGCCCTGAGAAATTTAATTCATTGGTTTGTATTCTAAAGAATCCACACTGACGATGTTATATTACTGCATTTTTATGAGTAGTTTTGGCAATAACGTCCTAAAATCCAATTATACAATTACATACTTATCATCTCTCTTCATTCTCAAACTTGTCAATTCACTTAATGATCTCACCTTTGTTTGTTCCGACCAGGTGCCATATTATCTTTTATTGTATTCCATAATTTATCTGCATTTCGTTCATTGCTATATCTTAATAGCTGTGCCTTAGTCATTGTATTTATTATTATTGCCCTTGCAGAATGGTTATCGTCGTCCCACGTATTCCATATCGTGAATTTCCTCTCATATCCTTCTTCATTTTCTTCAGGTTTCACCGGCTCCTTCATACCCATTATCTACTTCCATAGCTTCTTCGCCCTTAGAATCCCCTCTATTTTTTCTTTCCAGAGGAAATAATTCTTGTCATCAAGTGGTTCTACTGCCATCAAGTTCCATCCGTCCGTCATTATGATGCCCCTTTTCACTTTCCCGCGCACGTGGCACACGTTTTCACTTTTCAAAATTTTCTCTTATTCCACGAATCTCTCAAACCACGCTCTGCTACCACATTCTGGGGTAGACGACAGAAATAACAATTCACTCCATATATAGTGAATAAGAATAGAAGTGTATTTTACGTAAAACATATATTAGAATAAGTATTAAAGACATAACCTCTTCATATCGACAATGGCTAACATCATACTACCCAGTGATGCCAGAATGAGGACGGGAGCGCTCGAGAATTTCCCCCACCTCGCATGCACACTACGCCGGAGTGCGTGTCCGCGAAGCGCCGAGCTCACGGACACGCACTTCGGCGTAGTGTGCATGCGAGGTGGGGGAAATTCTCGAGCGCTCCCGTCCTCATTCTGGCATCACTGATCTGCCGCGCTTCACCATGCATCCAAAGAGGAGGTATAATAAGAGGCGTCACTCGACAAGGACAGAAATAAACTACGGAAATCACTAGACAACCAATTTAAATGCCCATTCGGCAATGATCACCTAAGCTTCGGCAATTATCGGTAAACTTCGGCAATAATCAGCCAATTGTGGTAAGGTACATTTAGTCGATTTGAACATCCCGCTCGAAATAGACAACCAATTTAAATGCCAAGGTCAAGCAAGGACTTGAAAGGTTCCGCCTGGAGTGACGCCTCTTATTATACCTACTCTTTGATGCATCCCTGCAGATGGCTTACATGCTTGCCAACCTCTTGCAACAAAAACAACCTCACAATATATATACTTGCACTCGATCACGTATTCTCCACTCACTCGCGACCATGTTTTCATTCATATCCCACAAATAAATAATGGCATATTTTTCAGGTATAATTAATATACTTAGTTGGTGGCGATACCACTAATTATGGAAAGAAAATTATTTATAATATTATGAACAAATTAATAACAAATGACGCAGCTACGGCGTACTCCGGGCAAGGGCGAAAAAAAAGCTTCCTTTTATTAATTTAAAATTATATGATGCAATAACTAGTAAGAACCTACCTTTTTACGTTTTCTTTGCAATACATGCATACGTACGTATAATACAGAATTT
This sequence comes from Andrena trimmerana, assembly GCA_951215215.1. NCBI lineage: Eukaryota > Metazoa > Arthropoda > Insecta > Hymenoptera > Andrenidae > Andrena > Andrena trimmerana. Next base: position 74,972,439 of record OX578060.1, read on the forward strand.
ATTTTATTTTTAATTTCACAGCTGCAACAAGAAGGAGGCAACCTTCGATTACGGAGGTGGAAATTAACCACGCCGTCAGTTTGTTTTTAGCAACAGCCACATCGAGAATGAAGCAACAAAATAATATATAATGTATATATTTAATGTGTTGTATATGTTTCTATACATATTTATGTATAAACAAATCAATTGATATTTAAATAAATATAAAATTAATTTTCATGTAAATGGTTTTCAAGTGTTTATTCAATATAGGCTGAATATTTAAATCACATTTCTTAAATATTAATTTTACATTTCCTGAAAAATTATTTTACAATTTTGAATATTTATTTCACATTTTCTGATTATTTGCTTTATATTTTTTTACTATTAATTTTACATATTCTGAATATTTATTTTACATATCCTGAATATTTATTTTGCATTTCCTGAATATTTATTTCAAATGTCCTGACTATTTACTTTAAATTTTTTAAATATTAATTTAACATTGTCTGAATATTTATTTCACATTTCCTGAATATTTATTTCATATTTTCTGAATATTTAATTTACAGTTTTTAAATACATATGTTACATTTCCTGAATATTTATTTTGGAATTCTGAATATTAATTTCACATTTCCAGAATATTTGCTTTACATTTTCTAAATATTTCTTTTATATTCCACGAATATTTAGTTAATATTTTCTAAACCTTTATTTCACATTTTCAGTATGTGTATATAATATTTGGAATCAACATTTTTTTCATATTAAAAAGTGTGGCTAAAAAAATATTTTTTTAATATTTGGAAAAAATATTTAACTAATATTTTGTGCTACTAGGGTTTTATACACTGGAGATCCGCCGCTACCGTCTTCGGGGCGAGCTGAATCCCACTGGTTGAAACTTAAGCTTCCTCCAGGGCTAAACATTCATCAACTAATAGAGCGTGTTTTTGAATGTGGCTTGAATGCGCCGCTGTTTTTTTTTTTTTTTTTTTTTTTTAAATATTTGATCAGTAGGGGGTGCTGAAGGTGAGTCCTCCGTCGTCCTCCCTGTAGGCCGTCCCTCTAGGCTGCAGCCCAGTTACCGGCCGTATGGGTGTGAAATGGTGTTACCAGCAGCAAGTAGTTGAGGTTTCGGAGCAGTACGTTTGTTGCGGAAAAATTAAAAAAAAAACCGCTTGGCTTGGGAAAACTGTAATGAAGATAGTGTAGAACATATTTTATGTATGAGAAATCAGTGAGTGATACAGATGCTCCAGTGAGGCAGAGGTGATTAGGATAAAACTTGGAAATTGGTTTTTAGGCATTTGTGTTGCTAGGCTAAAACCAAGTATCGATATCGAATCGGACCGAAAAGCTTTTGAGGGATCCGTGACAACAAATTATACCACCTTTCTCCCCCTTAGGGATTGATTAGGGCAATATCCTGAAATTTGTTGATAAGCATTTGGGCGGGGAACCTTTGTAACTAAAAACCAATTGGATGTCTAATCGGGCCCAAGAGATTTTGAAGAATGCGTGAAAACACGTTTCACCCCCCTAGGGGTTGGTTAGGGCAAAATTCTGAAATTGAGTTTTAGGCATTTATGTGGGCAGTCATTGGGCAGAAATTGGAAAGTCGAATGCGTTGGCTCGGAATAAGTCAACAGCAATAATGTATGAGTTCGTACGCAAAACCTAACTGAAAAGTAAATCTGACAGATTTTCGAAATGATCGACACGTTTTGATTAACATATTAGGAGGTTGAATAAGTTCTCGCTGTTTTGCAACAGATGGCGCTACCAGAATTACGTGCGTGTAGTTTAAGACGGTAGCGCACCTATAAAGAAGTACTATATGCAAGGTTCAAATTCAGTGCATGCCATTCCCGCCGAAGTTTAAACAACTTTTTTTTCATAGTGTTAAATATTTCGAATTTTGTGCCAACAAAAGAGTATTTGCGGGGGATTTTACTACACTACTTTATTCAAAAGAAATCTGCAGCTGAAGTATAACCCTAAGCGTAAAAAATCGTGGGGTAAACCCGGCCATGCATCAACATCGTCGGCAAAGCCGAATATCCATGGTTCTAAGCATCTACTTTGCATTTGGTGGGATCAGCTGGGTGTACTGTATTATGAGCTACTCAAATCGAAGGAAACCATCACGGGAGATCGCTATCGTCTACAATTAATGCGTTTGAGCCGAGCATTGAAGGAAAAACGGCCGCTATATGAGCAGAGACATGACAAAGTGATTTTGCTGCATGACAACGCTCGGCCACATGTTGCAAAACCAGTGAAAATCTACTTGCAAACGCTTAAATGGGAAGTCCTACCCCACCCGCCGTATTCACCAGACATTGCCCCTTCGGATTATTATTTGTTCCGATCGATGGCACACGGCCTGGCGAGCAGCGCTTCCATTCTTATGAAGATGCCAAAAAATGGATCGACTCTTGGAAAGCCTCAAAAGATGTATCGTTTTTCCGACGTGGAATTCGAATGCTGCCAGAAAGATGGGAAAAAGTAGTGGCTAGTGATGGACAATATTTTCAATGACATGTTTTTTACTAATTTTTTCAAATAAAGCATTAATTTAATAAAAAAAACAGCGAGAACTTATTCAACATCCTAATACATTTATTTATAAACTTGGCTTGCGTCCAGTTTCTGTTACCGTATCCCTATATATTGTATCGTCGACTGCGAAACAATCGACGGCGACGAGAAGATGGTTGTGTTAGTAACGTCTGTATAGGTAAATTTCAATGTATTTTGCGAAAGTTTTTTATTAATATCTCAGAAACTAACAAATCCCCGCAGCTGAAATTTTATATCAGAGGTTCTCTCCCCCTCCGGCCCAGCCCCTCAAAATTTCAGTTCATTCCGTTGGTTGGGTCATACCGTAGTACAGCCTAGAAAATAAAGTGTAATCAATTACACAATTATATTTTAATCGTAATTTGTAATTTGTAATTAGATTACATTTTGGCCAACTCTAGCTCTTCTACTGCACTTTCAAATTCATTTACGTTCAATAGTTTGACTGTTTCTTCGACTCTTTTTTAGATGTCTGGAAATGAAGTTCGCCAGCAGAGGGAAAGAAATGAAGTGACTCCGTCTCGGGGACGGAGTCCAAGCAGACAGTCTCCGTCCTCAAGACGAAGTCCAACACGTAGCTGGACTCCGTCCTCGCGACGGAGTCGAAGGAGTAGCCGGATTTCGTCGCGAAGACGGAGTCGAAGGAGCAGCCGGACTTCGTCGCGAAGACGGCATCGAACGCGGAGCCGGACTCATCAGTAGGGCTATAGCTGACGGCCCCTGCCCTAGACACGCACGGGGACACAGAGGATATGATTTGGAACTTGTATATATACGTATGACATTGATAGTTAGCACTAGCGGGAAAGATTGGAGACCTCTGGTGACGCTCGTTGGCACTAAGTCGCGTGGTGGGGTCGGGACGTCACAAAGCCAAAAATTGTCAATCAAATATTATTCCTCAATACTTACAAATGTAAATGTAAATGTTAATACAGTTAAATAAATGTAATGTGGACTACTTGAATTTTTCATCGAAAACAAATCACACATTTGCACAGAATAGGAAACTCCTGGTACTCATAAAAGCTTCGAATGGTAGTCTGCATAACAAAATAAATTATGAACCGATTCCAGAAACCTTGGTGATACTAATATTTTCTTTATAATTAAATTCACTATCGTATCAGCCTTCGATCATAAATTTTAGATGTCATAGGTTTTCGTTATTGACATTTTTAGGCTTAAAATTACTCCTTCTTTAGCATGTTTGTGTTCAAACGTGCATCGTCATTTTACTTTCTTTACCTTCTTATAGGCTGATATGATAGCGATTGATATAACATATAAGAGTATCTTTGGTTTCTATATTTGCGACAATCCTACGTCGAGTTATACTGCCTACCGTCGACGCTGCTTTTTATTGTAGCAGAGCAAGGAGCGCCACGTAGAAATCGAACCACTACTGGAAAATTAATTTTTTTTTCCTATCCTTGAATAACGAATAAGTAGCTCTGTGAAGTTGGCACCCCCAAATTTGAAATTTAAAAAAAACTCTATGGCATTCGTTTGTCCATCGTTTGTCCACCCTTCAAAATTTTCGTTTGTCCACCCTTCAAAAAAAAGTTATGAACAAAACAAAATTTTTCACCAGCACCCCCATGAAAACTTTTTAATAATTTGACGGGGGCAAATGATTGTCCATCGTTTGTCCACGTTTGTCCAACCAAAATTTTCGTTTGTCCACCCTTCAAAAAAAAGTTATGAACAAATTAAGAAAATTTGTCATATCCACCCTCCATGAACACTTTTCAACTTTTTAAAAGGGGGATACGATTGTCCAGGATCTCGCATCGTTTGTCCACCCCAAGATTTCGTTTGTCCACCCTCCAGAATCGAATTATTAATTAGAATAACCAAGAAGTACGATACGGTTGAAGCGTCCGCGAATAAGTTCGATTTTTTATTAATTAAATACTTAAATCGTTTGTCCAACGATGCAGTTCGATAGTCTAGATGTAGAAGACGTTTGTCCACCCCAAGATTTCGTTTGTCCACCCTCCAGAATCGAATTATTAATAAAAATCGCGAAAAAAGAAGGTTACATGTGAAGCGGTCGCGTATAAGTTTGATTTTTTATTAATTAAACAATGGAATCGTTTGTCCAACGATGCAGTTCGATAGTCTAGATGTAGAAGACGTTTGTCCACCCCAAGATTTCGTTTGTCCGTCCTCCAGAATCGAATTATTAATAAAAATCGCGAAAAAGAATGGTTACATGTGAAACGGTCGCGTATAAGTTTGATTTTTTATTAATTAAACAGTGGAATCGTTTGTCTAACCATGCAGTTCGGTAGTCTAGATGTAGAAGACGTTTGTCCACCCCAAGATTTCGTTTGTCCACCCTCCAGAATCGAATTATTAATAAAAATCGCGAAAAAAGAAGGTTTCATGTGAAGCGGTCGCGTATAAGTTTGATTTTTTATTAATTAAACAATGGAATCGTTTGTCCAACGATTCAGTTCGATAGTCTAGATGTAGAAGACGTTTGTCCACCCCAAGATTTCGTTTGTGCACCCTCCAGAATCGAATTATTAATAAAAATCGCGAAAAAAGAAGGTTTCGTGTGAAGCGGTCGCGTATATGTTTGATTTTTTATTAATTAAACAATGGAATCGTTTGTCCAACCATGCAGTTCGGTAGTCTAGATGTAGAAGACGTTTGTCTACCCCATGATTTCGTTAGTCCACCCTCCAGAATCGGATTAAAAAATAAAATCGGCGAAAATAAGGATACCCGAAACGCGATCACGTTTAATTTCGCTTTTTTTCGAATATGTTGTCAAATTCGATTGGTCTTACCGTACAGGTTTAAGGTGATCGCTGGTATATTATCCAACAATTTTGAACACAATTCTTCCCGTCACTTTATTTGAACGACACTTCACTTTGTAGGTCTCATCGAACACTTCACACTTTTTACACTTCTGTAACACGTCCAGAATATCGCCGGAGTGTATCAGCGCTTTTCTAGGCATTTGTCACAAATGACCACAATGAAATCCCAAAACGGTACGTAATATAACTCTCACAATTACTTCACAAACCGTAAATGAACGCACGATCTCACCAGAGCGGTCTGTGAACAATGACTGAATTTCCGAGTTTGGAAAGAACTCAAGAGTATTGCAGGCATTTGTTTCGATTTCAGCAGTGGCTCGTGGGTCCGTCCGCGTTACAAAGTATCTACGCATCTATACAAATTTCTGGTAAGCAGGGCCGGTGGAGAACTATCGATAGTGCGGACTATCGATATTTTCGATAGAAAGCCCTCTCGGCTATCGATATTATCGATAATTTTCCGATAGTTTTTCAAGATAATAAACAAAAATATATAAATATGATGAAAATTTAGTAAAATATGTATGCTTTTGAATATTATGTTTGATTTTTGTATTTCATTTTATTTTATGTTTATATATAGGGTAACGCATACAGATGTTGACCTTCTTCCCCGAAAAGTGGGAAATATAATATAATGTTTTTTTCATATAATAAAATATATCTATCCTTCGGTGGCTCAGATATTTTTGTTCCGAATACAATTATATTTTATTATATAAAAAAAGCATTACATCAGGGATGTTCGATTCACTTTAAAAGATCGATTTTCGGAATTGTTTCTGAATCGAATCATGAGAACCGATTCTGTTAAAAACTCGAAACCAAACAATCGATTTTACAAGAATCGATCCAAAAATCGTAAAAAATTATTAAGTTTTATATATATTTATATTAAATAGCAGCTAATAAATTTGAATTTGTGTATATTGAAAGACATCCTTGGCTCACAATAACGAGCCCATGAACTCTGGTACATTTTCAAATTCAAAGTAGACTTTGTTACAGCACAATCGCACAGAATAGCCTTTTTCGCTCGCATTAAGAACTATCGAAAATATCGATAGTTATACAACACTATCGATAGTGATTTCGATAGTGCCTGCTTCGATAATATCGATAGGGCTATCGATAGTTCTCCACTTCTACGCGTAGATACTTTGTAGAGATGGAGTGCAAAATCACTAACAGTGATTTATCACAGTGATCGCAGATTCACGATCACGGTCGTGATTTAACTTCAATCACGACTGTGATTGTGATTTTTTTAACTTGAGTGAGTTGTGTACTGTGATCGTAATTCTTGATCTTGATTGAATTATTTTTTATAAAATACTTTCATAGAGCTTGTGTTACAGTCAAAGCGTGCTAATTCAGCGAATATATAGAATATTCATTCATAAATAGTCAATGTATGCACGCACTGATTTGATTGGTTAAAGTATTCACATATACATTATACGTTTTAATTAAAGTAAAGAAATATTCGTTAATTTAAATAGATTGAGAATGATTACATTGGTTCAAAATATTCAACTGAGATTCTATAAGAACAGTGAGGACTTGAGAATGTTTCGAGAGGAAGTAGAAATTGGGGTTATGTGGGGCGTGCAAAGAACAGTTATGCTCTCCACCAATCAGAAGCGATCACTATTCTGCCTGCACCAATCAGAGGCGATCACGGATCACCGTTCTGCCTGCACCAATCAGAAGCGATCACGGATCACTGTTCTGCCTGCACCAATCACATACGATCATGAAAATCACGGATCACTGTGAAAAATCACCGTGATTGGGAACGAACGTGATCGTATCACTCGTGATTCACAAATCACTGTTCTAGCCAACACTAATACTTTGTAACGCGGACGGACCCACGTGCCACTGCTGAAATTGAAACAAATGCCTGCGATACTCTCGAGTTCTTTCCGGCCACGAAAAGTCAGTCATTGTTCACAGACCGCTCTGGTGAGATCGTGCGTTCATTTACGGTTTGTGAAGTAATTGTGAGAGTTATATTACTTACCGTTTTGCGATTTCATTGTGGTCATTTGTGAAAAATGCCTAGAAAAGCGCTGATACACTACGGCGATATTCTGGACGTGTTACAGAAGTGTAAACAGTGTGAAGTGTTCGATGAGAGCTACAAAGTGAAGTGTCGATCAAATAAAGTGACTGGAAGAATTGTGTTCAAAATTGTTGGATAATATACAAGGAATCACCTTAAACCTGTACGGTAAGACCAATCGAATTTGACAATATATTCGAAAAAAAGCGAAATTAAACGTGATCGCGTTTCCGGTATCCTTATTTTCGCCGATTTTATTTTTTAATCCGATTCTGGAGGGTGGACAAACGAAATCTTGGGGTGGACAAACGTCTTCTACATCTAGACTATCGAACTGCATGGTTGGACAAACGATTTAAGTATTTAATTAATAAAAAATCGAACTTATACCCGATCGCTTGATCAATACCCTTCTTTTTCGCGATTTTTATAAATAATTCGATTCTGGAGGGTGGACCAACGAAATTTTGGGGTGGACAAACGATGCTAGATCATGGACAATCGTATCCCCCTTTTAAAAAGTTGAAAAGTGTTCGTGGAGGGTGGATATGACAAATTTTCTTAATTTGTTCATAACTTTTTTTTGAAGGGTGGACAAACGAAATTTTTTGTTGGACAAACGTGGACAAACGATGGACAAACGAATGCCATAGATTTTTTTTAAATTTCAAATTTGGGGGTGCCAACTTCACAGAGCTCGAATAAGTAAAACCCATAAAGTTTTTTTACTGTAAGTTGTATACTTTTTTACAAAAAAATCCTAAACATCACCTATTTCTTTAGCGATTTGATGAGAGGATGTTCCCTTAAAAGTATTGTTTTTCTTTTTCAAAGCACTCGTGAGTTGTGAACTGTTCGAAACTATCCGGTCATCAAACTGTATGGACACATAAATCGTACCTCATCAATTTCTCAATAATTAGTGAGTAAAACCACAGACGAGGTATAGAATAGACCTATCAACCAATGTATTTTTGTGTCACCGGTTTGGGGGGTCCTAGGACCCCCTTACCATTTTAGTGTCGCATGCAACGTTACCGGTGAAGTCTTGAAACAGATTGTAATGCTACGCGTGATAGGAATTAAAACTAAATCTTATCGGAAACATTTAAAATCTAAAACGGCCTGAATGTTACGACTAATTTCAAGAAACATGTTGTATAATTCCGTTTACTAATAAATTTTGATAGAAGCATAATTTGCACGTATTTCTATAAATTTCGATCAGAAATATTATATAAATACAATGCGTAATAAGCATTTGTACAGTCTCTTAGTTGGGTTATATTTTCTGTCACTTCGAGGAGCGAATTTTCTGTCCTCGAAATGACAGAAAATATAACCTATATGCTATACCCGATTTCCTAAAGATACTGTTGCGGCGTAATAATAATGTTTAGGAAGGATGATAAAATGTTCACAAATGTAGCGTAAAAGAACGAAATAGCCAGTAAACATTTATTGTCATATAGCATATACATAGGTTATATTTTCTGTCACTTTGAGGCGCCAACCATATAATAATCACGCGCATCCAGCTTGCACATTTTCCCTAGGCTGGGCGGCAGAGTTGGGCAAAATGTAATCTAATTACAAATTGCAAATTACGATTAAACTGTAATTGTATAATTATTTTCTGTAATCGTTCATTTAGATAGTTGACAAAACCAAATGATCAACTACCCAAATTAACAATTACAGAAAATAATGTGTAATCAATTACACAAATACAGTTTAATCGTAATTTGCAATTTGTAATTAGATTATATTTTACCCAACTCTGCAGGCGACTGCCTTCATCGGACGCCGATTGTCTCGTCCTTTTGTCGATGTCGACGGGCTCGATGTCGTGGTTTCGGCCACGTCCAAAAATGCGTTTGCCGAAGGTCACTCGGCGCGAGGCCCACACATTAGGGATACATACATTGTACTCCGTACGGCCGTCGCACGGCTTATAACAGAATATTAGGATTTGCTTTTAAGCTATTATTTACAGAGATATCAATAGCAACGTAATTTTTTTAAATGGAACTATTGTATATTTTTGTTATGCATTTCAAAACGCGCTCAACGGTGTGTATGGAGCGCATGTTTGAACAATAATTTATCCCGATATCTTTATGAACATTGGTGGCACATTTCAAGTAAACTATGGTCGATTTTTATTTGCAACTTTATTCGAACGGTTATTCGAAGCTCGAATAATTTTGGCGCGGGCTCGGCGAGGGCCTTTATCGGAATGCCAACAAATGCATGAGCAATTTGCATGTTTCGGGCGCATGGTGGAAGGTGTGGTCGCGTCACCGTTCTCCAATTCCATGGTTCTTCTCTAACTTGTCGAGCTATACATACTATTTTTCATAATGGAAAATATATTTATTTCATAAAAATATTATATTATTTCTTATATTTTACATATTATGCTTTTCTAATAAATGGAAAATTTGAAAAATTAACAATAATCAAATCCGAACACAACGTTGCCAAACTTTATGCTCTGCAACAGGTAAAGGAGTCAAACCTGACCTGCTATTTTCTTATTCGGCAACCTTGCGCTTGGATACGGAGCGGATGGCTACATTTTCTTGTTAGGTCGGTAGTCAACGAAGTGGTGGGGGAACTGCAGTAATTTTTGAGGCTATACATTCCACGTCAAAATTAAAGGAACACTATAATTTCCCGAAAATTTTGGTCATTTTCAAATGGCTGCATCTCTATGAGAAACGTCGAAAAAAATATTTAAAATACACATTTTAACGCTCGTAGTTTCTAGTTTTTGAACCAAGAACTCAATTTTTTTTATGCATTATGATACTGTTTTAACAAGATGAACCGCAGGAAACGAAGTTTCAGAAATTTTTCCATAGTTTGAACGTATGCACGGGCCAAAATTTTTTTTTTCCCGTAAATCCAATGAGGAGCTCTTATAGAGCAAACCTTTCGCTTTAAACTCCGTTGTTTGGTTTTGTTGTATGATTTTTATTGACCGAGTTATTCGCGTTTAAAGCAAAAAAGGTATTTTCACTTGGAACTCCGAAAACTTTTCAGACAATATCGCATGTTTGATCAACGTGCTCGGAAAAAAAATCTAATCTGTCCGGCCTTTTGCACAGTGTTTAAGTATATTTTGAACTCGCAAAAAACGTGAACACTTGAATGATTCCATGATTTTCCTTGAAGTGGCATCATGTTTTCTAAAAAATAGTAAGTATGCCATTTTTGGGGTCATTTTAAAATGGGTTTAATACGATTAAAAAAAATGTCATTAAATTGGCAACTACAACTACAGAAAGGAATCTTTCTTAGCTTTCCAAAACACTCATGAAAATTTATCTACGATCATGAGTTTACAAGTTTTACGAGTTCAAAGTGAAAAGTACGTTTTTTGCTTTGAACGCGAATAACTCGGTGAATAAAAATCATAAAACAAATCCACATAACGGAGTTTAAAGAGAAAGGTTTGCTCTACAAGAGCTCTTCATTGGATTTACGGGAAAACAAATTTCTTGGCCCGTGTATACGTTCAAACTAGGCAAAAATTTCTGAAACATTGTTTCCTACGGTTGATCTTGTTAAAACAGTATCATAATGGATACAAAAATTTAGTTCTTGATTCAAAAACTAGAAACTTCGAGCGTTAAAATGCGTATTTTAAATATTTTTTTCGACCATTTTCGCAGAGATACAGCCTTTTGAAAATGACCGAAATTTTCTGGAAATTATAGTGTTCCTTTAATTTTGCGGCGGAGTGTATAAACCTTCTGCTTTTGTCACCCACCGACCTATCCATTTTAACGATCTGCTTGCAAAGTGTAGGAGATTTTGCCGCCGTGGCCGATAACAAATGCCGATCGTCGCGTAGCGTCGATACAATGATCGGCTTGACCAGCGTGCGTGCCCGGCGCAGTCTTCCTTCTTCTTCGCGGATCGCGTGCGGTGTGCGTGTGCGAAATTGTCCTGAGGAACAATAAGTGGGAATCGAACAATCCCCGTGTGCTTTGTGCCTAGTGAAGTTTATATAAGGTGACATTCGGTGGCAAGGTACGTTCTGTCTAAATACATATATTAGTGCAATATTGGTAGACGCTGTGCGTAGTGTTGTATTGCGTAGTACCTGATGGAGCATCATAAGAGTAAAGTCACGTTTAAGAAGTGTGTTTACCGCAATTGCGGAAAGACAAGTCGCGATAACGATGATGGAAGAACATTTCATGCGCTTCCAATTTCGGATAATGAACGCTTAATAACGTGGATGGTTAATTGGGGTATAGACGACTGGGTGGAAATGCCAAACGCGGAATTAAAGAAAAAATATGTATGTAGTAGACACTTTATGTCGAATAATTTTCATGCTACGGGGCGTTTGAAGAAAGATGCCATTCCGGAATTGCATCCAGTAGAGGGTAGTTGTATCTCTGAAATTCCATTAGAGACAGAAAACAAATGTTTAAAGGATCGGGTGATGAAGCTTCAGAAGGAAATAGACCAAGTGAAGGGCAAATTTGGTGCTCTTCGCTTGCAATTCAGGACGAAGTGTAGAGTATTAAATCGCTAAAAGGAAAAACTTTCGTCAGGTGACATCAGCGATGTCTGCCTGAAGAAAGCTATCGCGAAAAGAGTTACAGGGTTTCTTTTATCATTTATTTTCATGCAGCTATTTCACACTCGTAAATCGGAAAATTATACGTCGAAGGAACAGAGATTGTGCCAAACATTGCATTACACTTCGCCCTCTCTGTACAGTAAAATGCGCGCCACTCTGAAGTTTCATCTTCCGACCCCAAACACCATTATTCGCTGGTTTTCTAAAATCGATATTTGGCCTGGCATTTGCCAGAATTTATTTACCGCGTTAAAAATTAAAGCAGCACATATGCGTGATTTGGACCGGAATTGCGTTCTGTCTTTCGATGAAATGTACATCAAAAAGTGTTTTGATTTCCACCCAGGCAAACAAATTATCGAGGGCTTTGAAGATTTTGGCCCTTTAGGCAGAAAGCTGGCAGTGGGTACACGGGTACTCGTTTTTATGGTCAGGGGCTTGTTCAGTAATTGGAAACAACCAGTAGCATTCTTTATTACAAAGAATGGCGTAACTAATGCGAATTTGGGTTTTTTGTTAGACACAGTTTTAGATGCATTGCATGACACGGGCTTGAAAATTAGAGCTGTTGTTTCCGATCAAGGAACAAGCAATCAAAGCATGGCACAAGGAAGAGTAACCATTGAACGTCCACATTTTTAAAAAAATGGCCAGAAAATTTACTTTTTGTTTGATTATTTACATTTATTCAAAAACATCAGAAATAATTTATTAAAGTATGATTTTTCAATTAACGGTTCGCGAGTTTCTTGGTCTGATGTTGTTCAACTATGGGATTTAGAGTCTAGTAAAGGTACGCGAGCAGCTTACAAACTATCCGAAAAACACGTACGGCCAAATTCTTTTGACAAAATGAAATGTAAGCTTGCTTTACAAGTTTTTAGTAATAGAGTTTCTTCTGCCCTGCTTACTGCATGCGCCACTGGATGCATAAGATCGAATACCGTACAGCATACTGCCAGCTTCTTTGAAACCCTCAATAATTTGTTCGACAACTTAAATAGCAGAGCAGCTTATGATTCTAATCCAAACAAGTGCGCGATTTCAAATGCATATCCGGTAGTTAGAGATAACTTATTACAACAGCGCGACAGTATCGCGAATTGGTTTGCTATTTGTCCAAATGGTTTAAAGACATTGCCTTGTTTGTTAGGATTACGGCAATCTGTAAATGCCACGTTGCAGCTCTGGGATGATTTGCACGAGGATGACGCGTTATTTCTAATGACATCGCGTTTGAACACCGATGTAGTAGAGAATCTTTTTTCCGTCCTCAGAATGCATGGTGGTAGTTACAACCAAAATCCTTCTGTAAAAGCGGTGCGTCTCGCGCTAAGGAAAAACATTGTACTAAATTTGAATACGAATTCTGAAAATAGTAATTGTTTAACCGACGACGACGAAACGCTTTTACAGGGGGATATGCTCTCACCGCAAGTTCCATCCGCGTTAGACAATGATGCTGCATGCAGTCACGATACAAATGTGACTGAGGAGTGCGATGACATCGATAATCCGGATATGCAAGTGCTTGAAGATTTGATAGAATCATTGTCGACGTCAACGTGCTCCTTAGAAACATGTGCAGTGGAGTATTTCGCTGGTTACGTTGCCAAAAAAAGCACGAACAAATCGCGTTGTCCCAGATGTCGCGGTATTTTTATTGATGCAGGTCGCGAATTTCAGCGGGATGAACAGATTTTAATAGCATTTCGGTCGTATATTGTAAGGGAGGAAACAGAATTCGGGCACCTCGTAACACCAACGCTAGAGTTTTCACTTGTTTTTAAAATGATCAATGCTGTATTTGATCATTTCTATCCAGCATTGCGCAGCGAAACAATCATTTTAGATAAACTGTTTCGGATTATAACTCACACTGTACATACAAAATACACCGTCAAGATATGGTTTATTTTGCAATGACGGTTAAAATCCATAAAGATACGATATGGCTCGGTCAGAAACTACGCAATTCTGTTAGTAGGAATTGCGGTTCGAGATTGCAACATTTCCAAAACCTGTAAACGTGCTTTTGTAGGTATTTTTTGTATTCAGCGAAATAGTCTATTTGCATTGCATGATTGTAATTATAAGACGTGTACATAATTTTAAAGTAGTTATGCATGCATTTCTCTGTGTACAGGGTGATTCTCTCGGTGCGTCTGATCAAAAAGATGCTGCCTGGTATCCCGTGGCGAGGTCAATCCCCCGTGGTGCCTCTCCTAATTTGATGGATTTCGACCCTCGAAGGTGTTGGAGCGCCTATTAAGAACTGAGAAATTTTCGAGTTCCGCATTTCTCATCAGATCTTTGCGAAAACGACGCCAATCGATTCCCTATGTTTCGCCGATGAAACTGACACCATAAAACGACGTAATTCGGATGATAATGAAGGAAATTACATGAAAAATTGATTTGCATAATTTCAAACTGACTTCGTTAAAAATAGTCCGATTTACATGAAATTTGGTATGGTTTTCATCGGAAAAACATAAAGAATCCTTCGGTATCACTTTCATACCCACACGATAAAGAATAAAGAATTTCTTAATACGCTGAAATTAATATTTCACATTTTCACCCTCAACTGCGGGGGTCGACCACGATTTGCCGGGGTTGGCCGAAAATTCATACCTTTTTCAGAAATAAATTAATTCTTTATTCTTTATCGTATCGATATGGAAGTAACACCGATGGATTCCTTATGTTTTTCTGATGAAAATCATACCAAATGTCATACAAATCGGACTATTTTTAACGAAGTCAGCTTGAAATGATATAAATCGATTTTCTTTCATTATGGTCCGAATTTCGTCATAAGGAATCGATTGGTGTCGTTTTCGCAAAAATCTGATGAGAAATGCGGAAATCCTGGACATTTCTCACGTTCTAATGGTATTCAAACCCCTTGGAGGGTCGAAAGCCATCAAATTCGGTGAGGCACTGCGGGGGGTTGTCCTCGCCACGGAGTACCAGGCCGATTTCCTTTCACGGGCGTAACTCCAGAATCACCCTGTATATGATCGACATAGCCGGCACATTCCATGGTGTCCTCTGCAACACAAATGCACAGCCTAGAACGGTCTTACTTCACATGGTTGGCATCTCTTTCATGAACATTTCGGCAATATTTCGTAAATGCCTTGGATAGAGCCTACAACATGACTTTATCCGAGATCATATTCAGAAAATATTGTAGATGTTTCGCGAAACAGATGGCAACTACGTCAAATTGTGCCTCTCTTCGCCAGGAATTTGTTTTTAGAGGACAATATCGGAAGTGCTGGCTGAACCATTAGAATTAATTTAAGAAATCAAGAATACATTCAAGGTTTCAATTTATGTGTTTTTTATTTTGCATCTTGCATTTTTCATTTTATACTTCCCTTTGTGGTGTTGGCAATCGCTTTGCATTTTTGAATGTTGGTTACGGGTAATGAGCATTTCAGTTTGTCGGTTTCAAAAACATTGAATGTATTCGGGGATGGCAAAGTTCTTATTTTACGCCTTCACGTGGCCCATCCTGTTAACACTATCAAATAGTAGTGATAGTGGAACTAAGATAAAAGAATGGCACTAATTCACTTCTACAGATTATTTATTATTTGGGTTTCATAACAATCTTAAAATCTTTCTCCAATTAAGACAGACAATGGTTTCTAATTGCTGTGCCGGAAATATGTAAGAGACTGAATGAAGGTTAAATAATTAAATTATTTAATGCGGTGAGCGTTAATGTGATAGCAATAGTCAACTGTTATGACAATCTATCGTGTAATATTGTATAACGATTTAGGCCGCGGTCACACGAGCGTTGTTTCGACGTCCGTCAAAATCAACGTCCGTTGCGACGGACGTCCTGGACCCAGTCACACGAGCGTTGAATTTGTCGTCCGTAACTGAGAAAAGTCTCTCGCATCAGTCGACGGTAGGAATCCGTACAAACGGGATGGACGATACGGAAGTCGCGATTTTTATTTATAGCTTATTGAGAATACAAAAAAAAACGGAAAACAAGAAAATATTGGGTGTATCCTATAAACAATACGCGATTATTAGAAGGTGCATTTTATACGGCCGTAACATTTGCCCATACTGCGTTCTTTTTTAATTTATTTTTATATTCCGAATCTGAAGCGTCCCATAGCATTGGTCGTTTCTGAATTTCAGATAGTAAAATGTCAATATCCATTATATGCAGTAATAAAATGCAGTGAAAACGGACGACAACTCGACGCTCGTCTGGCCGGTTCCGTTGGTATACGTACAATGAAACACCGTCCGTGCCGAGTGGGCGACGGACGTCGTAGCGTTTGTCGTCCGTAGCCGACGTTGCACGGACTTTAAATCTGACGCACGACGCTCGTGTGGCTGGTCCTACGTATTACAATGTTACGCTACGGAGTCAGTCACGACGGACGTCGAAAAAACGCTCGTGTGACCGCGGCCTTAGTTTCTTTCATGTTTCACTGCTCTCTTCTAATGATTCTCTGAGGCTATCAATAACACATTCAAGTATTTCATTTATTTGTATCATGTATTTTAAATAATCGCTAATATTATTTCTATGTGTTTACAGAAAAGAAGAGATATCCTGTACACGAAAAACCAAAATGGAATACAATAGATGCAAAGCATTTCATCCCAAGCAACGAAATGATAGAGCAGTGAATTGATAATGATTATGTTAAAAATGTTTATCCATCTTCTACTATTTATTGCTGTTCTTGTTAATTCATTAATAAATTGAGAAACAATTTGCAATTGATTTGATTGTCCACAAAATACACCTCACCCAGCCCCTTCCCAAAGAAATGTAACTCCTGAATAGTTCAGATTTATGTAGTAATCTGCAGCGTTTCAAGACCATGATACTTATTTATCTTTTTCTATCAGTATCGGATCTGTATTCACACTCAAGAAAGTTAAAATTCGATGGCCACGACATCCTGGCCTTTTTATTGTATGCTCTCTTGAAATCGGTTAAACTAGTGCTTTTCTGATGAAAATGGCACCAAACATGATTATTTTTAATGGCTGTAATGGGAAGTACTTGGAGTAAAGTAATTGAGGAAATTAATGGAGAGTACTTGAATTCTGCGTGAACTGACACGGAACTGATATGTGTGCCCAGATCTTAACATAAGCGATACCTATGCTCGTGCACTTACATCGTAGATGTTTTTTATAATTTTTAAATCTTTTGAATAGTTAATAAGGACGGAGCCAATCAATTTGTAATGAAACGTAGGGATTTAGGGGCATCGGGTGCCAAAAACTATAATATAAATTTTACAAAAACGTTTCAATTCATTATTTTCAATGACTTTTACGTGTCGTAGTATGGGCACCGTCTACTTAGACACACGCGGAGTGCAGAGATTTGTGAGAATGTCAGTAACAGCGTCAATTTTTAATATTTTTCGGCGTGCGACACGTGAAAATATTAGTTAAATGTTCCACTACACGTAAAATACTAAAATCAATTTCATCTTGCAATTTATAGCTTGTATTAGCTCTCAAGAAGTGCCATATTTCAGCGCCATATAGGTTCATGATCTCCGAAATAGGTTTTCAGAGAGAAATCCGCGTGGGTCGTTGACAAACCGAGCCAAAGCGTAGCTTATTGTTAGGGAAAGCCCGCCCTCTGTGTTAAACTCTCGCTCTAAACAAGTCACACGTATACAAGCACGCACACATGTTTCAGTATTTCAACACATTTCAGAGTAGTTCTTGCGTTGAACGCTGTTCATGAACAGAGGTCGCTAAATTCAGTCCTCAAATTATGAGTCGGTAACACAGTTTAGGTGGTGACACGAAGTCCCATAAGGTGGTAGGTCTATTCTATGGGCGGTATTCAGAGTCGTTGCTTAAGCATGTGCCTAAGAATTTCTTGACAAAGTCGGCCTTATTCGAATAAGCTAAGCTTAAGACGTCATGTTTTCATAGTCCGAACTTAAGATTTGCTTAGTCAAGAAAATGGTGCTTAAGCCGTGCTTAGTCAAGCAAATGCTTAAGCAATTCTTATATTGCGTTCGGCAAACGTCGGAAACTTTCCCGTGTAGCCGAGCGGAATTACCCAATCAGGAATTATATTGAAAATACATCTTGTTTCTTTTCCCGTGCCGCCACAAGGGGGTTCCTCGCGTACTCTGTGTAGCGCGTCATTTTTTCAACCACGCGATCCATATTGTACAGACGTAATAAAATTGAATAAAATAAAGATGAGCGCGAAAAAACATTATACAGATGTAGAAAAACGTCTCTTTTTAAATATTATAAAAGAATTCGCTCATATTATAGAGAAAAAAAAAGTGATACAACTACATTAAAAGATAAAGAGGAAGCCTGGCGAGAGATTGTCGAAAAATATAACACATCAAATCTAATTACTGGACGGGTAAGAAATTAGTTTCTTTGCATTATTAGTAGTTTGTATTTGAAAATTGCGATGAAAGTCCAGCTGAAAGTATCGAAGCATAGGAAAGTTATTAATATGCAGAGTGTTTCGCTATAGGTGTCGGAGAATGTTAAGTGGCGATTCGAGGCACTAAACTAATTGTAAGATGAAAATCAAGAATAAAAAAATTGCAGTAAGGTCTTCAATTATTAGTTATAAGTGTTTAAAGACGTGGAATATTCTGCCTGGGAGAACAATTATAACTAACAAATGAAGGCTCAACCGCAATTTCATTATGCTTGTTTCTTTTCTGTTAATTTAATGTCTAGAATCACCTCTTATATTCTCCGACACCTGCAGCAAAACACCCTGTACATGTACAATATATACCCAGATAGCACACAGCGTCTAAAACTATCCTAGGACGTCTGTGTGCTATCTGGGTATAAGTAAAGTTATTAATTCTTTATTAACAAAGCACTTAATACATTATTTAATTTAATCATTGCAGAGAAATGTACAACAGTTGAAGAAAATGTGGGCTAACCAGAAGAGCGTACAAAGAGATGCAATTACCAAAGAGAAACAGGCATTAATGAGAACAGGAGGTGGTCCACCCGAAAAAACTGTTGAAATCGACCCCGATATAGCCCAAATTACACCATATTTAATGAGTACGGCTCCTGTGCTCTTCTCCTCGGATATAAGGGACGAAGAAACAGTAAATAGTTAGTTACTGTAACTTTATATATTGATACAATGATGATGACATTAGCTTAAATATATCATAAATATTATATTTCAGATTTACGAGAAGCGGTTTTCAATGGAGAAAATGTATCAGAAAATGTAGAAAGTCTGGATGATGCAACAGGAGTAGGCAATAGTTCAGAATGGGAGAATGGTCCCAATGAACAGTCCATGAGTCAAGACACGGATCAAATAATTCAGAATGCAATCGACAAAATCCGACGTATCCTTGTCTCCCGAGGACGAAATAGGTTGAGCATTTTTTCTTTCCGGTAATACCTGTAAGAATGCTTCTTGCCATGTTTTTCCTTCGCTAATTCTAGGCACGATTTCGAACACTGAAATATTTGTATATGTTTGAGATTCGGTAGTTCCGATCTCCGCCACACCCAACTCACCGCAGCACCTCCTGGACCGCGGAGCGACAAGCCCGATCCACAATCGATAGACCATTGCGTGACTCTACTTATAGGGTCTCTAGGACAAGCAGGAAGATTGATTCCAAGATTAAACGTTCCTTTAGTAGTACTATAATATTGGAAAAAAAAACACAGTAATAGTATATAGATGATTATCCTTATGATTGTAAGGTACAAAATAAACTTCTTTAAAATGATACACTTTTCCTTTTCAAAGCTCTTTCTTACTAACCTACTGCCTGCTGATTTCTCGGAGTGACCGTTCTGCCGTCACGGTTCGAAAAATAACAACCGACGCGTTCCCAACCTGTGAGGAAAGTAACACACGTCCCCCACCGTCTTCTCACCTAATAACATGTTCTTAAGTTAACTAAAACCTTGTCTTGAAAATCTAACCTCACTTTGCGAGAATAAGATCGTTTTATCCTACAATAAGAAGTTCTTACTCGACTATGAACACTTACATTCTTAAGATCATCTTAAGAGCTGACTATGAAACATGATTCCACAAGGATTGCTTGACAAAGTAAATACTTGAGTGAATGCTTACGGCGATGCTTATTTGCCGACTATGAAACTAGACGGGGACTTAAGCAAATACTTAAGACGATCTTAGTCTTAAGCAGCGACTCTGAATACCGCCCTATACCTCGTCTGTGATTGTATATACTTTAAGACATAAATTATAATCTAAGCATATATTAGAGAAACAAATATTATAGAAATGTTAAGAATAATTAATTAGACACACCGCCAAAAGAACAACACATAATAATATGTATTAAGCGAGCAAAATACAAAATAACGAATAAAGACATACTGCGCATGCGCCAGCCCGCCAATTTTCTAGTATATAAAGAGGCATGCGCAGCACCGAGGGCGCTCATTCGAATACAATCAACGTCCCTGCGACCAACGAATACTAGTTCCTAGAGGCAGCTTACGTACTATCCAGCAGAATTTCAGCACGCTCCGGAAACGGCAGCGACTGGTTCTCAGTGTACAAAGGTGCTGGGTGCTCTTTTTTGGATCTTTCATTCAAGGTCGAGAACTTTGTCTTCACGGAGGTTTCAAGCGTTGCTCCTATTAGTAGGCAGCAGCTTAACTTCTTAGTGAAGGCAAGGTCTACGGAAGACTAGAATTCAAACCCTGCCACGAGTGTCGGGAACCGCTCCGGAAACGGCAGCGGCCGCCCTCACAGCAGAAGCATAAAATACGAACTCTGTCAAAAGTTTCGGGAACCGCTCCGGCAACGGCAGCGGCCGAGCTTACTACAGAAGCCATATACTTATATTCACATATTTAACATATATTAGCGCAATTAGCATAGATAAAAAACATAAAAAACCCAAAAACATAAAAAACACATATATAATCGTAGTCGTAAGCAATATTATAATCATTATTAGAATTAAGTGTTATTTTTGAATAAAGACATTGTTAAGTTTAAGTTGGATTTTACTCCTTAACTCTGACAACGAACCCCCACCTATCCTATACTCGAGGGGGCGCCGCTCTCCTCTCGAGAACCTGAAGCGTACCAGTAGTCCCTGGACAACCGGACGTTACACCAGTATAAGCAACTTAGCGATGCAGCCCTTCAAATTGTACGAGATCAACTCAAAAATGTTGCTTTAGTAATCATCGATGAAATTTCGATGGTTTCTAACGTAACTTTCCTGTACATACATCTGCGACTTACAGAAATATTTGATACTACAGATTCCGATAATGCTTGGTTCGGAAAAAAGCCTATGCTGCTATTTGGTGATTTACTACAACTTCCTCCTGTTCACGAAGAACCTGCTTTTATACAATTATCCAAAAAGAGTATGGAGAAAAATGTTGGAGGATTAGGTTCTTATAATTTATGGTCTGCCTTGTTTAGCTATGCCGAATTGACAATAAACATGCGACAGCAGGGTGATAATATTTACAAAGACATCTTGTCGAGAATTCGCACCGGAGTAGTGACCGATTCGGATACAAAGCTACTAGAATCGAGGAAATTAAATTTCAAAGCGACAAATTGTTGTAATGACCGATTAAACGAATTATGTGATTACATACTTAATGTGGGATCTAATACGGTGTGTTTACTTCCCACATGTGTTCAGTGTGATGTTTTGAACGCTGCAATGCTGAGTCGATTTCCATCCGAAGAAATCCATTTGATCGCTCATGATACAATGAATTGTGCACCGTACTTGAAAAAAAAGGTGTCAAAGGTACTAAATTATGATCCATCTTCCGTAAAGGCACAAGAATCGGCTATAATAGAGTACAATAGATTGCGAAAAAAATATAGACCTGATCTTATGACTATTTCTATTTCTAAAAACCGCGTTTGCAATGTTCGTGATGTTGTTTGGGCAGTACATAATTATAATGTATCCGAATGTCAGAATACTAATTATCACATCGCGGATACCACTCAATACAACGTAAGAGGTCTCCCGAATTCTGATGGTGTGTCTTGTTATGCGAATGCCACAATCCAATGCATGTTATATTGTTCATCTATAAGAGAAAACTTATTTTCGACGGAAAAAGCTGATGATATTATAAAAGTCTTTATGGACCAATATAAATCGGATCAAAATCCAAACATAATATCATTACGGCAATTCGCAGGAGAAAAATACGCTTACAATCAGCTGCATGATGCAGCTGAGTTTATTACCTCTCTTTGTGATCATGAGATTCTTATTAAGAATGCAGTACAACACGAAATAACAACAGTATTAAGATGTTTAGCGTGTAATTACACAAGTACTACTATCAGTACAAATTGTGTGGTACATCTTGCACTGCCCAAGATGTTCAAAAAAAAATCATTTGAATTTCAAGATATAATAAAACACAATTTCACTGGATGGAAAAATCAGAAAGATCCTTGCAATAATTGTGATAATTCAAATTCAAATACAATGAAGAAAATCGATATAACTGCTTCCAAACAAATTCTTATTGTAAAATTACATTTGTTCGATCACGATAGTAGTGGAACAACGAAAGTTGAAAATTTCAACATCAAAGCAATGCCTACTACTAAAATACAATTGGTAGATCACTGTTATATACTTAAGGCAGCGATTTTCCACCACGGTAAAAGTATTTCCGATGGTCATTACACGAGTATGGTAAGGGGTAAGGGCACAACGTGGGTATTCGTTGATGATTTACGAGTAGAAAAACAAGCTTGGCCACGAAATGCTAAAAATGCATACATATTTTTCTTCGAAAGATGTTAATCGTGGTTGTTATTACAGTTCAATGATAAATACGTTCAGCGCCATAAGCTGCTTCGCGCACTATGTACTGCACACAAAGTACTATACGATCATATAATACATATAGATCGGCAATGCAGTGCACATGTTTTTTTTGCGTAGGTGTTAAACTTACGTAGAATTTATCCTTAATTAAAAAATAATAAAAGTACACTCGCTGAGCTGCTTTGCGCCATTCCGAGTATTCCGAGTAAGCTTTACTGGCTACAAACGCGCTTTATCTACTAACATTACTCGATAGTGTCGCCTTCCACCCCCCTTCTTTAACGGCAACCGTCTAGAATCTTTGTTGGATGACACGATAAGCATCCTATACATACACCAGCTCATCACAACTAGTCACCCTCGCAAAATCCTCCATACACCGATAACAAATTAGTCATCATCGACCCTTGCACTTTCCATAGTTCTTTCCACGTCATCCTTATCCCTTCTTTCACAACCACTATATATAACCCAGTCCCAAAATCTAAAAGGCAGTCTGAGAACAAAGCTCTTAGTGTAAGAACCTACGAATGTAAGAATCAGCATAATTGTATTGATCAATAAACTAAGTATTGAAACACAAGAAGAATAAATAAATAACCTCACGGTTACGACAATAGGCTGCAGTGCGCCGTAAACGCGTGGACGTGTAACGAAGATAGATCAGAATTTATAATTTATTGGGATTTCCTTACTTTATCCTTACTTTTAGTACCCGTGACAGTGAAAAATTGAAAAAAAAAGGAGAAGCTGAAATTCTGAATCCCAGTAAAAAACTTCAAAAAAGTACAAAAATATGACGCCAAGAACAAAAATTATCTTTGTAAAAAGAAGTGAGATCCGCATAAAAAAACTTTAAAAAAGTAAAAAAATTACGCCAAGTACATGAATTAGCTTTGTAAAAAGAAGTGAGATCCCCCCAAAAAAACTTTGAAAAAGTAAAAAATAGGCCAAGTACATGAAAATGTCGAGGACAAAAATAAAGTATTATCAAAAATCACAAAAAAAAAGAAAATAGTATACATGAAAAAGTCGAGGAAAAAAAGAGTATTATCAACAAATAAATATAAAAAAAACACACAAAAAGACAAAGAAACATGAAAAAGTCAAGGACGAATAAAGTATAAATATCAAATAAATATAATACAATATAAAAAAAGATGAGAAATCAAAATGAGCTGCAAGTACATCACAAAAAAAAGAAAATAATATAATCACACAAAAAGAAAATAATATAATTACAATATAAAAAAGATATGAAATCAAAATGAGCTGCAAGTACATCACAAAAAAAGAAAATAATATAATCACACAAAAAAGAAAATAATATAATTACAATATAAAAAAAGATGTGAAATCAAAATGAGTTGCAATTACATCACAAAAAAAGAAAATAATATTATCACACAAAAAAGAAAATAATATAATTACAATATAAAAAAAGATGTGAAATCAAAATGAGCTGCAAGTACATAAAGGTGCTTTCCAACTGCGCTTAAGATGACACAACTACATATACACAGCTAAAATGCTGTGTTATTCCATTTCTCATATCGCGGACATTTTAATTAACCCATTAAAAAGAATCCCATTTAAAAACATTGTCGTAAATTAATAGCTTTACAAAATTAATGATATACAAAAATTGCGCCAATTATAACAATGCCTATTTATGCAAAGAAAAAAATGTATTAAATAATATCCATCAAAAAGAATCCCATTTAAAAACATTGTCGTAAATTAATAGCTTTACAAAATTAATGATATACAAAAATTGCGCCAATCATAACAATGGCTATTTATACAAAGAAAAAAAATGTATTAAATAATACCCATCAAAAAGAATCCCTTTTAAAAACATTGTCGTAGATTAATTAATAGCTTTACAAAATTAATGATATACAAAAATTGCGCCAATTATAACAATGACTATTTATACAAAGAAAAACAATGTATTAAATAATATAACACAACAAAAGACAAAAAAAAAATGTCCGCGGCCTGGAAGATAAATACTTGGCGTGGCCAGGCACGGTATTCTGAGATCATCAATACCCATACCTTCCCCCTCGCAGGCTTTCAGATAATTTGTCCATTTAAAACTCAGACAATATGAGTACATTTTCATTATATTGCGTTTTAAAATAATTGTAAGATCATTCATCTTCACGCATACCTTTCCTCTCACAAGCTTTCACATAATTTGTCCATTTAAAATTCTGACAATATGAATACACTTCCATTATTTTGCATTTTCAAATAATTCTTATTCAACGACACCTTGACCGTACCTGGCCATGCCAAGTATTTGACTTCCAGGCCGCGGACATTTTTTTTTTGTCTTTTGTTGTGTTATATTATTTAATTCATTGTTTTTCTTTGTATAAATAGTCATTGTTATAATTGGCGCAATTTTTGTATATCATTAATTTTGTAAAGCTATTAATTACTTTACGACAATGTTTTTAAATGGGATTCTTTTTGATGGGTATTATTTAATACATTTTTTTCTTTGCATAAATAGGCATTGTTATAATTGGCGCAATTTTTGTATATCTGTCACGTCCCGGGTGAGGTCTTTTGGGGACAATGACATGTGGGGTAGAATGGACTCAGGCGCGAATCTAAAATCCAGCACTCTGAGATTTTGTGGGAACTTAGGCGCGAATATTAAATCCGTCACTCTGAGGGTTTTTGAGGAGTCAGGCGCGAATCTGTGATCCAGCACACTGAGTGTTTTAGAGGAGTCAGGCGCGAATATTAAATCCGTCACGCTGAGGTTTTTAGAGGAATCAGGCGCGAATCTGTAATCCTGCACACTGAGGGTTTTAGAGGGGTCAGGCGCGAATATTAAATCCGTCACGCTGAGGTTTTTAGAGGAATCAGGCGCGAATCTGTAATCCAGCACTCTGAGATTTTGTGGGAACTTAGGCGCGAATATTAAATCCGTCACGCTGAGGTTTTTAGAGGAATCAGGCGCGAATCTGTAATCCAGCACACTGAGGGTTTTTGAGGAAAGCCAGGCGCGAATCTTACATCCTGCACTCTAAAGCTAAAGGATAGATCAGGCGCGAATCTGACATCCAGCACACTAATCGATCAGGGAAGGTTTAAAGGCGAATGGTATCCGGGGACACCCGTTAGAGCTTTTGTTGTGGTTTGGCACGATAATTGGATTTACTGTTGCATCGAGGTAAAAGACACTCGTAATGATTCAGCAAAATCAGCTATTCTTACGGTTATACGAAACCTATACGAAAGTAAGTTAGTAAACACTACAATGCTTTCCGCGGTCGTTGCCCGTAATCAGCTGTTCCGGCAGCCTGGTTGGATTTCGGGATCTTCGTAGCCGAAGGATTAACACAATGACTCGAAACGTTAGTTAAGCAAAACGGTTTATTAGTTTAGGCAAAATATATGTGCACTGTTTGTGAAAGTGCTTTGTTGAACATATTATGCGTTTAGACATTAATCATTGGCACAGAACATTTATATAAATGGTTATCAATATATAAAACGTGATTATGAGCGTGACATACAGTATATGGTTAAGATAGAATGATATAAGCAATAAGCATTGATAAGAACATGAAATATGATTGAGATGAGCGTTAATAATACAATATAATAAAGCAACAAGCGTAACAAGACAATATAATATGAAAGCAATTAGAATAGCAATACAAAATAATAGGTGAACGCAATACGCGTAGAAATACAAAATAATATGAAAGCAATACGAATAGAAATACACAATAATATGTATGGAGATGATATGCAATATTTTAAATGGTAATATAAATTCTTACGGTAGTTGCCGTTGAACACTGAATTTATGTTCGTAATTGAGTACTTTGAATAATACTGCGGTTAAATAAAACTTTAGAATGTTTCTGTAGAACAGGAACGTTGATAGATTTTCGTAGAACGAGTCGTTGATTGATTTCCGTAGAACGAGCCGTTGATTGATTTCCGTAGAACGAGCACGAGCTCTCGCGGTTCTTCGTATTTATACTAATTACAATCTTTTCGGCTTGAAGGGGGGTGCGCAGTACGCACCTTGACATATTTACGCATATGCGTCGCAGAAACATTTCGGGGTTTTTGTAAGGACCAAAGGTTGGTCTATATTTAGACTCGTATCTTCGGCACGTACGCCAGATAATCCTCGCGATTATCCTTCTGGGGTTCTTATACATGTGAATTTGAATGCTCGACTCCTCGGATAGATTTTGGGTGTTTTAATAGGAAAGGGGTGGTAATGGCTTTGACTTCTTTGGTCATTTAGTGGGCTTGAGACGTGGTCTCGATTTAAGAGGGTTTTGGGGCGAGGGACTTGTTTAGATTCGATAGGAGGGAAGAGTTTGTGCCGCGTTGGGCGAATAAGAGAAGGGGATTTACTGATTGACCGTCTTGAGATGGGGACCGCTAAGGTACATCGCCAAGGCGGTCAGTGATCGTGAAAAGGGGTAGGAGTCGAGGTTTGAGTGGTTTTGTTTGTGAAATATTGAAAATAACAGCGCGAGAAAAGTCGTGGGATGTCACATATCATTAATTTTGTAATGCTATTAATTTACGACAATGTTTTTAAATGGAATTCTTTTGAATGGGTTAATTAAAATGTCCGCGATATGAGTAATGCAATAACACAGCATTTTAGCTGTGTATATGTAGTTGTGTCATCTTAAGCGTAGTTGGAAAGCACCTCTATGTACTTGCAGCTCATTTTGATTTCACATCTTTTTTTATATTGTAATTATATTATTTTCTTTTTTGTGTGATTATATTATTTTTTTTGTGATGTACTTGCAGCTCATTTT
Source organism: Andrena trimmerana (assembly GCA_951215215.1). Lineage (NCBI taxonomy): Eukaryota > Metazoa > Arthropoda > Insecta > Hymenoptera > Andrenidae > Andrena > Andrena trimmerana. The sequence goes on from OX578060.1 coordinate 75,000,197, forward strand.
GATTTCACATCTTTTTTACATTGTAATTATATTAATTTCTTTTTTGTGTGATTATATTATTTTCTCTTCTTTTTGTGATGTACTTGCAGCTCATTTTGATTTCTCATCTTTTTTTATATTGTATTATATTTATTTGATATTTATACTTTATTCGTCCTTGACTTTTTCATGTTTCTTTGTCTTTTTTGTGTGTTTTTTTATATTTATTTGTTGATAATACTCTTTTTTTCCTCGACTTTTTCATGTATACTATTTTCTTTTTTTGTGATTTTTGATAATACTTTTTTTTGTCCTCGACATTTTCATGTATCCTTATGACAAGATATCCGCGGCTCGGTTGACAGCGACGCGAATCCTCGGGGTGGGGAGACAGTCGCCAATGTACATGATGATGTAAATAGTGATGTAAATAGTGGTGTAAATCGTGCTCCCCGGCGCATGTCCCTACCCCTGTGGATACGCCCGCCGCTACCCCTTTGTCGGAACCGCATGTCCTCAGTTTGGGATACGCGGTTAAACCGACAATGTTTGACGGGAAAAATTCGTGGGAAGAATACAGGGTACAGTTTGAGACCATCGCGCGCGCTAACGGATGGAATGACCAGAAAAGGGCTACAGCCTTGATCACTTCCCTCGGGGGCGCAGCGAGGAGCGTCCTTAAGGTGGGATCTCCTACCCGCGATTGGTCGCTGCGATTGGTCGCAGCGATTGGTCGCAGTATACTGGTGCAATGGGAAAGCATGTATCCGTTCTCCTACATGCGACTGCGATCGTCGGGTATGCGCCAGACGTAGGAGCCTGACGCGAGTCTGTTTGAGTACCAGCCTAGGCTACTCGAGAGGCAACACAATGCGATGAGCATCTGTTTCCCATTATACCCAGTCGCAGGCTGGGCACTACGACCACCGGTCGCTATACTCCTCCCGGAGGGAGTCTAGCGACCAGTCGCACTACGACCCATTGCCACAGTGTGACAGAATCGCAAGAAATAAGGAAAGAAGTCAGAATTCAAAAGATATGTATTTTTATGTTACCTGTAGACTACTAAAATGAGCACACTAAAAACGGTTAAAATATCATGACGCCTACTTCTGATCTGTGTGTAAACACGTGTCTGTGATTGTATATATTTTTCGTGCAGAATTTTAAATCGTGTCTTTTAATTTTTGGTGATATAAAAGAAAACAATTTTTGGAGCCCCAAAATAAGTAGTGTCGATTCTGTTAAGTAATAGCAAATAATTAGTTACATACAGTTTTTCTTTTCCATAAGAAACCGATTGAAAAATTGTCAGCAATCATCCCTTTTTTAGTTCCACTTCCGGGAACTTCTGAACAAATTTTTTGTTTGTTTTCTAATCAACATAATCTAGAGCTTGCTACTGCGGAAAAAGCATTCGTGAATATTTTGCAGTTATGGATTTAATACGTGTATTCTATGTCGCACAGTGGGGGTAGATCCCCAAAAATGGGAAAAAATGCAACATCCTGTATTTTGCAATTTAAAAATGCTGAATATTATTAAGGAAATTGGTACTAAAAGTGTTAATATATAAGTTTGACGTTATTTAAGAAAATAACCATCAAAATTATTACCCGAGAACATAGAAAAATTATGTTTCTTACACGTTAATTTGAAATAACAAAATATTCGCCTTTCTGTATATTGTTGTTACTATGAAACATCAAGGAAATATTCCTTTCTGTATGCTTATAGTTGTTCGTACGTTTTCTATTTTAAATCTGAACCTATCCCGAAAAAGATAATACCCTATATATCCCCTTTACATAAAGTACTAAGTATGAAGTACATTTTATTAAGATTTTAAAACATTGTCGATATAAAAATAGTCTTCTTTCCAAGTTCTGAACATGGTATTTATTTATGTCCATATACGTACTTAAATAAATACCATGTTCAGAACTTGGGAAGAAGACTATTTTTATATCGACAATATTTTAAACTCTTAATAAAATATACTTCATACTTAGTATTTTATGTAAAGGGGATATATAGGGTATTATCTTTTTCGGGGTAGGTTCGGATTTAAAATAGAAAACGTACGAACAACTATAAGCATACAGAAAGGAATATTTCCTTGATGTTTCATAGTAACAACAATATACAGAAAGGCGAATATTTTGTTATTTCAAATTAACGTGTAAGAAACATAATTTTTCTATGTTCTCGGGGAATAATTTTGATCTATTATTACTAGTAACGATATCGTGCGATCGCGTCCGAGTTTTACCGAGCCGACCTGAAATCAAATTGCCCGCCCATGGCGACTATGCTTGTAGCCCGAATCGAGTCTCGGGACCCCGTCCGATCGCACCCGAAAGTTTCCGGCCCGTCCCGAGCACACCCCTGGTCGCAGGCAAGGAGATTCAGCTTAGGGCTAGTCGTTGGGTCAAATCGCTGCGACCAATCGCAGCGACCAATCGCGGGTAGGAGATCCCACCTTTACGACGCTCTCCGCAGCCCAATGCGACAGTTTCACAGAATTGGTTGCCGCGCTCGAATTCCGCTATGGGGCGAAGAATTTGTCAAATTTGAACTACGTACTCTTCCAGAGCCATAGACAGCGGAGAGATCAGACCATCTCCTCGCTTGCCACCAAAATCGAGCGATTGGCGCAGTCCGCTTTCCCCGACTGCCTGGCGGAAACCCGCGACAAACTTGCCGCGTCGCAATTCGTAACGGCATTGTCGAGCTCGGTTATGCAACGGGAACTGCGACTCGGCGGTTTTACATCTTTAAGAGCCGCTGTAACCAGGGCTTTGGTGATTGAAGCCGTCGAGACGATGTATCGTGGTCCCGAATTTCGAGATCACGATCCAGAAAAGCAAAAGACTAAATCTACTGACGCTTTTGAGAGGCCGGAGAAGATACAGAGAGTCGAGGGATCAGACGACCGTTCATACAACAACACGAAGAAAACCTGCTGGCAGTGTGGGGAGGCCGGCCATCTCCGCAAGGACTGCTACCAGAATTGAGGAGTACGAGAGGGATTAATAAGGGCACGACGGAGGGAGTTCGATGGCGAACACCGTCACGCCGCTGCGACGGAGGGAGTTCGAGAGCGAATACCGTCGCAAGGATTTGCTGAGTTGCGACGGAGGGTGTTCGATGGGCGAACACCGTTGCGGGAGGGAGAGAGAAAGAAAATGAATGTTTATCCGTTTCTTTACCAAGAGAACCTGCAACGCCAACCACCAGAGCAGCTAAGGAATTCACCCCAGAGTCATCAAAAGGTTGGAGTTTCGAGCAGAGCCGAAAGGCGACGAGGACACACCATAGGAGGAAAGACCGAAACGAAGACACGACAACGGGACACCAGAATCGTCGCGGGACACTCGCGGGAGACTTCCACCGAGGGAACTCTCCGCCACAGTACAACAGAGTCATCGTTGGACGGCTCAGGAACTGGACCTCGACGGCTGAAAACTAGAAGAGTCCCGACCATTAGAAGAATCAGACCTCCCCGCCCGTCTCTGTCCAAGAAGAAAATGCGCCGTCGAAGAAGAGGAAAACCAAGCAAGAAAGAAGTGCACAAGTTCGAAGATACAAGTGGAGGATGGAGACACGGGATCCAAGTACTCACGCCTTGCCCAGGGTTTTCGGGAGTGGTTTTCCCCTCGGGCGTGAAGGCGAATGCCGAGGCGACGGACGGAAGGGGCCACACAGCGTCCTTCCCACCCTTCCGGACCAGGGTACGGCTGCACACGACGAAGAAGCTGCAGCGGTCGGGACGACCGCTTCTCCAGAGGGGGAAGCAGTGTTGCGAGCACCCTATGGATAGAATCCATATGCCGGTGGTGCTCGCGACGATAACAAGAGACAGCGAGAAGAAGGTGATCGCATCGATCACCTGTCAAGCTGTCATTCGTGAGTCAGCCGCCATTACAAGCAGACGTATCGAAACTACCGCATTGTCTTTACATTAAACGTTTCTTGTTGTTTGACCGTTCTTGTTAATGTGTTATTCTAGTTGCTATACATTAAACTCTCCTTATGCCAACTACAAAACGTAACAATATCTTGGCATAATTCTCAACTACAAACTACTGTGGGACTCTGCCATACGGGACAGGATAAACAAAACTATCAAGGTGGCCGGGTGCCTACACCGACACATTAGTGCCAAATCCCCACTCACGAAAAATATTCGGATCCACATTTACAAATCTTGCATTAGACCTGCCCTCACCTATGGGGCTCAGGTATGGTGGAATACTACCAAAGCTAACCAGCTGTGCCTCCAGCGCATCCAAAACAAGATTTTAAAAATTATCACCAACTCCCCTCCCAGACATCCTACTAAGGTCCTGCACGAGACACTAACGTGCCACTTATCCGTGACTTCATATTCAATCTAATAGATAATTACGCTGTCTTCAATCACCCAAATCCTCTTGCCCGTCTCACGGGAACCTATGACATAAACAAAATTCACTACAAACCTAAAATCCCTTTCCCTCTATCCCGTTAACCTTCACAAACCCCCTTCACCTTTCTCCTTTTTCCGTCTCCTCCCTTACCTCCCCCCGTACACTCAGCTCAAACGATTGTGGCCGTTCGAGATTCGATTGCATTGGAGCTTACCAGGGTCCGCTTTTTCACATCGCTAACATTCTACAGTATTTCAAGGAATATGGTGAGGGCACTGCCAAGCCACAGGTTCCCGTCTAGAACACTTCTAATTCATGATGAAACACCACTATGGCGGCATCTGCCTATGATTGTCATAATTATATAAATCTGCGCGATCGGCTCTGTGGGAATGTCATTGATAAAAATGTTGAAAAGTAACGGCCCAAGAATGGAGCCCTGCGGCACGCCGGCCACAACCCGATGCAAAGTTGACTTTGAACCACGGTTTTGGACATAAATCTGTCGGTCGGTTAAATAAGATGCAATTAATTTAATAAACCCAGACTCGAGGCCTATGGCGTGTAGTTTGTACAGTAGAGCTTCATGCCACATCGAGTCAAATGCTTTTGTTAAATCCAACAGGATCATGCCCACTGTTCTTTTAACATTCAATTCATGTGCTATGGACTACGCAATGCGGAGAGTTTGTTGGATGGTAGAGTGCTCCGCGCGGAAGCCGAACTGCTGGGCAATAATTATGTTATTTTTGTAAATAAAGTCAGTTAATGGGGCATGGATACATTTTTCAAAAAGTTTGCCGAGGATAGGATGTAGTCTTATCGGCCTGTAGGTGGACGGTAGTTCGCGCGACTTGCCTGGTTTCGGTATCGGGATTACTTTGGATATTTTCCAGGGATCTGGGAAATAACGCCACAGAGATGCAATTGAGAAAAAGTAATAGATCTGCACTATTATTTTGCGCGACGCGTTCTTCAACATTGGCACTGAGACGCCCTCACTGCCCGAGGCTTTCCGGGAGGCCATCTTGTTTATAAAAGACCACTGTGTTTTCTATGTCAGCTGACTCCAAGTTGGTGATGTAGTTTTTAATTGTAGGCGTCATGCTGGAGGACAGCAGAGCAGCATCAGCGTGGGTATTTGCGAAGGAGGATGCCAAGAGGTCCGCTTTATCCTTTTCAGAGGTAACGATGGAAGTACCATTGAGAAGAGGAGGAACCGTCTTCGTGTTCGCTGAAGATGTAATTTTATGATAGGTGGCCCAAAAAGTGGGATCAGGTTTGGCGAAAGCACTCAAGTTGCGTTTCCATTCCAGGATTCGGAGGAAAGAAATCCTCTTCCGAATAGTAGCTGTAATATCTCGAACTTGGTCGGCAACCACCATACTGCCGAGAATTTGACCTCTTCTACGTACAGCCCGCCGATGCCTGATAGGAGATTGGAGGATCGAGTCGGTCAGTAGATGCAAATTTTTGCTTAAGTATGACTGGACCGGTTTGGCACCTCTTTTGCGGCAGATGTGGAGAAAAGCGGTTAGCTCGGTAATGGCCGAGTTTAAGTCAGCTTGGGAGGAAAAATGACGCTTAATGGTGTGCTTTGTGGTTAAGTTGCGGTGTGCCTCCCAATCGGTGATTGTTTCCAAGCAGTTAAATCCGTGCTACTGTTTTGGCGGTCAGAATGACTGGACGGTGCAGTGGGTCGAAATGCTCTGATACCTTGCAAATGAAGTCGGCTTGGAAGTCGGAGATAAAAAAGTGTATGGTGGACGGTCTGCATCGGCCAATCTTGTGTGTGAAGGTTTCCGGATGAATTATATGATATGGATATTTGGTAAGATGGTCGTATAGGATTTTTCCAGCCTTGTTATCGATGTAATTGGTCCAGAGTTTATGTTTAGCATTCCAGTCTCCCCCTATTAGAAATGGTGAACCCAAGCGGGTAAGAAAGTTGAAAATGGCGGAGTCGACAATTGCACCAGGAGGTGTATAGATTACTCCGATTAGCAGTTTCGGTGTGGAGAGCCTTATGAAGCACGCGTCGTGCTGGAGCGTGACGGCAGGAGTAAAAGGCACGAAATTTAGTGAGGAGTGGATACATATAGCAACTCCTCCACTTTTTACCGGGCGATCCGCGCGAACCACCATGTAGCCGGAGGTCTGTGAAGTTGGCACCCCAAATTTGAAATTTAAAAAAAACTATATGGCATTCGTTTGTCCACGTTTGTCTACCCAAAAATTTCGTTTGTCCACCCTTCAAAAAAAAGTTATGAACAAATTAAGAAAATTTGTCATCAACACCCTCCATGAACACTTTTCAATTTTTTAAAAGAGGGATACGATTGTCCATGATCTAGCATCGTTTGCCCACCCCAAGATTTCGTTTGTCCACCCTCCAGAATCGAATTATTAATTAAAATAACCAAGAAGTACGATACGGTTGAAGCGACCGCGTATAAGTTCGATTTTTTATTAATTAAACTATGAAATCGTTTGTCCAACGATGCAATTCGGTATTGTAGATGTAGAAGACGTTTGTCCACCCCAAGATTTCGTTTGTCCACCCTCCAGAATCGAATTATTAATTAAAATCGCGACCTGTCGCAGCGACCCCACCAGTGCTACATTCCTTTGCCAATACACATATGTACCGGTGCGAAATCGCAACGACGCCGCATCGCTCGTCTGAATTTGCCTTTAGGTACGGACTTTTCGTCAGCAACGACAAAGGGACTTTCTTGACTGAGAAATATCAGTCTCGGGTTGTCACTTGCCAGAAAAGTCCCTGACACATAAGGGGTCCGTTCCGATTCGCGCATGGAGCGCATGAAATTGGTGGCATCGTATTGGTGGTATCGTATGATTCCCTAGAATTGCTGCAACTCCAAATTCCTGCAGTTCCTGCGCGCCTCATGCACCGCAAGTGGCATCGTATTGGTGGCAAGTGAGAGAAATTCTAGGGAATCGTACGATGCCACCAATTTCATGCGCTCAATGTGCGAATCGGAACAGACCCAAGATTGTCACTGGTGCGCGTGATGACGCCGGGTCGTCAAACCAATCGGCGCCAAGCTAGCTGTTGAGCCCAACCAATCGGCGGCAAGCTAGGTTTTGGCTTCGAACCAATCGACGCCAAGTAACATCAGAGACATTCCGGGCATCCCGGATCAGAGACTTCATTGTCCACCGAGAATTCGACAGTAATAGAGCGAAATATGAACAACATGCAGAATGTAAGTATTAAAATGGTATACTATTAAACAGGGTGATTCTCCCGCTAGAGTTCTCAAAGGCGATGTCACGAATAAGTCGGGCTTCTTTTAATTGGGATATTTTTAACGAAGTTAACTTTACTTTATGCAAATAGATTTTTCAAATGGGCCATTTTTGTCGGGACGGCATAACCACGTGCGTTACAGAAAACAGCACGTCTGTCTTCGTTGCGTAGGACGATAAATAACTACAATCCTATTATTGTAAGATTATTACTGTTGGTCAAAATTTAACCTTTTTTCAGACTTGTAACATTCAATAGCCGTTTCTTCGGTCCACGCGATGCGACAGACAGTTTTCCTCCGGAAACCATCGTCACAAGTAGTAAAACACCTCTCGTTTTCAATACAGAAACGAAAGAGTATGGCAACACGTGCCCCGTCGAGAGTGGTAGTCAATTGGCCCCTTTACACGGACGTTCTTTCGTGGCACTTTTGCGCGCCACATGCCAGTGCGGCACGCATTTGGCGTGGCGTGCCGGACCGTCGGAAGGAGCGCGCTCCTTCTCGCAGACCAGAAGATCGTACCCATCACTACTTAAGGGGGTAGACACGTCACGTGACCTGGCCGATTTGGCCGGTCGGTATTACAGCAGGTTTTTTCTGCACTGAAATGGTATTACCCATAGATACGCAGCTGCCTGTGCACGCGAGAGGGAGCTGTTTGCTATTTCCGTATTCTATTCTGAATAAGGAAAGAAATTCTCAGCTGTTGCGTTGTACATTTTAAACAGAAAGCCTGCTGGTACTGCAAACGTAGAAAATTTATTGTACATTTACTTGAACTGTGCTTATGCTACAATATTCTACATTGGCAGTAAGGAATTATAAGTGAAAAGGAAAAATAGATGAGGGCATGTCCCCAGAAAATGAAGTTTGTTAGGATAGACATTTTTTAATTAGCAAAACACTGAAACAGAACATGAAATACACATCCTATGCAGAAAGCAGTTATGAACAAACATTCTATATAAAATTATGTTGGATGTTGAATTCAACGCGAGATTATTATGTGGTCCCTCCTCGAAGTGACAGAAAATATAACCTATGTATACGCTATATGACAATAAATGTTGAGCGGCCATTTCGTTCTTTTGCGCTACATTGGTGAACTTTTCATCATCCTTCCGAAACATTATTATTACGCCGCAACAGTGTCTTTAGGAAATTGGGTATAACATATAGGTTATATTTTCTGTCACTTGGAGGACCGGATTTTCTGTCCTCGAAGTGACAGAAAATATAACCTATATGCTAGACCCGATTCCCTAAAGATACTGTTGCGACGTAATAATACTGTTTCGGAAGGATGATAAAAAGTTCACAAATGTAGCGCAAAAGAACGAAATGGCCGCTCAACATTTATTGTCATATAGCGTATACATAGGTTATATTTTCTGTCACTTCGAGGAGGGGACCATAGACATATATAGACGGCGGAGCGTAAGCTGAGGGGGGTGGCAAGGTTCGCGGTAAGGGGAGCGATACGAGTAAATCGGATAACGCTGTGGTTATGCATGCCGAATGCATCCGAAGCTAACCGACGTGCCTGTATCTGAACCTATGCCTTTACCCCTCCAAGCCTTCCTTCCCCACGCCGATAGTCCCATCTTCTGATCCGTCCATATATGTCTATGGAGGGAGCCACGTAATAATCACGCGCATCCAGCCTGCGCATTTTTTTTATGAAAAAATTATTTAAATCGGACTATTTTTAACGAAACGGGCTTTCAATTCTGCAAACAAATTTTTCACGTAATTTCCTTAATTATGGTTTGAGTTGTATCATTTTTGGGGCCAATTTGATTGAGAAAGTATAAGGAATCGATTGACGCCACGATCGCAAAAATCTGATTAGAAATTGCAAAACTTCAGATTCATCAGTGCTTAGTGCGCAACATTGTATGACCCCGCTGGTTTCAAGCGTCGAAGCCGACGAAACTCAGCGAGACACATGTGTAAAATAACATATTTGCAGTTTTATAATTGAAGATGTAGTGAACGTTACAGGACTGTCTTTATATATGGCTCTCACAAACAAAATCGCCTGACTTGTTAGACATGAAACCGGGCATACAAATGGTTGCGCATATCGCCGAAAGCATCAGAAAGAATATGTACAGTCTTCCAATGATTCAATTGTTGAGAAGCCTTTGGGCTCAGTTTATCGGGAAAGACCTACCCACCCCACTGTTTTGCTTTCTCGTTGCGAGCGTGGACCTTCGGGTCCTAGTAGACCGCCCGTTGACAGCCGAGAACAATAAAACCGACGAGCTAGATAAAATAGCCAGTACAGAAAAATAAAATGTTCGTGTTTTTGATAAGTATTGATGAAAGTATTACTGATGAATTTTTTAGGATTTCCCGATGAAAATGATATCAAACATGGAGCAATTTGATCAATTTTTATTGAAGGTAGAGTGTGTTCTAATCATGTATTCATAAGAAAAAATAGACTGAATTGGTTTGTGTCTTGACTCACCAACAATCCATGAATGGTAACACTCTCATCAAGGTGTAATGAGAAATTTGGAACATTTCGTATTCAGTACTGGATGACTCAAGTCGCCGTCGACCGAGGGTGTACCGCTGCTGCGCTATTTCACTCGCACTCAAACAGATATGCATATGTACGAGAAGAAACAATGCAATTGCCCGATGACTTGAAGCAACATTTCAATTGGTAAATGCATGAAACTCTGGGATCAGGAATTCCGAACCCAGTGGGGCATATGTAAGAACTGGCGAAATTCAACAATAGTTCGTCGTCTAAATTTTACAATTAAAGTATTTATTTGACGTGAATATAAAGTTTGTTAGCAAAGTCTTTCTCGATTTGAGTTTTGTAGAAGGTTGATTTTCCTTGTCCTTCTCGCTGGCAATCATGCGACTCGCTGAGTTTCATGGGCTTCGGCGCTCGAAACCAGCGGGGCCATACAATGTTGCGCGCTAAGCAGTGACAAATCTGCAGGTCTGCATTTCTAATCAGATCTTTGCGAAAGTGGCGTCAGTCGATTCCTCATGTTTTCTCGATCAAATTAGCCCCAGAAATGATATAATTCGGACCAAAATTAAGGAAATTACGTGAAAAATTGTTTGCAGAATTGAAAGCCCGTTTTCTTAAAAATAGTCCGATTTAAATTATTTTCGGTCAATTTAATCGGGAGAATGCCTGGAATCCATTTGTGGCACTTTCATATTGATACGATGAAAAATAAACAAATTCTGTTTCTTTAGAATCGATGACACATCGCCGAGCACGGCGATCTCGCGCGGCTCGGGACACAAAGGTTCTCGTCTGTTATTCGAACTTCTAAGATCGTATTCAGATTTATTGGCCGGTGAGTTTTGTAACTAGGGGTGTGCGGGTACCCGATTTTTCGGGCTCGGGTCGGGCCGGCAACTTTCGGGCGGGATCGGGCGGGATCCCGATACTTTCGTATTGCTCGAGATCCCGACAGTTTCGGGACCCTGAGACTCGATTCAGGCTACAAGCATAGCCGCCATGAGCGGCCAATTTGATTTCAGGTCGGCTCGGCAAAACTCGGACGCGATCGGACGATATCGTTACCAGTAATAGATTAAAATTATTACCTGAGAACATAGAAAAATTATGTTTCTTACACGTTAATTTGAAATAATAAAATATTCGCCTCCTGCATATTGTTGTTATTATGAAACATCTAGGAAATATTCCTTTTTGTATGCTTATAGTTCGTACGTTTTCTATTTTAAATCTGAACCTATCCGGAAAAAGATAATACCCTATATATTCCCTTTACATAAAGTACTAAGTATGAAGTATATTTTATTCAAATTTTAAAATATTGTCGATATAAAAATAGTCTTCTTCCCAAGTTCTGAACATGGTATTTATTTAAGTACGTATATGGACGTATTCAGTATTCACAGACTATTTGGTAGCAATGAAAATACATATATATGTAAATAAATAATAAGATACAAATTATGATTCAACAGGAGACAGAAAATAAAAACTCATCACTCGGGTATCGATATAAATGATATACATAATTCTTTCCATCTCGGTCCCCTCGTAATAGCTGGCTGTCGAGCCGATCGCGTCCGAGTTTTGCCAAGCCGACCTGAAATCAAATTGCCCGCTCATGGCGGTCATGCTTGTAGCCCGAATCGAGTCTCGGGATCCTGAAACCGTCTGGATCTCGAGCAATACGAAAGTATCGGGACCCCGCCCGATCCCGCCCGAAATTTTCCGACCCGTTCCGAGGGCCGAGAATCCGAGCCGCGGGACGATCCGCACAATCGTATTCGTAACGCGTGTTCTCTCGTCATCGCAGAACACGAGTGAGCCAGAAGTGGTGGGGATAGCGCCAAGCTTCTGTCATGTATAGGCCAAACCGAGCTGCAGCGTAGAAATACACGCATCAGAATAGGTGTACCTGAGGCCTTAGCTCCGAAAAAATTCAGGTAGCTTTATTGGTCAGAACATTGATTCTTTCTCGATAGCTTCATCTCGTATTGGTCTACATATAACTTCGTGACGCACACAACTACATATGTACTACGCTGACAATGAGAATAAATAACAGCCACACGGCTATGTTCAGACAGGGCCGAGCAGCATTCCCGTTACCCCACCATACCCTTCGGTGGCTAGGCAACTCCAACTGACAAATCCACGATCGTCAGATGGTGATGGCTGATTTCTCCTCGATCGCTGTTCACGAAAACGAATCGACCGGTCAATATATTTGAATACGACCTTAGGATAAAGATATAATGAAAGATGAAAAATTATTCGAAGCCAAAGATGAAAGGCCTTCGAATAAACAAAGGAAACTAATAAATACCCGAAGCTAAATAGAATTTTAGATTTAGGGTACACACACCCTCCCCCCAAACCTCGTGTCGATCGGCCACTGGGGCCATTCGGAAGTATATTCTTTTAATTAAATAATGCCCATCTCTGCATAGGAGCGTAAAGAATTACAAAAAAAATCAAGGAGTCAACTGTTGACCGATTTGGAGACTTTTCCTTGTTATATGTTATATACAATAGTCAGAAGAATAATAATAAAAGCAATAATTGCAAATAATTGCTGTAACTTCCACATTCTGAAAATATGATATCAGTAAATCACTACTTCCAGTGTTATTAAAAAATTCCAATCTCTTTTTTTATTTGAAATAATGTGGCCATATAATTATAAAATATATTCAGCAGCGGTGATGTATGTGTTACGGTAAAACCGTTAATTTAGTAAATGCAGACAATTCCCAGCAGTTCCTAGTCAATGTATGCCTAAAATGCATATAACCTAACCTAAAGTCGTCCGAAAATGCATGCAATGACTGCATCACGCTTTTACTGTGGCTTGTGTATCCAGCTAACGCTTCAGTTTTACTATGATTCCACGTTGGCAGTCCTCCCGAGTAGGCGCCATCTCGTGTCCAATAGCTGAACTAAATTTGTCACGTGACTTGCTCTGTATTATCGCCAATATGGCGGAACTCGTATTTGGGAATGCAATCACGGGGATACGCTTTTCGTCCTTATATGAACAGATTTTACGCTGGGCGAGGTCTCATTCGAAAGAGGAAGGTTCACTGCAGTGCGCTCTGGTCATCGTTTGAGTCACAAAACTCTTTTAGTGACCTAAAAATACTTGGATTCATGCGGGTGTATTTTGTCAACTTTTGCTCTACTTTGAACACTCGTATTATTAGATATCAACACAAGCTCGTCGAACCATGACCAGAGCGCTGTGCACTGAACCTTCCTCTTTCGAATGAGACCTCATCCAGCCCAAAATTTGCTCATATAAGGACGTAAAGCGTATCCCCCCAAACCCATGTTTCGGGCACATTATGTGGGTATTACAGCGCGCTGCATTACCTGTGTCTACCCCCTTAAAGACAGAGAGTTCAGGCTCCCATTTCTACGTTGACTCCACATGCTTTTTCCAGGAACCAGCGCAGTCTTGTATTATGTACTACCTGTTCCATGTATATTATCGATCTGCGAAACGATCGGCAAGACACGATCGCGATATACGTAGGTTCGCGAAAAGTATACGAATTCCTCGATATACCTGGCTTATAGAGGATATCATAAATGCTTTTACTGTAGGACACACTGAAACATCTGTTCTTACGAAACTACATTTGGTTTACCTGAAGGTGCTATAAATTATGGAAATGGTTTATTACTCAGTTATAACGACTGTATTGCGATCTGCATTCTCCTTGCAGACGAAAAGTTTCCACCTCATCGGAAGTTCTTGCTAGCATCTTGTGCGCGGTTAGAAGTGTGGCGCGCCGGAATTCCACGTTCTTGCGTGCGAGTAGAACCGTTGTCAGGCGTGTCGCGTCCAAAAGTGTGGCGCGCAAACCTCGACTTCAGAAAAGTTTACATAAGAGACAGAAAAGGTAGTTAGAAAAGGAAAGCGGCACTTGAAACCAAGGGTTTGGCGTGGCGCGTGGAGTTTCCGACAGTGCGGAAAATTCTGAGGCGCGCGGCGCGCCTGGCAGCCCAGACTCTTCGAGCCGCTTCAAGCGGTAGGAAGTGAACGAGAATTTTTTCAAACCAAAGAATTAAATATATTTACTTCCAGCTTTGTGGCTTCATTTGTCAATCTTTAGGGAATATGAAAAAAAATTGTATGCAAAAATAGTGGTTATATCCGGAGTTATAGTGCTTCAAATAGGTCGCCTTACAAAACTCATATCCGCACTGTTAGCATAAAGTCAGTTGTTGTAGTTGTCTCAAATAGATTAATATACGATTAATAGATTAAACTTTATTAACCAAAATCATGGTGTTATTTATTTTCATCTGCCACCTAGTAAATTATGTCTGTACCTACCTATCGCAAATTATTTGCGTAAAATCTAAACATTCGGATAGTTAGTTAAAAAATTAAATATGGATATCTTAATACACGTGAAACCGTATATTTCGATATACGTGAAACCATTTGATCATATATGATACAGAATTTGCAGATTTGGCAGAATTGGCCAGATTAGGAAATATCGAACTGTTTACTGTTCCCGCGGACACCCTGTTTGTACCTCTTTATTACTTTCTGCCGTTTCTTCTTCCATCTACATACCTACCTAGATTGAAGGGTTCGTACAGGCCTGGTCATCATCAGAAACATTTGGCGCCCAGGCGTTTACGAACCGAAGGACACTTCCTTATCCCACGCTTTCTCTTTACCCTGTCTATGTTTTTCTCTGTTTTGCCCCTTTCATCCCCGTTTTTGGCCTGTCACTATCTTTCTTCTTCACTATCTCTAACTCTGTCTAGTCGTTCCTTTTTAACCGACGAAAATTTCTGAAGCGGTCACTTGTTCTCGAACCGGCTTTCAGACTTCACGCACCAAATGTAGTTTCGTAAAAACAGATGTTTCAGTGCGTCCTACAGTAAAAGCATTTATGTTATCCTCTATAAGCCAGGTGTATCGAGGAATTCGTATACTTTTCGCGAACCTACGTATATCGCGATCGTGTCTTGCCGATCTTTTTGCAGATCGATAATATACATGGAACAGGTAGTACATAATACAAGATTGCGCTGGTTCCTGGAAAAAGCATGTGGAGTCAACGTAGAAATGGGAGCCCGAACTCGCTGTCTTTAAGTAGTGATGGGTACGATCTTCTGGCCCTGCGAGAAGGAGCGCGCTCCTTTCGACGTTCCGGCACGCCATGCCAAATGCGTGCCGCGCTGGCATGTGGCGCGCAAAAGTGCCACGAAAGAACGTCCGTGTAAAGGGGCCAAATGGCACGTGGGCCCGGCCGCTCAGCGTCACGGAATCGCGTAACACCCGTACATTGTAATAACCTTTGCTATTCTTCGTGGCGAAGCACTGAAATATGCAAGTCAGGCCGGTTCCTGGGTTTTGTCAAAACTTTTTATATTATTCTTGAATCGATTCAAAATCAGATTGTGAGAATCGATCCTTCTAAAAAATCGGAACCAAAGAATCGATTCTGGAAGAATCGAGATGAAAAGAATCGCCAAAATCATAAAACTTTTTTCCAAAATTAGTACATATGGAAATCGGTTTTGAATAATTTTGCAAGAATCGATATAAAAATTACTTTTGTAAGGAACAATTGAGATGGAAACGAGCAAGATATATAAATAAAATTATGAAAAAGCACAATATTAAAATCCACACCAAAAAATAAATATTTATACAATATTTAATTATAATTCAATACGTACCAACTTCTGCATTAATTTATTGTATTCCGTAAAGCTTCTAATAACACTTCTAGTAATCACTCAACAACTCACTCACTGCTGTGCACTGTGCAGTGTGCAGTGCCACAAGTGGCCACAAGGAAGAATGGTAAAGAAAGATCCAGAACTGTCCAGAATCATGCAGAACATAAGAATTGCATATAAATCGGATACCAAAGAATCGATTCAAAAGATCGATCTTTTAACCAAAAGAATCGATTTTCTTAAGAATCGAATCGGAATCGAACCCCCCTAGTAGTTACATTGTAAAGGTCGAGTCTCCATGACGCGGCCGGCGGCGGCGGCCCAGCGCCCAAATCCTAAGCACCGCTCTTATGGGGAAGCATGTAACCGTTCTCCTAGCCGCGTTTTCGACCGGGCGCGGCCGCGCGTCTGCTACAGCAGCAACCTAAGCTACTCAAGATACAACACAATGCGATGAGTCTGTTTTCCGCCATGATGGCGGAATCTACTAGCCGCGCGGCTCGCCACGGTGACAAACCGCTCGACTCCTCCAAACTGATATGGGGACCCCACAGCTGAACCCCCGTGGATTTTAATAAAATTTTAGGGGATGAATCTGGAGGTCACCTCGATTACCCTCTGCTAAATATTTTATGCCAATGAGCATTATTTATAAACAATCGATATGTGAGCCTTAAAACCAATTCAGTTCAAGCAAATTTCAAGAAAGTGAGTTGGGTGAATGCGTACAGCGCTTAGTTCCCACCAAAACAACACGGGTTCAAATCCCGGTCATCCTAATTTTCTTTTTCCTTTCCTTCAACCCTTATTTTGAATAATTAAATTTTATACTGCTTTGTGTCATAAATATTGTAATACACACAAGCATGCCAAGATACATAAATATATACATAAATTGATAAATATATGAATAATATTTACAATATATACATATATGCTTGCATAAATATATAATTAGATACACACATGCATACATGCATTCATACATAAATATAGCCATAATTACATGCATACATACTAGAGCTGTTCGAGTACTCGGAACAAACGAGCCGGGACATACTCGGTTCGAATAACCGAACCGAGCCGAGCGCTCGAATGAAGCGAGCGGCTCGATTAAAGCGAGCGGCTCGATTAAAACGAGCGGGCTCGATTAAAGCGATCGGGTCGGTTAAAGCGAGCGGTTGGACACAATCGGGTGGCTCGAACGATTCGAGCACGCGAGCCGGTCCGACGTACAGTGTACAACGTATCAGAGTTGGGCATTATCTAGATAAAAAATTATTTAAATAACGATCCAATAAATGATACTTTATCTTTATTCGTTACTCGAGGCTCGAATAATCGAAGTTATCTTTATTCGAAGAGCAACGAATAAATAATTTTGTACGATGAGAATTTTTTCGACGAATAAGGGTAATTTTTTTGAAAATTATTTGAAGCTCAAATAACTCTGGAAGTGGAGAGCGAGAGAGATGGGGAGTGTGTGCTATAGTGTGGTAAGCAGGAGAGCATGATGCGAGGAAGTAATAATGACAGTTCAAATTGTGTCGAGTTTGGTATCTTTCCATCTTTCCTTCTTACACTCCCGGACCTCTCTATCTTTCATTATTGCTACGTTCAGGCGAGGCTCTAACCTCTGACGCTAGACGCAACCGACCCGATCGCTTTAATCGAGCTCGCTCGTTTTAATCGAGCCGCTCGCTTCATTCGAGCGCTCGGCTCGGCTCGGAAACCGAGTCCCGGCTCGACTCGACTGTCGAGCTACTCGAATATGCGAGTACTCGAACAGCTCTAATACATACACGCATATATGGATACATTATATTAATTTAATTACAAGCGTGATATTTTTCATAAAAGCATCAGAAACATAAAAATGTTTTGCAATGTGCACATCGGATATTATTATTCAAAATAAGGGTTGAAGGAAAGGAAAAAAAAATAGGATGACCGGGATTTGACCCCGTGTTGTTTTTGTGGGAAGTAAGCGCTGTACGCACTCACGCAACTCACTTTCTTGAAATTTGCTTGAAGTGAATTGCTTTTAAGTCTCACATATCGATTGTTGATAAATAATGCTCACTGGCATAAAATATTTAGCAGAGGGTAATCGAGGTGATCTCCAGATTCATCCCCTAAAATTTTATTAAAATCCACGGGGGTTCAGCTGTGGGGTCCCCTTGTGAGTCATAGCCGCGGCCGTGCTGCGAACCAGCGGCACAGTGGGACAGAATCCCAAAAATAAGGAAACAAGACAGAATTCAAAAGTTATGGGATTATGCTTTTTTTTATATATCTCTTGTAATTCCTAAAAAAGGGAAAAATATCGTGGCGTCTACATCTGATCTGTGTGTAAACACGTGTCAAAGTTTGTATGTTTTTTCTTATGGAAAATTTTGAATTGGGTCTTTTAAAATTTGATGATATAAAATACACAAATTTTTTGGGAACCGAAATGAGTAGTATCGTTTTTGGTAAGCAATAACAAAGAATTAGTTACATACTCTTCTTTTCCATAAGAAACCCATTGAAGAAATATTAGAAATTATCGTCTTTTTAGTTACCCTCCGGGAATTCCCTAGCAAATTTAATTTTTGTTTTATAATAAACATATATTTGGCTTTGCAACTGCGAAAACAAGATTTGCCAATATTTACCAATAATGGAGTAATTACCTGTATTCGATGTCGCACAGTGAGGCTGAATCCCAATAAATAGGGAAAAATTAAACAGCATCACATTTTTCGCACTGAAACTGCCGAATATAATTAAGGAAGTTCGTAAAAAAAAGTATTAATATACAACTCATACGGAAGATCGCCGTTATTTAGAAAAATTAAATCAATAATTTCCAAAAAACTAGAACAAATTGATAAATATATCTATACTCGAGCTCATTTTAGAAGGACCTTGCCGACCGACGAGTTTAGATCGGTTCTGCGCATGTTGGCGCTCATTGGTTATGCCACCACCAATGGTCTTTCGGCTGCGCATCCGTTCTGCGCCGAAAGCATTGGCGTGGCGCCACTTTCGTATATACCGCGTGTTTCGACTTTTTGTTGAATATGTCAATATACATAAATATAAAAAATGTTTTTCTCAATTAATGAAGATGAATTCTGGACAAAAAAATAAAAAAGGAAAGGTAAGTGTCACGTCCTGGGGTGGTGATGGGGTTAGGACGATGACGATTTCGGGAGTTCTTGCCCCGTCGCCTCCAACGTACCGTCGCGCCCTAAGGCCGGCCGGATTACGCCGCAATGGAGTAAACTGTGCGGGGCAGGTGGATTGGCTTTTTTGGGATCGAGGAGGAAAAGAAGAGGTGTGTTTCGTCTTGGGACCGCCAGCCAGACTCATCAGTAGGGCTATAGCTGACGGCCCCTGCCCTAGACACGCACGGGGACACAGAGGATATGATTTGGAAACTTGTATATATACGAATGACATTGATAGTTAGCACTAGCGGGAAAGATTGGAGACCTCTGGTGACGCTCGTTGACACTAAGTCGCGTGATGGGGTCGGGACGTCACATAAGCAACTGAAATATTATAAGTAACTGAAATATTATTAGCAACTGAAATATGATAAGGAAGTATTATAAGCAACTGATATATTAAATATAAAGATAAATATTAACCTGAAAGGCCTGAAAAATGTATACTTATTTTAATTTAATGGGAAACGTTTCTCTTACAGATAGTTACCTCCGGACAAAGGAAGATTATCCTAAATATTTATAATGAAAAGAAAGCCCAATTTCCGGATATGAAATATGCAAAAATTATGAAATTAGTGGGAAATACTTGCGGCGTGGGATATCGTACCGTCGTCGACAGTGTAAAAGAATTCAAAAGGACGGGGACCGTGACGTCACCATCGAAGAAACGGATAAGGCCCGATGTAATGCAGAAGATGTCGGAAGAGGAAATTGGAGGAATAAGGAAGCATGTCCACGCGTTTTGGGAGCGACGAGAACTACCAACAGTTCCGAAACTTTTGGCGGTGATACAAAGGGACGAAAATTTACCACATATATCACGGTGTACGTTACAACGTCTTATGAAGAAAATGAACTTCAAGTACGTACAGAGAAAACGCAATAGTGCCCTTATCGAGCGGGAAGACATAATTCGTTGGCGCCGGACGTTCATCACCAAAATTCGAGAATTCAGAGCGGCGGGAAGACCCATTTATTATTTGGACGAGACATGGGTATATGCGGGCGACACACGGAAGCGAGTGTGGGTGGACAACACCATAGCTTCGGCAGCGAACGCCACAGAAAGGGGCCTGAAGATTGGTCCACCTACTCCGACTGCGAAAGGAAAGCGCCTCATCGTACTTCATATTGGATCGGAGGATGGTTTCGTCGAAAATGGCTTCCTGTGTTTTGAATCGAAGACCAAGAGCGCTGATTACCACGACGAGATGAATGCGAAACACTTTTTCCATTGGTTTAAGCGCACTGTACCAAATTTAAAACCAAACACCGTTAGTGTGATGGATAACGCGCCGTACCACTCTGCGAAACAGGAGCGCTGTCCCGTAACGAGCTGGAACAAACCGCAGATAAGAGAGTGGCTTACCAGCAAGGGAATACGAATGCCAGATACCGCACTGAAGTGGCAGTTATTGGACGAAGTTCGCAGAATTAAGCCCAATTATGACAAATATGTGATCGATGAATTCGCAAAAGCAACGGGAAGAACTATTCTCCGACTACCGCCTTACCATTGCGACTTAAATCCAATTGAGCTCGCGTGGACGGTAGTAAAAGGCCACGTAAAAGCCAATAACAAGACTTTCCACCTTGCCGATGTAAAGCAATTATTGATACAAGGGGTGGAAAAGGCAACACCCGAAATGTTTGACCAGGTAATCGACGATATGCAGGATAATGCGCAGCATCCTTCACTCGATGAAAGTGACCCAGACCACGTGTTTCAGACAGCATCTTCATACCACAGGGTAACGTCAAAGTCCAGTTTCCTTGGGAGGGAAGTAAGAAATTGCGAATACGCATGCGCGAATACGTCTGAAATTGGTCATTTTGCTCCCGCTGCTGCAGGCGTAAAAAAACACACATTTTCATGCAGGTGTTGAAAAAACACGTTTCTGACTCGATTTAAGATATTCACATCTTTTAACTGTTTTGGATTAGAAACAAACGTTTGCATTCACGACAGACGACTGGACGTCGCGGACACTGGAAAAATACGTGTCGCTGACGGTCCATTATCTTAATAGAAAATTTATATTAAAAAACTATACGCTTCACATTCTCTGTGTAACGGAAGCGCAAACGAGCGAGAATCTAGTCGCGATGCTCAAGAACTGTTTGAGCGAGTGGGGGTTGAACGATACGCAATCCAAAATTTACTTTACAACGGACAACGCCTCAAATATTGTTAAGGCTATTAAATTGTGCGATACGTGGGAGCGTATCCCTTGCTACGCTCATACTCTGCAGGTATATAAACAGGAGATATTTAAATGCAAAAATGAATAATAAATCATTCACATTTCATATTTAATGCACCGAGTTCTTTTCAGTTGGTCATAAACGACAGCGTGGACGATTCTGCTGATCTGACTAAAATCATAAAAAGATGCAAACATATTGTAGGATTCTTCCATCGGTCAGCATCGGCAACCGAAAAATTAAAAGCTGAACAGAGGAAGATAAATCCGGACTCGAAGCCCCTCAAATTAATTTGCGGCGTGAGCACGCGTTGGAATTCCCAGTTCGATATGCTCAATCGCTTACTAGAGGTAAAAAAAGCGCTTGATGTGGTCCTCTGTGAGCCACGAACGCCGGACCATTTGTCAAAGTGCGAGTGGTCCAAAATCAAACAGTATTGCGATACAATGCGAGTTTTTAAAGAAGCGACGCTAATAATGACGCGGGAAACTGAGCCAACGCTGTGCCGTTATATATCTTCAATATACGGCATACGGAAAAGACTGGTTAACCCATTGCAGAATGACGAAACGGCCGACACGTGTTGCTCAGACTTCCGACAAAAATTATTAGCAGAGCTGAATATCAGATTTGATTTTATTAATAATTCAGAATCATTGATACTCGCAATGATTTTGGACCCTCGCACCAAAGACCGTCTATTGCCGGCAGACAAAAAAGCGGCAGCTCACAGAGTCCTGTATTCAGCTGGTTTCGAGTACCTCGACGTAAGCGACGTGGGTGGGGAAAATGTGCAATTGAACCAAACATCACGTGAGTGTGAAACAGTAATAAGATTATGTGATACTGTGTTCAATGTTGTCCGTTATATATTTTGTTTCTAGAAGCAGGACCAGCGCCAAATGCGACGTTAATGGATTTTTTCGACGATATTGGTAGAAACGACATAGATGAACCCACCGACACCGTCGAAAATGAAATAAGCAGTTATATGGAGGAAAAACTAAAGCCGACAAATACATGCATTTTGAAGTGGTGGAGGGAAAACGCGGCGAAATATCCAACACTAGCCCACGTGGCAAACCACATTTTGGGCGTGCCGGCATCGCAGGCGTATAGCGAAAGGCTATTTTCGCGTGCCGGCAATATAGTAACAGAAAAACGCTCGTGCCTCCTATCACAGAGGGTAGAACAGTTATGTTTTCTGTCGGCGAATATGCGTCAATAACATTGGTAAGTGTAAAGAAACCTTATTAATTTACTAATGTGAGATCTACGAACTCCATTGACTTTTAACTATCTAGCAGTCCCTGCAATTGTGTTTATCTCGTTGCAGCAGATCTACATGGCACGAAATCGGCTCTTTTCAGAGCCACCATGATGTACGAAGTCCGACCGAGCAACCTCCCTGCGGTGTACATCGGGTAAAGCTAATGCCGGCGGCACGTGACCATTGCAGGACTTTTCAAGGTCATCGCAAGGTCAAACACCAGTATGATATGTCCCCCATACATATTACTACCGTGTTCTTACATTATTTAAATAAAAAAATTAAATTGTGTGTTTGTTGTTTAAAAATTATTCGTCTATTTATTTATTTATGCGTAGACTGCGGAAGTTTATCCAAGTATGATATGCTGCGAATATGCAAATATGCTGAAAAAGGTAACGAGGGGTTATATTCAACCTCTTTTATAAAACTGTAGTATACTAATAATTATACTGTAATAGGTAATTATATATTATACGTATCAAGCCGTTGTACCTACTATTGAATTACTAAACTTTTGAATATATATGTAACTATTACACTATTAAACTTTTTAACATATGAAACTATTCAATTCTAATGGCGAGGTTCACCAAGCTAATTTGTAAACAAATTCCGTATCTGCAAAAAATATGAAAAATATGCAGAATGTGCAACGTATATCCAGAATATTCAAAATGTGTAAAATCAAAAATATATTTTTAACATCCTCTTAATGATGAAACATACTTCTGTCAAAATCCCGCTTGTTTAAGTCATTCCAATAAAAACATGCATTTACATATACTTCCGCAGTCTATATTATAATTGTGTTAGATTTACATAACCTATTTCCAACCTATCTGCTCGACGTACAGTGTACCGACATACATTCGGGCCGTCTGCCGTCTCGGTTCTTTCGGCCCGCTTGAAATAATTCAATCCGCTTGGTTCTGTTCGAGCCGCCCGCTTACTGCGGGCCGCTTGAAAAATTCAAGGTACTTGGTTCTATCCAATCCGCTCGGTTCTTTCAAGCCGCTCGGTTCATTCGGGTACTCGGCTCGGCTCGATCGTTCAAGCCGAGTTAAGCTCGGCTTGCTTTTTCCGGGTACTTGAACAGCTCTAATACATACCCCCTTGGCAACTTAACTCTCACCCTTTCCCAGTCTCTTTCCTCTATCCACGTCTCACACAGTACCACTACCTCCCATGCCTCCAAACCCTTCCAGAACTCTATGTCCTTATTTTTCACCCCTGCCACGTTCCAGAAAGCCACCTTATAACTTCCTTTCCCCACTACATCCCCTCCCTCCCTTAACCTCCCCCCCTCCTTTCCCCCCTTTCTCGTTCCCCTGATCCTCCATCCATTTCTCTCCTATTTCATCCCACCTCTTCATCCTCCCATTCACCCACATTTTCATGTACCCCACCTGTACATTCAGCCCCTTCCTCCTCTCCTCCTCTGCCTCTCTCTCTATCTTCCACTTCCCTCTTCTCTCCTCCTCCGTGAGGTCATCCTCAATCCTCTCCTCCCGCTTTTCCTATCCTTGTCACATCCTTCCTTGGCACAAAAAAAGATATGGATGATTATTCATTCTTAGTAGAGAAAATACGTGAGACATTTAATCTTTCTCAAGAAAATTGTAACAAATTAAGGCCAAAATTAAGAATATTTGCTACCACACTAAAAAAAAGATGGATGAAAGCTAACTATACTGAATCAAAATTTCTTAAACAGAACCAGGCGTGGTTACAAAATGATTTTGTATACCAAAATGCAGTGTGTGACGAAGTCACGTCACGCGCCGTGCGAACGCCCGGAACCGAAACAATGGGCTTAGTTCGCGCCGCGACCGCCTGGCGGCCGCGGTCCCGCGATATCTCTCGCGTGCGAAAATGTACGGCCTGTCAATATAAAGGCCGCGACGAGCGGAATCAGGAGCTCTTGTGCATGTCGCTATACGGCTTCAAGCAATACAAGACGCTCATTTTTTGATAACCACGACCGAGAGTTCTCTCGTGCCGTACCGTGAGGTGTGTCAGTGTCGACCATAGCCACACTGTACCATTACCAGCCTCTGTCCGAAATAGGCCGAGATTTATCTTGCGCCCTGCCTACGTCAGAGAGGTACCTCCGCGCCCATTAGGCCGGAACCCTATTGCACTCTGAACCTCTCTTATACGACTCTCGTACGAACGTGCCCCTTAAGGCCATTCCGAGCAGAACGTTACACAAGCCGCATCCAAGTTCCTTCCGCTCGCCGCCAAGTCGCCGCCGCCGCGAAACCGACGCGTCGATCAACCGTACTCCGTAGCTCAATTCCGACGGGATCGGAAAACAATGTAAACATAATTACAGCTTAAAATAAACACTGTTACTGTTTAAAATACGACTTGACTCATTCGCCGAACCCGGACACACCGACTGAGTCGGCACTATCCCTTCTCCGTCCCACCGGTAATCGTTCCGCCACCAAACACGATTACAAGTGTTAGCAAATATTCTATCTGCAAGTTCCGCTAGTACCAATCCAGGAAGATCATCCGATAAAGAATTCAGAAATATTTCTATAAGTTCCAAAAGAAGAAGAATCGAGCCACTTATCAAAAATTTTTCTTCTGAGGAGTTAACATATGCAGCTTCTTCTTCCTTGTATAAAAGTGGTAAACGAAATGCTGCGAAAGTGATACAAAAAGCAGATGTATATATTAACGCTAGTGGAAAACGTATAGCGGATCCTATTAAATACACTTTAGAGGAAGCGTTATCTCTATTCATTGACGGTGATTACACTAAGGAGACATATAATTCCATGCGAACAGGTGCAAAAAAAAGAAACGCCGATATTTACCCTGCATATAATTCTATTCGTGAGGCAAAGAAAGAATGTTATCCAACTTCTATTAAAGTGACCGACATTTCTGCAGAAGTTAATATTCAATATCTTGCTAATCACACAACAGACAGGTTATTTAAGTATTTAGAAAATTGTGTAGACTACGAAAATGTACCGGAATCTCTCAACTTTTTGTTCAAATGGGGCTGTGATGGGAGTTCCGGTCACTCCACATATAATCAAGCATTTTCGGACAATAATAATACAGATGAATTTTTGTTTGCTATATGTATGGTTCCTTTAATTTTAAAATCAAATGGCAATGTTTTATGGATGAATCCGAGTCCCTCTTCTACCAGATTTTGCCGACCCATACAGATTATGTTTCAACACGAAACAAATGATCTAATTAGAAACGAAACCAGAAAAATAGAGCAACAGATTACAAATTTGATTCCATTTACTGTTAGATTTAATAATAGAAATATAGTTGTAAAATATCATTTTAAATTAACTATGATAGATGGAAAAGCTTTTACTGCTGTTACTGGATCATCAACTCAGTCCTGTTCAATCTGCAAAGCTACACCGCGAGTGATGAATAACTTAAATATATTACAAACATTACCAATAAACATAGATTTTTATCAGTATGGAATATCAAATCTTCATGCCTGGATCAGGTGCATGGAATGCATTTTGCATATTGCATACCGCCTGGAAGTCAAGAAGTGGCAAATGCGAAGTGTAGCCGAAAAATCCCAATATGAAGACAGGAAAAAGATGATTAAAAAAAAACTAAAAGAGGAACTGAACATATTAGTAGACATTCCGAAGCCAGGTTTTGGTACAACAAATACTGGAAACGTAGCGAGAACATTTTTTCAAAATTATACTACAGCAGCTAATATTACAGGTATATTATTATTTTATATAATACATAATAAATAATTAAATAATAAAATAATAAAATAAACAATAAATAATTTTACAGGCGTAAACCAAGAACTAATTAAAACAGCGCTGGGCAAAATCGCTTACGCGTAAGCTCGGGGTTCTCCCACTCTCGTCCGCGTTGTCAGGGATACCGCGCAACGCTAACCGCGAAGACGCTAGCACGGCTAGCCCGTCATGGCAGCCTTCGTAGCGTCGCGCGGTCTCCTTGACGACGGAAGGCACGCTGTGCGAGAGACAGATTGGAAGGGGAAGCTGGCGCGTGAGGGGCCCCACCGCTGCCCAGCGCTGAATTAAAAGATTTGGTGTTATTTTAGTTGCTTTCTCAAGTTATAGACAAATTAGTCCCAATTTATTTCAAGAGTATGCAATGGAAACATTTAATCTATACGTTAGAGAATACAATTGGTTTTACATGCCATCAAGTTTGCATAAAATTCTATTTCATGGTGCAGACATAATAAAGTCTGCTGGTTTACCATTTGGAATGTTTTCAGAAGAGGCAATGGAGGCAAGAAATAAAGATTTTAGAAATATTAGAAACGATCACGCGAGAAAATTTTCACGACAGGAAACAATGACAGATCTTTTTCACACGTTATTGTATACATCCGACATTTTTATATCCTCAATCTCAGCGAAAACCCGCAAAATTAGTAAAAAACATACACGTTTTGATATTTTTAATTGCGAAATTGAAAGATTAATGTTAAAAGAAGACCCTCAAGACGATGACGATTAATTCCAATGATTAATTGATGATGATTAATTCCAAGACGATAAATTAATCATTGTATTGATTTTTGTTAATTGATAGGTAAATAATAAATAAAAGTTGCAGAAGAAAGTATTGTTGCGAACACCCCTTGGATGGGAACCCAAGGCTCACTGGTGCTCGCGAGCGGGACAAGAGACAGCGAGAAGAAGGCGATCGGATCGATCGCCTGTCAAGCTGTCATTCGAGAGTCAGCCGCCATTACTAGCAGACGTATCGAAACCCGCATTTCCCTGCGCTAGAGATTATATTCCATTACTGTTCTTGTTCATGTTCTGTTACTGTTGTCATTCATTAAACCGTTATGCCGTATACAAAACGTAACATTGGTGTCAGAAGTGGGATGCCCACCCGGAGTGGGATGCCCACTCGCGCTTCCGCGGTCTCCGTGGGCCCTTCCCCTGGGCCGACGGGCGACGCCACCCTGCAGGAGATGTTCGCCACCCTCCAGCTTAGCATCGTGGGACAGTTGCAGGAGCAGCGGAGGGACGACGAGGCCCGGAGGAGGGAGAAGGGCGCCGAGGACCGGCGGACCCAGGCGGCCCTCGAGGCGCGCATGTCGAGCACGGAGGAGCAGATACAGTTCGTAACCGCTCTTTTCCGGAACGGCCGGGGTTCCGTCGGTGGCGGCCCGGGCCCTCGGGGTGGGGTTGAAAGTGGTGTTGTAAATAGTGTTCCTAACCATTTCCCCGCCGGTGCGCCCGCTGCCGCGCCTTTGTCGGAGCCCCGCACGCTCAGCCTAGGGTACGCGGTCAAACCCACGGTGTTTGACGGGAGAATTTCCTGGGAGGAGTATAGAGTGCAATTTGAGACAATCGCGCGCGCGAACGGGTGGGACGACGAGAGGAAGGCTACGGCTTTGGTCGCTTCCCTCGGGGGTTCGGCGAGGAGCGTCCTCACGGCTCTCTCCGCCGCCCAATGCGGGAATTTCTCGGACTTGGTTTCGGCGCTTGAATTCCGCTACGGGGCGAAAAATCTTTCGAACTTGAATTTTGTGCTCTTCCAGAGCTATAGGCAGCGGAGGGATGAGAGCATCTCCTCGCTCGCCACCAAAATTGAGCGTTTAGCGCAGTCCGCGTTTGCCGACTGTCCGGCGGAAACCCGCGACAAACTCGCCGCCTCCCAATTCGCGACGGCTTTGTCGAGCTCTGTTATGCAGCGGGAACTGCGACTCGGCGGTTTCACGTCTCTGAGAGCCGCCGTGACCAGAGCGCTGGAAATCGAGGCCGTGGAGGCGATGTCTCGCGGCCCCGCGTCCGAGTCGCGAAGACGGGACTCGGAGAAACGGAAAGCTAAACCCTCCGACAATTTCGAAAGGTACCCGGCGAAGAAGTGGAGGGCCGACGAGCCCGTGGGCCGTTCGGAAGACACGCCGAGGGTGCCGAAGTGCTGGAGCTGCGGGACAGCGGGGCACTTGCAAAAGGACTGTTTCAAGGCCAAGAACGGCCGGGCGGGAGCCGCCCCTGCAAGAAGGCCCTTCGAGGGAAACGAGAAGAGGACGGCGTAAGGGGGAGACGCCGGACCGTGAGGAACAGTCCCCCGGTCGTCAAGAGTGTGGCGATGCAGGAGGCGACTGGGCGACAAGGGAATCCGGCCGACGAGGTCTACGTATGCGGGAAAGTCGAAGGAAAACCGTGTAAGATTGTCTTAGATACAGGTTCACCTATTAACCTTCTGGACAAGGAGCTGTGCCCGGCGGGGGACATCGTCGGGACGAAGGTCGACATCCGTTCCACTACTGGGGAGAAAATGAGAGTGTACGGGAAGAGGAGCCTGGAAGTCAGCGTTGGGGGACTCTCGAGCGTGGAAGAATTCTACGTCGTCGAGATGGTGGAAAAGTGCATTTTGGGAGCGGCGTTCCTGCAGAAGCACCGTTGCAGCATGGACCTTCCCCGGAACGTGCCGTGCCTTCCCGGCAGACCGGAGATACGCTTTGGAGGGCCGTCCGCCGAGGAGGAGAAGCATGCAGAAGGAGAGGGGGAGACGGTCGTCCCGCAGCATTTGGAGGAGCTGTACACACGTTGCTCGTCAGGTTTGTCGGAGAAGCAGAAAAATCTTTTCGCTGAGCTACTTCGCGAGTTCCAGGACGTTTTCGCCGCGGATGCGACTCAGCTCGGAAACTGTGACTGGGTGAAACACACCGTTGACACCGGGGATCACCGGCCGATCAAGCAGGCACCGCGGAGGTTGCCCCTACATCGTCGAGCGGAGGTCGAGGAGCTGCTCAGGAAAATGCTGGCGCAGGGCGTTATCGAGGAATCTCAGAGCCCCTGGTCTTCGCCGATCGTCCTCGTCAAGAAGAAGGACGGGACCATAAGGTTCTGCGTGGATTTCCGACGCCTGAACGAGATCACGAAGAAGGACTCGTATCCCCTCCCCCGTATCGAGGATACCCTGGACGCCCTCGCCGGTTCGTCGTGGTTTTCTACCGTGGATTTGCAGAGTGGATACTGGCAGATTTCGATGGACGAGAAGAATCGGGAGAAGACTGCGTTTTCAGTTGGAACGGGACTCTGGCAGTTCAAGGTGATGCCCTTTGGACTCTGCAACGCCCCTGCGACGTTCGAGCGACTGATGGAGGACGTACTCCGGGACCTGACCTGGAAAATTTGCTTGGTTTACTTGGACGACATCATCATCTACGGGAACGATTTTGGACAGGAGCTCGAGCGCCTAAGGACGGTGTTCTCGCGTTTGCGTCAAGCCGGATTGTTAATGAGCCCCAAGAAGTGCTCCTTCTTCTGCCGGGAAGTGAAATATCTGGGCCACATCGTCACCGAGAGCGGAGTCAAGACGGATCCGGAGAAGATCAAAGCGATCTCGGAGTGGCCGCAGCCGAAGAACGTCACTGAATTAAGGAGTTTCCTAGGATTGTGCACGTACTACCGGAAATTTGTAAAGGATTTCTCTAGGATCGCCAAGCCCCTGCATCGTCTCACCGAGGCCAAACAACATTATGCGTGGACAGAAGTTTGCCAGGAGGTTTTCCAGGAGCTGAAGAGGAGACTAACCGGAGCCCCGGTGCTCGCCTATCCGGTGGTCGACAAGGACTTCATTTTGGACACGGACGCCTCTAATTTCGCCGTAGGTGGCGTCCTCTCACAGGAACACGAAGGGCAGGAAAAGGTCGCAGCCTATTTCTCCAAGACCCTGGGAAAAGCGGAAAGGAACTACTGCGTCACCCGGAGGGAACTGCTGGCAGTGGTGAAGTCCACCGAACACTTCCACCACTATCTCTACGGACGGAGATTCCTCATAAGGACGGATCACGCGGCGCTTCGCTGGTTGCTGACCTTCAAGTGCCCCGAAGGGCAGGTCGCCCGCTGGATCTAGCGACTCCAGGTGTACGACTTCGAGATTCGTTACCGCGCAGGAAGAGCCCATGGGAATGCCGACGGAATGTCGCGAAGACCGTGCATCGAGGGAGACTGCAAGAACTGCGATCGACTGGAGAAGAAGGAAGCTGGAGTGGAAGTTTCCACGAAGAAAATTCACAGGATCTTCTGCGAAGACAACCGGAACGAGTGGAAGCGAAGCCAGGAGAAGGATGAAGCGATTGGTTTCATCCTTAAAAAGAAGGGGGAAGGGGAGAAGCCGGGCTGGCAGGACATTGCTCGTTTCTCCCCGCAGTTGAAATATTACTGGACAATTTGGGATTCGCTGGAGGTTCACGAGGGTTTGCTTTTTAGAAAATGGGAGTCCCACAACGGCACAACGGCCTCGTGGCTTTTGGTGGTGCCGCGTGAGAGGGTTGCGGAGGTTCTGAAGGAGTTTCATGATGCGCCAGCAGCTGGACATTTCGGAGTGAACAAGACCTTGGCGCCGATCCGCCAACAGTTCTTCTGGTCTACGTGTCGACAAGACGTACAAGAGTGGTGCCGGCGGTGTGACGCCTGTGCGGCGAAGAAGGGATCACGTCAGAGGGGAGCGGGGAACCTGAGAGTGTACAACGTGGGAGCTCCGTTTGAGAGACTTGCCCTGGACGTTGTGGGTTCGCTCCCGAGGTCCCAGGCCGGGAACAGGTACATGTTGGTCGTGGCGGACTACTTTACCCGGTGGCCGGAAGTAATCGCGATGCCAGACCAGCGAGCTGTCACAGTGGCAAGAGCTCTTCTCCATCACGTAGTGTGTCGTCACGGTGTACCTTTGGAGATACACACCGACCAAGGAAGGAACTTTGAGTCCTCCGTTTTCAGGGAACTGCTGAAGCTGCTGGGAGTCAAGAAGACACGGACGACCCCCCTGCACCCTAAATCTGACGGGCTGGTAGACCGCTTGAACAGGACATTGCTCCAATATCTCGCGATGTTCGTTTCGGAGCACCAGCGGGACTGGGACGAGTGGATCCCCATGTTCCTCCTCGCCTACAGGTCAGCACGGCATGAGGCTACGCAACTGCCCCAGCGATGATCCTGTATGGCCAGGAACTACGTCTACCCCTGCAGTTATGGAGAGGATTGCCCCCGGAGGTTGAACAAGAAGAGGATGTCGAGCAAGGATATTCCGAATGGATTCGAGAGAAGATGACGAAGATCCACGAATTCGTTCGACGCCGTCTGGACGTCTACAGTTCAAAGATGAAGTCGTGGTACGACAACCGGGTTCACGCGGTGGAGTTCCAGCCAGGAGAACGAGTGTGGTTGTTCCAACCACGAAGAGTGAAGGGGAAGTGCCCGAAACTGCAAGCGGATTGGGCAGGCCCCTACGCAGTGGTGGACAGGATTAACGACGTCGTCTACAGGATCCAACGATCACGCAGGAAGAAGTGCAAGGTGGT
Organism: Andrena trimmerana; assembly: GCA_951215215.1. Lineage (NCBI taxonomy): Eukaryota > Metazoa > Arthropoda > Insecta > Hymenoptera > Andrenidae > Andrena > Andrena trimmerana. The sequence goes on from OX578060.1 coordinate 75,032,090, forward strand.
CCACGTGCGCCGCCTTGCGAAGTACGAAGGACAACTGCAAGAGTGAGGACGTCATAGGACAAGCCCAAGGACTCAAGAAAGAAGATTAGATTAAGCTAATCTGGCGGACTGGGTTGCGGAGGCTGCCTCCGTGGCCCGGCCCCCTTTTCTTTTGAATCTGTTGCAGGTTCACGGGACCCCACGACGAGGGACCGGGTGTCGGGGGACTGCCGCCGCGACCTGGCCACGCGCTCCCGAGTCCCCCGAATGTGCCATAATAGCGTGGCAGTCCGCAGCGGGGTGCGGACATACGTGAAAGCGCCCCGCTAGCCCCCTGGAGGAGACCCTGCGAGCCCCCGGCGCGGCCGGGATGGAGGCTCTCGCGGGGTACCCAGGAGAAAGCAGGAGAGGAGGGTGGACAGCAGGAGGGAAATGGCATCCCCAACCACCAGGCGAACAAGCGTCGCTTGAATCGGCTGGAGGGGGTGTCGCGGAGACGGGAGCGCTGGCAGGACGCACAGGACGGTCCCCGTGGTTCGGCACCGGAGGCCAAGAAGAGGAATGGGGCCATCGAGCAGGAGGAAAGAAGGAAGGCGGCCAGGGCTGACGAGATGGGTGGCTGGACTCGGGGCTGGGCCGCTTGCATGCTCGTGACTAGCTGCGATCCTCTGCTTGCGCGCTCGGCCCTCCTTTCCGGGCTTCCGGCTCGTGCAGCCCCAACGGGTCGTCTGCGATGCCCGACTAATGAGGGCAACGTTTTCTTCGCAAGGGAACTTCGAGGGGCGAAGGGACGCGCAGGATCTGGATGCAGTCGAGAGCGAGCCGGGATGCAGCGCGGGACCGGCCGGACCGCTGAGGGGCGACGGACGGAGCGGAACCGCCCAGGGATGATCCGGAGCGTCGCGGGATTCCGCCGTTGGAGCCCCGGAGGAACCGCCGTCGAGGGAACCCGGACTGCCGAGTCGTCGCACGAGACACGCCGTGCCTCCCGACGGCTAAAGGAACGAGGAGTCCCGGCCCCCGAAGGAACAGGAAGCCTCACCCGTCTCTGCCCACGAAGAAGATGCGCCGTCGGGGAAGAGGAAGACCGCGCAAGAAAGAAGCACGCAAGTTTGAAGACGCAAGTAGAGGGCGGGGGCGCGAGGACCCACGTACCCACGCCTTGCCCAGGGTTTTTGGAGTGGTTTTCCCCTGGGCGGGAAGGCGAATGCCGAGGCCACGGACGGAAGGGGCCACCTGGCGTCCTTTCCACCCTTCCGGACCAGGGTACGGCTGCAGGAGATGAAGGGACTGCAGCGGCCGGGACGACCGCTTCTCCAGAGGGGGGAGCAGTGTTGCGAACACCCCTTGGATGGGAACCCAAGGCTCACTGGTGCTCGCGAGCGGGACAAGAGACAGCGAGAAGAAGGCGATCGGATCGATCGCCTGTCAAGCTGTCATTCGAGAGTCAGCCGCCATTACTAGCAGACGTATCGAAACCCGCATTTCCCTGCGCTAGAGATTATATTCCATTACTGTTCTTGTTCATGTTCTGTTACTGTTGTCATTCATTAAACCGTTATGCCGTATACAAAACGTAACAGTATAATAAAAATAACAATGATTTTTTTATAAGCCGAAACCCCATATGATGAATTTATTATGTTCACTAACTTTCTAAAATATAACACTTGTTTTAGTTGAAATATTTTTAATTTTTCCAATAAGAAAGTAGTCACACATTCTTGTTATCTGATTAAATGTAATAAAATTCATTGATTCAAGAATTATGGATAACTGTACTTGTTTGAAAAGCCTGAACAGCTACTTTTCAATTACTGTTCACATGTCATCGTGATTTTTCAGGTATTTCTGATGCTCTGAAAAAAATGTTGCCAATCAAAAACTAATCACCGTTCACTCTTCTACAAATCTCAGTATGAAAAATCAAAATCATTTTTTTTTTTAAATAAAATATTAAGATCACCTTGATTTTTTAATTGTCAAAATATATTTTTTACTTAATAATGTTATAGCTGACGTCAAGACGAATTCAACGACCTATATACTGCGGTCTTTAAGTCTTGAAATAACGTTAGAATAGTTGTGAACAGCTATACTGCATTCTACATTAGAGCATACCGATTTCGCGCAGGCACGACCCTCAGGAGGCGTTGCTACGCTCGACTCCTATGTTTTTCTCTGTCGCACGGACCTCTACTTACTCTCTCTGTTAACTTTTCGTCCACTGTTTACGTTGACAACGGTCAGGTCCCGCGTTTGGGATGTAACAGTTATTCCTTGGAAATTACCACGACCAATCGCATGCGGTTCAAATTGTGGGTAGTAGTGGGATCTCCGCAGATCGGTCGCAAATCGGTAGGGGCGTCGGTATGCTCTTATATGGAATGCAGTATAGCTCTTCGATCTGGCCCACTGTGCGCGGGCCGCAATATTAAATACATAAATATAACTAATCCAAGAATTTTAATATATGGGCGATGTTCAGGTGGGCCACAGGTCTGCGGCTGGCGGGCCAAATGCGGCCCGCGGGCCGCAGGTTGCTCATCAGTGCTCTAGATAATCTATAGTTAAAAATTCTTTTGTGGTATGTTAAATTATTTTGAGGATATGGCTTTAAAACATGTTCGTGTAAAGGAAACGCTGCGTCACCTAACAGTACGAAATTCAAATTGTGTCTGGTTTCATCATTTGTTGGAATATTCAATTTCTTTTCCTGTAAATTCTTATGAAGAGATGTCCATTCGAAAACACTGCTATCAGACATTCTTCTTTGTTTTCGAACATCAACATATATAAATTCGTAATTGGCATTTACCAAAGCTAATAGAACTACGCGATAAAATTTTTTATAATTGTAATAAAGGGCGCCTGTGCCAGGAGGGGGAACAATTCTATCGTGCTTCCCGTCAAGAGCACATCCACAATTCGGAAAGTTCCAACGATTTTCGAAATCTGCAGTTATTGCTTTCCATTCGTCTTCAGATTTTGGAAACTGTATATAAAATTCAATTTTTAAAGTGTAATATTATAATTTTGCAGAATGGTTCTAAAACACCAGTATTGCAAGCTCGACAAAAAAATGTGACTCCTGCTAAAAAAAGAAAACTAGTATTTCAACAACAACAACAAGAATTCATGACAGTTTGCGCTGATGTTTTAAAACAGAAGGACCCTATAGAAGAATACGATGCCCTAGGTATACATGTGGCAGCCAAGATGAAAAAAATTAATCCAATGCAACAAATTTTGGCTGAAGCGTTAAAATTGTAGTAAAAGGCATATTCAATGAAATTACAAAATCCACAGATGTTAATTGAAACTAACATATACCATCCTTCATGGTACCAAACAGGGATTGAACCAAATTGTGCTACTACTTTGACTATATCTCCCGTGCAGCATGATGATGTTGCGAGAGATACAACATAAATACACTTTTCATGGATAGTTCGTTATAATTTACAGTTACATAGTTTATAGTTTCATGTCTTGTTTCATTATAGTTTCGTAATTTGTTTGAATAGTAATAATAAGTTTTAATAAAACCGTTATTCACATACCCTCATATAGTCTTCTTTCAATACATTAAATATCGCTTCACACGTTTCTGGAATTAGGTATCCCAACGTTTGGGCTGCGATTCCCACTGAATATTTTAAATCTTCATAAGCCCTTCCTGTTGCCAAGAAACGCAGTGTAGCATTTAAACGTTGCTCTGGCGAAATATTGCTTCCCTCATTACAGTGTTTTGCTTTGTCAGATTAGTTTTTATCAAAGTTAATAGTTCATCATATGTTTTCGTGTCCATTCTCAAATAATTTTTGAAATCATCAGGTTCATTACCCTTAATTCTTTCAATAATTGTATATGACTCAGACGGTCCTTTGCGATTAAATAATTTTTGGCCCACTTTTTGCGATTTCTACGTGTATTATGTGTATTTGGGCAATTATGTGTATTCCAATCATAGCACAACACAAATTACGTATTTTATTATGACGTTTAAACATATTTCGTTTTGTGCAACTCCATTCAAGTCTGCAGGACAACTGAGAAAACTTTCAACAAGACGAAAGTCCACAGTTTCGATCAAATCCGCGGATAAACTAGCAGTTTTCTTCCATTAACACGCAGTTTTATCTGTGACCGATTTATCCAACGTGATTTGTCTGCCAACTTTCGTTGTATGTTAGTGGGTATTTGTTGCAGTTTTGATCCGCCGCAGACTTTGATCGCGGGTTTGTCCGCGACGGATGAAGACCGTGGAGAAACCTCCCCGTGTGTGGCCAACTAAATCTTTCAGCAAAACGAAAGTCCACAGTTTCCATCAAATCCGCGGATAAACTAGCGGTTTTCATCCATTAACACGCAGTTTTATCTGTGACCGATTTATCCAACGTGATTTGTCTGTCAAGTTTCGTTGTATGTTAGTGGGTACAGTATTGTCTCCGTATGTACTCGGTTTGGTGTACACGATACGGGTTACTCGCTATCCCCACCACTTCTGGCTCACTCTTGTCTAGCGAAGGCGAGAGCGAGATGGAACGAGAGCGAGCGAGAGCCACTGAAAGCGAGCGAGGACGGTACGAGACAGACGACGCGTTAATGTTTTGTCTCGCTCCGTCTTTCGGGCACCGTGATACTCCGTCCTTTGCGTGCGCGACGGGCGTGCGCGATGGTCGCAAGCAGTTACGGTGACCACGGGAACCGCTTCGCAAAATCATGACGCAGGCCCGGCTCAAGTCTTTTTTGCGCCCTAGGTGATCTTGTCCAATTACATCCTTTATTATAATACATTTATTACAGTTTATTGATGACCTTACTCTGAATTTTTATTCGTAGTTCAAAACAGATGCAGTACAATTTTTAATATTTCATTTTAAAGTTTATTTTCAACATACAGGCAATGGAAATACCATTTTGCACTTCTTGTCGACTTTCCGCCCTAGGCAGCCGTCTAATTTTGCTTATAGGGACCAGCCAAGCTTACAGGCAGCGATCATTGCGATCACTGCATCTTTTATTGTAAATACAATACCTCGATGGACTGTTACAAATACAACATTAATGACAGTACATCAAATTACATATCTATGACTGTATTCGCTGCCTGTATTGTTGAAAATAAACTTTATAATGAAATATTACAAATTGTACTGCATCTGTTTTAAACTACGAATAAAAATTCGGGGTAAGGTCATCAATAAACTCTAATAAATGTATTATAATAAAGGGTGTAATTTGACAAGATCACCAAGGGCACAAAAAAGACTTGAGCCGGGCCTGCGTCAAGATTTTGCGAAGCGGTTCCCGTGGTCACCGTAACTGCTTGTGACCATTGCGCACGCCCGTCGCGCACACAAAGGACGGAGTGTCACGGTGCACGAAAGACGGAGCGAGACAAAACATTAACGCGTCGTCTGTCTCGTACCGTCCTCGCTCGCTTTCAGTGGCTCTCGCTCGCTCTCGTTCCATCTCGCTCTCGCCTTCGCCAGACAAGAGTGAGCCAGAAGTGGTGGGGATAGCGAGTAACCCGTATCGTGTACACCAAACCGAGTACATACGGAGACAATACTGTAATTCTAACGATAGTGTTTCAGAAATTGATATGTATTTTTAACGTCTCACGCAGACTCAAACCCGGCGTTACCGACTGTAGGTAAAACAGCACCACTTTATAGCATTATGCAGACCTTTGTACATACTTTTGTATTATTTATAAATTAAGCGAATATTAAGGAAAATATATATCTTAAGAACATTAAGAATAATTAGGTTTAACAATTAACAAAAGCTCAAGACAATATATAATATAATAAACGAATAAACTGTAAAATAAGAAATAACAATTCACTGCGCATACGCGACATCGCTAAAACCGAGTATAAAAGGAGGGGTACGCAGCATAGCAAGCACTTCTACTTCACTCTGCCAACAGAAGAGAGCTCGCCCCGGAGACGGAAGCGGCCGTTCTAACAGCAGACATTGCCAAGAGTACGAGCTCGCCCCGGAGACGGAAGCGGCCGTACACTGCAATACATTAAGTCACTGTAAGGTCAAAATCTGCCAGGAGTAACGAGCTCGCCCCGGAGATGGAAGCGGCCGTTCTTACAGCAGACGTTGCCAAGAGTAAGAGCTCGCCCCGGAGACGGAAGCGGCATTACACTGCGACATACACCTATCTAGTTCATATAATTTATCATATAAAAGAAAACATAAAAAAACCCAAAACATACAATTCATAGCTGTAGGTAATATTAAGTTGTTGTTAAAATAGAATTAAGTGTTGACAATAAAAGTCATTGTTTAGTTAAAGGTCTGGATTTTAATCCTTTACTCTCTACCAACGAACCCCACCTCCTATCTTATACTCGAGGGGACGCCGCTCTCCTCTCCAGAACGTACTAACATTTAGTCGCTCCAAGGCAACTGGACATTACATATTTATTAGAACCACAAATAAATCATAATTTACACCCATTGTTATGGTGGAAAACTCATACAGATAAATATAAAAGACTAGCAGAATTGGCAAAAATGTATTTAAGTATTCCGGCTACGTCTGCCTGTTCGGAGCGCACATTTTCTTCAGCTGAATATATTGTTACGGCAAAACGCACTGGTTTACTACCTGAAAATGTAGACTTATTAGTATTTTTACATCAAAGTAGCAACGTGTAGAGATGTAAGAAATACGAACAAATCAACATTCTCAAGTAGTAGAGTACTACACTTTGTGCTAACATTATTTCCAGCTGTTGAAAATACTCGTTCAGAACTCGCAGAAGTCGCAAGTGGGTATACATAAAAACATCTTAGTAATTTTTGCAAGTCTAAGGCAGGCCTGCACAGCAAGGCTGTGACGGGCAAGAGCGCTCTCGATTGCTCGTGAGCAAAGCGAAGAGCGACGCCGCGAGCTGTTCCCCCACTCTGTGGCTACTAGCTGAAGTAGTATGCGTGTAAACTGTAAGGTGGGTTCCTCACTTACGAACACTCCCCACCACGGCACTGTTTCTCATAAAGGCGTGGCCTAGCGGTTTACGATGCTCTTTCCACACACGGCCGAAAAGTTTTGCCCGGCGGGCATTAAGCTGTGCACGCCTGGTCTAGGGTATTTGTTTCCACGCGTTTTTCTCCACTAATGGCCATCAATTATGTTTTTTTTGTGCCTTTTATAAATATATTTGCAGGGGGGGGGGACCACGTGACGTGCGCGAGAGAAGAACGTATGTAAGCAGACAGGCGAAAGAAATAGACGAAAAGTGTGGCAAAAGTGCGCAGAAAATAACGAGGTCGGGTGAAAAACACGGGGAGAAGACTAAGTTCCTAAGTTCTAAGTGGACAGTGTAATCGACAGTTAATAAAGTGTCGAAGGGTGAAATAAAAGGTGAAGAAGAGAAGGTGTGAAACGAGTGCACGAAGTATAAGAGACGTGGCAAGCATAAGTGACATCTACGGGAGTGGAAAAAGAAAGAAGACAACACGGAGACAGCAGTAGGTAAAGAAGAGCAGAGACTCTAATGAACCGAGCAGGCGAAGGCGGGGAAGTGCAAAAGGAAACGAGAAGAAGGGGAAGACCATCGTTGGCAGAACAGCTGGGAAGAAGTAGAACGGGCAGCGAAGGCTCGATACTGGACACGTTCAAGAGGAAACGGGAGGGCGAGGAGGAGCAGGAGAGATTAAGGGCCGAAAAGGAAATAGAGGAAGAATTCCTAAAAGCGAGGAAAATAGGGAGGTCGCCTCCGACGAAGAAAACTGAGGCAGTTATAGGAACTGCGGTAACGCTGGTCTGCCAGGAGACGGAACAGGACAGAGAAATGGATAAATTAGACAAATTGATAGAAGTAGTGATGGCAGTTAAGAATGAATTGGAGGAACTGAGAAAAGATAATAGAGAGCTGAGGGACGAGTGGAAGAGGAGGGATGAGATATGGGAAAAGGAAAGAAAGGAAATGAGGGGTAGGATAGAAGTACTGGAGGCCAAGAAGGATCAGGCAGAGAGGCTGACAGAAAGACTGGAGGGGATAGAAAGGAAGGAAGAGGCTAGAGAAAAAAGAGAGAGAAGAAATAATATTACCCTAAGGGGAGAGGATTTACCGCGGAAAGAGACGCCGAAGGATACGGTGGAGTATGTGTTAAGGCACGAATTGCAGGTAGAAGCAGAAATCTAGGAAGCCTACTGGGTAGGAAGGGGAGAGAAAAGAGGGCTACTGATAGCGAAGTTAAAAAGCTGGCAACAGAAAAGGGCAGTAATGCTAAAGAAGAATACATTGAAAGATAAGAGGCTGTTTATTGACAATGATCTGACGAAAAAGGAAAGGGAGATACAAAAAAATATTAAAGATATCGCCAAAGCGGAAAGGGAGCAAGGGGCAAAGGTGAAAATTGGATACAGGAAAGTAAAGATCAACGATAAGACATTTATTTGGAAAGAGGATGGTGGGCTGAAGGAAGTAAATTTTTGGAGTCGGTAAAGTTCTGTGAACCTCTAAATTATTGGAGGACCACAGAGCTTACAAGGACAACCAACGCACGACAAAAGGCAGTACCAACACCCGTTCCCCGCGCGCCTGCGTTTGCAGATATGCGGGGAGAGGGAGTACACAGATTTGGGAAAGGAATAGATACATTTAAAATAGACTACTGGAATGTGGCAGGTTTGTTGAGCAAAGACAAACAGTTTTGGGATTTCTTACAAGATGTCGACGTAATAGGATCAGTAGAAACGTGGATTGAAGAGAAACAATGGGAAGGATTGAAAGATAAATTGCCACAAGAATTCTCATGGAAATGTAAATATGCCACTAGAGAGAGAAAAAAAGGGAGAGCGATAGGCGGAATTATCACAGGTGTAAGAAAGGGCATAGAAGAGGAGGAATCGAACGCAGGAACGGAACATATTCAAGAGCGAAGAATCAGGATACAAAATGAAAAATGGAGAGTAATAACAGTGTACAGCAGAGATATGAAGGAGACGAAAGAAGAGCTAGACCAGATAATAGAGGAGAGGGAGGTGGAGAAACTGATAATCGGAGGGGATTTTAATGCTAGAATTGGACAGGAAGGAGGCGACTTTAGAATGGAAGAAAAGAATGACGTAAGGAGATCAAAAGACAAAGTTAAAAATACGGAGGGAAAGGTGTTATTAGAGATGGTGGAGGAAAGAGGATGGAATATTCTGAACGGGAATATGGAGGGAGATGAGAAAGGAGAGTACACATACACGGGTCCGAGAGGCAGCACGGTAATTGATTATATACTAACAAATGTCGAGGCAAAAGAAGATATCAAGAAATTCACAGTGGAAGATAGAGTTGAGTCAGATCATATGCCTCTGATAGCAGAACGATATAGGGGAACTAAAATGAGAGACCGAGGGGGAAATCAGGAGGGGAGGTGGAGAGAGAGAAGAGTCTGGACAGAGGAAGGAAAGAGAGAGTTTCAAATGGAATTAAACAAAATAAACTTTAATGGGACAGAGGTGAATGAAATGGTAGAAGAAATTGTAGGAAAAATAAATGATGCAGTAAGGAAAGAAGAAGTAAAAATAAAGAAATGGAAATTGGGCAGCTTTAAGTGGTGGAATTCGAACTGTACAAAAAAGAAAAGCCAGGAAAGCATTGAGGAACTGGCGAAGGGGCAAAGGAGACAAAGAAGACTATCAGAAGAAAAGAAGGGAGTACAAAAAAGTGTGTGAAGAAAGAAGAAGGGAATTACAAGAAAGTATAGAAAATGAGATAATGCAATTAAAGGGAGAAAATCAAATATGGGAATATATAAATAAACAAAGAAAGAAAAGAATAGGTATTTCCAATAAAATAGATTTAGAAGAATGGAAGGATCATTTTAAAAAATTGCTAGAAGGCGTCGACTATAAAAAAGAAGTAGAGGAGTTCGAAGAAATAGACAACACGGAAGGAGAAGAGGAAGAGGAAATAACAGAAGCAGAAGTAAAAGAACAAATCAGAAAACTAAAAAAAAAAGAAAGCAGCAGGGGAAGACAAAATAGAAAATGAAGCCTGGATTTACAGTAACGTGAAAATAGTAAAAAGGATCACAGAAATTTTCAATAAAGTGTGGAAGGGAGAAGAATTCCCGGAGAGATGGAAAGAAGGGGTGATTTCACCAATATTCAAAAAAGGAGATAGAGAAAAAGTAAACAACTACCGGGGGATAACGATCCTAAACACAGCGTACAAAATATATGCTATGGTCCTAGAAAAAAGATTAAAAGAGGAACTGGAAAAGAACCACATAATACCAGAAAAAACGCAAGCAGGATTCAGGAGCGGTAGGTCGACGACAGATAACATTTTTATTCTGAACTATGTATCTAACAGAGAAACACAGAAAAAAGGGGGGAAGCTGTATACGTTTTTCGCGGACCTAAGCGCTGTATTTGACAACATGGATAGAGTAAAACTTCAGAACATAATGAAGAGAATGGAAATAAGTAAACGCTTGAGAATGAGAATCGGAGAAATTTACAAAGAAACAAGAAATACAATAAAAGTAAACGGAGAAATGTCATCCAAATTCTGGACAACAAAAGGGGGAAGACAGGGATGTCCACTGAGTCCAACGTTATTTACAATATATGTAGCGGACTTGGAGGAAACCATGAGGAAAAACCAAGCAGGAGGAGTTAGAGTATCGATAATACATATCGATATATATTTTGTCGTTCAATGTCGATACATGAAATATATTACTCAAATAGTATCGATATTGATAATATCGATAATTTTTTTTTACATAAGAGGCTGGAAGTGTCCATTGGACACTCTGTGCAGTAGTGATGGGCGATATTGGTCCCATATATCGATAATACATATCGATATATATTTTATGGTGCAAAAAAGGAAGGTAAAATGAATTGGTTTCCTTTTTTTTAAGGTGCAAAAAGTTATCGATATGTGGACCAAAAGTATCGATACGTGTAATTATCGGTGTTTGAAGTATCGATAAAAAATATCGATATTCTGACAGGCAAATATCGATATATGCAGATGTCGATAAATATCGCGCATCACTACCTTTGTGTGCGCGACGGGCGTGCGCAATGGTCGCAAGCGCTTACGGTGAGCACGGGACCCACTTCGCAAAATCTTGACGCACGCCGGGCATAAGTCTTTTTTGCGCCCCAGGCGAACTTGTCAAATTGCGCTCTTTATTATATTACATTTATTTGAGATTATTTATGACTTTACTCTGTAAAATTAGGCAACTGCTACGGCGTAAGGTTGACAAGAGGCGCAAAATGGCCTTTTCATTGTTGGCATTGTTGAAAATGAATTTTTAAATGAAATACTACAAATTATATTACAACGGTTTTAAACTACGAGTAAAAGTTTAGAGTAAGGTCATGAAGAAACTCAATTAAGTGTTTTATAATGAATGGCGGAATTTGGCAAGCTCGGTTATGGCGCAAAAAAGACTCGTGCCGTACCTGGCTATCTGACCGGGGCGCGCATGCGTCGAACAGTCACGATTCCATCTGAGCGCTCGCGCCCGTCGCGCACGCAAAGCGTTCCATCTCGCTCCCCCTTCGGCCAGAAAGAAGCGAGAAACTCAGCCTCGGAATTAGGGCTCCGTTCATGATACGGGCTCAACGCCGGTCCCGACCAGCGAGCGGCTAACGAGACTTTACATTCAGATATATTGGCCGGTGCGTTTCGTAACGCGTATTCTCCCACCATAGGTACCGCTTGCCTGCCTCGGGGCTCCTGTTTGCAACGTTTTCTGACTCGCTCTCGTTCCATCTCACTCTCGCCTTCGCAGAACTAGAGTGAGCCAGAAGTGATGGGGTTAGCGCCAAATTTCTGGTGTGTATAGGCCAAACTGAGCTGTCACCGTAGAAATACACACATCAGAATAGGTGTGCCTTAGCTCCGAAAAAATTCAGGAGCTTTATTGGTCTGAACATTGATTCTTTTTCGATAGCTTCATCTCGTATTGGTCATGACAGCCACACGGCTACGTTCAGACGGAGCCGCGCAGCATTCCCGTTACCCCACCATACCCTTGGGTGGCCATGTAACTTCAACTGACAAATCCACGATCGTCAGATGGTGGTGGCTGATTTCTCCTCGATCGCTGTTCGCGAAAACGAATCGACCGGTCAATATATCTGAATACGACCTTAGGATAAAGATATAATGAAAGATGAAAAATGATTCGAAGCCCAAGATGAAACGCCTTCAAATAAACAAAGGGAACTAATAAATACCCGAAGCTAAACAAAATTGTAGATTTAGGGTACACACACCCTACCTCAAACATCATTTCGATCGGCCACTGGGGCCATTCGGAAGTATATTCTTTTATTTAAATATTGCCCATCTCTGTATAGGACCGTAAAGAATTACAAAAAAAAATCAGGGAGTCAACTATTGACTGATTTAGAGACTTTTCCTTGTTGTATGTTATATACAATAGTCGGAAGAATAATAATAAGAGCAACAATTGCAAATAATTGCTGTAACTTCCACATTCTGAAAATATGATATCAGTAAATCAATATTTCCAGTATTAGTAAAAAAGTTCCAATCTCTTCTATTATTTTAAATAATGTGGCCATACAGGGTGTCCCACCTAAGACTGGACAGCCAGTTTTCTCCTAAACTATTGGAGATAAAAATATACAAAAATAGGGAATTGCATGGTTCGAGGGGGCCAATTAATTAGCGCGAACGAATTTTTTTATCGATTATTATTTTAAAAGATACGATGCTCAAGTTCGGTTTTTCAAATGGAACTATTTTTTTTGAACACCTGAGTTGATAGTGCCTTCCAAGACAAATTCAATAAGCTTTAATGTATACACTTTATTTTCACTGGTTTTTAAGATATTGCGCTTGCAAATTTACTGATTTTCACTGGAAGAAAACTGTCTGGTATAGCACGGACCGGGGACGGTCTTACTGGCGTCACGGGTGGCACTGCCTGTTGAAATTGATACCTACCTGCCAAAGGTCTACGCCAGGAATGGCAGGTCCAAAGGCTGGACAATTCTTTTCCGCCAGAAATGCTACTTAGGTAGGTAAGGAAAGTAGAGACATGATGGGGAAGCTAAGGAAAAATGCAAATGAAGTGGTGATTATTGCTATTAATTAAGTCTTTATTACTCCAAATACAACTATAAGTTAATGATTTAACATTTTTTACACACTTTGGACTATCTGAGGTCAGGCGTCTAAGTGATTAAACTTTACAAAACAGATGGGAAAAAACCGTCCTCCCCCACTCGCTTTCGCCAGCGACCACACTATTATAACACAGTGGCTTCCTAATGATGTATTTGTCACGTGCCTAGCGTCTTTTAATTAGGGTTTAGGGAGATGCCCCATCTTACCTCGCTACCCCGTCATACTTGTCATACGAAACAAGCCGCGATCCACGAGCCGTCTGATCGGTCATGGCTCCGCTCGCCCGGGCTCGCCAAGCCGACTTGACGAGCTAGACGAGCCGAGCTAGTTCGCGGTGCCAGGAGCAGTCTGATTCCACCTGGAGAGTAGTCGGGTCACACACTGCACAAATGATACAAGGTGATTCTGAAGCTACGCCCGTCGAAGGATGCGGCCTGGTACCCCGTGGCGAGGACAGCCCTTCGCTGTGCCTCACCCGATTTTTATGGCTTTTTCCGGAAAAAGGTATGAATCCTGGGCCGAACGTAGCGAATTGAAGTCGACCCTCCGCAGTCGAGGGTGAAATATCAAATATAGCGTATTAAGAAATTCTTTTCTTCATCGTATCGAAAGGGAAGTGACGCCAATGGATTCCTTATGTTTTTCTGATGAAAATCATACCAAATGTCATACAAATCGCACTACTTTGACACAAGCCATTTGTATTCCTTATGTAAGAGTTGTCCGATTTCCACGACACTTGGCATGATTTTCATCGGAAAACCCCAAGGAATCCATCGGCGACACTTCCATATCCATACGATAAAGAATAAAGAATTATTTTATTTCCTAAACAGATACAGGGTAATTATGGACCTACGCCCGTCAAGGAGATGCGGCGGCCTGGTGCCCCGTGGCGAGGATAACACCCCGCAGTGCCCATCGAATTTTATGGCTTTAGACCCTTGAAGGGGTTTGAATACCATTAAAATCTGAGGAATGTCTAGGGTTTCCGCATTTCTCTTCAGATCTTTTCAAAAACGACACCCTTCGATTCCTTATGTTCCGCCGATGCAATTGACACCAAGAACGACATAATTCGGACCATAATGAAGGAAATTAAAAATTCATTTCCATAATCTCAAGCTAATTTCGTTAATAATAGTCCGATTTGCATGATATTTGGTATGATTTTCATCAGAAAAACATAAGGAATCCATTGGCGTCACTTCCCTTTCGATACGATGAAGAAAAGAATTTCTTAATACGCTATATTTGATATTTCACCCTCGACTGCGGAGGGTCGACTTCAATTCGCTACGTTCGGCCCAGGATTCATACCTTTTTCCGGAAAAAGCCATAAAAATCGGGTGAGGCACAGCGAAGGGCTGTCCTCGCCACGGGGTACCAGGCCGCATCCTTCGACGGGCGTAGCTTCAGAATCACCTTGTATCATTTGTGCAGTGTGTGACCCGACTACTCTCCAGGTGGAATCAGACTGCTCCTGGCACCGCGAACTAGCTCGGCTCGTCTAGCTCGTCAAGTCGGCTTGGCGAGCCCGGACGAGCGGAGCCATGACCGATCAGACGGCTCGTGGATCGCGGCTTGTTTCGTATGACAAGTATGACGGGGTAGCGAGGTAAGATGGGGCATCTCCCTAAACCCTAATTAAAAGACGCTAGGCACGTGACAAATACATCATTAGGAAGCCACTGTGTTATAATAGTGTGGTCGCTGGCGAAAGCGAGTGGGGGAGGACGGTTTTTTCCCATCTGTTTTGTAAAGTTTAATCACTTAGACGCCTGACCTCAGATAGTCCAAAGTGTGTAAAAAATGTTAAATCATTAACTTATAGTTGTATTTGGAGTAATAAAGACTTAATTAATAGCAATAATCACCACTTCATTTGCATTTTTCCTTAGCTTCCCCATCATGTCTCTACTTTCCTTACCTACCTAAGTAGCATTTCTGGCGGAAAAGAATTGTCCAGCCTTTGGGCCTGCCATTCCTGGCGTAGACCTTTGGCAGGTAGGTATCTATTTCAACAGGCAGTGCCACCCGTGACGCCAGTAAGACCGTCCCGGGTCCGTGCTATACCAGACAGTTTTCTTCCAGTGAAAATCAGTAAATTTGCAAGCGCAATATCTTAAAAACCAGTGAAAATAAAGTGTATACATTAAAGCTTATTGAATTTGTCTTGGAACGCACTATCAACTCAGGTGTTCACAAAAAATAGTTCCATTTGAAAAACCGAACTTGACCATCGTATCTTTTAAAATAATAATCGATAACAAAATTCGTTCGCGCTAATTAATTGGCCCCCTCGAACCATGCAATTCCCTATTTTTTTTATATTTTTATCTCCAATAGTTTAGGAGAAAACCGGCTGTCCAGTCTTAGGTGGGACACCCTGTATAATTAGAACATAAATTCGACAGCGGTTTCAAGTGATGTATGTGTTACAATAAAAGCGTTAATTTAGTAAATGTACACAGTTCCCAACAGTTATATGCCTAAAATGCATATAACCTAACCTACAATCGTCCGAAAATTCATACATTGACTGCATCACGCTTTTACTGTGGCTTGTGTATCCAGCTAACGCTTCAGTTTTGCTATGATTCCACGTCGGCAGTCCTCCCGAGTAGGCGCCATCTCGTGTCCACTAGCTGAACTAAATTTGTCACGTGACTTGCTCTGTATTATCGCCAATATGGCAGAACTTGTATTTGAGACTGAAGTCACGATTTTTCATTATTCGTCCGTATATGAGCAAATTTGGGGCTGGGCTAGGACTCATTCGAAAGAGGAAGGTTCAATGCAGAGCGCTCTTCTCACCGTTTCAGTCACAAAACTCTTTTAGTGACCTAAAAATACTTGGATTCTGCGGGTGTATTTTGTCGACTTTTGCTCTACTATGGACACTCATATTATTAGATATCAACACAATCTCGTAGAACCATGAGAAGAGCGCTCCGCATTGAACCTTCCTCTTTCGAATGAGTCCTAACCCAGCCCAAAATCTGCTCATATAAGGACGAATGATGAAAAATCCCAACCCCCTGTTTCGGGCCAGATTGTGTCGGTATACAGCGCGCTGCATTACCCGTGTCTACCCCCTTAAGCTAAAATCAATTAGAATGTAATAAAACGCACGAATTTGGTAAACATAAACAAATTAAGCTGATACTTTGTATTTCGATGAAATATACTCAGAAAATGACGTTATGAATGGAAATTTTGATTTCTTAATCACGAATAATTACACTCCACAACTTCGTAATCCGCTCCCCGAAGTGACAGAAAATATAACCTATATGCTATACCCGATTTCATAAAGATAGCGTTGCGGCGTAACAATAATATTTTGGAAGGATGTTAAGTCATAAAAAGTTGACAAATGTAGCGTAAAAGAACGAAATTTCCAATAAACATTTATTGTCATGTAATTAGCATATATGTAGGTTATATTTTCTTGCTTATATAGCCAGAATCACCCTGCTTTCCCCTGTTTGCAGTAATCGAATTCGAAATACAGAAGCACACGTAAAGCGACAAATACGCATGCGCGTAATATGCGCACTGACTACCCATGCTTTTATTTTCTGCACTTGCTGCACGCATTATGCGCTAGAAGTTGGAGGATTCTAGGGAATTCTACGAAATTGGTACTGCCATCTCTGCACTCGCTGTATGAATTGCAACCAACGCAACGGACTCAATTTCGAAGCGAACAACACATCCCTAGAAGGCTTTAGGCAGGGTCGAAACGAAAGATGAGGAAGGAAGCAAATACGTAGCGCGCATTGTTATTTCTTAATGGCTTTTACTGCTAAGTTTTTCGAACGTCCTCTTATAATGCTAACTTTACAGCTATACTCTAATCCAGAAGTTCTATTCAATAGCCTTCAAAACCTTGAATTTACCCCGGACGCGGATAACAAATAACTTCATTTTTCCTTTACACATCTGCTTACCAAATTACGCTGGGTAAACAGCAGTTCGTCCTGTAAAACTCATAAAATATGGTCTTCGCTTTCAATAATTATCGCAGTTGAAGAAGAATAGAAAAACTCGGCTTGAGAAAATCCAGGAACCAATAAAGCCATCAAATTTCGTTAAGAGTCGGTCCCCGATCCTTAGGACGAAGGAACCGATGTAGTTAGGAAGCGTGCTTCGACAACCGTCCAAAAGTCTCGAATTAAATTAACCGTAATCCATCCAACTGCATAGCTATTTGTAAGTAAATTTGAACATTCCCGCGTAACCTCACGAGCATCAGACGCACCGAAACCCGTTCCGTTTCGTTACTGCGGTTCATGCGCTGCTGGAAACGGAACGCTATTCATGCGCGCAGCGTCTGCGCTGCGGTCTATGCGCATAATGCGTGAATTGGAACACAGCCATGATTAAATTTAATATTAACTGTAATATTATATATATGTTATTAGTGGGATGTAAAACTAAAATCGATTTACAATCATTTAAAATTCATATACATATACTCCAAGTCATTTAAGAAGTATCTTGCCGACCGACGAGTTTAGACCGGTTCTGCGCATATTGGCGCTCATTGGCTATGCTACCACCAATGGTCGTTCGGCTGCGCATCCGGTCTGCGCCAAAAGCATTGGCCTGGCGCCACTTTCGTATATACCGCGTGTTTCGACTTTTTGTCGGTTTTGATTTTCTTTTTTATACTGCAAATGTCAAATATAAAAATGGGTAAGAAAATGCGGTGTAAAAGTCGCATTAAATTCAAATGGAGGTGAATATTCCTTTCCCACCCCACAAAAATCCAAAAGGAAAGGTAAACAACTGAAATATTATATGTAATTGAAGTATTATAAGCAACTGAAGTATTATAAACAACTCAAATATTATAAGAATAAATATTAACCTGAAAGGCTTGGAAAATATATACTTTAATTTAATGGGAAACGTTTCTATTACAGATAGTTAACGCTGGACAACGTAAAATCATTATAAACATCTACAATGACAAAAGAGCTCAGTTTCCGAATATGAAGTACCCGGAATTTATAAGATTGGTTGCAAATACATGCGGCGTGGGATTTCGTACCGTCGTAGAAAGTCTAAAAGAATTTAAAAGGACCGGGACTGTGACTTCACCCTCGAAGAAACGGGTAAGGCCCGATGTAATGCAGAAGATGTCGGAACATGAAATTGAAGCAATAAGGAAGCATGTACACGCCTTTTGGGAACGAAGAGAACTGCCGACAGTTCCGAGAATTTTGGCGGCGATTCGAAGAGATGAAAATTTACCAACTATATCGCAGAATACGTTACAACGCCTGTTGAAGAAAATGAACTTCAAGTACGTACAAAGAAAGCGCAATAGCGCCCTTATCGAGCGGGAAGATATAATTCGTTGGCGCCGAACGTTCATCACGAAGATTCGAGAATTCAGAGCAGCGGGAAGACCCATTTATCATTTGGACGAGACATGGGTGAATGCGGGCAACACACGGCAGCGTGTGTGGGTGGACAACACCATAGCTTCGTCATCGAACGCCAGAGAAAGGGGCCTGACGATTGGCCCACCCACTCCGACTGCGAAAGGAAAGCGCCTCATCGTACTCCATATTGGATCGGAGGATGGTTTTGTTGAAAATGGCTTGCTGTGTTTTGAATCGAAGACCAAGAGCGCTGATTATCACAACGAGATGAATGCGGTACACTTTTTCGAGTGGTTTAAGCGCATTGTACCATATTTGAAACCAAACGCCGTTATTGTGATGGATAACGCGCCGTACCACTCTGCGAAGCAGGAGCGCTGTCCTGTAACGAGCTGGAACAAACCGCAGATAAGAGAGTGGCTTACCAGCAAGGGAATACGAATGCCAGATAACGCACTGAAGTGGCAGTTATTGGACGAAGTTCGCAGAATTAAGGCAAATTATGATAAATATGTGATCGATGAATACGCAAAAACAACGGGGAAAACTATTCTCCGACTACCGCCTTATCATTGCGACTTGAATCCAATTGAGCTCGCGTGGGCGCTAGTAAAAGGCCACGTAGAAGCCAATAACAATACTTTCCACCTGAACGATGTAAAGCAGCTATTAAAACAAGGGGTGGAAAAGGCAACACCCGAAATGTGAGCAAATTTTATCCGCCACACGACAAAGGTGGAGGATAAATTATACGACCTGGACCAAACTGGGAACTGTGTACATTTACTAAATTAACGCTTTTATTGTAACACATACATCACTTGAAACCGCTGTCGAATTTATGTTGTAATTATATGGCCACATTATTTAAAATAAAAGAAGAGATTGGAACTTTTTTACTAATACTGGAAATATTGATTTACTGATATCATATTTTCAGAATGTGGAAGTTACAGCAATTATTTGCAATTATTGCTCTTATTATTATACTTCCGACTATTGTATATAACATACAACAAGGAAAAGTCTCTAAATCAGTCAACAGTTGACTCCTTGATTTTTTTTTGTAATTCTTTTCGGTCCTATGCAGAGATGGGCAATATTTAAATAAAAGAATATACTTCCGAATGGCCCCAGTGGCCGATCGAAATGATGTTTGAGGTAGGGTGTGTGTACCCTAAATCTAAAATTTTGTTTAGCTTCGGGTATTTATTAGTTCCATTTGTTTATTTGAAGGCGTTTCATCTTGGGCATTATATCTTTATCCTAAGGTCGTATTCAGATATATTGACCGGTCGATTCGTTTTCGCGAACAGCGATCGAGGAGAAATCAGCCACCACCATCTGACGATCGTGGATTTGTCAGTTGGAGTTACATGGCCACCCAAGGGTATGGTGGGGTAACGGGAATGCTGCGCGGCTCTGTCTGAACGTGGCCGTGTGGCTGTCATGACCAATGCGAGATGAAGCTATCGAAAAAGAATCAATGTTCAGACCAATAAAGCTCCTGAATTTTTTCGGAGCTAAGGCACACTTATTCTGATGTGTGTATTTCTACGGTGACAGCTATAGCCATAGGCTCGCCATAAACTCAAATAAAAGATACTACAGTATTGTCTCATTACGGGCTCGGTTTGGTGTACATGATGTGGATTTTTCGCTATTCCCACCACTTCTGTCTCCCTCTTGTCCGGCGATGGCGAGAGCGAAATGGAACGAGAGCGAGCGAGGGCGGTACGAGACAGACGACGGAAGGATGTTTTGTCTCGCTCCGTCTTTCGGACGCCTGACACTCCGTTCTTTGCATTCACGGCCGTCGCGCAGGCAAAGCGTTCCATCTAGCTCCCTCCTTCGGCCAGGAAGAAGCGAGAAACAAACACTCGGAATTAGGGATCTGTTCACGACAGGAGCTCAACGCCGGTCCCGACCAGCGAGCACATACGGAGACAATACTGTACACACACATAATTTCAACATCACTTACTTTCGCTATAACTTTTTCCAGCTTCTCCTCCTTCGCTTCCTTCTTCTCCTCCTTCTTCTCCTCCTTCTCTCTTTCTTTTGCCTCCTCCCCCTCCTCTCTCTTTCTCTCCTCACCCTCTCCACTTCCCGCTGATACGGTCGGGACAGTATCTTTTATTTGGTAATGAAATGATGAATGTATTATTTTATGGCAAATAGTAAGATTGTACAGCGTGATTCTCTCGCTAGAGTCCTCAACGACAATGCCGCCAATAAACCGCGTTTCGCTGAGATTCGTGAAAGTGCCGAATTCTACGTTCTGCATTTCTCATCAGATCTTTGCGAAAATGGCGTCAACCGATGCCGTGCCGATGAAAATGGCCCCAAGCTAACTACGTTAAAAATAGTCCGATTTACATGACATGATTTTAATCGGGAGAACGCCAGGAATTCATTGGTATCACTGCCATATCGATTCGATGAAGAATAAAGAATTTTTTAATACGCCGTAGTGAATCTCGTCACAAGCGTTGAAATTCACGAAACTCAGCGAGGCGCCGCTTATTGGCGGCATCGCCTTTGAATACTCTAGCCAGAGAGACACTCTGTATTATAGTATACAATATAATACTTACATTTTCTTGATTCTGCATTTCCTGCACAATAATGTGGTCCGTATCGCCAGCTTCCTTACAACGGACTGCCTGGCAGGAATCGGCGGGGCTCCAACTACCGCCGATGGAGGGGGAAACACTTACAGGAGCAGTGGTTATGTGTGCATGAATTGCGCCTGCATCGGTCACGCACACATAACCACCTCTCTTGTAGGTGTTCCCCCTCCATCAACACCGACCGGAGCCCTCCGATCTCTGTTTGTTTCAGAACGCACCACAGACGAATCTTCGGATTCACGTTTCACGTTCACGGTTCGCGTTTACGTTCTTTTGTAACGAGCAGAAGGATTTTGAGTTGTGTTGCGTTGTGTTGTATTGTGTTTGTATTGTGTTTGTTGGTTTAGTATAAAATGAGTATCACTGGAAATGTGAATATGCAAGATGTGCAAGAAGATATGGACAATAATTCTTCATTTCGTCCGCGATAATTACGTCCGTACGCAAGGAGATTATCGAAACGGAAAGTATATCGCGAAAAGAGAAGGCCTTTGGCCCTTCAGAAAAAACAGCAAAGGACAAAAATGACAGACGACACTGTAGGACAACATTCAGAAGGGGCCGAGGAACGTATGGTAGAGGAACCATCAACATCCGATGGACGAAATCATACGTCCCAAGAGATAATGTACTCGCCATCCGATGAAGACACTGATACGGTCAGTTCGAGAGAAACGGAAGAGGCGTTTGAAGAGTTTTATATAGAAAGTAACGAAGAAGAAAACTTAGTTATAGAAAAAGTTGCGAAGAACGAGCCGCAAGAGCAATCGGCTCTCCTAAATAGCAACGGCATAATGAATTTCCCAAATGTGCTTGGTCAATTGCAAAAAATAGGTAAACATGCAAAAGATAGGGAAGACTGTGGCATTGAACACCTACGAATAACTGGTGTGAAACGGCGTGGCTTCAGGAGCATCTTCAGCGTAATGTGCACTTTATGCCATTACAAAGCTGAAATCTACAATCAATCGGACGAAGCCGAAGACGTGGATAGCAATCAGGGCGCCGTTAATGCAACAATTTTATATGGAGGCGGTTATGCACAGTTAGAACACACTTTTGCAGGAGTGAACATACGTTGCATGACGAAGAAAGACTTCGTGAAGAATCAAGATGAATTCGTCAAGTCTGCAATTGCCGCTGCAAAAGAAGAGATGTTAGCAGCGGCTGAAGAAGAAAAACGTTTGGCGATTGAAAGAGGCGAAGTTCTTCCCGGATCAGGGACCCCTCACATCCCCGTTGTGGCCGACGGAAGCTGGATGAAGAGATCCTACCGCAGTGGATATTACGATTCTGCGTCTGGAGTCGGCGTGATAGTTGGCTATCACACGAAAAAAGTTTTATTTTACGGCGTTCGAAACAAAGTTTGCAGAATTTGTCGGATTTCTGCGAAAAACGAGAAAGAACAATCGAAAGAGCATCGACTGCTATGGAAAGCGATGCTATAGTAGAAGGATTCAACACTAGCGTAGAAAAACGTGGGCTCGTTTATTCTACACTGATTGCTGATGGGGACAGTAGCGTGTATAAGAAGATTATTGATGCGGACCCATATAAGAGACAGATTCGTGTAAAAAAGATTGAATGCACGAATCATTTGTTGCGAAACTTTTGCACAAAAATGAAAGCGATTGTAAAAAAGACCACATCTGGACCATTGAGGCAAACTGTGGAAAGTAGCATTCGCCGGATGCGCACGGACATCGTGAAAGCCGCAAAGTTTAGATACAATCAGAATGTATCAATCGACGAGAAAACGAAGAATTTGTATGGCGACATACAGAATGTTCCAAGCCACGTGTTTGGTGAACACGCAGAGTGTGCAAGACTAGAATATTTCTGCGATGGAAACAATAAAGAGAATGAGAAAAACATCGTTCCAGACCTGATGAAAATTGGAGTGTACCAGGACGTAAAAGAAATACTTCGTCCACTATTAGTTCATGCGGAGAGCTTACTCTGTAATACTACTAATAACGATGTGGAAAGTTTGAACGGAGTAATTGCTAAGTACACTGGCGGAAAAAGATTAAATTTCGCCGAAAGAGGATCCTATGCAGGGAGATGTGCTGCTGCTGTCGTGGAGTACAACAGTAAGCAAGTGCACTCGCGATTGGATGCGGTTATGAAGAAGAAAACGTCCGAGGTTGTGCGCCAAATGGAAGAAAAGAAAAAGAAAGAAAAGGAAAAGAGAGCTGCAAAACAGAAGGAAACGAAGGCTGCGTGATATGTACGCAAGCATTTGCCCTCGCAGAAAGATTCTGATTATGGACAAAATGCACAGAAGCCAGACATGCCATCCGAAATGTATGAACTGGAGCGGGAAAAGCATATGCAAATGCTCAGTAACTGGCAAGACATGCCATTGAAGATGAAACAATCGGACAAGCAAAGAACCGCAGATGGTTGCAGTACAGGTCCAAATTGTTGACAGCATCCAATTTTGGACAAGTGTGCCGTCGCCGACCTGACACGCTTTGCGCAAATACAGTAAAATCAATTGTTTATCCGAAGATAATTAGTGCACCCGCGGTGGAATACGGGAAAGAATGCGAGAATATTGCTCGCGAAGAATTGAAGAAGCAATACACAGATATTGCGAAATGTGGATTTTTCATCGACAGCTGCATCGCCTTCTTAGGAGCTTCACCGGATGGAATCATCGGTCAAGAGGGTACTTTGGAAATCAAATGCCCCAAATCAGCGGAGAACTTTACGCCAGAAGAAGCAATTGAACAAGTTCCCGCTGTCCGGCACATGTTCACGCGTAACACAGGTATTTCAATGAGCAAAACGCATCACTATTTTTATCAAGTACAAGGCCAGTTACACATTACTGACAGAAAGTACTGTATATTTTGCCTTTGGACCCCGAAGGGGCTGAAATCTATAAAAGTAGAGAGAGAGATGATGCGTTTTGGAAAAGAGAAATGGAGCCAAAACTGGTTCAATTTTATTTAGAATGCATGCTACCCGAATTAATAGATAGTCGGCACAATAGGTGCATGACTATTCGGGAGCCACAATTTATTCTAGCAGAGAGAGCGAAAGAAAAACCGAAAAGCTTGAAAAAGCGAAAAAGGTCTCCGTCCAAAAATAATGAAACTATTCTAACGGTACGGCGTCGCACCGCGCTGTAAAGCGCGGTACCACTGACCCCGTCAGTGGTGACAAGTGCCAGCAATGGCAGTTTTACTCGCGGATCATACGATCACGCGAGTCGATCGACGCCGCCATCACTTTGCCAAGAAAGTGACGAAGGAAATAATAAATTTAATTCACCTTTTAATTTTTTCAGACACATTTCTAAGTTCACAGAAGCAGACAGACGGAAACCGGCTCGGTCAAAATGCGCCAGGCGGATACACACGGGCGTCGCAGGTATACATGATGTTCGACGAATTATTGAAACAAACTTTTACTTTTATACCAAACTTACAGAAATGTCTGCGATCATTTGTTACAGGCGGACTTTTTACCAAGTTACTGCCAATATGGTGTATGGGACAGTAATGCCAGGACAAATGGAATAATAAGTACCATATTTCAGGTAAAGTTTAACAGCTTACAAATCTACAGTAAAATTTTGTACGCTTACAAAACTTCCTATTGTACTTCATAATGTGTTACAGATCCACACTGCCTACGTCATCTTTCGGTATGAGCGACCTGGCAAAATTGTAGGAAGACCATCAATGAAGAAGAGGAATTACACAAAATGAGAGAAGATAATATTATTGCAGTATTGTCTCGTTAGCGGAACGCTGATCCGGACCGGCGTTGAGCCGTCAGCGTGAACAGAGGCCTAAGGCTGTGGTTACAGTGGACGCGTTTTCGCGCGAACTGAGCATCGCGCGAACCGCACGACGTCGCGCGACTGCGCGCGACACCGCGCGATGTCGTCGCGAAATTTCGCGCGAAAATGTGATTTTCAGAAATACGTGGCTGTAATAAATAGATATTTTTACTCGTATATGGCGATAACCAAAATAGATACATCGTTTTTTAGAGGTGCTTTTCCATTAATCCGCACGCCACTCCCATACCTAAATTAATGGGTGGATAGTGGAAAAAACTGGAACTAAATGATAAAAAAATTTATTCATTTTTCGTTTGGTTTAGGTTTAGATTAAATGATTGTTGAAGAAACCAAGTAATTTTTCTGAATATTTTAGAATGTCTCCCAGACACATTCTATTATATTTTAAGCAGTGTACAAACATAGGTATATTTGTAAATTGTCAAATTTTCGTGACTGCATTTCGTCAGAAGAAAGACCAAGTACAAATTAAGTAATTGTTGCTGAAATACATTAAAGGATTAAATGAAAAATGATATAAGAATGAAACAATAAAATAATATTATTTATTATTTTTGTCTCTTTTTTATTATTTACTATTTTTTATTATTTGACAGTTGCATCAGATCTGTATATAGTGCGAGGTTAGACGTTGTATATGTGTGTGTAGTGTGACGTCGTAGATATTGTAGATGTATTGCTGTACAGAAGTATCATGCTCTTTCGTAGCCGACGGCAACTTCGTGTCAACTCTTTTGTTCTCTCTCGCACGTTCTCTGATTCTCTCACTCTCGACTGAAGGATTCCAAGAAATGGTGGGGATAGTGAGCGGGGCTATTACGCATGGTAAAAACGGGACATAACGAGGCATTACTGTCATACGAAATGGACGACATCGATGATTTTTGCTTAGACAATCCGTTATTAAGAATTTTATTAATGAGTAGCAGAAGGGAGCATGTAAATGCTATTTTTGTTTCGCGAAAAAAGAATGGTGAACACCACAATCTATTCAATGATTTATTAAATAAACCGGACAAATTCTTTGAATACTTTAGAATGTCCCCAGAGACATTTTTTTATATTTTACGCGGTATAGAAAAAGACATTCGCAAGGAGTCCAATTTTCGAGAATGTATTTCGCCAGAAGAAAGACTTGCCATCACACTCAGGTAAGAACCTGCTTACTTTTTTTCAATTAAGGTTACCCTCCGGTCAAAACGCTTGAAAAATACGTGATTTTCATGAATCAAATAAAAAGAAACTGAATTCATGAAAGTATTTTTCAAGCGTTTTGACCGGAGGGTACCCTGGGTACCCCGGGTACTCTTAAATTTTTTTTTTTTTTTAAGAAGTACAAAATAAGTATTGTTTACAGATTTTTGTCTACTGGAATGTCGTTTCGTGCATTAAGTTTTTCATACAGAGTGTCCCATGTTACAATTAGAAAAATAGTTTATACGACTTGCCTTGCAATATGGAATTATTTCCATGACAAACATATGCCTTTTCCATCCGCCGAAAATTTAAAAAGTATTGCAAGTGATTTTTTGCAAAATTGGAATTTTCCTAATTGTATTGGGTGTATTGATGGGAAACACATTAGAATTAGATGCCCTCATCACTCAGGATCGTTATATTATAATTATAAACAATACTTTTCAATTGTTCTACAAGGCATAGCTGATTCAAAATATAAATTTATCACAATTGATGTTGGTGCTTATGGGAAGCAAAGCGACGCAGGAATATTTACCGATACAAATGTCTTCAAACGTTTGGAAACTAATACATTTAATGTGCCAGCAAATGAAAATATCCCATCTACAAACATTTCGGTCCCATTTGTATTATTAGGTGACGAGGCCTATCCACTCAAAACATATTTATTAAAACCATATTCCCGGAAAAATCTTACACCAGAAGAACAGATATTCAATTATAGATTATCTAGAGCTCGACGTTGCGTTGAATGTGCATTTGGCATCTTGGTAGCGAAATGGAGATGCCTGAAAACAGAAATGCACATAAGCCCAGAGAATGTAGATATTGTAATTAAATGCATATGTTTATTGCACAACATAATTATTAATAGAGAAGGTGTTGTATTATCAGGTCACAATACTAACCCAACACAACGCAGAAATTTGCCTGTATCAAGGAGGTACAATAATTTTGGCAGATCCGCATATCATGTGAGAGAAGCATTCAAAAATTATTTTGTTAGTCCTGAGGGTGAAGTACCCTTCCAGTACATGTAATATATTGTACAGACTACAATAATAAAATCATTATTTGTTAACATTTGATATTTAATATGTTCTGTTTACAACGTGTCATTATTTACATCAGTGTGTGACTCTGCAGATGTGTCGTGATGTGAGGTGTGCGTTGTGTGTTCTGTTGATGTTGTCGTCAGTTCGTCAAGGAGTACTTGTTGTAATTTCATTTGTGTAATCAGTACTCTGTCGTCTGGAATTTTTTTGAAGTGGGGCAATAGGCTCATTAAAAAGTGATAGTTACTGTCCTGTTGTTTGTTCTTCATTAAATTTAGCTTCTCTTCTTCCAAATGTAATAATTTGTCCTGAATTGTGTTATTATGTGAACGTTTTCGTTTGGATGGTCGTAGTGTTGTAGTTTCGTGGTGTGTGGTCGATTGTGATGTGTGAGCGTGCGTATGTGTGTGCGTATCCTCTGCGTGATTGTCAATGTCAATGTGTAATTGTGACGTTTGTAATGTGTGTGCGTTGGTGTGTGGGAAACATTCATTTTCAAAGTCGCTGCATAAATTTAAGTCGTCTGTCTCGTCTGCCTGGGGAATTATCAATGTTTCTGGAGAGGTAGGTGGTGCGGGAATATTCCCAGTGGAGAGTCGTGGTGCGGTCACTTCTT
Organism: Andrena trimmerana; assembly: GCA_951215215.1. NCBI lineage: Eukaryota > Metazoa > Arthropoda > Insecta > Hymenoptera > Andrenidae > Andrena > Andrena trimmerana. The sequence continues at coordinate 75,059,943 of OX578060.1, forward strand.
TTAAAAAGCTTAAGCATTTAAAATATGTCCATGTTGATGATTTTTTCACCCCTCCAGGAGCGCCCGAACGGATTTTTAATTTCATCTTATTGTATTCTCGTTGATACGTATCACGGAGGCCCTTCCACTTTTTTTTAGCCACTTCAACTGGAAGACACACAGAAACTGTTTCTTTACAATACAGTTTATTGTATATGTACCCGCGCTATATGAAATAATCTTATTATTTTACTTACGTGGTACATTTAATTCTTTTGCCACTTCATCCCACAATCTTTGGGCTGTATCTCTGTTGTGGTAATGTTTCGAGGATTGATCCCACAAGGCCTTTCGTAGGAAAACCGAATTGATTAATTTTTCGGCGTCCATAATTATGTATGCGCGTGAAATTGATTTCAAATGCCTAGCGACGCTAGGCGATTTTCGCTGGCAATATCAAATCAATTTGTTTCTGGTCGCGCGAAGTCTGGCGACAATCTCTGTACAGCAATACATCTACAATATCTACGACGTCACACTACATACACATATACAACGTCTAACCTCGCACTATATACAGATCTGATGCAACTGTCAAATAATAAAAAATAGTAAATAATAAAAAAGAGACAAAAATAATAAATAATATTATTTTATTGTTTCATTCTTATATCATTTTTCATTTAATCCTTTAATGTATTTCAGCAACAATTACTTAATTTGTACTTGGTCTTTCTTCTGACGAAATGCAGTCACGAAAATTTGACAATTTACAAATATACCTATGTTTCTACACTGCTTAAAATATAATAGAATGTGTCTGTAAACCTAAACCAAACGAAAAATGAATAAATTTTTTTATCATTTAGTTCCAGTTTTTTCCACTATCCACCCATTAATTTAGGTATGGGAGTGGCGTGCGGATTAATGGAAAAGCACCTCTAAAAAACGATGTATCTATTTTGGTTATCGCCATATACGAGTAAAAATATCTATTTATTACAGCCACGTATTTCTGAAAATCACATTTTCGCGCGAAATTTCGCGACGACATCGCGCGGTGTCGCGCGCAGTCGCGCGACGTCGTGCGGTTCGCGCGATGCTCAGTTCGCGCGAAAACGCGTCCACTGTAACCACAGCCTAAAGGTCCGCGCACACATATCCGTTCCGGCGTGCCAGTGGTAAGAAGAAGAGGGGCGTAGAGGGTCTCTTCTTCTTACCACTGCTACGCCGTAACGGTACTACCATGGAACAGATATGTGTGCGCGGACCTTCCGAATGTTCGTTTCTCGCTTCTTTCTGGCCGAAGGGGGGAGCGAGATGGGACGCTTTGCGTGCGCAACGGGGGCGAACGCAAAGGACGGAATGTCACGGCGTCCGAAAGACGGAGCAAGACAAAACATCAACGCGTCGTCTGTCTCGTACCGTTCTCACTCGGTTTCAGTGGTGGGCATACTTAATGATAAGGAACCCACTCCTGTAGGTGAAACAGTTAAACCACAAAGTTTTAACATGAAGCAACGGCGACAGTGGTGGGCATACTTAGCGAAAAGTCCACATCGTGTACACCAAACCGAGCCGCTAACGAGACGATACTGTATTCTTCGAAAAATATATACTTTTTTATCTGTAATTGTCCATTTCAAGGGGGCAAGAGCTTGAATGTCGAATTTAAATTCTCCAGTGAAGTTGGATTGATTTATGAGTCATTATTATTAATGACTGCAACTTGATTAGAAACAAGAAAAATATTGTTGCGAGCACCCTATGGATGGAATCCATGGCCCGATGGTGCTCGCGACGATAACAAGAGACAGCGAGAAGAAGGTGATCGCATCGATCACCTGTCAAGCTGTCATTAGAGAGTCTTGGAATATACACGAACGCGGCCGGACGTGTCGGCCTAGGTCATACTGTCCTGTATAACGAAATATAGCAGAGTTGTGCAATGAGCACTCGCGTGTGACTATTCATTCTATTCCTTTGCGTCGGGGTAGCCTGCGATGGAAACGCCCCGGCGCAACAATATATAAAAAAAATGTTCTGTTAAACGATTTTGCCAAAAAGCCACTAACAACTAAAAAATACTTCTATTCTTGTACTACAATTTCGATGGTGTTTTTTAACTTTAAATAAAAACGTGGAGCAGGATATTTCATAACAGAATATGAATCCCATTTAGTACAGCATCAAGTGTCGAAATGAATTTATTGCGAGATATCCTGCTCCACGATTTTATTTAAAGTGAAAATACACCATCGAAATTGTAGTATAAGAAAATAATTATTTTTAAGTTTGTAATGCATTTTTAATCAAATCGTTTATTTTAAATTTTCTTCTATATATTTCTCTTAATTTCTAGTTTTTAGTGTTTGTGGATTTACATTTCACAGCTCAAACTTCTTTACAAACATCTTTTATTGCTGTATGCAGTTTAATAGTTTGCTTGAACCCTAGAGTACTAAAAGTTCGTAAAGAACGCGAGTGGTTGATTTTAAGTCGATTGGATTTTTGGATAATTTTTATTGGATAAGTTTTTCACCCCTTGGAGTTTTTTTTCATAATTTTGTATTGTCGTCCATACTACGCACCCCTTCAAAGTTTCAAGACAATTGGATGGTTGGAACTGATTAAAATTGAGTTTCCAGATTTGAATCAAACATACAAACAAACAGGGGATCGTAGATGAATGTCTGTATGTCATTTAACGAGACATTCCAAAATATACGTATTGTTAATACTGATCTCTAGTTTATATTGATACATTTTTACAATCGTAGAATAACAATTCCGAAGAAAAGCATGTACAAAAGTATTAAATTGAAATATACTTTTCTCCAAATCGATGTTTTAAAAAAATAATTACGTTATAAATTTGTATTTAAACAACAGTCAATTCTTGTTGATAAAAAAGATACTTTGATGTATAGTTAGATAAAAAAGAAAGCGTCATATGTTTTTAAAAGAACTATTAATACGATTTCATTACGTGTTACACTTCGGTGATGTACCTTATTGAAATTGTATGCTTTGAAATTGCACATTGATTATACAAAATATTACATCCTTCCACTTATAAATAAAAACTATTGATACGCAAATTAGTATTGTTTCATTGACATGTTTCCTAACTTCAGTACCCAACCTCTGTATCTTTCATTATTACCTATCCCCCTTTACGTTCGGCGAGGCTCTGATGCTAGACGCAGCTATCAGATGCGCTACATCTACAGCTGATGCAGAGGGAAACACCTACAGGAGCGGTGATTATGTGTGCGTGTCTGTTGATCGCTGCCTAGACGCATCTTTTGTGCCGTATTCCTCCAAGACTTCTCATTAGAAGGAGCTGTGGCAACAGCGCGGCGGAGACAGAGAGAACAGAAAATGTGGCAACTATGCGTAAAAAATTAGTCTACATAGAGTACCTGGAGATGTCACCTCTGTAGAAGTTCTTTTTATCGACCGCAGTAGTTTCATTAGGGTCCGTCTGTTTACTGGGGACGCTTCGATCGATTCGGACCAAAACAAAAAGGAGACAGCCCCCTTAATTGTAAAATTTAGACGACTAACTATTGTTGAATTTCGCCAGTTCTTACATATGCATCACTTGGTTGGGAATTCCTGATCCCAGAGTTTCATGCATTTATCTATTGAAATGTTGCTTCAAGACATCGGGAAATTGCATTGCTTCATCTCGTACATACATATATCTGTTCGCGAGTAGGTGTCACGAGTGACGCGGCTTTGGTTTCCCAAATAAATGCACATTTATTAGGGCCCTCGGTCGACGGCGACTTGAGTCATCCAGTACTGAATATGAAAATGTTCATATTTCTCATTACACCTTGATAAGAGTGTTACCACCGATGGATTGGTGAGTTTATGTCCACGAAAATGAGGCGAGACGCGAAGCAATTCGATCTATTTTTTCTTATGAATACATGATTAGGACACACACACACACTACGTTCACTAAAAGTAGACCGAATTGCTCCATGTTTGGCATCATTTTCATCAGTAATGCAGTGCTCTGGTGAAGAACATCGTAATACGGAGCTAATATTGTCAATGTGCAGTTAAAACGCAGGCCGCTTCACACTATCGTTTCTTAGCATTTATACGGGATGATTCTCTGGCTAGAGTCGTCAAACGCGATGCTCGCCGACAATCATGTGTCTCGCTGAGTTTCGTGGGCTTCGACGCTCGAAACCAGCGGGACTATACAATGTTGCACGCTAAGCAGTGACGAATCTGAAGTTCTGCAATTTCTAATCAGATCTTTGCACAAGTGACGTCAATCGATTCCTTACAATTTTATATATAATGTTTGTTCATAACTGCTTTCTGCATAGGACGTGTAATAAGTGTATTTCATGTTCTGTTTCGGTGCTTTGCTAGTAAAAAAATGTCTAACCTAACAAACTTCATTTTCTGGGGACATCCCCTCATTTATTTTCCCTTTTCACTTATAGTTCCTTACTGCTAACGTAGAATATTGTAACATAAGCACAATTTCAAGTAATCGAAATGTACAATGAATCTTCTACGTTTGCAGTACCAGCCGACTTTCCGTTAAAATTTTTATAAGTACAACGCAACAGCTGAGAATTTATTTCCTTATTCAGAATAGAATACGGAAATAGCAAACAGCTCCCTCTCGCGCTTACCGGACAATCGGCGATCTATCGGTATTACCATTTCTGTGCAGAAAAAACCTGCTGTAATACCGACCTGCCGAGTCGGCCAGGTCACGTGACGTGTCTACCCCCTTAAACACTGATAATCATATGGATTTCGACGGATTTCGACCTACTCTCAATAGTTCAATTTTCTGTCACTAGTTTGGGGTTAGTTGGCGTATTGAAATTCTGAGTTTCCCAATATGCATTTCTTTTACTAACCTTTTAATATCCATTTTTCGTCAGTGTAACTTAATTTAATTTAATTCTTTTAATCAGAATTATAATTATTAATAAATTGGCACCTGTTCATAACCTATACGAAAAATGTTTTATAGGTTAGTTATTTTCATTCCAGATATATGCCATTTATGACACATTTACGACATTTAAGACACGTGTCGTATATAAAATAAAAAAATCGTGTCTTTACCCATCTCTGCCCACCACAGGTCCAGACTCTTATTGTAGTGTCGCTAGTTGCCTCATGTACGGATGTGTTGAACGAAAAGGTTCCGAACCTAATCCTGTCGTCCCAATCTTGCTTCTGACAATACTGTTTTAGATAATCTACAAAAACATGATGGGGCCCGTTCCAGAGAACCCAGAGATTGCGTATGAATGGCGGTAGAAGTTATTTTTTTAATTTTAAATATCCTACAGAACTGCTTCATTATTTTACTTATGAAATTACTGCCCTGATCTGTACGAATCACTCTTGGGCACCCGAATCTACTAATAAATTGTTCAGCAAGCGCTATTGCGACGGTTATTGAGTCTATGACCGATAGGGGTATAGCATCAGAGTATTTTGTCAAATTATCCTGAAGGGTTAATAGATATTTATTTCCTCCCTTTGTTACAGGTAGGGGCCCAACTATATTCATTTGCACTTTCTCGAATGCCTTCTTTGGCGTGTCTGCGATTTGCATTGGCTGTTTCGTCTTTGCTGAAAGCATTTTATTTCTTTGACAACTTGAACAGGTGCGCACAAATTCTGCAATCTCTTTTCCCATTCTAGGCCAATGAAAGTCCTGTCTGAGCTGATGGTACAACTTGACTATACCCTGATGACCACCCACCGTTGATTCATGATTCTGTTTAATGATTTAATTTCTAATAGATTTTGATGGCGTCACCACCTCGCCTGAACAAACAGTAATTAGATATCCTGGATCATTAAGCACTTCCATAAAGGTACGTTCCACAAAATCCCACTCGATAGGTTCCAAATCGTTATATTCCTTTGACACGCTAATTGTTTTTTCACCCAAAGAATCCATTAAATGCTTTAATGATATTGTTGATGACTTAAGGGGACTAGGCAGTCAGAAATTCGATTTTTTTTATTGCATTTTTCGAAAGTACCACCCTTCCCGAGTAAAATGCCGTTTGGTACATGTTAATCTTCGCAAGATTAAGGATTTTACAGCCGAAAAGGTCGAGCGCGCCATAAACCGTTTCTGCGCGCACGCGGGTAGACTAGATTCCTCGTATTCAAGAAAGGTAATTACACCTTACCTGTCGCATAATTAGTGTATTATGTACACAAAAGGTTCACATCGACCTCTCATTGTTGTATTTTATTAAATTATTGCACTGAAATGTTACTGTTATTCTAAACGTGTAGAAGCGGCGTCCTTCAGTTTCGATCGAGCATTCGAAGTGAAAAGTGCGTCGTGTACGTTGAGAGAAACAATATTTTGGAGTGTACTTTTATTTTTTTTGTTAATCATGGGTGGCATATATCCTAGTACATATAAATGTGATAGGAAAAACAGAGGAGGCAGGCCGAAAAAATGCAAGTTTCGGGGCAATCAATTTGTTGAAAAAAATGAAAATGCGGAAAGGGAGGCTTCGTCTTCGGCAAAAAAAATAAAAAATAATAGTGTTATTTCTTATACAGTCAATCCTGATGTTCAGTTTGAAATAATAAACTTTTACGCGGTTTTTAATATTGTTGCGAACACCCCTTGGATGGGAATCCAAGGCTCACTGGTGCTCGCGAGCGGGACAAGAGACAGCGAGAAGAAGGCGACCGGATCGATCGCCTGTCAAGCTGTTATTCGATAGTCAGCCGCCATTGCCAGCAGACGTCTCGATATCCTATTACGCTTACTGATCGTATTCGTTACCCGTTCTTGTATTGGCCTTGTTATCCCCTAGTTAATGTTCTGTTATTGTTGTTGTTCAGTAAATGCGCGTTATGCCTTGCCCGAAACGTAACATTGGTGTCAGAAGTGGGATGCCCACCCGGAGTGGGATGCCCACTCGCGCTTCCGCGGTCTCCGTGGGCCCTTCCCCTGGGCCGTCGGGCGACGCCACCCAGCAGGAGATGTTCGCCACCCTCCAGCTTAGCATCGTGGGACAGTTGCAGGAGCAGCGGAGGGACGACGAGGCCCGGAGGAGGGAGAAGGGCGCCGAGGACCGGCGGACCCAGGCGGCCCTCGAGGCGCGCATGTCGAGCATGGAGGAGCAGATACAGGTCGTAACCGCTCTTTTCCGAAACGGCCGGGGTTCCGTCGGTGGCGGCCCGGGCCCTCGGGGTGGGGTTGAAAGTGGTGTTGTGAATAGTGTTCCTAATCATTTCCCCGCCGGTGCGCCCGCTGCCGCGCCTTTGTCGGAGCCCCGCACGCTCAGCCTAGGGTACGCGGTCAAACCCACGGTGTTTGACGGGAGAATTTCCTGGGAGGAGTATAGAGTGCAATTTGAGACAATCGCGCGCGCGAACGGGTGGGACGACGAGAAAAAGGCTACGGCTTTGGTCGCTTCCCTCGGGGGTTCGGCGAGGAGCGTCCTCACGGCTCTCTCCGCCGCCCAATGCGGGAATTTCTCGGACTTGGTTTCGGCGCTTGAATTCCGCTACGGGGCGAAAAATCTTTCGAACTTGAATTTTGTGCTCTTCCAGAGCTATAGGCAGCGGAGAGATGAGAGCATCTCCTCGCTCGCCACCAAAATTGAACGTTTAGCGCAGTCCGCGTTTGCCGACTGTCCGGCGGAAACCCGCGACAAACTCGCCGCGTCCCAATTCGTGACGGCTTTGTCGAGCTCTGTTATGCAGCGGGAACTGCGACTCGGCGGTTTCACGTCTCTGAGAGCCGCCGTGACCAGAACTCTGGAAATCGAGGCCGTGGAGGCGATGTCTCGCGGCCCCGCGTCCGAGTCGCGAAGACGGGACTCGGAGAAACGGAAAGCTAAACCCTCCGACAATTTCGAAAGGTACCCGGCGAAGAAGTGGAGGGCCGACGAGCCCGTGGGCCGTTCGGAAGACACGCCGAGGGTGCCGAAGTGCTGGAGCTGCGGGACAGCGGGGCACTTGCAAAAGGATTGTTTTAAGGCCAAGAACGGCCGGGCGGGAGCCGCCCCTGCAAGAAGGCCCTTCGAGGGAAACGAGAAGAGGACGGCGTAAGGGGGAGACGCCGGACCGTGAGGAACAGTCCCCCGGTCGTCAAGAGTGTGGCGATGCAGGAGGCGACTGGGCGACAAGGGAATCCGGCCGACGAGGTCTACGTATGCGGGAAAGTCGAAGGAAAACCGTGTAAGATTGTCTTAGACACAGGTTCTCCTATTAACCTTCTGGACAAGGAGCTGTGCCCAGCGAGGGACATCGTCGGGACGAAGGTCGACATCCGTTCCACTACTGGGGAGAAAATGAGAGTGTTCGGGAAGAGGAGCCTGGAAGTCAGCGTTGGAGGACTCTCGAGCGTGGAAGAATTCTACGTCGTCGAGATGGTGGAAAAGTGCATTCTGGGAGCGGCGTTCCTGCAGAAGCACCGTTGCAGCATGGACCTTTCCCGGAACGTGCTGTGCCTTCCCGGCAGACCGGAGATACGCTTTGGAGGGCCGTCCGCCGAGGAGGAGAAGCAAGTGAAAGGAGAGGGGGAGACGGTCGTCCCGCAGCATTTGGAGGAGCTGTACACACGTTGCTCGTCAGGTTTGTCGGAGAAGCAGAAAAATCTTTTCGCTGAGCTGCTTCACGAGTTCCAGGACGTTTTCGCCGTGGATGCGACCCAGCTCGGAAACTGTGACTGGGTGAAACACACCGTTGACACCGGGGATCACCGGCCGATCAAGCAGGCACCGCGGAGGTTGCCCCTACATCGTCGAGCGGAGGTCGAGGAGCTACTCAGGAAGATGCTGGCGCAGGGCGTTATTGAGGAATCTCAGAGCCTCTGGTCTTCGCCGATCGTCCTCGTCAAGAAGAAGGAAGGGACCATAAGGTTCTGCGTGGATTTCCGACGCCTGAACGAGATCACGAAGAAGGACTCGTATCCCCTCCCCCGTATCGAGGATACCCTGGACGCCCTCGCCGGTTCGTCGTGGTTTTCTACCGTGGATTTGCAGAGTGGATACTGGCAGATTTCGATGGACGAGAAGAATCGGGAGAAGACTGCGTTTTCAGTTGGAACAGGACTCTGGCAGTTCAAGGTGATGCCCTTTGGACTCTGCAACGCCCCTGCGACATTCGAGCGACTGATGGAGGACGTACTCCGGGACCTGACCTGGAAAATTTGCTTGGTTTACTTGGACGACATCATCATCTACGGGAACGATTTTGGACAGGAGCTCGAGCGCCTACGGACGGTGTTCTCGCGTTTACGTCAAGCCGGATTGTTGATGAGCTCCAAGAAGTGCTCCTTCTTCTGCCGGGAAGTGAAATATCTGGGCCACATCGTCACCGAGAGCGGAGTCAAGACGGATCCGGAAAAGATCAAAGCGATCTCGGAGTGGCCGCAGCCGAAGAACGTCACTGAATTAAGAAGTTTCCTAGGATTGTGCACGTACTACCGGAAATTTGTAAAGGATTTCTCTAGGATCGCCAAGCCCCTGCATCGTCTCACCGAGGCCAAACAACATTATGCATGGACAGAAGTTTGCCAGGAGGTTTTCCAGGAGCTGAAGAGGAGACTAACCGGAGCCCCGGTGCTCGCCTACCCGGTGGTCGACAAGGACTTCATTTTGGACACGGACGCCTCTAATTTCGCCGTAGGTGGCGTCCTCTCACAGGAACACGAAGGACAGGAAAAGGTCGTAGCCTATTTCTCCAAGACCCTGGGAAAAGCGGAAAGGAACTACTGCGTCACCCGGAGGGAACTGCTGGCAGTGGTGAAGTCCACCGAACACTTCCACCACTATCTCTACGGACGGAGATTCCTCATAAGGACGGATCACGCGGCGCTTCGCTGGTTGCTGACCTTCAAGTGCCCTGAAGGGCAGGTCGCCCGCTGGATCGAGCGACTCCAGGAGTACGACTTCGAGATTCGTTACCGCGCAGAAAGAGCCCATGGGAATGCCGACGGACTGTCGCGAAGACCGTGCATCGAGGAAGACTGCAAGAACTGCGATCGACTGGAGAAGAAGGAAGCTGGAGTGGAAGTTTCCACGAAGAAAATTCACAGGATCTTCTGCGAAGACAACCGGAACGAGTGGAAACGAAGCCAGGAGAAGGATGAAGCGATTGGTTTCATCCTTAAAAAGAAGGGGGAAGGGGAGAGGCCGGGCTGGCAGGACATTGCTCGTTTCTCCCCGCAGTTGAAATATTACTGGACAATTTGGGATTCGCTGGAGGTTCACGAGGGTTTGCTTTTTAAGAAATGGGAGTCCCACAACGGCACAACGGCCTCGTGGCTTTTGGTGGTGCCGCGCGAGAGGGTTGCGGAGGTTCTGAAGGAGTTTCATGATGCGCCAGCAGCTGGACATTTCGGAGTGAACAAGACCTTGGCGAAGATCCGCCAACAGTTCTTCTGGTCGACGTGTCGACAAGACGTACAAGAGTGGTGCCGGCGGTGTGACGCCTGTGCGGCGAAGAAGGGACCACGTCAGAGGGGAGCGGGGAACCTGAGAGTGTACAACGTGGGAGCTCCGTTTGAGAGACTTGCCCTGGACGTTGTGGGTCCGCTCCCGAGGTCCCAGGCCGGGAACAGGTACATGTTGGTCGTGGCGGACTACTTTACCCGGTGGCCGGAAGTAATCGCGATGCCAGACCAGCGAGCTGTCACAGTGGCAAGAGCTCTTCTCCATCACGTAGTGTGTCGTCACGGTGTACCTTTGGAGATACACACCGACCAAGGAAGGAACTTTGAGTCCTCCGTTTTCAAGGAACTGCTGAAGCTGCTGGGAGTCAAGAAGACACGAACAACCCCCCTGCACCCTCAATCTGACGGGCTGGTACAACGCTTGAACAGGACATTGCTCCAATATCTCGCGATGTTCGTTTCGGAGCACCAGCGGGACTGGGACGAGTGGATCCCCATGTTCCTCCTCGCCTACAGGTCAGCACGGCATGAGGCTACACAACTGACCCCAGCGATGATCCTGTACGGCCAGGAACTACGTCTACCCCTGCAGTTATGGAGAGGACTGCCCCCGGAGGTTGAACAAGAAGAGGACGTCGAGCAAGTATATTCCGAATGGATTCGAGAGAAGATGACGAAGATCCACGAATTCGTTCGACGCCGTCTGGACGTCTACAGTTCAAAGATGAAGTCGTGGTACGACAACCGGGTTCACGCGGTGGAGTTCCAGCCAGGAGAACGAGTGTGGTTGTTCCAACCACGAAGAGTGAAGGGGAAGTGCCCGAAACTGCAAGCGGATTAGGAAGGCCTCTACACAGTGGTGGACAGGATTAACGACGTCGTCTACAGGATCCAACGATCACGCAGGAAGAAGTGCAAGGTGGTCCACGTGCGCCGCCTTGCGAAGTACGAAGGACAACTGCAAGAGTGAGGACGTCATAGGACAAGTCCAAGGACTCAAGAAAGAAGATTAGATTAAGCTAATCTGGCGGACTGGGTTGCGGAGGCTGCCTCCGTGGCCCGGCCCCCTTTTCTTTTGAATCTGTTGCAGGTTCACGAGACCCCACGACGAGGGACCGGGTGTCGGGGGGCTGCCGCCGCGACCTGGCCACGCGCTCCCGAATCCCCCGAATGTGCCATAATAGCGTGGCAGTCCGCAGCAGGATGCGGACATACGTGAAAGCGCCCCGCTAGCCCCCTGGAGGAAACCCTGCGAGCCCCCGGCCCGGCCGGGATGGAGGCTCTCGCGGGGTACCCAGGAGAAAGCAAGAGAGGAGGGTGGACAGCAGGAGGGAAATGGCATCCCCAATCACCAGGCGGACAAGCGTCGCTTGGATCGGCTGGAGGGGGTGTCGCGGAGACGAGAGCGCTGGCAGGACGCACAGGACGGTCCCCTGGTTCGGCACCGGAGGCCAAGAAGAGGAATGGGGCCATCGAGCAGGGGGGAAAAAGGAAGGCGGCCAGGGCTGACGAGATGGGTGCCTGGACTCGTGGCTGGGCCGCTTGCATGCTTGTGACTAGCTGCGATCCTCTGCTTGCGCGCTCGGCCCTCCTTTCCGGTCTTCCGGCTCGTGCAGCCCCAACGGGTTGTCTGCGGTTCCTGACTAATGAGGGCAACGTTTTCTTCGCAAGGGAACTTCGAGGGGCGAAGGGACGCGCAGGATCTGGATGCAGTCGAGGACGGATCTGGATGCAGTCGAGGGCGAGCCGGGATGCGGCGCGGGGCCGGCCGGACCGCTGAGGGGCGACGGACGGAGCGGAACCGCCCAGGGATGATCCGGAGCGCCGCGGGATTCCGCCGTTGGAGCCCCGGAGGAACCGCCGTCGAGGGAACCTGGACTGCCGAGTCGTCGCACGAGACACGCCGTGCCTCCCGACGGCTAAAGGAACGAGGAGTCCCGGCCCCCGAAAGAACAGGAAGCCTCACCCGTCTCTGCCCACGAAGAAGATGCGCCGTCGGAGAAGAGGAAGACCGCGCAAGAAAGAAGTACGCAAGTTTGAAGACGCAAGTGGAGGGCGGAGGCGCGAAGACCCACGTACCCACGCCTTGCCCAGGGTTTTTGGAGTGGTTTTCCCCTGGGCGGGAAGGCGAATGCCGAGGCAGCAGACGGAAGGGGCCACACGGCGTCCTTTCCACCCTTCCGGACCAGGGTACGGCTACAGGAGATGAAGGGACTGCAGCGGCCGGGACGACCGCTTCTCCAGAGGGGGGAGCAGTGTTGCGAACACCCCTTGGATGGGAATCCAAGGCTCACTGGTGCTCGCGAGCGGGATAAGAGACAGCGAGAAGAAGGCGATCGGATCGATCGCCTGTCAAGCTGTCATTCGATAGTCAGCCGCCATTGCCAGCAGACGTCTCGATATCCTATTACGCTTACTGATTGTATTCGTTACCCGTTCTTGTATTCGCCTTGTTATCCCCTAGTTAATGTTCTGTTATTGTTATTGTTCAGTAAATGCGCGTTATGCCTTGCCCGAAACGTAACAATATTATATCTTCATTCGTTACGTGTAAAGATTGTGGTGAAAGTGTTACATTTGACAAGTGTCTGCATCGCGGGCTTGGATTTCAAATTAAAGTGTCCTGCAATAAATGCAGCGACAGATTTATTCACTCTTCTACTGCATCAATGGTATACAGTAATGTTGTGTATGAAGTGAATTCAAAACTTTTTGCAGTTATGAGATATCTAGGTATCGGTTATAGTGGTGTACGACATTTTTGCGGACTTATGGATCTGCCCGTGCCCTTGGCTCGACGGACATATGATTTATTTGTGAAGGAAATGCGCAACGTCGCCGCGGCTATCGCTAAATTATCGATGACTTCGGCAATAGCACAAGAAATTCGTGGATCTGACAATGCGGAAAGCTTATTAGTTTCCGGAGACGGTACCTTGAGAAAACGAGGGTTCCAATTTTGACACGGCGTCGCATCTCTCATTGGACACCATATCGGAAAAGTCGTTGATGTCATTATAAAATCCAGTTATTGTGCTGCCTGTAAACTTTGGGAACCTCGCAGTGGTACGGACGAATATATGGATTGGCTAGAGAGTCATGAAAACGAGTGCCAAGCGAATCACGAAGGTTCCTCAGGCAAGATGGAAGTGGTCGCCATTCTTGATATGTTCAAAAGATCCGAGGATGAATACGGTGTCAAATATATATATATTATATTGGAGACGGAGACTCCAAGACTTTTAAGACAATTTTAGATGAAGGCACGTACGGCGAAAGCTATCAGGTTATAAAGAAAGAGTGCGTGGGACACGTGCAAAAAAGAATGGGTACTCGACTGCGTAACGTGAAAAAAGATATTAAAGGACTCGGTGGTAAAGGGAAATTGACAGACAAAGTTATCGGGGAATTATCCAAATATTATGGTAACGCTATAAGAAACAATAACGAAAGCGTTGAAAAAATGAAGAAGGCGATTATGGCCAGTTTATATCACAAGTGCTCGACAGACGCCCGCCCGCATCACCAGTTTTGTCCGGAAGGACCAGATACGTGGTGTACCTGGCAAAAAGCAAAGGCCCAAAAAGTATTAAAAAATTACAAACATAAACCTGCACTCCCCGATGATGTTTTTACAGCTATATCACCAATTTATGAAGACTTGAGCAACGAGGATTTACTCACGCGATGTATCGGCGGATATACACAAAACACAAATGAAAGTTTCAACAACTTGATCTGGAAAATAGCTCCAAAAACGACATTCAGCGGAACAGAAATTGTGGAAATTGCTACATATTTATCAACTTGTATAATTAATAATGGATTAAAACCACTATTATCATTTTTGAGCCAATTACAAATACAAGTTGGAGGGCGCGCTAAAGCAGAGTGCGCGGAGGAAGACAACCGGCGGATACGCGAAGCTGAAGCTGATACAAAAAGGAGGTCAAAAGAGAACAGAATTAACAGAAGGATTGCTGGACAGCAACAGGCTGATGCTGATCAAGCTCTGGAAACATGTTATTACGCTGCTGGACATTTTTAAGCGAGGTATGTAGTATTTATTGTACTTCAAAGTCATTCGAAACTTTAAACGCGTTTTTCTCGGAATCATATTTCCTCTTCGTTTTGCAGTGATTGCGAAAATACGGAGGTCCAAATCAATTTGAAAAAAATTGGGCATATGTAAAACATGTCTTATTACGACCTGGACCTAAGCATAAGTCTCTGAAAACTTCTATTTTGACAAAAAAAAAATAAAATAGCTCTTTTTCCTGCCGAAAAATCGCGTTTCTTTAAAATTTGGCGTTTTATAGCCGCGATTGGCACAATTTTGATATATTTTCTTTTTCAATAGGTCCAGGGCAGAATGTAAATTTCAAAGGACAGGTAAAAATTAAATTTATTACGGTCAGAATCACTGCAAAATTACAGCGGCTCTAGAAAAAACACTTACACATCAGATGACTGTAGCGTTGTTATACATATGTATATATTATTCAAATAATTTTTGTTTTACTGTTTATAGTATTAATAAACATTACCCAAAAGTACAAGTCACAATTTGTGTTCATCTCCTTGTAATTAATTCGCAAAAAATACTTGATTTTCGAGCGATCTGACTGCCTAGTCCCCTTAATATACCTTATATCTCTACGCATATGCAAATGATCTTTGATGGGAAAAATGGTTGGAAAAACGGGAAGGTGCGTCGACTGTCCATGCACTGCGTCAGTTGCCAGTATTCTTATGTTACACTGTTTCAGTACTCTATCGCTTCCAGATTCTACTGAGGTCATTCTTTCCGAGGAGCGCAATCGCTTCTTTCCTTGGGTCCTAGCTACAAAACATCCAGGCATTAGAGCTGTTCAAGTACCCGGAAAAAGCAAGCCGAGCCTAACTCGGCTTGAACGATCGAGCCGAGCCGAGTACCCGAATGAACCGAGCATGGGTTGTTTTCATCAACGCTTTTGATAAGTGACTATCACGGGGGTCACGCAGCGAGGAAACAATAAATATCCACCATTCTGGCAACGATCATTGGAGAAATGGCAGCGTCCGAAGAAATCGAGAGCATGGAAGTGGCCGAGACGCTTGAAAGCGAGGAACATCCCCTGCATCACCACAGCGACTTCAGACCGGCCCGCAGGAACCGCAGTTCCGTGTGGGAGTGGTTTTCCAAAGTAAATCGGAATGAGAGGACGTGCAATATGTGCGGGAAAGCGTATAAAACGAAGGCGGGGGGCACATCATCCCTTCTAAGGCATATGACCAGCCAACACAGCGGGATATTCGAAGCTGAGAATGAGATCAGCGCGGTTGTGGCGAATACAAATGAAAACGGTATGTAAGAAACTGTTTATGCTTCTACTAGTGCATGGAACATTAATTTGAACAATTACATAATTTCCAAATAATCACGTGACTCATACCACGAAATTCGTCCACAGATGCGTCAGATGCTACAAAAATACCCATGCTGGACAAAAATTCCCCGCGAGCAAAGGAAATTACCAGTGCAATTGTCCGCATGATAATCGTTGATTGTCAACCGTTTTTAATGGTAAGCGACACAGGCTTTCAACAATTAATGAAGGTTGTGAAGCCGAGGTATTCGATCCCCCGCCGCGCGACGATCGCCGAGGAAATGATACCTGATAGATACCGAGCCGAACGGAAGAAAATTCAGGACGTAAGCAACGAGGATGTCAAAACTGTACGTATAATTTCTCCAATGTTCGTGAAATTTGTCAGTATCTTTTATGAGCAAACTTCACGCTCGTCGGAATCGCTTTCTTCTCTCCCTTGTCACGTACAATATTGTTTTCAACACCTGCATGAAAGGTGTGTTTTGAAAGCCTGCTGAGCGATTCGCAAAGAAATATGCATGTTCGATTGCTTTTTTATTCTGTCGGAATTAATAAATAAGACTATTTATTTTCCAACAAATCGATAACGATTAGTCGAACAACAGCATCTTCATACCACAGGGTAACGTCAAAGTCCAGTTTCCTTGGGAGGAAATTGTTCTTCTCCACCGTGTTCTTACATTATGTAAATAAAAAAATTAAATTGTGTGTTTGTTGTTTAAAAATTATTCGTCTATTTATTTATTTATGCGTAGACTGCGGAAGTTTATCCAAGTATGATATGCTACGAATATGCAAATATGCTGAAAAAGGTAACGAGGGGTTAGATTCAACCTCTTTTATAAAACTGTAGTATACTAATAATTATACTGTAATAATTATATATTATACGTATCAAGCCGTTGTACCTACTATTGAATTACTAAACTTTTGAATATATATGTAACTATTACACTATTAAACTTTTTAACATATGAAACTATTCAATTCTAATGGCGAGGTTCACCAAGCTAATTTGTAAACAAATTCCGTATCTGCGAAAAATATGAAAAATATGCAGAATGTGCAACGTATATCCAGAATATTCAAAATGTGTAAAATCGAAAATATATTTTTAACATCCTCTTAATGATGAAACATACTTCTGTCAAAATCCCGCTTGTTTAAGTCATTCCAATAAAAACATGCATTTACATATACTGTGGCGAAAATGCTCGAAAACCTAAAATATTTTATTGTAATATGACTCTAAGATGATAAACATGTAATTTGATGATAACATGGATTTGTCATAAAAATGATAAACATGGAACTAAAGATGTAACAAATATGCTTTCATCAGACTCATTTGGATGTGCAAATTTCTGTTTATATGCACTTAAACCGGATGTTCCATCGCAACCCCATTTTGTAATTAAACGTAGGTTACTGAATTGTTCAGGACGTAGAGTATCCATAACTTGTTGTTGACATTGAAATATGCGATGAATTGTGTGATCCAGTAAACATTGTAAGGGTACTTCTGCAATTGTTTCTCCAATAGATATTTGTTGTAGATAACACTTTTTTCTGGCTGCAGTGACAGCTTCATAATTGGGGTACATGTTACTGTTATGCGCTTGGGCAGCATTTCTAATCGTATTGTACTGAAATTTTGTTAATTTTGTTTCTACTGTTAATGATAAAGCTTCATCATGTGAATATGTTTGAACTGTATCACTTGCCTTCTTATATGCTTCTTTGTATTTTAAAGCCCGTTTCGGAGTGGAAAACACAATGTCTCTTATGATAGTGGCAGCATGCACTTTACGTTTTTTCCGCAATTCCATTTGAGCAGCGTAACTCATCTCTTCTGGAGTAAACTGCGATCGAAGTTCTTCTGTTTTCCTTCTCTTGGACCTTTCACTTGATGTAGAGAAATTAGTTGGTGGTCTTCCCCTTGTACTACGAATTGCACTAATGGGAAATTCAATTATGTCTTTTAACCACGATTGATTTTGTTTGCAAAATTTTTCGTAATGTCTTCTAGATGTAGTCCACTGATTTTTAAATTTTGATGTGAAGTCAATCAGAGCTTTTTTGATTTCCTTGGAAAATTCACAACCACCCGTGGCTTTTTTTAATTCTTCGGGAAGATATTCACATTTTGTTTTATAATTTCTTGACGTACAGTTTCTTAACATGATCACAAGCTCATTTCTACTAAATGCAACATAAGTAGCTTGAGAGCTTCCAGCAACTGGTTCCATATCCATTTATTTTAAAACACACTACAAAATATTTTAACACCAACCGCGCGTTACTAATTGCTGCGGAGATTTTCGCAAGACTGACTTGTGGCCCTTGGTGATGGACGTAGGTAGGCTTGAGAATTTTATTTTCCCTGTAGTGGAAAAACCCAAGTTCCTTAAAATGCTAGTCAATGTGGCCATTTAACAACATGGTCGCGGATACCTGTATACCTATCTACCGATTTTTTCTGACCATAAGGACACATCTGCATCTCCGTTACTCGCGAGGGTGCATGCACTGGCGATTCCTTGGATTCCATTTTATGACCTTACCTGGGAGCAGTGTAGTTAATATTCCAACGAGTGGAAATTTCCTATACTGTGGTGCGGAACATCGACAATCTCTTGTAAGTTATGCCTCAGAATTTTAGAATCTTTTACAATTGTGTGTATTATCACAAAGCCGATAGAGACGAACCAGCCAGATCGTAAGTACGTTGCGCGTTGAATAAGCATGTAAATCAAAGCGGAGAACAACATTTATGCGCACACAACGGATTGGAAAATAATAAATTAACACTAGAATTGTATATTAACTGACAGGGATCCCTTTTAAAATATTAAAACAAATAGTAACACTCGCGGATATGTAAAGACTGAACAGAGCGGGAATTATACTTGTGCCAGTGTGTACATAAACGCTGATATTTGGCAAAAAGGCAAAAAGGTGCAAAATTCTGCAACGGCGCCTTATTATGCATACCTTCAGTTTCAATTTGCAAAAAAGAACGGTGCGGCATCTCGCGGCGTTATCAACTTTTTGCTTAACAATAGACAAAAAATTGATATGTTGTCAGTACTCATTTATAACAGCTTTCAGAGAGTCTGCATTTAAAACAAAAATAGTGCATGTGATCCTACATCATAATATATACTACTTACTTTGATAGGTATACTGGATAATCTGAAAATAAATCTTAAAGTAGCGCGTTCAATTTCGATCGTCAACTTTGAACTGATATATCATCAAAAGGGCTGCAGTTAAAAATTTCCAATTAACGGGAAATTGTGCACAGATAGGTTATAAACGAATTGTACTAATTAGATTTGGCAAATTAAAATTGTTATATTTGGACTTTTGGCCAGGTTTTCGGGCATTT
This sequence comes from Andrena trimmerana, assembly GCA_951215215.1. Lineage (NCBI taxonomy): Eukaryota > Metazoa > Arthropoda > Insecta > Hymenoptera > Andrenidae > Andrena > Andrena trimmerana. The sequence goes on from OX578060.1 coordinate 75,079,120, forward strand.
TCGCCACTGTGCGCCCGCTTACTTCGGGCCGCTTGAAAAATTCAAGCTACTTGGTTCTATCCAAGCCGCTGGGTTCTTTCAAGCCGCTCGGTTCATTCGGGTACTCGGCTCGGCTCGGAAACCGGGTTTCAGCTTGGTTCGGATTTCAAGCTACCCGAATATTCAAGTACTTGAACAGCTCTACCAGGCATTTGGCCCCCATTTCAATTCGGGCCACTTGCACAAGGTTTGCTTCTAACGCTTCCTGAAGCGGGGTGCCTTCAAAGTCGCATACCACTCCCTGCGATCCTCCACCATCTACAGTTCCTCAGTGACCTATAGTAGCATCACGGCTGTTTATCAAGGGAAGTGGTTTCTCTGCCCCTGAGATCGCTCTTGTAAGGAGAAGAGACGTCTTCGTCTTCGTCTGCGGTAAAATATTCGTCATCGTCACTGTCACCGTCATTGTCTAACCTGTCCATGACCTCACATTCCTTTACCTCTGGTTTCCCACGTATAAGGAAAACAGCGGCCACCAATTCCTCGTTACTTTTACTATCCCTGTCCATTCCAGAACCTGTAAGCGGTGATTTGTCGACGCCAACGAACACCCCTTCCAGACGTTTCGGACAAGGATTCCCTGTCTCTGTACGGTCCACTGTCAGAGACCGTGTGTCGGACGTAATTGCGTGAATCGATTTAACTGGGTTTCGTGACAAAGCATCAGCGTTTGAATTTACCTTTCCTGATTTATAAACTATATTGTAATCATACTCATTTAATCGGACTCTCCATCTCATTAACTTTGATGTGGGATCCTTCACGTTATGTAGCCATATTAATGATCTGTGATCCGTGACCAGCGTAGGGGCGAAAATGTTCAACAGCAAACAGAATAGCTAACAATTCTTTTTCGATCGTTGAATAATTAATTTCAGCGTTATTCAAAGTCCTGAACGCGTAAGCAACAGGGAGATCCTGCCCAATTGCTCCCCGACTTAATACAGCACCTAAAGCGTAATCTGAAGCATCGGTAGTGACGAGGAATGGTTGCTTGAAGTTAGAAAATTGAAGTAGCGGTTCTGTACATATTGCATCACAAAGATTCTCAAAAGCAATCTGAGCACTCCTACTCCAAACAAAGGGAATATCCCTCTTTAATAACTGTGTGAGTGGTTTCGCAATCCTAGCCATGTTTGAAATAAAGCGCCTATAATAACCAACAAGACCCAAGAATTGTTTTATACTCTTTTTGGTCTTTGGCACAGGAAATTCTTTTACCACTTTTATTTTTCCAGAATCTGGTTTTACACCCTCTTTCGTGATTACATGCTCCAAATACACTATTTCGTTCCTAAGGAAGTGACATTTATCCGGTTGTAACATTAACCCAGCATTCTGTCACCGAACTAAAACTGTACTCAATTTACGAGAATGCTCTTCCAATGAATTACCATACACAACAATATCGTCCATGTATACAAAAAGTTCAATGCCCTGTAATCCTGAGAGAACCAAATCCACCATCCTTTGAAAGGTGGCCGAGGTGTTCTTTAACCCAAATGGCATTTTATTAAACTCGTAATGACCGTACGGAGTAGAGAAAGCAGTTTTAAATTTTTATTTGGAATCCATTGGAATTTGGTGAAAGCCAGAGGCTAAATCGAGCGTACTGAAGTATTTCGCACCACCAAGCTGATCTAAAATGTCTATTTATTAGGGAGGGGATAGGCATCGCTTATAGTCTTCTCATTCAATTTACGATAGTCAATTACCATCCGCCAGCATGGTTTACCGGTCAAATCAAGTTTTTGGCGCATCAATCCAAACTGGCGTATTATAAGGAGAGATTGATGATTGTATGGCATTACTTTCTAACAAAGATTTGACTTGCTTTTCGATTTCGTCCTTGTATATACATGGGAAACGATACTGCTTTGTGTTTATTGGCATCTCATCGGTTGTCGTTATAGTATGTTCTGCAACGTTAGTGGAACCCAACTTGTCCGTTGGCAAATAAAACTCGTAGGAGAATTCATTTATGATTTCGAGAATACTAGCTAATTCCGATTCGCTAAGACCATTCAAATTTAGAATTTTGTATAATTATGTAAGCCTCTGAGCGTCTGCCCTTGTCTGTCCCTTATCTGGATCCACGGCCCATGCTGAACCGTTTAACCTGAAATTCCTCTAACTCAACCAAAGGAATTGTAACTTTAATATCTTTAACATTAGTGTTTATTGCAAAAATCTTTACAAATCCATTCTCCTGTGTCACTAATGCCTCGCCCACATAAACTCCTGGACCAGTTTCTAACCTCCTTATATAACCTGTTGTCTTTTCCTTATTTTTTACAGGAATAATTACCAAAACTTTGGTACGAGATGGTAAATTTAATGTAGCTGAGGTAGCACAAAAGGGAAGTTCCTTACTACCTAACCACAAACTGTTTGGTAAATGCTTCCTAAATTTCAAAGTTACTTCCTGCTGTTCTAAAAATGTCATTCCTAAGATTCCGTTCTCCGTTAAAGGAAAATCATCTTTAACTATTTGAAATTTAATGCCGACGTTACAAACTGGAATAACAAATTCACCGTAAGTACGAATTATGCCTGTGCCAATACCTGTGAGACTATACACCACTTTATCATTTATTTCTACTTCAGGAATCAATTGTCCTTGTTTAATCAAATTAAGTTGTGATCCTGTATCAACTAAAAAGTTGCCAGAGCCTTTAACGAAACAAGCTTATTCCAATGGGATAACAGGTAATGTTGCCACCTCTTTTATATCAAATTTGTAACAGACCCTGTGGGTTGAGCGTGTACAATGGGAGATTGACTCTGTGTCATGCCCCTTTGCAGAGTCATCCTGGAGTTTAAATTCGGATTACCCCCATTTCCTACTTCAGTCATACTATTCTGCCTTGCGCCTTTTAATGAGTATTTTTGTTCAATCTTTTATAACATTGCGACTTTACATGTCCCGATTTCCCACAATAATTGCAGTGAACTCTGTCACGATCCATTAATCTGTTACCTTTTAGCCGAGATTGCGGGCAATGTTTACGAATGTGACCTATTTGACCACAACCGTAACACTTTTAATCAGTTGCACCAGCCCTATAAATTTTATCATCCTGAGCGATTCCCCTACAATTTTGAGATTGTTTCATACGTTCCTCGGTTTGCTGTTCTAGTTTTGATGCCAAATTAATTGCAAGTTCCAAATCATCGTATTGTTCCTTTGTTATAAGTGTGAGTTAATTGCTGCCCTGTTATTGCTGCTTGATTTAGCAAAACCTTAACACCTAACAGCTGCTCAGAGTTGAATTTTTCCTTTGCTACTTTTAACCCACGATTCAATATTTCATTCACCCTCTCCCCATAAATTTCTATTTGCTCATTTTCTGCTTAACAAACAGTTTTTAACTCATTGTGCGCATGTTCAAGATCATAAACTAGTGCAAACGCTGATTTCCATAAACTAATTAATTCTGCTAAAGTATTAGGTACGCGACGATTACTTATTAATTTATCCGCATGCCCCTCGATCTTATTTCGGATCAGCGCAAGTAAATTCATCTGATCCGCAAGTTTTACTCGTAAGTTTGCTAATCGACTTTGCTTGATGAACTTAAAGAGAGTACAAATTTTACCATCAAACCGAGGAACTAAATCAACTGCTAATTTTTGTAGCTAATATGCATTTTATAATGGACCCAATAATTCCTCTGAATTATTCAAATTAATTGTTTCAACTCCATTCATCCAATCTAATTCGTTATTTAGCCTGATAATAGAAAGAGGGCTTAACATTGAAATTGAGCTTAAATACCATTCTTGGGATGCACCGCCAGTCGTTCCCAATCTAGGTGTTCCCCCAAACGCGTCCTCCACTTCAAAACCTCTACTACTATACAAACTAGACTGTCTGTGACTTTTCTTAAATTTCTTTTGCCTAATAGATCTACGTGACATTTTATTAATACAATAATAAACGCTTATTAATCGGAACGCAATAACAACGATACCAGATGAAGCGGTGGATGCTGCCTTTTCTTCTCAGTCCTCCTCTTCTACGCCACCTTCTCCGAACCGGGCAATCCTCCTCTTCTCCTCAAAGATTCCGATCGTAAGTTTTGAATTCGAGAATTAGAACGATTAAAGGAAACTTTATATTCAAGTTGAACAAATATATATTTATGGTTTGATTTGATAAATACGTCTTTATCAGAGTCGACTCTCGCAATAGAATGATCTTCAATTTCGGTTGTTAACGTAAATAATTATCATAATAACATTTGTTTTCTAACGAGTGTTTACATATTTCGGTGATCATTAATAAAAATTACAATGATAACGAGCGTTTAATTACCTAGCCATGAATATGTTTAATCGCATAATTTCAGTATAAAAGAATAAGAAAAACCAACTTCACGAAGTTCCCCGCTTTCTTTAATTCAAGTTTCCCCTTAGAGCATATAAACATGGAGGAAGCATGCAATAGGCGAAAATGTAGACGGCGATAGAAAGAGAAAGATATATACATGAGGGACACCCCCTCTCTTTCTAGCGCTAGGGGCGGCAGTGTTTTTTTTTATGTTAGAAAGAGAGGGGGTGTCCCTCACGTATATCTTTCTCTTTCTATCGCCGTCTACATTTTCGTCTATTGCATGCTTCCTCCATCGGCCGATTTCTTCACCTCCGGTAATCTTCGGATTAGACTTATGTTCCACATAACTGACACATTCTTGTTTCCTCACCTCTGATTAAGAGTGATCTGCCAGTTAATCTCCAGATTAACTTTACCGGAGGTTCAGGCACCGATTAACTGTCAGAAGTGGCAGTTAATGCATGTTTGCGGTAGAGGGGGAAATAGGAATATATACCTACGTACACTCGGGGACGAAATCGGCTTCCCTCCGGAAATTTGGCAACGTTGCATGTCGGGTCCCCCTGTGTCGAAGAACCACTCAGTTATACCTAGTGACAATGGTGACAATTTTACAAGTTATTACTTAGTTTGCTAAAACGAATTGTGCTTGATAAAACATTACACGTAAGAGGATGATGGGCTCGATTCCTCATCTATTTGGCAAAGAAGTAGCATGTATCGTAGGTAGAAAGTTTTTAGACTGCCAGGCCGAAGTCTAGGTAAACGCACAAAATCCCCATATCGGTGTTCCAGCACGGGAAGGCGAGGGAAGGCGTTTTGTTCGCCGCGACCCCAAGGTAGCCGTCGTCCGCATAAGACCCTCTCACTTGCACATAAAGCCCTGTCCTTGTTTAGCACCATCCCTGTCTACCGCATGCTCTCCGTCACTCCCGTGCAGCGAGTTGGCGCTAAGAGGCTAGTTGTTTCTAACGAAGGAGCAATATCGATGGTCCTCACTATCGATAGTTATCGGTATTGAAAATCGTGGGTTGATATCCGTGCAATTCTAATCGCTTTGCTTAAGAACTGCTGCTAAAGCTGATAAAGCATTAAACTTAGCATAATAATAATCAAAAACATCGATGTTTTCCTAATGGATTTCGATGTTTTTGATTATTATTATGCTAAGTTTAATGCTTTATCAGCTTTAGCAGCAGTTCTTAAGCAAAGCGATTAGAATTGCATAGTTAGATAGTGAGGACCATCGATATTGCTCCTTCGTAAGAAATAACTAGCCTCTTAGCGCCAATTCGCTGCACGGGAGTGACGGAGAGCATGCGGTAGACAGGGATGGTGCTAAACAAGGACAGGGCTTTATGTGCAAGTGAGAGGGTCTTATGTGGACGACGGCTACCTTGGGGTCGCGGCGAACAAAACGCCTTCCCTCGCCTTCCCGTGCTGGAACACCGATATGGGGATTTTGTGCGTTTACTTAGACTTCGGCCTGGCAGTTTAAAAACTTTCTACTTACGATACATGCTACTTCTTTGCCAAATAGATTAGGAATCGAGCCCATCATCCTCTTACGTGTAATGTTATATCAAGCACAATTCATTTTAGCAAACTAAGTAATAACTTGTAAAATTGTCACCATTGTCACTAGGTATAACTCAGTGGTTCTTCGACACAGGGGGACCCGACATGCAACGTTGCCAAATTTCCGGAGGGAAGCCGATTTCGTCCCCGAGTGTATACCCAGCGATTTTACTTTTAAGGAAAAAGGAAAAATGGCTAGCAATAATAGATTCGTAAATTTGAACATTTTTGAGCATGTGGAAGATGAGGAATATGATGAATTGATTTAGATATTTGGGATGACTTAGATTTTCGCTGTCGTTTTCGGTTAAAAAAAGAAACTGTAATTATAATTAAACAAGCCATTGAAGGGAGATTACAGGTTACTTGCAACATGTATGTATTTTGATTATGTGAATATTAGGGCGAAGCGAAACTATATAACCAAAAATTTAAATTTGAATTAAAGTGTTGAATTAAATAATTTAATAAAACACAATTTATAAGGACTGGATAAACCAATATGGCTAATCAATGAAGTATCGACGACTTTTTTGTATTAATCGCGGTTCGCACACGCGCGAAAAGGATGATTGCTCTTTCCACAAGAGGGCGCCCGTTGCTGAAGCACAGGCGGCGCGCTCTAGCGAGACCGACACAACTCACAATCACTTTTAAACTACTACACAATGAACTTCTCGCTTTACCGCCTTTGCGGCGTTGCCGCGTCAAACCTTTCAGTCACTTAACCATAGGATCCAATAGCGCAAAGAAACACGCGCGACAGTTAACTACCACCTAGCATCTGACTAGCGACTAACTGATCGGGACTTTAGTCAGAGGTGAAGAAATCGGCCGTGAAAGGTTTGACGCGGCAACGCCGCAAAGGCGGTAAAGCGAGAACTTCATTGTGTAGTAGCTTAAAAGTGATTGTGAGTTGTGACGGTCTCGCCAGAGCGCGCCACCTGTGCTTCAGCAACGGGCGCCCTCTTGTGGAAAGCGCAATCATCCTGTTCGCGCGTGCGCGAAGCGCGATTAATACAAATCTGATAAAGTCGTCGATACTTCATTGATTAGCCATATTGGTTTATCCAGTCCTTATAAATTGTGTTTTATTCAATTATTTAATTCAACACTTTGCGTACATATAAAAACAGAAGACATGAATACAGACATGCAGACATGCATATTTTTCTAAAATTTGTTTACTGTTGTGTTTGGTTAATCAAAAGACAACTGGGTATCCCGCACCCAGGTCAACTGAAAATTCAAATTTAAATTTTTGGTTATATAGTTTCGCTTCGCCCTAATATTCACATAATCAAAATACATACATGTTGCAAGTAACCTGTAATCTCCTTTCAATGGCTTGTTTAATTATAATTACAGTTTCTTTTTTTAACCGAAAACGACAGCGAAAATCTAAGTCATCCCAAATATCTAAATGGTCTCTCCTCACTCTAATAGTATATGGCCGGCTTGTACCAAACAATTCATCATCTTCCTCATCTTCCACAAGCTCAAAAATGTTCAAATTTACGAATCTATTATTCCTAGCCATTTTTCCTTTTTCCTTAAAAGTAAAATCGCTGGGTATACGTAGGTATATATTCCTATTTCCCCCTCTACCGCAAACATGCATTAACTGCCACTTCTGGCAGTTAATCGGTGCCTGAACCTCCGGTAAAGTTAATCTGTAGATTAACTGGCAGATCACTCTTAATCAGAGGTGAGGAAACAGGAATGTGTCAGTTATGTGGAACATAAGTCTAATCCGAAGATTACCGGAGGTGAAGAAATCGGCCGTTAACCATAGGATCCAATAGCGCAAAGAAACACGCGCGACAGTTAACTACCACCTAGCATCTGACTAGCGACTAACTGATCGGGACTTTAGTCAGAGGTGAAGAAATCGGCCGTTATTCACCTAGATGCTAGGTGGTAGATAACTGTCGCGCGTGTTTCTTCGCGCTATTGGATCCTATGGTCGGTATTCATAAACGTGTTTTAAGATTAAGCAAATGCTTAAGCATTCGGCATGCTTTACTAACCCTAGTAGCTAGTAAAGGATGCCGAATGCTTAAGCATTTGCTTCATCTTAAGACACGTTTATGAATACCGCCCTTATGGTTAAGTGACTGAAAGGTTTGACACGGCAACGTCGCAAAAACGGTAAAGCGACAACTTCATTGTGTAGTCGTTTAAGGCCGGTATTCATAAACGTGTCTTAAGATTAAGCCACGGTGTAAGAAAGATAGGTGGACCGAGTCTATCCCCACTCCTGTGATCTTAAAGAAAAAGTTACTTGTTCCTCCTGCAGAGGGTATTAGTGTAACATGTGAACAATATGACGTTTACTTCCTTGTGTTTCTTTTACACAGGCACGCTTGTTAACTAGAATTACAGAAAGAAGAAAATAATTATATGTTGTGTAAAAGTCTTAATGTGTTTTTATTATAATATTATCCTAAGTATAATTTATCCGCATAAAATAAGCATTTTATATAACGATAAATATTTGTTTGGTCGTTAATCGACTCTCATTTTCTCAGTATTATTAATTTTAAAAGTTAAAATATTTTACTTTATAAAAGTTTTTATTGGAGGTGCATGAAGTCATTACAAATTTTGAAACCCATTTGGTATCCCAGATAGCACAACGTCTGGTAAAGTCTTAAAGACGTCCAAAAGGCGTCTTAAAGACGTCTTAGAGACGTCTTGTTACAAATCAAGACGTTAAGACCTAAAATGGACATAAACTAGACGTCTCTAAGACGAGGTGTGCTATCTGGGATTAAGTACGTGGTTATGGCACGGTGTAAAAGAAACACAAGGAAGTAAACGTGATATTGTTCACGTGTTACACTAATACCCTCTGCAGGAGGGACAAGTAACATTTTCTTTAAGATCACAGCAGTTTTGTGGTGGGGGTAGCGTAGTCGGTCCACCTATCTTTCTTACACCGTGGATTAAGCAAATGCTTATCCTGATAACCATCTGACGCCAATCTGACATCAGATTGGCAGCAGAGTCTGCCGTGAGAGTGCAGAGCCTGACGTCAGATCCGTAGTCATCTGTGTCCGCATAAGGCTGTGGTTACAGTGGACGCGTTTTCGCGCGATGCTCAGTTCGCGCGAAAACGCGTCCACTGTAACCACAGCCTTAGGCTGCGGTCTGAGGACAGAGCCTGACATCAGGGCCTGACGTCAGATGAGCAGCAGATTCGCATCAGATCCTGCCGTTCGCCTGACATACGGCCGATTTCTTCACCTCTGACTAAAGTCCCGATCAGTTAGTCGCTAGTCAGATGCTAGGTGGTAGTTAACTGTCGCGCGTGTTTCTTTGCGCTATTGAATCCTATGGTTAAGTGACTGAAAGGTTTGACGCGGCAACGCCGCAAAGGCGGTAAAGCGAGAACTTCATGTTGTAGTAGTTTAAAAGTGATTGTGAGTTGTGACGGTCTCGCCAGAGCGCGCCGCCTGTGCTTCAGCAACGGGCGCCCTCTTGTGGAAAGCGCAATCATCCTTCTCGCGCGTGCGCGAACCGCGATTAATACAAAAAAGTCGTCGATATTTCATTGATTAGCCATATTGGTTTATCCAGTCCTTATAAATTGTGTTTTATTAAATTATTTAATTCAACACTTTAATTCAAATTTAAATTTTTGGTTATATAGTTTCGCTTCGCCCTAATATTTACATAATCAAAATACATACATGTTGCAAGTAACCTGTAATCTCCCTTCAATGGCTTGTTTAATTATAATTACAGTTTCTTTTTTTAACCGAAAACGACAGCGAAAATCTAAGTCATCCTTCCTCATTTTACAAGTTATTACTTAGTTTGCTAAAATGAATTGTGCTTGATAAAACATTACACGTAAGAGTATGATGGCCACGATTCCTCATCTATTTGGCAAAGAAGTAGCATGTATCGTAGGTAGAAAGTTTTTAGACTGCCAGGCCGAAGTCTAGGTAAACGCACAAAATCCCCATATCGGTGTTCCGCACGGGAAGGCGAGGGAAGGCGTTTTGTTCGCCGCGACCCCAAGGTAGCCGTCGTCCGCATAAGACCCTCTCACTTGCACATAAAGCCCTGTCCTTGTTTAGCACCATCCCTGTCTACCGCATGCTCTCCGTCACTCCCGTGCAGCGAATTGGCGCTAAGAGGCTAGTTATTTCTTACGAAGGAGCAATATCGATGGTCCTCACTATCGATAGTTATCGGTATTGAAAATCGTGGGTTGATATCCGTGCAATTCTAATCGCTTTGCTTAAGAACTGCTGCTAAAGCTGATAAAGCATTAAACTTAGCATAATAATAATCAAAAACATCGATGTTTTCCTAATGGATTTCGATGTTTTTGATTATTATTATGCTAAGTTTAATGCTTTATCAGCTTTAGCAGCAGTTCTTAAGCAAAGTGATTAGAATTGCATAGTTAGATACCCAGATAGCACACCTCGTCTTAGAGACGTCTAGTTTGTGTCTATTTTAGGTCTGCACGTCTTGATTTGTAACAAGACATCTTTAAGACGTCTTTAAGACGCCTTTTGGACGTCTTTAAGACTTTACCAGACGTTGTGCTATCTGGGTAGTGAGGACCATCGATATTGCTCCTTCGTAAGAAATAACTAGCCTCTTAGCGCCAATTCGCTGCACGGGAGTGACGGAGAGCATGCGGTAGACAGGGATGGTGCTAAACAAGGACAGGGCTTTATGTGCAAGTGAGAGGGTCTTATGCGAACGACGGCTATCTTGGGATCGCGGCGAACAAAACGCCTTCCCTCGCCTTCCCGTGCGGAACACCGATATGGGGATTTTGTGCGTTTACCTAGACTTCGGCCTGGCAGTTTAAAAACTTTCTACTTACGATACATGCTACTTCTTTGCCAAATAGATTAGGAATCGAGCCGATCATCCTCTTACGTGTAATGTTTTATCAAGCACAATTCATTTTAGCAAACTAAGTAATAACTTGTAAAATTGTCACCATTGTCACTAGGTATAACTCAGTGGTTCTTCGACACAGGGGGACCCGACATGCAACGTTGCCAAATTTCCGGAGGGAAGCCGATTTCGTCCCCGAGTGTACAGGCCGGCCTGACAGGCACACTGGACGCGTAGTGCATCCACACGGTCCAGCCGACTTGCACAGGCCTGCCTGCGCAGGCCGACCTGACAGGCACACTGGACCGTGTGTGGCTGCCTTAAGACGAGGTGTGCTATCTAGGTAATGGCTTTCCAGGCTCAAGTGACGCTTTCTAAAGGTTCATCGCTTTTCCACCTTTTGTTAATTACAAAATGTCTTAGATTCTAAGAGCCAATCGCAAATTTACAGATTTATTAGCTAAATTCCTATTTGTCGATCCGATTCCTTTCGGTTATCGATTTTTGCAAAATCCAGCGTTTAACCACATTACGCTGTAATTACACACCTAGGTGAAGGGAGGAAGGTGAGATTCATTTATTCAAACACCCGTTTCCAAGTGGGTATCTCCGATTCGAACTTCGCGCTTCTGAAGCTTATACTACACGCCGCTAGATGGGAGTCGCAACAACATATAATTCAAAAGTTCATCTTAGTTGAATCCTTTAAAATTCCCGCCCTACTTCGTGAGATGAGTGTGTTGGCGCTCCACGGACACGAACCGGCGCTAAATTAAAAATCACAGAATCGCGCAACACAAGTTCAGAGTAAAATCTAGTGAGATCACTCACTGGTTGTGTCAGCTGAACGCACCCATTGATCAGTTATAGCGAATTCGACAAGCACGCACTGGCACTGCACTGGTGCCAGAGATTATCATACATAATTTTGATTGGTTGTTTCTGATAGATACGAAGATAGCTCAATAAGAATCAACCAATCAATGTCACGCACGGCAATTTCTGGCACCAGTGCAGTGCCAGTGCGTGCTTGCCGAAATCGCTATTAGAAACATTATTTTGATGTGAGGAAACATTTCAATAACGTTGACATCGAAATGTAAATTACTGTATTTGTCTTCTAAATTAAGAATTTGTGCATAGTTTTTGAGTAACGGCATTACGTTTTTTATTTTAAAAATATGACGACTTTGAAGGGTATTTTCCCAGATTCAAGTAAGTCATAATTTTTCCATTTGTAAGCTTGTATAGTAACCTTAAAATTACGATTTTTTAATGTTGTGTTTCAATGATATCCAGGGTAAGGTTTTATATATTAAGACCATAAATAATGTTCCAACTTGTGATTTTAAAACGAAATGTTTCAGTTGAAATATGCTCTGCTAAATAGGATTTTAGTCCTAGTTAATTTAGTAACGTAATTTGTATGGGTTCCGTACTATATAAAATTACTTTTATAAAATGACCTTAGCCTTTATCCGTGTAAAGTGGTACATTTTTGTGTAGTTGTGCAATTATTGTAAAAAAAGATCCAATTATTTATCATGAGTTTATATTTGGGTCTGTACACAAAAGTATGAATTATATGAGTGTTCTTATTTTACCATGTTATAAAATAGCTACTGTTGGTGAAATAGGTATAATACCTATTAATATAAGCATTCAATGTTTATTTAAATGGTCTATAAACCAGTACCCTTAAAGGTATATGCTATTGGAAATTTTCTTCACCATTCACTACAGAGTACTATAGATCTAAGATGCTTATTTACCATGGCACACAGATCCTTACAAACTGACATCCAACAACTATATTAAATTAATTTCTGGACTCTTGACGCCCAACACTCAAGAGCAGTTATAATCTTCAAGAGATATAATCTTTTTTACTTTTACAACTTCACTATATCTGTTTTATCAACATCAGATTATGATCAATGGACTGTGAACAGTGATCAGTGGATGATTTAATAAGGGAATCTCTATCTAGGGGCACAAATTAACCATAGAATCATCGAAGCACCCTTAGAACTTAAAAAAAATTCTTTTACGAGATATACAAAAAGTGACCGGAGGTCATTATAGCTGTTGTATCTACCATGCATTTTATACCCAGAAATTTCAGGATATAACAAGAAAGCGATTAACACTTTCAGTGATACAAGGTTTGCGAAAATGCGTCTTCAAGTCGATCAGGACTTACGAAACGCTAGATTCTGCTGGGCCAGAATGCCCAACACTTTGAACATGTAGTGACAGTAATGAAACTTTCAACTTCTATAGTGTCTATTACATTTTCATGAGAGTAATACCAATGGATATGTGAGATTTTTTCAATAAAAATAAGTCCAAATACTACCTTGGACTGTATGCATAAAAGAAAGTATAAGCTTTTACTAGTGATTTTTCAAGGAAATACTCAGCCCCTTATGCAAGAAAGGATGAAATATTATATGTATTATAAGTATATAACGTGGCAACACCGGTCATGTGAGGATCGGCAGGCCGACCGAGTCCGACTCTTAAATCTGGGGAGCCTGGCAAGTCTTACGGTGGACTTTGTTGATAGACGTTGATTAACGCTTTTTTAGAAAAATTGATACAAATATACGAAATTTTGTAATAATTACATGCCAAATAATATATAAATACTACAATTTTTTATGGTTTGGTAAATTTCCTCACCACCACAGGGGTATTACCGTGGCGCGTTACCGTTTAAATAATAAAGTGGGTGGTTCGCCAATTACCCTATTATCTCACATAATTAGATAAAATAAAAACGTAACAAAAATAACAACAATGTAATCAAAACTGAAAACAAAGAATAACAATGATATGATCTACCTGAAAGAAAACATTACAAAAAATAACAATAATATAATCTGCCTGAAATACTACAGAAATAATCTTTGAAATAAATGGAATAGAATGTTAAATCTTGAAATAGGGTAGGGGAAAGGTGGGATAGTTGATCATGGGGGATACATGATCACGTCAGTTTTTGAATTAAGGCTGCCGTCTCAAGTTTATTTTGGTCCGAATCGATCGAAGCGTCCCCAGTAAACAAAAGGACCCTAATGAAATTACTCCGATCGATAAAAAGAATTTGTACAGCAATGACATCTTCAGGTACTCCGGGTAGACGAATTTTTTTACGCATAGTTGCCACATGTTCTGTACTCTCTGTCTCTGCCGCGCTGTTGCCACAGAGTTCTCTCTTTTCATCAAGAAGTCTTGAAGGAATACAGCACGAGAGCTGCGTCTAGCGTTAGAGCCTCCCTGAATGTAGCAATAATGAAAGATAGAGAGGTCCGGGAGTGTAAGAAGGAAAGATGGAAAGATAACCTGACACAATTTGAACCATCATTATTAACGAATAACGATATTACACATAAAATTTATTTGCAGAATTGAAAGCCGGTTTCGTTCAAAGTACTTAGTCCGATTCAAATTATTTCCTGTCAATTTAATCGGCAGAATCACTTTCATATTGATACAATGAAAAATAAAGAAATTCTGTTTGTGCATAATCAATGATATGTACATCGCCGAGCAACTCCAGGCAACAGATTAGACGGATGAGCGATACAATGTCGCTCGGCTCGAGCTTCGGGTGACCTCAAGAATAGAGGCCCTCGATTAAGAAAATTATTTGTGGCCGACGGATGAATTCCCGTCGAATAAACTGATTCATCCGTGGCGTTTCAAATAAAACTACCTCTGGGTTATTTTTTTCATCGTTTACACCAAACCGAGCCCGTAACGAGACAGTACTGTAGTATCTTTTATTCGAGTTCATCCAGATAATATCTTTGCCCATTTCTGTTCTCCATCCGCTTCGCCGTGATTCATTCAAGCCTCCCTTACGACAAAATAGTAATAGGGGAAATGCGGCAACAGCGCGATTCGACTCTCGATACATCTCGGCAACTATGTCTTTCCTACATTTATCGGCTAGATTGGACTTCCACCGGTTTTGATGGTAAAATGCACGAATATACCATCAACGCCGGTGACGGAGAATCCTTGAAGCTTCATTCTGTCATTTCTCGAGTCTGTCTCAGTACACGAGTCAGAAATTCATTATTATTTCAACGTGCGGTGGTTATTAGCGCTCAAACGCACCAGACCACCCTGCACTGATGTCTACTGGAGGCAACTATACCCGTAAAATCTTTCTTTTTGCCGATTCCAGGACGCAAGACGGTTGAAACGGTTTGTTTACTACCTCGCGTATACGTACACGCTTTTCCTAGCTTGTGTGAGTGTTCAAGACCCGCGGAGACGGCAGCCTTAATATATTCGCAATTTGTGCCTGCTGTCACGTTATCGTGGTAATGTTTGCATTATCGCAACACTTCACGTTGCAGTTTTCTTTCGTGAGCATAGAATAATGTAGGTCAGGCATGGCATTTAAGTGAACTTGACGGCCGATTTCCAGAGGCAACGCCTCCTTCCTCCCGCCGCGCGTCTTGGCCCCCGCGGCGGCCAAGGTGCTTCGAGCGGCTCAGACCCGTGACATATGAACCGCGCGTGGCGCATTGGGGCAACACCCGTATCAATAGATTTCCACATCACCTATGGGGTTCGCCTATCCGAACCGACGCGATCTCTCTTTGTGCTGAGGACTTGGGCTGTTCGGCGGTGGCTTCTGATCTCGGTTTGAGCCTCGGCTCGAAAGGCATACAGTATTGCTTGTAGTGGATTATGTATTTATAAAATGTAAAACGTAACGTTTTCAGTAACATACTACTGAGATTTTCCAGATTAAAATGAGTTCAAACACGGTATAAATCGGGTTATTTCTGGAACTGCACTCGACAATTAAAGATAAATGTCTAATATAATGTTTGATAACATTTTTAATCTAATAATGCCTGAAAAATATATAAAAAAATTATGTTAAACGATTTTATTCTAAATGTACCAAAAACTACATTAAAATGAACTGAAGACTAAAAAATAATTATTTTGACTTGTACTACAGTTTTTTTCCTATTCGAACGTAACGAATCATTGCTCGATATAAATTGTGCATTTACTACCGAAATCGCGATTCCACTAGCGTTCAGAACAAAGCGGGTTTTTATCGTTTTCGTAAATAATGCGAGTGGCTGATTCCAAGTCGTTTTGTGGTTATCGGTTATATTTATCGATGATTGGGTGTTACGTTCCTACTTCCTATCTGGGCCCGCGATTTAGGCAGTTTATATTTTCGATCCGCTTTCGAACAAATCCTGAGATTCAACGCTCTGGGATAGTTGAGAGCTATTGAGGGGGAATTATAATTTATTTTGTATTTCGATGATTACCTTAGTTCACTCGCGGCGAGCGTAGGTTCAGTGGGATCAATTTCCACTCGATGGGTATCCCTAGCCGCTGGTATCCCTGTGATCCTTGGCGCAGTGTCGGGTTTGAGTATCGCCCACTCCCCAGGAACTAGGATGATTCCGAAAATGAGAGGGCTGGTGTCTTGCTCTATGGTTGGAGACACGACGACTCCCAAAAACGGGTTGCCGTTTGTCAGGTTTTCGCTACAGAGCCACTTTAGTTTACGCAATTGCACCCGTTGCCGTGTACGGCGATTTCGCGGCATTCGTCTTTTGGAATTTAAAATAGCAATAATTAGTCGACCGATAAATCACTTTTCACCTTCCACACTAGGTGCTACCACGGGCAACGTTCTGCTCTTTAGCAGCACCATCAGCGGAGGCAAACGTGATTCTTCCATATTCGCAATCATCGATTTAAGAATTATTTAATGTAAATCGCGTCAATCACGTTTTATGCTTAATCTCTGGTAAAACCGCGGGCAACGTTCTGCTCATAGGTGACACCATTCATCAGCGCAATCCGTGAATTATCAATACACATTTTTGTAATAGATTTGACTTTTCCAAACAACGAACGCTCCATTTAGAGGATGGGGAAATTGAGGTGGAAACACTTCACTCACTTTTATGAACGTTAACAAAACTTTTATTGTCACTTGTCTGGGTTTTAACACTTAATGAGTTTTTTTAAACTGATATGTATGTACACGTATATCGTGATTCTAAAAACAGTGATTAACCTTAAACAATGAATATTAATGAGCTGAGTTCACCGCGAGCTGTCAATGCGGAAGGACGTGTTAGGTTATTGCTCGTGCTCGCGTGTGTATTACCTTACCTACTGGCTATAGCGCAGTGTTATTGTTTTCTCTCTCTCTTTTTTTTCCGTTCTTGTGGTGCGACGGTGCGACGGTGCGTCGCGTTAGCTTGTGTTTCTGCTAACAGGAGCACTTGCTTCTAAAAAGCTATACAGTTATTAAATATTTTCTTATCATGAACCCTCCGAAGCAGAAAACTCCCTCCACGTCGTCGTACGCTCAAATAGCGCAACAGATGCAGTTCCCCATCAGAGAACAGGCTATTGTTCTGGATTCAGTCGAAGGGATATTGATCCAAGAATATACTGTGGCAATTGGGAAAATCACCGATCCGAAGAACATAAGGTTCGTTTCAAGAATTTCGCATGGCCGTGTATGCTTATATTTAAACAGTAAGGAGAATGCAGACAAATTCACTGAATCTAATAAAAAAAGTGTTATTGGCCAACACGTGCTGGAAATTCGTCCGCTCATCTCGAAGACGAAACGTATTATTCTTTCTAACGTTTATCCCATTATACCTCATCATATCGTCCAAGAAGAATTGGTCAAGCATAATATTCGCTTGTCGTCTCAAATTACTTTTATGAATGATCCAAGCTATCTTCACGTCCTAAGTTTTAGAAGACAGGTATACATCCATCCGGAGGACGTTACAAACCTCCCTGATGTGTTGCAGATAATCTTTGACAGTATTAATTATTGGATTTACCTATCCACGGAGAAACTGTTCTGTTTTCTTTGCAAGGAAGAGGGCCACTTAGCTAAGTTTTATAAAAATGTTAATCCCGCTCCTCAACACTCTCCAAATCTATCGATCCTTACAAATGAAGGCATCTCCGCTACTAGCTCACTATGCGTCAAAGAGAAAATTTCGAGCAATCGTCCAACCACGTCTGAAAATAAAGATAAAGATTTATCTTCCCAACCAGCCAGTCCTCTTCTCCTCATGCCTCCACCGGCAGCCCTTAAAAGGCCGCTGACGAGCTCTACATACATCACGGAGTCTGTCTGCGGTCCGAAAAATAATCATGAAAACGATGTCTTCACCATAATCAAGGAAAAGGTGACCAAAAAAATCAAAACAGGATTCAAAAAGAAAAATCGGAAATCTGGATCACAGATCTATATTCTCAGATGTTGCCGGCCAAAAATCTAATTTCAGAAAACACCATTAGCTATCCGCTCGGTTTTGATGATGTTATTGATTTTCTACTTACCACTTATGATAATCCAAAATTCATGGAAAATGCCTAAAAATATACAAAAGATATCCCTGCATTAAGGGGGTAGACACGGGTAATGCAGCGCGCTGTATACCGACACAATCTGGCCCGAAACAGGGGGTTGGGATTTTTCATCATTCGTCCTTATATGAGCAGATTTTGGGCTGGGTTAGGACTCATTCGAAAGAGGAAGGTTCAATGCAGAGCGCTCGTCTCATGATTCAACGAGATTGTGTTGATATCTAATAATATGAGTGTCCAAAGTAGAGCAAAAGTCGACAAAGTACAGCCGCAGAATCCAAGTATTTTTAGGTCACTAAAAGAGCTTTGTAACTGAAACGGTGAGAAGAGCGCTCTGCATTGAACCTTCCTCTTTCGAATGAGCCCTAAACCAGCTCCAAATTTGCTCATATAAGGACGAATAGTGAAAAATCGTGACTTCAGTCCTAAATACGAGTTCCGCCATATTGGCGATAATACAGAGCAAGTCACGTGACAAATTTAGTTCAGCTAGTGGACACGAGATGGCGCCTACTCAGGAGGACTGCCGACGTGGAATCATAGCAAAACTGAAGCGTTAGCACGTAGTTGGATACATGTCGCTCACAGTAAAAGCGTGATGCAGTCAATATATGCATTGACATACGATTGTAGGTTAGCTTATATGCAGTCAGAGTTGGGGAAAATGTAATCTAATTACAAATTACAATTAAAATGTAATTGGGTAATTGATTACATTATTTTCTGTAATCGTTAATATTTGGGTAGTTGAGAAAATTGTGGTCATCTACCTAAATTAACGATTACAGGAAATAATGTACCTCATCAATTACACAATTACATTTTAATCGTAATTTGTAATTTGTAATTAGATTACATTTTGCCCAACTTTGTATACAGTTTAGGCACATATTGACTACTTAGGAACTGCTAGGCACTGTATACATTTACTAAATTAACGCTTTTACCGTGACACATATGTACATACATCACTTGGAATCGCTTTGTTGAATTTATGTTATAATTGAGGCAGTGAGAGCAACCACGGACTAACACACATTAAAAAAAATATCCTATTTTATATGATTAGTAGAGCCTATTGGAATACGTTATTGCTACTAAATCAATTCGAAAAAAATGTGGGTTAGTCCGTTGTTGAACTCACTGCCTCAATGATATGGCAAAATACCAGAGATGAGCATTATAACCTGAGCCAATTTTTATTTGAAACGTGGGGAATTCAATTGTCGGCCATGAATAATTTTCTCGTATTTATTCGTACATTCTCGACTAAATATATGATTCTCGACTAAACTACGAATAAATATGAGAAAATTATTCATGGCCGACGGATGAAAGGCTTTCGAATAAAAAAATTTGGAATAAGAATATCTTAGTTTTATTTCTTTAGTAAAAAAAATAATTTTTAGCCCCTCTTCCTCCACTGTCTCCTCTTCCCCCTCTTCCCCTCTCTTCCCCCTCTTCCCCCTCTTCCTCCTCTTCCTCCTCTTCCCCCTCCGTACATTAATCGCCCCATTTTTTTTTTCAGGGCGCTGCACTGTAATATGAAAAATAAATATAAATCTTATGATTACTGCAATAATGTTTTCACACTTTCGTGAGAATGTAAGAAATGTTTGCGTGAGATCGTCTACGTTTCTACATACCTCCTTCTTATATTGGAGCGTCATCCGCATCCATATCATTTGCGTATAACTTTGACTCCGTCGCGAGGACGGAGTCCGGCTCCTCGTTTCCTGATGTCCTCTCGATTCTCATGGAACATGTTTATCCACTCATCTTCAATCATTTTCCTTATCGAAGGGTCCTCCTTCATCTTCATATGGGCGCCAAATAATAGGTGGAATGGTGTGGTGCCAATGCTTCGATTCGGCGTGGCATTCAAATACTTCTGAGCCAGATTCAAATACTTGTACCACTCCTCTGGGTGCGGTGCTGCCATTTTTGTTAGCAGAGGAATGAGTGTCCTATTGACTCGTTCGATCTGTCCGTTCGCTCTAGGTACTCCTGTCGTTGTCAGTACATGCTGTATACCCTCGTCTTTGCAGTATTCTGCAAAAGCATTTGAGGTAAATGCAGTCCCCCCGGTCCGAAATAATACGTCTCGGATTGCCGAAGAATACCGCCTGTTTCTTGAGGTGAGCCAACACTCCTTCAGTGTCTGTGGATCTAGTTGCATATAACCATGTGAATTTCGTGAATGAATCGATCACCGCGAAAATATGCCGATAATTTTTCTTGGTGCTAGGTATAGGGCCCAAATGGTCGATATGATAAGTATCCATTGGCAGTTCCCCCTTTTCAATCGGATGCAAAAACCCTTCCTGCTTCCCTTGTTTACGCTCAGCTAATATGCAATTGATACAATTACGGATAACCTTCTCAACTTTTTCTTTCATTCCCTCGAACCAATAGTCTCTTTTCACCAATTGTTCAGTTTTAAGTACGGCAAAGTGACCGCGTTCGTGTGCTTGTCGAATTATCTGGACTTGTAACGCTTTCGGAACCACCACAAGTACGTCGTCATCAACTACTCTAAACAATAAATCGTTTTTTAATATAAACTTATCTACTTTCTTCTTTTTGACCCTTTCTACAATCGCCAACACGTACGCGTCCTCCCTCTGAGCCCTCTTTAATTTCGCCAGAAGTCCGTCCTCGCCCTCCTCGACCAGCATAACCGTGGGTAACGGATTTCTACTTAATGCATCAACGTGAAGCATGCCTTTACCCGGCCAATGCTCTATAGTGTACGAAAATTCCTCGAGAAGGAGAGCCCATCTGGCGACGCGCACGCATAGGTCCTTTTTATTAATTGTCATCGTGAACGCCTTACAATCGGTTATAATTTTAAAGGAGATACCGAGTAAATACACCCTAAACTTACGCAACGCTCTTATAATCGCCAGTACTTCCAATTCGTAGCTACAATACTTTTGTTCGGCAGGCGACGTAACGCCACTCGCGTAGTATATAGGATGCATCGCGCCGTCCACACTGTCGCGCTGCATCAATATCGCACCATACCCCACACAAGACGCGTCCGTGTGAAGCTCTGTTTCGGCACTTGTCTTATACAGTCGCAGAACAGGCTTATCGCTTAAAGTAAACTTCAACCGTTCAAAGGCGTTCTGCTCTTCGTGATCAAATTTAAAAGCGGCATCTTTCTTTAATAAATTAAACAACGGGCGTGCAATGATAGAATAACAGGAAATAAATTTCCTGAAGTAGCCGGTGAGTCCAAGGAAACTCTGCACTGCCTTAGCATTTGTAGGCTTCGGAAAATTCGTTACTGCAATGATCTTACCACCTGATGGTTGAACTTTCCCGTCTTCAATAATATAACCGAGATATTCTATCCTGGTTTCTAAAAATCTACATTTCTTCCAATTGAATTCTAACCCATACTGACTCGCCGTATTCAAAACCGCGCGGATATTTCTTATAGCGTCTTTTACGTTGTCCGCCGGTACAATCAAATCATCCATATAAACAAGAACGGTTTTAGAAACTATTAATTCCCTAAATACAGCATTAATGTATTTCTGGAAGACCGATGGCGAGTCGCACAAACCAAACGGTATCTTGCGGAATTCGTAGTGACCGTTCGGAACCACGAATGCTGTAAACTTTCGGCTTGCTTCATTAACGTTAACGTGGAAGAATCCATTCCTCAGATCCAACGTACTAAAGATTTTCGAACCCTGCAGTGCGTCGATCTGATCCTCTATTAGAGGTAATGGGTAGCGTTCTTTTACAATTTTTTTATTTAGTAACCTGAAGTCTATGCACAACCTTTTACGATTTTTCCCGTCCACTAATACTACGGGACTGCCGTGGTCTGAATCTGACGGTTGTATGATACCTTCGTCAAGCCATTCTTCGATTTGGTCGTCCACAAATGTCTTATCGCTCGGCGACAGTCGCCTCGGTCTCTGATATACCGGTTGTTCGTCAGTTAAGATCAAATTCATTTGTATACCTACGTCGCGCGTTTTGTGAGGTTCATAGTTTTCTATTGCGTCTTTAATTACTTGCCGACATTCCGGATCCCCAACATGAGACAGGTCGATTTCATCGATCTCCTGAACGACATCTACCTTGAATATCTCGGGCAAATTAGGATCTACTGCTTCCTGTTTCTCAGGCTTGGATATTGAGATATTCCCGTCCTTAAAATGTAATTCTACACCGCTTAAGAAATCAGTCCCGATTAGAAGACTGTCTCATGAGCGTATCCGAAACTACATGAATGGTAATAGGGTACGCGAACCCATCCACGGTAATAATCGTTCGAAACTCACCCAAAGTACAATTTCTCTCTGACCCAACGCCATTAAAACAAACAGCCTTACCTAAGTTAGGTGTGCCTATCCTGATGTACTGGTCCGCACGCATCAGGTTTAAATCACTACCCGTATCAATCAAAGCAACAATCTTACTGTCCATTATCTGTACTTCCTTGTAAGACTTCTTATCAGCGGTCTCCGTGATGTTGCAGACCTCCTTCGTTGTGTCCTTCGCCGTGCCCTTCGTCGAACAATTCCTCGCAATATGTCCGAACTCGTTGCACTTGAAACATTTTGCACCTTTTGACTTTGATGGGCAGATTGCCGTACGATGCGCCTGGGATCCGCAGTTGGAACACCTTTCCCCTTTTGTCTCCGACGCACGTGCCGGCGGCTGCTTCTTCTTGTAGACATGGTCCTGCGGTGTCGCTTTCTCCTGCATTTCGTCCTTCATACTTTCGTATTGTATAAACTTCTGCTTTAATTCCTGGATTGTTGTGGCGCCGTACAAAATTGCCTTATTCTCCGCTTTATCGTCTATACCTTCAATGATATACTTTATGATCGAATTTTTGCTCATTGGGCCCGCAATCTCGCACATCCGATAGATATATTCATGATTCGTCTCGTTCGTCTGCTTCTTACGACGCCTTAGTTCTTTTGTAATCTTATGGATGTCTTCTTCTGTCGCAAATTCTTTTCGTAAACCATTTCTTAGTTGTTGCCACGACGCACAGCACTTCTCGAACCGTACAAATATTTTAGCCGATCCGCGTAATAGTCGTTTGCAATAAACGACTTTCTGTACATTTGTCCATTCACAAAGAGTTGCCATCTCCTCGAATTCGTCCAGCTAATCATCAACTTGTAAGGTGTTATCACCGCTAAATGTCTGGATTGACTCCTCAACATCTCGGATAGAAAGAACTTGTGGCTTACTTCTTTGTCCTTTCGTGCTGGGGCCTGCATCGGCTTCGTCGCTTTCTTCGTTTTTATCATCGTCATCATCTTCGTCTTCTTTTGCCGATTCAAGCACTAGAGCAGCTTTCAGGCGTTCCACCAGTTCGTCCTTCCTTCCGGTCGTCTTCAAATTTCGTTGTTTCAGTGCATCTTTAAGAGCTTGTATCTTCATTTTGGTCGCATCAATCGGCTGAATATTCTCGATTATAGTATGGGAGAGGCTTTCTTGCGAACCTGTGTCACTCATTGCCACTGTGTCCTTACACTTTGGTCACTGGCACTAATCCCGGACGAGCCCCCAGATTTGTGGGATTAAAATAATAGATGTTTATTTAAACAAAGTATAAAAGACAATAATGGTCAACAATATAATAAGACGTGTCGTCTGTGACGTCGTACGTGCAACTGGCGTCTCGCCTCGCTTCTCCCGATCACGCTTCACGATCGGCAACCGTCGCAACGCTTCGCCCTCCGCTCTCTCTCTCTCACTCTTTCTCTCTCTCACGCACTCTCTCTCCATGACGCATCTTCTCGTACGACCGATCGCCCAGTCACTACGCACTTGAAACACCACACAATTATTACAATAACAATAGTTATATTAAATTCAAAAATAATATTACAACATTTTTACCACTCCTAAAATATTTAACTTTATTTCCCAAATTGCTTCAATTCGTTGTCATCAATAGGATCTGCAAAATAATTAAATTGTTTACAAAAATTTTTTTTTTCTTTTTTTTGTTTTTACGAGGGAAAACAGCGGGAATCTTCAAAATACGCCTAGTAGGATCCGCACTGCTAGGCAGTGTCGGATTTATACCGACTAAAACCGCTAACCCCATGCACATACAAATCACTCATTTCCACTCCTACATGCAGTATAAAAAGTCAAACACTCATTTCCACTCCTACATGCAATATAAAAAGTCAAACACTCATTTCCACTCCTACATGCAATATAAAAAGTCAAACACCCATGCAATATAAAAAATGAAACGCACACGCATTATAAAAAATTAAACGCACACGCATTATAAAAAATTAAACGCACAGACAATCTAAAAAATTAAACACATGCAACAGTCCGACAGCCAAACATATGTACATAATAAAAAACGCATTACACACTCATACTGCAATCGCATACATGCAAAAACATAAAAGTAGATTCGGATACCTATACAAAAGCACAATTAGAACCTTTGCTTTCAATGTGATCTGCCATACGTCAAAGCACATAATGACAAACCAGACATTGGAAGCATAGGTTCTTCGGAACAATTTAGTAGCCTATTTGTGGAAGAAATACATTTCTTTAATACATGATTGACATAGTTGTCGGTCAAATACACTTTGAGATGCCCTAAAGGGCAATCGCTCCGGTCGACATCAACTGAAAGGCTTATACAAGTTTGAATTAAAATTTTTAAATTAGAATGTTCCGCGAAGTTATCAAAACAATATTTAGTTAAAACATAAACCTTTCGCATAAACTGTACTATTAAATTTTTTTGTGCTAAAAAAGCTTGGCAACACGTAGCACAAGCTTGAATAAATGGTTCTAAGTAATCTAAATTGACAGTAGTAGCATCATAATTTTGCGAAATTGACTCTATTGCTTCTACAGCTACTACTGGTATTGCATTATTAGAAAGTTGAGAATTTTGAGTACGAGAGGAAAATTCGAAAATTTCTTTAACATTTAACAAATTTTGACTACAATCTGCCTCGCAGTTTTGTCTTCCTGAGTTGGAAAGCAATGAATTTATCAGCAAGGACTTGTAGTATCCGGTAAATACTGAACAAGTCGGATTTGTATTTCTTCCACCATGTCGCCTTACTAGCCCGAAAAAATTTTCCAAAGGCTCTTGGTTAAAATCTCTGGTTCTGAATCCTGCAAACCCAAGATCCAGCAAATATGATTTTAGAATTTTGAACCCTTTCAGGGTATGTATCCAATTCTGCAACGCCGGAGTATACTCTTTATCTCCCGCTTTGCGTTTGATAAATCGCATACTTTGGAATAAGTTTATACACTTATTCCAAATATCTACGGCGTTACTTTCATTATCCAAAATGGCCATACTATTGACACTGTCGAAAAGTGAATTTAAATTTAGAAATAATATCGCCGTATCTATTCCCGAAGCTGACATCTTTCTGGATTTACAAGCACTCTCCGCCTCAGTAGTGCTCATAAGTTCCATAAGAGATGCTACTTTACGCGAGAAGACTTGTGAACAATATTTGACACGCATCTTCTTAATTCTACTTGGAACGACATGCTGTTCCATAATATTAACTAAAGTTCTGAAATCACCTCTACACCGATCAATGAAATAAGTATCTTCAAAGTGGGACCATTTTGCTATTCTTTCTACACCGTCAAGAGTATAACGAAGATCCTTTGTTAACAAATTATTTCTAATGCACTTTAATAAATGAGGCGGATCAAACAGTGGTACTATCTTTTGTTCATCTACCATGATGAACCCCTCTTCAGCCGATGCGCAATTTCTTTTCGTGTCGAAAAGTAATTGCTTAATCGCGCGTACATTTGTTGACCCTTGATCGCAAACCGAAGCAACAACTCTTAAGCGTATAAGAGTGCATTCCCGTACTATGGCCTTAAATGTACGCGCTATCGACTCCCATGAAGCGGTGCCCCTACAAAAGGAGTACGACACTGTTTGCTTCCACGGTTTATCTCCAAATATCCCTCTTAACATAAAGACCTGAACATGGTCTGCAATGTCTCTACTACGCGAAAACCCGAAATCTACTAGTCCCTCTACAGTATCGGATTTGACATTATAATGAAGCCCGGGACTAAGCTTCATTTCGTCAAATAATAAGATGCAATATCTGTACCGCGAATCCTCGAAATTGTCGAGTATATTTTCGATGCTGTTGAAGACAGACTTACTAATACCGGGAGATACAATGATTTTAGTGACCAGTTTTCTTAAGGTCTCTGTACTTGGTAAGAGGAAAATATTGGAAAGGTATCGATAAGCCTTTGGACTTTGCTTCAGCAATGAAAGCGCAAAAATTTTATCATCTAAACTATAATTTCTCTTGAACTTAGGTCGTCCCATGTTACGGACTTGTAATGCAAAAAAGTCTCGCAAGGTTGATGGCAAACTTTCAATGCTTTCCGCAAAGCCACGGTTCAACAACATTTGGCAATGTGCCAACCGTTCTGTATGGCGGTTACGCATTTGTCTCCTTGATTTCATCAAGGAGACAATTACGTTATACTGCCGCACCTCTTCTGGTGAAAGGCTGGACCTCCTATTTGTCCTGAACAATTTCAGCACAGATGCTAAATAGTCCAAAGTAAAACAATTTATGCATGCAAAAAAAACGCAATAGAAAAAGTAGAAGTTTAAGGAAGTTTTTAAAGGAACTGGATTTGGGATAAAACAACCTTAAGGGGGTATACCCGTTTGAACCCTCGGAAAATGTATACATTTTGTGGATTTTTTTACAAGTCAACGGTTTGATGCAGATTTCCCGTTTTTCACTATCTTTACATAGTATTATGAACTATTCAAAAAAAAGTTTTAGTTAGAAAACTATTGCTTTTAGGAAGTTATGCATACATATCCGAAAGTCTTTCGATTTTAGACGGCTAAACGGTGGCCCTAAAAACTCGCGCTACGTTTCACCAATTCACTTCCAATTTTGCATGCAGAATCATAATAAGATTCCACATCGTCCAACGAAGGCTTTTTTTATTCCGCTTCCCCGTTTATTATTTATAAAGAAAAAAGATGGATTTTTCTCATAGAAAAATTTAACTTTACCTTTGATCTCTCACCATTTCTTTATTTTTCAAAATTTTCAATATTGTCTTCGTTGGACGATAGCTATTGACATACTTTTTAAGAAAATTTTATGGTTTTTGATTTCAGGCACGACATACAGGTGTTTTCAGGGCCACCGTTTAACCGTCTAAAATCGGAAGACTTTCGGATGTGTATGCATAACTTCCCAAAAACAATAGTCTTTTAACTGAAACGTTTTTTTGCGTAGTTCATAATATTATGTAAAGACAGTAAAAAAACGGGAAATCTGCATCAAACCGTTGACTTGTAAAAAAATCCGCAAAATGTATACATTTTTCGAGGGTTCAAACGGGTATACCCCCTTAAGAATAGTTTCTAATATAAAACTTCACAGTACCTTTCCTTGTCCGCAATGATTGTCCAGAGGTACCAGCAACAGCATATCCAGTATCTGTAAAATTTATTGCAAATGATTAATTCGTTAACTCGAATCTGAAGGGGAGAAATCGGCCATTACAGAGGCTTTGTACGAAAATTAATAATTTGCTGATCGGAATGGCATACAGATAGAAAAATTCAATTTGTACTACTACCCTACTATTCATTATTATTTAAAAAATATCTGTTATTCTAACAGTTGAAACAAGGGAGACAGTATCGAATGTTTGTATTTTCTTACCAGTATGGACCTCCATACGTTCAACTGCTTGCTGAACCTCCAGGCGGCCAATCCCTCCACAGGGTCCATTATTATCTGTAACACAAGTTACAAATATTCATATTGTATAAACTAGTTAAATTCTAAGTTTAAAAAAACAAACACATGCATTCTAAATTTTATAATAACCCTGATAACCAGATCTGAAGCGCAGAGCCTGACGTCAGATCCGTAGTCATCTGTGTCCGCATTAGGATACGGTCTGCGGTACAGAGCCTGACATCAGGACCCTGACGTCAGATGGGCAGCAGATTCGCAGCAGATCCTGCCGTTCGCCTGACACGTATAACAGCGCCATCTGACGAACGGCAGGATCTGCTGCGAATCTGCTGCCCATCTGACGTCAGGGTCCTGATGTCAGGCTCTGTACCGCAGACCGTATCCTAATGCGGACACAGATGACTACGGATCTGACGTCAGGCTCTGCGCTCTCACGGCAGACCCTGTTGCCAATCTGACGTCGGATTGCAGACATCTGGTTATCAGGGAAGTATATATTTGTATTTCCTTACCAATATGTACATCCAACGGTTCCCTTACTTCCGGTACCTCCTGATGGTCAACTGCATGCTGTGGCAAGCAGCTTACATCAATTGGTGCTACAAAATATTAAAATAATTTTTAGTAAAGTAAATTATATGTAAACCATGCAACTGATTCTAGAGGTGAATTTAAATTTCTGTCTCCTAAACTAGTAGTCGGAGGAGTCTGGGCTTTTGTAATTAAAATGTCGACTAGCAATAGAACAAAAAAGTATTCATACATTTTTCTGTATCTCTTAGGGTTTAACATTTATAAAGCTTTTAAAATCCGAGATGTCAGTAAGGAAGGAATTTCGAATATTATAAACTTTATAAATGTTAAACCCTAAGAGATACAGAAAAATGTATCCATACTTTTTTGTTCTATTGCTAGTCGATAATGTAACTATAAAAGCGCAGTGTTCTCCGACTATTAGTTCAGGAGATAGAAATTTAACTTCAAACCATTATTACTGCAAAATGAAGGCCCAAACGCGAAATCGTTATTCTTGATTTTCGTCTTATTTTCACCTCTAGAATCACCCCTTATAATATTTTCAGCACGTTTTAAGAAACGTACACCCTATATATTAAACATACCTGGAAGTTGAAGCGTTGGAATAGCAGTCTTACAAAGATTCCTTTGTAATTTGTAGATGCCTAAGAAGTGTGCATCGCAGATCTTCCTGTTGCGAAGAGATTGGTGCATTAACAATGGATTGCCGCAAGCAGCAATCCATTTTAAGCACCTCTCTCGGTCTTTAACAATATCGGGAAATGCTCTCAGTAGCTTATTTCCCGATTCGCAACCTTTCACTTCGCACTTCTTAGGCCCGGACATAATCTGAAACTTAAATTAATGCAATTAATAAAAAAACTTACACTATCTCAAAGACGCTATATTACAAACATTACTTATCTTATAATATGATGCCTGATCCACGTGGATTATACGCCCTCGTGTTTGCGCCAAATTCAGCCAAATTGCGCAAAATGGCGCCAAACAATTTAAAGTGACGACGGTCGTCATGGTAACATTTCACCAACGTCGAAAGGTTGTGTGTCACGCTCACTGATACACCTAGGTATGTGTGTGTGATGTACCTAGCGCCTCCTACCAATAGAGTGCGTACTAAACGGGAACTTCAGGCAAACAATGACTGCTTGGCCCCCCTGATTGTATAGCAGCGCTGGCCAGCGGTGGGGTCCCTCACGCGCCAGCTTCCCCTTCCAATCTGTCTCTCGCACACCGTGGTCAAGGAGACCGCGCGACGCTACGAAGGCTGCCATGACGGGCTAGCCGTGCTAGCGTCTTCGCGATTAGCGTCGCGTAAGCGACCTTGACCAGCGCTGTTGTATAGCGTTATGCATCCTCCTGGGCCTCGCCTTCCAAGACGGCGAGCGATACCCAGTGCTGTTTTCAATATTCCCGCATTGGGCGTTATGACTTCCTTACACAATTGTGAACAGTTCGAAAAACTGTTTGCAGAAAATGTTTCAAACAATGGAGTGGGTCTAATTTCTGTTACCGGCAAGGTCAAGTAGGGTTTACTTCACGAAAGGCACACGACACATGTTTGTCGGACGCTTCGTTTCTTCGTTATTTTACAACGTTCCATAAAGCGAAGTACCACCCTGCAGTCCCTCGTTGAATTTTAAGAGACACAATGTGATAATGATTTGGGATATAATTCCGAATGGCCCCATTGTTAACTTTTTTTACAAATTATTTTTTTGAACTGCATACACGTAGTCCTAAAACAGCCTGTAGACGCTCAATATTATTGTGCAATACTGAATATTCAATATTATTGAATATTATTGAATATTCAATATTGCACAATAATATCGACCGTCTACAGGCCGCTGAACGGGGATCCATTCTGCCCGCCTTACCTCCGCGTGCCCCTTAGGTGGCTAAATGGCACACGTATTTAGCTGAAATTCAAAGCTAATTTTCTCGAAAACGAAGCGCGATATTAAGGGGTTATGCCCACCTGCAAGGTCTGAAAACGCAAGTATTTTCGGGATTTTTTGAGGGAAAAACTTGAAGACTTTTTTAAACAAACTTTTATATATTCGAAAGTGTACATCTTATACTACTTGTAGTAATTATTCCAATGAAAAATATAAATAAATAAAAGAAATGTCAGTGATCTTCCGGCAGCGATTTTTTTTTCAGTAGTTTGCGGTGACCACTCTAACTTTGACCTGATTCATCTGAAATGAAAAATTAGAAGGAATTTAGTTAGTATATTAAATTATCTTGTCCTTAATCGTTCATTATCCCGAAAAATTAATTTGCTACAAAATGGCGGCTGTTCAAATTAAAATATGGATTTTCGCCGCAAAAATCGCTCATTTTTCATCTATAAAATAAAAACTACGCAACGGAAATGAAAAAGCCACGATTAAGGACAAGATTTTTATATAGAGCATAAGCCTACAAAGGCTGAATTCATTCGATGCAGCAATTCTCGAGATATTTTGGTCACCGATTCTGAAAATGTAGTTTCGAGAAAAACGTGTTTAAAGTTTTAAGTTAGGTTTACATTCGAATAAAATGCAAATTTTTTAACTTACACGGTGTTGTCAATTCCGGGTCCATATAGTAGACCCTCTGCACTGGTTGAAGTTTCCAAAACATCAATTTGGGCTTGTCTACGAAGCGCTCTTGCCTCCCGAGTGCTCTGTTGTGCACGGAGGTTTGTAATATTAATGGGCGCAAGGTCTTCTTTTGCAGCATATTCGTGAGCATTCGGGCCACTGTTTACTCCAATAGCGTGAAACATCTTGAGTAATACTTCAGTACCTTCGTTAAATATACCGGCGGCAATGTATGCAGCCAATTCTACCGTCATTTGGCCACTCGGTATAATTTTGGGGCTAATTTTCCATATGAGTTGATTCAGACTTTCGTTATTATTCTGAGTAAAACCACCAACGCATCTTTCTAATAATTCGGTTTTACTCAAATCTTGGTATATTGGTTTAATTGCCGTCAAAACATCTTTGGGTAAAGGCTTATACTCATGTACAAACGATTTCAGCGTATCTGTCGCGCTAGCACGCTGCCAGCTGCACCATGATTCAGCTCCAGTCGGGCACTTGCTGTGCTGCGGATTTTTATCCGTTGAGCTGTAGTGATAGAACGTCGACCATATCGCGTCCTTCATATTTTTTACCGAATCACAATTTCGCCTTATGGCCAAACCGTAATAAACGGTTAATTTGTCAAGCATTTTGCCCGTTAACTTGCCCTTGCCGCCGAGACCTTTATTTTTCTTCTTACATTCTCGTAATCTACTGCCCATTCGTTTTTGGACGTGCCCAATGCATTCCTTTTTAGTGACGAGAGTAGTATCGCCATAAGGTGCCGATTTTATAATTCCGGAATAAGTTTTAGAATCCCCATCGCCGATGTAATATTTGTATTTGACGCTGTAATTTTGTTCAGAACGTTTGAACATTTCCACGATAGCGTCGACTTCCATTTTTCCGGATGAACCTGTGTGGTTTGCTGAACAATTGGGTTTATGCGTTTCCAGCCACTCTATGTACTCGTTAGTATTTTCTTTTTTAGCCCAAAACTCGCACATTTTACAATATGCGCTTTTTATACAAATGTCCAGCACTTTACCACTGTAGTATCCGATAATCGAAGAGACACCAAATAAGGAAGTGAAACCTCTCTTCTTCCACGTCCCATCTCCAGATACAGTCAATTCCATGTTTTCCACATTTCTTTCCTTTCGAGACTGTTGCACTTCTTCTTTAACAGCATTCTCAAACAGTTTTTGAGAAAATGTTTTTATACAAGCGTGTATATTTTTGAGAATTATGTCATACGTGTTATGGGAAAGAAATTGTGGCATATCCATAAGGCCGCAAAACTTTGCGCACCTTTCAATCCTAGGCCTAACACTCTCATTGTCAATATAAATCGCCTATTTATTGCGTAAGTATTCTTAATGAGAGGGCAGGATAGAATATTACGAGGCGGGCACGAAACACACACAACCATTATTTTGAATCCCAGCCCGCGCGTTTTGGCGGGTTGAAATTTTAAATCACCATTACACATTTTGCACTTTACAATAGTGGATAGTGCAGCAAATACAGTTGTAAAGTTTAAAATTCTATATTCAATGGATGTATCTTCTGGCACAATTATCTCGTCCTTTGTTTTCATCTTTTTCGCGGATGTACCAAGACCACTCTCGTCGCGCTCAATCAGTTTCGGATTCACTGGCTTTCTTTTCACTGCCCTCGACTTTCGCACGTTATCCGATTTTCTTAACGCTCGAGATACTTTATCGCGACCCATGATGATTTTAAAAAACAAACACTGTGCTACCACTTCGCTTCGACTCTACAGACAACTCGACGTCTTGGGGGCAACTGCAGTACTGCTAGAGTCCCTGGATTTTCTGCATGTTGCTCAAAAACACCGTTATTCATAGTACTACGACTTTATATAGCCTTGGGTATTCCCTAATAAAAGTATAAACTGCAATGGCATAACATTTTTGACTCACGCATCCCCATAAAAAAACCCCGTGGTGCGGAAATAACCGCCACTTCATACCTGCTCCGAATCCTCCAGGACATACCTATACTAAAACTCGCACAACTCCGCCAATTTTGGTCGGATCAAATTGAAACTTTCACACAATACTTTTGAGATGTTGTACTTTATGAAAATGTCAAAACCCCAAAATCCATTTTTCCGAATTTTGCAGGTGGGCATAACCCCTTAAAAAAACTGAATTCTATATGTACTTTCGTCTTATTTTGGCCTATAGAATCACCCCCCAAAGTATTGTCTATCAATAGAGTCACAGGTATCTATCCTGTATAATAGTGTTTCTGGTTTAAATCTGCAAACTCTCATCGGCTCGGTACCACAATTTACGCGACTGCAAGCGGGAGGCGCGCCCCCCGCGTTGCTCTAGCCCCGTCCAATACTAATATCCAGAACAAGTTGGAAAGTGGAATGCGTTATTTCGGAATAAGTCTACCGAAATACTAAAAGTTTTTTATAATATCTCGGAAACTAATGTCTGAAAGCGCAAAAGGACAAAATGTTGGTTTGGTGCATACGGTACGGGTTTGTCGCTATCCCGACCACTTCTGTCTCACTCTTGTCTGGCGAAGGCAAGAGCGAGATGGAACGAGAGCGAGCGAGAGCCACTGAAAGCGAGCCAGGACGGTACGAGACAGACGATGTGTTGATGTTTTGTCTCGTTCCGTCTTTCGGGCGCCGTGACACTCCGTCCTTTGCGTGCGCGACGGGCGTGCGCGATGGTCGCAAGCACTTACGGTGAGCACGGGAACCGCTTTGCAAAATGTTGACGCAGGCTCAGCTCAAGTCTTTTTTGCACCCTAGGCGAAGTTGGCAAATTGCGCTATTTATTATAATACAATCATTTGAGATTATTTATGACGTTATTCTGCAAAAATCAGGCAACTGCTAGGGTGTAAGGTTGACAAGAGGCGCAAAATTATAAACAAAAAAATTTCTTTGACCATTGTCAATATCTTTTTTAACATAAATTGCGATAACTTGAGTAAATATTAACGGATCGTTATGAGACTTGAAACATAAAATCCAGAAAACTCTAGCGAAGCCGTAAACTGTATGCACAAAACCCTTATGGTAAAAAATATAATAATATTTAATTAAAAAGTAATACTGGACATAACCCATGTTTTTCAACGTTCGCCGTTAAAAAGTACCGAGGCAATTTTGAGGTACATATAACTTTCAGCGACAAAGTTTTTCCTTAATATACAAGGAAGATTTTCACAAATTTTCAAACTGATTAATAAATAATTGTAGAAGATACGACGATATATATAAATCTCGCGCGCCACCAACAGTCAATTGTACAAGAAATAGATATGGACACAGACAGGGATGAGATACATTCCGTAAGAGACATCAACGAAGAAACGAATCAAGATGTTTGAAGTGATGCCGATTACTGGGTGGTAGAAAATGCAGAACCAGAACAGCCGGAAAATTCAATTTCAGAAGGAATAGATTTCGTTGATTCTCCGTATGTTTTCGAACAAATAAAAAATCTTCGAAAACATTCGACTATTGGCTGTGGCATCGAACATTTTGAAATAATTAAATGTCAACGGAATGGACTAGAAAATGTGTATTATGTAGAATGCAAAATGTGCAAATACACAGAGCACATATCCTGTCTTCGGAAGAGTGATGCCACTATGGATGTCAACCGCGCCGCTGTTTCCGCAACAATGATGACGGGCGGCGGATATAATCAACTGGAGGACATAATGACTGCCGTGAACGTGTTCTGTATGACGAAAAGGATCTACGAGAACTGTCAGAATGACCTAATCGATGCCCTCGAAGAGGCCGCACAACGCGAAATGGAAGACGCTGGAAAAGAAGAAAAAGCATTAGCTATAGCAAGAGGCGACGTACAGTGGCGTGCAAAAGTTCCCGGCTAGATGGTTTTTTCAATTTTTCTTCCAAAAGCAAAGTCTAAAGATCTTTTTATTATTATTGCATATAAGGACATATTGTGTAAAAAAAAAACTATAAAATAAATTAACGCTGTTTGCTTTTATATATGTTTATTTCAATAATTACTAAATTAACATGTTCAAAAGTTCCCGGCCAGATCGTTATACAAAGAAAATAATACTCGCAATGCATGTTATAACAATTTCTGAATAGCTTAATTAATGTCTATGATTAGTATTTGGTACTCATGCCTTTTGCAGCAATGACAGCAGCACAACGGCGAGGCATGGATTCAATTAATCGCGTAATATAATCATATGGTATTTTCTTCCATTCTTCTGTTAAAATTTGGAATAATTCTGCTTTATTCGAATTTTTATATCTTCCAATCCGGTTCTTTACTTCTCCCCAGAGAATTCTCTCTCTTCTTATCATACTCGATCTGCACGAAAGATGTACATACGTTGTACACTGTACGTCGGACCGGCTCGCATGCTCGAATCGTTCGAGCCACCCGATTGTGTCCAACCGCTCGCTTTAACCGACCCGATCGCTTTAATCGAGCCCGCTCGTTTTAATCGAGCGCTCGGCTCGGTTCGGTTATTCGAACCGAGTATGTCCCGGCTCGCTTGTTCCGAGTACTCGAACAGCTCTACTGCGCACTGGTATAAAGAAAGCTGCGGAATACCGGTTCCAAGAAGAAATAACACTCGATCAACGAATACAAAATTTTAAGGAAGACTTGACGAATGTATCGAGTCACGTTTTCGGTGAACACAAAGAGTGTCAGAGGTTAGCATACTTCTGTAATAAATACTCTGATCCCAACAGAGTAGACTACGTTCCACAACTGGTATTTATCAAAGTATCGAAGAAGCGATGCAGCCACTTTTCACTAAAGCTGACAGTTTGCTGCACGGTCTAAATAACAATGCCGTTGAAAGTTTTAATAATATCATTGCTAAATTCATCGGAGGCAAAAGGATAAACTTTGGACGAGGGGGCTCGTATCAGGGTAGAGTCTCCGCTTCAGTCGTCCAATATAACACGAAAGAGGCGTTTAGCAGATTGAGTATGGCAATGAATAAAGAGCCGACAACCATAGTAAGAAAGCTGGAAAAACGGCGGAAGCGTGCAGCAGAAAAGGCAATGGAATATAAAAAAGAAGCGAAAGCATCCTCCTTCCGAAATAAAAAACAATCGTGCGACAAGGATTACGGCCCCAGTGCAGAAAAACCAGATATGGAAGAGACAGTATACTCTTCCGAGTGTAAAAGGCACGCGGCTATACTTCACGAGTGGCAAACGACGCGATACAAGATCGAAATGGAAACTCGCGATCAGGCGAATAGCGAAAAGTGGATCGGTTATAGGAAGAAATTATTAACTGCATCCAATTTCGGCAAGGTATGCCGATTACAAAAGCAAACACCACGGGCAAATACTTTGAAGAGTATAATGTACCCGCATCTCGAAAATTTACGTTCTCTCCAATACGGAAGAGAAAATGAGGCAAACGCCTTGCGACAAATGAAAGAAGAATTAGGAATAAATATTCTAACGTGTGGCCTCTTCATCGATGCCACTATGCCTCACTTAGGTGCAACTCCTTACGGCCTCGTGGACGATGATACCATCATCGAAGTAAAATGTCCCGAATCGGCGAAGGATTTGTCGCCTGCTGAAGCTATAGAGCATCTTCCTGCAATACGGCGTATTTTCCGGGGTGATGAAATTAATAAAAATCATCACTACTATTATCAAGTGCAAGGACAATTGCACATAACGAATAGGCAACGGGCTTTATTCTGTTTATGGACGCCGAAAGGAATGAAAGTTATAATAGTACCAAGAGATGATAGTTTTTGGGCAACAGAGATGGAGGAAAAACTGAGGAAGTTCTATGAGGACTGTATGTTGCCAGAAATAATAAATAGCAGATACAATCGACAACAGCCAATTAGAGAACCTCCGTACATAAAAACAGGAGGAACATGTACGAGTAGAAAATAAAGTACATAAAACGATGGATGACAACATCGCAATAGCACCGGCGAGTGCATCCAGCGGATATGAAGAGCTGTCGAATAAGCAATGGCAATCCAAAGTCACTAATGCACCGGCGAGTGCATCCAGCGCATATGAAGAGCTGTCGAATAAGCAATTGCAATCCAAAGTCACTAATGCACCGGCGAGTGCATCCAGCACATATGAAGAGCTGTCCAATAAGCAATTGCAATACAAACTGACTAATGCACCGGCGAGTGCATCCAGCGCATATGAAGAGCTGTCGAATAAGCAATTGCAATACAAAGTGACTAATGCACCAGCGAGTGCATCCAGCGCATATGAAGAGCTGTCTAATAAGCAATTGCAATACAAAGTGACTAATGCACCGGCGAGTGCATCCAGCGTATATGAAGAGCTGTCGAATAAGCAATTGCAATCCAAAGTCACTAATGCACTGGCGAGTGCATCCAGCGCATATGAAGAGCTGTCGAATAAGTAATGTTCCCAAATGTGAGTAAGAAAGTATGTAGAAGATACATACGGAGAGTGAATAGGACCGTCTATGACGGGGGTGGTGGTGGGCCTTTTCACACTCTCCTAATAATAAATACCTATAGCTATTCTTTCATATCACGTGGAAATGACATGTATAAAAGCGTAAGTATGACACATACTTTAGTTATTCAAATAATTGGATTAATTGGAAATCGACTGGGCCTAGGCTGAATCTCCTTGCCTGCGACCAGGGGTGTGCGGGTAGCCGACTTTTCGGGCTCTTTGATAATTTTAGGCATTCTTTAGTCTGAGTTAATCCGTGTGTTGCTCTGTCGGTGGATTGTACATGCCTATTTATGCCATAACCGCCGCACCGACTCGCGGGACAATATGGTCATACACTATGACCCTGGAGAGACTCTCTGGCCGATCAGCCTGATTAATTGTTGGGAATCAGATGTGGCATTTTCCTCCACTAACAAAAGAAGAAGATGTTCTTATGTTAGATCGAAGAATGTTAAGCGGTCTGTAGACGCTCAATATTATTGTGCAATATATTGCACAATATTTTTGCTGTGTGCCCCACATGGTCAATAATATTGAATATTGCACAATATATTGAGCGTCTAGGGGCTGCTTACGGTAAATATTATTGTGCTATATATTGCAGAGTGTCTAGATTAGAATACCCCCTTAATTTGAAGAGACGACGACGCTGGCGGAACCACGCGCAGTCAACGGACTACGTCACGGTCAACGTTCCGACCATACTTATCATTCTTTTAAGCTCTGTGAAGTTGGCACCCCCAAATTTGAAATTTAAAAAAACTCTGGCATTCGTTTGTCCACGTTTGTCCAACAAAAATTTTCGTTTGTCCACCCTTCAAAAAAAGTTATGAACAAATTAAGAGAATTTGTCATCAACACCCTCCATGAACACTTTTCAACTTTTTAAAAGGGGGATACGATTGTCCATGGTCTAGCATCGTTTGTCCACTCCAAGATTTCGTTTGTCCATCCTCCAGAATCGAATTATTAATAAAAATCGCGAAAAAAGAAGGTTTCATGTGAAACGGTCGCGTATAAGTTTGATTTTTTATTAATTAAACAATGGAATCGTAATGGAATTGTATAAAACGTTAATTAAAACGTGCAGGTAAACAGAAATAGACGCACCTGAAAATTAGTGAATACAATAGAAACACTAAATGGTTACAAGAAACATATATTCTTATGCCAAATTATTATAAAAGGTGAAAATGGTCGAGCCACCAGCATCGGTGGAAATCCAGCACGCTAGCCGATAAATGTAGGAAAGACATACAGGGCGATTCTGGAGCGACGCCTGCCAAAGAGATGTTGCAGTGCCTCATCGAATTTTATGGCTTTCGATCCTCGAAGGGGTTGGAATACAATAAAAAGTGAGAAATGTCCACGATTTCCGCATTTCTTATCAGATCTCTGCGAAAACGACGTCAATCGATTCCTTATGTTTTTCCGCTGAAGATCGTGCCAAATTTCATGTAAATTGGATTATTTCTAACGAAGCTAGCGTGAAATTATATAAATCAATTTTTCATCTAATTTCCTTCATTAAGATCCGAATTACGTCGTTCTTAATGTTAGTTCACCGGCAAAACATGAGGAAGCGATTGGCGTCGTGGCCATTTCTCACTTCTTAATAGATACTTCAACCTCCTCGAGGGTCAAAAGTTATAAAATTCGGTGATGCACTGCGGGGGGTTGTCGTCGCCACGGGGTACCAGGCGGCATCTCTTTGAGTCCAGTCGCTCCAGGATCGCCCTGTATCCGATTGAAATGAAAAATTAAACTTATTACAGAATTTAAAAATAGAATACTTTTTATTTTTGTAAAATGTTAAAAATATAAATTAATATGTTTGTCCCCTCCTCCTCCTCCTCCACCACCGCGCCTGTCACCTCCCCAAGCTCTATATTGGCGGCCTTCTCCTCTTCCTCCTCCCCAGCCTCTATATTGGCCTCCTCGCCCCCAGCCTCTATATTGGCCACCTCTTCCTCCCCCTCCATGGCCGGCTCTTCCTCCTCGGGCCCTATCATTTGCCGATCGTTCCACGGCCGCGGGAATAAGTTAATTTTTTAACTAATTTTTGTAGCTGAAACAGTAACATTAAAATTAAGACATTTCGTAAAACGGAATAACATTCTGACAATTGCAACGTTTCGCATAAAGTAGTTTAGTAGGAAGTACTTACTTGGTTCAGTTGTTTTTGCATACCATCTCCCTGCTTCCTCTCATTATCCTGAGGGGGCAGGGGGCGGGAGCTGCATCCCTCCCTTCCACCCTTTCCGTCACCACCTCCGCCACGAGATTACCCTCATTCGCGGGGGACAGGGGGGCATCTAAGTCCCTAAGCGCAATTTCCATCTGAAAATGAAACAAAATATAAAAAAAATTCGTGTTAAAGGAATTTATTTAACTTGATCAAAAATGCACTGAAAACTAAAAAATACTTATTTTCTTGTACTACAATTACGATGGTGATATGTCACTTGAAATAAAACCGTGGGGCAGGATATTTCATAACAGGATATGAATCGATTTATTACAGAATCAAGAATCGAAATGAGCGATGAAAAGCGATAAAATATTCTGCTCCACGATTTTATTACCGAATAAGACATATCACCGTGTTTGACATGAGAATGGATGGTGAGAGTTGAGAGGAGAGGAGGCTAAGACAGGTTAGAATCACTTGATCACTTTTTGCGGTGAACACTTTGTCGATTTATTTAAAAGACTCGATGAGTCGATGAGCGTGAGAAATGTCTACACATGAGAAGTCTGATGCAGTGATATTATTTATCGCGGCACTGA
The DNA here is from genome assembly GCA_951215215.1 of Andrena trimmerana. NCBI lineage: Eukaryota > Metazoa > Arthropoda > Insecta > Hymenoptera > Andrenidae > Andrena > Andrena trimmerana. Next base: position 75,119,488 of record OX578060.1, read on the forward strand.
GGTGAGAATGTGAATTCTACGCGACCACGCGTTGCGCCACGTGGTATCCACACAATTATATTAATTGTGTGGAATTATGAGAGTTCAATTGAGCAGAGATATTGTACAAATTATCGCGCGGTGAGTAGCACTGAGAATGAGGTGAGCTGAGTGTGAGAGAAACCAAAAATATGTAACAATTCGCGACGCGATAATTCAATGAACTTTCTTAGTACAAAGCACACAAGAGAATGAGAACGAATATGGCCGCTGGCCGTTGCGCGTCTTCACTCTTCTCCTAGAGCACCGTGCGGCATCCCGATTGGCTCATCGATCCGAGCTGATTGGTTCATCGATTGCGGCGACAGTTGATCGATCGCCGCTGATTGACGGCTCGCCAATCGATCAGCGCTGCTGAATCGCGGTCCGCGAGGTGCTGCCATGAGAATGAGTGTGGCGGCGTGAGAAACTATTTTCATTCCCAAACACACCGTCATAATTGTAGTACAAGAATGTGGGAGATAGGAATTGGGAAACGGCAAAGCCGAATGCATAAACCCACAGTGTATCTGTTTAATTTCATATATTTCAACGTTACTCGGCTACGCTTCGTCGCCGGACGGACTCTCAATCAGTGGGTGGAAACTTCAATGTTAAGTGACGGGAGCAGTGTTTGCAACGCCCTCTGAAATATAAAACCTTCAATTGGAACTGAAACTCAATAGGGCGGCCAAATACCGCGAAATTTGAACTTATATAAGTTTTGTGTACTTAAATGTATAGTAAAAAGTATATTAATCCCAACAAGAATTTATATAGAAAATAATGCTAACACAGTAAGTTAAGTTTCAATGTCATTTTTATTTTCAAATCTTTTAACAAAATGTGACTGAATTGCTTCAGTTCAGTAATAATACCATTTTTTTTTCATTAGAATGGTAAGAAGTCAAAGAATCTTCACCTAAATCGAATGCGCAATTTTTTTTTATATTGTAAAATTGCTTCCTTGGATAAGTACGAAGTCGCTCTCTCACCCGAATCTTTTCCCTTAAGCAACATATTTATGTGTCTGCACCAACAAATCACATATTCTATTGATTCTGCAGTGATTAATTCATTTATTAATTGTTCTCTGTGAATTTCACAGGTAATGAATGAATAGTCAATGAGGAGTGGCAGTGGCAGTTTTAAATTGTTTATAAGGTGTTTCTTATAACAAAAAAAGGAATATTTTCTTGTAAAGTATAATATGCCTCCTTCATAAAGTTGCCAATATTGGGAAAATTTGCAATACTTGAAATGCAGGCACAGCAAGCTTTGTGTTTGATTTTCTGGATAATTTTCTTTTAAATTTTCGAATTATCCAGAGAAGTATCTGTATTATCGCATTCAGTATCATTGAACAACATATACTGTTCATTTTCAACCTTCTCATTTTCTTCTACTGCAACGTTATGCGCAGATAAGGCGAAATCACGAAGTGAGAAGAGCACTTCACAATTGTCCGATTTACAATTACCTTTTACGGTTTTTGCAGATGTTAAACTATTTATCAATAAAGATTTGAATGAGGCTTCAAGCTGTCTGCACGTGGGATTTATATTTCTTCTTCCATGACTTCTCACCATTCCGAAGAAATTTTCTATGCTGTCCTGGTTAACATGTCCCGGAAAAAATTCTTTGAAACCTTTCTCCTGTAATATCTGCCACAAATTCTGAAAGCCGTTCAGAGTTCGAATCCAATTTCGCAGAGAAGGAATGGATTTTGCTCTTTTTGTCACACGATCCACGAATTGCAGATTATTTTGCAGCCACGCAGCAGCCTCCTTCCAGAAAAGCATGTGCACACTTGTATCGTTAACTTCCCTTCGCAGATCGTTTCTGTCCCTTTTATTCTGGTGTTTGCTGCCATTTACAGAATCGAATAAGTTGTTTAAAAATTGTACAACTACTGCTGTACTGATGCCGTCGGTAATTGGTACCGATTTGGGGCCGTGGACGGTTGTTATTGAGCCTGTAAAGAATTTTTAATTATTTCAGTCCTATAATCTAATTGTACAAAGAGTTTTTTTTTACAAAATATACAAACCGTTGATACAAGTTAAAAACCGAATGAAGCCAGCCACTGTTGCGCTAAGCGTTTGTGCTGCTACATTTACGCGCATTTTTCTTATTTTGGGATGTTTAATGTGCCCATCATGCACTTTTGTCAGCTGCTTACGTGTCGTATACATGCTTGTGTTATCAATATCGTATACCAATTTTAGGGTGCTCCATGACGCAGAATATTTTTCTTCTTCCTTCAAAAAGGGAACTTGCCGATTTTTCTTAAGTTCTTCAATTTCCTTAATAAAATCATTTGTAATTACAAGTTTTTTAATCTTCCTGTAATGTTCCTTTGCATTACTTTCTTCATTCATTTCATTAGGGAAAATGATTTTTATATCCTTGCTCAGAAAATTATTCCTCATGCCTTTCAGTAAATGAGGGGGGTCATATAGTGGAATTATGTGTTGCCCAGATATTGCCACTGAAAAAATTCGTTATTATGCAAATTGCCGCTTTTTTAAATATTTTTTTATTAACGAAATCGGCTTTACATTATGCAAATAATTTTTTTATGTGGGCCATTTTCATCGGGACGACATAACGACGTGCGTTACGAAAAATAGCACGTTTCATTTACGAAAAACAACACGTTTCAATTTGCCACCGAAAGAAGCACATTTCATCGTTTCTAACGAATATTAGCACGCTTGGTCTTCCGCCGCGAAAACTAGCATCAGGCCCGTTCCTGGCGGGGCTACAGAAAGTGCCCGCGCACTTGGACGACCAAACCCAGGGGCGGCCGGAGGCCGTTTATAATATAGACAATTTTGACAAAACCCAGGAACGGGCCTGACTAGCATATTTCAGTGCTTCGTCACGAAGAATAGCAAAGGTTATTACAATGTACGCGCGTTACGCGATTCCGTGATGCTGAGCGGCCCACGTGCCATTGACTACCACTCTCGACGGGGCACGTGTTGCCAAACTCTTTCGTTTCTGTATTGAAAACGAGAGGTGTCTTACTACTTGTGACGATGGTTTCCGGAGGAAAACTGTCTGTCGCATCGCGTGGAGCGAAGAAACGGCTATTGAATGTTACAAGTCCGAAAAAATGTTAAATTTTGTCCAACAGTAATAATCTTACAGTAATAGGATAGTAGTTATTTATCGTCCTTCGCAACGAAGACAGACGTGCTGTTTTTCGTAATGCACGTCGTTATGCCGTCCCGACGAAAATGGCCCATTTGAAAAATGTATTTGCACAATGTAAAGTTAACCTCCTTCAAAATATCCCGATAAAAGAGGCGCGATTTATTCGCGGCATCGCCTCTGAGAACTTTAAAGGGAGAATCACCCTATTTAATAGTATATAATTTTAATTCTTACTTTCCGCATGTTTTGCATTTTCCGACCAGCTGTCGTTGAAGCTACAGTACAGAAGATAGTGGAGGGATACCTCGAATGAACAGGGATACCCCGTATGTCTCTGATTTATACATTGTTACTTGGCGTCGATTGGTTCGAAGCCAAAACCTAGGTTGGCGCCGATTGGTTTGGCCCAACAGCTAGCTTGGCGCCGATTGGTTTGACGTCCCGGCGTCATCACGCGCACTAGTGACAATCTTGTGTTTTCAGGGACTGTTTTGGCAAGTGGCAACGCGGGACTGATTTTTCTCAGTGAAGAAAGTGTATATGTGTAGAGAGAGAGAGAGGGAGAGAGGGGGGGAGGGGGAGAGAGGGAGAGAGGGAGAGAGGGAGAGAGACGTCTTTAAGACGTATTTTGGACGTCTTTAAGACTTTACCAGATGTTGTGCTATCTGGGAAATTAACTTTATTCTCGCTTTCATTGGTTACATTAGTACTAATATAGAACTTTTAATGATAACTTTTCATACACAATTGCTTCTTTTTATAATGTCCATCGAAAAAAATTTAGCCTTAGATTCTTCAGATATTTATTCACCTATAAATAATTACCAAAATATAAAATATCAAATACTGAACATTAAGATGTACCTAATTGTATGTACAGTATTGTCTCCGTATGTACTCGCTGGTCGGGACCGGCGTGTAACCCGTATCGTGAACACCAAACCGAGTACATACGAAGACCATACTGTACCCACATAGCACACGACCAGGGTTGCCAAGTTGCCCTTTTCTGACGCTAAATTCCAGAAATTTGGCTTTTTTGTCAACTTGGTTGGCGTTGGGAAATTCATATGCTTTTAATAAGCATAAAATTAAGTTTTTTAACCGATCCTAAAGAAAAAAGGATCGATCCTTGATAAATGGGAATTAAAAAAGATCGGTGAAAAATCGATCTTCTAAAAAGAGCGATTTTAGATCGATCCAACAAAAGATCACCATCACTAGTTTGTAACGCGGACGGCACGTGTCGCTGCTGAAGTCGAAACAAATGCCTGCGATACTCTCGAATTCTTTCCAGCCACGTGCCTTGAAACTCAGCCATTGTTCACAGACCGCTCGGGTGAGATCGTGCGTCCATTTACGGTTCGTGAAGTAATTGTGAGAGGTTATATTACGTACCGTTTTGCGATTTCATCGTGGTCATTTGTGAAAAATGCCGAGAAAAGCGCTGATACACTCCGGCGTTATTCTGGACAAGTTACAGCAGTGTGAAAAGTGTCAAGTGTTCGATGAGGATTATAAATTGAAGTGCCGCACGGATAAAGTGTGGGAAGAAGTGTGTATAAAAATTTGTGATAAGTTGTCACCAAACACCTTGAACTTTTATGTGAGGAACAATCGGTGGAATTTGCTGACCGATTTGAAGAATCATTTCCAAATTCCAATGGAAGAAGAAGAAAAAGACGAAGCAATGATGGATAGCATCGATGTCTCTAACGTAAGTAATATTAGTCAATATTTCGTGCCCCACAATAATGCGAATAAAATGCATAATACACTGCCGTCAGTTTTTTTTGATATCACATTGTCTGAGGAGCAATGGAAATCTATTTCTCCTGTATCAAAAATTTATAAAGAAAAGGGTACTCGTGGAAAATGTTACAAAATACTTAGTCCCGGTTGGACGGATATTATTTGCAAAGCTAGTTTTTTAAAAACGAAAATTCCGTGCGCTTATACGTTCAAATATAGCAAAATTTTCGATTCTCCGGAAGCGGAAACATATTTGAAAATATACGGCACTTGTAATGAATGCGGTGCCGAATTTAAAGCTCATTGCTTACATGAACCGGCTCCTGGCACTGGTATTGTGTTAAGAGTGCACACAGTCGATGCTTCGGGAATACCGCATGAAAAAAAAGGGCAGTAAAAGGAAAGAATAGGGTAGAAATAGGGAAACAACTTCTAAACATTAAACCCAGACAATGGAGAAATGATGCCGTGTCTGATTTAAGCTACGACGATCCCGAACCACCTTATGTTGCGCGACAATGTACTCTGAGGAAAATCAGAGAAGAAGCCATTGTACGGGAATTAGGAATAAATAAAAATCTTGACCCTATTAATTCATTATGTGAGTTGAAATGTAAGGGGCAATACTCAAGGTACATTAAACAGATCGCAAAGGATCCTGTTCGCGAAATTGATCGCGATGAGCGTGAGATGCCGGTGAGGTTATGTAATGAACGCACAGTATTGGTGAGAAGAGAGTCAATGTTTATTATACACTCGCGGAGTAAGTCTAAATGTAAAAGAGTTACATGTGAGGGTGAGCGTGGGCACGTTGTGCAGAAAATGAACAATTATTGTCTCGCTGAGACGAATCGCGCTGTGCAGAACACGTGGCCGCGTAACTGACCACGATCCACAATCGATAGCCGCGATGAGTTTGAGAAAGAGAGATCGTGTGTGAGCTGTGAGAAATTGCGAGTTTGAGCACTGACGTGAGCAATTTTGTGAGAATTCACGAGTTACAATGAGCAAACGTTCAGTGATACCGACGCGTCTGTACTTGTACTCTGCGCGAACAAGATTGATAAGCAATATGGCCAACCGATTTCCATTAGTCGTCTTCTCCAAAAGTCTGGAGGATCGAGCGGTGTGGGGAAATGCGATTGGCTGAGCGTTCTGTCGCTGACACCTAATTGGTCTATCGATTGTGGATCAGGCTTGTCGCTCCGCTGTCCAGGAGGTGCTGCGATGAGTTGGTTGTGGCGGAGATCGGAATTACCGAATCTCAAACAGATCCTTTTTATTGTTTTTACTGGTCTCCCATGCAAATGGAAATGTATAAAACGTTAATTAAATCGTGCAGGAAAATAGAAATAGACGCGACTGGAAAATTAGTGAAAATAATAGAAAAACTAAATGGTGACAAGAAACATATATTCTTGTACCAAATAATTATAAAAGGTGCAAACGGTATACAACCAATATTTCAAATGCTTTCGGAAAAGCACGATACAAATTTAATTACCTACTGGTTGAGGGAGATTATAAGAGACGGGGCACCGGTGCCTCCAGAAGTTGATTCCGATTATTCACTGGCGCTTTTGAATGCAACCAGCCTGGCATTCAATGAACGTTGCTTAAAAAATTGCATTTCCGATTACTATCGATGGATCACTAGCGAAATTTTGCAACATCCACTTCGGTGTTTCATCAGAATTGATATTGCCCATTTAATAAAAATTATTTGTAGCAAAGATGTCTTTCATAGAAAGCACCCTAAAATTAAAGACTTCTTTGTGCGATGCGCGGGGATAATGTCATCGTGCGATAATGTGGAAGATTTTAGAACACTGGTTAGCTCAATATTTATTGTCGCTTACAGTGAGTACGATGGCAAAGATTCTGATGCAAATGAAGTAATTTGTGAGCAGAAGCGTTCGTATTTATTCGAAAGAATAAAGTCATTCTCCTTTACGAGCGACGAGAATGACACAGAATACGATGATTTAGAAATGCTAAATGAAAATGAAAATATAGTTGCATTTGTAAATAATATCAGAGATGAGGCAGATCAAATTGCAAAAGACAGTGTAGAGACAGATAGGTATAATGCATTTTATTGTCCAGAACTAGTCACATATCTAGTTAAATTGGCAAAACATTTTCCACTCTGGACACAGGTGATGAGGGGTACCCCATGGGTGATGCGGAAATCTATTGATACGGGTGTCGCCCCAATGCGCCACGCGCGGTTCATATGGTACGGGTCTGAGGCGCTCAAAGCTCCTTGGCCCGCCGCGGGGGCCAAGACGCGCGGCGGGAGAAAGGAGGCGTTGCCTCCGAAAAACGGCCGCTGCGTTCACTTTAGTTCCATGCCTGGCTTAAACGATAACCTTCCTTTATACAGGAGTAAGCTTTCCTCAATACATAGATTTTCAAAAGGATAAAACGCCTCCTGAAAACGTTGTCGCAGCTTATCACAAATTTCTCTTATTTTATATAATTTATCAACTTCTGCGGTCATATTGTTCGTATTAAAATGTAAAATTTTTAACAAATATAAAAACCGATCCCTACTCACGACCTCTGCAATAATGTTGCTCCTCAAAAGTTTGTCGTTGGACCAGTATTCAGAATATGACAGTTTTCTATTTCGCGATCTCAATAATTTGAGGGCGAGAAAGCAATACATTTCTCCGACAGAAGTATTTTGGGAATTTATTGTATTATGATTATTATCAAGGCTACTGCGATAGCTGTTTGTCGTGCCGACAATAAAATTTATAAAATCTTCAGAGCAGAATAATTTAAAATAATCTAAAATCGGTGCCAAATAGCTAATTGATGCTTTTATTCCGGAATGCTTGGAATTGAATTTATGGAAAGTCGGTTGGAATAAGTCGTTGCTCCATGTAATTTTTGTGATATCTTCTTCAAATGAATTGTCTTCTTCGATTTCGGATGTGCTGAATCTCATTTCCCGAAATCTTTTACTGTTTCTATGAGGTCTCTCTCTTGCCAAATTTGAATTTATCTCATCACCTTCTGACAGGTCCAAACAATTCTGATTTACGTCAACACATCTTTTCCTGTTATTATTTGTCATCATTTTAGGGGTGAGATAAAATCTGTTCAGAAATAATTAACCTAAATAAGGTGAGACAAAATTGAAAAACAACAAGGCATACTTACTTATCCGTTATTGGGAGAATAATAATGTGAATTATCTTTTTGCAGTAAATACTGACTTTATTCACTACAAACAATCGAACAAATTACTCGAGACTGATTCTTGAGGAATTTGGGTTGCTAAGCATTTAGTTATTTCGGCTGTGAGAAACAAATGATGCAAAATAAAATATTGTCAATGGTCGTCGGTTAGCGGCTAGTCGCCCGTAGTACCTCAGTGGCACCGTACGGGGAGCCACTATAGTCGCCCGTAGTACCTCAGTGGCACCGTACGGGGAGCCACTATAGTCGCCCGTAGTACCTCAGTGGCACCGTACGGGGAGCCACTATAGTCGCCCGTCGTACCTCAGTGGCACCGTATAGAGAGCCACTGTTTTATCATGTCCTTTTGAACTTAAAGGGTGTAACGATTGACTCTTACTCGTCTGATTCTCACTTACTGATTATTTTTATTTGTCGTCCATTCTGTACACTACTTCAGTATATCTGGCTTACTGTCTAGAGGGCACTCTCGACTGTCACACACGTTCACGCGTCTCTACACACATATCTCTATACACACACATACACACGTATATACAACAGCCACTATAGTCGCCCGTCGTAGCGAAAGGGTTAAACGCACGAACGAAAAAATTGCACTGCTGCAAATTGACATAAGACAAGAAAAAGAAAGAAAAATAGATTCACGTGATTTTGACGAAAATGCGCAAAACACTACACATACTTACGGTTATTTAACAGAACAGGAAAATTGGAAAGGCTTAAATATTGAAGCCAAACCAAATAAATTAAAACATTTACGAGTTTCAAATAATAATAGGAATTATATAGAGGAGGATGAAAATAAAGAAAATGTAAAACTAAATATAATACAGAAGCCCTTAATCGAAAACAAAAAGAATACTCATAAAGGGAAATATTTAACGTCATGCCCAGACATTCACCTCACATACGACAGGCCATTAAGGAAAAGAAAAGATGAAATATTAAGAAATGGAAATAATTGTAATTTGGTTCATCTTAAAGGTGAAAAAATATATATTCAAAATACGTGTGCATTCGATGCATTGGTTGAAGTATTAACCAGTGCGTATTGCAATTATAGTACATTTAAAAACTGGATCGATGAAAATTCAGACTATATTTTTCATGTTCGTCAAAAAATACGGTATGGAGAACATTAACAACTCCGTGTATGAAGAGCGAGGACCTATTTTATGTACAATATTTGAAAATTGTAATAATATTGTAGATTGTACTACAAATGTCAATGAGCTATTTACAAGACTTGGAACAGACATTTGCAGTGTCGAAGAAAATAGAATCTGCGGCAAATGTCAAGTAAAGTCTAGCGAATTGTTTGTAGTAGATTTAATTAGTACACTCACAACCGAAGATTTTAAAGAAAATTTTGATAATTTTGTTGCGCAATACTTCAGTGTACAAACACGCACGTGTAAAACATGTCAATAATGTTACATGGGCCTTCAGGTCCATTCCGTGCTTACTGTCCCCGCGTCGCCTTCCATTTCGCCATCAGCGATTCAGCGGAATCGTAACGCGCGGGTTAGTAGGTCGGCGAACGCGGAATCCGTCGACGTGGGCACAACGTGACCACCGATGGTCCGGGCCCAGAAACTTCAAGAAGACCGATAACTGCCGACGGGGCAGTTTCCCCCATTCTCGGGGATTGCTCGAGGCGCGGACCGGAACGGACAGACTGGGTAGCGACATTCAATATCGGGAGCTCAAGCTAGGAAGTAGCGACGAGCCAGCGGTCCGTCTAGTAATCGCGACCTCACCTCCACGTATGTATTGAAATTCACGGGTACACGTGTATCGAAATATACGGTTTCACGTGTATTAAGATATCCATATTTAATTTTTTAACTAAATATCCGAATGTTTAGATTTTACGCAAATAGTTTGTGATAGGTAGGTACAAACATAATTTAGGATAATTCCGGGAGATGCATTCGGGCTGGAGAGTTGGTCGAAACAGTTGATTTCTAGAGAATTAATTGTTCTGAACCTTAACATATTTTTACATATACACATATGTAGACTCTGAATATAGCAACTCGACCAACTCTCCAGCTCGACTGCGTCTCCCGGAATTACCCTACTAGATTGCAGATGAAAATAAAAACATCATGATTTTGTTTAATAAAGTTTAATCTATTATTTTTTTGTTTTGGTGTAAGAATACTAACGTGTTAACATTCTCTGGGAGTAAACGGTTTCTTTTTTTTGTTACAATGCTTCCAGCACACGAAAAACATCTTTCCGACATTGCCGAGGTTGCTGGAATGGTTAAATATTTTTTGGCAACATGGGAAATGACCGGGTATTTATTTGCCCTAGCCTTCCACCAGTCAAATGGATCTAAATCGAAGCGTAATTGTGGCTCGGCCATATACGTTTCAAATTGAATGTTAATATCGTTGTTGTCGGTAACTTCATCATATAAAAATTGAAGAGCACTTTTCCCGCGTGACTTTTTTTGTTAACATAGGGGACAGGTGCCTCTTGAAGTAAACGTTGTTCTAATAGGTTCTACCTTCCCGGTTTTCTGATTTTCTGAAAGGACAGAACGCACTTTAGAGGCGGCGGGATCCTGGTGGCTGTCCGTAAGAAATTCTCTTTCTCGGAAATAAACAACTTAAAAATTCCGGATCAATCTGTTGAAATCTGCAGTATTTGCATCTCAAATCTCAAAACTGCCTTAGACTTAATAATCTATTACAGAACCCCAGGGTTCACCCTCTTCCAGGATCAGTGGAATTGTATTGTTCCTAATGTTTATAAAAACAAAAATTGTATATTCCTGGGGGATTTCAATGCCCATAACAAAAACTAGAATTGCCGATACACTGATAACAACGGGGCGATACTTGAAATTCCCGCGGATTACAACATTTTATTCTTACACAATTATAATACAGATACTCACATTGATATCCATCGTTCTCTAAAATCCAATCTTGATCTTGTATTCTCCTCCGTAAACCTTTTTGACAAAATTTAAGTAAAAGTCTGTGATAAAACCTGGGGTTCTGATCACTTCCCTATCTACATAAGTGTTAACATAGATAAATAGTTTTATAACAAAAGATCTTTTAAGCACAAATCTGTTCGTACTGACTGGTTAAAGTTTGGTGAAGAATTAGAAAATTCTTACCCTCAATTTATTTCTACTGAATACGCGCACTCTCCGCCTACCTTAAAATATTGTATGCTCACGCGCACGATTGTGGAAGCGGTCAAATGCTGCACTCCTGCAAAAATGTTCTGTCCGCATCTGAGAATGAGTAACCCGGTCCCCTGGTGGGACGCTGAGTGCGAAAAAGTCAAAAGGCTCCGTAGAGCTTCCTTCAAAAAATGTGAAAACAAGCACAACTTAGAAGATTTATTAAACTACAAAAAGATATGTGCTCTAGCTACCAAAACTTTCAAAAAAAAGAAAAGGGAGGGCTTTAAGTCATTTTCCTAAAGTATCAATCTCCAAACTGATCCTAAATATGTATGAGACAAATGTAAAATTTTCAAAAACAGCTTGACCAAAATAACTCCTCAACACTGTCCTAAACTGCGTTCCACATTAGAGCATACTCGTTTCGCGCAGGGATACACCGTTGATTAGTAGTAAACAGGCAGGGAAAGTGCTACGACCAATCGCGAAAGTGCTGCGACCAATCGCGTGTGTCAGATCCGTGGGAGCTGCGCAGATCGGTCGCAAATCGGTAGGGGCGCCGGTACACTCTTATATGGAACGCAGTGTAGTAAATCATATAATATAAATAAATTTGAGCTTGCTTTGGATAGGATCAGTCCTCCCTGGGCTCCATCGGATCCTCTATGGTTGCCCCCTTGCCAACAAAACTCTTTCTTTGACTCTCAGTTTAGCTTGTCAGAGTTTCATTCTGCTCTGGGCCCTAAGAAAGTCAAATCTGCTCCTGGAATCGATGGCATTGACTTCGACATATTAAAGAAATTACCCGTAAAATATAAAATCTTACTCCTCGATATCTACAATAGAATGTACAAGGACAATGACTATCCATCAAGTTGGTAACATTCCTTTATCCACTTTATTGGCAAATCTGGTGGCGTTGGTCTCCGCCTGATTTCTCTCACTTCTTGTCTATGCAAACTCTTCGAAACGTTAATCAAAAACAGACTCCAGTGGTATGCTGAATATAATAATCTTCTCCCTCGCAACCAGCATGGTTTCAGAAATGGTAAATCTTGTCTTGATAATCTCACCATTCTAACTTTCAAGGTAGAGGAGGCTTCCGCTGAGAAAAAAGAGGTCCTGGCCGCATTCCCCGATGTCCGGAGTGCATTTGATAATGTCTATATCGACACCTTAGTTTCCAAACTCGCGTCGTTGGGATGTTCATTCGAATTACTGAAGTTTATAAAATTCCTGACACACGAAAGATCTATTTTTACAACTCTCTCTGGGGATACACATAGGAAAGTTTTCAAGGGTGTAACGTCCGGTTGCCCGGGGACAACTGATCGCTAACAGGTTCTCGAGAGGAGAGCGGCGCGCCCTCGAGTATAGGATAGGTGGGGGTTCGTTAGTGAAGAGTTAAGGAGTGAGATCCAACTTAAACTTAACAATGACTTTATTTGAAACAACACTTCATCTATTAATAACAATAATTCCTACAACTACGATTATATATTTATGTTTTTGTGTTTTATTGGGTTTTTTTATAACTCTTATGCTAATTAATTCTAATTTATTCTATGTAACTGTGAAATGTTAGGATATTTATATATACATATGTATGTGCTTCCGTAGTAAGTTCGGCCGCTACCGTTTCCGGAGCGGTTCCCGAATCTTTTGACAGAGTTCTATGTTCTATGCTTCTGCTGTGAGAGCGGCCACTACCGTCTCCGGAGCGGTTCCTGCCACTCGTGGCAGAGTTCGTTTTCCAGGGTTCCTCAGACCTTGCCTTCGCTAAGCGGCTAAGCTGCTACCTACTAATAGGAGCAACGCTTGAAACTTCCGTGAAGACAAAGTTCTCAAACTTCAAATGAAAGATCCAAAAAGAAGCACCAGCACCTTGTACACTGAGAACCAGTCGCTACCGTTTCCGAATTTTGCTGGATAATACTTCAGCTACCTCCAGGAACTAGTATTCGTTGGTCGCAAGAACGTATTCGTATTCGAATCAGCACCAGGTGCTGCGCACGCCTCCTTTTATACTGAAAAATTGGCGGACTGGCACACGCGCAGTGAGTCGTTATCTATTATTTTGCATTCTGCTTGCGTATTACATAATATTTTATCTTGCGCTTTTGACAGTATTCCTAATTAATTATTCTTAACGTTTCTATAATATTTGTTCCTCCAAATATTTGCTTAATTTATAATTTATATCTAAAAGTATGACAATGATAATACAGGTTGGCTCAGCGGTAGTGTAGATCGGTTTTACCTTATCGATGATCGATAATTACTGGTTCAAGTCCCCGTTGGACGTTACAAGGGCGTTCCGCAAGGCGGTGTCCTCAGTCCGTTATTATACATCTTACGCTATGTCCTAATTAGATATCGCACAGCGACAAAATCGTTGTCGTCCATCCGACCGACCAACACGACTATAAACAAACAAAGGATTTTCTATGGGCTTGTCCAAATTGGCAATGCATGCGATGCGGCAACTTCGTGTATGTCGGTCGTTTTGTTTGAATTTCAAACCAGTTTGTTTTTTTTGTCGTATCGCACGCACGACGTCCGAAAAAAGCAATGGATTTCGTGGAATTACTGATTTCTGAAGTCCAAAAAAGGCCTATTTTATGGAACAAATGGGCCGAAAACTATAAAAACCGTCTATTAGCGGACAGAGAATGGGAAAAAGTGGCAGTAGCATTAAGAAAAGACAGTAAGCTATTTGAATTTATTTATTTATCAGACATTATAAGAATTTGAAAAACATGTTTGTTTCTTGATTTATATAGGGTTCATAACAAAGTAATTAGTAAATTTTTCTCTCACTCTCATCGCTGTCGTTGTCGATCTATTGGTCCTTCGGGAGTTTGATAAGTGATTTAATTCCAAGTAATTGCGTCTTATATCATTGTCATTCAAAGTTTTGCTTTCTAAATCAATAATAATGTTGTGTAAAAGACATATAGCTTTAACAATATGAATCACATTGTCAACTTTGGTTTCTATAGCTTTAAGAAGTACACGAAATTTTGCAGCACAGATCCCGAATGCACACTCTATAACCATTCTTGCACGAGATAGGCGATAATTAAACTGTGATTTTTCATCTGCGTTTTGTAGTTGTTTTCTTGGATAGGGTTTCATTAAGTAGGGTTTCAGGGGGAAGGCTTCATCGCCTACAAATACAAATGGGGCTATGATTTCCGAATTAGGCAATCTTCGACTGATGGGCAACTTCAAACGTCCATTTTCCAATTCCGTATGTATACGGGTATTCCAGAAGACACCCCCGTCACTGTCTTTACCATATGCTCCAACATCCACCATAGTAAATTTGTAATTAGCGTCTGCCACTGCCATCAGAACAATAGAATAGAAGTGTTTGTAGTTGAAGTACATGCTTCCTGACTTTGAAGGACATTTAATTCTGATGTGTTTTCCGTCGATACTGCCTATGCAATGCGGAAAATTCCACTTTTCATCAAATTCTTTTGAAATTTGGTTAAATTTTTCAATATGAGGCAGGTTCATATGTTCAATTTGCAGTGTTTCCCAAATGGCAACACAAACTTCAATAACAATGACCGAAACTGCACTTTTTGATATTCTGAATGAAAAAGCGATTTGTCTAAAAGCCAATCCTGTTGCTAAATATCTAAAATGAAAAAAATATTCTTTTATTTTAGAGGAAGAAGTGAAGGTAAAATGGCGTAATTTGAGAGATCAGTTCCAGAGAGAGATGAAAAAAGTAAAGAAGCCTCGTTCTGGGGATCCTGGCAGTCCATCTATGAGCACTTATAGTGGGAAATGGGTGTATTTTAAAAAGCTTTTATTTTTAAAAGACACCATGATGCCGAAAAGAACAGACAGCAATTTTAATAATGAAACACCAAACTCTGTTGAAACGGAGAACAAAGCAGATGATACTATGACCGATGAAGATCTGTCAGTAATAGCAGTAATGCCTGGATCATCTCAGAATCAGGATGTTGCTATAGTTGAACCACATAACGAAACCCCTGAAATTGTAGAACCTCAAACCCATAGAGTTGTAGAACCACAAACCCCGGAAATTGAACAACCTCTGTTGGAGGATACTTCTCGCACGCATTCACAAAATGCTTGTGTAAGAGGGAAAAAAAGGAAGGCATCGAAATTAACGGATTTCGAAAAAAATTTATTGGATCTTGAAAATAAAAAACTTTCATTATTGATTGATAAGGGATCACAAAAGGAAACAGACATAGATGATGATGTGCATTTTGTACAATCTCTGGTGCCATTTTTAAGACGGCTCAACCCACTGCGGAAATTAATTGTTCGAAGTCAAATTCAAAATTTAATTATTCAGGAGCTTAGTAATGAAACGCCAACTACATCAGGTGGAACATCTTCCACCGAATATGCCACTGACATTTCTAATTATTTATACACTATGTAATTGTTCATGTGTTTACATTTTTTTAATAAAACATTCTTGTTTTTACCTTAAGGTCAAAATTAGTCTTTCTTCTACTGAAATTGGCTTCTTAAAGTTGGTAGTTTTGTGGGTACACTTTTCTCGTATTGCTTCAAGAATATAATTAAAAGTATTTTGTGTCATTCGAGTATATTGATAAAATAAATTGTTATTTTCTCGTAGCTGACAGTAAAGGTGGTGAAATTCGCCAAAATTTATCCTGTCTTTATATATCTGGTCTATAAAATGACGATTTCTCATCCGTGTATTTGTTCGTTGTAATATATGTTTCACATAACTATTTTCACTAAGGAAAAGCAACTCCAACTTCGACAAAGACATCTTGTAAACTAACCGCAAAAGTTGGTTGCAAATTGTACTCTACAGACGGCCGTATATGGACACTGTCGCATTGTCGTACGAACGACTGAAATCGGTCGGTTGGACGACAACGATTTTGTCGCTGTGCGACATCTAATTAGGACATAGCGTTATACGTTGCGAGTGTTACGGCTAACGTGCAAAGCTGTATCTTAGTCTCCCAATTTGTCGACGGTATTACTGTCTTCCTTAAAGTTACGTATATTAAAAGAGGTACCAAAGCTATTGAAAAAGCTATCAAAATAATAAAAGATAATCTTTTCGATCTGGGACTGAATCTCTCTCCCTGTAAAACTGTTCTTCTGCATTTCAATAACAAAATAATTGTCCCCGGTTCCACTGCCATTAAAATTGGCGATCACTCTATTAAATCCAGCGCCAAATCTGTTCGCTTCCTGGGCATTATATTTGATTACAAAATGTCTTTCATTTCTCAAGTCGACCGTATAATAAAAAAATGCTCGTTCTCCCTTAATATAATAAAATTTTTACGCGGTACTTGGTGGGGCTTTGACCCTGTCACCCTTATTTCTCTATATAAAAGTTTCATTCGTTCCATTCTCGAACACGGTAGTTTCATTTACTTCCCAAAACGGCAAAGTATGTCTGACAAGCTCGAAAAGCTTCAGTTTTCGGCTATAAGGCTAGCCGTTGGTCACCGCAGAAGCACTCCCACTAACATCATGCTAGTTGAATCCAAACTTCTTCTCCTAACGGAACGTGCTATGTTCCTGTGCAGTTGCTTTCTTGCAAAAGTTTGTTCTAATAACAACTCTCTCTGTCTCAATGCAATAAAATGCTATTTTAACATTGTCAAAAACAAATCTATCTTTGCAAATGAGATACTAAATAAATGCATCTAATAGGGGAAGCCCGGGCAAAGCGGATGTGTTAAGGTTTAGTGAGAAAAATAACACAGTTACAATTGAGATGACAAATATTTTTTATATTAATAATCCTTTAAAAGTAATCAGCTTTCTGATAAAATAATGAAACAATTGATAACTATACCATTTAAAGCTTTTTACAATGAAAAACGTAACTAAGTCAATCAATCCGCTTTGCCCTACCCCCCCCCCCCCCCCGAGCATAGCGGATGAGGGAGTCGGGCAAAGCGGATGTTATTAATTAACGCAGTCAATCTTGGCATTCGTCACCGAAGTATCTGCCACATCCTTCATATATAGTGCAGCATTCATGAGCCCATCTTTTACATTGGCTGCATTGGATCCAGTCTTCGGATGGGGGGTCGGAATACGGTTCAAAACACACCAAACAGAAATATCGGATATTTTCGTTGTTTTTTATGTCGTTTTTTTTCTGGACGCCTACAGGTAGGGCCAGCTATTTCGACTATTTTCACTTTCTTATTATCAACTTTCTGAAACTTAGAAGCTTGCTGAATTCTAATGGGACTGGATGTCAACACTTCTGCCCTTTGCCTTTTATTTTTACGAGCTGTTTTTGGTGCAGCCATAATGGGTATTGGTCTTACTTGAAATGGTGATAAGCTCTTAATAGTCGTGTCATGATTTTCTGTCTCTACAATGCTGCATTGTAGTGCAGTATTGTCGTGTGACGGTGGTAGAATGTCGCGAAGTGGTGTGATATTGTCACGAGGTAATGAAATACTGTCGTGTAGTGGTGATATATTTTCTGAAGCATTTTCTTCCAATGGACGGTCTGTTATGGATGATGGAGCATAGTCTTCGTCGCCAAATACATGTGGATTGTAGGGCCAAAGTCCTGGTTTTTTAAATCCTTGAATAGCATTTTGTACAGAGGCACCTTTGCTGTAGGCTCCTCCAAAAAGTTTTGCGATATCATACTGGTTGATAATTCTCCCTGGGTGACTTTTTTTAAAAGTGTTTATCTCTTGTTCAAAGTACTTTTTTAGTGGTCCATAAACAGCAACATCTAACGGTTGCATTTTGTTTGTAGTATGTGGAGCAAACGATACGAAAATGACGTGATTTTTCCGTGCAAATTCTAAGGCTGGATAATACTTGTGAGATTCGTGGTTGTCAAGTAGCAACAAAACTTTTCGGTTTTCATTTGGTCGAACCATTTCAACAAAATATTGAAGCCACAACAAGAAAACTTGTCCATTTATCCGACCATTATCACTCACGGAGGCTCGGGAACTTGGAGGGGCACCATCTAAAAGCCGATCTTGCATCCGTTTTCGCGCAAAAATGAAAAATGGCGGAAGATATGCGCCAGCAGCATTGCAACAGCATATGACAGTTGTAAGTTGACCTCTTTCAGCACTGCTAATAACTCCAACTTGTTTTTTTCCTTTCGTACTCAAAATCTTTGGTGGCTTAGAAGTCGTCGTTCTCACGCCAGTCTCATCCATACTGTAAATCGTAGTTGCATCAAAATTAAATTTCTCGATCTGCTCCCACAAAAGTAAATAAAACCACTCCACCGTGGTCTGTTAAAGCCTCTTGTGGTGGTAAATACCGATAACTATTAATAATCAAGCCACGTACCTACCTGAGCGAAATATGTAAGAAAACGCACAATTTTTGTTCTTTCTTCATAAACGACGCACAACACCAGTTACATATTTTATTGCATTGTCATGGCGTTTACAAACGGTCCCTTTCTAGATTAGGAAAAACTTGAGGGGCCATCTCTTATAACAAAGCAAAAAAAAAGACTATCCGCTTTGCCCAGGGCATTCGCTTTGCCCGGGCTTCCCCTACTCTAAGGTTTATTCTAACAGAATAGATTCACGAAATCACTTAAATATCTTCTGTCACGACTTCAGTACGCTGGTCACTTCAATTCCATTTGACTATTCACTCGGCCTAGATCTCAAAAACGAAAAAGACCCTAAACCGTGTTTGGATGGATTGCCAAAGGATTCCGCCGCTTTCTCCATATTCACTGATGCCAGTAAAATCTCAAGTTCCAATTATGTTGGTTCTGCTTGCTTCTGCCCTGATCTCAATATCCGCTCATCAAAAAGTATAGCTCATAATGCCTCAGTGTTTACAGCTGAGTGTATTGCCTTAAGCGATGCTCTCGATATTGCGTTAAGCAATAACAATACAAATTTCCTCATCTATTCGGATTCTCTCAGTGTGTTGCAAAGAATTCGATCCACTAAGTATGATGTCAGAACTAACATCTATATTCTTGATATAAAAAAGAAATATAATCAATTTCTCCACGGCAATCCTAATAATGAAATCAGATTTTTTTGGATTACGTCGCATTCGGGGATTCGGGGTAATGATATTGTGGATGGTCTAGCGAAAAGTGTTACTGTCTCCAGTGCATTAGACATCCCAAGAATACTTTTCACTGATCTTTCGGAATCATTAAAAAAAAGAGCCTTTTCACATACGGCCAAAATAATAAAGGACCAAGGGATATATAAATGTAAATTCTATTTCCAACATTACTGTAGTAACAATTGTATGCCGTGGTATGGGAACAAGAAACATCCCGGCAGTTTATTGTTACTGTAAACAGAAACAGAGCGGATCACTATCATTTGGCCGCTTCCCTAGCTGTATCGGTTTTATCGATAGTCCTAAATGTAAATGAAATCTTGAAGACGAAACTCTTAATTATGTCCTATGGCAATGTAATTTATATTTTACAGAAAGGTACAAAAAAGAGCGCCAAGTATATAATCCCTTCAAAAAGAATCTCATTTAAAAGCATTGTCGTAAATTAATACCCATCAAAAGGAATCCCATTTAAAAACATTGTCGTAAATTAATATAAATTTATTAATGTTCTATTTAAGTCTACAAAAATAATGATATACAACAATTGCGCCAATTATCACAATGACTATTTATACAAAGAAAAAATCACAATGGTACAATGAAAAAATGGATTAAATAATATTAAGCAGATATATTTTTATAGAAATAAATATTTTAATACGAATAAATCACAAAAAAAATAAAAGAAAATATACAATATAAAAAAATATATGAAATCAAAATGAGCTGCAAGTACATAAAGGTGCTTTCCAACTGCGCTTAAGATGACATAACTACATATACACAGCTAAAATGCTGTATTCATACAGTCCATTACTCATATCGCGGACATTTTAAATAATGTGAAGATAAAATGTAACATCTACACATTTGCCTAGATGTCCGCGGCCTGGAAGTCAAATATTTGGCGTGGCCGGGCAAGGTATTCTCAAATCATCAATACCCATACCTTCCCCCTCGCAGGATTTCAGATAATTTGTCCATTTAAAACGCAGACAATATGAGTACATTTTCATTATATTGTGTTTTAAAATAATTGTAAGTTCCTTCATCGACACCGATACCTTTCCTCTCACAAGCTTTCACATAATTTATCAATTTAAAACTCTGACAATATAAATACACATTCATTGTTTTGCGTTTTTAAATAATTCTTATTCATCGAGACCTTGACCTTTTCGGTTTGATTGTCGTGATATCATACCATTGTGCGAATTCGTAAAGAGACACAGATTCTAATTCTCCAGATCTATGTATAAAGTATACACTTCAGAAACGGTTTTTCTGTCGATAGTAGTAACTTTTGATTAAATGTGATGGGAAAATAATAGCAATGTACCCAAGAATACAGTAAATGTATTTAATAACACAAAAATAGTAAATATAAAACATTTTAAACATTATAAAAATTTCGAAAACATAAATATGGTATGTAGACTAATTACTCTGAATCGTCTATATTTTCCTTTTCGGATTCACAATAAAGACAGAGAACAATGTTTGTTGAATGTTGTGTGCAAACATGATTCAAACACGTCCCGCACTTTCTTGTGGTTACTTGATTTTTGGCTCTATCACAATAGACACATCGTTTTCTTTTCAGCTGTGACTTTTCTACCGTATTTTGCTCTTAGCCGTCCTCTTTATTTTAATTTTTAAAAAAACAACGTGTGTCTCTGGGAAGAGAAACAATTTTGGAGCGCTCGATGAATGTCCCGTCCATTAGTTGAAATGATTCTTGAGAAATATTCTTCGTTTCAATGCAGGGTTGTCCGGATTTCCTTTGTGGATAACTTGAGCATTTATCCCAGAGATATTCAGGAACGTGAAAAATAAACATAATGTTCATCTTCTCGTTATTCGTGAAACAGAATATTTTGCTTCCATCTGATCTGAAGTGTCGACTCCTCCTTTTGTCATATTATAATCCAAAATTACATGAGGCTTTCTAGTTTTTCTCATAATAGAACCAGTATCGTGCATGGATGATAATAATAAAACTACTTTATTTTGTTTTGGCACGTGAGACACAATCATCATTTCATGTTGGTAACCAAATAATAACGAACCCACTTGTCTTAATTTGTGTGGTAAATAGTGAGGCGGGATTTCCTTTTTATTTTTTCTTAGTGTCCCAATACAAGTAATTTTATCGTCGAGTAATGACAGTACAAGATCATAACTTGTTTACCAGTTGTCGATCGTCAAATTACAGTTTGCACCTTTTATATGGGTGATAAGGCGATGTACAATATAGATAAGGCTTGTTTGATGCTTCATACCGTCCAGCTGGCTGCTTTCCACAATAAACTTCCATAGATGAGCTCTGTGAAGATAGCACCCCCAAATTCGAATTTTTGGAAAAACGAAACGGCATTCGTTTGTCCATCGTTTGCCCATGTTTGCTCATAAAAAATTTTCGTTGGCCCACCCTCCAAAAAAAATATGGCCAAAAAAAAAATTTTCATCAGCACCCCCA
Organism: Andrena trimmerana; assembly: GCA_951215215.1. Taxonomy (NCBI): domain Eukaryota; kingdom Metazoa; phylum Arthropoda; class Insecta; order Hymenoptera; family Andrenidae; genus Andrena; species Andrena trimmerana. The sequence continues at coordinate 75,141,345 of OX578060.1, forward strand.
TGAAAACATTTTATCGATTTGACGGTGGGAAATGATTGTCCATCGTTTGCTTACGTTTGCCCAACAAAAATTTTTTTTTTCTAACACCCCAAAAAAAAGTTATGAACAAATGAAAAAATTTGTCTTCATCACCCCCCATGTTCTCAAAATCGTTCTTTTAACGATGCAGTCCTTTAGTTTAGATGTAGCAGAGGTTTGCCTATCCTTTAATTTCGTATGCCCACCCTCCAAAACCGAATTATTTATATAAATAGCCAAGAAGGGCGATACCCGTGGGAGCGACCAAGTATAAAGATGTCGATGAAACAATACTAATATGCGTATCAATATCTTTTTATTTATATGTAGAATGATGTAAGATTTTCAACAAAGAAAGATAGCGATATCAGGGAGTGGTGAAAGGAAAGATGTATCAATTTATTCGACAGGAATTCATTCGTCGACCACACATACTTTATTCGTATATACTGTATATTCGACGTTCCAGAACGTTTTTATTATCTACAACAAATTATTATTATAATTGGGACATCTTATACTTATTTAAAAATATCTTTTGTTGCTGTATACAGTTTAGCAGTTTATTTAAACCTTATTGTTCTAATTAAGTAATTGTATTAATTATTTATATCGCATATTTTTTTTAATCATCAACAGAGGTTGCTGGTGGAATGTAAGACTGCATTCTTAATATTTGTAGATCTGTAACACATTTTGTAATGCAAATGCTTAATAGTTGTATTATAAGCGTACACAATTTTACCAGAGATTCATAAGATGTCAAATATTACCTCATATATGGTATGCAAATAATTTGCAACGTAGATCCGCATCTGGATCCTTTCTTGTAGCTGTCTTCTGTATGTATATTTCGTGACCTCACGTTTTCCGTCCTTCCCGTCGTTCTTCGATAGGAGTCAGCTCACACCATCTTCCTTGGTTTAAATTGCTGCTAGGGTGAATGCACCAGTATATGAACACGTACCAGCGAATGACCATTTTTTTATTAAAATGAGTAAAATAGGTTATTAAAATAAGCAACTAATTAATCAGAGACTTCTTTTATTTTCTTTCTTCGTATCCAAACAATTTGTGCAGCACGTGAAATCAATCGCGCTGCAAACATAATTTTATAATATTGTTCATTCACTAGCCTTAAGTGTTTATTTATTGGTGCGTTTACCCTACCTATAAAGGAAACTCTGAGGCGCAGCGCGTCAGTTGGATATTTATAAACCGACACTATCTATCTGCCTTCTGTCTGTCTGCTCCTATGAACTTAGAAATGTATCTAAAAAAAATTAAATTGTGAATTAAGTATATTTTCTTCGTCCCTTTTTTGGGAAATTTACGGCGGCGTCGATCCTCTCGCGTGATCGCATGATCCGCGAGGAAAAGTCCTATTGCTAATAATTGTGACGTAATCAGTGGTCCTCCACTTCACACCGCTGTCGACGCCGTACCGATCATATTTATTATTCCCTTCGTTCCTTTTTGGGAAATTTACGGAATATTATCAGAATTTTTATATTTTTATATATATTACTGTTGACGGATTTATTTTGACCCTTTGCGGATTTGTAATTGTCCGCAACTTTTGACTAACGTCATTGTGTAATGACAATATTCCTGCTGTATTACGGCAGTAAGCTATAAAATGTCCTGGACTATGACATACGATGCCACTTAAAACGTATATCGCATCTTCAATTTGAAATTTTTCTGGGATGCTGTTTAAAACTATTCCATCCGGATATTTCATTTTATTTTCTTGCAAAAAAGTTTCGGGGTCTATAACCACATATGATTTTGCTTCTCTCTTTAATTGCGCTGCTGATCGACATGTTTTACACGTGACTGTATGTGTGCTGAAGAATTCTGCAACAAAATTAAGAAAATCTTGTGTAAAATCTTCAGTTGTTTTTGTAGTAATTATATCTACTATAAACAATTTTCTGTTATGTATTTTACAATTGCCGCAGATTCTACTTTCTTCCACACTGCAAACATCTGTTTCAAGTTTTGCAAATAGCCAATTTGGACTTGTAGTACAATCTACAATATTATTACGAATATCAAATATTGTACATAATATTGCTCCTCGCTCTTCATACACGGAGTTGTTGATATTCTCCATAGCGTATTTTTTGACGAGCATAAAAAATATATTTTCTGAGTTGTCATCGATCCGGTTTTTGAAAGTACTATAGTTGCAATACGCACTGGTGAATACTTCAACCAATGAGTCGAAGGCACACGTATTTTTAATATATATTTTTTGGCCATTAAGATGAACCAAATTACAATTGTTGCCATTTCTTAATATTTCATTTTTCCTTTTCCTTAATGGCCTGTCATATGTGAGGTGAATGTCTGGGCATGGAGTTAAATATTTCCCTCTAGGAGTATTTTTTTTTTATGGTTAAGGGCTTCTGTATGACATTCAATGTATTGCTTTTTTCTACATCAGCGGTTGGACTTCGATGTTGTATATTTTCAGCGGTGTCCACTTGTAAATCTTTTGATTTATTTGATTTTACTTCAATATTTAATCCTTTCCAATTTTCTTCTTCTCTTAAATAATTATAAGTATTTGTAGCGTCCTGCACATTGTCGTCAAAATCATGTGAATTAATTTTTCTTTGTTTTCCATGACTTTCTTCAGTAGTCAGCAGTGCAATTTTTTCGTTGGTGCGTTTAATTGCAGCACGTTCCAATTTTGATAGATTTTCAATACATTTTATATGTTGAATGATAAATTTATCGACACGCACTGGTTTATAATTTGCGCCCAAATCTGAATGCTTTAGATCTTTAAAATATGCCTCACATCTAGTGGATGTCGCTACATGCGATGACAGAGGGAAATGTCCCCTCATCATCTGTGTCCAGAGAGGAAAATGTCTAGATAATTTAACTAGATAAGGGACAAGTTCTGGACAATAAAATGCATTACATCTATCAGTCTCTACACTGTTTTTCGTTATTTGTTCCGCCGCATCCCTGATTGTATTTATAAATACAGCTATACTTTCATCTTCATTCGAAGTTTCAAAATCATCGTATTCTTTTTCATTCTCGTCGCTCGTAAATGTGAATGTCTTTATTCTGTCGAATAAATATGATCGCTTCTGCTCACATATTACTGTATTTCCATCGGCATCTTTGCCATCGTATTCACTGTAAGCGACAATAAATATTGCCTGAAGCAGTGTCTTAAAATCTTCCACATTATCACACGATGACATTAGCCCCGTGCATCGCACAAAGAAGTCCTTAATTTTAGGATGCTTTCTGTGAAATACATCTTTGCTGCAAATAATTTTTATTAAGTGGGCAATATCAATTCATATAAAGCAGTGAAGTGGATGTTGCAACATTTCTCCACTAATCCAATTGTAACAATCCGAAATATAAGTTTTCAAACAACGTTCATTGAATGCTAAGCTGGTTGCATTCAGAAGCGCCAGTGAATAATCACAATCAACTTCTGGAGGTACTGGTGCCCCGTGTCTTATGATTTCTCTCAACCAGTACGTAATTAAATTGGTATCGTGCTTTTCTGAAAGCATTTGAAATACTGGTTGTATACCATTTGCACCTTTTACAATAATTTGGTACAAGGATATATGTTTCTTCTCACCATTTAGTTTTTCTATTACTTTAACTAATCTTCCAGTGGCGTCTAATTCTATTTTTTTGAACGTTTTTTATGTCCATATACGTACTTAAATAAATACCATGTTCAGAACTTGGGATGAAGACTATTTTTATATCGACAATATTTTAAACTCTTAATAAAATATACTTCATACTTAGTACTTTATGTAAAGGGGATATATAGGGTATTATCTTTTTCGGGGTAGGTTCGGATTTAAAATAGAAAACGTACGAACAACTATAAGCATACAGAAAGGAATATTTCCTTGATGTTTCATAGTAACAACAATATACAGAAAGGCGAATATTTTGTTATTTCAAATTAACGTGTAAGAAACATAATTTTTCTATGTTCTCGGGTAATAATTTTGATCTATTATTACTAGTAACGATATCGTCCGATCGCGTCCGAGTTTTACCGAGCCGACCTGAAATCAAATTGCCCGCTCATGGCGACTATGCTTGTAGCCCGAATCGAGTCTCGGGACCCCGTCCGATCGCACCCGAAAGTTTTCGGCCCGTCCCGAGCACACCCCTGGTCGCAGGCAAGGAGATTCAGCTTAGGGCCAGTCGTTGGGTCAAATCGCTGCGACCAATCGCAGCGACCAATCGCGGGTAGGAGATCCCACCTTAAGGAGGTTCAGGATCGTCATACGTTATATCTGATGCTGCATCGTTTCTCCATTTCCTAAGTTTAATATTTATCAATTGTTTCTCAATTTCTACCCTATTTGATCCTTTAATTGCTTTTTTCTTGTCGTGTGGTATTCCTGAAGTATCTAACGTGTGCACTCTTAACACAGTACCAGTGCCAGGAACCGGTTTGTGTAGGCAATGAGCTGTAAATTCGGCACCGCATTCATTGCAGGTACCATATATTTTCAAATACACTCCCGCTTCCGAAGAATCAAAAATTTTGCCATATTTAAAAGTATACGCGCACGGAAGTTTTGTTTTTAAAAAACAAGTTTTCGAAATAATGTCAGTCCAACCGGGACTAAGTGTTTTGTACGATTTGCCGCGCGTGCCCTTTTCTTTATATATTTTTAATACAGGAGCAATAGATTGCCATTGCTCCTCAGGCAATGTAATATTAAAATATAACGGCGGCAGTTTATTATTTATTTTAATCGCATTATTGTTAGGTTCGAATTCTTCGCTAATGTCACTTTCATTACTGACATTTATACTATCCCCTATTTCTTTTTCTACTTCTTCAACCGGAATTTCGAAATGTTTTTTTAAATTTGTTAATAAATTCCACCTATTTGTTTACAGCTGTTTGAAGATAAGTGCTAACTTTTTGTCAGTAAATATTTTATTTTACAGCTGTTTGAAGATAAGTGCTAACTTTTTGTCAGTAAATTATAGCTATGGAAGTAGTAATCGGCTGGAAATGAGTTTTACGGTGCTTATAGAGAAGACATTAAAGTTTTATGAAAAAATTATTTCAGTTTAGAAAAAGAAAAATTGGATCCATTTTTGTGCAATTGTTTTAAACAAATGGAGGTTTTTACCATCGGGCGCGATTTAAGGAATCTAAGAAAAAGGGAGAATATAGTTCTATCCTTCCTCTTGATTGACGAATTTTCAAAAATATGGACATTTTAAAATTGGCCCTGTAAAAATTGCCGGTTGTTTACGCAGCGTCAAATCACACCGGCTCGACTGGCTGAGCCGTGCGGTACTCGCAGCGGTCAAGCGGCTATATGTGCTACTCTTATACAGTGTTCTCGAATATGGTAATTATTTTTAAAAAAACTGAAGAGGGATAACTTTTACTGTTTTTTTATACACAACATAATACGGCAACTCAATTTTTGATGTTCGCAATATTTTCCTTGAAACGAAGGCGACCCTCAGATTTTTAAATGGTATGCTATATATTTTATTATCCAGTATGAAAGCGACAGTCAAGACAAATTCAACCATATGGTATACTATGACTTTCACGTCTACACATGGTTAGGAATGAAATAAATATATCGAACTATCTATCTATTAGATTGAATTTCATCTTTCATTCCTAACCATGTGTAGCCTTGAGGCATGCCGTGAGGTAAGTCTCATCGTGTAGGGGCCGCTTTACGCAAAACAGTACACCCGTCTTCGTTTGAGCACGTTTGCGCGGTTTGCCACTGAAAGAATACGATACAGATATAAATTAAAATTTTCATATTTCCGTCCATTACCGCGGGGAATAAAATAGGTAACGATCTTTAATTAAATGAGCGACAGCGAACAATTGCGGAAAAATTGATTAACGACGTTATGTATTATGCCAAATTAGGCAAACTAAACGAAAATTATTCAATTACTGAGACACAAATCCAACCTGTGTATAATATGACACCACATTATGTTAATTCTGAGAATCCATCGTACATGAATTTGTAAAATACATATAAAATAAAATGTTATTACCTTACCTGTAAATACTCGCCTTTTAAAGCTTCATATATCGCCCAGCAGGTTTCTGGTATTATATTTCGCAATAACTGTGGCGATATGGCACAAGAAAATTTCAAATCTTCATAGCTTCTTCCTGTAGCCAAATATCTCAGTGTAGTTATGAAGCGTTCTTCGGCAGGTACAGCTTCACGCATTACCGTATTTTTTTTTACGAATGTAAGGTTCAATTAAATTTAAAAGAAAATAAAATTTTTCTTCGTCCATCCGTACATAATTTTAAAAATCTTTTGGCTCGTTTTGCCGCAATTCCTTTAATAAACTAACATGCGAAAATGTATCCCTTTTATTCAGCCAATATTTGGACCATTTTCTCTTTCTACGTCGAACCGTTTCCTCTTCAAAGCACGTAGCTACTGCTAGGGCAATGGCAACCTTTGTTTCAGAGACAAATGTTTTAACGCCATTTCATTTTGTAAGAAATATAATAAAATAACAGATTTAACTGATTCGCAGGATTTTATACGAATATGTTTATTTCACAAGCTGAACAAAGGTAAAGTTGGCCAAGAGTAAAACGGTCTTTCTCGAAGCGAGGACTGGAATAGACTGCCGTTCCGTCCCATGGAAAGGGCCCCGGAGGTCCGTTTTTGGAAAGTCCTAAGGACCTCGATGACATTTTATGACCTCTTAGGCGTCGCGCTGATCGCATCTGCTTTAGCTCAACCGTGTAGCCCCTTTCATGAGATGACGTCTAGATATTTCCAACACTCGGCCATCCTGCAGTTGTGCTTGTCCCCAAGCACTTGATTATCCTTAATTTTACATTGTTTTCTGCAACACAAAAATCAAAACACAACTGAGTATCCACGTCAACATTGATAATACTACCCCAAGATTGACAAAGAATTCGCCTAAATTAAAAATATTCGTCAACTGACGATACTCCCCTTTTTCTCAAATTAATCCTCTGTCTAATGACATAGCAACGACCATGGAAGATAAATACACCGTGTACAGATGTTTGGCGATGCATAATTGCTCGTTGCTCGTTGAATATTGTTGAATATTATTGTTGGATTGCATACACCCTGCAACCCCGATGCAATATAAGATGTTGAGATCGTGTAGTTGATGATTTCGATCTCCAGCTGATGACTGATGATTCAATTCTGGCATCACGCAGTAGTAACTCCGCTTGCTGTCGTGATGATTCGGTACAATCATACAATAGTAGCAACAACAATGCTCACTAATGTCATGATATCGAGTTCATCACCGTCCGATAGCGGCTATATCATCGCCACCGGCCCGATGGCATAAAACAATCATACAATAGTAGCGACAACAACGCTCACTAATGTCATGATATCGAGTACAATCACATAATAATGGGTAAAACCCCGATCATTACTGTGATATCGGTTCATCACCATCCAACAGTGACTATATCGTCCCTGTCGACCTGGTGGCACAAACAATCACACAATAGTAGCGACAACAACGCTCACTAATGTCATGATATCGGATCTCATTCGACAATGGTTTTTCCCTCACTGTCGTAGTGATAGTCCAGAAGCCCATGCTCCGCTGCTGCAGCGACGACACTGACCAGTCCCAACTGTCATGCCATAAATGTCCTATGTCGCTGTTCATTTCATATCTGTAAATTACTAAAGTCTAACATTAGCTATATACACACCATAGTTTCACTCGATTGCTGCAACCCAGGATTTTAGACGATCGACCGCGACGACTGTCTTAGCCCGTCTACCTCCCTGTCGTAAATCTTCGACCTCGTATCGGTCGTTTACAAGGACTCGACAAATCCTGAACGGCCCCTTGAATTTCGGATGCAGCTTCCTGCTCTCTCCTGTTGCCTGCTCGCTCGTGATCTCCACCATAACCAGGTCTCCCTCCTGGTAACGTGTTGCTTCACGTCGAGTCTTGTCGTACCGTTCTTTCTGCTGTCGCTGGTCCTCCGATATGTGATTCGAGATTTGTTCCCGAAGTTCACTCAAGTCCAAACGCTGTACTTCGATTTGCAATTCATGCAGGATTCGTGCCTCCGCCGTGGTCTTGGCCTTATACCCCATCAACGCCTCCGTTGGTGTTGTCCCGATACCTTTATTAAAGCTGGTATTCATTGCACTTTGTACCTGTTTGACGTAGTTATCCCATACATTCGACTCCATTCCGGCCACTGTTGTAGCCAATGACGCCACAATGGTTCGATTGTATCGTTCGCACTGCCCATTAGCGCGTGGCGTGGCGACCGCATTTAAAACATGACGAATCCCATATGTCGTACAAAATATTTTAAAAGTTCTCGCGGTGAACGCAGTACCTCGATCACTGATAATACGCGACGGGACTCCGAATAAATGAACTACGTTGAGCAAAATTTTCACTGCCCGTTTCGCCTTGGTATCCCTCACGGGTTCAATAATCGTAAACTTCGTGAAAGCGTCCACAATGACGAGCAGATACTTATTTTTCCGTGCGCTGACCTCGAAGGGTCCGACATGGTCAATGTGTATAGTATGGAAAGGCACCGGAACCTTCTTAATGGGGTGCAGTTTTCCTTGCTTCTTCCCTGACGTTCTCTTGTAATACGTACAACTCAAACAAGCTCCTATATATTTTTTCACGAACGCGGACATTCCTGCGAACCAGTAATTTTCGCGTATGCGCCGCAGAGTTTTTTCTAAGCCTAAATGTCCGGCGTCGTCGTGGCATAAACGACAAACTTGAAAACGCGTCGCTCGTGGTACTACCCATGCTATTTTATCGTTTTCCAATCGTCTGTAAATTTTATTATCCTTGAGAACGTAATCAGCAAAATACTGTTTGGTATTAGCGTTTCGTACATTCTCTATCAGTATCTCTCGCACTCGACTCAGCTGTTCGTCTTGTAATTGTGCAGCTAAAATCCAGTCCCCTTCTGTAATATCCACGGGATAAATTTCCACCCCTTCCACGGGATTTCTGCTGAGGGCGTCGACATGTTGCATCCTAGACCCCGTTCGATACACGATGTCGAAAGTATAGTCTTGCACCTCCAACCACCACCGTCCGATACGTGGTATCAGGTCCTTTTTTGTAAATGTGGTGCGAAGTGCATTACAATCCGTAACGACCGTAAAATTCAACCCAAGCAGGTACACACGGAAATGACGGAGTGCGAACACCACGGCCATCGTCTCTAGCTCGTAGGAGTGATATTTACGTTGTTCAAAGGTTGTCTGCTTGCTATAATACGCGACTACCTGCTGCCTTCCCTCCGATGTAAATTGGAATAAAATAGCACCTAACCCCAACGAACTAGCATCAGTATGTAGTTCCGTCCGAAGCGCACTATCAAATATCGCAAGAATTGGTCGCGTAGTGAGGGCTTCTTTCACCGTTGCAACCGCGGTTGCTTGCACGTCTCCCCAATGCCATACCGTATTCTTCCTTGTTAGAGTGGTCAACGGCGTAACTATAGTCGCGTAGCCATTTATAAATTTGCGAAAATATCCCGCCAGCCCAAGGAATTGTCGAATTTCTCTTACGGAGGTGGGTCTTGGCATCGCCAACACGGCTTCTATCTTCCTGCGGCCCGGTTTGACACCTTCGGCGCTTATCTCCCGTCCAAGATAGTCAATGGTCGTCATCAGAAATGAACACTTATTCAAATTAAGTGTCAGTTTGTGTTCTCGTAGTTTATCCAAGACAAGTTGAAGTCGCTGCAATCCTTCCGAAACAGTGGTTGACGGTATAATTATATCGTCAATGTATGGAAATGCCACTGTATTTTTCAATGAACCCAATACTGTGTTAATCAATCGTTGGAAGACAGCGGGCGCATTGGTCAGTCCGAATGGCATTCTTAAAAATTCATAATGCCCGTCGGGCGTTACAAACGCTGTCTTCTCTATTGACGCGTCAGCCATCGGTACCTGGTAATACCCCGAAGCCAAATCTAGGGCTGTAAAGTATTTATTACCCCCCAGTCGGTCAATTTGGTCTTCTATTAACGGTAAAGGATACCGGTCCTTGATGGTCACCGCATTTAAACGCCGATAGTCTATACACAACCGTTTATCCCCCGTTTTCTTAGTCACTAAAGTGATCGGACTAGAGTTTGGCGATACAGATTCTCGGACAATACCGTTATCAATCAACTCGGCAATTATCGTCCGCGCTGCCTCACGCTCGACCTGAGCCATCCGATATGGGTTGTAACATACTGGTGCATCTGTTGTACAACGAATCTCCATCTTCACGGTGTCGGTCTTTCCAAGAGTCCGCATCGAAGTCGAGACGCAATCCGAATATGACTTAATAAGGTCCCTGCATTGTCCTTTCTCGCGATTACCGACGTCCCCAAAAACAATTTCATCAATTCCTAACGTTCCATACATCGCATAGACGTCCAGGACATTCTCGCGCATGACTTCCATCGTAGGTAACCCTCGAATCACAATGCTGTCCCGCCGTTTAATCAGCATCACATGGGGTTGATCCAGAAAATCGCGTCCGACAATTGCCTCGTAGTGCATCATATCCGAGCCGACAATTGCCGCGCGTACTTTCGCTGTAGCTTCCATGATCGTTACCGTGACATTAGCAAATAGATTACAGCGCGTTTCGGAACCCGCGAAACCCCGCAGCTCTAATCCTGTACCCTCAACTATTTCAAGTCTTAGCCGAATCGCCACCGGTTTTTTAATCAATGTTTTCGAACACCCTGTATCCACGAGACACGTAAATTTGCGTTCGTTGATCATAGCCGATAATAAGTACATATTGTTCTTGGTCAGACTTACCCGTGTCATGTTTACCCTTTTCACTCGAGCACAGAATTTGTCCAAGTGGCCCCGTTTGTCACACAAACGGCAAGTGACAGGGGTTTTTGGGCACTTTGTTGAAAAATGTCCTACTTCCCCACAATTGTAGCACGTAATACCCGGCCTCTGAGGTGCTCCCGCCGTCGTTGACCCACCAGGTTTTGCCCCTGAAGTCGAGGCCGTTGTCTCTGCTCGTCCAGGATATGCTGGTCGTGACACTACCGCCTTGCTTGAAGTTGGAGCTCGAGGCATCACTCCCATTTCGGTCATCGCCGCGAACAAAGCGTCGACGTCCTCGTAGCGATTCGAACGGATCGTTCGCTGGATGCTCTCGTCACCAATTCCTCCGATAATTGCGTCCTCCAAACATGCATCCGGAATCTTAAGTTTTAAAGCGCGCAGTTTAGCGAGCTTCTCAAAGCAATAGTCTCCCAGTTTTTGTCCAGGTCGTGCCGAATACTCCGACGCTTCGTGCAATAATCGACAAAACGGTAACGGTCGCTTAAACCGCTGGACGAGTATATTTTTCAGTGACCTCCACGTGTGGTCACGTTCTTGCTCCTCGTCAAATACTCGCCGTGCATACCCTTTCAGATTACGCGAAATGTTAATGATGATATTATCGTCGCTCCACAGGTATCGCCGCGCGAGTCGATCAACTTGGCGCACCCACTGTTCAATATCTGCATTGTCCCGTGACGGATCAAATTTCGGCACAGTGTATTCGTCATTTACGGATCTGGACTGTACACTTCTCAATTCTCGCTTCAGCTGTTTCACCGTAGCGCGCAAGTCTTCCGACGAAGAAGTGCTTTCGGAACGTCTCCGATTGCGCGAACGATCTCGCGAGTGGCTCCGCGAATAATATCGCGCTCGATCGTCAGAGCGTCGCCGCTCCTGGTGTCGCGCACGTCCTCGAGACCGACTTCGCTCACGATCCAAAGAATGGTTCCGCGAAATGCTCCGCTGATGATCTCGCGAAGAACTATTACCCCGATCTCGCGAGCGATCATTCGAACGATCTCGTGATCGATCCCTCAAATGTTCCATTGAACGATCTCGCGAACGATCACGCACTTGCACACGCGAACTCTCACGTGGCCGGTCCTTCGATTGTCCACGTTTGCGCGAACGTCCCCGTGAGCAATCGCGCGACTGCTGTCGTGCTTCACCCTTAGATCGGCCCATTGTTCGCTATCACAGCTTGACACGATCACAAAGTTTCACACAAATACACTCCGACGCGTATGGTTAAAGTAAATCCCACTTCTGATATGTAAGAAATATAATAAAATAACAGATTTAACTGATTCGCAGGATTTTATACGAATATGTTTATTTCACAAGCTGAACAAAGGTAAAGTTGGCCAAGAGTAAAACGGTCTTTCTCGAAGCGAGGACTGGAATAGACTGCCGTTCCGTCCCATGGAAAGGGCCCCGGAGGTCCGTTTTTGGAAAGTCCTAAGGACCTCGATGACATTTTATGACCTCTTAGGCGTCGCGCTGATCGCATCTGCTTTAGCTCAACCGTGTAGCCCCTTTCATGAGATGACGTCTAGATATTTCCAACAATTTCGAGTGGGGAATTGGGACCCAGATTAATGCACAGAATGTTTAAAATATAATATAACAACAAACAAAAAGAAGGAACAATTTAACTGGAACCCGGAAATAACTTTAATATGTAAAAAACGGATACTGCCAGTACTGTCGGTAGGTCTCTTCGCTTCACGAGAGACCAAGAGTTGGTCTCTTTACCTCACGAAAGACCTCGTCTTGAGGCATGCGTTGAGGCAAGTCTCATCGTGTAGGGGCCGCTTAACGCACGTCGCTATGTCATCCAAATGTAAATGGCTCACATGAAAAATTTATTTGCATAAAGTGAAACTAACTTCCTCAAAAACAGTCTGATTTAGGTACATGACTTGATTTGAGGACTGTAGGGGAAGAAACACTCGGTTTAATAATATACAATTTTAATACTTACATTTGCCATATTATCCATTTTCTATCACGGAGGAGGGTGTCGAATAACTGATATTCCTCGTTCAGGAACAGAGGGTTTTTATACCACCGCTGCAGACACTTCATACCTGCCCATCCTCGGGCTGTCCCTGTGTATCATGGGCCTAGCGGCCGAGCCCGGCGCACAGTGGTGGGAACAGGGGTAGTTACTGACATTCGTATATAACTTTTAAACTATAAAAGATATCGGAATGAAATTTGCGCCAAAAAACAGGAAAAAATTATCCCTTTCTAATGATTTGGAATTGAAAATATTCTACGTTTATTTAATGTTTCTTTTTACAATTTTTTCAACTAATTTGTTATAAAAAAATTGGAAATTGTTTATTTAGTAGTTTATTTAATGCTCTTTAAGTGGTTTAAATCGCATGTTGGGGAGACTTTTCGTTTCTGAGTTATAAGGAAAAGTCAAATAGTACTTAGTGGGGTAGGTTACCCTTGACAGCCCTAAAACAGGCCGTTTTTCAAACGCAAATTATAAACTGATAAATGACAGTATAGAGAACGACTTTTTCTGTTTTTAATCGTTATTCTACGAGCTTTAACAACAAAACAGGAAAAGTCTAAATATCTCTAAGTATATAAAAGTTATGAGTAAAAACGTAAAGGCGTGTACGCGGTGCACCGTTTGATGGTGAACATAGAATCTCGAAAACTGCTCCAACGATTTGGATGAAAATTTAATGAGAGATGCAGAAAACCATTCCCTATGATGTGTCGGGAATGTTTGAACAAAAATAATACAATTCTTATGTCGAAATAATGCGATTTTATTGATTTTTTGTATGTAAAATATTTATCTTCTTTTTTAACAACTTATCTCGAAAATCTGCTCGCGACACATCGTAGGGAATGGTTTTCTGCATCTCTCATTACATTTTTAACCCAATCGTTGGAGCGGTTTTCGAGATTTTATATTCACCATCAAACGGTGCACCGTGTACACGCCTTTACGTTTTTACTAACAACTTTTATGTACATGGAGATATTTAAACTTTTCGTTTTTTTGTGTTAAATCTAATAGAATAATGATTAAAATTAGAAAAAAACTTATCTGTACTGTTATTTATCACTTTACAATTTGCGTTTGAAAAAATACCTGTTTTGGGGTTATCGAGGGTAACTTCCCCCCTTAATAGTACTTAATAGTACTATTCGACTTTTTCTTAAATTGTGACGAAATCTACAGTCTGGTTAAATATTATTATTCATTTATTATTAATTTATTCAACGGAATAGACTCAGGATGGCATACCCCCTTCATATAGGGTGTTGCCCGTTAATGGCTAAATAAGCAGTGTTTGAGATTCCATTAGTTCCCTGCTCCGCCGCACCCAAGCTCACCGCAGCACCTACCGCGCAGCGGTACACGCGGAAGTTGAGGAATGACGGTGAGAAAGCAACGCGATGCACGAAATTCTAGTCAATAGACTACGTCACTTTATTAAAAGGAATGTGTTGGATGAGCACATGTCTAATAAATCACTTGCGTGAATTTGTGTTGAGGATTGAGCACAAGCGATGTGCACAAAAAGGAATTTCACACGTTGCGTGGCAAAATACGTTGTCGCGACAAGCGGTATGAAACGAGAATGAACAAAAGGACGCGGAAAACCGTTGAGCGTCTTCTCGAACAATCCTCGAGAATCGATAAAAAAAGTACGCGTCGTGATTGGGCCGCTCGCTTTACGTGGTGATCGGTGATTGGCTGAGCAGGCGACTAAGAGTATCGATCGGCTGATCGAATATCGATCAGCGGCGTGTACCGCTGCCCGGTAGGTGCTGCGGTGAGCTTGGGTGCGGCGGAGCAGGGAACTAATGGAATCTCAAACAAGCAGAAATGAATAAATGAAGAAATAGGTATAACATAGACAGGGGAATTTTATGGAAATGCATGTTTTTGTATTAATGGATGAAACAAGTGGAACTTTGACCGGTTTATATTTTATCATTAAGAGGATTTTAAAAATCTATTTGTAATTTTGCCTATTCTGGGTATTTTTCATATTTATTTACATATTACCTCTAGTAATAGTTAGAAGTTGCTGAACCGCGAGGCGTATTAATGTTGGGTGATACTTTTTAATTGCTATATTGACGGTACCTTTTTTACATTTGGCATATTGAAGTAAAAACTGAGGGGGCTGACTGGTGTTACCGCCCCTAGTCCCCAAAAATTAGTCAGGCTGATCGGTCAGAGTTTGTCGCCAGGGTTGCGGTTTATGATCGTATTGCCCCGCGAGTCGGCGAACCGGCAGAGCAATAATCAAAAAGATTGCCGTTAGAATGTTCTTTTCGCTCTTAGCCCGTTTTAGTCACTATGCACAGTGGTCCTCAACCACAAAAAAACTATTTTGCAGAATCAAACAAAATTTTTCACAACCAATCCTTGCTATATCAGCTGTAACAATATATACTGACAATGCGGCTTCAGTGTGAAGTTGGCTGTGGAAAAACACAATGACGTCGTCTGTTGGAAAAAAACGAGATGACTTTCCGAACAACCCAATACCAGCGCTCCGAAATAAATTACGTTAAGTAAAAAGACAAACACACACAGACACACTCACTCACCTAACACACACCCTCTTAAGCGGTTAAATACGCGAAGCAGACATACATACAGAGGCTAAATGCGCGCCGACTCTTAGAATGGCGTGGGAGCGGTTATTACACACGCTGGGCCCACATGCAATGAAAAAACGGTTAAATACTCGGGGGACAGCACAGCGGTTAAATACGCGGGGCCCCCAACACACACAGAACAAAGCGGTTAAGTACGCGAGACGTCGTAGCGGTTAAATATGCGAGACGACACAAGCGTTTACCAGTAAATACGAAAAAAAACACAATATGTGGTATCGACCACAAGTGTCACGGCACCCTATGTAGAGGTGCCGTTCCCACCACCCTTTGCCCCCTTTTTTTCTTCCTCTTGTAATTTTGGGGGACCTCTTGTTTCCTACGGGCCTCTACTGCCCGAATAGCCGCCGCTCTTTCCTCTCGCTCTTTCTTGCGCTTATGCCACTCCTTTTGGGCCCTATCGTTCATTATTTTGTGGGCAAAGGTTTTAAGGGCCGCCCAGTTCTCGGGGGATCGGGTGGCTCATGAGACGAGCGTGGGGACCTCAATTGGGGCCTCAAACGCTGCCCCCCAACGCTCCTAGAAGCTTGGAGCGCCTCAGGCCCGTACCATATGAACCGCGCGTAGCACATTGGAGCGCCCCACGCGCTACGCGCGGTTCATATGGTACGGGCCAGAGACGCTTCAAGCTCCTGGGCCGCCGCGGGGACCAAGACGCGCGGCGTGAGAAAGGAGGTCTTGCCTCTGAAAATCGGCCGCTGCGTTCAATTAAATCCCAGGCCTACGTTAAAGGGTTGCAGAAACGCGACTCGCTTGCGGATTTCCTCGATGAAAATACGAGAGTGGACGTGGTCATCGAGACGTTGGACATTGACTACGAGGATATCAAACCTCTAAATAAGCTAAATGTAGTTAATACTCTGCGATGTGGCAGACACGCAAAGCACTGTGCCTTGCAAAATGTATTTAAAATATTCAGCTGGTGGTCTAAACACCAGAAAGAAATGCATAAATAAATGTATATTAAAAAGTTTTTTTTTCACCCTCCACAACCTAACCTCCTACATATGATGTACGTTAGATTAAGACGATAGTTATGCAGAAGCGATTCGATTCACGTTCGATTCACGTTTAGAGTGGTACGATTCACGTTCGATTCACGTTCAATACCCGTTCGATACCCGATCAAAGCCGTTCAATACCCGTTCGATTCACGTTCAAAGCCGTTCAATACCCGTTCGATACCCGATCAAAGCCGTTCAATACCCCTTCGATACACGTTCCAAGCCGTTCAATACCCGATCAGAGTTGATACACGTTCAGAGTGGTATGGTATAGTGAAATGATGTGTCCAAACAAGAATGGAGAAACGGTTCAGACAAACGATGCATGCGAAGAAGAAAAGAAAACGAGAGGATGGCCAGCGAATAATTGGGAGAAGATGCATGGAAGGAGAGGATGGTCAGCGTAAATGCAGGTGGAGCACAAAGACATACTACTTTGCAAAGCTTTGCAGCTTTATACACGGGCCTACATGCAGGAGCTTGGAGATGCAGCGAGATCAGTTGTCTCCAAAACTTCAGATATCAGGAGTGTTTTGGTAGTGATCATTTTTTTGTGTGAAGAAATGGGACTTTGGAGAATTGCCCCCGACGATGACCCACCGCAGTCCTGGGACAATCCTGAGGTATGTACTTTGCAATATTTTTACATTTATCGCGTTTAACAATTGAAATTGAGTTCGATCCCGCAGCTGTAAATGTTATATCGCGGGTTTCCATATTCTAGAAATCGCCACCAGCGTCACCTGTGTGGTCCTCAGATTGGAACGCGCCACGTTGGTCATCGCCGACGTCATCGTCGTCGTCGTGGTCGCCGCCGCCTCCAGTGGTATGTAATACTTTGCATTGTTTTATACATTTGATGTTTATTATGTTCAATGTATCAATATTATATCAACGTGTGTGTGTGTGTGTGTGTGTGTGTTCTAGGACATACAGCCTTAGATCGAACCGCTGGATCTGCGGTTGCGGCACCCATGGGTGCCATATCGACAGTTGGGGGTCCTCTGCGACGGCCGCGGTCCCCATCACCACCACCATCGCCTCAGTTGGTTGACGTCGGGAGGCCGCGGTCGTCGCCTCCATTGCCGCTATCGCCCCCATGGCGGTTCAAGGGGATGATGTCAGCATCGACATCTTCATCCTCGTTGCTACCGTGGTGGCCGCCACCACGCCGCCCACACCATCGTCGTCGTCGTCGTCATCGTCGCTGCCCCCGAGCCCGCTCGGGGAGTCACCACCATTGTCCCTCGAGTGGTTTGGGGGTTGTTGACACCACCACCATCACCACCCCTTGATCGGCTCGGGGGGCTCCTGATGCCGCCACCGCTGCAGCCCCCTGAGTGGTTTGAGGGGTTGGTGTCGCCGCGACCATCGCCACCCCTCGAGCCACTTGAGAGGCTCTTCACACCACCGCCATCGCCGCCACTCTGACCACTTTCTTTTTTCTTTTTTTTTTCATTTCTTTTTCTTTTTCTGTTTATTATATTTTATTTTATTTTATATTTTATTATTTTATTTTATTTTTATTCTTTTGATATTATTATTATTTTTATTATTCATATTTTTCGTTTTTTTTTGTAACAATATATATATTTCTTAACCATATATTATTTCTACATTTTATTTGCCCGTCTTCCTCCTTCTTTCCACACCATATAATTCTAAGATTCGATGTTTCTGAAATTATTATTTCTCTGTGTTGGAAAAAAAACATTCTGCTGACGCTATACGCTGCGACGCTAAATCGGAAAGCTTTGAAAACTTGTTAGCTTTAGAATAAAATGTGATTGTATCACTATGTAGTGGTGTCTCTTTCCCTCCCTCACTGAATATAGCTTTTAAAGTAATGCTCTCTCTTTCTTATCCTCCGAATATGTGGTTTGTAAAACGTCGATCTTTCCCGACATCGTCCGAATCAATTTCTGCTACATATTGGTTTGGAAAAATATTTGGGGAAAAAATTTTCTGGGTGGGCCAAGGTCTGAAAGAGATTTTTAGGGGGTGGGTCTCTTCATCTTTTGAATTTTTCGGTGATGGGTCAGGTCTGGAGAGCTCTCCGCGGCGGCTCGGCCTGGACTGATACCCTCCATCATCACGGCTTCCCCCACTCCGCGGTTCGTGCGCGCGCAACCTGTCTTCCTCTCCCCGCTGTCTCCGCGCCAATGTTTCCCTCCGCCGCGCTCCCCCGCGCGCCCTCACTTCCCCCTGCCCCGCGGTCCCCCCAGAGGACTTGAGTTAGAACCCTGTTTGAGATGAGACCTGGTGAGATTGAGACGAGAGGAGAGAGAGAGGAGTCAGGTTATTAAAGAAAGCACTTTTTCAGTGAAAACCTCGTCAATAATTTAATGTAATACACAATGAGAGCACATCTCGATGACATTTATCGCGGCGTTACAAGATGCTTGAGATGAACTATGATACCACGCGGTTCGGCCACGCGGCGTCCACTCGATTATATTAATCGGTGGACTTTTGTGAGCGTTCAAATGAGCTGAGAATCGCTATAAAATCGCGATGCACAATGCACTGATCTTATGCGTGAGATGAGAATAAGAATGAAATCAAACACAATACTTCGCGATGCGAGAATCAACACGTTCTTGTTACAAAGGTAGACAAGAGAATGGCAAAAATGGCCAACTTCCGAAACCGCGTCTTCTCCGTTCTTCTCGAACCTCGACGCGGCTCGCTGATTCGTTCATCGATTGCGGCGACAGTGGATCGATCGCCGCTGATTGGCGGCTCGCCAATCGATCAGCGCTGCTGAATCGCGGTCCGCGAGGTGCTGCCATGAGAATGAGTGTGGCGGCGTGGGAAACTATTTTTATTCCCAAACAAACCCGCTTTGCTTTACTACTGAATTTTTCTAAATTTTCTCTTAAATCAGCAAAAGATGTTGAAAATGTACCTCGTCTAAGTCTCAAATCGATAAAAGGGTGCTCCCAATACCGTCTTCTTTTTTTGAAAAGAAAATATTTATATACAAAATAGGCAAAAATTGTACGCTTCCTTTGATACAGCTCCATTTTCGATAGCAGCAGAAAACGCACTGACCATGATTTCTTCCGGCAACAAGCAGTCGCCGCACGTCTAACAAATGCATGTGTACGCCGTTTGCCTAAACCGTAATTCCGGCAATGCAAAAGCACCGCACGTTAAAAAATCGGATGTGTGCAGCGGGCCTTAGTCTCCCTTGCGCCGCTCATGTTTTCGTGGTTGTCGACAACTCGCTGGTCGCGGTGAACAACAAAGGTTTCAGGTCTCTTGTCGATCAATTTGCCGGCAACTTGTCGCAAGTGCTAACGGGGCTTAGGCATGTGCAGCAGCCGGTTAGTGTAAAGTGGCCTGCACATGCTTTCTCCTTTTCCAGGAGAATGGCGCTCGATTGCGGGCTGACTCACTAGGCTATAGTATCACTACGGAGTTGAATTTCGGCCTCTATCTTTGAGAATATATTTTTGAAATGTTTTAGAAGCGATTTATGGAATATATTTTATATTTTTCTTCTCCCCAAAAGGGGGCTAGGCAGTCGTTTTCCGTGAAAGAAACACTTTCTTTTGAATGTATTTATAAAAAAAAGTGAAAGTAATTCCAGGTGTATCCTTTTATCCAATGTTTATTATTATAATAGAGATTGAAAAAAGTTGGTATGAAGTATAAATGTGCTTTAAAAATGGCGGTGCTGACTGGTGACTGGAAAACATTTTAACGTTCTTCTGTAGTTTTCAGGTAATTTCAAGTCAATTTCAGTCAATTTCAAGGTGTGATTCTTATTTGTTACATCCGTAGTTTCCCGCTGAACCAATAAAAACTAAAATTAAAACAGAATTATTAAATTTGTGGGCGAAAAAGAGGGATCATTTCAAGCAAAACTCGGTTGTGTTTGTGCGCTACTAAAAATCTGCGACTTTTTAATTTTTTTATGAAAATCTCGAATTTTTTACGGACCATATCAGAGGTTTGGCTTGAAATGGCACCTGTGTTACTGTTACGTCCCTACTTCCTATTGGGGTCGCGATTTTTCGGAGTTCACGTATTTAACCGCTTTTGAGCTAATCCAGGGATTTACGCTCTGGGATAGTTGAGAGGGATTAGGATGTAGATTAAGGGGTCATGCTCAGTCAGGAGGCCGAAAAAAGGGTGGTCTTTGGAAATTTTGGACACAAAAGCTATAACACATTTCTCAAAAAATCTTTTTTCCTTTTAAGGATTGCATCTAGTATCGTGCATCGTAATTTTTTTATTTAAAAATATTTATCAATAACTAAGTTATTGTCCATCACTCGAAGGTTCTCTCAAAAAGAAGGCTTCTGCGGCGACCACGGCTGCTCGAAAGTCGATCATCTAAAATAAAAATTTCAAAAGAATTTCCTTATTATATTATATTATCTAGTATTTGAACGAAGGATTTTTTTATCCGATGCTTAGTCAAAAATTTTGGGTCAAAAATTTCCAAACACCACCCTCTTTTTCGGCCTCCTGACTGAGCATGACCGCTTAAGATACATTTCTGTTTTTATGATTATCTTAATCGGGGTGCGGTGATGGCACGTCTAGCGGAATCAATTTCCACTTGATGGGTGCGCCCGGTTTTCCGTCAATTTCGGGCGCCTGGTTAAGCTTTGGGGCCACCCACTCTCCAGATACTACGGTATGCCCGAATTTTGAAGAATTTTGGGTCTCTCTGACAGTCGGGGTCTTGGGGACTCCCAAGATCTCAACACCGGTTGCAGGGTTGTTACAAAACTGCCACTTTAATTTACGGAGTTGGACTTGCCGTCCCGCACGATGGTTCCTTGGCATTAGTCTTTTGGAAATTTTAATAATAATTATTGATCGATCGATAAATCACTCTCTGCCTTCCACACCAGGCGCTACCATGGGCAACGTTCTGCTCTGGGGCACCATTGGCGGAGACAAACGTGATTCTTCCAGATTCGTTTAAATCTATCCCGTCGTTCACGCGCTACGCTTAATCTTTGGTGAGACCGCTGGCAACGTTCTGCTCATAGGCGATACCATTAATCAGCGCAACCTCCGAACTGTCAATGTACATTTTCGTAATTTAATTAACTATCCTTAAGACCAATGCTCAATTTATAGGATGAGGTAAGGGGTAGAAAACACTTCACTCACTGATATAAAAGTAAAACAATCACCTTTATTTTCTTTCGATGATGTTTTTTAACACTTTATAAGTCTTTTAATTGTATGATATGAATTAATACTGTAATAATGATTAATAATAATTAATTAATTAATTAATGCGCTCCGTGGGTGGTCAGTCCCTTTTTATAGGGCTGTCGAACACTCCTTCTCCAGGTTTGTCACATGACAATTAGGACGGTGGGAGATGAAATCGTCCAATCATCTGCCGTGGGATCCACCTAAAGAATTCTTTCCATCGGGTTATCCGAGAGTTTTATTTACTACAGAATTTGAGCTATTGCGCACCCATTTCGGTGTCTTCTGCGTGACTTAAGACGTATTTCTGCCGTTATACGTAAATTCTTATTTTAATTCATTTTTAAGATGTTTACGCTATTGGGTTTTCGATGTGCTCTGTACGATTGGTTTCGCACAGCCCACATACTAGGGATTGAAGTTAATATACATCGGTTCCGTATTGGAGCTCGAATTACGGGAAATAATGGGAGGGCAAACTTCTGGCGATGATCAGGAGCGCAGCTTCGTGAAGGTGTTGACTCCGTTGGCGGAAGGGGCCTCTGACCCATCAGCTGGCGTCCACTGGTCCCCTTGGTGTGCGCGCGGTTGGCTAGCTGGTGTGCGGCTAGTTGGTGTGCGGCTACCTCCTTTGTTCAGGTCCTCCTGGTCACTGTTGCCGTTTGTCGATTCTTGACTTGATTCTTCTTCTTGTAGATTACGGATTACAATGCCTTATTGGCAATATGTTATATATGAGGTGGTTATAATACACCAAAGTACGAAATAGTAAATATTAAAGGTTAGATAATAGTAGACTCTACGTCGTGGGACGTGACAGTTACACATCCTGTAATTTTTTAAATCGATCTGAACCTCCGTTATTTCGCAACTAGCCGAAAACCAAGAGAAAAAAAGATTCGAGAAAAACGCATTTAAAAGACAATGTTAAGTCGCAGAGGGGATTAGTGACCCACGAGTCTACAGCGTATGCTATACACCGCTGGAAAAATCTCGCCAAGACGAATCGATTGATACCTTTTTTAACTTCGAAATCAGGTAGGATCACCTCGTGAAATGGCCTCAAAGTTCGAGATTTTGCGGTTTTGAACAAAAAAAAAACCGGTAGTAAAATCCCATCCGGCCCAAGGGACCTCGAGTAGGCACCTGAGGGAAAACCGAGGGATGCAAGCGATACTCTAGCAGGTTGGGGCGGCAAATGTGCCTCATGACCTTTATTTCAGGGCCGTGCTTGGGCCTGCATTTACCCCATGGGCCACTAATCCATTGGCGCTTTCGTACTGGCCATTAGGGCCGGTTTGGATTTTACTACCGGTTTCTTTTGTTCAAAACCGCAAAATCTCGAACTTTGAGGCCCTTTTTCGAGGTGATCCCATCTGATTTCAAAGTTAAAAATGGTATTGTTGGTAATCGTAATACCTTTGAGTTTTTCCCCTAGATATGTGTGGTATAAAAGAGTGTGAGTGGGGTGCCTAAATCTCTTTGTGCCTCGTGTGATAGACTAGTAATATAGAGAGCACATGTCTACAATTATATTAAAAGATAAATCACATAAAGTATTATTCTTCAGTTTATTCTAAATATCTTATATTAAAGTTCATTACATTATAAAACAGGTATCAATCGAATCGTCATGGCGAGATCTTTCCAACGGTATATAGCATACGCTGTAGGCTCGTCGGTCACTAATCCCCCCCGTGCGACTTAACATTGTCGTTTCTGGGCAAAAGCGACGCTATAAGTTACCTTGACTTTTTAGCTGACCTTTTTATGTGCCAAATCAACAATTTTGCGAATTTTAATATAAATCAAGCTGTATTTTATTCAGAAAAGATAGTACTTTCGGAAAATGCAATAAAAAATCGGGTTTTGGACTGCTTAGTCCCCTTAAGGCCATACAATTTTTTGTTTCATTACCTATCACAAGTACCAAAATGTACAAAATATAAAATATTAATTTTTTATTTGATTTAAGTATTTATTGAACAGAGCACATTTCTCCTGAAATATTTCATTCTAAAGTAGAATGTAAAGAAATGATTTATGGCTGTCATTTATAAGAACACCATACATGTATTGGCATTTAAGGTTCTTTTAATAATAATAACATCTTTTTGTTAGAACCAACAAAACGAAAAAATTTCATACAAGAAAATGTAAAGAATCTTCGTCGAATGGAACAATCTTATCATATCAATAAACGAGCAGAAGAAATACAAAAACTGCAACTACATGATTTAAAAAAACCTAATAACAAACATCGGGATTTTCTACCAAAAATAAATTCAATTTTAAGCGTAAAACGGAATGATGGGGATAATACGAATATAAGTTCAAATATTAAAGTAGATCAGCAACAAGAAGTATGTAAAAAATCCAGTTCACCAATCCAAAATAAAAATAATACATATGCAAAAAAAATATTACATTCCACAAGTAATGACAATTCACCAATTAAACAAAAAGGGAAAGAACATAAAAATTTTCATAAATCAGTAGCAAAATTACATAGAAAAGTTTTATCAGACTCTTCATTTTCGTATAAATCAACTAAGAATGTTGATGATAAATCGAAACTCCAAATTACAGTAAAAAATCAAGGTATTCAAACGCAGGACGTAGAACAAATGGATAATTTGTATTTCGATGGGATAATAAGGTACATATTAATGGTATAGTGCTCGACACTATTTTTCGCCGATCCGTCACGCGACAAGTTAAAAGAAATTCATGTAAAGTAAATAGTGTAACATTTGATACATAGATGGAAATGTCGTATATTATCAGTTATGACTTAGAAGAAAATGGCGTATTAATTCAAATTTAAGAATGAGTAAACAAGTGACTACTCAAAGCGACATATTTTTTTGCCGATAGTTCCCTGTTCAACAGCCATCTGGACTTGTAACAATCAATACCCGTTTCTTACAGATTTTTGTGCGTTGAATACGAATCCGCGAACCGTTTCATCGCCATCACCCTCAGTTTTTGAGATATTCGATTTTGAAAAAAATGCAAATTTTCAACTTTGAACATTTTTTTAGTTCAAACAGTAATAGTTACTCAATTGGTTGTTCCGTCTAATTATTCTATGAAACATTCCGAATACAACGATATAATTTATTATGGCATTGTGAACATTTAAATATATTTACATAACTATCAGAGGGAAAAGGACACCCGAAATGCACCAATTTTTCAGATATCTTTCAATTTATTTAAAAAACTAAGGGTCTAGGAGATTTATCCTTCGGAAAACATCGACAGCAATTGTAAACCACGTTTAGTTTTCAATACCACTGTCTAACGTCCGGTTCAGTGGGTGGAAACTGAATAGGGAACTTCCGGGATAGCGTTTAAACAGGAAGGAGGAGGCTTTCATAATGTAGATGGCGTTAGTGTCGCGGTTTAGTTGTGTTTGTGTCTGTACATACACGATCGGCTGAGACTGACACTGTCTTATAAGTGAAAAGAAGTAAAACGTGAGTGAAACGCTAGTTTTTACTTGTGTTTACTGTTTAACTTAAAATGAATGTGCAAAAGAGTGGACCAACTGCAAAGAGGGTGACAGGTAAGAAAGTTTTATGTACGGTTTGAGTTACATTTAAGACACTTGTTTATTTGAATATTCGTGATGTTTTTGTATGTTTAGGTTATAAACTCTATTATCAAAACTTTCAATTTACCATAAAAATGAGTAAAAATGATTTTCTAAACTTAACACTTTTATTTTTGAAATGCACTCGTTAAATGCTATTAACAGACAGAAAAATGAGTTTTATTATCTGCAGGGAGAAGACCAACAGTAGATTGGCGATGTACATTCTCAAAAATGTGGGGAAGGAAATAATAAATTTAATTCACCCTTTAAGTTCACAGGAGCAGACAGACAAAAAACAGAATGAAAGATGCAGAGGAGGATCTACGTTACAAATGACTTGGATATGTAAGGGCGCCGAGTACGGTTCAGACAACGTGCGCCAAGCTAGTACGGGCGTCGCAGGTATGCATGACATAATATTGGTAATTATTGTGATAATTACGATAATAATAAGTAAAATATCCTTTATGTTGTGTATAGAACTCGTCGGTTCCTGCTTGGGGCGAAATCCGGCTACGATGTTACAGTATACTGCCCATAGGACATTCCCCTGACGTCTACGTGCCATTCAAGCACCTACGACGCACGCGTATTTAGGTAAAATTCAAAGTCAATTTTCTCGAAAACGAAGCCTCTACAGCAAATTCGTCACTCTGAATTTTCGACTTATATTTGCCTGTAGAATCATCCGCCGAAGTATTGACCATAGGTAGAGGAACACCATGTATATGGAGGTCGCGTACGAAGGAATACATATATGTATGTACATAAATTAACAATGTAATATAAGTAATTAATATATTTACTTAGCACTATAGCGTTTAAGCAAACTGTTAAACTCAATATATGGAACATTTTTCAAAGAAAAATCTGAGCCTCTCACTAATCCTTCCCTCTACTTGTATTTTTTACAATTAAGTATCTTATACAAAATGTAGGGTAAGAGATACATTTGTTGGCATTATCAGTTATTGTTAGCAAAATAATGTCCAATTATGCCAATAATAACTGAAAAAATGGGGAAGGTTTAGATAAGAAACTTCAGGTGAATGTGAAATATTTAATTAAATTCAGTTGCTGAAAAGGGTATAGCCGGTTAAGATGGTCAAATGTGCCCCTGAACCAAATTCAAATCGCGATGAGTCATTCGAAAGCTTATAAAAAAAGAACGATTTCTGCCAAGTTTCAACTTTGTATCTCGACCCGGGGGGTAGTAAAGGGTAAAAATAGAAAATCAGGTTTTTGGCGAATTTCTACTATACCAGGGAATGAAAAATTTTGAAAAAATTCAGAGGCATATCTGTTATCGGGACACATATTAGGGAATTATTTCAGATTTTTAAATTGAGAAATCAAGCTGTGAAAAATAAAAAACGCCAAAAAATGATGAAAAATGCCAGTTGTGTATCGAAGCAGTTGCA
Source organism: Andrena trimmerana (assembly GCA_951215215.1). Taxonomy (NCBI): domain Eukaryota; kingdom Metazoa; phylum Arthropoda; class Insecta; order Hymenoptera; family Andrenidae; genus Andrena; species Andrena trimmerana. The sequence continues at coordinate 75,168,124 of OX578060.1, forward strand.
GAACTATAATCATATTTTTACTGTAAGTGCGTATCATTGTTACTATTGTCCTGAATTTTTTTCAGATTTTTCAATTTGGTGCGCCGCAGTTAAAAAAATTAAAAACCGATTTTTTCGTCGTTTTTTCCGTGTTAGAGTAACTTATACGTCGAATTGCTTCATGAAATAAGTGTTTTATGCGATCTTTAATGTTTATACGTACAGCAAAACATCATAGGAATTAAAGAAACTGGAAAAACCGAATCATTTGAAACTATGTTATGCAGCTTACATTATAAAGTGTCTACCGTATTTTCCAACGGTGTCGGTGGCGCAGCGGTAGAGTGTCGAGCTGCTATACCGCTGCGCCACATACTTGAGTGTCACGGTCCCCGAAAGACGAAGCGAGACAAAACATTAACGCGTCGTCTGTCTCGTACCGTCCTCGCTCGCTTTCAGTAGCTCTCGCTCGCTCTCGTTCCATCTCGTTCTCGCCTTCGCCAGACAAGAGTGAGCCAGAAGTGGTGGGGATAGCGAGGAACCCGTATCGTGTACACCAAACCGAGTACATACGGAGACAATACTGTATTTCGTTTCCGTGTTGAAAACAATACGGGACTTACGATTGATGTTGATGTTTTCTGGATGGAAAATGTCTGCTGCATTGCCTAGAGCCGTGAGATTTTCTCCTAGACCCTTAGTTTTTTAAATAAATTGAAAGTAGAGACCAGAAATAACAGTTATTTTTTTTAATTTTTTAGAAAAAAATCATTGAGAAAAAGTTAATTTTTATTCAAATGGAAGTCAGTCTTCATTAAATACTGCATCAATTTTCCGTAAAATGAAGTGATTAAAAAATATTAAGACTTATCTGTTTTGGTTACTGATAACCATTATTGTCGACGGAAATATTTTTTGGTCACCAATAACCGTTATTGTCGACGGAAATATTTTTTGGTCACTAATAACTGTTATTGTCGGCGGAAATTATTTTCGGTCACTAATAACTGTTATTGACGACGGAAATTGTTTTCGGTTACGAATGACCATTATCGATGACCAGATTCTTTTTTGGTTACGAATAATCAATACTCGTTGACGAGAATTTTTTTTGGTTACGCTATAACCAATATATTTAGCAGGAATTTTTTTTTGGTTACGGTATAACCAATATGAATTACGGGAATTTTTTTTCGGTTACATTATAACTATTGAACTATAGAATACCTGGAATGCAAACTGCTGGTTTTTAGGAGCCGTGGCGCGCTGTTGAAAAGAGATAGTTGCTCTGCGTAGGATGGTGTTTCACTCTTACACACACGTCTATATCTGTCTGTACTCAAATTTACTACAGGATAGAAGTACATTTACTACAGGATGGTGTATAATACCAGATAGACACCCATTGTATGCCACTATTTCTCTCGACCTGGCCAATCCGGGTTTTTCCGTACCGTGTTTGCATTCCAGATATTTTATAGTTCAATGAGTATAAACAAAATCGCTTGCTGTAATTCTGTTTTGGTTCCCGGTAACCAATATCGACTGCGTGAATTCTGTTTTGGTTACCGGTAACCAATATCGATGGCGGGAGGTTTATTTTGGTCACTCTAGGCCTTTGTTTGAGAACCAATTAGTTCACCCTAGCGCCGCACCCAAGCCTGGCGCAGCACCTCCTGGGCAGCAGGCTCACGGCTGATCGACGATCGATCTTCGATCGATACTCACCGTCAGGCGTTGAGCCAATCACCGCTCACCACGTCTTCTCGATCAGCCAATCAACATTCACCACGTCTTCTCAATCAACCAATCAGATTTCCCACGTCGGTCGATGCTCGAGAATGTTCGAGTCGACGCCGGTAACAGAAATCGGATTGGAATCACTCACTCTTGTTCTTGTCGTGTAGAGAGAAAGTCGTGTCGCGTGTCGTAGCAATTTTCTACTTTAACGATTTGAATATCATTCTTTGTGCTCACCCATTAACTCTACAATCATTGCAGCTCATCCAGCTCACTGTCATTCAATCATATTGATGTTCATAAGACATTATTGTGCGTAGTGTAATAGTAAATCAGCGGGCTCACGTGCTCACCACGTGCCGCGTGTCGTGCATCGTGTATTATTTGGTGTAAGAGGGCTCAAGGCTCAACAAATTCTCATTTTTACCGCCTCATAATACCAGTGCGGTGTGATTTTAATAAACTGACCATCTAGTTTAAAATAGTGCTTACATTTCACCTTTCCCACCGTCCTAACCTCACTTTCCACCAGCGTGCTCAACCACACTTAACAGTTTTCGAAACAGCCTTCATCAATTTTTTTTAAATATTACGAATAATTTGTATTTATGAACGATGTACAATGAATTATAGAATTTATATGTTTTAATCAATAAAAACGCATACGTAATAATCGTATATTTTATTAACTAAGGCCTAAAATCGGTGTTAAGTTTGACAAATAATAATTTGTGCAAATTCTGTTCTGATAAATTGCACCGCCGATCGTCCAGCATCAATTTCAGCGCCGAGAAGGCTGTTTCAACGCTGACTTGAGTAGCCGGAACAGCATGCAAATTGTTGCCAGTTTTGACATATACGGCATTATATATTTTTTGTCTTGCCAATAAGCAATGATCTTTTCCTCTATATCTACACGCTTTTCCTTATAACTATCAATTTCAGCATACATTTTGGCAAGTTCTGTGGAAGTTGTAGCGTTTGTGTCGTCATCGAACGACGAATCAACTTCCATCTCATTAATTGTTTTTTGTAACAACAACACAGAAGTACCGTTTGTACTTGGTATCGCATGATTTTCTTTACAAGTCGCCTCCGCTATTTTGCCAATTGCAAGAAAATTACATTACCTATTTCAAGAATTAAATGACAGCTATGATATACATAATGGATACCTGTTTTAACGAAAGCATTTGTGCAGCGATTATCTTTAGATGCTGTTTAGCCTTTGCCTTCTGGTCTGCTGGCAATAGACGTTTAAGCCGAGGGTCTAAAAAAATTGCGGTATTAATCGCGTCATTCTTTAAAAGCTGTGATTCTCTTTCTTCTATATAATCCAGAATCAGTTCTGCTGCATTTGAGGTCATAGTTTTTAATTTCAAGTTTAGCCATAGTTTATAAAAATCTCCAAAAAATAACTGGCTTTTTTGTAGCTTTCATGTAGCTTCATTCAATGGAGTGAGTACTTTCGCCAGATCTTCGATTGTATTCCACTCCTCTTTCGATAAAGCTACCGCATGTTTTAAATTATCCTGACAAAAGTCTTTATGCTCTAGGAGCTGGGGTAGCATGTCGTATGTCGAATTCCAGCGTGTCGGCACATCCATCCCCAGTTTTTTTAAACCTAAATGTTCTAATGAGTATCTGAAAAAATAATATATTATGAATAAATTAGAGTACCGTGCGCAATAGTAGGAGAAGCTACAATAATGTACCTAAATGTAGGAGTTCTTAATGTCTTCACTACTTCGCGAGCACGGTCTATAACTGCGATCTTATTTTCGGTAAAGAAATCTCTTATCGCAAGTTGCAGGGTATGTGCCGCGTACTTTACTGATATAGTATTTTGTTTTGAACAAAATTTTTCTGTCAACGTTTCCACGCTTTGCTCCTGATTTTTTGTCTCTAAATGTTGCTCGTCTTTTTCCAGTTCAGTTAAACGTTCAGAAAAAAATATTTGTACCGCTTTCACCATATTCCGCCCGTTATCCGTAGTGATTGTGTAAATTTGGTTGTGTTTAACATCGAATTCTTTTAAAACATTTTCGATCTCTTGTTTTAAATAATCGGCTGTGTGTCTTTCGTGTAGCTCTATCATTGCCAATGTGTATATTTTAATTTCGGTGTTGTGGATCATTTAAATGTTTAATCCAAGTATGGCTCGATCATGACGCGTTGCTGTATCTATTTTTAGTGAAATCAATCGTCCCTTACACGACCTTTTGATCACGTTTCTCCAAAAGTCATATTTCTCACTGCCCATTATATTGTTCGAACTGATCACCGGGATATTCAAACCTTTGAATATTTGCTCCGTAAGTAGATTAAATGCCTTGGAATCAAATAATGCAAATGGCTGTGATTCTTTAGTAACAAAATCAACGCAGGCATTTGTCACTTCTTCTACGGAAAATTTAACAGGAAATGATTTTTTCTTGTCGCGAATATTTTCTTCTTTTGATTCTTCGTCAAACTTCTCCCTTTCTTCTATATATATATATCTAAATGGTTCTTAACCATATGCCTTTTCAAATTCGTGAGATGCGATCCTTCTAATTTAAATTCACATGCTTTGCATGTACTCTCATTTTTGTCGTTATCAATACTCAAAAATTCGCGTACGAAGATATTTCTTTTTCGATCCATGATACTAACAAGGACACAAAGTTGAAAATAAACTAATAGCAATGATAAACTAAAAAACTAATAACCTTGATAATTTATTATCGTTTCAATTTATTCTTAAACGCCCTGGAAGCAACAGTTTATTGTCATTCCAGTTATATACTCAAACTGAAATAACCGTAGGGTAGACCGGGGGCGATAGTAACAGGAGGGCGATTGTAACACGTTAAATAGTTCAAATTATATGATAAACATTAACCCAAATTTTGGATATATGATAAAGAATGGCATTTGGAATACACACATCCATTTTCTAGCAGTATAGATACACAATAGACATGTATAACGAAGAAAATAATTTTTCGATACCCTAAAGTAACATTTTTTAACTGATTTAAAATTGTAATATAAATACTTCCTTTGCAAGTACGTGTTTTTTCTGTCTTTTTAATACTTAATCGGACTATTTTTAAAGTAATACTGATCGTTACTTATCACTTTTGCGCGTCTCGTTAATTAAAATTTATAATTTAAGTTCAAAAGTTTAGTCGGGGGCGATTGTAACATCGGCAGTAGGAATCAGTTGTACCGCGACAGAACCGAATAGTGACGAAGTAAATTAATAATATTGTCGTGTTTGCATTGCGTCCTATAGCACAGCACAAGTACACCGAATAAAAGATTGGTGCAATGTACTGAATGTAAGGATTGATCACAGGAAGAATGCACCAGCCAAAACGTTTTCTATTTCTGCCACAATTGCGATACTGCATAATTGGTTATAAATTTTACTTTTTTCATTTATTATTATAATTAAAATCAATAAATTTTTCAATTTCGTAAGGTTAAATTTATGCTTCTATCGACTCTAGGCAGTGTTACAACCGACCCGGGGTCAGGGACGGTTGTAACACATCCTCCGCTTCCCATTTTTTATTAATAACCTGGATATTACTTGACATACAGCAAAACTGTTGTGTCTCAATAATGTTAGATAAGTAAGTAACATTTTCCTATAAGAACTTTTGTTCCAACTGTGATAGTTCTTGCGTAATCGTGTTCTAAAGTCAAAGTGTTACTACCGACCCCGATCTACCCTAGATACATTGTTAGGAATTGGCTGACGAGCTGCAAACGTCAGCCAATAAAACGGACGCTCACGGTCATTGAAGGCACGCATTTCAAATCAACTAAGATGATATGATTCGGATTAATTAATTAATAAGAAAATTACATTACTTGCAGAATTAAATGACAGCTATCTTATACATGTTACATGGGCCCTTCTGGCCCTTTCCGTGCTTGCTGTCCGGGCGTCGCTTTATTTCGTAGACGGCGATTCAGCGGAATTACCTCGCGCGTGGCAGTCATGTTACGCCGAGCCGCGTAGCGACAGCCGTAGGGACAACGTGACCGCCGACGGCCCGGGCCTGGAAATTTCCACCGCGTGAAGCGAGCGACAACTGCCGACGGGGCAGTTTCCCCCATTCGCGAGGATTGATCGAGGCGCGGCCCATAACCGGGATTGATTGAAAGGACATTCGATTTCGGGAGTTCGAGCTAGGAAGTTGCGACGAGCCGGCGGGCCGTCTAGAAATCGCGACCTCATCTCCGTACAAATACAGTGAAGCGCGCCTGGCCGATCAGGATAAGCATAAGGGTAACTCCATCCGACAAACCGAGAACGGCCTAGCCGGGAGAGCCCTTACGCGCCGATTCGGACCGCGAAATACCGCAAAGACGCGTGACGATACGAGGCGAAACGACAAGACGGACCCCGAGTTCACCGACTTCCGAGTGCTACCCGAGAGCACTGCGAGCGACCACGACCTACGCTCGGTCCAGCGACAAGGCGAGCGACGGTAACGATAGACGGCAAGCGTGCCGTGTGCTACCCAGTGGTGGGTCGGTATTTTATGCCGCGTCATAAATGCATTTACGACGTGTCGCAAATGTATGTATAATATGTCGTTTTTAAGCCCATTTTATACGTGTCATTATGTCGCAAATGTCGTAAATAGAAATATTCATTATTTTAAGGTTTCAACAATTAAAGTGTTGGAAAAATATAGTTCTTTCTGACTCGCTTGTTGGTTGCATGCGAATACTATAGAATACTGTAGAATACGTCGAAAACTACATATAATCGCCACTTCCCTAACCCCAAAAAAGTATTCAAAAGCGTGGTGTTAATTATTGTAGTAGTTAAATTTTCTGTCACTAGTTGGCGTATCGAAATTCTTGGGTTCCCAATATGCATTTCTTTTACTAAGCTTTCAATATCCATTTTTCGTCGGTGTAACTAAATTTAATTTAATTTTTTTAATCAGAATTATAATTATTAATAAATTGGCACTTCTTCATAACCTATACGAAAAATGTATTGTAGGTTAGTTGTTTTCATTTCCGATATACGACATTTACGACACATTTACGACATTTACGACATTTAAGACACGTGTCGTGTATAAAATAGAAATTTCGTGTCTTTACCCACCACTGGTGCTACCCGACAGCACAGCGAGCGACAGCTGAGACGGAGCGCCGTCTAGGTATGTTAATCAGATCTTATTTTCTTCAAGAATATATTTTGCTTTATTGTTTTTCCCTCTAAATTCCGTGTATCGATTGATTCAACCCCTCTACTCCTAACCCGGTAAATCATTCTAACCGCTCAGGGTGATTTACGAAAAGTCCCTTCACGACGTAACATACATAATACATATCTGTTTGAACGTTTGAACGGAAAAACATTTGTGCCGCGATTTTTTTTAAATGATTCTCGTCGAGAACTGACACCATTGCAACCGTCAGCACATATCGCCACCTGTGGATGAGGCCCTCACCTAATTACGTTAATTCCTTGCGAGACAAATAACTGTCGTGCGTTAAAGCAGAGTGGCAACGTATTATGTATATCATAGCTGTCATTTAATTCTTGAAATAGGTAATGTAATTTTCTTATTAATTTATGCAATCCTTAGAGTGATAGGGCATTTGGCAAAATAGCGGAGGCGACTTGTAAAGAAAATCATGCGATACCAAGTACAAACGGTACTTCTGTGTCGTTGTTACAAAAAACAATTAATGAGATGGAAGTTGATTCGTCGTCCGATGACGACACAGAAGCTACAACTTCCACAGAACTTGCCAAAATGTATGCTGAAATTGATAGTTATAAGGAAAAGCGTATAGATATAGAGGTAAAGATCATGGCTTATTGTCAAGACAAAAAATATACAATGCCGTATATATCAAAACTGGCAACAATTTGCCATGCTGTTCCGGTTACTCAAGTCAACGTTGAAAGAGCCTTCTCGGCGCTGAAATTGATGGTGGACGATCGGCGGTGCAATTTATCAGAACAGAATTTGCACAAATTATTATTTGTCAAACTTAAGGGGGAACACCACTGTGAAAGTTGAAAAAATTTCGTTTTTTTTTCACTTTCTTAATGTTTAACTCTTCAAAAATACTGTCTGAAAATTTCAAGTTAATATTCGAAGAATTGACGAAGATACAGTGCATTTTGTGAGACGCGTCACGATGCCGTTCCGAGCGCGCTATGTAGGCGGCAAATAGCGCGCCGACATTTTTCTTACCCACTGTTCCTCCACATTGTTAAAAGTTGTAAAATTTGGGTTTTTCCCGTTTTCAACCGTTGACCGGGCATTCGAGTGGCAGTGATCGTCACGAACGGAAGTGTGATTTTTCCCGCGCAAGATTCTCTCGTAGAAGGTTGTGTGTTACATCTTTTCAAGAAATATTGTTTTTGTTGAGTATACTTTGACGTCGTGTTTATAATCAACCTCACGTCCCCCACCTCACTGTAATGGACCGAAAAAGCACAAGGGTTTCGGAGAAAAAGCCTGCTCGAGATGGAAGAAAAAGTAGCAAGCGCCCGTTGAATCGCTTTGAGATTGAACGAGGCACAGCAAATGTGAGCAGTTCTGCCAAAAAACTTCAAAGTGAAAGAATAAATATAGTAACAGATAGTACGATAGGATACAGATTTATAAACTTTTTAAGCATTTTTCTTCCTTTATATGAGTATCTGTGTTGCAAAGAATGTGGAAGCAAAATTACCTTTGGGGAAACGAGCAAAAGAGGCCTTGGATTCAAGTTAGTTATTATTTGCAAAACGTGCGGAGAAAAATATATTGATTCGTGTCCTCTTATTTGAAATGCATACGAGGTGAATAGACGATTCATATTTGCTATGCGCATAGTAGGAATCGGGCTCAATGGAGCCGAAAAGTTTTGCGGTTTGATGGACTTGCCTCGACCGATTTTTCAAAGTTTCTATAACCGCGTCGTGTCAAACATATGTTGTGCTGCAGAATTTGTGTGTGATGCATCACTAATAAAAAGCGGCCAAGAGGAAAAACTTGCAACGGCAAAAGAAACAGGAGAATGTGCAGGATTGACAATTTCTGGAGATGGGAGCTGGAAGAAAAGAGGCTTCAATTCATTGTATGGCGTGTCGTCTCTTATCGGCTATTATACAAATAGAGTTGTTGATATAATAGTAATGCATTTATCATAACAGAATGAATACTCAGAACATATCCAGTCATATTCAGAACAGTCAAATCTTCCTACTGTAAAGCCTGCAGTGTATGGGAAACTCGTAAAGAGACTGGGGAATACCAGGACTGGCTAAAAATTCACAATCCTAAATGTGTTGCAAATCACGAAGGCTCGGCGAGAAAGATGGAAGTCGACGGGATACAAGAAATGTTTCAAAGGTCTGAAGACTTTCACGATGTCTAATATATTAACTATATTGGTGACGGTGATACCAGGACGTATAAAGCAGTAGTCGAAACAATGACACACGAAGTCACAAAAAAAGAATGTATTAATCACATTCAAAAACGAATGGGCGCCCGGCTACGTCAATGTAAAGAAGACAATAAAGGACTTGGCGGCAAAGGTAAACTCACCGGCAAATTAGTGGATGAACTGTCGAATTATTACGGTTTGGCAATTCGGAGAAATGTAAATAGTGTAGAAAATATGTATAAAGAGATATGGGCCACGTGATACCACAAGAGTTCGAGCGACGAATCTCCGCAGCATCATTTCTGCCCGAAAGGAGTAAACTCTTGGGGCCTTTGGCAAAAGGCAAAAGCTGCAGGGACATTAGACACTTACAAACATAAAACTCCTCTTTCACTTGAGGTAATTAATGCTATCACGCCAATTTATACAGCCTTAAGTGACAAGCAGCTGCTAGAAAAATGTTTAGGTGGATTCACACAAAATAATAACGAAAGTTTTAATAATCTCGTGTGGAGAATCGCGCCGAAGACCACTTCATGTGGCGCAACCATTGTGCAAATTGCTGCTAATTTAGCCGTAATTATTTTTAATGATGGCTATAAAGGAATATTGAAAGTTATGGAGGAGCTTCAAATAAAAATTGGACCGATAGCCGAGCAATATGCGGAGAACGAAGATACACGCCGTATTGCCGCTGCCGAACTTGAAGCACACGAGGCGACACGTGAGGGAAGAATTGCAAGAAAGAAGTCGAGAATAATGATGGCGGAAGATCCTGATACTGAAGCAGGTCCTTCATATGGCCCAGGAATAGATGCGCTATGGTTAGTTCACAAATCCCATTTCTACTGCGTAAATAATTACAAGTCAAACTTTAAACGCGATTTTCTCGAAACGACATTTTTCTAACTGATCGAATCAATAGCTCTGTCAATTTTTATCCGATCGACTTGAAATTTTTACAGGATCTTTAAAACAAGAGTATCTTCAGTTGTGCGTACCGATTTTTTGATCGAAAACATATTTTTTTAAATACGCTCGAAAAACTATCCATTTTTTGCCGATTTTCGAAACTTTTCTTCCCAAGTGCATCATTTTTACAAAAATAATTTTTTTTAAAAATCGGTACGCACAACGGAAACTACACTCATACCGATTATATTACAAAAAAAAATTTGATTTCAAAGTTGCCGTTCCAGAGATATCGTTTCGATAAGCGACCTATGTTTTCTTGTGAGGGGTGTAGGAGATTAACTGTATATGGAAATCTATGCATGTTTTTCTATAATTTTTTTTTTATAGTCTCTTAAGACATTGTTCTAAAGATAGGTAATAACAATTTTATAATAAAACTGTAAGTTATTCCTGAAAAAAATCTTAAAAATGGGCTCATTTTTCCGGCCGTCACAGTGGTGTTCCCCCTTAACACCGATTTTAGGCCCTAGTTAATAAAATATATGATTATTACGTATGTGTTTTTATTGATTAAAACATATGAATTCTATAATTCATTGTACATCGTTCATAAATACAAATTATTCGTAATAATATTTAAAAAAAATTTATGATGGCCTAGAGTGACCAAAATAAACCTCCCGCCACCGATATTGGTTACCGGTAACCAAAATAGAACTCACGCAGTCAATATTGGTTACCGGGAACCAAAACACAATTCCAGCAAGCGATTTTGGTTATACTCATTGAACTATAAAATATCTGGAATGCAAACACGGTACGGAAAAACCCAGATTGGCCAGGCCGAGAGAAATAGTGGTATTGAATGGGTGTCTATCCTGTATTATACACCATCCTGTAGTAAATGTACTTCTATCGTGTAGTAAATTTGAGTACAGGCAGATATAGACGTGCGTATAAGAGTGAAACACCATCCTACGCAGAGCAAGTATCTCCTTTCAACTGCGCGCCACGGCTCCTAATACCCACAGTTCGCATTCCAGATATTCTATAGTTCAATACCGTAACCGAAAAAAAATTCCCGTAATTCATATTGGTTATATCGTACCCCAAGGAAAATTCCCGTAAGATATATTGCTTATACCATAACCAAAAACAAATTCCCGTAAAATATATTGGTTATACCGTAACCAAAAAAAATTCCCGTCAACAATAATGGTTATTCGTAAGCAAAAAAAAAAATCTGGTCATCGATAATGGTTATTCCTAACCGAAAACAATTTCCGTCGTCAATAACAGTTATTAGTGACTAAAAAATATTTCCGTCAACAATAACAGTTATTGGTGACCAAAAAATATTTCCGTCGACAATAATGGTTACCAGTAACCAAAATCATTTAAAGAAAGGTATTAATGAGGAAGATGACTGCAACTTTTTTCCACCCGTGGCGCCACCAGCACACGTGCCACTTGTCATTGGTGTGTTATTAAACATAAATATGTAACTACCAACTTCATACATTCCACAAATGAAAAATTCGCGCGCAAACCATTCACGCATACGCACTCATGCAAAACCGCAGTACATGCGCTAGTGGCGCCTTCTGCGCCGAGCTTTGCGTCTTCTTCCCCATTCTTATGCCATAACTTTGAAAATTTAGGTTATAACAGTCATGGTCTCTGATTGAAAGATATCTGAAAAATTGGTGCATTTCGGGTATGCTTTTCTGTTTGATCGTTGTTTAAACATATTTAAATGTTCATAATGCCGTAATAACTTATATCATTGTATTCGGGATGGTTCATAGAATAATTTTGCGGAACAACCAATTGAGTAACTATTACTGTTTGAACTAAAAAAATGTTCAAGGTTGAAAATTTGCATTTTTTTCAAAATCGAATTTCTCAAAAACTGAGGGTAATGGCGATGAAACGGTTTACGGGTTCGTATTCAGCGCACAAAAATCTATAAGAAACGGGTATTAAATGTTACATGTCCAGACGGCTGTTGAACAGGGAACTATCGGCAAAAAAATATGTCGCTTTGAATAGTCACTTGTTTACTCATTCTTAAATTTGAATTAATACGCCATCTTCTTCTAACTCATAAATCATAATTTACAACAATGCTATCTATGTATCAGATAAAACACTATATACTTTACATGAATTTCTTTTAACTTGTCGTGTGACGGATCGACGAAAAATAGTGTCGAGCACTATAACTGTAGTGTCATATTTCTTCTTAATAACATTCTTTCTACAGATATCCATCAAAAAAATTTCTAAACAACTGTGATCCAGTAAATAAGAATGAAGTAAACCTGCCAATTAATATTATTTCAACGAAGGAAGGAAAATTACCTTCAGATCAAGGAGATGTAACGGTTCTTGAAAAAAATATACAAAATACAGATGATTTAAGCAATTCTGAATTATTGCCACCTAAAGCAGAAGTAGATATTACCAGAATAAACAAAGAACATACTTCTGTGCCTAGTAAAGCATCTGTTCGACTACACAACAGGAACAATAGTAATAACATTCCTCCTGGCAATTACCGCAAGGGCGTTGTTCCTAAGTATGATATTAAAAGAAATATTTATGTTTTATAGATTCTGCTGTGATTCAATATTTTAAAATATTTCTTAATAATTTCTAAATTTTAATTTCTTTTATCATAGATATCCATATTGTAGATTTGAATTCTAAGTTGTATGGATTTAATTCCATCTAATAAAGATTACTCTTTTATTATTAAGAAATTTTTGGTTTATCAGGTACATTAAAGTCAGAAAAGAAGCTCAAGAAAGAGAACAGAAAGCCAAAGTAGATCTATTTGATCCTCATTGTCCAAATCGCCATGTTCCTTTACCTGATCAGGAACGTAAAGAAACATTATGTATATTGAAAAAAAGTAAGTATTTTCAAAATAGTTAACATTAACTTTTCATTGTGCAAAATATTATCTATTACAGTTTTCCTGTATTTATTACAGATTATCAAGATTATGTAAATGAATTAAATATGATGCCTATAAAAACAGATACACTTAGAGCACAAAGGCGAAAAGCAGATATAGAAAAGCAACTAAATAAATTAGAAGAAGGCATAAAAGTTTTTTCAAAACCTAAGGTTTATGTTAAAATGAATTCCTAAAGTCGTTAAGATAATATCTATATTCTACAATCAAGAGAATTATATAGTGTATTCTGCAAGATGTGGTACTATCGCACATGACGGTTTTGTGAAAAAATAAATTACAAATGTGGAATAAACCCTTCATATTTAGGGTTTTGGCTACCAGGGTTTTGGTTTTGAATACGTTAATTGTGGGAATTCAGTAGGTACTACATGCATTTGACAGCTAACAAGCTGTGCAAGACTGGGCTGATCGTTTTTGCTTCAAACTTTACATCAGCGGAGGTCAGTTCGAGCCATTTGGGAGCCCGCGTTACATGATGTTTACCATAGCCTGGCGGAAGGGGAGCTCGAAAACCAATGATAACTTTGGCGCGCCACGGATAGGGAAAACTGTAAGGCCAGATTCACACTATCGGTCCGGTCACGGTCCGGTCTCGATCAAATTCACATCCCTGAACGTCCACACTCGCCTGGTTTGATAGTGTGGGCGCTCACGGATGTGATTTTGATCGAGACCGGAACGTGACCGGACCGATAGTGTGAATCTCACCTAAGAATGTAAGTAGTAGCGTGCGGTGTAGACTCGTACCCCTAGGCTGAAATAACTGGCCCTCTTAAAGGTAGGATTTCCAAGACGCGATCAGCCGCGGCGGCGGATCTCGGCGGTAAATCGCGGCCCGCCGGGAAGGCCTCAGGTACCGCGTTAGAGGACCCTTATTAAGGAATAAGTTCGGTTCCAGCACTTGAAAGGGTCCATTCTAGCGGTCGGCATACATGTTTCAGACAAACCAGATTGTTTATTCTTTATCGTATCGATATGGAAGTGACACCGATGGCTTCCTTACGTTTTTCCAATGAAAATCATACCAAATATCATGTAAATCGGACTATTTTTAACGAAGTTGGCTTGAAATCGTGTAAATCGATTTTTCGTCTTATTTCCTTCAGTATGGTCCGAATTGCGTCGTTCTTGGTGTTTTCCTTATCGGAGAAACACAAGGAATCGATTACCGTCGGTTTTGTAAAGATCTGATGAGAAATGTGGAACTTGAGCATTTCTCACTTCTTACTGGGTATTACCCACACAGCACACATCCGTCCTAAAAGCGTTTCAGGGACGTCTGCTCCAGTCGTATCGGACGTCCCGAATTTCCCGCGAATGGCTTATATACGTCCCCTGAATGACGAATGTTACAAAAAAAGTGGTCCCGGGTACGTCTTTTAAGCGCATGGATTAGGACTGAGCAGGCGTTCGAAAGACGTAATTAAAACCTATTTATCGATAAATTAGATCAAATACAGCTCTTTAAAAACCGTAAGTTGGGCGCATTTAAGATGGTTATCGATACCGATTGATTATTATACAAATTTGATCAAACAAAGTGTAATCAAAATAAAATCAAAATTAATAAAAATTCATTTCAATTTACTATATTTATTTATTTAAAATTTGATTTGTTACATGAGCCCTTCAGGTCCATTCCGTGCTTACTGTGCTCGCGTTGCTTTCCTCCGGCGATTCAACGGAATCGCCTCGCGCGTGGCAATCACGTTGTACTCAAACGTGAAGAGATCGGCGTAGGTACAACGTGACCATCGAAGGCCCGGGCCCGGAAATTTCTAGAAGATCGGTAACTGCCGACGGGGCAGTTTCCCCCATTCGCGAGGATTGTTCGAGGCACGGCCCACAACCGGGAGTCATGGGAAACAATATTCGATTTCGGGAGCTCGAGCTAGGAAGTTGCGAAGAGCCAGCGGGCTGTCTAGGAACCGCGACCTCATCTCCGCCTCGATATCGCGAAGTGCGCCTGGCAGATCAGCATAGGCATAAGGGTTACTCCATCCCACACACCGAGAACGGCCTAGCCGGGTGAGCCCTTACGCGCCGATTCGGACCGCGAAATACCGCGAAGACGCGTGACTATACGAGACGGAGCGACACGACAGATCCCGAATTCACCGACTTCCGTGTGCTACCCGAGAGCACAGCGAGCGACCACGACCTGCGCTTTGTTCAGCGACACCGCGAGCGACAGTAACGATAGACGGCAAGCGTGCCGTACGTTAACCGAGCACACAGCGAGCGACAGCGAGCGACAGCTGAGTCGGAACGCCGTCTATGGGTATGTTAATCTGATCTTACTTTCTTCAAGAATATATTTTACTTTATTGTTTTCCTCTTAAATTCTGTGTACCAATTGATTTAACCCCTTTACTCCTTATCCTACCTTGGTAAGTATAGTCAAGGCGTGCTTTAGCACCTCGATAGAGCAAGAACCCGATAGGGTTATACAAAGAGTCCCTGCAGGACGTAACAGATTACAGTTGTTTTTATTAACAGACTTCAAAAAAGGAGACGGTTCTCAATTCGACACGTATATAGGGTAAATCCGGGAGAGGCGGTCGGGTCGGAGAGTTGATCGAGTCGCTATATTTCAGACTCTGTACGTAAAAATGCGTTAAAGTGCAGACCAATACCTTCTCTAGAAGCCAAACAGTAGAATGAATAGCGTCATTTCGCTTCCTTCCGTGTTTTTCTGGATTTATAGGCTTTAAAATGTAAATTGGGATTACATTTAACCTCTTTTGTCAAACAGCGGTTGTACAGAATCGTATTTACAATATACTTTTAAGTTTATATTCGTTTAATGTTTGGGATAATAAGATAGTAGAGACATTGAGGGACAATGCAGCTAAAGTATTTGGCCATATTAACTCTTCCTTTCAAAGCTAACGAGAAGACCATCTCTCGCTGCAAAAAGGAGAGATGGTTGAGTTATGATTTTTTTATTATTTTTGTTTATTTTTTAATTTTTATTATTGTTTTATTATTATTTTCGTTTAGTTAGTTTATTTATTCACTTTTGTATTCATTTGCCTTGCTAATCGCCAGTAGGTAGTTCACTTTTTGATTGATGTGTTCTTTACTTGTTTAACGTAAACAAATTAAATATCAATAAATCTATCGTTGTATTCACTCATAAATAATTTTGGTTTATCCTTTGTTGATTTTCCATGGATAATTATGTCAGTGGTCTCTGCCAACGACGAAAACCGTTTCTCCCGGCACCTCGGGAGAGGTGGTCAGATGTCATGACTTCAGTTTTTAACCCGATTTACAGTAAGTATTGTCTTAAAGCAAATATCGACCAGTTTTTCTGAATGAGCATGAAATTCTGAACATATAGGTTTGGCCTGATAAAATAAGTAATGTGTATATTAGTTTTAATAGTAATTTTATATTAGGTCGACCGCGTCACCCGGGTTTACCCTATATTTTTATCATTACTATTATTACATGCCTTGCTTTGTAAAATATGTCATTCATCGTGCGTTTATAAATATTTTAGAGCTATACTTATACAATACTTATATACAAGAAGTAGTATCTCAGTTTTGGATGTTGAGATTAATATTTCAGCGTATATTTTCTAAGACATATTTATAAATTGTTAAACTAAAAATACGTGTTTACTCTTATACATATCGCAGAAAAAGGTACAAATTTTCGTTATTAGATAATGCCGACATAAATCTTGCGAAATAATGAGCTAGATATCAGTTTGATAAAAAAATAGCGCAAATAGTAATAATAAAATTACTATAAACAGGATCAGATGGTCGTGCTCAAGGAATTACAAGTTTATATTCGTGTATCGTATAGGCGTTGAGCGGCGTGTGAAAGAACACCACATGGTCTTATAAACTATATTCAACGATTAACAGCAAGAAAATCGTAACATGGTCTAATCTAACGTAAACAGAGAAAGGGGAAGGTAGGCGGTGTGGCCAAAGTTTCCAATGCTGCCATTCTCTTATTATTTAATGATATATACGACATCCGGTGGTTTTAGAGACACTATAATAAGAGTCTGGACACGAGAAGGTCACTTTTTGATTGGTCCGCCATTTTTTATCGAAATCCTGCGAGAGAGAAAGAGATATACACCATTTCACTCTTAACTACTCTTAACAACTCTTACGTTTATGGCGGTATTTTACAATCTATTAATTTGAAAATATGCATTTGAGTAGTAAAAAATTAATGTATATATATTCATAATATAACCTTTTTTGGCTAATGCATCACCATAGATTTGCTACCATACATTTTGTTTACATTATTTACACCTCTCTTATTAAAAATCCTTGATCTAAAAACTATAAACCTTTTTATAACTTTAATAAACAAATCGTGACAATTTAATGTGTGTTTTGCATTTGTTCCCACATTTCTACACTAAAGTGTACCCATGATATAAACAATTGTACAATTTGACATTTTAATCCTGATTGTCACAAAAAAATGGGTTTACCTCACAGAGGCGGAACATTTTGGAAAAACTCTCATAATATAACCTTTTTCTGAGGTGTGATTGCAAAAGGGTGCTGTACATCCAACCATTTTGTATGAATCAATCGCAATTAGAATTTCTTGATATACCTACGTAAGTATATACAGTATTGTCTCCGTATGTACTCGGTTTGGTGTACACGATACGGTTTACTCGCTATCCCCACCACTTCTGGCGAAGGCGAGAGCGAGATGGAACGAGAGCGAGCGAGAGCCACTGAAAGCGAGCGAGGACGGTACGAGACAGACAACACGTTGATGTTTTGTCTCGCTCCGTCTTTCGGGCACCGTGACACTCCGTCCTTTGCGTGCGCGATGGTCGCAAGCAGTTACGGTGACCACGGGAACCGCTTCGCAAAATCTTGACGCAGGTCCGGCTCAAGTCTTTTTTGCGCCTTAGGCGATCTTGTCAAATTACACTCATTATTATAATACATTTATTAGAGTTTATTGATGACCTTACTCTGAATTTTTATTCGTAGTTTAAAACAGATGCAGTACGATTTGTAATATTTCATTTTAAAGTTTATCATTTTAAAATCGAAATTATTATTTTATTTACTATTATGTATAATATATACTTACATCAAACTTTACTCGCTTTGTTTAGGTAAAGTATTTCGAATACGTGGGCGGATTTTATTTGAAGGGAGCGGTCAAGTCCTGCTTGAAGGAAGCACTGCCAAACGACGTAACGTCGTCATTCACCTGGTTTGGTCGCGAAGGACTGAAATCTTTGTACGACACCCGTATCGCGATGGCGATATTTGGTACGAAGCAATAAGCACTTTTCATCTTTTTACGTAGAATTATTGTTACTATTACTGTATGTTCCATTAATGCTAACGCACTTTGCATACATTTCTTTTTCAGACGGTGTGTCTCCTACTCGCAAGTTCGACAGGCCCACTCGATCCGATTTCCAATTGCGGATGCAAGCGGAACTGAAGGCGGCAAAGCGTGGAGGAAGGCAGGAAGCGTGGTCCACGAACGAAGCCCTCATCATCTCAGGAACATAGAATGCCCCTCAGTTTCTGGAGTGAACAGCAACAACGGGAAGAAGAAATAGATGACCTATGAAGGTCCGTTTTCACGTGACAGTAAAAGTCATGACCGTAAAAGTCATAATTTACTGTCACGTGAAAACAAAACTTAACTGCAGTTATTTTTCAGAAATATGCCTATTAAAAGGAGAGGTGTGTCTCCTTCTACTGTGGCGAAGACAACAAACGGTACTTTTCAGTGCTTATTTAGCTGATTTTAACGGGAACTACCTCGACGTTCACAATGAACATCAGTCGACACTTTTCAGCGCCACTGATTTAAAACGTACATACCAAACAGCACTTTTCAGTGCTCATTTTACTTCAGTATAACTGAAAGTAATATATACCTCTCGACGTTCATCCTTTTAATTCTAGACTAATATTGTACTTGTTTTTAGAATTAACACAAGCGGGAATATGGTGATTCTGCAAAAAAAAATAATCGAAAATAAAGGATAAAAGTTTTTGATATCGCCCTTCGTTATCGAGAAAATGACTTATTTTTGCATGTAGAATCACCACTGCTTACAGTGTAAATATTGAATGTTTCTCTTCTGTTTTATAGGTGCCACTTATATTATTTTCTCATTTTAATCACTCACGTGCATCAAATGTATATATTATTAATAAAAACAAACCATACTTTAAACAACAAATACAACAATTATTATTTAATAAACTACAGAATCTGATGGCAGGTTATGCGAACAGAATCCACTGCTCCATTTCACTGATGCCTATTAATTCTCCACGCGTACTAGAAAGGTAGCGATGTACCTACAGCAAAACGGTACATTTGTGTTGGAGCGTAGGTCCATGTGACGTCACGCGTAAGGAAATAGTTAGCAATTGTGGCTTTCAGATGGCGCTGTTGGATGTGTCAGGCGGGCAGCAGGACCTGCCGTCGATCTGCCGGCAGACTCTGCCTGGCAGCAGTGATGCCAGAACCGTGGGTTTGCGCCCACGGACCCTACCACCACTCCACGACCAACCGTACCCCCTCCTAGCGCCTGTACCGCACCAAACAAGCATACCCGTCCCTCCATCCGTGTGCCGTACGCGCTGCCTGGCCGGCGCTCTCCGGCGAGAATTCGTTTTCCCGACATCGAAGCGCTTGGGTCGCAAGCAAAAAGTTATGTGTTCAAATCCCGGTGCGGATATTCTACTTTTTTTCTTTATTTATTCTCTAATTTCTCTTCCTATATTCTCAGAAGACTAAATACTTGAAAATTATTAATCTACAAAATATTTTGAATGCTTGATTTGTTATTAAAGATGCGACCCCTTCTGGCTTGTACCGCACCACTACAAGTTGTACTTCGAAAATGTTTTGTAAATTAATAGTTTTCTAGTCTTTAGTCTTCTGAGAATATAGGAAGAGAAATTAGAGAATAAATAAAGAAAAAAGTAGAATATCCGCACCGGGATTTGAACTCCTGACTTTTTGCTTGCAACCCAAGCGCTTCGATGTCGGGAAAACGAATTTTCGCCGGAGAGCGTCGGCCAGGCAGCACGTACGGCACACGGATGGAGGGACGGGTATGCTTGTGTGGTGCGGTACAGGCGCTAGGAGGGGGTACGCTTGGTCGTGGAGTGGTGGTAGGGTCCGTGGGCGCAAACCCACGGTTCTGGCATCACTGCCTGGCAGGGTCTGCCGGCAGAACCGTAGTCGAATGTGGACGTAGGCTGCGCAGCAGCTGCCGGCAGATACTGCCCTCTCCTGGCAGACCCTGCCGTCAATCTGCTGGCACACTTCCGGCAGATTGCTATCAGGGATGATACATGCGATACTTACTTCAGCTCCATCTCCGCACAGCACACACCCTAGACGATCATGCATGCTCCTGCGATCATTAACATTTATAATAAAACATGTGTTAAATTATTATTTACGACACAAGACGCTAAACATTCGCACTTCGCGCATAACCCTACTTTTCTGTCTTGCAGATAATGTGACTCTCTATTTCCGCGACGTAGATAATAGGAAATTATTCAATACCATAATTACGTTTGCTTTCTGGATACTTCGAGATGATTTATCTGGACATTGATGCTTAGACTCGCGTGGAATATTTTTCGAGCGTTCGTCTTCAAGCACAACGGATACCACTTTGAACAAACGGTATGTAGATGTAACACGTGTACCAATGTGGCGGTACAATGGGCTACGCTCGGATTGGCTGCGCCATACTGCCGAAATTCGTGATTGGTCAAGATTCTACGTCCAGTTTGCGTTCGTTTGCGAGGTCTGAGGTGGCAGTCACTGGCAGTGGCAGTCTGTGCCGGCAAAATGGAAGAATATTCCATGCGATTCTAAGCATCAATATCCAGACAAATCATCTCGACGTATCCAAAAGGCAAATGTAATTATGGTATTGAATAATTTCCAATTATCTACGTCGCGGAAATCGAGAGTCACATCATCTGCAAGACAGAAAAGTAGGGTTATGCGCGAATGTTTGGCGTCTTGTTTCGTAAATAATAATTTAACACATGTTTTATTATAAATGTTAATGGTCGCAGGAGCATGCATGATCGACTAGGGTGTATGCTGTGCGGAGATGGAGCTGAAGTACGTATCGCATGTATCCTGGTTATTCATACGTTACGTTTAATTTTATACTAATCTTCTATTTGTTTTCAGCGCTAACACAATACGGAATATGCTGATTCTACAGCAAAATGAAGTCGAAAATATAGAAAATTTTCTGATATCGCACCTAATAGGTACTACTGGTTACGGGACGTATTGTATATGGATTTATAAATGTAAATATTGAATGCTATTCCTCGAAATTATATGCACTATTTATATTATTTTGTAACAATTGTAATCACCAATCCTGTATATTATTAAATAAAGAATAAATACTTTTTGAATTAAGTAGAATTAATTATTTAATAATCTGTAGAATCTGCTTGCTGATTATATGGGAGTAGGGATACACCTGCAGCAATAACGCTACATTTGTGTTGGTGTGTAGGGACGGTCATGTGACGTCACGCGTAGGGAATTGTTTGCCAATTCTAACCCTCAGATGACGCTGTTATACATGTCAGGCGAACGGCAGGATCTGCTGCGAATCTGCTGCCCATCTGACGTTCGGATCCTGATGTCAGGCTCTGTACCTCAGAACGCAGCCTAATGCGGACACAGATGACTACGGATCTGACGTCAGGCTCTGCGCCCCAGATCTGGTTATCAGGGTATCCTCCCTTCAAAATTTCAGGCTTTCCAAATAGACCATAACAAACAAGTACAAAACAATTACAGTATCTAACACCATGATGATTCAAAAAAAAAAATAGCACTATGAAGGAGTGAAATTTTTTTTTTTAAAAATTAGTGGTCGTAGTATACATATGTACGCGTTTCGTATACTATTGTTGCGTATTTTGGCGGTGATTTTAGGAACGGAACGCGGGTTGGTGCCCGTGGAGCGCTGAACCGCTTTGCTCATCAGAGTGCGCGGGTGTTATGAATAAAATGAAACTATTTGTTCTGGTAAAACTTGTATATATATGTTACGTCCCGCTACGTAGAGTCTACTATTATCTAACATTTAATCAAGTATATTTACTATTTCGTACTTTGGTGTATTATAATCACCTCATATATAACATATTGCCAATAAGGCATTGTAATCCGTAATCTACGATAAGAAGAATCAAGTCAAGAACTGACAAACGGCAACAGTGACCAGGAGGACCAGAACGAAGGAGGTACCCGCACACCAACTAGCCAACCGCGCGCACACCAAGGGGACCAGTGGACGCTAGCTGATGGGTCAGAGGCCCCTTCCGCCAACGGAGTCAACACCTTCACGAAACTGCGCTCCTGATCATCGCCAGAAGTTTGCCCTCCCATTATTTCCCGTAATTCGAGCTCCAATACGGAATCGATGTACATTAACTACAATCCCTAGTATGTGGGCTGTACGAAACCCCAATAGCGTAAATATCTTAAAAATGAATTAAAATAAGAATTTAATTATCGACGCTACTGAGAGTGTCGTGTAACGGCAGAAATACGTCTTAAGTCACGCAGAAAAAATAGGTGCGCAATAGCTCAAATTCTGTAGTAAATAAAACTCTCGGATAGCCCGATGGAAAGAATTCTTCAGGTGGATCCCACGGCAAACGATTGGAGGATTTCATCTCCCACCATCCTAATTGTCATGTGACAAACCTGGAGAAGGAGTGATCGACAGCCCTATAAAAAGGGACCGACCACCCGCGGAGCGCATTATTAATGCATTACTTAATTATTATTAATCATTATAACAGTATTAATTCATGTCAACCAGTAAAAAGACTTATAAAGTGTTAAAAAACATCATCGAATGGAAATAAAGGTGATTGTTTTACTTTTATCAGTGAGTGAAGTGTTTCCTACCCCTTACCTCATCCTATAAATTGAGCATTGGTCTTAAGGAAAGTAAATTAAATTACGAAAATGTACATTGACAGTTCGCGGGTTGCGTTGTTTAATGGTATCGCCTATGAGCAGAACGTTGCCCGCGGTCTTACCAAAGATCAAGCGTAGCGCGTGAACGACGGGATAGATTTAAACGAATCTGGAAGAATCACGTTTGTCTCCGCAAATGGTGCCCCAGAGCAGAACGTTGCCCATGGTAGCGGAAGGCAGAGAGTGATATATCGATCGATCAATAATTATTATTAAAATTTCCAAAAGACTAATGCCAAGGAACCATCGTGCGGGACGGCGAGTCCAACTCCGGAAATTAAAGTGGCAGTTTAGTAACACCCCTGCAACCGGTGTTGAGATCTTGGGAGTGTTACGTCCTGAAGGGACTTGTTGCGAATCACCCCGAGCGGTTGAGATAATTCGCAGGGTTCTTGCCCTTTTGAGATGCTAATGCACGCCTTGACAATACTTACCGGGAATATGGAAGGTGATAAGGGGTTGAATCAAAGAGTACAAGGGATATAAGGGAAAAACAATAATGCAAAATATATTGTTACATAAATGATACTGAATTATCCTACCTTGAGACGGCGCTCCGTCTCAGCTGTCGCTCGCCGTATCACACGGCACGCTTGCCGTCGAGCGTTTCTATCGCTCGCAGAGTCGCTGACCCAGGGGTAGGTCGTGGTCGCTCGCTGTGCTCTCGGATGGCACTCGGAAGTCGGTGGCCTGGAGCCCGTCGTACCGCACTGTCTCTGAACGTCGGATTCTACGCGGTCCTACGTCGATCACGATTAACGCGCAAGGGCTCTCCCGGCTAGGCCGTTCTCGGTGCGTCGGATGGAGTTACTATCGGCCGTTCGTATTTCACGGAATCTACGCGGAGACGAGGTCGCGGTATCTAGACGGTTCTCTAGTCCGTCGTGACTTCCTAGTTCGAGCTCCCGAATAAGAATCCTCCTCAATCAATCCCGGTTCTGGGCCGTGCCCCGATCATACCTCGCGAATGGGGGAAACTGCCCCGTCGGCAGTTGTCGCTCGCCGCACGCGTCGGAAATTTCTGGGGCCGGGCCGCCGGCGGTCACGTTGTCCCTAACGCTGTCGCTACGCGGCTCAGCGTAACGTGACTGCCACGCGCGAGGTGATTCCGCTGAATCGCCGTCTACGGAATAAAGCGACGCGCGGACAGCAAGCACGGAAAGGGCCAGAAGGGCCCGTGTAACAGGAGTCCCCAAGACCCCGACTGTCAGAGAGACCCAAAAGACTTCAACATTCGGGCATACAGTAGTACCTGGAGAGTGGGTGGCCCCAAGGGTTAACCAGGCACCAGAAATCAACGGAATTTCGGACACTCCCATCCCCTGGCGACTCGTTCCAATCGACCAGTAAAAGGTAAACAGTATAACGTCCCGCGTTAATGACATAAAATCTTGCGCTCAACTATCCCAGAGCATAGAATCCCAGGATTTGCTCGAAAGCGGAACACAAGTATAAACTCCCTAAAATCGCGCCCCAAATAGGAAGTAGGGACGTAACATAGGAGATTTTATTGGTGACAGCGGTGGGATTATCCGCATAGTTGAGAAGTTAAATTAGTAAAATCAAAAATCAAATAAAGTAAAATCAAAAGTCATGTCGGATCACGGTGAAAAGGACGAAGATGAGGAATTGCAAAAACAAACAGAAATAATCCGCGAAACAAAGGCAGCGTTAGAATCAAAGGGTGAGTTGACCCCTGCCGAAACGTTAACTCAACTCCTCACAGTATTAACGTTATGGGATGAAAAATTCGAGCATTTAGAGTCAGTAACAGCAAGAGTAAAAAGATTAGAAAAGGAACGTGCTGAAAACGTTCACAGTATCAAATCTGAGATAATTACCCCAAATCCGTTCGAAAAACGTTCAGTAACGCGTGAATTAGAAATTCGTGACTTTAAATCTAAACAAGATCCGATGAACGGAAAAATTCCAATCAAACTCGCGTTAGAGGCAGTTCCTCTCTTCGATGGCTATCGACCATCTGTTTTTCAATTTTTAAGGGTATGTGAACGGGTAAAATCAATGTTAGCCCCTCAGCAAGAAACGCAATTAACAAAATTATTAATGAATAAATTACGTGAACATGCTTTAATTGCGATAGGCGATTCTGATCTAATCACTCTAGACGAGTTCGGAAATAAATTGAAACAGTACTTCGCGCCGTGTAAAAATGTGAATTAATATAAAGGCGAATTGGGGTATACATTTAAAAAACCAGGAGAAAATATTCTCGGTTACATAACTCGTGTTCAAAATTTGCGTTTAGCTATAATAGACGGAGAAAACCGAAATTATGGGGAAATATCCGCTACACTGCAGGAAAATATCAATGCGGACACACTGGAAGCTTTTATTAAAGGATTACCTCGTGAAATTTCTTTACGCTTGAGACAAGAACGCCAAGGACTAGGGCTGGATGAAATCTACGCTCTAGCCGTAAAAGTTGATAAAGAAGTCAAACTAGAAGACGAGAGAATGGAGACAAGTTCATATACTCGTCAACAACCTGTGTCCCGCGATCAAAGAGCGAATCCGTCGGTACCCCAAAATAAACCAAATTTCGGACCCCCTAAATACGAAGGAGCCATACCGAAATGGCAAAATAACCAGCCGCGAAATAGCGGATGGCAAAACAATGCTACACGAAATAACGCGTTGCAAATAAATTCTTCGCAAAACATCGGAGCTGCAACATCATCACCGAATCAATTAGAAATTTCTTGCAATTATTGTAAGAAACCAGGACATTTGATCAAGGATTGTTTCAAGTTCAAGGCCAAAGTAGAATCTGGAGAAATATTCCCATATTCAAGAATGAATCAGGGA
This sequence comes from Andrena trimmerana, assembly GCA_951215215.1. Classification (NCBI taxonomy): domain Eukaryota; kingdom Metazoa; phylum Arthropoda; class Insecta; order Hymenoptera; family Andrenidae; genus Andrena; species Andrena trimmerana. The sequence continues at coordinate 75,194,009 of OX578060.1, forward strand.
AACGAGCAGGGCCATCAGAAAATAATGAAAATAGGAGTCCCAAAAACGGAAGAAGCAAAACCATCAGAAAAATCAACGCCCTGGAAACCGACGTTGGAAATCGAGGAAAAGAAGTCAGTGAAGGAACAACAAACGAAGAAAGAATCAATGGAGGAAGTAGACGAACAAATAAACGAACAGTAACTGTTTCTATTAATACCGTACGAAATATTCCAACAATATTAATAACATCTCCAAATCTGGAAGGGAAGGCACGATTAATGGTTGATTCGGGATCCGATGTCAACCTCATCAAGAAATCAATGGTGTAACGTACCGCTACGAACCGATGTACATTTTTCCTGGGTTAGTTATCATTCTAGTTCGTTTTTATCTCCTTTATAACATTATTAGTAAGGACACGCGAAACACGTGCAAGCGACATCCCATGCGGCGGGAAACAGTGAACTAAGTGACGCGCAACGCATGCGCATAGCTGCCCATTCAAACAGCTAACTCAGTGCCGCGAGTGAACCAAAGAACGCGTGCGCACACCGTACGATAAACCGGATGCCGAATTATCCTGAGCGTAGTGTCAAAGTGGCGCGAACCGGATATTAATTATAATTGGTGCGCGAGATCGCGCAGCTAGTGATTGGCGCGGGCCAAACATCGACTTGGAGTATACGTAGAGGCCCGCCAACAGCAGAGAGCAGACTTGGTTTTGCCACCGAACCTACTGGATCGAGGCCGCTTTCACCAGCCCCTCAGTCTAGATCAGTCTAAGGAAGTTTACTCTAAATCTACGTACACCATACTATTTCCTATGAGGCCGCTTTCAGTAGCCCCTCTACACCATACGAGGTCGCTTTTAGTAGCCCCTTAACTTCCATTCGAGGCCGCTTCTAGTAGCTCCTCAACCTCATCCTACCAAACGTGGGCCAGCTTATAGGCACCAGACGCCACAACCGAATCAGAAGGAAGGAGGCCACTGTCGACTTCCATCTGGGGACGCCTTTACCGGCTACCTGGCTACCATCTGAGATCGCTTTCATTAGCACTTGGCTACCATCCTAAAAAGCGTGAGAAAGCTGATAGGCAACTGGAAGCCAGCATTGTTCAGAGAGAAGGAATCCTCTCGAACTCTCAACTAAACATTACCAAATCGACCTAGCGTCAATTCTTCATTTATCATTATACAGACTACGCGTCAAAGACATTATTTTCATTTACGATTTAGAATCGTACCTCTAAGTAATTAGCGCAATATTCATTATAAACGACTTAGCGTCAAAAACCGAAGTATTACTCCTAAATTACCGACTCAGCGCCGAAACCCAAACCGAGGGTTAATCTTTAGTACCGACCAATACATCATAACGATATAAAGTTATCAAGAATTATATTAATTTACCGACCGAGTGACCAAGGGTCAATAAGCATTTATTTTTTAATAAATTACCTTTGTTACCTATTGTTAAAAGGAAGGACTCTAGTTCGTGAAATTCATTTCTTTATTGCACGCCACCCGAACCAAATCCCACAATTCCACGGGTAAACCGCTCTACTTGTGGAATCTCCTGCAACAAACGGCAACGTCTCGTTCGAGAACGTTACAATGGTAACAGCATCGACCATCGTCAACACTCAAGAAATCATATATATCCGTGGAATAATCGATTCGAATCAAGCTACCTTAGGGACAGCATTAATAATGATTGCGAATCATCCAGTGAATTTCCACGTGGTAAACGACGCAGTGTTTGACGATGAAGATGGAATCTTAGGATCCGAATTTCTGTTACATCAAGAAGCCAGCATCGATTATGCAAAAAGGCAAATCAAGTGGGGAAATAACTATATTCCCTTTAATACATACGAGGAGATATTCGTGCCAAAAAGAAGTTCAGTCCCTTTCCATATTAATATTGCAAATCCAGAACTGCGTGAAGGATACGTAGGAAAATTGTACGTCAAAGAAGGAATCTATTTGGGAAATGCCTTAGTAACAAATCGAGAGGGAAAAGCCCATATGAGAATAATAAATTGTACGGACGAGAATTGTAATGTTGTAGTACCTACAATCGAAATACTTCCATTTGAAGAACGTTCCTATAAACGCTGTAACTTGACGAAGATATCGAAAGAAAATCGATTCGAGGAAATCCTGAAACTACTAAGGTTGGATCATTTAAACATGGAAGAAAAAGAAAATATGATGCAACTAATAAAGGAAAACGAAGATCGTTTTCATCTAGCAGGAAAAATTTTGGAAGGAACAGATAGCATACAACATAGAATTCATACTACGGATGATATACCGATAAATACTCGCCAGTATCGATATCCACCAGTGTAACAAACCCCAAAACTGCCCTTTCTTTTTTTTTTAATAAACTTAATTAATAATCATTTAAATACTTATATTCTTATTATATTCCTATAATTCTTACTTTTGTAAGAGTGTTTAGCATGAATATTAATATTAGTTCAGGATACCGCGAGACGCGAGTATGACGAAAGAGAGAATTGAGTGTAAAGGAGGGGGAGAATTAAACGCATGCGCGATCCTCAGTCGATCAGCGGATCGACGAGAGCAAGGATCAGAAGCAGTGATTGTGATTTGTGCATGACAAATGAGAGAGGGAACCGAGTGTTCCACGCGTGCGCCTGCGCATTAAGGTCCGTTTATACAGCCACCGAGCCGAGGCTTCCGAGCCGTCCGTGCCGGAATCTCTATGCTAAAGCTTATGGAGAGCTCGGAGCCTCTGAGTCATCCGGGGCGTCCGGGCCCGGCCGTGCTCGGCGGCTCCTCATCGCCCGCTGGGCCCGTGCTCGGTGGCCACTCGTTGAGACGACTGGAGTGCGTGCCCTGTCCAAGTGCAACGCTGCTAGATTTTATGCTCCCAACACGTAGGGTAAATCCGAGAGACGCGGTCGACCTAACATAAAATGCCTATTAAAACTAATAAAGTAAAATTATTTATGAGTGAATACAATTACAGATTCATTGATATTTAATTTGTTTACGCTAAACAAGTAAAGAACACATGAAAGAAAAAGTGAACTACCTACTGGCGGTTAGTAAGGCAAATGAATACAAAAGTGAAGAAATAAACTAAATAAACAAAAATAATAATAAAAAGTAAAAATAAACAAAAATAATAAAAAAAATCATAACTCGACCATCTCAACTTTCTGCAGCGAGAGATGGTCTTCTCGTTAGCTTCCAGAGGAAGAGTTAATATGGCCAAATACTTTGGCTACATTGGCCCTCAATATCTCTACTATCTTGTTATCCCAAACATTAAACGGAAATAAACTTAGAAGTATATTTTAAATACGATTCTGTACACCACTGGTTGAGAAAAGAGGTTAAATGTAACCTCAATTTATCTTTTATAGCCTATAAATAAAAAAAAAACACAGAAGGAAGCGAAATGACGCTATTCGTTCAACTGTTTGGCTTCTGGAGAAGTAATTCGTCTGCACTTTAACGTGTTTTTCCGTATAGAGTCTGAAATATGGCGACACGACTAACTCTCCGACACGACCGCGTCTCCGGTATTTACCCTAGAGGAGTCATACCTGACAAGCGAAGGTCCCGAGGTGTAGCTTCATGACTTTATTGCCGACGCCTTTTCAGCTGGTCGAAAGCGAGTGACTGATCAGTTCTTCGACATTCCAGTAGACAAAAATCTGTAAGCAATACTAATTTTGTACTTTGTCACGTCCCGGGTGTAGGTCTTAGGGGAACAATGACATAGGGGGATTTTTGGGAGTCCAGGCGAGGATCTTGAATCCTGCACGCTGGGGAAGAGGGAATTTTAGGTGAGGATCTTGAATCCTGCACGCTGATTTAGAGGGAAGTTTAGGCGAGGATCTTGAATCCTGCACGCTGATTTAGAGGGAAGTTTAGGCGAGGATCTTGAATCCTGCACGCTGGGTTGAAAGGAAAGTAGGCGAGGATCTTGAATCCTGCACGCTGGGTTGGAAGGAAAGTAGGCGAGGATCTTGAATCCTGCACGCTGGGTTGGAAGGAAAGTAGGCGAGGATCTTGAATCCTGCACGCTGGGGTAGAGGGAAGTTTAGGCGAGGATCTTGAATCCTACACGCTGATTTAGAGGGAAGTTTAGGATATAGATACACTGAGGTCACACCCGTTAGATCACTTGTAGTTTTTACTGAGGTGCGGTAATCGGATTTACCGTTGCATGAATATAAGAAAGCCGAATGTAACGTTTCTGCGAAATACGTCTAGATTTACGGCTATACGTAGGCTATGCAGAAGAACGTTTGTAAACACTGAGGGAGCACTTGCGTTCGCGAACTGAGATTAGCTGTTCCTGTAGCCTGTTTTGGTTAGGAGATATTCGTAGTCGATGGAATGATGCAATAAATCGACGGGTGATTTAAAGTGAAACTGTTTATTGTGTTAGCGGCACGAATATATGTCAAGCACCGTTAAAGCGGGATTCAGTTATAATAATGCGTATAAATGATAACAAATAATCTTAGGTGTATATGAGTATGTTATGCCTGGTTTTAAGCCGCAAAAGATAGACTGAAAGCAATATGAATTTGATACGCTAACAATTAAAACGTTGAGTGATGAGTAATAATATGGAACATCACAAAGTATTAAGCGTTAGCAATGATAATAATACAACGATGCGACAAGCTTTGGTAAGGTTTATAACACGAAAAATAATAGACGTTAGTACATGAAAATAATAAAAGCAATAAGCGTTATTAAATGAAAAATAATATATATATAGAGTGCAATATGCGTTAACAATAGGAAAATATAGATGTGGATGATATACCGTGGTATAAATAATAATTATAATTTCTTACAGTTGTTGCAGTAGAATCACTTTCGACACTGAAGTTAATTTAAGTGAAATCTTTGAAGGAATACTGTTTGTTTCGTAATAATGTTCTCGGTGAAGAGATTTCCGTCCAAGAAGCACTCTGTCCCGCGGGCCCTTGTATTTATGTGACTTTACAAGGGGTTGTGGGGGTAACGCGCGGTATGGACTTTGACCCGTTTATACAATATTTTTCGGTACGAAGGGGGGTGTGCAGTATCTACCTTAGCCTAATTACGAACACGTGCCGCAGCAGCATTTCCGGGGTTTTTGCAAGGACCAAAGGTCGGTCTATATTTAGAATTGGAAGACAAGGGAATTTTGTCTTCCGGGGTTCTTATACACGTGGTTTGGGGATGCTCGCCTCCTCGGATTGATTTTAAGAGTTTTAATGGGAAGGGGTGATCGTGGTTTTGATTTGGAGGGTCTTAGGGGAGGGGTGAGACGTGGTCTCGATTTAGGAGGTTTTTGGGACGAGGAACTTGTTTAGATTTTGTAATAGGGGGAGTTTGTGCCTCGTAGGGCGAATAATTGAAGGAGGTTTCGTACCGATCGTCATGAGATGGGGACCGCTAAGGTACATCGTCAAGGCGGTCAGTGGTCGGGGACAAAGGGTTAATTGGTTGATTTTGAGGAGCTTTGGTGGAAGTGATTTTGACAGTAAGTTTTGATTTCTAGGATAATATCGCGCGAAAATTTAGTGGGACATCACAACTTCTTAAAAAACAAAATAAAATACAACCTATTTTGAAAAAACAAAAAAACTTAAGGGTACCCAGGGTACCCTCCGGTCAAAACGCTTGAAAAATACTTTCATGAATTCAGTTTCTTTTTTTTTTAATTCATGAAAATCACGTATTTTTCAAGCGTTTTGACCGGGGGGTACCCTTAATTAAAATAAAGTATGCAGGTACTTACCTGAGTGTGATGGCAAGTCTTTCTTCTGGCGAAACACATTCACGAAAATTGGACTCCTTGCGAATGTATTTTTCTATACCACGTAAAATATAAAAAAATGTCTCCGGGGACATTCTAAAGTATTCAAAGAATTTGTTCGGTTCATTTAATAAATCATTGATTAGCCTGTGGTATTCACCATTCTTTTTTCGCGAAACAAAAATAGCATTTACATGCTCCCTTCTGCAACTCATTAATAAAATTCTTAATAAAGGATTGTCTAAGCAAAAATCATCGATGTCGTCCATTTCAATATACGGGATCAGAAATTGTTTTCAAATGCCTAGCGACCATAGGCGATTTTCCCCGGCAATATCAAATCAATTAGTTATGGGTCGCGCGAAGTCCGGCGACAATCTCTGTACAGCAATACATCTACAACACCCCGCATAAATTTGCCTGTATGAAGGCGGTACAATAACATGGTAGATCCGCAAATCATGTGAGAGAAGTGTTAAAAAATTATTTTATTAGTTCTGAGGGTGAAGTACCCTCCAGTACGTGTAATATATTGTACAGACTACAATAATAAAATCATTATTTGATATTGCTTGGATTTACTTTTATATTTAATAGGTCCTGTTTACAATGTGTCATTATTTACATCAGTGTGTGCTGTTGACTCTGCTGTAACGTCCCACGGGGACTCGAACCGGTAATTACCGACCGTCGATAAAGTAGAACTGTACTACATTACCGCAGAGCCAACCTATGTTACCGCGCACAAGCATTGTATATACTTTAAGATATAAATTATAATCTAAGCATATATTAGGGAAACAAATATTATGAAAATATTAAGAATAATTAATTAGACACACCGCCAAAAGAACAACACATAATAATATGTATTAAGCGAGCAAAATACAAAATAACGAATACAGACATACTGCGCATGCGCCAGCCCGCCAATTTTCTAGTATAAAAGGAGGCGTGCGCAGCACCGAGCGCGCTCATTCGAATATAAGCAACGTCCCTGCGACCAACGAATGCTAGTTCCTAGAGGCAGCTTACGTACTATCCAGCAGAATTTCAGCACGCTCCGGAAACGGCAGCGACTAGTTCTCAGTGTACAAAGGTACTGGGTGCTCCTTTTTGGATCTTTCATTCAAGGTCGAGAACTTTGTCTTCACGGAGGTTTCAAGCGTTGCTCCTATTAGTAGGTAGCAGCTTAACTTCTTAGCGAAGGCAAGGTCTACGGAACACTAGAATTCAAACCCTGCCACGAGTGTCGGGAACCGCTCCGGAAACGGCAGCGGCCGCCCTCACAGTACAAGCATAAAATACGAACTCTGTCAAAAGTTTCGGGAACCGCTCCGGCAACGGCAGCGGCCGAGCTTACTACAGAAGCCATATACTTATATTCACATATTTAACATATATTAGCGCAATTAGCATAGATAAAAACATAAAAAAAACCCAAAAACATAAAAAACACATATATAATCGTAGTCGTAAGCAATATTATAATCATTATTAGAATTAAGTGTTATTTTTTAATAAAGACATTGTTAAGTTTAAGTTGAATTTTACTCCTTAACTCTGACAACGAACCCCCACCTATCCTATACTCGAGGGGACGCCGCTCTCCTCTCGAGAACCTGAAGCGTTTTAGTAGTCTCCGGACAACCGGACGTTACACTGCAGATGTGTCGTGATGTGAGGTGTGCGTTGTGTGTACTGTTGGTGTTGTCGTCAGTTCGTCAAGGAGTACTTGTTGTAGTTTAATTTGTGTAATCAGTAGTCTGTCGTCTCGATTTTTTTTTAATTGGGGCAATAGGCTCATTAAAAAGTGGTAGTTACTGTCCTGTTTTTTATCCTTCATTAAATTTAGCTTCTCTTCTTCCAAACGTAATAATTTGTCCTGAATTGTGTTATGTGAACGTTTTCGTTTGGATGGTCGTAGTGTTGTAGTTTTGTGGTGTGTGGTCGATTGTGATGTGTGAGCGTGCGTATGTGGTAAAGATTCATCCTCTGCGTGATTGTCAATGTCAATGTGTAAATGTGACGTTTGTGATGTGTGTTCGCGTGTGTGTGTGTGGAAAACATTCATTTTCAGTCGTATTTTCAAAGTCCGTGTATACATTTAAATCATCTGTCTCGTCTGCCTGGGGAATTATTATTATTTCTGGAGAGGTGGATGGTGCGGGAATATTCCCAGTGGAGATTCGTGGTGGTCACTTCGTTTAAAAAATTTAGGCTTTTGAAATATGCCCACGTTGAAGATTTTTTTTCCCCTCCAGGAGCGCCTGAACGGATTTTTGTTTTTAATTTGTTGCATTCCCGTTGGTACGTATCACGGAGGCCCTTCCACTTTTTTTTAGCCGCTTCACCTGGAAGTCACACAGAAACTGTTTGTTTACAATACAGCTTATATATGTACCCGCGCTATATGAAATAATCTTATTATTTTACTTACGTGGTACATTTAATTCTTTCGCCACTTCATCCCACAATGTTTGGACTGTATCTCGGTTGTGGTATTTTTTCGAGGATTGATCCCACAAGGGCTTTCGTAGGAACACCGCATTAATTAATTTTTCGGCGTCCATAGTTATCAATACGCGATCAGAAATTGATTTCAAATGCCTAGCGACGATAGGCGATTTTCGCTGGCAATATCAAATCAATTTGATACTGGTCGCGCGAAGTCCGGCGACAATCTCTGTACAGCAATACATCTACAATATCTACGACGTCACACTACATACACATATACAATGTCTAACCTCGCACTATAAACGGATCTGATGCAGCTGTCAAACAAATATTTTGAATAATAAAAAATAGTAAATAATAAAAAATAGACAAAAATAATAAATAATATTATTTTATTGTTTCATTCTTGTTTCATTTTCCATTTAATTCTTTAATGTATTTCAGCAACACTTACTTAATACTGCTTAAAAAACAAAATAAAATGCTTTGTATTTTTAAAATACAAACATAAATTAAAAAGGAAATAAAGTATGTATTTGGCTAAAAATGTAATGGCAGGTCTTTCTTCTGACGAAATGCAGTCACGAAAATTTGACACTTTACAAATATACCTATGTTTCTACACTGTTTAAAATATAATAGAATGTGTCTGGGGACATTCTAAAATATTCAGAAAAATTACTTGGTTTGTACAACAATCATTGGTAATCAAAACCTAAACCAAACGAAAAATGAATAAATTTTTTTTTCATTTAGTTCCAGTTTTTTCAAAACTCGACCCATTAATTTAGGGATGGCAGCGGCGCCCGGATAATGGAAAAGCACCTCCAAAAAACGATGTATCCATTTTGACTATCGTCATATACGAGTAAAAATATGTATTTATTACAGCCACGTATTTCTGAAAAACAAATTTTCGCGCGAAATTTCGCGACGACGTCGCGCGGTGTCGTGCGCCGTCGCGGTTCGCGCGAAAACGCGTCCACTGTAACCACAGCCTTAATCTCTGCCTAGACGCAGCTCTCGAGCCGTATTCCTCCAAGACTTCTCAGCAGTGATGGGTACGTAAAATACGCAACGTATAATACACGTATAATACGCACGTATTATACACCAGGTATTATACACGTAAATTACAGTAATTGACGTAGCAGGTCCCCGAACCAATCAGCGGGGAGAACAGCGACACCACGCTAGCGTCGCGCAACGTTTAAGCTTAAGGGATTGGCAGAGTTTAAGATTCAAAACTTTCCTTTGTTATATAAACAGATTTATATCAGGGTTTGGAGTACTCCGGCGTGGCAGCACACCTACAGGAGCGGTGGTAATGTGTGCGTAAGACGCACGATGGGAGACGAACCGACACCACGGCCAATCAGCGTCGCCGGGGAAATAGGTTGTTGACGCTGATTGGTTATATTCAAATTACGTCATGAACGTAATTTACGTGTAATTTACGTGTAATTTACACGTAACGTAAATTACGTGGTTTTCTGGTGATTTACCCATCACTGCTTCTCAGTAGAAGGAGCTGTGGCAACAGCGCGGCGGAGTCTGAGAGTACAGAAAATGTGGCAAATATGCGTCAAAAATTCGTCTACATAGAGTACCTGGAGATGTCACCTCTGTACAACTTCTTTTTACCGACCGCAGTAGTTTCATTAGGGTCCGTCTGTTTACAAGGGGCGCTTCGATCGATTCGGACCAAAACAAACTTGAGACGGCAGCCTTAATTAGAGATGGAGTGCAAAATCACTAACAGTGATTTATCACAGTGATCGCAGATTCACGATCACGGTCGTGATTTAACTTCAATCACGACAGTGATTGTGATTTTTTTAACTTGAGTGAATTGTGTACTGTGATCGTAATTCTTGATCTAGATTGAATTATTTTTTTATAAAATACTTTCATAGGCCGGTATTCATAGTCGCTACTTATTCTTAAGCAAATGCTTAAGTATTCGACATCCTTTACTATCTACTAGGTTAGTAGAAGATGCAGCATGCTTAAGCATTTGCTTAAGAATAAGTAGCGACTGTGAATACCGGCCATAGAGCTTGTGTCACAGTCAAAGGACGGTATTCATAAACGTGTCTTCAGATTAAGCAAATGCTTAAGCATTCGGCATCCTTTACTAGCTACTAGGGTTAGTAAAGGATGCCGAATGCTTAAGTATTTGCTTAATCTTAAGACACGTTTATGAATACCGGTCAAAGCGTGAAGAATATTCATTCATAAATAGTCAATGTATGCACGCACTGATTTGATTGGTCAAAGTATTCACCCAGATAGCACACCTCGTCTTACAGACGTCTAGTTTATGTCCATTTTAGGTCTGAACGTCTTGATTTGTAACAAGACGTCTTTAAGACGTCTTTAAGACGCCTTTTGGACGTCTTTAAGACTTTACTTTATGTGGCGCGTGCAGAGAGCAGTTATGCTCTCCACCAATCAGAAGCGATCACTATTCTGCCTGCACCAATCAGAGGCGATCACAGATCACCGTTCTGCCTGCACCAATCAGAAGCGATCACGGATCACTGTTCTGCCTGCACCAATCACATACGATCATGAAAATCACGGATCACTGTGAAAAATCACCGTGATTGGGAACGAACGTGATCGGATCACTCGTGATTCACAAATCACGGTTCTAGCCAACACTAGCCTTAATACAGCTTGCTTATGGGAATCTCGTATCCATACCCAGATAGCACAACGTCTGGTAAAGTCTTAAAGACGTCCAAAAGGCGTCTTAAAGACGTCTTAAAGACGTCTTGTTACAAATCAAGACGTGCAGACCTAAAATAGACACAAACTAGACGTCTCTAAGACGAGGTGTGCTATCTGGGTAGTATATATACATCAGTATTTCACACCAGCGGGGATCGCAACAGGTTTGACGTCATCGCGCATGCGTTACGGTCCGAGTCCGGACCAAAGAGTAGGTATAATAAGAGGCGTCACTCCGGGCGGAACGTTTGAAGTCCTTACTTGACCTTGGCATTTAAATTGGTTGTCTATTTCGAGCGGGATATTCAAATCGACTAAATGTACCTTACCACAATTGGCTGATTATTGCCGAAGTTTACCGATCATTGCCGAATGGGGCCGAATGGGCATTTAAATTGGTTGTCTCACTAGAAATCACTGTTTCCCTAGATTATTTCTGTCCTTGTCGAGTGACGCCTCTTATTATACCTACTCTTTGTCCGGACTCCGGGAAGACATTTCCCGTGGACACTGACGGGGTGCCGAATTCGCTAAACCAAGTTTCAAATTTTCTGCCCTCGGTTATTTAGTTCTTCCAATTCATACTAGAGGGTACTGTACACATGTTCACAAAAAACTACATTGAGTGTCACTCCCCTGGCTGTATCACTTGATAAATCTTGGGTGTAACTTGGTGGAACTGTCAGCAGTTCATAACAGAGGTTTAAAATATTCTATCCAAGAGTATAAGTATGAAATAATAAGTTATAACACATTTGCTTTGTGTATAATATGTATTATTTTCTTCTACAATTACATTGTAAAATTATTTCAATATATTAGGAAAATGATGGAAATAGACTGGTATGTATCGGTGTTTTGTATATTAAAATCTGTAATTGATAGGTTTTGAAAACAATTTATTTGTTTTTATAGGATTGCAAAACCTGTGAACTATAGGTCAATGCAATTTGCATGTTTAGAGGAAGCAATAGATCATCCTTTAAAACCTGTTACTATTACGGTAATAATCTAAGGACATAACAGAAGATATAAAAGCATTTTATTGCATATGTCATTATGTTTTGTTGTGCATATTTTTAACAAAGAAACAATGAATTTTTAACATTTACAAATATGATACCAGTTATTTGGCATCTGTTTATATTAATATATAGATTATATTTTATATGTATTATTAATTACATGGTTGTAGTTAATTGATGGACGTAGTGGAGTTAAACGCAATGTATTGCAAAGTACAAGTAGTGGTTCTTCAGGTGGTACACCAATTTCAATTCATGTACCACAATCTGGAGATTCTTTGCCAAATCCATTATTAAGCCATTCTTCTTTTGATGGATCGGATCCCCTTTCACAGTTTGCAAGGGAAGAGTTAGATCCTTTATCTAAGATGGCTGCAGATGAGGTTTTTAAGCTACATTTGTTGAAAATCTTTATTCACTTAAGCTGTTATATTCGATATCATGAATAACTTAAAACATGATATTTACATTGTAGTGGCACTTTTCTTCTAATATTGCAATCGCTGGTAAAAAATGTAAAGATACTGCAGAACAATTAGTAGAACCATGGCAAGCAAGACGCACCGCAATATTAAACAAATATACGACTTCAGAAAAGCTGTCAATTCTTACTAGCTTTTTGCCAGGTGGTGAGAAAGGTGCTCTGTTCTTTATCATTTAACAACATTTGCAGAATAAGTGAATGAAATCAGGCTGACGCAAATGTTTTTCTTATAGTTGTTAAGGTGCAACCAAGTGGTGCGGTGGTTGATAAAGTAAGAACCAGATTGGAACAGCTAGATGATTTTGAGGAAGGATCTGTTAGACAAATGTTAGATTTGTCTCAGCAACAGTACACAGCAAGAATTGAACAATTAAATAATGAGCTTGTACAAGCTTGGCACTCCGATCAAAGAGTCAAAGCACTTAAAATAGCAATACAGGTTTTCCTTTTTACTTATTTTGTCTCATTAATTATAATTAAAGAGATCTTTAAATGAATGCTGAATTATTTCAGTGTGCCAAATTATTAGTAGACACATCTGTTATGGCTTTCTATCCCAGTAAATTTGTTCTTATCACAGATACTTTAGATATTTTTGGAAAACTTGTGTATGAGAGATTAAAGGTTAAAGCGGAATATTACAAGTTAGTATTTTGTTATTTTAGTTATACATATATGTATACTTAATTTAGAATGTTAATATTTCAGTCATCATAGTTATGTGTTTTGCAATGGTTTTTGGGACTCATGCAGAGCATCCCATGTAACTGGGTCAGCTTATATTTGTTTAAATATTCTCACATACTAGGAAGTGCAGGATAAACTCAAATAATTTAAAATGTTTTAGCTCTTCAAACTACTGTTACACATATATGTATATGTGTGTAATTAGATTTCTTTTTTAGTATAATTTCACGTCTTCTAGAACAATCTATGCAATTTCTTACGTATAAATGTATTAGAATGCTCTTAGGAAAATAACATTGTTTTAACACATATATCGTAAAATTGTAAAATGTTTACATATGTGTTTTGTCATATTCATATGTCCTTTCTTATGGATAAAACTATTTAATACGTCGCCTAAAATCATTTAATTTTATTGACCCAGTTTTGGGAAACACTCTATATACAAAGTGTTCTCGAACTCGCGTAAAAAAATTTACCAATTAATTCTATGGGTTATTCTTAATCAGAAATGTCGTATGACATAACAGGGGCACAATTCAATAGTTACGGAGATATTGTTAATCAAGGTTGATAATTTCAGCTAATTTTTATGTGTTTTGGCCTTCTAGATGAATTTTTATCTCTGGAAATGTTAATCGTAGTGATATCGCCTTTTCTTTAGGAATACTCCAGCAAGTTTGAGTTCCCTCATCTATTTTTTCGTTACAACCTTAACTTAGTTTTATAATACAGAAATTATAAATTAATTCTTGCCTTGAAGTTTTCAGTATAAAATCCTGTTTTATCGGTATAAAATCTTGTTTCTAAAATTTTGGCACAATAGGATGATAGGCCTGAGTTTAGAGGCTTCTGTATAAAATACCATTTGTCTGTATAGAGTTTATTTAATAGTTACTGTTACAATAAGCCACCTAACGTCATAGTGAATGCCGATGTAGATACGAGATCGGCACGTGTAGGTCATAGCGCGAGTCGATCGCAACCCTCGCAAGCGAGCTTATTTGAATAAAACCTATAAACGAGATCGTTAAATTTAAAAAGTGGATCAACTGTATCTATTATTACACTTATACTGGTTCTAGTTATCCACTTTCCGAGTCTACAAATCGTTCATTTGACGTTGCGATGGCAGCATCGGAGCTAACAGAAGAACATTTCGAATGTCTCCATTAAGAAAACCTTCACCACTCCGTAATTACTACCTATCGTATACTCTATATGTATATAGAGTGTACACGTTGAATAAATATAGGAAAATATTTCAAACATTTTCTGTCACGGTACAAGTGTCAGTGAACAAGATTGGGTTAGGTATTACAAGTATAACAAACAATACAATTGATATATTCTTAAAGTCTGTTGAATCGTTTGTAGGTTTTATTTGATTAATCCTGCCGTTAAACACAGGCGCCCGGGGTATACCTGAGTCGGCATACATCGCAATGTTTCGGGACACGCTGTGATGATAAATTTCAAATGTATCCCTATGCAAAAAAATGATATGTCATAAAGGAAACTTCAGAGGTTTGATATGTTTTTTCAAATTTTTAGAAACAGGTTTTCGTACTGAAAACTGAAATAAATTCTTATTTATAATTTTTTGCATTGTAAAAAATGACGTAACGCTCAAGAAAGAAATTCTTTAGACAGTTCGAAAATTGCTGAGTAAATGTTACAGGAAAAGTATATCGATACGATTAATAGTTTCGGAAGTAAAGATTCATGTATTGAGCCAAGATATGCAAGTCAAAATCGAACAAAATTAGAAACACTACTTAATAATATCTCTTCAATTATCGAGGTGTGACTTTGTAGTCATGACATGTCTGATTCAGAATCATCTATAGAATCAGCTAGAAAATTTTTATACCAAAGTTCGAAAACTCCCCGCATATATTATTTCTCTCCACATGTTAGACCAGGGGGTAAAGTGCCAACAAGTTTACCTCATAACTTTACACCAAACATGGTACCTGAGAATGCAAAAGAAACTTGTAGAAACTGGTTTTATAAAATCGCTTCAATAAGGGAACTAGTTCCACGGCTTTATGTGGAGATGGCGATAATAAAATCTTACAGCTTTTTAACAACAAGGTAAATCTTATGAATAATGTATTTATCGATTCATCAATTAATTCGTAGTGTATCACTTCTCAATAAACGTTTATTCTTGAGAAATTTGCATCAGAAGTTTGCCAGATACACTCACTTTCGATTCAACGGATGTTGATGTATATTGGGTGTTCCATTCAAATCGATTCCCACAAACAGGGCCGGCGTGAGGCGGTTTCAGCGCGTTCGCCGGAATTCGGTCTCGCGGTCGACGAAAAGTTCATTGTAAATTTTGCAGGACTGTGTGTATAGATAATTATTATTATAACATTTAGAAGTACAATATAAATTCCTTTTTTTCGTCTCGCACAATTTTGGAACCCGGCCCCGCACAAGTTCGTGGCGGGCCAGCCCGCGAATATCTTCCAAATTGTCGATGATACGGTCAAATGTTTCAAATAATTAGTTTAAAAAAAAAGTGGTTTCGAGGTTGGCATAATTTGATGTCAATATTTCTTTTGTAAAAGGGCAACTCTACTTTTTTATTTTAATTTGAATATTACAAAGTAGTACTATATAGGGTGTCCCAGAATTGCGGGACTTCTCGGAACATGCAATATTCTGATGCAAAAAGACACCGGGAAGTCCTTCACCGTTTTGGGATCTTAAGTTTCGTTTTCGGGATATTAACAATTTGAACGCAGGAGACGCGTGTAGAGACAGTTTCACACACACAGTAGAGCCAACTGCGCTTGTTTCACGGTTTGACCAGCGCGGTCGGCTCTACTGTGTGTGTGGGTCTGTATCTACGCATGCCTCCTGCGTTTCGTGCGACCTATCACTGTTTCGCGCTCAGCTCGGGTTTAACCCGATAACCCTTCACGGCAATAAACAAGGTCCCATTCAAGCAATTTCGGGACAGCGTCAGTGAAAAAGCCATAATATTGTGGCTAATGAATTCTAACTTCAGTGTACCGTTACGGATTTGGCAGTGCAGGGAACAGACGTCACTGACACGGACAAGTATGAATTGCTCCATTCTAAAGCAAGTAATCGAGATTTTTTACCACTATCACGGACGGCACGGAACTGACACAGAACTGATATGTGTGCATAGACATATACGCGCTCCCTATATCTCCTTTGCACGGGCCCGGAGGGGCCGGCTCTTTCATTGTGTGAGTGCGGTTTGTCCGCGGGAATCAAGTGAACTGGGTGTACATACACAATGTTTCGCGTAACTGATATAGAGAAAAACTAATGACTGTACATGCTTCAGTTTTTCATGTTACTATTATGCGTCCAATTACATGCATATAATTGCCCATTTTTTAATACGAGTCCTCATATGTTTTCGTGGCCTAATCACTGTAGTTTCTCGTTCTCCACAAGTAAGTTTTGAAATGCTTTTGTAGAAAACTATTAGTTTTGGAAATATTTTATATAAAAAATTTAAGAAGTAATATTTGAATAATTTACGATCAAATTTGAAAGTAGTATTTTGATCTTTTAACATGTTTATAATATGTACTCTCTCGCATGCATACTCTTAGTCATATTTATAAATGTCCTTATCATTTTTATAACCGGTAAATTTTTATAAACAGTTTTTTTATGTGATGAACTTGGAATCAACGAAAAAGCGGCTTGCTGTAGTTTTTCATTTACAGTATTACCTCGCAATTGAAACTGGCTCGGAATCGGCTAGTTTCAATCGTTGAATCTGGTAGTCTATTTGGCGCGCCTTTATTCTTTGCTGCGGCGTGTGAGAGGGACTGATAAGGGAATCGTACGAGGTAGTCTTCCCTGATTTTAATGCGGAGCTGTTACGTTGCTACCTAACCACAGCATGGAGTGGGCGAACTGCAATAGTGTGCGCGGTACGAGCCTGTACACACAACAGTCTTGCAGTGACCATTACCTTTTGCTGTCGTACCATTATAAAAGTGCAGTCCCACAGCGCGTGGCACGGCGTGTACGGCACGGCGATGGGAATGATCAGTTTGGGTTAGCTGCGTCGTCGAAACGCAGCCTACAAAGCTTGCCAAGCCACGCGTCATGGGAATGCACTTTAACAACTCCACACTCGCTTCTGACCCGTGTCCCAGAACCTAAGCAGGTCTTTGGTCCCGACAGTGCGCGTCTGGCATAGACAGCTTACTTTCTAAGATATTTCGTTGTATGATCGTCGTCTCGCCCCACCAATTGAGCGGATCTCCCTCGGGAGTAGTTAAACGTGAAACGCGATACAAGCCGAAACAAGGCAACTATGAATTAATAAGCCACGAGCCAGGGGCTACTACGTAGCCAGCGGCCGGCATTTCAAGACCACACCCTTATTGAAAAATTAAATGTTTAAATGTGTGGTTTTATTCTTATGAAAATATTTGTATCATATTAGGGAGATTTTTCTGATGAAAATAAGACCAAACACGATGTGATTTGGATCGTATTGAGTTATTTTCATATTCGACTCCCGTTCGTTCTTTCTCATTCACTCGCACTTTTTCGCACCCGCTGTTTTTTTCTTCGACTGTTGACTGCCGCTGTCGGAAAAACATAAACGCAAGTCCAAGGCTCGACGGTATTGCTTGAATAAACAAGCCAGCTCGCGCGGGAATTCATGTCCCTACACGTTAAGCCGGATCCAGACTTGAATGCGTATACGCTGAGCAAGGCTGAACGCGCACGAATGACGCATGCGGAGGGGTCGAAAGTGCCATGTGTCTTTCGTCACCAACTTCTGTGCTTAGCTTAGCCCACTCCGCAGTGGTAAAGATGGCATCGAAGGTATTGAAATTCAAGCGCGTGTTCATACTCGAGAGATAAGGGATCCGTGTTTAATTTGAAAAAAGGATGACGCAGGTGGAACCACGCGCCGTCAGCGGGCTACCCCTTTTCTTCCTGCGTCCCTACACGAAGTGTATTGCCGTTCCCCGTGAGTAATCTCGTGTGATTTTTTAATACAACAGCGAGTCGGTCAGGTTGTATGAATTGAGAACAATACAGGGTGTAGTGAAGAAAAGAAAGACAAATTATTAAAATAGAGCTTTAAAGTCTATCTTATGGTAAATGCATTACATTATTAAAAATGTATTTTTTTTTCATTAACTGTTTCTGACAATATTAGAAATGGATGAAATTCATTCACATAGATACAACCTTCATGATTAAAAAAAGACGCAAGTTCATGCCTTCAATAATTTAGGTCATTAAAATTCATTTCTGAAGGCGGATTTCGTAAAAATCACCGAAAGCAGGGAACTTCGAAGATTTGTATTTTTTAAAACAATTTCTAAACTAGAAAAATGAGTATTTCGCCCTCCCTAATTTAATATGGACTACAATTTATTTCAATATCATGAAAATCCGGGACATCGAGGATTTGGGAAAAGGGTAATGTGAAATATGTTGTCAAGGACGTCATTCTGAACAACTTTTTCCTCTAAACTTTTTGGCGGTCGACCTTCGTTTCCAAGATATTCGCGAAAAACTGCTGTTACTGCTACAATGTATTCTGCCCTAAATCTACCTACAGTATGCGTCCGCTGCAGCGTATGCGCCAGTATGGGACAAAACAAATGACGAAGCTGACCTTTGTTTCCGAGATATTTGCGAAAAACTTCTTTTGACTTATTCCGACGCAATGCATTCCACTTTCCAACTTGTCCCGGGTATTAGTATTGGTTTGGGCTAGATTAGTACGGGGCGCGCGCGCCCGCTCGCGGGCGCGTAAAGCATGATAGCGATCCGATGTGAGTTGGGGTGTTGATGGGTGTCCCCACACACCCAACAGGTGCTCTTGAAGGCATCCTCTTTCTTGCAAAAAAATTATGTTTTAGAACCAGAGTCATCCTAATAAGCGGCGGCGTCGGCACCGCCGAACAGTCACAGTGTTGACGGGCATCCGCAAGTTTCTGGTTCAAATCTCTAAACTCACATTGCTTCGCTACCATGCTTTACTCGCCCGCGAGCGGGCCCGCGCCCCTCCCACTCATCTAGCCCAAACCAATACTAATACTCGGGACAAGTATGAAAGTGGAATGCGTTGCGTCGAAATAAATCAGCAGAAGTTTTTCGCAAATGTCTCAGAAACGAAGGTCGTGCGGCGGTAATATGTATAGGAAAAAGTTCAGAATGTTGAATAGAATGGCCAAATCTATAACAAATCCCCCCCGGCGACCGACCACCTCGAGTCCACCGTGGATTCAAAGGACCCTAAAATCAACATTTATCTACTTTTTTTGCAAATATCTCGAAACCTACGGCTAGGCGACAGTAAGATATATAGAGAAAAGTTGTTGAAAATGACGTCCTTGGCACCATATTTCAAGGCCATTGAAATTGGGGGTGGTTCCTCTAGTGTGAATATTTACCAAAGATTTTTGCAATTATCTCGGAAACTAAGGTCGACCGCCAAAAAGTTTAGAGGAAAAAGTTGTTCAGAATGACGTCCTTGACAACATATTTCAAGGTTGTCAAAATCCGTGAGGTTGCCCTCTATCTCATCTGCTTCTATCATCCACGCTGAATCCAATGCACTCCAAACTTCCTTCGATGTGTGGAAGAAAACCGATAACGGTCGGTTCAGCCCATGTGCCTTCGTCGGTATTCACGAGACTGGTCGCATGCGTCGAGTCACTACGAATGCCACGTCTACACTAGCATATGCGTTCACGCTCACCCTTTCTGACGTAGAAGCCTTCCTCATCAGTATATTCGTGTCCGTTCAGCCATGCTAAGCGTATACTTATTCAAGTCTGGATCCGGCTTTATATGATCGTGCCCGGTCCCAAGCGGCGAATATGTAACGAATATTTACTGTACCTCTAAACATTTGCAAGCGCCGTACGTTTCTGTAAGAAGAACCGAATCCTGCGGATCCACCGTGGTGGAGTCAGTGCGTTCCTACACATGAAACGCTCATTTCTACCGATTTTAGCTTATACAGTCCCGCTGCTTGGGACTATTAAAAATTAAAGGACAAGTACTGTGTGTTGCTGCGAAGATGAAAGGTTGACGA
Source organism: Andrena trimmerana (assembly GCA_951215215.1). Classification (NCBI taxonomy): domain Eukaryota; kingdom Metazoa; phylum Arthropoda; class Insecta; order Hymenoptera; family Andrenidae; genus Andrena; species Andrena trimmerana. Next base: position 75,214,265 of record OX578060.1, read on the forward strand.
AATGTGGTTCCAATTTATTATATCCCCATAGGACCACCGTCTCTCTAACACAACCGTAAAGATAGGGTACACGTTTTGTTGCTACTGGCCAACGCGACAACTTCGACGAATACGAACAGAGCGAACGGAGTATAGGCGGTGTGAGCGAAATACTTCTCTTGCCCCTGTACTGTCTCGCTAGATATCTTGTCAGTAACGTACAGTGGTGTTTAGAGTAGTGCAGACCGAAGGTTTGCATGCTATGTGACACCTAGGAAAGGACATCGGGATCCTTGACAAAAGGAAAGGCTGAATGACCGCGATGCTCGGATTGTTTTCAGCCAATGTCGGTTCGGGGCTGGACTTACTTCAGATCCAGACGCGCCCCTACAGAAACGCATGACGCTTACATACGTTTAAAGTTAAATATTTAAAAAAGTATAAAGCGTCTATACCTATACTTATATATTTTTTACACCGGTAAAAAGAGATCTACATGTGTACAATAAGTTGTATTAAAATCTCGGACATCCATTCCGAACGGTTCCCTTGTCAGATCGACTGACAATGAGACGGAATGCGACAGCGACAAGTCGTAAATTACGATGCTTTCTCACTCGCCGCTGCAACTACAAAAGAAGTAGTGGCGATGGCGTATTATCAGTCACAGATCACGAAGTGTATCACTTATGGAGACAGTACTGTATTATTTTCCCATTTTTGTAAAGTGTCTATTGCGGAAGAATACAGAAAAACATGGGGTCACAAATAAAGAAATGTATTACTTAAAAATTTACCAGTTAAACATAGTAGTTAAAAACAGTAACATGAAAAATGAAAGTACTTACAACTATTTAAGCATAAAGTATGTAATTAGTTTTGTATAATATTAATATTAACTAGAAATTTCTAATCTTTAGTGAATTTAATAGAGCACTATTACGAATAACCCGAATGATTAGAGGAATTGGAAATCCTCTTATAGCTGTATATGCTAGATGTTACTTATGTCGAGTGGGCTTGGCTTTAAACCAAACATCTGACTTTGAATTTGTAAGAGAAAATTTTTATGATTTTCTGTCTACATATCAGCTCTTATTTGGCCAGTTTGTTAAAAATGAACGGATAAAACAGAATATGTCTTTACATTCTTATCTGAATCTCTACTCACCAGCTTTAGATTGGATTTTGCAAATTTTAGTAGCCACAACTTCTGAAAATCTATTGGAAGATGTGCTTTCTCAATGCAAAAATCAAAAAAATAGGTGATTAGATACTACTTTATTCTATATATATAAATTCTGAAGTGCATTTCTTATGAGATGTGAAATATTGCATTAATTTATTTTTCAGTTCTTTACTATTAAATAGTGTTTTAACAGCATTTAAACCATCCTATATTGCTGTACGAGCAATGGATTTTGTAAAATTGATAATTGCAACTGAAAATGATGGTAATTTTTATAAATGATGAACTATATAATCAACTCAGATTTGTACTAAATATTGTTACCTGCAGTTTTAATTCTATGACTTTCCAGGTTATCCACAGTATTTTTTATATCGAAATTTAGGTGAATGTCTTGTACAGGAATCTCCACCAAAAGAACATTGCCAAGCAATTCTCAACATGATGTGGAAGTACATAACAGATTTAACTAATCCTGCTAAATTTATGCATTGCGTTGAAATTTGGATTCAATTTACTGCCATTCATTTCTCTGTAAGTTTAATATTATTGTTTCGAAGTAACAAAGTATTCGTTTCTCATCATTCCTGTGTTGCAGGTAAATGAACTAAATTTGCTTTTTGGAAAGATAATTGAACGCCTTAACCCAAACAAAAATTTTGAACATTATTATCCACAATTGCATAATATTATTGAAAAAATAGTAGCTCACGCACAAGATTTTGAACTACTATTTGCTATGGTAATCTATCTACTACTTTTAACATTAACTCGCCTTTTTAAATTAGTACACATAATTTTTTAGGAAAAACTTTTCAGGAGAATTTCTTACCTTTAATCGATTTATTTCATAAGGAAACTATTAAGGTTGAAGTTTGCAAAATTATTATAGAAGGTTTAAGTGTTCAAAACGGATCTATTACAGACCCTATCATTATAAGTGCTCTGATGTTTATTGCGAGAATAATGCACGATTCTGTTAGGTAAATGCAATTTGCTTCCGTCAAATATGTTTGTTTATTGCCTAATAATATGTTCATAATTTCAGTGCTCTAACTGTTGAAGATGAGAAACGACAAATTGGTCAACTTATATGTGGTTTAGTACAACGCGTTGATTTCGGTCGTGATTTTGAGAAGCAACTCAATTTTTATGTTGAAGCTAGAGCAGCTTTCCCTAACCTGGATAGTGTTCATGTGCAGCTTGTGCAGGTAGTTAGTTAATAAATTGATTTTAATTTTAGTAAGTGATATTAAGTTAGGAAACTACTATCAACGTTTTTCATGTTTAGTGTGTAAATAGATTATCAGTTGATACTCGAAAGATCGTCCGTGGACATCACACAAGGAGAACATCAGCATTTGTACGTGCCTGTGCTGCGTTTTGTTTTATTACCATCCCATCATTGACGTTAGTTCATACACGGCTTCAGTTGTATTTACTTTCAGGTCAGGTAGCACTTTTAAATCAATGCCTGGGTCAAGGTAATTACTTACGTTTTTGTATGTATTATATTGACTCCGTATTTATAATTAAACGAAAAATATTTTCTTAGCTGATGCATGTTTTAAGGCTGCCTTAAGCTTAGTTCCAGAAATGCCCAAAATAATAGATATAGAGGGAAGACAAAAGAGTTCACAGCCGTTTCTGCTCTCGTACTTGTCGATTTTTTTATCAACATTACTAGTTGTACCGGTATGTACTCGTGCAGGATGTTTACAAATTCATGATACATGATATTTCATGAAAGTTTAAAACCACATGCCAATTTTTATAAAAATCATGTTGTATGAGAAGCTTTCCGCTGATTCGAAGATCATACTTTCAGTGATGATGGCGATTATTTTTATTGCAATAAATTGTGATATCTTACTTTATGAGTAAGTTGCTTGAATTTGCTTGTTTAATGAGAAAATGTCTATTTCCTTTATGGGGGTTAAGAATTAATTCATAGGATGCTTCATAAAGTCTGGCCGGCAGTGCAAGTACCCAGTCAGCCACGTCCGTTTTACAGATTTTGCTCAACGTCTGAGTACAAATATTTGTGACAGAAAGAATGCAGATTTGATACAGGATTTGTTATATTCGATGATGAAAGCACACCGACAGCAGAATGTCAACAGATTGTACTGCCGTAACCTGCGGGCAGATTGGCAGTGGGATCTGTTGATACAATTTAATATCAGGAATCGGGCAGATCCTGCGCACTGCGATCTGACGGCACATAGTCAGCAGAAATCGAACAAATTCTGCTGATATAGCCTGTTATTTCATCTATCTATATACAGTATTGTCTCCGTATGTACTTACTGGTCGGGACCGGCGAGTAACCCGTATCGTGAACAGAGCTCCTAATTCCGAGTGTTCGTTTCTCGCTTCTTTCTGGCCGAAGGGGGGAGCGAGATGGAACGCTTGCGTGCGTGACGGGCGTGCGCGATGGTCGCGAGCAGTTACGCTGCCTACGGGAACCGCTTCGCAAAGTCTTGACGCAGGCCCGGCTCAAATCTTTTTTGCGCCCCAGGCGATCTTGTCGAATTACACCCTTTATTATAATACATTTATTAGAGTTTATTGATGACCTTACTCTGAATTTTTATTCGTAGTTTAAAACAGATGCAGTACAATTTGTAATATTTCATTTTAAAGTTTATTTTCAACAATACAGGCAGTGAATACAGTCATAGATAATTTGATGTACTGTCATTAATGTTGTATTTGTAACAGTCCATCGAGGTATTGTATTTACAATAAAAGATGCAGTGATCGCAATGATCGCTGTCTGTAAGCTTGGCTGATCCCTATAAGCAAAATTAGACGGCTGCCTAGGGCGGAAAGTCGACAAGAAGTGCAAAATGGTATTTTCATTGCCTGTATGTTGAAAATCAGAGTAAGGTCATCAATAAACTCTAATAAATGTATTATAATAAAGGGTGTAATTTGACAAGATCGCCTAGGGCGCAAAAAAGACTGAGCCGGGCCTGCGTCATGATTTTGCGAAGCGGTTCCCGTGGTAAAGGACGGAGTGTCACGGTGCCCGAAAGACGGACCCAGACAAAACATTAACGCGTCGTCTGTCTCGTACCGTCCTCGCTCGCTTTCAGTGGCTCTCGCTCGCTCTCGTTCCATCTCGCTCTCACCTTCGCCAGACAAGAGTGAGCCAGAAGTGGTGGGGATAGCGAGTAACCCGTATCGTGTACACCAAACCGAGTACATACGGCAGGGCTGGGCAACCCGCGGCCCGTTCCCCGACTTGCCTGCTCTGCTGGGCCGCAGGAGAAAGACCCCCACCATACTCTTTTAACTCCTACAGTGCACTGTACTGGTGGTTCGCGGGTCGCACGTAGCTGCTAATGGTGGGGGAACCGGCTGACTGGTAGTGGGGACTGTGCGGCCCGCGGCGGCGAACAAGTTGCTCAGTCCTGACATACGGAGACAGTACTGTATACTTATTAGAGGTCGCGGCTTTTCACGTGTATTTAAATACACGTGTACACGGGACACGTGTAACGTGTATTAAGGAATTAAAAATCCGTGTTCTTAAAACACGTGTACACGGATTATAAGTACACGTGTACACGGATGCCCGTGCATTTCTGTTCACGGGTACCCGTGTATATCTGTTCACGGTTACCCGTGTAGTTCTGTTCACGGATACCCGTGTATTTCTATTACACGTGTACACGTATATTTCTATTACACGTGTGCACGTATATTTAAATTGGTTCGTCACGATTAATTTTGCGATTGCTTATTAGGTATAGTATCTCTTTTGTCTGTTTAGCATTGCATGAATGGTCTCACAGATCTAAATATGAGACACTGCAGTCTGCACGCACGCAAATACTTACATACCTACTTCCATCGCATCACACTGAAAGATGCGTGCGGTCCTGAATTCGACGCCATCGATAGTTACCGACGTGACAACAAAGTATGTACATATTTCTATTTAGTCGATTGTACGAGGCGGTACTTGGCAACCTTGCTATTTCTCTGCACAACTATACCTACGCGTATATTAATTATTAACTAGTATTCAATTTGTGTAATTTTCGACGTGTGAATATTTGAGTATCTAAATATATTGGCCCGCTTTTGCGAAAACAAACTAATCTTCAGGTTACATGTAACAATAAACAACACATAATAAAATTTCATAATAAAATTTAATTTATTAATTTTCTATTTTGGTACAAGAAAACTAAAGTATCGACATTTTCAGGTAATAAACGCGTTCTTTTTCGTGTTACAATATTTCCAGCAGTGGTCATTTGCCAAATACCCAACAATTGCGGAACTCGCAATTAAATATTTGGCAATACCGGCAACATCGGATACCTCTGAGCGGTGTTTTTCCACTGCTGGAAATATTGTAACACGAAAAAGAACGCGTTTATTACCTGAAAATGTCGATACTTTAGTTTTCTTGTACCAAAATAGAAAATTAATAAATTAAATTTTATTATGAAATTTTATTATGTGTTATTTATTGTTACCTGTAACCTGAAGATTAGTTTGTTTTCGCAAAAGCGGGCCAATATATTTAGATACTCAGATATTCACACGTCGAAAATTACACAAATTGAATACTAGCAGAGAAATAGCAAGGTCGCCAAATACCGCCTCGTATAATCGACTAAATAGAAATATGTACATACTTTGTTGTCACGTCGGTAACTATCGATGGCGTCGAACTCAGGACCGCACGCATCTTTCAGTGTGATGCGATGGAGGTAGGTATGTAAGTATTTGCCTGCGTGCAGACTGCAGTGTCTCATATTTAGATCTGTGAGACCATTCATGCAATACTAAACAGACAAAAGAGATATACCAACTAAGCAATCGAAAAATTAATCGTGACGAACCAATTTAAATATACGTGCACACGTGTAATATAAATATACGTGTACACGTGTAATAGAAATACACGGGTATCCGTGAACAGAACTACACGGGTATCCGTGAACAGAACTACACGGGTATCCGTGAACAGAACTACACGTGTATCCGTGAACAGAAATACACGGGTACCCGTGTATTAAAAATTACACGGATTGAAGTTCGGCTACGTTTACTACACGTGTACACGTGTATGTAAATACACGTGAAATAGGGACCTCTGATACTTATGTGTACAGTATTGTCTCCCTGAGGGCTCGCTGGTCGGGACCGGCGATGAGCCCTCATGGAGACAAGAGTCCTAATTCCGAATGTTCGTTTCTCGCTTCTTTCTGGCCGAAGGGGAGAGCGAGATGGGACACTTTGCGTGCGCGACGGGCGCGCATGCAAAGGACGGAGTGTCAGGCGTCCGAAAGACGAAGCTAGACAAAATATCAACGCGTCGTCTGTCTCGTACTGTCCTCGCTCACTTTCAGTGGCTCTCTCTCGCTCTCGATCCATCTCGCTCTCGCTTTCGCCGGACAAGAGTGAGACAGAATGTGGTTTCTCAGTAAATATGAACTGTAACCACAAGTGTCTTACATCACTTTGTTCGTCCTGGCCAGTGGAAGGTTCTAACGTTTTTATTTTTTTTTAAATAATAATTTTTAAATAATAGTAGTTCACGACGCGACCACCAGGCGGCGACCGGGCGAGCGCTTCTCGTTTGAGAAATAGCACCGTGGCGGGAATAAGTGGCCGAGGGCTCGATCATTCAGGGCTCTCGAGTACCGCTCGCATTTGACGTCATTTTACTGCGGAGTATATATTTGGTATACCCGTCTTTAAGATCACTGAATGAATAGTTATCATTAATTCTTTTATATTCGGAAGAACTGTCTTCAAAAGTTTAAATAATTGTTTTGAGCCTCCCTGGCATTGACTAACAACCTGCTAAGTAAAATATTAAAAATGTGATAGTACCCGTCTAAATACATGGTTTTCCAACTTTTCTTTCTTCCATAAAATATGGTAAGAATATCGGATCTTTCAAGTCGGTCTTATAAACGTGTTCTACATATTATTTACGCTTAAGACTTTTGGGCTGCGTTTAAATCTATACTATTATATAAAATTGCCTACTATGTCCTCATTAAACTATGGTTTTGCGGTCAGAGCCGTCAGAATGTCAATCAGGATCTGTTTGATTTCTGCCGCCAATTTGCGGTCGGTTTTTGTCAGCAAAACCTAATCGATACCTAATATCAATCTGCGGTCAGATCCTGATGTCAGCCTCTGACCGCAGAACCATAGTTTAATGTGGACATAGAAGGCACCGAATCTGACGTCAGGATCTGCTTGGTATCTGCCGCCAATCTGCCGTCAGATCGCGCTGCGCAAGGATCTGCTCGATTTCTGCTCCCAATCTGCGGTCAGACCACGGCAGCAAGATCTGATCGAAATCGGATATCAATTTGCTGACATACTGCGGTCAGTTTGTTTACTGGGTGCATTCATTTTTGATTGAACTTAATTTAACTAAAATTTCATGTATAATACAAGATAGTTCAGATGACTGAATTAGATAATAGGAGTTCAACGATTCTGCCCACTACGTCGATTTTTTTGTTCAAATAATCGGAGTTGACGTTCGGATAACTAGATGGGGGCACACATTAATTTGCCTACTGTTATTTTAAGACCAACAAAAAAAATGAGGTGTCGTAATCAATAATTTTCTAATGCTTAATGAATTAATTGTTTAAATAGTATCAATTGAATTTCGACTGTGAAAATTGTTCTACTTAAAGGAGATGATTTCGACGCACTGGTTCAGTCTATTGAAAGATTAAATTAAAGCTATTTTGCAATTTTGAAAATTTTTATCAAATTTCAACGTTTCGGTCAATGATTATGACCAGTATCAAGGAAAGTTAGACAAAAAGGAAAAATACTGCGTATGCTTTTAAACAAATCTCACGTTCAATGCTAGGAACGTGCGACGCACGAGTCGGTTGACCGGTGACTGAGGTAAACAGTAGATACAAGGCAAGAACATGTAGATGATAAACCAAAGTGTGGCCAAACGATGCCAGTGCGGAAACCGTTAACGATTCTGAAATAAATTGAAAGGACGAAAATCCAAAAACTCACAACAAAAGTGCCCCAATACCAACACTAAACTTGTTTTCAACCGTCTTAACCGCTTCTCCAGTCGATTTTCCTCTTCCGAATCGTATCTCGTGCTTCTTTTTCTACCCATTTTCTTTATTTTTATCGTGGCACTCTACACACAAAAAAAATGGACTTGTGGCACTTTCCGCACAAAAGAAAGGAATGGCGGAGGATCGGGAAGCCCCGTAGACGGTGGGGCTGGGGAAAAACAAACCTGGTCTTTTAATCAGTTCCGCTAACTGCATAGAGTAAGGCTACGACCAGTGATCTCGAGGAAGAGGTGCGAAATACAATTCAATGTATACATAGCAGTTTTTTGTGAATATCTCGCTAGGCAGCAGCAGTTTTTTGTGAATATCTCGGAACTTAACGGCGCCATATTGATTACGCTCTGTACCCATGTCAGATTCCAATATAAGTCTATATTTCAAACAATCCTTAAAAAATGTTACGTAAACTTCAACAAAAATCTATGCTGACCGTTAGATATAACAAATATAAGTTAAGAGGATTTTCTTCTACCTAATTGTAAGCGCGGTAATTATGAAAATTAATTATATCAGCATGAATATACGTAGCTTAATCAGTAAATTTTTCATTTTTCGGAAACTATTAAATACTCGAAGCTACAGTTTTAGATTTAGGGTCCACACACCCTCCCCATCCCTCCCCGCAAACCTCGATCGGCCACTGGGGCCATCCGGAAAAATATCATTGTTAGAATACTATTACTTTAAAACTTAAAATAATTGAAAAAATTAAAAATAATACAATGCAAGTATTTGTTATAATAACATAGATATGAAACAAAGTTTTACAATTTTTATAAATCAACAAAATCTACAGAAAAGCTGAGAAGAACAGTATTGGAAATTTGTTAATTCGGAAACAATTGGTTTCCAGATCTATGTCTAGGAACACTATGCTATGTATTTTACTGAGTACTACATACATGCAATGCGCGTACCACAAATTTGTAAACATCCTCTATAAAATTGTTGTTTACATCACTTCTAATAGATAACATACTACTAAAAATTATGATGATCTTACTAGGACAGTCCAGAGCATGGCGTTTTATATTTAATGAGAGGTTTGCTTAACGCTGTGCAACGTTGTTTTGAGGACAATACACTGACAAAATCGTATTTATATATGCGTGTGCTTGATTTATTGTCAGTAGTAACTCAGGAAAATTACCCATACCACATCGATAAGGTACATCAAATAAGCATTAATGAATAAGACATTGATTCTACAATAACATAATGTGTTTTTATTACATTCTCAGGTTGATTCTAACGATAAATTGTATGGATCTGATAAAAAATTTATAAGTGAAGTAAACAAAATATGTACAAAGATTGTAGAAGAGATTTTGTCTCACTTAAAATATCTTGGATCTACCGATGAGTTTGAGAAACAAGCAATTCTTGCTCTTGAACTTTTTAATTGTTTTGTCATTAGAGCAGACTTACGTGATCCACAATTAGCACACATGGCTGTGAATTTATGGAATTTATCTCAACGACATGGTTTTACAGATTCGAAAGTGAAGGTAAAACAGAGCAATGCTTTTCATACGTGAAATGTTTAACGAACCGAATGAAAGTTTTTTTTTGTTTATAGATGAAAATGATTGCTTATATGGTACAAAAGAGTCATCATAAAGAGTATGAGCATTTTACGGATATTCTGAAAAAGATGTCGAAGTGAATTTTGAATTGAAGTGTAATAAATAAACGAACAAAGATTGGAACTTAATCTACTTTGTTAGGAGGGACGTATAAAACATGGACGTATGGTTCAAGATTTCATTGTAGTAGTTCTTTTAGAGGATAAATTAATTGTACATTGAGTTTCACTTAATTGTAGTCAAACATGTCGTATATCAAGGAATAATAAAGATAATTTGTATTAAGGTCTCAGCAGTTTGACACACATTTTTTTACGTTATCTATTGTCAAAAGAAACTAGATTATACTATAAAATATTAACAGATTTTTCATATAAATATAATTGAGATTTACATTTTAAGTATTGTATTAGTTGACTTGTTCTATGATACGATAAAATTTCTATACAAAAATAATGTACGGATTCCAAAGACACATATACATATGCAGCGCTTACACAAATATTATGTATTCTAAAATTGTATTATTTTTTTTAATGGAAGACTTGATTTTAGAAGGCATAAACAATGTACTCCAAAACGTAATATGCTTATATCATTACGTCTTTAAAACTGATCGCAGAGCGTCTAAAAATATATCTGCGTGATGTTCTGTGAACGTTAAGGCAGGCCTTAATCTTATCGCTACTGATCCACAGCCACCAGTCTGGATGCCTATGCAATAAGATGTTTCATTAAACATTATTGATATGAAGTAATTATTCAGAAATATGTGACAGCTTCTTAACCGTTTCAATGTCCGAGTATTACGGGCGTGTGACGCTTACTCATTTCACTCCAAAATATAAAACTGCTTAATGATGATGCTTTTTGCAATGAAAAACTAATGCCTATACAAATGTAGGTTCATTAAGTGTGAAATGAACAAATGAAAGTATAATATATGTATAAAGAATGATGTTCATTGTATTGTTTGGAATGTTGGGAGGCCATTACAAAGATTTGTTTTTACGTGTTCGTAAGTGAACACTTAAGGATGACTAATGTATGCCGGAAGTGTGCCATGATATTTTTTGGTTGGTGATTATAGAGTTTTCCAAGGAGGTAGGCATAGAGAGCGATTATTGAGTTTTAATTCATAGTCTAAAAAGTACCATCTAGCTATGCATGTTACTGTTATTCTCACTCTCGTATCAATGAAATATATTCGAAATCGTCTTATCCTATCAATAAACCATATGTTAAAAATATAAAAATAATTGTAGAGAAGTATGAAATGCTGAAGAAAATGTTGTCACTTAAAATGTTGGAGCATTATGATGTTATCAGTGATATTGGCGAAAAAAGTAATCTTGAAAATAAGAAAAATACAAATAGCAGTGAATTACTAACTTTAGAAGGCAATACGGGTGTACAACCAATTACCGTTTGAACGTGTTATAAACGTGGATAGTGACCGACAGGCGAGGCATGGACAATGAAACGTTTAATAAGTGTATGTAGTTAAACCATATTGAGCAAATTATAATTACCCTTGTTCAAGAGTTTCTTTACTATTGTGTCCCGAAGTTCGGACGAAGGACAATTAAAGGCAATAAATGTTCCACGTCCACGAATTGAATTAATCATACCAGAACATTCCGCTTCCAGTCTTAGCAGTTGTTTTAATGTGTAATCTCCGACGCGTGTTACTCTATCCAGAAGATTTTCGCTTCTCATTGTTTCCAAAACTGCTTCAAGTAATATTATTTTACTAGGGTCTCCCATCCAAGTATTAAATACACGGTACGACTGCTTTGGTCTGTAAGAGATACATCGAAATATTCAGTATACCCATTGAAAACTATATATTGTTAAACAATGTATAGTTTCAAATCATTTACTTTAAAGATTCGGAGTGATAATAGCCACCTAGCTGCATTTTTTTACTGAAAGTCACTAGGTCTGGCGGAGATTCTAAATCAAAATGTTCATGGCACCACATTTTTCCAGTTGGGCCACCACCTGTTTGTACTTCATCAATTAATAAAGCTGCTCCATGCTAAAGTGGTAATAAGCATTGTTATTTGTAAAATAATTGTAATTTATTTGACATAATATGGCTTTCGAAGAGTAATAACAATATAAAAAATTCAGATATATAAATATATGAAGTGTTTAGTAAAAGGTGGTACAATCAGAAGTGTGTTGATTTTACATGATAACTAAATAAAAAGAATAGAATAACATTTTTCCAAACGAGAGAGATGTGGATAGTCTTCAAAGAAATCGATAATAAAAATTCGTCTAGTACGCTATCCCAGATAGCACACAACATCTTATGCCGCGTTTACACCAAGGCGAACACGAACAAAAACATTGTTCGCGAACGTTTTCATCTGTTTTTGCCGTGTCCATACCGCCGCAAATAGAACAAAACGTTCACATACGATTCGTACACTGAGTTTTGTTCATGTTTGCAGGGGTGTGGACACGACAAGAACAGACGAGAAACGTTCGCGAAAAATGTTTTTGTTCGTGTTCGCCTTGGTGTAATTGCGGCATTAAAGACGTTCATTTTACGTTTGTTTTTGGTCTGAACGTCTTACGACTTTATTTGGATGTCTTCAGGACGTACGAATCGGTACATCTTAACGATATCCAAAAATTACGTCTTAACATGGTCCGTCGTACGAAATTTTGAGGGGTGAGTCTAGAGGTCGAATGATGACATTTGCATCTTTTATAAACAATTAAGATCAATACCTATGTACCTAAAATTTGAAATAGTTTACAAGGATGTGTTTTGGGTAGTTGCGAATAACGATAGCTTCATAAGTAGGAGGCCTAGGTTCGATTCCCGTCAAGACGTCTTTTGAACGCCTTCTGGATGTCTTTAAGACGTATGGTTTTGTAAATATGTACGTCTTTAGGACTTTACCAGATGTCTTTAAGACGTTTGTGTGCTACCTGGGATCTGACTCAAAATTGAAAAAATGTGGAAGGTAGTAAATATGGTACATTGGTAAATTAATTATTTTTTCAAAACCGACATTCTTGCAAATAAACTTGTTTGGAAAAACGTTATTTTACCATTTCAACTTGCTTTTTAACGTACCGCCATAACCATTCTAGTTGTACCACTTACAGGGTCAACGTTTTATCCTGCAACCCGCGCTCGCGCGAACAGGTAACATGGCAACAGCGCCTCACAGACACATTCCACTACAACGATTCACCGTCCCGGCGTTCGGAGAGCTGCCAGCGACCGCTGGACAGCAGTGATGCCCGAGCTTCGAGAATTTTGGGATGGTCTCTTTCAAATTAACGTCGCAAAGAGCTATTCAGAAGTTCTCGGCCCGGGTTGAAAAATTTGGGGCCTTTCTCGTAAAACTTTTGAACTATAAAAGATATCGGAATACAATTGTGGGATCAGGAACGCTCATAGAATAAAAGGGAGCCCGGACTCCGGACTAAGAGACCATGGAGAGGCGGCGTAGCCGTGGTGGGAAACGCGACTGATCAGCACGCAGGCGGCTCGGGTTCTCGATCCCCGACGCCCTGACTTTCTTTTCCGTGGCTCCCGAACACGTAGGAATTACGTCACCTATTCCTACACAGTTTGCGCCGAAAAATGAAGAAAAATTATTCTTTCTTAATGATGGATAATTTTACATAATTTATGTTTACTTCATTTTTTTTCTATCAATTTTTAACCATAATTGTTGTAAAAAGCTTTTGCAAACTGTTTATTTGATACTGTATTTAATGCTGTTTTTAAAATTTGTGGTGTTGATAAACAATAGGCTAGTTGTTTCTGTATCATTACTTTCATAAATTGAGAAATTAAATTTTTATTCAATTACGTGTTAGTTCTGCAGACCTCAGAATCGATTGTTCTGGTTTTCTTTTTTTATGATTTTATCCTTAATGCAGTGCATGCCTAGATCAGACATAAGGAGTAACTAATGGGACGTGTCTTTGATTGTAGCGGTGTTTGAATTTTTTTTCTGGAATTTTTGTGTCTGAATCTTTTAGCTACACAACGCCACGCCTATACCGGCTTCCGTTAATGTAATTTTTTGAAACGATGCGCCATTATTGTGGCTTTTACACGCAGATGGCGAAAAATCTCTCCGTACAAGGGTATAGCGCCGCGGTCAACCCTATCATAGCTAAAATAATTGAAATTTAGACGGGTACGCGATCAGTCGACATAATTTTCAAACCCCATTACAGAAATCTGGGGTGCGAGTGGTAATCCGATCATAAAAGCGGAGCGCGCGGCTCGATTACCTGGGCCGGGAAATTCCCAATACCTAGCTCTTTGTGACGTTAATTTGAAAGAGACCATTCTAAAATTTTCGAAGCTCGGACATCATTGCTGTCCAGCGGTCGCTGGCAGCTCTCCGAACGCCGGGACGGTGCATGGTTGTAGTGGAATGCGTCCGTAAGGCGCTGTTGCCACATTACCTGTTCGCGCGAGCGCGGGTTGCAGCATAAAACGTTGACCCTGTATTATGAAACATCCTGTATACAAACGAATAATACCTTCTTGGTTATACGCCGTAATTCTTGAAAAAATTTAGGTGATGCATGATTATCACCTCCTTCAGCTTGAATTGGTTCCACTATTACACCAGCAACTGGCATTTTCTTCTCAACCTTATACTTGTGAAATAAGTCTTCAACCTGAAAAATTATTATTAAGAAGCTATTTGCTTGACAGGATAGGTATTTAAAATATGGCAAATGTATTAACAGTATTAATACATTCGATAAAAATAAAAATAGTTAAAACATACTTCAGCTAAACAACGTTTATCTTCTTGCTCATTTTCTCGAATATGTTCATTTAAGGGATACTTGTATACAGGAAACGAAGCAACGGGCCAATCAAAAGCTGGTATATCTATTTTATGAATGTATTTGCTGTGTGTGGTTGATAGGGATCCCAATGTCCTTCCATGAAATGCACCTATTATCAACATTATCTTTTCATTTTATTGAACGCGTAAACAATATTCTAGTTTAAAATTTAATTTACTGCGTACTTCTTCTTTTTAAATATAATTACCTTTGAACGAAAGTATTGAGAATTGTGGTGTGCCAGGGACTTGGTTCATCATGCAAGTTTCCATTTCTTCCTTCGTGAATGCTGAACCGTTTCTTTGCTTCTCGGCGTACCATATAAAAATAGCCTTGAAAGCATTTTCATTAGAGCAAGATCCGCACATCATTGTTGTAATATGAGATAGTCCTGGAGGAGAAACCTGTATAGATTAAATGAGGGTAAGTTTTTAAATTGGGCCAGATTTTATTTCCTAAACAATGATAAGAGAAGCTGATGAAGGGAAATATTGTATGTACGGTTTAGTAAGCGTCAACAATAATACTCCAGTCAAATATTAGGATTTGTCTGGGGAATAATTCCCAACAAACTATATTTTTGTACGGACCTTTATTTCGTCGTTTTAGCAATATGTCAAAAGTCCCCATCGAGGTGACATCTAAAAATTTTACAGAGGGTCAAAGGTAAAAAATTGAGAAATTTATAGTTTAGGAAATTCTCTACAAAAAGGATTTTATGAGTTTTTTTCGTAGGAGTAACTACTTTCATGTATGACGGCTTACAAAGTTTCAACCCTCATACTTTTGACAAGGGAATATCCCAAACCCGAAAATTAAAAAAAAATAATATTGTTTGCTGCCCAAATTCACTTTAAGCGGGTGAAATTGACCCCTGAAAATTTTCCGATTTTGTTTTATTGCTCAGCAACTGTAAGAAATAGAAATAAAGTCTTCAGAAAAAAGTTACTTCTTTTAATTAGGATTATCATTTGGAAACTTACAGTTCTTACAGTTCGTGATAACTCACGAACACAAAATATATATAACACAAAATCGGAAAATAGATGTCAATTTCACGCATGAAAGGGTAAAATAGAGATTCGCAAAAGGGTATCTGGCAAAGAGTTGTAAGTTGCAATACGTATATCCTTTTTATATCACATGTACTTATAGATGAAAAGACACTATATAACGCTATGTATTCCACCTACGAATAGACCTACGCCACTACCGGTTTGCGACCGATCTACGCACCTCCAACGGATTTGACACACGTGATCGGTCGTGTCCATTTCCCTGCCGGTTTGCTGCCAATCAACGGTAAAACAACTCTTACATGGAATTCAGTATAGTCACATTTAAGGGGTATTTGCGGGTTTGAGGTTTCGAAAAATTAATTTTTATATACATATATATTTATATATATATGTAAGCTTAGGCTTAAAACCAGGGAGTCGAGACCGAAGCAGAAACCGAAATTCAGACCGGTCACATATCGGTCAAGTAACCAGTAACCGTAACGAAAAGGGAGAGAAATTCTGACCGTAATAGCGAGAGGATGCAAAAGAGAACCGAAGCTCCTGACCGATTGCACTTCGGTCGGGAATCGGGGACCGTAATTCTATATATATATATATTAATTTTTTTATATATATATTGTCACGTCCTGGGGTGGTGATGGGGTTAGGACGATGACGATTTCGGGAGTTCTTGCCCCGTCGCCTCCAACGTACCGTCGCGCCCTAAGGCCGGCCGGATTACGCCGCAATGGAGTAAACTGTGCGGGGCAGGTGGATTGGCTTTTTGGGATCGAGGAGGAAAAGAAGAGGTGTGTTTCGTCTTGGGACCGCCAGCCAGACTCATCAGTAGGGCTATAGCTGACGGCCCCTGCCCTAGACACGCACGGGGACACAGAGGATATGATTTGGAAACTTGTATATATACGAATGACATTGATAGTTAGCACTAGCGGGAAAGATTGGAGACCTCTGGTGACGCTCGTTGACACTAAGTCGCGTGATGGGGTCGGGACGTCACACCTCCCCCCTTAACGGGAAGATCCGTCCTCGGATCGCAGCTCAATCCACCAACATCCCACCGCTGTCACCAATTTTATGTCACGTCCTGGGGTGGTGATGGGGTTAGGACGATGACGATTTCGGGAGTTCTTGCCCCGTCGCCTCCAACGTACCGTCGCGCCCTAAGGCCGGCCGGATTACGCCGCAATGGAGTAAACTGTGCGGGGCAGGTGGATTGGCTTTTTGGGATCGAGGAGGAAAAGAAGAGGTGTGTTTCGTCTTGGGACCGCCAGCCAGACTCATCAGTAGGGCTATAGCTGACGGCCCCTGCCCTAGACACGCACGGGGACACAGAGGATATGATTTGGAAACTTGTATATATACGAATGACATTGATAGTTAGCACTAGCGGGAAAGATTGGAGACCTCTGGTGACGCTCGTTGACACTAAGTCGCGTGATGGGGTCGGGACGTCACAATATTATATATATATTTTATATATATATATATATATTTCGAATTTCTTTATGAAATTTGAACTGAACGTTCTTAGAAATTCGAAATATTTTCGCAGTTATATCGTTGAAAAACAAAGCAAACTAGATATCATTTTGTCTAAATTTCCTTTCGGAAGTATATCCTATTTTAATTATTTTTTATCACGTTCGTAACCTGGCCTTGCATCGTTTGCAATCCACAGTGAAATACATAGTATAAATGAAACATTTATAATAATAAATAAAATAAATTAATTTAATTTGTATATAAATTCTTACAAATACATTTACGCCTTTTTCTAAATTTATTCAATTTTATAGATAATTTTATAAACACCTACTTTAAATATTTTTATAAATGTAATATTACTTTTATAGTCGCAATGAAATATTTTTTTATAAATAATTTTCAGAAATAATTGATATTTTTATCAATGAAATGTTTAGTTATAAATAAACAAAGTTAATGAAGAATTTATCTAGCAGAACTATTTATCGTATTACATTCATTCTTTTCTTATTTAATTTGCATTATTTTGCATATTCGCATAATATTTTGTGAAATTCATTTTTGTAACATCAAAAAATATAGGCAAATTCTTATTTTCCCAATTTTGCCTGCAACAACATATGTTTTTAAATTCTAAATAAGTATGACCATCTTTCTAGCCTACTGTCTACAAAATAAGGTTTTTCGTAGGATGGTATGTTCGAAGGCAGCGGTGCGCCCCGTTTCAGGTAAGTGAGCCGCCCGCTACACTATTGCGGACGGTTTACCATACCACCCGAACCCCCGTATTACTTCAATCAGGTCAAAACATAAAATCGACTGGTCTCGTATCCGCCATAATCGTGTCGTTTATGCCTGCGAAAGAGTTTCTTTAATTGCTTTCATTTGAACTTCAATAGGTGTTACGTATACCCACAAGTCGCTGTTCCATATAATATTATGGTTCAACGCTAAATACAGGGTGTTTTGTCCGCACCCTAGAGAAAATGAATCCTTGGAATGATCCATGGACAAATTTTCGGGATGCGTCCTTTCGTTGGCGAATGAAGGTCTATGGTATAACAATAAAGTGCAGTTTACGAGTGGCTAAATCGCGACCATAAAACCCTGAGTAAAATAGCAATTAATGAAAACAATTTGAAATATTTAACAAGCTAGGACTACATTTTCCATGTTAAGAATGGTGTGGTAAACTACGAAGAGTTGTTTTTATTGTAGGATTAAGCGTTCTTGACAGCCGAGCTTTTCTTCCCTATGAAAGCTCAAGGGTCGTCGAATAAAAGCATTTTAATCATCTTGCAGAAACGCACCGTGTTGGTACTGCCTTTAAAAAGCGAAATTGTTTCCTAAGTTGCAGATAATTTCTAACTTGGACAGGGATTCTTTTCTACGGGTCATTCCACGCTAATTCGATCACTTTTTGGACTGAATGTCAGGGATTTTGTTTTAGGTGAAATATGATGCAGTCCACATGAAACTATGGAGGGTTTAAGTTGCCATTGTAGTTTTCATCTCTTTTCTTGAAACCAAGCTGTGCTTAAGAACTTTTATAATTGAAACTGATTTATCGTATTGAGTTCCTTATTTTTTTATTGTCATCTAGAAAGGTTAGCCTATTTGATTAAAACAATCATTTATTTCATATTAAATACTTATATTAATGCCGATGGCGAGCATCTTTTTAATGTAGTGTTTCAAATACAACAATGCCTCGGTATATCGGCGCAATTTGGGACCGACAGTATCAGAGTAACAAATAACTGCAACAGTCTGCTTTCACAAATCCCGCCACGAGAGAGACAAACAATGAGAGCGACAGGAATAGGATACATAGGGTGCGTTCCGTTATTCACTGCAAGTACTGGCAGTGCTGACAATAGCGTTCCGATATCGATAGCAGTTCACTGCGAAAGCACTGGTACAGATGTATGACGTCACGAACTTCGACGTCACTTCCTATTGTAACTGCTGCAGCCGGCCAGGTACAGCAGTCGCAGTGATCACGTGACCACACAACGATTTCAAAATGAATCCTGCAATTAATGTGGATATGGAAATTATTACTATTATTGACGAAGAAAGTAGCAAGCGTTTTTGTGTTTGATTTGATACTCCCGTTCGATTTAATCTTCTGCATATTTCTATTTCTAATTCATCGTCGCTGGAACTACTTGAGTCCTCTATATTTTCTTTAATTATATCCGTAAATAATAACGCAACTATTGTATTTTTGTTATTTCTTCCACTCATTTTGTAGGTTATTAGAACAATATTGGACACCAGATGACAGACGCTATGAGATGCTGAATGCAACCAACTGCAGCTGCGTTCCGTTTTACAATTTCGCAGCAGCTTCGAAATGCACGAAATTAAAACGGAACGCTGTTAGCAGCACACTCGCGTGACGTCATATAAGAAGTACTTGCAGTGAATAACGGAACGCACCCATAGCTTCCCGGCCTATTCAGCTAGGTCGAACAGAACCGAACCCACCCGAAGCAAACCGACCCGGAGACCTAACCAGCCGGCAGACCGCTCCATACATTAAGTGGCGACCGGTCGACCGAATATATATATATATATATAAAAAAATTAATATATATATATATATATATATATATAAAAATTATTAATATATATATATATATATATATATAAAAAAATTAATATATATATATATATATATATATATATATAAATTATTAATATATATATATATATATTTCGAATTTCTTTATGAAATTTGAACTGAACGTTCTTAGAAATTCGAAATATTTTCGCAGTTATATCGTTGAGAAACAAAGCAAAGTAGATATCATTTTGTCTAAATTTTTTTTGCATTGTCTTTGTGACTTCAATTTAGTAGACCTCTCATAATTACTTAATACCTACCGATTTTGTTGTTTTTATGTGAAGAAAATAAGTGTTAAAAATAGGTGAAAATCGTACCTTTTTGTTAAAACACGCGACAGTTTGGATTTTTCATTTTTCTTTAATACTTTTAGGGGGTCCACTGGTTTTAAGCCTAAGCTTTAAAGAACCCATTTGATTTTTCGTTTTCTGATGATTGAGTGACATGCTACATCATACACTGCAAACACTTATCTTTTAAGGATCTCCTCTGCCCGCTACAAAAACATCATAATTTTTTTATGACAATATAAAAATAGAAAATGATAGTGCGAACATAGATTGATAAAATGCAAAAAAGTTTCATCAAGATATGTTGTACAGTTATTTAAAGAAATTTCTAAAAATTGTATCATTTTTAGGCGCCAAACTCCAAAATACCCCTTAAGTCAACACTAATCCATAAAAAAATATAGTGAGGCAAAGTACATACATTTCAGAGAAAATGTGATTCTTCCGAAACAGTCACTTTCTCCCAACTTCAAACCTTTTCCAAACCATTTTGGGTGACTTATGGCAACCCTTATCCATCCCAAAACTTAGCCTATAGATGTACGAAGCTATGGTTAAAACATCAAGGATTTCCAAGGAGGTTGAAATATTGAATTTAGTTCACATTCCTACGATTCCGAACCACTGTGCGCTGATCCCGATTCGCAATCTCTTGGCGAATAAACACTGTACACATGCGAGGTGTTCAATAATCCAGAGACCTCCCATAACATGCAACAGAGACCCCCTCATGCAAAATAACATCGAAAAGTCCTTCACCGTTTTGGTATCCGCGGCTTCGTTCTCGAAATATTAACAATTGATTATTAGCGGTCAAAACTCCGGGATGCGCAGTTTAAAGCCGAAACAGCTGAGCGCGGAGCACGCACACGAAGGAGGTACGCGTAGATACAAACCCACGCATACAGTAGAGCCGACCACTGGTACAAATCGTGAAAATAGTTTAGCGCGTACCTGCTGCGTGTGCATACGCGCAGTCATTGCTCCATGCTGAGCTGTCTCGGCTTTAGACTGTGCGGCTCGGAAGTTCACCGCTAATATTCAACTGTTAATATCTCGAGTATGATGCTTCGGATCTCAAAGCGGTAAATAACTTTTTGATGTCTTTGCATCAAGATATTGTATGTTCGGGGAAGTCGGTGAATTTTGGCACACCTTGAATGCATGAACCCCTGGACGTCTCTCTCTTGCACACGACGCAACGCACCTTATCCCTTTGCAGTGCACGCCCCGAACGATCTACCAATTGTAGGAGCCGCGGAAAAAGACCGCCCTCGGACCGATGAAATCTCGGAACTAGGGTTGCCACCTTTTTTATTCGAAAATAACGGAAATTTACTTTAGTGGAGTATAAAAAAATGTACGCTCAAAAAAACTAAAAGTACATTTTAATCGTTTTAGGTTTTATTTCTTCCAAACATATTTTTTATTACTTTTAGCATTACAAAGCAAATTTTTATCATTTTTAAATAACTGAATAACATTATTGCACGCTGTATTCATATTAAAATATATAAATAATTTGTTCTTTATTAAAGTAAGGGAGGCCATTTTTTCTCATATCCCGCCACTTCACATTCATGCCAGAGAAAACTTTCTCAGTCAATGCTGAGGTGGCAGGAACAGACAGAAGATAAGAAATTACTTTGAAATTATCATGATTTGTGTACTTTTGGGAACTACGTACAATAATATTCCGCACAACAATATACAATTTTTACGTTTCACGTAATATCATTTCGTGAAATAAAGTATTTTCGCATACTTTATTGTTATTCAAAAGAGTACGTTTACGTATAATAACGTAAGATACTTCATTTTAAAGTACGGGTGGCAACCCTACTCGGAACTCAGGATATTCGTATCCTGTGCGTACTGGCATTTATTATACCCAGTTATCTTATTTCGTCAGAGATTAAATGAGAAATGCGACACATTTCCTAACACGCACAATTACATTTTGAATGTGAAAAGTTAATTAATAATTCTTTTCCTAAGGTAAGTGCGGGTAATAAGGCTCACCTAAGAATCTATAATTTTTTTAAAAAAACTTGTACATATTCTTGACACCTTTTTTTTTATAGAAATCTGTGGGCATTAAACTATAAATTGTAATATTTGTAACAATATATGAACACAACAAATACGAGAATTAATAGGTTTGTAAAAACCTTGTAAACGGGCTTTGTTTCGTGTAGTGCAGGTAATAAGGCCCACGTATTTAGTATGTACAATTCGGGTAAACAAAGACATCTTCTTCCTCAGGTGTGAGCCCCACGCAATCGTCGTGTATCCAGGTGAGACACATGACACACTGTCGCATATCACTCTTGAATGCAGTTCTGCATAATTTGCAAAACCAATTGTTTGCAGAGTTGCCATCCACGTTTTCTCTGGAGATGAATGGCATGGGCTTTTGTTCACACAATCTTGTCTTTTTTTTCTAGTTGAAGTAACACGTGCTTTGGAGCTCTTCTCAATATCTGTCCTGCTTTGGAATGGGTCTCTGGTTATTTCCTGAGCCTCAAAGCCCACTTAATATTTTGGTGGGCCTTATAATCTGTTTTGTCACTTCCTCATTGCCGAGGTTATATGTTAAGCGTGCACTTTACAAAATTATAAATTTTCTGGATATATGTTGGCAACATATGTACTTATACATATCTACAGTTGTTGAGTAATTGGCCAATGAGTACTCCCAATAAAAAGCCAAGAAACGGACGTAATTCTTATAATTGCAAAATCGCTAGTTGCCGCCAAAACATTTGTTGAATTTGCAGCCGGCAAATGTTATATTAATCGCGCGGAAATTCTTCGAATGACATTTCCGTATGTAATAAAAGCAATAAATGACACTACCAGTATTGTAGATTGACCTACCAAGGATAAATGATAGGTGGGCCTTATTACCTGCCGGGCTTTATTACCCGCACTTACCTTATTAATGTAAAATACTAATATCTTTAGATCTAAGTTAGCTCTAAGCTAGCAATAAGTCAAGCGTTCTATGATGTTCTTTATATAGTTCTTAGTTATAAGTGAGACAGAAATTGAGCCAAGCTAACCATTTGGTTTAATCGTGGCTAAAAAAATTAAGCAATGTAAATATAGTTTTTTAAGCAAGCTTGGGTGCACCAAGATTATGCAAGCGAGGAAGAGATTTCATTTTGTACAATAGCCAGTAACACTAATTTCTTAATCAAGTTGAGCAGCGCTTCGTGTATTCTCACAAAAATAAAAGATGGGAAGATTAGGATAAACTTATATACAGAAGAGTACTTCACTTCAGCTGAGACACGCTCGTACGTGCGAGCCAACAACTCTTGTAAAAATATCAGATTTTTTCATCGGACAAAAATTATTATGTACCTACCACAGGGATTTTTTTGACTAAACGCATTTAAAAAAGACTACGAACGACAGAGGCGAGAGATGAGCGTAACTCTGGATCAAAAACACACCCCTGAGCGTCCGCACTCGTCCGGCTGGATTAAGGTCCGTTTATACAGCCACCGAGCCGAGCTTTCCGAGCCGTCTGTGCCGGGCGGAATCTCTATGCCAGGCATGGAACTAAAGTGAACGCAGCGGCCGTTTTTCGGAGGCAACGCCTCCTTTCTCCCGCCGCGCGTCTTGGCCCCCGCGGCGGGCCAAGGAGCTTTGAGCGCCTCAGACCCGTACCATATGAACCGCGCGTGGCGCATTGGGGCGACACCCGTATCAATAGATTTCCGCATCACCCATGGGGTACTATTATCGATGCGTTTTCGCTTCCTTCTGTGTTTTTTTTATTTATAGGCTATAAAAGATAAATTGAGGTTACATTTAACCTCTTTTCTCAACCAGTGGTGTACAGAATCGTATTTAAAATATACTTCTAAGTTTATTTCCGTTTAATGTTTGGGATAACAAGATAGTAGAAATATTGAGGGCCAATGCAGCCAAAGTATTTGGCCATATTAACTCTTCCTCTGAAAGCTAACGAGAAGACCATCTCTCGCTGTAGAAAGGTGAGATGGTCGAGTTATGATTTTTTTATTATTTTTGTTTATTTTTATTTTTTATTATTATTTTTGTTTATTTAGTTTATTTCTTCACTTTTGTATTCATTTGCCTTACTAACCGCCAGTAGGTAGTTCACTTTTTCTTTCATGTGTTCTTTACTTGTTTAACGTAAACAAATTAAATATTAATCAATCTGTAATTGTATTCACTCATAAATAATTTTACTTTATTAGTTTTAATAGCCATTTTATATTAGGTCGACCGCGTCTCTCGGATTTACCCTACGTGTTGGGAGCATAAAATCTAGCAGCGTTGCACTTCGACAGGGCACGCACTCCAGTCGTCTCAACGAGTGGCCACCGAGCACGGGCCCAGCGGGCGACGAGGAGCCGCCGAGCTCGGCACGGCACGGACGCCCCGGATGACTCAGAGCAGCGCTGGGCAAAGTCGCTTACGCGTAAGCTCGGGGTTCTCCCACTCTCGTCCGCGTTGTCAGGAATACCGCGCGACGCTAACCGCGAAGACGCTAGCACGGCTAGCCCGTCATGGCAGCCTTCGTAGCGTCGCGCGGTCTCCTTGACGACGGAAGGCACGCTGTGCGAGAGACAGATTGGAAAGGGAAGCTGGCGCGTGAGGGGCCCCACCGCTGCCCAGCGCTGACTCAGAGGCTCCGAGCTCTCCATAAGCTTTAGCATAGAGATTCCGCCCGGCACGGACGGCTCGGAAGGCTCGGCTCGGTGGCTGTATAAACGGACCTTTATACGTAGGTTTTTTCGTCACAGATGTTTACAGAATCTAATGCTGCGTAACGTACTTATCGTAAAAATGCAATCATGCATATCGGTACTTTTTTAAACTTTGATGGCCATTTACGACTACTCAAAACCTCCAAATTTATTATTTGTTTAAACTGGCATCTTCTACGAACTCTCCCCTAACATTGAAGACTAAATCGGACTTTCTAGCGTTCTTAGTTTTCACGTAATACCTCATTCTTGCCCAAAATCGTGCGTTTTTACAAAAACTCATGTTTCTCAAAAACTGAGGGTGATAGAGCAATTCTGCTTGCGGATTAGTGTGCAGAACCGTGAAACTGTATAAGTGTCAGCCAGCGTTGATCGCAGGTCAAAATTCGTGTTAGACAGTGTAATTCAAGCAAAGTGTGTTTCTTAACTTTTGTCAGGAAGCTTTTGTTTTGTTTCTTCGACCAATATTAAATGTTGTCTTTAGACAAGTATACTTGGAAAAACACTCATTGTATATTGATGTATGTATGAAATGTTATCTCTTTATGCTAATTTTAGTCCCAACCTATGCATCTCAGAAAATAAAAAATTAAGTTTTGTCAGTAAGTGTATGCACACTTCACGATTGGTTGTGTGGAATGTTTTCGCATCACATAGGGCAAACATTTAAACCCATATTTATTGGGTTTAGATGGGATATATTGACGGAAATTACACTTTCCTCCCAACGCTTAGCAATCTGTCTGAGTTTTTAATCAATGTTTATGTGCGCTGACAGACTATAACCATTTTTTCAATTGTCGACAAACTTATCAAAAAATTCTTGAATAGGGGCCAATTCATCGATACTTGTTCTCGTTTAATGGACATCATCAGTCGAAATATTTCTGTTACAGATCCATCTGATTTCCATTCTTCTTCCACATTGAAATGTTCGATTTTAGCAACCCAATGTTACGTACGCAGATTTTAACCCTTTTAGGTGTCTGGAATGCACGTGATTCAACAGGGATCAACATCGTTTTCTATATGGTGCAGCCGAGGTTTTCCACGAAGATATTTTCCACTGATATTTAATTAAAGGCATTGATGTCCTCAGCACTTTCTGAGTTCAATTTTATAGTATAAAAGGTGTTGCGTACCCAAATGTTCAACACGTTTGTCAAACCGTAAGCGTAACTGTATTTAACATGACTATTTATATGACTACATATATAAAATGGTATATTTAAAAACATAAAAGAAATACAGAGAGGTGGTCGCGTTAGCTGTTGCTAGCTTGGATGTTTGATTCGATCTGACGCCATACGAAACCGTCGAAACCTTCGAGGCCCTTGTAAGGGTGAGTCTTAACGAAGAGATGGTAACTATTATCCTATTGGTTGTGAAATTGACGGAAGAGAAAAACGAAGAGGGAAATTACGATTTCCACGAAACGAAACAAACAGCGCGAAGGCATCTGGTCATTGTCGTCCAGATATCTCCCGACTCGGCCCAACGGTCCCTATTTTATGGAACCGGTTGTAAATAGCCGAGTCCCAAAGTGTCAGTCCCGGGCAGGCAAACCAAGTACCGGCTAAGTACGTAGTGACGAAGCTTGAAACTCGATAGCAAAACTCTTCACGTTCACCGAAAGGAGCGGCGAACGCGTACTCGGAGATTTACTTCTAGTTCAGTACGTTTAGAAGATAGGGGTTTATCAAGATTGGGTTGCATTCCCTTTTGAGCAAATAACATAAGCTAACCAGACAGTACGTAATGTCGCTGTTAGGCATTACATATTTATTATCTTTGAGGCCCTCGCATTTCTCAGTGCGTCAAAACGGACACTTTATTAATTGTAAAAAATGGAACTAATAGAATATACACCGTTAGTTCTTACTCTGAGTTTCTTATTAGAATCCAATTATTATTTGAATTTAAGCGTGACATAAACCCATAGAGATACATCTTTGCCGCTCGAAGTGTACCACAATATATATTTATGAGGCTAAACTAAAGGTGCAAAATAAACACATATTGACATATTTTTTTATGTAATCAATAACTTGGAGGATAATATATAAATTCGGCTTTTTGAGCTGTTGTACTTTTGAGCTTGTTGAACATTATTTAAATGATCAAGGACCCAGGGGCATCTTTTCCCATTATCCGATCGGGCTCAATCTTCACACAGAGTTGTTTTTAATTATTTGGAACTATTCTGAAGGATGCCCGAAGAAAATTCAAAAGTCGAAATTAAGAGCCATCCTAATGCACACGCTGCAGAAGATCGAGATTCTGTAACTCTCAGATTGGAGAATTTTCATGGTCCGCACAGAAGAATCCAACAAATGAAAATCGCAGCATTCAATACAAAAATGAGTGCCTCCGGTCGACGTAGGTAGTCAGGAATAGATAGTTACAGAGTGAGAAAGCCAGAGTCAGAGTGTTTAAATTAGTGTATATAGTGTGAACTGGTAAACTTTTCAATAGACATGGTGAACTGCTAAGCTAAATATAAGCGTCTTTGACATCTAATGAAAGAGATTCCAACAGACGAGGAAAAGGAAATGATTTATGATAATTCAGAAAGTGAAATAGATTGTGTAGAAGAAAGGGAAGATGGCAGTGGCACTGAACTAGAAATGTCTGATTACGCAGGACCACAATTTTTTTTCTAATTTACACAAATTAGACCACCTGTCCTATACGTATTTTGGGTCGCTGGATTTGAATCCGTTGCCCCTTTTGGCCCATCACATCTAGTTTTTCGGTAAATTGCAAAAAACTGTTGTAAACCCGTATAAACACAACATATCCTATTTCCACAAACATATAACGTCAAACTCTCTAACCTACTAACCCTAAATACACAAAACCTCTAATCCTATATTTCGTAAACCCACTAAATCCAAAAACCGTATTTACACATATCCCCACAACCCACTACGAGGCGTTTGTATCTCAAACGCGGAAATAAATATTTTCAAATTTGCTTAATATTCAAACTCGCATAACTTCGCTAAAATTCATCCAACGTTGATGATACAAAGACCATTTTAAAATTTGAACTTTCTACTTTTCGATGCTTTAATCCACTTTAATCAAAATGGGTACCCAGGGGGTAAAATCCGCCCTTAAAGAGAAGTATGCCAAACTGTAAAAATTTCTTAATGTTTGTCAAGTGCTACAGAGTGCAAACAATATTTTTTGCAGTTTCTATGTATTCTATCGGAATGTGTCAGCCTTTGTCTTTAAGATAAGCTAAACCTCATTTTTAATAAAGATACAGCCATTTACAGAAAACCTGCTATAATCATACGACCTAAAATCATAGGACGTCTTTAGTGCGGACCATCCGGTGAACCAAAAAGTTACAAGAAGTTATCTTCTTTTTTCTATGTAAAAATACTTCAATAATAAAAATAATTGGCCCACCCCTGGAAATGAAAATTTCGTACGGGACCTGTAAGAACAAAACGAACAAACTTCTTTTTGGGAAAACAACTTTTTTGCAAGTCGAATTCAAGATGTTGGATGAATTTTAGCGAAGTTATGCGAGTTTGAATATTAAGCAAATTTGAAAATATTTATTTCCGCATTTGAGATACAAACGCCTCGTAGTGGGTTGTGGGGATATGTGTAAATACGGTTTTTGGGTTTAGTGGGTTATTAGGCAACGTGGCAACGGATTCTAATTCAGCGACCCAAAATACGTATAGGACAGGTGGTCTAGTTTGTATAAATTAAAAAAAAGATTATGTGGTCCTGTGTAATTTCCAGCGCCACTGGCTGAGCGAAATTCAAGGCGAGGAGGATTACTGTATTACACACAGAGGAGGAGAGAATGGGGATGGCAACCAGCTGAAGGGGCCCCATCCATGGACATTACAGTTCTAAAAGACCCTACAGATGTTACGATTTTTCGTACAACCTGTTGTACGGCACTTCTATAAATTGGGGTGATAAATTACAAAGTGCATCCATGTTAGGCGATTAATTGGAGACGATTTCAGCTTTGGCCGGATAATATTGGACGTACCCGAGTGAATTTGATTCCCTCGGGTACAACAGGTCATTGCACCTGTAACGTAACTGTCGTATGACACATGCCACGAATAAAAAATCGTAACATTTGTGCAATCTTTAAAGGTCTGGGCACACATATGAGTTCCGTGTCAGGTCCGTGTCAGTTGCGTGTTCGTGCCGTGTCACTGACTTTGCTGACTACACTGCTTTCCACATTAGAGTGTACTCGTTTCGCGTAGGGATACACGGTTGATTTGTAGTAAACCGGCAGGGAAAGTGCTACGACCAATAGCGTGTGTCAGATCCGTGGGAGCTGCGCAGATCATTCGCAAATCGGTAGGGGCATTGGTACACTCTTATATGGAACAGTGTACTATTTACAGGTGTCCGCATTCTACAGCAGGCATGCTCTGGCCCATTACAATAATTAAAAATAATCAGAATTATGTCATCGTGTGGTGTATTTTTATTAGAAAAACACCAGCAACCCATTGGCGATAGGTACTTGTATGAAGATCTAATACGACGTATAGAAATTCGCTTTTTCATTATTGAACGGCCTATCGCTGTTTTTGTCTTTATGACTCTAGGGTTTCGGACGCCCGGAGCACGTCGTTCGAGAGCTTCGAGCCGAGAACCCACTAGGGTCTTAAAAATGGTCCCATCCAAGCGATTTCAAGGCAGCGTTAGTGAAAAACCCAGAATATCGTGGATAACGAATTTTAGTTTGAGGGTACGGATAAAGATTCGACACTGACGTTACTGACATGGACAAGTGTGAACTGCTCCATTGTAAAGCAAGGAAAAGATATTTTTTAACACTGATTCTGGCGGCACGGAACTGACATGGAACTGGTGTGTGTGCCCAGATCTTAAGCGTTTGATGTTGTGCAACGT
Source organism: Andrena trimmerana (assembly GCA_951215215.1). Classification (NCBI taxonomy): domain Eukaryota; kingdom Metazoa; phylum Arthropoda; class Insecta; order Hymenoptera; family Andrenidae; genus Andrena; species Andrena trimmerana. Next base: position 75,244,055 of record OX578060.1, read on the forward strand.
ACCCCTTCATGAAGTAAAATTCCTTTTAGTCTGCTTGGCCAATCCTTTCCAGGAAAAACGCCTAATGCCGGTCTGTTTGCTATAATTTTCTATTAGAAATTTAATCATTATTCTTCCTTTTAGCTTTATTGTTGTTGTTTGTCTTATTACTATAGTTATTGTTATTGTTGTTAGATTTATGAATTGTAGTATCTATACCAACAAATCAAATTTAATTTGCAAATCTGATTCCACTATAAATTTTATATACGAAAATAAAGAAAGTTATACACAAAATTGATTTACTGTCCTTTTTGTTCAAATTGATTTACTGTCCTTATGGTTCTGTCTTTCACAGAAAAACGGTTTCGTACAATTTTAGGAAGAATTATATAGATAATATGAAACAGGTAAGAACCTGTATAAGACAGCTTACCTGATTAACAGGATCGGCGAGAACTTTTAACATAGCTGGATGATTGTAGCCCAACGGCATTGACGAAATTTGCATATAGAGATCGAGCAGAGCATTACCATCGACATCCATTATGTAATTACCTGTCGATTTTTCGTAATCAGCAAAGAATTGTACGGAAGTGGCTTGCTGAAATCATAGATTTCCAAATATAATTAATTTTATTTCTAGTATCCATGGTTGGGGAAGATCAATCGTTATAATGAATACGATTCATTTTGTTACTCAGATAGATTATGACAATATTTCACTTGTATATTTTGTATGTTCCTGCTAACCAATAAGAATTAGTCCTTTACTTTATTTATTAGTTACATTTATTATAACTCGTGAATATTGCAAGTAAAATGTCTTGCCTTAAAAAGTAGTCATTTGTGACAAACATTTTACATAAATTCTTATATCGACATACAGATTTAATGTAAAAGACACCTTATTTGTATCTTACGAAGCGTAAAATAGCTTCTATTTATAAATGATTTTTAAATCAGATGTCATGGTAAGTTGCATTTACTATGTATGTTCTTTATCAAGTAATAAATGTTGACTATAACATTATTGACTTAAATTAATTAAATAATATATTCAACGCACTTGAATCGTATTGAGCTCCTGTAATAAATTACGTGATCGAGGTCCCGGTATTTCTGTAGCGACTACCGGATTTTTTGGTTCCTCTGATAAAAATCCAGTTAAGCACCTTTTCCACGGTGTTGCGTGGACTAGATGGGATACATAAAGAAATCGATTTAATTTTAACGTGGAATGCACTTAAATGGTATAAGAAATCGACTTGCTTAGTATTTATTTATTCATTAAACTATGGACAGATTGAAATAATTAAATTCTTGCAAAAACAATATTTATGTACCTATGTTTAAAATTATTTCATTTACTTGGTACACATAATATATGTACGTTCGCTTAAAAGTACAATTTATGCAGAGTACAGACATACGTCACCTATCATTAATCCATAATTAAATCTTTATCAACGGAAAAAGTTACAAAAGCTAGAACGTAAGAATAAATGTGATATATTGAAAATATTCAAATTCGTTTTGAAGAATCAATTCCTTCTGTGGATACCAGATGCAGGATTTCGGATTTCAATCACGATAACATTCCCCTTAGCTAACAGATTGCAACATATATATATATATATATTGTCTACTTAAATCACGTCATTCCAGTCCTCGCGTTTAATAGACGGAACGTTTCGTTTCATTGATGTCAGTTAAGGGTAATTGCTTGTTACACAGTATATGTAGCGAGAATACTTTATTGTGTTGTTTTTCGTTCTACGGTGACAGGCATTAATCCTTTTTTTTGCAAATCGATTTATTAAAGAACATTAATTAATTTTTTGTTTATAGAATTTTATCTCTTGGAAAGATCGAAGATTTTTGCATACTTCTGAGAATACAATGTTTATTTACAGAACGATGATAAACATCGAAATTATAGAGAATTTTTATTCCTTACTAAGCTTGGAGGAAATGCGGAGGAATTATTACTCTAAGTATATATCATAATACAATGAGTAATTGAAAATAAAATTGTAATAATACATTTTTGAAAAAGTAAAGAAATCGCACATTGATAGTGAATTCGTGAGCAGCGAAGATGTGGTTACATTCTCAAATCAAATATATGTATACTTATATACTTGAAAGAAGGTCAAGAAGCATGTTTATGGTTATTCACAGCGCGTGTATGTGCGTAAACATCGACAGCTTCTCCAAGTGTAAGATAACCGAGATCTCGATAAGATAAGTAGCGAAACGAATGTAGATAAATTTAGAGAAGGAAAAAATGACAGAGATTTACCGCTGTTATTTCGCAATATAATGTACACTCGAATGGGATGAATATCTTTTCTATCCTACATTAGCATAATTTATATCGAAAGAACACATACAATTAAATTCTCAATTAAAAGAAGCGCAACAGATAAGCAGGTACAAGACAGAAATGGGCAAAATTTGTATTTAAATAAAATTTCGAATAACGAATAAAGGATAAAAAAAATCGTCATTCGTTCGTTAACCCCAGTTAACTTTATTCGACACATGACGAATAATTGTTTTAACTCTCATTCGTTATTCGAAATTTTATTTAAATAAAAATTTCGGCCATCTCTGGGCGAAAGGATAAGATACATGACAATATATGTACCAACAAGATATGTTTAAACTTTTCTGGATTCAGGAATGGAAACGAAACCGTCTATATGACTTATAAATATTACTTACATATCTTATGTGCTTTATGTGACTTACAAATGAACTGCTTGCAATTGAGTAGGAAAGGTTATTGTATTAAAACTTTAAAACACAACAAAATTCTCTCCATATTAATAATACACGTAAGTTATTCGATTGACACTTAAGTTCTCCCTCGCAAACCAAACTGCAACTTTAATTTAAATATATTTAAAATAAGCAACTTAAAACTTTCGGAAGTTAAAGGACTAATGAATAGTTTCAGGAAAGTCTTCCATCTGTGTTTTGTTTATATTTAATTCAGATCACGTATAACGCCGTTGTCGTAATTGAATTAATAATACTGGTTACAATTTATTTAAATAGTTGATCAAAAAAATCCTACTCGACACTAAAGAATTTTGCAATGGTTTTTGCTCGATTCTTTCCGCGAGAATCGTTAGCATTTGTAGATCGTGGATTTGAAAGTTCGTTGATAAACCTGGACCCCACAAAATAACACGTATAAACCAAACCACCGTCAAAGAGGTTTACGGAGGAACCCGGGTAATCGATTCCGTGCGTGTATCATGCGCAAACTGATGTACTCCTTGATATATTTTCGTTGTGTTAAAATGTTGTAAGTAATTAGAGGTAATGGTATAACATGCGTAAGAAAGTATGTAATAGTCGGTCGCCAAGAGTACCATTGATTAATTGTCGTGCCATGGCTCGACTGCACAGAACAGTTGGACACTTGTTAGCGAACATTTTGCGTTCGCAATGGTGCAATGGTGGTCTAGGCTTTGGTTCGTTTGTACGATGTAAACCTTTGCTGGATATGTATTTCACTCGGTCGGTGTAGTCCGAAAAGAACGTCTCATACGAAGGGTCGAGGAGGCACTGGCCACTGATACAGCTCTGCTGATCCTTGTGCAGGAAATGTACGTGTATTCGCTCCCGAGATTGAACGAACCTTCACGAACTAGTTCATTTCGACCGCGAACTTTCAACTGAACGTCGCGTCGTACAATATGATTTTGAACGCGTCGAATTTAGATATATTTTCCGATGCTTAAGGTAGTTCCTGAATAACCTACTAAATTCAAGAAGTCTTTCAAATTACATTCAAAACTAATTTGGAATACAAGAAACCCTTGTACAAAGTTTAAAATCGATTTACCACATAATTATCGAGAAATTGTTAATTAAAGTTGAAGCATTTTAACAGATTGGCATATGGCAGTCGAAAAAAGAGTATTATAATTTCAGTTTTTCTGCGAAAACAGAAAAACTATATTAAAAAAATGTACTAAAATTGGCACAAAAGTACATCGAAATGTCACGAAATGAATTTATTCCACATGGTTTCTTCGTGAATGCTCATAAAAAATACGTTTACGTGCAAATTTTTTAGAAACTACGTATAGCAGTGAACGTGGAAAAGTCGCACAATCGATATGTTTAGACATTTAAATAGCGAACGAAGTTTCAGATTCATATGAACATTTTTTTATGACATTTTGGTTATAAAAGACGCTCCGAATGAATGCGACATTGTCAGATCTGCTGCTCCAATTCAATACGCTAACCAATTTAATATTCTATTTTCGTATTACAATTATTTATATTAACATTGAACTGTTTAAAATATATATACATGATGTTAAAAATTATTATTATTATTTCCATAGTATCATACTACTTTATATTTGTCGTTTATTACCCAACTCTAATTTGACTAACATAGTTGGTTAGGAACTACCTTAAACGTTCACTTGTAAAATAATGTGTGACGACAGTGGATGTTAACGGATCCAACTTGAATTGCAATATGTGTATGAGCATGGGCAAGTGTAACTATTGATAAAAACTTCCCGTTCGATGATATAGGCTTTCGAGCGAACACGGACATGTACGAAGTTTCACGAATGTTCAAATCGAATGGCGCGATGATATCTATTATTTCTCTGTGACTTTTTAAATAATTGTCCTCGCGCACTATCACGCATCGTGTAGATAACTACTTGCGTTAAAGTATTTCCAGAGAAACTATTCAAACCGTTCTATTAATTTAAAAAGAAAAAATCATTTAATGTATTCCTTTACCTTCGATCGTTTTAATTGCAGAGTTTTTAATAAAAGCAAAAAACGGGCAATTACTTGAGTATATATTACTGTAAACATATATTTCTCATGTAAAAGAATTTTTATACAATAAAATACTTCACTAATTTTTTAATGTAAATGTATGAACAGCGGTTGATAAAAATAAAAAGAAATAAGCGGAACCCGTATATGTTCAAGAAATAGGTTTGCCTCTTGCATAGCTTGTGTCTACTTGATTCTAAAATACCAATGCGTTTTGTGTCATGAATAATAATGTAGCTGTCAATTGTAGTAACAACATATGAAAGTGAAAGTAGAATTTCAGAGTTTTCTTTCGCGTGAGGCATTCTTGCCGAATTGGTACATCATGAGAGAAAACAAACTAGACACAGGCAGTAATATCATCTGTTAAACACAAAATCGTTATGCTAATACTTTATATTGTTTTTTATTTCCTTACACCACTATTTACCTGCTACTATCTACGCAAATAAATCGTTTGCATCTCCGCAATAAGAGTGAGCAATACCTACCTACGTTTAAATTACTTTACGGAATTGTGACTCGCTAAAATACAAAGAACGCTCCACATAAATAATTCACGAACCAGGTAGGTTTAATAGTTTACAACAATTTAACCCGAAGGTTTAAGTTTTTGTAAGAGCACTTTTAATTTTGAGTAGCACTCGGAGAAGTATTAAATTATTATTTAGGGACAGACAACGGTTAAAACTGACATAAACTTTGAATGATTTTAATGTTTCTATACGTTCAGCAAATGTACTTGTTTAAATAATAATAATACTAATTATCAACAGAATGTGAGGGTGTATGTTTTTTACTTATGTCGTTTTTCTACTGTAATAACGATTTCAGATAGGGAAGGATTTGGTCGTTGTATACTCAGTTATTTAAACTGTTCCTTAATTTTTTCAATAGATACGTTGAATTTGAACATGCTCATTTGAACATATTGCATATTTCGAAAGTTTTGATTTTTTTCAATATACATAGAAAAAAACTTTACAAGGCGTTCATTCTGTATGTACATCACCTTAATGTATGTACCTGGAAACCACGCCTTAATCCTTAGCTCTCACAATCAGACACACGGTAGTGGTAGTCAAGTTTTTCGGCAGGGGCAAGCGGCGCTGTGTCACACACAGTATTATACATTCGCGCCAACGCATTCGAGTCGGTTCGTTCGATCGGTTAACATCGCAAGGACTATATAGTGTGCCATCTGAAGTCTTTAGTCGATTTCAAGTTAGCATCTCCTACAACAGTTCGATTATCGAATGTCCCCACGCCTTTAAATCGCACAATTCCTAACCGAATCACTACATAAAGGAGCTTCTGGAATATAACGATCGTTTTCTAAATCAAAATTCTTCCTAAATTCCGTAATCGGGTGACCTAGACGGTTTTCACCTACATAATCGTTCAGCCACCAATATTACGAGTCGGATCACGTACTGACCGGTAAGTACTCTGACTTTCTTGCGGTACTGATTATCCGATATTTATTATCCTACTATCCACATGTACAGTTTTCTAGAATAATCTGTCAAAGATTAATGTCTGCAGTCCACTAAATGCGAGTTATTTAAGAACGACTACTTCAATTCAGAGATATAAGAATTATGAAAATAGTAAAAACGATATGTGCTTTCAATCGTATTATAATACTATTACAGATTAAAACAATCTTTTAATAACACTTTAATATTCATTAAATATATGTTTCTACATATAGTTATTCTAGAGACCTGTTTACCCTTGTTTCATTTTTGAATTTACATCCATGTAAAAATGTCGTTGCACATAGAACTTGGCTTGGGACAACTATTCGTTCGTCTGTTTGTTGCTAATTTTCTCCTAAACCCAACTTCATATAAAAAGAATAGGAGTCTACTCGTTATAAGGATTGCAAATACAAATAGTATGTAGAGTGACTCGGATAAAGCTTGATGATAATAATACAATATTGATTATACGAGAAATATTTGGTTCAAAGTACGGCGTCTGGTGGTGGGAAAGATTACTTTTCAGTTTCAGGAACCAAGAAAACTTTAAGTCTGTAATAGGTAATTTTAAAACGAAAGTTATTACTGAATTATGTTTTTTGAATGTATATTATGTATATATGTGATTATTTCTATTATAAAAGATTCAGTCAAAGTCACAAGACGAAGTTAATCATTTCATATTTTGTTGGAGTTTATTGAAGAATTTAGAAATAAAACGTATACGAAGAAAGCCGTTTTTTCGTCTTGCAATGCCGGATTCAGATGCCTCACTGTTTGAAAGGCTGTTTGTCGACAGCAGGTATTCACAGTTTCTCAAACCTAACTGTTAAACCCTTTCTATCTATCTTGAAAAATAAAAGAGAAAGTATGCTTTACTTCGGAAAGAATTGAATAACGTTAACGTGCCCTTATGGGGGGGGGGGGGGAGGTCTATTTAGGACGCTAGGAATCAGATGATTCTTGGGAATTTTTTTTTAAGTAACTGTTAAGCGGATCTTTTCCAAACTTTTACGGTATTTTAGTTCACATACAAACAATAAAAATGAATTTTTACGTTACAAAGTGTTCGGTAGATATGAAGATATATGAACACGTTCGTTTAAACTCGCGAGCTGGAGTTGCAAATTGGCGATTGTTATGGTGGCCCCATTTCTTCCCTGAAATAAAAAAAAAACAACGATTTTCTTATTTCTAGTATAATTACATTGTCGATGAACCTTAGACATTGATAAATAAATTGAATTGAACAACTCTTTTTCCATAAATAGTACGAAATATCTTAGGGCAGAAGCGTAACTTTTTCTTTGAAGTCCCACCAATTTGCCAACTTTGAACTTCTTTTTCATTTGTAATGTTCATCCACAATGTAATTATGCTAGACACAAGAAAATCCTTCTTTTTTTATTTCAGGGAAGAAATGGGACCACCATTACAATCGCGAATCTGCAACTCCGTCGCGCGAGTCCTAACGAACGTGTTCATATAATCTTCATTTCTACCGAACACTTTGTAACGTAAAAATCAATTTTTATTGTTTGAATGTGAATTAAAATATCCTGAAAGTTTGGAAAAGATCCGGTTAACTGTTTCTTAGAAAAAAAATTCCCAAGAATCATCTTATTCCTAGCGTCCTAAATAGGGCACCCCACTTAATGTGAATATTTAAAAGACACGCATTGTTACTATATTAATGTCCCTTTCGAACTGAATTGTTCGTATGTACCAATAGTTTTCTGATATGTCCTCCAATTTTAAAGATAATTTATAGGAATCATTTTCTTTTAAAAATACATATGTATGTATTACGAAATGTATGCACTACAGTGTATTTGCATAATATTCTTGTCGTGTAAAAATCGCGTGTTATGAAGATAGAAGAAAAGTGATTCCTATTTAAAGTATTTACGAATTACTACGCTATTTAAACATTTTCTGCACATTTCTATTTTCATATTCTCAGCATTTTCTAGTATTTAAATCAAACGTAAATATACATAAAGGATTTCATTTTTGGTGCACATATAACAATGGTCTCGCGAGGTGATGTTCATAATTTTGCAAAAAAATTGTGGATTAAGTGATCCCGAATTTTAGAAGGTATTAATCAATATTCCATATTTATCGATCACTTTAATGATAGATTTAATCCATATTAAATATCTTTTTAAAGTACGTATATCGCGATTTCGATTTAACTCAAATCGACAATCTTGTAGATATTAGTGGTTTTGTGCGTCTAATAATAATGAGTGTAATAATGCGAAATAGAATATTATCATAACTACATCTTATCTTAAAAATAAATCGCGTTACGTCGTATGCATGTATTATCACGAGAGGAGAACGCTATTAAAATCTAAAAATATTTTGTATGATAATTTTTCTGCCCCATATTTTCTTATAAAAATTTGTCAAATTACAACAATATTATACAGAGTTGTAGAAATAGGTTGAAGTACGGTTAGGATTAAATGTAGAAGGATGAAAGTAACGATAATGCCTACATGTATTGCTTTTGGTGGCGATAATAAATATTTGCACTGGATAAAAGGTGGTTTAAGAATAGTTGATAAAAGTTTTCATAATTATACAGCGCATAGAAAATACATTTAATACTATTATTTCGGAAACATGTAAACAAACAAGACTGTACGATGAATGTGTGAAATGACGTTGACAATACATCCTATGATTCATAACGCGTGCATCCAGATTCCAGGCTTCGTCAACCTTCGGCAATCTCCTCGACATAAGAAGCCAATGTCCCTCCCAAAATCCTTTCAGCTTTTTTTAACTGGTATCTCCTGGTCGCGTTACGCGAGCGGTAAGTTTACGTTGCGAATGTAAAATATTAACTCCATACATGAATCACTATCAACTTTTTCGTATAAATTGACCCATAAAAAACTTCAAAGAAGTACAAAAATTACGCCAAGTACATAAAATCAAATAAATCACAAAATATAGAAGATAATAATAATTACAAAATAAAAAAAAGATGAGAAATCAAAATGAACGGCAAGTGCATAATGGTGCTTTCCAACTACCCTTAAGATGACCCAACTACATATACACAGCAAAAATGCTGTGTTCATACATTCAATTACTCATATCGTGGACATTTTAATAATATGCAGATAAAATGTAACATCTAGACATTTGCCTAGATGTCCGCGGCCTGGAAGTCAAATGCTTGGCACGGCCAGGCAAGGTATTCTCAGATCGCCAATACCCATACCCTCCCTCTCGCAGACTTTCAGATAATTTGTCAATTTAATAAATTTAAAACTCTAACAATATGAGTACATTTTCATTATATTGCATTTTAAAATAATTTTAAGATCATTCATCGACACCGATACCTTTCCTCTCACAAGCTTTCACCAGATAATTTGTCAATTTAAAACTCCGACAATATGAGTACACTTACATTATTTTGTGTTTTTAAATAATTCTTATTTATTGACACCTCGACCTTTCCTGGCCACGCCAAGTATTTGACTTTCAGCCCGGGGACATCTAGGCAAATGTCTAGATGTTACATTTTATCTGCATATTATTAAAATGTCCACGATATGAGTAATTAAATGTATGAACACAGCATTTTTGCTATGTATATGTAGTTGGGTCATCTTAAGGGTAGTTGAAAGCACCATTATGTACTTGCAGCTCATTTTGATTTCTCATCTTTTTTTATTTTGGAATTATTATTATCTTCTATTTCTGTGATTTATATGATTTCATGTACTCACTTCTTTTTACAAAGATAAGTTGCATAGGGAATGACTTCAGATAATTTTTAATATTATTATCTTCTATTTTTTGTGATTTATTCGATAATACTCTTTTCCGTCCTGGACTTTTTCATGTACTTGGCGTATTTTTTTTACTTTTTTGAAGTTTTTTATGGTTCTACATACCCACACAGCACAACGTCCGGCAAAGTCCCAAAGTCGTCCACAGACGTTCCTAGACGTCCCGGGACGTCCTGTTACTATTCAGGACGTTGAATGTCCTGATCAGTAACAAGACGTCCCCAAGACGTCCCCGGGACGCCTGCGCGACGTCCTTGGGACGTTGTGCTGTGTGGGTATACATAAAATCCTCAGTTTAGTTAGAAATAAAAAACAGTTTGATGATGTACAAACATGTCGCAATTAAAATTTCGGCAACTTACCTTGTGTTTGAGACTGCATTTTGGTTGCAATTCAATGGTACAACGATACATATTTGTAAAAATACGTGGCATCTCAAATTTTGATAACTTACCTTATTTCACACTCGCCTGGTTATATGTAACTAGGGCTGGGACTATTTGTCAAATTTTTCAGTATTCGAATAATCGAATACTTCAGTTGCTCAATTATTTGGCGAATATAATTCGAATATCCAAGTATTCGAATACTATTCGAATATCCAAGTATTCGAATACTATTCGAATATTAAAGTATTCGAATACTATTTGAAAATTAAAGTATTCGAATACTCGTGTATTCGAATAGTATGGTGCGAATTATAAATCAAGTTCTTTAGGTTCATTTGGCAGGGTGAAATCTTGTAAACTAATTTTGACCCACTTCACACCATACTATTCGAATACATTAGTATTCGAATAGTACTTGAATAATAACATTCGAATACTCAAATATTCGAAGTTTATTCGTAGCATTCGAATACTTGTAAAATATTCGAATATTAAATTATTCGAATAGTCCCACCCCTAGTTATAACCTGACTGTAAGCTGTCAAAATTTGGAATCGTTTGCATGGTGAAGAATGTGAAGATAGCGATTGACGAACAAAACATGTATTAGTTCGTTTTCGCTGTAGGTGTGCGTGTAACGCGTAGTATACGTATTAAGTTGACGAAAATTTTCTTGGTGAAGGAGAAGAAAATTTTACCGTTTCCGACAAATCCATGAGACGATATTACGATATCTCTATCATGCGTGGACCGATTTTACTGAATTTGGTCTTATTCGAAAGTTGATATGCGGTTTACATGAGAAAAATGTATTTAAATTTAGAAAATATTGCAGGCGTGATGAGATATTATTGAAATAAGTTTCAGGTAAGGTTGGATTAGCCGGGCGACGAGTAAATGATAGCGGTAGCGACAGTCGACATATACAGGGTGTCGAAACATGTACTTGGCTACCGCGTCTTTAGATAATGCTGCAAAAACGAGATCAGACGGTCTAGAATTATTGGACCTTCCTTTTGATTTGTTTTGTTGCATTTATTGTTGTACAGGATGTGCCGCAATGAGTAGTACAGCCATGATACAGGAAATTTTAGACGCAAAAATAAATAGAAAGCGTAAAATAAAGTTTGGAAAGTCCCCAGGTTCGGGTACAGCCGACTAGAAATTAGCAGCATGTAACAATAAATAACGTACGATTGCAGATAAACGAGTCTTTGGAACACAACTAATTGTAAGTGGAAATTGTAGAATACCTTTTCCAAGGGGCGGTTTACGTTTGAGAACATTGAAATTGAAGTTGACTACGATCCGGTTTCATTTTCGAACCCTATAATCTCGAAAATGAAGGCCATTGCAATGACCTATTTTTGCACAAGTACTTATATGTACAAAAATACGACCAGCTGTCCTTAAATCCAGTGTAGATTAACTCATTATGCAGTAATGCTCTTACTCCACCTTTTATCATATTTTATTGAACCTCTGTTGAACGCAATTATTAAAGCTTTAATTATATATAGTATTATATATTACTATTAATGATCTATAGTATTTCTGAACATTAATGGGTAATTAATTTTTATTTAAGAATTCAAGGGCGCCTTACTCAATACTCCGAAAATAGAAAGAAACACCACTAGTCAAATAGATTTAATTTAAGCTTCATTACGAATTCGTTTTCCATTCAATTAAACAAACAGATTTAGCTGATAAGAAATCCATATGCTGGCCCTACGATTCATAAGTATTTACTCACCCATGTAGATTTTTTGTCCCCAAGCTGACAAGAGTATCCTTAGTAGGTAATATACTTTTATGTTAGATTACGAACTAGCAGGCACAACACAAAACTCATTCTTAAGGAATTTTACAAAGAAATAACTTAAGTAGTATAAGAAATAAGAATACAGAGGTACTTGAAAAAGTTTCCTGTTATTTCTGGAGAACATTCTCTGTCACTTTTACTTTCCTCACTTGTAAAAAGTGTTCCATGATTGTTTCAAGGTCTCTTGATAATTTGTGGTTTCTTCTTTAAGAAGAATACGCAAAAATAACACAAAGTAAAATGAAAAAAAGTAATTTCAAGTGGGCATTATTTCTTTGCGTTTGCAGACAGAGATATCAGCGTAGATAAAAATAAATTTCAAATAAAGTAAAAAATATGGAAATTATTTTTTTTTTAAATAAATGTTTATACTGCAGTTTTGATTAGGTCGCAAATATTCCATTAATTTGTTCTAATAGTAAATGATGTTTGTAGGAGTAAGAAAATTCTTATGAGTGTTATACACCTCAGTCTTTTGAAGTTGACTAACAATACCTTTTGAAAAAAATATGTTTATGTTTTAAAAAATATGTATTGTATTGAGGATTAACAATTCGTTGCAAAACATGGAAGAAACATGATTATGAAAAATTATAAGTTACTAGCTGAAGGTACTCAGCGTTCCTTGGGTTATATATTTTTTTTCGGTGAAGGAAGGGGGAGGGGGTGTTTTAAAATGATTTCTTATCGAGCACCTAGGTACTAAAAGGGACCTACCTACCAAATTTTTCAGAATTTTTTATGGGCAATGAAAGTAAGTGCAGTACATAAAATTTTTCCTAAAATCTTAATCGTCCTTGTAACTATATTTACAAATTTTTGGTCGTGAAAAAATTAGTATGACATGTCAGTATGAAGACATGAAGATTGTGCGTTTTGCGATGCTGCTGCCATGATTCTGCTCTTCGTAGGCATCTGAAACAAATGATTAATGAAAAATTTTATTCAGTAAGAATATGGCTATCGTCTGGATCGAGATTATTCATTGAAATTAATTTTTCACAAAATGGCGCCATGTTGTACAGAAAAGTTCGTTTTTTCCACCTTCAATTGTGATACTAATTTGTTAATTAGGAAGATAATTTTGTAGATATTTTTATTATTTCGATTTAGACAAGAATGACATCGTTTCGGAATGTCTGTGCAAAACTTACAATCAATTAGCAATACCATCGCCATACAGCAGTCCCTCCTCTTCTTCAAAACATTCCAACTGAACCGATTGTTCATATCTGTCAGAAATTCGAGCTTCTTTTGTTGCATTTGACTTGCGCCGCTCAGATCTGTTCTGACGCGCCGCAGCCTCGTTGTTGACAAAATTCTTTGTTTCGGGATCAATTTCGATTCCCATTGTGACCATAATTTTTAAAATGGAGATTAATACTTTATTAAATATGCAAACGGCCAGAAATGTTGCAATCTCAATTGTTGTCGGTCCAGAATGCAAGTGCTTCGGGGCAAAAGTACATATTAGAGAATTGAGATTCTCATTACTGCTTTGCGTGTTGGCTCACAAAAGTTTCTCTAGTAAATCGTGTGAGGTCAAATTCTGATAAATCGGCTTTATTATTAACTGGACTGTTTCCAACGTACCTGCAGCCTCTGCCTTTACGCCACTTTGCTATTCGGCGAGCTCGATAATACGCGTACAATTTCCTTTAAACCTCTATAACTTCATAATTACTTAGAATTTCAATAAAACAAACGAGGAATATATTTTCTATACTACGAACATTAGAAAAAAAAATAAAAAAATCGATTTTGCGACGCTTCTAGACCAGATACCCCGTAAATGTAGGAACACACTTACGAAACCCGGCACGCGCAACGAAATATGATGCTTGTTGACTCAAATCAAACGTTGCTATTTTCCATTGTTTACCATGGAACAGAAGCATATGTACTATTAACACCCGACGCGAGGTGCCGCGTTCACATACTACCCGATCCAACCGATCCGGTTCAGCGTGTTGTCGGTGGTGGGGAAAACATGCCACACGACGCGTCGTGGCCAATGTGTTTCTAGTAACCCACGTGTTTACACGCGTCAGTTTGACGTTTCATAACCTCAACTTAACTTACCTTACGTTAAGGTTACTTAAGGTTACCTTACTTTACGTCTTTCCATAGGCCCAACTGAAGGTTTCTTTCCATAAGCCCCACAGTTTCCAAAAAACGTCGTACAGACGTCCAGAAGGCATCTTGAAGAACGTTAAAAGACGTTGTAAACACGTCTTTTTCAGGTTGTAAACACGTCTTAGGAAAAAAAAATTCGGGGTGAGAAGCATCGTACCCAAACTTTCCGCTTACGAAGCAACCGCTGTTCCCACTTACCCAACACATTTCCTTGTAGACAATTCTAATTTCTAGTTACATAACTAATATTAATTGTTTATAAAAACTGCGCAGTGACGCGAAATATTCTACAAAATAGCATCATTCGACCTTTAGACTCATTCCTTAAAATTTCACATTCGTCTCAAGACAGACGTCCTCATTACGTATTTATAAATAAGAAAAGAAAAATCACAACTTGGAATATAATAACAGGTTTTTGGATGTAGCAAATTTTTTGTCGTCTGTAAGATGATATTTAATCATCGTTGTAAATTTTTTGTTAATTAACCAACTATAATAATTGTAGGCCCAACATTGAATATTCGTTGGCAAACTGTCGTACCTTTTTGTTAATTAACCAACCATTATAATTGTAGGCCCAACATTGAAGATTCGTTGGCAAACTGTTGTAAGTTTTTTGCCGTAGGCCCTATGTTGGGAATTTGTAGGCAAAACACTAACTATATCCCAACTAATTCCCAACTGTTGGCTACCGTTGGCCAACCAAAAATGCTACTAAGTAGGGATCTTCCTATCTTTATAGGTGTTTATGCCGTAGTGCGCGCGAGAGTGAGGGAGAGAGAACGTTAAGAAAAGGGGCGTCGAGGTAGGCGTACGTCATGGTGGGAGCGCCGGGCATTATTTAAATAAAAAATTATTTAAATAACGTATCAAATAAAAGAGACTTTATTTTTATTAGTCGTCGAATAAAAATTACTTTGGGTTATTTTTATTCGAAGCGCCTCAAATAACTTTTTTATTCGACGGGATTCATTCGACGGCCACGCATGGTTTTTTTTTATTCGACGGGAATTCATTTTAAGCTTCAAATGATTTTCTCAGTTTCATTCGTATTTTTATTCGAAAGTTATTCGAAGTTCGAATAATTATGGGCGAACCTCGAGAGCCTTTGAGCGAAGCCGCCGGCTTCTCGAACCGAGGGACATTGTATCATTCACCCGTATAAACTGCAGCGCGAAGTTCTTCGGCGATGTGTCATCGATTATACAGAAACGGAATTTCTTTATTTTTCGTCGCATCAATATGAAAGTGACACGAATGGATTCCTTGCATTCTCCCGATTAAATTGACAACAAAATAATTTAAATCGGATTACTTTTAACGAAACGGGCTTTCAATCCTTCAAATTAATTTTATGCCTAATATCGTTAATTACAGTTCAAATTATATCAGGTTTGGTATCTTTCTATCTTTCCTTCCTACATTCCCGGACCTCTCTATCTTTCATTCTTGCTACGTTTAGCGAGGCTCTGACGCTAGACGCACCTCTCGTGCCGTATTGTTTCAAGATTCTCGGTAGAACTCTGTGGCAACACCGCGGTAGAGACAGAGAAAACAGAAGATGTGGCAACTATGCGTCAAAAATTCGTATACACAGAGTACCTAGCGATGTCACCTCTGTACAAGTTCTTTTTATCGAACGCAGTAGTTTCATTAGGGTCCGTTCGTTTACTTGGGATACTTCGATCGATTCGGACCATAACAAAAATGAGTTGGCAGCCTTAAGATCATGATGTTGCCTAATTTAATTTGTACAATTTTACAATATATCTTTGAAAGGACCTGTTACACCGAATTGTTAACCAAATCGAAAAAGGAAAACATACGTCTTTAAGAGGAAAGACTGATCTTTCCACTGCTTTGGTGTTGAGCATCCTACGACGATTCCTACGCTGCCTAGAAGCATTTAAAGTGTTTGAAGATTTCACGCTTCACCGAATGTTACGTGTTTCAGCGATTATAAGAATAGGGAACCGGGAAGGCAATGTGGCACTAACAAGGAGAGTATTTTAGGTGTCCGCCTCCGATCATTTTGATTTTTGGATATGTTATAGAGGGCCGAAAAATAAGAAATACGTGTTTTTTTATTTTTTCCCCGTTTTCATATTTGGGGGGTGAAAACTGCGTTCAAAGTTAGGGTTGAAAAATCATTTTTGTGGCAAAAATGGACTTTTTGAAAATCTGGTGAGTCAGTCATATTTCGCATTCAAAGACACAAAATTCGTCCATTGACACTATTCCCCTATCTCTAATAGTTCTCGAGATATTCCACAAAAATGATTTCTCAACCCTAACTTTGAACGCAGTTTTCACCCCCAAATATGAAAACGGGGAAAAATAAAAAAACACGTATTTCTTATTTTTCGGTCCTCTATAACATATCCAAAAATCGAAATGATCGGAGGCGGACACCTGAAATACTCTCCTTGTAAGTAGTCATTCAGAAGTGAAAAATGTCAAGTTTCGCATTTGTCATTAGGACATTCACAAAAGTAACTCCAATTATTCCGATTCCTTGTATTTTGCCGATCAAAATGACCTCAGAACCGACATAATTCGGACTATAATTAACGAAATTACATATAAAATTAATTTCAAGAACTTCAAGCCAACTACGTTAAAAGTAGTCCGGTTTACATGGGATTTGGTATATTTTAATCAGGACAATTTCACGAATGCATTGATGTCATTTTCATAATGATACGATGATAAATAAAGGATATGACTTCTTGAAAAATCGCTTGAACGACCCTTGACCCCCCTGGGCGTTGATGCCGACGAGCGGTGAAAAAAGGCGCCGCTCAGCCAAGAGTAAAATACCCACTACTACATATTAAAATTGCTATATTTTTCATTTGATCTACGTGAAAGTGGTACCAATCGATTATTTACATTTTGCAATGAAAATTATCCAAATACGACCTCGAGATCGGAATATTCTTAACGAAGTTGGCTTGAAATTCTGCAAATTAATTTTATATGTAACTAGCTTAAAGTAACCGGAGTTGCCCGGGTTGTATATCTTTATTCGGTGAAGACGAGGGAGTTTTTTAAAAAAAAATTTAGCCCACCCAGGGGTTACGAAGAACCTACCTACCAAATTACATAGTCATAGAAGATATCCGAAGAAATCGTTATGAGTCAGTGAGGCAGTCAAGTCAGTCGGTGGTATTTGGATTTTACATATATAGATTTCGTTAAGTATGTTTCATTCTCATCGGGAAGACACGAGGAATCAATTGGTGTTATTATTATGAAAATCTGATATGAAATGCGGAAATTTACATCTTTCACTTGCTAATGGTCAGTGCAACATTTAAGTCCCGGTTCTTTATTCTTGAGAGCCGGGCACTCGGTTGAGATTGTTACCACGTAAAATGTGGTAGTAAGAATAATTGTGTACATATCAACCTAACTGGGGTAAAATCAATCTAACTGGTCACAGCTGTACGTCCAGCACGATAACGACCCGAAGTGCAAATCGTATTTAATTAAAGAATGACTATTATATAAGACAATTTCACCTCTGTAGTTGCCCATTATTAATCCTATTGGAACTAAAGCAACATTTATGCAAATATTTAATTTAAAATAAAAATAGTTTAAAAGTGCATTACTGGAAGAATGGAGAAAAATCCACCAAATTGTAGCGTATAATTTAGTACTCTATCAAATATTAGTTATTGTAAATTTTGTTTATTTATTGGACAGAATTTGATGTATGAATCCTTTTTTCACGGCGTTTTCTGAACTTACGATTATTTAGTAATTCTTCATAAAAATTCTGTTAATTTACTCTCTTGATGTAGGTATTTGATTGTTAAAATAATATTATATAAACAAACTTGCCGTCATCTAATTAAATAGAAGGTGCCACGGTGTATGAATACCTATTTCTTACTTTTCTTCCTTTGAAGGAAAATTATATGTGCTTTCGAAAAGAAATTTTATATTATCTACAAACATGGATTCCATATTTACAAAATATTTCAGCCATTAAGAAATACCCAGCACTTTAAGATTTCCGTCGAAGCGGTTCGTACCATCTATTGGAGTCTTTTTATTACAAACGGAACAAAAATTACGTTAAATACATTTCTTAAAACTTATTCATTCGTTTTACATGAGATCGAGTAGGAGAATACAATGGAGTGGCACTGCTTCAAAACACCTCACGGAAAAAAAGTCTATATAATAACATGTAAAATATCCACCAATCTTATAGGTTAGATAAAAGTAAAGTAAAAAAAAGCTGGTTAACCTTCGTCGTATCGGAGAAAGGAGCAGTGGTTTATCTGGAGTCGCCGAATTCTGTTCACAAAGAAATGCCGAACGATAAGTTAAAGAGTATTGGAATTCATATCTTACATTATAAGAAATTCCGTTTAGGTGCATCGACTTCTTATAGCCACTAGTATGATAAATCGTTTGTAATTATCCACGGTCATTAGCAATACTCATTATAAAAGCAATTCTTATTTAACATTTTCGAAAAGGAGATTGTCATATGTAATCTGATATCGTACTTTCTAACGAAATCCGCAATTAATTCATGGCTCAAAGTATATGACATTATTTTCAGAAGTTACTTATCGTTTAACAAATTTGGTCATGATATGATATTAATTATACTTCATAAAATAATTAACTTCCAGTTAACATTCTTCCATGTTTGTAAAAGAAAGAATCGAAATAGCGATTTGACTAATTGTTTATCACGTAAACCGTAAATGTTTTGATCGATTACATTGATTGATTACACAGTCCAACAAAACGAAACTTTTTTCTGTTCCGCAATATCCACTGGGTGATTCTTGTAGAGTTTGTCGCCCTGAACACGAATCCGCAAACCGTTTGTCGTCATCACCCTCAGTTTTTGGAAAACTCGATTTTGAAAAAAACTGCAAATTTTCAATTTTGAACATCTTTTGTGTCGTAACGATAATAGTTATTCGGTTGCTCGTTGAGTCAAATTATTCTATGAACCCTCCCGAACACAATGATATAAGTTAGTATTGCATTATAATCATTTAAATATATTTAAACAACGATCAAAGGGAAAATGACATCCGAAATGCACCCATTTTTGAAGATATCTATCAATTTAATTTCAAAACTAAGGGTCTAGGAGAAAATCTGACCATTCCACGCGATGCAGCAGACATTTTTCCTTCGGAAGTCATCAACAAAAGTGGTAAGTCACGTTTTGTTTTCAATACAGAAGCGAAATAGTTTGGCAAACCACGCGGTGCCAACAGTGGTACTCAGGCGCGTTAAGCGATTGTGTTACGCTCAGCTGCAGTGGATCGCTCGCCGCCGTTGACTACCACTGTCGACACCGCGCGTTTTACGAAACTGTTTCGCTTCTGTATTGAAAACAAAACGTGACTTACCACTTTTGTCGATGACTTCCGAAGGAAAAATGTCTGCTGCATCGCGTGGAATGTTCAGATTTTCTCCTAAACCCTTAGTTTTGGAAATAAATTGAAAGATATCTTCAAAAATGGGTGCATTTCAGGTGTTATTTTCCGTTTGATCGTTGTGTAAACATATTTAAACGATTATAATGCAATAATAACTTATTTGATAGAATAATTTGACGCAACGAGCAACCGAATAACTATTACCGTTTCGGCACAAAAGATGTAAAAAACTTCAAAATTGGCAGGTTTTGTCAAAAGCGATTTTCTCAAAAACTGAGGGTGATAGACCAATTCTGCTTGCGGATCCGTGTTCAGGGCGAAAAACTATACAATAATCACCCAGCGGATATTGCGGACCAAAAATCGTATTGGACAGTGTTATTGATTACAACGATGCTGTGATCTCATGACTAAAACTATCAACGATAAAATTTTAATAAATGTCTGTCCTTTGATAAAGAATTAAAATACATAAAAAACGATCTGTGTAATGTGTAAAGATTGGGATAAATCTTTTTTGCTTTAGGCTTCAGTGAATAAAATTCTCCAAGGAGTTAGGTTTAGTGTGTACTGACGACTTGGACTTATAATTAGAGGCAAAGGTCGCGCTGTTAAAATGTAGTTTATTAAACATGTAAAAATGACGGCTCTCTATACTACACTCGTTAGGGATAGTATCCATGCAAAATGGATGCGCACGCACACACGCACGCACACGCATACACACTGTAAGCCAGAGTCACATTTCACTATCGAATAAGTCTACAATATATTTATGCATCACAAATATTTGTTTGGCCCACGCAACATAATTTAACAACTGTTACTGGACAATGGTTTACATTTATATTTAAGAGACGAGAAGGAAAGCTAAACACAAAACAAATTAGAACGTTTAAAACAATGATGTGCATATTCGTAGAAAAGAATATAGGGTATTAATGACGTGATTGAGGTAGGTAAATATTTACAAAAAGGGAGTCCCTCCCGATTTTGATAATTTTTCAGTATGTTGTCCAAGTCATCACCCTGAGTAGTGTTGTGAAGATTTTAGTTGGGGGTCGTCATTTACCAAAAGGTTATTATCAATAAGTAAAAGCATGGGTTTTACTATTGGTTGGGGCTAGATGTGTTCAGAAATGGATCGTTCATGGGGATTTGAATCAGCAACTCGTGGATGGTGCGCATCTGGAAGTTACTAGTGTGCTGCCTAGCTTTTTAAGGGGGTGGACACGGCACGTGACCTGGCTGATTTGGCAGTTCGGTATTACAGCAGGTTTTTTCTGCACAGAAATGGTAATACCGATAGAATAGCGGCTGCCTGATGAACGCGAGAGGTAGCTGTTTGCTATTTCCATATTTTATTCTGAATGTGGAAAGAAATTCTCAGCGTTTGCGTTGTATGTAGTTGTAAAATTTAAACGGAAAGTCTGCTGGTAATGCAAACGTAGAAAATTCATTGTACATTTTAATTACTTGAAATGTGCTTATGCTACAATATGCTACGTTGGCAGTAAGGAATTATAAGTGAAAAGAAAAAAATAGATGAGGGGATGCCCCAGAAAATGAAGTATGTTAGGTTAGTGTACGAATGCAATTTTCGTTGATAACCACAATTTGGTATACTGTAGGCTAAAATTCGTGATGGACTATGTTCACGGTCAGCACAAGAATACCCGTGGCTCCTCGCCACGTTCACGATGATGCCAGTCCCTCCGATGCTCTATTGTTTTTAAGGGACCCGCTTCTTGTATAGACACAACCAGAGTCCGCCGTGGGCTCTTGGAATTATTGATTCTTACATTAGGTTGGGCATTTTTTTATTATCAAAACACTGAAGCAGAAGCTGGAAGTTATATAATTAAACGTCCCATGCAGAAAGTAGTCATTGAACAAACATTATATATAAAATTGTGTTGGTGCAATAGTGACTTTAGATTGCAATTGCTTAGTCGAAACAGAATTTGTTTATTTTTCATCGTATCAATATGAAAGTGACACCAATGAATTCCTGGCATTCTCCGGATTAAATTAGCAGAAAATAATTTAAATCGGGCTATTTTTAACGAAACGGTCTTTCAAATGTGTAAACAAATTTTTCACGTAATTTCCTTAATTATGGTCCGAATTATATAAGGAATCGATTGACACCACTTTCACAAAGATCTGATTATAAATTGCAGAACTTCAGATTCGTCACTACTTAGTGTGCATCATTGTATAGCCCCGATGGTTTCGAGCGTCGAAGCTCATGAAACTCAGCGAGACATATGATTGTGAGCGAGCATCGCGTTTGACGACTCTAGCTAGAGAATCACCCCGTATAAATGCTAAGAAACGATAGTGTGAAGTAGCGTGCGTTTCAACTGCACATTGACAATATCGTAGATTCTAGGGTCTAGAATATTAGCTCTGTATTACGATATTCTTCACCAGAGCACTGCATTAATGAATTAAAAAACAAATGAATTGGTCAATTAGATAAAATTAATGAACTGTGCATGATTTTAATGACGCCTAATTTAATTGCACTTACAAACTGAATTACTAATTGTAATTAAAAGAATACTTTTTGACGTGCAATATGAAGCTGCGCATGCAAATGGTTGGGCTCGGATTATCGGGAAACTCCTACTCACCCGACCGTTTTGTTTTCTCGCTGCGAGCGAGGACCTTCGGGCCCCAGTGGGCCATCCGTTGACAGCTGAGAGCAATAAAACCGACGGGCCAGATAAAGTATTCATGTTTTTGATAATTGTTGATGAAAGTATTACCAATGGAGGTTTTAGGGTTTCTCGATGAAAATGATGCCAAACACGGAGCAATTCGATGCATTTTTAGTGAACGTAGTGTGTCTCCTCCATCATGTATTCATAAGAAAAAATAGACTGAATTGCTTCGCGTCTCGACTCATTTTCATGGCCATAAACTCACCAATCCATCGGTGATAACACTCTTATCAAGGTGTAATGAGAAACATGAACATATTCATTAGGGTGTATCGAAAAAACTAAAAGTGGTTGTAGCGATTGAGCCTAGTGCGGAAAAGTTGTCGGTTGACATTACTTAAACATGTGTAAAATTTGAACGTAAGGGGGTAGACACGTCACGTGACCTGGCCGATTTGGTCGGTCGGTATTACAGCAGATTTTTTCTGCACAGAAATGGTAATACCCATAGATACGCGGCTGCCTGTGCACGCGAGAGGGAGCTGTTTGCTATTTCCATATTTTATTTTAAATGTGGAAAGAAATTGTCAGCTGTTGCGTTGAAGTTGTAAAAATTTAAACAGAAAGTCTGCTGGTACTGGAAACGTAGAAAATTCATTGTACATTTACTTGAAATGTGCTTATGCTAGAATATTCTACCTTGGCAGTAAGGAATTATAAGTGAAAAGGAAAAATACACGAGAGCATGTCCCCAGAAAATGAAGTTTGTTAGGATAGACATTTTTTAATTAGCAAAACACTGAAACAGAACATGAAATACACATCCTATGCAGAAAGCAGTAATGAACAAACATATATAAAATTGTGTTGACGTTGAATCCAACGCGTGATGATTATGTGGTGCCTCCTCGAAGTGACAGAAAATATAACCTATGTATATGCTATAAGACAATAAATATTTAGCGGCTATTTCGTTGTATTACGCTACATTTGTGAACTTTTCATCATCCTTCCGAAACATTATTACGCCGCAACAGTGTCTTTAGGAAATCGGGTATAACATATAGGTTATATTTTCTGTCACTTGGAGGACCGGATTTTCTGTCCTCGAAGTGACAGAAAATATAATCTATATGCTAGACCCGATTTCCTAAAGATACTGTTGCGACGTAATAATACTGTTTCGGAAGGATGATAAAAAGTTCACAAATGTAGCGCAAAAGAACGAAATGGCCGCTCAACATTTATTGTCATATAGCGTATACATAGGTTATATTTTCTGTCACTTCGAGGAGGGGACCATAGACATATATAGACGGCGGAGCGTAAGCTGAGGGGGGTGGCAAGGTTCGCGGTAAGGGGAGCGATACGAGTAAATCGGATAACGCTGTGGTTATGCATGCCGAATGCATCCAAAGCTAACCGACGTGCCTGTATCTGAACCTATGCCTTTACCCCTCCAAGCCTTCCTTCCCCACGCCGATGTCCCATCTTCTGATCCGTCTATATATGTCTATGGAGAGAGCCACGTAATAATCACGCGCATCCAGCCTGCGCATTTTTTTTATGAAAAAATTATTTAAATCGGACTATTTTTAACGAAACGGGCTTTCAATTCTGCAAACAAATTTTTCACGTAATTTCCTTAATTATGGTTTGAGTTGTATCATTTTTGGGGCCAATTTGATTGAGAAAGTATAAGGAATCTATTGACGCCACGATCGCAAAGATCTGATTAGAAATTGCAAAACTTCCGATTCATCAGTGCTTAGTGCGCAACATTGTATGGCCCCGCTGGTTTCAAGCGTCGAAGCCGACGAAACTCAGCGAGACACATGTGTAAAATAACATATTTGCAGTTTTATAATTGAAGATGTAGTGAACGTTACAGGACTGTCTTTATATATGGCTATCACAAACAAAATCGCCTGACTTGTTAGACATGAAACCGGGCATACAGATGGATGCGCATATCGCCGAAAGCATCAGAAAGAATATGTACAGCCTTCCAATGTTTCAATTGTTGAGAAGCCTTTGGGCTCAGTTTATCGGGAAAGACCTACCCACCCCACTGTTTTGCTTTCTCGTTGCGAGCGTGGACCTTCGGGTCCTAGTAGACCGCCCGTTGACAGCCGAGAACAATAAAACCGACGAGCTAGATAAAATAGCCAGTACAGAAAAATAAAATGTTCGTGTTTTTGATAAGTATTGATGAAAGTATTACTGATGAATTTTTTAGGATTTCCCGATGAAAATGATATCAAACATGCAGCAATTTGATAAATTTTTATTGAACGTAGAGTGTGTTCTAATCATGTATTCATAAGAAAAAATAGACTGAATTGGTTCGTGTCTTGACTCACCAACAATCCATGAATGGTAACACTCTCAATCAAGGTGTAATGAGAAATTTTGAACATTTCGTATTCTGTACTGGATGACTCAAGTCGCCGTCGACCGAGGGTGTACCGCTGCTGCGCTATTTCACTCGCACTCGGTTCACATCGTTCGGTCTCCTTGTCAAGCGGTTCGAGCGAGGGCCCTGATAGGGGTGAATTTATTTGGGAAACAAAAGTCGCGTCATTCATGACACCTACTCGCGAACAGATATGCATATGTACGAGAAGAAACAATGCAATTGCCCGATGACTTGAAGCAACATTTCAATTGGTAAATGCATGAAACTCTGGGATCAGGAATTCCGAACCCAGTGGGGCATATGTAAGAACTGGCGAAATTCAACAATAGTTCGTCGTCTAAATTTTACAATTAAAGTATTTATTTGACGTGAATATAAAGTTTGTTAGCAAAGTCTTTCTCGATTTGAGTTTTGTAGAAGGTTGATTTTCCTTGTCCTTCTCGCTGGCAATCATGCGACTCGCTGAGTTTCGTGGGCTTCGGCGCTCGAAACCAGCGGGGCCATACAATGTTGCGCGCTAAGCAGTGACAAATCTGCAGGTCTGCATTTCTAATCAGATCTTTGCGAAAGTGGCGTCAGTCGATTCCTCATGTTTTCTCGATCAAATTAGCCCCAGAAATGATATAATTCGGACCAAAATTAAGGAAATTACGTGAAAAATTGTTTGCAGAATTGAAAGCCCGTTTTCTTAAAAATAGTCCGATTTAAATTATTTTCGGTCAATTTAATCGGGAGAATGCCTGGAATCCATTTGTGGCACTTTCATATTGATACGATGAAAAATAAACAAATTCTGTTTCTTTAGAATCGATGACACATCGCCGAGCACGGCGATCTCGCGCGGCTCGGGACACAAAGGTTCTCGTCTGTTATTCGAACTTCTAAGATCGTATTCAGATTTATTGGCCGGTGAGTTTTGTAACTAGGGGTGTGCGGGTACCCGATTTTTCGGGCTCGGGTGGGGCCGGCAACTTTCGGGCGGGATCGGGCGGAATCCTGATACTTTCGTATTGCTCGAGATCCCGACAGTTTCGGGACCCCGAGACTCGATTCAGGCTACAAGCATAGCCGCCATGAGCGGCCAATTTGATTTCAGGTCGGCTCGGCAAACCTCGGACGCGATCGGACGATATCGTTACCAGTAATAGATTAAAATTATTACCTGAGAACATAGAAAAATTATGTTTCTTACACGTTAATTTGAAATAATAAAATATTCACCTCCTGTATATTGTTATTATTATGAAACATCTAGGAAATATTCCTTTTTGTATGCTTATAGTTCGTACGTTTTCTATTTTAAATCTGAACCTATCCGGAAAAAGATAATACCCTATATATTCCCTTTACATAAAGTACTAAGTATGAAGTATATTTTATTCAAATTTTAAAATATTGTCGATATAAAAATAGTCTTCTTCCCAAGTTCTGAACATGGTATTTATTTAAGTACGTATATGGACGTATTCAGTATTCACAGACTATTTGGTAGCAATGAAAATACATATATATGTAAATAAATAATAAGATACAAATTATGATTCAACAGGAGACAGAAAGTAAAAACTTATCACTCTGGTATCGATATAAATGATATACATAATTCTTTCCGTCTCGGTCCCCTCGTAATAGCTGGCTTTCGAGCCGATCGCGTCCGAGTTTTGCCAAGCCGACCTGAAATCAAATTGCCCGCTCATGGCGGTCATGCTTGTAGCCCGAATCGAGTCTCGGGATCCTGAAACCGTCTGGATCTCGAGCAATACGAAAGTATCGGGACCCCGCCCGACCCCGCCCGATCCCGCCCGAAATTTTCCGACTCGTTCCGAGGGCCGAGAATCCGAGCCGCGGGACGATCCGCACACTCCTATTCGTAACACGTGTTCTCTCGTCATCGCAGAACACGAGTGAGCCAGAAGTGGTGGGGATAGCGCCAAGCTTCTGTCATGTATAGGCCAAACCGAGCTGCAGCGTAGAAATACACGCATCACAATAGGTGTACCTGAGGCCTTAGCTCCGAAAAAATTCAGGGAGCTTTATTGGTCAGAACATTGATTCTTTCTCGATAGCTTCATCTCGTATTGGTCTACGTATAACTTCGTGACGCACACAACTACATATGTACTACGCTGACAATAAGAATAAATAACAGCCACACGGCTACGTTCAGACAGGGCCGAGCAGCATTCCCGGTACCCCACCATACCCTGCGGTGGCTAGGGAACTCCAACTGACAAATCCACGATCGTCAGATGGTGATGGCTGATTTCTCCTCGATCGCTGTGCACGAAAACGAATCGACCGGCCAATATATTTGAATACGACCTTAGGATAAAGATATAATGAAAGATGAAAAATTATTCGAAGCCAAAGATGAAAGGCCTTCGAATAAACAAAGGAAACTAATAAATACCCGAAGCTAAATAGAATTTTTGATTTAGGGTACACACACCCTCCCCCCAAACCTCGTGTCGATCGGCCACTGGGGCCATTCGGAAGTATATTATTTTAATTAAATAATGCCCATCTCTGCATAGGACCGTAATGACTTACAAAAAAAATCAGGTAGTCAACTGTTGACTGATTTGGAGACTTTTCATTGTTATATGTTATATACAATAGTCGGAAGAATAATAATAAGAGCAATAATTGCAAATAATTGCTGTAACTTCCACATTCTGAAAATATGATGTTAGAAATAAGGCCAACAACGCACAGGCCCGCGAGTGTGGGGGCGCCACATTCGTCAAGAAAAAGGCTATACGGGCGCTCTGCCGGAGAGAGTCCTCTCTAGAGAACAGACTATAAGTACCTTTATATATATATATTAATAAATACCTTCTTTATTGCTATGAGGGCGATAAGTTTATTTTTTTTAACCAACAAATGGTAGCAGAGCGTGGTTAGAATAAGAGAAGGTAATAGGTACTCACGTATGAGTACGTAGAGATAAAAGGGAACACTCTAACCTCAAAAAATTCGAAAAAGCACGTGGTATTGCGAAGTGAGAAAAGAGAAAATAGATAAAAGACATGGCCGAGGCAAGTGCAAATACGAAAAAGATCGATTTGTTAACCGGAAAGAACTACTGTGTATGGGCACTGAAAATTGGCGCAGTATTACGTGCTAAAAGGTTATTCAGGGAGGTAATAGAAGGACATGAACCACCTGTGGCACAAAATCCAGAATCAGTAGAAGGGAAACTGCGGATGAAGTGGGAAGAAAAGAATGATGAGGCATTCAGTATTATTATCACCACTCTATCCGAAGAACAGGCTGGACAATTTCTAACCGAGACAAATGCCAGAAAAATTTGGCTCACTCTGAGAGAGTTACACGAAGGAGACGCTCAGGATGGACGTATAGATATTGGACTCGAGCTTAAGAATATTCGAATGACTAACACTGAGTCTGTAGTAGATTATATTACCAGAGCAAGAAACATTGCCTCTCGCAGTGCGGCAATAGGTTATCCAATTGACCAAAGAGAGGTATCTTACCATGTAATTAGAGGAGTTCACTCTCGCCTAGAAAAGGTTGCTGTGGTGTTGAGAACCCAGCGAAACATAAGTTTAGAAGAGATAACACAAGCACTGGTGGAAGAGGAAAATAGAAGCGCACCATCCGGAAAGGGAGAACCGTCGTGGAAGAGTGAAAATGCATATCGAGCCACAAGACCTCCAAAGAAGCCACAAGATTATGGGGGATGCTATGTTTGCGGAAGAAAAAACCACAAGGCAAAGGACTGCTGGCATAAGAAGACGAAAGAAGCACAGCCGGGGCAAAGAAAATCCATGGGAGGTACAGGAAATAGTAGCAGCTCAAATAACCAAAGAAAAAACGAATAATAGAAACGAGCAAGGTAACATGTCAATGCAAAGTAGATATGTATTTAATTTTAATGTGAATGAGATTGACAGGAATATAAATAGAGTGGAGAACGGCGAGCATGTGTGGACATTAGATTCGGGCTCTACTTCTCATATGACTTCCAATCTAAATGCGTTGCATAATGTCAAACCAAGTAACGTGAGAATATCACTAGCACAAAATAACAAGGAGATGAGGTCTGAAGCGATGGGCGACATGAAGGTCAGCGTATATACCAGGCAAGGTATAAATGATATATTTATTAGAGATGTATTGTATGTACCATCACTGCGTGCGAATCTGTTGTCAGTAAGTAAATTAAACGAACAAGGACACGAGGTGAATTTTAAACAAAGTAAGGCAAAAATATTAAATAGAAATGGTCATTTAATTGCCGAAGCGTTTGAACAGGACGGTATTTTTCTATTGAAAGTGGATGAGACTGATGGTAACGCCATGATGGTACAAATTAAGGATAAGGAAAAAGACACTATAAAAATTGATAATAGTGAAATAGATAAGATAGAGAATAATTGTTTGGAGAATACTAATGTAGACGCGAGCGTTAAGATAGACTGTAAAACCTATTTAGGTAGAGGGGGTAAAGGTTCGGATAAGAGGTTATGGCACCGCCGACTGGGGCACGTTTGTGAAAGCTACTTGGACTATATGCTAGATAATGAATTAGTGAGGGACTTAAATTATATTAAAGAACCGTTGGGATCGTGTGAACCATGTATAATGGGCAAAATGTCACAAAAACCAAACTACTCTATAAAAGAAATGGGAACACGAGAACCATTAGAGCTAGTACATATGGATCTATGTGGTCCAATGCCTGTCGAGTCAATGAATGGGAGCAGATATTTTTATGTATTGGTTGATGAGTATTCAAAGTATGTATGTGTGTACATTATTAGAACAAAAGATGAAGCATTTCAAAAATTCGTACATTATGTGAATAAATATGAAAATCAGCTAGGGAAAAAGATTAGACAGGTCAGATCAGACAATGGGAAGGAGTTTATAAATAGGAATTTTATGGAATTGTTTAAAGATAAGGGTATACATCACCAAAGAACTGTAGCTTATAATCCTCCAAGTAATGGCGTTGCAGAAAGAGCGAACCGATCACTATTAGATAAAGCTCGAACTATGTTAGTGGATGCAGGATTACCAGATAATTTTTGGGCAGAGGCTATTATGACGGCAACTCGATTGAAGAATATAGTACCTTCTAAGGAAAGAGGTACAAGAACCCCTTACGAGCTGTGGTACGGCAGGAAACCGACAGTGTCGTACATCAAAGTTTTCGGATGTATGGCTTATTATTTTATACCTAAAATAAATAGAAGTAAACTCAGTCCAAGGGCCAGGAAGGGCATATTTATGGGTTATTGCGATGATAGCCGATCCTACAGGGTGTACGATCCAGAGTACCGAAAGATAAATATTGTAAGGAATGTGAAATTTGACGAGAAGGTAAAGGGTTCGACTTTAATGGAAGGGGAATTAAGCGAATCACAAGGAGATCTTCTAGGAATTCCGTACGCAGAGATTACAGATGACAAAGATGCCGCTGAAACATCAGATGAGAGACAAGAAGATAATAGAAGCGATGATGAACCGGAAGTCGCGGAAAACGAAACAGAAATGACCGACCAGGCCGGTGGAGAGTTGCTTCCACAATCAAGCAGAACAAGTCCGGCCGGGAAAAACAAGAAAAGAACAGCAGCAGAGATAGAGTTAGAACATAGAACAAAGATGAAGGAAAGAGAAGAAGAATTATTGAAATTTGGGGTCAGAAGATCAGCGCGAATAGAAGAGAAAAAAGGACACAGCAGCTTAGCAACGGCCGTCGAACGAGTGCCGAACCACTACCAGGAAGCGATGGAAGCGGGAGATTCGAAGTATGTAGATTGATAAAGAGCATATACGGATTACCTCAATCGGGTCGATATTGGAATGAAACAATGAATGATATATTCGTAAAGATGGGCCTAGAACGAATTAGGGAGGACCCATGTGTTTATATAATGCGTGAGGAAGAAAAGATTGTTATAATTGGCGTGTACGTTGATGACTTCTTAGTTTTAGGAACAGATAATATTATAATAGATGGAGTGACCGAGAGGTTAATGCAATACTTTAAACTAACTGAGACAACAAATAAGAAGTTCCTAAACATAAGTATCACAGAGACTGATATAGGATTAGAATTGTCACAAGAGCGCTACATAAGTACAATAGTAGAAAAATTCGGGCTACAGGATTGTAATATCGCAAAAACTCCGCTAGATCCGCAGCAAAATCTAGATGATTATGAAACGTCACCACCAGTAGATGCAACTGCATTTCAAGAAATCATTGGATCTGTAATGTATTTAAGCATAGGTACTAGACCAGATGTAACACACGCGATAAGTAGACTTTCGCAGTATAGTGCTAATCCGCGTCATACACATTTAGTAGCAGCGAAAAGAGTCATCAGGTATCTCAAGGGGACGAGTCATTATAAATTGATATATACAAATAGAGACAATGAGTTAACCGTCAGCGCAGACGCAAGCTGGGGTTCAACCGAAGACGCTAAGTCATTCGAGGGGTATACCATAAAAATTGGTGACAATTTGGTTAGCTGGAAGAGTAGAAAACAAGGATTAGTTGCTCTGTCCACCTGCGAAGCCGAACTTATATCCTTATGTGAAGCGGTGCAAGAGTTACAATGGGTGCAAGGCTTATTGAGCGGATTAGGTGTAGATATAGGAACTAAACTACCGATATGCGTGAAAACAGATAGTAAAGCAGCTATAGATTGGATCTCTAATCTTAAAGTTACAAATAGAACTAAGCACATCAATCGCAAATATTATTTCATTAAGGATGAAGCGAATAACGATAGTATTAAGTTAAAACATGTAAAGTCTGAATGTATGGAAGCCGACTTGTTAACAAAGCCATTAACGGAAGAACGGTTGAAGCAAAACCTAATGTATTTAGGGATCTCGGGAGTGCGCGCGTTGTTGCCCAGAGGGGGAATTGTTAGAAATAAGGCCAACAACGCACAGGCCCGCGAGTGTGGGGGCGCCACATTCGTCAAGAAAAAGGCTATACGGGCGCTCTGCCGGAGAGAGTCCTCTCTAGAGAACAGACTATAAGTACCTTTATATATATATATTAATAAATACCTTCTTTATTGCTATGAGGGCGATAAGTTTATTTTTTTTTAACCAACATATGATATGAGTAAATCACTACTTCCAGTGTTATTAAAAAATTTTTATGTGAAATAATGTGGTCATATAATTATAACATATATTCGGCAGCGGTGATGTATGTGTTACAGTAAAAGCGTGAATTTAGTAAATGTATACAGTTTCTAGCAGTTTCTAGTCAATGTATGCCTAAAATGCATATAATCTAACCTACAATCGTCCAAAAATACATACATTGACTGTATCACGCTTTTGCTGTGACACATGTATCCAGCTAACGCTTCAGTTTTGCTATGATTCCACCTTGGCAGACCTCCCGAGTAGGCGCCATCTCGTATCCACTAGCTGAACTAAATTTGTCACGTGACTTGCTCTGTATTATCGCCAATATGGAAGAACTCGTATTTGGGAACGCAATCACGGGCTGACGTTGTTTGTCCTTATATGACCAGATTTTGGGCTGGGTGAGGTCTCATTCGAAAGAGGAAAGATCAGTGCAGCGCGCTTTGCTCATCGTTTGAGTCACAAAACTCTTTTTGTTTGAGAATAAGGTGGTTGAGCACGCTGGTGGAAAGTGAGGTTAAGTTCGTCGGTGAAACTGAGTAGTAATACAAGGGGGTTTCTAGACCAGGTCCTCTAAGGGGAGCGTGGGGGCGGGGGGAAGTGAAGGCGCGCGGGGGAGCGCGATGGAGAGAAACTTGGACGCGGGGCCTGCGGGGAGTGGAAGAGCGGTTGCGCGCGCACGAGCCGCGGAATGGGGGAAGCCGTAATCGTGGAGGGGATCAGTCCGGGCCAAGCCGCCGCGGAGACCTCTCCAGACCTGGCCCACCGACGGAAATGTTTTTTTCAGAGGGAGACCCCCCAAAAAAATCTCTTACAGAACTTGGCCCACCCGAAAATTTTTTCAGAACTAACCCAGGGAGGGGACGGCCCCAGATTTCTTTTTTCAAACCAATATGCAGCAGAAATTGTTTCGGACGATGTCGGGAAAGATCGGCTTTTTACACACCGCGTCTTCAGAGGATGGAAAGAGAGAGCAAAACTTAGGTATAACATCTTTGGGGGAGGGAAAGAGACAGCACTACTTGGTAGTTAGCTGTGGGAACGTTGACCCTTTGAATTATGTGGTGTCAGCAGAAATTTCCACGGATGATTTTTGCGCGCTAATTTGTCAAGAAAATACAATATAAAAAGAATATAATAATAAAATAGTAGTAATATTTATTATCGTTCCCCTGAGGGTTACAATCTCCCCATTCCTACACCTCTGTACACTTTCCTTAATCTATCTTATTTTACTTAACCTAACTTATCCTACGTCTTAAATCTATTCCCGCTCGCTCGCACGCTCCCCTCCTCCGCTCCTCGGACCTCCGCTTCCGCACACTTCCCCATCCACTCACATTCCTTCATTCACCCCAACACTCCCCCCACATAAATCTCTTCTTTCCTCCAACCTCTTCATCCACTCCTCCCCCTCCCCATCATCCCCCAGCACCTCTGCCATCGCATTCTGCCACCCCCTCTCCACCCCCCAACCTGTACAAACCTCCCACACATGTCCCCAAGTTTCCTCTCCTTGACCACATACCCTACAACTTCTTTTCTCCTCCTCCTCCCAATATCTCCCCCCCCTCATCTCATTCCCTAACCTAAATCTTGCTATCCTCCTCCACCTATCTTCCCCCCACCCTTTCTTCAAGTACCCCGGAACCCCCACTCCTTTCACCCTCCCATACCATTTATTATATTTCCCCTCCCCTATTTTCCTCCACCTCTCCTCTTCCTGCGTCCTTCTCTCCCTCTCCACCAACTCCTCCCCTCTTAATTCCCCTTTATCCCTCAACCTTTCCACCTCCTCCACTGTCCACCCTTTGTCCTTATAATACTGCTCCCTCTCTTCCTCCCACCCCTCCAGCACCTTTCCCCTCCTCATCCTCCTCTTCATCTCCTCCCAACATTCTCTCGCCAACTCCCCCCCTTTTCCCTCCTCCAACTTTCTCTCATATCCCCATGCCCTCATCCCTGCCCCTCCTTTCATCATCCCCCTCTGCAATTCCTCCCTTACCATGTACCCCGGGGTACAATAATCCACTCCCAACACCCACTTCACATATCTTTCGTGCAGCCCCTCTACCTTTTCCCTGCACTTCCATCCCCATACCTCCACCCCGTAACTAATCACCGCCCACACCAGCTTGTCAAACAGCCAAAGTCTTCTCCCCCAATCTTTCCCACACTTCCTTTTCCCTATCCCCCAAACCTGTCCCAACAACGCAGCCCCCTTCCTTACCCTCTCCTTTACATGTTCTTCCTGTCCTCCACTCCCCATCATTGTATATCCTAAGTACTTGAACCTATGCACCTCCTCTATCTGTTTTCCCTTCCACCTCCATATCACCTTTCCCCATCTCCCCCCTCCCCTTCTACACCTCATTACCTTAGTTTTTCCAACGTTCACCTGTAACCCCTTCCCGTCCACATACTTTTCCAGCTTCCCTATTATCCCCTTCATCCCATCCACATCCTCTGCCAGCACCGCCACGTCATCCGCGTATGCCAGCGTATATACCCTCCTCTCCCCCAGCTTCACTCCCCCCCACCCTCCCCTTCCCAATTCCTCGTCCATGTTCGCAATCAGAATTGTGAACAGGATTGGGCTAAGCGGGCACCCCTGTCTTACCCCCCTGGCGGTCCAAAACCTATCCCCCTCCTCTTCTCCCACCCTGACCCTTCCTGTTGTTTCCCTCAACACCTCCTCACATCTTGCCACCAGCCCTTCCCTCACCCCCCTCTCTCTCATCGCCTTGATCAGAACCTCTCTGTCCACCGAGTCGAAAGCTGCCTTCATATCTACGAAAAGGATTATATAATAATAAAATATGAAATAATAAAAAAATAGAAAAAAATTTCCCTTGAATCTTAAAATTAGGCGGTGAGGAGGATAACGGGTGAATAAAATGGAGAAAACGATATAAGTTTATGAAATTTATTTTAAAAGATATATATAAAAGAATATAAATATGAATATATATAAAAATATAAAAATATAAAAAACTACATGATTAATAATAATAAAAAAATACAATATAAATATAAGCATAAAAAGAATATAAAATATAAATTTAAATATAAATATAAAAAAGAATATAAAAAAAGAATATAAATATATATATATATAAAAATATAAAAACTAATAGGGGGGTGAGGGGGATGGTGGTGAGGGAGATGGCGACGAGAGGGGCGATGAGGGCGATGATGGCGATGGCGAGGGTGGCGATGGTGGCCCTGGTGATGGGTATCCAATACGGCGCCCATCTGATCTGGCCGGGGGGAGGGCTGCGCTGCGGCAACCGTGTCGCTATGCGGCCGATCACCGGTCCTACTCGCCGCATCTGCACCCCTCGTGGTGCAACCTGATGCGCCCGCGCCTCCAAGTCCGCCAGCCCGGCCCTTATAATATGAAGTGGTATGTCCTAGAACACAGATACAAACATTGATATAATATTAGTACATCAAACATAGTAAACATGAAACACACAAAACAATGCAAACTAGTACATACCAACGGCGGCGACGGTGGCGAAGGCGGAGATGGCGGCGGCGACGAAGGCGGCGAAGGCGGCGACGGTGGCGAAGGGGGCCGCGGAATATAATACCGGGCCCACCTCGGCCCAAAATCCCGCAGCGGTATTCGCACCATCGGCCGCACCCGCGCGGCCATGCCAGGGCCGAACGCACGCCCGTTGAGCTCATTGTAGTCCTAGATCACAAACACAAACACAAACGTTGATATAACACTGATACATTAAACATATGAAACATGAAGCATACAAAACAATGCACTATATACCTGTGGAAGTGGCGGCGATGGGGACGGCGACGGCGGCGAAGGCGACAAAGGCAGCGACGGTGGCGAAGGGGGTGAGCCCCAGTCGCTGGACCACGTGGGTGACGGTGGCGGTGAGCCCTAAAAGATAGAAATCCACGATATAATATCGCCTGATTTGATCTCACTCGATTTAAAAGGTTAAACGCGATAAATGTTAAAAATATTGTTATGTACATACCTCGGGATCGCACTCCGGAGCGATTCGCGATAATCCCATTGCACAAAAAAAACACAGTAATGTAAAAAAAAACTAACTGGTAGCTTTCAAGCTTTGAAGACAACTGGTCCCGCAGCGCTCCTACAATTTGTCACCCATTCCTAAAGTTGCATATGTTGCAAAGTAAGATGCCTTTGTTCTTCACCTTCTTCTTCACTGGTCACCCTCTCCTTCTATGTGCTCCACCTGCATTTTCGCTGACCATTTTTACCATCTGCATCTTCTTCGAATTATTCACTTACCATCCTATCCTTCTTTGTCTGCATCATTTAACTATACCATACCATACCACTTTGAATGTGTATCGAACGTGTATTGAACGGGTATTGAACAGCTTTGAACGTGAATCGTATCACTCTGGACGTGAATCGAACCACCTGAACGTAAATCGAACGTGTATCGAACGTGAATCGTATCACTCTGAACGT
Source organism: Andrena trimmerana (assembly GCA_951215215.1). Taxonomy (NCBI): domain Eukaryota; kingdom Metazoa; phylum Arthropoda; class Insecta; order Hymenoptera; family Andrenidae; genus Andrena; species Andrena trimmerana. The sequence goes on from OX578060.1 coordinate 75,280,649, forward strand.
GAATCGAACCGCTTCTACATAATAATAATTATAACTATCGTATTAATCTTGCATACATCGTATATAGGAGGTTGGGGAGGGTGAAGAAAAAACATTTATGCATTAAAAATTGATTATATTTTATTTATGAATTTCTCTCTGGCGTTTAGACCACCAGTTGAATATTTTAAATACATTTTGCAAGGCACAATGCTTTGCGTGTCTGCTACATCGCAGAATATTAACTACATTTAGCTTATTTAGAGATTTAATATCCTCGTAGTCAATGTCCAGCGTCTCGATGACCACGTCCGCTCTCGTATTTTCATCGAGGAAATCCGCAAGCCAGTCGCGTTTCTGCAACCCTTTAGCGTATACGATATGGGATGCATCATCTTCTTCGTCGAGTGCATCCGCTACAGCTTTCGAAATTAGCTGTTTAGCCATACTGTACGGAACGTCTCCATCGTCCCACCGTAGTCTATGATGTTTTGCCACCAACCACCGGATGCTTGATTTGTCGGATTTTGTAAGAAGATATTGCGGCGTCGAACTCCCGAAAATATAGTGCGAGAGAATTGTTCCCTTTCGTAGGACAGCCACTTCCTTGGCGACAAATCTTCCATCAACGATGAACCCTTGCAGGTCAACAAATGTTGGTACAGCCATTATCGGCACAATTTAGAGGTCCGCTCGCTTCCAAAGCAGACGAAAGAATGCAGTCTTTCTCGTAAAGCATCTCGATTTTCACGATGAAATTTTGGTATGATTTTGACACATGAGAGGACAGGCAAGTAGCGTGGCAATTTATTTGATTTTGCGCACCACGTTTGTCAGCGGATTGTATTCAACCACCCGATCGTGCAGAATCAGGCAGTAGGCCGTAGTATTTACCGGCACATTCTCTTTACACTCAAATTCTATGCGCACGTCCACTGTGCCATTCTTGATCGACTCATTTTGTCGCGAGCAATCAATTACCACGAGGGGACCAAATTGTAAAAATTCAGCCACGGTGAAAAAACGGCCAAATGCCTCGTTGCAACTATGTCCATAATACGTTTTACCGAATTGCGTATACATATGATACAAGATGGCATGCTAAAATTCCGAGTTGAGAAAAAGTTTTACATTGGTCAATTTACAGTTGTTGAACTTAGTAACATCTTCGCTCATCATATTCCTTCGACCAGTCTGTAGAGCAAGGATCACGCAGCGCGGCTTCTCCAGCTGCGCAGATGTCTTCACGGCCCACGAATGCTTGGTCGTGCTCTGTAAGAGAGGATACTTGTACAGATCCCACGATTGAAAACAAATGCTCAGGTTTTGTTCACTTTCCAAAGCACGTAGCAACGATAGCTTATTAAGGTCGTTCAGCGTCACATGAGGCATTCGTCATTGCACTTTAAGTAATTCAATTTCTGGTTCCAACATCGGTGATCCTATCAGAGCATTGTTGTCGTTGCGCGATCGTATTAAAATCAATTCGTGACGCGCATTAATAATTATGCGTTTGTAGTCCTCGCAAAATCCTAGCAAATATTTGAGTGGGATGCAAAAATTGAAATGATTTTTCTCTATTAGCCCATCGCGTCGTTTCAAGCCCCATCCGGCATTCTCCATATTTTTGTCTTCGTCAGATGTCAGCGATACATAGTTCTTAAGCGTGCTAGTTATTCCAACGTTTTTGTTGCGATCAATCTCCACGCCGTTCAGCTCGTATCGAATCTCATTGAATAAGGCCGCCACACAATTATTTCCCAACATCATCGTTAACGCATCGTTTTGTTTATTTATCTTCAATTTCCCCTCCACATAGAGGAAACTTTCACACGGTAATGTGTACAAATCCTGCTGTTGTATGGGTATTCTTATCTCATCGCTGTATCCAAACGTTGTGTTGACACATCATCAAACGTCGGCTTCCCTCCAATGTTTAGAATAGCAGCCATTTTTCAATTTATATGCGCACAATGAATCCCAATGATCTCAAAAATGCAATGTTCGCAGCACTGAGCCTCTTCTTTTTAGCGTGATCAGAGCTGTTGCAGTTGTTGTTGTTGTTGTAAACAATTTCACTTGGAAGAAACGAGTTTCTGGAGTCGTTCAACACAAGCATCTCGTTCGCACCACACGTATTATCGTCGTCGTCGCACGTGCAGTCTGATGGTAATGTCTTCACCTCGAAAATCTAGCAACAGTCCGTCTTGATCCACAACGCGTATAGTTAGATCCGTAATGACCTGTGCGGTGATTGGAAGGTAAATGATCTGTGCGGGCGTTTCCGATATCTTATATCCTGGTGGAACTCTCGGAGAAAATTCATGTATCGTATGTACACGTTTGCCATTGTTGTACGCGCCAGCGGTCACGCTACATTCTATGCGGATAATGTTCACGTTCATGATATTAATTGGATCCTCCGATTCGTGCCACCGCCCTGGTTCTAATATCCGATTCGTCGAGAAGCCCAGTAGCGATCCAATGTTATTGCGCTTCGTAAAATCTACGGCGAACGAGCAGTACAGCACGCTTTTCATGGTGTTGTTGTTGGGACGCAACACTACAGGATACACATCGTTGTCACCATTGCTGGTGTCATCGAGATTTTTAGGACACCGCTCGAGTAATCGCTGTCTCAAATACTTGGCAATGGCGTCTAGTTCGTAGGAGCCGTGTGGAATCCTAATAGTTTCAGGACTGGTGTCAACACTGCTGTTTTTGATGCCATAGTTTACGACGAAGTAGAAGTTATCGTTGCTCCAGTCGATGTTCGGTATTGTATGATAAGTTTCAAAGGTTGTTAGGCCAGGCTCGTAATCATCGTCGCTCAAATCTATGGGTGGAAAGTAGCTTACCGCGAGGGTGCTACTCTTGCCGGTTAGAGTGAATGTTAGCGACATATTCAGAGCTGCACGGCTCGACTAGTACTGAATCAGAGTGGTGGGAAGTCAATGCTTAAATTTGGTGTCGATCGTTTGTAGAAAACGTAGACATAGTTGTCCACAATTGCTCTGATTGTACTTCTGATAAGACGTTCGATTGTATTCGATTTTCACATCTTTATCCAGATATTGTACCAATTCCTTAGGCGGTCGAAGATTCCCAAAGCTGTCGAAATATATAGCTCGACACCCTCTCTTCGCATATGCCACCCAATGAGTCCCCGGCCCCTCGACATTGTCCAAATTTACGATACTGCTCTCGTGTCGACGTACTCCTCCGGCTGGTAGTGCATTGCGCATAAACACACCTCTAAAGAATGGAATACGCATTCGTTTTGCCAACTCCTCCAATTGTACATCGGTAGTTACGCCCGCGGGTATTTTTATTTTCTTTTCGGCGTTTTTTTTTTCGTTTCGATATTCCCTGTCCACGCTTGTATGGCGTTAGATAAAGTCCACGGCCTTCCATGGAGCGATTATGACGTTGCATTTCCTGCAACTGATGCTGCGCCGCCTTATTATCGTTTACCGCCTTGGCGATCCCCGCCGCTCCGCCAGCTAACGATCCGAGAACACCTAGCAGCGGGAGAAGTGGTAATATACCACCCTGTTTTGCTACCGGAAGAATCCGCTTTTGCGATGCTCTCTTTGGAGTCCTTTTGCGGGTTTTTGTTTTCATCCCCATTCCGATTTTCGTCTTGGCCTTCATAGTTGCCCAAATAGCTGTAGCAGCACCTCTTTCGCCCAGAGTCGAGTCTCGCGCAACGATGCGTTTTCGCGCTTTGTCAGCGAGAACTTTATCTGCCGCATGCCTTTCACCGAGGTCGTTGCTACGCGAATACGCAATATCGTGTTCGCGACACGCTGCGTCCAACGGATTGATGCCTCGATCACCTCTAGCCAATCGTTTTATCAGATGAGTTCCTGGGCCGCAAAACTGGTATCCCGGGATATGTAATTCGATATTTCTTTACTCTCGTCGGTGACATTCGCTACAGTTTTTAATCAATGGTGCTGGACCGTCGATATGCGTTCGCTGGCAGGGGCGGTTATAATGTTCCAAGCACCGACGATGCTGCTGAACCTCAGAATCGGCTTTTATATGCTCCGGGAGTCGGTCCCACAACAGGTCAATGTGTCTGCCAAACTCGCGCAGTAGAATAATCTTTGGTATATATTTCAACTGTTCAGAGGTTAGGTCTCGAAAATCGCAATTATCCGACAGGTTCAGAAGCATTTTGAATACTGAGCTGTCGTGTTTCGGCGCGGACCTATAAATAGGGCGCGTCACCACTTCGACGTATCAAAATCATTTTTCACAGTTCACGGAGAGGATGCGATTCGTGCGACAACCTGTAACGATACGCGTGACAAATTTTGACGATAAATCGCAAATGATGTCCCCGAAAACAAGACGCAGACATGGTAGCATGCTACCAAACACTATCCGCTGCCTAATTTGCGGTCCATCAAATTGTGGAAAGACCAACGTGCTGGTGAGCTTGTTGGAAAATCCACACGGCGTCCGCTTTGAGAACGTGTACGTGTATTCCAAGTCGTTGCAACAGCCGAAATATCAGTATTTGGAGAATTTATTGACTCCGATAAATGAAATTCGCTACTTTACGTTTTCGAATAACAGTGACGTCATCCCACCGAACGAATCGCTTCCGAATTCTATTTTTATCTTCGATGACGTGGCATGCGATAAGCAAGATACGATAAGGGAATACTTTGCAATGGGGCGCCACTCGAACGTTGACTGTTTCTATCTCTGTCAGACGTATGCAAAGATTCCCAAACATCTTATACGCGACAATGCAAATCTGCTGATTCTGTTTAAGCAGGATGGTACCAACTTGAAACATGTGTGCAACGATCACGTAAACACTGACATGACTTATGAGGATTTCTGCGCTTTGTGTCGTAATTGTTGGCAACGGGAGTATGGTTTCGCGGTGATAGGCAAGGATAGTGCGATGTCCAATGGACGTTATAAAAAGGGATTTAACGAGTTTGCCGTACCGTGAGATGGTCAATTGTCGTCAACACGTCGGTGGGAAAGCAACATCTGCGGTACAACGATGATTGATATCGATAGTCTGGAGATTAAGGATCGCGAGAGAATAGCGAAGGAAATTGCAAAAACCAGCGAAGCCATTCGCCGGAAACATCAGGCTTTGAAGACTGGCAAGATGGAGGAAGATGTCGCGTTGGAGAGATACTTCAAACCTATCGTCGAATCCTTAAAGCATATTGTGGAAAATACTGCAGCGACAGAAGCTGACACATCCCCGCGGATGAGCACAGACGTTGAAGAGAATGAAACATTAACGCCTAAAACAAAAATCTCATCGAAAGGGAAAACCTCGCGTAAGGCAAAGAGGAAACGACACACGTTATCGGAATATTCACCCGTAACCTCCACACCGGTTCAATCGAAGCGGAAACGGCATAATGCTACATCAAACGAGTCTCCCGTTCCTCCCGCGCCAATAAATACATTTCCTCGTGTACAATCGCTCACAACCATTGATGATGACGTTTTCGAAACTGGTCCCAACGAGCCGTTGGCAACATCTGTTAGGCAACAACTCCAAACACCCGAGGGACAAGAAACGTTTCGCAGCCATTTCGGTCCGCTGGGGCAAAAATACATGAGCGCAATCCTAAGTGGTGATAAGAATACATCAATTGACTATGTGTACGGCGTATACTTTGACGATAGTGGACCAATGCTTGGGGATAAGGCTTTCGATATGGACAAGGATGACAATATAATCATAGATGGTGTAAAATACAGAGGAACAGTCGGCCTTTACGAACTGATTTTCAAGAGAATTCCTGACGATACTGTATGCACCGATGCTGATAAACAAAAATACAAAAGTATACTGCTGGCGACGAATGCCCACAGACGCGATCATGTCGCTAAAAAGCCCCCATTGAGCAACAAGGGATACAAGTACAAACATGTAATTGCACCGCTACTCCCTAACGCATCGGCTAGTAGAGCAGGGAAAGGTCTAAGGACACCGCGAGCCATGGTGGTAAACGATAACAAGATCGATTACGTGCACTGGGACGATCCCAACGAGCTGGTGGATCGGTTGCGTTTGCTGGAAGCGTCGCGTCAGGCGTGTAACAACTCTCATGATCCTGAAATTCTATCTATTCACGAGGAACTCCGCGAGATAGGCCTCATTATATAAGTTAAACCGCACCCCGATGATGTGCATAGTATGCGTCGAGATGCCGATCAACAAGTTTGGGGTATCGCTCGAGAAGAGTGGAGCAGCTAGAATGGACTATTACAAATGGAACGGTGTGCTTCGAAATTACATGCGAGATAACGCTCTTTGCGTGGTTGGTGCCGACTTTGATGCAAAATCACGCAAGATACGACGCGTAGCTCAGCCGGTGGTTGACACCGATGCCGCCAATAAAACTATACGTGGAAAAGAGCATTAAATTTTTGACAGAGTAGCAGGAAGAATTAGAGAGGAAGCTGGTCGTGTTTCAGAAAGATATGTTGACGTAGCAAAACAGCGTTCAAAAGATATCGCAGGCGTTGAATTCTATCCCACAGCCGGCCAACAAAATTCGTAAAGTTAAAGATTCGTGTCCATGACACCTCTGCGATCAAACATGCAGCCATTATCGAAATCCAAGAGTAAAGAAAACCATAGCCACAAAAAGCGACAACTCGTTGAGGAATTGCATGCTCCAGCTCGAAGACATTTCCCACGGAGGCGCGTCATAGTGCATGGATACGATGATCTGTGGCAAGCTGACGTTGTAGAAATGCGTCCATACTCGCGATTCAACCAGGGTCACCACTACATACTCACCGTCATCGATGTGTTGAGCAAGTATGCATGGGCGTTGCCGCTCAAGACTAAAAGTGGCGATGAGTTGACTAAAGCGTTTGCAAAGATATTTAGAGATCGATATCAGAAAAATTTGCAAACCGATCAAGGAAAAGAATTTTACAACACCGATGTGCAGAAACTCTTGAAAAAGCACGACATTAATCATTATTCGACGTATTGGGTGATGAAGGCCTCCGTCGTGGAACGTTTCAATCGAACTTTGAAGAACAATATGTTGAAACTGTTTACGCTCAAGGGAACCTACAGATGGACTGATGCGCTACCGCGTCTACTTGTAGAGTATAACGCGCGAAAACATAGAACCATCGGAATGCGTCCTTGCGATGTTACCCCTGCGATCGCCGACAAACTGCTAGCCACCGTGTACAGCAACCTAAAGATCGCTGCTCCAGCGAGATTCAAGTTGCACGAGTTTGTGCGTGTCAGCAAATTTAAAACCATCTTCGACAAAGGCTATACACCGAATTGGACAACGGAGGTGTTCGAGATAGCCAAAGTACAGGCAACTAATCCCGCGTCGTATCTGCTCGTCGATTCCCGCGGTAAACTTGCCGGAGGATTCTATGAACACGAGCTGCAACGCGTCACCGATCCTGATGTGTATCTAGTGGAAAAAGTTCTGCGTAGGAAGGGGGATAAGGTATACGTCAAGTGGTTGGGGTTTGATAAATCACACAATTCGTGGATAAATAAAAATAATGTATTGTAAATTAATAATACATCGTTCAATAAATACAGTAATATACATATGCGAACAATTTTATTTAGCATAATTCCACTATTTATAATTTCTATACACGTGCGAACAATCGTATAATACACAATAAATACAATTTCTATTTTTTTACAACGGAATTTTGTAATGTCCCCAGGGCAGAGTGTCGGTCGAATCGGGTACGATATACCGCTTGTCGTCGTATGGACTTAGAGCGATTTTGGATTCCCAAATGGTGTACACTTTATGCAATTTAGACCGTATGCATGATTGTCTGTGAACCATTTCGATCTCCCTTTGCAAACACTGCGCGTAGTCGTCGAAAGTTATCGTCCTGGCTATGACGTTGGTCTTGACGCCTTTCGCTTTTTTCGTATCTTTTTTACCGTCTACGCGGAGTGCATACATTTTCGCTCTAAGACCTACGAACTCAGTCATTATCGCACCGTTATTTTCATCCTTCATCAGCCCCGGAACCTTCTTATTTAAGCGCGGCATATTATATGGATTCTCGATGGGATAATCGCTTGTGTCGAATCTATCGATATTATGTTTCATGGACTCGTAGATATCGTCGCATCGAATGTGATAAATGAGGCTGTCGGTGTCGGTGTATAGAATTTTACAATTTGGTCCGTGCATGGGAGACATGTACTCGTGATGAAATTCGTACAAACAAATTTTAGATATGTCCAGAATGCACATACCCACGTATATCGGTTTGTTGAATTTCACCTCGACTTTTCGCAATTCAATAGCTATTAAATTTTCCGAAAACACACTTCTGCTGTGGAAATTCGGTTTCGCGATCATTGCCTCCGCGCCATATCGCCCTTCCCAATGTGTCAAAAGTTTTACATCCACGTGATTTCGCACATTTTCCATAGTTTTACCGAATACCGCGTTGTTCATCAATTTGTATAAATTTTTTTAAAAGTCGTTTGTCGCGCTTGTTCTAAACCGTGTATTGAGTTCGATGTAATCGCGGAGCCAGGGAGATTGAGCGAATTGAAGCACGCGGTGTATCTTTGTAATACGAAGACCATGACACGTGTACTGCTGCAGGTTGCGATAATAGATAACGTAACGCTGCTTATCGTATACCGTCGCGAGTAACTTGTCCTGTCGGCTGCCAGGTGGTTTGGCCCGCGTCGGGCAGAACGGTAGATCGGCGTGAGCGTCGTGCAGACGTTGCGGATATTCCAGATCTACCTCGAGAATGTATCCCGTGGGCGACTCGACAGCGATCGAAGATACGTTAAAAGTTGTGATATCTTCGACCCATTGAAATTTAGCGTATGGCAGGGGCTGACACATTGCCCATCCATACAAATTGTTCACATCAAAGTACATCAAGTACGATGATTGTTGTACGATTGCATCGTAAGATGGCATGTACTTGTTATTGGTGTGTGCGTATCTTCCAGAACATTGGCTTAAACCTTCGCGTATACCGCATTCGATAAACATAACCATATCTATGTCTGTGAGCAGTTCGAATGTAATTTTGGTGTGTTTTAGCATGGCATCCCACGTGAAACCAGGTAGAATATAATAATGTGCTGAATCTAGTTCGTATCTCTTGATGCAACTTTCGCGAAAATTTTAAAAAATATCTGCCAATAACAAGACATCTGTTTTCAAATACATAATAGCTGTATTCGCCCAAGGTTTTAATGCGGAAACGCTGCCAGACAGTCTCGGCGTGCGCGTAATCGCTGTCGGATACAGTCTCACCCGTTAATGAACTGTAGAATGACTCGCGCGGCGGTAAGCATGGATCCTGCAGCTTTTTCGCGCAATTAAGGAATTTGTATGGAAAGACACCCTTTCGCGTCAATAAATTGAAATCCTCGGTGGATAATGATTCAAATTTGGATCGTAAAATTTTTAATTTGTCCGTGCTAAGAAAATATGCTAATTTGTCGAGACTGGTATTGAGTAATTTGTACGAATCGATGAATCGCAATTTAATACAATTTAACGCAACGAATGTTTCAGTCCTTCGAGCCGCGCGATTCGAGCAACCAACGATTCTCGAACACCGATCGAAAATCGCGGGCGTTTCACTCGGTTGTGTTCTTCCAACGATTCGATGCCCTCGTTGCACCGTTCTTCCCACGCGACGTACTCTTCGCGTAAATTCAATCCTCCAGATTGATCCAACAATTGGCGTTCTACTTGCGCGAATTTTTCCATGATCGTAAATGGAATTTAAAATGTAGCGTCTTTTTTCCGCGCAACACGTTGCTACGATTTGAGGCTTTGTGCAGTTTAGAGCGCATATTTATACCCATACCACGATTGGCTCTCTCTGTCTGACTCTTTTGACGTACCCCCTCCCCCGAAGCAATTTCTGCTGATATCGCATAATTCTTTCTATGATTCATGCGAATGACCAATTAGCGCGCAAGATCATTCGACACAGTTTCTGCTGACATCGCATAATTCTAAGATTCGACGCTTCCACAGGTAGCATATTACATTCAACACGGGTCGAGACTTTTATCCTTGAAGGTGGGTCTCAAATTACATGCAATCGCGCGATACGCTGCGACGTTAAGATTGAAAAAATATTATGGAAAAAATTGGTAGTTTTAGAATAAAATGCTGTGGCGGGGGAAGCAATTGCACCTCTATTTAAGCCGAGCTCTCGGATGCTATTCCATCATCGCTCAGTGACTTTGACGGAACAGCCGGTACTCCATAAAAAATATAGTGCACATCAAAAATGTACAAACGCAGCTTAAACGATTCATCCTGCGCAGCCGGCAACGATGGTGGGTTTCCAAATAAATGCCAACAACAACAATCCAATATGAGGTATGTACGCGTTACTATACACTTTTCATTTACTTCATTCACTGTAAACGCAAACGACCGAAGTATCAATTTCATGTGCTTGTTTCTTACAGTTCTGGATCCGTATCATTAAAAACGATGGAAACACCGAAACCATCAATCGTTCGGATCCTGGGACGCGATTATCCACTGACCGCAACAGCTTATAAACGTCTAACTATTGGAATTCGCATTGGTATGGATTCGTGCCGCGTCGAGATCGCCATAGCCGACAATAAAGGCAGCGAGTTAAGCTATTCAATGTCTACGTGGAAGCTCCTGCTACAAAACGAGGTGGACATACTCCAACGATTACGCAGCAACGTAACATCGCCCCAAACTCACATCGAAATTGATCATTTACGAATCGAATTCACGCGTATGCATGATGATCAACTTATTAAAATCACCGATAATCGCGTTGTCATATATATGACTGAAGCCACGATGTGTAAATTATTCGCGTACAATCATTGCATTGAACATATGTACACGTGGCTAACTGAAAATATGTACTCTGTAAACAGTAAATATGCCACTTTCGTAGACGTTCTACGTAGCGCTACCGCGCCAACAGATTATGTAAAATTAATTTCTGAAAGCGAACACTTCGAACAGCATTCATTGATCGATTGTGAATTGTTAGCATGTGCAATCAATCATATTGTGGATGATGCTCGTAGTACAAAATCTTAAATTATATTCTTTTAATTTTATGATTTGTAACAATATATATTCTTAAACGTATATTATTTCTCAATTTTATTTACCCCTGTGCCTTCTCCCCTCATCATGTAATTTTAAGATTCGTCGTTTTCATAATTATTATTTCTCGGCGTTGAAAAAAAGATTTCTGCTGACGCTGCATAATCATATTTCGTTCTTCGCGCTGCCATGTGACATCATCCTGCATGACCGCTCCAGAGGAATCGAATTACGCGAGATCGCGCGAAACGCTGCGACGTTGAATCGGAACGCTTTTCATAATTATTATTTCTCGGCGTTGAGAAAAAGATTTCTGCTGACGCTGCATAATTCTATTTCGTTCTTCGCGTCGCTAAATGATGTCACCCTGCACGGCTGCTCCAGGAGATTCGAATTACACACGATTGCGCGATACGCTGCGACGCTGAATCGGAACGCTTCGAAAACTTGTTAGCTGTAGAATATTGTACCACCAAGTAGCGCTGTCTCTTTCCCTCTCTCGAATTTAGCTTTTTAAAGTAATGCTCTCTCTTTCCCTCCTCGGAATACATGGTTTGCAAAAAGCCGATCTTTCCCGACATCGTACGATGAAAAATAAATTATTATTTCTCTGTGTTGTTAATTCCATCACATATTGGTTTAGAAAAAATATTTGGGGAAAAAAATTTCAGGGAGCGGATCGAGTCTGAAAAAAGATTTTTCAGACGGGACCCGCCCCCAGAAATTTTTTCAGGGGCTGTCCCCTCCCTTTGAAAAATTTTCCACGGTGGATCCGGTCTGGAGAGGTCTCCGCGGCGGCTCGGCCTGAACTGCTCCCCTCCATCATCGCGGCTTCCCCCACTCCGCGGCTCGTGCGCGCGCAACCGCTCTTCCACTCCCCGCAGGTCCCGCGTCCAAGTTTCTCTCCACCGCGTTCCCCCGCGCGCCTTCACTTCCCCCCCGCCCCCACGCTCCCCTGAGAGGACCTGGTCTAGAAACCCCCTTGTATTACTACTAAACTGGGCACAATGAAAGTTGCACTGAAATTAAATGAGTATATTTGTCAGTTTATTAAAAATGCACACATGAGCCTTGAGCCTCCTTCTATCACTTAAACACTAATCGTGGTGTGCAATGAGCCCGTGTGCACTTTCCTCGACACGTGGTGAGTGCACGTGAACGCGACACTCGCTGAGCACCTTACACGCGACAAGTTTACAGTGAGCACAGTGAAACAAACGGTTGAGTTTACACACGGCATGAGCTTGAGAAGAGCAATTAATGCACTGATTAATGAGCAGTATACGAGATGAGAGAAATGAACTTGATCGAAAGCGAACCCGTCTATCTCTACATGCTGCGTGAACAAGAGTGATGAACGTTGGACAATCAGATTTCCGGTACGGGTCGTCTCGAACATTCTCGAAGATCGACAGACGTGGAGAAATCTGATTGGTTGAGCAACAGATGTGGTGAGCAGTGATTTGCTACGCGCATTCTACAACCGACTGAAACCGTTACAAACGATGCGCTGATTGGATGATTGTCGGTTGAGGAGCGCAGATGATTGGTGATCGACTGTCGCTCAGCGTCTTCGATTGGCGGATCGACCGTCGATCTGTGATTCTGAGCTGAGTCTGTGAGGTGCTGCGCCGAGAGTGAGAGTGGCGGCTTTGGGAATTAATGCATTCCCAAACACTTTTAGTGACCTAAAAATACTTGGATTCTTGCGGATGTATTTTGTCGACTTTTGCTCTACTTTGAACACTCGTATTATTAGATATCAACACAATCTTGTCGAATCATGACCAGAGCGCGCTGCACTGAACCTTGCTCTTTCGAATGAGACTTCGCCCAGCCCAAAATTCGATCATATAAGGACAAACAACGTCAGCGCGCAAACCCATGTTTCGGGCCAGATTATGTCGGTATACAGAGCGCTGCATTACCCGTGTCTACCCCCTTAATGGTTTGACAAAAACCGTTTCGACCGAAAAGCCTAGAGTATGGGATTCAATTTAATACATTATTATGAATAACATGTACAATGTTTTAAATTTGGGTGAAATTAATGACCCAATTTGTAATTTCCACCCATCGTAAGTGCGTGGTTGTGGATAACATTGTAAAAATAATCGTGTGATTTCTGTTTCAGACAATCATGGGTACTAAACTTCAATGCCTTAGTATGTTGTTCGCAGTATTTTGTTTCCTACTGCAGGTAAGATAACATATTGTTTACTTACTGGAATATTAAATGCTTAATCTCTCAGTTCTTTTCATTTCTAAAGGTAACCCATTGTACATCTTTATTTCTGTGTAGAACAAACTTTTTTGTAGAATGCTTGTTCTTATAAATTGTATTGTACTGTTATTCGCCTGTCGTGTTTGCCTTCCGTCATAGGCGCCTACTATTTGTATCTTATTTAATACATTATCAAGTAATAAACCTTTCAGTGCCTTATACATAAATGTATATGTATTATAATATAGCCTCAGTTTACATTGCAATATTACTCGCATAGCCCGGTTCTGCGCTACTTGCAGTTTGTCCAGTTGCGTTTCGCTCATATTAATCAGTAGCGTCGCCCAGTATTCAAAGTGTGGCGCAATGATAAAATATCGAAGATGTAGACTATATTTTCGCGAATTTCGGTCCTAAATTTGAGTCTATATCTTTGATATTTTTGCGAATTTCGGTCCCAAACTTTTAGGAAACATTCAAGACATCAAACACTGAAAATAAGTACAAAAAATTTTATCTTTTTCGCATATTTCGGTATATGCTTCCCTCACGAGGATCATCTCTTAAATTTGCAGTTTGTAGACAAAATGCAATAATTTGGACAACATCATTGTTATCTTCTTCATTCATTTTTCCACAATTCAACAGATGACCACTATTAATTATATTTTCATCACTAATAAAAGTTTTGCTCTGGGGTGTAGCACACGCGAATTTACAAATTTCCTGAAAAGAAATTCACTTTTTTTTTAATTAAGAGAACTTTAAATTGTTAAAAGCTATTACTGCTGAGTACTTATTCGGAATGTTTGCTGGGATCCGGGCCTACTTTCAATAGTTTGCCAACTGACCACCACAGCGCTGAAATCTAAGCCACGCCTTCTCTAAGTTTCCCAATACTACTATTTAAGAAGCTTGTTTTTTTCCCAAGTCTTTTCAGCATATAATCACAATGTTCGTCTAGTCTTAACTTACTGTCAATTATTACTCCCAGGTATTTTATTTTTTCGACTTGTTCTATTGGCGCTAAATCCATACAATTAACTTTAATGTTCGCCTCTAATTCTTTTCTTACACTTTTTACAACCATGTATTTTGTTTTGTCAGCATTTAATTTTAGTCCATTCACATTCATCCATTCTTCCGCTATATTGAACATCATATTCATTTTCCTTTCAACTTCCTCACAGCTTACTCCCGTACGATATAATATGGTATCATTTCCGAACATGTTTATACATTCTTCTGGACAACTATTAACTATGTCGTTAATGTATATAATAAACAACAATGCCCCAATACGGAGCCCTGCGGTACCTCATAATCATTCTCCATTAGGCCAGATATTATGTCACCGCAGCGTCCTTGCTGTCTTATGTTACTCAAATATGATTGAAACCATTTCAGAATGGTTCCTTTCATTCCATATTGCTCTAATTTTTCAAATAATCTTTCTCTATTTACCGTTTCAAATGCTCGGGAGAGGGAAAGAGAGAGGGAGAGAGAGAGACAGAGAGGGAGGGAGAGAGAGAGCGGACGCGAAAGAGACGGCTGTACAGTTGCTCGAGTACTCGGACAAAGCGAGCCGAACCAAGCCGAGTACTCGGAAAAAGCGAGCGGCTCGAATAGAACCGAGTAACTTCAATAGAACCGAGTAGCTTCAATAGATCCGAGAACTCGAATTTTTTCGAGCGGCTGGAAGTAAACCGAGCGGGCCGAAAGAACCGAGTGGGCCGAAAGTACCGAACAGTCCGGTGTGTCGAGTAGTTTGAAGCTTGAATGTGTTGAATATTTTAGAATATGATTATATACTGGATAATGGTTCGTAATTATTATTATTATTATTTCGACTTTATTACTCGTTAAACAGAAAATATAGTACATAAGGTAACTTGAGACAGGGAATTAATAATAGTAACTATTTTTCTACGGAAAGGTTAGGAGATTAATTTTTTTTAAATTTTCATTAATTTCATCCTCAAAGTCTTTCAGGTTTTTGAATTCTGCAGCGTCTTCAGCAGTGGGCAATGCCCAACAAAAAACTTTGGCACATCATAAATTGCCACCTTCTAAACTACACGGCGTACAGATGCTATATTTTGCAAACATTCAGATTTCATCTAGACACAAATGGAAAAATCCATGATCTTAATTTTGAATCTTTGAATTCTTGATTTATTTATACTTATTCATTTTCATTAACGGGTAACAGCATTTGTTAATAGTGACTCGACAGAAATATAACCCATACGGAGACGATAAAAAAGAAAGAGCAATAAAGGAATACGCAAGAAGAAATATTAATAAATCACACATACGCGAAAAATTATTTTCCATAGTTAGAGAAAATTTTCATTTGAAGTTTACATTTTAATTACTCACCTTATTACTGCCTCGTCTTTACTCGTATCTTACTTTCTCCTTATGTACTATATTTTCTGTTTACCGAGTAATACTGATGAAATCATTGCGGAGATTAATGAGAGGCACATAAGAGCTGCGAACATCATCGTCCATGAACTACCGGAGACCAGAGACGGAACAAGAGAGCAGTCCCTGAAGGCGGATGCAGATGGTGTGAAAGCGATCCTTGCAGTGATTCATCCTGTCGATTATCTGAACCTGAGGACCCGAAGACTCGGCAAACCCAAGAAAGGATCTCCGAGGCCCCTGTGTGTGGGGCTAGGATCTGCAGAAGAAGCAAAA
The DNA here is from genome assembly GCA_951215215.1 of Andrena trimmerana. NCBI lineage: Eukaryota > Metazoa > Arthropoda > Insecta > Hymenoptera > Andrenidae > Andrena > Andrena trimmerana. The sequence continues at coordinate 75,296,657 of OX578060.1, forward strand.
CTTATTCTGAGAAACAGGCATCGCTATGGGGATTCTTGTAGGATCACCGATGACAAAACCTGGGGTCAGCGCCAGTCACTGGAGCATCTCAGGTCGAGACTCCGGGATCTTCAGGCGGACGGCGATACAACCTCGACCATACGGTACATCCATGGAGTGTCGAAGATAGTGCCCAGTAGAGTGTCCAGTGTGCGTTCCTAAAAAACCGCATGGGAAACCCCGTGATATATTATCAGAATGGCCGGGGATTGCGGACTAAATTCGATGATCTAAAAAACTTACTGCTTTGTTCGGCGGACCGGATAGACACTATTATTCTAGTCGAAACATGGCTCCATTCCTCTATCTCCTCTTTTGAGCTGGGTATGAGTGATTATAACGTCTTCCGCTATGAAAGATCTGACCTTGCGAGTTGTTTTTCCAGAGGGGGGGGGGGGGGGGGGTGTACTAATCGCTATCAATAAGTTATTTCCATGTACGTTATTGAGAACAATTAATAATAATCTTGAACAGATTTTTGCGCGGATGAAAGTTAATGAAAGCTTTCACTAAGATAGCGTTGCTGGACATAAGCAAAGTAGCAGGCTCTGATGGCATTCCTCCGTTATTTGTGAAAAACTGTTCCTATATTCTCTCTCGTCCTCTATGGAATATATTCAGTCCTTCGTTGGCATCGGGAATATTTCCTTCGGAATGGAAAATTAGTCAAGTGATACCAATTTCCAAGTCGGGAGATCGGGCGGACGTGTGGAACGACCGGTCCATCAGTAAGATCGCTGTATTGCCGATGGTCTTTGAGGACATCGTAACAGACATGATATCTCCCATTATCACTAACGTGTTGTGCGAGGAACAGCACAGCTTCCTCACAAAGCGATCCACTTCGGCCAACTTAGCCGTATACCAGAGTTTTGTATCCGCGTCCCTGAAGGATAATGTCCAAGTAGATACAGTTTACACAGACTTTCAGAAAGCCTTTGATACCGTAGATCACCGTTTCATACTACGGACATTAACATCCGTGGGCGTTCGCTTCCCCCTCCTATCATGGATGGGGAGCTATCTCAGTGGTAGGGAACAAGTCGTCAAAGTGAGGGATCCGGTATCCTTACCCATAAGAGCTATTTCTGGTGTTCCACAAGGATCACATATAGGCCCACTTGCTCTTTAATATATATATATTGATGACCTGGGTCATGCCCTTCGCACCTCTAAATTTCTGTTATACGCCGATGACCCAAAAATCTTTAGAAAGACAAATGACATCCAGGATGCGGATAAACTGCAGGTAGATTTGCGGAGGTTAGAGCGATGGTGCACGTGCAATAAAATGACGTTGAACTTAGCGAAATGTGTTATGCTGAGTCAGTAGTCATGTATCCCTACTCGCTAGGGAACATTGTTTTAAATGATGTACAGGAGGTGACCGACCTTCTGGTCATCATCACGCCGGGTCTCGATTTTAGGAAACACTATACTCGCATCAGTAGCAAGGCATGCAGGACCCTGGGAGCTATAGTGAGATTGGCCAAAGGCTTTAAAAACAAGGAGACGCTAAAGTTACTTTATATTGCCCCGGTGCGTCCTCATCTTGAATATGCATCAGTAACCTGGAATCCGAGGCACTTGAAGTAAGGTTCCTGCGGTTTGCAGCTCGTGTTTTAGAGAATCCGATGAGGCTTGACGACCATGATTATGGTCTTATCCAGAGCTCCTTAGGACTTTCCCCCTTATCGAACCGCAGGACGGCTGATGATCTATCGTTTTTATACAAGATCGTCAACAACTTAATTGATTGTCCGGATTTAGTGGGGCTAATTCGGTACAATGCTCCGGCTAGAAACCTGCGGAGGCGACCCCTATTTGATTCCAGGTTGCCGGTGTATAATTATTGGGCAGTTGACCCACTGAATAGAGACATGTGAAGTGCGAATGAATTCTTAGAACACTTCGACCTATTTACCTCTTCACTGGACTCAATGCGCACACAGTTCCGGAACCGTCTTCCGTAGCTTTAATGTTAAAAGCTGTCTGATTTATGTTATTGTAATCCCTAGTTTCTATTTCTATGGGTTTTCCCGTTCATATAAATAAATAATAATTATAATAATAATAATGTCGAAATAATGAATAATAATAATTACGAGCTATTACCCAGTATATAAACATTTTCTAAAATATTCGACACATTCAAGCTTTAAACTACTTTCGGCCCGCGCGGTTTACTTTGTGCCGCTCGAAAAAATTCGAGTTCTCGGTTCTATTCGAGCCGCTCGAAAAAATTCGAGTTCTCGGATCTATTCGAGTTGCTCGGTTCTCTTCGAGCCGCTCGAAAAAATTCGAGTTCTCGGTTCTATTCAAGCTACTTGGTTCTATTCGAGCCGCTCGCTTTTTTCAAGTACTTGGCTCGGCTCGGTCCGAATTTCAAGCTATTCGAATATTCGAGTACTCAAACAGCCCTAGGCGGCTGCACGTGACACGAAAAAATTCCCCTGTTGAGGAAGCCACCTTGCGATCGTTAGAGATGGTCCTAATTATTGATGTCGTGTCGCTCGGTACAATAGGATCAGTATAGACAGTGACCTTTAGTTTCAAGGTCGAGGCACACATATTAGTTTCGTGTCCGTTCCATGCTGTTAGCGTGGTCCTAAAAAATATCGTTTGCTTGTTTTGAAATGAAGCAGTTCACACTTGTCAGTTTCGTATCCGAACCGTGAAATTTGACTGCCAGTGTTCAAAAATATCGTTTGTTTGCATTAGAATGGAGCAGTTCACACTTGTCCGTGTCAGGGATGTCAGTGTGGAACCTGTATCCGTATGACAAAATGAAAATTTGGTTGGCATCAATATTTTGGTTTTTGCCCCGACGGTGTGCTGAAATCGCTAGAAGGGAACCCCTTTTATGACTGTGAAGGGTTCTCGGATCAAAGCTCTCGAACCACGCGCTTCGGGAATCCCAAACCCTAGAGTCATAAAGACAAAGACAGCAATAGGCCATAAAAATGCCCATTTCTATATTTCGTATTAGATCTTCATAGAAATATTACCAATGGATTGCTGACACTTCTATGAAGATTTAGTAAGAAATATAGAAATTGGCATCTTCGTTATTGAATGGCCTATTGCTGTAGGGTAACTCGGGGTAATATGCCACCGCGGGTAATATGCCACTTCTCAATATTTTTTTAAATAATGCACAGATGGTGTTATATTTGCACTAATTCCGTTCAATTTAGTGTAACTGCTAAGACGACAATAAATTTTGGCTTTTATCTTCTTTTATTTTCAATAAATCCTGATAAGTTATAAAATTATCGGCTTGATCTAATTTCATACTGTAACTAGAATGCAGATTATACATTTGTGTGAACAGTTATACAAAAAAGCAATGGATTATGATAAAGTATACTAACAAACGAATTTTATAACCTCTCAAACATCCGTTAAAACTATGTTCTTTGTGGAGAGATTTTCCATCCTTCTTTTTATGGCCGTTTGGAGTAATATGCCACATGTTTGTCGGTATAATATGCCACTTGTGTTTAAACTCTTATCTTTATAACTCTTTCTATTTAATGTCATCGAGTTGTTTTTTCGTATTAGAACCATGCCTAAGAAGTATGAAATAAAAAAAAAACCGAAAAAAAGTATATAAAAACCGAAGAACAAATTTTGAGAATGTAGTAGATATTTCTCATGTCGATTCAACTGATGCAGAAAATGACAATTACTGTGCAATATGCGAACTCTATTATTATGATAAAAAAGGATCTAAATGTGACTGGGTGAAAACTACTTGTTGCAAAAAGTGGATTCATGAAGACTGCGTAGAGATTAGAGACTGTTTAGTTTGTAAGAAATAGCTATTTTTTCAAATTTATTTTACGTTTCATTGAGTTAAAATATTTGTTATTAGTTATTAATAGCTTAAATAGTTTAAAATATTGTTGATTCTCCAAAATTTGAGTGATTAGTTCGCACTTCATAGCTTGTGGCATATTACCTCAGACCTTGTGGCATATTCACCCACCACCTGGGTAATATGCCACTTTCGAGGACTTTTGTATTTGTACGTTTCTCATTGAACTATAAAAGTTACATATCTCTACTTATTAGTCAATACACAGAATTAGTAACACTTTCATATAGTTTTATCTTTTTCCCGGTATCTACTTATACTTGCGAGATATCGCGTTTCAAAGTTAACTATGGCATATTACCCCGAGTTACCCTATTTGGCTTTATGACTCTAGAGTCTAACCTTTTCGCGCATATCGTCGGATATATCAACGTCCACGAAACGGTCCAAAATGCCTAACGTCGGATATATCCGACGTCTGCAAAATGATCCAAAATGGCACTGTACTGGAGTGCGCCGCGCTCCTTAACTTTTGTGTACTCAACGGTTCTTGAATGTGTACAAAACATATACAAAATATTTTACTAAGCAGTCAAATTGTTGAGCATCACAAAACAATACTACATAATACTAGAAAAAGACTATTGTAGGATCACGGAAAAAAGGGAAATCTCGGCGCGGGACTCGAGCCCGCGATCTTCATATTCGTTGGTGCGCTGGCCAGCCGCCTTAGCCACCTTTCTTTTTCACAACGTTTATTGCGCCCTTATAAGATATATTTACAAGTGTTGTCATGAACATTACGTTGTCAAAAGTTGTTCGTCTACAGGGTGTCCCACATAAGACTGGACAGCCGGTTTTCTCCTAAACTATTGGAGATAAAAATATAAAAAAAATAGGGAATTGCATGGTTCGAGGGGGCCAATTTATTACCGCGAACGAATTTTGTTTTCGATTATTATTTTAAAAGATACGATGGTCAAGTTCGGTTTTTCAAATGGAACTATTTTTTCTGAAGACCTGAGTCGATAGTGTGTCCCAAGACAAATTCAATAAGCCTTAATGTATACACTTTATTTTCACTGGTTTTTAAGATATTGCGCTTGCAAATTTACTGATTTTCACTGGAAGAAAACTGTCTGGTATAGCACGGACCGGGGACGTTCTTACTGGCGTCACGGGTGGCACTGCCTATTGAAATAGATACCTACCTGCCAAAGGTCTACGCCAGGAATGGCAGGCCCAAAGGCTGGACAATACTTTTCCGGCAGAAATGCTACTTAGGTAGATAAGGAAAGTAGAGACATGATGTAGAAGCTAAGGAAAAATGCGAATAAAGTGGTGATTGTTGTTATTAATTAAGTCTTTATTACTCCAAATACAACTATCAGTTAATGATTTAACATTTTTTACACACTTTGGACTATCTGAGGTCAGGCGTCTAAGTGATTAAACTTTACAAAACAGATGGGAAAAAACCTTCCTCCCCCACTCGCTTTCGCCAGCGACCACACTATTATAACACAGTGGCTTCCTAATGATGTATTTGTCACGTGCCTAGCATCTTTTAATTAGGGTTTAGAGAGATGCCCCATCTTATCTCGCTACCCCGTCATACCCCTGCTTCCCCTACATCTGCGGTATCGAGAAGCGCACCATTACTTTTATTTCGCACTTGCTTCTACGGTCGGATGACCTGGCTCGTGGAGCCGCGATCCACGAGCCGTCTGATCGGTCATGGCTCCGCTCGCCCGGGCTCGCCAAGCCGACTTGACGAGCTAGACGAGCCGAGCTAATTCGCGGTGCCAGGAGCCGCCTGATTCCACCTGGAGAGTAGTCGGGTCACACACTGCACAAATGATACAGGGTGATTCTGGAGCTATTTTCTGATAAAAATCAGACCAAATATCATGCAAATCGGACTACTTTGACACAAGCTATTTGTATTCCCTATGTAAAAGTTGTCCGATTTACACGACATTTGTAATGATTTTCATCAGAAAACCCCAAGGAATCCATCGGCGACACTTCCATATCCGTACGATAAAGAATAAAGAATTATTTTTAAATAATTTTTAAATAATAATAAAATTCGGTGAGGCACTGCGGGCGGGTTGTCCTCGCCACGGGGTACCAGGCCGCATCCTTCGACGGGTGTAGCTCCAGAATCACCCTGTATCATTTGTGCAGTGTGTGACCCGACTACTCTCCAGGTGGAATCAGGCGGCTCCTGGCACCGCGAACTAGCTCGGCTCGTCTAGCTCGTCAAGTCGGCTTGGCGAGCCCGGGCGAGCGGAGCCATGACCGATCAGACGGCTCGTGGATCGCGGCTCCACGAGCCAGGCCATCCGAGCGTAGAAGCAAGTGCGAAATAAAAGTAATGGTGCGCTTCTCGATACGGCAGATGTCGGGGAAGTAGGGGTATGGCGGGGTAGCGAGGTAAGATGGGGCATCTCTCTAAACCCTAATTAAAAGATGCTAGGCACGTGACAAATACATCATTAGGAAGCCACTGTGTTATAATAGTGTGGTTCGTGGCGAAAGCGAGTGGGGGAGGAAGGTTTTTTCCCATCTGTTTTGTAAAGTTTAATCAGTTAGACGCCTGACCTCAGATAGTCCAAAGTGCAAATAGCAACAATCACCACTTTATTTGCATTTTTCCTTAGCTTCTCCATCATGTCTCTACTTTCCTTACCTACCTAAGTAGCATTTCTGGCGGAAAAGAATTGCCCAGCCTTTGGGCCTGCCATTCCTGGCGTAGACCTTTGGCAGGTAGGTATCTATTTCAATAGGCAGTGCCACCCGTGACGCCAGTAAGACAGTCCCCGGTCCGTGCTGTACCAGACAGTTTTCTTCCAGTGAAAATCAGTAAATTTGCAAGCGCAATATCTTTAAAACCAGTGAAAATAAAGTGCATACATTAAAGCTTATTGAATTTGTCTTGGAACGCACTATCAACTCAGGTCTTCAGAAAAAATAGTTCCATTTGAAAAACCGAACTTGACCATCGTATCTTTTAAAATAATAATCGAAGAGAATATTCGTTCGCGCTAATAAATTGGCCTCCTCGAACCATGCAATTCCCTTTTTTTTATATTTTTATCTCCAATAGGTTAGGAGAAAACCGTCTGTCCAGTCTTCCCGCGGACACCCTGTATACTCGAGGGGACGCCGCTGTCTTCTCGAGAACCTGAAGCGTACCAGTAATCTCCGGGCAACCGAACGTTACATATACATATACATGAGTGAACAGTTTTATTTTACATAATAATTCCACCATTTATAATAATGTGTTAATAAATACAATTTCTATTCTACAACGGAATTTCATAATGGAATTTTGTAATGTCCACAGGGCAGAGTATCGGTCGAATCGGGGACGATATGCCGCTTGTCGTCGTATGGATTTAGAGCGATTTTGGATTCTGAAATTGTGTAAACTTTGTGCAATTTAGACCGTATGCATGATTGTCTGCGTTCCATTTCGATCTCCCTTTGCAAACACTGCGCGTAGTCGTCGAAAGTTATCGTTCTAGCTATTCCGTTGGTCTTGAGACCTTTCGCCTTTTTCGTATCTTTTTTGCCGTCTATACGAAGTGCATACATTTTCGCTCTAAGACCTACGAACTCGGTCATTATCGCACAGTAATTTTCGTTCTTCATCAGCCCCGGAACCTTCTTATTTAAGCGCGGCATATTATATGGATTGCTGATAGGATAATCGGATGTGTCAAATCTATCGACATTGTATTTCATGGTCTCGTAAATATATTCGCATTGAATGTGATAAATGAGACTGTCAGTGTCGGTGTATTGAATTTTACAATTCTGAGCGTGCAGGGGAGACATGTACTCGTGGTGAAATTCATATAAACAAATTTTTTATATGTTCAGAATGCACATACCCACGTATATCGATTTTTGAATTTCACCTCGAGTTTTCGCAATTCAACAGCTATTAAATTTTCCGAAGAAACACTTCTGCTCTGGAAATTCAGTTTCACGATCGTTGCCTCGGCGTCATATCGTCCTTCCCAATGTGTCAAAAGTTTTACATCCACATGATTTCGTACATTTTCCATAGTTTTACCGAATACCGCGTTGCTCATCAATTTGTACAAATTTTTTTCAAAATCGTTTGTTGCGCTTGTTCTAAATAGTGTATTGAGTTCGATGTAGGGAGAATGAGGCAATCGCGGTCAGTGGGCAATGTTGGTCAATATTGTTATGCACGTTCCACGACATCATTCGCTATATTGTCGAACGATCTCGCCTTCGTCGTTGCTAAGCAGCCAAGGAAAACTAGCCTTTTTGTGTTTTAAACGTTGTCGATGTTATATTTCGTGTGCACAACATAAGAGGTAAGTACTAATTCTGAAGCTTTTTCTACATTTCAAGATTAGGGTACAGAGTACAATGGTTGGCCACTTAAGTAAGAGTGTCACATAAATAATGAATTATAAATGTGAATTTAGTAAATTTGAAACGGAAACCAATATAAATAAGTACGAAAAACCTCTTATAATCTAAAAATAAATAGAGTTTATAAAAAAATATCAAGAATGTATAAAAATATACAAAAAATGTGTTTCCTACGAAGAAATATAGTTATTGGCATGGTCGAGACAGTAATTGTCCAATCGGTTCGATAGTGATTGGCCGCTATTTAATAAATACTATAACCTAAAAGAAAATGTTACCTAATTTGGTGATAGAAATAAGATTAAAATTATTCAATAAAAATGGATATATTTTATGTAGTATGTATTTGTCGTGTTTGTGTTACATGGGCCCTTCTGGCCCTTTCCGTGTTTGCTGTCCGCGCGTCGCTTTATTTCATAGACGGCGATTCAGCGGAATCTCTTCGCGCGTAGCAGTCACGTTACGCCGAGCCGCGTAGCGACAGTCGTAGGGACAACGCGACCGCCGATGGCCCGGACCCCGAAATTTCCGACGCGTGTTGCGAGCGACAACTGCCGACGAGGCAGTTTCCCCCATTCGCGAGGATTGGTCGAGGCACGACCGATAACCGGGATTGATAGAAAGATTATTCGATTTCGGGAGTACCAGCTAGGAAATTGCGACGAGCCAGCGGGCTGTCTAGAAATCGCGACCTTATCTCCGCACAAATACCGCGAAGCGCGCCTGGCCGATCAGGATAAGCATAAGGGTAACTCCATTAGACAAACCGAGAACGGCCTGGCCGGGAGAGCCCTTACGCGCCGATCCGGACCGCGAAATACCGCGAAGACGCGTGACGATACGAGGCGAAGCGAGCAGACGGACCCTTAGTATACCGACTTCCCAATGCTACCCGAGAGCACTGCGAGCGACCACGACCTACGCTCGGTCCGGCGACACGACGAACGACGGTAACGATAGACGGCAAGCGTGGCGTGTGCTACCCGAGAGCACAGCGAGCGACAGCTGAGACGGAGTGCCGTCTCTAGGTATGTTAATCAGACCTTACTTTCTTCAAGAATATATTTTTCTTTATTGTTTTTCCCTCTAAATTCCGTGTATCGATTGATTAAACCCCTCTACTTCTTATCCTTCCTTGATAAGTATAGTCAAGGTGTGCTTCAGCACTTTAAATAAGCAAGAACCCGGTAAATCATTCTAACCGCTCAGGGTGATTTACAAAAGTTCCTTCAGGACGTAACATTTGTTTCTGTTTTTAACAGGGGGCTAATTACTGTTTCGCCATTAACATGATTAAAAAACAGTCACTGATCGTTCGGCCAATTAGTATCATTCAACATTATTCATATGACAGTTGTTAGCCCCCTGTATTTTTCATAATATATGAATAATTTTAACAAATAAATAATTCTTTTATAAAGTTTCAACTTTTATTTATCGATATATACCGAATATGAAAGATATGCATTTCATAAATACATTAAACTGTTCGCAAACTTTCAACTCGACTCTTATTGTTTTTTTATTAAATCGCTGTAATTTCCAAGCTTCAAAGCCGAGTCATCCTATTTGCTTTTATGTATAATCACAGTATATAATGAGTGGAGAAATATTGATTACATCCGAAGCAAGAAAGTATAAGGAATATGAATATGTTCATTAAAAAATGGTATAACATTGGTATTTCTTTATATTCATTTATTTCTCAAAATAAGGCCAATCACTGTCAGGTGGCCAACCACTGTACTCTTTACCCCTGCGTAAATATAGATATACTATCAAGACAAAGGATTAGATTGATATTTAATATAAATATATTTAATTTAAATATGTAATCTTCAATCTTATCAATGAACACGTATGCGGGCAATGATGGTCACTTGACTGTTAGTGCCCGTAATGTGATTATCATTATTCACCAGTGTAAAATAAACATAACTTTCTTCATTATAACAATTTTATTCTGTAGATGGCAAAAATTCGCCCTAGAAGAACAACAAAATCCAAGTGGACTGCTGAAGTACTTAAAAAAGCAGTGAAGCTTTTTCAAGATAGACAATCTATGAATATCCCCTTTTCAACTCTGCAATCGAGGGTAAAGAAACGAATGTATTTTGACCCAAGGCTTGGAAGGCACACTGTATTCAGTGCAGAACAAGAAAATAAAATCGCAAGTCGAATAAAGTATCTGTCAAATATTTATTATGGCTGCACTGGCATTCAAATAAGAAAACTGGCATATCAATATGCAGAAATGCAAACATAAATCATAATTTTAATATGGAATCGGAAATGGCTGGACGTGATTGGTTATATGGGTGTATGCGTCGAAACAATATTTCTATTCGAAAAGCAGAAGCCACGAGTATCAACAGAATTACAGCTTTTAATAAATCAGAAGTTCACAATTTCTTTAATCTGTTAGAGAACATAAATTCCCTCCTAGGAATATATACAATTGTGACGAAACTGGAATTTCAATGGTACAGGACCCCGATAAGGTACTAGCTGTGAAAGGGCAAAGAAGAGTTGGATCAATCACTAGTTGGGAAAGAGGTAAAAATATCACGGTGTTGTGTGCCATGAGTGCATCAGGTGCATTTATATCTCCTATGTTCATTTATCCAAAGAAAAGAATAACATCACTCCTTGAGAAAGATGGTCCAGCTGGAGCACTTTACAATTGTTCGGATAACGGTTGGATTAATAAAAAAACTTTTTGTACAGTGGCTTCAACACTTCACCTCTCATGCCAAACCTTCTGCAGATGAACTGGTGCTCTTAATTTTAGATAATCATGCCAGCCACATTTCGCCCCCATCTTACTAACATTTCAAAAAACGCCACGTTGTTATGTCAAAAACCCTGTTGTCATTACCTCCGCACACGTCACATAGAATGCAGCCTCTACATCTAACCTTTTTTGATCCACTCAAAGCAGCCTATAAAAGGGAATGTGACTTATTCGCGAAGACCCATCTATCGGAAAAAATAACACCATTTGATGTAGCAGCTCTTTTCCAAAATGCTTTCTCTAATGTTGCAACTGTCAGTAAAGGCCAATCAGGATTCAGAGCGGCAGGTATTTTCCCATTAAACCCTAATGTCTTTACTGATGAAGACGTTATTCCAGCTGAAGTCCTTCAAACCTAATTCGAAGTTGTCGAATCTTTTGAAGAGTCTATTGCCACGACATCAACAGAATTGAATGCAGTTCCGTCGACATCTGAAGCAGTTGCACGCATGCCTCCAACGTCATCGAACGCTGTTTCCAACATTGAAGATCTTCTTCCAATGCCAACAAAAACACCTTCTAAAAAAACTAGGAAAGGTCGACAGAAGCAACATGCAGCGATTTTAATTTATGTAGCTAATAGAGAAAATTTAATAAGAAAAGAAGAGAAAAAGAAATTTAGAAGAAAATAAACAGAAAAACAAAGATAAAAGAAAAATTTGTAAAAAAATTAAGCTGGAGAAGAAAAAACCCAAAAGACTTGATCTCTGTGAAAACGACGAAGATGACGATATAGGCGAAGCGGAAAATAAGTGCATTATTTGCTATCAATTTGGCCATGACAATGAGATGTGGTTTCGAAGTATCTCTTGTGGCATCTAGGCCCATTCTGAATGCTGTGGATGGGACTCGGCGGATGGATACATTTGCGAAAAATGTAGCAGCCCCTAGACCGCAATTGCCCGCAACGTGGCCGCTGTTACCCGTAGGTGTGAACGATGACGGACAAACACATATTTTTTTTTTGTAATTTTATTGAATAAACCAATATAAAATTAATTATTTTCGTATCCTACGTATAGGTAGATAGTTTAAGTTTACAAAAAATCATTTTCAAGAAATATTGCACCTTATAGCTCGGTTTTATTACACTTGTTGCTTAAGTGACCGCCATTCCCAATTCTCCCCTAATCACGGAGCCAGGGGGATTGAGCGAATTGAAGCACGCGGTGTATATTTGTAATAAGTAGGGCTGTTCGGGTGCTTGAATATTCAGACGGCTTGAATTTCGCACCGAGCCGGGACTCGGTTTTCGAGCCGAGCCGGGTACCCGTAAAATTCGGACGGCCCGAAAAATCCGGGTAGCTCGAATTTGTTTCGGGCGGCTTGAAAAATTCGGGTAGTCCGAATCGTTTCGGGCCGCTCGAAAGAAAGGGCTAGCTCGAATTGTTTCTATGGATACATTTTCGAGATATCAACATAGTCGAACTGCTCGAACCACATTCAAGGCGTACGGATTTTCCGAGCCACCCGAAACAATTCGGGCTACCCGAATTTTTCAAGCCGCTCGAAACAAATTCGAGCTACCCGGATTTTCGGGCCGTCCGAACTTTACGGATACCCGGCTCGCTTTATTCCAGTACCCGAACAGCTCTAGTAATAAGAAGATCGTGACGCATGCACTGTTGCAGGTTGCGATAATGGATAACGTAACGCTGCTTATCATATACCGTTGCGAGTAATTTGTCCTGTCTGCTGCCAGGTGGTTTGGCACGCGTCGGGCAGAACGGTAGATCAGCATGAGCGTCATGCAGACGTTGCGAATATTCCAGATCTACCTCGAGAATGTATCCCGTGGGCGAATCGACAGCGATTGAAGACACACAAAAATTTGCAACATCTTCGATTCATTGAAATTTGGCATATGGCAGGGGCTGGCACATTGCCCATCCATACAAATTGTTCACATCAAAGTACAATGACTGTTCCGATGCGTCGTAAGATGGCATGTACTTGTTATTGGTTTGTGCGTATCATCCAGAACATTCACTTAAATCCCCACATATACGACGTTCGATAAACATGACCATATCGAAGTCGGAGAGCAATTCAAATGTAATTTTGGTATGTTTTAGCATGGCATCCCACCTGAAGCCAGGTAAAGTATAATCATGCGCTGAATCTAATCCATAACTTTTCATGCAACTTTCGCGAAAATTTTCAAAAATATCTGCCAATAACAAGACGTCAGTTTTCAAATACAAATCGCTGTATTCGCCCAAGGTTCTGATGCCGAAACGCTGCCAGACAGTCTCGGCGTGCTCGTAATCGCTCTCGGATACAGTCTCACCCTTTAACTCCTAGACATACTACTGATCTTTCGGTTACGGAACCTCCAAATCATAACGCTACTGCAACAGCTGATCTCGGTTCGCGAACGCCGGGATTTCTTATAGTGTTTATTACAAGGCGTACTTTCGTATAGGTCTTGTACGACCATATGGCTAGACATATTTCGTGGAAATATTACGTGTGGCTTCTTATATTAATGTAGCGGTAAATCCAATTACCAGACCTAAATACAAACCTCAAGTGCTCCAACGGGTGTCACCCAGGTACGCGATTACTGCTTAACACGTTGCGTGCGGGTGACGTGTACGGTGACGTCATGGGGAATCCCTATCCTACAGCGGGTGACGTGTACGGTCACGTCATGGGGAATTCCTATCCTACGGCGGGTGACGTGTACGGTCACGTCATGGGGAATCTCTATCCCACGGCGGGTGACGTGTACGGTCACGTCTTGGGCTCGGTCCCAATAAATGTGGAAGGTGAAGAAGAATTTTTCAGGAATCGAATTATCCTTTTGCATACGCATTCAGTATGAACGCGTTCATCAGTGTGTGCATGTCGTTACAAATTTGCAGCGTTTTTCACCATGGTGCAGCTGTTTTTTGTATTTAACGCGTCATGCATTTTTTTCTAACAAAAACAAATTATTTTTTGTTAAAAGTAGCATAAAAGGGTGCACTTTATACAAAAATCTATTTCCGTCATTTTGGAAGGTCAACTATTTTTGGTGCCGCACGCAATGTGTTAAACCTTCCCTGGGCGCTCAGAGCTACGAAGCTGGCCTGCGCGCCTGAACTCCTGACCCTCAGTGCCACGAAGCTGGCCTTCGCGCCTAAAATTCCTACTTACCCTCAGTGCTACGAAGCTGGCCTTCGCGCCTGAATTCCAATCCCCCAGTGCTACGAAGCTGGCCATCGCGCCTGAACTCCTAACCCCAGCGCTACGAAACGCGCCTTCGTGCCTAATCGTTCCATTACGACCCCACATGTCATTGCCCAAGACACCGCCACCCGGGACGTGACATAGTCATCTGGAATTTTTCTGTACGGATACGGACCTCACAAGTGTTAACTGCTACATTTCAAAAGACAGAAACGATATTGTTTACCACTAACACTGACGGCACGGAACTGATATGTGTTCCCATATCTTTATGACCTTTTTTAAGCAAAGATACAGACTGGCGGCAAAACGAAATGTTGCATCGTTTAGTGAAGCATTTTTGGGATATACTTCCGAAGAGGATCGGTGGCCGATCGAGATGAGGTTTGTGAGGAGGGGCGGGGAGGGGGTGTAAACACTAAATCTAAAATTACAGCTTCGGGTATTTATTAGTTTCCGAAATAATGATAAAAAATTGTTCATTTTTTTAAATTTTTTTGGACGTTGCTGCAGGCCTCCCTGCCCGGGACCCCAGCTGTCCCCCCATTTCCACATTTGAAATTTTGTAACCGCAGTCTCATTTGTAGCATCGCCAGGCTCACATCAGGGCGCGCGCTCTCCGCGCTAATCTAGCCCCAACAAATACTAATATCCGGGACAAGTTTGGAAAGTGGAATGCGTTGTGTCGGTATAAGTCGACAGAAATATTGTTAAGAGGAGGGACCGTGGTAAAGTGATTAAAAATAATCGGTAAGGTGTTCTACCCTTTTATGCACAATTACCTCTATATCTTTTGAATGCATTAATTGTCGAAGCTAAAATTTTATATTTGGGGTCTGTCCACACCCCTCGTAATACCCATCAAGTTTCATCTCGATCGGCCACTGGTTGGGGCAGAATAGCGCGGGGGCGCGTAAAACATGGTATCGAACCGTTGAGTCTGGCGATGCCAAAAACGAGACCGTGGTTACAAAATTTAAAAAATAAAACATACGGGGACGGAAGGGCTCCTGGGTGGGGAGGTCTGCACCAAAATTAAAAAAAAAATTCCAAAGAAATGTATAATTTTTTAGTCATATTTCGGAAACTAATAAATACCCGAAGCTACAATTTTAGATTTAGGGTTTACACCCCTTCCCCACCGCTCCCCCGAAACCTCATCTCGATCGGCCACCGGTCCCTTTCGGAAGTACAGCCCATTTTTGTTATGACTAGGTATATTTTTCCTAAAGATTCACTGATTCATCTACATCATGCAAGTGTATACCTACACATCTTACATAAATGGAACTACATATTTGAGACACATTTAAGTTGTAACACTGATTGAAGTTTTCAATCAATTCAGTTCACTTTAAACAGAATACCGTTATCATAATTTTGGTATGTGTACACAGTCCTTCTCGCCACTGGCAAAGAAAGTTTACCATGATAACATGTTTTACACAGGACCAATTTAAAATTCTTCATCAGAGCCAGCGGCCAGCCACGCGATTCACTTTTACGACACCATATTACGTAATATATCGTCTGCGTATTTTTTTGTACTAAGGAAAGTGCATATTATTTGCTCAGGGCGTCCATGAAGCCGAGCAAACGATATTTCACAAAATTTTCGTTGCTGAAAAATTCTCCATAAACTACTTATCAATTTATGTATTAAATACGTAATATAATCATTTACAATCGTAATATAATTAATTTACATTACATATATATACGTATACATAAATATTACTTACATTCCATCTGTTTATTAATTAGCTCCTTCATATATCAGTCTAAACTGAGTTTTTCGCAGGGATCGAATGAAACTGTTAACTTTTATATGCAAATAAATGTTATTTACCGAACTTTGAACTTTTACAGCATTTTATGTCATTTTAAGTTAACTTTGTACATTAACACTTTAACTCTCTTGTAGGAGTTCAGTTTGAACAGTTATTCTGTATTAGATTAATAAAAGTTTTGAAGGATCATTCATTTCTTAACAGATATTTTAAGATAAAATATAACAGTTAGAATTATTTTTTTAATTAGCATTATTTAAGGAATTGAAAGCAGAATAAATATATGTAGAAGAGAAAGCAAGTTGTGATATTTTATGTAATTATTTTATTTTACTAACAATAAGAGTGAAATTGAACGAAACTTATGTACCCCATAACGGGAAATCTGCATGTCGCAACTTACACTGTTTCAAAGCAGAATAAATGTTCCAGTTTTAGGGGAGTCTGGTGTAGCGGGGCGAAGAAACCGATTTTTTTTGCACAAATCAATAATTGAACATCACGATAATATGTTCTCATAGCCGCAAAACGAAATTCGAAAAATTAAAGCGGATATAGCCGGTTTTCCTACGGAGCACCAGGTTACCAGAAAACTTTAAATGTGTTTTTCTCGAAACGACTGTTTTACAATTGGCGGGCAATGTAACTCCAAAAATATTCTACCAATCGACTTGACCTTATGCACGAATATTTGTGAACATTTTCTGCACAGAGCTTAGCTATTGGTATAATGATATTGTTTAAATGAATAACTTTCTTTACACATTTAAGGCAAAATTTCGTTGGAAAAAGTGATTTTTTTTCAAGAGGCCGTCATTTGTTCAATGTTGCATCTTTTATGTTATGAGTTTATACGATTTGTGCGTGCACTCATAAACTAAACAAAAATTGTTGAATTTTTGGTTTTAGATGAATACAGCAGACGCTACGTTGCCCGCCGCGGAACAATTGCGTCGCCAACGGACTGGGCATAAGTCCGTATAACTCTGTTATTTGCCGCTCTTTTTTAATAATTTTTTTTATCTACCTTAATCTGACAATACAATATACCGAATGTTTCAGAATGATTGATTAAATACTTTTTTTTTTAAAAATTCCCAAAAAAATGCCTCGATTTTCTGCTAGCTACACCAGTTTTTATTCTCATGAAAATAAGTTTCCTTTTTATGCGAAAATGTGTGGAATAAAGGTTTCAGTGAATACACTTCATTTTATAACTATTTTCATGGAACAGAAATCATAAGAGTAAAAAAATTACTGGTATTTCATAACCAATTGAAAATTTTAACAGTTTCATTCGATCTTTGGTTGTTCGATCAAAATGCTACCTATTCAATATTCATTATACCTTTACCTTTAAACTAATAATTTTGGTGAAGTGACCATGATGTTAAGATATAAGAAGAAAACATAATAATTCAACAGGTTTCTAATCGGAATCACGTAAATGGCCATGGACGTCTGATGGATCCGCCAGCTCGAAATAGTATGTGGCGTTTTGGATATCCGAATCCTGTAAACTATAATGACAACGAGCTCTTTTGCGGCGGGTACGCAGGTTCGTCCTTTAATAATGATCACCTTTTACTGTAATGATACCTTTTACCTATTAGAACCGTAATATTCAGAATATATGAAAATGGTGGGTGAAATCACTGGGCACGGTTCTATGCCTTAGAAGATGAAAAAAATTTATATGACCATTGTGTTAGTGATGGGCGATATTGGTCCCATCTATCGATAATACATATCGATATATATTTTGTGGTGCAAAAAAGGAAGGTAAAATGAATTGACTTCCTTTTTTTTAATGTGCAAAAAAGTTATCGATATGTGGACCAAAAGTATCGATACGTGTAATTATCGGTGTTTGAAGTATCGATAAAAAATATCGATATTCTGACAGGCAAATATCGATATATGCACTTATCGATAAATATCGCGCATCACTACATTGTGTACGATAACATTTCGCTTTCGAGTTATAATCATAAACTGGTCTAAATGTTCTCTATAAAGTTTCATACATGCCATACGTCATGGATTACCAAATCCATTACAAGGTGCCAGGATGATTGAGTCTATAACAATTGATTGTGTACTTGGAGAAACTAGGGTAAAGTATCCAATTACTATGCGCTGTCGCAGGACTTCCGGAGTTTTCGCTGGTAAAAATAACTTTAATAATGAAATTGACTTGGCTTAAGAATTTAAAGATAAATTTCAATGTTTCTTTTATCGATATAAATTCTCCCATGAAACAAATATCACATCTTCTTTGGATATTATTAAACATAAAAAAGCAGTACCCGACGGGTCAAAAGTAAGAGCTCTACTATACATATAGACGCGAGCAATACAAAATTGCTTCCAACACAATTGATACAAAAAAAATGACATTGTAAAGTTGAGGTTGGGAAATTGAATTTTGGCCACCCTCCAGACTACTGTGCGGAGGTGCGTTAGAAGTTAGGAATACTTTTAACACACGCGGCAGTGTAAGTAAGCGACACAGTAATTAACGCAACGTGCGAAAACTAAGTCCAGTTATTGTGCACAGTAAATGACGCTAGTTCCAGATTCATTTCAGTTACTGAATCTGTTGAAAATAAAAACAGAAATTCAAATAGATAATCGCTTTTTGTTTTTCCGAAATCTAAATATGTTTTACTAATATAATTACGTTGTGAATCTAATCTAGAACGATTTATTTGACTAAATATTGACCTTCATTCGTTCAGTATTTTCTTAAGCTTTTTCATAAGTTTTACAGAAAATTTTGCGAATTCATTATCAAAAAAATAAAATAATTTTTTTTTAATATTTTAAGAACTTCTGTGTGTTACATGTTTAATTTTAACAAATAAATAATTAACTGAATTTAAATAAAAAAAATTAATATTTTTTATTCGATAAATATAAAGTTAATTATGCTTAATGATAAACTAGAGGCACAGTAATTGGGTACCCCACAATAAATGGATACTTTACCCTATATGGTTTATGCAGTTTTCAACTATGAAATAAGAGGCTCGACTTGCGGCACACTTCAAATATTGGGCATGAAATATACCATATACTACATATTTATCTTAACTTATACTTATACAATATTTTTGGAAGACATATTGCAAATGCGTTTTTTGGATTAAAATTTAAATAGGAAACGCTTTTGTATGCATGTTTAGGACACGCTAATACACGCTAATCCAACTTGTTTCCAAAATTTTATGCAATTTTTTATGCACCTTGTGTATACAGATGTGTACATACAGGGTGTCCCACTAATAGTAGTACTATCGAGAATGGGCTGATTCTTCTTGCTAAAACAAATTGAAATTAAAGAATAACATTATTTTCTGTGATCTTCTGTTATTGAGACTAAGAATTGATGGGTCTGGTGTAATAAGGGGACTAGCGCTCGAAAATGGGAAAAATTATTGTTCAAACGCTAAGAAAGATTAGAAAATTAAATATTAATAAACTGAATTTTAAAAAATATAGTGTCGTAAAGTTCGCCAAAACACACAGTTTTTCTATTTACAGTTTGTTTATCCAATCATTACTATTCGAGCTAAAAATTATAAGCAACAAATTTTTCATCGTCCAAAATCGTTACTTCTTTAAACATAATTTGCGATAACATGAGTAAATATTAAGGGATCGTTATGAGACTTAAAACATAACTTGAGAAAACTCTAGCAAAGCCATAAAATGTATGCACAAAGCCCTTAGGTTAAAAAATGTATTAATATTTAATTAAAAAGTAATACTGGACATAACCCATGTTTTTCAACGTTCGCCATTAAAAAGTATCGAGGCAATTTTGAGGTACATATAACTTGCAGCGACAAAGTTTTTCCTTAATATACCAGGAAGATTATCACAAATTTTCACACTGATTAATAAATAATTGTAGCAGATATGGCGATATGTATAAATTCCGCGCGGCACCAACAGTCAACGCAAGTGCTAAAACGGCTAAATAGCGCATTATACGCGGCTACTGACTGTTGGTGGCGCGAGATTTATATATATCATCATATCTTCTACAATTATTTATTCATCAGTGTGAAAATTGATGATAATCTTCCTTGTATATTAAGGAAAAACTTTGTCACTGCAAGTTAAATGTACCTCAAAATTGCCTCGATACTTTTTAATGGCGTACGTTGAAAAACATGGGTTATGTCCAGTATTACTTTTTAATTAAATATTACATTTTTTAATCTAAGGGTTTTGTGCATACATTTTACGGCTTAGCCAGAGTTTTCAGAAGTTATATTTTAAGTCTCATAACGATCCCTTAATATTTACTCAAGTTACCGCAATTTATGTTTAAAGAAATAATGATTTTGGACGATTGTTTCCGCCAGGAGCGGGTAAACATGCCGGCGCTGGGAAGGCACGGTGGGAAGGAGAACACTACAGCGAAACGACCCTTTTGGGACTGACACAATTTATTCCCAGTGGTCCAAACTGACCACTGGACGTCACAACACTGATACACAAGGACAATGACACTCGGGCGCGTGGGCGCTAGGCGAAAGTGGTCGCTGTGAAAGACGCGTTATAATGGCGCAAGGGACGCGATCAGAGCGTTCGTACTCGGAACTAACGGTCGCCGGGCGAGCGCTTCGTTGGCGTCAACAAACAAATGTCAACGGGCCTTAGCATCGCAACAGCTGATGAGTCAGCAGGCGCACGTTTGAACGCGCGCCGCGGCGCGTTTCTTGCGGCCGCAACATCGAAAAATGTTTTGTTTATAATTTTTAGCTCGAATAGTAATCTGTACTAGAGCTGTTCGGGTACTCGAATAAAGCGAGCCGGGCTTGGCTCGGCTCGACAGAACGGGCCGAGCCGGGTATCCGTAAAATTCGGACGGCCCGAAACATCCGAGTAGCTCGAATTTGTTTCGAGTGGCTTGAAAAATTCGGGTAGTCCGAATCGTTTCGGGCCGCCCGGAAGAACCGGATAGCCCGAATTGTTTCGGGCCGCTCGAAAGAAAGGGCTAGCTCGAATTGTTTCGGGTGGCTCGGAAAATCCGTACGCCTTGAATGTAGTTCGAGCAGTTCGACTATGTTGATATCTCGAAAACGTGTCCATAGAAACAATTCGAGCTAGCTCTTTCTTTCGAGCGGCCCGAAACAATTCGGGCTATCCGGTTCTTCCGGGCGGCCCGAAACGATTCGGACTACCCGAATTTTTCAAGCCGCTCGAAACAAATTCGAGCTACCCGGATTTTTCGGGCCGTCCGAATTTTACGGGTACCCGGCTCGGCTCGAAAACCGAGTCCCGGCTCGGTGCGAATTTCAAGCCGTCCGAATATTCAAGCACCCGAACAGCCCTAATCTGTACATAGTATAAAATAAAGTCCCTGGTAGGCGTCTGTATGTTTGATCGCAATAATCTCAAAAACCACTGGGCGAATTGTGATGCGGTTTTCACCGTTTTATAAAGCATTTCTCGAGGAAGGTTTAAGTGTATGCAACATTAACCTATGACAAATAGAAGCCGAACAATGACGATTTTAGTGCAGCAAGATTTGCGTGATTCGCAGAGCTCATAGAACAGCTAACGATGTGACTCAGTATCCCCACCACTGTGCGGGGAACCGTCACGCGCACGTCTTGCGCGCGGAGCAGTATTCACCACGCTTCTTATCTCTACATAGTATAAAATAAAGTTACCCGTACGCGTCTGTTTGTTTGTTCGCGCTAATCTAGAGAACCACTGCACGGATTGTGATGCAGTTTTCACCGTTTTATACAGCATTTCTCGGGGAGGATTTAGGTGTAAATCTAACCGATGACAAAACTATGAAGAGCAGTGGCGATTTTAGTGAAGTATTCCTCGAGAATGCTCTATGGCAGGTATGGGAATTAAGTGAACTTGACAACCGATATCCAAAGGCAACCCCTCTGTACCACATCAACCGCGTGTGGCGCGTTGACAAAACAAAAACGCATCGACAATCATGCTCTCTGGGACGATGTCGAAACCTATTGATACAATGTCGCCCTATTGTGCCACGCACGGTTCATATGGTACGGGTCTGGGGCGCGCGAAGCACCTAGGTCGCCGCGCGGGCCAAGACGCGTGGCGGAAGAAAGGAGGCGTTGCCTCTGGAAATCGGCCGTCAAATTCACTTAATTCCCATGCCTGCTCTGAGGGGTGCTGCTCTATGCAGAGATACATACATGTATAGCAAGCCTGGACAACGCCGGGTACTTTAAGCTAGTGATTGGATAAACAAACTGTAAATAGAAAGAATGTGTGTCGTGACGAGCTTTACACCACTATATTTTTTAAAATACAGTTTCACAACTTTTAATTTTCCAATCCTTCTTAGCGTTTGGACAATAATTTTTCCCATTTTCAGGCGCTAGTCCCCTTATTGCATCTGACCCTTCAATTTCGAAAATATGTGAAGTACACATTTGATTTTTTTTATCGAGTCTTAAGAAAAACGGTTTATTATGCGAATAACAGTAGTAATAGGGAACCAAAGGCAGAGATTGTTGCAGCACTGGAGGAATTAAAGACACATACTACACTGCTAAGGGTACATAATAATTCAATTTACAGAGTATAGGTCTGTATATAGTACCGTGAATAATATTATAAGCAGATGAAATTCATCGTAGAAAGTAACTGTCTTGTCTTTATGTACAAAACCATCGTAATCTAATACAGTGTAGTGGTGCACAGTTTAGAAACTGTCAGGTGACTGAAGCGATATTCTTGAATATTTTTGTTTCGCATGCAATGATTCATGTTTCCCTGAACCCAGACATAAACCGTGGCCGCTAGTGTAACATTGATACGATGTGGAGAGAAAACAGTAGGGGTTTAATCATGTAACAAACATTATTTTATATCGAGGTTAGCTTTTATAATTCCGAGTTGAACAATATGCGTTCGTGAGTAACTAGTTGATATGTCGCTTGCATGGAAAGAATGTCCCGTAGGGTTTGTGATGCACACTCGGCGGGTAACGTCACTCCAGGAGTGTAGGGAAACCGGTGACTCTTGCCGGTAGCTTTTATATCCTTGTAGGAATTTCGGGATAAATAATTCAATCACGTGTCGCCTTTCGTACTTCTGTTTATTGCGGGAGAAGTCACAACGACGCTGGCAACACGTGAACATGGTTTAGCGTACACTACAGTGGGTCCAGGGACAGTGTGGCCAATGAGCCGGAAGCCGCCATTTTCAGTTCCAGCCTGGTCAAGCGCGCGCATAGGCTTATAAGCGCGCGCAATATAGAGTACAACTCTGAAGTTGTAAGAAATACAACTCTGAAGTTGTAAGAAGTACAACTCTGAAGTTGTAAGAAGTACAACTTGAGAATGCGTAAGTATCAACAGACGCGGTCGCGTCTGGAAGCTAATTCCCCCTTCCCCTCTACCCATAGGCACACTGAGCGACCGCGTATCTATACACGAAAGATAGCGAAATTGACAGGTCGTCGGAGCTATTTTAGCCTTATTATCTTATTTTATGACATAGTGCCCGTGTTTTTACATGATTGAGCGAATCATTTTTTTTTTCGAACCCATATGTCGTTTTACTTAATGTATCAAGCTATTTGTCTAAAAGATATAAGATTTATTCTGAATTAATAGTTATAAAAGTGACACTTTTAAAATTACGAGGTATGACGTCACGTTTTCCTCCTCCACTTGACGCCAGTAGGTGTCGCCTCGAAAGCATAATTTATATAAATGTGACTTGGCTTTCATTGAATCATAACCTGCTAGTTGTTAACATTTTTGAAACGTCACGATGGTAAAGAAAATCTCGCCCGATAATGGCGGGAGGTTCATAGGAGGCAAATTTTTGCAAAAGATTCAACAAGACGCATCTGAATTTCTTTTAGCATTATGCAATAATTTACAAGGGCTCCAAAAAATAGTTCAATTTGAAATGACAACATCTGTACACTGCAGAAAATGTTCTCATAAGAAACAACCACTAACAGCCATTATATTCTCCCCTTGACAGTTAAAGAATTGTTTTTAAAGTCAAGGAAAGGTACACCTTTACAAGATTATGTTAATATTGCTTTACCGATTGGTTGGAAATCGAGTTCGCAAAAACTGTGCAAACAATGTTCTGAGCAAATATTTACTAAAATTGAAATTACTACTCCGCCAATAATTATTATAATGCAATTGTTGTTGTTCTCTTATGATGAAAATGGCAACATTATTAAAGAAATTAATTGTAAAATTACCGCTGCCCCATAACCAATATCAATATGTAATAAAAAATATAAACTACTAAGTGCCGTATTTCATAACGGTCCTCATCCCCAGAACGATTCATATTCATGCATGATACGTGATGGTAGATCAGCATGGAAATGTATTGACAACGACAAAATTAATCAAACGAAATGGCCCAAAAACGCCAAAAATGTGTATATTCTTTTTTTGCAACGGCAAAATTGAAAAGAAATCATACGTTTACACGATTTTATTCAGCTTCGATCCTCTGTTTACTTCTTGTATGTTTGCTACATATCTGAAAACTCGAATTTAACACAAAATCCATCAATCCACTGAATACGTATTACCACACGTACAACATAATTTACATATTTAATCAAGGTTAAAGGTAGGATTAATTAGAAAATATTTAATAAACTTATTAAAAAAAAAGAAACATATCTGAGTATAACGTAAACGAACATGTAAAATTCGCATACGTTAATATCCACGCACAGTATCGTGGCCGAGGCCGTGGTCGTGGTCGGGGCCGTGGCGGTCAGGAGGAAAACCGTTAAGGCGGAAAAGTATATTAACTTAATATTGTTAATATATTTATAATTTATTAAGTAATAAATTTCTTTCCTCGCATATATACGTTTTCTTTGTGGTGAAATTTCCTAGAGAGTGACCGGCGGTACATTAGCTTGATAAGATCAACACAACAAAAATTCACAAATTATGAAAAAAAGTTATGAAATCCCCCCCCCAATAAACATGACTCATGTATGAAAGAAGCTAATTCCCTTTAATTCACGAAAAACATACTCACGCAAAGATTGTGAAATCAACTTTGCTAATTCCAATTGTATTCTCGTTCTCCGTTCGAACATTCCTCTGTCACTTTTTATACTTGACATTCGTTTATTGGCCACAAATCAATTCAGTGCTCAGATTTTCTGCTTCGGTTTTAAGGAATTAGCGGGCGTTGTATAAGAAAAAACTATGATGTCGACTTAAAACAAAATGTTTCATATCACTAGTGCAGGTTGGCGAATGTGCTATTAATCTATTACCGACTATGATTCGTTTAAATTAGTCTCTACCAAGTTTTTATTATTTTCCATCGTAAAACGATTTTCATACGACATTTTTAACAGAAGATGTCCCTCTTATAAAAGTTTTTGTGTCAACTACAGGCCTCGCCCGCTAATTCCTTAAAACCGAAGCTGAAAATCTGAGCACTGAATTGATTTGTGGCCAATAAAGGAATGTCTAGTATAAAAAGTGACAGAGGAATCAATGTTCAAACGGAGAACGAGAATACAATTGGAATTAGCAAAGTTGATTTCACAATCTTTGCGTGAGAATGTTTTTCGTGAATTAAAGGGAATTAGTTTCTTTCATACATGAGTCATGTTTATGGGGGGGATATATGTATACTATCTATACTAAAGAGCTGCCGGAAGTTGCCTGAAAATGGCGACACCAATCATCGGCGAGGAACTCATTGGCCACACTGTCCCTGGACCCACTGTAGCGTACACGCGGTGTCTGCGACTCCTACCGGTACACGACAGAACCAGAAAAACACAGTGTCACCAACTGACAAGTTAACATCATAGTACACAATAGTAGACCTATTGTCAGTGACAGAGAGTCACGTGTAATATTGACTAATCATTATTTGTCCTTTCGTATGTACAGTTATCTCTCATATATGCACGGAGGTATTTAGAGCAGAGATTAATCCTATCGGCCGCGGTTGCACTGCGAACTTGATTCGCGTCGGACACTGGATGCTTCGGTGGTCGGGTGAAAGCGTAGTGGAGCCCGGGCAGCGCACAGTGTTCGACGTAATGTACAAAAGGCAAGCACCTGAAGTGTTCGATCCACATATTTCTGTATTTTAAAATGTTAATAAAGGAACGTAGGTTTTAATGCTACCCATAACTTTTGTTGAATATACCAATTTGTTATCAAAAGTGACCGTAGAAATATATTCCCAATTTCGGTGCATTTTTTCAAACACGTGCCAATGGCGGGATGTTTATGCTTTTCATTTGATTTTTATAAGTTGTGTTTAATAGTGTCTGTTCGCGAAAGTGATCGCGATGAGCGTGAGATGCCGGTTAGGTTATGTAAGAAACGCACAGTATGATGAGCAGAGAGTCAATGTTTATTACACACTCGCGGAGTGAGTCGAGAAGTAAAAGAGTTACACGTGAGGGTGAGCGTGGGCACGTTGTGCGAAAAATGAGAATTTATTGTCTCGCTGACACAAATCGCGCTGTGCTGAACACGTGGCCGCGTAACCGACCACGATCCACAATCGATAGCCGCGATGCGTTTGAGAAAGAGAACTAGTGTGTGAGCGGTGAGAAATTACGAGTTGAGCACTTTTGCGAGAATTCACGAGTTACAATGAGCAAAACGTTCAGAGAAACCGACGCGTCTGTCCTTGTACTCTGCGTGAACAAGATTGAAGAGCAATATGGCCGATCCATTTCCGTTAGTCGTCTTCTCCAAAAGTCTGGAGG
The DNA here is from genome assembly GCA_951215215.1 of Andrena trimmerana. Classification (NCBI taxonomy): domain Eukaryota; kingdom Metazoa; phylum Arthropoda; class Insecta; order Hymenoptera; family Andrenidae; genus Andrena; species Andrena trimmerana. Next base: position 75,323,449 of record OX578060.1, read on the forward strand.
ATCGAGCGACGTGGGGAAATGCGATTGGCTGAGCGTTCTATCGCTGACACCTAATTGGTCTATCGATTGTGGATCGGGCTTGTCGATCCGCTGTCCAGGAGGTGCTGCGGTGAGTTGGGTGTGGCGGAGATCGGAACTACCGAATCTCAAACAGTGTCATACCTTCAAAATTGTCAAGTCAGTTTTTTACAATACTGTTGCGCCGGGGTGTTTCCTCGGTGGCCATCCCGGCGCAATGGATGGGGTAATAGACGAACAAACACACAACGCAACTATAATTGAGTGTACCGAGCAATAGTTATAAGTCTTTACAATGTAGGACTAGCTAATCTGATACGTCCGGTTGTAATGGCGTTTGGCTAAAGACAGACAGAACATCGATATCATAGGAGACCGATCGTCTTCTCTCTTCAGATTCGAGTACTAAATAGCAGGCCATGGTCGGGCCTATACCGTGTAATGTTTCTAGGCGTGGCGTTGACGCGAGTTACAGGTTTTAGGATAGGTTCGAGTGGCGCGCAATAAAGAAATCAATTTTGCGAACCAGAATTCTTCTTAACAGTGTTTATTCAGGAAGAACACCTTCTACGTATAATTATTTAACAAGATTAATGACGATTTAGTCATTATAAAAGAATATAACCGATGCTAATGCAAATTATAATAATATGACGCTTGGTTGAAATGGAAAAGTATAAATTTGAAGTGTAATCGAAATAGAAACGCAAAATGATATAATGATGCTCGGTCGAAATAGAATATGAATTCTAAATGATATTGGTTGATCTCGGTTGCAACTCGTGATCGGTACAAATGAAAATACCTATAATCAATCGGTTAGTGGTTAGTGGATATGGCAGAAATTGACCTTAGCGGCTATGTAATGATGGAGTTTTTAGTTTAGTGCTGAGAGAGAGAGAGGGGGGAGGTGGTGGGGAGAGGAGGTGAGAGGGGGGGGGGGAGATGGACAGGGAGAGGGGGGGGAGATGGACAGGGAGAGGGGGGAGATGGACAGGGAGATGAACAGGGAGAGGGAGAGGGAGAGGGAGAGTTGTTCTAGATAGTGGCTTCAACGATGCTCAGGTGTTGCTTAAAAACAACCTGAGATGGACGGCTCTCGTGGTCCAGGAGCCGTTTTAGGGGCTACCCAGAATGTCAGTTTTACGTTGTCCAGGGGTCGCTTTAGGGGCTACCCAGAATACTAATTATAAGTGTTATTGTATAACTTGGTCTGTTCTCTGGATATGGGAGAAGAAGTGAAATCTCTCGGTCGGTGGGCCCGTATTTATACCCATTTCGCTCCTCGAGCGCGCTTCAATCGCGATCTAGACTGATTTGTACTTGCGCATATTGCAATTATGATCGTCTATTGCGTAGGGTTCTGCAATCATTTCCTACAGTACGCACGATCCGTTCCGCAGTCGATCCGCCGATCGACTGGCGATCGCGCCTGCGCTCGGTTTTTCCCCGCTCATCAGGACACTTATTACCCACACCAATATCATACGACGCACTAACACTCTTACAACTAGAAGAAGACACGACAATATATTTTTAAAACAAAAATTATTTTTGCGGTTGGTGTTTCAAAAGGGGCAAAAGGGCTGTGCCAAAGGTTTGGGGTCCGTTACAACTGTGCACGCAGCAATACTAACAATTTATAGAAATATTTTATGTTAAATGTTTAGCAACTTCCATTTCCGGTCGCGGTATGTGACAGGCGTGCGAAAGTGAGTGGAGTTAGAGAGTGAGGTAAAGGGTGGTGAGGTGGTGAAAGGGAGGATAGAGTGTGAGTGTGGAGGGTGGGGGAGAGGCGTGGAAAGGATAGAGCTAAGGGGGAAAGGACTAGGATTGACGGTGGCAGGGAAATAGGAGCGATAAGGGATGGCTTGGAGGTTAGGTGTTAGAGGTGGGAGAGGTGTGGTGGGAAAGAGCAGAGAGAGATCAAAGACATCACCTGTCGGAGAGGAGAAGAGGTAGAGGTGTTGGCAGGAAGGCGGGAATGTTTGAACGGGGAAAAAGGAATTAGGAGTAGGGAATAAAGGGAAGGTTGGTGGGATGGAGGTGGGGGGGGGGGGTAGGGTGTGTGGGAGATTGGAGAAAGGGGGAAAGGGGGTGAGAAGGGCAAGGGGAGCGTAACGATAAAGAAAAGGTTTAGGAAGGAGCGTGGGGAGTAGTGTGGGTAGCCTAGAGTGCTATTGTGGAAAAAGGAGAGAGAGGGAGGAGGAGGTGGAGACGAGGGAGGACAAGAGAAGGGGAGGGTTTAAGAGGAGAGGGAAAACAGCGACGTCGACGGAAAATGGGGGCAAAGAGGGGGATGAGCAGGGTGAAGGGGGAGGTGTTTGTGTTGGCAAGAAGGCGGGGGTGATGGGGATGGAAGGAGTGATGAGAGGGTTAGTAAGGGAGATAAGGGAAACCTTTCTAGTGTTGAAATTCCCGACAATGTCAAAAAGGTATTATTGCTTGGACCAAAACATGCTCTCTGTGTACAGAAGAACTTTATTACTTCTCCAAAATTTTTAGCATCAATAGAATCTGGTTTATCTAAAATTATGAATAATGACATCCAAACCTCTACTAGAATCAGAATAGTCAATAAAATCCTAAATTACACCACTAATTGGACAAAACCCAACAGTATGTTCCTTTCTGAAGCAGAAATTGCGGAAACGAGGCAATTCTTTAAAAATAACAATAATTTACTTGTTCTAAAATCTGATAAAGGCAATACTACAGTTCTGACAGACAGGGAGTTTTATATATCTGAGGTTTTGAAATTGCTTAATGACATTACCACATACGTTGTTAGTAAATTCGAATATACTTGTACCTTCGAGAGGGAGGCGAATTCCATTATTTCTAAGATGTGCAAAAAGAAACATATTAGTGAACAGGTTGGCAAATTACTTAAGACATATAATGCTGTAATACCTAGAGCATATGCATTACCTAAAACACATAAAGAGACTTTATCGTGGAGAATTATTGTGTCTTCGATTGGTGGTCCCACGTATAAACTCTCGAGTTTTTTGGCCAATATACTATCGAAGATTGTAGGAAAATCACCTTTCCACACAGTGGACAGTTGGCAGTTCTGTAATGAAATCAGGAATTTTGAAGTTAATGATGACGCGTTGCGATTGGTATCGTTAGATGTTGTTTCTTTGTTCACTAATATTCCTGTTGATCTAGCCATGCAGGTACTACAGCTTCGTTGGGATGAGATTAAAGAACACACTAAAATCGACAGGGACGATTTTCTCCGAGCGGTAAAGTTTGTTTTAGAATCCAACATTTTTATGTTTAATGGCGTGTATTACAAGCAAATTTTTGGAACAGCCATGGGGTCTCCGATTTCCCCTGTAATTGCTAACATTGTAATGGAAAGACTTGAGACGATTTCCCTCTCGAAGGTAACTTTTCAAATTATATTTTATAAAAGATACGTTGATGATATTATTGCTTGCTTAAAACTTGAGGATTTACATACATTATTGGATATATTTAATGGTTTCCATGAGAGACTACAATTCACACATGAAATTGAGAAGGATTCATGTCTAAGCTTCCTTGATACAATAGTAATCAGAACAAACAACAAATTCATCACCAATTGGTACCATAAACCGAGTTGGTCTGGTAGATACATTAACTTTTTTTCGGCACATCCCATGCAACACAAAGTTGGATTAATTAAAGGACTAATAGATCGAGCCATTTTACTTTCAAATCCTGAGTTTCGTCCAGCTAATTTGCTCCTTTTAAAAAACACATTGAAACGAAACGGATATCCCTTGGAAATGGTTTCGTCTATCATTAAGGAACGTACGTTCGAGATTTACCATCCAATATTAATCGAACGACGTAAAGAATTAAAAAAAAAAAATGAAATAGGGCCAATTAGTTGGAAGAATACTGTTGTTTTACCTTTTTGTAATAACATTTCAATCGATATAAAAAGAATCTTTAGGAAAGCCGGAATTCACACGATTTATAAATTACCTTTTTACACTAAACAACTATTCCCTTTAATTAAAGATAAGATACCTCTTTGTAAACATTCCAACATCGTTTATTCAATTCCATGCATGGGCTGTAATCAGGTTTATATCGGGCAAACTTCGAGACTTTTAGAAAGACGAATATATGAGCACAAAAGAAATATTTTTTCACCCCCTGTACAACATACTGCTTTAACGAAACATTCGATTGAGTTTGATCATAGGTTTGACTTTGACAATGTTAAGATTGTTGATAAAGAAACTAATTTAAATCAGAGAATTCTATTGGAGACAATTCACATGATTAAACAACGTAGCGTAAATCTTAGGTATGAAACACCTAAAATACAAGAATATTACGCAACATTACTTAAAAAGTAATGTCTTATGATGTTTTTTCTCCATAGAATTACATATGATCCGACTAATTTCCTACATATTATTTATCAGTATGTAATTATTCATGCTCGTCAACACCTTAATAGAGTGTTTTATATAAAATAAAACACCATATGAGCATATATGTTTCGTTACGGCACACAGGACATCCTTCAAATTTGAATTTCGGGAGGTTTAGATTGTTTATATATGTCAACGGTTCGCTCTCCTTCACCTTCTAGAAGAAAACGATTTGCTACGTTTACCTCAGTCTTCTTCCAGCCGACTCGCGGGTCACTCGTTTGCCTTTGCACGAGGACTGTATTTTCAAACAGCATTCGCAATACGTTATATAATTTTTAACTTTCCCTGAAGATGATCTAAATTAAGATCGAAACGTCGGAATATATTGATATATAATTGATTAATTGCAAACAGCTTTGATATATTATTTTAAGAGAAAAGGCTTTTTCGAAAAGTTTCTTAAAATAATAATTGTGTAAAAATGACCGATCCAGTGCGCCGATAACAATTTAGTTTAGTGGAGATAAGGGAAATGAAGGAGGAGATGAGGAAGGAAAGGGAGCAAAAAGAAGGTTGGAGGAGGAATGGTGAGGGGAAAGAAGGAAGTGGGAAGAGTGGATGAAGGAAGAGAAGGCAAGGAGGGAAGGAATAGAGGAAAAGTTAGAGAGGTTGGAAGAAAGGGATAGGAGGATGGTGGAGGTGATGGAGAAGGTGCAAAGCTAAGAGAAGAAAGGAGGAGAAGGTAAGGGAGTAGTGGAGGAAGGACAGGTGGAGGAATGAAGGCTGAGGCTGAGAAGGTTGGAGGTAAAACAGGATAAAAAGCAGAGAGAGGGCAGAAGGAACAACGTGGTAATAAGGGGAATGGGGTTGGAAGGAGGGGAAGTGGAGGAGGAGGTGGGGAAGCTTTGGGAGAGGATGGGATTGGAGAAAGGAGGTATAAAGGAAAGATCGGAAGAGAGGGAGGGGATGGCCCTGGAATGGTTCTCGTGAAATTGGCCGGAAGAGAGGAGAAGAGGAAAGTAATGGAGGCGAGGGAAATGTTGAAGGTCGGGAAGGAGAGGATTGAGGATAACCTCACCGAGGAGGAGAGAAGAGGGCGATGGAAGATAGAAAGAGAGGCAGTGAGGGAGAGGGGGATGGGATGAATGTGCAGGTAGGGTATATGTACGTGTGCGTGAACAAGAGGATGAAGAGGTGGGACGAGGTAGGCGAGAAATGGATGGAAAGGGGAAGGGGAGAGAGGATAGGGGGAGAGGATGTTGCAGGGGAAGGAAGATATAAGGTGGCGTTCTGGAATGTTGCGGGGGTAAAGAATAAAGATGGAGAGGTTCTGGATCGTTCTGGAAGGGTTTGGAGGAATGGGATGTGGTGGTGTTATGTGAAACGTGGGTTAAGGAAAGAGACTGGGATAGGTGGAGGAAAGAGATGCCAAAGGGTTACGTGTGGGAGAAGCAATGGACCAAGAGGGAGAGTAAGAAAGGGAGGGCAATGGGGGAAATGATAATGGGGATGAGAAAGGGGATAGAAACAAGAGAAGGGGGAGAAAGAGGGGATAATAATGAAGAAGGTGAAGATGGGGGAGTGGTGGGGGATGGTGGAAGTGTACGCGAATACGTATTTGGAGAGGAAGCTGGAGGAGTTGAACGAGTAGATGGAGGGGAGAGTGGAGGGAGTAAGGGTGGTGATAGGAGGAGGCTTTAGCGCAAGGACCGGAGGTGAAGGGGGAGATATGTGGGGGAGATGAGGAAGAGAAGGGCCTGGAAAGCAGGAGATCGAAGGACAGAGGGTGAATGGGGAGGGGAGGATGTTATGCAGTCATTTGGGTGAGAGGGGATGGGAGATAATGAACGGAAATGTAGAAGGAGATGAGGAGGGGGAGTGGACATACACACGAGGAAGAGGGAATTCGGTCATTGACTATGTGTTGGGGAATGAGGATACAAGGGAGAGAGTGGAGAGGATGGAAGTGGGTGAACGGGTAGACTCAGACCATCACCCGGTGGTAGTATGGCTGGAGGGGGAGGGGGGTAGGAAGGGGAAAAGGGGGAGGGAAGAGGAGCAGTGAGGGGGAAGAGAAGTGTTTATAAGGATTTTTGGTATGAGAGAGAGAGGAGGCAGAGGAATACAGGAACATTGGAGGGAGTTGAGGGATAGGATAAAAGGGGTGATAGGAAAGGTGGGGCAAGGAGGAGAGAGGGTAGGAAAGGGAGGATGGTGGGATAAAGGAGTATAGGGAGGAGAAATGTATGGTAAGAAGGGAGTCGAGGCGATGGAGGTGGGAGGGTGGCGATGGGAAAGAGTATAGGGATAGGAAGAAGGAAGATAGGCTAATGTGCGAGGAGAAGAAGAGGGTAGAGGTAGAAAGGTGGGAGAAGGAGGTGGAGGGGTGGAGACGGAAGGCAGGTATATATATATATTTATTGCTCCCCGTAGAGATACATGAACTTCCGGTCCCTCTTTCCTTTCCTACCTTTTTACCCCTTTTATATTTACCTTATCAATTTACATTTTTTTTTACATTCTTTTCACATTTTTACATTTGTACATTTTTACATTCTTACATTCTTATTCATTTTTTACATTTTTTACACTTTTACATTTCCTCCACTTCCCACATTTTGTATTTTAGGATAATAAGGGGTTGAATATATGAGTACAAGGGATTTAAAGGAAGACCAATAATGCAAAATATATTGTTACAGAAAATAAGATCGAATTAACATACCTAGAGACGGCCCTCCGTCTCAGCTGTCGCTCGGAGTTATTCTCCAATATCGCACGGCACGCTTGCTGTCTATCGTTTCGCTCGCTCGCGGTGTCGGTGAACCGAGCGTAGGTCGTGGTCGCTCGCTGTGCTCTCAGGTAACACACGGAAGTCGGTGAACTCGAGAACCGTCGGATCGTTCTAGTCTCGTTCCGTCACACGTCCTCGCGGTATTTGGTGGTCCGAATCGGCGCGTAAGGGCTCTCCCGGCTAGGCCGTTCTCGATGCGTCGGATGGAGTTACCCTTAAACTTAACCTGATCGGCCAGGCCTGCTTTGCGGTATATACGTGGAGGTGAGGTCGCGATTTCTAGACAGCCCGCTGGCTCGTCCTCACTCGAGCTCCCGAAATTGAATGAGTCTCCGAGGTTCCGCGATCCAGGTCCGAGCCACGCACTCCCCATTTCGAGAACGGGGGAAATTGCCCCGTCAGTCGTTATCCTTTGCAATTTCCATTGCTCCATGCTCTGGAATCTAGGGCCCGGATCATTGGTGGTCACGTTGTGCCCACGCCGACGGATTCCTCGTTCGCCGACCTACTAACCCGCGCGTTGCGATTCCGCTGAATCGCCGATGATGGAAGGCGACAGCAAGCACGGAATGGACCTGAGGGGCCCATGTAACACCTCCCCACTTAGACATGAAATGGTCTCGAGAGGCTATATCATGAACACGTGCGTAGCTGTCGTCGCGTACACCTTACTTGATGGCTTAAAACTATGTTTAACAGTTTGCGCTGGTTAACCTAAGGACGACGCAAGGGAATGCAATAAACGAATCGTAATTAAGCGTGAGTAAAACAAAAGGAATTATATATTGTTACATAATAGTAATTATAATAATATATTTAAAAGAAAAAAAAAGAAAAAGGGGGAACTTTGGCGGTAGCCGTTGCCTCGCTGCTCTGCTGCGAATTGAAATAAGACGAAAAAGTTACAATCCGCTCGCTTCTCTTATAAGTGATTACAATGTAGTGGATAATTACCTAGCGTGGGAGGTGATGGCTCCTTACTCCGCCCCAGCGGGCACGATCCAGGGCACGTCCCTGGGTTTCGGCGTCTCGAATGCAGGTAGATATTGTGGCTTAATATCTAGGATGGCCCTGATGCATCCGATGCAATTGCCCGGGGTTGTCCATTCTAAATGTTTTGTACGGCATCTCGCAGCTTAGTGCTTTTTCCAAGTCCTGGAGTGGTACGCTGAGTTCGCACATGTACATCCGAGGGTGTTTCCTGCATCCTGAGATGTAGGTCTCGTCGGGTATGAAGTATTGAGAGCTGATTCGGCTGATTGCTAGGTATGCCGTTCTCGGTTTTATGAATATAAGGGTGGAGGCATTGGACGAAATGGTTTGAAATGAAGGACAAGGATGAAGGTAAAAGAGTTCATGTTCCACCGGCCTCTCTTAACCGGAGTCTTCTCTTGACATCCTTCACCCATTTCCTTTCCCCAATTCCCCACACCTGTTTCATCGCAACTGCCGCTTTTCTTGCCCTTTCTTTAACGTGCCCATCCTGCACTCCATTCCTTCCTATTTCATATCCCAGGTACGTGTACTTTTTCACCTCCTCTATTTCCTTTCCTTTCCATCTCCAGCACACCTTCTTTTTTCTTCCTCCTCCTTTCGACAGCCTCATTATTTTCGTTTTCCCTACATATAGCACTAGTCTCTTTCCATCCAAGTATTTCTCCAGCCTTTTCATCATTCCCTGCATCTTCCCTTCCTCCTCCGCTAGCAGCACTATATCGTCTGCATACGCTAGTGATCTTATCTTTTCTTCTCCCGCCCTAACTACTCCCATCCTCCTCTTTCCATGTCTTCCTCTATATCCTCCGTTAATGAATTAAATAAGTACGGGCTCAATGGGCACCCTCACCCTACTTCTTGTTTCCCTCTATACTTCCCCTATTCTCATCCTTACTCCTTCACTTACCCCTCTCTCCTCCTTGGCCTTCCACAGTACCCAGGTACGTACCCCAAACTAGCCCATCTTTCCACCGTATCAAATGCGGCCTTCGAATCTATAAGTAGAGCCACTATCTTTCCCTTCCGCTTCGCTATCCTCTTATTTATTCTAAAATTCAGCAAGTATACATTGTCCATTGTCCCTCGCCCCCTCTTGAATCCTGTTTTTTTCAGAATCATTTGCCCTACTTCCATTTCCCTAGCCAGCCTCACCGCGATTACCGACGCATACACCTTGTACATTGTTGCCATTATCTTCACCCCTTTTTTTTGTTTACTTGCAGGAAATCCCCACGGATACCCACTCCCCGCGTAGGCGAGGGGGGGGGGGGGGAGTTATGTGCGACTCGAACCGTCTAAAACCTCCAAAGTGGTCGTCCTCGTGCGCGGAGCTTGTGCGCCCGAGGAGCGGGACTTGTGCGGGAGCAAACTAGCGACACGTCCGCTTGCCCTCCCCTCCTGCGCATGTGCAAACTCCGCACGAGACAGCCCCGTTGTACGGGGTCTTCCGTGGGGGAGTGAAAACATCCTCCAGCTTCTGTCTGACTCCGGCGGCGCACGACCGACCACGTGTCCGCATCGCCACTTCTGGGGTCCCTGCTGCTAGGGCGGGTGGTATCCCCCGACACCCCCCACCCCACGACCCCGCGATCGAGTTACTACCCGGCCCTGACAAGATATATAGCGCCGGGCCGGGCGGGGGCGACGGCCAGCCTTAGCGGCCGCCCGGACCGCGGACTCGAGGGGGCCTTTCGGCGACCGGGTAGAAACCCGGGGACACCTCGACCGCGCGGCTGGCTTATGCATGCCACCGGGCGGCCATCTGACCATCGGCCGCTATATTCGCCCCACGAGCTCGATCGCTCATCTGGGAGCGGCCTCAACGCCGCTACCCTCCCTTCGACGCCTATGCGGCGTACGTGCCCTGCCACGACGCTAGTGCGGCGGCTCCTGTCGCTGAGGGGGGTTGCCCTCGATGCGTACCTGGGCCACCTTTCTTTCATCTTCGCGTCACTGAAACACCCCCCCCCCCCCGCTCTCTCACAGGGGGGGGGGGGGTCACGGCCAAGGGTAACGCCCTTCTATCCCGATCCCGGCTTCGGGAGCGGACTACTTGGCCCGGAGCCAGCGGGGGAGCGGAGCGACACTGGAATTAAGTCGCCGCACGGCCTCCCTCGGCTCCGGGTCATCTGCGCCGCACCCGCTATATCGTCACCCCTCGATAATCCTCCACTCCGACCCCCTCTCCCTTTTTAATTATTTGCACTATTAGCCTTTCATTCCATTTCTCCGGCCATCCTTCTCCTCTCCATATCCTACCTATCACTTTCCATAACCAGTCACCTTCATCCCTCCGAATTTCCAAACCTCATTCGGCACTTCATCTCATCCTATCGCTTTTCCGTTTCTCAGCCTCTTTACTATCTTTACCACCTCTTCCAAACATACCTCCTCCCCTGCCTCCAGTCCTCCCAGTATCTTCAAAATATACCTTGCAAATATTCCTCCTTTTCCTCCGTCTATTCATCACCTCCCACACCTCTCTCACTTTTCGTCTGTTCTGCCTCTTTTACGTATTTCTCAGCATCTTCTTTTTTCTTCTCTTCGCATTTTCTTTGATATTTCTCTTTTCCTCTTTGTACTCTATGGCCTCCACGCCCCCCCCCCCCATCTCCTCAGCGCTAATCTTGTGTTTCTCTTTGCCTCCGCACACTCTTCGTGCCACCATCCACTTCTTTTTCTCTCCCCCATTCGCCTTCAGTGTTTCCCTTATTTTTGTTCGTCCCTCGGCAATCTTTTCTTCCACTCCTGGGTGCCTATCTTCGTCCCTCCTCACCCCTATCCCTGCCACCGTCTCCCCAAATTTCTCCCTATCTCCCTCATTCCACTCGCGTCTCGCTTGACCTCTCCTTCCGCCTTCTTCCCGCCCCCTCCTTCCTGCCCTGTCCTTCAACGTTATAATTAGCGGGTGATGATCTGAGTCCACCTCCTCTCCTATACTTAGGCTTTCCAGCCTATTCCCAATTCCTACTTCTCCCATCACATAATCTATTACCGCCTCACTTCTTGGCCCTACGTATGTATATTCTCCCCTTTCATCGCCTTTCGTTATTCCGTTTAATATTCCCCATCCCTGCCTCTCCAGCCATCTTGTTAGTTTTTCCCTTCGTATTTTCTATTCCATCGTTCCACTCTCTCTTCACTTCCTCCCCCCCCCCCCCCCCCGCCCCTTCCATATCTCATCCTCCTCTCCCGGAAGGGCAGGTGTGGAAAGTAGTAAATAGAGAGAGGAGGAGAAAAAGGAGGGTGGATGAGGGGATGAAATGGAGGAGCGGGAGAATTATTTTAGGGCGCTATTAGGACGAATAGAGTGGAGGGTGAGAATGGAGGGAAGGAAGGAGGGGGGACGAAGAGGGGGGTTGAGTAAGGAGATTAGAAGGGTGGTGAGGAATCTGAAGGAGGGTAAGGCGGGAGGGAGGGATGGTATAGCAAACGAGGTATGGAAGTATGGGTGGGTAGAGATGGAGATTATGGGAGATTTGTAATAGGGTATGGAAGGGGTAAGGATGGGTGGAAGAGTGAAGGGAAGGAGTAGTGGTGCCGAAAGGTGGTTAAGAAAGGGGGAGGAAAAAGGGCGAAGGACTACCAGGGGGTCACGCTGACACAGACGGCGTACAAATTATACGCGTCGGTGCTGGCGGAGACGTTGAGATAGGAGGTGGAGGGTAAGCGGTTACTGTCACCGAGTCAGGCCGGCTTTAGAAGAGGGATGGAACGTATTGATAAGATATATGTGCAGAATCACCTCATAAACAGGCAGGTGACTAGGAAGGAGAGAAGAATCGTGGTATTCTTTATAGATCTAAAGGCGGCCTTGGAAGGTGCTGCTGAAGGAGATGAGGAAGAGGGGAGTGAGAGGGGGTGTTACGTCCCTACTTCCTATTTGGGGCGCGATTTTAGGGAGTTTATACTTTTGTTCCGCTTTCGAGCTAGTCCAGGAACTTTAAGCTCTGGGATAGTTGAGTACGACAGATAACAGATTGTAACGTATTTTAATTTCGTAATTACCTTAATCCGGCCGCGATGATGGCAAATAAATAGCAATTAATCGCCACTTGATGGGCGCGTCAGGAATTCCGTAGATTTCGGTTGCTGTTTCGAGCCTTGGTGGTGCCCAATCTCCAATGAACAAGGTATGACCAAAGTTCGGTGTTTGCTGATTCTTTCTGATTATTGGGGGGTTGGTGACTCCCAGAATATCTTCATTGGTCGCCGGGGTTTCTTGAAATTGTTTGAACAATTTCCGAAGCTGAACGCGTCGCCCCGTAAGATGATTTCTCCGCATTCGTTCTTTGGAATTTTTAAATAATAATTATTTAATTGACAAATGAATCACTCTCCACCTTCCGCACCAGGGGCTACTGCGGGCAACGTTCGGCTCTTCAGTGGCACCGTCGGCGGAGGGAAGCGTGATTTCTCCTCATTTGCAACATTTATTTAGAATTTCGTAATATTTGAACTAATCGCGTCGATCAAGGCCTGCGCTTGACCTCTGGTAAAACGGCGGGCAACGTTCTGCTCATAGGTAATACCGTCAATCAGCGCAACCCGTGAATTGTCAATGCACATTTTCGTTATTGAATTCATTTTCCAAAAGACGAACGCCCGATTATTAGGATGGGGAATTTGAGGGGTGCAAACACTTCACTCACTGATATTATAATAAAACAATCACCTTTATTTTCCTTCCATGTGATTTTAACACTATATAAGTCTTTAAAAAAAAACGTATGATAAGAATTGGTAGTTTCAAACAGTAATTACTTTTATAATAAATATTATATGAACAGTAATAATAACCCATCAAAAAGAATCCCATTTAAAAACATTGTCGTAAATTAATAGCTTTACAAAATTCATGATATACAAAAATTGCGCCATTTATAACGATGCCTATTTATACAAAGAAAAAAATGTATTAAATAATACCCATCAAAATGAATCCCATTTAAAAACATTGTCGTAAATTAATAGCTTTACAAAATTAATGATATACAAAAATTGCGCCAATTATACCAATGCCTACTTATACAAAGAAAAAAATGTATTAAATAATACCCATCAAAAAGAATCCCATTTAAAAACATTGTCGTAAATTAATAGCTTTACAAAATTAATGATATACAAAAATTGCGCCACTCATAACAATGGCTATTCATACAAAGAAAAAATGTATTAAATAATATTAAGCAGATATATTTTTATACAAATAAATATTTTATTCAAAATACTTGGCGCTGCGCAACCGAAAAAATGTTAATTGACTTAGTCTTAATAATTAACAATAACTCCCTTACAATCTAAAATACATAAACATATACATATTATACATATACATATTAGAAACACAGTCAGATTTAGTGTACATATATTTAACTCTAATACCATACGTAGCATATGCACACGCACACATACGCACATTCACGAACGCACGCACAAGAAAGAAAGATGGAAAAAAAGATTAATGCAATTTATACATATTTATTCAGTTTAGCAACACCAATCCGGGGCGCAGTGCCAAGTATTTTGAATAAAATATTTATTCGTATTAAAATATTTATTTGTATAAAAATATATCTGCTGAATATTATTTAATACATTTTTTTCTTTGTGTGAATAGCTATTGTTATGAGTGGCGCAATTTTTGTATATCATTAATTTTGTAAAGCTATTAATTTACGACAATGTTTTTAAATGGTATTCTTTTTGATGGGTTAATTAAAATGTCCGCGATATGAGTAATGGAATAACACAGCATTTTAGCTGTGTATATGTAGTTGTGTCATTTTAAGCGCAGTTGGAAAGCACATTTATGTACTTGCAGCTCATTTTGATTTCACATCTTTTTTTATATTGTAATTATATTATTTTCTTTTTTGTGTGATTATGTCACGTCCCGGGTGAGGTCTTTAGGAACGATGACTATGGGGAAGGAAAAAGACAGGCGCGAATCTAAAATCCAGCACTCTGAGATTTTTAGGGGAAAGCCAGGCGCGAATCTAAAATCCAGCACTCTGAGATATTTAGGGGAAAGCCAGGCGCGAATCTTACATCCTGCACTCTGAAGCTAAAGGATAGATCAGGCGCGAATCTGACATTCAGCACACTAATCGACCAGGGAAGTTTAACAGTGAATTTGTATTTGGGGGACACCCGTTAGCACTCTTGTTTTGATTTTACCGTTGCATTTATGTAAAGAAAACCACTTATAATATTTCCGTGAATAGCACGGCTCATGCAAAAGTATGTTTGTAAACACAACTGGCGCTTTAGCGTTCACTGACCGAGATCAGCTGTTGCTGCAGTTTGTTTTGGTTTGAGGATATTCGTAACCGGAGATTAGACACAATAATTCAAAGCGTGATTTAAACAAGAACGTTTGTTTATTCAAAGTACGATAATATGCCATGCATCGTTAATGCAAAAGCAGTTAATTGTTATAGAAATGCGTTTGAAAGTGAGCATTAGCACATGACATTTATATAAATTGTGATTAGTACAATATAAGAGTATGAATATGAAATACAATATATGATAATTAAAGGAAATGATTACAATAAGCACATATATAGAAAGTATTAGTAGTAATAATACAAAATATATATGATCGCAGTAAGCGTATAGAAAAGTAGTAATAATTCAATAATATATATGCGATAAACTTTAAGAAAATAGAATAATATGAAAATATTAAGCGTTAATACGCGAAAACAATAGACGAAATGAAAGTTATAAATACAAGATAATAAGTGAAAGCAATAAGCTATAATAATACGAAATTATAAATGGGAATGATATAAGGTATAATAATAATTAATTAGTTGCTTACGGTAGTTGCCGTAGATAATTGATTTTAGTGGTTTCACTTTATAATTTTCACAAAACCGAATACTAAATACTGGATAATAATAACTACTGGATAATACTGATAATACTGAATAATACTGAACTCCGGCCTCTCAGGACCTCGTATTTATATGTTTGTTGCGGGGTACGAGCGGTATCGGCCTTGACACATTTAAGGATTAAGTCGCAGTAGGACTTCCGGGGTTTTTATAAACTGAATGTCTATTAATAGACATTTTTCTGTCACGTACGCCGAATATGCGTCGCAATTAGATTTCTTGGGTTTTTATGAACGGTAATCGGAGATATTCAACCCATCGCATGGATTTTGGGTATTTTAACGGGAAAGGGGTTTGAATGGCTTGGATTTGGAGGGTCGTAGAGAAGGAGTGAGACGTGGTCTCGGTTTAAGAAGGTTTTGGGGCGAGGGACTTGTTTAGATTTAGTTTTGAGGAGGGAATTCGTGCCTCGTTGGGCGAATAAGTGAAGGAGGTTTCGTACTGACCATCTCGAGATGGGGACCGCTAAGTTACATCTTCAAGGTGATCAGCGATTGGGAAAAAGGGGTAATAATTGAATTTGAGGGACTTTGGTGGAGTGATTCTGAGATTTATGATAGATTTTCTGAATAGTACCGCGCGAAAAATGTTGGGACGTTACAATTATATTATTTTCTTTTTTTTGTGATGTACTTGCAGCTCATTTTGATTTCACTTTTTTTTTTATATTGTAATTATATTTTTTATTTTTTATTTATGTGATTATATTTATTTGACAATTATACTTTATTCGTCCTTGACTTTTTCATGTTTCTTTGTCTTTTTTGTGTTTTTTTTATATTTATTTGTTGATAATACTCTTTTTTTTTCCTCGACTTTTTCATGTATACTATTTTCTTTTTTTGTGATTTTTGATAATACTTTTTTTTTGTCCCCGACATTTTCATGTACTTGGCGTATTTTTTACTTTTTTTAAGTTTTTTTGGGGGATCTCACTTCTTTTTACAAAGCTAATTCATGTACTTGGCGTAATTTTTTTACTTTTTTAAAGTTTTTTTATGGGGATCTCACTTCTTTTTACAAAGATAATTCATGTTCTTGGCGTCATATTTTTTTACTTTTTTGAAGTTTTTTTGAACTTCTTCTTTTTTACAAATTTTTCAATGTCACGGGTACTAAAAGTAAGGGTAAAGTAAGGAAATCCCAATAAATTATAAATTCTGATCTATCTTCGTTACACGTCCACGCGTTTACGGCGCACTGCAGCCTATCGAGTGATGTTAGAAGATAAAGCGCGTTTGTAGCCAGTAAAGCTTACTCCGAATACTCGGAATAGCGCAAAGCAGCTCAGCGAGTGTACTTTTATTATTTTTTGATTAAGGATAATATCAAACTACAAATAAACTTCGGATAATTGGGATTGGTGGAATTGGTTTATTTAAAAATTTGAATTTTCAGATATAAAGCAAGCATATGAATAAACTCATTTAATTAATATAATAATAATAATAATGCTATGTTTCAATAAATTTTTTTCTCTGACGTAGATCGTACTATTACTCTCCACCCCCCTAGTTTCATTTTCCTCGTCATTATCCCTTCCTTCCACCCTTCCTCTCCCTGCCCTACTTCCAGTCCTCTTCTCACCACCATGATCATCCCCCCTATCGCTCTTCCTTTCTTGCTTTCCCTCCTGGCCCACTGCTTTTCCCACATATAATCCCTCGGCAGCCTACCCCTAACATACGTCCATTCCCGCTCCTCCATCCATATTTCACTCATTACTATCACATTCCATTCCTCTATCCCTTTCCAAAACTCCTCGTCTTTATTCCTAACTTCCGCCACATTCCAGAATGCGACCTTATATCTCTCTCTTTCTCCTAATACTTCCCCCCTGCCCTTTCCTCCCCCTCCCCCTTTCCCTTAACATTCGTTTCCCTGTTCATCAAACCATCTTTCTCCTACTTCATCCCACCTTCACATCCTCCCGTTTACCCATATTTTCATATACCCTCCCTGTAGTTTCTTCCCCCCTTCCCCCTAACCCCTCACTTCCTTTTCCTTTTCCCATCTCTTTACCTTCTCCGTCACCTCTCCATCACCTCCATCACCTCCTCCATCCTCCAATCCCTTTCTTCCCATCTCTCTAATTTTTTCTCTCAACCTTTTTCCCTCCTTATCTTCTCCTCCTTCATCCACTCCTCCCATTTCCTCCTTTCCCCTCTGCATTCCTCCTCTGTCCTTCTCTCCTCTCTCTCCTTTCTCACCTCCTGTCTTAATTCCCTTATCTCCCCCACCAACTCCCTTATGTAAGCGTTGGACTGGCTGGGTCGGGTGATGTGCAGGCGCCCCGGACAGGCGGGACCTGGTTAGGCGATAGCGGCGTGTCGATGGATTCGGGCGCCAGGGCCTTAGAGGTGGCCGTATGGTGTGTCACCGTTAAGGCTACGGCGAGGGATGAATGTGTGTGTGTGTGTGAGTGAGGATGCATGGGAAATATAAGAGCGTGAATGCGATGAGACGAGAGAGTCGTTCCTGGACGGGTGACGGAGTCACTTGGGAATAAAGCCAATAGAATTATACAACCTGTTCCATTATTTTCCCGCTGGCCCTCCTACACTTATCATACCTTCCATCCCCCCTTCCTCCTTCTTCCTCTCCTCCCTCTGACTTCCCCTCGGCGATCTCGTCGTTTTTCCGCTTTTCTTAAAACCCCCCCTTCCCTCGCCCTCCGTCTCCCCTGACTCCTCCTCTCTCTCCCTCTTTTTTCCCTAGTAACTATCCAAACTGCTCGCGCTACTCCCTATGCTACTTACACTATCCTTCCTATTCCTTTCCTCATTCTTGTGCTTCCCTATTCCTTTTTCTCCCCCTTTCCCCCTTTCTCTATCCACTCCCCCCCCCCCCTTGAAGGGGGAATTATATAAAATCGTATAGTGGCCACTGGAAATTTCAAAAATTGAACTTGTTTCTAAGGGTTTTTGATATCGCTAATCACGATTCCGTGGTCAAAGTATTGAAATTTTACGCAGAAACAGTGTTGCCAACCTAAACAAGCCTAAATGAATAACAGCAGTTACATTCACACATTATTGTTTCCTTTGGCGTTACCCAGGGCTAACGACGTGGACGTAGAAAGTTTTGTAGCACTTGTTTGTTTTTTTTTTGGTTTTTTGTGTTATTTTTGGATTTTTTTTTGTATTTTCTGATTTTATTATTTATCATACGACCTGCACTCATGCAACGCGTGCATTATACAAAATGAATAATGAATGTGTATCTCTTTGTTGCGATTTTTATCTGTTTGTTTATACTTTTTGTCCTTCCAAATGAAAAAAAAAATTTATATGTCGGAAATTCGAATTTACGGTATTGATTGTTTCGTATGGAAATCCTCAAAACAGGGTGTTATGCACAATGCAGTGTCACATGTAGAGCATATATAAAGAGTTGGACGTCTAGTTTGTCGTAATGAACACAAATTGCATCGTCGGTTTTTATCCAGTAATTTTGGAAAATGACGACCTATTTTAGCCGAGATAGTTTGGGCAGATGAGAAATGGAGTCATTCGGATCAAGATTCAGTAAAGCCCTAAGCACTTGTAAACGAAATGAAGGAAAGGATACACGTTCATTATTCATTTTGTAAATAAAAAAAACACATCCAAAAATAACACAAAAAACCCCAAAAACAAGAAAAGAGCTACAAAACTTTCTACGTCCATGTCGTTAGCCCTGGGTAACGCCAAAGGAAAGAATATAACTGCCGTTATTCGTGTAGGCTTGTTTAGGTTGGCAACACTGTTTCTGCGTAAAATTTCGATACTCTGACCTGAGAATCGTGATTAGCGACATCAAAAACCCTTAGAAACATTAAAGTTCAAATTTTAAAAATTCTAATATATGCCATACAGTTCGCGGCCGGGCTGGCCACTATAGTGGCCACCTAAGAATTTGGATACTTTGCCGGCCATTTTGGTGCTATATATGCATAAATTTTAAGTAAATAAAATTTACAATTTCAATGAAAAAATCCCGGCCCTCTAAAGGTTAACGTGACTACATGTATTAATAAATGTTTAGTAGTGTCAGCACAAGATTTTTGAGTAGGTATGACCGAACATGTCTATTCTATCATGTAGTTCTAGTTACGAAGAATTCATGTAACGATCAATCGGTGGGTTCCAAAATTAAAATTAAAAAAATATATATCTTTGGGTGTTGTAAAATGTTATATAATAAATATCATTTATGATACTGTTTCCATAATCGTTCAGAAATGAATAACAAAAACAGAATTTATATTGTTTAGTACAATGGGTGCAGAATAATGGCCAGTGCGGAATCTGTGGTGATGCTCATCATTTAAAAGGACCAAGACCACATGAAGCAGGTGGTGAATATGCGAAAGGAACGATTGTTAGACACTATACCGTCGGCCAGGTAATTTAATTTTGATATATCATGTATCATAATTTGTTAACACACGCCAGAAAAAGAGAACAGAAAGGATAAATAATAATGAATTATATTCATTACGTGTTCATTATTTTCATTGAGGCCCACCTCATAAAATAGACACACCGTATTTCGAGACATAATATTGAAGGAACATCTTAATGTTATTGAAATGGTAATGATACGTATTGTTCTTATGTTTGGTGTTATTGTTCTGTGTTTAATGAGAGAGTTCCTCGTGATTTTTTTCCAGATGTAGATGTTTATGCATGGCTCGATATTTTAATGAATATGTACCGTGGTGTTAAAAAATGTAAATAAATACTGTTATTCGTGATTTCTGAATACTGTGTTATTCTACATTTCTGGATACTGTGTTATTCGACATTTCTGAATACTGTGTTATTCGAGATTTCACTTATTCACGATGTCTGAGCACTTCAACAAATTTGATTGGGAGTAGGGATTGCAAAATGAATACTAATAAAGACGAAAACCGAAGTATCTCATGGGGAACCAACTCTGATCAAAAAGAAAACTAAGAATCTGAATCAAGTCATTAAAAAAATGGACGCATTTTCAAGTAGAAAAAGTAAGGAAAAAGTATGTATAAATGGCATAAGATTTCTTGATGACTACCCGACCCAAAAGTGTAGAATATGAGAGCGCTTTCCGTGGCTGGATTATTTTGTACAAAAATTAGGTCGCGATCAGGAAACCAAAGTTTAGACAAATTATATTTTTTGCGTGCTTATTTGTTAAAAAGAATTGTTAAATAAAAAATATTTAATTATGTATGTAAGATAAGATTCATTTCATTGTTTTCCTGGTAAAGATCCATATTAATAAGTATTGTCAATAGTTATACAAATATATCTATTTTGTGTTATATCATTTTATATTTTATGTTCAGAATAGTTTCAATTGCATATGTTTTGTATAATGTTCGATTAGAGTTCAAAAAAAGTTTTTTGTAATGTTTACTCTTATATTTTACGTCATTTCATACCTTAAAAAAACGGTTAATTATCGGTAAACCGGTTTTGATTGAAAATTTTACCGAATTACCGGTAATTGAAAAAGTCGGTAAATTTGCAATTCCTAATTGGGAGATATAGAATGTATCTATGGAATTTCAATAGCTTCTATATGTAGATAAACAGAGTGAGTCGTCGATTTCTACACGCATGGCCCAAGAAAGAAGTGTGAAAGAGACAACGTCGAAAAAAATTTCCCATTGAGCCATTGGGCCACCCTTCAGTGCGAGAAACACTTTATCGTGTCGTGCGCTGACCGCTAGCTGCGAGCAAAGCGACGAAATCGTATTCGATAGCTGGCAACCAAATAGATTCCAGATATTCTAAAATTTCTTTCTTACCGATCCAGCTTTTGGACTCTACTTTTAAGGGGGTAGACACGGATATTGCAGCGCGCTGTATACCGACACAATCTTGTCCGAAACATGGGTTTGGGAAATTACGTTGTTTGTCCTTATATGAGCAGATTTTGGGCTGGGCGAGGCCTCATTCGAAAGAGGAAGGTTCAGTGCAGCGCGCTCTGGTCATGGTTTGACGAGATTGTGTTGATATCTAATAATATGAGTGTTCAAAGTAGAGCAAAAGTCGACAAAATACACCCGCAAGAATCCAAGTATTTTTTGGTCACTAAAAGAGTTTTGTGACCCAAACGATGACCAGAGCGCGCTGCATTGAACCTTCCTCTTTCGAATGAGACCTCACCCAGCCCAAAATCTGGTCATATAAGGACAAACAACGTAATTTCGCGACTACATACCCAAATACGAGTTCCGCCATATTGGCGATAATACAGAGCGAGTCACGTGACAAATTTAGTTGAGCTAGTGGATACGAGATGGCGCCTACTCGGGAGGACTGCCGACGTGGAATCATAGCAAAACTGAAGCGTTAGCTGGATACACAAGCCACAGTAAAAGCGTGATGCAGTCAATGTATGAATTTTCGTACGATTGTAGGTTAGGTTATATGCATTTTAGGCATATAACTGTTGGGAACTGTGTACATTTACTAAATTAACGCTTTTATTGTAACACATACATCACTTGAAATCGCTGTCGAATTTATGTTATAATTATATGGCCACATTATTTAAAATAAAAAAAGAGATTGGAACTTTTTACTAATACTGGAAATATTGATTTACTTATATCATATTTTCAGAATGTGGAAGTTACAGCAATTATTTGCAATTATTGCTCTTATTATTATTCTTCCGACTAGTGTATATAACATACAACAAGGAAAAGTCTCCAAATCAGTCAACAGTTGACTCCCTGATTTTTTTTGTAATTCTTTACGGTCCTATGCAGAGATGGGCATTATTTAAATAAAAGAATATACTTCCGAATGGCCCCAGTGACTGATCGACACGAGGTTTGGGGTAGGGTGTGTGTACCCTAAATCTAAAATTCTATTTAGCTTCGGGTATTTATTAGTTTCCTTTGTTTATTCGAAGGCCTTTCATCTTGGGCTTCGAATAATTTTTCATCTTTCATTATATCTTTATCCTAAGGTCGTATTCAGATATATTGGCCGGTCAATTCGTTTTCGCGAACAGCGATCGAGGAGTATGGTGGGGTAACGGGAATGCTGCTCGGCTCCGTCTGAACGTAGCCGTGTGGCTGTTATGACCAATACGAGATGAAGCTATTGAGAAAGAATCAATGTTCAGACCAATAAAGCTCCTGAATTTTTTCGGAGCTAAGGCACACCTATATATTCTGATGTGTATTTCTATGCTGACAGCTCGGTTTGGCCTATACACACCAGAAGCTTGGCGCTAACCCCATCACTTCTGGCTCACTCTTGTTCTGCGAAGGCGAGAATGAGATGGAACGAGAGCGAGTCAGAAAACGTTGCAAACAGGACCACCGAGGCAGGCAAGCGGTACCTATGGTGGGAGAATACGCGTTACGAAACGCACCGGCCAGGGATACCAGATCAAGCCTGATCTTTTGCCGGAGATTTCAATTTTGTGGAGGATTGGAGTGGGGAATGTGAGAAAAAAAGGGGCGAAGAAAAAAACAGGCATCTAAAATTCATTATAATAATGACTTCTTATAAAGGAGTAATAATAATAATAATAATAATAATAATAATAATAATAATAATAATAATAATAATAATAATAATAAAAGTATTATGAATAGTTATTAAAATTTGTTACAGATTTTAATAGATTTCTATTTTGTTTATGGCACGCTGCAACATACTCTCTATGGTGCCGGAGATTTTTATTGTGCCCGCCTGAGGCCGGAGACAACGGTTCAAAACCCGAGACTCCGGCTGAATGCCGAAGATCTGGCAACCCTGGCACCGGCCAATATATCTGAATGTAACGGCGTTGAGCCCGTATCATGAACGGAGCCCCAATTCCGAGACTGAGTTTCTCGCTTCTTTCTGGCCGAAGGGGGGAGCGGGATGGAACGCTTTGCGTGCGCGACGGACGCGAGCGCTCAGATGGAATCGTGACTGTTCGACGCATGCGCGCCACGGTCAGATAGCCAGGCACGGCACGAGTCTTTTTTGCGCCATAACCGAGCTTGCCAAATTCCACCATTTATTATAAAACATTTAATTGAGCTTCTTCATGACCTTACTCTAAACTTTTACTGCTAGTTTAAAACCGTTGTAATATAATTTGTAGTATTTCATTTAAAAATTTATTTTCAACAATGCCAACAATGAAACGGCCATTTTACGCCTCTTGTCAACTTTACGCCCTAGCAGTTGCCTAATTTTACAGAGTAAAGTCATAAATAATTTCAAATAAATGTAATATAATAAAGGGCACAATTTGACAAGTTCGCCTAGGGCGCAAAAAAGACTTATGTCCGGCCTGCGTCAAGATTTTGCGAAGCGGGTCCCGTGCTCACCGTAAGCGCTTGCGACCATCGCGCACGCCCGTCGCGCACACAAAGGACGGAGTGTCAGGCGTCCGAAAGACGGAGCGAGACAAAATATCAACGCGTCGTCTATCTCGTACTGTCCTCGCTCGCTTTCAGTGCCTTCGCTCGCTCTCTTTCCATCTCGCGCTCGCCTTCGGCGGATAAGAGTGAGACAGAAGTGGTGGGGATAGCGAAAAGTCCGTATCGTGTACACCAAACCGAGCCGTAACGATCTAAGATGCTCGAATAACCGACGAGAACCTTTGTTGCCCGAGCCGCACGAGATCGCCGTTGCTCGGCGATGTGTCATCGATTATATAGAAACAGAATTTGTTTTTTTTTCATCGTATCAATATGAAAATGACACAAATGGATTCCTGGCATTCTCCCGATTAAATTGACAGAAAATAATTTAAATCAGACTATTTTTAACGAAACGGGCTTCCAATTCTGCAAACAAATTTCCACGTTATTTCCTTAATTATGGTCCGAATAATATCATTTTTGGGGCCAATTTGATCGAGAAAACGTGACGAATCGATTCACGTCACTTTCGCAAAGATCTGATTAGAAATGCAGAACTGACGATTTGTCACTGCTTAGTGCATAACATTGTATGGCCCCGCTGGATTCGAGCGTCGAAACCCACGAAACTGAGCGAGTTGCATGATTGCCAGCGTGAAGGACAATAGACTTTACATGGCGAAGGAAAGTCAGCCTTCTATAGAACTCAAATCGAGAAAAACTTGGCTGACAAACTTTACATATGTATATTCGCGTCAAATAAATACTTTAATTGTAAAATTTAGACGACAAACTATTGTTGAATTTCGCCAGTTCTTACATATGCATCACTTGGTTGGGAATTCCTGATCCCAGAGTTTCATGCATTTACCTATTGAAATGTAGCTTCAAGTCATCGGGAAATTGCATTGCTTCTTCTCGTACATACATATATCTGTTCGCGAGTAGGTGTCACGAGTGACGCGGCTTTGGTTTCCCAAATAAATGCACATTTATATTTATAAAATACAAAAACTTAATTTTGAGAGTTGGTGGTGGGGGTAACTTGAAAAATATGGATTTTTCGAAAATTATTTTCGCGCTGTTTTGTAGATACAAAAGAAGGCTGCAACTTTTGTTTAAACTTCTTTTCGATATCTCTCACCGTTCTCGAGATATTCCACGGAAAAGAAAATTCTGCATTTTTTTCAAAGGGTGATTTCACCCCTAAAAAATGCTTTATGGCACCAACGAAAAATAGGGTTGTGTTACGGATGAACTACTCTAATTGCACACCGAGTTTCATAATTTTCTGAATTCCGGGTTGCCGAACGTCCGTTGTTAGTAGAATACGTTTTTCGTCCTTATATGAGCGAATTTTGGGCTGGGCGAGGTCTCATTCGAAAGAGGAAGGTTCAATGCAGAGCGCTGTGCTCATGGTTCAAAGAGATAGTGTTGATATCTAATAATATGAGTGTTGAAAGTAGAGCAAAAATCGACAAAATACATCCGCATGAATCCAAGTATTTGTAGGTTACTAAAAGAGTTTTGTGGCTCAACCGATGACCACAGCGCGCTGCACCGAAACTTCCTCTTTCGAATGAGACCTCACCCAGCTCAAAATCTGCTCATATAAGGACGAAGAACGTATTCTCGTACCTGCATTCCCAAATACGGGTCCCGCCATGTTGGCGATAATACAGAGCAAGTCACGTGACAAATTTAGTTCAGGTGTTGGATACGAGATGGCGCCTACTCGGGAGGACTTGTGGCGGCTCGTCGCTAAACAGGAGAGCGATGTGGAGAGTTCTCGTTGCAGGAAAATACGTGGACTAAGAAGTACAACGTTTTGCAAAAGACACGTGATGCTTTTTATTCCGTACCGTTAGGACGCTTTGTCCGTTATGTTCGTCTTACAATCCGGGGGCGCTATACTTAAAAACTAGGCTCACCAACTACTTATGCTAAAAAGTTACTAGCGCCTGGAGATTATCCTAACTTAACCCTCTAGTGCATTGATTTTTAATTCTGTTGGAAAAATTAGACTAAGGTCGGTATCATATATATTGGCCGGTGAGTTTCGTGAGGGGTATTCTCCCAACACACAGTTTGCCTGCCTCGGTGCTCCTTTTCTCAACGTTTTCTGACTCGCTCTCTTTGCATCTCGCACTCCCCTTCGCAGAACAAGAGTATAGGCCAAACCGAGTTGTCAAAGTAGAAATACACACATCAGGATAGATGTGACTTAGCTCCGTAAAAATTCAGGAGCTTTATTGGTCAGAACATTGATTCTTTCTCGATACCTTCATCTCGTATTGGTCTACGCATAGCTTCGTAACGCACACAACTATTACGCTAAGAATAAATAACAGCCAAACGGCGAGGTTCAGGCGGAGCCGAGCAGCGTTCCCGTTACCCCACCATACCCTCCGAGGACCACGCAACTCGAACTGACAAATCCACGATCGTCAGATGGTGGTGGCTGATTTCTCCTCGATCGCTGTTCCCGAAAACGAATTCACCGGCCAATATATTTGATACCGACCTTAGTCTAATTTGGGGCTGAAAATACCGAATCCAATATCTGAATTCAAATTGAAGGTCGTCTGAGCTCCCCAGGGCAGCTTTCTGCGTCACCGCCTTAAGGCGGGATCATGTAGCAAGTACAAAAAATGTAAAGGTTTTTTTTATAAAATAAATTCTTTATTTTTAAAGAAAAACTATGAAAAAATGTTTAAAAAAAATATAAAATGATATAATAGAGAATTATTCATTATTGTGTATTGTCAAATTTAACAAAGCGCGAAAAGCGCTTGGCCCGGTTGCCGCCTGGCGGACGCGTCGGCGTACTATCCATTGCGAGCTGGTCGCGTCATGAGTTCTTCAAATACATACCATTTTTTATACAAATTAATTATATTTTACGTAAAAAAACATAGCCTATATCCTTTCCTGTTGTTCAAGGATACTGTAGTTAAAATTTCATAATGATTTGTTCAGTACTTTCTGAGATTTTTGGCAGCATACAAACAAATGCTGTTGCTTTATTATAATAGTATGATAGTATGATATGATATATGTATGTATATAGGTACCAAATTTCATGAACAAAGAGCTTAAAAGGTGCACAAATAAAATTTTCACGCATCAATTATTAGGGTGATAAACTAACACCATAACTAACTTAGGATGATCTACTAACATGATACAGCCTTAAGGCGGCTATCGTCCAAGCCTTACTTCACAGGTGTAAATTTTTTTAGTTTTCAAATTTTTATTCCATTCGATAGATCACTACACAAACTACTTACCAATAATTTTCTTTTAGCTGTACCGTGTCAGAAAGTATTTTATTTGATTTTTTAATTTCACAAATAATATTCGCAGCGTGCTTAGCTGAAAAATGCACTTCAAACTACAGTTCTGTCAAATCGAAACATCAGATTGACATGTTTCTTAGGCCAATGTGTGCGGTGTGGCAATACTTTTAAGGCTGGCAAATGAGAATTCTGAAAAAAAATTATAGGGTCCCAACTCCTGGATTAAACAGGTGCCCGCCTTAAGGCAGACGTATGCACTAGTGGGTTAACCTAACTAAACTAGAGAGCGCGTCGACCGCTGCCGACGCTGGTCGCTACAGACTGCCAACGTGGAATCATAGCAAAACTGAAGCGTTAGCTAGACACATCTGCCACAGTAAAAGCGTGATGCAGTCAATGTATGCATTTTCGTACGATTGTAGGTTGGGTTATATGTATTTTAGGCATACATTGACTAGGAACTGTTACGAACTGTATAAATTTACTGAATTAACGCTTTTACCGTAACACATACATCACTTGAAATTGCTGTCAAATTTATGTTATGCTTATATGGCCACATTATTTTTTACTGTGTTGTGACCCAACCGACACCCTAGCGCAGTGGTCGGCAAACCGCGGCACGCGGGCCGCATGCGGCTCTTTGGCCCCTTGAATGCGGCTCTGCCACAATTTAATTTTTATCAATAAATAAGATCATTATTAAGTATGATATCAAGTTTTATTCAGTGTATCTATAGTTTAATTAAGACTTAACACTTCAATTAAAGTGTATTAAGTTAATAAACAGTGTAGCTACCTATATAGTTTAAGTTTAAGAAATTTGGCTCGCAAAAGAAATCTCATTCGTTGCACTATTGATATTTGGCTCTGTTGACTAATGAGTTTGCCGATCACTACCCTAGCGTGTCGACACCGCGGTCATTCCGATTCTCCAATCGCACGGCCGAAATCCGGCTCAACCGCGTAAGGGTTCGCGAGAACGCACGGAGACCTGTCAGCACATGGTGAAACTCCCAAAAGCGGGCCAAAGACGGAGACCCCGAAGGGCCCCGCTTCGCCCTGATTAAAGTATAAGAACGATGTACGAGCAAGACATGATACCGATTCTATACCTACCAGACTTTATATGAGACTCATATCTGATCAGGCACAATGCCATTGTCACCCAGATCGGGACAGAATAAACTTGTTTAAACTTACAGTGAGTTCCAACTCCTTAACACTCAACGATCCCCCACTTTTGGTGTCGAACCGAATCCTTCCGTCCCCGCATATTCAACCGAAGCTTCGGAGCCCCTTGGACGACGACCGTGAAGGACGACCCGAAGCACCCCGAGATTCTCACACAGAATCTCGACCCCAGGCGCCTTGACACAACAACTAATACTGGGAATATTGATTTACTGATATTATATTTTCAGAATGTAGAAGTTACAGCAATTATTTGCAATTCATGCTCTTATTATTATTCTTCCGACTATTGTATATACCATATAACAAGGAAAAGTCTCCAAATCGGTCAACAGTTGACTCCCTGATTTTTGTTGTAATTCTTTACGGTCCTATGCAGAGATGGGCATTATTTAAATAAAATAATATACTTCCGAATGGCCCCAGTGGCCGATCGACACGAGGTTTGGGGGAGACTGTGTGTGCCCTAAATCTAAAAGTCTATTTAGCTTCGGGTATTTATTAGTTTCATATATTTATTCGAAGGCCTTTCATCTTGCGCTTCGCATAATTTTTCATCTTTCATTGCATCTTTATTCTAAGGTCGTATTCAGATATATTGACCGGTCGATTCGTTTTCGCGAACACTGATCGAGGAGAAATCAGCCACCACCATCTGACGATCGTAGATTTGTAAGTAGGAGTTCCGTGGCCACCGCAGGGTATGGTGGGGTAACGGGAATGCTGCTCGGCTCCGTCTGAACGTAGCCGTGTGGCAGTTATTTATTCTTATTGTTAGCGTAGTAGTTGTGTGCATTACGAAGTTATGCGTAGACCAATACGAGATGAAGTTATCGAGAAAGAATCAATGTTCTGACCAATAAAGCTCCTGAATTTTTACGGAGCTAAGTCACACCTATCCTGATGTGTGTATTTCTACTTTGACAACTCGGTTTGGCCTATACATGCCAGAAGCTTGGCGCTATCCCCACCACTTCTGGCTCACTCTTGTTCTGCGAAGGGGAGTGCGAGATGGAACGAGAGCGAGTAAGAAAACGTTGAGAAAAGGAGTACCGAGGCAAGCAAGCGGTATCTATGGTGGGAGAATAAGCGTTACGAAATTCACCGGCCAATATATCTGAATACGATCCTAGAAGCTCGAATAACCGACGAGAACCTTTGTGGCCCAAACCGTGCGAGATTGCCGTTGCTCGGCGATGTGTCATCGCTTATATAGAAACAGAATTTGTTTATTTTTCATCGTATCAATATGAAAGTGACTCATGTCAAATGGATTCCTGGCATTCTCCCGATTAAATTGACAGAAAATAATTTAAATCCGACTATTTTTAACGAAACGGGCTTTCAATTCTGTAAACAAATTTTTCACGTAATTTCCATAATTATGGTCCGAATAATATCATTTTTGGGGCGAATTTGATCGAGAAAACATGAGGAATCGATTGACGTCACTTTCGCAATGATGTGATTAGAAATGCAGAACTGCAGATTTGTTCTCTGCGAGTCGCACGATTGCCAGCGTGAACGGCAAGAGGAGACTTCCCATGGCGAAGGAAAGTCAGCCTTCTATAGAACTCAAATCAAGATAGACTTTGCTGACAAACTTTATATTCGCGTCAAATAAATCCTTTAAATTTAAAATTCATACGACGAACTATTGTTGAATTTCGCCAGTTCTTACATATGCATCACTTGGTTGGAAATTCCTCATCCCAGAGTTTCGTGCATTTACCTATTGAAATATTGCTTCATGTCATCGGGAAATTGCATTGTTTCTTCTCGTACATACATGTATCTGTTCGCGAGTAGGTATCACGAATGACGCGACTTTGGTTTCCCAAATAAATTCACATTTATCAGGGCCCTCGCCCGAACCGCTTGGAAAGGAGATTGAACGACGTAAATCGAGTGCGAGTGAAATAGCGCACCAGCGAGAGACCCTCGGTCGACGGCGACCTGAGTCATCCAAAACTGAATATGAAAATGTTCATATTTCTCATTACGCCTTGATAAGAGTGTTACCACCGATGGATTTGTGAGTTTATATGCACGAACATGAGTCGAGACGCGAAGCAATTCGGCTATTTTTTCTTATGCATACATGATTCGGACACACACTACGTTCACTAAAAATGGACCGAATTGCTCGATGTTTTGCATCATTTCCATCGAGAAACCCTAAAAACTCTATTTGTAATACTTTCATCAACAGCTATTAAAAACATGAACATTTTATCTGGCCCGTCGGTTTTATTGCTCTCAACTGTCAATGGGTGGTCTACTGGGGCCAGAAGGTCCTCGCTCACAGCGAGAAAGCAAAACGGTAGGGTGGGTAAGTCTTTCCCGATAATCCGAGCCCAACCATTTGCGTGCGTAGCTTCATGTTTCACGTCAAAATATATTCTTTTAATTACAATTAGTAATTCAGTTTATATTTGCAATTATATTAGGCGTCATTAAAATCATGCACAGTTCGTTAATTCTAACTAATTGACCTATTCATTTATTTTTTAATTCATTAATGCAGTGCTCTGGTGAAGAACATCATAATACGGAGCTAATATTCTAGGCCCTAGAATCTACGATATTCTCAATGTGCAATTGAAACGCACGCCACTTCACACTATCGTTTCTTAGCATTCATACGGGGTCATTTTCTAGCTAGAGTCGTTA
Organism: Andrena trimmerana; assembly: GCA_951215215.1. Lineage (NCBI taxonomy): Eukaryota > Metazoa > Arthropoda > Insecta > Hymenoptera > Andrenidae > Andrena > Andrena trimmerana. The sequence continues at coordinate 75,354,063 of OX578060.1, forward strand.
AACGCGATGCTCGCCAACAATCATGTATCTCGCTGAGTTTCGTGGGCTTCGACGCGCGAAACCAGCGGGACTATGCAATATTGCACACTAAGCAATGACGAATCTGAAGTTCTGCAGTTTCTAATTAGATCATTGCAAAAGTGACGTCAATTGATTACTTATATTTTCTCGATCAAATTGGCCCCAACAATTATAGAATTCGAACCATAATTAAGGAAATTACGTGAAAAATTTGTTTGCTGAATTGGAAGACGGTATCGTTAAAAATAGTCCGATTTGAATTATTTTCTGTCAATTAATCGGGAGAAGGCCAGAAACCCAACTACCACGAATGCAGGGTAGAGGAGGTACCCCTTCCATGACGCCGACCGAGCTGGTGAAAATGCGCAAGCTGGATGCGCGTGATTATTATGTGGTCCCCTCCTTGAAGTGGCAGAAAATATAACCTATATACATGCTATATGACAATAAATGTTGAGCGGCTATTTCGTTCTTTTGCGCTACATTTGTGAACTTTTTACCATCGTTCGGAAACATTATTATTATGCCGCAACAGTATCTTTAGGAAATCGGGTATTGTATATCGTCGGCGATAGTGCAAAACCGCGTATGAGCAGGTTGTAAATACCGCAGATCTGCAAAAGTAGCAAAACTGAGATTTCGCGCCCACGGTTGCCAAGCGCTGCTTCGCTTTTTTTAAAAGTTACACCACTGATGTTAGTATTTATTACAAGTAGTGCTAAACCTGTCCCAAAAAAGTTTGGTGAAAGGAATCTCTTAAAATGGCTAAAATATTAAGTTTTCTCTTCCTCCTGTAAAATCGGTAGAATTCAGATCCGCGGTATTTACAAACTGCTCATACGCGGTTTTGCACTACCGCCGACAATATAGGTTATTTTTTCTATCACTTCGAGGAGGGGACCACATAATAATCACGCGCATTCAGCCTGCGCATTTTCACTAGCCCAATTCAACATCCAACACAATTTTATATGTAATGTTTGTTCATAACTGCTTCCTGCATAGGACGTTTAATTATCTTGTAATAAGTGTATTTCATGTTCTGTTTCAGTGTTTTGCTAGTAAAAAAATGTCTAACTTAACAAACTTCATTTTCTGGGGACATCCCCTCATCTATTTTTCCTTTTCACTTATAATTCCTTACTGCCAACGGAAACTATTGTGGCATAAGCACATTTCAAGTATTTAAAATGTACAATGAATTTTCTACGTTTGCAGTACCAGTAGACTTCCCGTTTAAATTTTTACAAGTACAACGTAACAGCTGAGACTTTATTTCCTTATTCAGAACAGAATATGGAAATAGCAAATAGCTCCTTTTCGCGTGCACCAGGCAGCCGTGTATCTATGGGTATTACCATTTCTGTGCAGAAAAAACCTGCTGTAATACCGACCTGCCAAATCGGCCAGGTCATGTGACGTGTCTACCCCCTTAATGTCTTATTGTGGCATGTAGAATCTCCCCTTAAAGTTTCTGACACCTGTTGCCGAACACGCTGTATAAGAAGTTGATTTCGTGAGTAGTTGGCATGGTAACCAGTTATGCTTCAGCAATTTTCTAACGTTTGTTAGATTGCTAATATGTTTAATGTCGGCTATAATATTCCCTACATTATTCTTTACTTTTAATATGTTACCTATTTCGTGGGATGTTTTGAATTTACAGGATATTGATGTCGAGGTCGAACTTACCGCGAACCATTTTGGGAGATTTGAAATGTACCTTTGTCCGAATAATAATCCACGTAATGAAGCGAGCCAAGAATGCTTTGATAGGTAAGAAGGAGCGTTTCTATAGAACTGGATATGTTATTAAAATGAGTACAACCTAAAGTATTGAAATACATTTTTATTTTTCAGGTATCCACTGTACGTTTCTGGAACTCGAAACGTTGGCTTTGAAATACCTCTGGATACTGAGAAAAAAGCTATATTTCGATATAGGGTGACTTTACCCTCTTACGTCACCTGCACTCAATGCGTGGTACAATGGAACTATTACACTGGTTTGTTTAGTTAGATTTATTATTTACTCAAATTTAGTTAATATATATTTTTATATTAAAATCAACTTTACTTCTTTAAATTGTAAAAAAAATATTTAAAGTACGAAATAATTCTAACGGTAGAGGAAAGGTGGGATAGTTGATCACAGTTTTGCTATTTTAATAAAATAATAATAATGGTTTGCTTTGTTTCTATTTAATTATTTAAGTTGCGATTCTTAGAGTATTCTCAATATACTTGTACAAATTTGAGACGTAAAAACTAAAGTCGTTTTCATATTTATTGGCCGGTGAGTTTCGTGAGGGGTATTCTCCCACCACACCGCTTGCCTGCCTCGGTGTTCCTTTTCTCTACGTTCTCGCTCTCTCTCGGGCTACGCCTACTCGTCGCGCGGTGGGAATTGGTGTCCGTGAGGTACGTACACACGCAGGGAAGCATCCCCACCACTTTGAGTACATAGATGTGACACGATTCCGAGCAGTCGTTTCTCACTTCGTTCTTGCCGAAGGCAAGCAATGAAAGCATGATATTTTGTCTCGCTTCGTCGGTCACGTGCATCGTACGCTCCAGAGATGAGCAAAAGTTTATCAAAATAAACATCTCAAATAACGAACAGTGACAGAATGAGGCTCTTGTACAATTAGCGCCACCAACGGAGAAACCTCGAAGCCGTATTCTGTCACTTTTCGAGTCATAAATTCATTATTATTTCAACGTACGGTGGTTATTAGCATTCAAACGCACCAGACCACCCTGCACAGATGTCTACTGAAGGCAACTGCACTCGCAAAAACTTCCTTCTGGCCGATTCCAGGACGAAAGTTGTAATTTACGGTTTGTTTACTACACGCGTATATGTACACGCTTTTCCTAGCTTGTGTGAGCGTACGCACACATTCAAGGCCCGCGGAGACGGACCCCTTAATAGACCAGGCATGGCTGTTTTTACTTAATATATTTTAAATCTTTGACAATGCAACATTCAGTCGAAAAGGAGGAAATTCAAGGGGACCGAAATATTTACTTTTTGCCTGCAAATAAAATCGGAGCTACTAACTACATTATTCTATGCTCCCGAAAGAAAACTGTAACGTGAAGTGTTGCGATAATGCAAACATTACCACGATAACGTGACAGCAGGCACAAAATGCCAATATATTAATTAAAAACCCTGATGTGATCATGTATCCCCAATGATCAACTATCCCACTTTTCCTCTATCCTAATATTTTCTTTGTATTAAGTTTTTTGTTCGATGTGGTAGGTGTACAGTAAGGCTGTTGTGATAATTTCAACGTTAAATTCTATGATTATTAATTATGAAGTCATTAGACTATACTCGAGCTCATTTTAGAAGGAACTTATTTCGCGCATGTAGAATGAGCTCATTGGCTCCGAGGGAGCGTTTGTTTGGGGTATAGCCAATAGTAACATGTTTTGGCACCAATGAGCGCCAACATGCGCAGAACCGATCTAAACTCGTCGGTCGGCAAGTTCCTTCTAAAATGAGCTCGAGTATATACTCCAGAGTATAAAGCTCTTACTTTTTGACCCGTCGGGTACCCGGCTGCCCGAAACAACTTCAAGTAGTTGAATGTTGTATTATCTGTTGTATTCTTTGATGTTAACCACAAATGATCGAACAATACCACATTTAATGGCTTGAAGTTGTTTCGGGTAGACAGGTACACACGGCTCAAACAATTGTGGCCGATCGAGTTTCGATTGCATTCGAGCTTACTAGGGCTGGCTTTTTTGCATCGCTAATATTCTACAGTATTTCATGAATTTGGAAAGAGCACTGCCAAGCCACAGATTCCCATCTAGAACACTTCTATTTCATGAGGAAACTAGAGACACTATAATAAGAGTCTGGACACGAGGGGGCCACTTTTTGATTGGTCCGCCATGTTTGATCGAAATCCCACGAGAGAGAAAGAGATATTCACCATTTCACTCTTAACCACTCTTAACAACTCTTACGTTTATGGTGAAATTTTACTATCTATTAATCTGAAAATGTGCATTTGGGTTTTTGATTGGCCCGCCATTTTTCATCTATTCCCGCTGAACGGTGCTGCACATCCAACCATTTTGTATGAATAGAGATAAATCCACGAAATGTCTTGTAACGATTAACTCAGAACGCAATAAAACTTATTAAACAGAATGGAATTAAATTGTTTAACTACTGGAAACTATTTAGGAACAAGAAAAAGAACGAAGATGTTTATGAATTGAACAAAGCTGAATTTATTGCAACACGATTGGTTTGTGTCAACGTCGGTGATTAAATGCGAAGAAAAATATCTAATGTAGTAAAGTTCATTCTTAACTCTTTCTGTTCAAACTTCGCGCTATAAGATTTACCGCCATAAACGTAAGAGTTGTTAAGAGTGGTCAAGAGTGAAATGGTGAATATCTCTTTCTCTCGTGGGATTTCGATCAAACATGGCGGACTGTCACTCGTGTCCAGACTCTTATTATAGTGTCTCTAGAGGAAACATCACCGTGACGCCATCTGATATAAGACATTCGCGCAGTCCCGTCACAAAATTTAATTTACATTGCTACGGTTATGTTTATTTTCCCGGTGTTAACATAAAATAACGGATAGTGGATTTTGAAATAAATGCGTATTTCTTTGCTCTACATATTTCTACTAATAATGAGCGTCTTATATTTTAATCTATAAAGACTGCTACGAATAAAATACCACAAGACTTTATTCATCTCAGTATTCTGGTTTCTAACCCTTGCCATCTCTACGAAATACATAACATTCGTTTCCATTCTTTTCTTTATTACCCCACCATCCCGCTTTATTTATTTGTGTTTTCCATTATAAATCCGTTGATTTATTTACTTTGACATTACAAGTTTATCGTTTATAGTGTCAAAATTATTATGATTTTACTTGAGGTTCATTGCAATAAAAGTCATTTGACATTTATTCTTGGTGTCATTTACGCTATATGTAGCATCGCGAACAGAGCCGATCGCACAGATTTATATAATGATGACAATCATAAGCAGATGGTGCCACAGTGGTGTTTCAACATGAATTGGAAGTGTTCTAGACGGGAACCTGTGGCTTGGCAGTGCCCTCACCATATTCATGAAATACTGTAGAATGTTAGCGATACAAAAAAGCCAGCCCTAGTAAGCTCGAATTCAATCGAATCTCGATCGGCCACAATCGTTTGAGGCGTGTGTACCCGACGGGTCAAAAAGTAAGAGCTCTACTCCAGAGATATTTGTTACTAACAAATGCCTGATATTGTCAAAGTTGAAGAGAAAAATAATTAAAATTGCTGAAATTTAAAAAAATTCTACGTTATGTGTATGTTTCGTACAACTCTTTTGTTTGTTTTTGTCAGTTCTAGTAACCATTTAAATATTTATACAGGGTGCTGTTAACAGGTGGTAGAGAGTGAAATGGAAATTCTTCATGACAAAATATGACGAAAATGAAGAACAAGGAATTTGTGGTTGAGACTTGGTATGTTAGTTATACAGTAAGTTCCTGTTATGAGTCCGTTTTTGAGCCCGAGAGTGAGGGAATCCGACAACGAGCAAGAGAAAACGAAAGAGTCGACACGAAGTTGCCGTCGGGTACGAAAGAGAGATTGCATGATACTTTGTCTCGTTCCGTCTTTCAGTTCGAGCTCGAGCGGGACTCTACAATGCATCGGCATTTTCCGTATTTATAACCTGTTCGGACTTCCATGCGTCAGCGGGGTTAGGACAATCCAGGTGTGCTCAAATAAACTGTACACGCTTTATTGTAACGATAACGACAATTGCGTAGTCTTTATTCCGCAAGACTTACAGACGAGCACGGGGTGTGCATGACGGTGTCGCGTACATTGCGTCGTTTTTAACACGTCAAGAATAAACAAGAGCTTCAACGTCATGGTCGTAACCGCGCGCACGTAGTAGTTGCTTGGGACGACGACACGGCGTGGCCTGCTACCGGACGGACGGTGGCGCACCCAACTGGCGTGCCGCTTTTTAAAGAAAGGTACAAAAAGAGCGCCAAGTATAAGCGCGCAAAGAACGGTAAATTAATAATTCCATAAAAAAGAATCCCATATAAAAACATTATCGTAAATTAATATCATTACAAAGCTAATGATATACAAAATTTGCGTCAATTACAATAACGGCTATTTGTACAAACAATCGGATTTTAATTGAATAAAAGATTCATCATTGGAAGAAACAAAGAAGATAATAATATTAAACAGATATATTTTTATAGAAATAAATATTTCAATACCATTAAATATTTTATTCAAAATACTTTACGTTGCGCTCCGAATTGGTGTTGCTAAACTGAATAACTATGTATAAATTGCATTAATATTTTTCTTTCTTGTCATAGTGGTGTCTTGTCTTGTTTGATTATTTTTCTTGTTTTAGTATTTTGAATAAAATATTTATTGTATTGAAATATTTATTTCTATAAAAATATAGCTGTTTAATATTATTATCTTCTTTGTTTCTTCCAATGATGAATCTTTTATTAAATTTAAATCTGATTGTTTGTATCAATAGTTTTGTAAAGATATTAATTTACGACAATGTTTTTAAATGGGATTCTTTTTGATGAAATTATTAATTTTCCGTTCTTTGCGCACGTATACTTGACGCTAAGTTCTTTATCTTTTCCTTAAAAAGGTAATTTTGTGGGATATTAATGCGGAAAGCGCCGATGCATTGTATGGGCCCGCACGCGAGTTGAGCCCGAGGTCGAGCTGAAAGACGGAGCGAGACAAAGTAAAGTATCATGCTTTCTCTCTTTCGTACCCGACGGCAACTTCGTGTCGACACTTTGGTGTCCTCTCGCTCATTCTCGATTCTGTCACTCACACCACTGGCTGCGCGGAATCATGTCGGCAACATAGTATGAGCCCGCCGCTAGCCCCGTTCGTCGAGCTCATAACGGGGATTTACTGTATATCGATGGCGTAGTGCACAAATTTTGTATGTCTACTTTTGTGAAATTTGTGTTATCATATACAACTAATAGTTCTTGGCTGTTTCTTTATGCTGTATGAAAATCATATTTATATCTACTTCATAAATTTGTCAAAAATAATATTTTTGTTTATTGTATATCCCTGAATCATATCCTACCATTGCATGTTTAAATCTCTTTTTCTCGAAAACGTACCTACAACATTTGTGCACTAAACCATCGATATAAACCTTGAAAAATTTGCGTCAGAAGCACCTGAAGCATAGTAATTCAATGATCAAGGGCGCGCGTTGCGTAGATAAATAGATACGTGTGTTGCACCTTACCTCGTAGAAGTAGTAATCAAAGCATCATTGTGTTTTAACTATGACTGTGAAAGGCCCTATCGACCTACTCAACGCTAGCCAGTGATCGCCAAATTAAGGTCTGGGCACATTTATCACATTCCGTGCTACCGTACTGATGGTAAAAAGAATAGATGCTTTACGACTCTCGTTTTCTTACCACTGGCACGCCGCAGAGTGGTATATAATGACATTTTTTGTTCATATCACCGTACAGGTCGTAATTTGTCAGAAAACTTTATGATTTTTTTTTAATTTTTCGCAATTAAATTCGCTATCGATCTGTCCTGTCAGAATTTTAAATTTCGTTGCTAATTTTTTTATATTTAGCGAAATATATAACACTTTTAGGAGATCAGTATCTGCAGGCTTTTTGGCCGCCAGTTCCGAATTTAAAGACAGATTTTCGAAATTGGAGATCGCGAATCCAAACATGTTGAAGCAAAATTTCAGAAAGTGATAGACTATCGGAAACGCTGAGTACGTATATGAGGTAATTATTATAATTATTATTTTTACAAATTTGTAGGCATCTCATAAATGTGTACGTGATTTTATATATTTAAGCGTGTTCGTCTGTGTTCATACCCGTTCTAAGAGTTGATTTTTGTGATTCAATTGTTACGAGCCGGGGCTGCGGCAACGCGAGAGGATTATTGACGGCGAGGACGAACCTGATGCGAAATCAGGGAGCCTCTAGGAGGGTGAAACGTCGTGAACGAACCCGATGCGAAATCGGGGAGTCACTCGGATAGAGTTCACAGACGAACCTAGTGCGAAACCAGGGAGCTGTTAGGAGTAAAAGATGGGTTTAACGAAATCGACTCGATTTACACGTGAATACCGTTCGTATATTCAATAACTAATTATGATACAAATGTAAGTCGCGATGAAATAATAAATAAAAATGTGTAAGTTACCACTAGTTTGCACGGTGTTGACGCACTGGCGATGCGGGGCGTACGAGCGGCAATTTCAAAGTGCCAAATAGAATATAAACCGGACTCGCGGATTCTATGAGGTTAACTTTGATTCTGACGGAGACTTTAGCTTGATTTTAACCAACTCTGTACGAGCGTGACACGACGTGACTCTACGCGTGACTCTATAGCTTTTAACCGACGAGGGTAGAAACCAAAGGGTTTATATAGTCCCAAAAATGAGTGGGGGTTCATTAGGAGTTTCCATATAAGGAAATTCTTCGGGGTCGTCGTCGTGTCATTCCCGTTCCCATGGTCTTGATCCAGATGGTCGAGATCATGACCCCCTTAGTGGTGTATGATAAACAAAAAGGCTTTTAGGGCGTTTTCCCTTCTCAGAAGCGAGCTCAAAAGTGGTTGAGAGAGGTGTATGGGAAGATTCCACATACGTAACACAAAATTGATGAGCAAGATTTTTAATGTTTGATATCTTCAGAAGACCTGATTTACTTTACGTTTTACCCTAGTTGCCTTTAGAAATCCGATTTTATTATGTGCAATCTTGTTTGGGGAACAAGATTGGTGCTTCTGGAAGCAAATCTTTGATTTTATATTTGTGAACGTATCTAAAAATATGAAACATTCCAAATTTTGCTCATCAATATTGAATGAGAAAAGTCAACTATATTCGACATATTGGATTCGCCATCTTCAATCTCGAAAATCTGAGTTTAAATTCGGAACCGGCGGCCAAAAAAACCCACAGATTCTGACCTTTTAAAAGTGCTGTATATTTCGCTAAATATAAAAAAATCAGCAACGAAATCGATAGAGAATTTAATTGCGAAAAATTTAAAAAAAAACGTCATGTTTACTGAAAATTTACGACATCTACGGTGATTTGAACACAAAATATCATTATGTACCACTGTGCGCCGGAACGGTACTGACACGGAACTGATATGTGTGTCCAGACCTATACCGAGCTTCAGACGTTTCTGACTCAAAGTTTTAAACATTAATAACTAAAACACGAAGCCTCCACCGCAATTTCGTTACTCTACATCTTGGTCTTATTTTGAATCATATTTAGAATCATTCAAACGCATCACTGTTTTACATGTACTTACTTTATATTATCATTTTAAAAAATTGTATTGTAATAATACCGTAATACATTATTTTATTAAAGTTCTTAATGCATTCGTTTGGTAATTCTGTTAGGTAATATGTGGGGTACTTGCGACAATGGAACCGAAGCTGGTGGTTGTGGAAGACCAGAAACTTTCCGAAATTGCGCTGACATTAATATTGTTACCAGCACAGCTGGTGTGCCACCACTCTTTGTGCAACAAGATAATCCTTTCTTGCTTTACTATAAGGATTATCGTTCTCCAAATAATATATTTCCACTTGTAGTTAGGTAAGCATTTTCTGAATCTTTACAATACAAACAGTATAAAAATACGAATTACCTTGAAGTCAAGAATTTCTGAAGACACCATTAAATTTAAAATAACGATATTCTAATTGTATTAAATAATTGTACTTTTCCATGAAACATGTTACAAAATGCACTTTTTTACAGAGAGTGTCCCCTTGTTATAGGGTGGGACATTGTTGTGTATTATTTGTTGTCATCGGTGTAACGTACCGCTACGAACCGATGTACATTTTTTCCTAGGTTAGTTATCATTCTAGTTCATTTTATTCCTTTTATAAAATTATTAGTAAGGACACGCGAAACACGTGCGAGCGACATCCCATGCGGCGGGAAACAGTGAAGTAAGTGACGCGCAACGCATGCGCATAGCAGCCCACTCAAACAGCTAACTCAGTGCCGCGAGTGAACCAAAGAACGCGTGCGCACACCGTACGATAAACCGGACGCCGAATTATCCCGAGCGTAGTGTCAAAGTGGCGCGAACCGGATATTAATTATAATTGGTGCGCGAGATTGCGCAACTAGTGATTGGCGCGGGCCAAACATCAACTGGGAGTATAAGTAGAGGCCCGCCAGCAGCAGTGAGCAGACTTGGTTCTGCCACCGAACCTACTGGATCGAGGCCGCTTTCACCAGCCCCTCAGTCTTGCTCAGTCTAAGGAAATTTACTCTGAATCTACGCACTCCATACTATTTCCTACAAGGCCGTTTTCAGTAGCCCCTCTACACCATACAACGTCGCTTTGAGTAGCCCTTTGATTTCCATTCGAGGCCGCTTAGTAGCCCCTCAACCTCATCCTACCAAGCGTGAGCCAGCTTATAGGCACCAGAAGCTACAACCGAATCAGAAGGAAGGAAGCCACTATCGACTTCCATCTAGGGACGCCTTTACCGGCTACCTGGCTACCATCTGAGATCGCTTTCATTAGCACTCGGCTACCATCCTAGAAAGCGTGGGCAAGCTGATAGGCAACTGGAAGCCAGCAGTATTCAGAGAGAAGGAATACTCTCGAACTCTCAACAAACATTACCAATTCGACCTAGCGTCAATTCTTCATTATATATTATACAGACTACGCGTGAAAGACATTATTTTCATTTACGATTTAGAATCGCACCTCTAAGTAATTAGCGCAATATTCATTATAAACGACTTAGCGTCTAGAAACCAAAGTAACACTCCTAAATTACCGACTCAGCGCCGAAACCGAAACCGAGGGTTATTCTTTAGTACCGACCGATACGTCATAACGATATTAAGTTATAAAGAATTATATTAATTTACCGACCGAGTGACCAAGCGTCAATAAGCATTTATTTTTTAATAAATTATCTTTTTTTACCTATTGTTAAAAGGAAGGACTCTAGTTCGTGAAATTCATTTCTTTATTGCACGCCACCCGAACCAAATCCCACAATTCCACGGGTAAACCGCTCTATTTGTGGAATCTCCTGTAACAAACGGCAACGTCTCGTTCGAGAACGTTACATCGGATTGATTTGTTCATCTGGCCTATTAAAGTCTGCTTGCTGTAACACAGGCCTGCTCAGTCGGGAGCCTCCTCATGTTCTGGGACTCGGGTAACAACCAAGTGCGGAATTGTTATGTTTCCAACGACAGCATGGGTTGTGGTAGAACTGCTAGAGTGGGAATGTACCGTAAAATGGGGGAATATTGGCAGCAGAGGATAACATTGGCACATGCCGGGGTTACGTTGGCACCTATACGCATGAACATATAAAGTCGCATTCGAGATCGAGATTTTTAGGTATTCAATTGTTTCAACGTTTGCGGTTAGAAATGCAATAATCGCCTGTCAAAAGGCCTGTGTTGTTACTTCGTTACGTTATACATTATATTATTAATAATATTAGATCGCAATAAAGCCTAGATCTATACAGCGACTACCGGGAAGAGGAAGTATAAAGCATTTATAGATTCCGATCTTGATAAAGCTTTAGCTGATGTTAGAACTGGAATGTCTCAACAGCAAGCTAGTAAAAAATATAATATAAGTAAAGGTACTATTCAAAACCATTTGAACCGTTCTTGTACCAAGCGTGTGATGCATCCAACTACTTTAAGCACTGATGAAGAAAAAGTTATAGTAAATACAATGTTGGCGGTGGCTACATGGGGTTATCCTTTAACCCAGCGCTGGGCAGCGGTGGGGCCCCTCACGCGCCAGCTTCCCCTTCCAATCTGTCTCTCGCACAGCGTGCCTTCCGTCGTCAAGGAGACCGCGCGACGCTACGAAGGCTGCCATGACGGGCTAGCCGTGCTAGCGTCTTCGCGGTTAGCGTCGCGCGGTATCCCTGACAACGCGAACGAGAGTGGGAGAACCCCGAGCTTACGCGTAAGCGATTTTGCCCAGCGCTGCTTTAACCCCATTTGACATGAAAGTAATGGTTAAAAAATATCTCGATAAAAAAGAGTAAATATCCGTTACTTTAAAGACAATATGCCAGGACAAGATTTTATATATTCTTTCTTGCGACGAAATAATGCTGTTTCGAGTGTAGCAAGTAATATTAAACGTTCAAGAGCATCAGTTACTAGAAAGGCAGTTGAAGAGTATTTTGCTAGAATTAAGGATATCTTAGAAAATATGGAATCATCTTCTGTATATAATTTTGACGAAACAAATATAAGTGATGATCCGAAATGTAAAAAGGTCCTTGTTGCTCGAGGTATGAAGCGAGTAGAAAGAGTGCAAGAACATTCAAAAATATCTCTATCGATTATGGCATGCATACCTGCTATTGGTGAGTTGTTACCCCCATTCGTTGTATATCGAGCACAACATTTGTACGACAATTGGGTAACACGTGGGCCAAGTGGCACAAAATATGCTGCTAAAAAAAACGGATGGTTCGAAACCCACACCTTCGAACGCTGGTTCTTCGAAATTCTTCTTCCTCGTGCGCAAAAAACGAATGGTAAAAAATTTGTAGTTGGGGACAACTTAGGATCACACTTTTCACCAGAAGTTATAAATGCATGCCAGGAGAACAACATTTATTTTACAACACTGCCACCAAACTCAACTCATTTGACCCAGCCTCTAGATTTGGCTGTGTTTAGACCTCTGAAGACGAAATGGGCTAAGATTTTGAATAATTGGAGGAGAGAAAGCAGAATTACTGGATGTTTACAAAAAGAGCATTTTCCAGGAATGTTGAAAAGACTGTGGGACAACATGTCTATTTCCCAAAAAACAGTTCAGTCTTCTTTTCGAGTAGCGGGACTAGTCCCATTTAATCCCTCTAAAGTATTGGAAAAAATTCCAGATGCAGAAATTCCCGTTGGACGAATTTTAGACCACTGTCTAGTGGAGATGCTATAAGACATTCGAGGACAGAGTAACGATGTGCCGAAAAAGACGCGAGAAAGGAAAATAATCCCAGGAAAGGCACTTATTAGTAGGGAATCGGCACACCTCGAAGACATCAACATTTCTATACCATCTACATCTGGCTTGCATGACATTATAAATAGAACTATTAATATAATAGATGATAATGTCTGCAAAATATGTTTTTGTAAATGGGAAACATATAAATGACCTGACTGGGTGCAATGCATAACGTGTCGTCAGTGACTCTGCGGAACTTGTAATCAAGGAACCGAAACAGTTTCTTATGAATGTCCAGTCTGTCTGGATGACGATTAGATTTTAATTAAGATGTAAAAAATAAAATAAAATAAACAAATTTAATTGTCAATGTATCTAAAGGTTGGAACCGACAAGTCCAGTAATTTAGTCGAGTAGCGAGTAATTTAGTAATTTACGATTGCTTTATTAAACTACTCAACTAAATTTTAATATCCACACACGAAAAATGATTAACTTATTTGCTAATCGACTAAACTACTGGACGTGTCTGAACCAGTCTTTACTGACTTCAGAGTAGTAAAACTTACCCTGTTATTGCTATTTATATGATGTGCCAATGTTACCCCGTACCGCCTGGTATTTAACATGTATTAAAGAAGAAAATGACAAAAATTTTATGCATTTTAACACTTGTAGTACAATCACGAAACATGCAATGTTATGATAGGATACTTAAAACAACTGTAAACATTTTAATTTTTACATTATATAACAAAATGTTTCAAAAACCTGCCAATGTTCCCCCATTTTACGGTATCCATGCAGGCTCGTATCATAAGTCAATATAGCTGGGCCAGCAGTACCAAACGTTTTGCGAATTTCACCATCCTCAATTTTGTTACAGGACCTGTTCCAGCTATATAGCTCATGATATAAGCTGCATGCACACTCTTGCTGTTCCCCCACAACCCACGCAATGTGTTAGCAACGTAACAGTTCCGCTCTCGGCTGTTACCCGCCTATCAAAACCTAAGGAGGTCTACGCCTCCCGACTGACAATGATCAGGCCTGCTCCAACACAAATGCATAGCTGAGAGTGGACTTACTTCACATCAGCACTCTACAGCGGTGTGGACCCTCCCGCGCGTGCTTCCCCTTCCAAACGCTCCGTCCACACACAATATTCGGGAACAATATGTAGTATAGTAGCATTGGCCCGCTGTGGCGATGTGTGTCACTAATCACACGTCATGTGTAGCGTCATGAACACCTCTTTAACATCAGGCAGTATCCCTGACGACGGGAACGAGAGTGGGACAACCCCATAGAGCAGATCTGCTCTGGTTTGGGCAGCCTTACTTCACATGGTTGCATGATTGTAAAGCAAAGTCACGGCATATGCTCCCGCCTCGACCATTTTCACGAAATATTGTAGAAGTGTTCACCAAGTGAATGCTATTTCTGTGACGTGAACCACTGGTCACCGTGCATGTGTATTGAAGCGGCCTAAATTGAATGAGCCAGATGTACATACAGTAAATTCTTCTTACGGTCCCGATGGACGGAGCTCGCGGCGGGTATGCACCGGGTAACGTGTTTTCTTGGGAGAAAACACAAGATCGAGCGAGAGGGGACGAAAAACTCGACACAAAATTACCGTCGGCTATGAAAGACTCGATACGAAGTTACCGTCGGCTACGAAAGAGAGAAAGCATGATACTTTGATACGAGCTCGACCCACGTGCGCGACTACATACAATGCACCAGCGACAAAGTATCCTGTTTTCTATCTTTCGTAGTCGACGGCAACTTCGCGCCGAATTTTTCGTCCCCTCTCCCTTGTTCTCGGTCTCTCTCACGGGTACTCTCGACCGAAGGATTCCAAGAAAATCCTCTTTTACACATTCACGGCACAGCACCGCTTTCATGGTAAAAAATGCGAAGATCATATACGAAGTTTTCAGTCTATGCGACGACTGGCAAGTGTAAAAGATCTCAAATGATCTTTGTTCCTTTTACCGTATAAACGGGGCCGTGCCGTGAATGTGCGAAACGGGACAAACGGTGGGGATAGTCACCGCACGTACGTCGCATAGGCCAGGCCTGCCCGGTAAGGGGCAAATACCTCCTTAAGGGGGTATTCTGGTCTAGCGCGCGAGTTTCATGACCATTTTTCAGAATTTTTTATGAGCAATGAAAGTACGTGTACTACACAATATTTTTCCTAAAATCTTAATCACCCTTTTAACTATTGTTACGCGCCGCGGCCTTTAGTGTTCGAGCGGCACAACTTATACACAGAAATTCTGATTAGGGTATCCTACAGTCCTTAGACTATCAGAAATTGCTGTATTACGTATATTTTGTAACAGGAGCTAGGAAGCTCGCCGCACTCGTAACAGTCAATTCTTTTTATTTTTAAATATCTAGGTACACACGCCTCAAACGATTGTGGCCGATCGAGATTCGATTGTGAGATAACATATGTTACGTCCGAAATCGAGATTTGAGATTGATGATTGACTTCGCAACGTAAAGAGAGGGATCTTGCCCCGTCGCCTCCATAGCACAACCGTAATCTCTAAGGCCGGTCACGCTACCTAGAGTAACTGTGCGGGGCAGGTGGATTGGCAATTTAAAAAGATGGAGAAAGGAAAAGAAGAGATGTGCGTTTCGTCTTGGGACCGTCAGCCAGACTCATCAGTAGGGCTATAGCTGACGGCCCCGTGCCCTAGACACACGGGGACTCAGAGGAAATAAACTTGGAACTTGTATATATACGATCGAGAGTAGACGATAGGACTTGCGAGAAGAGTAGACCCTCTAGCGGCGCCGGCGGAGACGTACCGGCGCGACCCATGGTGGGGCCGGGACGTCACACCTCCCCTTCCAAAGGAAGATCCGACCTCGGATCTCAGCACAATCCACCGATATCCCACCGCTGCCACCAATTTTGTTACGTCCGAAATCGAGATTTGAGATTGATGATTGACTTCGCAACGTAAAGAGAGGGATCTTGCCCCGTCGCCTCCATAGCACAACCGTAATCCCTAAGGCCGGTCACGCTACCTAGAGTAACTGTGCGGGGCAGGTGGATTGGCAATTTAAAAAGATGGAGAAAGGAAAAGAAGAGATGTGCGTTTCGTCTTGGGACCGTCAGCCAGACTCATCAGTAGGGCTATAGCTGACGGCCCCGTGCCCTAGACACACGGGGACTCAGAGGAAATAAACTTGGAACTTGTATATATACGATCGAGAGTAGACGATAGGACTTGCGAGAAGAGTAGACCCTCTAGCGGCGCCGGCGGAGACGTACCGGCGCGACCCATGGTGGGGCCGGGACGTCACACATACCATGGTTGACGTTTTTTCATCGTTAACATTCTACTGTCTTTCATGAGCATGGTTTAGGGCACTGTAAAGTCACCCATTCCCGTCTAGAACATTTCTAGTTCATGAGGGAAACATCACTGTGGCGACATCTACATTATCATAATTATATTATAAATCTTCACGGTCTGCTCTATTCGATGCTGTAGCGTAAATGACGCCAAGAATAAATGTAAAATAATTTTTATTGCGATGAACTTCAAAAAAAATGATAATAATTGTATGCTTCTCACTAATAGGTATCACTCATCAAATTTCTGTATAAGCACCATATGTCGTTAATACATATATTGGTAACCTTGTTTGAAATGAAAATGAAATCGATGAATCGCAACCGATAAACTTGTAATGTGCAAAGTAAATAAATCAACGGATTTATAAAGGAAGACACAAACAAATAAAGCGGGAAAATAGAGTAATAATGAAAATAATGGAAACGAATGTTATGTATTCGTAGGGCTAGTAGGGGGTTAGGAAACCTGAATACTGTGTTGAATAAGGTCTTCTTGTATTTTATTTGTAGCAGTCTTCTTAGATTAAAATGTAACACGCTCATTGTTAGTGGAAAAAAACTGTAGGGCAAAAAAATATGCATTTATTTCCAAATCTTCCGTTATTTCATGTTAACAACGGGAAAGTAAACATAACCGAAGCAATGTAAATTAAATTTTGTGACAGGACCACGTGAACGTATCTCATAATAGATGACGTCACAGTGATGTTTTCTCACAGTATTCCATGACGCACAGTGGCGCAGAATCCCAATAAATAGGGGAAAAACACAACATCCCATTTTTAGCACTAAAAATGACGAACATTATGCAGGATGTTCATAAAGGAAGAGTTAACATACAACGCATACGAAGGTTCGACGTTCTCTAAAAAATAACGTTAATAATTCCAATAAAACTAAAAGAATTTAATAAATATACATACTATGGAATGTGCAGAAAAATTGTAAACCTGTATCCATGTTATCCCGGTACCAATATACCAAATAAATAGGTACTGTTCACAAAGTGTTAATACATTCCTACGAAATTATACAATATTTGGGCAACCTTCCAATCGGATAATTGGGAGAAGGAATCCAAGACGCCAGAAATGAAGATTTTAAAAGGTATAGAAAAGTATGTACGCATCAAATAGTCTCGTTGCAATACAAACGAAGAAGTTTTAAACCTTTTATCGACTTCTTGAGATCCAGTAGTAGATTAGTTTTCAAGGTATCTTCGTCAAAAAAAAGACAAAAAACTTTTTTTTATAAAGTAACTTGATAAGATTCGGCATTTTGATTGGAAAATATGGCATGTCGACTTTTTTCTCTGCTCTTGAGATTGACGCCCATTGTGCGTTGGAACATAGGGGGCTCAGAGCTCAGCGAGAATTCATTCGTTGTTTTTTACCCGTAATTTCATATTTTCTCAAGAACGTTTGGACAACATCTGTTTGCCAGCTTTTCAAAAGGGCAATCGTAGATTGCCTTTAAGAATTTTAGGCATTCTTCAATCTGAGTTAATCCGTATATTGCTCTGCCGGTGGGTAGTAGGTACATGCGATGACTTCGGACCTGCGCGTGCCGTTTTTAACCGCCGACTCATGATGCCGCTCCGAATTTTAAGGCTTTCGACCGTCGAAGGGTTTGGAATACCATTAAAAGTGGAAAAATCCAAGTTCCACATACCTCATCAGATCTCTGCGAAAACGGTACCAATCGATTCTCTATGTTTCGCCGATGAAACTAACACCAAGAACGACGTAATTCGGAGCATAATGAAGGAAATTAGATGAAAAATTCATTTATATAATTTCTCGCTAGCTTCGTTAAAAATAGTCCGATTTACATGAAATTTCGTATAATTTTCATCGGCAAAACGTGAGGAATCCATCGGTGTCACTTCCATATCGATATGGTAATCAATAAACAATCTGGTTTTTCTGAAACAGGTATACCGACCGTTAGAATAGATCCTTTCAAGTGCTCGAACCCAACTGGGTCCCTCAACGCGGTACCTGAGGGCTGCTCGCCGCGGCGGTCCCACTAGCGCCTTTAAAGGCGGCCGTTCCAATAAGCGGCTGGCGACTGCGTTTGGCGACGCTTCCACTAGTGCAAGGGAGAATTATGCATCTGTTTCTCCCTTGCACTAGTGGAAGCGTCCCCAGCCGCAGTCGCCAGTCGCTTATTGGGACGGCCGCCTTAAGGCGGGATTTCCTAGACACGATCGGCCGCGGCGGCTGGCGGCGGTCCCACTAGTGCAATAGAGAGGTTATGCATCTGTGTCTCCGTAGCGCTAGTGGGACCGCCGCCGGCCACCGCGGCCAATCGTGTCTAGGGAATCCCGGCTTAAGGTGGCCGTTCCAATGCGCGGCGCGCCGCGGCGGCCGGCGGCCATCCCACTAGTGCATGGGAGAAGTGTGTATTTGTTTCTCCCTTGCACTAGTGGGATCGCCGCCGGCCGCTGCGGCGCGCCGCGCATTGGAACGGCCAGCTTTAAGGTCGAGTTTCCTAGCCGCATCCGGCGGCGGCGGCCAAACTTCGGCCGCACAGCGTCCAGAGTCCCACTTTGGTTCGAGCGCATTTGAAAGGATCTACGGCCGAGGATTTATACCTGCTTCAGAAATAAAATAATTTTTTATTCTTTATCGTTTCGATATGGAAGTGACACCAATGGATTCCTTATGTGTTTCCGATGAAAATCATATGAAATTTCCTGTAAATCGGACCATTATTAACGATGACAACTTGAAACGATATAAATTTATCTTTCATGGAATTTCCTCAATATGGTCCGAATTACGTCGTTCGTGGTGTCAGTTTCATCGGCGAAAGATAAGGAATACATTGACGTCGTTTTTGCAAAGATCTGATGGGAAATGCGGAAATGCTGGACATTTCTGACTTTTTAATGATATTCGAACCCTTTCAAGTGTCGAAAGTCATAAAATTCGGTGAGGCACTGCAAGGGTTTGACCTCGTCACGGGGTACCATGCGGCATCTAAAGAGATGTGTCAAAGGACAGGCGCCGCTGGAGAATCGCTCTGTATGTAGTAGTGTATTAAAATTGAAGCTGCTATAACATCCAACTAAATAAATTCTACACCAAGAAGGCTCGAAGCTATTATAAAATCCAAACGCAATCCCACAAATTATTAAAACATTAAATATTTAGGTAGTTTATTTCCATAGTTTATTGATATTTTATTTACTGTACGAATACTTACTACGCGTCTATTTCTGTACGTTTATCTGCTTTTATTCATATTTTTTTAAATGTCAAGGTGAATAAAAATTTGTTTATACAAGATCTATTCTACAAACATTTAAGAATATTTATTAAGGGGGGATCCTGGTGTAGATTACCGAAAATTAATGAATTTTTGGGAATTTATTTTAAAGAAAATATTTATTAAATCGCATTCGGAGCTATGCGGTTTTAATGCTTGTTGATTAAACTATGTAAAAATATTTTTTTTTAGTTTTAAAAAAATTGTATAGCAGAAGTAGAACGGCATATGTACAGTGTCTCGGCGTCCAACGCCTGAATTGGCGGGTGCTCTTGTTCCTTTTGTTCTCGTCTGAAATAAAAATACAGAAATAATTCTTACTCTTTGTGAACACAGTTTGTCGATGCAACTTGAAAAGTTAAAAAAAAGTTGAAAATTGACAAAATGGCGGCACTTTGAAAATAATACGCGATTATTCGCTGGAAAATTAATTTTTGTTCATGCAATAAAAATGCTTTAAATTAATTAATTTATTTATGTTATAGGTTCATCGACTAGTACGTGTAATAAACTATATGTGTGTAAAATTGCAACCCGATTAGTCAAGTAGTTTTTGAGTTATTTGACCCGCCAATCGTAAGAAAGTAGTTTCGAGAAAAGCACGTTTAAAGTTTTCGGTACAGAAAAGTAGAAAAGGAAGTGATTTTTGGATACTTACAGCTGTTTTCTGTTAGTCTGCTATTCCAGGTCCGTATAATATTCCTTCCGCTTCCTCGAACAACTCGTTTTGCTCGATTTGCAATTGTCTTCGAGCCATTCGAGCCTCTTTGCTGCTCCATAAACTGCGGCGCTCCTGCCTCTTCGTCCGCTCGGCTTTGTAAGTGTCGGCGTACAACTTACACTGAGGTCCGATCGTTATTTCTAATGTTTCCATTATATTCAAAATAGCAGCATAACCTTCATTAAATATGCCAGCGGCTATATAGCTGGCGATTTCAATTATTTTTCGGCCCGAGTCTTCTTTTTGTCGCCAAATTGTACATGCTTGGCAGTAGCTGCTTTTGACAACGAGATCTACCACTTTGCCGCTATAGTAGCCAATCAGTGTTGTTACACCAAACAACGAAGTGAAGCCGCGTTTTTTCCACGACCCATCGCCGGAAACTTTTAAATTTGTTGGTGACCTTCCTTTTTTCTCGGTTTCTTCTTTTTCTTCGTGTACTGCTTTTTGGCATAAACTGTCGAATACTGTTTTCGTGGCAGTATGAATATACCCCACCACAAGGTCGTACATGGATTTACTGAGCCCTTGCCCGATGTCCATAATGCCGCAGAATAAATTTATCCCGTCTCTACCGATGCCTAAAAGTCGCATAGCGAAAACTATTCGTCGATTGATTTCATATCCGTTATGTATGAAAGGCCCCGATGAAATTAGGCGACGTCTGCAGTAGCACACAACAACAACTTTAAATCCGAGGCCCCGAATGTTTTCTTCTTCGAATGTCACATTTTTTTACAATCCTTGCAAATAACTATATTTGACAGCGCACCAAAAAAGCTTACGAATTCTATTATTCGATAAGAAAACTTAGAAGCACATGTAATATCGGAAGTACTCGCGGTCGATAATTTCCGAGCGGACGCACTTTCTCCTACAGGTTCGTCTTCTTTTCCAAGATACTGATTCCCGTGAAACTTTCGCTTTGGAGGCTTCGATGCACGAGTATTGTCGTCTTTGCTTCTTTTTGGATAGGACATTTTGATGTACAAGTCTGTTGTTATGAAATGAAGAACTGAAGTGGAAGCCCTCGGGTTCACTAATTGCACTTTTATTTTAAACAATTAACTTTAATAATAAAATACACTTAATTAATCAGGAAACGACAAGGGTATCCTCGAATACTGTGCTGCGCGTAAATAGCTTAGTTATAATGACTGCTCGCTAAATGTCATGGTTTGGAACTGACGGGTTTTGTTTTTGGAGTCCTATTATATGTACCAATTTTTGGTGGTGGGGTACAGGGTGATGCATCCATGGTGGCGCATCCACGATGACGTGGCTGCTGTGATACAAACCTAGTACCCTTTTGATAACGCGTCGGAGTCATGAACAAAGTAATTCGTCACCGCACAGCTAATAGTAAATACATTTGTGTAATCGATTTCTTTTTTATTGCATAAATCAATGCTATTACATGTCAAGAATATATTCCAGAAGTGTCAGAATAAAATTCTGCGAATTAACGGTGTTACAGAGGGGCTTATACCTGCATGTCTAGCAGGTACGCGCCGGAGCGCGCGGTGCGTCCCTTCGCTCAGTCCTTTGCACACAATAGACTTCGAAGGTAAGCCGAGTAAAAATAGATAGATGTTTCCTCAGGTACAAATCAGAACACAGTCGAAACGTTGCTTTTGAGCATCAGTCGTCCTTCGAATTTCGACCGGTGCAGACGTATTGAAATATCGATTTTAAACATGTTCCGAGAAGGCACCAAAGAAGGCTATCGGTGTAGTTCTGATAAAGAAAACGCTGAGGCAGGACCGAGCAATCAACCCAGTGCAAGCAAAAGGAAATTGATCACAACGAGGAGCAACGATAATATAATAATATCATCAAAACATTGCTACCGAATCATTGATTTTTTAACCGTGTTTAGTGCAATTTCTGATATCGTTGTTTGCAAAGGCTGCAAAGAAAAGGTGAACTTCGACGATTCAGGACATCGTGGCCTTGGTTTTAAAATTGTGGTTTCTTGTCGATGTGGTAATAAAGATATTCATTCCGAGCCATTTATTAAGAATTCCTACGAAGTGAATAGAAGAATTGTATTCGTAATGAGACTTTTAGGCGTTGCTAGAGAAGGAGTTAATATGTTTTGCGGTTTTATGGATATTGGGAAAGGTATTGGCAAAAATTCCTACAGTGCTTTTGTAGAACATATTCACACCGCGTCGAAGGCAGTGTTTGACGGTTTGTGCCAGGAAGCTGTCAAACAAGAACAGGAAGAAAATAAAAAAAATGGAAGATGCGAAACAAATCTAAAAATTTCTGGCGATGGATCCTGGAAAAAACGCGGATTCACCTCACTTTACGGAGTAACGACACTTATAGGTTATTACAGTGGAAAAGTCATTGACCTTCTTCTAAAATCGTGTTACTGTCAGGCATGTACGTACTCGAGAACAACCAAAACTGAGACAGAATTTGAGGAATGGTTTGAAGATCATCAAGAAGAATGTGCTGCAAATCATGTGGCTCCGCGGGAAAATGGATGTGGATTCGATAAAAGCTACGTTTTCGAGGTCCAAAGAAAAGTTTAACGTTAAATACGGCAATTATATCGGTGACGCATAGAGCTGTTCGGGTATTCGAATAACCCGAGCCGGGTACCCGTAAAATTCGGACGGCCCGAAAAATCCGGGTAGCTCGAATTTGTTTCGAGCGGCTTGAAAAATTCGGGTAGTCCGAATCGTTTCGGGCCGCCCGGAAGAACCGAATAGCCCGAATTGTTTCGGGCCGCTCGAAAGAAAGGGCTAGCTCGAATTGTTTCGGGTGGCTCGGAAAATCCGGACGCCTTGAATGTGGTTCGAGTAGTTCGACTATGTTGAGTTGGTGAAATATTTCTGACGGTATGGA
Organism: Andrena trimmerana; assembly: GCA_951215215.1. Lineage (NCBI taxonomy): Eukaryota > Metazoa > Arthropoda > Insecta > Hymenoptera > Andrenidae > Andrena > Andrena trimmerana. Next base: position 75,377,377 of record OX578060.1, read on the forward strand.
ATATTTTAAGAAATATTTTTCTACTGGGATGTAAATGATGGTTATCAATAATGGGAATAAATAAAATGCAGAGCGTTAAATAGAAATATTCGGTAACAATTGAAAATAACACTAGTTTACAGCCATTTTGCGCAGCAGATGCCATTATTTTTTTCTTATGTAAAATAGGCCGCTGATTCACAAAATAAGGTCTAAAAGATTTTCTATGGATACGTTTTCGAGATATCAACATAGTTGAACTGCTCGAACCACATTCAAGGCGTACAGATTTTCCGAGCCATCCGAAACAATTCGAGCTACCCGGATTTTTCGGGCCGTCCGAATTTTACGGGTACCCGGCTCGGCTCGAAAACCGAGTCCCGGCTCGGTGCGAATTTCAAGCCGCCCGAATATTCAAGCACCCGAACAGCCCTAGTGACGGAGACTCAAAAACCTACAAAGCCATTGTAGATTTAAACCCTTATGGCAAGGATTTGTATGTCACTAAAAATGAATGCACAGGTCATGTTGAGAAAAGAATGGGTAGTCGGCTCCGAAATATAAAAAAAAGCGAAAAAAATGGAGGAAAAGGTAAATTAACAGATACCCTTATGAAAAAATTAACCAAATATTATGGTTTAGCTATTCGCAGGAATATTGACTCGGTTAATAATATGGAAAAGGCTATAATGGCTACGTATTATCATTTATGCTCAACAAAAAAGAAACCCATGCATGGCAACTGTCCGGCGGGAGCTGATAGCTGGTGCAAGTGGCGCGTCGCCGAGGCTGCAGGTGCTAAAAACAAATTTAAACACCCACCTCCTCTTCACCCAGACGTCCAGAAAAATATATTGCCAATTTATAAAGATTTAACAAACAGAGATCTGCTCCAGAGGTGCTTAGGTGGGCACACACAAAACCCCAATGAGAGTTTTAACGCTAGCATATGGCGATGAGCTCCTAAACATCTCCACGCAGGCGTAAAAATTATTGAAATCGCTGCATTTATAGCTGGTGGGATTTTCAATAATGGATATAATGCAGTATTGACAATGATGAACGCGTTGGAGATAAAAATTGGCCAGCACTGTAAAATTTATGCCGATTCCTACGACAACGCTCGATTGACCAGGCAGGGGCGTTGCAGCTGAAGCAACACAAAAGAGGCTCGTACAGCTCACAGACTGCAACAAATTGAACGGAACGAATATTACGAGGAAACAGAAGGTCAACTATACGGGCCTGGAGTCGCAGATTAGCGTCAGAGAGCGGTAAGTTACCAAAAACATCGGCTTTTCTGGACCGAAAACTTTAAACGCGTTTTTCTCAAAACCACGTTTTGCAAATTGGCGTGCAGCATAACTTAACAAATATTTGATCAATCGTGCTGTCGCAGTGCACACATTTACATAATTGAATTCCCCACCGAGCTTATTAATTTGATTTATGATATTAATTATTAAAACTATGTTTATTGCATATTTAACACGAAAATTTTACCCAAAAATCGCTGTTTTTTCAGAGCCCCGTATTATTATTAATTTTGCTTTTTTTTAGCTGGCTTTAATTCTTCCGATTCGAAATGTAACTAAACAGAATAATCTGTTGAGTTTATTACTCCAGGACAAAATCTAAAAACAGTACACTGCACGCTGATTACCCTCATCGACGCCGAGGCTATGGAGAGCAACCATGATAATTCCCCAAAAAACGGACATATTGAAATTGATTTTTTTTCTTGCTACTTTGAAATGTAAATAAATATATACAAAAAGTTACAGAAAGTTTCATCAAGCATTTATATCCCAAAAAATTCTCCGGAAATCACCTTATTCTGAGCGGTTTACTTGAGTCTCCCTCCTTAATCATCTTTTTCTGTTAGAATGTAGTACTGACATGGATACAAATTTTTGCTTTAAATTGGTCGCTGCACGAATATTTTTGACACTGACTGTATATAAGTACCGAGGCCTCCAACGAGTAAGGTAAACGACAAACAATGGTGGTCGTTTAGTCGAACCCTATTCCGTCGTGCTAGGGACATAAGTCAGCCTGTTCAGTTTTTATTTACCAATTAAGAAGTATTATCCGCCAAGTCCACCATCAATATGCCTCGCGGAAAGACACAAGAAGAAAAGGGGTAGCAGTCCGCTGACTGCGCGTGGTCACACCTGCGTCGTCCTCCTTTCAAATTAAAGACGGATCCCTTATCTCTCGGGTATAAACACGCAATGGAACATCAAAACAAAAGCACGCGCTGACGTATTGGTTGCGAGAGAAGGTAAGCCATAGGGAGGAGATTATATTATGACCAATCGGTACCGCATTCCATTGAAACTGCAGCTTTTCACCTCTGTCCAGTAATATCTCCTCCCTATGGTCCACCTTCTCTCGTACCGAATACGTCAGCGCATGCTTCTGTTTTGATATTCCAACGCGTGTTTATACTCGAGAGATAAGGGCTTTCTCTCAAATTTTGTAGGGAGGACGATGCAGGCGGGAACACGCGCAGTCGACCAACTACCCAGTTTCTTCCTGTTCCTCACCGAGAGATGTAGGTACTGATACTTTTTCAGAGTGATTTCGTTTTCTACTCCATTGTCGGGCAACCATTTTTCGATCTAATATAAGAACATCTGTTTACTTTGTTCATGGACGAAAATGCCACATCTGATTCCAAACAGTTAATCAGGCTGATCGACCAAAGCGTCTGGTCAGAGTCACGGTTTATGACCATATTGTCCCACGAGTCGGCGCGGCGGTTAATAGCAGTACCTACATCCGGGTCCGAACCCATCGTACGTACTGCCCACCGATAGAGCAATATACGGATTAACTCATTGTGAGACTGAAGAATGCCTAAAATTATTAAAGACGGCACTACCTTCTTGACTGCCCTTTAGAAATGCTGGCAAACAGATGTTGTCGAAACGTTCTTGGGGAAATACGAAATTATCGGTCGAAAACAACGAATGAATTCCCGCTTTTGTCCCAACGCACAGTGGGCGTCAATCCCAAGAATAGAGAAAAAATTCAACATGCCACTTTTTCCACTCAAAATGTCGAATTTTATGAATCTATTTTATAAAACGTTAGTACTGAATCTGAAAAAATTGATAAAAAGTTTAATACATCTTCTTGTGTATTGCAATCAGAATATTTCGAGCGTACAATCGTTTCTTTACTTTTTAAAACCCTTATTTCTGCCGTCTTGGGTCCCTTTACCCAATTAGTCGATTGGAAGGTTACCCAAATATTGTATAATTTCGTAGGAATGTATTAACACTTTGTGAACAGTATTTGGTATATAGGATAACATGGATACAGGTTTGCAAATTTTCTACACATTTCATAGTATGTAGGTATATTTATCAAATTGTTCTAGTTTTATTGGAATTATGACATTACTTTTTTTAAATAACGTCAATCCTCCGTACGAGTTGTATATTAATACTTTTTTTATGAACTTCCTTAATTATATTCCGCAGTTTCAATGGGAAAAATGTGATGTTGAATTTTCCCTTATTTCTTGGGATTCAGCCTCGCTGTGCGTCATAGAATACAGGTAATTACTCCATTATTGATAAATATTGCCAAATCTTGTTTTCGCAGTTACAAAGTCAAATATATGTTGATTATATAACAAAAAAGAAATTTGCTCGGAAGTTCTCGGAGGGCAAATAAAGAGCCGATAATTGCTGATATTTCTTCAATGGGTTTCTTATAGAAAATAACTGCATGTAACTAATTATGTGCTATTGCTTACCAAAAACGATACTACTCATTTCACTTACCAAAAAATTGATATCATCAAAATTTAAAAGACTCGATTCAAAATCTTCCACAAGAAAAAACATACAAACTTTGAAACGTGTTTAAACACAGATCAAAAGTAGCCGCCACGAAATTTTTCCCTCTTTTAGGAGCTCATATTATTAGTTTACAAGAAATATATAAAAAAAAAACATAATCCCATAACTTTCGAATTCTGCCTTGTTTCCTTATTTGTTATGAGTCTGTCCCACTGTGGCGTAGGATCGCAGCCCGGCCGCGGCTATGACTCCCTTTGGAGCAGTCAAACGATTTGTCGCCGTGGCTAACCGCGCGGCTAGTAGATTCCGCCATCACGGCGGAAAACAGACACTCATCGCATTCTGTTGCGTCTCGAGTAGCCTAGGTTGCTGCTGTGGCAGACGCGCGGCCGCAGCCGCTCAAAAACGCGGCTAGGCAAACGGTTGCATGCATCTCCATAAGAGCGGTGCTTAGGATTTGGCCGCCGGACGCGGTTAGGAAACTCAACCTTTACGCTGCATTTTATCGCTCGGCCACGTTACCATGGGCCCCTCTACTTAACAAGGCTGTGTGTGCGTGCTTACGCCCATCCGTCAGACTCTTGATTCAAACATATAATCGATCATTACGGAACATTCATATGAACAGGAAAACATGATATCAACGCATCACGAAAAGCATACAATTTCACACAGCTGAAGACCCTCCGTTAACATTCATAAATTTATATACACAATTTCTAACTAGGGGAATCCCACAGTCTTTATACTGTCAGAAATTGTGTTAGGTATCCAATTTTATGAAAAATAATTCCTAATTAATTAATAACCCACACACGCTCCGAAACGTCCGACAAAACCGTAGGAAGGCGCATTTTCCTGCACCGGATGTAGTGTATACAATTCCGTAAATTTTCTAAGAAGCAACCCAGTCTGCGCATTCCTGATGTAGCTGTAACTGATTATGTTACAATGTTTAGCGCGACGGTCAGAGGTGTTCTCAACGAGGGTTCTTTCTCAATGCTGCAAGGCATTGTTGAAACGCATCCCCGCCGTTTACACAGAGCGGTTTCGGCACACCAAGAGAACCACTGGGTCTTTTCGAGCGCAACTCTCTGGTGAGAACGCCGCTGCGTCAGCACCTCCTTATCCTTGTCGCGGGACTATATGTCGAGGTGACAACGTTGCAAAGAAAGGGGTTCTTGTTTTACTAATTATTATTAACTATTATGCAGGAGTACCATCAACGAGGGATTTCCCATAACGCTAGGCGTTGTTGATGCATACCCCGTCCAAAAATAAAAAGAAGGAAAAGTTTTACGTTCCGAACGTAATATCCCTCCCTCCTTGGAACCATCGTCGTCCCCGACGATGTATACTGAAGGTATAAGGTACAGTAGCTTGTGAACATGGACGTATGTATATATGGACGTATGAGCTCAGGTTGCACTGGACTAGGGAATTCCCATAATGTTTGCACATTGTCGCAATGCAATCCCGTTACAATTTAAATGCATTTAAATAGGGACTCGTACACCAAGTCGTGCGTAACGTGCAGAGAATTGTTGCGTTTGTACCTAGTGTATCGCGTAATCGTGGTACCTCCGACATACAGGTGTATTGGCCCTGTCCGATTACCATTTGTCACCACGTCGTACGCGCAGTTCAGTACGGGTTTGCTGATATTAGGGCAACTCTCCACATCGACTGTGACTATTTTTGGACACTGCCGCAGGAAACCGCAGATGTCCTCGTCAGTGATACCTTGGCTCTTGCTGCAGTGGACCTCCACCAAGCCCTTGAAGAACTGCAGTACCCATCCCTCGATAGTCGGATGCATGTAGTTTATGTTTAGGACCTTCAGTTTTTGCAATTTCCGGAGTGATCCAGGACGAATTCCCCTTTGATGTTGGTACAACCACTAAGGTTCAAGGATGTTACTTCCCCCATGTTCAGGCCAATCTCCGAGCAAGGCCAAAGGCAACCCATCCACAGAATGTGTGGCTCAGGTCTGTTATATTCCAGTATTTTGAGGGGAAGGAAACAGCTATCTCTATCGGGCCGAGCTCCAGCTCGACAAAATCTCCCCTTTCGACTGCTTCGTTGCCTTCCTTCATTTCCATTTCAGGCATGGGTTCCTCAAAACTGCAGAAGTGCAACTCCATGATCATCAGGGTCGTCTGCAAGCCTGAGTTGTTGATTAGCGCCTGCAAAATACTATGGTCCATGAGATTCTTACATATACTGATCTTTAAGCAACTCAGCTTCCGCAACCCTTGGAGAGTGGATGGAAAGCATCTCTAGATTTTTAGTGTTTGCGGGAAAGGACTTCCCCGTGAGGTCTGTGTTTGTAACACAGAAGAACTTTAGACGTCCCGCTAGGGCCAACACCTTAATGAATTCAAGACCCACGGGACCCTCACATTTCCCCAGGTTGGGGCAAGTAAGGCGTGGTGCCGCCAACTCCAGGTCCCTCAAAGCCGATGGCCGGATCGTCACAGAAATTATATCTATTGTCTCGACTTCAGGACAACTCCTTATGGCAATGGAAATAACCTGGGGCCTCAAACCTTTTGCCAACGGTTCCTTATTTATCAGTATGCTCCTTAGGCGACTACCTGCTCTCTTCATGAGCCAGTAAAATGACTCCATGCTTACTATCTTCCCTTCCCAGGCATCCGGCCAGCAACAGTCGTTCAAGTCGATATGGCAAAGACCGTTGTATGAGGCAGGGCTTCCGAGTCGCCACCTTCTAGAGACCATTTCCAAACGGCCCCTGTCTGCAAACGAAAAATAACTGTCAATTTTAGAAATACATTCTGTTAGGAGTGGAACCCGTTCACGCAAATCTATGCCAGGGAATGGATTCACATAGGGTCGTGGGGGAATTAGCTTATGACATATTAGCCCGGCGTCCGCTGCAGCCAAAGCTTGCTTCACTCCTTCCATGGACTTGAAGGTCACGAAAGCCTGGTTTCCTGAAGGTTTCCTCATCACCACCGCATGCTCGACTCCATACAGGCGAAATATCTCGAGCAGCTTATCTTTTTTTGTATATGGCGCCAAACGGCTGATAAATAATCGCCGTTCTGCGAAATTTTGTTGGTACTGACTGAACGATGCCATTTCGTTAATGCACTACAGGCAGTCACACAAAAGCAAGATCAAAATAATGAAATTACAAAATCATTATCAAAGAAGGAAAAAGGACATTAAAAGAACGTGTTAGGTTCATCGTAATTAACAACAATTTCTGACTAGGGAATTCCCATAGTCCATAGACTGCCAGGGTTTGCTGTTATACATAGATCAGTATTTCTAGCAGTTTATCATTGCCCTCTGTTTAGGCAACGGTGGTCTGTTTTCCGAAATAGTTGAATCTTGCAACGGTATTCCTGCGATTGACAGGCTGAAGCTTCCTCAGGAATCGTATCTTGCATATGGTCTTCAGAGGATTCCAAAAATGGTAGATCATCGATCCTATTATGATTAAAGCCTGTGCGACTATCGATTCATACGTCAATGACAAGTGTGATTTTCTCGCTCGATGATGTTCTCCAATTTCCTCTAGTTGGGCTTCCAGTTTATTAATGTTATTTGAAAATGGGCTCACTGTGGTGTGTTTTCCCTTGGAATACTGATAGATCTTATGTGATATCAGGCTAATTTTCAGTAACATATTAGGGATATAGTAATAAGAATCTATGCTCAGGCACGTTTTTGATCCTAACAAGGTATGATATCGTGTTTTTGCGAAACATTCCGGATGTATTTCTAAGATTCCTGTTCCAACTATGGTAGTGCGGGTATTCTTTTTCCGACCGCATAGAATCTGCATCGGTTCGGGTTGTTCAAATGAATATAACCATCTGCCAAGAGTAGTTAATTTTCGCCAGGAAGATAAGATGTGTTATAGGGTATGACTCTAATATTACACAAGCGTAAGAATTTCGGATCCGGTTGAAGTAATAGTGAAGTTTCACATGTTCTCTGAGCTACGTCCTGCAATGGGACGTCCTGTGGGCAAATGTAGTAATGCCATGCCCAGGTGCAGGAATCTATGAATGTATTATCAATTTCGAAGAATTTAGAATAGTCAGTGCTTATCCCTAAATATGGAAATTCCGGTAAGATGAAAGCAGAAATTGTGGTGCCAGAACTATTGTTTAAGTACTGAGGAATTGGTAATATGTGTATTTTGTACAGGTCGTATTCAATCCAATTTACTATTGGTATTTGTACCATCACGAGCATTTTCCTGTTATATATTCTAGATTGACACGAGATATCTTGACCACATCCTCGATTCGTTGATGGTCCCGCGGTATAGGAAATTCGAAATCGACCATTGAGTTATGTGTAACGTCCGGTTGCCCGGAGACTACTGGTACGTTTCAGGTTCTCGAGAGGAGAACAGCGTCCCCTCGAGTATACGATAGGTGGGGGGTACGTTGTAAGAGTTAAGGAGTAAAATACAACTTAAACTTAACAAAGTCTTTATTCAAATAACACTTAATCCTAATAACGATTATAATATTGCTTACGACTACGATTATATATGGGTTTTTTATGTTTTTGCTTTTTTTTATGTTTTTTGTCTATGCTAACTAATTGCACTAATTAAAGTTAAATATATGTATATAAATATGCTTCTGTAGTAAGCTCGGCCGCTACCGTTGCCGGAGCGGTTCCCGAAACTTTTGACAGAGTTCTATATTCTATGCTTCTGCTGTGAGGGCGGCTGCTGCCGTCTCCGGAGTGGTTCCCGACACTCGCGGCAGGGTTTGTATTCTAGGGTTCCGTAGACCATGCCTTCGCTAAGAAGTTAAGCTGCTATCTACTAATAGGAGCAACCAGGGCTGCGGAGTCGGCAGTCAAAACTCCCGACTTCGACCCCGATTCCGACTCCTCTTTCTTTTTACCACCGACTCCGACTCCTGCATTTATAATAGATTGTTAACGTACTCAGTACATTTACATACATACATACATACATATATATATATATAACTAAATTACTAATATTATATATATATATATATATATATATTAAATATTAGTAATTTAGTTATATATATATGTAACTACTATATTACTAATATTTAATATATATATGTATATATATAGTATGTTTGTATATAATATATATCTACACTATACAGTTTAAAAAGCTAAAGCTACGCTAATCGGTACGAGTGTTAAGCAAAAATATATCGCGAGTGTGTAGGAAACACGTAGAGCTCAACAGACTCGGATTTTTATAAAATTTACTAATATGGAGTCGGTGTTGGAGTCGGCATATATTTTCTCGACTTCGACTCCGACTCCGTCTCCACAGCTCTGGGAGCAACGCTTGAAACCTCCGTGAAGCCAAAGTTCTCAACCTTAAATGAAAGATCCAAAAAGGAGCACCCAGTACCTTTGTACACTGAGAACCAGTCGCTGCCGTTTCCTGAGCGTGCTGAAATTCTGCTGGATAGTACGTAAGCTGCCTCTAGGAACTAGCATTCGTTGGTCGCAAGAACGTGTTCGTATTCGATTGAGCGCGCTAGGTGCTGCGCACGCCTCCTTTTATACTAGAAAATTGGCGGGCTGGCGCATGCCCAGTAAGTCTTTATTCGTTATTTTGCATTTTGCTCGCTTAATACATATTATTATGTTTTGCACTTTTGGCAGTATGTCTAATTAATTATTCTTAACGTTTCTATAATATTTGTTTTTCTAATATTTGCTTAGTTTATAATTTATATCTAAAAGTATGTACAATGCTTGTACGCGGTAACATAGGTTGGCTCCGCGGTAATATAGTACAGTTCTACTTTATCGACGGTCGGTAATTATTGGTTCAAGTCCCTGTGGGACGTTACATATGTATCTCATTTATTATTGTTTTGAAACTAGATCCGCTCGGTAGTGATGGATGTAATTTTCCGTTGCGCGCAGTGTTCAAAGCCGTGATAAAGCGTTGCGTTGTAGTAATGTAATGATTCAGAGAGGTTTCAACAGATGCTGAATAATGACTCATTGCTAAGCTATTGTTCAAGGCTACCTGTTTATCAAGTTGCATTGGTAATTCCGAAATTGGTCTATTGGTTTTTACTTCTGCGGCAACTCGGTTGAAGGTTTTATGAACTCTATGGAGATCACTAATGATTATATGGGTTTGATTTTTGACGAGTTGGATGATCTTTCTTTGATCAGCATTTATCTTATCTATTTCCTTGTTAATGTACTCCGCATCATCACAGTCTAAAGTTTCAAATAAGGCGGGGCTAATTGAACCTATCAATCCGTAAAGTGCATTCCTGCGTGTAATAGCTTTAGGCAAATTATGTGATTCATTTGCTGGCTTCGTAATTTCCGTACTCAATTCCATAAGTTCCCTCTGCAATTCTGATGCTTCTCGCACCATATTGTTTAGGTAATTTGTACGTAACAAGAAGTCACATGGTATTGTGATTGGAAATTCAGTGCATAAACGGTGGGTTTGTTCTATATTCCCGGCTTCATATGGAAATTCAGCTACTATTTTATCTATATCTATAACTAGCATGAATCGCTAATCAACCTTCTGAAACCTAATCGCGTTTATCTTTTGAAAGTATAAACCCGGGTTCAAATCCGTACGTGTCAGTCTGTATAGTTCCTTGGTCCGCGCGGTGTGTTGAAGAGCAAGAAAGATTATCAGTCAGGTCAACGTCATCCCTCTTCCTGAATCAGTCCAATCAATTTAATTGTAATTTATTGACACGTTTAGTGAGCATCTTACCACCTTCATCTCTTAACAAATCATTGTTTCCTTCCAGTATCCCAATAATCTTATATGGTCCGTGATAACGCCTGGCGAATTTTCCCCTTTTTGGTTCTACCAAACACGTACCATATCTCCTATTTTTCCTTTGAAGGGACGGGCGTTTCTATCATAATTCAATTTTGACTTTTTCTTGGCCTCAACCAAATTTTGTCCTGCTATTACTTGTATTTCCGATAGTCGCGTTATTACATCATGTAGATGCGAATTCTATGTGACCAAATTCTCGTCGCTCGGGAAGGAACTTGGGCAACGCGCAAGTTTGCCAAAAACTAATTCATACGGGGTACTAATCTATCCCAATCGTCAAAATTATTCATGTAATGGCTAATGTAGTCGGTTAACACTATATGGCTTTTTTCTAATGCACAATTAGTTGGGGTCTATAACCAGATGTATTAACATGTTGAATATTGAAAATTTTAGCTGAGTTCTGAATTATCATATTAATGAAATTAGGCCCTTTTTCCGTTAGTATTGCCCGCGGCGTTCCATACTGCAATATAAGGTTGATAAGTGCGTGAGCTATGGTTTCAGCTTTTATATCCGGAACAGGGACAGCTATGCAATATTTTGTCAAATTATCTTGCATAGTTAGAATATGTATGTTCCCTCTGGGAGTAGTGGGTAAAGAACCCACAGTATCTAATGATGCTTTGGAAAATGGCTTCAATGGAGTGTCAGCAATTAACATTAGTAGTAAGGCTAAGCGGGTTCTAATCCATAGGGCAATGTGGGGAGCGTGGTGGCGGGGGAAGTGAGGGCGCGCGGGGTAGTGCGGTGGGGGGAACTCTTGGCGCAGGGGCAGTGGGGACCATGGAGGGGATCAGTCCTGACCGAACCGCCGCGGGGACCTCTCCAGACCTGATCCACCATCCAGAATTTTTTTCGAGGAAGAGAATGACCCTCTGAAAAAAATCTGAGGGCGGGGTCTTGTCTGAAAAATCCTTTTCAGACTCGATCCGCCCCAAGAAATTTTTTCCCAAATATTTTTCTACACCAACATGTAGCAAACACACATTTCCCCCCAACGCAGAGAAATAATAATTTTGAATCAACGATCTATTGAACCAATATGTAGCAAGCATTCTAAAGCTAGCAAGTTTTTAAAGCGTTCCGATTTAACGTCGCAGCGTATCGCGCGATCACGCGAAACTTGAATCCTCTGGAGCAGCCGTGCGGGATGATGTCATTTTCACGGCGTGAAGAATGCTCGCACGAAATATGATTATACGGCGTCTGCAGAATTCGGAAACGTCGAATCTTAAAATTATGTGGCGAGGAAAGAAGGAGGAAGACGGGTAAATAAAATGAAGAAATAATATATGTTTAAGAAATTAAATGTATTGTAACAAAGAAATAAGAATGAAAATGATTAATAATAATAATAATAATAATAATAATGGAATAAAAGAAAAAAAATAGAAAAAATAGAAAAAATAGAAAAAATAGAAAAGAATAGAAAAAATAGAAAAAAATAGAAATATTTAAAGCGGCGGTGAGGGCGACGGCGAGGATGGTGGTTGTGTCAAAACCCCCACAGGTCACTCCGGAAGCGGAGATGGTGGTGACGGTGGCACCAACCCCACGAGCCACTCGACCGGCGGCAACGGCGGCGGTGCCGGACACTAACGGCGGTGGCGTCATAACCCCCTGAGGCCACTCAGAGGGCGGCGACGGCGGCGATGGTGGTGGTGGCGGCGACGCCGGCGATGGCGTCATCATTCCCTCGCACGGCGACGAGGGCTGCGACGACGCCGACGATGATGATATTATATATTCTGGGGACGTCCGCCGCTACGGTGGCAACGGCAGCTGCTGCCGCAGCCGTCGCATGTCGATCCACGGCGGCGACGGTGGCGATGGGGACCGCGGCTGCCTCAGCCGCAGGGGCCCCAATCGCCGATACGGCACCCAACGCTGCCGCAGCCGAGCCGCCATCATCGGGCAAATCACTGGGCCCGAATGCCGCCGCATTCGCGGCTCCTGTGGTTGCACCGCCGGGGGGGGGGGTCTCCGCTAACAACCGCATCAAATTATCCAAATGAATCATCATCGACTGGTGGTTCTAGAACCGATACACCAACGTCGATATAGTATTGACACATTAAACATATTAAACATGAAACACACACATAACAATGCAAAGTATTACATACCACTGGAGGCGGCGACGACGAGGACAACGACGGTGACTAATGCCGGTGACGGATGCCGACGACGGATGCCGACGATGACGGTGGCTAATGGTTAGTGACGGATGCTCAATCAGAAGACCAAGCGGGTGATGGTGGTGGCGAATTCTAGAACATAGAAACCCGAGATATTATATTTACAACTGCGGGATCGAATTCGATTTCAACGGTTAAACGCGATAAATGTTAAAAATATTGTTATGTACATACCTCGGGATTATTACGACATGGATCCTGATCCCTGCTCGGGGCAATCCTCTCCAATCCCTTTGCACGAAATGTTTCACTTCCTTTTTGTCGCACAGAATAGTCAAGAAGGCAGTCGTCTTCAAGCTTTATTGAGCAACTGGTCCCACAGCGTTCAAACAATTTGTCACATGTGGACTCATGCCTAAAGTTGCATAGCTTTGCAAAGTATGCCTTTGTTCTTCACCTTCTTCTTCACTGACCACCCTCTCCTTCTTTGCACTCCACCTGCATTTTCGCCGACCATCCTCACCTTCTATGCATCTTCTTCGAATTGTTCATTGGCCATCCTATCCTTCTTCGCATCCATCAATTGGCTGAATCGCGTCTCCATCTTCTTTGAGCATATCATTCGGCTAGATTCGGCTACAGACGAACCTCACACTTTCAACATCTATCGAACGTGTGTCGAGCGCGCATTATACCACTATGAACGCATATCGAACGTGAATCGTACCACTTTCATCATGTATCGAACGTGTAATGAACCACTTCTACATAGTAATTATAACTATCGTCTTAATCTAGCGTACATCACATGCAGGAGGTTAGGTTGGGGGAGAGTGAAGAAAAAACATTTTTTATATGCATTGAAAATTGATTATATTTTATTTATGCAATTCTCTCTGGTGTTTGGACCACCACTTCAATATGTTAAATACATTTTGCAAAGCACAGTGCTTTGCGTGTCTGCCATAACATAGAGTATTAACTTCATTTAGCTTATTTAGAGATTTGTTATCCTCGTAGTCAATGTCCAGTATCTCAATGATCACGTTCGGTCTCATATTTTCTTCGAGGAAATCCGCTAGCCAGTCGCGTTTCTGCAACCCTTTAACGTGTACGATATAGGATGCGTCATCTTCTTCGTCGATTGCATCAGCTACAGCTTTCGTAATTAGCTGTTTAGCCATACTGTATGAAACGTCTCCATCTTCCCACCGTAGTCCATGATGTTTTGCCACCAACCACCGGATGCTTGATTTGTCGGATTTCGTAAGAAGATATTGCGGCATCGAACTCCCAAAAATATAGTGCGAGAGAATTGTTCCCATTTGGAAGGACAGCCACTTCCTTGACAATAAATCTTCCATCGACAATGGACTCCTGCAGGTCAACAAATGTTGGTACAGCCATTATCGGTACAATTTAGAGGTCCGCTTGCTTCCAAGACAGACAGGAGAATGCAGTCTATCTCGTAAAGCATATCGATTTTCACGATGAAATTTTTTATGAATTTCGCACAGGAGAGGGCGGGCAAGTAGCGTGGCAATTAAATTTATTTTGCGCACCACGATTGTCAGCGGATTGTATTCAACCACCCGATCGTGCAGAATCAGACAATAGGCTGTAGTATTTGCCGGCACATTCTCTTTACACTCGAATTCTATACACACGTCCAGGGTGCCATTCTTGATTGACATTTTGTCGCGAGCAATCAATCACCACGAGGGGACCAAATTATAAAAATTCGGTCACGGTGAATAATTGTTTGAGAGTGAACCAGGGTTTGAGAATGTGATGAGTCTTAGAGACAGTAGCGCTGCGAAGGAGGATCATGCGAGACGGTTGAACTTGTCCAGAATTTCCTTGGATCGATGGGGAGCACATAATGCACGTATAAAATAATTATCGCATCATTCGTGTCAAAGACACCTCTGCGATCAAACATGCAGCCATTATCGAAATCCAAGAGTAAAGAAAACCATGGCCACAAGTAGCGACAACTTGTCGAGGAGTTGCATGCTCCAGCTCGAAAACATTTCCCGCCGAGGCGCGTCATAGTGCATGGATACGATGATCTCTGACAAGCTGACATTGTAGAAATGCGCGCGCGCGCGCGTGTGTGTGTGCGTGTGCAAATAATCAAATTTACCTGATGGACGTCTTATTTACTTATCGAGACATTATACATACATATTCTTCCATACAACACCTCACATACACTCATACACACACTCACGCTCTCTTGACCGACCTGAGTGCTCGGTTACCCAGAGCAGTAGTCTCTCGACAACATTAACCGAAATCCTCACGCATCTATTGTATCGCCTCAATTCTCAATTTCTAAATAAACCGCTCTATTCTCAACAAATTTTGAGTTCTCTCTACACACAGTGAATACTTCGACGAGGATTCACTTGTACATTGTGAACTGTTAGCATGTGTCACCAATGATATGGTAGATGATGCTCGTAGCAAAAATGTTAAATTATATTTGTATTTTATTTTATATTATTTTAATTTTAAAATAAATATCTTTAACATATATTCTTTCTCCATTTTATTTATCCATTTTCCTCCTTCTCTTCTCGTCACATAATTTTAAGATTCGACGTTTTCGAATTCTGCTAACACCACATAATTCTATGATTTGCGGCTTCTTCACGCCGCCAAATAACATCATCCCGCACGGCTGCTCCAGAGGAGTCAAATTACGCGAGATCGCGCGATGCGCCGCGACGCTTTAAAACTTGTTAGCTTTAGAATGTATGTTTGCTACATATTGGTTCAGAAAAAAGATGTATTTTTGCTACATATTGGTTCAGAAAAAAGATGTATGTTTGTTATATAATGGTTCGCTAGATCGTTGAATCAAAATTATTATTTCTGTGCGTAGGGGGAAAATGTCTGTTTGCTACATATTGGTCTGGAAAATTTTTTGGGGGTCGTCCCTTCCCCCCGAAAAATTTCTGGGTGGTGGATAGCGTCTGAACACATGGGAGTAGGCCAAGGTCTGGAGAGGCCTCCGCGGCAGCTCGGCCTGAACTGATCCCCTGCATGATTACGGCTTCCGCCACTCTGCGGCTCGTGCGCGCGCAGCCAATCTCCCACTCCCCGTTCCCCTCCCCCCCCGTGCCCAGAGTTCTCCGCACCGCACTCCCCCCGCGCGCCCTCATTGCCGCATGGGTTAGAACGCTTAGCATTACTACTAACATTGTTTCGCGAGTTTTAGTTCGTACTAATTTTTTATTCTGGCAACTATTGCAAGCACGGATATAATTTTGAATATCATTACGCATACCTGGCCAATAAAATCGTTGTCGAATCCTACAATATGTCTTTGTTAAACCCTTATGTCCTCCTACCAAACTGTCAAGTAACTCTGAAATGATTTTCAGACGAGTTTCTTCCGTAGGTACCTGAGTGTTTCCGTAACAAAGGGCTATTTCGATATTGCTGTCCTCAAATGTATTCCTTAATATTTCTATTAACGTACCTTGAGGTAATTCGTCCGTAAAGTCGCCATTCTGTGAGATTCTTAGACCCCTTGTATCTAAATCTGTAAGAATTTTCCTTAGGTTCAGTAAATCAAGTTCCAAATCAACATGATCCGAGGCGGACACCTAAAATACTCTCCTTCTTAGTGTCTGGTTCCCTGATCAATAAAATAATATAATATAACATAATATAACAATAGTATAGCATAACAACAAAAATATAACAAAAATGCAATGCAATGCAATGCAATGCAATGCAATATAATATAGTATATTATAATGTAATAAAGCATAATAACAGCTGTACACTACAGCTAGCTTATGGCAATATTATTACGTTTATTTTTTTTAAATCAGCCATTAATCGGACGCACTGCGACCACAATCGAATGAAGACGGTGTACGTTGATAAAAGATTGGCGAATCCAACCAGTGGATTCAGAATACGTATCATAAGCCAATATCACACATCTATTCCATTGACAGAATAATTATAAACTATCCGGAGCTAGAACAATACATAGGTAGAAAACCGACGGCGCGGCGGTGCATTTAAATTATTTTTATGAAAACCTTATGATAAAATATTTTTAAAATATTCTAGAAACATTCTTAAATGAATATCGTGTATTGTCATGTAATCAACGATGAAAAAAATTTTATATCATGAAAAAAAAATTGGACCTTGGTAGGGTGCGAACCTACGACAAAAGAGAGTATGCAGCGGTTTTGGAGTCTAACAGTCTAACCACTCCGCTAACTACGGCGCTGAATTATTCTTTCATACCATATGATATATGTTGCGTATACACTTCCAATTAATCATATTAACTTGATTCCCTCCTTTACATATTACTCTGTCGATTGTAGAGATATTAAAAATCATATAATGCATTCACTGTATAACGGAAATGCAAAAATTGAAAGTATTTATCACGTTTTCACGCGAAATATCTCGAAAATATCGTTTTCTGATTTTTTTAACTATGGCGCACCTTACCGAAAAATCTGAAAAAAATTGTAGATAGTAGTCATGTCAATATCTAACTACTGTAAAATTAAAAATCTAGTCGCTCGAAAACTTCAACACGAAATCTGCATTTTTCGACATTTTTTTGCGTTTTTTATTTCTTACACCTAACAGTTGCAACGAAAAAATCTGAAAAAATTCACAATCATACACAATCATGTCTACAATATTTCAGATTTTTTTTAGAATTTTTGCTGACCATTAAATAGGGAAAATATGGCAAAAACCGTAAATTCGAATTTACCCTATAACTACCCTCCTGGTTGAGATAGGGGGTTGAAACTTAACCAGGAGGGTAGTTATAGGGTAAATTCGAAAAACTTGTACCACCATCGTCCTTCCACAACATAAGGATATTTTAACGATATTATGGATATATCATTGTTTTTCATTTCTCCAGTTTTTGGAATACGGCGGTAAAATATTTATAGATTCCAGCAACCTCTGTTTCAAATAAACGATTATTTTCTAAAGGTGAACAAAAAAAAAATAAAAAAAAGTTTACAGTACAGGGTGTCCCACCTAAGACTGGACAGCCGGTTTTCTCCTAAAGTATTACCGATAAAAATATAACAAAAATAGGGAATTGCATGGTTCGAGGGGGCCAATTAATTAGCGCGAACGAATTTTTTTATCGATTATTATTTTAAAAGATACGATCGTCAAGTTCGGTTTTTCAAATGGAACTATTTTTTTTGTATACTTGAGTTGATAGTGCGTTCCAAGACAAATTCAATAAGCTTTAACATATACACTTTATTTCCACTGGTTTTTAAGATATTGCGCTTGCAAATATACTGATTTTCACTGGAACAAAACTGTCTGGAATAGCAAGGACCGGGGACGGTCTTACTGGCGTGACGGGTGGCACTGCCTGTTGAAATAGATACCTACCTGCCAAAGGTCTACGCCAGGAATGGCAGGCCCAAAGGCTGGACAATTATTTTCCGTCAGAAATGCTACTTAGGTAGGTAGGGAAAGTAGGGACATGATGGGGAAGCTAAGGAAAAATGCAAATAAAGTGATGATTTTACCTATTACTTAAGTCTTTATTACTCCAAATACAACTATAAGTTAATGATTTAACATTTTTTACACACTTTGGACTATCTGAGGTCAGGCGTCTAAGTTATTAAACTTTACAAAACAGATGGTAAAAAACCGTCCTCCCCCACTCGCTTTCGCCAGCGACCACAGTATTATAACACAGTGTCTTCCTAATGATGTATTTGTCACGTGCCTAGCATCTTTTAATTAGGGTTTAGGGAGATGCCCCATCTTACCTCGCTACCCCGTCATGCCCTTACTTCCCCTACATCTGCTATATCGAGAAGCGCACCGTTACTTTTATTTCGCACTTGCTTCTACGCTCGTATGGCCGGTTCTTTTGGGGAGGGATGCAAGTTCGATTGATTAGGTTAGGAGGTGTGAAAGTTGCTAGACTAAATTTCAACCATAGATTGTATCAGAACCAATCGGATTTGCATCCCTCACAAACGGCTGCTCTCTTGAAGAGGTCCACTTCACAACAATACCTCCTCCCCAATGCCCACCTTCTCTCGCACGGAATACGTCAACGCATGCTTTTGTTTTGATATCGGAGCTCGTGTTTATACTCGAGAGATAAGGGATCTGTTCGAATTTTTATGGAAGACCACGCGTCGACAGCGGGCTACCCCTTTTCTTCCTGTGTCTCTCCACGAGGCGTATTGGCGGTGGATTGTAGGAGCGTAGATGTCTGGATGCCAGTTATTGAATTCAGGAGACGATAGAAACACTTTATTACAAAACGCACATGCACTACAATATTAAAGTAAATCGTATTCCTCACGGGCAGGAGTACTGATAATGATCGAACTTGCGCAGACCGATTGCACGGAGAGTAGTCGGGTCCACACACTGCACAAATGCTACAGGGTGATTCTGGAGCTACGCTCGTCGACGGATGCGGCCTCGTACCCCATGGCCAGGACAACCCGCCCGCAGTGCCTCACCCGATTTTTATGGCTTTTTCCGGAAAAAGGTATGAATCCTGGGCCGAACGTAGCGAATTGAGGTCGAGCCCCCGTAGTCGGGGGTGAAATATCCATTATAGCGTTTTAAGAAATTATTTTCTTCATCGTATCGAAAGGGAAGTGACACCAATGGATTCCTTATGTTTTTCTGATGAAAATCATACCAAATATCATGCAAATAGGACTATTATTGACGAAATTAGCTTGAGATTATGGAAATGAATTTTTAATTTCCTTCATTATGGTCCAAATTACGTTGTTCTTGGTGTCAATTGCATCGGCGGAACATAAGGAATCGAAGGGTGTCGGTTTCGAAAAGATCTGAAGAGAAATGCGGAAACCCTAGACATTCCTCAGATTTTAATGGTATTCAAACCCCTTCAAGGGTCTAAAGCCATAAAATTCGATGGGCACTGCGGGGTGTTATCCTCGCCACGGGCTACCAGGCCGCCGCATCTCCTTGACGGGCGTAGGTCCATAATTACCCTGTATCTGTTTAGGAAATAAAATAAATTTTTATTCTTTATCGTATGGATATGGAAGTGTCGCCGATGGATTCCTTGGGGTTTTCTGGTGAAAATCATACCAAATGTCGTGTAAATGGGACAACTTTTACATGAGGAATAGAAATAGCTTGTCTCAAAGTAGTCCGATTTGTATCATATTTGGTATGATTTTCATCTGAAAAACATAAGGAATCCATTGGCGTCACTTTCTTTCAACACGATGAAGCAAAGATTTTCTTAATACGCTGTAATGGATATTTCACCAATCCAGCTTGCATCCCTCCCAAAAGAACAGACCATCCGAGCGTAGAAACAAGTGCGAAATAAAAGTAACGGTGCGCTTCTCGATTCCGCAGATGTACCTACCTAAGTAGCATTTCTGACGGAAAAGAATTGTCCAGCCTTTGGGCCTGCCATTCCTGGCGTAGACCTTTGGCAGGTAAGTATCTATTTCAACAGGCAGTGCCACCCGTGGCGCCAGTAAGACCGCCCCGGTCCTTGCTATTCCAGAGGGTTTTCTTCCAGTGAAAATCAGTAAATTTGCATGCGCAATATCTTAAAAACCAGTGGAAATAAAGTGTATACATTAAAGCTTATTGAATTTGTATTGGTACGCACTATCAACTAAGGTGTTCAAAAAAAAATAGTTCCATTTGAAAAACCGAACTTGACCATCGTATCTTTTAAAATAATAATCGGTAAAAAATTCGTTCGCGCTAATTAATTGGCCCCCTCGAACCACGCAATTCCCTATTTTTTAAATATTTTTATCGGCAATACTTTAGGAGAAAACCGGCTGTCCAATCTTAGGTGGGACACCCTGTATATAGTAATTTTAAGCTTCTTGAGGCAGAGTTCAGAATAATCCGATTGTGCCGAAACTTTGCGTACGTATTTAGCACACCAAAAGGAATAAAATTAGCGGGCGCCCCAACATTCTATCGCACCTTCAATGCTAAGAGACACCCTACCGCTGGTCCATTTTGACAGTTTGAAACTAAACTCCGCGGTCCGGAAGTTCCACCGCTAATATTCAACTGTTAATATGTCGAGTACGAAGCCTCAGATCCCAAAACAGTAAAAGACTTTTTAATGTCTTTTGGGATCAGGACATTGCATGTTCCGGGATGTCCCTTAATTTTCAGGCAACCTGTATATGCAGAATATTATTAGTTAATATAAATTTCAGATCTCAAGTATGCGTAGCCACTCCTCTTTATCGCCGTATACCAGGAATGAGCGATTGGTGTCAGACTAATTGTCTTCGGTACCCACCAAATTGTCCAGCAGCTATCTGCCAATGCCCGTAAGTTAATATACGTACTTATATCTCCCAATTGCGAATAGCAACTGATTTTTCATCTATTAAAAATTATTAGTTTGTACATTTAAAGAGAAGTTTACAGCAGTGGAGTTACTGATTTCAATAAAAATCAGTTTGGCGTACGTAATATAACAATGGAAAAATACATGCCAATATGTTTTGTATCAGTGTGGACTATCTCATAATAATATTCAATGTTAAAAAAATAGTCAGCTGAATGTACTACTACTTGATCTTAAATAAGAATAATCAGTGTTATAAAATATTAAGGGGTCATATACCTTTCTTGGCGCTAAAACGTGGTCAATGTTTGGGAGTAATTCAGGGATAAACTGTTAGTCCGATTGGTTTAATTCTTTTTGTGTGTTATAGGTATACGTTTATAGATTATAAAACAGGTATGAGAATTCCACAGTTTTTAAAAATGTGGCGCCCGCGGGCAGTGGCGTAGAACATGTATTCCGTCAAGAGTTGTACAATAACAGGCTGCATATTGAATTGTCCAATTATTTTATTATCTCCCTCAAAAAAATGCCGAAAATGATTATATCTTTGTTTCACCCAACGCGGCCTAACCCCTTAATCAGAAAATGAATTTAATTAGAACGATTTACTAAATAGCAATCTCTAACAATATTTCCGCATTAGTAATGAATGTGATGAAGTAGGTAATGGAATTGACTAAAAACATTTGAAATTTAACTATTATTTTAAATACAATTTTATTAAAAAATTTTTAGCGTGTCAAAACAGAGACTGATAATTACAGATGTAGTCGTTTATGGTAGTATTTTTGTAGTCGGCGACTAGTCGGCAAAGGGACCGATTGATCGGCTTCCTTTTTATGAATACCTACTTATCAATTGTTTTTCTCCTTTTTTTAATAAGTTTTATGACTTTGCTATTAGAGATTACGACTAGTCGTTTACGTCGAATATCCGGTCACTTTTCTAATCGGGGACTACACAGTTTCCTGGGAGGGGGGGGGGGGGGATTAATCGCCTAGTCGTCCAAAATTCTAGTCGATACATCTCTACTGATAATAATCCACAAATTTCAATTACCACTGATATTTAATATGAAATATGTACTTTGTTTTATTGTAACGTATACAACTAACAAGGAGAGTATTTTAGGTGTCCGCCTCCGATCATTTTGATTTTTGGATATGTTATAGAGGACCGAAAAATAAGAAATACGTGTTTTTTTATTTTTCCCCGTTTTCATATTTTGGGGGGGGGGGGGTGAAAACTGCGTTCAAAGTTAGGGTTGAAAAATCATTTTTGTGGAAAAAATGGACTTTTTGAAAATTTGGTGAGTCAGTCATATTTCGCTATATATTGACACTATTCTCGAGATATTCCACAAAAATGATTTTTCAACCCTAACTTTGAACGCCGTTTTCACCCCAAATATGAAAACTGGGAAAAATAAAAAAACCCGTATTTCTCGGTCCTCTATAACATATCCAAAAATCGATATAATCGGAGGCGGACACCTAAAATACTCTCCTTATAAGTAATAAAAAATACAATTTTTAACGGTTCCCTTGTGTAACCGTTTCAATTATTTACACGCGGTTTTCAAAACTTAAATTGGAAATTAACATACGAATGTATAAATATAAACCGATTAAGCGTAGAATCTGCAAGGGAAAGTTCTTAAAAAATTTAATTTCCATGATTTAGCACTATTCGATTTAATTATTTATTAAATAAATATTTATTTAGATATTTATAAGATAACTCTACTTCGAAATAAATTGGACATCATATAATTTTTTTTTTCATGCAGTATAAATGTGTCAGTTACTTATACTACGTATATGTGATACACGGAGACAGGGAATGACCAGTAAAACTCCATGAAAAGATTTATATATTTTTATTGTAAAGATGAATTTTTCGATTACGTAAGTTAGTTAAGGATGATAAAATAAGCTTTGAAATAATAAGACGTTTTTTGTCCTTTTCTAACAGAGACGTGTGTGATGCAATCGGAGAAATAGCTGGAAAGGATGGAGCAAGTGTTTATTGTATGGATAAGTGTCTAGTCTATCCATCTAACTGCCCTTTTCATCGATGTCGATGTTATTGACTACAACTTATGTACTGAAAAATACTATGTTTTTGTTTGAAAAGATCTGATTTGTCTCTTGCGTAGAAATATAGCAATCGACGTGACTACTTTAAACTTTCAATGGTATATATAGGTATGTATATTATATGACAATCATGTAAATCAATAGTATCCTGTTAAATTTGAATCGGCTGAAGCAGTGAGCCAAAATTTGGTCTCATAACAGATTGACAAGGAAAGTTAACAGATAAGTATGTACAGGGTGTTAAAAAAGTAACAGCCACTGCTTCAGGGACCAATCTACACGTTTTGATCGGGGACATTCGTAAAACATGCTGCAAAATTGTTTATAACATTAAAAGTTAATATTAAATTTTTACGCCAACATATTTTATTCGCTGAAAGGAGAACAAAACAAAATTAAAAGGAACCATATATTGTAGACGCACTGTTTTCTGAGAAACGTACAAAATAGATTCATCAAATACATGGATCACTTTATGCATGCCAAAACTTTATCAATTTTTTTTAGGAAATGGTTCGTTTGCGACATATGGTTCCTGTTAGACTTTGTCTCCTTTCAACAAGCATAATATGATTAATGAAAAACGAATAATCATTGATTTTCAATGTTAGATATAAACAGTTTCTCGGACAGTGTTTTTAACAAATGTCCACCGATCTAGAGGTGCAGATTCACCCCTGAATGTCACGACAAATAATTTCTTTACACCCTGTGCATATGTATAGGGTACATCAGTTTATCTTGCAACCCATGCACGCATTCTACTACAACCATACGTCGCTACTTCCGCCATCTAAGAGCTGATGTTGAAAGGATGTGGTATTTTACATGCCAATAGAGAGCGCAGGGTAACTTTTGACTTTCACCAAAAGATATTAAATTTGACGTAGCAAATGAGGAAGGAAACGGCAGCCATTTTCAAAGTGCGATCGCGCCGAGTCCGTTCCGCGTGGGAATGTCTAAGTACCTATGCCACGGTTCAGCTGAGGTAGACTACGCTGACGGGTTGAAGTATTTGGGGCCTTTTTCGTTTAACTGTTGAAGTATAAAAGATGTCGGAATGCAATTTGCGTCGAAAAGGGGGAAAAATTATCCTCCCTTAATGATGAATAAGGGTATAGCGGGTGAAGATGGTCAAATGCGCCCTTGAACCGAATTCGGCTCGCGATGAGTCATTCGAAAGCTTATAAAAATATAACCCTTTGTACCAGGTTTCAAGTTTATTTCTCAACCGGGGGGGTAGTAAAGGGTAAAAATATAAAATCATGTTTTTGCCGATTTTCTCCAATACTGGCGGATGAAAATTTTTTAAAAAGATCAGAGGGATTTTTATTCCCAAGGCACATATTAGGGAATCGTTTCAGATTTTTAAATTGAAAAACCAAGCTGTGAAAAATAAAAAACGCCAAAAAATTGCTGAAAAATGCCGGTTGTGTATCGAAGCAGTTTTAGTACTGTAATTATATTCTTACTGTAAATCCGTATCATTGTTACTATTATCGTGAATTGTTTCAGTTTTTTCAAATTGGTGCGCCGCAGTTAAAAATATTAAAAACCGATTTTTTCGCCTTTTTCCATGTCAGAGTAACTAATAAGTCGAACTTTCCTACATACTTTATGGAATAAGTCTTTTATGCAATCTTCAATGTCTTTACATGCAGCAAAACAGCGTAGGAATCAAACGAACTAAATATGCTGTGCCTTTACAGTCTAAAATGTCTACTATATTTTCCACGGCGTCAATAGCGCAGAGGTAAAATGTCCGACTGTTGAACGGCTGCGAACTTTTTGAACCTCGGAACTTCTAAGTCCCACAGGGTAATACTTTTTTCACATTAATTATGTATTTTTTCGATTTCTGGCTATATGACAGTGATCAATATTTATATACAAATGTTTTAAAAACATTTTAAAAATATTTGAATACTTGAAAACTCTTGTTAGGTATCCTGCCAATTACAGCATTGTTTATCTTCTGAATTATGGAAACAAGAGAGAGTTGTATGATCTACAAGAAGAGGCGAAATAATTACAAAACAACACACGATTGCTGCTGCAATCCATTCACAATTGTTAAAGTTAAGAGATTAGAAAACCAATTTCATATAATATTAACCTTCACTCTGTGTACTAATAGTTTAACGTTAACCGTGTACAGGGGTATAATTAGACCCCACGCGTTTTCAATCCCAAATGTACAGAAAAAAACTGTAGCTGTGTTCGTATTTGTGACATTTTATTAATTTTTACGAAGATAAGTACAACAAATTAAACCATTTAAAATACAAAAATTAAAAAGTTGTATATAAATAATAAAAACTAAGTCTAAGATGCATCGTCAGAATCGGTGTGCATTATTTCTTCATCGTGAATTTCGGTGTTTATGCATTTGTGTCAAATATTGTTACTATGATTTTTACATGTTTATATTTTACAAATGTAGCAGCTCAAGCTGGCCTTGATGTCTCTATATCGAGGGTAGCACAGGTGGCATCTGTGTTGAGATCTCTTACTTCTCATGCTGGTGCTGAGTTAGGTGGAAAGAAAATAAATAAACACACTCTGAACATATGTTATTGTACTAATTAGCATCATCTTTGCAATGAAGAAACACTATAATTTACCAAACACTTACCACTAATTCAGTAAAAAACCTATCTTATTTCTTTGAAACGTAAGCATAGACCAAACTGAAACTGCATCAAATCATTTTAGAGATAATGACATTACGCTGAACAAGAAATTATTAAAAACCATATATTTTAGGCAACAGGAATGTAAATACAAAACACACTGTAGAAAAATACTAACGCAGCTGCTTACAAAAATTAATTTTTGTATGGGGAATATCGGGGTCCATATGGACCCCCGTACACTGTTAAGCGCTCAGGTGCCTTTGAAGGCTACTACTGCATTCAAATTCAGCGATTTCAATAAAATTTTTATCAAATTCTGTGTGAAAAATATCAGAGATAGCATTCCTAAAAGATACTTGGGAAAGTTCCATTCGGTAACTTTTTATTTACGTTTTATTAGCTTGGGGTACATTTGTACTCCTGTACACAGAGTGAAGGTTAATTTAGTATAGTAAATGTTACACAACAATGCTATAATTGTCGGCATACTTGACCAGAGAAACGGTGGCATCAAACTCTTCTCAAGTCATTTTTACGTATATTTCAAGTATTAAAATATTTTTCAAATGTTCTTAAACATTTGTATATAAATATTTATCATTGTCATATAGCTAGAAATCGAAAAAATATGTAATTAATGTGAGAAAAAATATGACCCTGTTGGGGGCTTAGAAGTTCCGAGGCTCGAACCTACGTTCAAAAATTTTGCATCGGTTCAACAATCGGACACATTAATTACCGCTGCGCCATCGACACCGTTGAAATTGAAATACACATTTTAGACTGTAAAGGCATAGCATGTTTAGTTCGTTTGATTCCTACGCTGTTTTGCGACATGTGAAGAGATTGAAGATTGCATAAAAGACTTATTCCATAAAGTATGTACGAAAGTTCGACCTATTAGTTACTCTGACACGGAAATAAGGCGAAAAAATCGGTTTTTAATTTTTTTAACTGCGGCGCACCAATTTGAAAAAACTGAAAAAAATTCACGATAATAGTAACAATGATATGGACTTACAGTAAAAATATAATTATAGTACTAAGACTGCTTCGATACACAATCGGTATTTTTCAGCATTTTTTGGTGTTTTTTATTTTTTACAGCTTGGTTTTCAATTTAGGAATCTGAAACGATTCCGTAATATATGGCTTGGTAACAGAAATCCCTCTGATTTGTTTAAAATTTTTTCATTCGCCGGTATTGTAGAAAATCGACAAAAATATGATTTTATATTTGTACCCTTTACTACTCTCCGGGTTGAGATATAAAATTGAAACTTGGTCCAAACAGTTATTTTTTTATAAGCTTTCGAATGACACATCGCGAGTTGAATTCAGTTCAAGAGCACATTTGACCATGATTACCAGCTATATCCTTTAACATATTTTACGTTTACCATAATTTTATTTTAACCATAATTGTTCTGTAAAGAGTTTGCACACTGTTTATTTGATACTTATTTAATGCTCTATTTAAAATTCGCGGTGTTGATATACAATAGGCTAGTTGTTTCTGTATCCTTACTTTCATAATATGAGAAATTATCAATAATCAAAAAAATAGTCAGATTTATGTCGTGTTTGGATTTGTTTTCATTTGGAAAACCTTATCAATCGATGCATACATTTTCATAAAAGAAGCACGAAAATTATAGAAAGTTGAATTTTGATATATCTCTTCACTTTCCTTGTCTATCTGTTTTGTTTCGCTGAACTCGAGGTGATGAAGAATGGGGATGGATACGCTCATGCAAAAAAAGAAATCCGACAAACCATTGAAATATCCCACACAGCACACTCTCGATGCAGAAAAGTTGCAGGATCGTTACAATGCAAGATTGAAATGTTCCACGCAACGTTGTGGCAATATTTCTACGTCCGAGCCTGCAACGTTTCGGGGAGTAGAGCCAAGAATATAAATAACGGTATTATAATATAATATGTGTCTGCGACGTAATTGCGGTGCAATCGTGCAACATAGCAAGGTTGCTACAACATTCCTGCAATATTGCCACAACGAAGTGTGCTGTATGGGATAGAGAATATATAATTTACGACTTTGCTATTATTCTGTCACCAACAAACGTACTTAGAATTTATAGCATTATTGATTATGTGGCACAATTAAACGTAAGTAGTTCTCTGGTTTGCAATTCGAAATGCGACAACTGTACTGCGCAACAGGAGCGATGAACAGACCTTTTCAAATACTGCGAGACCGTTTTCGAATCATTTTATAATTTACCCAATAGCGTAATGGTATCTAATATCACCTAGCAAAAGTTAAATTGTTCTTAATTGTATAATGTTTGACATTTTTGTATGCAATTTGTTTCAACGTAAAGAGAAATTATTCACGTTTCATGTAGCATAAGCTCAAAATGTAAGACATGCAAAAATCGGGTGCATAAAAGTGGAAATCCAATATCGCCTACTCAAGAAATATTGATTAATTCATGTATATATATATGAATATATAAAGTTATTTTCACGTGTTTCTATTATTTCTGGCTATATAAATGTTTTTTATTAATTTTTTATTAGGATTAGGTTTAAGAATACTTCACCTAACCTAACCTTGTTACCGCCAAGCGAAGTCACTCGGCATTATTGAGGGTAGGCTGTATTGAGAACACGCATACTGCTAACAGGGAAACGTTATTTTCATTACGAAAAATATTTGAATCGATTACAGTCCTTAAGGACGTCATTAATTAGAAAATTCTAAGGTCAGGCCATATATAGGGGAGAGTCATACAGTACCGGGCAGCATACAGTACCGGCCAAAGCTAGATCTCGCTTTTAATGTTAGTTAACTGTACTATTGATGGAGAAATAAATAAATACTAGAGTCCGTAGCAACATATTCCAGCGACGTTCTTTTTCTTTCAGTATTACCAGAGTTCTAAGCATTTATCGTTTACGCTAAGGTCGGTATCATATATATTGGCCGGTGAGTTTCGTGATGGGTATTCTCCCACCACACATTTTGCTTGCCTCGGTGCTCCTTTTCTCAACTTTTTCTGACTCGCTCTCGTTCCATCTCCCTCTCGCCTTCGCAGAACAAGAGTGAGCCAGAAATGGTGGGGATAGTGCCAAGCTTCTGGGGTGTAGACCAAACCGAGCTGTCAGTGTAGAAGTACACACATCAGAATAGGTGTGCGTTAGCTACGAAAAAATTTAGGAGCTTTATTGGTTAGAACATTGATACTTTCTCGATAGCTTCATCTCGTATTGGTCTACGCCAGGCGTGCACAGCTGAATGCCCGCCGGGCAAAACTTTTCGGCCGTGTGTGGAAAGAGCATCGTAAACCGCTAGGCCACGCCTTTATGAGAAACAGTGCCGTGGTAGGGAGTGTTCGTGAGTGAGGAACCCACCTTACAGTTTACACGCATACTACTTCAGCTAGTAGCCACAGAGTGGGGGAACAGCTCGCGGCGTCGCTGTTCGCTTTGCTCGCGAGCAATCGAGAGCGCTCTTGCCCGTCACAGCCTTGCTGTGCAGGCCTGGTCTACGCATAGCTTCGTAACGCATACAACTATTACGCTAAGGACAAATAACAGCCAAACGGCTAGGTTCAGGTGGAGCCGAGCAGCGTTCCCGTTACCCCACCATGCCCTGCGAGGGCCACGCAACTCCAACTGACAAATCCACGATCGTCAGATGGTGGTGGCTGATTTCCCCTCGATCGCTGTTCGCGAAAACCAATTCACCGGCCAATATATCTGGCCCCGACCTTAGTAAAGTCGGTAACAGATATATTGTCCGGTGACTTCGTTTAAATTTATTGAAAAAAATCATATTTTAGTTTGTGTAAATTAAAATAGTGGGTAATTATTCCCAATAGTGGGTTCCTCGTCATGGGGATTTAAACCAACAACTCGTGTTTCGGGAGTATATTTCTGAAACACATTTTTGTATCTTAAATCTCTCAATTGGCGACCGCCCTCACGCGAATATATAGGGAAAAGTTGTTTGGAATTATGACCATGACAACATATTTCAAGGTCATTGAAATCGATGAGGAACCCCCTATTCTGAATACTTACCAAATAATGTAACTCTTTGCACAAAACCACATTATAGTTTTCTACTTTTGCCTATATGTTTCAAAAGCAAATTACACACTTAAATATGAACAAATTAAGGACAGATTTATGAAAAATGGGGAAAAGAGGACGATAATGGAAATTCAATATAACACACAAATTCATGTCGTTATAATATTTAATATCAGCACATTCTATGGATAATTAAAAATAGTACGCATGTATCATATATTCATTTCTGCTTTTACGTATACGTGGCATGCGCAAGTGTATATACACACACATGCATATGCGTAAATGCAGCTACACACACAACAAAACGGTCAATTTCTTATTTATGCGCCGTAAAATCTATTCAATGCAACAATTCTCTCCATGGCGAGTATGGTACGCTATGTGAGTGCATTGTTTATCCGTAATATTACATCATAATAAGTATTTTAACTTTTCGGTGAAAACTTGTCACTCGTTGCTATATAAGTTACCCACAATACCATCGACGGGAATAGCAGGTCGGCTCAGCTCTGTCAGTTTTTCACATAATTATCTTCGACGACTACACACTGTTAATATTTTACAAAACTACATATATACACTAAAGCCTTTTTTTATACTCTAATACATTTTCCCGTTCCTAAATAGTAATACTTTTCTCTTCATTTCTTTCCTTTGTATGTACCATAATAAATTTAGTGCTCTTTAACTCTACTGTATATTCTCACACACCTAATAGTAAATAAAGTGTTCATCGGTTAAACTATAATTTTTCCTCGGTTAGGTTGATAAAAAATCATCCCCATTACCTTTTTCTATTTACGTGGAATGTGGGGACCATCGCAACAGAGGTCTCAACGCCCGAGAACAGTGGGACCATAAAAGATAGGGTTAGCAGTAACCATTAATAAGGGAAGAATGTCAAGTTCCGCATTTCGCATCGGATCTTCACTAAAATGGAACTATATGATTCCTTGCGTTTTCCCGATTAAATATCGCCACAAACCACTATAATTTGTGAAATCACATAAAAAGTTAATATGCAGAATTTAAAGTTAACTTCGTTAAAAATAGTCCACTTTACATGGAATCTGTTGCGTTTTTGATTCGACATCGCGTCGGCGCTCGGTGAATACCAAATGGCACCGCGACACGCCTACGGTCTCTCGGGCGTATAAATCAAGAAATCAAATTCTTTATCTTTCTTCGTATCGATATGAAAGTATCACCAATGGAGTCGTGGCATTATCCTGATTACATCGGTTCTAAATTCTGAAAATTAGGTTTTTATGTAATTTCTTTAATTATAGTATAGTAGATATATTTTTGTGTCTTTTAATCAGGAAAACACAAGAAATCGATTGATGTTTATTTTAAAATTCCATGAAAAATGCCGAAATTGACATTTTTCGCTTCTTAAGGACTAGTGTTATCCTTATCTCCCTGGTCCACTATTCTCAAGTGCGGAAAGCCATAAAACTCAGTGATGCCTGAAATCGGAGGTGTGAAATTCGCCTATCACCCCGAATGAGAGATACTCTTCGGACCCTGATATTATCAGATTAACCGAGATCAGCTATATTTTGTAACTGAATAGATTCAACACGTTAACACAACTAATGCAGTTACAAAAAGTCTAATGCAAAGATCACCTTCTCTCTCGTTTCTTGTTTATGTTCTAATTTGATCTAAGCAACTATTCGACGTCCATAAGTGATTTAGAATACAATTTGCATATGTCTAGATGTTATCTTAATTTTCTTATAAGTAGTTATTTTTTATTCACCAATCCACGTTGACCCATTTACATGCAAATTTCTTATCACATTCTCCATAAATGCTATAGTGTATTTTTCGTTTTTGACATTTAATTTTTGGATCACTATGGAGAATGAATGCAAATTTGCATGTTTACGAACATTGAAATTGAATAAAGTTAAATGTGAAAACATTATAAAGCTTTTTCCAAGCACTACAATTCTTTTACTCATATTAATACTTGTTGAGCTTCGCCTAATCAGGATTAAGGATTTCAATGAAATTATGACTTCATTATAATATTTTCCTTTTTGTCAATTTCTTACGATCAAAATCTCTTACCTCTCAAATTTCATTTAACCTACATTTATATAATTATTAATTAATTTGTGTTCAAACTAGACAAAATAATCTTTTTATATTGAAAAGCAGCAGATTTCAGAATAAGTAACAACCAGTCCAATAGAAACTTCTATACTAATTTCTTAAGTTTAATCGTAACTCACTAGACTAAATATATTACTTTTAGTGCACGTTGCAAAGCAACTTGATGATGAGTTTATTCAATACGAAATACAGATAAAATATCATAGGACACACTAAGGATCGCTGAAATCTTGCATCAATCGCCCTTTCCCTTAAAAACACGACTTAAAATTATTTTTTTCCTTGTATTTTCTGTTAACGTTATTTTTTTCAAAACAGCCAGATAATACTAATGGTTACTCTAAAACTCTTATTTATAAGCCTTGTTACATATATTTTGGTAGGGTTTTCAGGTACTTTATCAGTCTTTCTGTGGCAAACATGGCTCATTTTCATTGAAGTTTATTGTTATATAATTATTTAGGCCAGAGGAAAAATAACAAGAAAATGTCAGGTATACATACTTTAAGATATTTAGTAATTTTAACTCCAATATTATAAAATAAGCACAAACCATGCCAAATGGAGAAACTGATGTATAGGCAAAGAGAAGGTGTACTAAGAGGCGATACTCCGAGCGATATCTTTGAAGTCCCTTTAAATTGATTGTATAGGCAGCTGAATATCTTCGTCTTACTATCGCTTCTTGTTAATCCCTCCTCTTTTCGGCTACCGAATGGACATTTAAATTGGTTGTGTCATTCGTCTCTCTCTAAAACTGGTTTCTTCGTTAGAGTGTCGCCTCTTAGTATACCTTGTCTTTGGTATAGGTGTCATGACAAAAATTAAACATGCCCGATCAGAATGCTGGTTGTATTTTTTAATGTAGAGAAAATCTATCTGAGCCCATTTACATAAATGAAAATTAGAAAAACTAAATAAAGACTTGGCTAATTTTACAACACGTACAAGATGTTGCTCATTATCAACGGATAATAATTATAATTACAAAACAAAATGTGAATAACATTTTTCTTTAAGTGTACGTGACAGTAATGTATTTGAATTGTTAATTAAGTGAATTCCTATTCAAAAATAAATAAAAGCCATGCTTACCCGTAAGTAATTACCTATAGTTTAAGTTATATTTGTACTATTGAAGAATCATGTGTTAGAAAAACAGAAGAGGTATTAGCTTTGATTATTTCATCTTATGTGTAATTTAATGAAATAAATGAATCTAATTTGATTAGAAGCATTATAAACACTACGCTTCTTAAGAATACCTATATTTACATGCAAACAATAATGCATTTGTTTTTATTCCACAACTTGAGAAACATTTGTAATTGGTGAACATAACTGTTAGTCAACAATCGTGAGATATTACAAATAAACAAAACGTATATTAAAATAAAATAAATGAGAGTAATTATGTAGTATAGGGGAGGCAAGTCCGATTGCAAGTACATGACGCTGAATAATTTTTCCTTATAGCTTAAACGGCGGTCTCTTACAGTTTTTGAAATATATTTATACATTGTTATTCATTTAACTCAGAATCCGCGCGCGTGAGAACAGATACCTTGCGTGGCCTTTTTCAGACAATCGCCTCAGCATTTGTCCTGAAGCTCAGGGGAAAATGCCGCAAAAGCCACGAACAAAGCGTTACATGTGAGATCCAAATTTTTCTTTGGGACAGACACTAACTAGTTCACCATCTGTTCTTGCGCGTACGGATTCTGAGTTAACTGGATAACCGTGTATAAATGGATATTCTAGAATACTTCAGTATGTCACGAGGTATCGATATAGGTTTGGTGACAGATGGCGGGGGGGGGGGGGGGGGGACAGCTACGCGTATGTAGCGTTGACCCCAGAAATAAAATTTTAGCTCAGGGTATTTATTAGTTTCCGCGATATTAATAAAAAATTATTGTTGATTATTTTTTTTACAAATTTGTTTTGGACCACATACACGAAGCTGTGGGACCACAGCTTCTGACGACGGGCATCCCAACTCCCATTCGACCTCTTCCCAAACCTATACCGATACCACGGAAACGATCGGTACGGGTGTACCTGATTCTGAATAAATACCAAACTATTTTTATGAATAAAGCCGAGCGATGGTAACATTTATAGGGGCAAGTTGTTCAAAATGATGACATGACGACATATTTCAAAGTCATCAAAATCGGTGAGGTGTGCTCTTTGTGAACCCTCTTTTTCTAATAACTTTTTAATAAATAATGACTGCCGATTAAGTTAAACGGGAAAGATGTTCAGTGTGATGATCTTGATAACATGTGTCACGGTCAAGGTCATCGGAGCTGCTTTCCCTATACTGCAGAATTACCCACAAATCGCAAGAATTAAATTCAATGGGGAAGCAACAAGAGATCCAGGACGCACAGCGATCCTCTTAATTGTCCAACATACAATAACAGGATTTTTCAGGGATGACGAGTACATTCTATTTCTCATAATTCCAAAATGAAGCCGTATGGAGAGACCAACGATGCATGTATACTGCATATGTACAGAAACAGAAATAGTTTTCTTAATCATCATAAACATTACACAGTCCAATAAAATGAAACGTTTTTTCTGATCCGCCAATATCCACTGGGTGATTCTGGTAGAGTTTATCGCCCTAAACACGAATCCGCAAACCGTTTTTCGCCACCACCCTCAGTTTTTGAGAAAATCGATTTTGAAAAAAAAACTGAAAATTTTCAACTTTGAACATCTTTTGTGTCGAAACGATAATAGTTATTCGGTTGCTCATTGCGTCAAATTATTCTATGAACCCTCCCGAATACAATGATATATGTTATTATTGGATTGTGAATATTTCAGTATGTTTAAACAACAATCAAATGCAAAAGGATACCCAAAATGCACCCACTTTTGAAGATATCTTTCAATTTATTTACAAAACTAAGGATCTAGGATAAAATCTGACAATTCCACGCGATGCAGCTGACGTTTTTCCTTCGAAAAGCATCAACAAAAGCAGGGCTGTGGAGTCGGAGTCGGAGTCGTGGAATCGGAGTCAGAGTTCAAAAAGAATTTCTGATTACCGGAGTCGGAGTCGGAGTCGGAGTCGGAGTCGGAGTCGAAAAAGTATATACCGACTCCAACACCGACTCCATATTAGTAAAGTTTTTTTTCCATTATCGGTTCTTTCCTTTATTTGCCTTTACTGTTAGCGTAGCTTTAGCTTTTTATACTGTAGTTATATATATTATATACAAACATACTTATATTAAATATTAGTAATTCCCCATGACGTGACCGTACACGTCACCCGCACGCAACATGTTAACACGCCTGACTACCATTGTTGGCACCGCACGATTCGCCAAATTATTTCGCTTCTGTATTGAAAACAAAACGTGACTTACCATTTTTGTGGATGATTTCCGAAGAAAAAATGTCTGCTGCATCGCGTGGACTGGTCAGATTTTCACCTAGACCCTTAGTTATGGAAATAAATTGAAAGATATCTTCAAAAATGGATGCATTTCGATTGTCATTTTCCCTTTCATCGTGTTTAAACATATTTAAATGATTATAATGCAACATATTTAAATGATTATAATGCAATAATAACTTATATCGTTGTATTCGGGAGGGTTTATAGTATGAATAATAATTTGACGCAACGAGCAACCGAATAACTATTACGGTTTCGACACAAACGATGTTCAAAGATGAAAATTTTCAGTTTTTTTTTTCAGAATCGATTTTCTCAAAAACTGAGGGTGATAGATCAATTCTGCTTGCGGATTCGTGTTCAGGGCGAAAAACTATACAAGAATCACCCAGCTGATATTGCGGACCAAAAATCGTGTTGGACAGTGTTATTTGTGGGTAATAACCTCTTGTTTGTTTAACTGAGATTCTGAGAATTCATAAGATAATGGAAGTGAATAAATCTTTAATGTGCACAAGTCATTGTAGTTTATAACTAAGAACCAGTCACAAGACAAAACTATCTATTTATATCACGATTAACCGATTAATCTAAACACCTATTTTATAGTCATATTCATTTCCCTAAGGACTGCGATATAGTTTTCATTTTCATCATATAACCACCTATATATTTATAATAAGAATGTTTACAGTTAAGTTGAGCTCCTGAATTAACAAAGTATTCGTTATGAGTAGTTTACGATTTCTTAGAATTAGCCTCGAGTGCCCGAACTGTTATAAGGACTATTTTAATGCCATTTCTAAACTAACTTCCATTGCAACTTTTAATGTGCAGGTAAAGAGTTAAATTAATATAAGAAATGTTATTTGCTAACCAAAACATTTACATAATCCATACTGAACAAGCACGGTAAACGTGTCACCCATCAGATGGTCGAACTGTGAAATGGTACGAACCAGCTTACGCGGCCCACTTTAACAGATCATTGTGACTTCCAAAATTGCGATTAAAATGTGGTTCTATGTGCAGTATACTTAGAATAAGGGTGTGCATCCATAATCCATTGAAACGAGTAGAGAATTCTATTAAAAAGCAACTGCTTTTTATTACTCTTGAGAAATGGTTATATATATTTTTTCTATTCTTTACAATGGATTATGGATGCACACACTTATTCTAAGTATACTGCACATAGAACCACATTTTAATCACAACTTACTATTTACTGTACTATATACATATATTTATATATATATATGCGTATGATTTTGTAAATGATGCAACAGAGGTGGAAAATCCTCCTCTGGAAAAGAAAACACTCCAAATCACCATTTTGAATAAAATATTAAAGTATTCCCGATTGCAAATGTATGAAGTGAAGGCAGTATTCAATAAAAGACTTAAAAATTAAATTCTCTAAAAAGCAAAAAACTTGTGGCCATATCATAAATCGAGTCCTTGTTGCTTAACAGATACTTTTCAGAACATCATGCCACAAATTCTTCTGCACCCGTTAAGGGATGTTTTCACTATAAATTTGGATGTAAATATTGGATGGTAGAAAAGAAAAACCTTAATTTAAGAGATATGTAGGAATCATAGACTGAAGCAATGACAGGAAAATTATTTTTTTCCTCTATAAATTGGCATGCATGTACTCAGTACATATATTTATGCGCTCACCAATGGGCGAAACATAATTACTTAAATAAGTGTATGTGTAAGTTTGCCTTTTGGACTCTTAGGATATGATGATACATTAAAATTATATTTCATTATAAGTAAATAGGTACTTGCATAAATTCTTCAAAGAAGGAAAAAATAGATACCTATTGGATCAAATTTTACTGGTATGATGCAATTCCAGTTGATAAACATCTAAAGGTTCTGGGTACTGGGGCAGTGACAGTACCGAGAACTTACAAGGAGAGGTTCCCAGTTGTCCGCCTCCGATTGCTTTGAATTTTGGATATGTTTTAGAGGACCAAAAAATTAGATATACGTGTTTTTTTATAGCAGCCCGTTTTCATATTTAGGGGGTGAAACCAACCCCCAAAGTTATAAGATTTTCAGGTGTTCATCTCCGATTGCTTTGGTTTTTTGATATGATTTAGAGGACCGAAAAATAAGAAATACGTGTCTTTTGATTTTGGCCTGCTTGAATGTTTAGGGGGTGAAACCACCTAAAGTTATAAGATTTTCAAGTGTTCGTCCCCGATTGATTTGGTTTTTGGATATGTTTTAGAGGACCGAAAAATAGGTAATACATGTCTTTCCATTTTGGCCCATTTGCATATTCAAGGGGTGAAACCACCCCTCATAATTACCCCCTAATAACGGTGACTGACGACAAGAACATCGTCCATATAGCAAGTTATGATGCAAATTAAATTTATATCGAGTTTTACTCCACACAATTTTTGTACCCCTTATGAACATTGGGGGGTGGTTTCACCCCCTAAATATGAAAACGGGCCGTTATAAAAAAACACGTATATCTTATTTTTCGGTCCTCTAAAACATATCCAAAATTCAAAGCAATCGGAGGCGGACACCTGGGAACCTCTCCTTGTTAGTGTATATTAAACTATTGCCTTCAAAGAACAATATCTTAATCAATAAACAGACAGATTGTTATTATTACATTTTATTTTTGTTTTTCTTGTTTTCCTTTATTAACTTCAAATGGATATACTTATGAACAGTGAATAAGAAGACTTAAATAGTCAGTTACTACCATTAAAGTGAAACAGCTTTGATACTTCTGTATTCTTTATGCTTAATGTAGGTCATTGTAACTTCAGGCCGTAAATAGAATAACACTGTGTTTAATACTTGTAATTAGGTACTTATTATATGCGAGGTATACGCATGCCTAACAGTCATGTAGAATAATAATCGTATATCATGGCATTAAAACGATCTTATTACAAATTGTGATCTAAACACGTATATGATCCTTGTTTAATGTAATAGTTTCATTGTTTCGTAGAATGACGTACTATTAGGATTTACCTATAATTATGTTTCCCTTTTAATAATAATTTGTTTACGTAGCAAGTTTTCGTAGAATGGAACATTCAATACAGAGAGAATAGACAGTTCTTCTTGTTTATAGTTAATATTAAAGAAATTTGCAACCTGTGGGAGCAGTCAATGGGCTCATGTTTGACCAACACCCTCAAAGCGCATCTTTGCAGTTAATACTTTTACACAGGTCGACAATGTAGGCTTCATTTATCAAAGTTTTATTATACCCATCTATTCCCTTAAGCAAATTGTTGAATATCCTTATATGCCTTAGTTTACATTTTTTATGTTATCCAATGTTTTTTACACGGATAAACATAGTTGTATCTTTTTTTTTTATATTTCTGACACTAACTATGCCATGCTAATACATATTACATGCTACAATTTACCATATATCTATGTATACAATACGAACTCATTCAATTTTGTTTAGATAAAAAATTTATAAGTATGATTTAATCATTTATTTCCTTTAGGAAGGAAATATGCTGGAGTTTCATTGGATGTAGATTGAAATAACAGTACTTCAAGTTTACACGTACATTACAGTATTTGAGGCAAAGCAAATAACAAAAACTGTGTTCCTTGATTGATATCAGATGCGTTATACTAAATCACACATATAAAGCCGGCTTTAGACGGACAAGTTTGCTCATAGTTTTGGAGCGCACGCCTGGCCTGTACGCTCCAAAACTGTACGTGTAAAGTCTCCAACGTGATAAAGAACGGTTACGCATTCCCGAGGCGCGCGTCTGGAATGCAGGTCTGAACTTGTCCTTTCCACGTTCAGATGTGATTGATGTGCCACACGCCACGCGCCAGATTGTGCTTTGTAGGTATAACATTGAAAATGTGGTCCAAAGACAGTTTGGAACAATTTATCGCAATTTACAGAAGCTTCCTCTGCCAGTGGAAACTAAAACCGTGGCGATCTCTGTCTTCATGCCATCTCTTGACCCATATTCTTGTTTTATGTTGTTGCTCTTCCGCTTTAAAATAAGCATGCAATACAATGCAAATGATCGCGCGAGTTCTTCGCTTTTTTATCAAAGACATTTTACTTGCACAATGTCAGCGATGCAGTTGGTGTAGTGAGGCGCGTCTCACTCAACTGTCCGCCCGGCGGACATGCTACGATCCACGCAAAATCTTACAAATTTGAAGCGGATGCTCCAAACCTGCGGATCTGGTGCGCGCGCTTGGAGTGCAGTAGCGGCCGTGTAAAGCCGGCTATAATACTTTGTTAACATTTCTGCACGCTCCAAGCGCGTGTTCCAGCGCGGCACGCCAGAGCGACGCGCCAAGCCCGAAGGTTTGGAGCGGCCGTGTAAAGCCGGCTATAATACTTTGTTAACATTTCTGTCGTCGGGTTATACTACACATTTTCATAGCGTCAATATCATTTTTAAAGTGCTAATCAAGTTTTCCTAATGTTGTCTTGGATCAAAATGATTTTTTTCTCCTTGCTAAATGCCACTGATAAACAATTCAACGTTTTCTGTTAACCTACCTTAAAAAATTAATCAAAGATAGGAACAAATAATCACAACGTATCTTTTAATAGTTCAGGCACTCGAACTCAGTAAAATAAAGTGAGAGTTAAACTTCTAAGTGTTTAATTGGAAAATGCGATTTTAATATTAACTCCAAGTTACAAGTAACCTAATGTTGCATAGGTTTTTACATAGGGTGCATCCACTCTACAGTTTTCCCTGAAACAGATAGCAAACATAGTATGTTAATTAATCTGGTTATACATCCAATAGTAAACACATTGATATTAAGCAGTTAATACTCTAGAAGTATTTACGATATTATGTATATATGTATAATATGCGTATTTGGATATGCGAATTCATTACGTTCTCTTACTATGACGCTGGGTAAAAGAAATATATTTAAGGTCGTCTTCAAATATATTGGCTGGTGAGTTTCGTAAGAAATATTCTCCCACCACACCGCTTGCCAGCCTCGGTGCTCCTTTTCTCTACGTTCTCACTCTCTCTCTCTCTTGGGTTACGCCTGGTCCTCGCGGGGTGGGTTAGAATAAACAACAGCCACACGGCTTCGTTCAGGCGGAGCCGAGCAGCGTTCCCGTTGTCCCACCATACCCTTCGAGGGCCCATCAACTTCAACTGCCAATCCACGATCGTCAGGTGGTGGTGACTGATTTCTCCTCGCGCGCTACTCGCAAAAACCAACTCACTGGCCAATATATCTGAACACGACCTTAGACTGTAAAGTCTAAAGTGCTGCGCTGCGCTAGATCGCGCAGCATATTCGCTCATGTTCGTACTATTAAACGGCCGAAAGAAGATCCCCAAGAGGCGGGCTCGGGCGATACATTCCGTCGCTATGACGACTGGTCGGAATCACCTATTTGGGCACACTTTTAAAGATGCGGCACACGTATTTTGGTTATTGGCTGAAGTAGGCACATACATTGTCGCACCGCGCGTCATAGCGACGGACTGTATCGCCCGAGCCCGCCTCTTGGGGATCTTCTTTCGGCCGTTTAATAGTAGCTGTTCCACAAGTCTATGTATAGAAAGATTATTTTATTTGTTACGTATTTTAGCGGGGATTCTGGGAATGTGGATGTGGGTTGGTGTCCGTGGAGCGTTGAACCACACTGCTCGTTGGAGTGCGCGTGTTTTAAACAAATGATAGAAACTGATTCTAAGTTAAAATTTTGGAGTTTATTTCTGAATCGGTTTCGAACTGTTCAAGGAAGACATCAAAGACAGAATGTATGTAGCGTTCCAAAATATACTCCGCGCTCCTCGATGAAGTCAATAGCACAGTGCTCCTTCTCTTCTCATACATCGTTGTAGTCCAATCAGCATGGAGGCTGCAACCGAGTCACACGGTAGGTTGTCCTTCAACCAACGGTTTCCTACCTGAAGGTTTTCGGATGTTTGGCTTATTACTACATTCCCAAGGTCGAGCGAAAAAAATTAAAGCCCAAGGCGAGGAAAGGAATATTTATAGGATACTCCCGAGAGAGCAGGGCATATAGAATCTATAATCCAATTACAGGAAAAGTATGCGCAACGCGCACAGCTAGATTTAACGAAGAGGAGAAATTATCCCAGCTACTTACAGCGAACTCCAAGGGTAAAGAGTACGTCGATCAAATCCAATACAGTCCAATGATAGAAGAAACTGGACCAGAAGACGAGAAAGAAACGATGGATGAAAGAAATGACAACGAAGAGGAAGAGAACACAGAACAGCCGGGGACAAGTAACGACGAAGAAACCCCTAGCAAATGGGGCCGCAAACAGGGCAGGTCTATGGTTGCTCTTGGATTCCGCAGGGGCTGCGGCACGGTGGAGGCCACTATTGCGGTGGCCATTATCGCGGAGGAGTGTAGGAGAAAACAGAGAATATGCGTACTATTCTCCCTCGACGTCAAAAACGCTTTTAACTCACTGAGGTGGGAGCTCATCCTAAAGGAATTAGAGAGAAGAGGCGCCAAGCCGTCGACAGTGGCGGTTATGAAGAACTATTTCGAGGGGAGGGGGATTATAGTTCACACTCCTGAAGGTCCATTAGAGCGCTTGATCTACGCGGGGTCCCGCAGGGCTCATTGCTGGGCCCGTTTTTATGGAACATCGTGTACGATGGGATACTAGCGGA
The DNA here is from genome assembly GCA_951215215.1 of Andrena trimmerana. Taxonomy (NCBI): domain Eukaryota; kingdom Metazoa; phylum Arthropoda; class Insecta; order Hymenoptera; family Andrenidae; genus Andrena; species Andrena trimmerana. The sequence continues at coordinate 75,419,529 of OX578060.1, forward strand.
ACTTAGCACATCAAGGTTTGTAAAGGCAATCGCATACGCTGACGACCTTGCGATCCTGTTCTCGGCAAGGGATCTGTCGCAACTAATGGAAATGATGGCGGGGGTTATGCTCAGGGTCGTTAGATGGTTTAAAGAGACGGGACTCACGCTCGCCGCCGAGAAAACGGGGGCCATCTTCTTGACGGGGCGTAGGGTCGAGAAGGTCTTGGCCCTACAGACCCTAGGGACCCACATAAATACGGCCAAGGTGGTAAAGTATCTTGGGATACGTTTTGACTTCCAGAGGAACTTCAGAGAACACCTAGAAGAAGTGATGAGGAGGGCCGAAACGGTGTCGGGGGCACTGGCATCAATTTTACCGAACACCAGAGGACCCTCCTCCATGGCCAGAAGACTCTATTACACGGTATGGGAGTCGATCGTTATGTACGGGGCCCCAGTATGGGCCGAATCGCTGGACAAGGAAGCCAATAGGGCCATTCTCAGGTGAGCGCAGAGGACGGCATTAATGCGCACAACAGCAGCGTACCGCACCGTCTCGTTCCAGGCGGTCTGCGTTCTGGCAGGCCGCATGCCTCTATTTGTTAAGGCAAAAATGTACCGGGCCATATTCAAGGCCAAAAGAACGGACTGGGAAGACCCAGAGCTAAGGGCCCACCCTGAATTAAGAGCTGCAAGGGCCCGTCAACATAAAGCTAGGGCGCTGACGGAGGTCACGTTGGAATGGCAGAGGGAGTGGGAGAAGGTCCCAGAGACAAAGTGGGTGAGGCGGCTGGTACCGAAGGTTACCACATTCGTTTCAGTACCAGGCCCATCGGTCATTGCCGACTATCACACGTTACAAATCATGAGCGGGCACGGGGTGTTTAATAAATTTAAGCAAAGGATTGGTAAGTCCCCTACCACATCGTGCCAAGCCTGCGGGAAGCAGGTGGATGACGCGGAGCACGTATTATGTGAGTGCCCGGAATTCGATGAGGAGAGAGGTGAGCTGGAAAGGGCCCTAGGGACCCAAATCCGTGTGCAATCCCTCATAGACAGGGCCGCGTCATCGGAGGAGCGATGGACCCACTTCAGGATTTTCGCCGCTAAAGTTATGACCTCTAGACAGGATAAAGAGAGAGTGGACGACCGTAAGGCCCGCTAGGAGAGGCTTAGGGCCCTAAAGGAGGTGGCTGCAAGAAGGGCCTGGAGGCTAAACGCCTCGCGAGGAAAAGGAAGCGCCAACGGTCGCGTCAATGGCCTCAGGCCCAATTTGCGTGCCCAAAATTTGGCATTTTAATACTTTTTATCTATTGACTTACATATATATAGGCCATGGACACGTTCATATTTATCTGTCTAATTATTTATTTAGTTATGAACATATATATGTATATAGCTAATAGTATTAGTATAAGTAAGTTTTATTCAGCGACGACCATAGGGAGCAGTTTTACCCATGGAATTTTGCTTTTTATTTATTTATTTATTAATAAGGACAGTAAGAAAGAAGAGAGAAGAGGAGGAAGAGTGAAGAGGATAGAAGAAAGAAGAAGATTGAAGAGGAGGATTAGCCATAGAAGGCTAAGAAGAGGAGCGCTGCCAAGGAAATGGCGATTGGAGGGCCCGCACCAGGTTTACGTGGTAACCGAGTACTGAAGTACTACACTAGAAGTCGCAGCGTCGGTAAGGGCGAAACGGAGACCACGAGAGAGGGGGTTTTTAGTGGGTATGCCATAGTACATTGGTGAGTCCCACATAACCCCGACAACTTGCGTCGGGGTATGCATAAAGCATTTTCCCCCTCTATATAAAAAAAAGGTTAGAACCTGACTGTAAGCTGTCAAAATTTGGAGTAGATTGCATAGTGAAGATAGCGATTGACGAACGAAACATGTATTGGTTCGTTTTGGCTGAAGGTGTGCATGTAACGCGAATACGTATTATGTTGACGAAAATTTGATTGGAGAAGAATCAGAAGAATCAGAAGAAAAATCTTACCATTTCCGACTGATCCATGAGACGATATTATGATATCTCTGTCATGCGTGGACCGATTTTATTGAAATTGGTCTTATTCGAAAGCTAATATGCGGTTTACATAAGAAAAATGCCTTTAAATTTAGAAAATATTGCAGCCGTGATGAGATATTAATGAAATAAATTTCAGGTAAGGTTGGATTAGCCGGGCTACGAGTAAATGATAGCGGTAGCGACATTCGACATATACAGGGTGTTGAAACATGTACTAAGTGTTGAGACGCTACCGCGTCTCTAGATAGAGGCAAAAATCCAATATATTATCGAAGGAATTCTTGATGATCCTGTGAATGAAGCTATTTTATATGCCACATACGATATCAAGTCGTTAAGGAAGAAACTGTCCCAGTACGAGACCATGAAGGCCTGTCAGAGGCCCACTTCTTCGATGACACAATCTACGAAGCTAGAATCTACAAAGGCGGAATCTACGAAATTGGAATCCACGAAGCCAGGAAAGGAGGTGAAGTCGGAGATTCAACGTTCGCCGGATGTTATGCGGTGCGGCAGTTGCGGAGGAAAATACCATGCGACGGCGGACTGTCTAACAAAAGAAAATGGCGTCAAGTGCTTCCAGTGCCAAGGGTGTGGACACATAGCGGCCAAGTGCGAAAAGGGTAGTGGTAAGCAAGTTAACGAATGTAATAACCCCGCGGTTCGCGATCGAAAAGTATACAAAATTGTAACTATTGGAAATAAGCGGTGAATTGCTTTGCTGGATACGGGTAGCGATCTCCATTTAATGAAAGCAGAAGAATATATAATGTTGGGTTCGCCATCGCTCACGAGTCCGGCAATTGCATATAAAGGCATAGGTAAAGACAGTATGATGACTTGGGAAGTTTTGTAACAGACGTAGAAATAGACGATAGCGATTTTTCTTTAACAATGCATGTAGTATCAGACGTAGCCATGAACCACAATTTGTTGATAGGTTCGGTCCTATTGAGGGATGCGAATATCCAGTTAATACGAAATAACGCGTTAGTCGCGAGGCGTAACGAATCGGTAAAAACCGCGCGTGAAACACCCAAAGTCCCAGAAATCTTGTGTATCGATATACGGGGCACAGATAGCGATTCGGATAGTGAGCGACAAATAGACTTTTCGAACATTCCCGATCCTTTGATTAAAAGCGAGGTACAAAACCTTGTAACAAATTATGAACCACGAGAAACTAAGCAATCAGAAGTGGAGTTGCAAATTGTATTAAAAGACGAGGTGCCGGTTTACCAGCATCCTCGAAGACTTGCACCGGTAGAACAATCTCAAGTAAATGAACAAATCAAGGTTTGATTGCGGAATGGAATCATTAGACCTAGTGTATCTGAATATGCTAGTCCGGTGGTGCTCGTAAAAAAGGAAAAAGTTAAAAAAGATGGAAAAGTTGAAAAAATACGTCTTTGCGTCGATTTTGAATATTTAAAAAAAACAGTTAAGGACCGGTACCTACTTCCTTTAATTGAGGATCAGTTGGACAGTTTACAGGATTCAATATTGTTTAGAACACTAGATTTAAAAGACGTTTTCTTTCATGTCGCTGTAAGCGAAGACAGTCGCAAGTATACAGCTTTCATTGTGCCGGATGGACATTATGAATTTCTCAGGACGCCGTTCTGGTTATGTAACTCCCCAGCAGTCTTCCAAAGATTTATAAATGCAGTTTTTCAAAAGTTAATCACTAACGGTACGGTATTAACATATTTAGACGATCTTGTAATTCCTTCCCGCAGCGAGCAGGAAGGCGCGGCGAGACTACGCGAAGTCTTGTCTGTGGCGAGCGATTACGGCTTAAAGATAAACTGAGGTAAATGCCGATTTCTTGAAAATAAAATTGAATACCTTGGACATGTTATTGGGGGAGGCACGGTGCGCCCATCTGAACAAAAAACGCGAGCAGTCATGAAATTTCCAACTCCCACGAATATTAAACATATTCAAAGTTTTCTAGGGCTCACCGGTTATTCTAGAAAATTTGCTCATCCACTATCCAAGCTGCTTAAGAAAGTTGCGACTTTTCAATTTGGTATCGAACAAGAAAATGCTTTCAACGAATTAAAAAATATGTTGAGTCGTGAGCCGTTACTTAAGTTGCATCGGGCGACCGCGGAGACGGAGCTACACACGGATGCGTGTAATCGAGGTTTGGTGCGATTCTGTGTCAGCGAGATGACCAAGATCAATTATTTCTTCCAGTATACTACGCGAGCTGAAAGTCGACAACGGCTGAATCGAAGTACACGAGTTACGAGCTCGAAGTACTTGCTATGATTAAGGCACTAAATAATTTCGCGTGTACCTTCTCGGAATAAAGTTTAAAATTCTTTCGGATTGTCGTGCGTTTGCGCTCACCATAAATAAAAGAGATTTGTGTGTACGCGTTGCGAGATGGGTAATTCTATTAGCGGACTTTAATTACACAATCGAACATAGGCCAGGTAAAGCGATGCATCATGTCGACGCTCTCAGTCGAAACCCAGAAGTTATGTTATTGCAAGAAAGTAATACTAGTTTAATAGCACGACTAGCGAAAACACAGTGTGACGACGATAACCTCAAACCGATATTTCAATTAGTTCAAAATGGTAGCTGTGAGGACTTTGTTATAAGAAATGACATTTTGTATAAAAATTGCGGAGGTGATACACTTTTCGTAGTTCCAAAAACAATGAAAACAGATATTATAAGACAAACACACGATAAAGGCCACTTTGCGGCCAGGAAAGTGGAACAGCTTTTGAAATGAGAATTTTGGTTTAGTGTGGGTTAGTGAAAGTAGACAACGTTGTTCAAAATTGTATTGCTTTTATCCTTGATGAGAGGAAACGCTGGAAACAAGAAGGTTGGCTGAAAACTGCTTCTAAAGGCATCGTTCCACTAGAAACATACTATATTGATTATTTAGGACCTATACCGAGTACAAAAAAGAGTTATGTGCATTTGTTGGTAGTGCTAGACTCGTTCACAAAATTGACGTAGTTATATTCGACAAGATCGACGATTGCGGAAGAAGCAATAAAACGCTTGACTAAGCAAGCGAGCGTGTTCAGTAACCCGCGGCAGATTGTGTCCGATCGGGGTAGCTCATTCACCTCGAATGCGTTCCAACAATATTGTAACAACGAAAAAATAAAACATTCTCTGATCGCGACTAGAATTCCATGAGGAAATGGCCAGGTAGAGCGTATTAATCGGATCGTGATTCCCGTGCTTACCAAACTTTCAGCACCAAATCCCGAGAACTCGTACAAATTTGTGGACTAGGTACAACAGTACATTAATTCGTTAATGTCTCGTAGCACTGGCGTATCGCTAAACGATTCGAGAAATGCAAGAAAAACGGGAAAAACTGGAAAAGTTCAGAGAGAGAATCAGCGTATTTACAATAGAAAACGAAAACAAGCAAAAGTTCATTCAATAGGCGATTTATTAGCGATAAAGCGAGTCCAGGTTACACCTGGCAGTAAGTTACAACCAAAATATTTAGGTCCGTACCAAATTTCAGATATTTCGCGTGGCGACCGTTATTCAGTGAATAAAGTAGGCGAACATGAAGGACCTCGTTTTACAACTACGGCGGCAGACAATATATAGAAATGGACGAGCGGGTTTGTATGATTTAAGTGACCAAAGTAGCGACGGTTATTCGGACAATGACAATGCCGAAATCGCAGGACAACATCGGGGACCGATGTTACAGCAGGACGGTCGAGATTATAGTTCCGCGACAATCGGAACAATTAGAAAAAATCTACCTCTGGTCTTTGCTGAAATCTAGGTGAAATCTATTTTTGCTGAAGTTTAGGTGTCACATCAGGTAAGTCACATGGTATTTTTTTGTACTTCACAAGAGGAAGCTTCTCGCAATCTGGAAGCTTTGATCCTATAGGACCTGTGAATGTGGATGGACCGGATGTTCCTCCATCAATCATGTAAAATAGGGCACGGAAATGTAGCTCGTTAAAGCGCAAAAGACAAATGATACATTGGAAAGGCCGGTGTATCATTTCCTTAAACTTACGGAGGATGCCACACTACCATCCTGTGTTGGTCGGTGTGGCGTCACAACCAACAGATTATTGACGACATAATCATGAATGGCGTTGGCCTCGTCCGCAGCTGAACCTGAAGGCGAGGTGACATGGCCAACATATTGAGAGTTAGGTTCTGCTGTAATTGAGATGTGCTCTTCCTTTACTGTCCCTTGTGTAGTATAAGTATTGTCTTTTCGACCATCAAAGTAGAGCCTAGTAATTCGATCATTATGTCGAGAGTTTTCTTTAAGCTCTTTGCCAACCTTAAGTTTGTCACGCCTTATTTTATGCCTGTCAAAAACGAAGGCATTTATGATGTCACTACTTTGCCTATCAGATATTATTCCAGCCCTTTTGGCAGGTTGTAAGACAGTTGTGACAATGTTGCTCTGTCGCTCAATCCGTATCGTTGAGCGAGAAGAACAGTCTCTGAGAGATCAATTTTTACTTGTTCGTTTTTACGAAGCAATTTAAAGAGTTCATCTTTGTCGCCAATATAAACCTCACCTTCGCCATCATCGGCTGCATACCCGCCATAATAAGAACTTTCATTTGGTGTTGCATAGGAGTCTTCAGAAGAATGTTCAAGCCTGATTCTTTTGGCAGCACGCTCAGCTCTATTAAACATTTTTTTTTGTTTCAGGTAGATCGACCAATATGCCTAAATCTAGGTGTTGTAACCCAGCCAACGACCGGAGGTTACACCCGCCGCGCATTCCGATATCAAACGCGAGCGCCAAAGCGCGGACAGTAACCCGCGAGCACCATCAGCGTTTCCCCGAAAACGCCAAAGAGCGAGCCGAAGGCGGTGATCCCTGTGGTCCCCGCTTCGCCCCGAATTAGCTATAAGAACTCCCACAAGCTAGGAGACAAGGTCTTTGGTACTCAACGCACAATCGAGACAGTCCACGCAACGCCTATCACCCAGATCGGGACAGAATAAACTTGTTTAAACCTTACGGTGAGTTCCAACTCTTTAACCGACAACGATTCCCTACCTTCAGTTTCAAACCGAATCCTTCCGTCCCGGCATATTCACCCGAACCTTCGGAGCCCGTCGGACGACGATCGTGAAGGACGACCCGGAGCACCCCGAGATTCTCTGCTAGAATCTCGACCCCAGGCGTCCAGAGCACAACAAGGATTGTTGATCAAGGTAAAAGGCCTGCTCAATGGGGCGGATCTTATTTCCTTTTGGGCATGAACACATTTCAAAATCCTTACATTTACAAAAAGCAATATTGAAGGGTTTGGCAGCATTGTCCTTGAATTCCTTTAATTTCACATCTTTTATGACTTGACGCGTGGTCTTACTTCTGCAAATTTTTTTCGGAGATATGTAAGCATCATGATATTTTGTAATAACTTCTACCATGCGTGCATGGAACACAGTTGGAATAGAAGCCAGCTCACCTATATTAAAAATGGATGTTCCCCTTTCCCATGAGAGATTTGCCCAAACATTCATCGTTCCTCCAGGCTACACCTAATCACCTCCTCTTTATTGGTAAGCTGTGTTTGGTCAAACTCTTTGGGAGAATCCAAAATGGGAGAGGCGACTGCTTGCCGTAGAGAATACTTTGAGAGCGACATTATAACAGTGTGTTTCTATTGTGTCAAGAGAGGCAGTCGAAGCCCACTCTGAAGAGTGCAGTGTATTCAGATACACAGGGAACGAGAAGTTTTGTTGCATGCGACAACGCGTCTTAACCAATCCGGCGGGGGCGCTTTTTCGAATCTCATGGACGGGCGCGTTGCGGCAGTTTATGCCGCAAACAGAAAGACACCAATATAGTTCAATAATAGCAAAATTGATTGCATAAATGACAAGAACAGTAAAGTTAGAAGTAGTTCGTACAAAATAGCCGTAGGTGTTCTACCTCCACTACGAATAGTTTGCAGGAACCCTATTCCCCGGCAACGCTGATACTGACTTACAGTGCCGGCAGAGAAACAATGACAAAGTGAGAGAAGATATTCGGGGATCAGGAACCTCAATACCATAAGAGAGGGCTCGGAGAACCAAGACCTGGGGGAGTCTGCGGTAGCCGAGGTGGCTAAAGGTGGCATTTCCAATGAGCGGCGGACCGTCGCAGAATTCTTCGTGCAGCAGCAGATGGTATTTCCTATACCTAAGCGTCAACGCTAGGGCCCCACGACGCGCCGCACTGACCCATTTCGAGCATTTGAAAAGGTCTATTGTTATATGAGGTCTCAACGACCGTCTTCGACACTGAATTTGATGGCTTTCGACCCTCGAAGGGGTAGGAATACCATTAAGAATAAGTGAGAAATGTCCAGGATTTTCGCATTTCTCATCAGATATTTGCGAAAACGACGCCAATCGATTCCGTGTGTTTCGTCGATGAAACTAACACCAAGAACGACGTAATTCGGAGCATAATGAAGGAAATTAAATGAAAATTTAATTTTCATAATCGCCATATAACTTTGTTAAAAATAGACTCATTTAGCCAAAATTGGTACGATTTTCATTGGAGAAACATAAGGAATACATCGATGTCACTTCCATATCTATACGATAAAGAATAAAGAATTATTTTATATCTTAAACAGGTATGAATCCTCGACCATAGACCCTTTCAAGTGCGCTCGAATGAAAGTGGGACCCTGATCGCTGCATGGCTGGAGTATGGCCGCCGATCGCGGCTAGGAAACTCGACCTTATAAAGGGCCCTAATATAATCTCCTTCCTTCGGCTTACCTTCTCTCGCACCGAATCCGAATACGTCAACGCGTGCTTTTGTTTTGGTATGCGAGCGCGTATTTTTACTCGAGAGATGTCTCTCAAATTTGTAGGGAGAACGGTGAAGGCGGGAACACGCACAGTCGGTCGACTACCCCGTTTCTTCCTGTGTCTCACCGCGAAGCGTACTGATACTTCTTCAGAGTAATTTCGTTTCTTACTCCATTGTCAGGAAAACATTTTTCGATCTAACATAAGAACATCTTATTTTGTCAGTGGACGAAAATGATATATCTGATTCCCAAAAATTAATCAGGCTGATCGGCCAGAGCGTCTTGCCAGGATCGCCGTTTATGACCGTATTGTCCCGTGAGTCGGCGCGGCGGTTAACAACAGTACCTACGAGCGGGTCCGATGCCATCGTACGTACTACCCACCGACAGAGCAATATACGGATTAACTCATTGTCAGACAGAAGAATGCCTAAAAGTCTTAAAGACGGCACCACGTTCTTGATTGCACTTTAGAAATGCTGGCAAACAGATGTTGTCGAATCGTTCTTGGAAAAATATGAAATTACCGATCGTAAACAAGGAATGAATTCTCGCTTTGTTCTGAGCCTGCATTTGTCCCAACGCACAGTGGACGTCAATCCCAAAAATAGAGAAAAAATTCATCATGCTATTTTTACCAATCAAAATGTCGAATCGTATCAAGCTACTTTATAAAAAAAGCTTTTAAACATCTTCATGTGTATTGCAATGAGAATATTTTGAGCGTACAATCTTTTCTATACTTTTTAAAATCTTTATTCCTGGCTTCTTGGGTCCCTTCACACAATTAGCCGATTGGAAGGTTGCCCAAATATTGTATAATTTCGTAGGAATGTATTAACACTTTGTCAACAATACCCATTTAGTATATTGGTACCGGGATAACATGGATACAGGTTTGCAAATATTTCTGCGCTTTCCATAGTACGTATATTTATCAACTTGTTTTAGTTTTATTGAAATTATTGACGTTATTTTTTTATATAACATCAAACCTTCGTATGAGTTGTATATTAACACTCTTTTTATGAACTTCCTTAATAATATTCGGTATTTTCAGATCGAAGAATGGGATGTTGCATTTTCCCCCTATTTCTTGGGCTTCAGCCCCACTGTACGATATAGAATACAGGTAATTACTTCATTATTGGCAAATATTTTCAAATGTTTTTTTTCGCAGTTGTAAGGACAAATATATGTTGATTATACAACAGAAAAGAAATTTGCTTGGCAGTTCTCGGAAAGTAACTAAACAGTCAATAATTACTGATATTCTTTCAATGGGTTTCTTAGGGAAAAATAACTGTATGTAACTAATTATTTGCTATTACTTTGCAGAATCGATAGGTACTACTCATTTCAGTCCGTAAAAAATATTTTCCTTTTATATCTCCAAAATTTGAGACTCGATTTAAAATTCTGCACAAAAAAATATACAAACTTTGACATATGTTTACACATACATCAGAAGTAAGTAGCCGCCATGATATTTTTACCTTTTGTAAGAGCTCATATTATTCGGTTACAAAAAATATATAAAAAACATAATTTCATAACTTTTGAATTCTGACTTGTTTTCTTATTTCTGGGGATTCTGTCCCATTGTGACGATGGACCGCAGCAGTGCGGCCAGTCGCAGGCCGTCGTGCGGCTAGGAGATTCTGCCATTATGGCGGAAAACTGACACTCATCGCATTGTGTTGCGTGTTCAATAGGCGGCTCCTGGAGCAGACACACATAGACTGTAGCAATCTGCCGCAGCCGCATGCGGTCCAGGCCTGAGCACTCGCATAGGCAAAGTGTTGGCAAAATTTTAGTGAATATCACAATCTACTTGAGGGCACTGGGATCAATATAGTTGAAAGATTTTTGTAACAGATGGCGCTGATGAGATTATTTTGTGGCGGGAATAGAAAATAATCAGCGCCGCCCAATGGTAGCGTCCCGTACACCCGTAGCATCCTGCGTGATCCTGCGATAGCGTCAGCACGTGTTGAGCACGGTCAGTGAGAAGCATTATCAGTATTATAGCATCATATTGAGAAGATATTAAGAAAGTAGGTAATTCCTTCCATATCCCGACGAACGTAGGGAATAGTAATTTAAAACAACCCTACAATTGTTGTAAATTCATAGATTCAGGATGGCTCGTGGATATGTCTGCTGTGCGGTGCCTGGATGTTTCAACAAGGATTCCACACGACACCGTTTTCCAAATCCAAGTAAAGATGAAGAACGTTTTCGTACTTGGATACGCATTATTCAGAATCCAAAATTGTACAATATGGACCCGAAACGCATATTTGCAAATTATCGCGTATGCCATGAACATTTTAGCACAAAGGATATATCATCCAATTCGTTCATAGTTAGAACAGCAGTACCTTCGCTTAACATACCACTTGCTCCAGGTATTGGTTTTGCACAATATGAGTAGATACAGAACTATTTTCAGGTAGGATATAGAAACAAATAGTTCTTTCTTTTTAATTGTTTTATACATAGAAGCATCAGCGTCAGCAACACCACCAGCATTAGTGCCAGCGCCAGTGTCAGCGTTAGTGCCAGCACCAGTATCAGCGTTAGTGCCATCAGTGCCAGTATCAACGTCAGAAGTTGTTAATGAAGATGAGTTCTTAAATTCCGAAAGGAATGAAGAATTGTGTTCGCCAATACAAGGATCTGTTACACCAAGAGATAGTCAGTGTAAGTGATTTGAAGTCAATTAAAAATATTGGGAATATTTCAGCTTCCATCCACAAATAATTAATTATTTCCTTGAATTTTTCTGTAATACATGATATGCAGTATGTAATCAATGAATTTTGTACATAATAAATTATACAAATTTATTTCTTGGTAAGAGTTGTATTTATTTTTAGATTCTCCAACGAGGTTAAATACTATAGACGTAATTAAACCGGCACAATTAACTCCAAAGGCAAAACACTTATACAAGATAGTGAGAAAGTTAAAAAAGGCGAACAGCGTTTGTAAGATGAGAAATGTTACACTCAAGAAAAACTTACATTCAGCACACACATTCTTCTACAATCAACAGTCAGACCTTCATGCAGACACAATTAACTTCTGTTTACAACAGTTATTAAGAAAGCGCGTTAAATCAAAGGGCAACGATTTTCTTTGCATGAAAAATTAATATGCTTAGCATTGTATAAAGCATCAGGTGTAGGATATAGATTATTATTAAGATGGTTTAAACTGCCATCAAGAAGAACAATGACCCGGTTGTTGCAGACACTACCGCTTGAAAGTGGGATAAACCCCTGTATAATAGCTAGTTTAAAGCAAAGTGCACTACATTTGAAGCTTAAAGATAAATTGTGCTCGTAATATTTGATGAAATGGCACTCATACCACGCATAGATTACAATGAACGTAATGATAAGTCAGTGGGAATAGGAAATACAATAATATTCGATCATGTTTTGGTATTCATGTTAAAAGCAGTAGTGGGGCATTGGAAGCAAGCAATAAGGTAAAAGTACCAATAACTGGACACGTCCCAATACCTGGACACCAATGACATTTATATTTTTACTAAGCTTCATAGAAACCTTAGAATAATATTGTTGGGAACATATGTTATTTTGTAACTTGATCTCTTATATAAAAAATTAAGAAAGCCCTAGATGTAAAGTTTAATATATAAAACAGTCTTTAAATATCGGAGGTGCATGCACTTGAATTCTGCGTAGATTTCTTAAGTAATTCTTAAGAAAAATACAGTTAGTTGTTAAGGTGATAATAATCGTTATATAACGTTTTTCTGAGAAAAAAACGTATGTACAGAATCTTAAGAAGTTTCTTGTTATATACAAAATAAAACATTGATCAGTTAATATTGATTTTAATTAAAAATATACGTGTTCATGTACCGGTACATAATATTCTTGTCCTCTGTACGCTGTCCCAATAATTGACCAGCCGTCCAGTTGGTCGGCCTGTCAGCATTTTGAACGCTTAGGTGAAGTCTCAATACCTGACCGCATTGCCGAACCCGTAAAGTATCTGTGTTTTCTCAAATTTTTGTATATCAAAACTGTAAGTACAAGTATACTGTACATAAATTAACAGTTTTTTATTTTCAATTCATATTTTTAATCAATTGCATGCTACATTTTCAACATAACCTACAATTGAAAAATGAAAAATTCGCGCGCAAACCATTCACACCAACACAAGTGGCGCCCTCTGCGCCAAACATTACGTTATCTTCCCCATTGGCCAGGTATTGGGACATCAAAAGTGGGACGCTGGGACAAATCAGAATTCTATTGTCCATGTACAGTATTGTCTCCGTGGGCGGTATTCACAGTCGCGTCTTGAGCAAATGCTTGAGATCATCTTCTAGAAGACGATCTTGTTTGCCTGAAGACATCAGGTATTCATAGTCGTGGCTCAAGATGATCTTAAGCATTTGCTTGGAATAAGCGATTGCTTATATGACGTATCCATTTGAAGGAGTGATTGACCTGGAAGTTAATGCATCAACGTCTGAAACAGGATCCGAAATAAAAAAAAGTAAAACAAACAGGAAGAAATGTACAGAATCCGAAGAGGAGTTGAAAGCATTAAGAATGAAAAGTATTATGCAACATGAGGAGAGAATGGCTGCGATGAAGGAAGAGCATTTTAAAAATATACAGGCATTAGAAATTAGAGCTGCTTTAGCAAAAGCCGAATTAGCTGAATTGCTATTGAAAAACGAAAAAGTTCGGGTTAGTTGAACGTCAAACTGTATATAGGTTTCCAGGGTCTACTTCTGTAGAGGGCATTTCAGGTCCTTCACCTGTTGCCAAACTGCTGTTTTTCGTTAGTTTGGGTTTCTTACCTCTTGCACCGTCAATGACGAGTTATTAAATTCATAACATATTTTTGTTCATGTTACTCCTTTTACATATTATCACATGTTTGAAATTGTCAATTATATGTAAAAAACAGCTTTATTCTACTGGCGTGTAGTGCTTGCTTTTATCAAAATAAACTAATATATAAAAATGAAACATGTTTGTTCCCCAATCATAACTAGGGAATTCAATCCCGTGATCCCGGCTGCTTTTTGGATTCCATTTTAATATTTTTCGGTTGTTCATAAAGTAATTTACGTTTTTAAACAGCCGGGATCCGGGGATTACGATTCTGGGATTGAATTCCCTAATCATAACCTAACCACTAAAGCAGGCCTTCCCAAGTAGGGGAAACGCACTCCTGAAACACATGTTTCGGTTCTCCCTCCAACGCTGCGCCTTCAGCTAAGGTGGAACGATTCCTCTCTCTCTGCTTCGTAGCGGCGTTACTGTCTCCTCTGAGAGAGGGAGTATTGGAGGGAGAACCGAAACATGCGTTTCAGGAGTGCATTTCCCCTACTTGGGAAGGCCTGCACTAAAGTGATGTAATGTAAAAATAAAAACACCTGAGATACGTGTTTAACTCCATTTAATTTTATTTAGTACATACATAATATATATCGACATTAATATTGATATTAGCGATATTGACGAAGATGATTATATAGCGGACAATAGAGTCGTTAGAAGGTATATTCGGGACGTGCAAAATCCATTTGAATATTACGATGAAGATGAATTTAAAAGGCGATTTCGATTTAATAAGGACTCTGTATTACATGGTATTTTACCGAGAATTATTGAAGGACTGGCGAAAATAAATAATCGTATGCCAACAGTGTCCAGAGATGTTTTCCGTGTGACGGCTTTCGAAGCACGCATGGAGAATCGACGATTATTCGTTGACTTTGGGAAAGGAAATAGAGCAATCGGTCTCTTAGTTGAACAGCCGAGCAATTAGCGCCTCACGAACAGCGAATCCATTCAAATTTCGTTGATTGTGAGGTGCAGGTACAGGTACTTCTTCGTCATCGTCGACGAATAAGTCCTCACAATCCGGCAATACGTCCTTGAAGATCAAAGACATGTTGTGTAGCAAGGCGCATGCTACAACAACTGCGGTGGAGCAAACGAGCTTTGTCGATAGACCTCGCGATAAACATGGAAATCGACGTTTCCAAATACCGAAGGTCCGTTCGACAATGAGCCTCGTTCGAATTTGGATGTCGTTATACCTGCAATGATACAATATTCAATTAATATAATTTTTTGTTTCGTACAGCAAAACTTGATAATTCTAAAGAAGAGAATATTTACGTTAACTCTTCATCCGTTTCAGGATTTGCAAGTGGGGTCATTAAAAAGGGTAGGCAAGCATACCCTTTATCACCCACGAGCATTCCATCCAAACGTTGCTCCACGTATCGCATGCGTATTGCCGAATTTTGAAAGATTCGGCTGTCGTGGGCGCTACCTGGCCACTCTGGTACGATGTCCAAGAATTCCATTCTTGGACCAACAACAGCCTGCAACAAAGATGATATTTTAAAAGAAATAGAAAGAACTACGTGAAGACTGAAAATATGAAATAAAAACATGAATGAAAACCTACTTGCACGTTAAGTGAGAAATATCCTTTGCGATTCCGAAATATTTCAGCAATATTGTGGAATCGCGTGTGCACTAATCTCACGTGCGTGCAGTCGATGGCCCCATCGATACCAGGTAGACCGATTTCTCCATTTCCTTTCCCAAGGTCGGCGAATAATCGTCGATTTTCAATACGTGCTTCGAATTCTCTGGGCATTTTGATAAATTGGGAAATTAAACCCGCAAGTAAAGAACTCACGCGGAAAACAATTCTGGACACTGTCGGTTGAGAGATCTGCATAGAGTCCCCAAGCAGTTGCTATAAATATATTTTAAACAATTTACCTCATGCACACTCTTTAATTATCAATATTTTAGACGTTAAAAATAAAATATTAGATTTCTAAATTACCTGAAAACTTGCAGTTGCGTAATAGCGTAAGCATGCAAGTAGTTGCAATTGCGGGGCAATCGGCAGGCCACGATTATTTATTTTCGCCAGTCCTTCAATAATTCTCGGTAAAATACCATGTAATACAGAGTCCTTATTAAATCGAAATCGCCTTTTAAATTCATCTTCATCGTAATATTCAAATGGATTTTACACGTCCCGAATATACCTTCTAACGACTCTATTGTCCGCTATATAATCATCTTCGTCAATATCGCTAATATCAATATTAATGTCGATATCGTCTTCAAAATCCATTTTTGGCGTCCTTTATGCAGGAAATGGCGGAAGTATTTGATAGTTTAAACTTTCAATGCGTTGCCGGGGAATAGAATCTCTGGAGTAGAGGGGGACCCCGTGACGGTACATGGGTGATGGAATCGTCACGCACACATACGGCCACTGCCGTAGATGTTCCCCCTCTACTTCGGACATTCTTCTGGTGGAATCTCAAGACGGTCTCAAGACATGTAAAACGTCGTCTTGAAAATATAACCTCGCTTTACCGTCTATTTTGACACATGTGACGTCATACAAGGATTTACTTATTTGAAAAAGATTTTCCTCAAGCAAATGCTCAAGACACGACCTTAAGCCGTAACTATGAATCTAGGGGGCATCTTGAGCAAATGCTTGAGATGGTCTTGAGAACATGTGACGTCATACAAGAATTTACTTATTTGAACAAGATTTTCCTCAAGCAAATGCTCAAGACACGACCTCAAGACGCAACTATGAATCTAGGCGGCATCTTAAGCAAATGCTTGAGATGGTCTTGATCTCAAGACGCGACTGTGAATACCGCCCCGTATGTACTCGGTTTGGTGTACACGATACGGGTTACTCGCTATCCCCACCACTTCTGGCTCACTCTTGTCTGGCGAAGGCGAGAGCGAGATGGAACGAGAGCGAGCGAGAGCCACTGAAAGTGAGCGAGGACGGGACGAGACAGACGACGCCTTAATGTTTTGTCTCGCTCCATCTTTCGGGCACCGTGACACTCCGTCCTTTGCGTGCGCGACGGGCATGCGCGATGGTCGCAAGCAGTTACGGTGACCACGGGAACCGCTTCGCAAAATCTTGACGCAGGCCTGGCTCAAGTCTTTTTTGTGCCCTAGGAGATCTTGTCAAATTACACCCTTTATTATAATACATTTATTAGAGTTTATTGATGACCTTACTCTGAATTTTTATTCGTAGTTTAAAACAGATGCAGTACAATTTGTAATATTTCATTTTAAAGTTTATTTGCAACATTACAGGCAGCGAATACAGTCATAGATATGTAATTTGATGTACTGTCATTAATGTTGTATTTGTAACAGTCCATCGAGGTATTGTATTTACAATAAAAGATGCAGTGATCGCAATGATCGCTGCCTGTAAGCTTGGCTGGTCCCTATAAGCAAAATTAGACGGCTGCCTAGGGCGGAAAGTCGACAAGAAGTGCAAAATGGTATTTTCATTGCCTGTATGTTGAAAATAAACTTTAAAATGAAATATTACAAATTGTACTGCATCTGTTTTAAACTACGAATAAAAATTCAGAGTAAGATCATCAATAAACTCTAATATATGTATTATAATAAAGGGTGTAATTTGACAAGATCGCCTAGGTCGCGAAAAAGACTTGAGCCGGGCCTGCGTCAAGATTTTGCGAAGCGGTTCCCGTGGTCACGGTAACTGCTTGCGACCATTGCGCACGCCCGTCGCGCACGCAAGCGTTCCATCTCGCTCCCCCTGCGGCCAGAAAGAAGCGAGAAACGAACACTCGGAATTAGGGTCGCTGTTCACGATACGGGTTACTCGCCGGTCCCGACCAGCGAGTACATACGGAGACAATACTGTACTGGTACACATAACTACTTGCGTTTTTACTCAATTTAATTAAAATAACGCACTGAAAACAAATTTTTAGTAGCTCATTTGATAGACAGAAGTAACATTTATCTAAATATTGACACTTTTGTTAAAAAGGACATTTATTTCTAGTCCATTTTTAAGATATACAGCTTTGATATCCTTAAGTGTCCAATTATTGGTACTTTTACCTTACTGTATGCATTTTGCAAATCAACAACGAAATCTGTAGAGCTAAAGATACTTATCAAGGATATAATAAGAACAGTAAATCGTGAAACTGGTATGTAAAGAAGTGTTATAATATTTTGAAATTCGAAGAAAAATATATGTTAATAATATATATATTACTTTGCAGGGCTTAAGATTATTTCCCTAATTTGTGATCAGGGCTCAACAAATCGGGCTGCAGTAGAAAGTTTATGCGAAGAAAGCAAAGCATATTATTTACACCAAAATAAATCACCAAAACGGTGTATTATAATTGATAATTACAAAATAATTCCTTTGTACGATATCCCACATTTAACAAAAGGGATCAGGAACAATTTGATAAATAAGGATTTAATATGGGAGCAAGAAGAAAAAATACTAACGGCAACGTGGAAGGACATTATCGCAGCATATAAAATTGATTATCAGAAATTTATAAGGCTCGCGCCAAAACTTACATCAAACCACATCAATCCGGAAAAAAAAGAAGAAAATGAAAGTCGCATTGGCCAATCAAGTTTTCAGCCATGCTACGGCTGCGGCTATATACTCTATGGCCGAGACGAGTAAGTATTGGGATTATAATATCTTGTAAATCTTGTCGCTCTTGCTTGACACTGGTGCTGGTCGTGGCGCTTTTTAGCCAACCAGAAGCGAAAAAGTTCACACTCAGCCAATCGGAAGTGCCATGACCAGCAACAGCACCGAGCAAGGGCGACAGTCCGAAAGCGCCAATTGTGTTACATTCATATTTCAAGACAACTGAGATAATATTTGTTGTATAAACTAAAAAAACTCATTTGTTGCAGATGCCCCACATCCAAATGGGCTTTATAAATTGGATGAGAATAGCAAAGGCACAGCGGAAATATTAAAATTCTTCGACACGCTATTCGATAGTGTAAATGGAGGCTCAAAACAAACTGACAGTTATAAGAATCTGAAGGGGCCTATTTCCAGAGATTCAGCACATATTTCGTTTAGGAAAACACAAATACTGTGTTTGAAAAATATGTATTATAAAAAAGAAGCATCTTCAAAACATATTACACCTCCTTCCTTGAAGAATTTTATTCTAACCCTTAAAGGTTCTTCATACTATTAACAAGAAGAGTCCTAAAATACACGAAAGAATAGGTGCCGAGAAATTTGAATGAAGACGCTTTGGAGAATTTCTTCGGTCAAGTGCGTCAGCACCGGGGACCAATGAATTGTCTGTCACCGAAGCAATTCGAGGAATCATATAAAGCAATAATGGTGAAACACATGTCCGGTGGGCATTCCATTAATAGTAATTGCGAGGAAACATTTCAATCTTCACTATTCGAATTAAAATAATTGCTAACACCAAAACAACCACCACAGCCACAACAACCACCACAACTACAACAACCAGAACAAATATTAAATGTAGAAAATATTAATTATGACGCAGTTATTCACAACAATAATATACTAAACAGAAATACGAACGAAGAAACACAAGTATATGTCACAGAGGTATTGTTAAACAGCATTTTAAGGAAAATAACATGTGAATTTTGCCAAGTATATATTTTCGGCCCAGATTTTTCAAAATGTGTAAACAATATATGTAATATTAGTGACTACATCATTTTTGAAAAAAATAGAGAGCAACATCCTGCATCCTATTACATATTTAAGTTTAAAATATATCAATTTTAACATTACATGTGAACATAAGCATGACATTTCTAATGCAATAATTAGAATTATAATGAAAATATTTATAGAAAAATATTGTAGCAACGTAAATTTGGAGAGCAAGTATCAACATAAGAACAATTATTTATTTAATAAAGATCAGTGAACGTGAAAAATATAGATTTTTTCCATCCTTCTACAGTTCCCCCTTCTTAAAAATAAATAACTTCACTTAATAAAAGAAATGTCACTTCTGATTATTTATAGTCATATAGAAATTCTATTTTAGTAATTCACTTATTATATGTAATGAAATTAACTAACAAGGGAACATATCGAACCCACACACACCGATTTTAATGGGGCATTTGTAAGAAGTAGTCGCCAGAAAAAAATTTGTCAAATACTTCTTACAAAAGCCCTGTTACAATTGGCGGCCGCAGGTTCGATATGTTCCCTTGTAATACCATCATTCAAGATTTGAATTTGGCGCTCTGTCTGATTTAGTGGATATCACAATCCACTAGAGGGTGCTGATTTTGCTAACAGAAAAATACGTTAAGTGCACACCCCTGATGCGGTCGAAATTGCAGATAGGAGAACAGATGTATGCTTTTCCATTGCACCAGTGTACTACGGCGAGCCGCTCATTGGAAATGCCACCTTAAGGCGGCTGGCCAGCGCGCAACGAATCTGAAGATCGCGGGTTCGAGTCCCGTCGCCGAGGCTCTCTTTTTCCGTGCTCCTACAATATTGTATTTCGTCGCCTTCGTGTCGCTTTGTAGCGCTGAACGTCGTTTATGATTTGCCGCCATTTCGGTCCCTCTCACTTATTCACGGGCTATCCCACTCTACGCGATAACAGAATAAAGGGAAGCTGAAAAGACTCTCCGACTAAGAAGATGTGCTCGGTCATGAATGCTTACCTTACATCAAGACAGATCTGTATAGTGAGCTTGTAAACTAAATAATTGATCGGCAACAATGTATTGGGGCATCGGCACCGATGGCGGTAAATAAATAGAGGAAATCGACCCAACTGAAGAAGATTCGCAATGTAACGGATCATGGAGCACGATGAAAGATTCATTGCTACAAACAAATACAGCTTAATTCTAAGAGTTTTCTACATGATATGACCAGACGCGATGCGCAACAGAATATCGCGATTTAGTACCGTCCACTTGAAAAATTCAGTTACATCTAGTACTGTACTTCAATAGCTACGATTGTGGTGTTATATGTTTCTTATAATAGTCAGCCAAGCATATCTCGATGGACACTGGCATACAATTAAGAATATAAATAAAATCTCTAAACACATAAAAATGCGGCATAAAAGACCGTAACGCGCCCGTCGCAGGGTTAAAGTGTGATTACTGGTGTGTAACACTCGAATGAGCTAGTTGAAGATAGCCTTGCGTGGACAGTGTAGGGGACAGTATAGAGCAGCGCTGTTCAGTAGGGTGGACCATATTTTTCGACTATCTATTTTTTTCCGCACCCCCCCCCCCCCCAGGAGTGTGTCATTTGGGGGAAAAATAATTTGTGCAAAATTTGAAATCGATCGGAGGACGGGAAACCATGCCTCATCGCATTTGAAATTTTTTTATTTTTGTAACTCGTTTTTCTTCAATGTAGTATATCGTTAATATACATGTTTATATATCGTTGAATGTGTCATTTTACGCTCTGTAACTGGGAAATCATAACCTTTAAATCTCATCGATTTACCTTAAGAAAAAACTTTTCTCGTTGGCATTATTTTTACCTTGTCAAACAGTACAACTTTTGTCTAAGAAATTTTTTCATATACACTCCGCGTCAAAATTAAGGGGAGGACTATAATTTTCCGAAAATTTTGGTCATTTTCAAATGGCTGTATCTCTGCGAAAAATGGTCGCAAAAAATATTTAAAAAACGCATTTTATAGCTTGAAGTTTCTAGTTTTTGAATCAAGTACTCAATTTTTTTTCTTCGTCCATCATGATACTGTTTTATCAAGATGAAGCGCAGGAAACAAAATTTCAGAAATTTTTGCCAAGTATGGACGTATGTACGGGCTGAAAATTTTTTTTCCAGATAAATCCAATGGAGGACACGTATAGAGCAAACATTTCTCTTTAATTTCGTTTTTTTTGTTTCGTTGTATGATTTTTATTGACCGAGTTATTCGCTATCAAAGCAAAAAAGGAACTTTCTACTTTGAATGCCTATAACTTGCGAACGCATGATCGTAGAACATTGTTCATGAGTGTTTTGTAAAGCTAAGACAGTTTCCTTTCAGAAGCTTTAGTTGCCAATTCAATGAAATTTTTTTTAACCGTATTAAATTCATTTCAAAATGATCCCAAAAATTGCATATTTACCATTTTCTAGAAAACATGATGCCAGTTCAAGGAAAATCATGGAATCATTCAAGTGTCCACGTTTTTTCTGAGGTGAAAGTACCCATTAAACACTATGCAAAAGGCCGGACCGATCAGATTTTTATTTCCGTATGCCCTCGATGATCAAACATGCGATACGGTCTGAAAATTTGAAGGATGACCTGTTTTACGTTATGTTTCTCTGTAAAACCCTTTCTTTTGTTCTCGCGGCTTTTGAACACTTGTTGCACGTTTTTTTTGTTAGTTCAACGTCATTTTAGTAAAAAGAAAAGATTTCAAAAATTAAAAAAAAAATTTTACCCAAACTCTTCGTAATGACGAAAACATGCGCGGTCAGATTTACACTTCATTGTATGTGCGTCACATGGAGAGATGAAACCCTGCGGTTCGTCACTCCCGCAGTATTTTTTTACTCCAAACTCACTCTCCAATGCATATGTGTGTGAGGGAACGTGCGTGCGTGTCGGTTGCGCATGTTAATACAGTTACGAATTTTCCATTCTTGGGCGACGTTTGCGACAACAGTACCCGAACCTGGCGAATTTGGGACAATCTTCGATCAAAGGCGCTTGAGGCTCGCTCAGAGTTATTTATGCATTAAATAACTTTCGGATACCCCTATAGCATACTTTGTTGCAGGAACGTTGCAGAAACGTTGCTATCCATTGCAATGTTACCGTTTGTTAGAGGTTGCATTGCAATTTTATTCCAACATTGCCGTGGAATATTGCAATAGACACGTTTGTGCAATGCTCCTGTACCATTGCGCACACATTGCCGTGCAATATTGCAATGGCCACGTTGGTGCAATGTTTCGGGAATATTGTGCACATACTGCGGTACAATACTCCTGGAATATTTCGCACACATTGCCATGGAATATTGCGCACATACTGCGGTACAATACTCCCGAAATATTGCGCACACATTGTCATAGAATATTGCGCACACTGTGCTCAGCGCCGTTCCTGCGACATTCGCACAAAATACGCATTTACGCGTAACGTTCCTGAAATGCGAACACACGGAATACAGTCTTAGATTCCACAGACAACCTCCGAGGGAACATATGTGAACGTGGAAAATATCTGATATAAATAATTAATACAATTACTTAATTATCACTATAAGGTTTAAGCAAAGTTTTAAACTGTATACATCAACAAAAGATATTTGTAAAGAAGTCTGAGCTGTGTAATGTAAATCTACAAACACTAAAAACTACAAAATAAAAGAAATATAAAAAAAAATTATGTTAAACGCTTGTATTAAAAATGCGCTAGAAACTAAAAAAAAAAATTTCTTGTACTACGCAGGATATTTGATAACAGGATTTGAATCAACTTAATACAACATCAAGCGTCGAAATGAATTTGTTGCGAGATATCCGGCTCCACGAGAAGGGAAATGTAATGGTGTTTGTCAAAACGAATCTTCGTTTTTGAATAAATTGAGTTTAAAGTGATGGACGGTAGGAGCATAAGTTAGAATACGAAAGCAATCTTTCCAATCAACGGTTGTAGCTGCAGCGGTAAAGTGTGGGAGTTCCGCAGCTGACGTCAGACCGACGCGCCTGAATCAAACCGATCCGATATATTTGTACATATTTCCCCTTACAGTAGCTCGCGAAAGTGACCCGCTTAGATAGTCTATTTCAAGAAGCAATCCCGCGTTCGGTGATAGCCATAATCTGGGTTCTGGAAGGCAGTGGGAGTGTTACGTCCTGAAGGGACTTTTCGTAAATCACACTGAGCGGTTAGAATG
Source organism: Andrena trimmerana (assembly GCA_951215215.1). Taxonomy (NCBI): domain Eukaryota; kingdom Metazoa; phylum Arthropoda; class Insecta; order Hymenoptera; family Andrenidae; genus Andrena; species Andrena trimmerana. Next base: position 75,443,149 of record OX578060.1, read on the forward strand.
ATTTACTAGGTTCTTGCTTATTTAAAGTGCTGAAGCACACCTTGACTATACTTACCAAGGAGGGATAAGGAGTAGAGGGATTGAATCAATCAATACACGGAATTTAGAGGGAAAAACAATAAAGTAAAATATATTCTCGGTGAAAGTAAGATCGGATTAACATACCTAGAGACGGCGCTCTGTCTCAACTGTCGCTCGCTGTGCTCTCGGGTGGCACTCGGCACGCTTGCCGTCTATCGTTACCGTCGCTCGCCTTGACGCTGGACCGAGCGTAGATCGTGGTCGCTCGCAATGCTCTCGGGTAGCACTCGGAAGTCGGTGAACTCGGGGTCCGTCTTGTCGCTTCGCCTCGTATCGTCACGCGTATTCGCGGTATTTCGCGGTCCGAATCGGCGCGTAAGGGCTCTCCCGGATGGGCCGTTCTCGGTTTGTCGGATGGAGTTACCCTTATGCTTATCCTGATCCGCCGGGCGCGCTTCGCGGTATTTGTACGGAGATGAGGTCGCGATTTCTAGACGGCCCGCTGGCTCGTCGCAACTTCCTAGCTCGAACTCCCGAAATCGAATGTCCTTTCAATGAATCCCGGTTATGGGCCTTGCCTCGATCACTCCTCGCGAATGGGGGAAACTGCCCCGTCGGCAGTTGTCGCTCGCTTCACGCGTCGGAAATTACTGGGCCCGGGCCGTCGGCGGTCATGTTGTCGCTACGACTGTCGCTACGCGGCTCGCCGTAACGTGACAGCCACGCACGAGGCGATTCCGCTCAATCGCCGTCTATGAAATAAAGCGACGCGCGGACAGCAAGCACTGAAAGGGCCAGAAGCGTCCATGTAACAGGAGCCTCCCACGAGCTATTCGGGACCGATGCCGCGTCAGCCCCCCCCCCCCCCCGCAGGGGGCCAAGCGTGGCAGCTCAGCCGAGGAAGATCTTATAGAGAGTGGAGATGGAGATCTGAATGTACGCCACAGGTACCAAAAAACACCCAAACTCCAATTCATGCAACTTGACCGGCTTCATAAATCTTTTCTCAAAGAATATGGTCTAACCTCAAAAAGCAATTTCAAGCCCAACTTATCAGGAGCCCGTAAGAAGGTGGTAACTGCTCCCTCTAGCATACTTGAATCTAACCCAGTTGCCTCGCAGGTCAACCCGCCACAGCGCGATTCTGGTTGGGAAGTCCCCCGCAAGACGTGTAAACCAGCAGTCGATAATGAAGAAAACAGGCTTGACGACGACAATAGTAATCGTTTCCAGACAATATCAGGCGACGAAGAAGTGGCTGATGACCAAGATTTGAATGTTCCCACAAAGACTACAGAAACCCCAAATAAGAAAACTGGGAAACCCCCATCTATCAACACGTTAAACACCAATATCAATGAGGTTATTAACATTATCCTATCCCTGAATATCCTGAAATCCTCATTCTTTATCATGGAAACGGACAATAAGGAACACTCCATCTCCGTCAACACTCCTGAGTGCCACTCTCTGGTGTGCGAAAAGCTCCGAGAATTAAAAATTCAATTTTACACTTATACCCCGAAGCACTTAAAAACGAAGTCGATCCTACTAAAAGGTATCAGAGGCACATTCAGCCTCGAAGATATTAAACAAGAAATTGTTGACTTAAATCTCCCCTCGATTGAAATAGTTAACATCTCAATGTTTTTGTTTGACCGGTACCAACCTGAAAAACACCATTATCTTCTACAACTTTCAAGTGGGAGCTGCACCTCCGAACTATTCAAAATTAAATCAATTGCCTACCAAAAGGTCAGGTGGGAGCATCTTAAAATGCCCATTCTGTTCCAGTGCAAAAACTGCCAAAGGCTTGGCCATGCCAGTAAAAAATGTCACCTCCCATTCCGCTGCGTGAAATGCTCGTAGTCCCACACTCCCGGTGATTGCCCTATCAAAACGCAGGATGACAGACTTGCGCTTAAATGCGCAAACTGTAACCAGATGGGTCATCCGGCTTCCTATAAGGGATGTCCATTCCTCAAATATGCCCTTTCTAAAAAGAAAGAGCACGCTACCCAAAAAACCCGCCCTACCTGGCAGAAAATTAACTACATCTCTTCTTCTGTCCGAGAAAATCTTTCGTATGCGCAAGCTGCCAGCTACAGAGAGCAACACCAGGTATCCAACTTGATGCCCCTGCGAGTATCATCCCCTCACCAGGAATTCCGACGACCGAGAATCTACCAGAACACCGCTCCCCAAACGGAATCCCCACCAAAACCCACTCCCCCATCCAACTGGTTGGCCAACCTCAAGAATGAAATTACATCCATGGTTGCAGAGCAACTTCAAACCGTCACCGCCCTCATCGCTACTAACTCAGCAAATATAGATTATCTACTCAACGCTCTTTTAACTAAAGTCAATACCTAACATCGGTCAGTATTGTAACACATTCAGAGTAGCAGCCATAAATGTGAATTCAATTGTGGCTAACCAACGTAGGCTGGATCTCCTCCAATTCCTGCGTGAGTACAGCCACGAGGCAATATTTCTTTCAGAAACTAAATTGAACCCTACTCACAAGTTAAGCTTTAAAGAATATAATCTAATTAGAAGGGATAGACCCAATTCAACTCCCGGTGGGGGCACGGCCATCCTCATCAAAAAAGGAATTCCTTTCGAGGAGGTCCAGCCAACGCTCGCCCAAATACACGAAATCTTAGAATACACTATAATTAAGATCCCGATAAGCAACGGCAACAACCTTATCCTTGTCAGTATACACGCTAAGCATGACAACAGGCGTCTGTTCATAGATGAACTGGACAGCCTCTTCCGCAGCCTAAAACTTTACAGTAATAAAACATATTACATTATTCCAGGGGATTTCAACACCAGGCGGATGGCTTGGGCAGACAGGGCCAATAACCGCAGAGGCCAATACTTTGGACATTGGGAGTCGCTACACGATGGCGAATACAAATTGATATCAATAGCGCCGGCAACACCCACCTATAAACCCGCCCTGACCTTCCTTGACATCTGCCTGGCCGACTCTAGCCTGAGATTGGTAAACGCGACTAGTGGGAAGGCCCAAACCCTCCCTTACGATAGCGACCAAACAGCTATCTCGCTCCAATTCGATCTCCTCTCTGATGACTTCCCGCTGAACAATAGGGCCCCGGACTACAACCGCTTCAACTATAGGTCGGCCAGATGGGATAGGTTTTCTAAAAAGCTGGCCGATACTCATCGCGAAACAATCCCTTGGGACAGAAACCTGTCCATTACGAAAATTGATACGGGGCTGCTTGACGTTACAAAAGCTATTAACCAAACCACCGCCATCACAATACATAAATTTTCACCAAGTAACAATACACAAAAATACACTAACAGGGTAATCAATAAATTACAAAGAAACAAGGGAATTATTGTATCCATACTTCACAACCTTCATATTATCGACCCACTCGCACGGCTACACATCACTAAACGCGCCAAAATGATACATAAACACCTGGTGAAATCGCTAAAAGCAGAATTCTACAAAGCCATTAACAACTTCTGGAGCAAAATCATAAGTAATATCGATTTCCGTAAAGCGGACGGTTTCTTCCACAAGGTAAATGCAATATTCCGACCCAAAATAAATACGGGTATCAATGAACTGCGGATCCACCAATCCGATTACTCGACAAGAGTAATTGTGACATTGCGAACACCCGTAGAGTGGGGGGTTACTACGCCTTCTCCACTCCTGACGATAAGCTCAACATTACTGGCGCTTTTTACGAATCAATCAATTCCCCCCGTCACACGAACCGCGGAACTCATATCAAAGTAATAGCTGCAGCAACATCTATTAACCAAGATTTCGCCTCCTTCAGAGAGCGTAACGGTTTCCTACTGCACTTCCACGTGTACAACCCGGCCTTTAATCCAACTACCGTAAACATCTCGCCCAACCCTTCTTGTGACCCCACATCCCTAGCTCTAAAAATATCCAGACTCCCCAACAAAACGTCCTGCGGTCTGGTCGGCATTCCAACCATAGTCCTTAACCACCTCCCTGCAAACATACTCATAGATCTCTCAATTCTTCTAAACAATGCAGTCAATATCAGCTACTTCTCCCACGAATGGAAGTGCGGTAAGGTTCTACCGATCCTTAAGAAGGGTAAAAGACCCGACGACTCGTCCAGTTACAGGCCCATCAGCCTGACTCCTTGCCTCAGTAAAATCTTTAAGGCGGTCATGAACGATACTATTGTTACCTTCTGTACCGACAACAAAATAATCCCAGACAGGCAGTTTGGATTCAAATTCCAACATTCTACGTTACTTGCGATCCACAAGCTCCTGTCGGACCTCAACCCAATGGTTAGCAACAACCAACTGGTTGGCGCTGCCTTCCTCGACCTTGAAAAGACATTCGACTCGGTATGGCTGGGCGGGCTGCTCTAGAAGCTACATAAAAAGGGCTTCCCTCCCTGGTTGATATATATGGTGTGGGACATGATATCAAAGAAATCCTTTCATACGTGGGACGGCAAGAGACTGTCCCCCACGAGGTTTTTCATAGGGGAGGGTTTACAACAGGGCACGGTCAACTCGCCGGTCCTGTTTAACATATTCCTCAGTGATCTACCGGATCTTTAATGAGCAGGGGGGTTCCTGACCTTCGCCGACGACGTAGCGGTATACGTCGCCGGGAACAGAGCAGAGACTGTCCAGAACGATCTTGACACTATTGTTGATAAAATCAACAGGTATTACGTGGCGTAAACCTTAGCCTTAACCCTCTCAAGTGCGAAACGATTCTGTTCCGTAAGCCACTCGATAACATCACGCCCAGGGCTTGGGCAGGCATCAAGCAGTCTGCTGGGAGGCCGTCTCCTCCTTCTCCGAAGTAGTCATGCTGTAGAAGGAGGAGGCTGAGAGGGACCGCATCAGGGCGGGTCTTAGGCCCCGCACGGTCCCTCGGAGGCGGCGCGTCAGATGACCCGGGGCCAGGGGAGGTCGTGCGGCGACTTAGTTCTGAAAGTCGCCCGGCTCCCCCGGTTAAATAGCCCCGGGTTGGGCCATCACTCTCCCGATGGGGAGTGGGAAGGGGGCCGCACTCCATAACGGGTGCGGCGACAGACCCCTCGTATGCCCCCCTCCTTGTGAGAAAGGGTGGGGCGCGTGTAGGCGGGGTTTATGTGGGGGAAGGGGAAAAGCGGCCCGCCAAGTTTTAGGGCGGGCCGCTGTATGTCAGGGAGGGAGAGCCGGGGGGGTCCATGAACTAGGCCCCCCCCCCCGGGGAGCGGGGACGCCACGCCGCTCCCGATATTGCGATCGAGCTCCGGGGCGTAAACGGGCGGCTGATAACGGGTTCGATCGCGGGGTCGTGGTTCGGGGGTGCCGGGGGGCACCACCCGCCCTAGTAGCAGCGATCCCGGAATAGGCGGCGCGGATGCGTGGTCCGTCGCGCCGCTGCGAAAGGAGATAGCTGGGGGAGGTGTTGATACTCCCCCAGGGAAGGCCCCCCTTGAAGGGGGTGCTGTGTGCGGAGTTGCTCTCAAAACGCAGGGGGGGGGGAGGGTAGCGAACGAATCGCTAGTTTGCCCTCGCGTCAAGTCCTTCCCTTCAGGCGCACAACTCCGCACACGAGGTAGACCACCTTGGAGGTTTTAGTGGGTTCGAGTCCCACATAACCCCCTGCCCGCCCCCGCGTAAACTCGTGCTCGTACCGCACAAACAGGAGGTCAAATACCTGGGAGTCCAGCTTGATTACCTGCTGCGGGGACACAGGCACTTTAGTATCCAGCTTGACAAAGCCAATAGGGCATTCCTGGCCCACAGCAGGATCTTTCATAACAAACACCTACCAGGAAGGGCCAAAACCATATTGTATCTACTACTGATACTGCCCATTATAACATATGCTACACCCATATTATGGAACTTCAACCATACCATCGCAGAGAAAGCCAGAGCTCTGGAACGTAAGTGCTTGCGCGCCTGCCTTAAGCTTTATCGGTCGCCGGAATCGGAGTGGAAACACTACGTAAGCAACAAGATCCTTTATGATCGAGCAGAAGTACCACGAATGGACTCGTTTATAATCTCCCTCGCCAGAGAATATTTCTGCAAACTCTCTAGTATCGACAACACAGTCATTAATTCCCTCGCCATACAGGCCAAAACCCCTATTCACCGACAGCTCGCGACAGGGTATATGACCCCACAGGCATTTATGGAATGCGACGCCCTTGGGCTAATACAAGACGGAATAAGGCAAACAAGAGCTTTTTTACACGACTTCATGACCAACCGAGAGAAATTTAAATTTCCGACAACCACCCACCCCCCCCCCCCCTTCCATCGCTTAAATTTTAAGAAGTTCTGGTGGCTATCCCCCACCTGCACTCATATTCCAGATTTAATACTACGCCGTAGAGACCTCCTTCTAGCGAGGGAATCATAATTCGGGGCTGTTTGGCACTTGAGAGGGATACACGCTACCAGCGATATACTGTACATGCTCCAATGTGCCTCCTTCGCCCTCCAAATCTGTCGCTGGACTTCTTTTTTTGACTCAGCGTACGCCCTCCTCGCATCATCGGCGTCCAGGGCGCCCTTCTTCCGCCGTCGCTGAAACCATCTTCTGGCTTTAAAAGATGCTTTCCTAGCAGCTGCAATCTCTGCACAACACCAAACGTTCGGTTTATGCGACCCACGCGGAGGGGGGGGGGGGGCAGCCCTCGGCAGAATAATTTCTGATACCCTTCCTAGGACTTCCTAGAGTTTTCCAGCCCTCGTTACAGGAGAGACAGTCCTTTCGCCGCTTGGTCCAGCCAACCGTGCGTCTTCCTCCATCGACAGCTCCAGGTACTTATCTAGAATCTGTTCCATATCAATTCCCCTGGTTGAATACCTAATCCAGACCGGGAGGGAGGAGGGCCTATGCCTAGGTGGGGCCGACAGGGTGTGACACACATACGTGTGGTCTGAAAAGGAGGCGTGTTTTAATACCTCAGTTTTAACAAAACGTCGCGCTGTCACCCGGTCTACCGACATCACATCCAGGAACGCCGTTCCTCTATTATGGTGTCTAAAAGTAGCTAACTCCTTCATCCTAATAGGGACTAAACCGCGTTCTACCAGGAATTCCATACACGCTAGGCCTTTGTTGTCCACCTTATTACCTCCCCACGCCGGGGATTTTGTGTTGAAATCCCCCGCAATCATAAGGCCCCTCCCAAGGGCCCTTGCATCCGCTACTATCCCTTCCAAGGAGTCAAGGAAGTCCCCGAACTCCGGGAGATTCTTTTTTGGGGAGCAATACCCACTTGTGATGACGGTGTCACCTAATACTGCCCCCACAATACCATCCGCGGCCATTAGTGGGGCTCTCGTTGCAAACTTTCCCCTAAACCGAGTCACCCAAAGGGACGCATGTCCCGACGCATCGTTAAACCACCTATCCAGTTGTTTATACGGCTCAGATATAATCACCACGTCGGCATTCAGAACTGCCATATTCTGGGTCATTATATCTTGAGCCAACCTCGATCTGTTTAGGTTGATCTGGATAATTTTTAGTGGCATAATTAGGTGGGTTGACCTCTGTTCCGCCTCATATCCCGGGCCTCCGTCCCCTTTTAGCCTTGTTTATCGGACATGCCAATGAGGCTATCACGTGCGCAGTTAATGGGCCCGTAACCCTGCTCTTCGTACATATAATGCACTTCGGCGGGTTACGGCATGTCGCAATCGCGTGCCCTCCTTCCCCGCACCTCCTACATACCTCAGATTGATCCCCAGGGGACCTACAGTCCCCGGCCAGGTGACCCAAATGATGGCACCTGAAGCACCTCTCCAATTTCGGGAGGCTCCTTCCACGGACTATGGTTAGCCCCACTCTGAACCTAAGCCCATCAGAGAAGGCCTTCACCGCATTCGTAGGGACCACAACTATAGCATACTGGGACCCCATTAGGCCCATTCTCAAAAATTTTAGAGTAAGGTCCTTGGAGTCGACCTTAAGAGTTTTCCCCAACTCTTCAAGGACCTCCTCTCCCCCCCCCCCTCTGCCATAGGATCGATTCCCTTGATTTCGATCGTTGTCCAATCTTGCAGCGGGGAGCGTACGATCTCCGACTTCCCTTCTCCGAGCTCCGCAGGACATTGGCCAAATCGGACGACTTCCCCTTTCTGTCCAATTCCAGGAGGATATGCTCCAATCAGGTCCTCCTGACCCCAGTAACCCTCTCGAGCACCTCCCTTCCCTTGGCTACAATAGCCTTATAGGTATCCAGGTAAGTGGTCGACGGGGGAACCCTAATTAGTACAGCCTCGGGCCTTTTGCTTGGGGTTCGCTGTCTTTTCCTGGGTCTAGCAAGAGGCAGGGGAGGGCCTGAGGTTTGTCCCCTCCGGGCCAATTCCTCCTGGCCGCCCTTCCCTTGATTTTGCCAACGTCCCTCCGGCAGATTCTTCCAGGGGATTTGCTGTTGTTGTTGTTGTTGCTGGTAATTAGGCTGCAACTGTACCTCCTGGCGTTGGCGGTCCTGCCAGGCCTTTGCCTATTTCTCTCTTTTTAACTGGCCCCGGGTGGGAGGTGGTATTTCCCCCTCCTCCTGATTAGGAGCCACACCCATCCGTGGGCCACTCGAGGGGTAACCATCCCAACTCCCTTGCGTCCTCGCATCGGGGGTCTTATTCCGTACAGCGGGGCCGGCCACCCCTAAAACCTCCGCAAATAACCTCTTCTTCGCGTTGGTATTAGTTCCCTGATTATCAGGGGGGCAATACTTTTCCCTCGGCCTCTTACCCCTCTTGCTCTTGGTCCGCTGGTTACCCTGACCACTATTGTTAATGGGCCTTTCCCCTTCCTCGTGGACCCGAGGTTCAGGGCCCCCGCTATTCCTTAATAACGGGGATTCCTCCATGGGAGATCCCCGGGGGATATTACCCCCCACTTTCTCGGTTTGGGTGCCCGAATCCCTCATCAGCACCCCCCGCTTGGGGACCTTCGTGCTTTTTTCCCCTTTTTTATTGCCCTTATAGGGCCCATTCCCGGTTTTTGTAGCCCTCTGGCCCGCAGTCCATTGTTGGATGGACTGTGTGGCCATAGCAGCCGCCACCGACTCCGATGCTTTTTTGCATCCCCCTCCAATTTGTCAGCATAATTTAACAAAGTTCCCTTTGTCATGGCAATGTCTTTGGCTACCTCGATCAGCTCACGGCATAATTGCGTGAGTCCAATTAACATGGTCGCCACCTTCCCGCACTTGGTGCAGCGTACTGCACCACCTCAACCACGTGTTTCCCGTGTTCGCTCTTATGTTTCAGGCTTACAGGAGCCGGCACCGCAAACAACGGTTTAGAGGTAATACCCCCTACAGGAGGTCTTTCATTGTTGACCTGAGCCTCACCTGGTTTCCACCCCCCCCCCCTCTCCTTCTTGTCCATTAACCTCGACGTCGAACTTGATCTATACCTCAACTTTTCCGTCTTGGAAAGCTCGCAAGGTATTCTCGTCAGTGTCACTGACGGGTCAAGGTTAATCCCTAATACGGGTTGTTTTTCTGCTTCTCCTTCTGTTCCACCCCCTCTCGATCCTTAAAGGTATCCGGGGGAGGGGGACTTCCACCGCCTCGGAGGTGTGCGCTGGATTGATTTCCCCTTCCATATGTTTGTCGGAGGGGTCTCCGGAATTACCATCAAGGTCAGGACTATCGCCTGCTCCTGACGCAGCCACGATCCTCGAGAAGTACTCACCTATTGTCCCCTTGTTAGGATCTTGGGAGCCCTTCAGGTCCTTCTTGTCCTTCAGGTCCTTCTCCCACCTCCCGGACCCACTCTTATCAAAGAGTATAAGAGGTTCATCCACCTCCTTCCTCTTCCCCCTATCCGCATTGATCTAACCACATACAGTTTCAATGTCCTTTGTGGATTTGCAAAGTCCTGCCGCTGTAGCTTCTGTCAGAGGGTGCATTGACAACTTTTCGCCCTCTCTGGAGATGCTGGCCTGCCGCATCAGCACAGCATCATCGGTCTGAATTCTCCCGCTCTGCTCACTGCCGACAGGGTGAGTAGAGGTTGGTCTTATACCAAGATTCGCCTTATCATCCGAGGCTTGGCTCTTCTTAGGCATAATTCCATTATGTATCTTGAGGGCGACGGCCCTACCGCCCAGCGGAATTCACCAAACTCTGGTCCTGATGCACTGGCCACGATATCAGCCTGCCTATTGCAGGAGGGACCCCAATCACATTTCGAAGATTTTATAACAATGGTTACGCAACATTTCTGAGATATTACACAGCAATGGTTACGCAACGTTTCGGGCAAGTAGGGCCAAAAATAAAAATATCGGTACGTAAGATATTATATACCATGTCTTTGATGGACGCGAGACGACATGAATGTGTGCAGTAGTAGTATATAGTCCGTGTGTTTTTTTATAAATAGAAAATTCTTTAACCCCAGTGAGATTCGATCCCATGACCTCGAGCACCGTAGACGAACACTTTACCGCTTTTTTTTATAACGAATGTTTATTGGGTCATATATTACATTTACAAAGGGTAATTGGCTCCCAAAAAAAAACATTGATAAAAAAACTTATAATTAAATTATCGGTGTTGAATAGAACTAATATTAAACTCTATGAACATAATCGGGATATAGGAATGACGTTCTATATCACTACCGCTAGTGGCATTATAACCGGGGGAAATTACAGCGGCCTTAAGGCCAGTAACAAAAACCCAGGAATAGCTCTTGGTCGCGGTGTGAGTCTTATAACTAAACGTAGGGACTATGAAATAATGAGAAAGAATGAGAATATATGCAATGGCGGGGGTGTATAAGAGAGGGAAGAAGAAAGAGAGGAGAAGAGGGTATTCACAATAGATTAAAGATGATCTTGTACACTCGGCGACCGAATCGGCTTCCCTTCGGAAATTTGGCAACGTTGCATGTCGGGTCCCCCTGTGTCGAAGAACCACTGAGTTATGCCTAGTGACAATGGTGACAATTTTACGAGTTATTATTTAGTTTGCTAAAATGAATTTTGCTTGATGAAACATTGCACGTAAGAAGATGGTGGGCTCGATTACTCATTTATTTGGCAAGGAAGTAGCATGTATCGTAGGTAGAAAGTTTTTAGACTGCCAGACCGAAGTCTAGGTAAACGCACGAAATCCCCATATCGGTGTTCCAGCACGGGAAGGCAAGGGAAGGCGTTCTGCCCGCTGCGACCCGAAGGTAGCCGCCGTCCGCATAAGACCCTCTCACTTGCACATAAAGCCCTGTCCTTGTTTAGCACCATCCCTGTCTACCGCATGCTCTCCGTCACTCTCGTGCAGCGAATTGGCACTAAGAGGCTAGTTATTTCTTACGAAGGAGCAATAGCGGTGGTCCTTACTATCGATAGCTTAGTTTCACTATCGATAGTTATCGGTATTGAAAATCGTGGGTTGATATTCGTGCAATTCTAATCGCTCTGCTTAAGGGGGTAGACACGTCACGTGACCTGGCCGATTCGGCAGGTCGGTATTACAGCAGGTTTTTTCTGCACAGAAATGGTAATACCGGTAGATCGATGATTGCCCGGTAAACGCGAGAGGGAGCTGTTTGCTATTTCCGTATTCTATTGTGTTAAAATTTAAACGGAAAGGCGGCTGGTACTGCAAACGTAGAAAATTCATTGTACATTTTAGTTACTTGAAATGTGCTTATGCTACAATATTCTACATTAGCAGTAAGGAATTATAAGTGAAAAGGGAAAATAGATGAGCGGATGTCCCCAGAAAATGAAGTTTGTTAGGTTAGACATTTTTTTACTATCAAAGCACCGAAACAGAACATGTAATACACTTATTACACGTCCTATGCAGAAAGCAGTTATGAACAAACATTATATATAAAATTGTACGGAATCGATTGACATCACTTTTGCAAAGATCTGATTAGAAATGCAGAACTGCAGATTTGTCTAACCCACACTAACCCTCTTCTCCTCTCTTTCCTCTCCCCTCTCTTATACACCCCCCCCCCCCCCCATTGTATATATTCTCATTCCTTCTCATTATTTCATAGTATTTCAATGTTGCGTGACCATTGTTATAAAATCTCCGAAATGTTGCGTGATCATTGCTATAAAATCTCCGAAACGTTCCGTGACCATTGCTGAAAAATCCCCGAAACGTTCCGCTACAATTGCTGAAAAATCTCCGAAACGTTCCGTGACCATTGCTGAAAAATCCCCGAAACGTTCCGGGACTATTGCTGCAAATTCCCCGAAACGTTGCTGTAAAATTCCCAAACAATGTTGCAGAAATATCTCCCGCAATGTTACACAGGGGTGGACATAGCAATGTACTTGTAACGTTTCGGGGACATCCCGTGCAATGTTGCAAATGTTGCAGCGCAACGTAACTAAGACATTCCTGCAATAAAGTCTGCTGTAGGGGTATAAATACAAATGAAAATGAGAAGATTATTCAAAGCTTCGGATGCATTCCCGTTGAATGAAAACATTATATGTGAAAACATTATCTAAAAAAATTATTTATGGCGTTTCGAATAAAAACTAATTCTGGGCTATTTTTTATTTGATGATTTTCGAATAAAATTTTTGCCTTCTATTCGAAATCAATTTTGTATTTAAAATAATTTTTGCTCATCTCTGATCTGTACCACAGCCACTGGTGCCAGAAGATCTACACCCAGCGAACCGACGGCAGAAGATCTCGGAGATAGCGGAATTGTTGGGTTATTTAGACGGAAGCGGAAGCCAGTTCGAACAGTGGGAAAACAGGCTAAGTGTGCTACAAACGACGGAGGAAGGGGAAAGCCCTCCAACCATTCGAAGCCAAGCTTCATATATGATACGACTTTGTCAGGCAGCCAAATTCATATATCACGCCTATACACCAGGCGTCTGTACCTGCTTTGGTTTTTATTCCTTTTCTCTACGCTCATTTCAAACGACTCGCCACATACATTCACGAGGCATGTAAACTGTACGTCTGAATGAATATTCATTTTATATCTTTCAACCAACATGGTTATGGGTCCAGGAAGTATTCCACTGCGCAAGTAACTCATAAAGACAACTAGTGTAGCCGTGGTGGCTCAGATGAGGCGCGTTCTACCTCGGGTTTAAATACCCATACGAGCATTTGGCTGGCAAGATGGCGTATGCAAATTCAACGACCGTCGCAAGCCAATGCCAAGGGAAAATTCGACGTAGATGTTCTGCCGTAACGGTGTTTGGAAAAACCCTGCTCGCATCCGCTAGGAATCACTGGACAAGTTGGATCTGCTACCCGTTGCTGCGCTGACTGAACGAGCCAGTGGGGACCACGAGAAGGTAGAGCCGCCAGCATGAGCTCGATCCCAGCAGGTCGGCTTTTGCCATTACGCCCCACACACCACAGCGCCGAAACACCGTCTGCGTTGGGGGTCGAGGCAAGTTGTGGGGAAGGGAAGGGGGTTGGAGGGATGGGGCGTGTGATTGTGTTTTAAGTTTGAAAATAAGCCTGAAAATAATGCATGCATTAAGTTGGTGGGTGAGAAGGTCCATCATTGAAGGTCCTGACAATGATGGAGATAGATCTCCAGGCCGCTTCCTACTTTATCAGGATGGCCTTTGTGGTCCGCATAAAGGCACTGAAAGTGTCTTCTGTCAGGAGCTGGGGGGTTGGTGGCCAGACGCGGGTTTGTCTCAGGATGAGGAACCTGAGTTCCTCTCTCTCCGCCACGTGCAGGCGGTAGTGGAGGAGAACGTGCAGAACTGTCTCTGCCCCCCCCCCCCCCCCGCTGCAACCGCACGCACCACTTTCCGAGAGGCCCAGGGAATTAAATTTCCACGCGAAATCTCCTGTCAGAAACTGGACTCCGTAGTGGTCGGGCTGCAACCAGGTTATCCCTAGCCGTTGTCTAATATTCGGGAGGATGCTGTAGGTATGGCAGCCATCGGGGGAATCGTCCCAACGACGTTTCCAGGTGGTGAAAAGTATTTCAGGGATTGCTATTTGGGCTGGTCGTCGCGTGCTCGGGGAACCGGTACTCACCGAGGGAGAAGCTTATTCCTTTCCTGACTTTAAATTTTATTGCAGCTAACGCGACATGGAGGTCGATCGGAAGAACGCCTGCTATTACGGGCAAGACCGACATGCAGCAGCAACGTATGTCGCGACAGGGACAAAGAGACCGTTGTAAACCTGAGTGTATTATACCTGAAACCCCACTTCTGTCGAGCTACGACCGACAGTGCGTTGAACCTCTCGGTGCATCTCGGTTTGACCATACGGACATGAGAGTTAACCCTCATGCCCATATCGAAATGCATTCCGAGGTACCTGATCGTCTGGACCATGCGCATACTGCTGTTACCTATTTTAATAATCGGGGACCTCTTGATGTCGAGCGTGCCTTTGACCAGGAAAAGTTCTGATTTTGCGGATGAGAGTTCTAACTTCTGGTTAGTGCACAAGTTGTGGATAATATTTGTGGCGGATTGACCAAGGCCTTGAAGAGCCGCTCGACATTTCCCGGGGCTGATCACGATTAGGTCGTCCGCGTACGCGATCGCCTCGAGGCCGCTCGATGCCAGGACACTAAGCAGGTCGTCGAAGACTAGGTTCCAGAGGCCGAGTCCGAGAATAGATCCTTGGGGGCACCCCTTTGTGACCCGTTTCTGTACCACGCGATGACCCCCGACAAATCGAACGCTTCGATTGTTCAGATAGTCCGTTATGACTGCGAAGATGTTCGAGATAATCGAGAGAGGATGCTCGGCCACAAGACATTGTCGAACGCGCCCTTGATGTCGAAGATCATGGCGAGGACATATTTCTCGGACGATGTTGCCGCTACCTCTTTCATCCTGATGATAACGTCCACGGTCGAGAGACCCTGTCTAAAACCGAACTGACTATCGGAGGAGAATTGCTGATCCTGCATAACGGGTCGAAGGCGATTTAGAAGCAGCTTCTCGAAGCATTTGCCGAGTACGGGGAGAAGGCATATAGGACGGTACGAGCTAATGTAAGACTCGTCACGATCGGGGCCCTTGAGGAGGGTACGGATAGAGCCTGTTTTCCAAATGCTGGGGAAGCAGCCAACATTTAGAAAGGCGTTGAATAACGCGAGAAAGGTTTCAGGTGCTACCGGGAATGAGGCTTTGACGACCTCGTTTTGGGGCCGAAGATCGCCTCCTGCGCTTCCTGGAGCGTGAAGTCGGGGACGTTTTCAGACTCGGGGGAAAAGCGCTGTACGCGCACCTTTCTCTCTGCGCCTCCGTGGTGTCCATGGTGTCATCGGGTGCAAGGGAGTTCAAGAGGTTGCTGGCGGCAGCTTCCCAAGTGGTGGTCAGCGTTGGGTCCCGAACTGGGCGTTGAGAGGGCCTTTTCTGGCATTATTTTGTCAGCGCGGGATTTGTATACGGGACCCCACGGGTTGGAATTGCCTACATTCGTGATGTATTCACGCCAGCTCCCCTTCTTAACCCTCAATATGGTTGCGGAGTATTTCTTCCTCAATTTAAGGTCCCGTAGCTTCTTATCGCGTCTATGGATTGGGTCGCGTTCCGACTCGAAGGCACGTCGCGTTTTATCCTATTTATAGGATAGGAAGTCCTACAAATGTGGCACACAAGAACATATAGCGAAAAACTATAAGGGATCCAATGTAAAAGTAAATTGGAAACATGGTAGGTCCGCTCTACGTAAGCATAAAGATTATTACATGTAAATAATGCACAATTGGGTGCTCATTGGCTGATACATAGCGGTGCGTTCCACCACATATTTAAATACAGATCTTGGTTCAATAATTATAAGCAAATTGCTAACGAAACAATCTATTCAGCTAATAATCACACTAAGAACGACCTAAAAGCAGTAGGAATTGGCGATATTAACCGGTTAACTGGCACGGTCCCTTTCACTATTCGGGCCCAAACTGGTACCATCGAATGATTAAGTGAATCACACAAAATTTGGTATACAGGGGTTTTTTGAGTCGCTGAACCGATTCCGGGGGTAATTTTTTTCATCTGACACCCCCAACCCCTAAAAAAATAGAATTTAGGGGTGAGTTTGTCAATTCTTTACTAAACCTTTTTTTATTTGTGAAGCTTTCTTGTCTATAATTCGATTGCAGCAGTTACTTTTTTCAATGCCAACCCCAACCCCTGAAAAATAAGGGTTTAGGGGTTTAATTTTTTAGTTTTTTATTTTCTACGAAAAAGTTTCGAATAATTTTATACCTGAATTCTTCATCCATAAATTCCAGCGCAAGTGACAAAAATAATAAAAATATAAAAAAATATATAAAATAATGCAAAAAAGTAAAAAAAAAGCAAAACAAAAAAGTGGAGTGTAAAATCTTTCCGTGACCTCCTCGTCGGTACACTCTTTACTTATGAAATTGAATACAGTACGAATAATTTATACAAATCCCAACAATTCGCTAGTCATTTTGGTTCGGCCATATTGAGTCTGCTATATTGAATTTTACAATTCCAATGCTAAATTCAGATTCAGCGACCCCAAAAACCCCTATATACAATTTTTCTATATCCCGATAGTATTTTAATATTTGTCAGCCAATTTGGTTCGGCCATTTTGAGTCTACCATATTGAATTTTACAATTCCGATGCGAAATTCAGATTCAGCGACCCCAAAAACCATTACATACCAAGTTGCATTCAAATCGATTGAAAAACAAAAAAGTTATTCCATTTGATCATATATGATATATTGCCAGAATTGGCCAGATTTTTGTTTGATCACATATGATACATTGACAGTTAACCGGTTAACATAGAAACTTGTGTAAATAATAATGTATGTAGCGTGACTCTTCAGAATATTTACCGTGTACCTAATATAAGATGGAAACTGCTATCAGTCTCAGAAATAGAACGTATGGGTAAAAGATTAATATTTGATAACGGAAGGTAAAAATCGTTAACAAAAAAAATCGATGGTAGTGGGCGAAGCGTTTAACATGAATGGTTGTATATTGTTAAAATGGATGATATTGGAAACAAGTTAAGACAAACAAAAATCAGGTGTGGCACTAGAGGTTTGGCCACGTAAGAATGACAAATGTGAAGGAATTATACAAGAAAAACTTAGTCCGAGTCCTAGAAAATATAGGTAATGATAATGTCCATTGCAATGGATGGAGTATTGGTAGATCTACAAAACCACCATGCAAGCAAATGAAATATAGACAGAGAAAAGCCGATTTAGAGTTAGTCCATTCGGACTTGTGCGAGCCTACGCCTTCAAAGTTAATAAGAAGACCAAAATATTTTCTTACAATCACGGATAATTATTCGCGGAAAACCGTGGTTTATTGCTTGAAAGGTAAAGGTGAGATAGCAAGTTACATCCGTAAATATATAGCTAGAGTGGAGCGAGAAACAGATAGAAAGGTAAATAGTATAAGAACGGACAATGGGCTGGAGTTTTGTAACAACGAACTAAAAGCATTGTTTAATGATTTAGGTCAGGGTTGATTAACTGGTGGCCCGCGAGCCACCTTCGCCTTGCTGCCACGTTGAACGTCCCCCTTCATATCTACCAGGCTCTGACGATCGCAGTCGTAAAAAGAAGGAAAGAAGGAGGAATTCGACTGCGATCGTCAGAGTCTGGTAGGTAAAGGGGGGGGGGGGGGGGGGGTCTGAACGCGTGGCAGCAAGACGGAGGTGTCCCCAGAGGTTCGGAGGTCACCAGTTAGTCAACCTTGAATTAGGTATAGGACACGAACGAACAAATACATATACGTCTCAGATGAATGGGGTAGCCGAAAGAGTCAATCGAACGTTGTTATACTTAGTGCGCGCGATGTTGAAGTCACTTCAATTGCCTGAAAAATTCTTGGTGGAAACATCGTTAACGGCATACTATATTAAAAATAGAGTGATACATTCGGGGGTTGATAATGGCGTTTCGGGAAGTTTTTGGATCGGAAACCCACCAAGTGTAAGACATTCGAGAGGGTATGGATGTCTGACATACGCACATGTCCCACAGCAGAACAGACACAAACTTAACACTAGGGCAGGAGAAGTTACACTCGTAGGATATTCGAATCAGACAAAGGGATATAAGTTATGGGATCCTAAAATCGATGAATTCATAAAAACTAAACACGTAGAGTCTCTAGAGCAGGCTTGGGAATTAAGTGATCTTTTCGGCCGAGTTTCAGAGGCGACGCCTCCTTTCTCCCGCCGTGCGTCTTGGCCCCCGCGGCGGCCTAGAAGCCTCGAGCGCCTCAGGCCGTATCAATAGGTTTATTATCGATGCGTTTTTTTTTGTCTGTGGTATCCCCTGTAGGCCTATTCCACTGTGCCGCGTGATAAAAAATAGAGTGGAAAAGCGCGTTTTATTATCAAAATTTTAAAGATGTTTGGGAAAACTAGATTTTCGCGCACGTTTAGACGTGTTGGGCAAATGTAAAATATTAACAGGGAAGCTGGACGATGCTGTACGTATCAGATTTGCCCAACACGACTAAATGTGCGCGAAAATATAGTATTCCCAAACATCTTCAAAATTTTAATATTAAAACGTGTTTTTTCAATCTGTTCTTTATCGCGCGACATAGTGAAATAAGCCTACAAGGGATATCACTCACAAAAAAAACGCATTGATAATAGTACCCCATGTGTGATGTGGAAACCTATTAATACCGGTGTCGCCCCAATGCGCTACGCGCGGTTCATACGGCACGAGCCTGAGGCGCTCGAGGATTCTGGGCCGCCGCGGGAGCCAAGACGCGCGGCGGGAGAAAGGAGGCGTCGCCTCTGAAACTCGGCCGAAAAGATCACTTAAGGGGGTAGACACGTCACGTGACCTGGCCGATTTGGCCGGTCGGTATTACAGCAGATTTTTTCTGCACTGAAATGGTATTACCCATAGATACGCAGCTGCCTGTGCACGCGAGAGGGAGCTGTTTGCTATTTCCGTATTCTATTCTGAATAAGGAAAGAAATTCTCAGCTGTTGCGTTGTACATTTTAAACAGAAAGCCTGCTGGTACTGCAAACGTAGAAAATTTATTGTACATTTACTTGAACTGTGCTTATGCTACAATATTCTACATTGGCAGTAAGGAATTATAAGTGAAAAGGAAAAATAGATGAGGGCATGTCCCCAGAAAATGAAGTTTGTTAGGATAGACATTTTTTAATTAGCAAAACACTGAAACAGAACATGAAATACACATCCTATGCAGAAAGCAGTTATGAACAAACATTGTATATAAAATTATGTTGGATGTTGAATTCAACGCGTGATTATTATGTGGTCCCTCCTCGAAGTGACAGAAAATATAACCTATGTATACGCTATATGACAATAAATGTTGAGCGGCCATTTCGTTCTTTTGCGCTACATTGGTGAACTTTTCATCATCCTTCCGAAACATTATTATTACGCCGCAACAGTGTCTTTAGGAAATTGGGTATAACATATAGGTTATATTTTCTGTCACTTGGAGGACCGGATTTTCTGTCCTCGAAGTGACAGAAAATATAACCTATATGCTAGACCCGATTCCCTAAAGATACTGTTGCGACGTAATAATACTGTTTCGGAAGGATGATAAAAAGTTCACAAATGTAGCGCAAAAGAACGAAATGGCCGCTCAACATTTATTGTCATATAGCGTATACATAGGTTATATTTTCTGTCACTTCGAGGAGGGGACCATAGACATATATAGACGGCGGAGCGTAAGCTGAGGGGGGTGGCAAGGTTCGCGGTAAGGGGAGCGATACGAGTAAATCGGATAACGCTGTGGTTATGCATGCCGAATGCATCCGAAGCTAACCGACGTGCCTGTATCTGAACCTATGCCTTTACCCCTCCAAGCCTTCCTTCCCCACGCCGATAGTCCCATCTTCTGATCCGTCCATATATGTCTATGGAGGGAGCCACGTAATAATCACGCGCATCCAGCCTGCGCATTTTTTTATGAAAAAATTATTTAAATCGGACTATTTTTAACGAAACGGGCTTTCAATTCTGCAAACAAATTTTTCACGTAATTTCCTTAATTATGGTTTGAGTTGTATCATTTTTGGGGCCAATTTGATTGAGAAAGTATAAGGAATCGATTGACGCCACGATCGCAAAAATCTGATTAGAAATTGCAAAACTTCAGATTCATCAGTGCTTAGTGCGCAACATTGTATGACCCCGCTGGTTTCAAGCGTCGAAGCCGACGAAACTCAGCGAGACACATGTGTAAAATAACATATTTGCAGTTTTATAATTGAAGATGTAGTGAACGTTACAGGACTGTCTTTATATATGCCTCTCACAAAAAAATCGCCTGACTTGTTAGACATGAAACCGGGCATACAAATGGTTGCGCATATCGCCGAAAGCATCAGAAAGAATATGTACAGTCTTCCAATGATTCAATTGTTGAGAAGCCTTTGGGCTCAGTTTATCGGGAAAGACCTACCCACCCCACTGTTTTGCTTTCTCGTTGCGAGCGTGGACCTTCGGGTCCTAGTAGACCGCCCGTTGACAGCCGAGAACAATAAAACCGACGAGCTAGATAAAATAGCCAGTACAGAAAAATAAAATGTTCGTGTTTTTGATAAGTATTGATGAAAGTATTACTGATGAATTTTTTAGGATTTCCCGATGAAAATGATATCAAACATGGAGCAATTTGATCAATTTTTATTGAAGGTAGAGTGTGTTCTAATCATGTATTCATAAGAAAAAATAGACTGAATTGGTTTGTGTCTTGACTCACCAACAATCCATGAATGGTAACACTCTCATCAAGGTGTAATGAGAAATTTGGAACATTTCGTATTCAGTACTGGATGACTCAAGTCGCCGTCGACCGAGGGTGTACCGCTGCTGCGCTATTTCACTCGCACTCGGTTCACATCGTTCGGTCTCCTTGTCAAGCGGTTCGAGCGAGGGCCCTGATAGGGGTGAATTTATTTGGGAAACAAAAGTCGCGTCATTCATGACACCTACTCGCGAACAGATATGCATATGTACGAGAAGAAACAATGCAATTGCCCGATGACTTGAAGCAACATTTCAATTGGTAAATGCATGAAACTCTGGGATCAGGAATTCCGAACCCAGTGGGGCATATGTAAGAACTGGCGAAATTCAACAATAGTTCGTCGTCTAAATTTTACAATTAAAGTATTTATTTGACGTGAATATAAAGTTTGTTAGCAAAGTCTTTCTCGATTTGAGTTTTGTAGAAGGTTGATTTTCCTTGTCCTTCTCGCTGGCAATCATGCGACTCGCTGAGTTTCATGGGCTTCGGCGCTCGAAACCAGCGGGGCCATACAATGTTGCGCGCTAAGCAGTGACAAATCTGCAGGTCTGCATTTCTAATCAGATCTTTGCGAAAGTGGCGTCAGTCGATTCCTCATGTTTTCTCGATCAAATTAGCCCCAGAAATGCTATAATTCGGACCAAAATTAAGGAAATTACGTGAAAAATTGTTTGCAGAATTGAAAGCCCGTTTTCTTAAAAATAGTCCGATTTAAATTATTTTCGGTCAATTTAATCGGGAGAATGCCTGGAATCCATTTGTGGCACTTTCATATTGATACGATGAAAAATAAACAAATTCTGTTTCTTTAGAATCGATGACACATCGCCGAGCACGGCGATCTCGCGCGGCTCGGGACACAAAGGTTCTCGTCTGTTATTCGAACTTCTAAGATCGTATTCAGATTTATTGGCCGGTGAGTTTTGTAACTAGGGGTGTGCGGGTACCCGATTTTTCGGGCTCGGGTCGGGCCGGCAACTTTCGGGCGGGATCGGGCGGGATCCCGATACTTTCGTATTGCTCGAGATCCCGACAGTTTCGGGACCCTGAGACTCGATTCAGGCTACAAGCATAGCCGCCATGAGCGGCCAATTTGATTTCAGGTCGGCTCGGCAAAACTCGGACGCGATCGGACGATATCGTTACCAGTAATAGATTAAAATTATTACCTGAGAACATAGAAAAATTATGTTTCTTACACGTTAATTTGAAATAATAAAATATTCGCCTCCTGCATATTGTTGTTATTATGAAACATCTAGGAAATATTCCTTTTTGTATGCTTATAGTTCGTACGTTTTCTATTTTAAATCTGAACCTATCCGGAAAAAGATAATACCCTATATATTCCCTTTACATAAAGTACTAAGTATGAAGTATATTTTATTCAAATTTTAAAATATTGTCGATATAAAAATAGTCTTCTTCCCAAGTTCTGAACATGGTATTTATTTAAGTACGTATATGGACGTATTCAGTATTCACAGACTATTTGGTAGCAATGAAAATACATATATATGTAAATAAATAATAAGATACAAATTATGATTCAACAGGAGACAGAAAATAAAAACTCATCACTCGGGTATCGATATAAATGATATACATAATTCTTTCCATCTCGGTCCCCTCGTAATAGCTGGCTGTCGAGCCGATCGCGTCCGAGTTTTGCCAAGCCGACCTGAAATCAAATTGCCCGCTCATGGCGGTCATGCTTGTAGCCCGAATCGAGTCTCGGGATCCTGAAACCGTCTGGATCTCGAGCAATACGAAAGTATCGGGACCCCGCCCGATCCCGCCCGAAATTTTCCGACCCGTTCCGAGGGCCGAGAATCCGAGCCGCGGGACGATCCGCACAATCCTATTCGTAACGCGTGTTCTCTCGTCATCGCAGAACACGAGTGAGCCAGAAGTGGTGGGGATAGCGCCAAGCTTCTGTCATGTATAGGCCAAACCGAGCTGCAGCGTAGAAATACACGCATCAGAATAGGTGTACCTGAGGCCTTAGCTCCGAAAAAATTCAGGTAGCTTTATTGGTCAGAACATTGATTCTTTCTCGATAGCTTCATCTCGTATTGGTCTACATATAACTTCGTGACGCACACAACTACATATGTACTACGCTGACAATGAGAATAAATAACAGCCACACGGCTACGTTCAGACAGGGCCGAGCAGCATTCCCGTTACCCCACCATACCCTTCGGTGGCTAGGCAACTCCAACTGACAAATCCACGATCGTCAGATGGTGATGGCTGATTTCTCCTCGATCGCTGTTCACGAAAACGAATCGACCGGTCAATATATTTGAATACGACCTTAGGATAAAGATATAATGAAAGATGAAAAATTATTCGAAGCCAAAGATGAAAGGCCTTCGAATAAACAAAGGAAACTAATAAATACCCGAAGCTAAATAGAATTTTAGATTTAGGGTACACACACCCTCCCCCCAAACCTCGTGTCGATCGGCCACTGGGGCCATTCGGAAGTATATTTTTTTAATTAAATAATGCCCATCTCTGCATAGGAGCGTAAAGAATTACAAAAAAAATCAAGGAGTCAACTGTTGACCGATTTGGAGACTTTTCCTTGTTATATGTTATATACAATAGTCAGAAGAATAATAATAAAAGCAATAATTGCAAATAATTGCTGTAACTTCCACATTCTGAAAATATGATATCAGTAAATCACTACTTCCAGTGTTATTAAAAAATTCCAATCTCTTTTTTTATTTGAAATAATGTGGCCATATAATTATAAAATATATTCGGCAGCGGTGATGTATGTGTTACGGTAAAACCGTTAATTTAGTAAATGCAGACAATTCCCAGCAGTTCCTAGTCAATGTATGCCTAAAATGCATATAACCTAACCTAAAGTCGTCCGAAAATGCATGCAATGACTGCATCACGCTTTTACTGTGGCTTGTGTATCCAGCTAACGCTTCAGTTTTACTATGATTCCACGTTGGCAGTCCTCCCGAGTAGGCGCCATCTCGTGTCCAATAGCTGAACTAAATTTGTCACGTGACTTGCTCTGTATTATCGCCAATATGGCGGAACTCGTATTTGGGAATGCAATCACGGGGATACGCTTTTCGTCCTTATATGAACAGATTTTACGCTGGGCGAGGTCTCATTCGAAAGAGGAAGGTTCACTGCAGTGCGCTCTGGTCATCGTTTGAGTCACAAAACTCTTTTAGTGACCTAAAAATACTTGGATTCATGCGGGTGTATTTTGTCAACTTTTGCTCTACTTTGAACACTCGTATTATTAGATATCAACACAAGCTCGTCGAACCATGACCAGAGCGCTGTGCACTGAACCTTCCTCTTTCGAATGAGACCTCATCCAGCCCAAAATTTGCTCATATAAGGACGTAAAGCGTATCCCCCCAAACCCATGTTTCGGGCACATTATGTGGGTATTACAGCGCGCTGCATTACCCGTGTCTACCCCCTTAATTCCCAAGCCTGCTCTAGAAGATACATGTGGCTTTGAATATATTTAGCAAAAGAATGGGTAGATGAAACATTAGATGAAAAAGTGGAGGAAACATTAGAAGAGGCAATGATTGAAACTGTATGTGTAAAAATAGATGATGATGAGAAGTACGAAGCAAATGAACCACAAACAAACAATAAGCTATATCCAGAGTCTAATGAACGTGAAAATAACATAGGTAGTATGTAGTTCGTATAAATTGCGAGACACGGCTGCACGAAGAAGAGCTATGGCAGGTAAAACAAGATGCGGAAAAGTAGGAAGTAGCACGTCGGAATGTGCAGGCGAACCCAAAGGCATCACCTTTACCGAAATCAAAGAACCGGTAATATTTGACCAAGCAATGTCATCACCTCAAAGTGACGAATGGGAGGCGGCCACGAATGAGGAAATTCGTTGTTTAGAAAGTAGGGACACATGAGAAATAGTAAACAAAACGGAACAGGCTAAATGCATGGGTAGAAAGTAGATTTATAAAGTAAAAACAGATACAACCGGACAGGTAGTTAAATATAAAGACAGATTGGTTGCACAGAGTTTTAGCCAAAAGAAACACATAGATTATTTTGAATCATGCACACCGCTCGCAAACATCTCTATTAGATTTTTATTAGCAATGTCAACATCGCAAGGTTGGGAGGTACATCATTTGAAGAACAAGTGCGCGTGCCTATACGGAGAACTCAACAAAGAGGTCTATATGAGATTATCGACAGGGTACGATGAGTTAGACACCAAAATAGCTAAATTAAGAAGACCGATTTACGGATTGAAACAATCGGATCGAAACTGGAACATCGCGATAGATATATTCCTAACTGAAAGTGGTTGCCAAAGATTAAAAAGCAATAACTGTATATATATGTATGATAATGATGTTATACAGGGTGTCCCAAAAATGTCGAAGTTCCTTGAAGGGGGTGATTCAGGGGGTGATTGCAAACAACTTTTTCCTTTGCGAAAATTCTCTCCGAGGTTTCGTTAACGAGATAATAACAAAAAGCACCGACCAATCAGAGCGCGCGCCTTCCGCCCGAGCTCCCGCGGTAGCGTTGGCTACGCGATAGGCGGCCGCGCTTGTACTACGGACGTACGAACAAGCAAGTCTGCATGCATCGAAGGAAACCGCGTTACACAGTTTTTTTTTTTAAAGCAGAATCTTAAATAAGAATTATTTGAAGCGAGAGGACAAGAAATAGGTACATTTCGTTTTCAAATAACGCATAATCGAAAAGGTAATGTAGCAGAAAATGTACGACATGTGATCGTAATTCGTTATTGAGGTAAAAATCCGTAGTTTAATAACGGCCAACCCAACTAAATTTAAACAATAATATTAGGTGTACGAATAAATTCTTTCCGACTGGATTTACATATTCAGTACAAAGTTACTGAATTTCTATCGCGGTGGTATTTTTCATATTTTTTAAATCGAACTGTTATTGTACCCTAAAATCGGAAAGAATCTATTTCTACACCTAATAATCACCAATAAATTAAATAAAACTCACCCATTCGGACATTCCTTTCCTTCCTTTTCGGAAACCTATGTCACTGGGTCACTGTTCCGATCCTGGTCATCGGTGGCTGAAAAGATTTATGGTAGGGTAGCGCCCAGTGCTCAGCTGATCGCAGGTATTCGCAGGACACCACCCGAAGGTAAGGCTCGCAACGTCAAGTACGTCCGGGTTAATGTACCGAATATTCACTTCACTGCATTGATACTAACACTGATCACTTAATTTATTTTCTACGGAACGTGTTGTTCCTAAGTTATAAAAATTGGTGGCCCCGAAAGCGACCGATTACTGTTAATTGAACAGTTGCTCAATGTGGGCACCCTCAGCGCCTATGCACGCCTTCGCACGTACAACCAGCTGCCTTTGGACTGCTCGCAATGTTTCTGGCGTAATGTTTGCCACCGCAGCATGAATCCGCACGACTCGGTCTTCCAGTGAATCCACTGGCTGACGGTACACCTCATCCTGAAATGATTGTTGTACAACAAATACAAAACGTAAGTAAAAAAAGAATACCTATAAAAAATTAAGAGCACTAATGAAATTACCTTCAGGTAGCCGCAGAAGTAAAAATCCAGGGGGGTCATATCCGGTGACCGTGGGGGCCACGCAACAGGACCGCCGCGGCCGATCCACCTGTCCTGGAAGGTTTCGTTAAGGTAGTCGCGGGCAATTGTGGCGTAGTGAGGTCCAGCCCCGTCTTGCTGATAGACTATGTTCTGTCGGACCTCATCTGGAATATGGGCCATAAGACCCGGCAGAACATGCTCTAAAAAGACTTTATACGCTGGACCGTCCATCCTGTCTGGTAGCATGTACGGCCCAAGAGTATTACGCTATGTTCTGGGTGTACGCGCGGAACGACGGGAACGCGAGTGCTACCGTGCGAGCGTTGGCAGTGGAGTACCCGCGCATCGAAACCCCGAACGAGGGAACGATCAGACGTTTGGCGTCTCGATTATACTTGACGGGGTCGATGATGCCGAGAGGCAGCGACGTGGGTAGACCCCGAGCCGCGCGGAACGTTGCGGTGCAAGAAAACATCCTGCACGCCATCGACGAGGACCCCACCGTCAGCGTGCGCGACTTGAGCCGCCGCCTAGAGTAAGTCACAGTTCAAGATAACTTCAACAATTATTAATTAAGGGAAACAAATGTTATCTAATAATGGATGTTTCTGCATTTTCTTCTAGTGCCAGCAGAATGACGGTACACCGAACTCTGAGGGAGAACATGTTGCACCCGGACCGCTTTGTACGGGTGCAACATTTGCACCCCGGGGATGCCGACCAGCGGGTTGAATATTCAGTGTGGCTGTGGGGAGAAGTGCAGCGGAATCCGTCGTTCTGCAAATACATATTGTGGACGGCCGAAGCAATCTTCAAGAGGGAAGGCTGCTTCAATTCCCGCAATCGGCATGTGTGGAGCGACGAGAATCCGCTAGCGCTTCGGACACGCGCAGCACAAGTCCGTTGGCAAATTAATCTATGGGCAGGCATTTGTGGCGATTTTATCGTTGGATCGTACATGCTACCAGACAGGATGGACGGTCCAGAGTATAAAGTCTTTTTAGAGCATGTTCTGCCGGGTCTTATGGCCCATATTCCAGATGAGGTCCGACAGAACATGGTATATCAGCAAGACGGGGCTGGACCTCACTACGCCACAATTGCCCGCGACTACCTTAACGAAACCTTCCAGGACAGGTGGATCGGCCGCGGCGGTCCTGTTGCGTGGCCCCCACGGTCACCGGATATGACCCCGCTGGATTTTTACTTCTGGGGCTACCTGAAGGTAATTTCATTAGTGCTCTTAATTTTTTATAGGTATTCTTTTTTTACTTACGTTTTGTATTTGTTGTACAACAATCATTTCAGGATGAGGTGTACCGTCAGCCAGTGGATTCACTGGAAGACCGAGTCGTGCGGATTCATGCTGCGGTGGCAAACATCGTCCTGCGAATACCTGCGATCAGCTGAGCACTGGGCGCTACCCTACCATAAATCTTTTCGGCCACCGATGACCAGGATCGGAACAGTGACCCAGTGACACAGGTTTCCGAAAAGGAAGGAAAGGAATGTCTGAATGGGTGAGTTTTATTTAATTTATTGGTGATTATTAGGTGTAGAAATAAATTCTTTCCGATTTTAGGGTACAATAACAGTTCGATTTAAAAAATATGAAAAATACCACCGCGATAGAAATTCAGTAGCTTTGTACTGAATATGTAAATCCAGTCGGAAAGAATTTATTCGTACACCTAATATTATTGTTTAAATTTAGTTGGGTTGGCCGTTATTAAACTACGGATTTTTACCTCAATAACGAATTACGATCACATGTCGTACATTTTCTGCTACATTACCTTTTCGTTTATGCGTTATTTGAAAACGAAATGTATTTCTTGTCCCCTCGCTTCAAATAATTCTTATTTAAGATTCTGCTTTAAAAAAAAAACTGTGTAACGCGGTTTCCTTCGATGCATGCTGACTTGCTTGTTCGTACGTCCGTAGTACAAGCGTGGCCGCCTGCCGCGTAGCCAACGCTACCGCGGGAGCTCGGGCGGAAGGCGCGCGCTCTGATTGGTCGGTGCTTTTTGTTATTATCTCGTTAACGAAACCTCGGAGAGAATTTTCGCAAAGGAAAAAGTTGTTTGCAATCCCCTCCTGAATCACCCCCTTCAAGGAACTCCGACATTTTTGGGACACCCTGTAGAAAGCCCAGAATACGAATTTTGGTTTTAAAAAACCGTTGGAGGCTGAGGTGAAAGTTTTATGGGGGGTCCAAAACAATATGGATGACGTTTCTCAAACAAATAATAAACACTTCCACCTATCTGATGATTTATATACTACCTGCGACTTTTGTCGCGCTAGATTGTTATTCGGCAGACCACTGTGTGCACACATGATCTTGTTCCGATGCACTGTAAGTTACCCGAAATGATTAGGAAATAATCACTCAGGGTTTTTAAAACCACTGATCACGTATCTGAAGCCAGCCTTTCAAAAATCAAAATGGCGGACTAAAATTTTGAAAATTTTGAAAATTTTTAGGAAAATTTGTATGTAGGGGTTCCTTGGGTCGCTAATTACGAATCCGCTGCTGAATTTTCAAAATTCAAAATGGCGGATCCGATACCAACGCCACGGCCGGGCATGTAAGGGCCTTGTACGGGTAGGATTCTAGACGAGTAGATACAAAGCAAATAGACGGAAATACACTGAAGTAGATGGTAACTTCGTCATCAGTTTTAAAACTTTTTCTTTGCGAATCCATCATATTGGTTGAGCCATTTGAATGTTTGTGTTACATGGGCCCTTCTGGCCCTTTCCGTGCTTGCTGTCCGCGCGTCGCTTTATTTCGTAGACGGTGATTCAGCGGAATCTCCTCGCGCGTGGCAGTCACGTTACGCCGAGCCGCGTAGCGACAGCCGTAGGGACAACGTGACCGTCGACGGCCCGGGCCCGGAAATTTCCGACGTGTAAAGCGAGCCACAACTGCCGACATGGCAGTTTCCCCCATTCGCGAGGATTGATCGAGGCACGGCCCATAACCGGGAGTCATTGAAGAGACATTCGATTTCGAGAGCTCGAGTTAGAAAGTTGCGACGAGCCAGCAGGCCATCTACATATCGCGACCTCATCTCCGCATAGATATACCGCGAAGCGCGCCTGGCCGATCAGGATAGGCATAAGGGTAGCTCCATCCGACACACCGAGAACGGCCTAGCCGGGAGAGGCTTTACGCGCCGAGTCGGACCGCGAAATACCGCGAAGCGCGCCTGGCCGATCAGGATAGGCATATGGGTAACTGCATCCGACATACCGAGAACGGCCTAGCCGGGAGAGCCCTTACGTGCCGATTCGGACTGCTAAATACCGCGAAGACGCGTGACTATACGAGATGGAGCGACAAGACGGAGCCCCAGTTCACCGACTTCCGTATGCTACCCGAGAGCACTGCGAGCGACTACGACCTGCGCTCGGTTCAGCGACGCAGCGAGCGACAGAATCGATAGACGGCAAGCGTGCCGTGTGCTACCCGAGAGCACAGCGAGCGACAGCTGAGACGGAGCGCCGTCTCTGGGTATGTTAATCAGATCTTACTTTCTTCAAGAATATATTTTATTCTATTGTTTTTCTCCTTAAATTCCGTGTACCAATTGATTCAACCCCTTTACTCCTTATCCTTCCTTGGTAAGTATAGTCAAGGCGTGCTTTAGCACCTCGATAGAGCAAGAACCCAATAGAATTATACGAAGAGTCTCTTCAGGACGTAACATTCGACAATCCAATCTCATATTCTTAATTAGACAAGTCTTGTCATTCTTTTCATCTTCTGCTAAACAATCCTTCATATTTTACGGATCTTGTACTGCATAATGCATAGTACTATTAATTATGGAATTTACTGTACAGTAGTTATAGATTCTGTTGCGTCAGAATATCTCATTACCTTTAATCTGTTTTTTGAAATATGTATAAATACATGGCTCATTTGAATGTTGGTCACACGAAGCGTACAAGAAAATCTTTAATGAAGGGACTCCTGAATCCTTTTATGAATCTCCTTACTGCAATAAAAGAATCGCATGTTTGCGAATTTCTTCTTTGCCCAAAAAAAAGAGCTTCGGATGTTAAAATTGCTCTGATTGGGTCAGCTTGTAAACTATAGCGTGTTACCTCCCTTTTTAAGGTCGTTCTAATACCGCCACATGCTCCTTTTCCATATGTTGTGCCATGAGAGTGCCATTCTGCTGATAGGCCAAAATAGTATTTATGCTTCATCAGATTATTCATTTGGTTTCTGTTTTTGAAGTACTGCTTCGCACCATCGGAACCATTAATAATTTTCTTTACCGTAGACCAAGTTTATTTAATTTCAAGTATAACCGTTTCTTGCAATAAGTACTTACACATCTGCATAATTAGTGCATTATGCAGAACAAAATCTGTAAAATATGAACGATTATTTAGCAGAAAACGAAAAGAATGACAAGACGTATTTAAGAATATAAGATCGGATTATCAAACATTAAACAAGTACATCCAATATGATGAATCCGCAAAGAAAAAGTTTTAAATTTGTGGAAGATGTAACCATCTGCTTCATTTTATTTCCGCCCGTTTGTTTTGTACTTTTCTAGAATCCCACCCATGCAAGCGCCCGTACATTCCCAGCCGTCGCGTTGGTATTGGATACGCAATTTTGAATTGTGGAAACGTGACCGCGGATTCGTAATGAGTGACTCAAAGAACGCCCACATACAAATGTTCATGAAAATCTTCAAAATTTAGGTCCGCCATGTTGCATTCGCCATTTTGAATTTTGAAAATCCAACAGCGGATTCGTAACGAGCGACTCAAAGAACCCCTACATACAAATATATATGAAAATCGAAAAAAATTCGTCCCCCATGTTGCATCCGCCATTTTGAATTTTGAAAATCTATCAGCGGATTCGAAACGAGCGATCCGAAGAACCCTTACGTTTAAAGTTTTGTGAAAATATTCAAATTTTTCAAAATGTAGGTCCGCCATGTGGCATCCGCCATTTTGAATTTTGAAAATCTGGCATCCGATACGTGATCAGTGGCCTCAAAACCGCCGAGTAATTATTTCCTAATTATTGTCGGTAACTGATAGTCCCTTGGAACAAGATCTTAGGTGCATAGCCACCATTTTGAATTCGTCAATTCTCGCTTCAGATTTGTAATCAGTGACACGCGTTATTTCGTAATCACTTCACTTGCAAGCCGGTCGTGCCATTTTCGGATTTTTATTAGTAGTATTACTAAACTATCTCCCAATTTCGCAGGTTGTAGCCGCCATATTGAATTTTTCAAAATGCCAACTTTCTTTCGAATCTATATGTGTAGGCGAAAGTGATCTAATTTGGACTCGATGCGTTTGACGTGGAATGACCCGTATATATCTTATTCTATGGGCGGTATTCTCAGTCGTTGCTTATTCTTAAGATCGTCTTAAGCATGCGGCATCCTCTACTAACCTCGTAGACTAGTAAAGGATACCGCATGCTTAAGTCGATCTTAAGAATAAGCAACGACTGAGAATACCGCCCAATGTCTACTCTCTTGGTTCGCGGCAGCGAAATGACTTTGTATATTTTTCTCTTCCGTCATGTAGGTTAGTTATTACAGAATGTATCCTACTTATTTAGTTATATGCTTTACTGTAACTAAAGGGTGCTTCCCGTTAAATAAACAAATAAATATTTGTGTTGGTGACGCCGTGACGTCATGCCAACTGACACCAACGCCAAGCCAAGTAACGTGACCCTTTCGAAAATAAGTTGCCATAGACTATTCGTAGTGGTGGGGGAACTCACCACGCATGCGCGTGATGACGCTGTAACGTCGAACTCATCAACGCCAAAATAGGTATTGGCTCCAAACCAATTACCGCCAAGGTTGGTTTTCCCTCCACTCGGAGACTCTTCAACAACATATTTCCCAGCAACCCTAATGCGAGTTCTTGGTTCTTTCGAACCGCTCGGTTCTTTCTAATTCTCGGTTGGGATCGGTTGTTCGAACCAAGTATATCTGGTCTCGCGTTTTCCCAGTACACGAACAGCTCTAATTCATTCACTTCCTGTATCGAGAGAAAGGATTGTGGTCGCCACGTGCTTTTGTCTTCTTGTAAAACTATAATTAATATTCTTCTAATGAATAATGTAATAAGTGTGCAGTATAAGAGTGTGACTCTCTTCCCGTATTCCGTGACCTCTAACAAAATTTATCCGTGCAAAATGTGTCGACCTTCGAATAATCTTCTGTAAAGTAATTTTTATACGAGAATAATCTAAAATCGTAAAGAAATAATCTAACATCATCTTAGTCGCCCGACCTTACTAGAGTTCGCACGGTTTACTTATGCTTCGCCTAACTGCTCCGTTATACGTTATCTGAGTATTGATCGCCTAGTAATCGGATTTTATTTCGGCAATTGTGGAGTTTTTGTGCAGATTACTGACTGGAATAAGTGGATTATTTGTTGTTTTCTGAGCATCCGCTATATGCATTGAGCGTGCTTGGGTTTATATGTACTATTACCCGGCCGAAAGAAGATCCCCAAGAGGCGGGCTCGGGCGATACAGTCCGTCGCTATGACGCGCGGTGCGACAATATATGTGCCTACTTCAGCCAATAACCAAAATACGTGTGCCGCGTCTTTAAAAGTGTGCCCAAATAGGTGATTCCGACCAATCGTTATAGCGACGGACTGTATCGCCCGAGCCCGCCTCTTGGGGATCTTCTTTCGGCCGGGTAATAGTACTTACAAGGGACGTTCGGCAACCCGGAAATTCAGAAAATTATGAAACACGGTGTGCAAGTAGAGTAGTTCATCCGTAGCACAACCCTATTTTTGTTGATGCCATAACGCAAGTTTTAGGGGTGAAATCACCCCTTGAAAAAATGCAGAATTTTTTTTCTGTGGAATATCTCAAGAACGGTGAGACATACGAAAAGAAGTTTAAACAAAAGTTGCATCATTCTTTTATATTTAGAAAATCGCGTATAAATAATTTTCGAAAAATCCATATATTTTATGTTACCCCTATCACCAACCCTTAAAATTAAGTTTTTGTATTTTATAAATATGAGCTGAAATATCTCTGGATAATCTCTTTTCATACATATAAATAGTTTATGTGTTATATATTTTTTTTGCAAACATATAAAATCTCCATTACCGAATTAGAAGACAATTTTGGCAGTTTCCATTAATAACATGGTTTCTTAAAGCCATATTTAAATTATTATTTATGTAAAGTTCGGACAGTTTTCAATTATTTAAGCAAGGCAGTACGAACCTAAAATTGAATCCAAGGTAAAACTCATTAAAACAAATCAGTGACGTGCATGAATCAGTATGATAACAGCATATTTGTACATGCATTACTTGAAGTGTAATCTTATTAGGGTATTTTGGAGACCACAAGAAAAATAAATAATGTTTAATTAATAGTAGGGAATGTATGTTTTGAAACTTTGGATATTCTTCCGAATTGCCCCAGTGGTCGATCGAGATGATGTTTGGGTGGAGGGATGGGGAGGGGGCGTGAACATTAAATCTAAAATTTTAGCTTCGAGTATTTATTAGTTTCCGAGATATTAATAAAAAATTGTTCATTTATTTTGGAAATTTTTTTTAACGTTGGTGCAGGCCTGCCTACCCGGGAGCCCTTCCGTCCCCACATTTTCCACTTTTGAAATTTTGTATCCACAGTCTCATTTTTAGCATCGCCAAACTCACATCGGTTCGCTACCATGCTTTACGCGCCCGCGAGCGGGTGCGCGCCCCCTGCGCCAATCTAACCCAAACCAATACTAATACCCGGAACAAGTTGGAAAGTGGTATGTGTTATGTCGGTATAAGTCAACAGAAATATTGTTAAGAGGGGGGACCGTGGTAAAGTGATTTAAAAAAATCGATAAGGTTCCCTTTTATGTACAATTACTTCTGTATCTTTTGAACGCATTAATTGCCGAAGGTAAAATTTTAAATTTGGGGTCGGTCCACACCGATAATAACCACTCGTAATACCCACCAAGTTTCATCTCGATCGGCACCGTTTGGGGCTAGACCAGTGCGTGGGGCGCGGAAAGCACGACAGCGAACCGATGTGAGTTCGGCGTTGCACAAAAACGAGACCGTGGTTATAGAATTTCAAAAATAAAAAAAAGGGGGACGGAAGGGCTCCCGGATAGGGAGGCCTGCACCAACGTCCAAAAATTTTTTCCATAAAAAATTAACAATTTTTTATTAATATTTTGGAAACTAATAAATACCCGAAGAAACAATTTTAGATTTAGGGTCAACACCCCCTCCCCACCCTTTCCCCCAAACCTCGTGTCGATCGGCCACTGGGGCCATTCGGAAGTACAGCCGAAACTTTTTTATAGTGTCCCGAATTTCATTGTGCAGTTCCGTTTCTACCGAGTTTATGGGTGTCTGTGTTATACTTGCAATTTGAAACGTAGTGGCTAACATGTTTATTACGTTAGCTACATTAATCGACTGCATTTTAAAGAAAAGTCTTTCAAACAATGAACACTCACTTTTTTTCAATTGGATGGTAACTGACTGCTGACAAAAATGTAACTGCCGGTAGCTACATCCTCGGGAATATTTATATCAATCAAAGACGTGAGTACGTAAATATATTTGCCGAAAAGTGAATGTGGCATAAGAATATTATCAGTTAAAATTAAAATGATGCAATGTCACTGTAAATCTTCACGCATTATTTATTTATCGTGTGATTTAGCTTTAATAAGTATTACCTTGGATGCTATTTTGGGAACACCTAAAAGCGGATATCTAGAAACGCATCCCAGCGTATTTTAAAATCCTGTACATTTCTGTTAATTCAAGAATGAAAAGGTTAAGGTGAATGTCACAATTTCTGTTCATTTAAGAAGTTACTGCTCATAAAGAAGGTGTAAAAATTTTGTTTGTGATCAAAAGGTGCAGAGTAATTGATTAATTCTTTAATAATAAATCAACTAATTCGAAAACTATTTAAGAAAGATATTTCAAGATGTTTAACTATTAGTAATTTGTAATTAAATACAATGCTCCAAATGTCCGTATTTCTGCTCACGAAAAATACCGATGTACGTATTTCTGCTCACGAAAAATACCGATGTACGTATTT
Source organism: Andrena trimmerana (assembly GCA_951215215.1). Classification (NCBI taxonomy): domain Eukaryota; kingdom Metazoa; phylum Arthropoda; class Insecta; order Hymenoptera; family Andrenidae; genus Andrena; species Andrena trimmerana. The sequence goes on from OX578060.1 coordinate 75,478,666, forward strand.
CTGCTCACGAAAAATACCGATGTACGTATTTCTACTCACTATTTGTATCAATTTCTGCTCACCTAATATGTTGCCTTTTCACGTTAAAATAAGTTACATCCTTTATGGAGAGGTTTCATAATACAACAGTAAAACATAAAATAATGATAAACAAAAAATAAAATACCTTCGCATAGAAATATTCATTCGATAAGTGAATCGTGATTCACTTGACCCTAAACCTGCTCACCAGTTTTCTACTTAAAAAAATTAAAAATAGTAAAAAATCTAAATCTAGAGCACAATACGGTATCTGTTTATGTTATTACATGACAAATTCTACTGTAAAAACTATTTTCTGCCCAATTATCGAATACCAATAGCGACGCTGTTCCTTAGCACAACCAGCTAGAACACGATCGAAAAATCATGAGTCCCTCGGTTTAAAAGTTTTTCGTTTCTTATGCTGCACTTTGATTAGCCCCAACCTCGTGCAACACTCGCGTCAATGTTCAAATAATTTAGAATTATTGTGTTGCAATTATACTACAAAAGTAACACTTATAATAATAAGAAAAATACGAAATGAGCAGAAATGGGGACATTTACCTTATACCAAGTGGCAAGTATTTTTGTTATAATCATTTCTATGAACAATATCATTATTGTACCAATTACAAACTCTAATTTTCAATGTATCTATCGTTCTCTATTCGTATAATTCTTCCAATGCATAATCAAACAATACAACATGTATAGAAAAAGACTGCGAATGTTTAAATATTAAATTTATGCGGCCACTTCATTAATGAAAACTGCTATAAGGCAGGCTTGAAGCTGAGTTAAATTATAACTACTGAGAATTTTCACAGATAATTGACTATTGATTGAGGGAAATTCCCGTAACACGTGATGGTTGGATCAATTATCAATATCCTTAAATTGACAATAGCGAAAACACAGTATGAATATTGCGGGATGAATTTGGGAAAACTAGCCGGCACGTAACAAATGGGAATTGCCAAAATGGACTTCAATTTCGGTAAGAGGTTTTATTTGTTTGCAAAAAAAGTATAACACATACACTATTCATATGTATGAAAAGTGATTATCGAGAGGTATTTCAGCTCATATTTACAAAATACAAAAACTTAATTTTAAAGGTTGGTGGTGTGGTCACTTGAAAAATGTGGATTTTTCGAAAATTGTTTTTACGCGGTTTTGTAGATATTAAAGAATGATGCAACTTTTGTTTAAACTTCTTTTCGATATCTCTCATTGTTGTCGAGATATTCCACGGAAAAGAAAATTCTGCATTTTTTTCAAGGGGTGATTCCACCCCTAAAAATTGCTTTATGGCACCAACAAAAAATAGGCTTGGCAGCTACATAAACGGATGGTGGTTGTAGAGGACAATATACCCACCGCAGCTAGTTGTGATATGTCCGACGGCTCAATCTCTGACTATGTATTTCGGAATTAAATGAAAGGAAGTGTAAAAGCTGTAATGTGATTATCCATGGGATGTCTGATGTTCCACTTGAACAAAGGAATTTTCGGGATACGGACAGAGCTAAAGCCTTATTGAGTGCGGTATATGATTCGGACTACAGCGGCATTCCTACGCGCAGGATAGGGAAAGCCAACGGACCGTCTCCAAAGCCACTTTCTTTGGGACTGTCAGCTACGGAGCTGGTCAGGAAAGTACTACTGGGAAAGAAATCCAAGAACACAGATCCACTGAAGATTTCGCACGGCAAGACTCGACTACAGCGTTCGAACCTGAATCGGCTGTGGGATATACTGAATAGCCTCCACGCAAAGTGCAAAAATGATATGACAATAAAATATGTCAATGGGGCCCCTGGACTTGTCCGTGCTCCAGCTCCGGCAGCTCGGACATCGGAAAATTAGCGGGAAATCTTGTGGTGTATTACCAGAACGTTCGTGGCCTGAGGATGAAAACGAACTACTTTTTATGCACAGTAGCTTGTTCAAATACTTTCTATGATATTATTGTACTAGTTGAAACATAGTTGAATGACAGTATATACACTGAGGAGCTGGGTCTAACAAATTATAATGTTTACAGATTTGATAGGAATACGTTTACTTGAGGGGTGGAGGGGTTCTGATCGCTGCAAGTAACTCACTACTAAGCTCGATTATTGATGTGTCTACTAGTAGCGTTAATCAGCTCTTTGTTAGGGTTAATATAGGCCAGGGTAGTCTCCAGGGAAGGTCCGACAATAGCTGTCGGAGTGTCGCGTCCGCCGCCCTCCAGGGCAAGGGGGGGGGGGGTGAGCTGTCACGACAAGTGGGTCGGTGGTTCGGTGGCCCCAAAGGGGCGGCCCGCCGAGCCAGCCGTCATAGCCGTTGCGGCCGCAATGTGGCAGGGGGGAGTAGGGTGGGGGCCCCAGAATTTGCGCCCCCCAGGGGGCAGCCAAATAGAGCCGCCTCCATGTTTTTGCGACGACAGTGCTTGGGGCGAGTTGGCATTTGGCCTGCCCTTAAGGCATAGCCGGCCGCTTGCCCGGGGGGACCGGCCAAGTATGATTCTTTCAACTCCTTGACCATCGTTAAGGTCCCCCCCCCCTGGGGTTGCGTGGCTTAGTGCAGCCCCCTCTGAGTTTTGCTGATCGCTCGCACCCGGCCCGTCTTAACTGCAACGAGCCAGAAAGATAAAAGGCACGGCGTCATGGGGTCGTGGAGCGGGAGTGCCGGGAAGCGCCACCTGCCCTTGTTTGTTTAGCAGCGACCCCGGAAGAGGGTGGCGCGGACGTGTGACCCGTGACGCGTCACCCGGAGTGTGGATAGGTTGGAGTATGCTCCGGGGGGGAAGTATAGCCGCGTGACCGTGGACACCTTCTCAAGGGTGCTCGCGCCCGCACGACTCCCCCCCCCCCCCCACCCCGAGAAGGGCCTTGTTTAGGGGACAAAAGGCGCGGAGTAGCTGTATGTGCATCCAGGGGGGGGGGGGGGCAAGCGAATGTAATCGCTAGTTTGAACCCGCATAAGTCCTCCCCTTGGATACGTGCTCTCGGCGCCAAGAGGTCACCTTGGTGGTTTTAGTAGGTTCCAGTCCCACATACCCCGCCCCCACTCCGTGGGGATTTCCACCAAGTAAAAAAAAAACCAGAACAAGGTAGTCTTATTCTGGAAACTGCTTATATCTCGCCTGCATAAAATCCATTTATATATCGGGACCATGGTGTCTGTATGGACGAAGTACTAAGTTCTTATTCCACTGATACGGTCCTCTTGTTAGGCGATTACAACGCGGGTCGTATCTCCTGGAACCCTTATCTCACCAGTGTGTTTGAACCCTTCTTATCCTGTCTAGTCTCCAATCATGATAAAATTATTTTAAACTGTATCCAGGAGGTCTGTCATCTTCATAACTGGCAGCAGCACCACTGCTCTCCAAACATTCATGGATCTGTAGCGGGCGTAGCGTCGAATTTCGACCGGAGCATAAGGCGACCAGGTAGGGTAATAAAGTTCAACTGAAGCTTTCGTGGCCGTTGGACTTTGTCAGGTGACGAAACCTTCCCTGTCTCAGGACTCGGGGTTTTTCCCGATATTTGCAAACGGTACGCGTTTCCTTCGGCTTCGGAAGGAACGCGATCGTTAGCGAGGCATTCGGCTAGAAGTAAGCATCTCGAGCGGTTGTGCTCTTCGTCCGCTCGCCTTTGTTCTCCAGAGAAGTTTTATTTTGTGTTACCTTCTCAAATAAACAATATTCTTTGTTGAGTTTTACTAAGACGCGTAATTAATTACACTCCTCACGTCTTCCACCTCAGATCCGACCATGACTTCTAAGGGGAGGACTCGCTAGGGGCGGGTGGTGACGAGATCTCGTAACAATATATCAGACCTCATCTAACCGGGAAAGGGGGGGGTCACCTTTTTGCCACGGGACCCTTTCTATCCTATGATTTAACCTCGGGATTAAAGAGCGTAGGTCGGGGGGGGGGCAATGGGGCAGAGTTGCAGTGTAGTATAGCTGTGGGAAGTCTTAGGCAACAGGAATAAAAGGGGGGAGTGCCAGGGAGTCGAGTCAATGTGGAGAGAGGGCGGGAGTAGGTGCGAGGGAGTAGGAGCGAAGGACAGCTAGCCTTATGAGGGTAAACAAGCCGTCACCCCAACAAGCCGGGGGCATCGTACGCGCGTGTTCGCGCAGTCCAAACGCTTTTAGCGGGGACGTGAAGTGGACCCGACAATTCCGGGTTCAGGACGACGAGTAAAAGCGAACTTACGGGGTGGATAGGAGATCTGGTAGAGCGGCGTCGAGACACGGTTCCATACATTACGAATTCACTTAGCGACGGGCTGGTACCCTCAAGGCCGGAGAGGGAGGCTGGTGCAACGCATAATGACTCCGGCGCATCTATGCGTGCGTCTTAGGTATGGATCGCCCAGCCTCGTCTATGGTCACCCCCGTGAGTACGGCCCGTCCCCAAGCTGGCCCGGGCCTATAAAAAGCGGACGCGTACCCGAGAAACGGGGTAGAATCCTGGCCGGTTAATGTGTACCATGGGGAGGCAGCCATCCGAAGTCATTCCCTCCCCTTTTAGGAGGAGGCCCGCCTTCGCGGGCCGTGCAGGGTAGATGGTGTGGTCTCTCGGACCAGATGGCAAGTCGTCCCTTCCTGCTCGGTCCCGGCCGTGGAAGGCAGGCTCTCTGATCCCGTGACAGCGCAGGGGAAAGATTTGTGGTCACGCTGGGCGGCGTGAGCAGCTCTGGGGGAACTCCTGCTCTCCGAATTTTTGTACACTCACTGGCCGCATGGCCTGAATGACGCCCGGGACTCCGGCATGTGCCGTATGCTCCCCCCGCTGTAGGTCGCAACTAATCGACTAATCAACTACCAAATGGATTTTACCCGCACAAGTGAAATAAATAAATAAACGAATAAAGACGATGTGCCTGATTTTTCAACTAAAAAAATTCATCTGCGAATCTACGTTTATAAAAAAAAATTTCAAGAATGTCGTTAATACAAGACAATAGTAAAGGTTGGCGAAACATTTTTGAACCGTTCGATATAGTCATCTTCACATTCAATTGTATCTTTTCTTAATGATCCTTTGCATACGTGTTCGTTCTTCGTCAAATAACCTTAGTTGTTAACATTAAAATTTGTCCAAATTCTACATACAAAACAAAAGAATTTGTACTTACTCGTCTTCCCATGGGCACACTTCGTTAACGTTATTGTCGCGCTGTTGCTGAGATGCAGGCTGAATGGCAGATGCTGTTTGGCCGTCCTGTTGAGTGTCCGGTTCCCAAACAGGAACAACCTGTGCATTTTCCGATAGCTCCTTCGTCTCCGCTTCTGCTTGAGCCGGGATTGCTACGTCTGTTTCCATTGTGCTTATCGGGTCTTTTTTATCCGACTCCGAGTCCTGATTTTTCACAGCAATATCTATTATTTCTTCCGTTACTCTTGCCGTGTAATCGTCATCTGTCTTTCCTGTAGGCTCAATTGTAGAGCTGTCGCTTGCTAGATCGCCCACAATTGTACTAATACTTATTATTGGAGTTTTAGGTGAAGTTTTTGTAGTCAATTGCCTCTCAAATGACAAAATTGTTGACCTCGTAATATTACTTTCAGGATCTTTGGTTACGAACTTCTCTTTTGTGGACGCATCCGAATTGTCGGTTATCAAGTTGAAATACTCAAACGAGTGTTGCGTTGACGGATAGTTACAGGACGAAGCAGACGGACGACCAATATCCACAAGCTTCACTCTTCCGCTGGTTGAGCCCATAGAGTAATTGCGTATCAGTACATCGGATCCACTGCCAATTCGTTCAGAAGTTGTGGTTGTACCAGCTGCATCCCAAAAAAACATGAAATACTTGTAATACCTGTTACATACTTTATAAATTATATAGGGTGCTCGGATACACGTGGAAATAAATTTAAGGGAAAATTCTAGACACCAGAGTAATATAAGACGAAAATTGAGAATAACGATATTGCGGTTGAGGCTTCGATCGTTAGTCATAAGTGTTTAAAGAAATGACTAAAAACAAGCAATCCGCGTGCACCACTGCACGCTGGGCAGGTCAGGCGAGGGATCGAGCAGTGGTCGTCAAAGTCACTGTCGCATGGGTTCACTCACCTCAGAGAAGCTACGACGAAATTTACTCACAATTGGCATGGCCACATGATTCTGCGACATTTAATCCAAAATTAAAGGATACTTACATACTCGCCAAAATCCATTGTTTGCATTATATCCACTGTTGTAGTCCATTGTGTTATCGAGACACACACAAAACACAGAATCACACCACCCCCAAAAAATATCAGAATTTGTGTAAAAGAATTTGAAAAGACCACAAAGTTTCCCGCTTTAAGGGGGTTTTCCACTGTGAACGGTAGAAAAATCAAGCTATTTTTAAAGATTTTTTTCTCAGTAAATACAACATATAATGAAATAACTCTTTTTTATATTTATTAAGCTACTCTTATATTATACCAAAAAAATTCAAAATAATATTTTTAATTTGTGTTACTTGTTTTTTTACAGCGTCAATATGCCACTTAAACAAAAACGGTATGTTCGTGGTGCAGATGATTTCACGGCTTAGGCTTATCCGAAACAAAAAATTCGAAAAGGTTCTTAATCTGTATAAGTGTCTCTATCGTCCGTATCTCAATTAACAATTTTTGCCGAAAAATAACAGAGATTTTCTCTGGGAACATTCGAGAAACACCATTTTGGGGAACTTTTTCCTTCAAACAGGCGCCATTTTGTTTTTTCTCAACAAAAATTGTTGATTGAGCTACGGGCGATAGCGACACTCTTACAGATTAAGAATCTTTTCGAATTTTTTGTTTCAGATAAGCCTACGCCGGCATCACCTGCACCACGGACATAACGTTTTTGTTTAGGTGCCATATTGACGTTTTGTAAAAAACAAGTAAAACAAATTAAAAATATTTTTTTAATTTTTTTGGTATAATATAAGAGTAGCTTTATAAAAACGAAAAAGAATTATTTCATTATATGCTGTATTTACTGAGAAAAAAATCTTTAAAAATAGCTTGATTTTTCGATCGCTCACAGTGGAGTACCCCCTTAAACACGCAAAAAACAGATTTACACACACTCAGACAATTGAAACTGATAACTCTTAATGGTTGTCTACTTCGCAATCTGGTTGTCTGCTCGCAATCGATATTCTTTGAAATAAATTAATATCGGCGGAACTAGGTTGAATATGAGGACCACGAAAAGGAAAATTGTTGAATGAGTTTATTTGTATATGCTTACTTTGTTGAAATACTGCGTTCGAAGAATTTTGTGAGACCGATGTCTTCGTCGCCCAACCCAGGAGAGTTTCCCGAATCTGGTGCAGAGAAAACTCAAATATGTTCAAACTGCAATGAACGGAAAAGAAAGCAACTCCGAACCTACTGCCACGTCTGAGGTTATAAAGTAATTTGGGCCTAGCTGCGCCGCACTTCATAGACGCTCATTTCGTTTTGCTGCTTCTCATAGTCAACACAGCTCCGACAATGTTAAATGATTTGAATTAGCATCGACACATCGTGAAGTAGACAAAGAGTCAGTCGACCCGCGAATTTAAGTCGAAAAACATACATACAGTTTACTTATGAAGAGTTACTAGTTATTAGTTTCAATTGTCTGAGCACATGGGAACCTGTTTTTTCGCGATCAGTTTTAGTGCGGGTAAATTTGAAATTTCTTAGAAATTTTTTACATGTTTTTAAGCAAGAAATTTGATATTTCTCATTTTGGGGGGGTTGGTGTGTTTCTGTGATTTGTGTGATTTCTGTGCATGTGTTTCTCGATAACACAATGGACTACAACAGTGGATATAATGGAAACAACAGATTTTAACGAGAAGGTAAATACCGTTTAATTAAACGATTTTAATTTGATTCTCGGTTTTTTTGTTTGTTTGCGTGACGTCCCGGCCCCACCATGTGTCGCGCCGGTCAGTCTCCGCCGACGCCACTAGAGGTCTACTCTCCAAGTTTTACTCTCTAAATTCCTACTACAAGTTCCAAATTATTTCCTCTTAGTCCCCGTGTGACTAGGGCAGGGACCGTCAGTCATAGCCCTACTGATGAGTCTGGCTGACGGTCCCAAGACGAAACGCACATCTTCTTTTCCTCCTCGATCTTTAAATTGCCAATCTACCTGCCCTGCACAGTACTCCAAAAAGCGTGACCGGCCTAATGTTTCGGATGTAACAGTTTGTATCATGTTTGGTTTAAATTTGGAAACTGAATTTTAACCCACTTCCAACTATCCAATAGACTTGAAATTCTTCATGCGTGCATAGTTTGCATGACAATACAATATTATGAAAAAATTCAAAAAAATTAAAAGTACATAAAAAATGTATAAAAAAACCACAAATACTAAAAAATAAAATATAAAAAATATATAAAAAATGAATTAAACGATTTTAAAATGCACTAAAAATGACAAAATAATTATTTTCTTGTATTACAATAGCGATGGTGATATGTCACTTTAAAGAAAATGGTGGGACCGGATATATCATAACAGGATATGATTCACTTTCCCCTACAGCACACTTTGTTGCAGGAACGTTGCATAACCGTTGCAGCGCGTTGCAATGTTGCCGCTTGGTTACAGGTTGCATTGCCATTTTACTCCAACATTGTGGAAACATTGCCGTGCAATATTGCAATGAACGCGTTTATGCAATGTTCCTGGAATATTGCGCACACATTGCCGTGTAATATTGCAATGGCCACGTTTGTGCAAAGTTTCAGGAATATTATACACACAATTGCCGTGGAATATTGCGCATATATTACGATACAACCCACGTGGAACGTTCCTGTAACGTCGACCACAAAATACGGTGCAATGTTGCACTCGTAACGTATGAATGCCGTTCCTGCAACGATCCGCACTGAATACGGAATTATGCGGAACGTTCTTGAAATGTCGTCACACAGAATACAGTCTAAGATTCCACAGGCAACCACTGATGGAATATATACGAACGTGGACAATATCTGACACAAGTAATTAATACAATTATTTAATTAACACTATAGGGTTTAAACAAATTCTTAAACTATATACAGCAATAAAAGATATTTGTAAAAAAGTGTTACATGACCCAAATACAACCAGTGTCCCTACTATTGCCATTTAATTTATTATACTTAATAAAAACGTTCCGGAGTGTCAAGTGCAAATATGTAAGTCCGTATTCTGTGCCGATCGTTGCAGGAACGTCGCTCATACGTTACGAGTGCAATAACACCCTATATATATATATATATATATAGGTTAAAACTGCAAACTACGCGCGCGCGAACAGACGAAAATGGCAACACTGCCGCACAGACGCATTGATTGACACGAAAATTTTAGGATTGTCTCTTTCAAATTAACGTCGCAGAGAGCTATTTGAAATTTCCTGGCCCGGGTTGAAGAACTTGGGGCTTTTTTCGTATAATATTAGAACTATAAAAGATATCGGAATGCAATTTGCGTAAAAAAATGAGGAAAAATTATTCCCCCTTAATGATGGATCATTTAAAATGTTTAACGTTTACTTAATTTTTCTTTTATGAATTTTTTAACCATAATTGTTATGAAAAACTGTTGCAAACTGTTTATTTGGTACTGTATTTAATGCTCTTTTAAAATTCATGGTGTTGATAAACAATTTAGTTGATTAACACTTACTTTTGTTAGTAGTTTTTGTATCATTACTTTCATAAATTGAGAAATTAATTTTTTATTCAATTATGTGTTAGTTCTGCAAACCTCAGCATCTATTGTTCTGGCTTTCTTTGTTATAATTTTATCCTTAATGCAGTGCATGCATAGATCGGACGTATTGGGTAACTAATAGGACGTGTTTTTGATTGTAGTGGTGTTTGAATTTTTTTCTACAATTTTTGTGTCTGAATATTTTAACCTTTTAGCTACCTACTCAACGCCACGCTTCTATACCGGCATCCGTAAATGTCATTTTTTGGGACGATGCGCCATTATTGTGACTTTTACACGCAGGTGGCGAAAAACCTCTCTGTACAGGGGTATATCGCCGCGGTCAACCCTGTCGTAGGTAAAAGACAGGGTCCCACTAGGGTATGTGTCCCTATTACGGAGCCTGTCCCGATTACGGAGCCTTTTTATTAAAATTATCAATGAAACAAAATCCATACATAAATAAAGGTAAACAAATTAATTTTAATTAAATTCAAATATTCGCGAACAAGATTCAAAGTAAAAAACGACAATTTTAATATGTCATAATACTATAAATATTTATAAAAAATGCGTAACACGCTTTCGGTGAATTAATAGCATTTCTTGTCCAAAACCTTAAGAAATGATGTACCGAACTATTTTATATAAATCAATTATAAACACTGTTTTCACCGTATAAAATGCATATTATATCCTAAAAAGGTTTAATGTAATTAAAAAAAATAAATTCAGGATCTACAAACTTATTTGTTTTTATTTTTAAGTTAAATTCCGTAATACCGCCAGATTTTCAATCTTGTCTGTAATACGGAACCTCGAAGCCGGAAGCGCGATCTTCGTCATAACCTCATTTTTGTTCCAAGCTGTCATAAGTGAAGCGCGTGTGTGGTTCTGGATAAATTTGCATACCTAATAAACATGAACCAGCCACAACAAAATAGCTCTAGGTAACCCTATTTCACAAAAGTTACGTTAGGAGCGACATTCGAAGGTACCGAAATGTGGATAGGCTCCATAATGGGGGGGGGGGCACCGTAATACGGATGGGTTCCGTAATGGGGGAAACCATAATACGGACAGGCTCCGTAATTGGGGCACCATAATAGGGACAGGCTCCGTAATTGGGAGCACTGTAATGCGGACGGCGCAGTTTTCAGGGCTCCGTATTAGGGACAAAAACATCTGTTTTTGTTTAATTAAATACATTACAAAGATTTAATTTTTTTTACTTAAAAAGAAGTCCGTCATAAAGAAGAATTGCTCATCAACAGATATTGATTTTCAGAATATGAAATTCATGTAGCAGTATTGTTTAATTAATATATGATTGCGCGAACTGGCTTAAACCCTCCGTAAACTTGCTGTATTTTTAAGAGGAACAGCTTCTAATTTGAATATTGCAGAAGAATTTGCATTTTTAGTTCCGTTAAAAGGAACTACTATTGGATACGATATATACAAGGACCTGAAAACTATTCTTAATTCATTAAATATCCCAATAGAAAAAATCGTTGGAGTAACTACAGATGGAACTGGAGCTATGTGCAGTCCGAATGTTGGTCTGTCGAGATTATTATCCGAAGATATAAAATAATTAACAGGGCGTGAAATAATTATTACTCACTGCATTTTGCATCAAGAAAAAAATTTGAGTGCAAAAGTTTTAAAAATGTCTAATGTTATTCCATCTATTAATAAAATTGTAAATTTTATTAGATTTCGAGGACTAAATCATCGCGAATTTAAAGCATTTTTTAGGGATATGGAAAGCGAATATGGCGAGATTCTTTTTAATACCGAAGTTCGGTGGTTATGTCGCGGCGCAATGCTTAAGGGGGTAGACACGTCACGTGACCTGGCCGATTTGGCCGGTCGGTATTACAGCAGGTTTTTTCTGCACTGAAATGGTATTACCCATAGATACGCAGCTGCCTGTGCACGCGAGAGGGAGCTGTTTGCTATTTCCGTATTCTATTCTGAATAAGGAAAGAAATTCTCAGCTGTTGCGTTGTACATTTTAAACAGAAAGTCTGCTGGTACTGCAAACGTAGAAAATTTATTGTACAGTTACTTGAACTGTGCTTATGCTACAATATTCTACATTGGCAGTAAGGAATTATAAGTGAAAAGGAAAAATAGATGAGGGCATGTCCCCAGAAAATGAAGTTTGTTAGGATAGACATTTTTTAATTAGCAAAACACTGAAACAGAACATGAAATACACATCCTATGCAGAAAGCAGTTATGAACAAACATATATAAAATTGTGTTTGATGTTGAATCCAACGCGTGATTATTATGTGGTCCCTCCTCGAAGTGACAGAAAATATAACCTATGTATATGCTATAAGACAATAAATATTTAGCGGCTATTTCGTTGTATTACGCTACATTTGTGAACTTTTCATCATCCTTCCGAAACATTACTATTACGCCGCAACAGTGTCTTTAGGAAATCAGGTATAACATATAGGTTATATTTTCTGTCACTTGGAGGACCGGCTTTTCTGTCTTCGAAGTGACAGAAAATATAACCTATATGCTAGACCCGATTTCCTAAAGATACTGTTGCGACGTAATAATACTGTTTCGGAAGGATGATAAAAAGTTCACAAATGTAGCGCAAAAGAACGAAATGGCCGCTCAACATTTATTGTCATATAGCGTATACATAGGTTAAATTTTCTGTCACTTCGAGGAAGGGACCATAGACATATATAGACGGCGGAGCGTAAGCTGAGGGGGGTGGCAAGGTTCGCGGTAAGGGGAGCGATACGAGTAAATCGGATAACGCTGTGGTTATGCATGCCGAATGCATCCGAAGCTAACAGACGTACCTGTATCTGAACCTATGCCTTTACCCCTCCAAGCCTTCCTTCCCCACGCCGATAGTCGCATCTTCTGATCCGTCTATTTATGTCTATGGAGGGAGCCACGTAATAATCACGCGCATCCAGCCTGCGCATTTTTTTTATGAAAAAATTATTTAAATCGGACTATTTTTAACGAAACGGGCTTTCAATTCTGCAAACAAATTTTTCACGTAATTTCCTTAATTATGGTTTGAGTTGTATCATTTTTGGGGCCAATTTGATTGAGAAAGTATAAGGAATCTATTGACGCCACGATCGCAAAGATCTGATTAGAAATTGCAAAACTTCAGATTTATCAGTGCTTAGTGCGCAACATTGTATGGGCCCGCTGGTTTCAAGCGTCGAAGCCGACGAAACTCAGCGAGACACATGTGTAAAATAACATATTTGCAGTTTTATAATTGAAGATGTAGTGAACGTTACAGGACTGTCTTTATATATGGCTATCACAAACAAAATCGCCTGACTTGTTAGACATGAAACCGGGCATACAAATGGTTGCGCATATCGCCGAAAGGATCAGAAAGAATATGTATAGCCTTCCAATGTTTCAATTGTTGAGAAGCCTTTGGGCTCAGTTTATCGGGAAAGACCTACCCACCCCACTGTTTTGCTTTCTCGTTGCGAGCGTGGACCTTCGGGTCCTAGTAGACCGCCCGTTGACAGCCGAGAACAATAAAACCGACGAGCTAGATAAAATAGCCAGTACAGAAAAATAAAATGTTCGTGTTTTTGATAAGTATTGATGAAAGTATTACTGATGAATTTTTTAGGATTTCCCGATGAAAATGATATCAAACATGGAGCAATTTGATAAATTTTTATTGAACGTAGAGTGTGTTCTAATCATGTATTCATAAGAAAAAATAGACTGAATTGGTTCGTGTCTTGACTCACCAACAATCCATGAATGGTAACACTCTCATCAAGGTGTAATGAGAAATTTTGAACATTTCGTATTCAGTACTGGATGACTCAAGTCGCCGTCGACCGACGGTGTACCGCTGCTGCGCTATTTCAATCGCACTCGGTTCACATCATTCGGTCTCCTTGTCAAGCGGTTCGAGCGAGGGCCCTGATAGGGGTGAATTTATTTGGGAAACAAAAGCCGCGTCATTCATGACACCTACTCGCGAACAGATATACATATGTACGAGAAGAAACAATGCAATTGCCCGATGACTTGAAGCAACATTTCAATTGGTAAATGCATGAAACTCTGGGATCAGGAATTCCGAACCCAGTGGGGCATATGTAAGAACTGGCGAAATTCAACAATAGTTCGTCGTCTAAATTTTACAATTAAAGTATTTATTTGACGTGAATATAAAGTTTGTTAGCAAAGTCTTTCTCGATTTGAGTTGTGTAGAAGGCTGATTTTCCTTCGCCATGGAAAGTCCCCTCTTGTCCTTCTCGCTGGCAATCATGCGACTCGCTGAGTTTCGTGGGCTTCGGCGCTCGAAACCAGCGGGGCCATACAATGTTGCGCGCTAAGCAGTGACAAATCTGCAGGTCTGCATTTCTAATCAGATCTTTGCGAAAGTGGCGTCAGTCGATTCCTCGTGTTTTCTCGATCAAATTGGCCCCAAAAATGATATAATTCGGACCAAAATTAAGGAAATTACGTGAAAAATTGTTTGCAGAATTGGAAGCCCGTTTTCTTAAAAATAGTCCGATTTAAATTATTTTCGGTCAATTTAATCGGGAGAATGCCAGGAATCCATTTGTGGCACTTTCATACTGATACGATGAAAAATAAACAAATTCTGTTTCTTTAGAATCGATGACACATCGCCGAGCACGGCGATCTCGCGCGGCTCGGGACACAAAGGTTCTCGTCTGTTATTCGAACTTCTAAGATCGTATTCAGATTTATTGGCCGGTGAGTTTTGTAACTAGGGGTGTGCGGGTACCCGATTTTTCGGGCTCGGGTCGGGCCGGCAACTTTCGGGCGGGATCGGGCGAGATCCCGATACTTTCGTATTGGTCGAGATCCCGACAGTTTCGGGACCCCGAGACTCGATTCAGGCTACAAGCATAGCCGCCATGAGCGGTCAATTTGATTTCAGGTCGGCTCGGCAAAACTCGGACGCGATCGGACGATATCGTTACCAGTAATAGATTAAAATTATTACCTGAAAACATAGAAAAATTATGTTTCTTACACGTTAATTTGAAATAATAAAATATTCGCCTCCTGTATATTGTTGTTATTATGAAACATCTAGGAAATATTCCTTTTTGTATGCTTATAGTTCGTACGTTTTCTATTTTAAATCTGAACGTATCCGGAAAAAGATAATACCCTATATATTCCCTTTACATAAAGTACCTACTAAGTATGAAGTATATTTTATTCAAATTTTAAAATATTGTCGATATAAAAATAGTCTTCTTCCCAAGTTCTGAACATGGTATTTATTTAAGTACGTATATGGACGTATTCAGTATTCACAGACTATTTGGTAGCAATGAAAATACATATATATGTAAATAAATAATAAGATACAAATTATGATTCAACAGGAGACAGAAAGTAAAAACTTATCACTCTGGTATCGATATAAATGATATACATAATTCTTTCCGTCTCGGTCCCCTCGTAATAGCTGGCTTTCGAGCCGATCGCGTCCGAGTTTTGCCAAGCCGATCTGAAATCAAATTGCCCGCTCATGGCGGTCATGCTTGTAGCCCGGATCGAGTCTCGGGATCCTGAAACCGTCTGGATCTCGAGCAATACGAAAGTATCGGGACCCCGCCCGATCCCCCCCGAAATTTTCCGACCCGTTCCGAGGGCCGAGAATCCGAGCCGCGGGACGATCCGCACACTCCTATTCGTAACGCGTGTTCTCTCGTCATCGCAGAACACGAGTGAGCCAGAAGTGGTGGGGATAGCGCCAAGCTTCTGTCATGTATAGGCCAAACCGAGCTGCAGCGTAGAAATACACGCATCAGAATAGGTGTACCTGAGGCCTTAGCTCCGAAAATATTCAGGGAGCTTTATTGGTCAGAACATTGATTCTTTCTCGATAGCTTCATCTCGTATTGGTCTACGTATAACTTCGTGACGCACACAACTACATATGTACTACGCTGACAATAAGAATAAATAACAGACACACGGCTACGTTCGGACAGGGCCGAGCAGCATTCCCGTTACCCCACCATACCCCTCGGTGGCTAGGGAACTCCAACTGACAAATCCACGATCGTCAGATGGTGATGGCTGATTTCTCCTCGATCGCTGTTCACGAAAACGAATCGACCGGCCAATATATTTGAATACGACCTTAGGATAAAGATATAATGAAAGATGAAAAATTATTCGAAGCCAAAAATGAAAGACCTTCGAATAAACAAAGGAAACTAATAAATACCCGAAGCTAAATAGAATTTTAGATTTAGGGTACACACACCCTCCCCCCAAACCTCGTGTCGATCGGCCACTGGGGCCATTCGGAAGTATATTCTTTTAATTAAATAATGCCCATCTCTGCATAGGAGCGTAAAGAATTACAAAAAAAATCAAGGAATCAACTGTTGACCGATTTGGAGACTTTTCCTTGTTATATGTTATATACAATAGTCAGAAGAATAATAATAAAAGCAATAATTGCAAATAATTGCTGTAACTTCCACATTCTGAAAATATGATATCAGTAAATCACTACTTCCAGTGTTATTAAAAAATTCCAATCTCTTTTTTTATTTGAAATAATGTGGCCATATAATTATAAAATATATTCGGCAGCGGTGATGTATGTGTTACGGTAAAACCGTTAATTTAGTAAATGCAGATAATTCCCAGCAGTTCCTAGTCAATGTATGCCTAAAATGCATATAACCTAACCTAAAGTCGTCCGAAAATGCATGCAATGAGTGCATCACGCTTTTACTGTCGCTTGTGTATCCAGCTAACGCTTCAGTTTTACTATGATTCCACGTTGGCAGTCCTCCCGAGTAGGCGCCATCTCGTGTCCACTAGCTCAACTAAATTTGTCACGTGACTTGCTCTGTATTATCGCCAATATGGCGGAACTCGTATTTGGGAATGCAATCACGGGGATACGTTGTTTGTCCTTATATGAACAGATTTTACGCTGGGCGAGGTCTCATTCGAAAGAGGAAGGTTCAATGCACAGCGCTCTGGTCATCGTTTGAGTCACAAAACTCTTTTAGTGACCTAAAAATACTTGGATTCATGCGGGTGTATTTTGTCAACTTTTGCTCTACTTTGAACACTCGTATTATTAGATATCAACACAATTTCGTCCAACCATGACCAGAACGCTGTGCACTGAACCTTCCTCTTTCGAATGAGACCTCATCCAGCCCAAAATTTGCTCATATAAGGACAAACAACGTATCCCCCCAAACCCATGTTTCGGGCACATTATGTCGGTATTACAGCGTGCTGCATTACCCGTGTCTACCCCCTTAAGAGGGTAGACTACTGTGACGGCCCGAAAATATACATAAGTAATCTTCTGATGCAAATTGTGGACAAACTAATGAGCCGATTAAATTGCAGTTTAGCACTTAATTTTGGCATATTGGAAAGCATTAAAAATAATTATAAAAATTAAGAAAATATATCGCTCATTTGCTGCAACAACGACACAACTCAAAATCTGCAGTTTTTGAATTATTACTATAGAAGAAGCGGTTGTTGTCTAACAAAACTTTTAAACCTGTTTCCCCAATAATCGTGAATTTTGAGTTATGTCGTTGTTGTAGGAAATGGTCAAAATTTAGTCGCAATTGCATGAATACAGATTGAGACATCATGTACACCGTTTGAAATGTATCGTTCGGCGCGCAGACATTCGAGTGCGCATTCGCCTCTGTCCCTCCAAAACTAAGCTATATTTATATTTCATACATTTTGCATATCATTTTAGAAATTTCAAACTAATATTAACCTTCAAACCTTAACCTTGACTCTGTGCATAGTAAATTTTCCATGGTCTGTGCACGGGGGTCAATCTGACCCCATACATATTTTCATATATTTTGTAAAGTTTTTTATAAAAATTGTCTCCAGCTCAATATTTATAGAAATATATAAAAGAAAAAGAAATTCAATATTGTATACAAAATAGGAGTCTTTTCGAAACTCTAGACAATAATTTGTACAAAAGTAGTATCTTTTAGTTCAGCGACCTTGAGTCGCTAAGCTTCGTTGCCGAACTCTCGACCGCTCGACTTACCTAAAAAAATGCCGTCATCCAAACGGCAACGCATATCGCGGAGGGCCCGAGGTGTCTGCCTGGGTGCCCGACTCAGATATTCCCACAAAGGAAAATATATAATATAAATTTTTATACAAAATGCATGAAAAAAAGTTGGGGTCAGTTTGACCCCAATGCACCAAAATATGCTTGGTTGGCTTAAAACTATCGTAGATACGACATAGATAATATTTTTTCGATTTTTTTTTTAATAATGTGTGTGTAAAACCTTAGTTGAGGCAATCCTAGTTGCCTGGCATATTTATTAGGTACAAAACCCTATTACATCCCATATTACAATGACTGGGGTCAATTTGACCTCTATGCACAGAGTGAAGGTTAAAGATAACATCGAAAAAAGCGAAAAAACATTAACTGTACTTCTTAAGGACGGGGACGGCGAATTCAGTGAACACAAAGTTTTATCAGAGTTGCAAAGTAAAAACGCAGTAGACTTAAACTTTATAAGCGTCAAAACAATAATAAAACACTGCCAATTTTTATTGTACAATTGGACGCGTATAGTAACATCGAGAATTTGAAACAAATGAAAACAATCTTGTTCTCTGTAGTTAGATGAGAGAAAATAATAAAAAAACAACAATTCAATGCAGAAGATGCCAACGCATTGGCCACTTTGCTGTAAACTGTAACCTCGCATATAGATGTGTTAATTGCGACAGCAAACACAATCCTGGCGAATGTAAATTGGCTCCTATTGGGGATAAAAGGAGGGTGGAATCATCCGAAGTGCCCTACTGCGTGAAATGCAAAAACCATGGCCACCCAGTTTCACAGACATGAAGGCGCTAATAACCAATCGAAAAGAAATGTTATTAAACCAAGAACTCAAACGCGCTCCGCATATTCGCAATTTGGTAGTTCCTAATAAATCTTACAGTGCAGTGACCAAGGGGTGACCAAGCCCTCCACTCAACAGCAGCCTTGATCGCACACCTAACCCCAAATTTACCCAGTGGGTGGAGCGACGCAGCATCAACACAAAGACAGTTGCTAGATAACATAAAAGATTAAATTTTTAGCACCATAAATTATCAATTCCGTGGAATAGCCGAACAAGTGCGGGCTGATTCCAACCAAATAAACACAATTCTACATGTTCTAGATATAAACCCATACACAGGCTCTTCAACGCTCAAAACCCCAAAAAAATTTAAATCAGTAACTTACCCATACAGCACACTTCGTGGCGGCAAAGTTGCAGGATGGTTGCAGCAACCTTGCACTTGGTTGCGATGTTTCATAGTTGCAGCGCAATGTCGATGTATGGTTGCTGCGACGTTGCCGTGCAACATTGCACGAGGCGGACATAGAATTGTTGCTGCATAGTTGCTGCATAGTTGCGTTGCAATAATGCACTGCAACATTGCCGCAACTTTGCCGCAACTATGCTGCAACTTTGCCGCAATTTTGCCGCATCTATGCCGCAACTATGCCGCAACTTTTTCGCAACTTTGCGGCGTTAGCAAATTTTAAAACATAATATCTCCAAAACCGGCGAAAATAAAGTGTATACATTATACCTTATTGAAATCGTCTTGAAACGCACTATCAAGTGATCTATTAAAAAAAAGAGTTCCGTTTAAAAAAAAAATTGATCATCGTATCTCGTAAAATAATAATCAAAGAAAAAAATCGTCTGCCCCAGTAAATTTGCCCCCTCCAACCATGTAATTTCATATAAACAATTTCTTTTATATCTCGAATTCGTTAGGAAATATCCAGGTGTTTACTGTTCCCGCGGACATCCTGGATAATGAACTAAAATATAAAATATATGTCGGAGAAGGCAACCATTTAATCAGTTCCAAGCATAAGTCAGAATCTACTTTACTGGTACCATGTGCCAAGCTGATGTTTCCATGAAGGCGAGCGCGGCGCACAGTGGGACAGATCAGGTCGAAACGCGGCACTAACAAGGGGACCTTCAGGATTGTCCATTTCAGAAATTGTTTATACTTAGTGTACGCGAAGGTCTTCACTCGGACTTTAATTTTCCAAAGTAGTAAGAATTCAGCCAAATTCGAGAAAATCGACTTTGAAAAATGTGGAGTTCCTTATATACATTTGATTGAAAGTTATGACCAACGAACAGCGTGGGCGAGTACCTAGCGCTTCCGACTAGTAACCATGAGGTCGTCAGTTCGCATCTCACTGTTGGCATTATTTTTTTTTTCATGTTTCTTCATTTTTTTTTCATTGCCTCAAAGTTGCCGTGCAAAGTTGCCTCAAAGTTGCCGTGCAACTTTGCAGCAAGCGGACATAGAATTATTGCTGCATAGTTGCGGCAACGTTGCGTGCATTGTTGCAATCTTGCACCGCAACTACGCTGCAACTATGCGGCAACGAGAGTGTGCTGTATGGGTAGTAGAGACCTGTATCGCTGAGAATAGTAAACTCTACTCCATAGCAGCCTATGCAGCATGCAACTGCAAAACAGAATTTACTTGAGAGCTGGAGCGCCTTTTCGACAAACTTAAATTAGAGGACTTGACTAACTACTACTTGTTGGCAGGCCACCTCAACGCTAAGCACGCGTGATGGGTTAACGAGATGGGCAATCGTGTGTGTGTGTGGGGGGGTCCTTCCACTCATGGTATGTTCAAAACTCAATAATTTACAAAATTGCCGTCAGGGACACTTCCTTACCATCTTTTCCTAAAAGCGGTGCATTTATCGACTTATGCTTGGCCGACAACAGAATTTCCTTCCACAATTTATCAAACGGTAAAATAAACTGCGTAGATTAGAATAGAGATCATAGAGTACTACAGATGAGCGTTTCTATTGAACGATTCCCACTGCTAGCGTTCTTCAAAGCTGAGGACACACCAAGGAGGAATTTTGGCAAGGCTAATTGGAGGAAGTTTGAAAATTTCCTGTGTGCTAATACAGTCATCCAAATTTCAAATAATAGAAATCTAACAACCGAAGAAATAGATACATTTATTGAGGATATAAACCGGAATATAATTTTAGCCATGAACCACTCAGTACCACTTTATAACTTCAACAGAAATATTACTGATATGTTTACCAATTCTGAGATCAGAGAGTTGCGTAAACATAAAAAAATTTTATTAACATTAATTAATAACCTCATTATAAAAGGCGATAGCTCAGAAACCATTCTGAACCTGATAAAATTCTTTAAAAAAAAACGTTGAAACAGACTCGCTATCAAATTAAGTTGGCTTTCCAGGAATCGGCGATTGCCGAAGTATCGCTTATATGCCTTGGGTACCTATCCAAGGCCCCTCGGGCCAGTTGGGATTTAACTACCGGTTTCTTTTGTTTAAAACTCAACATCTCGAACTTTAAGGCCTTCTTCGAGGTGATCCCATATAATTTCTGTAAACAGGTTATAATTCGCGTCCGAGGATTAGTCCGGAGATTAATTACGCGATGGCGTCGCAGAGCTACCTTTTGTGTTCGGTTCACAGGTCTAGGTTGATCGCTGTTATGTGATAACCGCGCGTCGCGATTCTTATTCTTCTTCCCGATTTGTGCGGCGCCAAGCAAGTATTGTTATGTCATATTCCTTTATATCAATTACGTTTCGTTGAGTTTCTTTCCCGATTAGTTGCTACAAGTATTTCTACCTCATTTACTTTCTTTGCCTCGATATTATTTTAAGTTTCAATAAAACATATTCCTTGTATTTAAATACTGCGTTAACAATTTCGAAGTTAAAAATGGTATCAATCGATTTGTCTGCACGAGATCGTGCAATCACGCAATCTCTGCATGCTCGTAGGTCAGTAATCCCCTATGGAACTTAACATTGTCCTCTATATTTTGTCCGCAATTCTACTGCAAGAAATACATTTTGAATAATCTTAAAAATACTACTCCACCCAGTTCAATTTTCTCAGATTATGCAAAACGTATTTCTTACATTAGTATTGCGGACAAAATATAGATTTGGTAAATCGTATTCCTTACACGTATTTTCTACAAATGCAATATAATTTATTATTTATGCTTCTATATTTATAAATGCCCCAAAATTCCAATGCGAATTACTGTTATTCGCAATTTTGTAGTAAAAAAATAAGTTCATATGCGTAATCAGCAACCGTAGAAACCCAGGAGTACCGATTTTCTTGCAGATCCAATAATTTTTTAACATGCACGCCCGCCATATTAGTTTCGACATTTTCTTTTAAAAATATTACTGTTCAGATTCGTAATCTGGTCGTTTGGCTGTCATTACGTCATTGGACTTTTCTAAAGCCTTCGACACGCTTGATCACGATCTGCTGATTGCCAAGTTGCATCATATTGGCCTTTCTTCGCTCGCGCTTAATTGGTTTCGCTCCTACCTATCTGCTCGCAGTCAGCAGGTCGTCGTCACTAATGCGTGTGGCTCTCTCTACTCTTCCTCGCGATGCATCCTGCGTGGTGTGCCTCAAGGATCTGTTTTTGGTCCACTCCTGTTCCTGATCTATGTTGCGGACTTTCTACACGTTCCCAAGTTTTTGGTCACACATATGTATGCGGACGACTTGCAGCTTATTACTTCTGTTAGCGCTGCTCATGTCAACTCATCTACCGCTGAACTTGAACAGGCGTTAGGGGATATATTGATTTGGACCGAATCGCATGGGCTTTCCCTTAACCCATCTAAGACCTCCCTGATTATAGTCAGTTCCCCTACTCGGCTAGCCAACCTCCCGCCTTTCTCTCTCCCCTTCGATTCAGCTAACATCGTGACAAGCGGCTCTCTTAAAAGTCTTGGGCTCCGTTTTGATCCTCTTTTAAATTATGAAAATCATATTTCAGACCTTTGCCGTGCTGCCTATACGCGTCTCCGTATCCTTTACCCTTCACGTTATCTCCTTACTACTCAACAGAAGCTTCTCCTTTCTCAATCACTTATCATCTCTCTTTTCGATTATTGTGATGTTGTGTATGGTCCTCGTCTATCTGTCAGTCTTGCCTCCCGTGTCCAACTCGTTCAGAACTCCTGCCTCCGCTTCTCCTTCTGTGCTCGTAAATTTGACCACATCTCGCGTCTCCTGAAAAAATCCGGCTGGCTCCCAATGAGACAGAGATGGATTCTCCATCTCTGTTGCATTATTTATAAAATCCGTCGCGACTGCTCACTTCCTTACCTGTTTAACCTTCTTGCTACCAACGCTTCCTTTCATACAGCTCATGCTACTCGTTCGCAAGACATGCTATCCATCCCCTACCATCGTACTAACTACTTTCGCGCCTCCTTTTCCTACGTCGCCCCCCATTATTATACTCACTCCCTTCTGAAATCCGTGCACTTCCGACTCTCTCCGCATTCAGATGTTCGTGTACATCTTTTCTGTTGCTTCACCCGCTATAATGTCACTTAGCCCACTTTACGATCTGGTTAGTAAGTTTTGTTTTCTGTGTTCGCTTTTATAATCCAGGCTCCTGATTTATTCTAAGCTTTGTTATGTTTGTTTTAATTTTTTACTTTTTTTATTAAGCCTAGGTTAGTTTGTTCTGTCCTCCTTTCTTATATTAACTTTCTCTGTTTACAAAATTAGGTTAAGTTACCGTCTTAGGTTAAGTTGGTTAAGTTGGAAAACAGTCTCTGACTGAACTTCGCCTTTGCTTTTGTCGTTGTTTACTTTCTCTATATTGTCGTCTGCTTATGTTGTGCAATAAAGACGTTTAATAATAATAATAATAATAATAATAATAATAATAATCAGCGACTCCACAAACCACGGAATACCGATTTAATACTAAATTGAAGTACGGTTTTAGGTTTCGCCCAGCTGTTGGCTATTTGGGACCACCGTGCGCCGCCACTGCACGCACGCTGGCTGGCTGGCTTGCGCAGACCATTGTCGCCGAATTGCTGAATTAAAAAACGAAGCAGCCACCGCAATTTCGTTGATGCAATTTCTCTTGATTTTCATCTTAGTTTGTGACATAGAATCACTCATTTATACTTGTATGACTTATTTTCTATTATTTGTTGCCGAACATACTGCATGGATTATAGTTTACATAAAACACATCTTTGATAAGATTTCTTTTATATTTTCCTTCATTTTGAAATTAGTATTTGAGGTGAAAGGTTTGTGTGACGTTATTATCATAAAACTGAAATTAGCATGGAGTCAAAGAAATATATAGCCCATAATTATTCTTGATCTAGTATGTAAAGAAAATATGAATATTTACCTGTATTACCGCTGTTTTGTAAACTGCAAGACTTCCGAAGATGTTCAGAGACTTCCGTTACTGACAGACTAACGTCAGATGATGAATTGTAGGAATCCAATTGCGTTGAGTTTTTGCGGGATGTTTGCGCAATTTTTATAGATTCCGATTGCCCAACTAAATTGTTGTCGTTTTCTTCTTGTTGACTTTCAACCGATAGCGTTGTTCCAAATAACGCCAGGTGTTGGGTCCCCGTGGCATCCAGAGCGTGTTCTATACTGGGGCCTGAAGGCACGTCCCACGGACAAACGTCATCGATGGGGCGAACCATTGTTTCTGACGTGCCAACATCCCTGACAACACGAACTTTATTATATGATTTATATTTTATTTTATTCTTTCGACAAAGTACGACGATGTCTTTTGATTAAATGTGTCGGTAGACCATGTACATACATAGTCGGGTAAATGTTTAGATTAGGAGAGGATTCTCCGATTTCAATAATCTTCACATATGTTGTCAAGGTCATCATTCTGAACAGCATTTCCCTCTAAACTTTTCGGCGCTCGACTTTGGTTTACGATATGTTCACAAAAAACTTTACTTAACACTAGGTAGAACTGCCGACGGTATTAGTATTGGTTGCGGCTGGGTAAGTAAGGGGGCGCGCGCCCGCTTGCGGGTCGCGTAAAGCAGGCCTTCCCAAGTAGGGGAAATCTGCTCCCAAAACAGATGTTTCGGTTCTCCCTCCAACGCTGCGTCTTAGCTGCTAAGGCCGCTAAGGTGGGACGAGTTCTGCTACCCTCTCCCCGAGGGCACAGTAACGTCGCTGGGAAGCATGTTGGGCGCTTTAGGGCGAAAGTACCAAATGTGTCAAATTTTTATAGGAAATTTCATAATGACTCAAAAATAGTAGGAAAAATTAAAATTTAAACTAGCATTTCAAAATGACGAAAAAAGATATAAAAAAATGTATTACATACAACGATACAGTAATACAATAATCGTAGTGATGTCTTTTCATTAGAAAAATATATTCATTTTTATAAAAATACAAGTAGTAGTTATTTTCTAAATTTTCGTACAATACATAACTACATTTTATACTTTAAACACCTTTCGTACAATGCAAATGTGTTATACATTTTATTCAGTTTTATGAAAATGCAATCACTACTTATTTTATAAATTTTTGTACAATATATACATATTATATACATGTCATAGAAATATGCATTTTATACACATTTTGTGTATAATATAATTTTATTCCATAATAGTTTTGAATTAAATATCAACGCTTACAATATGAAATTTAGCAAAATTAATATAAAATTCACATAATATTATACCGGTTTAGTTTTTACATATATGTACATACAATAATATTTTTAGGCTTTACGTTTCCACGAGAAACGTTTCTGCCATTTTTCCTCTGTCAGATTATAAATATTGAGTCATTATGAAATTTCCTATAAAAATTTGACACATTTGGTACTTTCGCCCTAAAGCGCCCAACATGCTTCCCAGCGACGTTACTGTGCCCTCGGGGAGAGGGTAGCAGAACTCGTCCCACCTTAGCGGCCTTAGCAGCTAAGGCGCAGCGTTGGAGGGAGAACCGAAACATCTGTTTTGGGAGCAGATTTCCCCTACTTGGGAAGGCCTGGCGTAAAGCAAGGAGTCAATTTATTTTCCGGTCATCCACAGTTAACACTAGAATTTCCGAGGTTAACACATACTCACATCGGTTCGTTACCATTCTTTACGCAGTCGCGAGCGGGCGCGCGCCCCCCGCCCTAATGTAGCCCAAACCAGTACTAATACCGTCGGTTATGAAACTGATTTCAATATATTACGCCGAAAGTTTAAAGGGAAATGTTGACCATATATGTCAGGTCATTGAAATCTTTGAGGAGGTAGCTTCTCGCGAGGTTTACCATTTTTGGGTTTATTCACGTATTTTATAAATATTTATCATATAATCAACAATTAGACTTTTCGCGCCCGCAAGCGGGCGCCCCCCGTCCTGCCCCCAAACAATACTAATACTGTCGGCTGTGAAACAGTCGTCTGTATAGGTAGATTTCAATGTACAATTATGACAAGTTTTTTTGCAAATATCTCGTAAACCAAAGGCGAGCGCCGAAAAGTTTAGAGGGAAATGTTGTTCAGAATGGTGAGCTTGACACCATATGTGAAGCTTATTGAAATCAGAAAATCCTGCCCTAATCTAAACATTTACCCATAGTTGTACTACGTAATGGTCAAAACTGAAAATACGATTTATAAAATTACATCTAGAACACGGTTACATTTACTCATTGTCAAATTCGAATCAATAAAATAATATGCGCTTTGTGAGAGGACGTGCCTCTTTACTAAAACTAAGTGGATGAAATGGAATTATCGCGAAATTAATTGATATAATACAGTTGGTTGAAACCATGAAATTCGACAAGCCTCTATATCAGAGTAGTAGAACTGTGGGGATTCTAACTCAGGTCCGCTGAAGGGAGTGGGTTATGGAGTAGAACTATAGCTTTGGATCGGGTACCCGAGATACCCGGACACCCGGGCACCCGGGTACCAGTGAGATACTTAGGAAGAAGAAAATTCCCGGGTAGGCGTTACCCGAGTAAACTACCCGAGATACTTGAGATATCCAAGAATTTACAGAGTACACGGTGATTCTGGAGCAACGCCTGCCAGAGAGATGCCGTCGGCCACCCCGAGGTCAACTCTCCGTGGTGCCTCACTGAATTTTATGGAATTTGTATTCCTTATGTAAATGTAGTCCGATTTGCATGAAATTTAGTATAATTTTAATCGGAAGAACGCCGGGAATCCATTGGTGTCACATTCCTATCGATACAGAACACATCGATAAAGAACTTTTTAATATACTGTAATGAATATTTTATCCTCGAATCACTGCGGTCGGCCGAGGATTCATACCTGTTTCAGAAAAAAATAATTCTTTATTTTTTATCGTATCGATATGGAAGTGACACCGATTGATTCCTCATGTTTCTCCAATGAAAATCATACCAAATTTCATGTGAATCGAACTATTTCTAACGAAGTTAATTTGAAATCGTGCAAATCATTTTTTCATGCGGTCCGAATTACGTCGTTCTTGATGTTATTTTCATTGGAGAAACATAAGGATTCGATTAGCGTTGTTTCCGCAATGATCTGATGAGAAATGCGGAACTGGAGATTTCTGTCTCCCCGGAGGTCATAGCCTTCCACCCGAAGGCCATGCCGCTCAGCGAGACATCAATTATGGAACGGTACTCTGTGATATCTCGGATAGTTTACCCGGGTAGCGCCTACTCGAGAAATTTTTCGGGCTGCCTGTAGAGCTGTTCAAGTACCCGGAAAAAGCAAGCCGAGCCTGGTTCGGTTTTTCAAACCAAGCCGAGCCGGGTACCCGAAGGAACCGAGCGGCTCGGATAGAACCAAGTACTTGAATTTTTCCAAGCAGCCCGGAAGAAACCGGGCGGCTTGAAAAGTAAGCGAGCGGGCCGTAAGAAAACCGGGTGGCTTGGAAAGAAACGAACGGTCCGAATGAAGGTCGAGCAGACCGCTCGTTTCTTTCCAAGCCACCCGGTTTTCTTATGGCCCGCTCGCTTACTTTTCAAGCCGCTCGGTTTCTTCCGGGCTGCTTGGAAAAATTCAAGTACTTGGTTCTATCCGAGCCGCTCGGTTCCTTCGGGTACCCGGCTCGGCTTGGAAACCGAGTCCCGGATTGGTTCGGATTTCAAGCTACCCGAATATTCAAGTACTCGTACAGCTCTAGCTGCCTGATCACGGGTGCCTGATCACCCAGGAATTTACAGCTCTAGTAGGGAAATGTTTAGGCGCGGTGTAAGCGGGGCGGGGGAAACGCAAGGGAGCAGAGCGATCAGTCCTGACCCAGCGGCCCACAGTGGGACAAACTGCTCAATTTTGTGTCCAAATCGTAGAACTTTTGATAGGAATAAGATCGAAAGCTGAAGCTTTTTCGAGGTTCAAGCTAAGATGTTCCAGAATAAGGAAAAAATATTGAAAATATATGACAATCAAGTTTTGATCTTGAAAATTTACGTCAAATTTGAAACTTTCGTAGAAAATTTCGGTTTTTCCGTTATATCGTGTGATCTCCTTCCTTGACTTGTTATGCATCGTTTCCTATAGATTTTGACGCGCTGAATTCAAATCTGTACGCAGAACTTGTCTAGCCCTTCAGGATTCGAAGAAAAATGCGATTTATGGAGTTACTCTCACAAGGTACATTCTGCTAGCCGGAAATTCAAAAAATTATGAAATTCGGTGTGCAAGTAGAGTAGTAAGCAACCGTAACGCAACCCAATTTTTTTGTTGTTGCCATAATGCATTTTTTTAGGGTGAAGTCACCTCTTGAAAAAAAATGCAGACTTTTCTTTTGCGTGGAATATCTCGAGAACGGTGAGAGATATCGATAATAAGTTTAAACAGAAGGTACACCGTTTTCTTACATCTACAAAACAGCCTGAAAATAATTTTCGAAAAATCCAATTTTTTCAAGTTACCCCCCAACACTAGTCCTTACAATTAAATGGTTGTACTTTGTAAATATATGTTGAAATACCTGTGGATATTCTCTTTTCATACATATAAATAGTTTAAGTGTTATATTTTTCTTTGCAAACGAATAAAACCTCTATTACCGAATTTGAAGTCCATTAGCAGTTTCCATTAATAAAATGGCTTCTTAACGATATATTTAAATTATTATTTATATAAAGTTTTGACAGCTTTCAATTATTTAAGCAACACAGTAGGTATCGAAATTGCATTCAAGGTAAACCATTATGACAACAGCCCATTCGTACACGCATTACTTGAAGTGTAATCTTATTAGAAAATTTTGGAAACCACAGGATAAATAAACAGTGCGTGAAGATTTACAATGACTTTGCAAAATGCAAATCTAACTTTGCAA
This sequence comes from Andrena trimmerana, assembly GCA_951215215.1. Lineage (NCBI taxonomy): Eukaryota > Metazoa > Arthropoda > Insecta > Hymenoptera > Andrenidae > Andrena > Andrena trimmerana. Next base: position 75,507,639 of record OX578060.1, read on the forward strand.
TTGCAATGATATCGATAACATTGTCGAACCTTTCATTTTGCATAATGCGTATGTATATGAATTTTAAATGATTGTAATTCAATTTTACTTGCCTACCCCACTAATAACATATATATAATATTACAGTTAAATATTATAATATTACATTAAAGTTATTAATATTAAATTTAATAATAACATTATAGCAATTTACATTAATGAAGTGGTTGCATAAAGCACTATTTAAACATTTGCAGTCTCTTTTTGTACATGCTGTATTGTTTAATTATACATTGGAAGAATTGACTAATAGAAAACGATAGATATATTGGAATTTACGGTTTGTAATTGGTACAATAATGATATTCATCATCGAAATGATTAAAACAAAAATACTTGCCACACCATACACATGTCATAAAAGCCGACTCCCCACAAATACTATATGTGAGTATAAGCTTTTTATTTCTGAAGAAACAGAAATCTGCAGGATTTTGAAATTCGTTGGGATGCGTTTCAAGATACCCGCTTTTAGGGGTACCTAATATTGCATCCAAGGTAAAACTCATTAAAGCTGAACCGCTACGATAAATAAATAATGCGTGAAGATTTACAATGATTTTGCATCATTTTCATTGTAACTGATAATATTTTTGTGCCACGTCCAGTTTTCGGTAAACACGATTATGCACTCGCGTCTTTTGATTGTTATAAATATTCCCGAGGGTGTAGTTAACGATATTTACATTTTTGGCGGCACTCAGTTTCCTTTCAATTGACAAAAAGTGAGCGATCATTGTTTGAAAGGCTTTTCTTTAAAATGACGTCGATTAATGTTGCCAACGCAATAAGCATGTCAGCCACTATGTTTCAAATTACATGTATAATACAGACACATAAACTTGGTAGAAACGGAAGTGCACAATGAAAATCGTGACATTATAAAACAGTTTCAAAACATGTATTCCCTACCATTAATTGAACATGATTATGTGCTCGATTTTGCCGATCCAGCAGATCCACATGGTGCACAAGTTGTAGAGTACATTATGCCTGTAGGAAAATAAGAAGACAGTTTTGACATGAAGGTGGAAAAGTTGACTTAAGTTATAAGAGAAAAGCAGTAACGTTTTGGAAATACGAAAATAAGGCACGTCGATCGCTTTCCAGTATACAGAAAAATGATCGCATTGTTAAATGTTTGCAGCAGCTGTACAGGTGGGAGGCGAGTGTAGAGAGAGATGAAACAAATGCAGATAAATTTGCATTTATTGCGGAATATGTACTGCAAAAGTTCGAAGAAACTTGTGACAGAAGATCTATTGTTCATGACATGAATTTAGAATTGTGGGCCTTGGAGGCAAAAAACCAAGTGGGCCTATCCCAATTCGTGGCAGGTAAATGGTGGATTTGGAACTTTGACACTGCGTATACAATTGTGTCCCGCAATATAACATTCAGGACGCAATTTACGTTTGAAGATATTGACAATATCAAAAATATCGCAGAATCGTTTGTTTCTCGCGTAAAGTCTAACATCCCAGCTATCGCTGTTGAAGAAATTTATAATGTAGACGAGACTGGCTTCAACCTTGAAATACATTCTGGGCGAACATTGGCGAAATTAGGAGTGTAACGGTTTAGAGCGTGGCGTAAAGGCTCGTATAGACTGGGCGATAATCGCCGACAACTTTGTCGCCAGCGACTCCAGCGGGTCGCCTGGCGACTCGCTGGGATGCATCGGCTTGTCTCCAGCGACTTTTACCGAGGGGCTAGTATCCAGCGACTTGTGTCCGGCGACTCGGCAACTTGTGTCCCCCACCTTATGACCAAGACCCTTCGGCGTCCATTCCAAACTCTATTTAGTAGCCATGGATCCGTCAATAGCTATGGGTATTGGCGCCGCGTTCATTATAATAGCATCGACCAAAAGAAAAAGAAAAAGGCGTTGGTGGAAAAAGGCGTTTTTGAGAAATGAAGAACATTACGGTGATGATTTAATGTCACAGTTTCCATTAAACGACGGAGGTAGTTTTATTAATTTTGTGCAAATGACAAAATCTGATTTTGAAGAGCTCCTGACTTTAGTGGCTCCAAAAATTGCAAAGGCTGGACAATTATTACCGTCACAAATGCCATGTACATCAGCGGTATCGAGAAGCGTACCGTTAATGTTTCAAAACGTCATGAAATTTACTTAGAGTTTATACGCAAGGAGAAGTACGAAAAGTTCACAATTTTCACTTCTAAATAGTATTTTATTTCGCATTCCCTTCTACGCTCGGATGGGCAGTTCGTTCGGGAGGGATGCAAGTCCGAGTGATTAGGTTACGAGGTGTGAAAGTTGCCAGACCAAATGTCAACCATGGCGAGCATATTATATTAGGACCAATCTGCCCTGCATCCCTCCCAAACTGCCACTCTCTTGAAGAGGCCCTCTTCACAGCAATATCTCCTCTCCGAGGCCCACCATCTTTCGCACGGAATAGGTCAACGCGTGCTTCTGTTTTGGAATTGAAGCGCGAGTTTTTACTCGAGAGATAAGGGATCCGTCTCGAATTTGCAGGGAAGACGGCGCAGGCGGGACCACGCGCAGTCAGCGGGCTACCATTTTTTCTTCTTGTGTCTCTCTCTCTCTCCGCAAGGCGTATTGATGTTGGATAATACTTTTTAACTGCTATACCTGGCACATTTAGATAAAAACTGAAGGGGCTGACTTGTATACCACATCTGGTTCTCAAAAATTAATCAAGCTGATCGGCCAGAGTGTGTCGACAGGATCTCGGTTTATGACCGTATTATCCCGTGAGTCAGCGGTTGACAACGCTACCTGCGCGTCCGAATTCAGTTATCTTTTACAGCTGGCAATTTAGTATTTTTGAAGCGAAATTTATTCATTTCTTTGCGGCTAGGCCAGCGATGCCCAGCTGGGCGGTCCGAGATAAACGAGCATTCATCGCGTTTTCCAAAGCTCGCGTGGAAGGGGGTGCTCGAAACCAATGACGTTGCGGGCATGTCACGGACGGGGAAAACTCTAGTAGTGTGCGTGTAGGCTCGTACCCATAGGCTTTTTCAACTGGGCTCTTGGAGCCCTAGTGTTTTACATTTTAGGAATTGGGAAAATAAACAGGAATTGATTAATGATTAAACAATAAGATTATATAATTGGACGGAATAGACTTGAACAGTCTCATTTACACATCTAATTAACAAACAGTTTCTTATTAAACGATTTTTATTCAATTACAATCCTCTGTTTGTTTGTATGTATGTTTGTTTAGTTCAAATCTAGAAACTCAATTTTAACCCACTTCCAACTATCCAATAGACTTGAAACTTTGCAGGCATAGGTATGTATTTTCGATGACAATACAAAATTATGAAGAAAAAGAAGCCCCAGGGTTTTAAAAAATTACCCAGTCATCAATAAATATAACCCTTAACCACACATCCAAACGACTTGAAATCAGCCTATAACCACAAATCAAATCAATTTAATCGACATGAAATCAGCATGTAACCACAAACCAAACTAGACAATAAAAAGTAAATAAAGAAAAGAATTATTTTTTAGTTTTGAGTGCATTTTAAATAAAATAGTTTAGCAGTATAACTCAGTGCGACCAGTGCGGGTCTCCCGAATTCGCTATAAATTGATTTGATTTGTGGTTATAGGCTAATTTCAAGTCGTTTGGATGTGTGGTTAAGGGTTATATTTATTGATGACTGGGTAATTTTTTAAACCCCTGGGGCGGTTTCTTTTTCTTCATAATTTTGTATTGTCATCGAAAATACATACCTATGCCTGCAAAGTTTCAAGTCTATTGGATAGTTGGAAGTGGGTTAAAATTGAGTTTCTAGATTTGAACTAAACAAACATACATACAAACAAACAGAGGATTGTAATTGAATAAAAATCGTTTAATAAGAAACTGTTTGTTAATTAGATGTGTAAATGAGACTGTTCAAGTCTATTCCGTCCAATTATATAATCTTATTGTTTAATCATTAGTCAATTCCTGTTTATTTTCCCAATTCCTAAAATGTAAAACACTAGGGCTCCAAGAGCCCAGTTGAAAAAGCCTATGGGTACGAGCCTACACGCACACTACTAGAGTTTTCCCCGTCCGTGACATGCCCGCAACGTCATTGGTTTCGAGCACCCCCTTCCACGCGAGCTTTGGAAAACGCGATGAATGCTTGTTTATCTCGGACCGCCCAGCTGGGCATCGCTGGGCTAGGCAATAGCTTGTTCTCGAAGTGTTCGTTGGGAAACATTTGTCTACCAGATGTCGATAATGGGTGGTAGATATACATGGTGACTTCGCACTAAATTCAAATTCGTTGTTAGGAGTCAGCAAAACCCCTGGAAGTAATTATCTAAATTATCGGAATGACATAAAAGTCCATACATCGAAGCGTTAATGAATTTTCACTTCTTTCACCTCCCATATCTCACAAACTTATTGTTAACTTAACTTGAAAATTTGTTGTGATTGATGTCTAATCATAAGCTATCATTTGGCACAAAGTTCAGTTCCAAACTAAAAAAGGCTAAAAAAGGCCTCATTTTTGGGTCACTCTTTATTCGATACATCAATGTATTGCATTCGATACATCAGAAGAGGCTGATCAAACCAATGACCCAGGCTGCTGGTTGATCATGTCGTGATTTTTCTCGACTTTGGGAAAAAATTACTCATTTGATCCTTCTTGCCTATGGTCAATACAATGTTTGATATTGTAGCAAAAATAATATGGAAAGAACAATTCAGAATCAAATGTATTTATTATCATTACTATAACAGTATTTTATTTAAATGTCCCAGTGTTCCTTTTGTAGGCGTAGTAAAAGTAATAGTTTGTTGAATCATTTACCGTTCAATCCATTTGTTTGCTGGAGGTTAAACGATTGAGCAAACTATTACTTTTACTATGCCTACAGAAGGAACCCTGGGACATTTAAATAAAATACTGTTATTGTAATGATAATAAATGGATATGATTCTGAATTGTTCTTTTCGGTTTTTTATTTTATTTCACTAGTTATAGCCTGTTAATTAATTCAAAACGCAGAAGTATTCGATGTTAAAGAAAACATCGATGCGTAGTTGTGATGCATTACATCGAGAAAAAAGTTAGTGAGATTGTACAGATTAAGAACAATACAGGGCGTGTTGAAGAAGAAAAAAAGAAGAAATTGATAATTAACTGTAAAGTATTGAAGTACATCCTATAGTAAATTTTTAACGTATACATCTACTATATGATATATATACACAGACATGCATATTTATATATATTTAAATATATATATATATATGTATGTATATATGTATATACATCCTATAGTAGATGTATACGTTAAAAATTAATATATAAAATAAACATATACATATATATGTGTGGTGTGTTGCCACAGAGTCGGCGATATTTCCCATTCGGAACGGGAAACAGAATACAGGCACTAGACACTCGGGCGATGTTGCTCACCGACCACTTGAATACAGTTTTTCGGGAACATGTGGCCAACAGTCATTTCTAGAAGGCCGTTTGAGGCAAGGGTCGAGTTGCTGTATCCCACAGAGATTGTTGCAAGTCGCCGGCGACTTTTATCCGGCGACTGCGCCAGGTCTATTCGTATCTCATAACCTGTAAAGGACGAGTCGCCAGACACAAGTTGCCAGACACAAGTCGCCGGATAAAAGTCGCCGGCTACAGGTCGTTGGAGACAAGTCGGTTATCCCACCGACTCGCCAGTGACTCCAGCGACAAAGTTGCCGGCGATTATCGCCCAGTCTATACGAGCCTTAACGCTCCCTACAGGATTTCGGGATTGGTTCGAGTGGCGCGCGATAAAGAATTAAAATTCAAGAACAAGAATTTAACTTAAATAGTGTTTATTCAGGAAGAACACTTCTAAATGATACATGAAAATGTAACTTAACGCCTTAATACTAATGAAATTAAAGAAATTAATTAGGTTGCGACACTAGGTCATTACAAAAAGTAAAGCTGATCGTCTTGGGTTGCGACTCTAGGTCGTTACAAAAGAAATACCCGTTTAAACGATCGATTTGGAATAATATAACTTAAATAATTAATAGTGACGTTTAGTCGAATGAAAGGAATTAGTATGTGGATGATGACTCTCGGTCGATGTAGGAATTAGTTTGTGGATGATGACTCTCGGTCAATGTAGGAATTTGCTTATAAATCTAGGAGATTGAATATGTTAAGCTGAGAATCTGTTGAATTGTTTCTTTGTTTCATCAGGGGCGGTATTGCCACCTGGAATAATCTCTTTCCCTCGTCGCTCAGGAGTAATACTACTAACCTGAGAATAATAAATAGTAATAACTTAGCTTCGACAACTAAGTGGCCTACAAAGCGGCCTCCAAGGCAGAAACCTCTCGCTAAACCTGGCGACTATGGCCTTAGTTTAATACGATCGGCACGACCAAGTGTCCTGCAAGGCGGCCTCCAAAGTTGGGGCATTAAATTTATGTTGGAATCGGCTATTAGCCTTAAATGATTCTTCGTAGCGTCTTGGTTAGACATATGAATATATAATGATCCTCTCTGGGCTTTCTTGCCCGTATTTATACATATTCGGAGTACTGGGAGCGCACCAATAGGAACGGAGTTCGACTATTACGCTTCAATTATTCTCGTCTCGTTCGATCCGTTCTCTAGTCGGTCTACTAAGCGACTGGTGAATGCGCAGGCGCACGCGTGGAACGCTCGGTTCCCTCTCTCATTTGTCATGCACAAATCACAATCACTGCTTCTGATCCTTGCCCTCGTCGATCCGCTGATCGACTGAGGATCGCGCATGCGTTTGATTCTCCCACTCCTTTACACTCAATTCTCTCTTTCGTCATACTCGCGTCTCGCGGTATCTTGAACTAATATTAATATTAATGCTAAACACTCTTATAAAAGTAAAAATAATAGGAATATAATAAGAATATAAGTATTTAAATGATTATTAATTTAGTTTATTAATGAAAAAAGAAAGGGCAGTTTTGGGGTTTGTTACAGGAGTGAAAACGGTAGAAGCAACGATTCAATCGGTATCTTCTACAACACATAGCTACACTATAATGCCTATTATATCAGCAAGCGGGCGTCTTCTTTCATCACTATACATAGTCTTGGAGGAATCTACAGGAACACTTGGTCCGATAGTGCAAAGAATATTCCTTCTGGTTAATTTATACATCAGAGCTTTAAGGTCCGGAAAACTCACGCACGTACATTTTAAAACTTGGTTTAGCGAAGTGTATCTACCGAATATTGGCGGTGGAAGCATGCTCCTACTCGACTCCTGGACGGGACACTGTCCCAATGAGTTACAGCAGTTGATTCAACAACACAAGGAAGTAACATTTTCCATGATTAACTATGAGTAACTCGAAAAAAATTTATTTTTATAATTTCCGGAAATTCCAGGTTACCCTACGTCCCTTGTGTATACCCCCGAGTTCACTCTACCCGTCTAACTGATAGCAATATAAACAATGCGAATGTACTCTTGTATTACTTGTAACCCGCTCCGAGCGGGTTAACCTGCTCTGTGTACTATGTAGTAACCCGCTCCGTCCCGGTTATGACGGGTTACAGGAACTAACCCTTGGTAACCCGGGTTACGGTTAGGGTTAGGCCGCAGTTAGAATCCCTGGCTCACAGGGACCATACAATGTTGCGCACTAAGAACTGATGAATCTGAAGTTCTGCATTTTTCATCAGATATTTACGAAATTTACGTCAATCGATTCCTTATGTTTTCCGATGAAAATGGCTCCAAAAACTACATAAGTTGGACCTTAATTAAAGATATTACATGAAAAATTGATTTGTATAATGTAAAATTAGCTTCCTTAAAAATAGGCCTATTTACATGACATTTGGTATGATTGTCATCGGAAAACATAAGGAATCCATTGGTTCACTGCCATATCGGTTCGATGAAGAATAAAGAATTTTTTAATGGAGATCGACGATTGTGTTAGAGCAGGCTTGGAGCGCCTCAGGCCCGTACCATATGAACCGCGCGTGGCGCGTTGACAAAACAGAAACGCATCGACGGTAAATAGCGAGAAGTTCCCTGTCATAGATACTGTATAATTCTTTTCAGCAGGACTTAATATATGGGAAAAGAATCCGACGGGTTTCCATTGGTTGCCCTCAAGTTGCTCCACAGTTGCTCCGACAGCTATGTCAGAGGCATCAGTAGTTAAAGCTAAGGGTGCTGATAGTGGCATGAAGCCGTGGCGGTGATAGCTCTCTCTCTCTGCAGTCGGCGAAAGCTTTGAGTGCTGTGGGAATTGGTCTTATCGATGTTCTTTGAGCTTTTCAGGTAATCGGTGAGGAGGGCTTGGAGATTGGCTAGTCCTGAAATGCATTGTCGGAAATAGTTATATCCCCAGGAAGCGGCGAAGCTCTGACACGGTTTCAGGTTTTGGATACTCCAGAATGGCTCGGACTCAGTCTTGTGTAAGGATCAAACACAAAGACACACGAAATGAGAAGAACGCAATCCTTTCGACAGAACAAACAGCACTTTATTATTTAGCGCACTTTTAGCCGAAGGATTTACCCTTTAAACCACCCTCCGCCAAGAACGTAAACAGTCTCAAAACCGAGGCATCTAATCGTGACCGCGTGCTGCAAGAAGCGTCGATCGTGACGGCTTGTCTGCACTTCCGTCTCGCAACGCTTCTGTAGAGACTCTGTCGCCGAAAAACCCGATCGGCAGACATCGGCTCTGCCGATCTCTACTAGATCGACAGAAGGCAACGCAGAGAGTCTTACACCTGCAATGGTTTGTAGCCATGCTGATTGATTACATAACTCAAGAATGTAGCCTCAGGTTGTCCCAATTGACACTTTGCAGAGTTGCTGGTGGGTCCGTGGTCCTGTAGGCGCTGGAATACTGCAGCAAGATGTTTTGTTGTGTGCGTCTGGTGATTCCGAGATCATAATAATGTCATCAATGTAGCAAAAGAAAAAGTTCAGGTCTCTGAAACAGTGTCAATGTAGCGCTGATATGCAAGCTAACTTCGTTGAAAATAGTCCAATTTGCATGACATTTGGTATGATTTTAATCGGGAAAACGCGAGGAATCCATTGGCGTCAGTTCCCTTTCGATACGGTGACGAAAAGAATTGCTTAATACAACCGTAATCAATATTTCACCCTCGAGTGCGGGGTGCCGACCACGAATCGCTGCGGTCGGCCGAGGATTCATACCTGTTTGAGAAATAAACCATGGTTCTTGACCAAGATCTCGACCTTGACCTATCCCTGTTTATGGAGCTGTGTTGCTGTTGGTTGGACTCAAGCTTTTCTATGCGAGCTGTGAAATCTTCCAAACGCGTAATGAATGCTTCGTTTCGCTTATTGTTGGCGCCACCTGGCGAAGGTCGGGGTGATTGGGTTGTCTTCGTCTTATTGGTGAAGACTGCTATCACACTGGAGTTAGTGATGGTCTGCAGAACCTTGTCTCTTATTTCTGCCAGGTTGCCAAGGTCTCTGTGTTAAGACTAGCGTATGTACATTCGCATTTGCTGTGCTGACACCTGGCATAGTCCAAGAGGCTTAAGTGTACAAAACAATAGCCAGTAGTTGGAAATATGTCGTGCACGTGGCCGCATAGAAGTTTGTTCAAATTTTGTTCTTTTCTCTTATATTTCTGCCTTAATATTATAGTAAATATATATGTGGCGGCTAGCCATATTCAAATAAGCGCGGGCACGCGCCTGGTAACACCAGGCGAATCAGGAAAATCGAGGCGCGTCGGCAAGCCTCGGCCGGCGTCGCCGGAGGGACGACGAACGCGGATGAGAAGAACGCGGGAAGACAGACGAGCAATGGTAACGACTGTGAACGGCACGCGATTATGAGAAACCTTGGAATCGTAATAAACCAACACTTTACAATTAAACTTGTATGGTAAACTTATTTGGTACCCTGATTTCCTACATATATACATTATAAATCAAAGTGTGTAAGTTTGTTTCAAACCATATTAACACTCTGTTACTGAAGATAAGGAGTAGCTTAACATTTGCTGACATTCGGTTCATCCAGAATTGTGGGAGAATTTCAGATGAATTTCGAAGACCGATCAGATTTTTTTCCGTATGTCCTCGATAGTCAAACATGCGATATGGTCTGAAAAATTGAACGATCACCTGTTTTACATTATACGTCTTTTCAGAACTCTTTCTTTGTTATCGCGGCTTTTGAACGATTGTTGCACGTTTTTTTGTTAGTTCAATGTAATTTTAGTAAAAAGAAAAGATTTCAAAAATTTAAGAGAAACATTGTATCCAAACTCTTCGCAATGACGAAAACTGTACTTCAATAACTGGCATTAGCACCACCCAAAGTGCGCCACGAGTTGGCGCATGCGCGGTCGGACCTACACCTCACTGTGCATGCGCCAACACAGCAAGACGAGACGCTACGCCACAGCCTACTACTCACGCAAACAACTTGCTACTTTAAATTCGACTTTTAGCGAACATCTTTTTTTGCACCGAATTATGCCCGGATGTCACCTAACTGACAAGGGAAGTGTATCCATGTTATCCTATATACCAAATACTGTTCACAAAGTGTTAATACATTCCTACGAAATTAAATAATATTTGGGAAATCTTCCAATCGGCTAATTGGTTGAAGGACCCATGATGCCAGAAATAAAAGTTACAAAAAGTAAAGAAAAGATTGTACGCACAAAATATTCTCATTGCAATACAAACGAAGATGTTTAAACTTTTTATTGATTTCTTCAGATCCAGTACTAGTGTTTTATAAAGTAGCTTCATAAGATTCGACACTTTGATTGGAAAAAGCGGCATGTTGAATTTTTGTTCTATTTTTGGGATTGACGCCCACCGAATTCACAGGGGGCAAGTCCCCTCTTTGAGGAAGGGTGTTTCCAATGTGTGTTGCATAATTGAATTATAACAACAATTATCTTCATATTACTTTCTCGTCTTTATGTAGAGACGCGGTAGCGTCTCGACGCCAACTACATGTTTCGACACCCTGTATATGTCGACTGTCGCTGCTACGTATCTTTTACTTGAAACACTGCTATTCCAACCTTACCTGAAACTTATTTCAATAATATCTTATCACGCCTGCAATATTTTAAGGGCATTTTTCTTATGTAAACCGCATATATGCTTTCAAATAAGACGAAATTCAATAAAATCGGTCCACGCATGACCGAGATATCGTAATATAGTGTCATGGATCAGTCGGAAACGGTAAGATTTTTCTTCTGATTCTTCTGATTCTTCTCCAACCAAATTTTCGTCAACATAATACGTATTCGCGTTACATGCACACCTTCAGCCAAAACGAACCAATACATGTTTCGTTCGTCAATCGCTATCTTCACTATGCAATCTACTCCAAATTTTGACAGCTTATAGTCAGGTTATAACCTGGCGAGTGTCAAATAAGGTAAGTTGTCAAAATTTGAGATGCCACGTTTTTTTCAAATATGTATCATTGTACCATTGAATTGCAACCAAAATGTAGTTTCAAACACAAGGTAAGTTGGCCAAATTTGAATTGCATCATGTTTGTATATCATCAAACTGTGTTTTATTTGTAACTAAACTGAGGATTATATGTATATGTAGATAATCGAAGCGTAAAATGATGCTGTGACCTACGTCAGGCTATGTATGTACGCATAATTTTGCAGGAAAGATTTCGTATACATACTTATTCAGTTATTTTGGTGCATAGACACCTTCGCTAATACATCAATTTAAATAGTGTTTTTGTTTCAATAAAGAATTATAAATTTTGTAAATAAATTATACCCTATAAAAAACTTCAAAAAAGTGAAAAAACACGCCAAGTAAGTAGTAGGGCAAGGCGGGTTCTAACGCAGGTCCTCTGAGTGCAGAGCGGGGGTAGGGGGAAGTGATGGCGCGCGGGGGAGTGCGGTGGAAGAACTGTTGGCGCGGGGGAGCGGGGAGCGGGGAGTGGGAACCTGGTTGGGCCCGCTCGAACCGCGGAGTGAAGGAAACCCTAATCGTGGAGGGTATCAGTCCTAATCGAGCCGCCACAGAGACCTCTCCAGACCTGGCCCGCCGCGGGAAATTTTTTCAGAGGGAGTGAATGGCCTTGGCCCACCCCCGAAAATTTTTTCAGACCCGATCCGCCGTCAGAATTTTTTTCCCAAACTAGTATGCAGCAAAAATTTTCCCCCAACGCAGAGAAATAATTTTGAATCAACGATATCAAACCAATATGTAGCAAAAATACATTCTATGGCCAACAATTTTTCAAAATGTTTCTGATCTTAACATCGCAGCGTATCGCGCAATTACGCGTAATTTGAATCCCCGGAGACAGCTGTGTGGGATGACGTCATTTGGCGGCGTGAAGGAGGCACGAATCATAGACAGAATTATGCGGCGTCAGCAGAAATTGGCGAGGAGAGAAGGAGGAAGACGGATAAGTAAATGGAGAAATGATATGTTTTAAGGAATTTATTCAAAATTAAAAGAATATAAAAATACAATATAGATGGAATATAATTTAACTTTTTTTTGCTACGAGCATCATGTACAATATCATTGATGACGCATGCTAACAGTTCACAATCGACAAGAAATTCACCGCCGAAATATTCACTATCACGTATGATTTTAGCAGGACGATACGTATCTAATGTTTCGCAGGCAACATCGCTGTGTTGCAGCACATTAACAAAATTTAAAAATTTCGTCTGCACAACAGATGCAGTTTCACAAAGATTGAATAAAAATGTTACTGTGTCCAGTTTGAAATACAGCGACTTATTATGTAGTGTCGCCTTTACAATTGGAGGCGAGAATCATAGAAACATTTATGCGGAGTCGATAGCAATTGGTGAGGAGAGAAGGAAGAATACAGGCAAGGAAATAGATTGCAATGTATGTAAAATGATTATATATTGTTACATTAATTGAAAAATAGAAATATAAAAAGAAAAATATAAAAATAGAAAATAAATAGTCTTTCGGCAGAACCATATCCCACCTCTCTCTCTCTCTCTCTCTCTCGCTTTCTCTGTCTGTCTCTCTCTCTCCCTCTCTCCCTCCCTCCCTCCTATTATCTCCTGTAGAATAGCCAAGTTGTTCCCCTCTCTTCTCATTACCTCTGTCCAATTCCTACCACTCTCTCCACTTACATCACATGCTTCAATCACGCGTTTCTCTGTTTCTTCCTCTTTCTTACAAAGCCTACATACCCTTTCTTCTTTCATTAGCCAATATTTACTTCTATTATTAGCGGAATGTCGGTCTGCAACTAAGGTGGCAGATCATTTTTCGTTGTTTCATGGTTTCTGTTATTGTGGCTGTTATTTATTCTTGGCGTAATAGTTGTATGCGTTACAAAGCTATGCATAGAGCAATACGAGATGAAGTTATCGAGAAAGAATGAATGCTCTGAATAATAAAACTCCTGAATGTTTTCGCAGCTAATGCACACCTATTCCGATGCATGTATTTCTACGCTAAGAACTCGGTTTGGCCTACACGTCAGCAGCTTGGTGCTACCCCCACCACTTCTGGCTCCCTCTTGGGAGCGAGATGGAACGAGTGCGAGTCAGATAACGTTGAGAAAAGCAGCACCGAGGCAGGCAAGCGGTATGGTGGGAGAATACCCTTCACGAAACTCACCGGCCAATATATTTGAATCCGATCTTAGTACCCTTAACGCATCTTGGAAGTATGCTGGTTAGACGCACTTTGACACTGAAGCAGAACGTATCGAGTAGTATCTTATATTAAACGAATAAGCAATTGATTAAAAATGCAGTGTACTGTGTACTGTGTTTAACTCTAAGAATTTTTCCTGAAATACGAAGTTACATGTTCTACCGAAGGATAAGGAGGTAAGATCGTACTGAAAACCATTTTGTAATTCTATTCGTAGTGATGGGGTAATATGAAACCCCAGCTTACCTCTGTTACAGTATTAACCGTGTATTTATTGTTTTATCCGCACGGTGGCATCTAAATCAATTGAGCGTCTTCAAGCAGTCTTCCGGCAAGCGAAAGACCCCGCGTTCAATTCCCGGTCAAGGCATCCGATCGGCAGTCTCTTTTTCTCCGATATCCCCGAATACTAGTCACTAACGCCCAGCCACGTTGATAACTTTTTATCAATTTTTAACATTTTTAATATTTATTTTTTATCGCGCGATACAGTGGAATAGGTCTACAGGGGATACCACTAACAAAAAAATGAATCGATAATAGTACCCCATGGATGATGTGGAATCCTACTGTGGGATCAGGAACCCCCATAGAATAAAAAGGAGCCCGGACTAAGAGCCCAGGGAGAGTCGGCGTAGCCGTGGTGGCAAACGCGTCTGATCAGCACGCAGGCGGCTCGGGTGCGATCCCCGATGCCGTGACTCTTTTTTCCGTGACTCCCGAACACGTAGGAATTACCTCACCTATTCCTACACTACTGATACGGGTGTCGTCCTAATGCGTAACGCGCGGTTCATATGGTACGCGCCTGAGGAGCTCCGGGTCAAGACGCGCGGCGGAAAAAAGAGGGCGGTGCTTGTGAAAATCGGCCGAAAACAGCACTTAATTCCCAAGCCTGATGTACGACAATCGATATACCACACTATTCTTGCTTATTCCAAAATTAATGGGTTAAACTAATGTAAAACGGTTGAAAAATCATAAAAAAGTTTCACCTTAAATATTAGTTTCAAATCTCCAAAATGGCATGCAAAAGGTTTGAAATATAAATATAGCTTAGTTTTAGAGATAGAGAACCGAACGCACACTCGAATGTCTGCGCGCCGAATGGTACTTTTCAAAACAGTCTACATGATTTCTTATTCTGTATTGATGCATTTGTGACCAAATTTTGCAGACATCTTTGATGCTACATTCGTTAAGCATTAACGGATCATTTTGTAAAAATTTATTTTTTTTTTACGGGACATACAGACGAATAAGTGAGAACTTCGTCGAGGAGACATACAGATAACAGGTACGTTCTGTAACTTCAAACGCGATTTCTTCAGAACGTACTTTTCAAAACGATGTACATGATTTCTCAATCTGTACAGGGTGATTCTCTCGCAGCGCATGTCAATCAGATGCCGCCTGGTACCCCGTGGCGAGGTCAACCCCCCAGTGGTGCCTCACTCTTATGGCTTTCGACCCTTGAAAGGGGTGGAATACCATTAAGAAGTGAGGAATGTCCAGGATTTCCGCATTTCTGAACATATCATTGCCAAAACGGCGCCAATCGATTCCTTATGTTTCGCTGATGTAACTGACACCAAGAACGACGAAATTCGGACGATAATGAAGGAAATTACATGAAAAATTGATTTGCATAATTTCAAGCTAATTTCGCTGAAAATAGTCCAATTTACATGACACTTTGTATGGTTTTCATCGGAAAACACAAGGAATCCATCGGCGCAACCACCACACTCTCATATCAGTACGATAAATAATAAAAAATTATTTTATTTCTGAAACAGGTATGAATCCTTGATGATGATGATAAATCTTTTCTCTGATGTTCCAGGTGGAACTGGAAAAACTTTTCTGATAAACATGTTGATATAAGGTCGCAGAATGAAATAACCCTTGCTATGGCATCGTCAGAAATCGCTGCTACACTGCTGGGCGGAGACCGAACCGCGCATTCAGCTCTTAAATTGCCGTTGAACCTTGCGCTTTCCGAAACGCCGGTTTGCAATATCAGCAAGAGATCTGGAAAAGCAAAAGTACTACAAGCGAGCAAAATAATTGTTTGGGACGAGTGCACGATGACCCATAAGAGAACCCTAGAAGCCCTTGACCGCACACTCCAAGACATTAGGGGGAAAATCAATTAATGGGAGGCGCTATTGTCGTTTTAGCGAGCGACTTTCGCCAAAAATTGCCTGTGATTCCGCGAACGACACCTGCTGATGAACTGAACGCCTGCCTCAATGCTTCCCATCTTTGGCGGCATTTTCAGAAATAGATGCTAATAACAAACATGTGAGTTCATTTGGGGGCGATATATCCACACGAGAATTTCCGAACCAGCTACTGCGACTTGGCAACGACAAATTCCCAGCGGACCCCACTACGGATCATATATATAGAAAGCTTCTGTGTTTTGGTTCACTCGTTGCAAGAAGCTGTAGAAAAAAGTTTTCTCAGATATCACGGCAAGTTTTATAAGCTCATAATGGCTTTATGAGCGTGCCATTTTTGCGGCCTTTCTAAGCATACAAATCTGTCGACATAGTTATAGACCCAGAGCGAAGCTGTATTTTATCCCACTGAGTTTCTAACTCTTTAGAGCCACCAGGAATACCGCCGCATGAATTAATATTAAAAGTTGGAACACCAATTATACTATTACGTAATATTGATCCGCCCAAGCTATGTAATGGTACCAGATTTTGTGTAAAGCAACTCTTGCCAAATGTTATAGAGGGGACAATACGTATAAAAAACGGGGCAGGCGGAAATACCATTGATTTCGAGCGACAACGCGCCCTTTGATTTCAAGCGGTTGCAATTTCCTGAGCGCCGCAGATGGTATTTCATATATCTAAGCGTCAACACCAGGGCCCCACGACGCGCCGCACTGGCCCTTTTGAGCACTTAAAAGGTCTTTTGTAGTATGAGGTCTCGACCGGACGGAGTGCCCGGGCGTACCTGGGCCTGTGCATTGGGCGCCCTGGGGGACGGCCTCAAACGTGTGTTTGACGCCGCGCTGAGGACCGGGAGGTTCCCCCCAGCATGGAAGGAAGCGAGGTTGGTGCTGCTCCGGAAGCCCGGAAAGCCCGCAGAGTCAAAGCCCTCGGCATACCGGCCGATATGTCTCCTGGACGAGGCGGGCAAACTGCTAAAACGCATTCTGGCTGTCCGCCTCCTGGACCACCTAAGAGCCACGGAATACCCGGATCTTTCCGACTGCCAGTTCGGCTTTAGGCGGCAGCGATCGACGGTAGATGCCATTTTGTTGGTCAGATCGCTGTCGCGCCGGGCGGTCACTCGACATCGCCAACGCGTTTAACACCGTCTCCTGGGCGGTGATCGGGCGGGCGCTTGTTTACCATCGCGTCCCGCTCTACCTTCGGCGCCTGATCCGGGACTATCTCCGCGGTCGGGTGGTCTCCTATGTCAGCCGGGACGGGAACGGGGTGACTCACGTGCACCGCGGCGTGACACAGGGGTCCGTTTTAGGGCTCCTGTTATGGAACTTGGCTTACGACGCGGTGTTGCGGGTCGAAATGCCATTACCGGACGTCTCGCTTGTTTGCTACGCGGACGATGCTCTGGTGGTGGCATCCGGGCAGCGATGGGTTACAGCACTTGACTTCGCTGAGAGGGCACTGCGACGTGTCTTCCCCGCGATAGGGACAGAGGCTGTGTGGCTCGCGGACATGGTTGGGAGTGGTATCCCCAACAGAGCGTCCCTGCGGGTCCGGGATGCCTGCATCAGGGTCAGCCAATCGATGAAATATCTCTGCCTGACCCTGGATACCTACTGGCGGTTTACGCGTCACTTTCGGGACCTGGACCCCCGGTTGGAGCGACAGGTGTTTGCCTTTGCACGTATCATGCCCAACCTACGAGGCCCTCACGAAGCAGTTCGGCGACTATACGTGACGGTCGTCCGGTCCATGGCGCTCTACGGAGCCCCAGTGTGGGCCGGCGACCTGGAGGATTGTCGTGTCGAGCGGGAACTCCTTGCTAGAGTTCATCGCCGCGCGGTCCTCCGTACCGTGCGGGCATACCGCACGGTGTCACACGTAGAACTGTCGGCGCTGGGTGGGTCTCCTCCTTTTCATCTGCTCTTGGAGATGGAGGCGGAGGTTTACTTCGCCTCCCACGACCTCCGTGGAGCGAGGACCCCCTAGCGCCGGAAAGACCTGAGGCGCGGGGCCAGGCCTGGCAACACATGGGCGCCAAATGGATCGAGTGGCTCTCCCTCCCAGAACATCGGGAGGGACGCGTCGTGGGGGCGCTCCTGCCCATTCTCGGTGAATGGGTGGGGCGCAGGTATAGCAGGCTCACCTTCCGTCTGACGCAGATGATCGCCGGTGTAGGGTGTTTTGGTGATTATCTGTGTCGCATAGGGCGGGAGGAAACGTCGCAGTGCCACAGCTGCGGCCAGGACGTCGAGGACTCGGCGGACCACACTCTGGCCAGGTGCCCGGAGTGGCAGGACCACCGCCGGGTCCTGGAGCTGCAGCTGCATCCCGACCTGTCGCTACCGACGGTCGTGCGTCGGATGGCAGAGGATCAGGACTGTTGGGCGGCCGTCTCCTCCTTCTCCGAAGAAATCATGCTGGAGAAGGAGGAGGCCGAGAGGGACCGCGAAAGAGCGGGTCTCCGACCCCGTCGCGCGGCCCCTCGCAGAAGGCGCGCTAGATGACCCGGGGCCGGGGGAGGCCGTGCGGCGACTCAGTTATGATAGTCGCCCCGCTCCCCCGGTTAACAACAAGTAGGCCCCGGACCGCGAAGTCGCCACTCCCTCGTGAGGGAGTGGAAAGGAGTGCCGCACCCCATAACGGGTGCGGCAACAGTTCCCCCGTATGCCCCCCCCCCCTGTGAGAGAGGGGGGGCACGTGCAGACGGGGGGTGAGAGGGAGGAGAGAGAGCGGCGGCCCCCACATTATGGTCTTGGCCGCGCTGTAGAGTAGAGAAGGAGAACGGGTGACCCACGAACTAGCCCCCCCCCCCCCCCGCCCCCGAGAACGACGATGTCACGCCGCTCCCGATAGAGCGATCGAGCTCGCGGGGCAAGTAGGCGGCCGAAAGCGGGCCGCCCGCCCGAGGTGTCCGTCGGGGGGTTCATCTACCCGGCTGCCTTAAGGTCGAGTCTCCATGGCGCGGCCCGGCGGCCGCGGCTTAGCGGCCCATTGCGGCGGCCAGACTCCGGCCGCTTGGCGTTCGGGGTCCCACTTTTGTTCAAGCACACTTGAAAGGGTCTACGGCTAAGGATTCATACCTGCTTCAGGAATAAAATAATTTTTTATTCTTTATTGTTTCGATATGGAAGTGACACCAATGGATTCCTTGTGTTTTTCCGATGTAAATCATATGAAATTTCATGAAAATCGGACTATTATGAACGAAGACTCTCATCGTAGTCGCGGTTTATGATCGTAGTGTCACGCACTTCGACGGCGGCCAACAGGGCGTACGGGTGCGAGTCACCGTGCACGGTAAGCGAAACGGCTGCTTTTTATTATATTTTCAAATTTTATTATGTTTTGGGCCTTTAGATTGTGTTCTGTATTTTGCCTTTATATTGTGTCCTTAATTATCCTAAACGAAGGGTTCTTTGGGAGGTAACAGTTGAGAGCGCTTCGAAAATTCATTTACCTATTGTTTATGGTTGGCAATTCCGTATTTTCGAGGACGGTTTCGACAACATCTGGTTGCCAGATTTCCATAGGGCAATCAAGAACATACCTTCGCCGTCTTTAAGAATTCAGAGATTATTCGCTGTGAACAAAAGCGCGACTTTTCATTAATCCGCAGGTGTCCACGGGAACAGTAAACAGCTGGATATTTCCTAACGTATTGGAGATAAAAAAAATTGTTTACATGCAATTGCATGGTTCGAGGAGGCAAATTTAAAAGTGCAGACCAATTTTTCGTAAATTATTATTTTAACAGATACGATTAACAAATTCGGTTTTTTAAATAGAACTATTTTTTTAGAGATCACTTGATAATGCGTTCCAAGACAAATTCAATAACCTATAATGTATACACCTTATTTCAACTGGTTTTCCAGATATTACGCTTGCAAATTTATTGATTTTCGGGGGGGGGGGGGGTGTCCTGAAAAAAATTTGAAAGTCGAAAAATAACGTCCACCATAATGTACCTATATGTACCGATACCACCTGGAGTTCATACAATACAATGTTCCTTCTTTAAACTATTTTTTATTTTAATATTTAAAGAAGAGAAAGTAATATGAAAATAATTGTTGTTGTAATTTAATTATGATACACACATTGGGAACACCCTTCCTTAAAGATAGGGGACTTCCCCCTGCGTATTCGGCGACGGAGAAGGAACCTTCTCCCTCTTGAAGAAATCGAGGGAAAACCTCGCATCTGGTTGCCAAAAATTATTGTGGCTGATCGGCCAGAGTGCCTCGCCAAAGTCGCGATTTATGACCATATTGTCCCGCGCGGCGGTTAATAGCAGTACCTACGTCCAGGTCCGAAGCCATCGTACGTACTACCCACCGAGAGACCAATATACGGATTAACTCATTGTGAGACTGAAGAATGCCTAAAATTATTACAGACGGCTTTACGTTCTTGACTGCCCTTTAGAAATGCTGGCAAACGGATATGTCGAAACGTTCTTGGGATTATCGGTCGAAAACAACGAATGAATTCCCGCTTGGCTCCGATTTCGCTTTTGCCCCAACGCACAGTGGGCGTCAATCTCAAGAATAGAGAAAAAATTCAACATGCCACTTTTTCTAATCAAAATGTCGAATCTTATGAAGCTACTTTATAAAACACTATTCCTGGATCTGAAGAAATCGATGAAAAGTTTAAACCATCTTCATTTGTATTGCAATGACCAAATTTTGAGCGTACAATCTTTCCTTCACTTGTAAAACCTTTGTTTCTGGCATCTTGGGTCCCGTCACAAAATTAGGCGATTGGAAGGTTGCCCAAATATTGTATAATTACAAATGAATGTATTAACACTTTATGAACAGTATTTGGTATATAGGATAACATGGATACAGGTTTGCAAATATTTCTGCACTTTCCATAGTATATAGATATATTTATCAAATTGTTCTAGTTTTTTGGAAATTATTGACTTAATTTTTCTAAATAACGGCAATCTTCCGTATGAGTTGTATATTAATACTTTTTTTTACGAACTTCCTTAATTATATTCGGCAGTTTTAAGTGCGAAAAATGTGATGCTGTTTAATTTTTCCCTATTTATTGGGATTTAGCCTCACTGTGCGACATAGAATGCAGGTAACTACTCCATTATTGGTAAATATTGCCAAATCTTGTTTTCGCAGTTGCAAAGCCAAATATATGTTTATTATAAAACAAAAATGAAATTTGCTAGGAAATTCCCGGAGGGTAACTAAAAAGACGATAATTGCTAATATTTCTTCAATGGGTTTCTTATGGAAAAGAAGAGTATGTAACTAATTCTTTGTTATTGCTTACCAAAAACGATACTACTCATTTCGGTTCCCAAAAAATTGGTGTATTTTATATCATCAAATTTTAAAAGACCCAATTCAAAATTTTCCATAAGAAAAACATACAAACTTTGACACGTGTATACTCACAGATCAGATGTAGACGCCACGATATTTTTCCCTTTTGTAGGAATTACAAGAAATATATAAAAAAGCATAATCCCATAACTTTTGAATTCTGTCTTGTTCCCTTATTTTTGGGATTCTGTCCCACTGTGCCGCTGGATCGCAGCGCGGCCGCGGCTATGATTCAGTTTGGAGGAGTCGAGCGGTTTGTCACCGTGGCTAGCCCCGCGGCGAGTAGATTCCGCCATCATGGCGGAAAACAGACACTCATCGCATTGTGTTGTGTCTCGAGTAGCTTAGGTTGCTGCTGTAGCAGACGCGCGGCCGCGGCCGGTCGAAAACGCGGCTAGGAGAACGCACAGTGGGGAAATTTTGCGATTTTATGGCCAAAACCTCAAAAATAAATTTTTGTATTCCACAAAATAAATGCAAATGTTAATTTAAGAACTAATATGTGTACCAAATACCTCCAATTTTACTGTTAAATGTTTTAATACAAAGCTCGTATAGACTCGAAAATGTTTATGTTTATGTGAGGTTAGACCGATCGCAAAGAACTACTCCAGATTTTCAAGTTGCTTCAGACACTTATATTGTGTTATCCAAAGTTCTGTACATAATTTGAAGGCATGGATTCAATTCCTGATGGTGCGTAAGATATCTTTTTGTTCTCAAAATAATTATGTTTCGGTTTTTAATACGTAATTTATTCAATTTTTAAAGTAGTGTTTTAGAAATAACCTTTTCATATAAGAATTAATTTTCAATACATAAAATACTTAAAAATTCCATAATATCCTACAATGATTTTCATTCCTATTTTACGTTGAATTATTTAGATTTTATACATGCAATTATTAACTGCTAATAGCTGCTAATCTTGTAATCATATGCATTTTTTTAAACACGATCCAGTGTGTCTTGTATATCATACGACATAACTGTGACCGAGACTGGTTCACGTGTTATACATTACAAACCTTTTTATTATTTTTTAAACGATTTTATTCAGCTTCGATCCTCTGTTTGATTGTTTGTATTATGTATAAAGATATTAAAAAGTACTGACAAATTTTTCTCGAAAATGCTCAAGAGAAAAAACTATGGATGATGTTTTCAATTGGCTTTTATTATCGTCAGATCCTGTAATTACCAATCTAAGAAAACGTCCCGATAAAAAATTAAGAAGTTTGTCATCAGAAGCGATAAACTTTCTCGTATGCCCTGCTGCACTGTAACAGACATCGGACATAGGATAAAGCGATTCCGACTGAGAGTACTAGTTTCAAGGCCATATAATTTCATAGGTGTAAGTGTAAATAATAAACAAATATTTATCGTTCGTAATTTTTGTAATTGCTGTTTCTCGGATAATTTAGTTTCTTATATATCAGAACGTAAAAGTGCCGAATTTTATATATTAAAAATAAGTTTTGAGGTTTTGACCACGAAAATGGATATAGTTCTTCAATTGACATTTGTATTAAATTTGTAAAATTCAAAAATTTCATTTTTGTGCCGGGGGGCACCACCCGCCCTGGTAGCAGCGACTCTGAAAGAGGCGGCGCGGACGCGTGGTCCGTCGCGAGCCGCCAGCCCAGGAGATCATAGCTGGGGGAGGTCAGATAATACTGACCCAGGGACGACCCCTATCAGGGGCTGTTGGGTGCGGAGTTGCACGAAGCGCAGGGGGGGGGGAGGGTTGCGAACGTATCGCTAGTTTGCTCTCGCACAAAGTCCCTCCCCTCAGGCGCGCAACTCCGCGCACGAGGTAGACCCCCTTGGAGGTTTTAGTGGGTACGAGTCTCACATAACCCGCTGCCGCCCCCGCGGGTGGGGGGTATCCGTGGGGATTTCCTCCAAGTAAAAAAAAGTATGAAGCCTGGAGGACTGTCTTCGACACCGAATTTTATGACTTTCGACCCTCGAAGGGGTTTCAATACAATTAACCCTCGAGCGGGCGCGCCGAGTGAACTCAGTTCACCAATCCGCGTATTTCTTTGTTTACGTCTCGGGAAGATAAACGTGAAGAATCGTCAAGAATCGCGTGATGCTTGTGCCAATTGATTTTCAATTGTTTAATCGAGCCAGTACCTGTTGTTTTCACCGTTGAAAGCACGCAACTCACAGTGTCCCGCCATGTAAGTGACTTCATAATGTCTTTGAAAACTAAATTTCACTGCCTTTCTTATTCGTTTATACTCAATTATATACAAATGGATTGTTTTTTTCAAAATACCGTTTTACAGGGCAAAATTTACGAAAGAAAGAGTATGAGCGAGTTCTGTGTGAACTTTCAGATAAGGAATATGATAACCGCACTCCTGAATGCGATTTTGATTTCTCCGATGGAGAAACTGAAAAAGTATGTGGCGGCACGTGTAACGAACACGCCGCCTCATTAGGGCCAGACGTCGACTCTCGACATCGGCGATATCGGCGACGCATCGAGTTTCGGTGCCGATGTGCCGCGCTACGAATGCCGCCAAAGGGTACTCGGAAAGCGGCGGGGACCGTCGTCGATATGATTGTATAAACATCCTGTACGGCGCGAGAGACGACGGTCCCCAAAAGGGAGGCGCGAAGAGAGTGGAGACCAAGTCAGTCCACGAGAACGGTACGTAACCGTGTCCAACTACATAATAAAATTACCTACCAACGTAAAGGACCTGAGTGTTATTTAATTTCCGTCGCCCACAAGTACATGATGTGGATCACGATAGTGATTCTATGCAAGGTGGTTCAGATTCTCCAATAAATGTTGCTATTGTTGATAACGATCAGAATAGAGAGTTTTCTTTCGCTAAGAATAACGAGATATTTTGGTGCAACACTGATTTTTCTAATGCAAACGCTCGTACAAGGACTGAAAAAGTACGCCCAGGCCCTAAAGGCTCAGCTAAAAACATTTCAAAAGAAATTGATGCATTTCTTCAAATTTTTTTTTAAACGTTGTTTATTAAAGGACTTCAGTACATTCTATATAGTATATATGGAACTAAAAACAAGTATAAAAAAGTTACCAAACAGTCAACTAATTGTTCCAAGAAATGGAAGCTCTTAGTTTCATTATCGAAGATTATCTAATCTTTGGTGTTGTACATTTTGGCGTTAACTTAAAGTCTAATATAGATTGCACAACCAACATCACCTAAACGAGTGATTACATAAACTAGAGGAATAAATTAGAGCCTACCGAGAAGAAAGGCATTAGGAAAAAAACCCAGAACCGTTCTTAAGACTACATTAAGAAATAAATTAAATAAACTAGGCTTAACGGATAACTTATAGTAGTATATACAGGAAGGCGCGGAACCTGAGCGGATCCAGGTGTTCGCGTTACTTACGATTACTTTATTGTACTATCAGTCTTACTCGTGCCATAAGTTCCGGTAAATGAGTGTCGTTGATTGACAGCCACCAATACTTTTTAAAAATAAGGCGATGGAAATTATCACAGTCTCGTTTGGGGATTGCCATTGATTATTTAAATCTTTCTCTGTTGTTAATGAAATCCTTATGCGTAAACGCAATCCTTTTGTCGGCCTTGTTCCTACGCCAGTGGAAGATAATCGGAATATTATCAGCATCTTGAATCAAACCACTGCTATCACAGTAAGTGAATGCCTGCGGAGCTATGTATCCAGTGGAGAGTTGCTTATTAGAGGTCAGAATCTCCTGGGTGGCGTGAGCCTGGATAACGGGATTTTCTATTGTAGGCAGGATACTAAAATAATATCTTGTGAGAGAAATCATGAAAGAATCAATTCTCTGGATATTGGCCGTGTTGTATAGGGTCTGGTTTTTAACGTCGTATTGCCAGTCGGAGTCGGGAGTGCGGTAGAGGCGGAGGCAGGCCCTTAAACATTTACGCTCCAAAGCCCTTACACCTTCCATAGAGGTATGGTTATAGTTCCACAGAACAGGTGCAGCATACGTAATGATAGGACGGACTAAAAGTAAGTACAAGATCAATTTAGCCTTTCTGGACAGGTGTTTATTGTAGAAAATCCTACTATTCGCGAGGAAGGCCCAATTGGCTTTGACTATTTGAGCGTCAAGATGTTTATTGCCCCTAAGCAGATAGTCAAGCTGCACCCCGAGGTACTTCACCACCTTCTTATGCGGAATCAGTTCCTTCTTACAAGTGCCCGGGATACTGGCCGAAATCTGAAATCGTGTGCTACCCACTTTTATCTTAGACGTCAAACTATTTACAGGTTTTTTAAATAAAATTGTTTCGCATTTCTGCGGATTCAGCCGTAGATTCCTGGTCATATAAAATCTGTTGATGTTATCTACTGCCGAGTCCAGGTCATTTTGGACCGCATCCACCCGATTTCCAGAGACGTATACCGCAACATCGTCCGCATAGGCCAAAAAGCCAGCACCCCTGCTCATTGAACCCGAACAGCCCCGGGAGGTCACTTAAAAAGATGTTAAAGAGGACCGGAGAGTTCACTGTACTCTGCTGCAGCCCTTCCGCTATCAAAAACTCAAATGGGGAATTTTCGTTTGTACAACTTGTAAATTAACCTCTCTAATCAGACCGAATCGAAGACATTCTCGATATCAAGAAAGGCCGCACCAACAAGGTGGCTTCTGCCCACAGTCACATTTGCGTCAGCCAGAAACTTATGGATCGCATGTGTTGTTGCATGCCGGTGCCGAAAACCGAATTGATATGCTGGTATAATCTCATTTTCCTTACAAAAAGTTACAATTGTTTCATTAATTATTGCCTCAAAGACTTTACCGATGGCAGGTGTCAAGCTGATGGACCGATAACTAGAGGGGTCTGTAGGGTTTTTTCCTTTTTTGATTATAAGTAATACTTTTGCCTTCTTCCAGGCAGATGGGAAATAATTCATGTTTATTGGATTATTGAATAAGATTGTGAGGTCAATGATTACATTTGCGAGCAGACGCTTGAGACAAATAGGTGGTATGATATCCAATCCACACGAGATTTTATTTGGCAATTTTAGTAATACAAGAGCTACTGACTGTGGGCTGCAAAACGGATACCCCGAACCATCCTCAAATTCTGGACAAATAGCTGCGCCAACTGTATTAAAGTGCATGAAAGACCCGTTATTAGCTCTAATATCCATGGTCTTTCGTCTAAGGGATGCGATCGACTCAACCACAACCTATTTCAAGCGAGAACCGTCGTTCAGATGACAGGGGGAGTTTATGGTCTCATAATACCCACCCAGAATATTTAGTTTATCAGCCGGCGCCATGAAAACGAGGTTATTGCCATGGAGACCAGCTTCGGTTCTATCGTGGGGGGAAGGTAAGATCGACGCTAGAGGTCAGCTCTGCATGGGACTCTTCGGGAGACAGGGTCTGGACCCCGTCAGGCTGAAGGGGAAGTTCAGATTCTGCCGTAATGGCGGGAAGTCCCTGATAGACATCATGGCAACTGACTGCACCACTTCCAGGAGGCTGACCAAGAGAACGATCCTCACCCACCCCACGGAGTCGGACCACCGCTACGTGCTGCATTCTTTTGCAGGAAAGCTGAAACCACCTGTAGGCCTGGTATGGTCTCCGTACGAAGTGGGTGATATCGACCTAGGGGCGATCACTCGAAGATATAGCGAACTCAGGGAGGCGTGGCGTATTCAGGAGGCCCCCGGAGACGTGGCTGAAGTGTCGAGACTAGAGCTCGTGAAAAAAACATTGCCCCGGGGTGCGAAGAAGCCGAACCCCTGGTGGTGCCCTGAGATCGCGGAGGCTAGAAAGGTGATGCACGCTGTGAGAAGGGCCCATCAGAAAAAGAGGAAAAGGAAGGCCCACGACGTGGCGGATTACAGACGGGCCTATATGACAGCGAAGAGACAGCTGCAGATCACAATCTGGAGGGCGAAGCACCAGTGGCGGGACCTCATCGGGCTGGTAGATAGTGACCCCTGGGGGAAGCCATACAGGGTGGTTATGGCGAAAGTGAGGGGCAGGACCGTGAGGAGGGACCTAACAATTGATAAGGTGAAGGGCATCGCGGGACAATTATTCTTCACCACCCCCGAGGCCCCCCGGCCTGCTCACTTTGGTACGTTACTGCGGTGGAGTAGGACCCGGGATGAACGGTCAATAGAGAGGGTGACGCTTGAGCTGATCGAGGAAGCGGTGAAGAAGATCAAGCCCACGAAGGCCCCGGGTTTGGATCAGATCTCCTCCGAGGTGGCGGCAGGGGTTGTGAAAGTCTTCCAGGATGATTTTAGGGAGGCGGTGAATTGGGTGGGCCCATTTTAAGGTCTTCACCGCCCGGGTCATGAAGGACCGGGAGGAGAAGGAGAGGGCGGCCGAGAAGGTAGCTAGAGATGAAAGACTCCGCCGAAGAAGGGAGGAGGTTGCCAGAAAGTAGGCCGAAAAAAGAAGGATGACCAGAAAAAGGAAGAGGAGAAGAAGCGGGTCATACCGAACGGGGCCTTGGCGGCTACGGGATGGGCCAAATTGTATATAGGATTTTTATTTTATCTACGTACTTATCTATTGACTATTTTTATTTATTGATGTATTTGTTATCTGGACTATTACTCATTGAGTGATAGTCCTATTTATATATTTATTGCGGGGTCCCGATGCGGGTACCTGACAAGGAGGAAATCTAGTAGGCTAGAACCTACCTGTCGGTACTGGTCCACCGCCACAAGTGCAAGATTGGAAGGAAGTAGTACATTCTAGTCCCCAATCAGTCCCAGGTGGAGCCTAAGGAGGATCCTTCAGAGGGGGTTTTTAGTGGGTATTACCATTGCACCATGAGTCCCACATAACCCTGGCGTGTTATATGCCGGGGTATGCGTAAATGAATTTTCCCCCTCTATAAAAAAAAGCTTCGGTTCTATCACAACCACTCCTGTCAAAAATCGGCCCATTATCCCTGTGTACATGTAGTTCTTTGATCCCTAGATGGCGTTAATCTTGGGGAAGAATGAGTCCGATTTACGAAAGTCAATGATTTTGATGACATTATTCCAGTAATTATCAATCGCGGATTCGAATTCTGTTTTCAGAGCATTTACCAATCTTTTATGTGCAGTTTTGGTATTCTTAGTGATGGCCAGTCTGGCTTGTGGGTCCGTTAGGTGAAGGTTGTGAAGTAGTGAGACAATAACCCTCTTGTCTCTGTGGAGCCTACGGAGTTTATTGTTGAGATATTTCATTGTACCATTAAATGATTTAAACGCCGCGACCGAATTGGTAATCGCTCTGGTGATCGCATTATTTATCTTAAGAAGACCCTCATCGATTTCCACAATAGACAGGTTGACCTCCCTAGTAAAGCAATTCCAATTCGCGGCTCGGAAATCAAAACGGTGGACACTAACCTCCTCCCGATTAAACGGGATGTCGCCGTTATGCAATTCGAATAACAGTGACAGCGCCAAGTGGTCACTGTCATATAGTAGAGTGTGTGCCTTACCTCCGACATCTTTTAGCAGTTTCAGTCTTGAATCCGCCAAACATATGTCCTACAACGTCTGGGGAGGTTTGTACGATGGGACCACTGTCGTAATAATATTTAACTTATAATTAACATCGATCTCTGGTTCCCACTGACCGAAGTAGTGACCCCTGGGATTGTTATCCCTGCCCCCCCCCCCCCCCAGGCCTTCCTTCTTGCATTAAAATCCCCAGCTATGATATAATATATATTACAGTTAAATAGCTTAAGACTAGTAAAAAGGTTATCTAATTCATCCAAGAACAAACATCTATTATCATTTCTTGCGTAAGCACTTACTAAGATTAATAGATTGTTACCACTAATAGGAACCTTAATTATCGTGAATTCTGGAATCTCATTAAAAATTGCGGCCGGGAGGAGGACCACTTCGAACCTAATCGCTTTTCTGATCAGATTAGCAGTACCCCCATCTTGGGTAGCGTTAGGCCTGTCTCTTCTGATCAGATTATAACCAATGAATGAAAGTTTATGATTCTGATTAAGCTTTGTTTCCGAAATAAATACGATGTCATGACTATACTCACTTAAGAATTGGAGAAGCTCCAATCTACGATAATTAGCTATTACTGAATTTACATTAATAGCTGCCACTCTTATTTGGTTACATATATGGGCCGTGACTGACATTTCACTTCGGGAATATCGCGTTAAGTAAAAATTCAATATTTGCAGTGTTCTTCGCAATTTGGGCCGCAAGGGACTGAAATTGTCCTGTAATCAATGTGGCGAACTCATCTCTCAATTTGTTCACCCACGCATGGGGGGGGGGGGGCTATGCTGCTGTTGTGTACTGTTACGTGCCGGTTACTTTTCAAAATTTTTACATCATATTTCTACACAGATGTCGACGATTGATTCAACCATTATGTGTTATGGGAACTTCCCTCAATCAATAGTCGATTATCTGTGAATATTCTTAATAGTTGCAATCGAAATTAGCTTCAAGCCTGTCACGCCACGGCATATTCCCGTGGAAGATTATTGTCAGCGATCTTCCAACGCCGTCGACGTTCTTAGAATGCGCGCTGTGATAAGCCTTTTGCAACTTACAGCATTGTAGTAGAGTACCTCATATTTTTCTTCTCTGTTAAATATAATAATAATCCTATATGAGTCGCTGCGCCACTGCGCTCTTCCATGAGAAAATCTCTGACACCGTCAGCATTCTTAGAACGCCGGGCGCGATAGCAACCTGGAGG
The DNA here is from genome assembly GCA_951215215.1 of Andrena trimmerana. NCBI lineage: Eukaryota > Metazoa > Arthropoda > Insecta > Hymenoptera > Andrenidae > Andrena > Andrena trimmerana. The sequence goes on from OX578060.1 coordinate 75,537,636, forward strand.
CTGGGAACGTTCCGAGCGGTGGCGGTTGGGCCCGTGTGCACGAGGTGCAAGATCAGCAACTTTGACAAAGCTCGGGCCTACCCTGTGACCGCTCGTCGCAGTCAACTGACAAGTCGTATGGTGCGTGGCTGCTCTATCCGAGGGACATAACTATTTGTTAAAGTAGTCGTTGAGCCGGAGTTCCCGTGTTGTTTTGCAGTGCATGGAAGGACTCAGTCCCCGTAGAGGATATATATATATATATATAGTCTCTACGGGGACTGAGTCCTTCCATGCACTGCAAAACAACACGGGAACACCGGCTCAACGACTACTATATATATATATATATTTATTCTTCCGATATATATATATATATATATATATATATATATATCGGAAGAATATAAATAAAAATTTAAACGGTAGAATTCCAAACAGTGAAAATGCAAAATATATATATATATATATATATATATATATATGTCGATATATTAATATTTAAATACAATATATTGAGACTCTGTCCTGCGTTTCAACACCTTGCACCGCAGGCCTCATCCAGGTCACAGAGAGAAAGAGAGACAGAGAGAGATAGAGCGAGAGTGAAAGAGAGAGATCACACTGAGTGAGAGTAAGCCATTCAAAACCCTAACAATCTTCGTGTAAAAACGGTGAGTGGTCTTTTTACTATGTCATTCCACGGAATAGACAAATAATCCAACTATCTTATGAGTTGTGGGTTTCCCTCGATAATTTGTCTAATTCCTTTTCGCGCGTACTGCATTTGTGAATTGTATCGAATTCGATTATTATAAAGCGCCGAGTATCACCCAACCGCGCAAACATTGATCCAACTCATTTAGTGAGTTGCGGGGTTTCCCTCGATCAATTGTCGTCCGCAAAATACTTGTGTTAAATTGTAACACCCGACCAATATTATTCATCTCGTACGTTTATATTCATGATCATCTACGACTCTATTCAAAACCCATGTAAATCCCCCATTTGTGCACCATATCACAATTTTCCTTTTGTCTACTTTTGTAATACATGGTAATATTTACTCAAATCAGTCTCGTTCTGTTCAACCCTGTCTCTACCAAAGTACCACATACTGACTGGGCAACCTGTATGGGTTGTGCACGGAAGCCGTACCCAAAAATAATCTGGAATATACAATTCCTTTAAATTCGTTGAGCGTTACGTGAAAGGTTAAGACAAATCCGCTCGGTCATTCGAAAATTAACGCCCTCACGTAACAGTACCAAATTACTTGAGAAAATTCTTATGCAGACGGTCCAGTGGGATCGGATTCGTTTTCTGTATTGTAACATATCTTTGCCTCGATAATGGTATATTCTCCTCATTCTCTTTATCCTCGTCCCCAGACGAGAAACCACGCTTCGCACCATGCGCTTGCGAATCAGCCATCTGACCCCAAATTTGCGTGCGGGAAGCACCCGCTACACATCAGGGCCAGGAACAGAATGACACAATATCAAGAACCTATCACTGACTAAATGTTTAGCACCAGAGAGCACACTTTCGTTACACAATATATAGATATTTCACTAAATGCACGCAGCAAATTCACGAACGACCATTCACCATCAGTTGCCAAACCGGAACCCCTATTTCACATTTTCATCCTAAACAGCGGTGCGCCGACCTGGAATCGCTGCGGTCGGCCGAGGATTCATACCTATTTCAGAAATAAAATAATTCTTTATTCTTTATCGTATCGATATGGAAGTGACAGCGATGGATTCCTTCCGTTTTTCTGATGAATATCATACCAAATGTCATGTAAATCGGACTACTTTTACGAAATCAATACAAATCATAAAAGGAGTAGGCATTTTTTTACCTTATTGCTTCTGTAAAAGTAGACCGATTTACATCGGCACAGTGCACCAGATTGAAGAAGTCAGTGATATTTTGGTGTTTCTTTTAAGGTATCTGAATGAAATTTCCGCAAAAAAATATGATAGAACTATTACTTTCTAATAATGTATAATTTTTTACATTTATTTTTTGCAATTTTTAACTTAATCTTGATAAAAAAAATTGAAAACTGTTTACAGTAATCATTCGTATTAAATCCGACGAATGGGGCTGGCGGCGGGCGTATGTCGCGTTGCGGACACTATTCTGTGCAGCCGATGCCGCGAGTGAGAAAACCGAAGCGCGAGCGAGAGGGAACGACTCGTGGTGGTACGTATCCAACGGTGCTTCTCCTTCAGGAATGGGTATTAAATGGCCTTGTCTTTATCCACGCTTTCTATCAACCATTAAACCCCCTCCTCTATACATATCAAACTTCTCTGATAATATTCCCAATTTCGAAAGGGAATTAGCCAAAGAATTCGGGAAAACTTTCAATATAAAGTTTCTTGGAAAAAATTAGACTCCAATTTGATAATATCTAAGATTATAAAAGCTTGCTCGCGATGAAAAGAACACCCAATATTTCACTTTCTCTTTAAATTCTGAACGTTCTCTGTCCATGGTCTTAAAAGGCCTGCCAGATATTCCCTCAGACGAAATTATCGCAGAGATAAACGCAAAATGACAAAATCCCACCTCATGTTCCATTATACGTTATAAAAGGTACACAGGTAACTCCCCGTATAATATATACAGGATAAATTTTCCTTCTGGAACTTCTCCAAACGATATTTCTAAAATAAAAATCCTTTTCAGTACAAGGGTATACTGGGAAAATTCCTATCAAAGAAAAATTACTCGCAATGTTATAGGTGTCAGGCTTTTTGCCACACAGCGGCAAACTGCCGACTTCCACCAAACTGCGTCAAGTGTGCAGGTAAACACCGCACTTCAGATTGTCAGAAGGACATCGAAACGGCACCAAAATGCGTAAACTGCGACGGCCAACACACCGCTAATTTTAACCAATGTCTTGTTCTTTTAAAGTATTTAAATCGACGAAAAAATTTTGGAAAACCTCCCATGGGAGTCGCGATAAACTCCGTAACTGTTTTGCAACCCTCAAATCCTAAAAATTTAAATCTGTCAAATCATCCTGGCAGAGGTCTTCCACCATCTACCTACTCTCCATACTACGCTAATGTAGTTGCTGGTTTCCTACCCTCTCAACCTCACACAGAGCCTCAAATTGATATTCCGGAATATACCCCTTTAAATTCAAATCTTCATTCTAATGAAAAAAATCTTAACCAAATGACAGAATTAATTGCTGCCATGCATGAATTGAACTCTATCGTTAGCATCAAACAGATGCTAGCACTTACGCGTACATTGATCGAAAAACTACGTCCTTGCCGCACGCTTGCTGACAAATTTCAAGTTTTCTGGTCAGTATTCCAAAACCTAAATTAAAATGCCTCTTCCGAACATTTTTCTATGGAACGCGGGCTCTTTACCTGCTACGCGAAACGAGCTTATCCTGGCGGCGGCCAGACACCAGGCAGGAGTGCTTCTTATTACCGAAACTTGGCTCACTCCAAACGATTCTTTTAGCCTCCCTGGCTATACTATGGTCAGAGATGACCGAAACGCAATTCGCGGCGGAGTGGCCATTTTAGTACATGATTCTATTAATTTTTCTAATTATAATCCTACTCATATCTTTCCATTTGAGGCGTGTTTTACAAAATTAAATTCCCCCAAAATTATTTTGGGAGTGGTATATATTTCACAAGGAGATTTACCCACTACGGGTATTTTAAATATACTCATCAACCTGGGATCACCTTTCATAATTGGTGGAGATTGGAATGCCAAGCATAAATTATGGAACAATTTTACTTGCAACAAAGCTGGAAGCACTTTATTCAGACATTATCAAACGCACAGGTATCGTATCGTACACCCACAAGACTTTACCTTCCAGTCCGGGAAACGTAAACCGTCTACGCTTGACTTCTTTCTTACGGATATTCAAAAAAACCTCGACTGTACAATCACTGATGACTTCAACACTAATCATCGTCCCGTCATGATTACGCCGACAAACTCGACTTTCACGCATAACCTGCACACAACTACTGACTGGGTTTGTTACAAAAACCAAATAAACAAAATGCGAATTACTTACTCCTTTCGCTCAAATCAAGACATAGACGATTCCATTACGGAACTCACAAAATTCCTTCACGCCTGTCGGGCTCGTGCTAAAATTCCCACGACAAATACAAATAACGAAGCTCATCACTACAATGACGCTGTATTACAATCGCTCATCAGACATAGACGTGCAATCCGGAAAAAAGGACAAATACTGGGAGCGTACACCGTATCGTACCAAATGAAGGACATTACAGCTACCATCAACACGCGTATCACATATCTCCGATCAAGGAAATGGGATCACACCTTAAGATCCTTCCAAAAACCGGATCCTACCTTTTGGGCGACATATCGCAAATTATCTACCTCAAAAGACGATAAAATTCTTCCACCACTCATCTCTGAATCAACTATTATAACGTCTACCGTGGACAAGGTAGAATCCTTAGCTGCTACATTTACTGCTGTACATAACCAAGCGACCCAACTTAATTCTAATTATCAAGCAAAAATCGAGGATTTCGTAGTTTCATTTAATCAAAGGATCGTCACCAACGACACGGACTTTCCTCTATCACCACAGCAAATATTTAACTACATTAAGTATTCTGCAAATCGGAATGCTCCGGGAAACGACGGAATTACTGCCATGATGTTAAAATACGCCTCAAAGAAAGTTATACTCCAAATATACTACATTTTTCGTTTCACCATCTCAATCGGTTATTTCCCTGATAAGTGGAAAATTGCTAAAGTTATACCCATTCCAAAGCCTGGAAAACCGCGAAACGCACTTACTAGTTATAGGCCCATAAGCCTTCTCTCCATATTGGGAAAGCTTTTGGAGCGTTGCATACATGCAGGGTTGAAGGAAAGGAAAAAAAAATTAGGATGACCGGGATTTGAACCCGTGTTGTTTTGGTGGGAAGTAAGCGCTGTATGCACTCACCCAACTCACTTTCTTGAAATTTGCATGAAGTGAATTGTTTTTAAGGCTTACATATCGATTGTTTATAAATAATGCTCATTGGCATAAAATATTTAGCAGAGGGTAATCGAGGTGACCTCCAGATTCATCCCCTAAAATTTTATTAAAATCCACGGGGGTTCAGCTGTGGGGTCCCCTTGTCAGTTATATTACGCATTTAAAATTATCAAACTGCAGGTTATCCTGCACCACTGTACTATTACTTCAAAATTATTTCAGTACTTTTAGTGCTGACTTTTTAACATATTATTACCCGGACCAATGTCCTCTGTACATATAATCCTCTGTCCTTTTGTGTTTGTGCCGTCCCCTAATTATGCTTGTTTGTTTCAGTATTAGCGGTTTTTTTGAAAATTTTCCCGCTCAAATACATTACTATTTAGTCTCTACAATACTCTCTGTTGGTAACCCCACTATACTATCTTAACCGGTAAATGGGCTACGCTCATAGGTACGGTTCATAGAGGGTGCCAGGATCACTCCTCCCCCTCTACTCACACCACCCATTAAAAAAAAACCACGCTTTCTATCAACCATGATACATAGCAGGTAACAATCGCTTAACTTCTGTAGTTTTCGTTCTAATTTTGGTACACAGGGTATTATTCTACTGATAGTCAATACTCTATGGTAGCGTTGGCCACATCGGGCCATTTGGGAGCACGGTTTACATGATGTTTACCATAGCCGCGCGGAAGGGGAGCTGGAAGCCAATGGTAACGTGGGTGCGCCACGGATAGGGAAAATTGTAAGAGTGTAAGTAGTAGCATGCGGTGCAGGCTTGTACCTCTAGGCTGAAATAACTAGCCCTCTTAGGAGCCCAACTGGCAGCGATCACTGGGGCCCCCAAAAATCCTAGTCATTCAAGCCTATCGCACGGGCATGAGGTTGCACCGCATACTACTACAGTTTTCCCTATCCGTGGCGCGCCCACGTTACCATTGGCTTTCGAGCTCCCCTTCTGCGCGGCTATGGTAAACATCATGGAGACCGTGCTCCCAAATGGCCCGATGTGGCCAACGCAGCTCTAGGAGGTAATTCCACAGGCGAAAATAAAACGAAAATCAAGAGTGACGAAATTGCGACAAACGCTTCATTTTTCAATTATAGATGGTTAAATATTCTCCACGGTCGACCACCTTGGTGTTGGTGAGAGGGCTCTAGGGCATGGGCGAGGTTCGCCGTCGAGTGATACGATAGCGTTTTTTCCCTCCCTATCGGTTGACGGGGGATGCTACTGCCCTAGCTAAGGGTCGGCCGTTCCCCGGGGGTGCAAGGGGTGATCCGGCTGCATGGGATTAGTTGGTCATGGAAACATGCCCGCCCCGCGACGTCGGGCCCTCCTCCGCATTTTGAAAATAGTATTAATTAATTAACATAATATGATATGATTTGGTTATTTTCTTCTCTCCATACATTTATATACTACACCCATAGCCCTATTACTAATGATAGAATTTTGGACAATATTTGTAACTATACCATAGCTTAAAGTGGGTACAATTATATGTTGGGGACACCTTGTGTTTGTCAGACGAGTAAGGTGACCGCTGGGCGGAGGGCCGTCGCCCTTTAAGGGGGGACGCCTACCTAGAGCAGTCGAAACAATGCGCTTCTTTGGGATTTTTTTCTAGGAAAACCGTTACACTTTTATTAATAACTATTTGTCTATTGTTAAGAGTACATCTAAAGGACAGTTCTGTATTTTTTGCGTTAAAGAATATTAAAAGATTTGAGAGTTATAAGCGATGACCGGGATGTACTTTTTTTTGCGGTGACCATCGTAGCTCGTAGCAGAATCATCCGAAATGAAAAATTCGAATGGCTTTAGATAGAGTATGAAATTATCTAGGCGCTATCGGGCCCGATTTTGGAAAAATTATTATGAGACAAAATGGCGGCGCTGCAAAGTTGAACCATCGATTTTCAACAAAAAAGTAGTTCCTTTCTTGGCCTGTAAAAAAAAAACTAAGAAGAAAAAAAAGAAATTCCCACCGATAGCGCCTAGATAATTTCATACTCTATCTAAAGCCTTTCGAATTTTTCATTTCGGATGATTCTGCTACGAGCTACGATGGTCACCGCAAAAAAAAGGACATCCCGGTCATCGCTTATAACTCTCAAATCTTTTAATATTCTTGAACGCAAAAAATACTGAACTGTCCTTTAGATGTACTCTTAACAAAATACGAATAGTTATTAATAAAAGTGTAACGGTTTTTCTAGAAAAAAATCCCAAAGAAGCGCATTGTTTCGACTGCTCTAGGTAGGCGTCCCCCCTTAAGACACCTTATGAACGATGACAACAATAAGCGGAGCCTTGGATAAACAAACCGCTAGTGAGAGTCGCTCATCTCTTCTTTGCCCCATCAGCAGCAGAGAAGTAGTAAGAACTCAGCCTGATGACGCCGCGCTGGTACCGCGGTCCGTCTTCAGGGGGGGGGGGGGAGGTCAAAGGACTATTGACACCATTGACAGCGAAGTAATAGAGATTTTGGAATCACCAAGGAATCCAAGTGCGGAAGCGTTCACACAGGACGAGTTGGCTTTGTGTCGAGACGCATCAACGGCAATGAGGAATATCAGTTCCGAGATTAGCAGGTTGGAGCAGATTAGTCCCAAGCTGCAAGTCTTCCTTACATTCGATAGGGCCAGAAAGGCGGCCTCGATGGGGCTAAGCGGAGGTAGTGGCCGAGCTTCGGTGGAGTCAGGTAATAGTGAAGATGGGCTTCGAGGCGGGGGAGATCCTGGGGATAACCTGGGCCCTAGATCTTTGGTAACCTCAAAGGGACCTACTAACCGACATCTAATGTACCCAACGTAAGTCTAAGAACCCTTTGGCATCCAAGAGAGTAACGGGGGCTATACCCAGTGCGAGGAGGGAGCTCGATACGGGAGAAGACTCTACGACCGCCGCTACCACGAATGATGATGAGTTAAGAAGCCTGGCTCTACGGGATGCAGGCGCAAGTAAGAAAAGGGATCCCTTTATTGACGGATTGAAAGAGGCCTATGAAACTTTTAGGGTAATCAGGGATCGAATCAGCTGCATGCACAAGTACATCTCGGAGAGCAAGACTATCAGGGCTGAAATGAAATAGAATAGCAATGATATATGATCCGGACGACTTCTCAGTTGAGTACAGTTCTTAAGAACGTAACCCTAATGGTTTCCCAAGAAAAACGAGGCAGGAGGGTTCGGCGCGATGCCTTCACTCAAATGACGCTTAAGACTGCCAGGCTTGATAGGGGCCTACCGACAAGAGGAGGTACTGCTCCGAATAAGGGCAGGATAAAGGGACCTGAGAATAGTCCAAAGAAAGTTTTGGGAGACCCAGGGACGAACGTGGTTGCTGATACCGGGGAGCCACGTTCGATAGCTAGATTAGAATCGACGAGTAGAACTGTCTCTGACCACGAAAGTGGAAGAGGCGTCGAGACGGAGGGGGAAACCGGACAACGCAGTAGTCAACGCTCGGACTACGAGACTGCGGGTACTGAGTATAAGACTTGGACCACGATAACTCTGAGGAGAACAAAGAGGAAGGAGGGCCTTGACATCATTGAACGGCCGCCACCACCTATGGGGTTAAAACGGACAGAACCAAGAAAGCGGATACCTCCGGTGAAGCCAGAGGCGTTTGTGAAGGCGCAACCGGGAAAGACATACGCTGATTATTCCGTCTGGTTGCTGGGACAGTTCCAGCTGAGTTTGATGAGATACGCGGGGCAAGAAATCTAAAGCGGGCTACGTGATTACAGGTAAAGGAGTCTCGTTTTAGCCGCCGTACCGACAGGAAGTGCGAACCGATCGTGTCTGCGTGTGTCTCTCTAGGATTGCGATTAGTTGGTGTGTCAAGTGTATTCAACTTGGCGTTGCCCGGATGCCGCTTAGCTGTATCCGGGTCCAATTAACAAAGGAGTGATTCTCAAGATAAGCTCCCCTAAAAATAGTACCGCTTCTTCATAACAAGATTTGATCAATACAGTTACCACACCCATAATGTCGTTTTCATATTCACAAGCTGCCCAGCAAGTAAATTTTCCGACAAAAGAACAAGCTATTGTAACAGATGCATTGGAAGGCGTATCATTTAAGGATTACACAGTAACCATCGGCAACATAACAGATCCCAGAAACATTAGGTTTGTATCTAGAATCTCACACGGAAGAATTTGCCTTTATCTCAATAGTCAAGAAACCGTTGATAACCTTCTCACTACGCACAAGTTTATAAACATAGGCACTCACACACTTCAGCTTCGACCTCTTGTTTCCAAATGGAAACGGATTATTCTATCTAACGTGTGCCCGATAATTCCACATAAGGTAATCGAAGACAAACTAACTGAATTAAATATTGCATTAAAGTCACAGATTTCTTTCATAAGAGCTGGAATGAACGACTCAGGATATTCCCACATCCTTAGCTTCAGGAGGCAAGTTTATGTGGATCCGGAAGATATCAAAAAGCTTCCGGAAGTGTAACCGGTAAGGCGGGAGGCGTATCGCTTGGCCCGTGGGCAGCTTAACAGAGCAATTAGAGCTGTCAAAGACGAGGTTTTTCTACAATTTTATGAAAAACTTCGGGAGAATATATGGTGTCGACCTTATCTGGCGGTTATTAAATACGCAAGAAGCAAGGATCCACCCACCCTCTCAATGCGCAAGTGGCCAACACTATATTAGATGCGATGTTCCTGGTAGGAGCTTTTGATGTTTTAATTAGAGAAATGGAGGATATACGGACTGTGCTTGGAGATGGTTTGAGATTGGGGGGGGGGGGGTGACCTCACTTTTACCCCAATCTCTGATGAGCAAGTATCCTTGGCGGCTCGCCAGATGGCGACAGGCAAGGCGGCCGGGTTGGATGGAGTCGGAACCGGTTAAGGCACTTGCTGGTAGGTACGCTGCGGTTTTTGCCGCGTTATTTAATGGGGTGTTAATGAGAGGAGATGTCCCCTTTTCGTGGAAATCTTCGAGAGTTGTGCTCATACCAAAGGAAGGGAAAGAACCGAATACACCTAGGGCTTACCAACCTATGAGTGTGATTAATGCACTATCGAAGCTCTTTGAATATATTTTGAGAGAGCGCATCATAGAAGTGATTGGCGCAGATGGATTTTCTGTTAACCAGTTTGGTTTTAGGAAGGGTCGGTCGACCCTCAATGCCTTAGGAATAGTGAAGGATTTCATAGACATTGCATCCACAAAGCAATGGTATGCGGTGCTGGTAGCATTAAGCCGGGTCCAGACCTGAATGAGTATACGCTGAGCAGGCTGAGCGCGCACATATATTCTGATGTGGACGGGTGAAACGGTAGCCAGGGCCGCATGCTTCTACGTCAGAAAGGGTAAGCGTGAACGCATATGCTAGTGTGGACGGGTCATTCGTGGTGACTCGGCGCATGCGACCCGACTCGCGAATGCCGCCGAAGGCACGTGGCCTGAGCCGACCGTTGTCGGTTTTCTTCCACACATCAAAGGGAGTTTGGAGTGCATTGCGTTCAGCGCGGAAGATAGAGGCAGATGTGATACTTTTCTAAAATCCTCGATGTCTCGGATTTTCATGATATTGAAATACATATATGGTAGTCCTTATGAAATTAGGGAGGGTTAAGTCCTCATTTTTGCAGATTCGAAATTGTTTAAAAAATACAAATCTTCAAAGTTCCCTGCTTTCGGTAATTTTTACAAAACGCCTACAGAAATTAATTTTAATGACTTAAATTATTGAAGGCATAGACTAAATAATTTTAATCCATTGCTAATATTGACATAAACAGATAATCAAAAATTTAAAAATTACATTTGGAATAATAATAATGCAGTTAACATATGATAGTCTTTAAAGCTCTATTTTGCTGAATAATTTGTCTTTCTTTTCTTCACTACACCCTGCATTGTTCTTAATTCATACAGCCAGGCCGACTCGCTGTTGTGTTAAAAGAATCGTTTGAGAGATCGAAACCCATAAAATTCGGTTCAGGCACTGCAGGGGGTTGTCCTAGCCACGGAGTACCAGGTGGCAACTCTTTGACAGGAGTCGGTGGACAATCACCCTGTATTGGGAAACGGGATAACTCGGAGGGTTGAGCTGTATGTTTATTTAGCTAACTATGTATCACACCATCTTTACGATTGCGGAGTGGGCTAAGTTAAGCACAGAAGTTGGTGAAGAAAGACACAATGGCACTTTCGATCCCTCCGCATGCGTCATTCGTGCGCGCTCAGCCTGCTCAGCGTATACGCATTCAGGTCTGAGCCCGGATTTAGATATTAAGAATGCTTTCAACACCTTGCGTTTGGATAGTATTGTAGACGAAATGAGGAGACGAAAGATTCCCCTGTATTTGAGAAAGGCTTTGGTATCGTATTTTCAGGATAGGAAAATCGTTTTCCAGGCTGCGGACCAAAAAATCCGAAGGCCGATGTATATGAGAGTACCGCAGGGGTCCGTCGTGGACCCTATTCTTTGGAATATGGTCTATAACGGACTCCTTAATAGGGGATTAACAGTGGATTGCAGGGTTGTCGGCTATGCCGATGACGTGGCGCTGGTGGCCGCTGATACGGTGGTATCACACAACGAGAGGTGTGGAAGCTTGGTTGAGTAATGCGGGAGTGTCCCTTCCGATACAAAAAACAGAGGTGATATTTTTAAACAGGCGATGGCGGCCTGCGGGGTACGTGCTCCGTTTTTGGGGGAAGGGTTATTGCCGCAGGACGCTGTAAGATATTTAGGGATACGATTTGACCCAAATAAGAGATTTATCTCTCATATTGTGAGTGTTAAAAATAAGGCGGTGAGGGTAATGGGTACATTGAATAGCCCAATGTATCCCAGTTGAGTACTGCTAGACGGAAGTTATATTACTGTGTTTTAGAAAGTATTATTCTCTATGCGGCACCGATGTGGATAGAAGCAGTTGATTGTCGGCGAAATGAGGTATGGCAACGTAGGACCCAGCAGTTGGGTCTAAGTTGGGTCACCGCCTCTTACAGGACGGCCTCACACCTATCATTCTGTGTTTTGGCGGGCGAAATGTCAATCGACATTAAGGCCAATACGAGGAGTGAAGAATTTGTGGAGAAAAGAAAAAAGGTCAGAAGCTGGAGGCCAGAATGAATAGAGTTAGGGAAACCGCTATGCCCAATGGCAGTATAGATGGAACACAGCATCAATCTCCAGGTGGGCATATGGGTGGATCCTCAATGTTAGAACAATGGTGGAACGCCCATGGGTGAGATTTGATTTCTGTGTGACACAGATAGTTACAGGGCATGGATGCTTTCGTAAATTCTTGTACGATATACAAAGTGCGGACTTACCCAATTGTTGGTTTGGATGTTAGCAGGCAGATAACGCGGAACATATATTATATCATTGTTTGAGGTGGAAAATTCCGCGGATGACGCTTTAGGATTTCCTAAACATGGATACGGCAAACGACCCCATAACACCGGAGGACGTGATGGATAGGGCGTTGGCATCTAGGGTGACTTGGGAGGAATTTACATGCTACTGCAATGTTGTGATACGGGTAAAGCAAAGGCACGAAAGGGTCCTACAGAGAGGATAGTACATGATGGGTGATTCGGTCGAAGACATGTTTCGAGTTTTTAATTAAACGTTTTAGTTAAAGTTGTACGTTGTAGTACAAATTGACTTGGGTCTTACCTGCTTAGTAGGGGATATTCGGATACCGGCGTAGGGGAACTTTCTGAGGGTGGGCGCTATAACGCCCTCACCCCCCCCCCCCCCTTGGAGTGACTCCGTCGGATGTTTATATATGTTTTGTGTTTTGTGGTGTGTATTTGTATTAGTGGAGTTAGGAGGCAATGGGAACCCTCAGTTCACATTTATGTAACTGGGGCATAGCGGTTTGCCCCACTCGAGGCCCCGGAAAAATTTTGTCAACGCGGTGCGTGATGATGTGAATAATATTTACAATAGTTCTGCCATCACATATGCCGGGGAGGGGCGGTTGGAGTGGTTAAAAAAAAATGATAGTTAAATATTGGTTTCTGGAACATCCGAATCACAACAGTTTGACTACAGCGACCCGCGCTGAGCAGGCCAGCCAAGGTGCCTGCAGTGGTGGTGACAAACGCACGACAAAATTACTATGTACAGCGCATGCTTACCCACTTCGTCAAAACTTTGAACAATGGTAATCTTCGATGCGGTACAGCATCCTCGCGACAATTCATAAAAAAATACAAACGTTACGTTGTACGGCATGAAACCTGCCTACTCGTAAAAATCCACAAGGGCATATCAAAACCCGCCCAACAGGATTTACAAGTAGAGAGGGTAAATGCCACTTCCAATACACAATTTTATCCTCAAAAATCACCCACACGCGCACACACACGCACATATACGCACCGCGATTATCGTGGCCGCGAGTATCTACTAAAACACACACACAAATTGCGATTATTTTACTAGCAAATGTCCATGTCTACGGGTGTATAAGAAGTAATTGTCACTGCTTTCAGGGGTGAAACTACACCTCTGGGTCGGTGGATATTTGTGAAAAATACTTGCCGTAAAATTGTTTATAACACTAAAAAGTAATGTGAAATTTTTTTCTACATCAATGTGCTGTACTCAATGACAAGGAAAAAAGTTCCAAAAAACTATGTGCCGCAAACGCACGTTTCGATGCAACAACAATGTTAAATTTTACGCAGAAATTAGAGTGTGTAAAGTTACTGAACGAGCAGTGTACATCGAATCAATATATAGATCGGCGGAAACACAGCTGAGCTTGGACATGAATGTGGGAGGACACGAAAGCGATTAGGACAACTATGCCAGGTTCCCGACCCGAGACAGCGAAATATCTGAAAATGAGGCAACAGATAGCTCTTTCACTTTATCTGTCGTGTGCATAATCTTAACACTATTCCAGAAGGTCGTTATAGAAATATAATTTTGTAACTTCATTTTCATCTACACACACGGCAATTTTTTTACGGCATGTCGTGCGCTGTATATATTGACGACGATTGTTTTCCCGAACCACTTCAGTCGAGAACGCAGAGTTTGCAGCTACTCCAGTGTCATCGTTCAATGTCAACAACATCAGATGCTTAAATTGTATTCATCTACAGACTATGCTTTTTAATTTAGGTATACTTGAAAATTTAATAACAGTTTAGTTTATATATAACGCGCAGAATGTGAAATTAACACACACGGACGAAGCAATCGCAGTGCGTGAATAAATGGACACTTGCGAGTAAAGCAATCGCGTGCGCGCGCGTGTTTTACTGGATACTCGGACAGGATAATCGAGGGGCGTGCATGTGCGCATTCATCCTCTCTACTTGTAAATAGGGATGGACCGACACAAATAAATATGAGTAAATACTTGATACTTTCATTTCGATACCGAGTAATTTTAGTATCGATACCTGCGGTTGCGATGCCTATTTGGTATCGGGAAAAGAACTCGTATCATATATACTTTATTTTGTATCCCCTTGGGGCTTACAATCCATACATACAATTTCGTGTCTTAAATCAACCTATGCCTCTCCGTCTCTTACGCACTATTTGCCCGCTCGCTCGCTTGCCACCGGCATGCACACCTACACCTCCCCCCCCCCTTCCCTACCAGCCGACCCCCGCTTTCGTTCGCCGCTTGCCACTCTCAATCCTTACACACCCATTCCTCCATTGCACCCCCTCTCCTTTCGTCCACTCACTTCATCCACTCAGCCTCCCCTCCCTCGTCACTCACACCTCTCTCACCATTCTTTCTCTTCCCCCACACATGCGCCCATGTGTCTCCTCTCCCCAACAACACACCCTGCATCTCCTTTTCGCCTCCACCTCCCAGTACCTCCGTCCTCTTATATCACTCCCCAATGTAAATCTGGCCACCCGCCTCCACCTGCTTTCACCCCACCCCTTCTTCAGATATCCCAGAATCCCCAACCCTTTTACAGTTCCATACCATCTATTATACCTTGACTCTTTAATCCATTCCCATCTTTCTACCTCGTGCAACCTCCTTTCCCTACTTACCAACACCTCTCCCCTCAACTCCCCCTTCCCCTCATCCTTTCCAACCCCTCCACTGTCCATCCCCTCTCCTCAAAGAACCCCTTCCTTTCCTCCTTCCATCTCCCCAGAACTTTTCCCCTCCTTGCTCCACCTTTTATCTTCTCTCAGCACTTCCTAAGCCAATTCCTCTCCTTGTCCCTCCTTTAGCTTCCTCTCATAACCCCATTCCCTCATCCCCAACCTTTCCATCTTCATCTCCTGCTGCAACTCCTCCCAGCACCCACCTCAGGGACCTGCAATCCCTCCACCTTCTCCTTGCTCCTCCATCCCCATATCTTCACCTCATATCTCACCGTCGCCCACACCAACCTATCAAACAGTCACACACTTTTTCCCCAATCCTTTCCAAACCTCCTTACCAATCCGCTCCACCTGCCCCATTACCGCCGCCGCTTCTCTCACCCTCTCTTCCACATTGGCCTCTTGTCCCCCGTTCGCCATAAATGGATACACCAGGTACTTAAATGCCCTCACCTCCTTTCCCTTCCACCTCCATAAAACCTTTTACCATCTCCCTCCCCCTTCCTACACCTCATTACCTTCGACTTCCCCACATTCAGCTGCAGACCCTTCCCATCCATATACATTTCCAGCTTCCCCATCATTCCCTTCATTCCCTCCTCATCTTCCGGCACCATCGGAACATCATCCGCATATGCCAACGTATATACTTTCCTCCCCCCAATCTCACTCCTCCCCTCCCATCCTTCTGCAGCTCCTCATCTACATTCGTCAACACCAGCGTAACAAAACTCGGTCTCAGTGGGCAGCCCTACTTTACTCCCCTAGCCGTCCAAAATTTATTCAATACATACTGTTTCCTTTCACACTTTCTCACATCTTTCCACTAGCCCCTCTCTCACTCCCCTCTTCCTCGTTGCCCTCTCCAGCACCTCTCTGTCCACCGAGTCAAAGGCCGCCTTCAGATCTGAAAAAGATATTACCATTTTTCTCTCCTTCCTTGTCACCTGCTTCTTTATCAGGTGATTCAGCACATAGATCGTCAATACATCCCATCCCTTTTCTGAAGTCGGCCTGACTCGGTGGCAACAACGTGTTCCCTCCACCTCCCCTCTTAGCCTCTCCGCCATCTCCATGTACTCTGTCTGCGTCAGCGTAACCCCCCGGTAATCCTCCACCCTTTTCCCGACTCCTTTCTTAACCAATACTGCTTCCCGCCACTCTTTCACTCTTTAGAAGGGTCTAATCTCCTCCTTACTCAACTCCCCCTCTTCATCCTTTTCATCTTCACCCCCTTCTCCTCTCCCTATTTACCAGTTTCCACATCTACCCTTTCCGTCTTCACCCCCTCCACCTCCTTCTCCCGCCTTTGTACCTCATTCCTCTTGTTCTCCTCACAAATTTCTCTATACTTATTCTTCCTATCACTGTACTGTTTCCCATCGCCTCCCGCCCATCTCCATCTTCTCAACTCCCTCCTTACCTTACATTTCTCCTCCCTACACTCTCTGTCCCACCGCCCCCCCCCCCCCCCCCTTCTGGCCATCTAACCCCCTGGCCCCACCTTTTCTATCACCCCTTTCATCCCATCCCTCAACTCTCTCCACTCTTCGTGTATGCCTCTCTCCCCTCTCTCCTGCCTCTCTCTTAGCAAAAATCCTTTCAAACTCCTCTCTCCCCTCTGCTCTCAAATTCCTCCTCACTGTCCCTCTTCCCTCGCCGTTTCTCCGCTCGAACTCGAATATGCGCTCGCGCCCGGAATTGGGGGTTCTGTGCATGCCTATTCTAGAACGTTGCGATTTTCAGTTTTTTTTAGTGGTATATTGCGCATCGCATTAATCGTGTTTTCTGTTTGCTTTTAACTGTGAAAGCAGGTAAATTATTTTTAATGTAAAAATTTACAATTCTTGAAAATTTTCTACGAGTTCTTTAAATTATAATTTATTGACATTTTAAGAAGTAATGACTTATTCTGAATGCAGGGCATTAACATAATGTTTCGAAGTTATCTTTACGTTCTTGTGATGAGATATTGTCGTAGCATTATTAAAAAAAAACACGCGAGTCAACGCTCCTAGACTCTCGGTTTAGTTACCCCGATTTTTTCGGGGATAGTTGGCCCATCATAAAATTATGCATAATACCTAAACTGCGTTCCATATAAGAGCATACCGCCGCCCCTACCAATTTGCGACCGATCTGCATAGCTCCCACGGATCTGACAAACGCGATTGGTCGTAGCACTTTCCCTGCCGGTTTACTACCAATCAACAGTGCATCCCTGCGCGAAACCAGTATGTTCTAATGTGGAACAGCGACCTTTATATAATAAATCGACCTTTAATCGTAAAGTAACGTGTGCACGGATCTACGGTTTGTCATGAAATGCTGTGAGAACCGTTTGGTCCCATGTCACGTGATACCAACTCATTCACAGCTCTTATGTAAGAGAAACATTGATGTTCCGTTTCACCCAGCCGTTCCGCTTCACCCTACTCTCCCATACTCATATTTGTATAAATCAAAGGTCACCCTCATCTTTTGGCCAGGTTTTCTCGATTTTTAGAAATTATTATTTGCAAAATTTAAAATGTATAATTACTACTTATCCGCTTACATTGATTAAAATATATAAATTCTATTATTCATTGTATATTGTTCATAGATACAAATTATTTGTAGGTAATATCAGGTAATAAAATTTGATGATGGTCGAAAGTAACTTACCCCATACTCCTTCCATCGATATTGTTTACTGATATCCAAAAAAAAATCCCCCAACCGATATTGGTTATACCGTAACCAAACAAATTCTCTCAATCGATATTGGTTATACCATAACCAAAAACAATTTGCATTGTCAATAATGGTTATTTGTAACCAAAAACAATTTTCATCGTCAATAATGGCTATTAGTGTCCAAATAATATTTCCGTTTACAATAATGGTTGCCAGTTCATTTTTCGAAAAATTTCTGCAGAATGTAATGACGACTGACTTCCATTTGAATAAAAATTAACTTTTTTTCAATAATTTTTTCAACTTCACTTTATATTTATTTATTTATAAATGAAAAGAAAACGTAATGTTACTTAACCCCAAACTTAATAAAAAATTTCGATAGATCCCCTGATAGCCAGATCTGGGGAGCAGAATCTGACGTCAGAACCGTAGTCGTCTGTGGCCGCATTTGGCTACGTTCTGAGGTGCAGAGCCTGATGTCAGATTGGCAGCAGTTCGACAGCAGATTTTGCCGTGTGCTTAGCACAGCCAACAGAGCCACCTGAGGGCCAGAATTACCAAACAATTCCCTACGCGTGACGTCACATGGCCGTCCCTACATACCAACACAAATGTAGGGATTCTACAGAAAAAAGAAGTCCACTGCCCATACAGCACACTCTCGTTGCAGCATAGTTGCAGCGTAGTTGCGGTGCAGGATTGCAACGATGCACGCAACGTTGCCGCGACTATGCAGCAATAATTCTATGTCCGCCTGCTGCAAAGTTGCACGGCAACTTTGAGGCAACTTTGCACGGCAACTTTGAGGCAATAGGTATAAATGAAAAAAAAAAAAAATAATGCCAACAGTGAGATGCGAACTGACGACCTCATGGTTACTAGTCGGGAGCGCTAGGCACTGGCCCACGCTGTTCGTTGGTTATTACTTTCAATTAAATGTTAGTATATAGGGAACTCCACATTTTTCAAAGTCGATTTTCTCGAATTTGGCTAAATTCTTACTACTTTGGAAAATTAAAGTCCGAGTGAAGACCTTCGCGTACACTAAGTATAAACAATTTCTGAGATGGACAGTCCTGAAGGTCCCCTTGCCCCGTTTTGACCTGATCAGTCCCACTGTGCGCCGTGCTGGCCTTCATGGAAACATCAGCTTGGCACATGGCACCAGTACAGTAGATTCTGACTTATGCTTGGAACTGATTAAATGGTTGCCTTCTCCGACATATATTTTATATTTTAGTTCATTATCCAGGATGTCTGCGGGAACAGTAAACACCTGGATATTTCCTAACGAATTCGAGATATAAAAGAAATTGTTTATATGAAATTGCATGGTTGGAGGGGGCAAATTTACTGGGGCAGACGATTTTTTTCTTTGATTATTATTTTACGAGATACGATGATCAATTTTTTTTTTTTAAACGGAACTCTTTTTTTTAATAGATCACTTGATAGTGCGTTTCAAGACGATTTCAATATGGTATAATGTATACACTTTATTTCCGCCGGTTTTGGAGATATTATGTTTTAAAATTTGCTAACGCCGCAAAGTTGCGAAAAAGTTGCGGCATAGTTGCGGCATAGATGCGGCAAAGTTGCAGTACATTATTGCAACGCAACTATGCAGCAACTATGCAGCAACAATTCTATGTCCGCCCCGTGCAATGTTGCACGGCAACGTCGCAGCAACCATACATCGACATTGCGCTGCAACTATGCAACATCGCAACGGAGTGCAAGGTTGCTGCAACCATCCTGCAACTTTGCCGCAACGAAGTGTGCTGTATGGGTGGTTACGGGACGTATTGTATATGAATTTATAAATGTAAATATTGAATGATCTTCCTCAAATTTATATGCGCTACTTATATTATTCTGTAACAATTGTAAAGAATGAATAAATATTTTTGGAAATAAGTAGAATTAATTGTTTAATCCACTGCACACTCTGCTGGCAGGTTATATAGGGATAGGGATACACCTACAGCAATAGCGCTACATTTGTGTTATTGTGTAGGGACGGCCAAGTGACGTCACGGGTAGGAAATTGTTTGAAAAGTCTGACCCTCAGATGGCGCTGTTGGCTGTGCCTAACAAACGGTAGAATCTGCTGTCCATCTGCAGCCGATCTGACATCAGGATCTGACATCAGAATCTGCACCTCAGAACGCAGCCAAATGCGGACACAGACGACTACGGTTCTGACGTCAGATTCTGCTCCCCAAATCTGGCTATCAGGGTATCTATATAAGCTTTACATAAAAACTCTAAATTAAAAAAGTTTGCTGGTATAAAAATATCTGTCAATTTAAATGCAATGCAATTTGTTATAACATATATTTTGTACATACATGGTACAAATTTTCAGAAACTTGTGCGAAAGTAGATGCTTCTCTGTCGAACCTTCTCCGGACAACTTACAAGTCTACGACTCTGCATGAGAAATCTATTAAAAAATTTTGGCGACTTGCCTTGTAAATTGAGATAATAATTCAGTAACCTATAACTTACAGTATTTGACACTTGGTAGGTTACAATTCAAGAGTATATATGTATAGGTATGTACAATGACAGACGACGATCACTGCGGAATAATCCCGAGAGTCGACGAACGAAACATGCGTTAGTTTCTTTTTGGTTGAAGGTGTGCGTATAACACGTATACGTATTATGTTGACGAAAATCGACGAAAATTTGCTTGGAGAATCAGAAGAAAAATCTTACCGTTTCCGACTGATCCATGAGACGATATTACGATATCTCTGTCATGCGTGGACCGATTTTATTGAATTTGGTCTTATTCGAAAGCTTATATGCGGTTTATATAAGAAAAATGACTTTTAATTTAGAAAATATTGCAGGTGTGATGAGATATTATTGAAATAAGTTTCAGGATAGGTTGGAATAGTATTGAAAATAATTAATGTACCTAATGATTTTCTTTATACGCTCCTGAAGCTAACTACGCCTTACTATTACGGCCCTGTTTACCGTGCGTGCCGCTGCGCGACTATCACGCGACGTCAGTTAGTTGGGAATACATTCCTCGCTCAGTGTCACGTGTTTATATTTCTTACTTGCTAATAAAAGCTTTTCTATTTTTTCTTTGTATAAACTACATTTTGCTCATTAAATTGCCAGCCTGACGAGTGAAGATACACGGCAGCGACAGTCGACATACATGCAGGGTGTCGAACTTGGCGTTCATGTACTTGTCGTCGAGACGCTACCGTGTCTCGTCGAGTTTCATTCGGACGTCTTTTACGTTTGTATACTTAATTGAGAGTGTACCGTTGCACTACTTTTCGTTTTTAAATTCCCGCTTCGATTTTCTCTTTCAAATTTCCCATGACACAACGCCTCTATCGGATGCAATAAACTGTTTAGCCGAACCGCGTAACATTCGCTTACCATAAGTAAACTATTGTAAACCATTCCATCCGGGAAGTTCACTCATATCTTCAACATCGCTCATCCATTTTTTAATGGGCACCTGATCGTCGCCAGAGAAGCATAACAAATTCCCTTTCGCATCTTTAATCGTGAATGCGCCAGCCTGAACGTTTCTTTCGACTTGACACACTACAGGGTCATCAGTTTATATTGTAACCCGCGCGCGCGCGAACAGTCACGACTGTCAATACCGCCTCACGCACGCATTCTACTATTTTTTCTTTTAAAAAGAAGCATTCAGTCCCATCACAGGGCTATATGCGAGTTAGTTTATTGTTAAAAAATAACATCATCACAGATTAAATAGTATTATACACACATATTCATTTTACATAGATAATGAACACAGGAGATGTGTGTCTTATACTATTGTTACGTATATCGAATGATCCCATACGCCGCGCCGCTCTCAACCGTTTTTCGAGCTAGCGTCTGCAAATGGAAAACGCTCTAAAATCTTTTCCCTTATCACACATCAATAAGGGGAGTCATGATCTCGACTAGCTGGATGGCAATTGTGGAAACGGGAGTGACACAACGACGACTCCTAAGGATTTCCATATATGGAGATTTCTAGTGAATCCCCACGCATTTTGGGACTATACAGGGTTTCAACCCTCTGCGGTTCAAAGCTACACAGTCATGTGCAGAGTTATGCCGTGTCACGCTCGTACAGAGGTGGTTATAGTCAGTGAGATCGGGCTCGAGTACCCTTTACAATCAACAGTTAACCTTATAGAATCCGCAAATTCGGTTTATACTCTATTTGGCATATTCAAATAGCCACTGTTACGCCCCGTATCGCCAGTGCGTCAACACCGTACAAACTATTGGTAACTCACACGCATATATTTAATTAATCGCGGCACTTACATCTGTACCATAATTGATTCTTCAATATACGAATAGTGTTCACGTGTAAATCGTGTAAATTCGTTAAACCCCTATTTACCCAGCGATCCGTATAATATTAGTAGCACATACCCACCGATACAACTTTACCGCTCGAGTTGTATGTATTAAATTTTAATGAAGAGTTGCGAGGCATCATTAACATTTCCCGCGACTCTCTGATTTGGCATAAGGTTCGTTCGCACCTTTCACCTAAACAAGAAATCTCCCCCAATCCAGTCGTTCCCCGATTTCGCATCGGATTCGTCCACGAAAACTCAACTAGGGATTGCAAATTTACCGACATTTACAATTACCGGTAATTCGGTAAAAATTTCAATCAACACCGGTTTACAGGTAATTAACCAATATTTTTATAAGGTATTAACTGACGTAAAATATAAGAGTAAATATTACAAAAAACTTTTTTCGAACTCTAATTGACCATTATAAAAAATATATGCAAGTGAAACTATTCTATTTACTTATTCATATGGATCTTCGCCAGGAAGATCTTTTTTCGAACTCTAATTGAGCATTATAAAAAATATATGCAAGTGAAACTATTGACAATACTTATTCATATGGATCTTCGTCAGGAAAACAATGAAAAGAATCTTAACTTACATTCAGAATTAAATATTTCTTATTTAACAATTCTTTTTAACAAATAAGCACGGAAAAAATATAATTTGTCTAAACTTTGGTTTCCTGATTGGGACCTAATTATTGTACAAAATAATTCAGCTACTGATAAAACGCTCTCATATTCTACACTTTTTGGTCGGGTAGTCATTAATAAAAATCATACGCCATTTGTATATATTTTCTCCTTACTTTTTCTACTTGAAAATGTGTCCACTTTTTTGATGACTTGATTCAGATTCTTAGTTTTCTTTTGGAGCAGAGTTGGTTCTCCTTGAGATACGTCAGTTTTGGCCCTATTAGTATATATATATTAGTATATATTAGTATATATTAGTATATATTAGTATATATTAGTATATATTAGTATATATTAGTATATATTAGTATATATTAGTATATATAGTGGACATATTTTCAAGTAGAAAAAGTAAGGATATGTATAGGTAAAAGTAAGGGTATATGTATATATATATATATATATATATATACACTTTATTGTGCCCCCTGGGGATTACAATCTTTACAAATCCTGTCTTACCTATCTCGCTTACAACTACTTATTTCTAACCTTACAGTCTATTCACCCGCTCGCTCGTTCGCCACCGCCGCACCCGCTTATCCCGCGCTCTCTTCCCTCCTTCTTCACCCCCGCTTCCGCACGCCGCCTCTCACTCCCATTCCTTACCCATTCATTCCTCCAAAGCCTAGCCCTCTCCACTCCTCCATCCTCCTCATCCGTTCTTCCCCCTCCCATCACTCCTTCCCTCCCCCCAACCCGTACACTCCTCCCAAACATGCTCCCCTGTTTCCTCCCCCCATCCACATACCCTACATCTTCTTTTCTCCTCCTCCTCCCGGCTCCTCCCTCCTCATTTTCCCCAACCCCTCATCCTTTCCACCCCCTCTACTGTCGATCCTCCTTCCTCATAAAACCCCTTCCTCTCCTCGTCCCGCCCCCATGAACTGTCCTCTCCTCGCCCGCCCCTTAATCTCCTCCCAACACCTCTTTGCCCACTCCCCTCCTTGCGCCTCCTCCAACTTCCTCTCATACTCCCACGCCCTCATTCCCGCCCTTCCCTTTATCATCTCCCGTTGCAACTTCTCCCTAACCATATATCCCGGCGCACACCACTCCAACCCCAGTACCCATTTGCAATACCTGTCCTACAACCTCTCCACCCTCTCCCTACTTTTCCAACCCTATATTTCGACCTCATAACTTATCGTTGCCCAAACCAACCTGTCAAACAACCATATCCTTTTCCCCCAATCCTTTCCCAAAACCTCCTCTTACCGTTCCCCCACACCTGCACCATCACTGCCGCCGGTTTACTCCCTCCCTCCCTCGCATGGGCCTCCTGCCCTCAATTCCCCATCAATGTATACCCAAGGTATTTGTACTCCCTCACCTCCCCCAGCTCCTTTCCCTTCCACCTCCATCCCACCTTTTTCGATCTTCCTCCCCTCCCCCCTCCTGCACTTTATCACTTTCGTCTTTTCCACATTCAACTTAACCCCTTCCCATCCATATACTTTTTCAAGTTTCCCATCAAACCTTTCATCTCCTCCTCATCCTACGCCATCACCGAGATATTGTCCGCATACGGTGGCAGCAGTCCTTTTCTCTCCACCTCCTCCCTCAGCCTGTCTGCTAGCACCGACGCATAAATCTTATATGCGGTCTGTGTCAAGGTTATCCACTTGTAATCCTCCACCTTTTTTCCACTCCCTTTCTTTACCACCGGTACAACCACTCCTTCCCTCCACTCTTCTACCTATCCTTCCCCCCACACACTCTTTTACATATATCGCAAAGCCATTCCTCCACCTCTTCCCCCCCATACTTCCAAACCTCATTAGGTATGCCGTCCCCCCCTCCCGCCTTACCCTCCTTCAAACTCCTTACCACCCTCCTCACCTCCTCCTTCCTGAATACCTCCTCTTCATCCTGTCCCTTATTTCTCTCCCCTCCTTTTCTCACCCTCCACTCTACCCCTCCAAACAGCTCCTTAAAATATTCTTCCCATCCCTCCATTTTTATTCCTTCCTCCACCCTCCCCCTCTTTCTCCTTTCTCTATTCACCACTTTCAAAACCTGCTCTTCCGTCCTGATCCCCTCCACCTCTTTTTCCACGTTCTCCACCTCCCTCCTCCTCTTCTCCTCACACATTATCCTATACTCACTTTTTCTCTCCCTATACACTATCCCCTCTCCTCCCCCTTCTCCATCTTCTCAGCTCTCTCCTTACCTTCCTTTTCTCCTCCCGAAACTCTTCGCCCCCCCCCTTTCCTTCCCTCTCACCTCCCTTCCTCCTTTTCTAGCGCCCCCATTATCCTATCCCTCAACTCCCTCCATTCCTCTTGTATTCCTCTTTTCTCTCCCTCCCTCTTCCCCAACCTCGTTACAAACTTTTCCCTACCCTCCTTCGTACAATTCCCCCACACCAAGCTCTTCCCCTATCTTCTTTCCCCCTCAGCCACCACACCGCCGGGTGATGATCCGACTCCACCCTCTCATCAATTCCCTCTCACCCACCTCCATCCTCTCCCTTGTGTCCTCATTCCCTACTATATAATCTATAACTGAGTTCCCCCTTCCTTCTTGTATGTCCACTCTCCCTCCTCAACCTCCTCTAAATTTCCGTTTAAAATTCTCCAACCCCTCTCCTCCAGAAAACTGCATAACCCTCCCCATTCACCTCACTATCTTTGGATCACCTGTTTTCTAATCTACTCTCCCCCCCCCCCCCAAATTCGTTCCCCTTTCTTTCCTGTATTCGCGTTAAAGTCTCCCCCTATCACGACCCTAATTCCCCCTTCTTTTCCCTCTACCCACTCCTCCAATTCTTCCAACTTCCTCTGTAGGTCTTTATTTATGTATATTTCTACAACCCCCATCAACACCTTTTCCATCATTATCCCCTCTTTCACCCCTTCCTCCTCTTCTCCTGTTTCGAACTCCTTTCTTAACCACATTAACATTCCAACCATCGCCCTTCCTTTTTTTTGTACATTCTCCAGTCCCTTCCAAAACTCCTCATCCTTATTCTTTACTCCCGCCACATTCCAAAAAGCCACCTTGCAGTTTTCTACTCCCTCTTCCCCATTTCCTCTCTTAATCCCCGCCTCCCCTCGCTTCCCCTCCGTTTCCCTGCTCCACCATCCATTTCTGCCCCACCACATCCCATTTTCTCACCTTCCCATACACCCACATATTTATATAACCTATCTGCACCACCTTCCCCCTCTTCCTCTCCCTCTATCTTCCACCTTCCCCGCCTCTCCTCCTCCGTGAGGTCATCCTCAATCCTTTCCCTCCCACCCTTCATTTTCTTCCTCGCCTCGATCACCTTCCTCTTCTCCTTCCTTCCCGTAAGTTTCACCAACACCATCCCGTACCCATCCCCTCTTGCTCTCCCTATCCTGGTCACTTCCTTTATTCCTCCCTCCCCAAGACTCATCCTACCCCAAAGCTTCTTCATCTTCTCCTCCACATCCCTTCCCTCTATCCTTAGTCCCCTTATCACCACGTTCCTCCTTCTAACCTCTCTCTCCCTTTTGTCCTGCTTCACCTTCATCTTTCTCATCCTAAGCCTCCACTCCTCCACTTGCTCCTCATCCAGCACTCCCTTAACTCCCGTTCCCATTCCTTTCTTTTCCCAATTCCCCACCTTCTCCACCTACTCCAACCTCTTCCCCCTTTCCTCCAGCTTCTCCACTTTTTCCAACCCCTTCCTCTTTGCCCTCTCCTCCTTCATCCACTCCTCCCACTTCCTCCTATCCCTGTCTTTCTCTCTTCCCTCTCCTCCGTGAACCCCTCCTTCATTTCCCTCATCTCCTCTTTCATCTCACTTATCCCCCTCACCAAATCCCTTATCATCAACTCAATACTAACACCACCATCACCCCTTCACCCAGCTTCCTCTCCCCAACTTGCCTCCTTCTGGCAATCTCGCAATTTTCCCGTTCGTTTTGAAGCCTCCCCCCCCCCCCCCCGTGGTCCTTTCCTCCTCCTCCATCTCCCTTTTTTTTCCAATAACTCTCCAGACTCCCTATGCTACTCCCCACACTGCTCCTGCTGTCCTTCCAGTGAAAGGTAACCCTTTCCTCGTTCTTTCCCTTCCCTTTAACCTTTCCCCTTCTTTCCCATCTTCCCGCCGAATTCTCTCCGTTTGCTTTTCACTCCCGCCTCCTCAGGCCCTACCCCGCATTTCTTTCCGTTTATCATTCCCAAGCACCTCACTTTCCCCGTTCAAATTTCGCGCCTTCTATCACTTCGTCTATCATCGTCTCCACTTTCCTTACTAAATCCTTTTTGCCGCCACACTTCTCTCACTTTATCTACTTCACCTCCAAACCTTCCCTTATCCCTCCTACTTCCCCCCTACTCACACTCCCAGCCTTATTCTCAATAACCCATTCCCTCCTACTTCCCCCCCCCCCCCTCACCTTCCACGCCCACACTCTCCACACTCTTTCACCACCTCACCAAACTTTTCTTCACCCGCTAACACCACTCACTTACACG
This sequence comes from Andrena trimmerana, assembly GCA_951215215.1. Taxonomy (NCBI): domain Eukaryota; kingdom Metazoa; phylum Arthropoda; class Insecta; order Hymenoptera; family Andrenidae; genus Andrena; species Andrena trimmerana. Next base: position 75,564,961 of record OX578060.1, read on the forward strand.
CACCTGTCATCCAACGCGTCCGGAAACGGAAGTCCTGGCCCTATTAGTAATTGAAGCCTTTTTTCACTGATAACATAGTAGATGTCGACGGAATTAATATACACATATATAAGCTATATTGCTATACGTAATTTAGCGAATTTCCGGTAAAAATTTGGCGAATTACTGGTGAAAATTTTAGGGTATTTCTCGCGATTTATCGGGAAACCGGTTTACTGGTATTGCAATCCCTAACCTCAACCTCCTGCGGCTCCCTGATTTCGCATCAGGTTCGTCCGTATCCAACAGCTCCCTGATTTCGCATCAGGTTCGTCGGTGAATAATCCAACCTCCTAGCAGCTCCTCGACTACGCGTCGAGTTCATCTGTGAATTTCATCCTAATTACGCATCGGGTTCGTTCACGAGGTTAGTACTTTGACCCACCTTCCTACAGCTCCCTGATTATTAAAGTCAAGTTCGTCTGCGTTTGACTCCATTCCCAGAGGCTCTCTGATTAAGCATGAGGTTCGTTCGCGCCCCTAGTTAACAAATTCATAAACCGTATTCCTTGAGAAATACGCCTTTCACCGGCCTCTCGTGTTGCCGCAGTCCTGGCAAGTAACACTATATACAGTGTATCCGCGGCAACACTGAACAGCTGGAGATCTCTTAACGTGTTGGAGATAAAAAAATATTTATATGGAATTGCATGGTTCGAGGGGGCAAAGTTACTAGCGCAGACGAAATTTTCTTCGATTTTTATTTTCAAAGATGCAATGGTCAAGTTCGGTTTTTTAAAGGGAACTATTTTTTTTTAGAGATCACTTGATAGTGCGTTCCAAGACATATTCAATAACCTATAATGTATACACCTTATTTCTACTGGTTTTCAAGATATTGCGCTTGCAAATTTCCTTATTTTCACTGGAAGATAAACCCGCTGGAATATCAAGCACCGGGGTTGGGCCTGTTGGCGCCATGGGTGGCACGCGTTGGGCATTGTCTGTTGAAACAGATACCAACCTACCAAAGGTCTACGCCAGGAGTGGCAGGCCCAAAGGCTGGACAATTCTTTTCCGTCACAAATTTTGCAGAGAAGACTAAGGACATCTTTGGTAAAGTTAGAGAGACACACAGGCAGTGCCAACTGAAGGACTATTTTCAATTTTGGATCCATCTGAGTATATAACCAGATGGTTATTAAAATGACTATGTATTATGTATCTGAATACTTTGTGGGCATCTGAACTTAATTGTAAAGTTCTGCTATACTTTTCCATAATTGTAGGTTGGGTCATCTGAGTCGTATAATCTGTTGTACTACATATTAAGTTTGGTATGGTGTCCAATGTATGATATGAATTCCTGAGTGAAGCTGATGCACCTGATTACACAGTAGGCCGTCCCGAAAAAAATGAAAATGATAGTAGCGCTAGAGCTTAGCGCGGGAAAGTTGTGTCCTGGGATGAATAATAACTGTGGAGAATTTCAATCCTGTGAGTTAATATCTTCTGTTCCGGCAAGAGCCTTGAAATTTCGAAATTTTAGTAGAAAGTATGCAAATGGCCTAGCAGCCTATCGCCCACCCTATGACAACAAAATGACTCAGAAGAACTCACCACGTGACGGTGGTTGCATGTGGAGTTTCTCCCTAACCCACCTTAACCTTGTGGACTAGACGGCGAAACTTAATAAAAATATCCTAATCGCGAAACCAGACTCGAAGATGGGTTTGTAGACGTGATGAAGTGGAAACGTGAGATTTGTACTGAAAGGTGGGCAAACGATTGCACGAATCAAGGGTAGCCCGAATGAAGCCATCCCTTGCGCCCCTATAAGCCCATCTTCGAGTCTCCTTTCGCGATTAGGATATTTGTATGAAATTTCGCCATCTAGTCCACAAGGTTGAGAGGTTACGGTGGGTTAGGGAAGAACTCCACATGCAACCACCGTCACGTGGTGAGTTCTTCTGAGTCATTCTGTTGTCATAGGGTGGGCGAAAGGCTGCAAGGCCATTTTTGTACTTTTTACTCAAATTTCGAAATTTCAAGGTTCTTGCCGAAACAAAAGATATTAACTCACAGGGCTGAAAATTTTCACAGCTGTTATTCATCCCATGACACAACTTTTCCGCACTAAGGCATAACGCTACAATCATTTTCATTTTTTTCGGGACGGCCTATTACCCTAGTAGCATTTTTGGTTGGCCAATGGTAGCCAACAGTTGGGAATTAGTTGGGATATAGTTAGTATTTTGCCTACAAATTCCCAACATAGGGCCTACGGCAAAAAACTTACAACAGTTTGCCAACGAATATTCAATGTTGGACCTATAATTATAATGGTTGGTTAATTAACAAAAAGTTACGACAGTTTGCCAACGAATATTCAATGTTGGGCCTACAATTATTATAGTTGGTTAATTAACAAAAAGTTACGACAGTTTGCCTACAAATGTTCAATGTTGGGCCTACAATTACTATTGTTGGTTAATTAATAAAAAATTTACAACGATGATTAAATGTCGTCTTACAAACGACAAAAAATTTGCTATATCCAAAAACCTGTTATTATATTCCAAGTTGTGATTTTTCTTTTCTTATTTATAAATACGTAATGAGGACGTTTGTCTTGAGACGAATGTGAAATTTTAAGGAATGAGTCTAAAGGTCGAATGATGCTATTTTGTAGAATATTTCGCATCACTGCGCAGCTTTTATAAACAATTAATATTAGTTATGTAACTAGAAATTAGAATTGTCTACAAGGAAATGTGTTGGGTAAGTGGGAACAGTGGTAGTTTCATAAGCGGAAAGTTTGGGTTCGATGCTTCTCACCCCGAATTTTTTTTTTCCTAAGACGTGTTTACAACCTGAAAAAGACGTGTTTACAACGTCTTTTAACATTCTTCAAGTTGCCTTCTGGACGTCTGTACGACGTCTTATGGAAAGAAACTTTCAGTTAGGCCTATGGAAAGAAACCTTCAATTGGACCTGCGTTGGTTACAATCGTTGGCCCATTTAAAAATAGCGCGACACTTCAACAGTTGGTCAACGGATTTCACGTCATTGGCCCAACAAAGTCCCAGCAAATAAATGCTACTAGGGTACACAGTTCGAAAAATGTTTACTTTTTTTCGGACTTTTAACATTCAATTGCCGTTTCTTATAGGTTTTCGTACGCTGAAAACGAATCCGCAAACCGCTTGTCGCCATCGCCCTCAGTTTATGAGAAATTCAATTTTGAAAAAACTGCAAATTTTCGACTTTGAACTCAGCGCCTGCACCAGCACCCCCTGTCCACCGATTCAAACGCCGCCTTCAAATCCATGAACAATACCACCAACCTCCTCACCTTCCTCTCCACCTGTCTATTAATCGGATAGTTCAGGACGTAGATATTGTCCATGGACCTCAGACCTTTTCCGAAGCCCGTTTGACTCGGGGGGCAGCAGTCCCTTCCCTCCACCGCCCTCAGCCCCTCCGCCAACACTGGCGCGTACACTTTGTACGCCGTCTGCGTTAGCGTTATACCTCTGTAGTGTCCTGCCTTGTCCCCCACGCCTTTCTTCAGCACTGGAATCACCACCCCTCCCTCCAGCCTTCAGGCCACCCTTCCCCCTTCAATACCCTATTACACACCGACCACAGCCACTTCTCCACCTCCAATCCATCTGGCTTCCATACCTCATACTGAATTCCATCCCCTCCCCCGCCTTCCCCTCTTTTAAATTCCTAATCACCCTTCTTATTTCCTCTCTTCCTATCTTCTCCTCCTCATCCTCCCTCCTCTCCTCTCTCCTACCCCTTCTCACTCTCCACTCCACACCTCCTAATATTCCCTTGAAGTACTCATTCCATTCCACCATTTTAATCCTTCCATTCACCGTCTTCCTCTTCCTATCCCTATTTATCGCCTTCGACTCTTGCCCTGCCGCCCTTAACCCCTCCAACTCCTTTCCCCATCTCTCTACTTCACGTACTTCCTCTTACTCTCCCTGTATTCCCCCCGCCCCCTTCCCTCCTCCATCTCCTGAACTCTTTCCTTCCTTTACTTTTTTTCTTCCCTACACTCCTCGTCCAACTACCCTCCTCCCCCTCCCCTCACCTTTCCTTTTCCCATCTTATCTATCGCCCCCTTTATTCTTTCCCTCAGTTCCCACCACTCCCCTCCCTCCCTCTGTCCTTTTCCCAAATTCCCTTACAAACTCACTTCTTTCCTCCTCTGTCCAATTCCCTCTCTTACACCCCTTCGCCCCTCCTGTCCTCCCCCTTACCCTCTTCTCTCTCCCTTACCCTTTTATCCACAACACTACTGTGATGATCCGAGTCTACCCTCTCTCCTACCTCCATCGTTTCCACCTTCTCTCTCGTGTCCTCATTCACCAGCACATAGTCTATAACCGAACTTCCCCTACCTCCTGAAAAATGTCCACTCCCCTCCTCGTCTCCTTCTACATATCCATTAAGGATTCCCCATCCCCTCTCCTCTACAAACCTGCATAGCATTTCCCCCCCCCCCCTGTTCACCATCTTAACCCTTGACTCCGTGCTTTCCCCGTTACCTCCACCCTCCTCTTCCATGCCCCGTAATTATTAAAATTACGGGCAAAATACATTAAAATCTCCCCCGATAACATTTCTAACTCTAACCTTCATCTCCTCTGTCCACACCTTCAGTTCCTCCAGTTGCCTTTGCATATTCTTGTTCACATATACGCCTATTATCCTCCACCACTCATCCCCCCCATCTTCACCTTCCTCAGCATTAACCCTTCTTTCTCTCTACCTACCCTCTCTTCCATTTCCAGCCCTTTTCTAACCCCCATCATCATCCCACCCATCGCCCTACCCTTCTTGCTTTCCCTCCTTGCCCACTGACTTTCACACACATATATTCTTGGCAGCCTTTCTTCCACATAACCCCAATCCTTCTCCTCCACCCACGTTTCTCTCAACACCATGATATCACATTCCTACAGCCCCTTCCAGAAGTCCCCATCTTTCCTCCTCACTCCTGCCACATTCCAAAACGCCGTTTTACATCTCCCACTCCTTTCGCCCCCCCTACCCTCCCCACTTTTCTCGTTTCCCTGGTCCTCACACCAATTGCCTTCCATCTCATCCCACATACTCATCTTCCCATCTACTCACATCTTCATGTATCCCACCTGCACCTTTTTTCCACTCTCCCTCTCCCTCTCTGCCTCCCTCTCTATCCTCCACCTCATCCTCCTCTCCTCCTTCATGAGGTCATCCTCAATCCTCTCTTTTCTACACTTCAACTTCTTTTTCGCCTCCATCACTTTTATTTTTTCCCCTCTCCCCTCTATATTCACCAACACCATTCCATTTCCTACCTTTCCCTTTTTACCTGTCCTCACTACTTCTTTAATCCCCTCATCCTCCAAATTCATACTTTCCCATAGCTTTACCTCCTCCCTCACCACCTTACTCTCTACCTCCACCCCCTTTACCACCACATTATCTCTTCTCTATTTACGCTCATTTTGATCCTGTCTTAATTCCAATGTCCTCATTTTCCGCCTACAATCCTCCTGTTCTACCATTCCCTTCTGGCTCTTCCCGCATCTCCCCTCCCCCTCCTTGCCCACAGAGCTCTCCACCTGTTCTTCTGCCGCTATCCCGCGCAATTCCCTCGCGCCACAACCTAACCTCCAACACCTTCCCTTCTACCTCCCAAACTCCCGTGTGCCCTTCACCGCACCCATTCCCCTTCCACGCCTTGCACGCCCTTCACAACCTTCCACACACCTTCACAACTTTCTCCTTCACTAGCTCCCTGCACTTCCACAACAACTATCGCACACACTACCTTCGCACAACTTTCACTCACGCGCCCGGAAACGGAAGTCCGAGTCAGGATATATATTGAACCTATTTTTTCCTGATTGTTTTAGGTAGCTTAAAGTTTTTACATTCTTGAGTTGCAATGTCTTCTATGTCTCCAGAGATTTTCCTTTAAAGTTTATTATCTTTTTTAATGACATCACTACTTTCATCATCGCCTTCCCCCCCCCCCCCCCCACCCCCCGGGGGTAATGCTAGCGTTCTCTTTCATGGAACGTCCGCGGAACGCCTCATTCTACTACAACCATACTGTGGGCTACACCTTATGATGGTGTGTAATGCAAACCCACGACTGCCGTGTCGCACGGAGGAGACGGCCATTCCCCGTCCTTTTTCATCGTCATGTGAATTGGGCTTGCCCATGGACTGCTGGACGGCCTGCAAATGCCCGACGATGCTACGACGAGGCGCTTAAACTCTCGCTTCGCGGCCAGCAGCTTACCCGGAGCCAGGCGTCTGGCGCGCTCGGAGACCGGTGGACTGTGTGTCACGATATAATGCATGACGTCACGGGATTCCAGCGGTCCCCGCTGCGCCAGTCCCGTTACCTCGGGAAAATCCGTGGGGATTCGCGCGTACCCGGTCGACGGATCTGCGGTGTAAACCGAGTCAAAGACGCCCGTCAAGGGATCCACGAGTCGGCACTTCTTAAAGTCGACGATGAGACCGCAGTGATTAAGTAGGCCCGCCTCGATAATAGGGTACGGAACAGCGGTGGCGCAAAAATTCCAAGCGATTGGACGCTTTAGACCGAGATCAAGGGTGTGATGTGCTTCACCGAACGTATTAATGACTGTGTCATTCGGGGGTACAACTTAAAAGGGTTGGGCTCGCGGCCAGCCCCGTTGGCGACCGGGATCAGCGATATCTCCGCGCCGGTGTTGACCAAAACGAGCTGCCCGGATTTTCTACCGCGCACGTGGAGGATTTTGGAATACCTGATCCCCTTCATCAGTCTTCTCGATGGAGGGTCGGTCTAGTTTACCGGCTTACGTTGGGACTCCCATGTACAGTTCCCCTTACATAAGCGTGCCGCCTCACCGAATTTTCTATGTGCCCAGCACAGGCCCGATGCGTTTCAGTCCTTCGATTGGCTTCGTTTGACGTCGTGCCGGGACTGCGACCGTGAGCGCGCGTATGCGCGTGAGCCAATGCGTTTGGCGAATCGCTCTACTTGCGCGGAAAGTTTCGCGAGCTCCGATGTCAGCCGATCGACCTTATCCTCAATGGACGTCGGAGGGGCTGATTTGCCGGACACGACCGCGGCCGCGGCGAGCTGAGGTCCTGAACTGGCGTGTATCGGCCTGCGTTCGTTCGTCGGTAAGGCGGTTCGTAGCGACGCCTCTACTTGGTAGAACCATAATCCTGGATCGTTGCGGAAGAATCCGCGTATCTACGGGACCCGGTAGTGATCTACACGCGCGTGTCCTTGGGTGGCGAGTTGGGCTCGTGCCGCTGCCAATTCGGCCTACACCCTAATCGCGCACTCCTCCGCTGTTTCCATTTCACCCGAAGAGCCCTGCCCGTTCACCATCGCGGCGCTTCTCGATTTACGCGACGCACAATTTACCTATTTTCACACGCAGGCGTAGTGACAGGCGATTTTACCCGCCGGTACTGTCTGTCATTCGGTCGCGCTCTTCGTGCGCACAGGTTTCCGAATACACTCAGCGTCGCGCGAACGTCCGCGAAAGAACTGATATTCCGAATGGAATTCCACGCAAAGACGTTATTTTCCCTCGTACCAAGCCGCGATAGCGCCCGGGTTCTTCGTGCACGGCCATCGATTGCGGGGGAATCCCCCAAAATGGCCGCTGTCTCCGCTCGGCGTGACCGATCTATCGCAATGACCGACTATGGCACGCTCGCCCTACCGATCGCCCGCACTTATCTAAATATCTCGCAATCCGCTGTGCCGTCTCGATGACGACGTTCTGGTGCGCTGCACTGGGAGGCTGCGTTGGTGAGACGCTGTGGGTGGCTCGCTCACCACGCTGAACGCTGCGCTTCCGTGCCGGTTCGATAGCTGCGTTCCTTCGCTAGCTCGATGGCTACGTTCCCTCGCTGGCTCGATGGCTGCGTTTGCTCGCTGGCTCGATGGCCGGGTCACACGTTGTCCGTCGTCACCCCGTACCACGTGTTGCCAAGCGAGAGGGCCCGGTGGACGAGTTATTATCTCCTCGTGTATCTTGCCGTCGGGGTCACCAATTGTGGGCTACACCTTATGATGGTGTGTAATGCAGGCCCAGGACTGCTGTTTCGCACGGAGGAGATGAATGGAGGAAAATACCTTGGTTAAGAATGATAAAATAATACTGTCTTTATTGCGTGTGTTGATAGGAGAATCTCCCTAGCGTGAGTGACTCGTCCCAAGACTAGGGATGGGCGATGTTCATCGATGTTTACGAAATATTGATTATAGGGGACCAAACATCGATGCTTCAATATCGATAATGAACTGATCGATGTTTACGGAATATCGATTATAGGGGACCAAACATCGATAACGAACTACCGAAGATGATATTCGATTTTTTTTAAGCTAATTTACGAATGCACAATCGAACGAATGATATTGATCGCTTTTCGATATATCGTTGAATCCCTATTGGCCCGTTCAGACGCAACCGACGCAACGTTTTATCGTATGAAATACGTTTAAAGTGTTTAAACTGTTCGAAACGTTTGCAAACGTTTAATTTTGTATTTTTCTGTCCGTCTGCCATTTGTCGTTGTCGGCACGTGTGTCAAGCATATGGTCTGTGGTCCTTTTTTTATATTTTTGGATTCAAAAACAGTTAGATTTAATTTGAAATTTCGAAGTATGTAAGTATATTGCTTTATTGTTATTGGTATTATATTATTAGGAATACTTTGTTATACTTAGTCAGCAAAGAAACAGATTGAAAGGAAAACTAGTTTCCAAACTATGTAATACTATTTCGATAAGTTCGTTTGCATCAATGTTGTGATCCATTTACCACTCCTTCGACCCACTTCACCTCTATTATTTCCCAACATCAACTCAAAACTGCAGCATGTGCCCAATATACATATTCTGATATATGTAGAATTAAAAACCGTATAAAACGCACTCACGTATCACCACAGCTTCAAGCTAATGCCAAATCAAAAAACAACAAAAATGAAACAAACCGAAAATGTGGTAACTTTTTTGTCCGCTAATGTACATAGTTGATATGTTTAACACGTTGACTGCCAACGAAATCTGGAGGTGCGATGCTCGACACCGAAAATTTTGTTTTTATGAGCCCGTACACGCCCGATCGCTCCGATCGGTGTAATTGGCGTTGGTCAAAGAACAAAAAACACGCCGATCGGTGTAGTCGGCAGTTAACGTGTTAAGTAGTTTGTTTCTTAATAAATATTTTTTAAATATTAATGTTGTTAATTTATTTTTCTGTTTCGTTCGTTTTATGCTCTTCTGTAAAATCGTCGATGTTGTCGAAAATCGATGATTTGAGTTCAATGATTACCGGTTAGCGATATTTAGCTATCGATGTCAACATCGATGCCAACATCGATGCCAACATCGATACTTTCTCAACATCGCCCATCCCTAACCAAGACTCTCGTCTGTTGCCGCGATCAGGCGGCCTCCATACTCCTCCTCGCCCTCCACTCCATGGGGCGCAGGGGCTCTCAGACAGTGGTACCCACAATACGTCGATACTTCTGCCATCTATGAGCTGATGTTGAAAGTGAGTACTTCTAAAGTCCTTTACAGGCCAGTAGAGGGCGCAGGGTGCTTTTGACTTTCGCCAGAGGATATTAAATTTGACGTAGCAAGCGGGCAAGCGCATCGATCCCGTTCCGAGTGGAAATACCTACCTATGTCACGGTTCAAATGTGGTAGACCACGCTGACGCGTTAGTGGCCTGGATTAAAGAATTTGGTGTTTTTTTCGTATAATTTTTTAACTATAATATCATTATATCGGATTGTAATTTGCGCCGCAAAATGTAAACATTATCTCCTTTTAATGATGGATAATTGAACAGATCCATGGTGTTGATAAACAATGGGCTAGTTGTTTCTGTATCAGTACTTTCATAAATTGAATCTAATGTTCTGGTTTTTTTTTATATGATTTTATAGTAAATGTAGTGCATGCATAGGTCGGACGTAAGGAGTAACTAATAGGATGTGTCTTTGTTTGTAACAGTCTTTGAATTTTTTCTATAATTTTTGTGTCTGAATGAATACCTTTTAGCTACTAACCGACACGCCTATAGCAGCTTTCGTTTATGTCTCTTTATGTAACGATACGCCGTTATTGTGGCTTTTACACGCGGGTGGGGGAGAAGTCTATCCGTACAGGGGTATAGCGCAGTGGCCAACGCTGTCGTAATTAAAATTGTTGTCTCAACCTCGTTCCAATAATCTGGGGTGCGAGTTGTAAACCGAATAGCTGTTTGCGACGTTAATTTGAAAGGGACCACCCTAAAAATTTTCGACGCTCGGGCATCACCGCTGTGCAGCAGTCGATGGCAGCTCTCTGAACACCGGGTCGATGCAAAAATGGCTTCTCGCATGTTCCGACATTCGCGATTTCTGATACAAACCTATTCTTACATTTTCTTTAAATGGATTCCACCCTTATCGTTGGTATCGCCCTATTGCTCACCTACACTGTTTTTCTGTATAGGTATTCGGTTTAGTCGTTCTCTAGTTTGCACGTTAGAATTTGATCTAAAAACGATAGCACGGAACAGTCTTCCGTGTAGATCTTCTCACGCTTCAGTTTTCATATTTATTTATGTAGTGGCGAAAACCGTCAGTGTATGGGTGAAAAGGGCGTATGAGTGTGGATGCGTGGTGGGGAATGGCGAAGATGTGGCAACGTTGGCCACGCAAGCCACCGACGCCAGAGAGAACGAATTATGTTGTATTATAGTCTGTATTTTACGTAAATACCTATCTTTATTATATTGACCACCTCCTACATTTATTTGCGCGCGCCTAACGCACGCGGGATGTACCTCCGTTTGAAAGTCGACTTCGGTCACACTTGGGCCTCGTCGCGGGCACACACTCGTGGCTTGGTTCGTTTGAGCTCAGTATTGGGCCAAGTTTGTAACGCTTCGCGTCACCGATCGTTGCGCGTCATTCCAGCACGAACGCCTTCAAATAATTAGCTTGAATAGAGGGACGAAGTGGGAAGTGATTCTTGCATAATTGTTTTGGGGAGACATTTTAACATCTGAGCTATTCCACGTCAAGTCGTACACCATTTGCCACATAGTAATCACTAACCGTTAAATTCAAGATTTTTTAAAAGTAGTATGTCATCGGGAAGCATAGTTAAATCAGCTACAACTAATACATATATTTTCAATTAATTCTCAGTTTTCAATTAATGTATCACTGGAAACATCGACGAAAAAACTGTCAAAGTTGAAATGCTAAATCCCTTGTGGACTCACATTTTGTTAACTGCATTTACCAAAGGATTTATGCCTCATTTTAATTAATGAGTGTTACAATTTTGGAACCATGTGGAATACAATTTTGGTCCCAATAAGTCTCAGTGACAGTTGAGGTAACTACTCTCTATGAACGCGCGGCTGTCGGCGTGAGCGGGCATTGGGCTATCGGGCGGTTCGTAGCACTCGATCACCGGAGCTTCGGGACAGGTTTAAAAAATTCGGACGAGATCGGGCGGGATCTGGATACTCTCGAGATTTTCTTCAAATTCCGGACGAATATTTCGAATCGCTTCGACTGTTATTCGAATTAGAATGTTCTGAGCAGTCTTAAACATTCTTTAAATGTTGCAAAACTAATTAATACTTCCTCAACTACCAACTACCTCATACGAATAACAGTAGAAGCGATTCGAAACGTCCGTTACCAAAGACCGCTGCAGCTGATTGATGTATGATGTTAGTATTTTGCCGTTTTTAAACATAAGCAGAAACAATTCCTTGTAATGCTACCTACGAAATAAGCTCAATTCTAGGATGGTCTCTTTCAAATTAACGTCGCAAACAGTTATTAGTGAATTGGTGGTCCCTGTCTCAAGTAAGCGAGCCGCGCGCTCCGCTTTTATGGTCTGTTTACCATTCGCACTCCAGATTACTGTGAGGAGATTTGAAAACAATGTGTCGACTGGTCTCGACTGTTCTCGACCCGTCTCAATTTAAAAAATGTTGGCTGCGATAGGATTAACTCGACTTTTCGCCGCCTGCGTGTGAAAGCCACAATAGTGGCGTATCGTTCCAAAAGTTGACATTGTCGTAAGTCACTATAGTGGCGTACCGTTCCAAAAGATTACATAAATGGAAGCCACTATAGGCGTGGCGGATAGTAGCTAAGAGCTTAAACCATTCAGACACAAAAATTGTAGAAAAAATTAAAAAACCGCTACAAACAAAGACACGTCCCATTAGTTACCTCTTACATTCGATCTGTGCATGCACTACTTTAAAGATAAAATTATAAAGCAGAAAACCAGAACATTAGATTCTGAGACTGCAGAACTAATATATAATTGAATAAAAATTTAATTTCTCAATTTATGAAAGTAATGATACAGACACGACTTGCCTATTGTTTATTATCAGCAATGATTTAAAAAAAAGCATTATAAAAAGTATCAAATAATCAGATTGAAGAAGCTTTTTCCAACAATTATGGTTAAAAAATTGAAAAAAGAAAAATTAAGTGTAAACGTAAAATATGTTAAATCCACCATTAGAAGGGCATCATTTTTTCCCATTTTCCAGCGCAAATTGCATTTCGATATCTTTTATAATTCAAAAGTTATAAGAGAAAGGTCCCAAATTCTTCAACCCAGGCCACTAACGCGTCAGCGTGGCCTACCACAGCTGGACCGTGCCATAGGTAGGTACTTCCCCGCGGAACGGGATCTGGAAGCCATTTTCTACCTCGTCTGCTACATTTTCTGCAAATTTAATATCCTCTGGCGAAAGCCCAAAACACCCTGCGCCCTCTCCTGGCATCTAAAAGACCCTACACTTTCAACATCAGCTCATAGGTGGCGGAAGTATCAACGTATGATTGTAGTAGAATGCTTGTGTGAGGCGGTGTTGCAGTTATCATCTGTTCGCGGGCGCTCGGGTTGCAAGATAAACGATATTTGCGCCTCTTACCACAATACTGGCAGCGTCGCCCATGTAACGATTGCCAACATTATGTTACTTTGTTTTCTATTCTTAGCTGACAATTGGGGCGGTATTCACAGTCGCGTCTTGAGCAAATGCTTAATATCATCTTCTAGAAGACGATCTTGTTTGCCTGAAGACTTCAGGTATTCATAGTCGTTACACAAAATGATCTGAAGCATTTGCTTTGAATAAACAATGGCTTATATGACATATCCATTTTCTTTATAAAGCATTTACTCAAGCATTTGCTCATTCACGTTCGGAAACTTTCGGAATAATTCTGCTAGATCAACCAATGACAGAAGGATATTCCATTCGTTCCTTAGTGGGCGCTGGAGTAGGATACTCGAACATGTGTGAGTAGTGCGTGTGAGCGTCGAGGTTATATTATAGCGATGTCAGGGAAACAGTTTATCGGACTACGATAAACTGATAATCCGAGAGTCTTCGGAATGGCGAGGATAACCCCTCGTGGTGTCTCACAATGACTTCAAAAACAATATAATTCGGAGCAGAATGAAGGAAATTAGATGAAAAATTGATTTATACAATTTCACGCTGGCTGCGTTAAAAATAATCCGATTTTAGATGAAATTTGGTATGTTTTTCATCCGAAAAACATAAGGAATTCATCGGTGCCACTTCCATATCGATACGATAGAATAAAGAATGTTGTTTTTATGAAACAGGTATCAAGGGGGGCAATTTTGGGATGATGGTAAAGAAAAATATACCATTCACACTTTTTTTAAACATTTTGTACTGCCAATTTCTATTCCCTTTTTTTTACTAGAAAACTTAGCAAAGGTCAATTTTGAAATATAGCGATTTTTTCTCAAAAGTCAAGGGGGCAGCTGCCACTTTGCACCCCGCACCGAACGCCCATAACAGGTGTGAATTCTCGGAATGACCTCTTCCGAATCTAGGCGGTATCTCTTTGAATTCAGTGACTCCAGGACCCTGTCATACAGGGTCATCCGTTAAAACTGCAACCTACGCGCGCGCGAACAGACGAAAGTGACGACACCGCCTCACGGACGTATTCCACTACAATCATTCACCGGCCCGGCGTTTGGTGGGTTTCCAGCGAACGCTGAGCAGCAGTGATATCCGAGCTTCGAAAATTTTAGGATGGTCTCTTTCAAATTAACGTCGCAAAGAGCTGTGCGGAATTTCCTAGTCCAGGTAAGCGAGCCGCGCGCTCCGCTTTTATAATCGGTTTTCCACTCGCACCCCAGATTACAGCAATGAGGTTTGAAAACAATGTCGACTGGTCTCGTACCCGTCTTAATTTAAAACTTTTTAGCTACGACTGGGTTGACCGCGGCGCTATTCCCCCGTACGGAGAGACAAAAATTGTAGAAAAAAATTCAAACACCGCTACAATCAAAGACACGTCCCATTAGTTACCCCTTACGTCCGATCTATGCATGCACTGCATTAAGGATAAAATTATAAAAATGGAACCCAGAACAATAGATTTTGAATTTTTCAAAACTAACACATAATTGAATAAAAATTTAATTTCTCTATTTATGAACGTAATGATACAGAAACAACTAGCCTATTGTTTATCAACACCATGAATTTTAAAAACAGCATTAAATACAGTATCAAATAAACAGTTTGTAAAAGCTTTTCACAATAATTAGGGTTAAAAAATTGATAAAAGGAAAATTGCATTTCGATATCTTTCATAGTTCAAAAGTTATACGAATAAGGCCCCAAAATCTTCAACCCGGGCCGGGAAATTTCAAGTAGCTCTTTGCGACGTTAATTTGAAAGAGACCATTCTAAAAATTTCGAAGCTCGGGCGTCACCGTTGTCCAACGGTCGCTGGAAACCCCCCGAACGTCGGGCCGGTTGAAGGTTGTAATGGAATGCGTCTGTGAGGCGGTGTTGCCATTTTCGTCTGTTCGCACGCGCATAAGTTGCAGTTTTAACGGATGACCCTGTATGCGTGATGACCATGGCCCATATACCGTATATGGGTTACGGTCATCATGCGCATATATCGCCACTCCCCCTCCATTATGGGTTGCAATACCGGTAAACCGGTTTCCTGGTAAATCCCGAGAAATCCTCTCAAATTTTTACCGGTATTTTGCCAAATTTTTACCGGTAATTCGATAAAAAAAAAACTTCAAACACTAATGAAAACGAACACCGAAGTATCTCATTAAGGACGAACTCTGATCCAAAAGAAAACTAAAAATCTGCATCAAGTCCTGAATAAAATGGCCGTATTTTCACGTAGACAAAATTTGGATAATATATACAAATGGCGTATGATTGCTTAATGACTACCTGACCAACAAGTGTAGAATCTGAGAGCGCTTTATCAATGGCTGAATTATTTTGTAAAAAAAAGTAGGTCGCGATCAGGAGGCCAAAGTTTAGACATTTTATATTCTTTGCGTGTTTATTTGTTAAAAAGAATTGTTTAATAAAAATTATTTAATTATGTATGTAAGTTAAGATTCTTTTCATTGTTTTCGTGGTGAAGATCCATATTAATATGTATTGCTATTAGTTACACAAATATATCTATTTTGTGTTATATCATTTTATATTTTATGTTCAGAATAGTTTCATTTGCATATATATTTTATACTGCTTGATTACAGTTCAAAACTTTTTTTGTAATGTTTACTCTTATATTTTCGGCTTTCGGTTCCGGATGTGTATGGAGTGACAGGCAAGTGTGATTGAGCGAATATTTGGAGAAAGTATAGGAGGTGAGAAGGTGAGAGAGTGGACGTAAGAGTGATGAGAACGAGCAGGGGAAATATTCTTCGGGACTCGGATCACCACCCAGTAATAGTACAGATGAAGGGGGTGATGAGAGGGAAAAGAAAAGGGGAAAAGAAAAGGGGAAATGCTAGCGCGGGGAGTATGTACGAAGGAAGGAAGAGAGGTATTTAGAGCAGGTATAAGGTGGGGAGGAACGAAAGGTGGAGGGTTAGAGGAGGAATTAGAGGGGATGGTGAAGGAATTTAGGAAAGGCTTGGAGGGAGGAAAGGGGGAATGGAGGGGGCATATCAGAAGAGGATGATGGGATAAAGAGTGCGAAGTGAAAAAAAAAGGAAGTAAGAAGGGTGTTGAGGAAATGGAGAAGAGGGGGGAGTGGAAAGGAGGAATACAGAACGGCAAAGAGGGAATACAGCGGTCTATGCGAGGACAAGAGGAGGGAGGAGAATGAGAGGTTCATGAAAGAAATAGAGGGGATAAAAAATGAAGGCAGTGTATGGGATGTGGTGAACAGGGAAAGGAAAATAAGGAAGAGGGTGAATGAGGAGATAGGGATGAACGAGTGGAAGGAATATTTCATGGAGTTACTATGGGGGGGGGAGGTGGTTAGAGGGAGAGAGAGGGAGAAGGCGGGAGATGACGAAGAGGAGATAAGCAGGGGGAGATCAGAAAGGTAACAGGAAAGCTGAAGGATGGAAAAACAGCAGGTGCAGACGGGATACCGAACGAGGTATGGAAATACGGGGGGGGGGGGTAGAAGTAGAGGAATGGACATGGAGGATATGCAACAGGGTGTGGAAGGGAGAAGTAAAGAAAGGAGATGGGAAGCTGAGGCAGCACTATAGGGGGGTGACGCTGATGCCGACGCTGTATAGAGTATACGTGTCGGTGTTAGCGAATAGGCTGAAAGAGGAAATGGAGGAAAAAGAGATAGTGCCATCGAATCAGACCGGCTACCTTATCAACAGGTAGGTAAGCAAGGAGGAAGGGAGGATGGTTGCTATGTTCATAGACCTGAAGGCTGCGTTTGATTCGGTGGACAGGGAGGTACTGGAAAGGACAATGGTGGAACGTGGAGTAAGGGAGGGGCTGCGAAAAATAGTAGGGGAGGTGATAAGGGAAATGAGGAGGCGGCCACGGCCCCGCGACTGCTCTCGCGTGCGAAGATGTACGGCCTTACAATATAAAGGCCACGGCGAGCGGAATCAGGAGCTCTTGTGCATGTTGCTATACGGCTTCAAGCAAACCAGCAAGACCCTCACTTTTTGAAATCCTTGAGGTGTGTCAGTGTCGGCCATAGCCAGTACTGTACCGTTACCAGCCTCTGTCCGAAATCAGCCGAGATTTATCTTGCGCCTCCCATACGTCAGAGAGGTGTCTCCGCGCCAATTAGGCCGGAACCCTATTGCACGCTGAAACTCCGTTGTACGACTCCCATACGGATGCGCCTCTACGGCCGTTCAGGGCAGAACGTTCCACAAACTCCGAATCCTAGCTCCTGACCGACTCGCCGCCAAGTCGCCGCCGTCATGAAACGACGCGTCCGCCGAAAAAGGAAACTCTGCAGCTCCGCCGCCGTGCCGGAAAGAAATACAAACACAATCTTGTACCTAGCACAGCAATAAATACTGTTATCTATTAACAAGCCTTTTCTCATTCGTCGAACCTGGCCATATATACTGAGTCCGGCAATAACATCCCATAGTAGTATTACTTGCGGAAAACGAAAAGGGCATGGAAGGGATGATAAGGAGACTGGAGAGGTACCTGGACGGGAAGATACTGGTGCTTAACACCGAAAAGTCGAATGTAATGAGGTTTAGAAAAGGGGGAGGCAGGTCGAGGAAAGTAGAATGGAGGTGGAAAGGAAAAGAGCTAGAGGAAGTGAAGGAAATGAAATATCTGGGATACACGTTGATGCGCAACGGAGGAGGCAAAGCACACGTGAGAGAGAGAGAGGATGGGATGGGCGGGGGCGGTGATGAAGCAAGTGTGGGGAATAGGGAAGAGGAGATTTGGAAAAGACTGGGATAAAAGACTGTAGATTTGGGTTAGGCTACTGTGGACGGTGATGGAATACGGAGCGGAAATATAGGGGAGGAGAGAGTGGAGGGAGGTGGAGGCGATGCAGAAAAGATTCCTGAGATAGACGTTGGGGGTTTAGTGCGAGTGGTCCAACCCGGGATATTTGATAAGAGAAGTGGTGCAGAGGGGAAAGCTGAGGATTGGGGCGGGAAGGAGGGTGTGGTGCTTTGAAAGGAAGATGTGGGAGGGAAAGGAAGCGGAATTTGCGTGGAAATACTGGGGGGAGAAAACGGTAAGGAAGAGGGGGGAGGGAAGCTGGCGAAATGGGAGGAGGAAAGAAAGAGATTCTTCGGAGAGAGAAGAATAGAAATGGGAGAAATAAGAAGGAAAAGAGAGGTGGGGAAATGGGATACGAAGAAATAGAGGGCGAAGATACAAGAAGGCAGGGAAAGGAAAGGTGGGAGAGGATAAGTGGGGCCAAGTACAACAGGTGGTACAAGTGGGTGAAGGGGGCCCAAGGTGCCAGTGTACCTGGAGAGAGGAAGGACGGAGGCTAGGTGCAAAAGGACAGCAAGGTTTAGGCTGGGAAATGAGGTAAGGAAGGCGAGCTATTGGCAAAGAGCAGAGGAAAGAAGCTGGAGTGTGTGTTAGAGATATGGAAGCATGTATGGCAAGGATGTGGAAGAGGGGGAGAGGAGTTAGGAAGCTGGCAGGAGAATGTGGGAGTGATATTGGGAGAGGGGGAGGGGGAAGAGTGGATGAAGGAACTGCAGAGAGTGAGAGGGGAGAAGAAAGATACAGAGGGGCGAGGGGGGAGGAGTAGGGAAAGAAAGAGAGGGAAAAATGACGTGAATGCAACGAGCGAGGAACTGGAACTCGAAGACAAGGAGGGCGGGAAGGGGTGAGAATAGGGGTGCGAGTGGAGGAGAAAGGCGGCACAGATGCTTTGGTTCGGGCTTGCGCTCTTTTTGCGTTTTTCTTTTTGGTATTTTGTGTTTTTTACGTTGGGCATGATGCGTAGGGGCTTTTCTGCTACGTTTTGCGTTTTGCGATTTACCATTTGCGTGTCATTTATTTGTCAGTTCTTTGCTTTTCTTGCGTTTGTTTTGCGTTGCGTCTTGTTTTTCTTTTTGCTTAGGTGTGGTGGCGCTGAACACTCGAATAGTATGTAAGTAGCTTGTAAGTAATAAATAGCATGGCGCGACTAACCTTAAGTGGAGAGAAGCGGCGTAGTAGGATAAGGTAGGATAAGTGAGACGGAATACCCTGTAACACTAAGGGAATCAGTAAATAAATACATACAAACATACCCTTATATTTTCAATATATTAAAAAATACCGGTAAATTACCGGTAAACCGGTTTTGATTGAAAATTTCATCGAATTAACGGTAATTGAAAAAGTCGATAAATTTGCAATCCCTACCCTCCACACCGGAGACCAATTCCCCCGGCAACGCTTTGTTTATTCACTTCTTCCATTTTTCCAGCTTCAGTCCAGTTATACACGGTGTCCGCGGGAAGACTGGACAGCTGGTTATCTTCAAAAGTATTCGAGATCAATTTTTTTTACACGGTATTGTATAGTTCGTGGGGCCAATTTATTAGCGCAGACGATTTTTTAATCGATTATTATATTAATAGATACGATGGTCAAGTTCGGTGTTTTAAATGGAACTATTTTTTTGAAGAGGTGACTTGATAGTGAGTTCCAAGACAAATTCAATAAGTTTTAATGTATACACCTTATTTCCACTGGTTTTCGAGATATTGCGCTTGCGAATTTCCTTCTTTTCACTGGAAGAAAACCCGCTGCAATAACAAGCATCGGGGGCGGTCTTGCTGGCGCCACGGGTGGCATTATCTGTTGTAACGATACCTACTAGCCAAAGGTCTACGCCAGGAATGGCAGGCCCAATGCCTGGACAATCCTTCTCCGTCAGAAATGCTACTTAGGTAGGTACATCTGCGGTATCGATAAGCGCACCGTTAATGTTTCAAAACGTCATAAAATTCACTTATAGTTTGTGCGCAAGGAGAAGTTGGAAAATATGACTCAATTTTCATCTTTAATAGTCTTTTATTTCGCACTTGCATCTACGCTCGGATGGCCGGTTCTTTTGGGAGGGATGCAATTCGAGTGGTTAGAGTTAGGAGATGTGCAAGTTGCTAGACCAAATTTCAACCATAGGGAACAGATTGTATTAGGACCAATCGGATTTGCATCCCTCGCAAACGGCGGCTCTCGCAGCAATACCTCCTCCCCAATGTCCACCTGCTCTCGCACGGAATACGTCAACGCATGCTTTTGTTTCGATATTCGAGCTCGTGTTTATACTCGCGAGATAAGGGATATGTGCGAATTTTTAGGGAGGACCTCGCGTCGACAGCGGGCTACCTCTTTTCTTCCTGTGTCTCTCCACGAGGCGTATTGGCGGTGGATTGTAGGAGCGTAGATGTCTGGATGCCAGTTATTGAATTCAGGAGACGATAGAAACACTTTATTACAAAAGACACATGCATTATAATATTAAATTAATTCGTATTCCTCTCGGGCAGGAATACTGATAATGATCGAACTTGCACCCTACTTCGCACAGGCCGATTACAAGGAGGATAGTCGGGTCACACACTGCACAAATGATAGAGGGTGATTCTGGAGCTACGCCCGTCGAAGGATGCGGCCTCGTACCCCGTAGCGAGGACAACCCCCCCCCCCCCCCTCACCCCGCAGTACCTTGCCGAATTTCATGGCTTTTTCCGGAAAAAGGTATGAATCCTGGGCCGAACGTAGCGAATTGAGGTCGAGTTCCCTGCAGTCGAGGGTGAAATATCCGTTACAGCCTATTAAGAAATTCTTTTCTTCATCGTATCTAAAGGGAAGTGATGCCAATACTAAAGGGAAGTGACGCCAATGGATTCCATATGTTTTTCTAATGAAAATCATACCAAATGTCATGCAAATCGGACTACTTTGACACAAGCTATTTGTATTCCCTATGTAAAAGTTGTTCGATTTACACGACATTTGGCATGATTTTCATCGGAAAACCTCATGGAATCCATCGGCGGCACTTCCATATCTATACGATAAAGAATAAAGAATTATTTTATTTCTTAAACAGATAGGGTAAACCCCGGTAACGCGGTCGACCTAATATAAAATGACTATTAAAACTAATATAGACATTACTTATTTTATCAGGACAAACCTATATGTTCAGAATTTTATGCTCATTCAGAAAAACAGGTCGATATTTGCTTTAAGACAATACTTACTGTAAATCAGGTTAAACACTGAAGTCATGACATCTGACCACCTCTCCCGAGGTGCCGGGAGAAACGGTTTTCTTCATTGGCAGAGACCACCGACATAATTATCCATGGAAAATTAACAAAGGATAAACCAAAATTATTTATGAGTGAATACAACGACTCATTTATTGATATTTAATTTGTTTACGCTAAACAAGTAAAGAACTCATCAATCAAAAAGTGAACTACCTTCTGGCGATTACCAAGGCAAATGAATACAAAAGTGAATAAATAAACTAAATAAACGAAAATAATAATAAAATAATAATAAAAAATAAAAAAATAAACAAAAATAATAAAAAAATTATAACTCGACCATCTCTCCTTTTTGCAGCGAGAGATGATCTTCTCGTTAGCTTTGAAAGCACGAGTTAATATGGCCAAATACTTTAGCTGCATTGTCCCTCAATGTCTCTACTATCTTATTATCTCAAACATTAAACGAAAATAAACTTAGAAGTATATTGTAAATACGATACTGTACAACCGCTGTTTGACAAAAGAGGTTAAATGTAACCCCAATTTACATTTTATAGCCTATAAATCCAGAAAAACACAGAAGGAAGCGAAATGACGCTATTCATTCAACTGTTTGGCTTCTAGAGAAGGAATTGGTCTGCACTTTAACGCATTTTTACGTACAGAGTCTGAAATATATTGCGACTCGACCAACTCTCCGAACCGACCGCGTCTCCCGGATTTAACCTACAGGGTAATTCTGGAACAACGCCCGTCAAGGTGAGATGCGGCCTGGTACCCCGTAGCGAGGACAGACCTTCGCAGTGCCTTATCCTGTTTTATGGCTTTCAACCCTCGAAGGGGTTCGAACGCCTATTAAGACGTGAGAAATCTTCGACATCCGCATTTTTCACCAGATCTTTGCGAAAACGGGGCCAATTGATTCCTTATGTGTCACCGATGAAACTAATACCAAAAACGACGTAATTCTGATCATAATGAAATAATTTCATGTAAATCGGACTACATATTATTAGCGAAATTAGCTTGAGGTTATGGAAATGAATTTTCCATGGAATTTCCTTCATTATGGACCGAAGTACGTCGTTTGGGGTGTCAATTTCATCGGCGAAACATGGGGAATCAATTGGCCCCGTTTCCGCAAAGATCTCATGAGAAATGCGGAAGTCGACGATTTCTCACTGCCTAATAAGCACTCCGACCCCTTCGAGGGTCGCAAACCATAAATTTCGGAGAGGCACTGCGGGGAGTTGTCCTCGGCTCGAGGTATGAGCCCGCATCTCTTTAGGTGGAATCAGACGGCCCGTGGATCAGCGAACTTTGCGCGTGAATCGCCGATCCACGCGCCGTCTGATCGGCCATGTCGTACCGACTCGGGCTCGCCAAGCCGACTTAAGGTAAAATCTGACCGCACGTGGATCGGCGAGCTTGGCAGGAGGCTCGCCGATCCACGTACCGTCATATTTCACCTTTACCGAACCTGGACGAGCCGAGCCACGTTCCGTCTGATTCCACCTTTTGACTGGTGTAGATGGAGAATCACCCTGCCAGTTTTGTTCGAGGTAGCGCAAAGCTGCCACGGGAACATCACGAGGCTGCTTTGCCAAGCAAAACTCGCAGGGTGATTCTCCAGCTGCGTCCGTCACCCCGTGGCGCGGATAACACCCCGCAGTGCCCATCGAATGTTATGGCTTTCGACCGTTGAAGGGGTTTGAATACCATTAAAATCTTAGAAATGTCCAGGATTTCCGAGTTTCTCATCAGATCATTGCGAAAAAGACACCAATCGATTTCTTATGTTCCGCCGATAAAACTGACACCAAGAACGATGCAATTCGGACCATAATGAAGAAAATTAAAATTTAATTTCCATAACCTCAAGCTAATTTCGTTAATAATAGTCCGATTTACATGAAATTTGGTATGATTTTCATCGAACAAACATAAGGAATCCATTGGCATCACTTTCCCCTTCGATACGATGAAGAAAAGAATTTCTTAATACGCTGTAATGGATATTTCACCCTCGACTGCGGGGACTCGACCTCAATTCGCTACGTTCGGCCCAGTATTCATACCTTTTTCCGGAAAAAGCCATGAAATTCGGTGAGATACTGGGAGGGGGGGGGGGGGGAGGGTTGTCCTCGCCACAGGGTACCAGGCCGCATCCTTCGACGGGCGTAGCTCCAGAATCATCCTGTATCATTTGTGCAGTGTGTGACCCGACTATCCTCCGTGTAATCGGTCTGTGCGAAGTAGGGTGCAAGTTCGATCATTATCAGTACTCCTGCCCGAGAGGAATACGAATTATTTTAATATTATAATGCATGTGTGTTTTGTAATAAAGTGTTTCTATCGTCTCCTGAATTCAATAACTGGAATCCAGACATCTACGCTCTTACAATCCACCGCGAATACGCCTCGTGGAGAGACACAGGAAGAAAAGAAGTAGCCCGCTGTCGACGCGAGGTCCTCCCTAAAAATTCGCACAGATCCCTTATCTCTCGAGTATAAACACGAGCTCCAATATCAAAACAAAAGCATGCGTTGACGTATTCCGTGCGAGAGCAGGTGGGCATTGGGGAGGAGGTATTGCTGCGAGAGCCGCCGTTTGCGAGGGATGCAAATCCGATTGGTCCTAATACAATCTGCTCCCTATGGTTGAAATTTGGTCTAGCAAGTTTCACATTTCTTAACTCTAACCAATCGAATTGCATCCCTCCCAAAAGAACCGGTCATCCGAGCGTAGAAGCAAGTGCGAAATAAAAGACTATTCAAGTTGAAAATTGAGTCATATTTTCCAACTTCTCCTTGCGCACAAACTATAAGTAAATTTTATGACGTTTTGAAAAATTAACGGTGCGCTTCTCGATACCGCAGATGTACCTACCTAAGTAGCATTTCTGATGGAAAAGAATTGTCCAGCCATTGGGCCTGCCATTCCTGGCGTAGACCTTTGGCAGGTAGGTACCGTTTCAACAGGCAATGCCACCCGTGGCGCCAGCAAGACTGCCCCTGGTGCTTGCTATTCCCGCAGGTTTTCTTCCAGTGAAAATAAGGAAATTCGCAAGCGCAATATCTCGAAAACCAGTGGAAATAAGGTGTATACATTAAAACTTATTGAATTTGTCTTGGAACGCACTATCAAGTCACCTCTTCAAAAAAAATAGTTCCATTTAAAACACCGAACTTGAGGACTTATTAAATTCATCACATATTTTTGTCTTTGCCAACTCTTTATCACGCAATGAATTCACGTTACTCCTTTTACATTCTATCACATGTTTATAATTATCGATTATATGTAGTAAAAAACTGTATTCTACTGGCGTGTAGTGCTTGCTTTTATCATATAAGTAATAAACTAATATATAAAAATGAAACATGTTTGTTCCTCAATCATAACCGAACCATTGAACTGATGTAAAGTAAAAATAAAAACACCTGAGATAGTTGAGACTCCATTTACTTTTATTTAGTACATAATTAATATATATCGACATTAATATTGATATTAGCGATATTGACGAAGATGATTATATAGCGGACAATAGAGTCGTTTGAATATATATTCGAGACGTGCAACAGCCTTTTGAATATTACAATGAAGATGACTTTAACAGGCGATTTCGATTTAATAAGGACTCGGTATTATATCGCATTTTACCGAAAATTAGTGAAGAACTTGCGAAAATGAATAAACGTATGTCAACAGTGTCTAGAGTTGTTTTCCACGTGAGAGTTTTCGAAGCACGCGTGGAGAATCGACGATTATTCATTGACCTTGGGAAAGGAAATGGAGCAATCGGTCTCTTAGTTGAAGAGCCGAGCAATTAGTGCCTCACAAACAGCGAATCCATTCAAATTTCGTGGTTTGTGAGGTGCAGGTAAAGGTACTTTTTCGTCGTCGACGAACAAGTCCTCACAATCCGGCAATAAGTCCTTGAAGATCAAGGACATGTTGTGTAGCACGACGCATGGTACAATAAATGCGGAGGAGCAAACGAGCTTTGTCAACAGACCTCGCGACAAACATGGAAACCTACGTTTCCAAATGCCGAAGGTCCGTTCCACAATGAGCCTCTTTCTAATTTGGATGCCGTTATACCTGCAATGATACAATATTCAATAAATAAAACTTTTTGTTTGGTACAGCAAAACTTGATAATTCTAAAGAAGAGAATATTTACGTTAATTCTTCGTCCGTTTGAGGATTTGCAAGAGGGGTCATTAAAAAGTGTAGGCAAGCATACCCTTTATCACCTACAAGCATTCCATCCAAACGTTGTTCCACGTATCGCTTGCGTATTGCCGAATTTTTAAAGATTCGGCTGTCGTGGGTGCTACCCGACCACTCTGGTACAATGTCCAAGAATTCCATTCTTGGACCACCAACAGCCTGCAACAAAGATGATATTTAAAAAAATAAAGAGAACTACTTGGAGTCTGAAAAAAGGAGTGGTATTCAATCACATAATCGAATGAAAACCTACTTGCACGTTAAGTGAGAAATATCCTCTGCGATTCCGAATTATTTCAGCGATATTGTGGAATCGAGTGTTCACTAATCTCACGTGCGTGCAGTCGATGGCCCAATCGATACCAGGTAGACCGATTTCTCCATTTCTTTTCCCGAGGTCAGCGAATCATCGTTGATTCTCAATACGTGCTTCGAAATCTCTTGGCACTTTTATAAATTCGCAAAATTAAACCCGCAAGTAAACAATTCACGCGGAAAACAATTCTGGACACTGTGGGTTGAGACATCTGCATCGAGTCCCCAAGCAGTTGCTACAAATATATTTTAAACAATTTACCTCATGCACACTCTTTAATTATCAATATTTTAGACGTTAAAAATAAAATATTAGATTTCTAAATTACCTGAAAACTTGCAGTTGCATAATACCGTAAGAATACGAGTAGTTGCAATCCCGGGGGAATCGGCAGGCCACGTTTATTTATTTTCGCCAGTTCTCCAATAATTTTCGGTAAAATACGATATAATACCAAGTCCTTATTAAATCGAAATCGCCTTTTAAATTCATCTTCATCGTAATATTCAAATGGATTTTGCACGTCCCGAATATATCTTCTAACGACTCTATTGTCCGCTATATAATCAACTTCCTCAATATCACTAATATTAATATTCATGTGTATTTCGTCTTCGAAATCCATTTCTAGCGTCCTATATCCTGGTAATAGCGTAAGTATTTGATGGTTTCAACTTTCAACACGTTGCCGCCGTTGCCGGGGAATAGAATCTCCGGAGTGGAGAGGGAACAGCATGTAACGGTACAGGGATGACGGAATCATCACGCACACATGCCGTAGGTGTTCCCCCTCTACTCCGGACACTCTCCGGTGGAATCTCAAGACGGTCTCCAGACATCTAAAATGTCGTCTTGAAAATATAACCTCGCTTTACCGTATATTTACTTATTTGAACAAGTTTTTCTTCCAGCAAATGCTCAAGACACGACACAAGACGCAACTATGAATCTAGGCGGCATCTTAAGCAAATACTTGAGATGGTCATGAGATTAAGAAGCGACTGTGAATACCGCCCTTAGTCACGTAGCACTGTACTTACTTCATTTATTTTTATTTATAATATACCTCAAATTAAACACACGCAGTTTCATTAACAGGTTAAGGGCCCAGGTTACGCCCCACTGTGAGTGAAAGATGAAGAAAAAAGGTGGAACGAAGAATTCGTTTCTAACCGTGTTGAACGTAACCTAAAGGTTACGTTTGACGGCCCGGATAGACATTACCGTTGTAAATAGGTTCAACGGGAAGATCTATCAGCAGTGGAGATGTCAGATGGTTTGTGCAGTCAAAGCCAAGGGTGTGTATAATGTTACCACCGGAAAGCAGGCACAACCTCGAAGTACTAAAGCGGCGGAATATACTAAGTGGTTGAAAGACGACGCAATCGCAATTTTCAGGTTGTCGGCGGCGATGGAAAGGGCATCTATGCACTAATCTATTACACGATGTGGGAGTTGCACATTGGCGAAAGAAATTCTAGGCAAATTGGAATTTGTCTACCAACAGAAAGTAGACTTTAATAACATGCTCATCCTTGATCAGTTTCATAAAGTAAAAATGGGTTTTAAAGATACGGTGAGGCAGCATATTCTAAAAGTAGAAAACTTAGCGCGACCAATGAACAGGAGCATTCATACATGATGCGGCCATAATAACGAAAATCTTGGGTACACTACGACTGAAGTATCGAAATTTCCGCGAAGCGGAACAGATAAAAAGAATTTGGTTCGGTATTGCGGCAGCGCGACTGGGACAGTCACGGCCGTCTCATTTAGCATACAGCACAAAGCCTTTCAGATTTTCAGCGAAATTACTCCTAGCTGGAGAAAGAGCTGTAGGCCCACGGTACGACAGTGGGGCGTTTGTACAAATTTCTTTAAGACAGGCGGTTTATTCTTCAAACCGACCACAAGCCCTCCATGGCGCTTCTACAGACGGTGTTAGAAAGCTTATAAGCGAATCGGTGCGAGGAAGTTGTAATCGGATTTTGAACCGCACGCAGAATTGGAGAACTTTACGACACAGAACTGTTATATTTTAAGCGTCACGAAAACAGTTATAATTTGTATTATGTACAAAGGTCACGTATAATAAACAACTATTTACACCGCACATAAGCACAATTAATTTAAACTAAACAGTAATTATACAAGCGAGCAATTTTATAGCGAACTACTCAGCACATGAGTGGATTCAAGCAAAACACAGGCACAAGCAAGAAAGTGTAGCGTAAGCAAATTATGTGTTAATCGCAGGCACGTCGCCAATAGAGTGAGATCCAGGAAAACGCCGCCGATTTCCTGGAAGGAAGAGCTTTCCCCTTCCATCGATCGCGAGTCGAAGGAAGGGGCCTTGATCGTCGCTCCACGTGAGCAAGTAGGCCGTTGCCAACGCCTAATTAACGGCGGTTCTGAGAGATGACGCCAATATGCTGCTTTCTTGAACAGACGGAGAACACCAAGGCTTTGACGTCCACTGCGGCGGCTCGGTTGAAACCAGGGTTGCCAGACAACATTATGCAGGACCACTTATTTAGCGGAGAGGCAGCACCTACAGGAGTGGTGGTAATATTTGCGCGATGACGTCGCTGTCACACGCATTGCTACCACTCCCGTAGATGTTCCCCTTCCTCTAAATAAGTAGTCCAACATAATGTCTGTCAACCCTGGTTGAAACGCTGGACCTTGAGGCTCCTCGGATATGATTTCTAGATATACTATATCCGCACCCGGGACTTCGATGAGGTGAATGCTCTCTCGCGTTTGACCGGGAGATTACGGCGCGACAACGCTGAAGATGTTCGGGCCGCGCACATTTCGGTTGCGGAAACAGAGCTTCTTCAGTCAAAAACCCTTGTCACCGACTTCTTCGACAGGGAACTCCGCGATAGCCTGAGAACATCCACCATGGGTAACGAGGTTTGGGTTAGGTGGGGTCTTCTCCCCCTCTTGGGTCGGCCACCTTGACGTGGTGAGGGGGCTCCGGGAAAGCGGCTATGTTCCCCTTCAGTCGTGCCGGGGGTGACTTTTCTTCACCACCGCGCCGGGGGTGACTTGGTCACCATCTTGCGGCCGGACGGGGGATGCTGCCTTCCTGGCTAAGAGTCGACGAAACAACCGCCCCCTTCCCGGGGGCGCGTGCGTGTGTCTTGGGTGGGGCGTTGGGGTTGGGTCCGAGTTGGGTGTGGGTGGGGTGCGCGCGAGCGCGAGTGGTCAGGCGGCCCCGACCCGCGGATCTCTCTCGGGACGGTTGCAGTCGGTCTGGCCTCCCGAGGCTTTTGAGTGGCTCCTTTGGGGACGGGACGCCCGGGCACGGAGAGCGTGCCGCGACTTGCTCTAACGATCCACGCCGGTAACGTTGGCCCTCGACCCTCCCAGATCGCGGGCCTGGCGCGGGCTCGGCTCTGTTTCCGCCCCTCGTGGGGTGCGCGCGCGCGTCTTCCATCTCTCCGGGTGGGTTTGCCTGGGTGGGAGCGGCCCTGGGGGGCCGCTGTACTGGGCTTGGGGTCCGCGGTTTTCGCACTCGGGCGTTGTGCGTGCCGCAATATGGGGGGGGGGGGGGCAGGGAGTCCCTCGGCTATAGGGGCTCCTGGGAGCGGCCAAATAGTATCGCTCCCAGTCGCGATCGATCGCGCGCGGGGCGAGTTCGGCAATTGGGCTGCCCTTATGGTATAGCCAGCCGCTCGCCCGGGGGCTAGCCGGGTTTTGACCTTCGAGTCCCCGGCCGGTGTGTAAGCCCCCTGCGGTTTGCAGTGTTTGGGCGCCCTTCTGGCTAGCCGACCACCCCCGCCCGGCGTTCGTTCCCTACGGGGTCGACGCCGGGAGGCGCACTTCGACGCGCATTCGGCGCGCGATCGATCGCGGGGACGTGGGGTGGTGGTGCCGGGAGGCACCACTCGCCCTAGTAGTAGCGACCCAGAATGTGGCGGCGCGGGCGTGTGGTCAGTCGCGCGTCGCCTGACAGGTGGGTGGGTTCGACTCCCACCCAGGGAAGACCCTGACGCAGGGCTTGTGCGTGGGGTCGCCTTTTGCGTCTGGAGGAGGGCAGCAAATGAATCGCTAGTTTGCTCTCGCGTCAAGTCCCTCCTCCTTGCGCGGTGGCTCCAGTCGATCCACAACAACAAATGGGTTTCAACACGGGACTTGGATGCTATGCAACCATTCCGTGGATGCAACGGGGATTTGAGTGTCGTCGATGGTACTTTGTTGATGGGCGACAGAGTCGTCAGTTCCGACAGGCTTCAACCGACCATTCTCCGCGCGCTACACAAAGTACCTACACTCTGGAGTTCAAAGAATGAAGCCGGATGGATGTCAAATGACATCGGTATACGCCAATGTAGTTCCTGCGTTTTCACGTAGAAAATGCACTAGGAAAGAGCCCTTCGAGCCGTGGCGCGTCCCGGAAACCAATGGAGCGCGTCCACGTCGATTACGCAGATCCTAGCAACGGACAGTATATCCTCGTCGTCGTGGATGTGTACTTCAAATTTCTAGATTTGGCCATAATATCGATAAGTTCGGCGAACCGTACTGTGGAGCTGTGTTGGGAGACTTTCTCCAAGTATGAGCCTCTGGAGATTTGGTCAGCGATCATGCTGCCCAATTCACCTCCCAGGCATTTAAGGCGTTCAGCACCGAAGTACAAACAACGCACCTGCTGTCGTCGACAACCACCCGCAGTCTAACGGATAGGCGGAGTGGATGGTTGACCCTGTGAAAAGGACCATCTACAAGGTCCCGTTCCACCGGAGGAAACAACTGTGTGACTTTTTTCCCAGCTAAAGCTATACGCCTTGCTCAGAAGCTACTCAGGGTCTCCTGCTGAATTGTTTTTCAGTCACCGAATGAACTCCCCGTTTACAAGACTGCTCCTGAGACCGAGAACTGATGAGGCCACTCATAACGACATCACGCATCAGAAGATGAAGCGGCTAATTGCGAATCATCAAGGGGTTCCTCCCCTTCTTCCCGTTTTTCTTTTGTATTGTATCCGGCCTGAGCGCCATGTGGCATAGCACACAACACGTGTATTACGTTATATGTATATTCAAATAGTTACCGGATGTGCCAGGATGAGTTCAGCAAGCGACAAAAGAAGGAAGGATTCGTAAAAGACAAAGCAGATTGCATGCAGTGGAGGTTTACATTGCAAGGGAAGGAAAGCTCTACGGTGCCGGTATAGCAGATTAAGAGTAAGTTACAAAATTTCTATTTCATCGAACTTTAAAGCTCTTCTAAAATTTTAAACGCGTTTTTCTCGAAACAACATTTCTCATGACAGTGTGCACAATATCTACCCCACTGTTTATCCGATTAACTTTATCTTTTACATACATATTCTAAATAAGATCCTTTATCGGTCAAAGAGGGCTTTTTCCGATAAAATAAACCATTTCTTAATAACAAACAAAAATGTGCGGTTCTTTTTACGAAAATCATGATCTCCGTCTTCTAATCGTTACTACTGCTACAATATCGTGTTTTTCAAAGAAACCCCTCGTTAACCGATAACTATGATCTCAATAAGTGTAAATAAATCGCAAATTTTTGTTTCAGATTACTTGTACGAGTTAAATCATGCACACCGTTTGCGGCAGGATAAAAAAAAAACATTCTGCGTTAATGCAATTAGACACCAAATTTTTAACAATTTTTACATCTTCATTCGTGTTTACTGCTGTATAAACATCTACTTTTATGTTACAAAAAGAATTCAATCAATCGGCCTAATAGTTTGTCCACAAATTGCTTGTAAACATTGAGTACATTTTAGTGTCGAGAAACGTATATGACCCCATAATAAGCGGGGAGTGCATTGACAATGCGTCAAGCATTCTGGGAAAAGAGCCCTTGTTGAGCGTACTCCCGACCGTCGCATCGAAAGGACTACAAGAACTGTAAAATATGAGAATGAATGATGGTAATATTGAGGCGAGTGCACTCCGTTTGGAAATTAGAATCAGAGCAGTTAGAAGATCGGTAGCGTAGCATCAAATGGACCGCGTCCTAAGTAAATGTATAATGCGAGCACCTAATGACATCATACATTGGTTGCTGGGGCAAGACGCTGTTGCAGCGTCAGCTTATCTCGGAGCTGTCCTGGCGGCTGGACGCGCCCGAGGGCGCGAAGCCGGACTCACTCATTGTCGTACAGTCGCGGAGAGCGTAACAAGGTGTCCGTGGATTCGTAACTTCTTTCTTTAAATTATTAACCGTATTTCGAGCCAGAGATTCCTAAATATACAGTGAATGGACTCAATTTTTCCACGTTAAATAGTGCTAATTTCATTAATCCGCGTTTTATATTCTCTTAATACGTTTCGTCTAATTATTACGTAACGCTATATTATCAGTTGCATTGAGATCAACTTTCAGTTAAATCCCAATTCTTTGCGTTCTTCTTTAACCATTGGTATTGTTTGTAATCGCCAATATCGTGTGTGAGTATGATTCTTTCTTTCCCAGGCACAGAAAAGGTATTCTATTGAGCATTAACGAGAGGCAAACGACCGAAATTCATATCTTGAAAAAAATATTCCGATATAGTGGGTGAGTTGCGCACTCTTTCCTAGAATTAAGTAATCGGAATAATGATTGGCGAGCGTCGTCTCACGTAAAAACTTATTTAATGTATTCTGTTAAAAAATTGCGAATGCAGAGGTATCGGAGGGTCAATATTTGGCATTAGCCAATATTATGGGGTTAATAGCCTTGGCTCTTCCGCCTCTCTAACGCATAGTAAAACAAAAAGAATAAAAGGATGACCATTCACACTTGAACCTTATACTCGAGCAGAAGTTATTTACCGTTAAACCTTCGATATCCTAATAATAACTCAGTGCGGGACCTGTATAGGAATAGATCTTTGACCCACGATAATAATCAAAATTCTTTAACGAATTAATTAATAATTTGTACTGTAACGCGCGTGGCATTTTTCCGATTAGATCGACTTTAGATACTGACTGCCCGCATTCCTACGTTTACCTGCCAACCGCGTTACAGGAGATACAAAGCCGAACGCACACTGGAATGTTTGCGCACCGCAGGGACGTAACTAGGAGGGGGGCAGCGGGTGTTTTTGCCCCGGGCGCTGATTTGCGGGGGGCGCCAAACGAAGTGTGTATCAGCGCCGTCGAAAACGTTGCTCGTGAGCATTACAGGATGACCCTTCTTTATACGTTTGGAGTTTTCCTTCGTATTTCTTTGCTCTCACCTCCTGAAATGGTTCCACTTCATAAGAAAATAATCCCTGAAAAAGTTTATTGCAATCGAATACCAAGGTGCCTATCGGGCCTTAAAGTTTAGAATTCATCAATGGTGTGG
This sequence comes from Andrena trimmerana, assembly GCA_951215215.1. Taxonomy (NCBI): domain Eukaryota; kingdom Metazoa; phylum Arthropoda; class Insecta; order Hymenoptera; family Andrenidae; genus Andrena; species Andrena trimmerana. Next base: position 75,597,916 of record OX578060.1, read on the forward strand.
ATTTAAAGAATTTCTCAAAAATGGTAAGCCCTATCGAAATTTTGTTCAAATAATATTAAAAGTGCATTCAATTTTCTACAATTACTGTATATTTGATTTTTTCGTACTTCCAACCATTTTTTACATAACAGCGTTCAAAAGAGATGGTACGCGTGTAGTACGGATCTCTCTATATTCCAACACTATTATGTGAATAATAGTTGGAAGCACGAAAAAATCAAATATACAGTAATTGTAGAAAATTGAATGCTCTTTTAATATTATTTTAACAAAATTTCGATAGAGCTTACCATTTTTGAGAAATTCTTTAAATTTAAACCATTGATGAATTCTAAACTTTAAGTCCTGGTCGGCATCCTTTCCTGTTGTCCAATTGCAATAAACTTTTTCAGGGATTATTTTCTTATGAAATGGAACCATTTTACGGGGTAAAAGGAAAAGAAATCAAATGTTGAAAAATAAGGGCCACCGTAGTGAGCGACTGGGGTTCCCCTATTCGCGTCCGGAAAGCAAGATTAGACGCAACACGTGGTGTATATATGTATTAGTAACACATGGCACTACAGCGAGCCAATGTTACTATTTCCCGCGAATATTGCCTGATCGTTGAGACAAGACATAATTTTGGAAAAGCTACATCAATGACTTTATTCAAATTTATATATTACGTTATTCCATTGGGAATAACGGAGATACACACTTTATGAAACAGTAATTACAATTTATTTATTTAAAATTTATTGATTTGTTATCAAACAGCAAACAAATTAGGGTACCTGCAATATATTTCAAACCAGTTAATAAACACGTTTATTATGCCTTTTATATGTTAGTATGGACTCCACCTCCTATGGTGGGCAATATAAGGTGGTCAAATTTTTGGGGGGGGGGGGGGCGCCAAACAGAATCTTTGCTCCGGGGCGCTTACAACGTAGTTTCGTCCCTGTCGCACCGAATGATACTTTTCAAAACGGTGTACATGATTTCTCAATCTGTATTCATACAATTGGGACCACATTTTGCAGACATCTTTGTTGCCTCATCCTCTAAGCATTAACGGACATTTTTGATAATTCCATTTTACGGGAGTTACAGACGAATCGTCGCAAAAATCAGCATCCTTTTCTTCAACACGCTGTTATTCGCGTAATATACGTCCATTTAACCTTAGGCATAACATTATACTTAATAGACAACATTTGTTTTTTTGTTTAGGCAATCCAAATTTGAGTTAGGATGTACACCGTTTAAGAAAGACCATTAGATCGGACCCACCTCATGACATATATCTATATATATTTTCTTAATTTTTGTAAGGGTTTTAATGGTTTATAATATGCCAAAATCAAGTGTTAAACCGCAATTTAATCGACTGATTAGTTTCTCTACAAATTGCATCAGAAGATTACCTATTTTTTCGGACCGTCGTAGTAGTCTACCCCCTTAAAGGGGTATTCTGGTCTGACGGGTAAAAAAAGTCGATTTTTTTGGGCATTTTTTACTGGTACATTATATGGGTAATACGCGTGCAAAAGGGTTTTTTTCCAATTCGTAATATTTGCACAGCTACATAGTGCAGAATAGGTAGGTACTTATACCGCACGCTCACTGAGCGGAACGGGCGACGCATAACAGTTTTGTTCTTGCAAGTGTATTTCGGCAAAGTTTCGGCGGACTGTTCTTTCTGGGGGAAAGAGGGGGGGAGGGGGTTGTGCATTTTTGTGTCTTTTAGAACACAAAAATCGATCATTTGGTTACAACGAGACCGTCTCCTAGGTCATAACTTACAATTAGTTTGGTTTCGAACGTTGAGTAAACTTTACTTTAAACGTAATTTTCTCGAAACCATGTTTTTCAAATCGGTGACCATGATATTTCAAGATCGACCGGACCAACTCAGTCCAAGTGTTGAATATATTATCAGCACACATGTGGCTATTGTCCCTACCAGAATTATGATAAAATACTTTGTTTTGAAACTTTCACAGACCTTTAAAGTTGAAAAAATGTGCGAGAATCGAAACTGAATTTTCAAACCGCCGCCATTTGCTTAATTTTCAATATTTTTTTATCATTCTGGTAGGGACGATAGCCAAAAGCACACAAATAAAGAATCTCTTTACATTTTTTGGTTCTGATCACTCGAACGAGCCTAATCCTGTTCACAGTGACCCCATTGTTTTTTTCACCATTACTTTATTTAAAGCAGTCAACTACGTTTGATTTTAATTTTTTTTCTACTGATAAAGTTTGTAAATATAGTTCAAAATCAAATTTATGGGTTTGTTACGCATGTGGAATGTTCCCATACGCTCTCAAGCATTTTTCGAGCTCGCGTCTGCGAAGGGAAAACGCCCTAAAATCCTTTCGTTTATCAAACACCACTAATGGGGGCCATGATCTCGACCATCTGGATCACGACCATGGGAACGGGGGTGACACGACGATGACCCCGAAGGATTTCCTTATATGGAAATTCCTAATGAATCCCCACTCATTTTGGGACTATATAAACCCTTTGGTTTGAACCCTCTGCGGTTAAAAGCTATAGAGTCACGCGTAGAATCACGTCGTGTCACGCTCGTAGAGAGCTGGTTAAATCTAGTAAGATCGGGCTAAAGTCTCCGTCAGAATCATAGTTAACCTCATAGAATCCGCGAGTCCGGTTTATATTCTATTTGGCACTTGGAAATAACCGCTTGTACGCCCCGCATCGCCAGTGCGTCAACACCGTGCAACTAGTGGTAACTTACGCATTATATTTAATTAACAAATCGCGACACTTACATTTGTACAATAATTGATTATTGAATATACAAATGGTGTTCACGTATAAATCGAGTCGATTTTGTTAAACCCATCTTTTACCCAGCGATCCTTATAATATGAGTAGCACTCACCCACTGATACAACTTTACCGCTCGAGTTGTATCAACTTTAATTAAGAGTTACGAGGCATTAGGGGAGAGCGTGGTAATTCCGGCCACATAAGCAGTAAATGCTGTAAAATTTGAACAAGTTACACATTTGTTATTTTTTTTATATTAATTGATAGTTTGAAGTGTCTATTTTGTATTAATATGGCCGAGGAAGCATAAATTTAAGTTGTAACAAAATTGGGAGCAATAACACAAAAATAGTCATTTGGCTGGAATTACCCCACTAGTAAATATATATCACAAGTGTATTCTTCACAGGGTACCCCATCTTGAACATTCTTCATGTGCCCATTGACCACATACTGTGCACCGGAATCACATTCGGAATCACCTTTTCCGAATTCTTTGGAAAAGGAGCAAATATCATGCTCTACTTTTTCGTAAAATATATCTGAATTGTACGTGGCATCTATGCCAGAAAAAAATGCAATGTTAAAAGTTGGCTGGAATTACCCCTCACTTTTGGCCGGTATTACCCCACATCTCATGTTCAAATATTTGAAGTAATACACTGAATTGAATTTACATATCACCAAAAACCAAATGTGAGTTTGAAAGTAGAAAAATTGCTCTATTTAATGAGATTAATATTAATAATTCATATCTATTCCATGTACTAACCTACCTTTCTTAACAATCGACCACTGTTATAAGATTACGGTGCGAAATGTACACTCCCGGTTTTTTTTTAATCAAAACACTGCTATCGTCATGGACACCATGAATATTAGCTCGCCGCATCATTCACAAGTGGCAGTACCATACAGAATCAAGTTACGCGGTTTTTATTTAAAGAAATAGAAGTGACCGGAATTACCCGCTGGCCGGAATTACCCCGCTTTCCCCTACTAACATTTCCCGCGACTTCCTGATTTCGCATCAGGTTCGTTTGCAACCTCTCACCAGAACAAGGAATCTTCTCTAACCCAGTGGCTCCCCGATTTCGCATCGGGTTCGTCCACGAAACCTCACCCTCCTACGGCTCCCTGATTTGGCATTAGGTTCGTCCGTATCCTACAGCTCCTTCATTTCGCATCAGGTTCGTCTGTAAATCTACCAACTTCCGAACAGCTCCGTCGTTTCGCACCAGGTTCATCTGTGAATAATCCAACCTCCTAACAGCTCCTTGGTTTCGCACCAGGTTCGTCTGTGAACTTCATCCTAGTGACTCCCCGATTTCGCATCGGGTTCGTTCACGACGTTTCACCCTCCTGCGGCTCCCTGCTTTCGCATTAGTTTCGTCGACGTGTGTGACTCCATTTCTAGAGGCTCCTTGATTTCGCATCAGGTACGTCCGTGCACCCAACTAACAAACTCATAAACCGTATTCCTTGGGAAATACCCTTCTCGCCGGCCTCTCGCGTTACCGCAGCTCCGGCTCGTAACAGGTTCTTCGTAAAATCATTCCGAAATAACGCGACGAAAACGCCTCGCCAGACTAGAATACCCCCTTAAGATAATAATACTTTGCTCGTGTTCGAATACCCCCTTAAGATAATCCGGTCATCGCTCGTGGAGATACAGCGAGTTGAAGAAAAATGTGATTTGTACAATTTCTAAGCACATTTTCAATAAGATATGGTACATCGAAATCGGAAAAGCAAATATGCGTCTTAAAGAGGAGGGACTGATCTTTTTATTGATTTTTCATGAACGTTCTACGATGATTGAATTGCTTGCTAGAAACAACTAAAGTAAAAAAAAAAACTGTTTTTGCTTCAAAGTTGAATAAGGTGGCCAAAAACACGCACAAGGAATTTAATACTCTGTTTTTACACAGGAAAGTGGATGCTTTCGACTGGTGTCAACGGCATTTGTGTAACAAATTTCATTCTCCCCGTGGAACACTGCAAAGTTGAAGAAAATTTCTTAAAATTGACCAAGTGTTCTTTATATCGCTATAACTTTGCCTAAAAGCAATACAGCTAAAATCTGAAAAAGCAGAAGAAAGTAGAGATTCCATGCTTTCAAACGGTATTTTCAAAATATCGATACGACTATTTTTGTCGGAGTTATGACGATGTGAACTTATGACGATGTGAAACTACCGTCCCGCGATAAGCATAAGGCGGTGCTGACGCAGCGGCATATTCACCGAGGTGTTGCGTTCGAAAAGACGCAGTGGTTCTCCTGCTGTGCCGAATCCGCTCTATGTAAGCGGCGGGGGTGCGTTTCAACAATGCCTTGCAGCACTGTGGGAGAACCCTCGTTAAGAACCCCTCTGACCGTCGCGCTAAACATTGTAACATAATCAGTAACGGCTACATCAGGAATATGCAGACTGGGTTTCTTCTTAGAAGATTGACGGAATTGTAGACTCTACATCCGGTGCAGGGAAGCGCACCTTCCCACAGTCTTGTCGCACGTTTCGGAGCATGTGTGGATTATTAATTAATTGTTTTTGTTAAAATTAGATACCTAACACAATTTCTGATAGTCTAAGGACTGTGGGATTTCCCTAGTCAGAAATTGTGTATATGAATTTATGAACATTGAGGGAGGGCCCTCAGCTGTGTAAAATCGTATGGTTTACGAGATGTGAGATGTCATGTTTTCCTGTGCGTACGAATGTTCCGTAAATATCGATTATATATTTGAATCAAGAGTCTAATGGATGGACGTGAACACACACACACACCGCCTTGTTAAGTAGAGGGGTCCATGGTAGGCCGAGCGATAAAATGCAGCGTAATCCTTTTCGGCGCGGACCTACTCTGGATGCTGCCGAGAGCGTGAAGCTGCGACACTCTGTGATGGTAAATCGTGAGGTACGTGTCATTGGGTCTGCGAAGTGTTTTAGAGATATAGTTCTCCGGTCTACTGTGTAGCCGCGTGGAAAGACTCAACTTTGCGAAACAAATTATTCTAATAACTTCGAAACTAATTATTCTAAAAACATTGAAACATTCTATTAACTTACAAAATAATTATATGCTGAACCTTGCCTAGTTGTCACATAAGTTTTTTTTTCTTTTTCTGTTTGTAAATGTGATAAATAAAGACGTATTATTATTCTTCTTCTTATTATTATTATTATCGCACTGACGTCATCAGACTGCGAGGGGAACCACGCTACGAAACTTTGATTTTGTGCTATTGAGTACGTTAGAGATCGCCGCGCTGCGGTCAGCGTACGGCGCATCTGATCGGAGCAATTCTGGTGTCAATTTGTGCGTAAACAAACAGAATAAATAATACAATAGTCAACAATCATAATTAATAAGCACACTTTGTGACATTATAACAAATAAACATTTTCATTGCAAGATTACAAACGAAAATAGTTTAAAAAATCTCCAGTTCAGTGAAAATGATATTGATGATATTAACAACACGAATAATGTTCGGCAAGACAAATCTAACACTGAAAGAATGACTTGGCTACCTTAATACTTTCCGAACTTATATGAAGAAGTTTCGTTGCTGCGTGGAGTTTTCAGCTTTTTGAAAGGTATGTTTTACAGAGGAAATTTCAGAGATTCGAGGACTATTTTCTTTTCATTAATCAGGGTTAAATGAGCGTCGAATACGAAGTCAAAAATTTATTTGACATATTATTACTAAATATTAATCTTTCAGCTTTAAGAAGTGTATAAACATAAAGCATTATCTCAACCGAGTGCATAGATAGTAAGCGCAAAAGGATGGTATTGTCAGCTCGTTTCGTCCATTTTGCAAAAATTTAACGATTAATATCTTCAAGCCCATTATGCTAGGAGGCTAAAATTTCACATACACTGTTTCCTTGAGTAATGACTTCCAGCAATGACTTGGATGGGCCTATTCTAGAGTCACCTATGTGTTAATATGGCAACGGACATATCTGCCGAAAATTAGCCTATAATTTCGTTTTAGCGCAGGTAATTATAGTTCCTCTTATACAACAAGCGTGCAACGTTGACTGACTTGAGTGTTCCTTTGTAGTGAAAAAGTTGTTCTTTACATGTCAGTTCAAATGTGTAGAAGATATAGAATCGACCGATCGAATTGCTTGGACGGAGATTCAATTCTGAATCATCCACCTCGGGGGTGGCAGCTCTAACTTTAAAACTTTGACTGGCGCAGGGTTTGAAAAAATGCCGTTACAAATCGGCCAAACTTTTTCTAGCGATTGATATTACCCAGAAATTATTTAGCAGTTCGTCACGCACTTTGAACATATACCTACAGTCACTGATGAAAATTTAAACTTTTATATTATCTATTAAATAAGGGTTGACGAACTGGTGGCCTGCGAGGATAAACACCTACAGGAGCGGTGGTAATGTGGGCGTGAACTGCGCCTGCGCCAGTGTTCCCGCGGACACCCTGTACATAATTCGAATTGTTACCGAATTTCATAGACCAGTTGTACGAACGAATAATTGAAAACTGCCCGAAGAAGTTCACGTTTAGACTAATTTTCATCGAGAGAATCCCGGTAATCCATTTGTAATACATTCAGGAAAATATAATAGGGTGTTGTGTCCCAACCGACACCTAAGGGTGTCGACACCGTGCTCTTTCCGATTGACACAATCGAACGGCCGAAATCCGGCACAACCGCGTAAGGGTTCTCGGGAACGCACCGAGAACCGCCAGCACATGATGGAACACCCAAAAGCAGGCCAAAGACGGAGACCCCGATGGTCCCCGCTTCGTCTCGATTAAAGTATAAGAACGATGTACGAGCAATGCGGGCTCAGAATTGATAGAGACTTGATACCTGACTTTATACGAGACTCGTGCCTGATTAGGCACAGTGTCATTGTCAGCCAGATCGGGACAGAATAAACTTGTTTAACCTTACGGTGAGTTCCAACTCTTTAACTAGCAACGATCCCCTACCTTCGGTTTCAAACCGAATCCTTCCGTCACGGCATATTCACCCGAACCTTCGGAGCTCGTTGGACAACGATCGTGAAGGACGACCCGAAGCACCCCGAGATTCTCTACCAGAATCTCGACCCGAGGCGCCTTGGCACAACAAGGGAATGTCGAAATTACAATTTTCATTATCAAATCGCTTGTGTGCCACGCGAGTGACAGATCGCTGAAGCGGCGAAGGACAAAGCAAATCCAAACTTGATTTATTTTCGAAATAAACAGTCACAGACTGTCAGACAATACTTGCGACGTTTTTCAGAAAACATAAACGTGAAAACACATAAAAACCGAGCAGCGACCGTAAATCCATCGGTGTGCAAACACGGCGCCGCCATTCAATGATTTAAGTTTTTCCAGGTTCGACGGCAATTCTTCAGCAGGACTCATACTATCGAGGCACCACTTAAGGTCGGGTTCAAATACATTGGCCGGTGAATTCGTTTTCGCGTGCAGCGCGCGAAGAGAAATCAGCAACCACCACCTGACGATCATGGATTGGCAATTGAAGTTGCCGGGCCCCCGAAGGGTATAGTGGGGTAACGGGAACGCTACTCGACTCGGCCCGTACGAAGCCGTGCGGCTGTTGTTTATTCTTAGGGTAGTGGTTGTGTGCAGGGATCGGCGGACTCCACCTACCGCTGATGGAGGGGGAAACACCTACCGGAGCGGTGTTTATGTGTGCGTGACTGACGCAAGCGCAGTTCATGCACACATTACCACCGCTCCTGCAGGTGTTTCCCCCACCATCAGTGGTAGCTGGAGTCCGCCGATCCCTGGTTGTGTGCGTTACGAAGCTATGTGTAGACCCATATGAAATGAATCTATCGAGAAAGAATCAATGTCCTGACCAATAAAGCTCCTGAATTTTTTCGGAGCAAACGCACACCTATTCTGATGTGTGTATTTCTACGCTGACAGCCAGAGTTGGGCATTAGTCGACTAAATTTTCATTCGAATACGTAAGATTTATTCGCGATTAACGAATAACGATTTTATTCGACGAAAAATGTTTCGTTATTCACGAATAAATCTGTACCGTTCTTCGAGCCAGATTTATTCGGATAAGAATTTATTCGTTATTCAACCTGATTGAACGACGAATAAATGTGCGTGCGCTCTATCTCTTCGAGCTCGATCCCGTGCGCGACTATATATGTATAATGTATCAGTGAAAGAGGTAGAGCGTACCAGTGTTAGGCATTATCTGGATAAAAAATTATTTAAATAACGATCGAATAAATTATACTTTATCTTTATTCGTTATTCGAGTTCGAATAATCGAAGTTATCTTTATTTGAAGAGCAACGAATAAATAATTTTATTGGATGAGAATTTATTCCACGAATGAAGATAATTTTTTTATTGGATGAGAATTTATTCGACGAATGAAGATAATTTTTTATTGTATAAGAATTTATTCGTCGATTAAAGATATTTTTTTAATTGATGAGAATTTATTCGACAAATAATGATAATTTTTTATTCGAAGATTTTATTCGAATAAATGCGTCGAATAAAATTTTCATCCGTAACATTTATCTTTTCGAAGCCTCCGAATAAAGCCATGAATAACTTTCGTCTAAACTAAACAAATGAACGACAACAAAAGAAAAGAAGAACAAAGACGCGCGCGGCTGCAAGGCCGGCGAGATCCCCTGAAAATGGTAGCGGCTTGAGATAGGCGACGTCCGAGAGTCTGCCCATTGGTTCCCAGTCGCGCCCTCCTCTGCGAACAGAAGGGCAATAGTCCGAGGATGTGCTGGGTATCAGGACCGACAATATCTCCCGGAAACAGCAGCGGCTCACGGAGGATAATGCTTGCAAGTCTTGCCCCCACCGTAACTCCCCCACTTCCATCCTGAGCACGGTGACATAAGCACGGGATCTCGAAGAAGAAGAAGTGGAAACAACAACAGCGGCAGGACTACGAGTGAAACGATCTTGCCAAAAGGTTTAACAGGGGGAAGCAGTCACAGGCCCGGTCAAACCATGAATGTAGCACGGATCATGGCGCCCACGGTCGGCCGGGCCCTAATCCGAAGAGCGAGATGCAGATTGAAGAGCGCAGGCGTCAGGGGGCAAAGTATCAAGGCCCACTCCGAGTGTCACCCCGTGATCAAGGAGACAGGAACCTGCCACAGTGTATTTACTCGCTGCCCTTTCCTGGGCCGATACATACAACGCTGTTACAAGTTTCCGAAGAAGACAAGGTATGTACACCAGACAAGGTATGTACTTGTATTCAGACGTAAGCAGCCATAATATCAGACCGACGTCTGATCAGGAGAGCAAGGGGTAGCTGGATTGCGGGTGGCAGAAATCGGGGTGGAGGGCTCTTTGGCCTACAATACATGACTTCCCTCACTCGATGCGTAGACGCCTCACTTCATTTCCGCCCGCGGTCCGTTCTGATGACAAAACTGGAGCAAGTACCGAGGAAGGAGGGCACAGGAGGCTGATACACGCGAGCCCTTCAACGGTACTCGTTCGGGCAAAACTAACGAAAGAGGCCCTCGGGCAGGAAAGGAACGACCATTGCTGAGACTAAAGGCCGCCAGACTCTTGACCGATAACCCGACAGCCTCACACCCCCTTTTGCTGAAAGGGACTGCAACACGGACTTTCCTCAAAATACACCTCCAAAAATGAGGCTAACAAGAAAGGACCAAGATCCCATTGGAAAAGGAAGCTATAAGAAGGGGACCACCACACCAATAGGTAAAAACTTGGAGATTCCAGCAGGAACTTCTCTCACTATTCAGGATTGCAGCGCCGGCACTCGCCGGAGTACCTCTTGGAAAATGAGCCGGATCAAGGATAGACACAGGCGAGCCGGACATATGGTGACGTGATTAACCACCCATCGACAGACCCCCCCCCCCCCCCCCGGGGGCATTAGCTCGTTAGGATTATCAGCAGCCAAGGAGCGACTTCCCGGGCGGCCTCGATCGAAGACAGGCACCTTCCCCGGACGTGCACTAACCCCTAACCGGAATGAGCAGTATCCGAGGGACTGGTGGATTTCAAAGTCATGTCGGGGGCTAGACCGACCAGGTGGTGGCTCCTACCCCAAGCTAAATATAAGAGGCCGTACAGCAACCTTCGCTGAAGCCCCCGGGCCATTGGAACACACTGCGCAAACAAATCCCTCTGGGACAACCAAGATTACCCGCACCTAGTGACCCGGCATACAAAGGCGACTACCGGGACAGATTAAGCCAACGAGGGAGCTTCCACTCCCCCTCTGGCGGGCCAGCGAAGCGTAGGAGGCCAAAGGACCTCATCCAGAGATGGAAGAAGGCTAATACCGCCAGCTGCAGGTAAATAGCAAAGCAGCAAGGCAAAACTCCAATCAAAGTAGGGCATATCGCAAGCTGGGCCCACGATGGCGTGATTGACCACTCCATCAAAAAACTTAAACCCGTTGTATCTCAGAAAATAAGTACTATCAGAACCCGCGAGTAAACATCCGGGCAACAGTTGAGCAATGAATTGTAGGAGTAGAGGAGAAGGAACGTGGACATCTTAACCCAGTCGAATCGTGACGGAGGGACGAGGGGAAGAGAGGTAACAGCCAATCAGTAAACTCAGTCGCCCGAAACGAACCCGGGAGACGAGGACAAGCGCTACACGAAACGCGAGGGGGATGCGAAAGAAAAAAAACTCAGGTAACGCAAACCGCAAGGGCACAGGACAGCAACCAGACCGTACGCAATACAGCAGAAAAGTAAAGAGGACAGAGGAGGTCTTTCTCAGCTTGCAGGTTGAATCGAGAACCACGATGAAACTGATGTCCATAGGACTTCGGCGAAGCTGACGGTGCCTTTACTCAGCGTCTGGGGTGGGGTCAAAAACCTCGATGGAGCTGATATCATTGAGATTTCGGCAAAGTCGGCGCAACCAAATCAATAGGGGGAGCATAGGAACCCCTAACCCAGCCCATAAACTCACCCAAAACACAGAGTGGCTGGGGGAGAGAAAAAGGGGAAGGGCCAAAAGCCCCAGATGAAACAGATGCTCGTCCGTCCGTCACAAGACGAACGCGAACTTTGACGAAGTTAGGAGGCTCTCAAATCAATAAAAACTAATGTAGACGAGTACGGATGGAGCGTGGCATAAGCGGAAGAGAGGCGATTAGTAAAAAATCACAGATGGAACTGGTATTCACTCTCCCGAGAGGAACTTCGAAAGAAGTCATGGGCCCTTTTCTCAAGGGAACATGGGAACGTACATGCGCCGACGGGGATAGGTGGAGCTGGGAAGGGAACGCAACCATGCCGTAACACTCGCCCCTATACCCAATTACTATGTGCCCAAGTGGACGAAGCGCCATCGGTGGGCGCGCGACACTGCACAGAGGCCAAAGGGGTCCCAAGGGGTGTTAACCCCCCCCCCCCCTCCCTCTGTCCCATTCTCTTGCTGCGCTACCCACAATTTCATCACGTCTTGCCCGCCGCACTTGAGCCATCCAACGACGACCACCGTGCGTCCACAAACCGCGCGACGACGACAACAATAACAACTATGCGGAAAATTAATGGATTCGCGCATACACAGACTTGCAATTGCTTACACCAATCAATCATTGAGGGTCATAGACTCGCGTAACGGTTCCACTTAGACGGACCCTAGGTTAAAATCAATACACAAAATATCCACTGGCTCCGAAGTAGACACCGGTCACCAAAGGGATACGACGAAGTAACACAGTAACGCATTTTAGCCTGTGACGCGCGAGAGACGTGCCCTACAGGACCGTCGAAGTTAGGATAGAACAGCACAATGTCTTGTTGAATGGTGTATTGTGCCCAGGCAACGCCCAAGCACACGTATTATACACACCACGTATACATTATACATGTTATATTACGTTCAAGACGTTTCTAAGCTAAGACAGCTGCTAAGCAACCGCTAATCTACAAAATCAACAAAATGCGAACGCATCGCCGCGACCGGACATGGTAACGCGCACCACGCCCAAGAGGGATATAAAACCAATTCGACTCCGCTAATGGACGGATTGTACACCCGACTCTCGACCGGTTAACACGACTAAAAACACTTGTATACCTCAGTTTAGTTTGATTAATTCTTAATAAAAGGCTTAGTCTTTGAGCATAAGCGAATTTGGTGTAGTTCACCCAGTAGATCCTTATCTTTTGTTCACTCTCGAACCTGCGATAACGCCAAATCCCGTACCAGCCTTGCAACCCATCACGCAGGGCATAACAGGTGTAACCCTGATGAGTAGGACCCGCCCCTCCATGTGGTCCCGGGGCCTAAAAAAGTTGGGGAATGCGGACCGAAAGCAGGGATGATTCTCAGCGACTAATGCGGATGCCTACGGGTAAAGCGGGCGTGACAGGCCCCGTCTCCGCCGCAGGGGGGTCTCTGCATCGAGGGGTATTGAATCCTCGGCCGACATGTCCCCCCTCGCCCCTGTCAGCATTTCACTAACAAACTAACTAAGTCTGGGTTAGGTAATACCTAAACAGATTAAAAGAATAGATCGAGTTCGGGACCAAGAAGCACAAGATGGAGAGAAACAATCACGGGGGGAGCAGGATCGCGAGTGCTGGCGACCTACGGGGTAAAACCGCACAGTTGCCACCCGGGTTTCACCGCTGCGCCCGCTCCTGCCCCCCAGAAGGGACGACACGGAGCCAAAGACAGAGGCACATGAGCAAGGGGGGGGGGGGGGAGACATCAAGGGATGGAAGGACAAGGCCTACCACGGGTGACACTCCTCGTCCGCATCGAGACAGGGACACCTCACTCCGTGTACACCCGCGGTGTTCTCCCCTGAGCCGGGATGTGACCTGGCGGCGGAGGAAGGTCGAAAGGCAGCCGAGGTAAACGACCAAAGAGGCAGAGGCAAACAGTCGCTGGTCAGGACGTGCCGTGGGGCATAACACGGACCGTGAGGCCCACGGACGACCGGGCCCCCGGATCCGGAAGCATTAGACTAAAAAGGGAGTTCCGGTTGACGGTGATCAGAGACGGAGGGTCTCTAAGCCTTCAGCGGGGGGCACCCTCGTCCTGGGAGCACCCTCGTCCTGGGGGCACCCTCGTCCTGGGGACACCTTCGTCCTGGGGGCACCCTCGTCCTGGGGGCATCCCGGCATAGCGCGGGGGTAACACCAACCTTGACGGGACACCCCTCCCGCTTCCGTCCACGACCCGTCCCGCCGGCAGGATGATCCGGAGACCGAAGCATATGAAAGGAGACACCAGAGGTAGACAGAGGCGAGCCCAGGAGGGGCTCGATGGAGCGAAGGACGCCCTTCGGGCAACAAAAAGTAATAGAGCCGTAGGGCAAGAAAAATTAACGACCGCAGCTGTTATGGCCCCGCGATAAGGCTGGGACCGGGTGGAAGCGGCTCGTAAGCAAGGAGGAGAGAAACAGGCGCTCAAAGCGCTAGCGCGATCGCCGGCGCACCGTTTGAACACACCTTGATGTGGGAAACCGCAGGGGCGGGTCGTGGCCGCCACAAGCGAATCGTGTCAGGCTATCTGACCCAAACACATATATATCTAATTTAATTAGCCCAGACGCGGGGTGGGGGTGTGGGGACACCACGGTGGGAATGTCGGAGAGGCTGCGAATAAGTAATGCAAAGGGAGGGATTTTAGTTTTAGTCTAGCTCGGGGTTAAAAGGTGGTAGGACGGGAGGGGGGCAGAGGGACGGAGGGGAAAACAATTGGACAGATTAGCTCGCAAGGATAGGGGACGTCACTGAGGGGAAGAGTGACAGGGACTAGAGTCAGGGGTTTGGGGGGGGGGATAGGAGGGTGGGAACACAGATAGCCTTAGAGCAGATAAACAATCCAGACCCCCACAAGTCGATGGCATTGCACGTGCGTGCTTGCGCAGTCTAGGTGTTTATAGCAGGGATGAGGGTGGGACCGGCAACTCCGGACCAGGACGACAAGTAAACTCGAGCTTACGGGGTGGATAAGAGGTCCAGTAGAGCGGCGCCGAGACACGATTGGATAACAAGCGGCAAGGCTATTAATGACGGGCTGGTACCGTCGACTACAGGGGGAGGTTCGCGCAACGTATAAAACTCCGGAACATCAGGGTGTGTCTAGGCAGGGATCGCCTTCCCCCAACGAAGGTCACCCCCGCGAGTACGGTGCGTCCGCAAGCTGGCCCGGGCCTATAAAAAGCGGATGTCATCCGAGAAACGGGGTAGAATTACTATGGGTTAATGCGTTCTTTGACGAGGCGGCCCCCATAGTCATTTCCCCCCCCCCCCCCCCCGATAATATAGAGGAGGGACGCCCAGCTTTCCAGGCCGTGCGGATTAGATATGCGACCTTAAGTGCCAGATGGCACAGTTACACCTCCTATAGCAGGGAGGTCCTGAGCCCCCCTGTGGTTGAGCAAAGAGGACAGAGGGGAAGAGGAGCGGTCGTACCGGGCGGCGTGCTCAGCCCTGACGAACATCCGTCCTCTCCTCTTGTTTGTACACTCACTGGCTGAATGGCCCGAGTGACGCCTGGGACCCGCGGCACGTGCCGTTATGCTACCCCCGCATACTGTCGCTACTAATTGACTAATTGACTAGGTAATATTTATACGCATTTCAGGTTGAATTTCAATTTGGGAAGCACAAAGAAGTGTGCGGGGTTCAGATCTCATGAATAGGGGAGCTGTCGAACCACTGGAATGTCGTTTCTAAATAAAAATTCCGTGACCGATAATACAAAGTGACAGGTTGCATTGTCATGATGAAGCATCCACCTGTCTGCAATGTTTAGCCGGACACGGTGAACTTAGTTCCGTAGTCTTTCAAGCACTTCACTTATTTTCTGCGGACTTCTTTCTTTTCCCTAAATGGAAATTCCAACTAAAACGCCATCATTATGGAGATGTGAAAAATATCCAAAGAGCCGTGACAGACCAGTTAAAGACGATAAGACTAAACGACTTCCAATACTACTACGATACTGCGAAGACTAGGAGCAGCGTCTCCGACGGTGTATAGCCTCCGAAGGCAACTATTTTGAAGGTGATCATGTGGTTCTGTAAATCTCATTCAAATAGGGAATGGCCTAGTAACAGTCTCGGTACTTTTCTGACACAGTTTGTACATGAAGAATGAGTGAGATAAAGTAACAGCGGCGGACCCTCGAATTACCTGTGACTACTACCCAGTAGCTGAAAGCTAGAATGCCGGAGTGCAGAATAAGTCATTTAATAATAACAATTTAAATTTGCAGTTTGTTATTAGACTTTCATGAAAATATTAACGAAACAGTGGCAAGGTTCTTCGGATGAAAATTAATCTAAACTCGACCCTGTTCGAAATATTTTTAATTGTACATACTTTGAATCACATTTAAATTTTATATAAGGTCTATCTTATATTCACTGTCATCATGAAAATTTCAATAATGAATTGTTGAAACGTTGATGAAAATGTAATGGAGTAGAAGTACATTTACATTGACGAAATACTGCACACAGAGTGTATTTGATTCTCGAACACCAGCCGCACTCATACAGTGAAAAAGCTGCCCCCTCCTACGCACTACCTATACAGTTTTATTTCGATAGACAATTGCGCCTCCGGACTGACCGTCAGAGATTTTCGAGCCGGGCAGTCTACAGGGTCATCCCTTAAACTCGCAACCTACGCGCGCGTAAGCAGAGAGAACTGCAACACCGTCTCACGGACGCATTCCACTACAACCCTGCGCCGATACTTCCGCCATCTATGAGCTGATGATGAAAGTGTACGATCTTTTAGATGCCAGTAGAGAGCGCAGTGCTTTCGCCAGAGGATACTCAGTTTGACCTAGCAGACGGGTAAGAAAACGGTAGCAATTTTAAGAGTGTGACCGCGCCGATCCCGTTTCGCGTGGCAATATTAGACGATGCTGACGCTTTAGTAGTCCGGATTGAAGAATTTAGGGCCCTTTTCGTATAACTTTGGAACTATAAAGTCTAATGATGGAAAATTTACTTAATTTATCTTTTTGAATTTTTTTAATCATAATTGTTGCAAAAAGCTTTTGCAAACTGTTTATTTACATACTTTATTTAATCCTATTTCTTTAAATTCATGGGGCTGATAATAGACTAGTTGTCCCTGTATCATTACTTTCATAAATTGAGGAATTAAATTTTGATTCAATTATATATTAGTTCTACAGCCTCAGAATCCAATGTTCTGGTTTCCTTTTTGTGATTTTCTCCTTAATGTAGTGCATGCACAGGTGGGAAGTAAGGAGTAACTAATGCAATGTGTCTTTGTTTATAGCGATCTTTGAATTTTTCCTACAATTTTGGTGACTAAATGTTTTTACTTTTGTCTATTATACGCTACGCCTGTAGTGGCTTCTGTTTATGTCATCTTTTGGAACGGTACGCCACTATGGTGGCTTAGGTCAATGTCATCTTTTGAAACGATACGCCACTATTGTGGTTATCACAGGCAGGTGGCGAAAGGTCAAGTCAACCCTGTCGTAGCCAACATTTTTTAAATTGAGAGGGGTCGAGACCAGTCGACACATTCTTTTCAAACCTCGTTACAGTAATCTGGGGTGCGAGTGGTAAACCGATCATAAAAGCGGAGCGCGCGGTTCGCTTACCTGAACCGGGAAATTCCGAACAGCTCTTTGCGACGTTAATTTGAAAGAGACCATCCTAAAATTCTCGAAGTTCGGGCATCACTGCTATCCAGCACTCCCTGGCATCTCCGAACGCCGGACCGGTGCGAAAAGTGGATTTTCGCATATTTCAACATTCAATTTCTCTTACAAGCCTATCATTATATTTTCCTTAAATTGAGTCCGTCCTTATCGTTGATTTCGTCCTATTGATCACCTACACTACTTTGCTGTAGGTATTATCGCTGGAAACATCGACGAAAAAACCGTAAAAGTTGAAATGGAAAATCTTTTGCGAACTCGCATTGTATTAACCACAGTTACCAAAGGATTTATGCCTTATTTTAGAATAAATATTAGCATTTTGTAAGGACATTGGAATACAATAATTTTGGTCCCAGAAAGCCTCAATGGCAGTTGAGTTAAGAACTCTACGAACGTGCGACCGACGACATGACCGGGCGTTGGGCTATCGGGCGGTTCATAGCACTCGGTCATGGGAGTCTCAGAAACCGCAGCTTCCGATCGGGCTGGAAAAATTCGAACGGGATCGGACGGGATTTCGACACTGTAGGATGGTCTCATTCAACTTAACGTCGCAAACAGCTATTAATGAATCAGAGGTCCCCTTCTCAAGTGAGCGAGCCGCGCGCTCCGCTTTTATGGCCGGTTTACTACTCGCACTCCAGATTACTGTAATAATGTTTCAAAATAATATCGACTGGTTCCGTACACGTCTCAATTTCAAAACTTGTAGCTACGACAGGGTTGGCCTCCGGCGCTATACCCCTGTTTGAAAATATTTTCTGCCAACTGCGTGTAAAAGCCACGATAGCGGTCTAAGGATAAAATCACAAAAACGAAAACAAGAACACGAACAAAGAATTTGAACGAAAACGGTGACAATGTGGCGAATCGTGTGACTTACATGTTAAAAAATTTCCCCCAAAAAATTATGCAAGAATCAGTTTTCACCTCGTCCCTCTATTCATGTTATTATTATTTGAAAGCCTTCACGCTGGAACAACGCGCCACGATGGGAGACGCGACGCGTTCCGAACGTGGCCGAATAATGCGAACTAATCAGGCAACGGGTGTCTGCCCGCGACGTGGCCCTAGTGTGACTGAAGTTGACTTTGAAACGGAGACACACCCGGCGAGCGTTAGGCGTCCACGAATAAATGAATATAAAAACTGAGGGCGCGAGGAAGTCTACACGGCAAATTGTTCCGTGGGATCTTTGTCAGATCAAACTCTTACGTTTAAAGGAGAGGACGAGTAAACCAAATATACAGCGAACCAGTGTAGGCAACAATAGGGGGAAATCAACGATATGGGTGGAATGAATTTAAGGAAAATATAATGATAGGCTTGTAAGAGAAATTTAATGTCGGAACATGCGAGAAGCCACTTGTCGCACCGGCCCGGCGTTCAGAGCGGCCAGCGAACGCTGGACAGCGGTGATGCCCGAGCTTCGAGAATTTTAGGATGGTCTCTTTCAAATCAACGTCGCACAGTGCTATCCGGAATTTCCCGGCACATGTAAGCGAGCCGCGCGCTCCGCTTTTATGATCAGCTTACCACTCGCGCCCCAGATTACTATAACGAGGCTTGAAAACAATGTGTCGACTGGTATCGTACCCGTCTCAATTTAAACAATTTTGGCATTGACTTGACTTTTTGCCACCCGCATGTGAAAGCCAAAATAGTGGCGTATCGTTTCAAAAGATGACGTTGACATAACTCACCATAGTGGCGTGCCATCCCAAAAGATGACATAAACGGAAGCCGCTACAGGCGTGGCGTATAATAGCTAAAAGGTTACAACATTCAGACACAAAAATTGTAGAAAAAGTTCTAAGATCGCTACAAACCACGACTCGATTAGTTACCCCTTACTTCCCACTTGTGCATGCACTACATTAAGGATAAAATCGCAAAAAAGGAAACCAAAACATAAGATTCGGAGGCTGCAGAACTAATATATAATTGAATAAAAATTTAATTCCTGAATTGATGAAAGTACCCATACAACACACTACGTTGCAGAAAAGTTACAAAAAGGTTGCAGTTACGTTGCGGTGCAATGTTGCACGGGGGCGGACATAGGAAGATTCCTGCAACATTTCAGCAATGTTGCGGTGCAATATAACTCCTGCAACGTTTCGGCAATGGTCACACACCGTATCCGAGATTTTACAGCAATTCTCCCGCAACATTTCTGAGATTTTACAGCAATTCTCTCGCAACATTTCTGATATTTTACAGCAATTCTCCCGCAACGTTTCGGAGATTTTACAGCATTTCTCCCGCAACATTTCTGAGATTTTACAGCAATTGTCCCGCAACGTTTCAGAGATTTTATAGCAATAGTCCCGTAATGGTTCGCAGATTTTACAGCAATGGTCCCGTATCTTTTCGAAGATTTTACAGCAATGATGTTTCGGCAAAATTCGTGTGATATTACAGAAAAGATAAAAAATGTAAGGGAATTAATTAAATTACAAAAAATGCTGACAATTAAATATTCATATATTTTTTCTATACAAGACGACAACAAGAACAATAATAATAACAATAAAAATAATAATAATATTGGCTCTGGTGGAACTCCCAAGCCCGCGTGGTGAAGCTCCAGGCGTTGTGTAACGTCACTCACGTGCGACGCGTCAGATTGCAAAGCCAAAGCACGTAAGAAAGCGTAAATAGTTAGAGTGCGATTACTTATTAATTGCTTTTAAGTAATAAAAAAGGTTAGAACGTGTGTGTTTTGTGGCGCAGGAGACCTGAGTGAATTGAATTAAGGTTTGACATATCACGGGTAAGTAGAACCTATGTATATACTATTTGTAGGTTAAGTCGAACTTCTTAAAAATAAATATTTTTGTTTGTTTCATATAGATTTCCGTTGGTTACAGAACATGGCTCTGGGATCTTTCGTACATTCAAAGAACGCCTTATTATGTTATGAACATTTTGAAAAACACTATTTCCAAGAAGGCACTTCTAAAGGCTGTCTTCTCCCTGCAAGCACCCCTACTATATTTGGACAATATTATTATTATTATTATTATTATTAAATGACTTTATTCTACTATTACAATTAAAATAAAAATTAAAATTACAATGGCGGGTAGGCGAAGTTCAGCATTAATTACTGCTCTACAACCTAAACTAAAGAGCCATTGGGAGTGAGGAAGAGAAAGGAGATAACGATGAAACGACTACAGAGGATTACCCTGGTAGGGTAAAGGGAACGCTGCTCGGCTCCGCCTGAACGTAGCCGTGTGGCTATTATTTATTCTTACCGTAATAGTTGTGTGCGTTACGAAGCTATGCGTAGACCCATACAAGATGAAACTATCGAGAAATAATCAATGTTCTAACCAATGAAACTCCTGAATTTTTTCCCCACCACTTCTGTATCACTCTTGTTCTGTGATGGCGAGAGCGAGATGGAACGAGAGCGAGTCAGAAAACATTGAGAAAAAGAGCACCGAGACAGGCAAGCGATATGGCGGGAGAATACCCCTCACGAAACTCACCGGCCAATATATCTGGCCCCGACCTTAGTCTATTGTTTATTAGCGCCATGAATTTAAAGAAAAGGATTAAATAAAGTATTTAAATAAACAGTTTGCAAAAACTTTTTGCAACAATTATGATTAAAAAATTGCAAAAAGAAAAATTAAGTAAACGTAAAATATGGTAAATTTTCCACCGTTAGAAGGGGATAATTTTTCCCCATTTTGTGGCTCAAATTGCATTCCGATATCTTTTATAGTTCAAAATTTATATGAAACAGGCCCGAAATTCTTCAATCCGGGCCACTAACGCCTCAGCATCGTCTAATATTGCCACGCGAAACGGGATCGGCGCGGTCACACTCTTAAAATGACTACCGTTTTCTTACCCGTTGGCTATGTCAAATTTAGTATCCTCTGGCGAAAGTCAAAATCACCCTGCGCTCTCTACTGGCATCTAAAAGATCGTACACTTTCATCATCAGCTCATAGATAGGGGAAGTATCGGGGCATGGCTGTAGTGGAATTAGAGCACTAAAGAGGTGAGTATGCGCATCCGCCATATTGGGTCCTCTGGAGAGAGATGATTATTGCGAACCCGCCTTTTTCAGTATTGTCAAATTTGCTTTATAAACCATTTATAAGCTTAAATGTAATAAAATACTCTAATAATGTGTCGTGCTACAATGTATCAATATCAGCAACGCATATTTTTTTTTATAAAGTGAATCTGAGCGTACTCAAAAAGCCGGATACTCAATAATTTTCTCTCTCCAGAGGACCCAATATGGCGGATGCGCATACTCACCTCTTTAGTGCTCTAGTGGAATGCGTCCGTGTGGCGGTGTTGCCATTTTGAGCTATTCTCGCGCGCGTAGGTTGCAACTTTAAGGGATGACCCTGTATTCGAATCGCCTTCATTCTCTACCGCAGTGCGTGAGAGGGCTGAGAACGAGCAAGGGTGTACGCGACAGCGACGAGCACTAAATTGCATTGACACTGCCATCGTTTATCGCAGCGCTGGCCAGCGTAGGGGCTCCTCCCGCGGTTGCTTCCCCTTCCAATCTTTCTTTCGCGCAGCGTGCCTTTCGTTGTCGAGGAGACCGCGTAACGCTACGAAGACTGCCATGACGGACTAGCCAGGCTAGCGCCTCCGCGGTCAGCGTCGCGCGGTATCCGTGACTACGCGGATAAGATTGGGAGAATACCCGAGTGTACATACTGTCGTTTGCAGAGAAGAAGACGCCCGGACGCTAAACGCGGCAAAGGGGCGACTTTGCTCGGATTGACCAACGCGACAATGTCAACCAATACAAAGTAAGCGAACGGGACACAGGCGATGGGAGCCAATGCGAGCAAAGTTGCCCCTTCAGCATCCGGATGCCAACTTTTTTGCAAACCACAGTACGTGTGTACGACCTTCGACAGCGCTGGTATTGAAAAAAGACGGAATAGGTTTCTCTGGCACTTCTCACCCACCGTAGCAGTTACAAAAGAAGTAGCGGGGATAGCGATGGGTTTTTTGGGAACATCGTTTGGGACAGCACTGTATCTTCGTTGCGGAGCACGCGAAGGAGGTTTCGGTTCTTTCACTGTACGAGTGCGGTTGGTGTTTCAGAATCAAATGCACTCTATGTACATAGCTATATGCTTACCGTGCTGATTTTATATGAAAAATTATGTACGCAATAAATACCAGTATGTTTACGAAATCGTTAAATTTATCTTGTACCTGTATGGAATATCGGTCAGATTCGACTGGCTATGGGAATGTGGCACTCTAGACGTTGATGTGGTATCGCGAACACCACATACAGCTAGCTCGTGGGCGGATCCAGAAAGACTTCGATCGCTTCCTCTGCGTTTTCCACTGGTTGTACTACCTACAGTGTGCTGTTGAATAGTGCTGGACGTTGGAGTGGAAGTCGAAGAAATTTTCTTTTTAGTTTGTCCACCGAAACCAAAAAATCTACAAGTTGGAACGAAGTATTCTTAGATTGAAAGGTGAGATTTAACACAATTTATATCTGACTTCTAGTATTATTATAATTTTATGTAATTTTTAGGGAATCCACTAAATTCTTTATTAGGTTTTTTATGTGCTACCAAAGTGTTAATAGAGACAAGAAGAAGCAGAAAATGTGAATAACATAGAATTGTTGCCAACATACCTCTTTTTCTGTAAAGGTTGCACACCAGCAGTTAAAAGATTTCGATACTGATCGGATCGAATAAATCTAGGATAGCAGTCCTTTTTCAAAAGTAACGCATAAACGTGTTCCGCAGCGGAGTCGAATGTAAATCGACTAGGATTTTTCATTTCTTGGTGAACTTTTTCCATTGTCTTTCCATCTATATTTATTTCGCACGGGGCTCCAGGCGCCAGGAATTCTCTAAACATATAACGCAATCATTTTATTTTTATCAAATTCTATCTTTTGATTGACTGTAAATGGATTCCCGTTATTACATACTTGAATATTTCGTTGACTTTATCGGATATTTGTGCTTGAAAGCTATGCCTCAAATCTTTAACTGCTAACCAAAATCGTATGTTTTCATGACTGTACTCTTTTCTTAAGTAATTTGTAAATTCTTGCAAACCTGCAACAGAATATGTCATCAAAATATAAGCCTTTAACACCAGGTTATTTATAATACTTGGAATCTGTCGTTATCTTTTGCACTTTTAATAACTACAACATTACCCACTACACTCTCATCAAGAAATGTTTCCCATGTATGATTAAAAACTCGTAACTATTCACCTGTGGGATCGGACATTAGCTCTTCCATTGATAATGCCCAGCGCTTTACTCGTTTTTCCGTTGGAACCTCCACGCTGCATATACACAAATACAAAAATATTACAAGCATTAAAGTTACTTCAAGTTGAACATTTTTGGTCGCAGAACTTGAATACTATACCGTAAAACATAAATATTTGTAGAAGACATTTAATTATGTTTGAAATACTAACAGAGAACTATTTAGTTGCCAAAATGTTTGATCGTCAGTGATCCACGGGTTGGATGGTTGTGGCTGTACAAACATTGGATCGTATTCCACATACGTTTCGAAGTATGATTTCAAACTCTCTATTGCAGCCGAAACCTTTACTCTTGTGCGTGTTAAGCTCTTCTTCAAAAGGGCCACCTAATTTTCAGTAAACACACGTGTATCGTTGTTATATAACACATCGCAATATTATAGTATTACAACACTATAGTAGTTTGAACATAAATGTATGAACATAAAATCATATGAAACTCCTTCTTTGCTTGATCGCTAATTGTATACAATATTATAATTTTATTCTTACATGATGGATCTGTTAAATTTGACAGAATATGCATTATGGTTTGTACCTGACAAGGAGACGTTGTCCGATGGATGTTTCACTATATTATGAGGCTCATATAAATAAAAGTAGACATAATGTAGAGACTAATCTTATAAGGGGAGGACACCACGTGGCACACATTAATTTTGATGAGCCTTGACACGATGGATCTATGTCGAAAATAAGTAAATAGGTGTCCGAGCGTTTCTGCCAATGGGCCTTAATAATAGAGATATTTACATGTAAATTATTAAATATTTCATAGCGCCCCTGTAAAGCATAAAAGCCATTACCTCAATTTAAGAATATGCCGTGGAGCGTTCGGTAAGACATCGGCGTGGCGTTGTTGCGGTCATGCTGTTGATTCCGCCTGTGTCTATATATTTTTTCATACATTATTTTTTTCACATTTTATTTTTTCTACACTATATGAACAGTGAGAAAAAAGGTAACGGTAGTAACGTTCATTATTAATTATTTTAAATGTATAAATACAATTAAAGTTTTTTTTTAACGTGGGAAAATCTTTAAAAGACACCTCCAGAGGGGAATCCCCCGACGACGCACAGTGGGACAAACTACTCCTTTTTGTGTCAAAATCGTAGGACGTTTGATAGGAATAAGATAGAGGGGTGAATCTTTTTCGAGGTTAAAGCTAAGATGATACAGAATAAGGGAAAAATACTGAGAATGCATGACAAACAAGTTTTGACCTTGAAAATGTACGTGGAAGTTGACATTTTCGAAGAGAATTTCGGTTTGTCCGTTATAACGTGTTGTAGAAGTTTTTCCTTAACATGTTATACATCATTTCCTATAGATTTTGACGCGCTGAATTCATATCTGTTCGCAGAATTTGTTTAGCCTTTTAGGATTCGAAGAAAAATACGATTTAATGGGTTACGCTAAGAAGGGACGTTCGGCAAGCCAGAATATTATGAAACTCAGTATGCAAGTAGAACAGTTCATTCGTAATGTAACCCTATTTTTTGATGGTGCCATTATGCTAGTTTTGGGGGTTGAAATCACCCCTTGAAAAAAATGCAAAATTTTCTTTTCCGTCGAATATCTCGAGAACTGTGAGAGATGTCGAAAAAAAGTTTAAAGAGAAGTTACATCGTTTTTCTATATCTACAAAACCGCGTGAAAATAATTTTCGAAAAATCCATATTTTTCAAGATACCCCCGCCACCAACCCTTAAAATTATGTTTTCATATTTTGTAAATATATGCTGAAATACCCCTGGATAATCTCTTTTCATAAATATAAATAGTTTATGTGTTATACTTTCTTTTTGCAAAAAAATAAAACCTCTATTACCGGTTTTGAAGTCCATTTTAGCAGTTTCCATTAATAAAATGGTTTCTTAAAGCCATATTTAAATGATTCTTTATATAAAGTTTAGACACCTTTCAATTGTTTAAACAAGAGATGCATCTAGAAACGCATTCCAGCGAATTTCAAAATCTTGTAGATTTCTGTTACTTCAGGAATTATAAAGTTATACCCGAATGTAATATTTGTGGGGAGCCGGCTTTTATGCGATGTGCATGGTGTGGCAAGTATTTTTGTTTTAATCATTTCTATGAATATCATTATTGTACCAATTACAAACCGTAAATTTCAAAGTATCTATCGTTTTCTATTAGTATAACTCTTCCAATGTATAATCCAACAATACAGAGTATGCAAAAAGAGATGAGTCTTGCTTAAATAATCGAAAGCTATCTAAACTTTATATAAATAATCATTTAAATATGGCTTTAAGAAACCATTTTATTAATGGAAACTGCTAAAATGGACCTCAAATTCAGAAATAGGGGTTTTATTTGTTTGCAAAAAAAATATAACACATAAACTATATTTATGTATGAAAAGATATTATCCAGAGGTATTTCAGCGGATATTTACAAAATACAAAAACTTAATTTTAAGGGTTGGTGGTGGGGGTATCTTGAAAAGCATGGATTTTTCGAAAATTATTTTCACGCGGTTTTGTAGATATAGGAAAACGATGTAACTTCTGTTTAAACTTTTTCTCGACATCCCTCACCGTTCTCGAGATATTCCACGGAAAAGATAGTTCTGCATTTTTTCAAGGGGTGATTTAACCCCAAAATCTGCATTATTGCACCAACAAAAAATAGGTTTGCGTTATGGATGAACTACTCTACTTGCACATCTAGTTTCATAATTTTCTGAATTTGCGGCTTCCCGATCGTCCCTTGTGAGCGTAACCCCTTAAATCGCATTTTTCTTCGAATCCTGAAGGGCTAGAGAAATTCTGCGAACAGATTTGAATTCAGCGTGTCAAAATCTATGGGAAATGATGTATAACAAGTCAAGGAAGAATTTCAACCACACGTTATAACGGAAAAATCGAAATTTTCTACGAAAATGACAAATTTAACGTAGATTTTCAAGGTCAAAACTTGTTTGTCATACATTCTTAACATTTTTCCCTTATTCTGAAACATTTTAGTTTTAACTCCGAAAAAGATTCATCCCTCTATCTTATTCCTGTCAAAAGTTCTACGATTTTAACACAAAAAGGAGCAGTTTGTCCCACTGTGCGACGCCAGGGTAGTGTGGAATTTTTACCCACTAAAAACCCCCACAGCCAGCACCGCGCGATGGGGGACCACCGGAAACTTAGAATAAGACATCACAGTACTGTCCCTGAATAATTGATACACCTATAATATAAGAACTATTATATTATATCCCAAAATTAATATCAGTACACAATGAACATAGTCGCTTACTCAACTTACAGTAACAAAATGAGATATATATTTATGTTTACATTTCCATTATCTGCAGCTCTCCGGGTGATAGGGGTAAAGAGTACAGTGGTTGGCCACCGGACAGTGATTGGCCTTATTCTGAGAAATAAATGAATATAAAGAAATATCAATGTTATGCTTTTTTTTAATGAACATATTCATATTCCTTGTACTTTCTTGGTTCGGTTGTAATCAATATTTCTCCACTCATGATATACTGTGATTATGTCTAAAAGCAAATAGGATGACTCGGCTTTGAAGCTTGGAAATTACAGCGACTTAATCAAAAAACCATAAGAGGACAGTTGAAAGTTTGCGAATAGTTTAATGTATTTACGATATGCATATCTCTCATATTCGGTATATATCGATAAATAAAAGTTGAAACTTTATAACAGAATTATTTATTTGTTAAAATTATACATATATTATGAAAAATACAGGGGACCAACAACTGTCATATGAATAATGTTGAATGATAGTAATTGGCCGGGCGATCAGTGACTGTTTTTTAACCATGTTAATGGTGAAACAGTAATTAGCCCCCTGTTAAAAACAGAAACAAACACGACAAATACATACTAAATAAAATATATCCATTTTTATTTAATAACTTTAATCTTATTTCTATCACCAAATCAGGTAACATTTTCTTTTAGGTTATATTATGTATCAAATAGCGGCCAATCACTGTCGAACTGATTGGACAATTACTGTCTTAACCATGCCAATACCTATATTTCTTCGTAGGAAACACATTTTTTGTATATTTTTGTACATTCTTAATTTTTTTTTTATAAATTCTATTTATTTTTAGATTATTAGGGGTTTTTCGTACTTATTTATATTGATTTCCATTTAAAATTTTCTAAATTCACATTTATAATGCATTATTTATGTGACACTCTTTCTTAAGTGGCCAACCATTGTACTCTTTACCCTATTGGTCATAAAAACTTTAATTGTATTTATACATTTAAAATAATTAATAATGAACGTTACTACAGTTACCTTTTTTCTCACTGTTCATATAGCGTGGAAAAAATAAAATGTGAAAAAATAAAGTATGAAAAAATATATAGACACAGGCGGAATCAACAGCACGACCGTAGCAACGACACGCCGACGTCTTACCGAACGCTCCACGGCATATTCTTAAATTGAGGTAATGGCTTTTATGCTTTACAGGGGCGTTATGAAATGTTTAATAAATTACATGTAAATATCTCTATTATTAAGGCCCATTGGCAGAAACGGTCGGACACCTATTTACTTATTTTCGACATAGATCCATCGTGCCAAGGCTCATCAAAATCAATGTGTGCCACATGGTGTCCCCCCTTGTTAGTGTCCACCCACATTTAAAGATTATTATATTTTAAAGTGATGATGTATAATGACGTCTGTTTTGATAGCATCATCGCGATAAGACTGGTTATGCAATGACGACCAAGAGATACATGGAAATATATGAGTCCTTAAGCGGCATAAAGATGTGGCGACCAACGAGTCGTTGGCAACCACGAAAACATGAGCGACGGACGGGAGACGAAGTGATCGCGACAATGAACGAGTCTCAGGTGACTTGGACGACGAGAAACCAGAAACCTTTGTTGTTCGCCGCAACTCCGTCCGTAAGAACTTGTACAGTCTGTACGAAAAGAACGGGTACTCGATTTCTGCGACAGTTGTGGCCCAACCAAATTACTTTGTTGTTGACATGAAAGTACGTTTCAAGCATTACAACATAATATACATTTCTGTTATATTTTATTTGTAATAGTTATACCTAAAACATATATTTATAGTTTTTTTACATAAATGAAAACTTTTTAAATCATAAAAATAAAGATTTTGTACGATTACGTGGTCTTCAAGTGGGTTTTCCGCTCTACCCTACCACTTTAGCTAGGCGAAGATTTGAATACCTCTGGTAAATCTCATTTTCCTTTGTTGCCCAATATGTTTCTTTACAAACGCTTTGATTTGCTTATAGTCTAAGGGCTACTTAAGACTCCTGTTGAAGTCCTGTATCTTGTTTTCCTTCTGATTTTATGTTATCACGCTCCAAAGTTAAACGTTCCATTTTACCCTACTCTCCCCTACAGACTGTATATTCCCGTGTACCGCGTGGTTGTCGGCGACGTGTCGCCGGCAACTTGTCGACATTGCGTAACAAGGCTAAAGCGACATTTACATTAGGCAACTTTTGGTCGACCGACTGAGTCGATGGACCTCAAGTCGTTCAAATAAAAGGTTTGCACTACATAGATCCTTGTCGTCCGACATTTGTATCATTCGCCCACTGTTCCAGTCACCTGCCCACTATGATCTTACGTTGTTTACAGTTTTTACACGATCAACTACAGTCGATGCTAACAGGTCGTTCGACTAAGAGTACCCGAACTGACTAATATTAGTTGATCGATCAAATGTCGCTTTCACTCGGTTGAAATCATGTTTACACGGGTGACTATTAATCACTTGAAGTCAACCAAAAGTTGCCTAATGTAAACATCGCTTGAAGGGTTAATGGACTGTTTCAGCTTCAAAAAATCGATTTTTTTATTGATTCTGAAAATCTTAACCATTATGAACATTTTAAACAAAAAATCATGAAGAAATTCAAATAATTGTAGAAGTTCTAGCACCGAACGTAATTGAGTGCGCCGTCGAGTAACGACCTTGCAGAGCGGTATTGGCATAGGGCAGCGTTGGCTAATTGATGGCCCGCGAGCCACCAAGGGCACCTCCACCTTGCTGGCATGCTGATCGGCCCCCTCCATACCTACCGGACTCTGACTATCGGAGTTGAAAAGAGAAGGAAAGAAGGAGGAATTCGATTACGATCGTCAGAGTCTGGTAGGTATGGTGAGGGCCGTTCAGCGTAGCAGGCCACCAGTTAGTTAACCCTGACACAGGGGACTCAACTTTGAAGCCGTTTTTCTCGAAACATCATTTTCAGACACGGTGTACATCATAACTCTTGAACCAATGAATATTTTTGCTTGAAATTTGTACCGGACGTGTAGAATTTCTTCCTCTACAGAGTGGAATTCCCGCATCAACATTGGATGTTTGTAGAACATTTTATAACTGATTAAAGGCGATTTTTCCGTAAAAATATGGGGAAAACATTGATTCGTGTGTAACTTCCACAATTTGTATTTAATTTCGCCAGAAAAGTTCCACACTAGTTTTTAGTGTATAAAGTAACTCACGCTAAAGCATTTTGCTCTCAGATGATTGGCTCACCTGAATCGATGTACACCACCTGCAGCGGTGCGCCGTACAGGGCTATCTTCAACGATTAATAACTTTGACAAATTTATACATTCTGACGATGTTTTTTTTTTATAATTACTGTAGGAATCGGTGACGTAAAATATTACGTAGGAATACCTACGTGTTTCGGGAACCTTGGAAAAAGGGAGCCACGGAACCGGAAATCGAACCCGGCCACCCGCATACTGATCAGCAGCGTTAACAACCACGGCTAACGCAAACTCTCCTCGTGGTTCCTTAGTCCGGGCTACCTCTTGTGGCATGGGGGTTCCTGATCGTACATTACTCGCAAACGTTCCAACAATAGATTGTGAAAAGCACGACTATAACGATTATTTGGTATCAAAGTAATTTAGCGTCAAAGAAAGTAACTATTTCACGTATCCAATCGAATAAACGCATGGGGCGCTGACGGGAAAGTCCCCGTCACAAGACGAACGCACTCGGCGTCAAACTTTAATTACGTTTTTCTCGAAACAATTTTTCACGCACTGTCGCCACGATAAAAAAAATGCAATTCTTGATCGAATCTAAAAATTCAAACGCGGTTCTACTCCTAATTACACTGACTGCCGCGCTACCCTCCATTGTGAATCTTCGTACATACACCTTTTGTTAACGAAACATTTTTGAGCGAAAAAAACCCATGTTTCGAGATCCTATCGTTTAAACATATGACAATCATTGCCCAGTAGTTTCTGAACACCGTCTGAGGGTAGCGCGATATCATACATATGTAATTATAGAATATCTTTGGGTTTTTGATTTTGGATGATCTTTTCTAAAGTTATCGTGACAATAGTCCAGATCGGTTTTTTTTACAACGATGCAGCAAGCAATGCATATCAGAGGCAGGGGTGGGCAAAACTGACAAGTAAACATTCACTTATTGTAAATGGTGTCTCCCGATTTGGAATATATTTTTTTTAAGTACTCATAGTAACTAAGAATTCCTGGAAATTATGTCTGCAATGGACCTATTTTACTCATGTTATTGACGCGTAAATATGCGAAAACCTGGCATATGATCTTATTTTTGTGTAAAAAAATTTCCTAAGGTAGTTCCTTTAATACAAAATCGTTTTTTGGGGAGATAGCTCAAAAAGAAAAGGCCGGGGATTTTTTTAAATAGACGACTTCAAAGTTAACATGGGGAAATATGACGAAAACATTTACAATTTTATTCGAAGACGGTAGAGCAGCCAATGTGAAGATTGTTTAATTGGTATCTTGCCCTAGAGGCCCAGATATGGTCGCTGGGAGTAAAAAAAACAGGTTAACATGGATTTTGAAGTAAATTTGTTCGACGATTCCAAAAAAAAAATAGTTAACTTCTAAACGTTAATTAAAGTGCGGCACGGGTTGCCGACGTTCAATCAATTTAAAAAATTTCAGGAATCACTTTTTCGTATACTGTTACAATTTTGGGAGTGAGAAATCACAATAATTTCGAAACTTTAACACCAATGCGGCACGGGTTTCCGTTGTCCACTCTCTCTGAAACTTTTTATAAACCATTTTCTTACCAAGTTCTATATTTTTAAGGGATCACACCAAAAAAAAAATCGGAAGTTCAAAATAAGGACCGCCCTAAGGTACACTATGCTGTGCGTCTTCACCAATTCGACCACAATCTCGTTGTATGAAACGTTTAAGACTATTCGTACTCAGGTGGTGGAAAATTGTCTTTTCTGTTTTTCTCAGAAATTAAAGTCCCTGGAAGATAAAGCCAGTAAGGTTAGTCTCTACGTTGTGTCTATTTTTATTATCATGAGTCTCATAAAAAAATGAGAAAACAATTTGACAATGTCCCCTTGCGAGTTTAAGGCTATGTTGAATGCGGTGCAGTTGTTATGAATATTATCAATTCAGTGTTATCGACTCAACATGACATGGTTGCATTTGACATTTGAGTACTATAACAGTGTAAGAATTTACAACACATAATAAAAAGGTATCTAAAGTAGCAGCTAAATCCTACGATAAATGTTGCCTACATCCTTAAAGAATCCGAAGTGGAAGAAAAGAATTCACCTCACGTTGCAGATCTGTTAGAGTACGTTTGCGCGATGGAGGGCGTGAAAGTCCAGGACGAAAACGAGTAGGTACAGGTGCTATTTCTAGACTACTAAGACAACCAGGTGGCGGTCTATATACTCTCCAAAAAGCTCGTTCTTGAGAATCGCTCACAATCTTATCTCCCTTTTTTCGTTCCTTTGATAAGCGTACCTGCACCCATTAAATTAACACGATTTCAAGGAGTCAGATGCTCAAATGTAAAAGATTTTCATTTTCAACAGGACAAACACTTTGACATACATAGAGCGCATTTATCAGTACGTAAGAAGAGTATTCATTTTTTTTCTTTTCATCCATACACATTTTTTAATACTCAGTCTTAACTATAAGATTACACCAGTTTACAAAATAAAAAAAAATGCGCAGCAGATGCCACTATTTTTTTCTTATAAGTATAAAATGGTCCGCTGATTCCGAAAATAAAGTCTAAACAAATTTCAATGGATATGTTTTCGAGATATAGAAGATGAACTTTTTGAATATCTCGTGTTGCAAATGACGGATATGGTCGAAAAATATATCTAATTATAAATAATTGAATCCCCAAAGAAATGTAACTCACAATATTTTCAAATGGGGTCCAGTTGTTCGGGTGAAACCGATGGAAATGTTTGAAAAAGTAATTTTTAACCGACTTCAAAAAGAAAGAGGTTTTCAGTTTGAGATGATTGTATATATGTATGTATGTATGCTATGCGTATTATGTTTGTTCTTGAATTTCTACGTAACCACTGAACCCATTTTGGTGAAACATATTGCATTTAGTTTGGCTTCGATCAACTTAGGTCATGGAGAAAGAATTATCAAAATCGGTCAAGTAGTTTTCAAGTTAGACAAAAAAATAAGAAATCTGTTTCATTATAATAGATTGTATGTACGGGCAAGCAAAGGACGGAGTATCAGGCATTCGAAAAACAGAGCGAGACAAAATATCAACGCGTCGTCTGTCTCGTACCGTTTCTTGCTCGCTCTCAATCCCCTTGTTTCGCTGTCGTTCCAGCTCGATCTCACCATCGGCAAGAAAGGAGCGAAAACGATCGTTCGGAATCGTGTCCCCTCTACATTATAATACACAGTATATCATATTTATTATATTATAATATATATTATATACGATATAATGGCTATACTTCCGAAAACCGGTCAAACCCGATTGGGCTGAAATTTTGCAAATAGGTTCATGTTGCATAAAAATAACGTTTGCGAGAAGGATTTTTGGCGACTCGGAAATTTTTTTTTTTAACATTTCAATGTCATTCCCTACCTTACCGACAGAGCGGAGAATCGGATACAACAGTACCGATTTCTTTTAATCAGTTTACCACGGTCCCCCCCTCTTAACAATATTTCTGTTGACTTATACCGACACAACACATTCCACTTTCCAACTTGTCCCGGGTATTAGTATTGGTTTGGGTTAGATTGGGGCGGGGGGCGCGTAATGCATGGTAGCGAACCGATGTCAGTTTGCACGGGGCCAAGCCCCGTGCGTAATGCGTCTAGCTAGAAGAGAGAGCAGATTAATTTGACTCAAATTTTGCGTACAGCTTTTTTTTGCACATGTACGAATCGAAGATCCTGGATCAGGATGAGAAGGCGCTGTTTTATTTTTTATCACACCTATCTTTTGTGAGTGTTGACAGTCGCGGTCGCTGGGCCCGTGACTCGTGCGCCTATTCCAGAGATAGAAACAATGTTGCGAGAATCATTTTTAGCCATTTAAGTTAGGATCCAAAATTCAGTTAAAACTGCGTCTTCAGAGCATTCGGAACGTATTTGGAAGTGTATAGTAATTGTTAAGTTAAGTGCCATGAAAATGTTTTCTTTATCAAAAAAATTAAATAACCGAGAGGACACGATTCAATGGCTTAGGGAAATTGAGAATAATAAAGAGAATGCATTGAATAACTGTTGTATCCTATTCTCGACTCTGTCGGTAAGGTAGGAAACGACATTGAAAGGGTAAAAAAAAATTTCGAGTCGCCAAAAATCCTTCTCGCAAACGTTATTTTTATGCAAAATAAAGCTATTTGCAAAATTTCAGCCCAATCGGGTTTGACCGGGTTTCGGAAGTTTCGCCGATATAATATTTATATTATAATGTATATTATACATTATATAACTTAAATAACTAAAAAATAGAAAATAAAAACATTTTTAAAAAATTAAAACCGACCTCAAATTAAAAAAAAATAAGAATGCGCTAAAAAGTAAAAAATACAGTATTGTCTTCGTATGTGCTCGGTTTGGTGTACACAATACGGGTTCCTCGCTATCCCCACCACTTCTGTCTCACTCTTGTCTGGCGAAGGCGAGAGCGAGATGTAACGAGAGCGAGCGAGAGCCACTGAAAGCGAGCGAGGACGGTATGAGGACAGACGACGCGTTGATGTTTTGTCTCGCTCCATCTTTCGGGCGCCGTGACACCCCGTCCTTTGCGTGCGCGACGGGCGTGCGCGATGGTCGCAAGCACTTACGGTGAGCACGGGAAACGCTTCGCAAAATCTTGACGCAGGCCCGGCTCAAGTCTTTTTTGCGCCCTAGGCGAACTTGTCAAATTGCGCCTTTTATTATAATACATTTATTTGAGATTATCTATGACTTTACTCTGCGAAATTAAGCAACTGCTAGGACGTAAGGTTGACAAGAGGTGCAAAATGGTCTTTTCATTGTTGGCATTGTTGAAAATAAATTTTTAAATGAAATACTACAAATTATACTACAACGGTTTTAAACTACGACTAAGAATTAAGAGTAAAGATATAAAGAAGCTCAATTAAATGTATTATAATAAATGGCGGAATTTGGCCAGCTCGCCTAGCGCGCAAAACAGACTCGTGCCGTGCCTGGTTATTTGACCGTCGCGCGCATGCGTCGAGCAGTGACGATTCCATCTAAGCGCTCGCGCCTGTCGCGCACGCCCGCCGCGCACATACAGCGTTCCATCTCGCTCCCCCTTCGGCCAGAAAGAAGCGAGAAACGGACCCTCGGAATTAGGGCTCTGTTTACGATACGGGTTCCATGCCGGTCCCGATGAGCGAGCACATACAGAGACAATACTGTAATTCTGTTCCTTATTTCATCTACGACTCTCAATTTTTTAAGTCGGCGTCAGATTTACACAATGCAAATGATGAGGCCCCGATATAAAAAAATTTGAGAGTCGTAGATTAATTAAGGAACAAAATAATTTTTTTATTTATTTTGAAGTGACGTATACGTCACATCAGTTTCAGACGTATAAAAAAAATCGATATAGGGAATAATTTTGAATCCCAAAACTGATCAGTTCTCTAAATGACTCAGAGATGCAACCTACTAATGCGTTTACCGCTGTAAATGATGTTTACAGTAATCATGAACATGTTTCTGGCGAATGTATGTTGGACATTTTTCGATAACCTGAAACGATGCTCTTGTTTTCTTGAAAAAGTTAGGAGTAAAATTATTTTTCTTACATTTTATTTGGTAGATACGTGTAAATTGGTTGTTATACTAAAAGAATATTACTTATAAAGTTTAATTTGATAAATTTTTCTTTCGTAATTGCATGTTGAAATTCATGTGACGTATACGTCACACTGGGCGTATACGGATTAAAAAACAAATTTTTTTTTCATTCGTACAATGGTTTCTATTGCGCGGTCGTCCCCTGGTAAATGCTCCACCACCAAAGAAGTCATGGCAAGCATAAATGTTGACCATTGGGTCGTGTTCAGCGATGATAGACAGCGCTGTGAACTTTGCCCTTCTGGCCACATTCATCAAAGTGCTATAAATGCAATGTTCACTTATGGTCGAGCGCAAAAAGAAATTGTTTTGTAAATTACTATAGTAAAAATTAAGATTTTGTACTTCGTTTATACATTCTATAACCAAAATATGTATTCTTATTTTCATTTGTAAGAGATCTCAAAAGAATAAATTAATAAAACACGAGTATATCGTTTAGAAATATTTACAAAATATATACTCGTTGTTTTATTTATTTATACTTTTAAGATCTCATACAGTAAACATGCGTTTAAAACACAATTTTTGTATTTTAAATATTGAGCCACATTTTACTCCGTATACGCCCAGTATGGCGTATACGTCACATCTAGAAAATCATATTTCCACTGGCTTTTTTGGGAAAAGAACGATGAAGTGCATGTATTGGGACCATTTTTCAGTTAACTAATCGCAAGAAATGTTTTTTTCCATCGGGAAAAGTGTCTGGGCCCTAAAGGGTTAATTTTTTCGACCGAAATTGAAATCTACACTTCATTTAATTCAAATTTTACTGTTTTCACACAATTGTCTCTAGCTTCGGTAATTATTCATAGACTAGCTTAAAGTACCCGGCGTTGCCCGGGTAAAACTTTGATTATCACGGAGTGTCAATAGGGTAAAATAAGGGGGAGTGGGTGGGATGTTCAAATTTATGGGTAGCCTATATTTCCCGCTGGGTGCTAGAAAGTAATTATGCAAAATTTGGTCCTGATCGGTTAAAAAAATCGGGATATAAAGTATCATATGTGTTATTGCTTGTCCCAGACTACGTATATACCAAATTTCAGAAAGACTCGTTGCGTAGTTGTGATGTGATTAAATAATAAACATCCAAACACCGAAAATCCAAACATCCAAACATCCAAACATCCAAACATCTAAACATCTAAACATCTCAACATGTAAACATCTAAACATCTAAACATCTAAACATCTAAACATCTAAACATCCAAACATCCAAACGACCAAACATCCAAACATCCGAACATCCTATTGAGGAACTACTGAACCGATTTGAAAAGTCGTGAGGGACATTTGTTGGCGATTCAATTATCTTTTTATTTAAGATATTTTTCGACCATATCAGTCATTTGCAACACGAGATATTCGCAATTAAGTGGGACCACCTTTCTGCCAGACAGGTGAAAAGTTCACCTGTCGGTATTTCGAAAAGGTATCCATAGAATTTCTTTTAGCCCTTATTTTCGGAATCAGCGAGCCATTTTATATTAGAAAAAAATAGTGACATCTGCTGCGCAAAATCGTTGTAAACTGGTGTTATTTGGCTTATAGTTATTCAATTTTTACATTTATTCAATAAAGTGTAATACACTTCGAAATTATTTTAAACGTAATTTTCATTCCACACAGAAAAAAAACAACGTTTGTAAATTACAGTTAATTATTCACCTGTTCCCCAGCCTGAAGTTGAATGATATCCCATTTGTTCTGCAGATTCCTACGTAAGCTATTAAAAGCCTCCTAGGAGAATAAATTACGTAATAAGAAGTTAAAATAACATATGAAATTTGTTATGATACAACGTCAATGAAATTTGCGTACAATTTCATAATCCTCAAGAGCATGCCGTTGCTTGTTTCTTAGAGTTCTCTTAGCCAGATAAACAGCATAGTCCACGTTGTCAGGTGTTCTGTGTTGCCATGGCCAATAATGTGGTATCTATGTGTTAAATAAAAGGTTACGTGTTAATGACCAAAAGAATTAGCATCTCAAAGGTAACTTAAGTTTTTGATAAATCATTACAGTAATATTTGAAGCTTTTTCCTTGATATTTTCGTACATTTGCGATCGAAAATTGAAATAACATATCATTAACACTGCGTTATTTAATTATTATGCGCTAAGCTATGATTTATTTTTGGTGGATCGAATAGAATCGGAAGGTCATAGTTTCATTTAATCACAGTGTGAAGTGATGTAAATAATAAGTCGTAAATCAAGAATAACGAAACTGCAGTGAAAGCTTTGTTTCTTAGAACAATCCGGTAAATATACTTATGCATATTGACCTGTCCTGTGTGCATTGGTAATCAACAGATCGCCATACTTCATACTGTTCTCACCCGAATTATTCAATATTTATATTGAATAAGCGAAGCAATTCCTGACCGCAATTCCATTATTCTTGATTTTCGATTTATTATTTTGTCATGTAGAAACACATTATAAATTTGCTTCCAGCTATTACCGAACAATCGCTACACATATATACGTACATATATGTATGTACAGAGGGTGCATTTGATTTCCTCAAACCAACCGCAATCAGACAATGAAGAAGCCGGCCCACAGTGCGTCGCTTATAATGGAAAAAAAACTAAAATTCAATATATTTTGCGATGATCTTTAACAAGATCCAGGCTCTTTATTTGTATGTGAACACTTGGAAGAAAACAAAATACAAGCCCTCAACACTCGGAAAACACGTTAGTATTGATAGTATCTATTTAACTCACTTCCTTCATGTCTTTAGTTCTGTTTTATACCTGAACGCCACCTACAAATTATCAACTATAAGCATAAATAAAAATAACTTTCAATGGATCATTCAGTTGAAGGTATTAGATACTCTTTATTTTGATTGTGAAACGATGTTTTTTACTTACTTTAAATTCAGTTCTATTGTCTGGAAATTACACATCCATTGAATTGCTGAATTATACGTGTAACTTTAGAACAGTTAGAACTCAACATTTCTAGAACAGTGTGACGTAATGTTCCAGCTCAAGAAATCAAACGTACAACGGCGCGAATGAGAGTGAGCGCGAGGCAGAGCGCCCGAGCGACCGTAACCGACCGTAGCCAAATCGGGCCGAATCGGGCCGAACCGCGCCGGTCTCGCGACGCATCAACACGATGACGCTCACTCCCCACCGCGCCGCTAGATCGCGTCGATTTCTCGCAGCAACAAATTTCCAAGAATTAGGACATAAGCCCCGGCGCAACCGAGACAAGGCAGTTCGAGTGGGGTTACAGATCCTCACTACCAGCGACCGAACCCCAGCAGCCTGCCGGCATTCAACCGCTGTGCGCACTAGCGTGAAACATCTGAGTACTTATTGATCGAAACGCCAGGATATTACCCGGTCTCGATCTCCGATCCTCCACCGATCGAGGCAACAGGATATTGCCCGGTCTCGATCTCCAAACCTCCACCGATCGAGACGCCAGGATATTGCCCGGTCTCGATCTCCGATCCTCCACCGATCGAGACGCCAAGATATTGCCCGGTCTCAATCTCCGATCCTTCACCAATCGAGACGCGAGGATATTGCCCGGTCTCTCGCGTCCATCCACTACCCGTACGCGA
Organism: Andrena trimmerana; assembly: GCA_951215215.1. Lineage (NCBI taxonomy): Eukaryota > Metazoa > Arthropoda > Insecta > Hymenoptera > Andrenidae > Andrena > Andrena trimmerana. Next base: position 75,637,463 of record OX578060.1, read on the forward strand.
CCGGCGACGAAGCAATAACGACGGGATACCGCCCGCACGCGAATCCATATACGAACGTGTAAATACTGTACATATTTGTTTGTAAGAAATAAACGAAAGATAAGTAAGCACGAGTCGGCTTCCTAGGACCCTGGTGAACCGGCTGAGTCTACCAGCACCGATCCTTATCCCCGGAGTGACAACGTCACAACAGTTCCCAATATTATCATACAAAAGATTTTTATACAAGTATGCCCGTTTTATTTTAGTTATTTTTCGCGAAACACGTTTAACGAGGACAAACCACGGAATTTTTAAAAAGTGGTTTTGTTTTACACCAAGAGACAAAAAAGTGGAAGTTGTAAACATTCGATCTACCTTTTCCAATTGTTTATACGATACCTACCGTGACTTTTCCATTCTGAATGCTGTCTTCAATTTTAAAATAGCAGTCAAACACGATACACGTCATAAAAATAATTTGATAAAAAAATGTTTTGAACAAAAGTTAGTCAGTATTCAGTTGACAACATATTGCAAAAGTAAATATTGATAAAAAAACATTTTATTCGATAAAAAATCAAGATAACCTCAATTTTTTTAGTGGAACTGTATTTTTTTTATACAGCAATCGATGCATCTTTATATTCTCGTTAAAAAAAAAGTATTAGGGTACTTACGTTGAAAACTGATTAGTTCAGAAGTTATGAGCTTTACCCCTCTTATAAAAGGACCGGAAATATAGGGACCGGTTAGGAGGTCAGCTCCTTCATTGTGTGAATTCCGTTGGTCCGAGGGAATCAAATGCAGTTCGTGTACAAGAGTTTTTCATGAAGCCGGGTCAGGAAGACTAGTTAACACCTAATAAAATCATCCTTGTCTGGGTCCTCGCTTTAACCGTCCGACAAGGAGTGAGAATAAGACCAAACAAGAGTGAGGAAATTATCGCACCAGTGGGAAACGCTCAATCAACAGCGAGGCACCTAAAATCGTTTAGACATACGTGTGTAACGTTCTCGAACGAGACGTTGCCGTTCTTTACAGGAGATTCACAAGTAGAGCGGTTTACCTGTGAATTTCTGGGATTGGTTCGGGTGGCGTGCGATTAAGAAATGAATTTCAAGATACGAGAGTCCTTCTTTAGCAATAAATAACAAAAGGTTTATTCAAAAATAGTTTTTGACGCTTGGTCGAAATTAAACATATAATACGACACTGAGCCGTGTGGATTATTACAATTCATTAATAGGACTAATGTAAATACGTAACGACGTATCGGTCGGTGATTGGTGGATTAGACGTTAAGTCGGTACCGATGAATATTGTTCGATTTTTGGTGACGACGCTAAATCGGTAATATGAGTAATACAGAGAATGACGCTAGGTCGATTTGGTATGTTATAATTTAAGAATTGCGAGAGGATTCCTTCTCTCGGATTGTAGTGGCTACCAGTTGCCTATCAGCTTGCCCACGCTTTCTAGGATGGTAGCTGAGTAGCTACTTAGAGCGTTCTGAGATGGTAGTTGAATTATCGGCTTCCTTCCCTCTGATTGGTTATGGCTTCTGGTGCGTATAAGCTGGCCCACGCTTTGGAGTATGTGGTGGAGGGACTAGTAAGTATGGCCTAGGTTTGTGATTGAAGAGCTAATTAAAGCTACCTCGGTAGGAAGTTGAGGAGCTAACTAAAGCTACCTCGAAAGGAAATCGAGGAGCTAACTAAAGCTACCTCGGTTTTGAGATTGAGGAGCTAATTAAAGCTACCTCGAGAGGAAGTTTTTAGATTTTGAATTTAAAGATAACTTCTTCCAGACTGAGGGGCTAGTTAAAGCAACCTAGGTCTTCGAGGTTCGGTGGCAGAACCAAGTATGCCTTTCTGCTGCTGGCGGGCCTGTATTTATACCGGCTCGCGGTACTTAACCCGCATCAATCACTGGCTGTGCGATCTTGCGCACCAATTATAATTAGCATCCGGTTCGCGCCACTCGCACACTACGCTCGGATATTTCGGCGTCCGGTTGGTCGTGCGGTGTGCGCACGCGCGCTTGATTCACTCGCGGCACTGAGTCTGTGGTTTGAATAGGCAGCTGTGCGCATGCGTTGCACGTCACTATGTTTTCTCACACGCTGTTCGTACGCGCTCTCACATGCGCGGCATAGTAACTTAGGTATAATGTGAACGAAATTAACAATATGTGCGCAAACAAAAGGAAAAATGTATGGCGGTAGGTAGCGGTACGTTACACGTGTGACAATACATTTTCATATTTCTCATAACCCCGTGGCGCGTGGTGAAAACATTACCGACTGATTCGTGAGATTTTTTCGATGAAAATCAGTCCAAACATGTAGCAATTTAGACTACTTTTAATTATGAATATACAATTAGAATTACAGTGTTCCCCGAATTGAGTAACAAATACACTTCTACTGACTGATACGTAACATATATTACGTATATGAAAAATGGACCGAATTGTTTCCTATTAGGACTAATTTTCATCAGGAAACCCTGAACAATCCATTGGTAATACTTTCCTGAACATCTATCAAAAACATGAACATTTTAGTTCTTCGTAGTATATATCATATCTGGGCTGCCAGTGTTATTTTTTTCGACTGTTAACACGCTAGCGTTTTGGGACCGAAGGGTCACTCGTACTGAGGACGCAATGATACTTGCGACCATACTGGACGCAATATTTGACCTCCGATGGGGACGATCAATGATCGACGCGATACTTCACACCAACTACCTGTTGGACTCGGTCGTCTCGAGATGGGTGGAGTGGCAGTTGCAGTATCGTTGGATATAGCCAACCCATTTACCCTACCACGGAGGGGGGGGGGGGGGGCAATCAAGGAGGCACTCGAATACTATCATCGGGTGCCTCCGTATCTAATTGTAAGACGGGTGATTAGGGACTACGTGCGGAACAGGTGCATAGAGTACACAATAGCGGTGTTACCCAGGAGAGGGAGACGTACTGTGAGGTTCCGCAAGGATCCGTACTTGGGCCGATCCTGTGGGACCTCGCGTACGACGTTCTTCTGCGGGCTGTTCACCGCGTCGGTGTCAGCGTAACGTGTTCCGCTGATGACACATTGGTGTTAGCCGGCCGGCGAAACTGGCCAGAGGCGAAGCGCCTGACTGAATGCACGGGTGCCGCGCGTCGTGCGTCGTATCCAAGTTCCGTCTTGGTATGCTACGGCTAATGCCATGTACTAATGTCTGCATCACCGGCTGATGGATCCTCCAAATAGATGAAATATATATCCGCTGTTGGATTTCCAATCGGATCTGTTCTAAGACCAATTTGCATCCGCAAACCCGATTAGCTGATCTAGGCTTTCTTGACCGCCTATTATCCTTTATGCCCTTCAGGTATCGCAAGACTCTTTTTGCCTCGGCCTAGTCGGTACTTAACGACTGCTTCTTGAATTGGCTCAGAATGGTTACATTTGCTGCAATATCCGGTCGTCTGTTGACCGCGATATATGTACAATCAAGCCGCGATGAGTTTCTGTTACGTTTTGCTCTCTGACATCACAGCTTGCTCAGTCCTTATTTTAAAATATCCCGGGTGGAAAGGAAACATCGATGTTTTGACATTCTGCAATCCCACGTCGCTCAGGATCCTTTCGATGTAATTTTCATGATTGAGATAAAAAACATCTTCCTTTCTTTCTATCTGGATTCCGAGATAATAATGCTTAAAACCCCTAAACGCGAACGTCTGGATTCCTGATTCTCAGCTACTCTTTTGTCGTTGTTGGTTGTGATGATTCCCACGTCGATAGTATCTTCTGCATTGTTTCATCGATCTTCTGCGTTGTTTCATCGATCTTCTTCGGGTGGAGTTTCATCATCTTCTACCGCTGCGATATCGGTTTCCCTTGCTTCCATTGGCTTAAAAACTTTCTCTACTGCTGTTTCATTCTTATTTTCTTTTTCATCCACCGATAAGACAACTGACAACTGACAACTGAAAAGATCAATCGCATTCCTAAACTGATTGGCCAGGTTAGAGATCCTGTGAATGGGATCAGCATGACCAAACCTGGAAGTGTAGGGAGGTGGTCTGATTAATGCGGCTTGTCTGGTGGGCCTACTGGGGACATTAAAATTAATTATGCCATTAGTAATTTTAAAGAAGAAAGATAAGTCCGCCACTATCCTTCTACATTCCAGTGTCCGGATGCCAATTCTACGCATAATGGGCCCATAATCATGGTCGAAACGCGGTAAGGGGTCACCTAATTTATAAACCAGAAAACGATGTTGCACCCTTTCAATAACATTATGATTCTTAGCAGTTTTCGGAGACCAAATAACAGAAGCATATTTCAGACGAGGTAGCACCAACGCATTGTACAAATGGAGGAATGTTTTATGATTAGTAAAGCCAGAACAAAATCTCTATATAAAGCCCAGGATTTTGTTAGCCTTGGCCGTTATGATACGTATGTGCTCATCGAATGACAAGGAGGAGTCAATAATGACACCCAAATCCCTAGCCGGGGGTACCGTAGAGAGTATGCTGTCCAATATCGCATAGGGATGGGTAGCCGGGTTCTTACTTCGCGAAAATCTCATGATATGACATTCACGTATGTTCAAGTCCATATGGTTTGCCACGCACCATTCACCCAATCTATCCAGGTCAGACTGGAGATCAAGAGAGTCAGAGTAATTATCAATCGTTTTGAATATCTTGAGATCGTCCGCATAAAGTACGAAACCGCTATTACAGAAGGAATCCTCAATGTCGTTGATGAAGAACAAAAAGAGCAACGGGCCAAGATGGGTTCCCTGCGGAACACCGGACGTGACATACACTTTCCTGGATACACTATCCCCTACCTTGACCCTTTGGGTCCGTCCAGTCACGTATGAATAGAGCCAGCACAGCAGAATACCATTGATACCCATGTTCGCGAGTTTGTCAATCAAGAGGTGAATATTGACTCTATCAAAAGCCTTGGAGAAATCCGTGTAAACAGCATCCACCTGCAGTCCATTTTCCACTGTTCTAGACACAAAATTACAGAAGACAGCTAAATTGCTACACGCAGATCTCCCTGCCAGAAAACCGTGCTGCTCACAAATTAGAGACTGTGAAGTCAGGGCGTATATCTTTTTTGTAACAAGACCCTCGAAAATCTTGCCCATGATATTCAATAAAGATAGGCCTATAATTAGATAGGCCTATAGTTAGTGACTTCGGATTTCTCACCGGCATTGAACAACGGAGAAATTATGCTGCCCTTCCATTTAGCTGGGAAACGTTCGATAGACAGGGACTGGTTGAAAATTAGCCAAAGAGGCCTAGCTATAATAAACTTACATTTCTTAAAAAACAGGGGAGGGATCCCATCCTCGTCCAGGCCTTTATTTAAGTCCAGGTCATCTATCTTAGAGATAATCTCCCCAATACCAATACATAGACAGTCCAAATCCAACATAGCTCGAGGGCAGGAGTTTAATGAATAATACACATTTGATGCGGAATAAACCGACTCAAAGTAATCCGCAAACATATCCACCATTTGAGATCTGCATGACGTATCGGTTCCACTGAAGTGCATGGAATTTGGTATACCACCAGTTGCCCATTTTGTGTTAACGGACTTCCAGAAAGCTTATATATTACTAGGTATACAATCCTCCGTGTGAGGAATGTAATTTTTATAACACGTAGTGGAGACCAGCTTACAAGCAGATCTCAAGTGGCTGAAAGTCAAATAGTCATGAAGGTTATTCTGTGTCTCTTGTAGTCCTGGTGAGCAGCCTTTTTCGCCCTGATGAGGGATATGAATTCCGCGGAAAACCAACATGGATAATTAGCTGACCGGGCTCGACGCAGTGGAAAAAATGAAACTGTTACATGCGAGATCTGATCGTATAAGAACTCAACGGTAGTGATGAGACTCCGAAGCGGTTCCCAGCGCTTCGAATCGGTTTTGAATGTCAGGCGACTACTTCGAAGCGCTTCGAACATGATTCGAAGCTTAAAGGCTCGTATAGACTGGGCGATAATCGCCGGCAACTTTGTCGCCAGCGACTCCAGCGGGTCGCCTGGCGACTCGCTGGGATGCATCGGCTTGTCTCCAGCGACTTTTATCGAGCGGCTGGTATTCAGCAACTTGTGTCCGGCGACTCGGCAACTTGTGTCCCCCACCTTATGACCAAGACCCTTCGGCGTCCATTCCAAACTCTATTTAGTAGCCATGGATCCGTCAATAGCTATATTGGTTGTAACTACCAAGCGTAAATCTTAGGTATGAAACACCTAAAATACAAGAATACTACGCAACTTTATTAAAGCAATGAGGCTTTATGATGTAATCTTTTCCAACAGAGTTTTCATTTCAATTTGGCCAATAAAATCAACTCAATTATACATAAGTATATTATGTAATCACCTGATCATATATCCTAATGTTGTTGGGCTCTTACCACATTAACATCAATTAGTGGTATTTTGACAGTTTTGTTGTGAGGACAGAAAATTTTCGTTTGACCGGTAATTTTTAAATATGTTCTGAATCTTTAACGGTCTTTCGTTTGACTCCTTTCTAGCCACAGTTTGCTTCACCTTTAAATGTCTCCCCACGTTATGTTTACTTCAGTCACGTTCCAACCGATTCGCGGGTTACGCGTCCTACCAAACGTGTGACTTTAAAGCGAACGCAATACTTTTTAAACCTTTCCTTGAAAAAGGTCTAAACCGCAGACCGAAACGTCGGAAAATTATAAAATTTAAAATTGCAAATTAGCTTTAAAATTGTTAAACTGACCAAACCAGTGCGCCGAAACCACTTAATCGTTTACTTCCCGATATCGTACAGCTAAAAGAAAATTATTGGTAAGTAGTTTGTGTAGTGATCTATCGAATCGAATAAAAAATTTGAAAACAAAAAATAATTTACACCTGTGAAGTGAGGCTTGGCCGGTAGCCGCCTTAAGGCGGTATCATGTTAGTAGATCATCCTAAGTTAGTTAGGGTGTTAGTTTATCACACTAATTATTGATGCGTGAAAATTTTACTTGTACACCTTTTTAGCTCTTTGTTGATGAAATTTGGTACCTATATACATATATCATATCATACTATTATAACAAAGCAACAGCATTTGTCTGTATGTTCACAAAACTCTCCGAAAATACTGAACAAATCATTACGAAATTTTAACTACAATATCCTTAAGCAACAAGAAGGGATGTAGGCTATGTTTTATGACGTAAAATATATTTAATTTGTATAAAAAACAGTATGTATATAAAGAAGTCATGGCTCACGGGGGATAGTACGCGACGCCACCGCCAGGCGGCAACCGGGCCAAGCGCTTTTCGCGCTTCTTCTGTGCTTTGTTAAATTTCACAATGCACAATAATGAATAATTCTCTACTATCTCATCCTGTATTTTTTAAACATTTTTTCATAGTTTTTCATTAAAAATGAAGAATTTATTTTATAAAAAAAAAACAGTACATTTTTTGTACTTCCTACATGATCCAGCCTTAAGGCGGTCACCCAGAAGGCTGCCCTGGTGAGCCCAGACGATTCTCCAAATTCAAAACAGACATCGGATTCGTTATTTTCATCCCCAAATTACACTAGTCTAATTTTTCCAACTGAATTAAAAATCTATGCACTAGAGGGTTAAGCAGATATATTGCTTATGCCTAGGACTCCAGATCACCGACGCATATTCGACCTGTGGCCTTACCAGTGCGACATATAGCAACTAAAGTGTCCTGATCTGCTTAAAGTGTTTACCAAAACGGGCGATAAACCCAAGGGTTTTCATCGCCTTACACGTGATCTTGCGATACTGGTTGCGAAAATCCAAACATTTCGTAAACGTAACACCAAGGTCCACGACTTCCGCAACCTCAGACAATGTGGTATCGCATAATATATATATCGAGGGAATGCCACTGACAGCCCTATGGGTCCTAGTAACAGACATTTCCCTGTATTTAGCCGCATTCTATTGACGGTACACCACTGCTCAAACCTCGTGAGATCAGCCTGCAACAGATTCACATCAGAAGCACCACTAATAGTGCGAAAGATTTTTAAATCATCCGCATACATAAGGAATCTACTGTGCTGGAAAACCTCCCTATGATCATTAATAAAGAGAACGAACAGGAGAGGACCAAGGTGCGATCCCCGAGGGACACCCGAGGTCACATTGACCGAATCTGATAACCGATCCTGCACCTTGATAACCTGCACTCGGCCTTCAAGGTAGCTGGCAAGCCAAGCAAGGAGCGACCCGTTAATCCCGGTTGAGGCCAAATTTAGATGCAGGATACAAACGATCAACCGAATCAAAGGCTTTCCGAAAGACGCTGTAGACAGTGTCGACTTGAAGACCCGCATCCAGTGCAGTTGAAGCGAAACAGTGGTATACCGCCAGATTAGTTGTCGTCGATCGACCAGGAACAAATCCATGCTGTTCATCGCAAATGACATTAGTGAGACAGAGCGTTAAATACTTCGTTATTAGTTCTTCAAAAATCTTAGGCATGACAGATAATTTACATATTGGTCGATAATTTCTAACATCGGAGCGGTCACCTGCTTTGAATACCGGGGTAACCAAAGTGGTTTTCCACACTACTGGGAAAGTCCCCATAGCCAGTGAAGAGTTAAAAATATGGCAGAGGGGCCTAGCGAGAATGAATCTACACTCCTTTAAAAACAGAGGCGGGATCTCGTCATATTCAGGGCCCTTTGACGTATCAAGTGACTCGAGCTTGGAATAGATTTGACCAATAAAGATGGAAATCGAATGTATGTTTACATCACTGTCAGAGGACGGACCAGGACAGAACAGGCGCCGCTCCGTGCTGAGGACTATATACAGAGCCAAAGAAATCAGCAAGGAGATTAGCAACTGTCACGTGCGACGAGGCAGAAGCGCGGTCGAGATGCATCTTACTAGGAATTCCATGCCCAGCGCGCTTAGTATTTGCAAATTTCCAAAAGCTTGATACATTGTCGCACACCGCATTCTCGACGCTGTCAATATAAATACGGTGCTCACGCGCCAGGGCAAGCTTACACCTCGAACGGAGATTAGAAAAGATTATATAATCGCAAAAGTCGCCCGAACGCTTAAAGATTCTATGAGCTCTTTTCTTCTGTCGGATCAGGGACTTTAAGCCAGGACAAAACCACCGCGGAAATATGGAACGGACCACAGCCCGGACCGGAATATAGGTTTCGATTGCATGATTGATATGGCCATATAAACGATCAAGGGCAACTCCAGGGTCAGAGTCACCAGTCTCTTTATCCCAATCAACTGAGTTAAGATATTTAAGCACGCCGGGGAAATCACCACACTTAAAGTCTCTAAATTTAAGGTTTCCGCACATGAGGTCGGGACACGAGGCTAATCCTCTGAACATTACATACAAGGGTGGATGGTAGACGTCCGGTTCAATAAGGACATCAATGACTCGGTCAACAGTAACGTTAGGACAGCTAACAAAGATGAGATCGAGCATAACGTCAAAATCATTAAAAACAGTGTTCTCTTGGGTAAGGTTGCAGTACCCCCGCACAACCAAGGAGGAGATCGATGGCTGCTGATTCATTAGACGAAACACCCGACCTTCTAATGCACGCTTGACCCGAGTCACTGAACCATACCGCATTGAGGGAGATTAAAATCGCCATACAGGCAAAAGGTATCTTCACTATACTCATGAAATAACTCCATGATTGAGTCTACGTGACTAGCATAAAATGATGTCCGGGATGAAGGCGGTATATAAATGGCCCCCAGCAATAAGTATTTATTACTATGAAGGTGGACTCTAACAAACAATTGTTCAACCTCGGGATCGAATTCTTGACAGCGATGAGAACACCGCCGCCTCTTGTAAAACAGCTAGTTCGTTGGGATCTATCACACCTATACACTGTATAATTACGCCACCCGAATTCAGTTGAAGATGTAGCAGAGGTAAGCCAGGTCTCGACAAAAATGATTACGTGATACGACACTGCAGATGTGAGTACGGAATTAATAAGAGTATCCAACTTAGTGCGTAGACCACGGAGATTTTGTAAATATATTAAAGGGTTCCGATTTAGTCTTTTGGGGAGGAGTCCTTATGCGGTCTACCAGACACGATCTTCGGAAAACGACAAATATAACGGATGGTCATATGGGTTTCCCCATGTTCATGACGATCTCGGAGCCTTTCCCTGAGCTGCAAGAGGGTCACTCCTTGTTGATTGGTCTTGTCGTCCGAAATTTTATACGGGCCTTTGTACAGCTGTTTGCCCTGAAGTATCCTTCTCACGTCATCAGCAGAGTCGAGGCGGACACAGAGAGGCCTACAGAGTGACTTGCCCGGTTTCCCGAGACGATAAACGACAAGAGCCTGGTTGTTAAGGGGGCAAATCTCACACAAGACCTCGCGTGCAGCTTCTACGTCAGCCGATCTTAGAAGCTCCGGAGAGGATTCGCGAGGCTTGTGCATACCAAAAATAATAATGTTTTGGACCTCATATCTCTGTCCTTCCATTCTTCGATGACGTCATCCGTGGAGGACGGGGGCAGCTGCTCCGAAGAGATGGTAGGCTTTTCTTCGAGCGCTTTGACGCAATCGGACAGGGAATTTATGTCCGACCTAATATCGCTCAATTCGGCTTTAATACCCACTAAAATGTCGTCACGGAGTACAGCCAGCTACGTATCGATTATATCGCTCACTATGTCCCTGATCGTATCGGCTGATGGTAATGATGAAATCGATTGGAGCGTTGCTGATGGTATAGCAGATAGCGGCTGTACCGGCGATGCGATAGTCTGGCTAACGACGAATTGAGTCCTCGGGGATCCAGAACGGCAATTAAGGAAACTTCTGTCATACCAGGGATGTCCCGAATAACCAAGACAAGAGGGTCCTGGATGGCAGTTCATCCCACAACCAGGACAGGTCATTGGGTTGGCAACTACGGCCGCACAACCCTTACATTTCTTTGACCCAACAGGCATTTCAAACTTGACAAGATGCTCGGTCAATACGAAAAACCCGTAACAGTACTGCAACTAGTAATTAGAATTGGATAAGTCTGACAATTAAATGTCGAGAGCTTGGAGATATTCCAAATGAGGAACGCAACAGAGCTCAAACAGCATACAGAAAATAACGGTTCCACGAACTAAACAGAGTCACCAGGTCAGGCACGTGCTAACGGTCACACAAACAAAACAAACGACCTGTCACCTCGGCGGCTGAGTACAGACTGTGATTTTATTTAAATGTCCCAGTGTTCCTTTTGTAGGAGATTAGATTTTTCATGGAATTTCCTTCAATATGGTCCGAATTACGTCGTTCTTGGTGTTAGTTTCATCCGTGAAACATAAGGAATCGGTTGGCGTCGTTTTCGCAAAGATCTGATGTGAAATTCGGTAACCCTAGACATTTCTCACTTTTTAATGGTATTCAAACCCCTTCGTGGGTCGAAAGCCCTAAAATTTGGTGAGGCACTGGGGAGTGTTGTCCTCGCCACTGGGTACCAGGCGGCATTCTGTATATACGGGTCCGAAGCCGACCAAGACTTTTCAAGAGCTTCGAATCATGTTCGAAGCGCTTCGAAGTTTTCGTCATATATATAGAGTCGAAGCGCTTCAAAGCGCTTCAAATCCCATCACTACTCAACGGCCTTATCCAGCGACAGATCTTTCAAGGAGACATCCCAGTTGACAGAGTTGAGGTGTCATAGAATCCGCCCGAAATCACCACGCTCAAAGTCATACTTTGGCGGTTCTAGAGTCCTGGGGGACAGCATGTATTGCAGTTTACAGTGAACAAGAAGACAAGAATGGTAGTGGTCAACAGGAAGGAGTACTTCAGGAGATAGCTCAACAAGGATACCATCAGTATTGGATAGGACAAAGTCAAGGAAGAAGCCATGGGAATTTGGGTACAGGTTGAACTGCTGAAGTTTATGAAGATGGCGAGTCTCCAAAATGTGATCCAATACCAGCTTGTCGGCATTCGAGGCACGAACTGATAGGGCGAGGATCGTAACATTAGAGGACTCCGAGTCCCACAGAATATGGGAGGTATCAAACTATACTATATTATACTTGGATTTACGATTTTTAATCGGTAATACGTACCACTAATCTATTGGCAACTTCATACTGGGCATTAGGAACAAATAGGGCAAATGCAGCCACAACACGGGCCTGAAATAAAGGTCATGAGTAGACTGCGGATGTTTATGCGAATGCATATATTTATATGTAAACATTATTTTGCATATTGCATATGCTTTGTTAAAAGGCATATGCACATATGTTACATATTTCTTTTATATCTATTTCACTGTATCTGGTTGCGATCATAGATGAATTGTTAAGCCGTTACGTGACACTAGTGATAATTTGCAATACATACAACGTTTCGCACCGATGTTGATATCCGATACACAAACAATATCATTGATTCATACACAAATCTATTGATAGCTCTCTCATAGGATAGGCAGTTTGATTGTAACGTTACTCGCGGAAAGTTTCATACAGCTACTTGTGTATAGTAAAATATTTAAAAATGCCGAAAGTAAAAAAAATAGACAGGAGTTGGTACAGAAGTGAATTGAAGCTGTAGGCAATTCATGTTTTATTCGCGACGAAGCTGGTGGGGAAAGTATCTACTGCAAAATCTGCGATAAACATGTTAGTATTACTAATACAATGTACATATCTATGTAGTTATAGTGTTAGTTTAATAGCTTACTGTGACATATATTTTGTCATCAAGGTTCGATGTGAAAAAACTGGCATTAACACAGCATATTAATACTGCGTGCCATAAAACAAACGTGCAGATACCATCTAATTTGAAAGGATCTGAAAATTCAGAAAATACAGCAAGCAGTTCAAAAAGAAATGAGTTCTTCATAGATTTAACGCAAGGAATGGCAGCTGTTAATATGCCTTGGCGAACTTTAGATAATGTAGTATGGAGAAATTTTCTATCAAAATATATAAATCGCACTATTCCGGATGAGTCGACATTAAGAAAAAATTATTTAGACGACTGCTACGATTTAGCTATCCAAAATATCCAGACATAGGAGATCATTATGTGTGGATTTCCGTAGATGAAACTACCAACAGAATGGATCAATACATAGCAAATTAAATAATAGGAAAAATGAGTGACAGTGCCTCATTTATTATGTTGAAAACAATTAGAGCAAACGAATCACGCGACAATAGTTCGGTTTGTTAATTCCGCCATGCACATGTTTTTACCAAACGATAACGAGGAAAAAGTGCTCCTGTTCATAACAGATGCTGTTCCATACATGTGTTCGGATACCGGGTATGACTAAGGACTATCCGAAGGAAATTAATTGGGAAACACTCGTGAACGAAACTTGCGTTTATTACGATGCCTTAAGAGGCGTAAAAAGGACACGACACGGTGCACGTGTTGCGGTATGGCGCGGAGCTTAGGTATAAAAGTCTCAATTGCGTGCGTCGCGTTCTGCAGTCTCGATGCGATTGCATCGACGCAGTTTCCCTCCTCTAGACGCTGCTTCCGGCACCCTGGCTTCGAGGCTTGCCTAGGAGCGGCCGGTGGCGCACCCTGTCGGGGCGGTGGCGAAGTCGCCACGCATGGTCATGGCGGGAAAGACATTAAAAATTTATACACACATATGATTCATATTACATGTTTAGTCCATGGTTTACACTGGGTTGCTGAAAAAGTGCGAATTCATTTCCCGTTGTTGAATCAATTAATGTCGTCAGTTAAGAAAGTTTTTTTAAAAGCACCGCTTCGCATCGAAGCCTACCGAAAAAAATCTAGAGACACGGTAGTGTCTCACGCCATGTATATACAGGGTGTCCGCGGGAAGACTGGACAGCCGGTTTTCTCCTAAACTATTGCAGATAAAAATATAAAAAAATAGGGAATTGCATGGTTCGAGGGAGCCAATTTATTAGCGCGAACGAATTTTGTTTTCGATTATTATTTTAAAAGATACGATGGTCAAGTTCGGTTTTTCAAATGGAACTATTTTTTCTGAAGACCTGAGTTGATAGTGCGTTCCAAGACAAATTCAATAAGCTGTAATGTATACACTTTATTTTCACTGGTTTTTAAGATATTGCGCTTGCAAATTTACTGATTTTAACTGGAAGAAAACTGTCTGGTATAGCACGGACCGGGGACGGTCTTACTGGCGTCACGGGTGGCACTGCCTGTTGAAATAGAAACCTACTGGCCAAAGGTCTACGCCAGGAATGGCAGGCCCAAAGGCTGGACAATTCTTTTCCGCCAGAAATGCTACTTAGGTAGGTAAGGAAAGTAGAGACATGATGGGGAAGCTAAGGAAAAATGCAAATAAAATGGTGATTGTTGCTATTAATTATTACTCCAAATACAACTATAAGTTAATGATTTAACATTTTTTACACACTTTGGACTATCTGAGGTCAGGCGTCTAAGTTATTAAACTTTACAAAACAGATGGGAAAAAACCGTCCTCCCCCACTCGCTTTCGCCAGCGACCACACTATTATAGAGGCCCTCTTCACAGCAATACCTCCTCCCCAATGCCCACCTTCTCTCGCACGGAATACGTCAACGCATGCTTTTGTTTTGATATCGGAGCTCGTGTTTATACTCGACAGATAAGGGATCTGTTCGAATTTTTATGGAAGACCACGCGTCGACAGCGGGCTTTTCGTCGTGTGTCTCTCCACGAGGCGTATTAGCGGTGGATTGTAGGAGCGTAGATGTCTGGATGCCAGTTATTGAATTCAGGAGACGATAGAAACCCCAAGGAATACGATAAAGAATAAAGAATTATTTTATTTCCTAAACAGATACAGGGTAATTATGGACCTACGCCCGTCAATGAGATGCGGCGGCCTGGTACCCCGTGGCGAGGATAACACCCCGCAGTGCCCATCGAATTTTATGGCTTTAGACCTTTGAAGGGGTTTGAATACCATTAAAATCTGAGGAATGTCTAGGGTTTCCGCATTTCTCTTCAGATCTTTTCGAAAACGGCACCCTTCGATTCCTTATGTTCCGCCGATGCAATTGACACCAAGAACGACGTAATTCGGACCATAATGAAGGAAATTAAAAATTCATTCGCATGATCTCAAGCTAATTTCAGTACTTTGTAGCGATCATTATCAGTACTCCTGCCCGTGAGGAATACAATTTACTTTAATGTTATAGTGCATGTACGTTTTGTAATAAAGTGTTTCTATCGTCTCCTGAATTCAATAACTGGCATCCAGACATCTACGCTCCTACAATCCACCGCCAATACGCCTCGTGGAGAGACACACGAAGAAATGGGGTAGCCCGCTGTCGACGCGTGGTCTTCCATAAAAATTCGAACAGATCCCTTACCTGTCGAGTATAAACACGAGCTCCGATATCAAAACAAAAGCATGCGTTGACGTATTCCGTGCGAGAGAAGGTGGGCATTGGGGAGGAGGTATTGCTGTGAAGAGGGCCTCTTCAAGAGAGAAGCCGTTTGTGAGGGATGCAAATCCGATTGGTTCTGATACAATCTGCTCCCTATGGTTGAAATTTAGTCTAGCAACTTTCACACCTCCTAACCTAACCAATCGAACTTGCATCCCTCCCCAAAAGAACCGGCCATCCGAGCGTAGAAGCAAGTGCGAAATAAAAGTAACGGTGCGCTTCTCGATACCGCAGATGTAGGGGAAGTAGGGGTATGACGGGGTAGCGAGGTAAGATGGGGTATCTCCCTAAACCCTAATTAAAAGATGCTAGGCACGTGACAAATACGTCACTAGGAAGTCACTGTGTTATAATAGTGTGGTCGCTGGCGAAAGCGAGTGGGGGAGGACGGTTTTTTCCCATCTGTTTTGTAAAGTTTAATAACTTAGACGCCTGACCTCAGATAGTCCAAAGTGTGTAAAAAATGTTAAATCATTAACTTATAGTTGTATTTGGAGTAATAATTAATAGCAACAATCACCATTTTATTTGCATTTTTCCTTAGCTTCCCCATCATGTCTCTACTTTCCTTACCTACCTAAGTAGCATTTCTGGCGGAAAAGAATTGTCCAGCCTTTGGGCCTGCCATTCCTGGCGTAGACCTTTGGCAGGTAGGTATCTATTTCAACAGGCAGTGCCACCCGTGACACCAGTAAGACCGTCCCCGGTCCGTGCTATACCAGACAGTTTTCTTCCAGTGAAAATCAGTAAATTTGCAAGCGCAATATCTTAAAAACCAGTGAAAATAAAGTGTATACATTACAGCTTATTGAATTTGTCTTGGAACGCACTATCAACTCAGGTCTTCAGAAAAAATAGTTCCATTTGAAAAACCGAACTTGACCATCGTATCTTTTAAAATAATAATCGAAAACAAAATTCGTTCGCGCTAATAAATTGGCTCCCGCGAACCACGCAATTCCCTATTTTTTTTATATTTTTATCTCCAATAGTTTAGGAGAAAACCGGCTGTCCAGTCTTCCCGCGGACACCCTGTATAGACCAACAAAATTACCTTTTTTTTTTAAAAAAGGTACAAAAAGTGGGCCAAGTATATATTCCCATCAAAAGAATCCCATTTAAAAACATTGTCGTAAATTAATACCCCATCAAAAAGAATCCTATTTAAAAACATTGTTGTAAATTAATATCCCATCAAAATGAATCCCGTTAAAAAAAAATTGTCGTAAATTAATAGCTTTACAAAACTAATTATATACACAAATTGCGCCAATAATCACAGTGACTATTTATAAAAAGAAAAAATGTATTAAATAATATTAACCAGATATATTGTTATACAAATAAATATTATAATACGAATAAATATTTTATTCAAAATACTTGGCGCTGCGAAATCGAAAAAATGTTAATTGTCTTGGTTAATAAATAAAATAAAACAAGACACGACACCACTGAGACAAGAAAGAAAGAAAAAGATTTTAATGCAATTTATACATATTTATTCAGTTTAGCAACACCAATTCGGTTTCGCAGTGCCAAGTATTTTGAATAAAATATTTATTCGTATTAAAATATTTATTTGTATAAAAATATGTCTGATTAATATTATTTAATACATTTTTTCTTTGTACAAATAGCCATTGTGATAACCGCCCCTTGTAAACAGACGGACCCTAATGAAACTACTGCGGTCGATAAAAAGAAGTTGTACAGAGGTGACATCTCCAGGTACTCTATGTAGACGAATTTTTGACGCATAGTTGCCACATTTTCTGTTCTCTCTGTCTCCGCCGTGCTGTTGCCACAGCTCCTTCTGCTGAGAAGCCTTGGAGGAATACGGCACGAGAGCTGCGTCTAGGCAGGGATCAACAAGCTTCAATACCGCTGATGGAGGGGGGAACACCTACAGGAGCGGTGGTTATGTGTGCGGAACTGCGAGCGTCAGTCACGCACACATAACCACCGCTCCTGTAGGTGTTTCCTTCTGCATCAGCTGTAGATGTAGCGCGTCCGATTGCTGCGTCTAGCATCAGAGCCTCGCTGAACGTAAAGGAGGATAGCAATAATGAAAAATAGAGAGGTTGAGTAATGAAGTTAGGAAACATGTCAATGAAACAATACTAATTTGCACATTGAAGGATGTAATATTTTGTATAATGAGTGTGCAAATTCAAAGCATTATACAATTTCAATAAGGTACATCACCGAAGTGAAACACGCCGATCGTGTTATGAAATTTATGAATGCTATAATTCTTCTAAAAACATATGACGCTTTCTTTTCATCTAACTATACATCAAATTATCTTTTATATCAAGAAGAATTGTCTATTGTTTAAATACAAATTTAGTAATCATTTTTTTAAAACATCAATTTGGACAAAAAATACATTTCAATTCAATACTTTTGTACGTGCTTTCCTTCGGAATTGTTATTAAAAATTTATGAATATAAACTAGAGATCAGTACTAACAATACGTATATTTTGGAATATCTCGTTAAACGATTTTATTTAGCTACGATCCTTTGTTTGTTTGTATGTTTGATTCAAATCTGGAAACTCAAGTATCCACTTGCAACCATCCAATTGTCTTGAAACTTTGCAGAGATGCGTAGTTTGGATGACAATACAAAATTATGAAAAAAATTCCGAAGGGGTGAAAAAATTACTTCGTCACCAATAAATCCAATCGACATAAAATCAACCATTCTTTATGTTACCGTTCTTTACGAACTTTTAGCACTGTATGGTTTTTGTTGTAAAATTTCAAGTTTAACACAGATTTTCAAAGGTAAAAAACGTTCGTATCATAATTTCATTAATTTTCCCCCATTCTGCAATCTTTCAACTATAATTAAAAAAAAAATCATCGCTCTATCTCATTTCTATCAAAAGTTCTTTAATTATGAAACAAATTTCGTCACTTTACCCCACTGTGCGGCGCGGCGTTGAGCCCGTATCGCGAACGGAACCCTAATTCCCAGTGTTCGTTTCTCACTTCTTTTTGGTTGAAGGGGGGAGCGAGATGGAACGCTTTGCCTGCGCGACGGCCGCGAACGCAAAGGACGGAGTGTCAGGCGTCCGAAAGACGGAACGAGACAAAATATCATCCCGTCGTCTATCTCGTACCGCCCTCGCTCGCTTTCAGTGCCTCTCGCTCGCTCTCGCCTTCGCCGGACAAGAGTGAGACAGAAATGGTGGGAATAGCGAAAAGTCCACATCGTTTACACCATACCGAGCCCGTAACGAGACAGTACTGTAGTATATTTTATTTGAGTTTATCCAGATAATATCTTTGCCCATTTCTGTTCTCCAGCCGCTTCGCCGTGATTCATTCAAGCCTCCCTGACGACAAAATAGTAATAGGGGAAATACTACTACGTTTGCCTACTACACGCGCATACACAGGGCCGGCGGAACCATTATGCAAGTTACGCGCCGCATAAGGGCGCCAGCCGAATGGGACGCTAAAAAACTATATCGCACGCTTAATAATAAAGGAATCCAACCCCCACATAAACGAAATGTACCCCCTGTAAAGACAAAACATATTAAATAGAAAACAGGGGCAAAAATTTGGGGGCACCAAAAATTTTCTTGCTTAAGGGCGCCAACTAACCTCGCATCGGCCCTGCGTATACGTCACGCTGGTGCTACGTGTCTGCAGTACACTATTAGCGCCACCAACGGAGAAGCCTTGAAGCCTCATTCTGTCAATTTTCGATTCATAAATTCATTATTATTTCAACGTACGGTGCTTATTAGCGTTCAAACGCACCGTACCCGTTTGCACGGATGTCTACTGGAGGCAACTATACCCGCATAAACTTCCTTCTTGCGGATTCCAGGACGAAAGATGAAAACTACGGTTTGTTTACTACACGCGTATACGTACACGCTTAACTTAGCTTGTGTGAGCGTACGCACACATTCAAGGCCCGCGGAGACGGCAGCCTTAACTGATAAACGGCAACAATTACGTGTTACAAACTAGTTACTAGTAATTTATTGTAACGCAAATTATGGCGCTTCAGCATAAATAAATTGTTAATTAAAACATAATTAATAAATAACCTCGTGTATTAGTTCAGATAATGTTGCATACGACAGATGTGCGATATTGGCATATTTTTCGTGCATATTCGCATATTTTACGTGCATATTGGCATATTTGACGTGCATATTTGCATATGCTTTTTGCATATTTTACGTGCATACACATCCGCAGTCTAGTCATGAGGCACATTTACCGCCCTAGCCTGCTAGGGTTTTTCCTCAGGTGCCTACCCAAGGTCTTTCGGGTCAGTTGGGATTTTACTACCGGTTTCTTTTGTTCAAAACCGCAAAATCTGGAAACTTGAGGCCATTTTTCGAGGTGATCCTATCTGTTTTCGAAGTTAAAAATGGTATGAGTCGATTCGTCTTGGCGAGATGTTTCCAACGGCGTATAGCAATCGCTGCACGCTCGTAGGCCAGTAATCCCCTCTGGGACTTAACATTGTCCTTTATTCCTACGCGCAACCGAACACCCAGTATGTGCAAACCATAATAAATAACGTATAGGAAAAAATAATTTCGTTCTCGTTATACCATAATTTTAAAAATATATACAGCGTCAAATTCAGACGTGCAGATCGTGCATTATAACTTTGCTTCCGAGTAGCGACTGAGCAGGCCGCAGTAGGCCGTGAGTCAGACGTGCATGTGAGAGAGTCCGACCGTTGGCGTTCTTTTAATTTGAATTGAAAAACATACGATTGCACACGCATGAGTATCACGCTACCCTGTTATTTTGCATGATACTCCGCCGTGTGCGATAGCATGTTTTGTGAAACCAATTAAACGAACGCCAACGGTCGGACTCTCTCGCACGCACGGCCTACTCAGTGGCCGTTCGGAGGCAAAGTTATAATGCGCGATCTAGACTTTGCCGTCCGAATATTGTTGTGACTCACTGTACATTTAAATCAATTGTATATATTTCAAATTGTGTGATATTGAGAAAAGCGCTGCGTTTTGTTCTGTCGTTAATATTCTAAAGTGTCGAATACAAGATATGCATTCTGTGTAGAAAATACGGCCATTATTTAGAAGTTTTCTGTCCTCACCGATTTTTATGATTTTTGGATATGTTGTCAAGGCAATCATTCTGAACAACTTTTCTATATATATGTTACCGCCACTCTGCTTTAGTTTTCGAAATATTCGCGAAAAACTTCTTTTGACTTATTCCGACGCAACGCATTCCACTTTCGAACTTGCCCGAGTATTAGAATAGGTTGAAGCTAGATCAGTGCGGGGGGGGGGGGGTGTAAGCTTGGATGCGAACTGATGCGAGTCGGGGTGTTGACGAAAGCCCCCACAAACCTAACAGATGCTATCGAAAGCACCCTCTTCGTAGCAAAAAAATTGTTTCAGAACCAGCGTCATCCTAATATCTAGCTGTGCCGGCGCCGCCGAACAGAGTCAGAGTGTACGGGCATCCACATTCTGGTTCAAATCTTCAAACTCACATCGATTCGCTACCTCGCTTTACGCACCCGCGAGCGGGCGCGCGCCCCCTGCACAAGTTTTTTGCAAATATCTCGGAAACAAAGTCAGTTGTTTTGTCCCATGCTGGCGCATACGCTGCCACGGACGCGTACTGTAGGTAGCTATACGGCAAAATACATTGTAGTAGTATACTGAATCCATCTTAAGAAAAATCCTACGCCCAGACCGTTTTGTGACCGTTCTGCGCAGCCCCCACTACCGACTACGGGCCCGACGCAGGCGATTGACAGAGAGGTAACAGGCGGTAAGACGGAGAAAATCGTAGGCGGTTAAGTGAGGAGTCGGACCAACCAGCGCCTCCTCAGAATCATCCCTGCGCAGAACGGGATTTTTCTTAGGATGAATTCAGTATAGCAGTAGTTTTTCGCAAATATCTTGGAAACGCAGGTCGAGCGGCGATAACATATATAGGAAAAAGTTGTTCAGAATCATGTCCCCGACAATATATCCATAAATCATTGAAATCAGTGAGGGCAGAAAACTTCTAAATAATTACCGAAAATGCACGTGGCTTTGTTTACACTACATAAAATAGAACTGGATTTATCAAAACAGTTAACGAAGGCATTAAAATTCCGTGAGGAAGTTTGTGCTATTACTATCAGCCATTTCCCTGGTAACGGTGCTCAGGAACGTTTAGATCGATAATTAATTGAAATCGAAACACAATGTGTTCAAAGGTTTCTTTATGTTCAAAACCCTCGTTAATCATGCTAACGAAAGTTGAATACTTAGAGGGAAGTCCGGCATACATTCGTTATGCGTAACCATGTTCAGACACAAGTTTGACAGTTACACGAAGGTTGTATTCAATAAAATGTAATATACAGTACCTGAAATCTATACAAAGAACTATCATCCTTTACGGTGAGCGTCTTGGAGTCATTCACTGGGAAGAAGTAGCCATACTGGCAGAGTTGATTCGCAATATGGACCGCCTCTACTGTCAACATAATTCAATTCCATATCTCAGAAAAATTATTGTGTTCTACAAACATCAAGAAATGATATATAACTAGATTAAAATATATACACGCAAATGAGATTCCAAACAAATAGAGTATTGCACGTTTAAGGGTTTGCTTTTACTGCCGTGTTAAGCGCTCACAGATCCTTCATATTTTATATTTACGTAGGGCAGAGATCCACCCCTCCTGGACTCTTAACACCCGCGAATCGAGAGCGAAGTTTATCGCTCGAAATGAATCTTGCACCACCGAAATTTCCAAGTTTTCTATACTCTGCGTAAAAATTAAAGGAATACTATAATTTCCCGAAAATTTTGGTCATTTTCAAATAGCTGTATCTCGGCGAAAAATGGACGCAAAAAATATTTAAAAAGCGCATTTTAAAGCCCGAAGTTTCTAGTTTTTGAATGAAGGACTCATTTTTTCATCCATTATGATACTGTTTTATCAAGATGAAGCGCAGGAAACGAAGTTTCAGAAATTTTTGTCTACTTTGAACGTATGCACTGGACCAGGCATGCACAGGACCCCCAATTCCGGGCGCGAGCGCACATTCGAGCTCGAGCCGAGCTCGAGCTTGAGCTCCGAGCTCGTACAAGACAAGCGAGTCCGCCAATGGAGTGGGGAGCGGCTGGAGTAGTGGGGAGCGGCTGAGTCAATTTTAACCCACCGCTTGAGATTACTGACGCACACAGTGACGGAGTTGTGTATGTCAGTCGCGGCCAAGCAATCCTTTAGCTGTGGGGGGTGTCATAAAAGCATAAACTGGGCCTTTCCGGTGATCGTGTTGGAACAACAATGTGAAGCTCAAGACAATACCATATTTTCCTTCGAGGAAACAAAATGGGCATACGGCCTCTGTAGTTATAGAGTTCTCCACCACGAGACCTTATACCGAAGAGTGGGGAGTGAGCATATCACGGTCGAGCTCGAAGGCGCACCGACTGCCCTAGGGCAGACTTGGTGTGCACCCCTGCACTGGACAAACAAAATTGTGTCTGGTAAATCCAATGAATGAGCTCCTATAGAGCAAATATTTCTCCTTAATTTCGTTTTTTTTTTTTTGGTTTTGTTGTATCACTTTTATTGACCGAGTTATTCACGATCAAAGCATAAAAGGTACTTTTCATTTTGAACACCTGTAACTTCAGAATCATTAGACTCGTGACGCGCTTTGGGTGGTGCTAATACCAGTTATTGAAGTACAGTTTTCGTCATTCTGAAGAGTTTGGATTAAAATGTTTTCCTTAAATTTTTTAAATCTTTTCTTTTTACTAAAATGAGATTGAACTAACAAAAAAATGCGCAACAATTGATCAAAAGCCGCGAGAACAAAGAAAGAGTTTTGAAGAGAAACAACGTAAAACAGGTGATCGTTCAATTTTTCAGACCATATTGCATGTTTGACCATCGAGGACATACAGGACAAAAATCTGATCGGTCCAGCCTTTTGCGCTGTGTTAAGGGGCAATTTTACCTCATGAAATACGTGGACACTTGAATGATTCCATGATTTTCCTTGAAGTGGCATCATTTTTTCTAAAAAATGGTAAATATGACATTTTTTAGATCATTTTAAAATGGATTTAATACGATTTAAAAAAATCTTATTGAATTGGCAACTAAAAGTTCTGAAAGAAAACTTTCTTAGCTTTCCAAAACATTCATGAAAATTTGTCTACGATCATGAGTTCGCAACTTACAGGTGTTCAAATCATCTTTGCTTTGATCGTGAATAACTCAGTCAATAAAAATTGGGGAACAAAACCAAAAAAAAACGAAAATAAAGAGAAATATTTGCTCTATAGGAGCTCTTCGTTGGATTTACCCGACACAATTTTGTATACCCAGTGCATACATTCAAACTAGGCAAAAATTTCTGAAACTTCGTTTCCTGCGCTTCATCTTGATAAAACAGTATCATAATAGTTGAAAAAATGAGTCCTTGATTCAAAAACTAGAAACTTCGGGCTTTAAAAAGAGCTTTTTAAATATTTATGCGCCCATTTTTCGCAGAGATACAGCTATTTGAAAATGACCAACATTTTCGGAAATTAGAGTGTTCCCTTAATTTTTACGCGGAACATTTAACATTTTTCCGAGGAAAATGAATTAACACACTACGTTATTTGTGCTGTTTGGAATGATACAGAGATCAAAATTAATTTACAGAATATAGAAATTAATCCTCTCAATTTTCGTTAAAAATAGTCGGAATAAGCTCGTATTTGAGTTTCACTTTCATCAGTAGAACTTTAGCCATTCCACCCTGACATTCTTATAAAAATATAATGAAGAATACAATAGCTTTATTTTTCATTAATCCATAAATCATCGTGCAAGCAACACTTCGAATGTATGCGACTCAAAATCTGCTTCCGGTGAACTTCAATGAACTCTGCAAAATCTAGGCTCAAGAGCAGAAACATTTATGTAAGGAGCAAGAAGCAGCAGCGAGTTGCTCTTGAAAAGCCCGGGCATGAAAAGCCCGTTTCCTTAAAAATAGCCCGATTTAAATTATTTTCGGTCAATTTAATCGGGAGAATGCCAGAAATCCATTTGTGGCACTTTCATATTGATACGATGAAAAATAAACAAATTCTGTTTCTTTATAATCGATGACACATCGCCGAGCACGGCAATCTCGCGCGGCTCGGGACACAAAGGTTCTCGTCGGTTATTCGAACTTCTAAGATCGTATTCAGATTTATTGGCCGGTGAGTTTCATAACTAAGGTCGGTATCAAATATATTGGCCGGTGAGTTTCGTTTCGCGAGCAGCGATCGAGGGGAAATCAGCCACCACCATCTGAAGATCGTGGATTTGTCAGTTGGAGTTGCGTGGTCCTCGCAGGGTATGGTGGGGTAACGGGAATGCTGCTCGGCTCCGCCTGAACCTAGCCGTTTGGCTGTTATTTATTCTTAGCGTAATAGTTGTGTGCGTTACGAAGCTATGCGTAGACCAATACGAGATGAAGCTATCGAGAAAGTGTCAATGTTCTAACCAATAAAGCTCCTGCAGTTTTTCGTAACTAACGCACACCTATTCTGATGTGTGTATTTCTACGCTGACAGCTCGGTTTGGTCTACACCCCAGAAGCTTGGCACTATCCCCACCATTTCTGGCTCACTCTTGTTCTGCGAAGGTGAGAGTGAGATGCAACGAGAGCGAGTCAGAAAACGTTGAGAAAAGGAGCACCGAGGCAGGCAAACTGTGTGGTGGGAGAATACCCCTCACGAAACTCACCGGCCAATATATATGATACCGACCTCAATTACAAAATCCCTGAAAATGGATGTAACCCCTGTTTTTCTGACCTGGATATTGACATTAGTGAACATTAGTTATATCAGATTAAATAAACTCGATGTCAATAAAGGACCTGGTGTAGATGGTATCCCTCCCTTGTTTTTTAAAATGTGTAGCTTTATTATATCTCGGCCGCTTTGGATAATCTTTAATAAATCTTTAAAATCAGGTTTATTCCCGACATCTTGGAAGACCAGTCTGGTTACACCCATTTTCAAAAACGGCGACAAAACAAATGTTGAAAATTATAGACCCATAAGCATTATTAGTGTTATATCTAAAATCTTCGAAGAAATTGTAACAAATAAGATACACAGTACTGTCTCTCTCTCATTATGTGAAGAGCAACATGGTTTCGTAAACAAGCGATCTACAACCACAAACCTAGCCGTATATTGCAATTATGTCTCATCTTCTTTAGAAGCCAAACTACAGGTTGACACAATATTTACTGATTTTCATAAAGCTTTTGACACTGTAAATCATTCTCTTTTAATTGAGAAGCTTTCAGCATTGGGCTGCAGGGGTAATCTATTGGCTTGGCTGGGAAGTTACCTTACTGATCGTTTTCAAATTATACGTATACGCAGTTGCCTATCATCTCCGGTTCGTGTTTTATCTGGTGTACCTCAAGGCTCCCACCTAGGTCCTCTACTATTTAAAATTTTCATAAATGACTTAACTACCATTTTCCAGCATTGTCAGTTCTTCCTATTCGCTGATGATTTAAAAATCTTCAGAAGCATCTCGTCCATTGATGATGCTTCCAAATTACAGGCAGACCTAGATCGTTTCTGCGACTGGTATCACAGGAATGGTATGGATCTCAATATCATAAAATGCCATGTTATGCGGTCCTCCCGTCGTTCTGAACACTTCTTATATCCTTACCGTCTCAATAACTGTATTCTCTACTCAATAAGTGAAGTTAAAGACTTAGGTATTCATTTCTCCTCAACCTTGGGCTTTTCCAACCATATTTCTGATATTGTTAACTCGGCTTCAAGAACACTTGGTTTCATACCACGTCTTTCCACTGATTTTCATTCAATTCACACACTAAGATTGCTGTATATTACCCTTGTTCGTCCCTTGTTAGAATATGCTTCAATTATGTGGTCTCCGAAACGATTTAATCACGAAATCATGCTTGAGAGAGTACAACATAAATTTCCCAGGTTTTGTTCATATAAGCTAAAGAATCCAATGTCAATATTTGATCACGATTACTCGACAATATTAAATACAGTCAACCTCGAAACTTTATCTGCACGTAGAAGAATATCCGACCAATTCTTTATTTTTAATTTAATCAATAACCATATTGATTGTCCCTCTCTTCTTATGCAAATCAATTTCTACGTACCTGAACGCGTATTGAGATCTAGAACAGGACTACAACTAGTTAATTCCAGATCTACGTATGGATTAATTAATCCAATAAATCGAATTATTGCTGACTCAAGCACTCTCTATAATAGTATTGATTTTTTTAATGGGTCTATGGATACTTTTAAAAGACAGTTACGTAGGATTATCGGATAATGTTATATTTTGTGTACCATGAGTTTTTTTGCATGTCTAATTTTTGTTATATTAGGTAAATTTCTTTTTCTTTTGTGTTAACATTTATGTAAGAGGGCTTCGGTCCGTTTATAAATAAATAAATAAATAATTTCTTCGAATACCACAGAATTTGAATAATTTCTTCGAATATTCGAATAATCGAATATTCGAACTTCGAACCTTGGAACCTTCGAATATTCGAATATTCGAACTTCGAACCTTCGAATATTCTGATCTATCGAAGTTCCGATTGTACCGAATATGAATCTGAACATGAAATATTTTTATTATTATTATTATTATTATTATATAAACGGGAGAACCCTTTAGAATACAAAATTTGGACATAATGTACAAGAAGTATAAAATATAAAATTAAATTAAGATATAGATAAAGTAAACAGAAGATATAAAGAACACAAACATAACAGTCTACAACAAGCAGATTAAGGAGATGACAGACTCCTCAGAAGTAGAGCCCTAAACGTCGTTAGGGAGTCCATGCACAAATCAATATCGGCAGGGCACTGGTTCAACTCACTCATAGCGCGATTAATACGGTCCACAGAGTAATAGTGATATTCGGGGACACGCGCAGCAAAAAGGGGTCTAGGACGCAGTGAGCGTTGCGGAGCATTAAAACAAACCCGTGCGACAAGCTCGTGGCAATTAATCTGACCGTGGAAAGCTTTGTAAAGGAATAATAGGTCTGAACAAACGCGGCGGTCACTAAGAGTTAAGAGCCCCATTTTTTACAAGGCAGGACCGTAATCATGGTCGTAGAACCGCATAGGGCTACCAGAGGCCCTCATGGCCAACCTCAGGAACTTGTGCTGGACCCGTTCAATTATGCTGATATATTGTTTATGCCTAGGACTCCAAATCACCGACGCATATTCAACCTGTGACCTCACCAGTGCGACATATAGCAACTTCAATGTCCTGATTTGTTTGAAGTGTTTACCGAAACGGGCTATGAACCCAAGGGTTTTCATAGCTTTACACGTAATATTTCTATAATGATTGCGAAAATCCAGACATGACTTGCATGTAACACCAACGTCCAGGACTTCCGCAACTTCAGACAATGTGATATCATCTAGCTTATATAGTGAGGAAATGCCGCTAACAGCCCTATGTGTCCTTAATAATACACATTTACCCGCATTTAACCGCATCCTATTAACGGTACACCACTGCTCAAATCTAAAGAGATCATCCTGCAACAGATTCACATCGAGAGTACTACTAATTGTGCGGAAAATCTTTAGGTCGTCCGCGCACATAAGAAATTTACTGTGCCTAAAAGCCCCCTTAAGATCGTCAATAAAGAGAAGGAACAGGAGAGGGCCGAGATGAGATCCCTACGGGACCCCCGAGGTCACATTGACCGGATCGGACAACCGATACTGTACCCTAACTACCTGCACACGGTCTTCAAGGTAGCTATCACTCCACGCAAGAAGCGGCCCATTGATCCCGATTGAAGCTAATTTGTGATGCAGGATACAATGATCTACAGAATCAAAGGCTTTCCGAAAGTCGGTATACACTGTATCGACTTGAAGACCCTTATCCAGTGCAGCCGAAATGAAGCAGTGGTATACCGCCAGGTTAGTTGTGATAGACCGACCAGGAACAAATCCGTGCTGTTCGTCGCATATCACATTAGTAAGATTAGGCGTTAAGTGCTCCGTTATTATCTCTTCAAAGATCTTAGGCATGACCGATAGTTTACATATCGGCCTGTAATTACCAACATCCGAACGGTCGTCTGCCTTGAATACCGGGGTAACCAAGGTGGTCTTCCAAGCAGCAGGGAAAATTCCCTTAGCTAATGAGGAATTGAAAATATGCCAGAGGGGCCTAGCAAGGATGAAACGACACTGCTTTGGAAACAGGGGTGGGACCCCATCGAATCCCGGGCCTTTTGACGCATCAAGAGATTCGAATTTAGAAAAGATTTGACCGAAGGAAATGGAAACAGAATGAATGTTCACATCACTATAAGAGGACGAACTTGGATTCAGGGCAGGCACCGCTCCAGCCCGAGGGGTATATACAGAGCGAACAGATTAGCAGCTTCCGCGTGCGACGAGGCAGACCTGCGGTTCAGATGGACCTTGCCTGGAATTCCATGCACCCCACGCTTAGTATTAACAAATTTCCAAAAGCTTGATACATTGTCACACACCGCACTCTCGATGCTATCAATATAAACTCGATGCTTACGCGACAGGGAAAGCTTACATCTCGAACGGAGACTCGTAAAGTTTATATAATCACAAAATGAACCCGTACGCTTGAAAACTTTATGCGTCCTTTTCTTCTGACTGATCAGGGACCTTAAGCCGGGGGAAAACCATGGCGGAAACGTGGATTGGACAACAGACCTAACAAGAATAAAGGCTTCTATTGCCCTATTAATATGACCATATAAACACTCAAGGGCAGATTCAGGATCAGAGTCCCCAGTCTCATTCTCCCAATCTACAGAATTAAGATAATTCAACACCCTAGGGTAATCGCCACGCTTAAAGTCCCTGTACTCAAGGTTATCGCGCAAGAGGTCTGGACCCGAGGTAACACCGCTAAACTTTATATATAAGGGTGGATGATAGACGTCTGGTTCAATAAGGACATCAATGACTCGATCCACAGCGACATTAGTTGAGCTGACAAAGACGATATCGAGCATAACGTCGAAATCATTGAAAACATGGTTAACTTGGGTAAGGTTACAATACCCAGCACAACTAAGGAGAAGGTCAATGGCTGCAGATTCATTCGACGAAACACCCGATCTTCTGAAGCAATCTTGAACCGAGTCATTGAACCATACCGCGTGAGGGAGATTAAAATCACCGTACAGACAAAAGGTGTCATCGCTAAACTTATGACATAATTCCATGACTGAGTCGACATGATTAGAATAAAGTGACGTCTGGGATGCAGGCGGAATATAGACTGCCCCCAGTAGCAGGTATTTATTACTGTGAAGGTGGACTCTAACAAACAATTGTTCGACCACGGAACAGTTGATAGTTACAACGCATGAAGACATCGAATTTTTGACCGCGATAAGAACACCTCCGCCCCTAGTGAAACAGCTGGATCGTTGGGATCTGTCACACCTGTATACGGTATAATCCCGCAACCCGAGTTCATTAGACGATATGGCAGGGGTGAGCCAGGTCTCGACAAAAATAATAACGTCATACGACACTGCGGAAATGAGTACGGAGTTGATGAGAGAGTCTAATTTCGTGCGGAGACCACGAACATTTTGAAGATAGACTAAAGGGTTCACTTCACGTTTTTTTGAGACGATTCCTTGAGTGGTTTGCCCTTCACGATCTTGGGCACACCACGAATGTACCGGATGGTCATCTGGGTTTGTCCCTGCTCATGAAGGTCACGGAGCTTCTCTCGGAGCTGCAAAATGGAGCTGCTTAGCCTGGAGTATCATCTTCACCTCAGATGCAGAGTCGAGGCGGACACAGATGGGCCTACAGGGTGTCTTACCCTGTATGCCCAGGCGATGCGTGGCAAGATCCTGGCTGTTAAGGGGGCAAATCTCGGTCAATATTTGTTCACAGTTTATCGTGAAATTCTTTTCATATTGGCCTTTACAACTATTTGTTTTTCAAACGATAAATTTTTAACTTTATTAATCCTTGGTAAATTAATATATTTTAAAACGAAAACATCCATCAGTTATTAGTATTATTATTTTTATAATAATGAGTGGATAACCCGGACGGAATCGGCCAAGAGCCCCCTCCTTTAGGCCCACTCGTGACCCATCATAAGCGGAAACAGTATAAGCAGACTTCTTTCATACGAAGCTAAAACTCCATAAACGATTTTGAGGAACTATAATATTTTTATTTTTCCCTCGTTACTATAACGTTATTTTTCTAAATTTATAGAGTATTCTTCACTTTATAGACATCATCTTACTCATTAATAGTAATTTTATTCTTTGTTTCTGTAACCTACCCCCACACGCGCGAATGTCTCTCCCTTCTCTCAGTGTTGTAAGGCCCGGTTAACTCTCGTGGTACGCGGTGTAAGTGACTTTGTCACTCGAAAAATTAATTTTAAGTGACTGATTGAAAATATCATGACGAAAATGAACTCATTGTCCCGACGAACGACCAGACAAGGAAAAAACGCTGTTGTCCGTATGGTGATTTT
This sequence comes from Andrena trimmerana, assembly GCA_951215215.1. Classification (NCBI taxonomy): domain Eukaryota; kingdom Metazoa; phylum Arthropoda; class Insecta; order Hymenoptera; family Andrenidae; genus Andrena; species Andrena trimmerana. Next base: position 75,668,545 of record OX578060.1, read on the forward strand.
AACGAGAATAATGCGTTGACGATGAACGAACACGACTGTGTTTTCGAATGATGTCTACGTCACGAACGTTTGACGAGAAAGGGTGCTGTTGATTACTTAAACATAAATAGTATATAAATAAATTGTATAAAGATATAATGATAAAATTAGTAATTAATTTATTAAATTTATTTTTATTTAATAAATAAATTAAAGAAACTCGCCAAATTTAATATTCACCTGTTTATCAAAAACATATCCTTTTGTTTATAATTTAAGGTCTGCTCTGCCCAATGAATTATTTTTTAAATGGCTGAAGCATAGACTGTACAAAGGTAACATATCGTTTGAAAAACAAATAATTGTAAAGGCCAATATGAAAAGAATTTCACGATAAACTGTGAATAAATATTTCATATTCAGATTCCTATTCGGTACAATCAGAAATTCGGTAGATTCGAATATTCGAATATTCGAAGGTTCGAAGGTTCTAATGTTCGAAGGTTTGAATATTCGAATATTCGAAGAAATTATTATTGTGGGGTTTTGACCCACTATATTACACGAATAAATACTTCAAAACTCCTAACACTTCTTGACACTCCTTAACCCACGTTTATTATTAATCAGGTACAACAATTCTTTGGTACGTATTCGATAGCCGCAGCTATAGCGAGAGAGTAAGGTCGCTCTCTCTTCTGGAGTCGTAACTCCCTTAAGCCTCGTTCCTAGGAACGAAGACCTGCTTGCGCCGTCTTTCGCTGCTGTTGGCGCTGTTGTCGGGGGCGTTGGGTGGCGTTGCCGCCACAGTGCCGCGCTCGGTAGCGGCGGACCGCATCGGACGCGAATGGTGCGGGAAAGATCGGCGTCCCACCGATATAACTTATTACAATGCCATTATTGTGCTTTGATCGTTCTATACATACAGTGACATATACAGGGCGATTCTCTTACGACGTCTGTTAGACAGGTGCACCTCGCACACTGGTCTGAGTCGACATAAACGTGTTAAAAAATTCTGACGATCAACATTTCACTATTTATCATTATGAAGATGGCCGTTCGTCGGGGGGGGGGGGGGGGGGCACAGAATTTGATTTCAAGACCAAAATTTTTATTAGATTAAAACTAAGCCCTGCAGAGGGAAGAAATGCCGATAAAATAATATTATGTCTCGTTTAACAACACTGTTTGATTTGGTTCCGTTATTTGATGTCAATTATGGCATCAAATTTAGTAAAATTATCAGAGATAGCGTTTTTATGACAAAAAAAAGGTATTGAGCATGCAGAACCTACGATGTCAATAATTTGTCTAAATTGACAATTCAGATTTTGAAAATGTTTTCATTAAGGGGGTAGACACATCACTTGACCTGGCCGATTTGGCAGGTCGGTATTACAGCAGGTTTTTTCTGCTCAGAAATGGTAATACCCATAGATACGCGGCTGCCTGGTGCACGCGAGAGTGAGCTGTTTGCTATTTCCGTATTCTATTCTGAATAAGCAAAGAAATTCTCAGCTGTTGCGTTGTACTTGTAAATTTTTAAACGGAAGGTCTGCTGGTGGAACAAACGTAGAAAATTCATTGTCCATTTTAACGACTTAAAATGTGCTTATGCTACAATATGCTACGTTGGCAGTAAGGAATTACGTGTGAAAAGGAAAAATAGATGAGGGGACGCCCCAGAAAATGAAGTTTGTTAGTTTAGACATTTTTCTTAGAAAAACACTGAGACAGAACATGAAATACACTTCTTACAAGATAATTAAACGTCGTATGCAGAAAGCTGTTATGAAGAAACATTATATATAAAATTGTGTTCGATGTTGAATTGGGCTAGTAAAAATGCGCAAGCTGGATGCGCGTGATTATGATGTGGTCCCCTCCTGGTAGTGACAGATAATCTAACCTATATGCTATACACGATTTCCTAAAGATATTGTTGCAGCGTAATAATAACCAACAAAATTACCTTTTTTTAAACAACGGTACAAAAAGTGCGCCAAGTATATAATCCCGTCAAAAAAGAATCCCACTTAAAAACATTGTCGTAAATTAATATACTATCAAAAAGAATCCCACTTAAAAACATTGTCGTAAATTAAGGGGGTAGACACGGGTAATGCAGCGCGCTGTATACCGACACAATCTGGCCCGAAACAGGGGGTTGGGATTTTTCATCATTCGTCCTTATATGAGCAGATTTTGGGCTAGGTTAGGACTCATTCGAAAGAGCAAGGTTCAATGCATAGCGCTCTTCTCATGATTCAACGAGATTGTGTTGATATCTAATAATATGAGTGTCCAAAGTAGAGCAAAAGTCAACAAAATACACCCGCAGAATCCAAGCATTTTTAGGTCACTAAAAGAGCTTTGTGACTGAAACGGTGAGAAGAGCGCTCTGCATTGAACCTTCTTTCGAATGAGTCCTAAACCAGCTCCAAATTTGCTCATATAAGGACGAATAGTGAAAAATCGTGACTGCAGTCCCAAATACGAGTTCCGCCATATTGGCGATAATACAGAGCAAGTCACGTGACAAATTTAGTTCAGCTAGTGGACACGAGATGACGCCTACTCGGGAGGACTGCCGACGTGGAATCATAGCAAAACTGAAGCGTTAGCTGGATACACAAACCACAGTAAAAGCGTGATGCAGTCAATGTATGAATTTTCGGACGATTGTAGGTTAGGTTATATGCATTTTAGGCATATAACTGTTGGGAACTGTGTACATTTATTAAATTAACGCTTTTATTGTAATACATACATCACTTGAAATCGCTGTCGAATTTATGTTATAATTATATGGCCACATTATTTAAAATAAAAAAAAGAGATTGGAACTTTTTTACTAATACTGGAAATATTGATTTACTGATATCATATTATCAGAATGTGGAAGTTACAGCAATTATTTGCAATTATTGCTCTTATTATTATTCTTCCGACTATTGTATATAACATACAACAAGGAAAAGTCTCCAAATCAGTCAACAGTTGACTCCCTGAATTTTTTTGCAATTCTTTACGGTCCTATGCAGAGATGGGCATTATTTAAATAAAAGAATATACTTCCGAATGGTCCCAGTGACTGATCGACACGAGGTTTGGGGTAGGGTGTGTGTACCCGAAATCTAAAATTCTATTTAGCTTCGGGTATTTATTAGTTTTCTCTGTTTATTCGAAGGCCTTTCATCTTGGGCTTCGAATAATTTTTCATCTTTCATTATATCTTTATCCTAAGGTCGTATTCAGATATATTGGCCGGTCAATTCGTTTTCGCGAACAGCGATCGAGGAGTATGGTGGGGTAACGGGAATGCTGCTCGGCTCCGTCTGAACGTAGCCGTGTGGCTGTTATGCCCAATACGAGATGAAGCTATCGAGAAAGAATCAATGTTCAGACCAATAAAGCTCCTGAATTTTTTCGGAGCTAAGGCACACCTATTCTGATGTGTATTTCTATGCTGACAACTCGGTTTGGCCTATACACACTAGAAGCTTGGCGCTAACCACATCACCTGGCTCACTCTTGTTCTGCGAAGGCGAGAATGAGATGGAACGAGAGCGAGTCAGAAAACGTTGCAAACAGGAGCACCGAGGCAGGCAAGCGGTACCTATGGTGGGAGAATACGCGTTACGAAACGCACCGGCCAATATATCTGAATGTAAATGTAAAGTCTCGTTAGCCGCTCGCTGGTCGGGACCGGCGTTGAGCCCGTATCATGAATGAAGCCCAATTCCGAGGCTGAGTTTCTCGCTTCTTTCTGGCCGAAAGGGGGAGCGGGATGGAACGCTTTGCGTGCACGACGGGCGCGAGCGCTCAGATGGAATCGTGACTGTTCGACGCATGCGCGCCACGGTCAGATAGCCAGGCACGGCACGAGTCTTTTTTGCGACATAATCGAGCTTGCCAAATTCCGCCATTTATTATAAAACATTTAATTCAGCTTCTTCATGACCTTACTCTAAACTTTTACTCGTAGTTTAAAACCGTTGTAATATAATTTGTAGTATTTTATTTAAAAATTTATTTTCAACAATGTCAACAATGAAAAGGCCATTTTGCGCCTCTTGTCAATCTTACGCCCTAGCAGTTGCCTAATTTTACAGAGTAAAGTCATAAATAATCTCAAATAAATGTAATATAATAAAGGGCGCAATTTGACAAGTTCGCCTAGGGCGCAAAAAAGACTTATGCCTGGCCTGCGTCAAGATTTTGCGAAGCGGGTCCCGTGCTCACCGTAAGCGCTTGCGACCATCGCGTACGCCCGTCACGCACACAAAGGACGGAGTGTCAGGCGTCCGAAAAACGGAGCGAGACAAAATATCAACGCGTCGTCTATCTCGTACTGTCCTCGCTCGCTGTCAGTGCCTTCGCTCGCTCTCTTGCCATCTCGCGCTCGCCTTCGGCGGACAAGAGTGAGACAGAAGTGGTGGGGATAGCGAAAAGTCCGTATTGTCGTGTACACGAAACCGAGCCCGTAACGATCGTAGATGCTCGAATAACCGACGAGAACCTTTGTTGCCCGAGTCGCACGAGATCGCCGTTGCTCGGCGATGTGTCATCGATTATATAGGAACACAATTTGTTTTTTTTATCATCGTATCAATATGAAAGTGACACAAATGGATTCCTGGCATTCAACCGATTAAATTGACAGAAAATAATTTAAATCAGACTATTTTTAACGAAACGGGCTTCCAATTCTGCAAACAAATTTTCGCGTAATTACCTTAATTATGGTCCGAATAATATCATTTTTGGGGCCAATTTGATCGAGAAAACGTGACGAATCGATTCACGTCACTTTCGCAAAGATCTGATTAAAAATGCAGAACTGACGATTTGTCACTGCTTAGTGCGTAACATTGTGTGGCCCCGCTGAATTCGAGCGTCGAAACCCACGAAACTGAGCGACTTGCATTATTGCCAGCGTGAAGGACAAGAGAGGACTTTGCATGGCGAAGGAAAGTCAACCTTCTATAGAACTCAAATCGAGAAAAACTTTTCTGACAAACTTTACATATTCGCGTCAAATAAATACTTTAATTGTAAAATTTAGATGACAAACTATTGTTGAATTTCGCCAGTTCTTACATATGCATCATCTTGGTTGGGAATTCCTGATCCCAGAGTTTCATGCATTTACCTATTGAAATGTTGCTTCAAGTCATCGGGAAATTGCATTGCTTCTTCTCGTACATACATATATCTGTTCGCGAATAGGTGTCACGAGTGACGCGGCTTTGGTTTCCCAAATAAATGCACATTTATTAGAGCCCTCAGTCGACGGCGACTTGAGTCATCCAGTACTGAATATGAATATGTTCATATTTCTCATTACACCTTGATAAGAGTGTTACCACCGATGGATTGGTGAGTTTATGTCCACGAAAATAAGTCGAGTTGCGAAGCAATTCGATCTATTTTTTCTTATGAATACATGATTAGGACACACACACACACTACGTTCACTAAAAATAGGCCGAATTGCTCCATGTTTGGCATCATTTTCATCAGTAATACAGTGCTCTGGTGAAGAACATCGTATTACGGAGCTAATATTGTAGGCCCTAGAATCTACGATATTGTCAATGTGCAGTTGAACCGCACGCCGCTTCACACTATCGTTTCTTAGCATTTATACGGGATGATTCTCTAGCTAGAGTCGTCAAACGCAATGCTCGCCAACAATCATGTGTCTCGCTGAGTTTCGTGGGCTTCGACGCTCGAAACCAGCGGGACTATACAATGTTGCACGCTAAGCAGTGACGAATCTGAAGTTCTGCAATTTCTAATCAGATCTTTGCAAAAGTGACGTCAATCGATTCCTTACAATTTTAAATATAATGTTTGTTCATAACTGCTTTCTGCATAGGACGTGTAATAAGTGTATTTCATGTTCTGTTTCGGTGCTTTGCTAATAAATAAATGTTTAACCTAACAAACTTCATTTTCTGAGGACATCCCCTCATCTATTTTTCCTTTTCACTTATAATTCCTTACTGCTAACGTAGAATATTGTAGCATAAGCACATTTCAAGTAATTAAAATGTACAATGAATTTTCTACGTTTGCAGTACCAGCCGACTTCCGTTTAAATTTTTATAAGTACAACGCAACAGCTGAGAATTTCTTTCCTGATTCAGAATAAAATACGGAAATAGCAAACAGCTCCCTCTCGCGTTTACCGGGCAATCGGCGATCTATCGGTATTACCATTTCTGTGCAGAAAAAACCTGCTGTAATACCGACCTGCCGAATCGGCCAGGTCACGTGACGTGTCTACCCCCTTAATATCCTATCAAAAAGAATCCCACTTAAAAACATTGTCGTAAATTAATAGCTTCACAAAACTAATGATATACAAAATTTGAGACAATTACAACAATGGCTATTTATACAAAGACAAAAATGTATTTAATAATATTAAGCAGATATATTTTCATAGAAATAAATATTTTTATACGAATGAAATTTTGAATTATTTTACGAAAAAATGTTAATTAATTGTCTTGGTTAATAAATAAAACAATATAAAACAAGACAAGACACCATTGAGACAAGAAAGATGTATATTGTTGCGAACACCCCTTGGATGGGAACCCAAGGCTCACTGGTGCTCGCGAGCGGGACAAGAGACAGCGAGAAGAAGGCGATCGGATCGATCGCCTGTCAAGCTGTCATTCGAGAGTCAGCCGCCATTACTAGCAGACGTATCGAAACCCGCATTTCCCTGCACTAGAGATTATATTCCATTACTGTTCTTGTTCATGTTCTGTTACTGTTGTCATTCATTAAACCGTTATGCCGTATACAAAACGTAACAATATAATAATATGAAGCAGATATAGTTTCATAGAAATAAATATTTTAATACGAATAAAAATTTTATTTTCAAAATACTTGCCGCTGCTAAACCGAAAAAATGTTAACTAATTGTCTTGGTTAATAAATGAAACAATATGTGACATCCCACTATTTTTCGCGCGTTTCTATTCCAAAAATCTATTAGCAAACCTCAAAACCACTCCATCAAAGTCCCTCAAATTCAACTCTTACTCCATCTCCCCAATCGCTGATCACCTTGATGTTGTACCTTAGTGGTCACCAATACAAGATGATCGATACAAACTCCACCTCGATGATATATCTTAGAGATCCCCATCACGAGATGATCGTTACAAAACCCCTTCACTTATTCGCCCAACGAGGCACGAATTCCCTCCTCAAAACTAAATCTAAACAAGTCCCTCGCCCCAAAACCTTCTTAAACCGAGACCACGTCTCACTCCTTCTCTACGACCCTCCAAATCCAAGCCATTCAAACCCCTTTCCCGTTAAAATACCCAAAATCCATGCGATGGGTTGAATGTTTCCGATTACCGTTCATAAAAACCCAAGAAATCTAATTGCGACGCATATTCGGCGTACGTGACAGAAAAATGTCTATTAATAGACATTCAGTTTATAAAAACCCAAGAAGTCCTACTGCGACTTAATCCTTAAATGTGTCAAGGCCGATACCGCTCGTACCCCGCAACAAACATATAAATACGAGGTCCTGAGAGGCCAGAGTTCAGTATTATTCAGTAGTTATTATTATCCAGTATTTAGTATTCGGTTTTGTGAAAATCATAAAGTGAAACCACTAAAATCAGTTATCTACGGCAACTACCGTAAGCAACTAATTAATTATTATTATACCTTATATCATTCCCATTTATAATTTCGTATTATTATAGCTTATTGCTTTCACTTATTATCTTGTATTTATAACTTTCATTTCGTCTATTGTTTTCGCGTATTAACGCTTATTATTTTCATATTATTCTATTTTCTTAAAGTTTATCGCATATATATTATTGAATTATTACTACTTTTCTATACGCTTACTGCGATCATTTATATTTTGTATTATTACTACTACTACTTTCTATAGATGTGCTTATTGTAATCATTTCCTTTAATTATCATATATTGTATTTCATATTCATACTCTTATATTGTACTAATCACAATTTATATAAATGTCATGTGCTAATGCTCACTGTCAAACGCATTTCTATAACAATTAACTACTTTTGCATTAACGATGCATAGCATATTATCGTACTTTGAATAAACAAACGTTCTTGTTTAAATCACGCTTTGAATTATTGTGTCTAATCTCCAGTTACGAATATCCTCAAACCAAAACAAACTGCAGCAACAGCTGATCTCGGTCAGTGAACGCTAAAGCGCCAGTTGTGTTTACAAACATACTTTTGCATGAGCCGTGCTATTCACGGAAATATTATAAGTGGTTTTCTTTACATAAATGCAATGGTAAAATCAAAACAAGAGTGCTAACGGGTGTCCCTCAAATACAAATTCACTGTTAAACTTCCCTGGTCGATTAGTGTGCTGGATGCAAGATTCGCGCCTGATTCCTCTAAAACCCTCAGCGTGACGGATTTAATATTCGCGCCTGACTCCTCTAAAAACCCTCAGTGTGCTGGATTACAGATTCGCGCCTGACTCCTCTAAAACCCTCAGCGTGACGGATTTAATATTCGCGCCTAAGTTCCCACAAAATCTCAGAGTGCTGGATTTTAGATTCGCGCCTGTCTTTTTCCTTCCCCATAGTCATCGTTCCTAAAGACCTCACCCGGGACGTGACAAATATATAAAACAAGACAATACACCATTGTGACAAGAAAGAAAAAAAAAGATTTTAATGCAATTTATACATATTTATTCAGTTTAGCAACACCAATTCGGTTTCGCAGCGCCAAGTATTTTGAAAATAAATTTTTTATTCGTATTAAAATATTTATTTCTATGAAACTATATCTGCTTCATATTATTATATACATCTTTCTTGTCTCAATGGTGTCTTGTCTTGTTTTATATTGTTTTATTTATTAACCAAGACAATTAATTAACATTTTTTCGTAAAATAATTCAAAATTTTATTCGTATAAAAATATTTATTTCTATGAAAATATATCTGCTTAAATACATTTTTGTCTTTGTATAAATAGCCATTGTTGTAATTGTCCCAAATTTTGTATATCATTAGTTTTGTGAAGCTATTAATTTACGACAATGTTTTTAAGTGGGATTCTTTTTGATAGGATATTAATTTACGACAATGTTTTTAAGTGGGATTCTTTTTGATAGGATATTAATTTACGACAATGTTTTTAAGTGTGTTTTTAAAAAACATTTTAATGTTTTTTTAAAAAAAGGTAATTTTGTTGGGATTTCACACATTTTTTAGTGTTTATTGATGACTGGATAATTTTATCACCCTTTACGGGTTATTTTTTTTTTAATATATGTATTGTATTGTCATCCAAACTACGCACGCCTGCAAAGCTTCAAGACAATTGGATTAGAGGAATTGGTTTAAATTTTAGTTTTCAGATATGAATTAAACATACAAGAAGCAAACAGAGGATCGAAGCTGAATAAAATCGTTTAATTAATATAATACCTATGTCACAATAAATTTTTTTCTCTGACGTAGATCTCACTGCATCATCTTCTGCTTCGATTATCTGTAAATATATAAAAGCCATATTTTTTAGTTACAACATAACGTGGAACTTATAGAAAAAGAGTGGACTTTTGCTATAGATGTAGAGACTACATAATGTGTCCGAAGCAGGTGAGAGCGTATGGCAGAAAGTCTTGTTGGAGGAAATTTAAATGCTAATGGTAATTTAGTGAAAATGAACGAAGAGACCCAATATTTTTAACGCACAGATTATTGGTGTTGGAATAAAATTTATTTAGCATGTTTATTGGTGAATTGAAATATTGTTAATGGGAAACTAATTAAATTAATGAATAGCGTGGGAGCTACTGTGGATTTTAATAAAGTAGTAAGAATATCTCTCACAAAAGATTGAAAAGTATCAAGGGAGATGCGTTTTCAGCGTACTTTCTTCACTACTGTGACTTACTCTAGATTGCAAGCAGTACGCCATAATTTTCTTAATTCTTAACGCTACGCTAATTTGAAAAATTTTGTCCATTTACCTTATTTGACAAATTTCCAGAAACTTGTGCGAAACAAGATACTTCTCTCTCTATCTAACCTTCTGCGGACAACCTCCAAACCCGTGCATCCCCTTCATTTCTATTCAAGCCTGTGTGTCCCCTTCATTTTTATCCGAGCCTGTGCGTCCCCTTCATTTCTATAAGCTTTGCATATAAACTCTAATGTAAAAATAGTTTGCTGGTATAAGAACAATGGTAGACTTGTCGATTAGCATGACCATCACCGATTTCGCTGAGCTTGAAATATGTTGTAGGGGGGCATGATTCTGTACAACTTTTTCCTATACATGTAACCGTCGGACGGTTCTAGTTTCCGAGATATTTCCAAAAATCTTTACTTATAATTTCTGAGCGCTACAGAAGCATCGCAAGACGGCGCGCAACATTTGTTGGCTTTCGACGAAAACAGAAAACAAACAATTGAAACAGAAAGGAAACAATTGGTGCGCGCCGTCGCGCGATGCTTGTAACTGCAGTCTCCTTGGTAGCAGTTTCATAGAAGGACTAGTGAGTAAACATTTTATGTAAGACATGAAGTCTTTTACTGAATTTGTACGCGAAATAAATTCCGAAGAAAAATGTATAGATAATCTAATCGAAAACAACATTTTTCAAAATGTTATTCAGTGCCCTAAATGTGAGAAGGCAATAAAACTTAATCGCAAAACATTGTTCTTTCACTGTCTTGCCACATCGTACGAAGCAAAAAATAAAACAAAGAGGAAAATGGTTCGGTGTAATTATTTGAAATCCGTTAGAACCGACACGTGGTTTGAAAACGTTCGTTTACAGTTATTAACAGCTGTAACATTTATTGCAGAATGGCTATGGTTTCCACCGCCACGTTTCGGGGTAATTACCAATGACCTACATATTGGATCACACACCTTCGTCGATTGGAGTAGTTTTTGCAGAGAGGTAAGATTTTATGTATGGTCTTAAATTCATTATATTCTGAACAACTTTTCTCTATACATACATGCACCCGTTGCTCGACTTTAGTTTCGGGGAGTTTCAACGTCATTGAAATCGGTGAAGTCATCTGCTTTGTAAATAATTATCAAAAACATTGTTAGAAATGAATTTGAAATGAAAACCAGTCTGTGCTATTTAATATACTGCGTTTCTTTAAACATTGAATTTTAAATTCACACTACTGTTTAAACAAAAATTATACTGTTATTATTCAACTCGTGTGGTAGGTGTACTTAAACTGGTCTGAAGATAATTGTACACAACTAGGAGGTCCCAATAAGATAGTAGAAATCGACGAAGCTAAATTTGAGAAACGCAAGTACCACCTTGGACGTGTATTGAAAGGAAAATGGGTGTTCGGAGGATATGAACGCGAGTCTAAAAAAATTTTCATTGTTGCTGTAAATGACCAGAGTGCTGAAACACTTTTAAATGTTATTCACAAGTGGATTCTTCCTGGGACAACAATAATGTCCGATTGTTGGAAGGCGTACAACTGCCTTAACAGCGAGGGCTATGTACAATTAACTGTCAACCACTCTTACAACTTCGTCGATCCCAATACTAGTAATTCATTTCAGCCGCATCACATCTAAATTTTTTTAAAAGTACGCCATATATTCCTCAATTCCTTTCATGTACATGCCAACACACAGTCAATCGAGAGAACGTGGAGAGACATCCGAGACAATATTTCCAGAAATGGAAATAAAGAGGAAGATCTCTCATCGTACCTCGGCGAATATCTGTTTAAGAGAAGATACAGCCTTCCCTGACACATTTTTTTCCGAAGTTGCCAAATTTCAGCGTCAATTACATAATATCGATAACTAAAAATATATGTATATTAAATATGTAAAATATATGAAATACAATGTGAACACATTTTAGCAAAAAAATTATTCCGAACTTTTTCCTATACATTTGATCTGCAGTCGGCCTTACTTTCTAAGATATATGCACAAAACCTTGGTAAACTTTTTCTCATGGATTTGAAGAGAAAACTTTTTAATCACCTTACCACGATCGCCTCTGTGTATAGTACTTGACTATAGTAGTAGTTGACTTATTCCGACACAACGCATTCCACTTTCCAATTTGTCCCGGGTATTAGTGTTGGTTTGGGTTAGATAAGGGCGGGGGGCGCGCGCCCGCTAGCGGACGCGTAAAGCGTCGTAGCGAACCGATGTGAGTTTAATTAAAACATAATTTTTTCGTTAGAAAGAGGGTACTTTCAAGAACACCTCTTGGACATCCTGACAATGCTCGGCGGCGCCGGCGCCGCTGGATATTAGGATGACTTTACTTCTAAAACGTCATTTTTTGCAGACTCATTTTTAGCATTCCCAAACTCACATCGGTTCGCTATCACGTTTTACGCGCCCGCGCGCCCCCTGCCCTCATCTAACCCAAACCAACACTAATACCCGGGAAAAATTGGAAAGTGGAATGCGTTGTGTCGGAATATGTCAACAGAAGTACTGTACAAAGAGGCGATCGCGGTAAGGTGATTAAATAAATTTTCCTTCAAAAACATGAGGAAAAGTTTACCAAGGTTTTTTGCGCATACCTTAGAAAGTAAGGCCGACCAACGGTTACATGTATAGGAAAAAGTTGTTCAGAATCATGCCCCCTACAACATATTTCAAGCGCATCGAAATCGGCGATGGTCATGCTAATCGACAAGTCTACCAAGAACAATATATTATTTTGTAGAAACTTGTGCGAAAGAAGATGGTGCTCTGTCGAACCTTCTTCAGACAACTTCCAAGTCTGTACGTCTCCTACGTTTCTATAAGCTCTACATAAATAGTCTATTAAAAAATTTTGGCGACTTACCTTGTTAATTAAGACAATAATTCAGTGTCCTAAATGGTGTAGAAACTCGTGACATTTCAAAAATGTTGACAAGCTTCGTTATTTGACACTTTGCAGGTTATGATTGTTTGACACTAGCGAGGTTACGTTTATCTCCACAGATGTGCTCTCTATCTGGCTGTAACGTGACAAAAATTTGTTACGCGATTGGCCGAAAGTGCCGAAACCTTCATCCAATGAACGACGCGCATATTGGAGACATTTCCTCTCCCTTTCATGTTCCCCTCTTGCCTACACTTGACGTTGACGATGCTTAATTCTTAAGAACGTGAAATTCGTCGAATTGCAACTTTGCACTGAAATATCTCAGCTCATAAGGCACGTAGGACCAAAACAAAGACACTTTTCTTATGTAAATCAAACCCAAGCTATCCATTAAGACCATTCAAAATCTAATCGGATCAGCCGTTATTGAGATTCAATAATCTCAGGGTTTTTGATAGCGGGTCGTGGCGTAATACAGACACTGTGCGTCTCGCGCTGCGCATATAGCTATATACTTGGCGCGAGACACTACCGTGTCTCTTGATGTTTCGGAAGGACGATAACAAGTTCATAAATGTAGCGCAAAAGAACGAAATAGCCGCTCAACATTTATTGTAATATAGCATATACATAGGTTATATTTTCTGTCACTTCGTGGAGTGGACCACATAATAATCACGCGCATCCAGTCTGCGCATTTTGACTAGCCCGGTCGGCGTCATGGAAGGGGTACCTCCTCTACCCTGCATTTGTGGTAAATGTTAGTGTGCAACGTTATATAGTCCCGCTGGTTTCGATCGTCGAAGTCTACGAAACTCAGCGAGACACATGTTTATTGGCGGGCATCGCGTTTGACGAATCTAGCTAGCGAATCACTCCGTACAAATGCTAAGAAACGATAGTGTGAAGTGGCGTGCGTTTCAACTGCACATTGACAATATCGTAGATTCTAGGGCCTAGAATATTAGCTTCAGATTACGATATTCTTCACCAGAGCACTGTATTAATGAATTAAAAAATAAATGAATTTGTCAATTAGTTAAAATTAAGGAACTGTGCATGATTTTAATGACGCCTAATATAATTGCACTTACAAACTGAATTATTAATTGAAATTAAAAGAATTTCTTGACGTGCAACATGAAGCTGCGCACTTAAATGTTTGGGCTCGGATTATCGGGAAAAACCTACCCATCCCACCGTTTTGCATTCTCGTTGCGAGCGAGGACCTTCGGGCCCCAGTAGCAGGGAGTCGAGATCGATAGAATTTCGGTCGCGGTGGCGGTCACGGTCTCGGTCACTGAGACCGACTAATGTGGCATTTACGGTTCTCTCGACCTAACTTGAGAGCGACGAGCGGTCAGGAGATTTCTCTCGATCAAAACTCGGGAGAGAATTTCTCTGAGACTTTCGGTTGACCAAAAGTTCCGACCGGTCGCAATAGGTCGCGTTAATTTATGGAGAGGTTTCCGTTCCTCTCCATTAATTAGGAGTCGAAGCGGTTCGGAGCGGTTCGATTCTGTTCGGATCGGTTCAACCTAGCTGAATAAGCCGGGAAGGTATGGATGCTGTTCCTGTCGGTCACACTGTTTGTAACGGGTTTAAACTTTTTAGTGCATTTCTAATAAAATCGTTTAACATAAATTTTTTTTTTGATATATTTTTCCACACTTCGGCATACTTTTAAAATAACCACATGAAGAACTATATTTTCAATCATTTTCTTGTTATTTGTATATTAAAAATAATTTATTTATATTAACTACTTCTATTAAAATAATACATATAGGATCACGGAAAAAGGAAGCCACGACGCGGGACTCGAACCCGCGATCTTCTGCGCGCTGGCCAGCCGCCTTAGCCAACTCGGCTACCGCCGACTTCCCGGTCTTGACTATTCCGCCGTGTCCTCTTATAGTATGGGGGTTCCTGATCCCACATACATAACTAGTGTTTGAAATACAATAATATCTCGGCAGATCGACATAGTTTAGAATGGACAGTGTAACAAATAACTGCAAAAGTTTGCTATCAACAAACCCGTCACGAGAGTGACAAACAGTGTGAGCGACAGGAACAGCATCCATACCTTCCCGGCTTATTCAGCTAGGTTGAACCGATCCGAACAGAACCGAACCGCTTCGAACCGCTCCGACTCGTAATTTATGGAGAGGAACAGAAACCTCTCCATAAATTAACGCGACCGGTCAACCGAACACTCCGACCAGTCGGCAGAGCGGTCAGGCCTTCGGTCTGAGATTTCCGATCGAGAGGCAATCGGTCTGGAGTTTCGGTTCCCTTTCACAACCTCTCACTGTTACGGTCACAATATCGGCCCCTTTCCGCTTCGACCGGTCTGAATTTCGGTTTCTGCTTCGGGCTCGACTCCCTGCCCAGTAGACCACCATATGACAGCTGAGGGCAGAAAAACCGACGGGCCAGATAAAATATTTATGTTTTTGATAACTATTGAGGAAAGTATTACCAATGGGGTTTTTAGGGTTTTTCGATGAAAATGATGTCAGATATGGAGGAATTCGGTCCATTTTTAGTGAACGTAGTGTGTGTCCTAATCATGTATTCATAAGAAAAAATAGACCGAATTGCTTCGCGTCTCGACTCATGTCCGTGGACATAAACTCACCTATCCATCGATGGTAACGCTCTTATCAAGGTGTAATGAGAAATATGAACATTTTCATATTCAGTACTGGATGACTCAAGTCGCTGTCGACCGAGGGTCTCTCGCCGGTGCGCTATTTCACTCGCACTCGATTTACGTCGTTCAGTCTCGTTGTCAAGCGGTTCGGACAAGGGCCCTGATAAATGTGAATTTATTTGGGAAACCAAAGTCGCATCATTCGTGACACGTACCCGCGAACAGATATATGTATATACGAGAAGAAGCAATTCAATTTCCCGATGACTTGAAACAACATTTCAATAGGTAAATGCATGAAAAGCTGGGATCAGGAAATCCCAACCAAGTGATGCACATGAAAGAACTGGCGATATTCAACAATAGTTTGTCGTCTAAATTTTACAATAAAAGTATTTGTTTGACATTAATATATAGTTTGTCAGCAAAGTCTTTCTCGATTTGAGTTCTATGGCTGACTTTCCTTTGCCATGAAAAGTCCCCTCTTGTACTGCACGCTAGCAATCATGCGACTGGCTGAGTTTCGTGGGTTTCGACGCTTGAAACCAGCGGAGCCATACAATGTTGCGTGCTAAGCAGTGACAAATCTGCATTTCTGCATTTCTAATCAAATCTTTGCGAAAGTAACGTCAGTCGATTCCTCATATTTTCTCGATCAAATTGGCCTCAAAAATGATATAATTCGGACGAAAATTAAGGAAATTACGTGAAAAATTGTTTGCAGAATTGAAAGCCCGTTTCCTTAAAAATAGTCCGATTTAAATTATTTTCTCTCAATTTAATCGGGAGAATGCCAGGAATCCATTTGTGGCACTTTCATATTGATACGATGAAAAATAAACAAATTCTGTTTCTATATAATCGATGACACATCGCCGAGCAACGGCGATCTTGCGCGGCTCCGGACACAAAGGTTCTCGTCGGTTATTCGAGCTTCTAAGATTGTATTCAGATTTATTGGCCGGTGAGTTTCGTAACGCGTATTCTCTCGTCATCGCAGAACAAGACAAAACGGAGGCGATGTGGCTCGCGGACAGGGTTGGGAGCGATGTGCCCAACAGAGCGTCCCTCAGGATCGAGTATGCCTGCCTCAGGGTCGGCCTATTGATGAAGTATCTCAGTCTGACCCTGGACACCTACTGGCGGTTTACGCGCCACTTCAGAGGACTCGGCCCCAGATCGGCCGAATCTCTGAGGCCCTCACGAGGGAGTTCGGCGGCTTTATGTGGCGGTCATCCGGTCCATGGCGCTCTATGGCGCCCCTATATGGGCCGGTGACCTGGAGGACTGTTGCGTTGAGCGGGAGCTCTTGGCTAGAATTCACCGCCGCACGGTCCTACGATCCGTGCGGGCTTACCGCACGGTGTCACACACCGAACTGTCCGCGCTGGGCGGGTCTCCCCCTTCCATCTGCTCGCGAAGATGGAGGCGGAAGTTTGTTCCGCCGTCCGAGACCCCCGCGAAGCCGGGAACCCACCAGCTGACGGACCAGAAGTGGCGTGGGGCCAGGCCCGACAACGCATGCAAGCCAAATGATTTGAATGGTTATCCCTCCCGGAACATTGGGAGGGTCGCGTTGTCGGGGCGCTGCTGCCCATTCTTGACGAATGGGTGGGGCGCAGGTACGGGAGGCTAACCTTCCGCCTGACGCAGGTGATCACTGGAGCAGGTTGCTTCGGGGATTAGCTGTGTCGTATCGGGCGGGAGGAGTCGTCGCAGTGCTTGAGCTGCGAATCGGGCGACGAGGACTCGGTCCAGCACACCCTGGCGAGGTGCCGGGAGTGGCTTGATGAGTGCCGGGTCCTCGAGGCGCATCTGGACCCCGATCTCTCGCTGCCGACGGTTGTGCGTCGGATGGCGGGGGATCGGGAGAGCTGGGTGGCCATGTCCCTCTTCGCCGAGCTGATCATGCTCGAGAAGGAGGAGGCGGAGAGGGACAGGGTACGAGCGGGACATCCGTCTCGTATCGCGGCCCCCAGACGTCGTCGTCGCGGCAGGAGATGACACGGGGCCGGAGGGGGGGGGGGCGTGTGGCAACTTAACTCTTATACATCGCCTCGCTCCCCCGCGGGCCCCGAGCCGCGACAACGACTCTCTCTTTTGTTAGGGGGGGAGGGACCTTTTCAGTTCCTCGCTCACCTCACTCGATGAGAGAGAGACAGGGAAGACATAGGGTGGTTCCGTTATGCGGTGGGCCACCCTATTCGCGACCGGAGCCGTCGCTGTGCGCCATCGTAGCAGGGTGCGTGCGCCGCGGCGGAAAGGGGGTGCCTACGAGCGTGGAGGGCTCCCCTGGGAGCGGCAATTATCAAGCCGCTCCCAGTTAGGCAATCGAGTTCGGGCGGGGGGGGGGGGGGTCAAATCTGGCGGTCGATGGTGGGCCGTCCAGTTCAGGCAAGACTTGCCAGACGCGCGCCTCCACGGGTGTCGGGATTCTGGCGCCCCCCCCCCCCCCCTTAAGGCCCGCCAACCCCTTAACGCTCTGTACGTCTGTCGGGCAGGGTAGTAACTCCATCGCGGGGTCGTGGGGTGAGGGTGCCGCGGGGTTTGCACACTGGTACGGATGCCGTAAAACGCGAACTAAAGTTAAATTTTCGACTTCGTTGAAACTCCATGAAATTGTAGTCTTAGATTTTTATATCTCTGAGTTGAGTTTTGGCTTGCATCCGGATTGTTACAAGTTACCAGATTTTTTTAGAGAGCTTTGAAAACAGGGGAAAAAAGACACTGCGCAAATGATACAGGGTAATTCTGGAGCAACGCCCATCAAGGATATGCGGCCTGGTACAGCGTGGCGAGGGCAGACCTTCGCAGTGCCTCATCCGATTTTTCTCCCAAAAGAACTGGCCATCCGAGCGTAGAAGCAAGTGCGAAATAAAAGTAACGGTGCGCTTCTCGATACCGCAGATGTACCTACCTAAGTAGCATTTCTGACAGAAAAGAATTGTCCAGCCTTTGAGCCTGCCATTCCTTGCGTAGACCTTTGGCAGGTAGGTATCGGTTTCAACAGGCAAGGCCACCCGTGGCGACAGCAAGACCGTCCCCAGTCCTTGCTGTTGCAGCGGGTTTTCTTCCAGTGAAAATCAGTAAATTTGCAATCGCATTATCTCAAAAACCAGTGGAAATAAAGTGTATACATTAAAGCTTATTGAATTTGTCATGGAACGCGCTATCAAGTCACCTCTTTAAAAAAAGAATAGTTCCATTTAAAAAACCGAACTTGACCGTCGTATCTTTTAAAATAATAATCGATACAAAAATTCGTCTCGGCTAATAAATTGGCCCACTCGCACTATGCAATTCCATATTTTTAAATTTTTTTTGTCTTCAATACTTTAGGAGAAAACCGGCTGTCCAGTCTTCCCGCGGACACCCTGTATAACCGACCAACTCTCCTTGATTCGGGTTTCTTCACTATACAAAAATTCATTTGAAAAATTTACTGTGCCATTTAGAAAACATTTATGTCCTGGAAATATGAAAGAAACAAGTATAAAAAGTTAAATAGTGACGCCCGTGTAAATTTTACATAATAGAAATTCGACCGAGTGTATAAAAGTTGTTTATAAGGGTAGTTCGTTATCGTAGAAAAAAAATAATACTAAAATCAGATTCTACGGCTCAACAAAACCCTAAAACCGGTCCATTTATAATGAATAAAGTATAAATGACAATGATATGAATTTAGTTCGCGTTTTACGGCATCCGTACCAATTTGCGTCGTACGAGAGAGTGCTCCCAGAAGGGCTTGCTAATCGGGAGGGGGTTAGAAGATAAAACAAGGCAGCGTTCCCATCGCTGCCGGCGCGTCCGCAATGCTGTCAAATGTCAGAGAGCGCATGTTGCACTCTCTCCTCTATTTTATAATCATTTTCTTTGAACTGATGCAACAATGTATTCCTAAAGGATCTGCTAGGGAATTGCATTATGTTCTGTCCCTAATGGGACACAGACGATACACAGCATACGTGTTTAGAATGAAATGTAAGTTACCGTAAACACTAACATATTGTTACGAGCACCTGGTATACACGAAGAGAGAAGGTCGGCCTCCTTCAAGAGGAAGATCAGGAGGCCGACAAGAAGACTGTCTCCCAGCATACGCCATTACAATCGGACGTGTCGGTCTGGCAATCCATACGTTGTAATTGTCTTGTGTATCGAAATATAGTTGAGTCGTGCATTCGCGTGTGTTATTCAATCCCTTTGCGTCGGGGTAGCCTGCGATGGAAACAACCCCGGCGCAACAATATTAATTATCTCCATATTTGTATATTTAATTACTATCTCTTTCTATTTTACTTAAATATGTTTTCTCCCATATTTTCCAGAATGTAGAACCATGTTGATGAGTCGCAGATAGGTACTTACTTGTTCGGCGGAATCTGCGGAACATAATTCATTACTACTCGGAAGACGCAAAAATGTGCAAGTTCAACTTTTGCGCATAAATTTCTTGTACTATTGACTATCAAATTATATAAGTTTCAAGAATACCCGTCGATTCAAAAAAGCGTAACATGTGATTAATTACTCTTATTTATAACTTTTTATATATTTCAATAACATCGAATGAATGCATCATTCCATCTTATGTTTATATGAAAACATATTCCATATCTGAAGTGTGAATTTATACAAATTATTGCCCTCCTAGTTTTCGTGCGCTCAATACTTTTTTGTCTCATAAAACCGCTATCTCCCTTAATTTTTCTAAATTTTATGCCGCAATTGACTGCAAATAACGTTACCAAATCAAACAGTATCTACTGTAACCAAAACAAAATTATTTTATCCACAATAGGGCTTAGTTTTAATCTGATAAAATTTTTGAGCTCGAAATCAAATTCTGCGGCCCCAAAACCCACCAAATGGCCATCTCCATAATGATAAATGGTGAGATGTGAATGTAAGGCTTCTTTATCATGTTTTCGGCGACTCAGCCACTATGCCTCGCGACGTCCCCGATTCGCTGCGGTCGGCCCGAGGTTTCATACCTGTTGCAGAAATAAAATAATTCTTTATTCTTTAACGTATCAATATGGAAGTGACACCGATGGATTCCTTACGTTTTCCGATGAAAATCATACCAAATGTTACGTAAATCGGACTATTTTTAACGAAGTTAGATTGAGATTATGGAAAACAATTTTTAATGTAATTTCCGTCATTATGGTCCGAATTATGTCGTTTGTGGTGTTATTTTCATCGGAGAAACATAAGGTATCGATTGGCGTCGTTTTCGCAAAGTCTGATGAGAAATGTGGAACTCGAAACTTTCTCACTTCTTAATGGGTATTCCAATCCCTTCGAGGGTCGAAGGGTTCGAGGGTCGGTATACTCTTTGACAAGCTTCGCGTGAGAAACACCCTGGATACAAACGGTTGGAATACGATTAAGAAGTGAGAAATGTCCAGGATTTCCGAATTTCTCATCAAATTTTTGCCAAAACTACGCCAATCGATTCCTTATATTTCACCGATGACACCAAGAACGACATAATTCGGACCATAATGAAGGAAATTCCAGGATTTCTCACTTCTTAATGATATTCCAACCGTTTCAAGGGTCGAAAGCCATAAAATGCAGTGAGGCAATGCGAGAGGTTGTCCTCGCCATGGGACACGGCATCTGTTTGACAGCCGTCGCTGGAGAATAACACTGTATATAAGAAATGCTGTATCAATATTTCTATAGCAAATTTACATCACAATATGATGACACTACTGAGCACTTTTACTTGCAATTTACACACGTTGCAACGTAGTTAATTTGAAAATGTAACCAACGGGCGACTGACCCAGGGTTAATAGGAGATAGATTTAATCCCACACATATCATATATCTAAAGCCGGGTCCAGACCTGAATGCGTATACGCTGAGCAGGCTGAGCGCGCACGAATGACGCATGCGGAGGGGTCGAAAGTGCCATTGTGTCTTTCTTCACCAACTTCTGTGCTTAACTTAGCCCACTCCGCAGTCGTAAAGATGGTGTGATACATAGTTAGCTAAATAAACATACAGCTCAACCCTCCGAGTCATCCTGTTTACCAATGCAGAGTGATTGTCCACCGACTCCTGTCAAAGAGTTGCCACCTGGTACCCCGTAGCTAGGACAATCCCCTGGCAGTGCCTCACCGAATTTTATGGGTTTCGATCCTTCAAACGATTCTTTTAACACAACAGCGAGTCGGCCTGGCTGTATGAATTAAGAACAATGCAGGGTGTAGTGAAGAAAAGAAAGACAAATTATTCAGTAAAATAGAGCTTTAAAGACTATCATATGTTAACTGCATTATTATTATTCAAAATGTAATTTTTAAATTTTTGATTATCTGTCTATGTCAATATTAGCAATGGATTAAAATTATTTAGTCTATGCCTTCAATAATTTAAGTCATTAAAATTAATTTCTGTAGGCGTTTCGTAAAAATCACCGAAAGCAGGGAACTTTGAAGATTTGTATTTTTTAAACAATTTCGAATCTGCAAAAATGAGGACTTAACCCTCCCTAATTTCATATGGACTACTATATATGTATTTCAATATCATGAAAATCCGAGACATCGAGGATTTTAGAAAAGTATCACATCTGCCTCTATTTTCCACGCTGAACGCAATGCACTCCAAACTCCCTTTGATGTGTGGAAGAAAACCGACAACGGTCGGCTCAGGCCATGTGCCTTCGCCGGCATTCGCGAGTTGGGTCGCATGCGCCGAGTCACCACGAATGACCCGTCTGCACTAGCATATGCGTTCACGCTCACCCTTTCTGACGTAGAAGCATGCGGCCCTGGCTACCGTTTCACCCGTCCACATCAGAATATTCGTGTGCGCTCAGCCTGCTCAGCGTATACTCGTTCAGGTCTGGACCCGGCTTAATATAGTGCTCGATACAATTTTTTACCCATCCAAGTAGTGTATCACCTGATACATAGATGGCATTGTTGTAAATTATCAGTTATAAGTTGGATGAAGATGGCGTATTGCTCCAAATTTAAGAAGGAGTAAACAAGATACTATTCTAAACGACATATCTTGTTGCCGATAATTCCCTGTTCAACAGCCATCGGGAATTGTAACATTCAATAGCCGTGTCTTATAGATTTTTCTGCGCTGAAAACAAATCCGCAAGCCGTTTAGCGCCATCGTCCTCAGTTTACGAGAAATTCGATTTTTAAGAAAAATGCAAATTTTCAACTTTGAACATCTTTTGTGTTCAATCAATAGTAGTTATTCAGTTGGTGGTTCTGTCAAATTATTCTATGAACCCTCCCGCATACAACGATATAAGTTATTATGGCATTATGCTTATTTAAATATGTTTAAACAACGATGAAAAGGAAAAGGTCATCCGAAATGCGCCAATTTTTGCAGATTGCAAGAATTTTGCAGATCAATTTCTTAAAAAAACTAAGGGTCTAGGAGAAAATCTGACTACTCCACTGTTATGTAACGCAACCCATAACACATGGTGTAACGAACACCGATGAGCTCAGCAAGATGTGCAACCAAAAGAATCCGCAAACGTTGCAAGACCGAGGATCAACAGGCGGAGACCATTAGCCCTCCCTCCTCCCGCGATCCCAAACTGCGACCTCAAATTATGTATATGAACCAACGTCTGGACAACGAAGGCAGATTATTATAAAAACAGTTACGCGATCACTATCGTGATCGCCACGACACGGTTAGATAAGCTCAATAATTCTTTGTTCAGTACTACGGTGAATTCCACTCTTTAAGGGATTAGACTACTGTAAAACGGTCGAAAATCAATTTCTTTTTTCGTATAAATATTAGTTTGTAATTTCTAGAAGGACATGCAAAAGGTCTGAAATATAAATATAGCTTAGTTTTGCAAATACAGAGCCGAAGGCTGAGCGCGCTGAGCGCGCACGAATGGAAGTCCCCAAGTATGGGGTATGTCGATTCTTCCAGTGTTTTGAAGAATTCGGCTCCCTTTTCTTCCCTCGTTTTCAAAGAAATGTCGTGCTGACGATCGCACAGTTCTTCTTGATACTCGAGGGCTTGTTCTTCGATTTTTACGGTGAGGGGATTCTTAAAGAGAATTAGATCATTTCTGAGCGAATCGAAGTCAGTGAAACGCTCATCGAACTGATCTATCACCGATCGAAGAATTTTCAATTATTATCAAAATCACACTTGTTGCCGAATTCTTCGAAAATTAAGCGACATGAGGGAAAAAAGAAAAAAAACTTTCTTCTAACAGGAGATGATTTTGATAAACTACCAGCCTCCTACGAAAAGAATCGATGGGGCTGCACAATTGCGAAATAGTTTGGCCGGGTTTTTGCAGTTTTAAATTCAAGGTGTTCAAATGGTTAGTAAGATCTACTACAAGTGAGAGTTCACCAAGGAAACTCGCATCTGTTAACAAGGGGAAATATTCTTCTGCCTTTGAATTTGGATATTCTTTCAAGAAATGGAAGATCTCATATTTTATAGCAAAGAATTGGCTTAAACATTTCGCTGCACTGTGCCAACGTACTTCACAATGCAAAGAGACATCAGTGTAAGCAGCGTTATGTGTTTCAAGAAATTCTATAAATTTCCTGTGAGATTGTCGTCCAGCCTCCCCGTTAATATTTTAGATTTGCTCAGCACGTCTAAACGTGCGCGAAAATCTAGTTGTCCCAAACATATTTAAAATTTGGATAGTTTTTCCAATCCATTTTTTATCGCGCGACCCAGTGGAATAGACCTACAGGGGATACCACTGACAAAAAAAAACGCATCGATAATATTACCCCATTGGTGATGTGGAAACTAATGATACGGGGGGCGCCCCAATGCGCTCCGGGCGGTTCATATGGTACGTGTTTGAGGCGCTCCAAGTTCCTTGGTCGCCGCGGGGGCCAAGACGCGCGCCGGGAGGAAGGAGGCGTTGCCTCTGAAAATCAGTCGCTGCATTCACTTAATTCCCAGGCCTGATATAGGACACTGAATTATTGTCTCAATTAATAAGGTAAGTCGCTAAATTTTTTTAATAGACTTTTTATATAGAGCTTATAGAACCCAACTTTTTCAATAGACTTTTTATGTAGAACTGATAGAAACGAAGGAGACCCACAGACTTCGAACTTATCCGAAGAAGGTCCGACAGAGAAGCATCTTCTTACGCGCAAGTTTCTGGAAATTTGTCAAATAAGGTAAATCGACAACATTTGTCAAAAGACATAGCATTAAAATTTAAGAAAATTTTGGCGGATTGCTTGCAATGTAGAGCAAGTCGCATTAGTGAAGAAAGTACGTTGAAAACACTCCTCCCTTGATAATTCACGAAAAAAAATAAAAACGTTCATCCCTTTAATTCACGAAAAAAATTAAAAAAGTTCACATGCAAAGATTGTGAAATCAACTTTGCTAATTCCAATTTTATTCTCGTTCTCCGCTCGAACACTGATTCCTCTGTCACTTTTTATACTTTACATTCCTTTATTGGCCACAAATCAATTCAGTGCTCAGATTTTCAGCTTCGATTTTAACCTACAGACGTGGTAGCGTCTCGACGCCAAGTACATGAATCGACACCCTGTATATGTTATGTCGACTGTCGCTACCGCTATCATTTACTTGTCCCCGGGCTATTCCAACCTAATCTGAAACTTATTTCATTAATATTTTATCACGCTTGCAATATTTTCTAAATTTAAAGGCATTTTTCTTATGTAAACCGCATATCAGCTTTCGAATAAGACCAATTTCAATAAAATATTTAGTTGTATAAAAATATATCTGCTTAATATTATGTAATACATTGTAATGGAATGTATGAACACAGCATTTTAGCTGTGTGTATGTACACTGCATTCCATATAAGAGCATACCGACGCCCCTACCGATTTGCGACCGATCTGCGCAGCTCCCACTACTACCCACATTTTGAACCGCATGCGATTGGTCGTGGTAATTTCCAAGGAATAACTGTTACATCCCAAACGCGGGATCTGACCGTTGTCAACGTAAAGTTAACAGAGAGAGTAAGTAGAGGGCCGTGCGACGGAGAAAAACATAGGAGTCGAGCGTAGCAACGCCTCCTGAGGGTCGTGCCTGCGCGAAATCGGTATGCTCTAATGTGGAATGCAGTGTAGTTGTGTCATCTTAAGCGCAGTTGTAAAGCACCTTTATGTACTGGCAGCTCATTTTGATTTCACATCTTTTTTTTTATTGTATACTTTTTCTATTTTTTGTGATTTATATTATTATCTTCTTTTTTTTGTGATTTATTTGATTTTCGTGTACTTGGCGTATTTTTTTTACTTTTTTGAAGTTTTTTATGGGTAAGGAATTAACGGGCGTTGTATTAGAAAAAAATATGAAGTCGACTTAAAACAAAATGTTTCATATTCTCCGCATCTCTCATACAGCGTATTCGAACGGTCGCACTGGTGCGCACTGAGTACGAATTTTCGCCAATTGGAAGCGAAAATGTTCGCATTCAGTGCGCACTAGAGCAGGTTGCCGAATATGCTAATAATCAATTACCGACTTTGATTCGTTTAAATTAGTCTCTACCAAGTTTTTATTATCTTCCATCGTAAAATGATCTGCATACGACGTTTTTAACAGAAGATGTCCCGCTTGCAAAAGTGTTTGTATCAACTGCAGGCCTCTCGCCCGCTAAATCTGAAAATCTGAGCACTGAATTGATTTGTGGCTAATAAAGGAATGTCAAGTATAAAAAGTGACAGAGGAATCCGTGTTCGAGCGGAAAACGAGAATACAATTGGAATTAGCAAAGTTGATTTCACAAACTTTGCATGTGAACTTTTTTAATTTTTTTGTGAATTAAAGGAAATTAGCTTCTTTCATACATGAGTCATGTTTGTGGCGGGGGGGGGGGGGGGGCTTATTTTCTCTGGGACAATAACTTACATGTGAGAAATTAATGATAAAACCAACATACTACGTAAAGAATAAAAGTGCGGGGCCGTTGCACGATAACACCAACAATACATTCGCTGATGTAATTTCAGACGTCGCTAGTAATGCAAACTGAAAAAAACATTTCGTTAATTAATTGAACGTACACGCCTTTATAATAAGCATTAGATTTCTGTGTCGAAAAAAGCAGTTTTCATATATATTGTAACTATTACATGGAAAAGAAAGAGCAACATGAAATAAAAAATAAGAAAAGAATATTAGTACTTTGACGGCCGGTGTCACGTATCCGTGATTTCACGATTTCAATCTATTATTTTAGGTGAGCCCAAGAAATGAATTTTATTTCGTATTTATCACCGAGAAAACTATATCCTCCTATGTACAATAAGCAGTTTTGATGGTTGTTAAACGCCTAAGGGTAGTTAGGAAATTTGAATAACATCGACAGTGAGCGTGCTCCAAAATGTGTGGCAGTCGAACTGTTGAGATCCAAAATGTAACCATTTAATAAACTACCGAAATGTACAAAACTAAGATGTGCAGAATTCAATGCATTTGCACTACCTGGATTATTGTATACGACAACAGAAGTAAAGAAAAGCACAGCCTTCTTTATATTTACAAAAGTAGAGACGTCGAAAGGCCATAGACCAATGGTGGATAACGTGGAATATTAGCAGCGATAGTGTGTTTGAAACAAGTTCATCTTTACGACCGATGCTGGAGAACGACTGTTCGCGAGATTCGTGAAATCGTCCGATGACACTTCGGTGTCATATTTTATTCACTCCATCCGATATTTATTGTATTAATCACGGCCGCCAGGGCCACGGCTGTACTGGTGAACCGCCCAGGCCCGGAGGGAGGTGGCCTGTTCCTTCAAGGCGTTAATGAAGGCCCACTCCTCCTGCCGGGCCCTCACCATCCAGCCGCTACGCTGATGGTGCGCTAGGCGCGGTTCTGTAATTAGTAAAACATAAATTTATTAGTAAAATATTTTTTATTTAAATTTAGACGTATTTTCAAGCATTCTAAAAGCATACAACTCCTTAAAATGTGTACATATGTGTTTACTATCAGCCGTGGCCGGCCTCGTAGCTGGTGGCGGCGGCAACGTCGGCGAGGACGTCGGCTGAGACGTCACCGCAGACGTCGACTGGGACGTCGGCGGGAACATTGGCACAGAAATGTTCAGACCTCCTAATTCTACACTCACGTGTATTGCTAAATTAAAATTTCATTATCACATGAGTGGAAAAATAAATTTGAATATATGTATAATATATAAATATTTATTATTTACCCGCTAATAATTTGTGGGCCTCTTCTTTCTGCATAAATTAATAAACAATTAATTAGCAAAAAAGATCAAGAGTTCATAAAAGCGGCGAATGATAGAAGAAAGTCATATAGATGTAGCGCAAGGATACGTATTGATCAATTGTAAATTGGAAATTAGGAAATGTAAAAATTTTAAAATTGAAATAGTGTATGATGCGAAATTAAGAGTTACATTACAAAATATGTTTCTTCTTATTACTTCACGAGTCTTTCAATTATTTAATGATACAAAAAACTGTAACGTATTATAACATTATTTTATGAACTATTCGCACTTGTAACTAGTAGTATAGTAAAAAATAAGAAGATGTTGGACACGTTTAAGCATATTCTATTCTATTCTAACTTATAACGCCAACGATTAGAAATATCAAACATATCTGAGTTGAACGTAAACGAGCATGTAAACAACAAAATTATGAAAGTCTATGATAGGCAGTTTGTCTATGTTAAGTATCAGTGGACGTAGACCGTAACTGTATAACAAGTAATACAACAAGAAGATATTGGATACATAGAAGCATGTTTTAACTCAAACGTGTTCCATATTTCTAATCATTGGCGTTATAAGTTAGAAATTTGGTTCAACGTGTCGAATTCTAAGTATCGAATATCCTCTTGTTGTATTACTTGTTATATACAGTTACGGTCTATGTCCACTGATACTTAACGTATGTAACGTATGTAAATTTTTTCTTTGTTTTCATACAAATTGTTAATTACGTTTACATTATACCTAAGATAGTATATCACACATGCGAGAGCGCGTTCGAACAGCGCGCGAGAGAATCTAGTGACGCGCAACGCACGCGCATAACCGCCCTTTCAAACAAGTGAACTCAGTGCCACGAGTGAATAGAGCGCGCGTGCGCAGATCGCACGTTCAACCGGACGCCGAATAAACCGAGCGTAGTACGCGAGTGGCGCGAACCGGATGTAAATTATAATTGGTGCGCAAGATCGCACCACGAGTGATTGGAGCGGGTCAAGTACAGCAAGGAGTTTAAGTAGAGGCCCGCCAGCAGCAGAGAGCAGACTTGGTTCTGCCACCGAACCACGAAGACCTAGGTCGCTTTAGGTAGCCCCTCAGTCTGGAAGAAGTTATGTTTAAAATTCAAAATCTAATACTTCCTCTCGAGGTAGCTTTAGTTAGCTCCCCAACTTCCTACCGAGGTAGCTTTAGTTAGCTCCTCAATTTCCTTGCGAGGTAGCTTTAGTTAGCTCCTCAACTTCCTACCGAGGTAGCTTTAATTAGCTCTTCAATCACAAACCTAGGCCATACTTACTAGTCCCTCCACCACATACTCCAAAGCGTGGGCCAGCTGATAGGCACCAGAAGCCACTACCAAATCCGAAGGAAGGAAGCCACTATTCAACTTCCATCTGGGGAAGCCCTAACCGGCTACCTGGCTACCATCTGAGATCGCTTTCACTAGCACTCAGCTACCATCCTAGAAAGCGTGGGCAAGCTGATAGGCAACAGGAAGCCAAAGCAACTCAGAGAGAAGGAATCCTCTCGAAATCTCAACTCAACATTACTAAATCGACCTAGCGTCAATTCCTGTTGTACACATATTACAGACAACGTGTCAAAGACTTCATGTTCAATTAGGATTTAGAATCGTACCTTTAGAGTAATTAATGCGATATTCTTTATAATCGACTTAGCGTCTAAAATCGAAATAATACTCCTAATTACCGATTCAGCGTCGAAACCCAAACCGAGCGATATTCTTTAATACCGACCGATACGTCGTTACGCGATTACCTAATAAAGAATTATATTAATTTATCGACTGAATGGCCAAAGGTCAATAACCATTTATTTTGAATAAACTATCTTTGTTACTTATTGTTAAAAGGAAGGACTCTAGTTCGTGAAATTCATTTCTTTATCGCACGCCACCCGAACCAATCCTACACAATCCCAATTCCACGGGTAAACCGCTCTACTTGTGGAATCTCCTGTAATAAACGGGAACGTCTCGTTCAAGAACGTTACACGTAGGTAAACTGCCTATCAAAGACTTTCATAACGTTGTACTATACATGTCCGTTTACGTTCAACTAAGATATGTTTGATATTTCTAATCGTTGGCGTTACAAGTTAGAATATGCTTCAATGTGTCGAATATATTCTTGTTCTATTACTAGTTGTTGGTATGATTTGTTCACAAAATAAAGTTATAATAATACTTTACAGTTTTTTGTATGTATGATTGAACAATGGAAAGGCTCTTGAACTAATTTTTATAATTTCGCATCGTACACTATTCCAACTTTTAAAATTTTTATATTTCCGAATTTCCAATTTGCCATTTGCAATTGAACAATACGTATTTTTGCGCTACATGCATGACTTTCTTCTATCATACGCCGCTTGTAATCCAGATTACAAGTCCCAAGATGTTAAAAAAATCATTTGAATTCCAAGATATAATAAAACACAATTTCACAATTTCTCACGAATAAAACTAACGAATAAAGATAACCGGGCTAAAGTAAACGATAACTCTGCTATGAGTATATATTTGAATAGTATTTTTTATTACTTACATTTTCTTTGTCCGGCCATATGCTTCTCCAATATAAATGCGATGAAGAACCACAAGAAGTTGAATCTGGCCAAGAGGCCAGGTAAACTTTCGACGATCAAAGAGTAGTTTTTAGTAAATATCGATCTATCGAAATTCTTCATTACGTTTCGCGTTAAGTAACATTATGTTTTCTTGTTATTTATTTATCTAGTCTCGACGCCAAGGACATGAAAGACACCCTGTATATGTCGACTGTCGCTTCCGCTTATTATTTACTCGTCGCCCGTCTAATCCAACCTTACCTGAAACTTATTTCATTAACATCTCTTCACGCCAGCAATATTTCCTGAATTCAGAGGCATTTTTCTTATGTAAACCACATATAAGCTTTCGAATAAGACCAAATTCAATAAAATCGGTCTACGCGTAACAGAGATATCGTAATATCGTCTCAGGGATCTGTCGAAAACGGTAAGATTTTTCTTATGATCCTTCTTCTTCAATCTCAAATTTTTGTCGGTATAATACGTATACGCGTTATACGCCCACCTTCAACCAAAGCGAACTAATACATGTTTCGTTCATCAATTGCTATCTTCACTATGTAATCTACTCCAAATTTCGACAGCTTACAGTCAGGTTATACATAAATTGGCGAGTGTCAAATAAGGTATGTTGTCAAAATTTGAGATGCCAAGTGTTTTTACAAATATGTATCGTTGTACCATTGAATTGCAACCAAAATACAGTCTCAAACACAAGGTACGTTGGCCAAATTTGAATTGCGTCCTGCTTGTATATCATAATTATAACCCAGAACCACAGATACAAACGACTTGAAATCAGCCTGTAACCTCAAATCAAATCAATTCAATCGATATGCAATCAGCATATAACCACAAACCAGTATTACTTTTTAATTAAATATTATTACATTTTTTAACATAAGCGTTTTTAACATACACTTTGCGGCTTCGCTAGAATTTTGTGAAATTATATTTTAAGTATCATAACGATCCGTGGATATTTCCTCAAGTTATTGCAATTTATGATTAAAGAAATATTGATTTTGGACGATGAGAAATATTTTGTTTATAATTTTTAGCTCGAATATTAATGATTGGATAAACAAACTGTAAACAGAAAATATGAGTGTTGTGACGAGCTTTACAACACTATATTTTTTCAAATACAGATTAACATTTAATTTTCCAATCCTTTTTAGCGTTTGGACAATAATTTTTCGGATTTTCGAACGTTAGTTCCATTATTGCATCCGACCCTTCATTATTGTGCTGCACGTTAAAAAAACTGCATCGAAATTGATCCATTAATTCCCGATTGTAAGTGATAAAGTAACTCTGAGGTAAGGTAAGGTGACAGCGGAAGTATTTAATACATATACCTACGTAGAGAAAATGGGAGAAGACGAAGAAGCGACGTGAAAAAGAGAAAAAGATCATTTTCATTCCTTACTTTGAATGAAAGAAATTTATAGTCGATTTCGACTCAATATTGAAGCAGTAATGAATAAAATTATTTCATCTGTAACCTCTTTGATACTGCAGAGCGTAGAAGTAATTAATCCCCATAAAAAACTTCAAAAAAGTAAAAAAAATACGCCGAGTACATGAAAATGTTGAGGACGGAAAAGAGTATTATCAAATAAATCACAAAAAATAGAAGATAGTCATATAATATTTTAAAAATTATCTGGAGTCATTCCCTATGCAAATTATCTTTGTAAAATGAAGTGAGATCCTCATAAAAAACTTCAAGGAAGTAAAAAAATTACGCCAAGTACATGAAATAAAAAAAATCACTAAAAGTAGAAGATAATAATAATTACAAAGTAAAAAAAGATATGAAATCAAAGCGAGCTGCAAGTACATAAAGACGACACTGTGTAACACAATAAAAGACAAAAAAAGATGTCCGCGGCCTGGAAGTCAAATACTTGGCGTGGCCAGACAAGGTATTCTCAGATCATCAATACCCATACCTTCCCCCTCACAGGCTTTCAGATAATTTGTCCATTTAAAACTCAGACAATATGCGTACATTTTCATTATATTGCGTTTTAAAATAATTGTAAGATCATTCATCGACACCGATACCTTTCCTCTCACAAGCTTTCACATAATTTGTTTATTTAAAACTCTGACAATATGAATACACTTTCATTATTTTGCGTTTTTAAATAATTCTTATTCAACGACACCTTTACCTTGCCTGGCCACGGATCATCCCAAACCCGTGACAAAGGACCATCGCATAACTTCTCGTTAACCGATAGATCCTAGCGGTAGATCTCTCCGGACCTTCGCAATAGATCTTGGCGGTAGATCTCCGAAGAGGATCTTCCCGCCAAATCTACCCGCCTGATTTTCCAGCCAGACTTTCCCGCCAAAAACCGAGGAAAGCGTCGTGCCCTCAAGGGGTATAAAACCCCTGGAGCTCCACCGACGCCAGAGACTTCAGTACGGACCACTGAGCTAAACACTTGTTAACGCGTAACCTTAAGCACAGTTTTCATTCTTGTAATAAGAGTCTATCTACAACAAACTCTAAAGTTACTGAGAAAGCACGGTTGCCTTCTCTACATCGTAACAACGTCCAGGCCGCGGACATCTTTTTTTTGTCTTTTATTGTGTTACACAGTGTCGTCTTTATGTACTTGCAGCTCGCTTTGATTTCATATCTTTTTTTACTTTGTAATTATTATTATCTTCTACTTTTAGTGTTTTTTTTTATTTCATGTACTTGGCGTAATTTTTTTACTTCCTTGAAGTTTTTTATGAGGATAAAATATAAATCGAAGTTGTAACAAGACTTTTTACACGTTTAAATTTACAGTAAGTAAATTTAATGTAACGCTAGTTTGTACTATTACCCGGCCGAAAGAAGATCCCCGAGAGGCGGGCTCAGGCGATACAGTCCGTCGCTATGACGATTGGTCGGAATCACCTATTTGGGCACACTTTTAAAGACGCAGCACACGTATTTTGGTTATTGGCTGAAGTAGGCACATACATTGTCGCACCGCGCGTCATAGCGACGGACTGTATCGCCCGAGCCCGCCTCTTGAGGATCTTCTTTCGGCCGGGTAATAGTACTTTTACGTTAGATTTAGCTGTATGTAAGATCCCCATAAAAAGCTTCAAGAAAGTAAAAAAATCACGCATAGTAGATGAAAAGTCGCAGACGAAAAATAATATTATTATTTGTACTTCTACGTTAAATTCATATAAAAAAAATCGGTCCGAATACGGCTGAAAGCGTATTCAAAAGGAAATGGTAAAGAAGATCTCGCCTGACGGCGACGGGACGTGATCGGCGGCGTATTTTCTTGCTACGAGGAGGACTCGCTCTGACCGACGGGCATAAAGGGGCTAGAGTCGCGCGTAAAGCAAAAAGAACAAAGCGGGTGGCCGGAGCTCACGCATGTCACGGCATCCGAAAATTCTTCCTAATTTCCTTGCATGTAAGTGTGCTTCATTATTATTAATTTAGATGTACGCATAATGAAACGAACATGGTAAAGTTGCCAATGAACTGGGACCTCGCCGATTTCGATGAGATTCAGATATCTTGTCAAGGTCGTTATTCTGAACAACATTTCCCTTTAAACTTTTTGGCGGTCGCCCTTAGTTTCAGAGATATTGAGGAAAAACTGTTGCTACTACTACATTGAATTCTGCGTATGTATGTACGCCACTGTGGCAGCGTATGCATTCGGCGCGGAACCGCCGCTCATCTGCTATTTCCCTATATAGGGTAAGCAGACCAGTAGATGGACAATTTAGCTGATTCCGAAGTTTACATCAAGGTGTTTCTTAGAAATATCTGTTGTATTAAAAAAAAATCAAAAGCTTTGCACGTAAAAATGTACAAATTTAAAGAAAAAAATAACTGCAAGTAAAAAATTAATGTATTTAAGAATCAAATGATGAAAATTCTACTCATAGCCCATATCATCAGTAGATGGACGATAGGGCTAGCAGATGAACAGTTCAAAACCAATAGATGAACGGGTGTCTGGCTACACGAATAAAAGACTTATTAGCTATAGTAGGTACCTAGATTAAGTTATTTTTTGTTAAAATATAGTTTATTTCATCAAAACTAAAAACGTATGGAGTCTTCATTGGCAGAAAACGGTGCAACAGGTTATGGGCCCAGGCCGGAAATAAAGTGAGGTTATCTCTAGCCTAATGTGGCCAGACGTTTCACGCATGAAGTGACTCGCGCATGGTGGCGTAAAATCGTACATACAAATACATTTTTCGCATACAAATTTTATTTTCGATAAATATGTTAATGTTATATAAAGCAACAAACGATTTTTCTACAAAATACGAAAACAATAATATAGATTAAAACTCGAGTTCTTTCAATATTAACGATTAACCAACGATTCGTCCATCTGCTGGGCCCCGTCCAGCTACTGGCCTAGGGAAGGGCGATTCTACTCGGTTCTTTTAGAATCGATCGATTCTCTTTCTGAAGAATCGATTATTGTACCGATTATTCTAGGAACAGATTCTCGATAACTCGATTATTTTCTACCCAAGAATCGAGAAAAAATCAACATTTATTCTATTTCTGTTCCACGAGGGAATGGACCTCCGCGCAGTTTGTCCCAATAGCAACTTTTGTGTTGCAAACGCGCGCTTGTGTGTGTGTGAGAGTTTCGTGGATGTATACACAATACATTTTAAAAAGATATTATAATATATGCTTAAAATAGAGAACCTACCAAGTGTCATCGCTTTATAACCTACTAAGTGTCAATTCATCATAACCTGCCGAGTGTCAAATAAGGTAAGTTGTCCAAATTTGAAATGTCACGAGTTTTTACACTACATGGGAGACTGAATTA
Organism: Andrena trimmerana; assembly: GCA_951215215.1. NCBI lineage: Eukaryota > Metazoa > Arthropoda > Insecta > Hymenoptera > Andrenidae > Andrena > Andrena trimmerana. Next base: position 75,703,751 of record OX578060.1, read on the forward strand.
TTGTCTCAATTAACAAGGTGGGTCGCCAAAATTTTTTAATAGATTTTTTATGCAGAGTCGCAGACTTGGAAGTTGTCCGGAGAAGGTTCGACACAGAAGCATCTTCTATCGCATAAGTTTCTGGAAATTTGTACCATGCATGTACAAAATATATATATTATAACAAATTGCATTGCATTCAAATTGACAGATATTTTTAATATACCAGCAAATTATTTTTAATTTAGAGTTTTTATGTAAAGCTTATAGAAATGAAGGGGACGCACAGGCTTGGAGGTTGTCCGGAGACGATTAGATAGATAGACAGAGCATTTTGTTTCGCACAAGTTTCTAGAAATTTGTCAAATAAGGTAAATCTACAAAATTTGTCAAACGACATAGCATTAAGAATTATTAAGAAAATAGATTATGGTGGACTGCTTGCAATGTAAAGCAAGTCACATTAGTGAAGAAAGTACGCTGAAAACACATCTCCCTTGATGCTTTTCAATCTTTTGTGAGAGACATTCGTAATACTTTAAATAATAATAATAAAATCCACAGTAGTTGCCACGCTATTGATTAATTCATCAATTTTTTAGATTCCCATTATTTCAATTCACCAATAAACATACTAAATTAGTTTTATTCCAATACCAATAAATTGTGCATTAAAAATATTGGATCTTCTCGTTCATTATCGCTCAATTATTACCATGTATCGTTCAGCATTTAAATAAACCTCCTTTGGACACTTTAGTCTCTACACTCACTATAGCAAAAGGCCACTCTATTTCTTTAAAAATTAAGTTCTACGTTAAGTTGTAAACTAAAAAAAATGTGGCTTTAATATATATTTACAGATAATCGAAGCAGAAGATGATGCAGTGTGATCTATGTCAGACTATGTACGCACAAATTCTGCTGCACGAGCAAATGTAATAAGTACATTTTCATGTATATGTATAAATATATAATACAGTTTCATGTATATGTAAACTATAAAATAAATAAAAAATTTATTTCTTTAAAATTATTACCAAGATAGATCAGAATTTATAATTTATTGGGATTTCCTTACTTTATCCTTACTTTTAGTACCCGTGACAGTGAAAAATTTGTAAAAAAGATGAAACTGAAATTCTGAATCGCCATAAAAAACTACAAAAAAGTAAAAAAAAATTACGCCAAGTACATGAATTATCTTTGTAAAAAGAAGTCAGATCCCCAAAAAAAACTTTAAGAAAGTAAAATATATGCCAAGTACATGAAAATGTCGAGGACAAAAAATAGTATTATCAAAAATCACAAAAAAAAGAAAATAGTATACATGAAAAAGTTGAGGAAGAAAAAGTGTATTATCAAAAAATAAATATAAAAAAAACACAAAAAAAAGACAAAGAAACGTGAAAAAGTCAAGGACGAATAAAGTATTATTATCAAATAAATATAATCACAAAAAAAAGAAAATAATATAATCACACAAAAAAGAAAATAATATAATTACAATATAAAAAAAGGTGTGAAATCAAAATGAGCTGAAAGTACATCACAAAAAAAAGAAAATAATATAATTACCCAAAAAAAGAAAATAATATAATTACAATATAAAAAAAAAATATAATTACAATATAAAAAAAGATGTGAAATCAAAATGAGCTGCAAGTACATAAAGGTGCTTTCCAACTGCGCTTAAGATGACACAACTACATATACACAGCTAAAATGCTGTGTTATTCCATTACTCATATCGCGGACATTTTAATTAACCCATCAAAAAGAATCCCATTTAAAAACATTGTCGTAAATTAATACCTTTACCAAATTAATGATATACATAAATTGCCGCAATTATAACAATGACTATTTATACAAAGAAAAACAATGTATTAAATAATATAACACAACAAAAGACAAAAAAAAAATGTCCGCGGCCTGGAAGTCAAATACTTGGCGTGGCCAGGCACGGTCAAGGTGTCGTTGAATAAGAATTATTTAAAAATGCAAAATAACGAAAGTGTATTCATATTGTCAGAGTTTTAAATGGACAAATTATGTGACAGCTTATGAGAGGAAAGGTATGGGTGAAGATGAATGATCTTACAATTATTTTAAAACGCAATATAATGAAAATGTACTCATATTGTCTGAGTTTTAAATGGACAAATTATCTGAAAGCCTGCGAGAGGGAAGGTATGGGTATTGATGATCTGAGAATACCTTGCCTGGCCCAGTGATGCCAGATCGGGGACGGGTTCCCTCGAGAATTTCCCCCACCTCGCATGCACACTATGCACCAATCACGTGCGTGTAGATCATGTACGCGATTCCTGCATAGTGTGCATGCCAGGTGGGGGAAATTCTCGAGGGAACCCGTCCCCGATCTGGTATCACTGGCCTGGCCACGCCAAGTACAGTACTGTCTCCGTATGTACTCGGTTTGATGTACACGATACGGGTTACTCGCTATCCCCACCACTTCTGGTTCACTCTTGTCTGGCGAAGGTGAGAGCGAGATGGAACGAGAGCGAGCGAGAGCCACTGAAAGCGAGCGAGGACGGTACGGGACAGACGACGCGTTAATGTTTTGTCTCGGTCCGTCTTTCGGGCACCGTGACACTCCGTCCTTTGCGTGCGCGACGGGCGTGCGCGATGGTCGCAAGCAGTTACGGTGATCACGGGAACCGCTTCGCAAAATCATGACGCAGGCCCGGCTCAGTCTTTTTTGCGCCCTAGGCGATCTTGTCAAATTACACGCTTTATTATAATACATTTATTAGAGTTTATTGATGACCTTACTCTGAATTTTTATTCGTAGTTTAAAACAGATGCAGTACCATTTGTAATATTTCATTTTAAAGTTTATTTTCAACATACAGGCAATGAAAATACCATTTTGCACTTCTTGTCGACTTTCCGCCCTAGGCAGCCGTCTAATTTTGCTTATAGGGACCAGCCAAGCTTACAGGCAGCGATCATTGCGATCACTGCATCTTTTATTGTAAATACAATACCTCGATGGACTGTTACAAATACAACATTAATGACAGTACATCAAATTATCTATGACTGTATTCACTGCCTGTATTGTTGAAAATAAACTTTAAAATGAAATATTACAAATTGTACTGCATCTGTTTTAAACTACGAATAAAAATTCAGAGTAAGGTCATCAATAAACTCTAATAAATGTATTATAATAAAGGGTATAATTTGACAAGATCGCCTGGGGCGCAAAAAAGACTTGAGCCGGGCCTGCGTCAAGACTTTGCGAAGCGGTTCCCGTGGGCAGCGTAACTGCTCGCGACAATCGCGCACGCCCGTCGCGCACGCAAGCGTTCCATCTCGCTCCCCCCTTCGGCCAGAAAGAAGCGAGAAACGAACACTCGGAATTCGGGTCGCTGTTCACGATACGGGTTACTCGCCGGTCCCGACCAGTGAGTACATACGGACACAATACTGTATTTGACTTCCAGGCCGCGGACATTTTTTTTGTCTTTTGTTGTGTTATATTATTTAATACATTGTTTTTAATTGGCGCAATTTTTGTATATCATTAATTTTGTAAAGGTATTAATTTACGACAATGTTTTTAAATGGGATTCTTTTTGATGGGTTAATTAAAATGTCCGCGATATGAGTAATGGAATAACACAGCATTTTAGCTGTGTATATGTAGTTGTGTCATCTTAAGCGCAGTTGGAAAGCACCTTTATGTACTTGCAGCTCATTTTGATTTCACATCTTTTTTTATATTGTAATTATATTTTTTTTTTATATTGTAATACGTATTACCACACGTATAACATAATTTACATATTTAATCAAGGTTAAAGGTAGGATTAATTAGAAAATATTTAATAAACTTATTAAAAAAAAAGAAACATATCTGAGTATAACGTAAACGAACATGTAAAATTCGCATACGTTAATATCCACGCACAGTATCGTGGCCGAGGCCGTGGTCGTGGTCGGGGCCGTGGCGGTCAGGAGGAAAGCCGTTAAGGCGCAAAAGTTTATTAACTTAATATTGTTAATTTATTTATAATTTATTAAGTAATAAATTTCTTTCCTCGCATATATACGTTTTCTTTGTGGTGAAATTTCCTAGCGAGTGACCGGCGGTACATTAGTTTGATAAGATTAACACAACAAAAATTCACAAATTATGAAAAAAGTGATGAAATCCCCCCCCATAAACATGACTCATGTATGAAAGAAGCTAATTCCCTTTAATTCACGAAAAACATTCTCACGCAAAGATTGTGAAATCAACTTTGCTAATTCCAATTGTATTCTCGTTCTCCGTTCGAACATTGATTCCTCTGTCACTTTTTATACTTGACATTCCTTTATTGGCCACAAATCAATTCAGTGTTCAGATTTTCAGCTTCGGTTTTAAGGAATTAGCGGGCGTTGTATAAGAAAAAACTATGAAGTCGACTTAAAACAAAATGTTTCATATCACTAGTGCAGGTTGGCGAATGTGCTATTAATCTATTACCGACTTTGATTCGTTTAAATTAGTCTCTACCAAGTTTTTATTATTTTCCATCGTAAAACGATTTTCATATGACATTTTTAACAGAAGATGTCCCTCTTATAAAAGTTTTTGCGTCAACTACAGGCCTCGCCTGCTAATTCCTTAAAACCGAAGCTGAAAATCTGAGCACTGAATTGATTTGTGGCCAATAAAGGAATGTCAAGTATAAAAATTGACAGAGGAATCAATGTTCGAACGGAGAACGAGAATACAATTGGAATTAGCAAAGTTGATTTCACAATCTTTGCGTGAGAATGTTTTTCGTGAATTAAAGGGAATTAGCTTCTTTCATACATGAGTCATGTTTATGGGGGGGGTATATATATACACGGAAACAATTCCTTGAAATGCTACCTACAAAATAAACTGACTTCTAGGATGGTCTCTTTCAAATTAACGTCGCAAACAGTTATTAGTGAATCGGAGGTCCCCGTCTCAAGTGGGCGAGCCGCGTGCTCTGCTTGTATGCTCGGTTTACCACTCGTACCCCAGATTACTATAATGAGGATCACTTTCATACTTTTACCTACGACAGGCTTGGCCGCGGGGCTGTACCACTGTGCGAAGAGATTTTCTGCCAACTGTGTGTAAAAGCCACGATAGCGGCCTAAGGATAAAATCACAAAAAAGAAAACGAGAACATGAACAAAGAATTTGAACTAACCGGTGACTATGTGGAAATCGTATGCGATTTGACATGGAATGGCTCTGCTAAATTTTTTTCCCAAAACAATTATTGCAAGAATGAGTGCCCACTTCGTCCCTCAATTCGAGTTATCAGTATTTGAAAACGTTTGCGCTGAAACGACGTGACGCGTTCCGAACGTCGGCGAATACCGAGCGTGAATGAACTAAGCCACGGGTGTTTGTCCACGACAAGGCTCAAGGAAGATTCGGCTTCCTCCTTGAGCCTAACTTGTCTGTCTCTAAAGTATAAATTACGTTTGAACGGGATGTGTCTGCAGTAAACTTAGTAGTACCTCAATTTGTAGCGAGATTGCTGCGGTATCGGGGGGGGGGGGGGGGGAGATGAGTGTGAAAGGTAGTATCAGTCGAAGCGTACACAAGAAAGTCACACGAAAACAGAGACAAGGAAGTGAAGATTTTTGTATCATTCCATATTCATTTTCTTTTACCTTACTTCTGGGTTGGCTCCTGACACTCACATCTGGCATATTTATATAAAAAGTGAACATGATGGGTTATATTCTTAGCACGGAGAAATAGGGTTTGGCGACGGCAATGTGTGAAACTCTTGTTTCGACTTCTGAACTCAACAGCCACCACCAGATGGATACAAAGCAACATGTGTAAAAGAAGGCCACTGTTTTCGACATGCGCGCAAGCATTCATGTGCGCGTCTGTCCGAGCGTCGGCCTAGGGTAAGCACACCAGTAGCTGGACGGCGCCCAGCAGATGGACGAATCGTTGGTTAATCGTTAATATTGAAAGAACTAGAGTTTTAATCTATATTATTGTGTTTTTATTATGTAGAAAAAACGTTTGTTGCTTTATAAAACATTAACATATTTATCGAAAAAAAAATTTGTATGCGAAAAATGTATTTGTATGTAAGATTTTACGCCACCATGCGCGAGTCACTTCATGCGTGAAACGTCTGGCCACATTAGGCTAGAGATAACCTCACTTTATTTCCGGCCTGGGCCCATAACCTGTTGCACCGTTTTCTGCCAATGAAGACTTCATACGTTTTTAGTTTTGATGAAATAAACTATATTTTAACAAAAAATAACTTAATCTAGGTACCTACTATAGCTAATAAGTCTTTTATTCGTGTAGCCAGACACCCGTCCATCTATTGGTTTTGAACTGTCCATCTGCTAGCCCTATCGTCCATCTACTGGTGATATGAGCTATGAGTAGAATTTTCATAATTTTATCCTTAAATACATTCAATTTTTTCTTGCAGTTATTTTTTTCTTTAAATTTGTACATTTTTACGTGCAAAGCTTTTGATTTTTTTTTAATACAACAGATATTTCTATGAAACACCTTGATGTAAACTTCGGAATCAGCTAAACTGTCCATCTACTGGTCTGTCTACCCTATTTCGTGTGTGCAGCCTCACAAAACTGACCCTTTCAAGTGCTCAAAAAGGTCGTGTGCGGCGCGCAGTTACACAAATGGGAACTTGTTTTAACGGTGTGTTCAGAGATGAATACATATATATCTATTTGTATGCGCGTGTGACGTAGCTAGATAATATTTGGCAGTCTCCCTATTTCTCGTGTGCTTGGCTCATGCGTGCTCGTGTTAAAATCACTTTGTTGTTTTCGTGTGTCGGCGACGGGCAGCGAGGGTTTAGTGACGATATTTAATTGACAATAGAATATATTCCAAGATTTCTGTGTCTCGAATTTTTAAACATTATTAACAAGGTTAGAATTTTAGGTGGCCGCTTCTGATTGTTTTTGTTTTCGGATATGTTTTAAGGTGGGTATCCACTTGTTACGTATCCTCGTATCGTATCGCCATTGCGTATCGGTATAGACGGGTAGCGTTGCACCCTCGCGTATCAAAATTTGATACAAAGATACGGAATAGCATCAGTGATGATACGGGGAAAAGCTACACATCGTTGCACCGTATCGTATCACTGGATGACACGAAACGGCGATACGATACGAGGATACGTAACAAGTGGATACCCACCTTTAAAGAACCGCAAAATAACAAGTTGGTATGTGTTTCTTTATTTTGACTCGGTTGCACATTTAGGGAGTGAAACCGCGCATTAAAGTTCATAAGAAGAGGTACAAAAGTGTCTGACGACAAAAATCATCCACACAGCAAGTTATGACGCAAATAAAATATCCTGTGTTATTATTCAACACAATGTTATAATATTCTTTGAACTAACAATATAAACTTTTGTACCTTTTCGTATGAATTTTGAGGGGTGGTCTTACCTCTTAAATATGCAAAGGGACCAAAATAAAAATACACGAAAGGTTCGATAGTTGATCACAGTTTTGCTATTTTATTAAAATAATAATAACGGTTTGCTTTGTTTCTATTTAATTACTTAAGTTGCGATTCTTAGAGTATTCTCAATATACTTGTACAAATTTGAGAGGTGAAAACTAATTTTAATGACTGAATTTAAACATTTTCCGGCAGTGACGTTATGCACAAGTATCCCCCACTAAAGGGTAGACTTGATCAAATGGTTAGGGAGACTTGATCAGTGAACTATAAGAGTAAATAACACATTAAATTTCTAAAAAATATTTATTATCTTATTCAATAACATGAAATAAAGGGAATATCATAAATGGAAAGTAAACTATAACTAATTTGAAAGAATTACTGAAAAAATAAGACTGAAGAATGACATAAAACTCTATGACATAATAGTTTGCGTTACAAGGGAGAGAAGTAAGCGATTCCGACGAGTGTGAAGTTTGCTGCCCGAGCTTCGCTCGGGCAGCAATTCACGCGACGCGAAATCGCTTCTCTCCCGTGTCACGCACTATATTTTTTTCAACACCTGCATGAAATGTGTGCTTTTTGATAGCCTGCTGAGCGAATCGCAAAAAATATGCATGTTCGATTGCTTTTTTATTCTGACGAAATTAATAAATACGTGTATTTATATTTCAACAAATCGATAACGATTAGTCGAACAACTGCATCTTCATACCACAGGGTAACGTCAAAGTCCAGTTTCTTTGGGAGGAAAGTAAGAAATTGCGAATACGCATGCGCGTAAATTCTTTTTCCCTTGGGAGAAAGATTTTACGCGAATACGTCTGAAATTGGTCATTTTGCTCCCGCTCAGCAGGCGTAAAAAAGCACACATTTTCACGCAGGTGTTGAAAAAAACAACATAAATGCATTCTTAAAAGACATTTCACTTATTGTTAGATATTATCTAATTCAGATGATGGTGAAGAAAAGATTTTCCTTCTCACTTTCCTTGCCGTATTTTTCTGTTTCATTAGGCGTTCTATATTTTTTTCTAGGGCTTTTTCACCTGTTTAAGTATCCCACCTCACATACTGATCAAGTATCCCTCAATGCATTCGATTTGAAAAAGGTGAAAACCTAAACTTACCTTAAATATTTAGATTGATCAATAAATAACATTAATAAATCAGGAATGGCTGTTTTTACTTAATATATTTTAAATCGTTGAAAATGCAACATTCAGTCGAAAAAGAGGAACATCAAGGTGACCCAAATATTTACTTTTTGGCTGCAAATAGGATCGAAGCTCCTAACTACATTATTCTATGCTCCCGAAAGAAAACTGCAACATGAAGTGTTGCGATAATGTAAACATTACCACGATAACGTGACAGCAGGCACAAATTGCCAATATATTAATTAAAAAACTGACGTGATGATGTATCCCCGATGATCAACTATCCCACCTTTCCCCTACTCTAAAACAGGCTTGGGAATTAAGTGAATACAGCGGCCGATTTTCAGAGGAGCTTGGAGCGCCTCAGACCCGTAGCATATGAACCACGCGTAGCGCATTGGGGGGCCCCCCGTATCTATAGTTTTCCACATCACCCATGGGGTACTATTATCGATGCGTTTTTTTTGTCGGTGGTATCCCCTAGAGCTGTTCGGGTACTCGAATAAAGCGAGCCGGGCTTGGCTCGACTCGACGGAACGGGCCGAGCCGGGTATCCGTAAAATTCGGACGGCCCGAAACATCCGGGTAGCTCGAATTTGTTTCGAGCGGCTTGAAAAATTCGGGTAGTCCGAATTGTTTCGGGCAGCCCGAATTGTTTCGGGCCGCCCGAAAGAACCGGATAGCCCGAATTGTTTCGGGTGGCTCGGAAAATCCGTACGCCTTGAATGTGGTTCGAGCAGTTTGACTATGTTGATATCTCGAAAACGTATCCATAGAAACAATTCGAGCTAGCCCTTTCTTTCGAGCGGCCCGAAACAATTCGGGCTATCCGGTTCTTCCGGGCGGTCCGAAACGATTCGGACTACCCGAATTTTTCAAGCCACTCGAAACAAATTCGAGCTACCCGGATTTTTCGGGCCGTCCGAATTTTACGGGTACCCGGCTCGGCTCGAAAACCGAGTCCCGGCTCGGTGCGAAATTCAAGCCGTCCGAATATTCAAGCACCCGAACAGCTCTAGTATCCCCTATAGATCTATTCCACGGTATCGCGTGATAAAGAATGGATTGGAAACGCGCTTTAATATCAAAATTTTAAATATGTTTGAGAAAACTAGATTTTCGCGCATGTTTAGACGTGCTGGGCAAATCTAAAATATTAACGGGGAGGCTGGATGACAATGTACGTATCAAAGTTGAAAGCGAGGAATCGTTTAGCCCTGTGCGCTGTTCGGTCATAATGCTACGCATTAATTAGGGCGGAAATAAATTTCTATCTCACAGGAAATTTATAGAATTTCTTGAAACACACAACGCTGCTTACACTGATATCTCTTTGCATTGTACGCTGGCTCAGTGCAGCGAAATGATTAATTGTAAGCCAATTCTTTGCAATAAGAAATGAGATCTTCAATTTCTTGCAAGAAATTATTTACAGATTATTAAAAGATGCGAGTTTTCTTGGTGAACTCTCACTTATAGTAGATCTTACTAACCATTTGAACACCTTAAATTTAAAACTGCAAAAACCCGGCCAAACTATTTCGCAGTTGTGCAGCCACGTCGATTCTTTTCGTAGGAGGCTGGTAGTTTATCAAAATCATCTCCTGTTAGAAGAATTTTTTTTTCTTTTTTCCCTCATGTAGCTTAATTTTCGAAGAATTCGGCAACAAGTGTGATTTTGATAATAATTTGCAAATTCTTCGATCGGTGATAGATCAGTTCGATGAGCGTTTCACTGACTTCGATTCGCTCAGAAATGATCTAATTCTCCTTGAGAATCCCCTCACCGTAAATATCAAAGAACAACCCCTCGAGTATCAAGAAGAACTGTGGGATCTTCAGCACGACATTTCTTTGAAAACGAGGGAAGAAAAGGAGCCGAATTCTTCAAAACACTGGAAGAATCGACATACCCCAAACTTAGGGACTTCGCGCTCCGAATATTCTCCATGTTCGGATCCACATATTTGTGCAAATGTTCGTTCTCGAAAATGCGTAGCATTAAGACCGAACACCGCACAGGGCTAAACGATTCCTCGCTTTCAACTTTGATACGTACATTGTCGTCCAGCCTTCCCGTTAATATTTTAGATTTGCCAGCACGTCTAAACGTGCGCGAAAATCTAGTTTTCCCAAACATATTTAAAATTTTGATAGTAAAACGCGTTTTTCCAATCCATCTTATATCGCGTGACACAGTAGAATAGACCTATAGGGGATACCACTGAAAAAAAAAAGCATCGATAATAGTACCTCATGGGTGATGTGGAAACCTATTGATACGGGGGGGCGCCCCAATGCGCTACGCGCGGTTCATATGGTACGGGCCTCAGGCGCTCCAAGCTCCTTGGCCGCCACGGGGGCCAAGACGCATGGCGGGAGAAAGGAGGCGTTGCCTCTGAAAATCGGCCGCTGCGTTCACTTAATTACCAGGCCTGCTCTAAAACATATCCAAAAACCACTACCATCGGATCCGGACACCTCTCCTTTAAGTAAAATTCCACCACGTTACTTTTGATTTTCGCCTTATTTTGTCACGTAGAATCACTCATTTCATTTTCTACTACCTCGTACCGAACACCCTGTATAGTAGAAAAAATAATATTACAATTATGTGTTATAAAATAATATTATATGTATAACAATTCTATGCCCACATATGTGAATATAAGGTCGTTTGGTACTTTGGTTCTGTTCGACACCAATCTTCTATTGATTTACTTACAGGTTTTCCGCCCAATTATTTTCTAAACGAATCATTAACTGGAGAAGGCAAAGCCAATGTAGGTAAGATTAATCATTATCACATTTTAACTCCTTTTGTATAACTGTCCCATAACATTTATGATTAAATGATTATATTTTCCTTCAGCTAGCATATTATCCCTTTCACTACGGCGTATATTTTTGTGAAAGTGCTTTTCCTTAAATTCTTTTTTAAACTACGGGGGATACCGACGAAAATCGGCCCTACGATCGATGGCTCGTTCTGTGACGCCGACTAAAGACGGCGCTCGTACGCTGGGCTCAAGAATATCATTCCAACTACCAATAATGCAGGGTAAGGAAGGTACCACTTCCATCCGGCCGCCCGGTCTAGTGAAAATGCGCAGGCTGAATGCACGCGATTATTACATGATTCCCTCACCGAAGTGATAGAAAATATAAACTATACGCCATATGACAATAAATGTTTAGTGACTATTTCGTTCTTTTAAGCTACATTTATGAACATTTTGGAACACGTGCTCGGAAGCTCCGGTCCATTCGGTACGCGAACAAAGTTAGACGCGAACATACATTAAAACTGGAATTCTAGATAATTCTGGAATATCTAGATAATAATAAAAAAAAATAACATGGTACCACCCGCTCTTCACACTCTTTCAAATAAAAAAAATCATCGAAATCGGTGCACCTATGCGGAAGTTATGCGTGAACATACAAATATAATGAAATATACGTGACGAATTGAGTAACCTCCACCTTTTGAAGTCGGTTAAAAATGAAAAATGATGAATAATAACAGTGTACAGCAGAGATATGAAGGAGGCGAAAGATGAGTTAGACCAGATAATAGAGGAGAAGGAGGTGGAGAAACTGATAATCGGAGAAGATTTTAATGCAAAAATTGGACAGGAAGACGGCAATTTTAGCATAGAAGGAAAGCATGACGTTAGGAGATCAAAAGGCAAAGTCAAAAACACAGAGGGAAAGTTATTATTATAGATGGTTGAGGAAAGAGGATGGAATATTCTGAACGGGAATGTGGAGGGAGATGAAAAAGGAAAGTATACATATACGGGGCCGTGAGGGAGCACGGTAATGGATTATATAATAACAAATGTAGAGCCGAAAGAAGGTATCAAGAAATTCGCACTGGAAGAGAAAGTTGATTCAGACCATATGCCGCTGATTGTGCAACTATATAGAGGAAATAAAAGGGGAGAAGGGGAGGGATATCAGGAGGAGAGGTGGAGAGAGAGGAGAGTTTGGACAGAGGAAGGTAAGAGAGAGTTTCAAACGGAATTAAACAAAAGAAACTTTGACAGGATGGAGGTAAATAATGCAGTACGGAAAAAGGAAGTAAAAATCAAGAAATGGAAATCGGACAGCTTTAAGTGGTGGAATTCGAATTGTTCAAAAATGAAAAGGGAAGGTGCTAGGAAAGCACTGAGGATCTGGAAAAAGGGAAAAGGAGACAAAGCAGACTACCAGAAGAAAAGAAGGGAGTACAAAAAAGTGTGCGAAGAACGCGAAGGGAATTTCAAGAAAAGGTGAAAAAGGAGATAATGCAATTAAAGGGAGAAAATCAAATATGGGAACATATAAATAAAGAAAGAAGGAAAAAATAGGAATCTGTAATAAAATAGATTTAAAAGAATGGAAGGATCATTTTAAAACATTGCTAGAAGGCGTTGACAGTAAAAAAGAAGTAGGGGTGTTGGAAGAAATAGACAACACGGAGGGAGCAGAGGAAGGGGAAATAACACAAGTAGAAGTAAGAGAACAAATCAGGAAATTAAAAAGAAGAAAGCGGCAGGAGAAGACAAAATAGAAAATGAAGCCTGTATTTACGGAAACGAGAAAATAGTAAAATGGATCACAGAAAGTTAGAATAAAATGTGGAAAAGAGTAGGATTCCCGGAAAGGTGAAAAGAAGGAGTGATTTCACCAATATTCAAGAAAAGAAATAGAGAAAACATGAGCAATTACCGGGGAATAATGAAAATACAGGGTCATCCGATAAAATTGCAACCTACGCACGCGCGGACAGACGCAAATGGCAACACCACCTCACGGACGCATTGCACTACAACCATTCTTCGGCCCGGCGTTCGGAGGGTTGCCAGCGACCGCTGGGTAGCAGTGATGCGCGAGAATGTTAGGTTGGTTTCTTTCAAATTAACGTCGCAAAGAACTGTGCGGAATTTCCCGGCCCATGTAAGCGAGTAGCGCGCTTCGCTTTTATGATCGGTTTACCACTCGCACCCCAGATTACTGTAATGAGGTGTGAAAACAATATCGACTAGTCTCGTATCCGTCGCAATTTAAAATTTTTTAGCTACGACAGGGGTGACCACGAAGCTATACCCCTCTATAGAGAGATTTTTCGCCACCAACGTCGTGTAAAAGCCACATTAATGGCGTATCGTTCCAAAAAATTACATTAACGGAAGCCGGTATAGGTGTGGCATTGAGTCGCTAAAAGGTTAAAACATTCAGACACAAAAATTCTAGGTAAAACAAATTCAAACACCGCTACAATCAAAGACACGTCCCATTAGTTATCCTTTACGTACGATCTATGCATGCACTGCATTAAGGATAAAATTATAAAAAAGAAAAATAGAAAAATAGATTCTGAGGTTTGCAGAACTAACACATAATTGAATAAAAATTTAATTTCCCAATTTATGAAAGTAATGCTACAGAAACAACTAACCTATTGTTTACCAACACCATGAATTTTAAAAAGAGCATTAAATACAGTATCACATAAACAGTTTGCAAAAGCTTTTCACAACTATTATTTTCGGTGCAAATTACATTCAGATATCTTTTATAGTTCAAAAGTTATACGAAAAAGGTCCCTAATTCTTCAAACCGGGCCGGGGAATTTCACATAGCTCTTTGCGACATTACTTTGAAAGAGATCATCCTAAAATTTTCGAAGCTCGGGCATCACCGCTGTCCAGCGGTCGTTGGCAACCCTCCGAACGCCGGGCCAAAGAATGGTGGTAGTGGAATGCGTTCGTGAGGCGGTGTTGCCATTTTCGTCTGTTCGCGCGTGCGTAGGTTGCAGTTTTAACGGATGACCCTGTATATGCTATGGTCCTGGAAAAAAGATTGAAAGAGGAGTTGGAGAAGAAACACATAATATCAGATATGCAAGCAGGATTCAGGAGTGGTAGGTCGACATTAAACAACATTTTTATTCTGAACTATGTAGCCAACAGAGAAATACAGAAAAAAGGGGGTGTTTGGGAATGCACTAGTTCCTTCTTCCGCCACTCTCACTCTCACAGCAGCACCTCGCGGGCCGCGATACAGCAACGCTGAACTATGGGCAAGCTGCTAATCAGCGCCTATCGATCGACCAATCGTCGAAGATCGATAGGCCAATCAGCGCGCCGGATCGACGATCCAACAGAACGAAGAAGACGCGCGAGCGGAAGTCCGCCATATTCTCTCTCTCTTGTGTTCTTTTGCCGGTAACGGTAACGGGAACTCGTGGTGCGCTTTATATATTGTTTGCTCCGATCAAATTCAACCAGTGCATTCTTGCAGAGAATAATATTAACTTTTGAACACTCAACATTGTGAACACTCAGCTCATCTGTACACTCATTGGTCCCCAATTAATATAATTGCGTGGACGCCACGTGGGCATCCGCGCGGTAGCTTCTCAATTCTCACCTATTTGCAATGCAGTGATAAGTATTATCACGGCGCCGACGATCATACATATCAACTGTCTGTAATAAATCTCGACGAGGTGGTTTTCACTGAAACTCTGCATTTTTGTATCAACATAACCTGTCTTAGACTCATCTCACTCTCAACCGGTGCGCTCACCGTTGCACAATCTCAAACAGGGGGAAAGGTGTATACCTTTCTTGCGGACCTAAGCGCTGCATTTGACAAAGTGGATAGAGTAAAACTTCAAAACATCATGGAAAAAAGGAAATAAGTAAATGTTTGAGGATGAAAATCGAATAAATTTACAGAGATACAAGAAATACTATAAAAGCAAATGGAGAAATGTCATCCAAATTCTTGAAAACAAGAGGAGCAAGACAGGGATGCCCACTGATTGTGAGTCCACCGTTATTTATAATATATGTAGCTGATCTAGAGGAAATCATGAGGAAAAACCAAGTAGGAGGAGTTAGAGTTGGGAAAGGAAAAATCTGGACTCTAGCATATATGGACGATATAGCGTTACTAGCAAATGAACCAAAGCATCTGAAGTACATGATAAGAAGATTCGGAAAATACCTTGGAAGGAAAGGGTTGCAACTGAACGCAGAGAAATCAAACGTGTTGATTTTTCATAAAGGAAGAGGAGAGAAAAGGAGAGGAGAATGGGACTAGCAGCGGAACAGTCTCGAAGAAGTAAAGGAGTTCAAATACTTAGGACTTAGGGTATACTTTCCAGAAAAATGGAGGCAGAGAGATGCGTATAAGGGAAGTCACAAAGAAAGTAAGAATAGCAATGGCGCAGATATGGGGAGTAGGACAAAGAATGTTCAAAAACAATTTTGAGAGAAGAATGCGAATATTCAGAAGCATAGTGAAAAGTATCTTGCTGCACGCTTCAGAAATTTGGTGTTGGATGTATGTAGAAAATGTTGATAAAATACAGGAAAAATACATAAGGTCGACATTAGGTTTGGACTTCATACACCAACATATCTAATTTTGGAGGAAATGAAAACGGACAAAGTAAGGATAGAAGCGGGAAAGAAAGAATAAAATATTATAAGAATGCTGGAGGGAAATAGACGCGAAGCAAGAAGAGAAAAAGTCCAAATGGGAGGAAATGAGAGACTCATACTATAGGCAAAAAGTGATGGATATCCAAGAAATGGAAGGAGACAGAAGAAGAGAAAGAGTTTGCTGCGGAACTAGCGCAAAGAGACAGGGCAGAGCAGATTCTATGGCAATACAACAGAACACGAGGAGGCTGTTACAACGTTCATTATACAGAAATCAGGGAAAACCAGAGGGCTAATTACCTAAACGGAGACTACAGAGGAAGAGACCAAAGCAAGTTTTATATGTGGGAACGAAGAGCGGGGAAGCAAGTACTGGAAAGAAAAAAAAGAGACAGTATGTAGATTATGTAAAGGGGCTAGAGAGACGCTGGGTCACATGCTATAAGACTGTAAGGAGTTGAAAAGAGAAAATTCAACGATAAGAGGAATACTGAAGGGAGAAGAAGAAGGAGCGGCGTGGATGCGTATGGTTCTGAACAAAGGAGAAGAAAAGAGGCCCAACAGGAAGAAACACGTCAAATAAAAGTCCAATCTCGGGTTAATAGTCCCAGAAACACTTGCACACACAACACATGTAACCCCATTTTAAGGCCGCAAGGCAAAACATAAACCTATTTACTACTACATTTATTGTCATGTAGCACAGGCATGGAACTAAAGTGAACGCAGCGGCCGTTTTTCGGAGGCAACGCCTCCTTTCTCCCGCCGCGCGTCTTGGCCACCGCGGCGGGCCTAGGAGCTTCGAGCGCCTCAGACCCGTACCATATGAACTGCGCGTGGCGCATTGGGGCGACACCCGTATCAATAGATTTCCGCATCACCCATGGGGTAATATTATCGATGCGTTTTTTTTGTGAGTGGTACCCCCTGTAGGCCTATTCCACTGTGTCACGCGATAAAAATGGATAGGAAAAACGCGTTTTACTATCAAAATTATAAATACGTTTGGGAAAACTTAATTTTCGCGCACGTTTAGACGTGCTGGGCATATCTAAAATATCAACGGGGAGGCTGGTCGACGTTGTACGTATTAAAGTTGAAAGCGGGGAATCGCTTAGCCGTGTGCGCTGTTCTGTCGTAATGGCACGCATTTTTGAGAACGAACATTCGCACAAATATGTTGACCCGAACATGGAAAAAATTCGGAGCGCGAATAAGTTTTCCCAAACGTATTTAAAATTTTGATAGTAAAACGCGTTTTTCCTATCCATTTTTATCGCGTGACACAGTGCAATAGGCCTACAGGGGATACCACTGACAAAAAAAAACGCATCGATAATAGTACCCCATGGGTGATGCGGAAATCTATTGATACGGGTGTCGCCCCAATGCGCCACGCGCGGTTCATATGGTACGGGTCTGAGGCGCTCGAAGCTCCTAGGCCCGCCGCGGGGGCCAAGACGCGCGGCGGGAGAAAGGAGGCGTTGCCTTCGAAAAACGGCCGCTGCGTTCACTTTAGTTCCATGCCTGATGTAGCATATAGGTTATATTTTCTGTCACTTCGCGTAGGGGACCATATAATAATCACGCGCATCCAGCTTGCGCATTTTCACTAGACCGGCGGCCGCATGGAAGGGGTACCTTCCCCACCCTGCATTAGTGGTAGTTGGAACGATATTCTTGAGCTCAGTGTACACACAGGTCGTCTCGTGGATGCCGGCTAAAGTCGGCGCTAGTATTTAAATATTTAAAGGCTTCTATAATACAAATGTTTTTTAGAGTTCAATATTGCGTGGGTCGTGATAGGGAGAAGTCGCTAAACATTCCATTACCGCCGGTACTCATTTCAACAGATTGTAGCATTCTGTTCCACAGAGCAATGTTCTATGCAACATATGTGCATGTAATCAAAAAAGGAGTTGTATGTTATGCATTACTTGAGTGATATTTGACTACATCATATTTACTACTGTGTATAAGAAACAAGTCATTTATTTCCAGATTCGTTGTAGTTGAATCATGCACAGAAAACGATGCACCGAAGATCAGTATGGGAGATTTTATGAAACGAAAGTTTTGTTGAACAGTTACTTAGCATTTATTCAAATTAATTTTTGGGCACTGTTACATGCTATTACAATATAAATAACAACAGAATTATTTTGAATGAAAATCTATAAAAATTACCCGCTGCATGCGGAAGAATAGAATGGACTTTGAAAGTAGTATATTATAGAAGAAAAAAAACAGAACTTCATGCAATACTAGAAATTAATAGTAGATATTCTATAAGGTGCAGCCATTGAAGGGTCAAAACGTATTGAAACAGTATGATAACAAAATTTGGGTAAGCTCTAATTATGCTCTATGACATAGCACGATCTGCCTCTGCATATAAATTAACGCTTTGCGTGGCGTATGGTTTTGAAATCTGCCTCTTCAAATCGGTCAGACCCTTTCCAAATGAATAGTTACTACTGCCAATAATATTTCGTTTAGCTCGCCTCGAGTGACCATTCGGAGACACTCGGACAATACTTTCGACGCTTTCAAAAAATCATGAACGTGAAAACATACTGAACTGATTAGCAGCATCAACTCACGGTTACCACTACAAAACAATAATCATAGTGAAAAGTATAAGAGACAACACAAATAAAATTGAGGCATTTGATGGAAAAGGGGCACATACACCAAAATGCCATTTCAAGAAAATCGATTTCAAAGTTTTCATTATAGTTAGGGTTGCCATAATTGCCAAGCATTGATACGGGACGTTTAAGTGCTAAATAAATAAAACATGAAAAAAGTGGGTACGTAGTGGTTTATTTTTAGGGTTGTCATAATTTCCAAGCATTGATACGGAACGTTTAAGTGATAACATGAAAAAGTGGGTAGGTAATGGTTTATTTTACTCTGTAAAATATTTCACGGGAACAGTGAAATACGGGTCTGTCCCGTATATACGGGACGTATGACAACACTAATTATAGTATAACTTAATAAAAAGTAATGCAATTAAATCCATTTTTTAGGGATGTAGTTATCGTGTCCTTCAAACGTTCTGAAAACAGAAGTCATGATTTGGGAATGATATGTGTCTTTATTTAGAAGTTTCTAGCAAGTGGTTTATGTGCCCGTTTTCCGTAAATGTGGTGAATTCGTAACAAAGTTGCTTCTTTGTTTAGATATTTAAATATAATTTTGTTTACTTCGTTACACATTTTTTTTACATTACTTAAATAAAAAATACAAAATGAAGCACAAAAACAATCAATAAATGCAATGTTTTAAGTAAGTATTAGTTTCTTCGATTTTTTGCAGCAAGCTGTCTTCCAAATCAATTTTTTCGTTTCTAATTTAACTTCTTTCCTTGCGGATTCGATACTCGCCTCACTTTCCATATTTCCTCGCTTACACAAAATCCTCTATGAAACGAAAGTACTTATTGCATAACAGCACGGTAGCGCGGCTGCTGAGCGACTATGTAGCTGCGTGTCGAACACGCTACGTAATAAAACAGCATCTAGCTAATCTTAACGCGAGATAAGTAGTGTCCTTGATATATTATATATATAACATACACCTGAGTCGATTTAAATTTCTTCACAGACCAAGAATGTGTATAAAATTAACCAACAGTTTGTAGGAAACGTGTAAAGGGAATAAACGTAACACTATAAAAAGTAAATCTTGGTTGCTCAGCCTTTGAGTCGCATCATTGAGGTGCTATGCAACTATTGGCAAACATCAGCTCGACATGCATATGAACTTTGTACCTGATTCTTCGATGGAAAGCCGCTCCATCAGCCACTCGATAAGGTCGTAACCTGCAACATGCAGGCAGCTTATTGTTGTGTATCGACCATAAAAGACGATTACGCTTACTGCACAACACAGGTACCGATGATACTCACCAACGAAAGCTGAGGGGATTGAAGTAAGAAACTGTTTTTGGCTGCGCACGGGTACCCCGTTCATAGGGTCTTGCATCTCCCGCACCAGCCCCTCCATCTATAAAGAAATTTAATCAATCGATTAATCCTCCTATCGAACGTTTAGGGGGGGGGGGGGGGGGGCTGGTGTAACTAGCTGAAAATCGAGGCATTTTTCGGGATTTTTTTTAAAGAAAGTATTTAATCGATCTTTTTGAAACTTTCAGGATATTGTATTATCAGATTGAGGTAGCTAATTATTAAAAAGGAGCAGCAAATAACAGAGTTATACGGGCTTATGCCCAGCTCGTTGGCGACGCAATTGTTCCACTGCGGGCAACATAGCGTTTACTGTATTCATCTAAACCCAAAAATCAGACAATTTTTGTTTAGTTTATAAGTGCACGCACAAATCGTATGAATTCATAACTTAAAAGATGCAAAATTGAACAAATGGCGGCCTCTTGAAAAGAAGTTCACTTTTTCCAATGAAATTTTGCCTTAAATGCGTAAAAAAAGTTATTTATTTAAACAATATCATTATGCCAATAACTAAGGTCTGTGAAGAAAATGTTCACAAATATCCGTGCACAAGGTCAAGTCGATGGGTTGAATATTTTTGGAGTTACATTGCCCGCAGATTGTATAACTATCGTTTCGAGAAAAACGCATTTCAAATTTTCTGGTAACCTGGTGTTACGTAGAAAAACCGGCTATATCCGCTTTAATTTTTCGAATTTCGTTTTGCAGCTTTGGGAACATATTATCGTGATGTTCAACTTTTGATTTATGTAAAAAAAATCGGTTTCTTCTTTTTTCAGACAAATTTGGATGAAAACTCTAGTAAAACAATCTTCGGGGCTAATTTGATATGATTTTGTTTATCTAAGTAGTTTCTTTTACGTAAAATCTTTAATTGGCACTTGGCAATAGCGGAAAATATAAAACAGGCGATTTGTTGACACGTCAGAATGTTTGAAATACAACTTTACAATGGCTGTAAATTTGGAATGTCTACCGAGTTTACTACAACCAGAATCGTCTAAAATATCAATTTAATGTATGATTATAGAAACCTAAGGTCGGTATCAAATATATTGGCCGATGAATTTGTTTTCGGAAACAGCGATCGAGGAGAAATCAGCCACCACCATCTGACGATCGTGGATTTGTCAGTTGGAGTTGCGTGGTTCTCGCAGGGTATGGTGAGGTAACGGGAACGCTGCTCGGTTCCGCTTGAACCTGGCCGTTTGGCTGTTATTTATTCTTAGCGTAATAGTTGTGTGCGTTACGAAGCTATGCGTAGACCAATCCGAGATGAAGCTATCGAGAAAGTATCAATGTTCTAACCAATAAAGCTCCTGAATTTTTTCGTAGCTAACGCATACCTATTCTGATGTGTGTATTTCTACGCTGACAGCTCGGTTTGGTCTACACCCCAGAAGCTTGGCACTATCCCCACCATTTCTGGGTCACTCTTGTTCTGCGAAGGCGAGAGCGAGATGGAACGAGAGCGAATCAGAAAACGTTGAGAAAAGGAGCACCGAGGCAGGCAAACTGTGTGGTGGGAGAATACCCCTCACGAAACTCATCGGTCAATATATATGATACCGACCTTAATAGCGTTCAGAAATATTGAAGATCGTCAAAACCGTGATTTATTTTTTTTGCGTTTTATTATTGTTTATTAGTAAATAAAACTTTATCGAATCTTTCCGAACCACATATCTTGCATTTGGAATGTGGGTAAGAATGTAATAAACAAATTCAGATTGGAATTAGCTGCCACTATTTGCCATTTCGGTGTCAATTCGATTTTGATTAATTGGCGATAGCGCCCAAAGTGCCTTTTTGTGGACAAAATTCCGTATCTCAGTTAATTCTTAACCGATTTTTATCTTTTTTGCTAGTTTTGTCGGGGATTAAATTTGCTAAAATGTCACACAATAGTTTTCCAAATTTTTCCTTAGGAATTAAAAAAAAAAACAAGTTCTGAACTCGTGATTCCCAAGCAACGAATTTATTAACCAGTTTTTTTCATATATCAATAAAGGGAGATAAAATAAAAAAGAAATATAAATTAAACAATTTAAATTTAAACAAAAAAACTAATGTCAGTCTTCTTCAAGTTCGACAGACGAAGTTAGCCATTGGGACCTCAAAATCGAAATTAAAGAATCCGATGATATTAATAAATTATGCATCACATCCTCATTTGTCGTGTTACATGGGCCCTTCAGGTCCATCCCGTGCTTGCTGTCCTCGCGTCGCTTTCTTTCGCAAAGTCGATTCAGCGGAATCGCCTCGCGTGTAGAAATCACGTTGTGCTGAGCCCGTGGCAACAGTGGTAGGGGCAACGACCGCGTTCGGTCCGGGCCCCGGATATTTCGCAAGTATCGAGGAATTAGTGAGGCGATCGACAGCTGCCGACGGGGCAGTTTTCCCCATTCGTGGGGATCGTTCGAGGTTCGACCCGCGACCGAGAGCCGCGGAGGATTCATTCTTGTTCAAGAGCTCGAGATAGGGAGTCACGATGGACCAGAGGACCGTCTAGATACCGCGACCACGTCTTCGCGTAGATTCCGCGAAGCACGCTCGGCCGATAGTAATTCGTAAGAAGGGTAACTCCGTCCAACACACCGAGAACGGCATAGCCGGGAGAGCCCTTGTGCGTTAATCAAGACCAACGTAGGACCGCGTAGAAAAACGACGATTAGAGACAGTGCGGTACGACGGGCTCCAGGCCACCGACTTCCGAGTGCCGTCCGAGAGCACAGCGAGCGACCACGACCTACCCTTGGATCAGCGACTCTGCGAGCGAGCGAAACGCTAAACGGCAAGCGTACCGTGCGATATTCGAGCGACACAGCGAGCGACAGCTGAGACGGAGCGCCGTCTCAAGGTAGGATAATTCAGTATCATTTATGTAACAATATATTTTGCATTATTGTTTTTCCCTTATATCCCTTGTACTCTTTGATTCAACCCCTTATCACCTTCCATATTCACGGTAAGTATTGGGGTCATTCCACGCGAAGTCGGAAACGAGGGTGACCTTCAGTTTTTTAAATGGAATGCTGTATATTTGATTACCCAATATGAAAGCGACTGTCAAGACAAATTCAACCATATAGTATACTATGACATTCAAGACCACACATGGTTAAGAATGAAAGAAGAAATTCAATCTATTAGATAGATAGTTCGATATATTTATTTAATTCGCAGCAAGTGATTGGCGCGGGCCAAGCACCAACAACGAGTATAAATACAGGCTCGCCAGCAGCAGAGACTCAGACTAGGTTCTGCCACCGAACCACAAAGAATAGACGAGGTTCTGCCACCGAACCACAAAGAATAGACGAGGTTCTGCCACCGAACCACGAAGAATAGACAAGACCAGGTTCTGTCACCGAACCAGCACACAAGAAGTTTATCTTTAAAACCCAAACTCCAAAAGACTTCCTCTCGAGGTAGCTTTAGTTAGCTCCTCAATTTCCTACCGAGGTAGCTTTAATTAGCTCCTCAATCTCAAAACCGAAGTAGCTTTAATTAGCTCCTCAATCTCAAAACCGAGGTAGCTTTAGTTAGCTCCTCAACTTCCTACCGAGGTAGCTTTAGTTAGCTCCTCAACTTCCTCGAGGTAGCTTTAGTTAGCTCCTCAACTTCCTCAAGGTAGCTTTAGTTAGCTCCTCAACTTCCTATCGAGGTAGCTTTAATTAGCTCCTCAATCTCAAAACCGAGGTAGCTTTAATTAGCTCCTCAACTTCCTACCGAGGTAGCTTTAATTAGCTCCTCAATCCCAAAACCGAGGTAGCTTTAATTAGCTCCTCAACCTCCTACCGAGGTAGCTTTAATTAGCTCCTCAATTACACATCCAGGGCATACTTACCGTTCCCTACACCACATACTCCAAAGCGTGGGCCAGCTAATAGGCACCAGAAGCCATTACCAAATCCGAAGGAAGGAAGCCAAATTCGTTTACACTAGCACTCAGCTACCATCCTAGAAAGCGTGGGCAAGCTGATAGGCAACTGGAAGCCACCACGATATAGAGAGAAGGAATCCTCTCGATATCTCAACTCAACATTACTAAATCGACCTAGCGTCAATTCCTGTATTACACATTATACAGATTACGTGTCTAAGATGTTCAATTACGATTTAGAATCGAATCATTAGAATAATTAATGCGATATTCCTTATAACCGACTCAGCGTCGAAACCAAAACCGAGCGATATTCTTTAACACTGACCGATACGTCGTTACGCGATTACCTTATAAAAGAATCTTATTGTTTTATCGACCGAGCAACCAAAGGTCAATAACCATTTATTTTGAATAAACATTTGTTATTTATTGCTAAAGAAGGACTCTCGTATCTTGAAATTCATTTCTTAATCGCACACCACCCGAACCAATCCCACAAATTCACAGGTAAACCGCTCTACTTGTGAAACTCCTGTAAGAACGGCAACGTCTCGTTCGAGAACGTTACAACCGCGTAAGCCGCCTGTACCGACAGGTGATCGTAAGAGCGAAAGAATTGATCGGAGAAAATGTCGAGAGAACCCTAATAGACGTGGAGCGATTGGCTCGAACCTCATTTATCACGGCAATATCTCAAAGAATCTCGATTAAAGTAGCCTTAATTAAAACCCCGTATCTTTGAACGACGCGTTCGACTTAGCATTACACACACAGAGGCGAGAACAAGACCTGTCCGGCTTGACGCGCGATAACACGTATGAGCACCCCCAGAGCGCGCGTCCTCCGTCACCGTACGACCCCCAGCGTAGATGGACCGAATGGAGACAACCGAACGATAATGACTCGTACGAAGAGCCCCGTGCCCCGTACTCCGCCTATAGCGCCCCTCGTTATCGAGACGAATATTATCGGGAGCCGTATTATCGCGATCCGATCCCGGAGCGCCGTCCAACGACCTTGCTGACGAGGCAAGGCGAACGCCCGGTAGACTACGAACGCAGACCGAGTGTTCCTCGTGGAAGAACCGCGCGCGGCAGATCTTGGAATAACAGACAGTCACGATATCGCGATCCTAGACTGTACGACCCTCACGAAACTAGAGAGCGAGAATCCCGCGAGTATGAACCGCGCGAGCCAAGAACTTACGAATCTCGTGAGCCAGAAAGATACGAACCTCGGGAATCGCGGACAAATGAGTCTCGGGATTCGCAAAGATCGGAGAAACGTGAAACTTCTCCTGAGAAGCGCGATCATTTAAACTCCCAGCGCGCCCGCCCGTTCAATCGGAACGAAGCGGGCGCGTCCTCCTCGCAGACCGAAAGATCACCGCGAAGCCAGAGCCCGCAACGACGCTCCTACGAGCGGACTCCCCCCGCATCCGGTCAAGGCAGAACAACTGGAGAACGGTAAGGGAGAATTTATCGTAGACACGGGTTCCGCATTGAACCTGTTAGAAATCGGGTCTGCAAGCTCAAAGGCCGAAGTCTTCAGTACAACCCCCCTCGAAATCACCGGTTTAAACGGGAAGGTCTTGACTTTAGGGACGAACGTCTTTAAAATTAACGGTAGCTGGGCATTATTTCACGTAATACACATGTGGCCGCTCCGCAATCGGTTCCTCCGAACCCCGATGCGCGGCGCCACACTGCCGACCAACCGAACATAGAGGGTCGACGCTGACAGCGGAAGCAAACTTTAGTTCCTAGACAAATCGACTAGCGCGACAGTCGCTAGTAGTATTATTCGCCTCTCAAGCATGTGCAATCCGGAAGCACATACAAAAAGCATTCAGCGACCGCAGCTTTCGTGACCGACACGTGTTCATAGCTAGTCTTGTACAGTTTTATAAAGATTCAAATATACGTTTATCCTTGTTATACAAAAGCGCTCTCCATTCCTTTTCGGCATCCTCAGTGCCCAAATAGTAGTACAACTCCTACACACATGCCCCATTTACCTAAAGGAGTTGCGGGCCTCGTCGGAAGCCCGTATTTGCTCCAGGAGGAAGCCATCGTCTCTTACTACCAACGCACGATGGTAACAGCGAAACACCCGATCAGCCCCGTAATTTTTTCCAACTTTGAAGAATTAGAGGGCACATTAGAAGGCTATAAGCAGTGCCACGAGGATTTTCTGGCAAGCTTAAATGAATCGGAGCCCAACGCGAATGAAATAAACATCTGCCTCCCTAGAAACAGCGACTGTCCCGAAGAGAACGAACGGGATTGCCCCTCCCCCTTTTTCGGAGAAGAGTTCGACACTAACGAAGACCTAGATCTGGGAGAGTACCGAGTTGAACAGAAGCCGCCCGAGGAACGATTACAACATATAGTCGGAACACTGAAATTGGAGGAATTAGACCCGGGACCGCGTCAGACTGTCGAAGACTTGGTTATAAGATATTCATGTATGAATTATTCATGTATTTAGACGACGTGGTAGTATATTCGAGTACACTCGCGCAGCACGAACACCGATTAGAGAGATTCTTCGAACGCCTACGCGAGCATAACTTGACTCTACAGACGGAAAAGGCCAAGTTCTTGAAGGATAAGGTCATATATCTGGGCCATATAATAGCAGCTGACGGAGTACGACCTAATTCGGAGAAGATCAAGGCCGTCGCCGAGTTCCCCGTACCAAAAACACGGAAAATTTTTAAGCAATTCTTAGGCCTTGTAAATTACTATCGCCGCTTTATCCCAGATATAGCAAAACTCTTACATAAGGAATACAAATTGCTTGTGTCAAAGTAGTGCGATTTGTATGACATTTGGTATGATTTTCATCAGAAAAACATAAGGAATCCATTGGCGTCACTTCTCTTTCGATGCGATGAAGAAAAGAATTTCTTAATACGCTGTAATGGATATTTCACCAATCCAGCTTGCATCCTTCCCAAAAGAACCGACCATCCGAGCGTAGAAGCAAGTGCGAAATAAAAGTAACGGTGCGCTTCTCGATTCCGCAGATGTACCTACCTAAGTAGCATTTCTGACGGAAAATAATTGTCCAGCCTTTGGGTCTGCTATTCCTGGCGTAGACCTTTGGCAGGTAAGTATCTATTTCAACAGGCAGTGCCACCCGTGGCGCCAGTAAGACCGCCCCGGTCCTTGCTATTCCAGAGGGTTTTCTTCCAGTGAAAATCAGTAAATTTGCAAGCGCAATATGTTAAAAACCAGTGGAAGTAAAGTGTATACATTTTAGCTAATTGGATTTGTCTTGGAATGCACTGTCAACTCAGGTCTTCAGAAAAAATAGTTCCATTTGAAACACCGAACTTGACCATCGTATCTTTTAAAATAATAATCGAAAACAAAATTCGTTCGTGCTAATAAATTCCTCCCCTCGAACCATGCAATTCCCTATTTTTTTATATTTTTATCGACAATACTTTAGGAGAAAACCGGCTGTCCAGTCTTAGGTGGCACACCCTGTAGATGAGGAGTACCCCTCTGAAAAGGAAGGGGAAGGATGTGGTCACCAAGAATTCGAAGAGTCTGACGTACTCGCCTATTTGAAGAGCCTTGACGAGCTACCCCGCTGGGAGTACGAAGAAGGAGCCAATCTAGAACCCACCTTCCGAAGTATTGACACACCACAAGGCCCGCAGACACAGATGGAAATTTCCATCGTGAGGAGTCCCCCCCGCAGAAGGGAGGAAACATCGAACCCCCCTGAAAATGCCAGCCCTCAGAAGACAACACCACGTCCGGTCCCGAAGAAGAGAGTGTCATGGAGAGTACCTCTCCACGAAGAAGCCCTGAACATCCCGCAATCGACAATGATTTGCCCAGAGAATGAGACCCTAGAGGAGCTAAAAGATCAATCGCCTCCCAAAGAAATTTCTACCATAAGTCCAAGACCCGACATAATGAAGATGCCTGACTCAACAGAGCGGTACAGAGCAACCCCCGAGCCATTCATCGACCCATCAAGTTTTCGGCAAATCACACGAGAATCATTTGGATACCGGGGAAACACAATGGACACCCCGGAACGCGAAATCCAACCAATGCAATGCGACGTGAAAATCGTTAAGACCACGCTTGCATCCTTACCAGACAACTATGCTCATTTTATATCATCAGATGGAATACTAACCAGCCCAATTTGTAAAACTTTAAAAGCTATAGGACTTCTCGACGAAACAAAATTATTATCGGAGGAATTAATCAGCAATCGTATAATAATCACCCGTAATGAAGAAGGAAAAGTTTTTAGCATCATAGGAGCGAGCAACTTTGACCATGAAATGAGAGAAGCTGACCTGGCATCAGCTCTAAGAGCGCTCAGGGACGCCGTGGAAACCGAACGCGTCCGGTCGCTTCGAGTAGCGGCGCATGGCAAAACCTTACACCAATTCAACACCGAAACACTCCAAAAATATTTCAAAATTATTTTCAAACTGACGCCCATTACAATCACAAACTGCACAGGTGAAATTCAACTACCGCCGGAAAACGAACGGGAAAATATTATCCGCCACTATCACGAAAGTTTGATAGGAGGGCGTAAGGGCGTAAGGGCGTAACAAAAACACACCGACGCATTCGAAGTCTATTTGACTGGCCGAATTTACGCCGAGATGTAGAGGATTTCGTACGAAGATGCCAGAGCTGCCAAGAACAAAAGCTCGTACGCATTAAAACGCGAGAACTGATGCTATTCACAGATACGCCTGCACGACCCTTTGATGAAGTAGCCTTGGACACCGTAGGACCGCTTCCCCCTACTCCTAGCGGAAACCGTCACGTACTTACGATGTAATGTCAATTATTTAAATTCTGTATGGCCGTGCCATTACCCGACATACGAGCCGTTACCGTGGCAGACGCGTTATCACGTTACTTTATCGCGATCTTCGGTGCGCCACACGCGATTCTCACGGACCGCGGGACTAGTTTCATTAAGCGGATAGACACGGGTAATGCAGCGCGCTGTAATACCGACATAATGTGCCCGAAACATGGGTTTGGGGGGATATGTTGTTTGTCCTTATATGAGCAAATTTTGGGCTGGATGAGGTCTCATTCGAAAGAGGAAGATTCAGTGCACAGCGCTCTGGTCATGGTTGGACGAAATTGTGTTGATATCTAATAATACGAGTGTTCAAAGTAGAGCAAAAGTTGACAAAATACACCCGCATGAATCCAAGTATTTTTAGGTCACTAAAAGAGTTTTGTGACTCAAACGATGACTAGAGCGCTGTGCATTGAACCTTCCTCTTTCGAATGAGACCTCGCCCAGCGTAAAATCTGTTCATATAAGGACAAACAACGTATCCCCGTGATTGCATTCCCAAATACGAGTTCCGCCATATTGGCGATAATACAGAGCAAGTCACGTGACAAATTTAGTTGAGCTAGTGGACACGAGAGGGCGCCTACTCGGGAGGACTGCCAACGTGGAATCATAGTAAAACTGTGATGCAGTAAAAGCGTAAAAGCGTGATGCAGTTATTGCATGCATTTTCGGACGACTTTAGGTTAGGTTATATGCATTTTAGGCATACATTGACTAGGAACTGCTGGGAATTGTCTGCATTTACTAAATTAACGGTTTTACCGTAACACATACATCACCGCTGCCGAACATATTTTATAATTATATGGCCACATTATTTCAAATAAAAAAAGAGATTGGAATTTTTTAATAACACTGGAAGTAGTAATTTACTGATATCATATTTTCAGAATGTGGAAGTTACAGCAATTATTTGCAATTATTGCTTTTATTATTATTCTTCTGACTATTGTATATAACATATAACACGGAAAAGTCTCCAAATCGGTCAACAGTTGACTCCTTGTTTTTTTTTTGTAATTCTTTACCCTCCTATGCAGAGATGGGCATTATTTAATTAAAAGAATATACTTCCGAATAGCCCCAGTGGCCGATCGACACGAGGTTTGGGGGGAGGGTGTGTGTACCCTAAATCTAAAATTCTATTTAGCTTCGGGTATTTATTAGCTTCCTTTGTTTATTCGAAGGTCTTTCATCTTTGGCTTCGAATAATTTTTCATCTTTCATTATATCTTTATCCTAAGGTCCTATTCAAATATATTGGCCGGTCGATTCGTTTTCGTGAACAGCGATCGAGGAGAAATCAGCCATCACCATCTGACGATCGTGGATTTGTCAGTTGGAGTTCCCTAGCCACCGAAGAGTATGGTGGGGTAACGGGAATGCTGCTCGGCCCTGTCTGAACGTAGCCGTGTGGCTGTTATTTATTCTTATTGTCAGCGTAGTACATATGTAGTTGTGTGCGTCACGAAGTTATACGTAGACCAATACGAGATGAAGCTATCGAGAAAGAATCAATGTTCTGACCAATAAAGCTCCCTGAATTTTTTCGGAGCTAAGGCCTCAGGTACACCTATTCTGATGCGTGTATTTCTACGTTGCAGCTCGGTTTGGCCTATACATGACAGAAGCTTGGCGCTATCCCCACCACTTCTGGCTCACTCGTGTTCTGCGATGACGAGAGAACACGCGTTACGAATAGGAGTGTGCGGATCGTCTCGCGGCTCGGATTCTCGGCCCTCGGAACGGGTCGGAAAATTTCGGGCGGGATCGGGCGGGGTCCCGATACTTTCGTATTGCTCGAGATCCAGACGGTTTCAGGATCCCGAGACTCGATTCGGGCTACAAGCATGACCGCCATGAGCGGGCAATTTGATTTCAGGTCGGCTTGGCAAAACTCGGACGCGATCGGCTCGAAAGCCAGCTATTACGAGGGGACCGAGACGGAAAGAATTATGTATATCATTTATATCGATACCCGAGTGATAAGTTTTTACTTTCTGTCTCCTGTTGAATCATAATTTGTATCTTATTATTTATTTACATATATATGTATTTTCAATGCTACCAAATAGTCTGTGAATACTGAATACGTCCATATACGTACTTAAATAAATACCATGTTCAGAACTTGGGAAGAAGACTATTTTTATATCGACAATATTTTAAAATTTGAATAAAATATACTTCATACTTAGTACTTTATGTAAAGGGAATATATAGGGTATTATCTTTTTCCGGATAGGTTCAGATTTAAAATAGAAAACGTATGAACTATAAGCATACAAAAAGGAATATTTCCTAGATGTTTCATAATAACAACAATATACAGGAGGCGAATATTTTATTATTTCAAATTAACGTGTAAGAAACATAATTTTTCTATGTTCTCAGGTAATAATTTTAATCTATTACTGGTAACGATATCGTCCGATCGCGTCCGAGTTTTGCCGAGCCGACCTGAAATCAAATTGACCGCTCATGGCGGCTATGCTTGTAGCCTGAATCGAGTCTCGGGGTCCCGAAACTGTCGGGATCTCGAGCAATACGAAAGTATCAGGATCCCGCCCGATCCCGCCCGAAAGTTGCCGGCCCGACCCGAGCCCGAAAAATCGGGTACCCGCACACCCCTAGTTACAAAACTCACCGGCCAATAAATCTGAATACGATCTTAGAAGTTCGAATAACAGACGAGAACCTTTGTGTCCCGAGCCGCGCGAGATCGCCGTGCTCGGCGATGTGTTATCGATTCTAAAGAAACAGAATTTGTTTATTTTTCAGCGTATCAATATGAAAGTGCCACAAATGGATTCCTGGCATTCTCCCGATTAAATTGACCGAAAATAATTTAAATCGGACTATTTTTATGAAAACGGGCTTTCAATTCTGCAAAAAAATTTTCACGTAATTTCCTTAATTTTGGTCCGAATTATATCATTTTTGGGGCCAATTTGATCGAGAAAACATGAGAAATCGACTGACGCCACTTTCGCAAAGATCTGATTAGAAATGCAGACCTGCAGATTTGTCACTGCTTAGCGCGCAGCATTGTATGGCCCCGCTGGTTTCGAGCGCCGAAGCCCACGAAACTCAACGAGTCGCATGATTGCCAGCGAGAAGGACAAGAGGGGACTTTCCATGGCGAAGGAAAATCAGCCTTCTACACAACTCAAATCGAGAAAGACTTTGCTAACAAACTTTATATTCACGTCAAATAAATACTTTAATTGTAAAATTTAGACGACGAACTATTGTTGAATTTCGCCAGTTCTTACATATGCCCCACTGGGTTCGGAATTCCTGATCCCAGAGTTTCATGCATTTACCAATTGAAATGTTGCTTCAAGTCATCGAGCAATTGCATTGTTTCTTCTCGTACATATGTATATCTGTTCGCGAGTAGGTGTCATGAATGACGCGGCTTTTGTTTCCCAAATAAATTCACCCCTATCAGGGCCCTCGCTCGAACCGCTTGACAAGGAGACCGAACGACGTGAACCGAGTGCGAGTGAAATAGCGCAGCAGCGGTACACCCTCGGTCGACGGCGACTTGAGTCATCCAGTACTGAATACGAAATGTTCAAAATTTCTCATTACACCTTGATGAGAGTGTTACCATTCATGGATTGTTGGTGAGTCAAGACACGAACCAATTCAGTCTATTTTTTCTTATGAATACATGATTAGAACACACTCTACGTTCAATAAAAATTTATCAAATTGCTCCATGTTTGATATCATTTTCATCGGGAAATCCTAAAAAATTCATCAGTAATACTTTCATCAATACTTATCAAAAACACGAACATTTTATTTTTCTGTACTGGCTATTTTATCTAGCTCGTCGGTTTTATTGTTCTCGGCTGTCAACGGGCGGTCTACTAGGACCCGAAGGTCCACGCTCGCAACGAGAAAGCAAAACAGTGGGGTGGGTAGGTCTTTCCCGATAAACTGAGCCCAAAGGCTTCTCAACAATTGAAACATTGGAAGGCTGTACATATTCTTTCTGATGCTTTCGGCGATATGCGCAACCATTTGTATGCCCGGTTTCATGTCTAACAAGTCAGGCGATTTTGTTTGTGAGAGCCATATATAAAGACAGTCCTGTAACGTTCACTACATCTTCAATTATAAAACTGCAAATATGTTATTTTACATATGTGTCTCCCTGAGTTTCGTCGGCTTCGACGCTTGAAACCAGCGGGGCCATACAATGTTGCGCACTAAGCACTGATGAATCTGAAGTTTTGCAATTTCTAATCAGATCTTTGCGATCGTGGCGTCAATCGATTCCTTATACTTTCTCAATCAAATTGGCCCCCAAAATGATACAACTCAAACCATAATTAAGGAAATTACGTGAAAAATTTGTTTGCAGAATTGAAAGCCCGTTTCGTTAAAAATAGTGCGATATAAATAATTTTTTCATAAAAAAAATGCGCAGGCTGGATGCGCGTGATTATTACGTGGCTCCCTCCATATACATATATAGACGGATCAGAAGATGGGACTATTGGCGTGGGGAAGGAAGGCTTGGAGGGGTAAAGGCATAGGTTCAGATACAGGCACGTCGGTTAGCTTCGGATGCATTCGGCATGCATAACCACAGCGTTATCCGATTTACTCGTATCGCTCCCCTTACCGCGAACCTTGCCACCCCCTCACCTTACGCTCCGCCGTCTATATATGTCTATGGTCCCCTCCTCGAAGTGACAGAAAATATAACCTATGTATACGCTATATGACAATAAATGTTGAGCGGCCATTTCGTTCTTTTGCGCTACATTTGTGAACTTTTTATCATCCTTCCGAAACAGTATTATTACGTCGCAACAGTATCTTTAGGATATCGGGTCTAGCATATAGGTTATATTTTCTGTCACTTCGAGGAGTGACCACATAATAATCACGCGTTGGATTCAACATCAAACACAATTTTATATATGTTTGTTCATAACTACTTTCTGCATAGGATGTGTATTTCATGTTCTGTTTCAGTGTTTTGCTAATTAAAAAATGTCTATCCTAACAAACTTCATTTTCTGGGGACATGCCCTCATCTATTTTTCCTTTTCACTTATAATTCCTTACTGCCAATGTAGAATATTGTAGCATAAGCACAGTTCAAGTAAATGTACAATAAATTTTCTACGTTTGCAGTACCAGCAGACTTTCTGTTTAAAATGTACAACGCAACAGCTGAGAATTTCTTTCCTTATTCAGAATAGAATACGGAAATAGCAAACAGCTCCCTCTCGCGTGCACAGGCAGCTGCGTATCTATGGGTAATACCATTTCAGTGCAGAAAAAACCTGCTGTAATACCGACCGGCCAAATCGGCCAGGTCACGTGACGTGTCTACCCCCTTAATAACATAATACAAGGGATAGCCCAGACATTCAAAATCAAACACGTAACTACATCGGGATATCGACCACAAACTAACGGTTCCCTCGAAAGAAGTCATATCGTCCTAACTGAATATTTAAAACATTACCTAGAAAGATACGAAGACTGGGACTTGATTCTCCCCTTCGCTATGTACTCGTACAACACCACGGTACACGAAGCAACAAAGTTCACTCCATACGAGGTGGTTTTCGGTCAATTAGCTAGAGACCCGTTTACGCCTATGTCCCGCGAAGAGTTACTAACGTACCCGATCTACGTACAAAATTTGGTGGCGCGCTTAGACGAAATCCGAAAGACCACACGATCAAATTTAGACACAAGCAAATCACGTTCGAAAATTATTTATGACCGTAAAAGTAATCAAGTCACATTCGCGGTAAATGACCTCGTTTATGTACAAAAGGAACCTCGACTCCATAAATTCGATCCCCATTACATAGGCCCCTATAAAATAAAAGCAATTACAGACCAAAATAATGCAATATTGATTTCGGATGAGGGCCGACAGATAATTAAACATTTCAATAAACTGAAACATGTTTATACTAAGGAAAATCCACCTCGACGCTAATGAAGCGTATTCAAATGGTTTCAGCTTGCAATGGACCAGCGGAAGGGCTCATTTGGCCGACCCTCATAACCAAGGTCCCACATTCTATATATATATAATTACCCTATTCCTTAATCTCACTTGTTTTTAGTATTTGCAGTAGACATTTACTTAAAATAATAGAATTCCTCGCGAAAGTCATGGATAGACGTGGCCTGCTACTATTCACGTTCTTATGGACGAGTGCCACCACTAAGGTCATCGACGGGGACTACCAACTAACTCCGTTAAGCCCCAACCCGGGATTGTACTACGAGAAAATCTGACCTCTCCGAGTTTTCCACACCCAATGGAGACTGGTGACCGGCATCGAAGTCGCGAAAGTATTTTCCTCATAGTGCCTACCCGAGGTCCTTCGGGCCTGTTGGGATTTTACTACCGGTTTCTTTTGTTCAAAACCGCAAAATCTCGAAATTTGAGGTCATTTTTCGAGGTGATCCCATCTGATTTCGAAGTTAAAATTGGTATCAATCGATTCGCCTTGGCGAGATCTTTCCAACGGTTTATAGCATACAGCGTAGGCTCGTGGGTTACTAATCTCCTCACCGACTTAACGTTGTCCTTTGGAGTGAAGTTTTTGTCCTGGTGCCGACTGCGTCCGCTTGATTGTTATGATGTCTTTGTAGCGAATTGGTTTCTTTCGCTTTTTATTATAGGTCCTCCTATTTTCCTCTTGGATTCTACACAGTCTATTCTTTGCCTGGCTGCGTAATGTATTCCGCTGCTCTTCGAAGGCGACAGTTTCTTTTGCTTCGAGGAGTTCCTTAAGGCGTTGATCATCTTTGAGAATCATGTGTGTTCCGGTCAGCAAACGGAACGGCGAAACACCCGTACTTCCGCTTGATGAATTGTTAATATATCTCTGCGCCTTATCTACGTATTTATATCATTCATCCGGCTTAGGGCGGATAATTGTGCTAGCAGTGGTATTAGAACTCTATTTATCCTCTCCACTTGACCATTGCTCCTTGGTACACCGGTTGCACTCAGTACATGTTCTATGCCCTCATCGGCGCAATATTCCTTAAACACAATCAAGTTAAAAGCGGTACCTCGGTCGGAGATAATCCTTCTTGGGTTACCAAAGGTTGCAGATCGCTTTTTCAGGCGATCTATCACTTCCGAGCTGGCGGTTGTATTAGTCGGATACAACCAAACGAATTTGGTGAATGCGTCCACCACGACAAGAATATGCTGATAGCTTTTTCTCGTGGGCGGCAGAGGAACAATGTGGTCGACGTGAAACGTGTTGAGAGGGACTTACCCTTTATCAATCGCATGGAGAAAACCCTCTGGTTTTACTTGCTTCCTCTCGGCTAAGATACAGCCTATAGAGTTGCGTATAATTTTTTCGATCTTCGGCCGCATTCCTTTGAACCAATAATCTCTCATAATTACACTAAGGTCGTGTTCAGATATATTGGCCGGTGAGTTTGCTTTTGCGAGCAGCGCCCGAGGAGAAATCAGCCACCACCACCTGACGATCGTGGATTGGCAGTTGAACTTGCTTGGCCCCCAAAGGGTATGATGGGGTAACGCGAACGCTGCTCGACTCCGCCTGAACGAAGCCGTGTGGCTGTTGTTTATTCTTAGCGTAGTAGTTGTGTGCAGGGATCGGCGGACTCCAGCTACCGCTGCTGGAGGGAGAAACACCTACAGGAGCGGTGGTTATGTGTGCGTGACGCAGGCGCAGTTCATGCACACATTACCACCGCTCCTGTAGATGTGTCCCCATCCGTCAGTGGTAGCTGGAGCCCGCCGATCCCAGGTTCTGTGTGTTACGAAGCTATGCGTAGACCCACATGAAATGAAGTTATCGAGAAAGAATCAATGTTCAGACTAATAAAGCTCCAGAATTTTTTCGGAGTGAACGCCCACCTATTCTGATGTGTGCATTTCTATGCTGACAGTCAGAGTTGGGCATTATTCGACTAAATTTTCATTCGAATACGTATTCGTATAAATCTCCAAGATTTATTCGCGAATAATGAATATTGATTTTATTCGACGAAAAATTATTCGTTATTCACGAATAAATCTGTACCGTTATGCGAGCCAGATTTATTCGGATAAGAATTTATTCGTTATTCGACGTGATTGAACGACGAATAAATGTGCACGCGCTTTATCTTTTCGAGCTTGGTCTACGTGCGCGACTATATACAATGTATCAGTGAAGAGGTAGAGCGTACCAGAGTTGGGCATTAGCTAGATAAAAAATTATTTAAATAACGATAGAATAAATGATACTATGATCTTTATCTATCATCTTTATTCGTTATTCGAGGTTCGAATAATCTAAGTTATCTTTATTTGAAGAGCAATGGTTAAATAATTTTATTCGATGAGAATTTAATCGACGAATAAAGAAAATTTTTTTATTGGATGAGAATTTATTTGACGAATGAAGATAATTTTTTTATTGGAAGAGAATTTATTCGACGAATGAAGATAATTTTTTTATTGGATGAGAATTTATTCGACGAATAAAAATAATTTTTTATTCGAATAAATGCGTTGAATAAATTTTTCATCCGTAGAATTTAACTTGGTGAGTCACCAAGATCCCAAATCGCCGCCGCCGGTCCTTTGTGTTCGGCGCTCGCCACTCGGCCGGGCTCGACCATCGGCGCTCCAATGAACACGCTCGACGCTGATGAAAGTTATTCGTGGCTTTATTCGCAGGGTTCGAAAAGATAAATGCTACGGATGAAAAATTTATTTGACGCATTTATTCGAATAAAAAATTATCGTCTGAACAGCGCACAGGGCTAAACGATTCCTCGCTTTCAACTTTGATACGTACATTGTCGTCCAGCCTCCTCGTTAATATTTTAGATTTGCCCAGCACTTCTAAACGTGCGCGAAATCTAGTTTTCCCAAACATATTTAAAATTTTGATAGTAACACGCGTTTTTCCAATCCATTTTTTAACGCGCGACACAGTGGAATAGACCTATAGGGGATACCACTGACAAAAAAAAAATGCATCGACAATAGTACCCCATGGGTGATGTGGAAACCTATTGATACGGATGGCGCCCCAATGCGCTACGCGCGGTTCATATGGTACGGGCCTGAGGCGCTCCAAGCTCATTGGCCGCCGCGGGTGCCAAGACGCGCGGCGGGAGAAAGGAGGCGTTGTCTTTGAAAATCGGCCGCTGCGTTCACTTAATTCCAAGGCCTGATCCAATGGATGAAGCAGTCGTCTGTATAGGCAGATTTCAATGTACAATTATGCCAAATTTTTTGCAAATAACTCGTAAACCAAAGGCGAGCGCCAAATAGTTTAGAAGGAAATGTTGTTTAGAATTATGACCTTGACAACATATGTCAAGGTAATTGAAATCGGTGAATCCTCCCCTAATGTAAATATTTACCTGTACGTCAATTCAACGCATGTTTTATACAACATATTTTAAGATAAAGAATCAGTCATTATTTAATACAGAATTATCATAGTCAAATTAAGATTACACTTTTTATCATCAAATATGTTGGGGGGGGGGGGGGAGACTCAAGTAATTATAGAAAAAAAATCGATTTTTTTTATTGCATAAATCAATGGTATTACATGTCACGAATATACTCCTGTTACGAGCCGGGGCTGCGGCAACGCGAGAGGCCGGCGAGAAGGGTATTTCCCAAGGAATATGGTTTATGAGTTTGTTAGTTAGGTGCGCGGACGAACCTGATGCGTAATCAGGGAGCCGCTAGGATTATTGACGGCGAGGACGAACCTGATGCGAAATCAGGGAGCCTCTAGGAATGGAGTCAAACGCGGATGAACCTGATTTTAGTAATCAGGGAGCCGCAGGAGGGTGATACGTCGTGAACGAACCCCATGCGAAATCGGGGAGTCACTAGGATGAAGTTCACAGACGAACCTGGTGCGAAACCAGGGAGCTGTTAGGAGGTTGGTAGAATTACAGACGAACATGATGCGAAATCAGGGAGCTGTATGACACGGACGAATCTGTTGCGAAATCAGGTAGTCGCGGGAAATGTTAGTAATGCCTCGTAACTCTTAATTAAAATTGATACAACTCGAGCGGTAAAGTTGTATCGGTGGGTGAGTGCTCCTAATATTATAAGGATCGCTGGGTAAAAGATGGGTTTAACGAATCTACTCCATTTATACGTGAACACCATTCGTATATTCAATAACTAATTATTGTACAAATGTAAGTGTCGCGGTTAAATAATAAATAAAAGTGTGTAAGTTACCACTAGTTTGCACGGTGTTGACGCACTGGCGATGCGGGTCGTACGAGCGGTTATTAACAAGTGCCAAATAGAATATAAACCGGACTCACGGATCCTATGAGGTTAACTTTGATTCTGACGGAGACTTTAGCTCGATCTTTAACCAACTCTGTACGAGCGTGACACGACGTGACTCTACGCGTGACTCTATAGCTTTTAACCGACGAGGGTTGAAACCAAAGGGTTTATATAGTCCAAAAATGAGTGGGGATGCGTTAGAAATTTCCATATAAGGAAATCCTTCGGGGTCGTCGTCGTGTCATTCCCGTTCCCATGGTCATGATCCAGATGGTCGAGATCATGACCCCCTTAGTGGTGTGTGATAAACAAAAAGGCTTTTTTGGGCGTTTTCTCTTCGCAGACGCGAGCTCGAAAAATGGTTGAGAGCGGCGTATGGGAAAATTCCACATACTTAACACTCCAGATGTTTCAGAAATAAATTTCCGCGTATTAACGGTCCTACAGACGGGCTTATCTCTGCGTGTCTAGCAGGTACACTCAGCTCAAACGATTGTGGCCGTTCGAGATTCGATTGCATTCGAGCTTACTAGGGCTGGCTTTTTTGCTTCGCTAACATTCTACAGAATTTCACGAATATGGTGCGGGCTCTGCCAAGCCACAGGTTCCCGTTTAGAACACTTCTATTTCGTGAGGAAACATCACTGTGACGCCATCTAATATAAGACACGTTCGGGCAGTCCCGTCACAACAGTTAATTTACATTGCTTCGGTTATGTTTATTTTCCCCTTGTTAACATAAAATAACGGATAGTAGATTTTGAAGTAAATGCGTATTTCTTTGATCTACACATTTCCACTAATAATGAGCGTCTTAGATTTTAATCTATGAGGACTGCTAGGAATAAAATACCACAAGACTTTATACATCTCAGTATTCTGGTTTCCTAACCCTTGCCATCTCTACAAAATACATTCGTTTCTATTCTATTCTTTATTACCCCACCATCCCGCTCTATTTATTTGTGTCTTCCATTATAAATCAATTAATTTATTTATTTTGGACATTGCAAATTTATCGTTTACAGTCTCAAAATTATTATGATTTTTTTTAGGTTCATTGTAATAAAAGTCATTTCACATTTATTTTTGGCGTCATTTACGCTACAGCATCGTGAACAGAGCCGATCGCGCAGATTTATATAATTATGACAATCATAGGCAGATGCCGCCACAGTGGTGTTTCATCATGAATTAAAAGTGTTCTAGACGGGAAACTGTGGCTTGGCAGTGTCCTCACCATGTTCATAAAATGCTGTAGACTGTTAGCGATGCGAAAAAGCGGACCCTGGTAAGCTCGAATGCAATCGAATCTTGAACGGCCACAATCGTTTGAGCTGAGTGTACGCGCCGGAGCTTTATTCACTGGACTGTGGGCAGATGAAGAACTGCGCCATTCTGCTGCCCAATGAAGGAAACAATCAGCTCAGTTTCGGCAACTACGGTATGACGGAGCGGCTCCCCTTCGCAGTATATGTAGATCTTGAAGGCATCATCGAAAAAACGGAGGACAGCTACCGAATGAGTGATATAGACAATAAATTACATGCGTACCAGCACCATAAAGTGCACAGCATTACATATTATATGCATTGTTTGTACGATACATCGCTATCAATGTATCGATGTCGCCGCGACACGGATTTTGTTTCATGGTTCGTCGACGAACTGAAAAATTTGGCAGACACACTTAAAATCGTTCTAACCAATAACACTCCAGTGTTAGATTTAACTACCGAACAGTGGACGGCATTTCGCAATGCAACACATTGCCATATTTGCGAAGAGTCATTCAAGGCTGACTATGTACGAGTTTGCGATCATTGCCATCTATCCGGACGGTTTAGAGGCCAGCACATTCAGAGTGCAATTTTAATTATAAAAATGCGTTTTACATCCCCATAGTTTTCCATAATTTCGTTTCCCAACATCGAGGAAATAGCTACCGCTTTCGAAGGTCACGTTGATGTATTGCCCATAACTAAAGAAAAATATATTTCTTTCACAAAAAATGTCGAAGATGTGGAT
This sequence comes from Andrena trimmerana, assembly GCA_951215215.1. Lineage (NCBI taxonomy): Eukaryota > Metazoa > Arthropoda > Insecta > Hymenoptera > Andrenidae > Andrena > Andrena trimmerana. Next base: position 75,744,889 of record OX578060.1, read on the forward strand.
GAATCAGACTCGCGAAATTGTATTAAATTGCGATTCATAGATTCGTACAAATTTCTCAATAGGGTGGGACTGCAAAGACTGTTCGTTTAATAAAGTATGTTTGGACCACAGCGATTGGGATCGAGAGCGGATGTTTATGGTACAGTGTCGAATGCGTCAGGGGTGTTTCGTCGAATGCACGTGGAGAGTTTTGGTGACCGGAGCGCGTGTCAAGAGTGTGTGTGTAAGTGTGAATCTCGGGAAGCGCAAGATAAGAATGAATGAAGTTACTCCTGCAGAGTCCGCCGAACGAGATGCATCGTTGCCTGATCACATTCTTTTAATAAATAGTTTCTTTTACTTTTCTACAAGTGTGTAATTCACTTATGCCTTGCTCACCTAAAATCCCTACAATACCAGTCTCGATAAATTAGCATATTTTCTTAGTACAGAAAAATAAAAAATTTTACGATCCAAATTTGAAACATTATCCGCGAGGATTTCAATTTATTGACGCGAAAGGGTGTCTTTCCGTATGAATACCTTGATTGCGCGTTCTATCATTCTAGAGTTCGTTAACGTGTTTGGCAGCGTTTCGGCATTCGAACCTTGGGCGAATACAGCGACTTGTATTTGAAAACAGATGTCTTGTTATTAGCAGATATTTTTCAAAATTTTCGCGAAAGTTGTATCAAGAGTTATTGATTAGATACAGCACATTAATATACTTTACCTGGTTTCACGTGGGATGCCATGCTAAAACATACCAAAATTACATTTGAATTGCTCACAGACGTTGATATAATCATGTTTATCGAACGCGGTATACGCGGTGGTTTAAGTCAATGTAACGGATGGTATGCACAAGCCAATAACAAGTACATGCCATCTTACGATACATCGGAACAATCATGGTACTTGATGTATTTTGATGTGAATAATTTGTATGGATGGGCAATGTGTCAGCCCCTGCCATACGCCAAATTTCAATGGGTCGAAGATATTGCAAATTTTGACGTGTCTTCAATCGCTGTCGATTCGCCCACGGGATACATTCTCGAAGTAGATCTGGAATATCCACAACGTCTGCACGACGCTCATGCTGATCTGCCGTTCTGCCCCACGCGTGCCAAACCACCTGGCAGCAGACACGACAAGTTACTCGCGACGGTATACGATAAGCAGCGTTACGTTATCCATTATCGCAACCTGCAGGAGTGCACGCGCCACGGTCTTCTTATTACAAAGATACACCGCGTGCTTCAATTCGCTCAATCTCCCTGGCTACGCGATTACATCGAACTCAATACACGGTTTAGAACAAGCACGACAAACGATATCGTAAAAAATTTGTACAAATTCATGAACAACGCGGTATTCGGTAAAACTATGGAAAATGTGCGAAATCATGTGGGTGTAAGACTTTTGACACACTGGGACGGGCGATATGGCGCGGAGGCAATAATTACGCAACCGAATTTCCATGACAGAAGTGGAATTTTTTCGGAATTTTTTTTCAGAACTTTTTCGGAAAATTTAATAGTTGAATTACGAAAACTCGAGGTGAAATTCAACAAATCGATATACGTGGGTATATGCATTCTGGACATATCAAAAATTTGTTTGTATGAATTTCACCACGAGTACATGTCTCCCCTGCACGCTCAAAATTGTAAAATTCTATACACCGACACTGACAGTCTCATTTATCATATTTAATGCGAAGATATTTACGAGACCATGAAACACAACATCGATAGATTCGACACATCCGATTATCCTATCAGCAATCCATATAATATGCCGCGCTTAAATAAGAAGGTTCCGGGGCTGATGAAGGACGAAAATAACGGTGCGATAATGACCGAGTTCGTAGGTCATAGAGCGAAAATGTTTGTATGCACTTCGCGTAGACGGCAAAAAAAATACGAAAAAGGCGAAAGGCGTCAAGACCAATGTCATAGGCAGAACGATAACTTTCGTTGACTACGTGCAGTGTTTGCAAAGGGAGATCGAAATGGTTCGCAGACAATCATGCATACGGTCTAAATTCCACAAAGTGTACACCATTTCAGAATCCAAAATCGCTCCAAGTCCATACAACAACAAGCGGCATATCGTACCCGATTCAACTGACACTCTGCCCTGGGGACATTACAAAATTCCATTATGAAATTCCATTGTAGAATAGAAATTGTATTAACAAATTATTATAAATATTGGAATTATTATGTAAAATAAAATTGTTCACTCATGTATATGTATATGTATCATTGCATTTATTGAGCCATGTATTATTATTTTATAATACATTATTTTTATTTACCCATGCATTGTGTGATTTATCAAACCCCAGCCACTTGATATATACCTTACCCCCCTTCCTACGCAACACTTTTTCCACTTGTTACACATCAAGATCGGTGACGCGTTGCAGCTCGTGTTCATAGAATCCTCCAGCAACAGGTTTTCCACAGGAATCGACGAGCAGATACGTCGCGGGATTAGTTGCCTGAACGCTGTTTTGCAATGTTAGCATATCTCTCTGAAACACGACCAGCTACCTCTCTAATTCTTCCTGCTGCTCTCTGAAAACTTTAATGCTCTTTTCCACGTATAGTTTATTGACGGCATCGCTGTCGGTCATGGATTGCGCTATGCGTCGTATCTTGCGTAATTTTGCATCAAAGTCGCCACCAGTCACGCAAAGTACGTTATCTCGCATGTAATATCGAAGCAAACTGTTGAATGGTTCGCGAAATGGGAGAGGCCTTATTGAGGGAACCAAGACAATTGCAGTTTAATAGACTTTTAAATAATACAAAACGGCGTGGCGTGGTTTACAACGTGACTGTTTGTGACGAAGTGTAGGAGAGCACGATCTCAGACGGAGGACACAGTCGCCAATCAAGGGTTCACATATATATTATTGCATACATTTGACACCTGTGGCCGACACGGATCTGGCCGCTTTATTCGAAGGATCCTGCCTTTACAAATGCTACTTATACTCAAAGCAGTCTTTTACATTAATGACTAAATTTTCTAGTCACAACACAAACCGCTCCGTTTGTAATAGTCCATTCTAGCTGTTCCACTCTTCTCGAGCGATACCCCAAATTTGTTGATCGGCATCTCAATACATACTGTGCACATTATCGGGACGCGGTTTTATATAATGAGGCTTACCTCGCGGAGTTCCTCATAAACAGATAGAGTTTCAGGGCCATGAGAGTTATTACCCGCCTGACGCGACGCCTCCAGCAAACGCAATCGATCCACCAGCTCATTGGGATCGTCCCAGTGTACGTAATCAATCTTGTTGTCGTTTACCACCATGATTCGCGGCACCGTTAGACGTTTCCCTGCTTTATTCGTTGATGCACGGGGAAATAGCGGTGCAATTACATATTTGCAATTGTATCCCTTGTTGCCCAATATGGGTTTTTGAGCACAATGACCACGTCTGTGGGCATTCGTCGCCAGCAGTATACTTTTGTATTTTTGTTTATCGGCATCAATGTATACAGCATCGTCGGGAAATCTCTTGAAAATCAGTTCGTAAAGGCCGGGTGTTCCTCTGTATTTTACACCGTCTATGATTATATTATCATCCTTGTCCATATCGAAAGCCTTATCCCCATGCATCGTTCCACTATTGCCAAAGTATACACCGTACACATGGTCTATGGCCATATCCTTATCCCTACTTATGATTGCATCCATCGATATTTGCCCCAGGGGGCCAAAATGGCTGCCAAACGTTTCTTGTCCAAAGTTGCTGTCTAATAGATGTTACAAACGACTCAGCGGGCGTAGTTTCGAAAACATCATCATCATCATTGGTTGCGAGCAACTGTACACTAGGAAACGTATTTATTGGCGTGGGAGGAACCGGAGACTCGTTTGATGCGACATTCTATCGTTTCCGTTTCGATTGAACTGGTGTGGAGGATACAAGTGAATATTCCGATGACATGTGTCGTTTCCTCTTTGGCTTGCGCGATGTGTTCCCTTTCGTCTGGATTTTTGTTTTAGGCGTTAATGTTTCATTCCCTTCAACGTCTGTGCTCATTAGCGGCGATGTGTCAACTTCTGCCGCTGCGGTATTTTCGATAATTTGTTTTAAGGGTTCGACAATAGGTTTAAAGTATCTCTCCAACGCGATATCTTCCCCCATCTTGCCAGTCTTCAAAGCCTGATATTTCTTGCGAATGGATTCGCTGGGTTTTGCAATTTCCTTCGCTATTCTCTCGCGATCTTTAATCTCCAGACTATCGATATCAATCATTGTAGTATCGCAGACGTTGCTTTCCCACCGACGTGTTGACGACAATTGACCATCGCATGGTACGGCAAACTCGTTAAATTCCTTTCAATAACGTCCATTGGACATCGCGCTATCCTTGTCTATTACCGCGAAACCATACTCCCGTTGCCAACAATAACAACGCAAAGCGCAGAAATCCTCGTAAGACATGTCAGTGTTTCGTGATCATTGTACACATGTTTCAAGTTAGTACCATCCTGCTTCATGATCATTAGCTGGCGGAGCGGCGGGCATCGCCAAGACGGTAAATGATAATAAGGCGGAGCAACACCAGCTGCAGGAAATGCAACGTCATAATTGCTCCATGGAAGGTCGTGGACTTTATCTCGCACCATACAAGCGCGGACGGGGAATATCGAAACGAAAAAAAAACGCCGAAAAGAAAATAAAAATGCCTGTGGGCGTAACTACCGATGCGCAATTGGAGGAGTTGGCAAAACGTATGCGTATTCCAGTCTTTAGATGTGTTTTTATGCGCAACGCACTACTAGTCGGAGGAGTACGTTGAAACGAGAGCGGTATCGTAAATTTGGAGAATGTCGAGGGGCCGGGGGTTCATTGGGTGGCATATGCGAAGAGAGGGTGCGAGATATATATTTCGACAGCTTTGGGAATCTTCGACCGCCTAAGGAATTGGTACAATATCTGGATAATGATGCTGTGAAAATTGAATACAATCGAACGTCTTATCAGAAGTACAATCAGAGCAATTGTGGACAACTATGTCTACGCTTTCTACAAACGATCGGCACCAAATTTAAGGATTGACTTCCACCACTCTGATTCATTACTAGTCGAGCAGTTCAAGCGGAATATGTTGTTAACATTCACTCTAACCGACAAGAGTAGCACCCTCACGGTGAGCCACTTTCCATCCATAGATTTTAGCGGCGATGATTACGAGCTTGGTCTAACAACATTTGAAACTTATCATACAGTACCGAACATCGACTCGAGCAACGATAAATTCTACTTCATCGTAAACTATGACATCAACAGCAGAGTCGACTCATAAATACATTACGATTCCCCACGGCTCTTACGAACTAGACGCCATTGCCAAGTACTTGAACCAGCGATTACTCGAGCGGTATCCTCAAAATCTTGGTGGCACCGATGCCAATGATGGTGGTGGCAACGATGTGTATCCTATAGTGTTGCGTCCCAACAACAACACCGTGAAAAGCGAGCTGTACTGTTCATTCGCCGTAGACTTTACAAAGTCCAATAGCATTGGATCGCTACTGGGATTCTCGACGAATCGGGTATTAAAACCAGGACGGTGGCACGAATCGGACTATCCAGTTATTATCATGAACGTAAACATTATCCGCATAGAATGTAGCGTGAACGCTCGCGCGTACAACAATGGGAAGCGTGTACATACGATACATGAATTTTCTCCGAGAGTCCCACCAGGATATAAGATATCGGAAACGCCTGCACAAATCATTTACCTTCCAATCACCGCACAGATCATTACGGATCTAACGATAAGCGATTGTGGATCATGACGGGCGATTGCTCGATTTTCGGGGTGAAGAGATTACCATCAGATTGCACATACGACGGCGACGGCCATAATACGTGTGGTGCAAACGAAAGAGATGCTTGTATTGAACAACTCCAGAAACTTCCAAGTGAAATTGTTTACAACAACAACCACAACAACTGCAACAGCTCTGATTACGCTAAAAAGAAGAGGCTCAGTGCTACTAACATTTCATTTTTGAAATCACTGGGATTCATATTGAACATATAAGTTGAAAAAATGGCTGACTTTCTAAGCATTGGAGGGAATCCGATGTTTGATGATCGCATCGTCAAGCTCGAGACTCACACATACAACCCATACTTCAACACGACGTTTGGATACAGCGATTAGATAAGAATACCTACACAGCAGCAGGATTTATACACATTGCCATGTGAAAGTTTCCTCTATGTGGAGGGGAAATTGAAGATAAATAAGCCAAATGATGCATTAACGGTGACGTTGGGAAATAATTGCATGGCGTTCTTATTTGATGAGATTCGATACGAGCTGAATGGTGTGGCGATTGATCGCAACATAATCGTTGGAATAACTAGCACGCTTAAAAACTATGTATCGCTAACATCTGGCGAAGACAAAAATATGGAGAATGCCTACCCATACAGCACACTTCGTTGCGGCAAAGTTGCAGGATGGTTGCAGCAACCTTGCACTTGGTTGCGATGTTGCATAGTTGCAGCGCAATGTCGATGTATGGTTGCTGCGACCTTGCCGTGCAACATTGCACGGGGCGGACATAGAATTGTTGCTGCATAGTTGCTGCATAGTTGCGTTGCAATAATGCACTGCAACTTTGCCGCAACTTTGCCGCAACATTGCTGCAACTTTGTCGCAACTTTGCCGCAACTTTTAAAACATAATATCTCCAAAACCGGCGGAAGTAAAGTGTATACATTATACCTTATTGAAATCGTCTTGAAACGCACTATCAAATGATCTATTAAAAAAAGAGAGTTCCGTCTAAAAAAAAAAATTGATCATCGTATCTCGTAAAATAATAATCAAAGAAAAAATCGTCTACCCCAGTAAATTTGCCCCTTCCAACCACGGAATTTCATATAAACAATTTCTTTTATATCTCGAATTCGTTAGGAAATATCCAGGTGTTTACTGTTCCCGCGGACATCCTGGATAATGAACTAAAATATAAAATATATGTCGGAGAAGGCAACCATTTAATCAGTTCCAAGCATAAGTCAGAATCTACTTTACTGGTGCCATGTGCCAAGCTGATGTTTCCATAAAGGCGAGCACGGCGCACAGTGGGACAGATCAGGTCGAAACGCGGCACTGACAAGGGGACCTTCAGGACTGTCCATCTCAGAAATTGTTTATACTTAGTACACGCGAAGGTCTTCACTCGGACTTTAATTTTCCAAAGTAGTAAGAATTCAGCCAAATTCGAGAAAATCGACTTTGAAAAATGTGGAGTTCCCTTATATACATTTGATTGAAAGTAATGACAAACGAACAGCGTGGGCTAGTGCCTAGCGCTCCCGACTAGTAACCATGAGGTCGTCAGTTCGCATCTCACTGTTGCATTATTTTTTTTTTTTCATTTGTACCTATTGCCTCAAAGTTACCGTGCAAAGTTGTCTCAAAGTTGCCGTGCAACTTTGCAGCAGGCGGACATAGAATTATTGCTGCATAGTTGCGGCAACGTTGCGTGCATCGTTGCAATCTTGCACCGCAACTACGCTGCAACTATGCTGCAACGAGAGTGTGCTGTATGGGTAATAGTGAAACATCATTTCAATTTTTGCATCCCACTCAAATATTTGCTGGGATTTTGCGAGGACTACAAACGCATGATTATTAATGCGCGTTACGAATTAATTTTAATACGATGGCGCAACGATAATAATGCTCTAATAGGATCGCCGATGTTGGAACCAGAAATTGAATTACTTAAAGTGCAATGGCGGATGCCTCATGTGACGCTGAACGACATTAATAAGCTATCGTTGCTACATGCTTTGGAAAGTGGACAAAACTTGAGCATTTGTTTTCACTCGTGGGATCTGTATGAGTATCCTCTCTTAAGCCGGGTCCAGACCTGAATGCGTATACGCTGAGCAGGCTGAGCGCGCATAAATGACGCATGCGGAAGGGTCGAAAGTGCCATTGTGTCTTTCTTTACCAACTTCTGTGCTTAACTTAGCCCACTCCGCAGTCGTAAAGATGGTGTGATACATAGTTAGCTAAATAAACATACAGCTCAACCCTCCGAGTCATCCTGTTTACCAATACAGGGTGATTGTCCACCGACGCCTGTCAAAGAGTTGCCACCTGGTACCCCGTAGGTAGGACAACCCCCTGGCAGTGCCTCACCGAATTTTATGGGTTTCGATCCTTCAAACGATCTTTTTAACACAACAGCGAGTCGGCCTGGCTGTATGAATTAAGAACAATGCACGGTGTGGTGAAGAAAAGAAAGACAAATTATTCAGTAAAATAGAGCTTTAAAGACTTATGTTAAGACATATGTTAACTGCATTATTATTATTCAAAATGTAATTTTTAAATTTTTGATTATCTGTTTATGTCAATATTAGCAATGGATTAAAATTATTTAGTCTATGCCTTCAATAATTTAAGTAATTAAAATTAATTTCTGTAGGTGTTTCGTAAAAATCACCGAAAGCGGGGACTTTGAAGATTTGTATTTTTTAAACAATTTTGAATCTGCAAAAATGAGAACAACCCTCCCTAATTTCATATGGACTACCATATATGTATTTCAATATCATGAAAATCCGAGACATCGAGGATTTTAGAAAAGTATCACATCTGTCTCTATCTTCCACGCTGAACGCAATGCACTCCAAACTCCCTTTGATGTGTGGAAGAAAACCGATAACGGTCGGCTCAGGCCATGTGCCTTCGCCGGCATTCGCGAGTCGGGTCGCATGCGCCTAGTCACCACGAATGACCCGTCCACACTAGCATATGCGTTCACGCTCACCCTTTCTGACGTAGAAGCATGCGGCCCTGGCTACCGTTTCACCCGTCCACATCAGAATATTCGTGCGCGCTCAGCCTGCTCAGCGTATACTCAGTCAGGTCTGAACCCGGCTTTACAGAGCACAACCAAGCATTCGTGGGCCGTGAAGGCATCTGCACAGCTGGAGAAGCCGCGATGCATTATTCTTGTTCTGCAAACTGATGGAAAGAATGTGATGAGCGAAGATGTTACTAAGTTCAACAATTGCAAATTGGCCAATGTAAACCTTTTTCTCAAGTCGGAATTTTACCCATATGATGATCTGAACATGGACTTTGACAAGAATAAGCATGCCATCTTGTTTCACATGTATACGCAATTCCGTAAATCGTATTATGGAAATACTGCAACGAGGCATTATTCACCGTGGCCGAATTTTTACTATTTGGTCCCCTCGTGGTGATTGATTGCTCGTGACAAAATGAGTCGATCAAGAATAGCACCGTACCGTGTGCATAGAATTCGAGTGTAAATAGAATGTGCCGGCAAATACTACAGCCTACTGTCTTATTCTGCACGATAGGGTGGTTGAATACAATCCACTGACAAACGTGGTGCGCAAAATAAATTACATTTCCACGCTGCTTGCCCATCCTCTTGTGTGCGAAATTCATACAAAATTTCATCGTGAAAATCGAGATGCTTTACGAGAAAGACTGCATTCTCCCGGCTGTCTTCGAAAGCGAGCGGACCTCTAAATTGTACCGATAATGGATGTACCAACATTTGTTAACCTGCAAGGGTTCGTCGTCGATGGAAGATTTGTTGTCAAGGAAGTGGCTGTCCTACGAAAGGGAACAATTCTCTCGCACTATATTTTTGAGAGTTCGATGCCCCAATATCTTCTTACGAAATCTGACAAATCAAGCATCCAGTGTTTGGTGGCAAAACATCATGGACTACGGTGGGAAGATGGAGACGTTCCATACAGTATGTCTAAACAGCTAATTAAGAAAGCTGTACCTGATGCGATCGATGAAGAAGATAACGCATCCCATATCGTATACATTAAAGGGCTGCAGAAACGCGACTGGCTTGCGGATTTATGAAAATACGAGAGCTGACGTGATCATCGAGACGCTGGACATTAAGTACGAGGATATCAAATCTTTAAATAAGCTAAATGTAGTTAATGCTCTGCGATGTGGCAGACACGCAAAGCACTGTGCTTTGCAAAATGTATTTAAAATATTCAAATGGTGGTCTAAATACCAGAGAGAATTGCATAAATAAAATATAAGCAATTTTTAATGCATATAAAAAAATGTTTTTTCTTCACCCTCCTCCAACCTAACCTCCTGCATGTGATGTACGCTATGTTAAGACGATAGTTATAATTATTATGTAGAAGTGGTTCAATACACGTTCGATACACGTTGAAAGTGGTTCAATACAGGTTCAATACACGTTCGGAGTGCCACGATAGACGTTCGATACGCGTTCAAAGTGGTATGATCTAGTCGAATGATGTGTCGAAAAAAGAAGGGAGAAAAATTCGAAGAAGATAGTAAGTGTACTGAGGAAGGGGATGGCCAACGAAGAAAAAGGTGAAGAACGTCTGGTCAGCGAAAATGCAGGTGGAGCTCAAAGAAGGAAAGGATGGTCAGTGAAGAAGAACGTGGAGACCAAAGGCATCCTATTTTGCAAAGCTATGCAACTTTAGGCATGGGTCCATATGTGACAAATTGTATGAACGCTGTGGGACGAGTTGTCCATCAAAGCTTGAAGACGAACAGTGGAAAACATTTTTTTTGTGCAACGTGGATTGCACCCGACTGGGGGGGGGGGGGGGGGGCACCGAGCCGTGCCGAGACATCCCGGAGGTATGTACATTACAATATTTTGACATTTATCGTGTTTAACCTTTGAAATAGAGTGAGATCAAATCAGACGATCGTGCCAATGCTATATCAAGGTTTCTATGTTCCAGGATTTGCAGGGTGCAGTCGGTGGTGGTGATGTCGATGAGTCCGAGGACTCCACCGACCACACCACCCGCGATGATGACACCGGTGATGACACCAGTGATGACGGTCACGTGGCCGATGTCTTGCTGGTTAGTGATGCTGTGATAGGATATTGTGCGGAATGTATAAATATTATATTTGGGTTTTCGTGTTTTAGTACCTGCCACCGCTGCCACCACCGCTGCCACCACCGCCTCAGATACAGCGTTTGCGGGACATGCTCCCTGCCCTCGCTCGCGCCACCGCCAAAGCCGCCCGCGCTGTCGCTGCCCGAAGGGGGCGATTTATGTAGATTTATATTTTCTATATTTTTGTTTTATTTTATATATTTTTTCTTTTTTATTAATATTATTATTCTATTTTCTAACAATATATAATTTCTTAAACATATATTATTACTCCATTTTATTTACCCTTCTCTCCTCACCACCTAATTCAAAGATTCGACGTTTCTGCATGTATTATATTTCGTTCGTGCATTTTTCGCGTCGTGAAAATGACATCATCCCGCACGACTGCTCCAGAGGATTCAAATTACGCGTGACCGCGCGACGCTCGAAATACTGTTAGCTTTAGAATGCTTGCTACATACGGGCTCGGAAAAAAGTATGTCTGTTTGCTACAAAATATCTGTTTGCTGCATGTCGGTATGGAAAAAAAAATTCGGTCGCATATTGATTTGGAAAAAAAAATTCTGCTGATGCCGCATATAGGTTTGGAAAAAATATTCCAACGGCGGATCTGGTTTGGAATAAAATATTTGGGGGAAAAAATTCTGGGGGCGGATCGAGTCTGAAAAAGATGTTTCAGACAAGACCCGCGCCCAAGAATTTTTTTCAAAGGTTCATTCTCTGCCTCTGTGGAAATTTCTGGTGGTGGGCTACGTCTGGAGAGGTCTCGGCGGCGGCTCGGCCGGGACTGATCCCCTCCACGATTACGACTTTCTCCTCTCTGCGGCTCGTGCGCGCGCAACCAATCTCCCACTCCCCGCCACCCCCCCACCCGCGACCAGAGTTCCCTTCACCGCACTCCCCCCGCGCGCCCTCGCATCCTCCCGCCCCCGCGCTCCGCTCAGAGGACCTCAGTTAGAACCCGCTTAGCCTTACTGTTTGCGGGGCAAGATAAGAGCACAATCACTTGTCCAAATGCTCTCAATCGATATGTACTGTACGTCTTCCAACTAATATTTCGGGTTGCCTTTGCTCTCTGCCGCTACGAGTGAGAGGTCAAGCAACAGCAACAAGTCATAAATACCGGTCGGCATGCCACATCGTCGACTATTGAAAAAAGACGGAATAGGTTTCTTTGGCATCTCTCATTCGCCGCGGCAACTACAAAGGAGTAGCGGGGATAGTGTTGGCTTCTTTTCGAGCAGAAGACGCGGGTTCTTTTGTAGACAACACTGTACTATGCTAAGAAATCTCCAAGCTCGCGTCGGTTTCAAAGTAAATATTTGAGAACTCTAGCAGCAGACATTACTTTCAATGATTTTCAGAAAATATCGGTGCGAGATGTGACGTTTTGGTATATCAGTGAAACAGTAAAGCGTAGAAGTGGCAGATAGAAGACGTTTATGCTTCGACCGTATCATATAATAAATATACTCTTTAAATAAAATGCACGTACCTTGTCAAATGCGCAAGGCCTGTGAACGCGAGACTCCTTCTCCTTCTGTTGTTGATTGCTAGAGGCCTCCATCTCGATCGTGTCGGCCCTCTGCGTCGCTGGCAGGAGCTGTGGCGATATTGATAGCGGAGGGGGCTGGGGAGCTGGGCCGGAGACGGGTCTACCCGAACTCCATGGGGCTCTGGCCCCATCCCATCACTCCGGTCACCCCCGCACGCCCACTGAAATGTTAAAAACATTAGGTCCATTAGTCGGTATGTATTATCAACGGGTGTTAGTTATTGCGCGCCTTTAAAGCTCAGATAAAGCGACATCAATTAGTGTTTGTGTAAATACTGTTATTGAAAAATTTATGTTATACAATAGTGCTCTTTTACTAACATTAGGGAAATATATATATATTCGTCATTTTTCTAGTTCAATTAACATTAAACTGCCTACACATTAGGGTGGTCCTTATTTTTCAACTTTAAAATATATATTGTCTGACCCTCTTAAAATCTTCTATTTGACAAAAATATCTCCGTGTTTTTTATTTGTATATTTTGATATATAAAGGTCGCTCAAGGACTTTATATTTCGCATGTAGGGAAGACCGGGGCAAAATCGAGACGTTAAGAATAAAATCTCATAACTTTGACATTATTAAGTAAAAAACAAATTGCAATTGGGATTCATTAGAATAATTTTTTTTTAATATTAGTACATATCCAATTTGTTTAGGAAAAGAAAAATACAAAAAATAATGATTTAAAATATGATCCGTTTTTAACCTAGGTAAAACCGGGTACGATACTAAGGTCGGGCCAGATATATTGGCCGGTGAATTCGTTTTCGGGAACAGCGATCGAGGAGAAATCAGCCACCACCATCTGACGATCGTGGATTTGTCAGTTGGAGTTGTGTGGTTCTCGCAGGGTATGGTGGGGTAACGGGAACGCTGTTCGGCTCCACCTGAACCTAGCCGTTTTGATGTTATTTATTCTTAGCGTAATAGTTGTGTGCGTTACGAAGCTATGCGTATATGCCATCCTGAATTTTTTCGTAGCTAACGCACACCTATTCTGATGTGTGTATTTCTACGCTAACAGCTCGGTTTGGTCTACACCCCAGAAGCTTGGCTCTATCCCCACCATTTCTGGCTCACTCTTGTTCTGCGAAGGCGAGAGCGAGATGGAACGAGAGCGAGTCAGAAAACGTTGAGAAAAGGAGCACCGAGGCAAGCAAAATGTGTGGTGGGAGAATACCCCTCACGAAACTCACCGGCCAATAGGGGAGAGTCATACAGTACCGGCCATTTTCAGTTTTTGTACTGTAACTTGGGCTACTGTTGGTAAAAATCAAGTTTCAAAGAAGTAATTTGTACTGCAAATAGTGCTTCATAAGAGGAGACGAATCGTTTTTCACAAATTTTATCATAAAGATTAATATTTCGCAGGAATAAAAAAGTTGTAATTCGCAGCCAACGCAAAATTGTCATCCAGTACCGGCCACTCTAAGTTTTTTGTACTATAACTTGGGCTGTTGTTGGTAAAAATCAAATTTCTAAAAAGTAATTTACAGTACAAATTCGTACGCTCCAGTGCATTCCTTCCCAACGAGTTTTCCCAGCTCCGGCATTTTTTAACCCGTTCTTGGCGGAAACACAATGGAAACAATAATATTTCATTGCGTTCTTGAATAATTATTGTGTGTCAAACGTTTAAATTATAGTAATTCTTTGAGACTGAAGATGTGTACTTTCTCTTGCTCCATGCTTAATTGTTACAAGTTTTACAATTTTCAACTGATTCAGTGATGCTCCTCATTTCTAAATCATAAGCTAAACCACCATAATCACCAATCACTAATAAATCTAAATGTACAATATTTGCCTCTGAATATTTAATTACTCGTAATTTCTGTATGTGAGAATTACAGGTTGAAAAGGGCTTTTTCGTTTTTCAGTCTCGCCTCTTACTGTCCCTGCAGGCGAGCACTGAGTTATCTGCACCAGGCACAAAGTCGATATTTAGTTTTCCAATCTTATCGACTGATCGTAGGCACCCGTAGATCCTCGCGCATGCGCGCCACAAACGTCGGGGTGTCTTCCGCTTTTCCTTCCTTTTTGCCTGTAGTATTATGAGCAACTGCTGTATAAATGAATGTTATTAAAAGTGCTCTTACGCAAAGTTCAGTGTATCGAATAAGACTATCCTCAGATCCGCTCCCGAACCCTAATTTTTTATCATAGTAAAATAACCCATTCCCTACCCACTTTTTTCATGTGTTATTTATTTAGCACTTAAACGTCCCGTATCAATGCTTGGCAATTATGACAACCCTATTTATAGAGTACGCATAGGATGTCAACTTCGGGCACGTACGACAGCGCACTCTACAGGTAGGGTTGCCATAATTGCCAAGCATCGATACAGGACGTTTAAGTGCTAAATAAATAACACATGAAAAAAGTGGTTAGGTAATGGTTTATGTTACTCTGATAAAAAATCAAAAAATTTTTAGCAATCTAATAAAATGAACGCGTAGAATAATAAAAAAGATCAAAGGCTAATCCTTTTTAGCCCAGTCATGTTTTGAAGTTGATTTTGTTTTCTCAATGATATGATTTTCTTCTCTCACATAATTATAAAATTGGGCGCAAGTCATTTTAAAATTATAATGACAAATCAAAATTGCTTCAATTGTCTCCACTGACAACCTGTTTCTTTCATCCAACCATTGAGTTGACATTAGGGGAAAGTATTCTGTACACATTTGCGATGTGGGCTGGAATGGCAAATACGTATTCGCATAGCTTTATTGGACATGACTTCTGATCAATATACTTTGTATCTGTAAAAAACTTCAGCCATTTCTCTTCCATACTCAATTTCATAGTTGCTTCGGAGTTTTGGTTGGTATTATTTTTCTCTAAATAATCTTTTAGATCAGGCATGGTATTTAAGTGAACTTGACGTTCGATTTCCAGAGGCAACGCCTCTTTCCTCCCGCCGCGTTTCTTGGCCCCCGCGGCGGCCTAGGTGCTTCGAGCGCCTCAGACTCGTACCATATGAACAGTGCGTGGCGCATTGGGGCGACATTGTATCAATAGGTTTCGACATCGTCCCAGAGAGCATGATTGTCGATGCGTTTTTGTTTTATCAACGCGCCACGCGCGGTTCACGTGGTACGGGGCTGAGGGGCTCGAAGCATCTAGGCCGCCGCGGGGGCCAAGACGCGCGGCGGGAGAAAGGAGGCGTTGCTTCTGGAAATCGGCCGTCAAGTTCACTTAAATGCCATGCCTGATTTAAACACAAGTTAATAACAAACATATGAAACAATTATAAAAAAATTAAATTAATTTTTTAAATAATTCATATGGATAATAAATTTGATACATCTTCATCACTATCAGTTGAATCTGAAGGAATTCAATGCACAGTCTATTTTGTAAATAAATATTCGAGCACAGATTGGTCTAGTTTTTCCGTTTTATTATGGATATTTTTTCTTATGTGGGAGCACTCGGGAGTAGATAGAATTCATACCAAATTAAAGGGTATAAAAAGAACTAATTATAGTAAAAAAATGAAAGAACCGATATTAGAATATGCGACAGAAAAAGTAATAATTTGAGCCACTGGTACGTATCCATACCTTTAAATGCAAGAATTTTTAATTAATAAAACTGAAAAGGATATATTTAAAAAAAAAGAAAGAAAAAAACTTATAAATACAACAAAAATGCAAAGGGTAAATATTTCCTATGTGTAGTCTGTGGCAGCTTGCGTTTGGAGTCTCTTCCTTCTCCGAGGTTATCATCTTGGAGAAGGAGGAGGCAGAGAGGGACAGCATCAAGGCGGGTCTTCGGCCCCGCGCGGTCCCTCGGAGACGGCGCGCGAAATGACTCGGGGCCGGGGGAGGCCGTGCGGCGACTTAGTTGTGTAAGTTGCCCCGCTCCCCCGGTCAAAAGGCCCCGGATAGCGTCGTCACTCCCCCGTAGGGGAGTGGGAAGGGGGCCGCACCCCAGAACGGGTGCGGCAACAGCACCCCGATCCTTAGGACGAAGTAACCGATGTAGTTAGGAAGCGTGCTTCCACCACAGTCCAAAAGTCTCGAATTAAATTTAACGTAATCCATCCAACTACATAGCTACTTGTAAATTTGAACATTCCCGCGCAACCTCACGAGCATCAAATGATAAATAAATATCATACTATCGAAAGTGCAGATATATTTGTAAACGAGCGTGTTTATTCGAGCCGCCGAGGGTCGAGCTCGGCCGTGCAGCGAGCGCCGAACACAAAGGACCGGCAACGGCGATTTGGGGTCTTGGTGACGCACCAAGCTTCGACGCTAACGAAAGTTATTCGTTGCTTTATTCGCAGGCTTCGAAAAGATACATGCTACGGATGAAAAATTTATTCGACGCATTTATTCGAATAAAACCTTCGAATAAAAAATTATCATTATTCGTCGAATAAATTCTCATCGAATAGAATTATTTATTCGTTGCTCTTTGAATAAAGATAACTTCGATTATTCGAGCCTCGAATAACGAATACAAATTATTTATTTTTTGTTCGTTATTGGAGATTTTTATTTAGATAAACCTTTGCCCAACTCTGCAGCGTACGATGCACGTGAACGACGAAGCGAGACAAAGTATCATGCTTTCTCTGTTTCGTAGTCGACGGCAACTACGTGTGACTCTTTTGTCCGCTCTCGAACATTCTCGGATTCTCTCACTCTCGACCAAAGAATCTCGCTCCCGCCTTCGGCAAGAAAGAAGCGAGACACGACCGCTCGGAATCGTGTCCCGTCTATGTACTCAAAGTGGTGGAGATGCTTCACTGCGTGTGTACGTACCTCACGGACACCAATTCCCACCGCGCGACGAGTAGGCGTAGCTCGAGAGAGAGAGCGGTGTGGTGGGAGAATACCCCTCACGAAACTCACCGGCCAATAAATATGAAAACGACTTTAGTTATAGGAAATACCATCCGGCCACCTTAAGACCGGATCTCCTTCCTGCGACTGGTCGCAGCGAACCGGCCTAGGCTACTCGAGACGCAACACAATACGATGAGGGTCTGTTTCCCATTATATCTAGTCGCAGGCTGGCACTGCGACCAGGGAACTTCTTCCGGGAACTTCCGAACAAATTTTTTGTTTGTTTTATAATCAACGTAATCTTGTCCTTGCTACTGCGGAATAAGTATTTGCGAATATTTAACAGCAATGGATTAAATACGTGCATTCTATGTCACACAATGGGGGTGAATCCCAAGAAGTAGGGAAAAATGCAACATCCTGTATTTCGCATTTAAAAATGCCGAAGTTTATTAAGGAAATTGATACAAAAAGTGTTAATATACAAGTTTGATGTTATTTAAGAAAATAACATCAATTCATCAGGAATTAACGTCAATAATAACATCTTTCATACGTCACTGAAGCCTTCGGGCCCATATCAGTACTCTGTGTTTCCTCTTTCCCGGCATGGTTTTCCAATAACCTTATTAGAATGGTTAAAGAGAAGAAGTCGGCTCACCGAACGTTTAAGCGCGGTAACCTCTATTGTGATTACTTAGTTTTTGCCAAGCTCCGTACAGATTGGAAAGCAGCTGCCGAAAACTGTTGGTCGTCATACATTTGTAAAACTGAGAACTCTATAGCTTATAACTTGAAAACATTTTGGAAATTCGTCAACTCGAACATACCTTCGAATACCTCACCAATTGTTATGCACCACAATGGTCTAGATGTTATTAGCCCTCGTGAAATCGCTGACAGTTTTGCAATGCACTTCGAATCTACCTATACTGTTGACAGCACACAATCATTGCCATCGACAACTACTCACAACCTCGACGTTTGTTGCTTAACTATTGGTATTGATGAGGTGTTTGATAAGATTAACGCATTAGACGGCACTAAGGGCCCTGGCGATGACGGCTTGCCTCCATTGTTTTTCAAATTATGTCCTTTCGCCATGTCAAGAATTCTTTGGATAATTTTCAACTTATCTTTCAAAACTGGCAAATTTCCTACTAGGTGAAAGACTAGTACCATTACACCAATATATAAGTCCGGTGACAGATCGCATATCAATAACTATAGGCCTATATCTATCCTGAATGTTATGCCAAAAATTCTAGACAATATCATTGCTGGCAAGCTGTCTTCGTTAACTATGAATCTTATTATCAACGAACACCACGGCTTCATTGCGAATCGCTCTACCTTAACTAATCTCTCGCTCTTTCACTACTATGTATCACAAGAGATCGAAAATGGCCACCAAATAGATGTGATATACACTGACTTATAAGCATTTGTTACGGTTAACCACTCTGTTTGGGAAAGCATTAATTCCCAAAGCCGCCACTCTCACTCTCGGCGCAGCACCTCTTGGACTCAGCTCAGCGTCACAGATCGACTGTCGATCCGCCAATCGAAGATGCTGTATACGTATCAACTAATCACTTCTCATCACATTTATCGATTACCAATCAGATTTTTCCACGTCCGTCGATCTTCGAGACTGTTCGAGACGACGCCGGTAACGGAAATTATCATCCATCTTAAAAATCACTCTTGTTCTCCGTGCGTCCATAGAAGGACGTGTCGCGTGCGTTTCATTTGCTGTGTCACACTCTTTGTGCATTTCTCACTAGCGAGTATCGAACAAGTATCGGTAAACGTTCATAGTCTGTTCAGCGAACAGTTCTCATCTCATTGGAACACTCACCTCCTTGCAATGAATCTAATTGCAAGGAAGCTACGTGGTGCATCCACGCGGTGGCATTCTCATAGTCTCAGTGCGTTATCATTGTAAATCGTCTCAGTGCATTATCATTGTCATCGTCTCAGTGTAAACTCACGCTCATCAACTCATCGAGTTTTTAAATAAAGTGACTAGTGATTTTCTCATAAACTGTACCTTTTCACCGTCGGTCCTAACCTCACTCTCAACCGGCGTGCTCACCGTTGCACAATCTCAAACACACTCACTCATCCTAAATAAGTTAACCTCTTTCGGAATCTCTGGTGGAATGTACTCCTGGTTTGGTAGTTATCTTTCCGGCAGAACTCAAGTTGTTAGCTACAGGAATGGCCCCATCCGGTGTGCCTCAGGGCTCTCATCTGGGCCCACTTCTATTTAACATATTTATTAACCCTCTAACACCCAGAGTTGCACCGGTGCAACACTCCTTTTAAAAGTGCGTAAAGTTCTGTCACCTGTTTATATTTAAGTTTGGTTAGCAACCATTCGTAGTTCTCCTGATGGTAAAGTAGATTTCAATGTTTTCGGTTGAGGAAATCAAAGATTTTCTTCAAAAATTTATTGTGAATTATTACTTCAGGTTGCCATCTTGTGTTTCCTTATATTTCTCAAATAAATTAGTGAAAAATAGAGGTAATTTCTTCTTTTCTCATTAAAATTTGCATCGTTATATTTAGTGGAAAGATAAACTATGTGCACAAAAGTGTTTTAAAGTTATTTCAAGTCTTATATATGTAAGTATTTTATATTTGAAAATGCATGTTGCACCGGTGCAACACTGAGCGGTAGTAGTCAAACAAAGTATTTAGTTATGCTGTACATTTCATTATTTTTCCGTTAGCAAAAATGCTTACACGTGCAAAGAAGAATTCGTATCAAGCCGTGAAACCACCAAATCCATATATTTCTGATATATCTGATAATTCAGATGATGAAACTGAAGCCGTCAATTGTCGTCCATTTCTAAATGATGATCATGGTAAATTTAAAGATTGGCTTATTGATAAAACAGATGAAGATGAAGAGGAAGGTCATGTTGAACAGCCGGCAAGGAAAAAGAAACTACTATATCGAAAGAAAAACAAAAAACTACACCGTGCTTGGACATCTGATGACTTGAATCCTCCAGAATTTGAAAAAAAAAAAAAATATAAGTACAGAAAACTTATCTGATATACCTCTACAATATTTTTTTGATTTTTTTAGTTATGAAATAATTGATTATATAATCGATCAAAGCAATTTATATCATACTCAAGTAAATCAGAAGTCATCGTTGAAATTAGATCGACACGAATTTTTAGACTTTTTGGGAATTATTATATGGATGGGAATTATTGTTCTACCTGCAATTAGAGATTACTGGGAACAAAATACCCGAGTCAATAAGTTTGTTTCTGTAATGAAACGAAACAGATTTTAAAAAATTAGACGTTTTCTCCATTTTGTAAACAATGAAGAAATAAATTCTTCAACACAAGACCGATTTTATAAGGTTCGTCCTATAATTACCTTTCTGAATGAAAGATTTCAGAAATACAAAGCTGAGAATGGCGTTTATTCTATTGACGAAAGTATAATACCTTTCAAAGGTAAAACTGCTGGGAATTTGCGTCACTACAACCCCAAGAAACCGACAAAATGGGGATTCAAAGTATTTGTATTAGCAGATTCCAATGAACAAGTTTATGCTACAATAATTTACCAAGGTGAATCAACCTTGACATTATATGATGATACGGATATGAAACTAAGCAAGAAGGAAAAGACAATGGGTAAAGCTCCAACAGTTGTCATTGCCTTAGTAAAACATATTGATTACAAGAATATTACTTTATATTGTGACAACTATTTCACGAATATAGAATTATTTGTATACTTGAAAGAAACCATGCAAGTAGTGAGTACCGGGACTTTCCGTAGCAATCGAATAGAGAAATGCCCTCTAAAATGTGATAAGACACTCAAAGATAAAGGTAGAGGAAGCATTGACTATGAATCTTTTGATAATAAATTTATACTTGTCAAATTTTTTGATAATAAGCCGGTTTATATCGGAAGCACTACATATGGTGTTCACCGTCAATCCACTTTGAGACGTTATTCAAAGGAACACAAGAAACGTATTCAAATCCAGTGCTCGAATGTTGTGTACGAATACAATAAAAATATGGGTGGAGTGGATAAGAGTAATTATCTCGTATCGCTATATAGATTGAAATACAAATCTCGAAAGTGGTATATGCCGATTTTTTTTTATTATATTGACATCTGTCTCACCAACGCATGGTTAGTTTACCGAAAGAAACAGACAAATATCTCGTACAAAATATTTAGAATGCGTGTAGCTGACGATCTAATTTAATTGGGCAAAGAAAAAAGACGCCGTGGTCGTCAGTCACCTTCAAATTCAAGTTTAGAGAAGAAAAGGAAGAAGAAACCTTGTGTTTCGCATTCCATACAATGAAATACGTTTCGACTCTTTTGGACATTTTCCTGTTTACAAGGATGTTTCAGAGAGAGGAAGATGCAGATTATGTATCAAGGGAATTACATGTGTTACTTGTGTAAAATGTAGTGTCCGATTATGTTTTACAAGTAGTAGAAACTGTTTTCATGATTACCATCAGAAGAATGAACTGCAATAATAATTATTGTTAATTTCAAAATATTATTTTTACAGTAAAAGCTAATAATGAAACTCCTGAAAGTTTCTTTTATTTTCTTACCCCTTGACGCTTAATGTTGCATCTATGCAACATGAGTTTAAACAGCGAATATCCTATAAATAGGTTTGAAATCGATATTTTCCATTTGAAAATAACAAGATACAACATCAGTCCCATAATTTTGAAATAACGGTTCAAGGGTCTGGGCGTTAGAGGGTTAATGACATTGCATCCGTCCATAAGCATAGTCAGTTTTTATTATACGCTGACGACCTTAAAATCTTTCGCAAGATAGAATCAACTTTGGATGCCTTGCTTTTGCAACAAGATCTCACAAGTCTCACCGAATGGTGCGCTTGCAACTGTATGTCACTCAATATCTCTAAATGTAGCGTGATGCGTTTCAGTCGTAAGAGAGCCCTTATTGAATGCCCCTATGGAGTCAGTGATACAGCATTGAGCGTGATTAGTAGCGTGCGTGAGTTGGGAGTTACATTTACTCCCTCTTTATCCTTCGCGGAGCATTACAGGAATATTGTGCTTGCGACTTCCAGAGCACTCGGTTTTATTATTAAATCCTTAACTTCTAAGTTTAGGAAACCAACAACTCTAAGGATCTTATACTCTGCGCTAGTGCTCCCTCATCTTGAATACTGCTCTCCTATCTGGAACCCGTATCACCAGGTTCATATAAGTTCTGTTGCTTACAAAATGGGTCAGCCGATGCCCTTTTTCTGTCACAGGTATGACCCAATTGAAATGTCTGGGCATGCTTACTCTCCAACAGCGCAGAACTGTATCGGACTTAATGTTCGTTTTCAAGGTTATAAATAGTGAGATTGACTGCCCTTCGATTCTGGAACTATTCAAACTTAATGCTCCGCCTAGAAACCTCAGGAAATTTCCGCTTCTCCACCGTTCAAACCACACCTCTGTCACTGGCAGTGGCAGTCAGTGCTGGAAAAATCGAAGAATATTCCAAGTAATTTCATCCATCAATATCTCGACGTATCCAGAAGGCAAAGGTAATTATGAAATTGAATAATTTCCAATTATCTACGTCGCGGAAATCGACATTCACATCATCTGCAAGACAGTAAAGTATGGTTATGCGCGAAGTGCGAATGTTTAGCATCTTGTTTAGTAGATAATAATATAACACATGTTTTCTTATAAATGTTAATGTTCGCAGGCACAATCGCTTAGGGTGTGTGCTGTGCGCAGATGGAACTGAAGTAAGTATCGCATGTATCCTGTTTATTTATACGTTACGTTTAATTTTATACTAATGTTCTATTTATTTTCAGCGCTAACACAATACGGAATATGGTGATTCTACACAAAAAAGAAGTCGAAAATATAGAAAATTTTCTGATATCACACCTAATAGGTAGCACGGGTTACGGGACGTATTATACAGGGTGTCCGCGGGAAGACTGGACAGCCGGTTTTCTCCTAAACTATAGGAGATAAAAATATAAAAAAATAGGGAATTGCATGGTTCGAGGGGGCTAATTTATTAGCGCGAACGAATTTTGTTTTCGATTATTATTTTAAAAAATACGATGGTCAAGTTCGGTTTTTCAAATGGAACTACGTTTTCTGAAGACCTGAGTTGATAGTGCGTTCCAAGACAAATTCAATAAGCTTTAATGTATACACTTTATTTTCACTCGTTTTTAAGATATTGCGCTTGCAAGTTTACTGATTTTCACTGGAAGAAAACTGTCTGGTATAGCACGGACCGGGGACGGTCTTACTGGCGTCACGGGTAGCACTGCCTGTTGAAATAGATACCTACCTGCCAAAGGTCTGCGCCAGGAATGGCAGGCCCAAAGGCTGGACAATTCTTTTCCGCCAGAAATGCTACTTAGGTAGGTAAGGAAAGTAGAGACATGATGGGGAAGCTAAGGAAAAATGCCAATAAAGTGGTGATTGTTGCTATTAATTAAGTCTTTATCACTCCAAATACAACTATAAGTTAATGATTTAACATTTTTTACACACTTTGGACTATCTGAGGTCAGGCGTCCAAGTGATTAAACTTTACAAAACACATAGGAAAAAACCGTCCTCCCCCACTCGCTTTCGCCAGCGACCACACTATTATAACACAGTGGCTTCCTAGTGATGTATTTGTCACCTGCCTAGCATCTTTTAATTAGGGTTTAGGGAGATGCCCCATCTTAACTCGCTACCCCGTCATACTTGTCATACGAAACAAGCCGCGATCCACGAGCCTTCTGATCGGTCATGGCTCCACTCGCCCGGGCTCGCCAAGCCGACTTGACAAGCTAGACGAGCCGAGCTAATTCGCGGTGCCAGGAGCCGTCTGATTCCACCTGGAGAGTAGTCGGGTCCACACTGCACAAATGATACAGGGTGATTCTGGAGCTACGCCCGTCGAAGGATGCGGCCTGGTACCCCGTGGCCAGGACAACCCGCCCGCAGTGCCTCACCGAATTTTATGGCTTTTTACGGAAAAAGGTACGAATCCTGGGCCGAACGTAGCGAATTGAGGTCGAGTCCCCGCAGGAGAGGGTGAAATATCAATTATTGCGTATTAAGAATTTCGTTTCTTCATCGTATCATAAGGGAAGTGACACCAATGGATTCCTTATGTTTTTCTGATGAAAATCAGACCAAATATCATGCAAATCGGACTATTATTAACGAAATTAGCTTGAGATTATGGAAATGAATTTTTAATTTCCTTCATTATGGTCCGAATTACGTCGTTCTTTGTGTCAATTGCATCGGCGGAACATAAGTGAAGAGAAATGCGGAAACCCTAGACATTCCTCAGATTTTAATGGTATTCAAACCCCTTCAAGGGTCTAAAGCCATAAAATTCGATGGGCACTGCGGGGTGTTATCCTCGCTACGGAGTACCAGGCCGTCGCATCTCCTTGACGGACGTAGGTCCATAATTACCCTGTATCTGTTTAGGAAATAAAATAATTCTTTATTCTTTATCGTATGGATATGGAAGTGACGCCGATGGATTCCTTGGGGTTTACTGATGAAAATCATTACAAATGTCGTGTAAATCGGACAACTTTTACATGGCGAATACAAATAGCTTGTGTCAAAGTAGTCCGATTTGCATGATATTTGGTCTGATTTTTATCAGAAAAACATAAGGAATCCATTGGTGTCACTTCCTTTTCGATACGATGAAGAAAAGAAATTCTTAATACGCTATAATTGATATTTCACCCTCGACTGCGGGGACTCGACCTCAATTCGCTACGTTCGGCCCAGGATTCGTACCTTTTTCCGGAAAATGCCATAAAATTCGGTGAGGCACTGCGGGCGGGTAGTCCTCGCCACGGGGTACCAGGCCGCATCCTTCGACGGGCATAGCTCCAGAATCACCCTGTATCATTTGCGCAGTGTGTGACCCGACTACTCTCCAGGTGGAATCAGACAGCTCCTGGCACCGCGAACTAGCTCGGCTCGTCTAGCTCGTCAAGTCGGCTTGGCGAGCCCGGGCGAGCGGAGCCATGACCGATCAGACAGCTCGTGGATCGCGGCTCCACGAGCCAGGCCATCCGAGCATAGAAGCAAGTGCGAAATAAAAGTAACGGTGCTCTTCTCGATACCGCAGATGTAGGGGAAGTAGGGGTATGACGGATATGTTCTCTAACAATAGTAAAGAGAGAATAAATATTTTTGGAAATAAGTAGAATTAATTATATAATGAACTACACAATCTGCTGGCAGGTTATATAGGGGTAGGGATACACCTACAGCAATAACGCTATATTTGGGTTAGTGTGCAGGGATGGCCATGTGACGCGACGCGTAGGGAATTGTTTGATAATTCTGACCCTCAGATGGCGCTGTTGGCTGTGCCAAGCAGACGGCATAATCTGCTGTCGATCTGACATCAGGCTCTGCACCTCGGAACGCAGCCATATGCGGACACAGACGACTACGGTTCTGACGTCAGATTCTGCTCCTCAGATCTGGATATCAGGGTACTAATACTATAATTTATGGAACTATTGATGACGAAGTACTGTATGTTGTTGTTATTCCAAAAATCAGTCAAGCTTTCTGTTTCTCAATAGTCCTGGGTCTCGTGTTATAAGAATATATACAACAGTACAGCTCTACAGAATACATGGCACATGGCTAATCTCACCTTTTATAGCACGTGTTCGGAAAAAAGACAAAGGAGTTCTTAACTTAACTTCCACTTAAAGACTACAAAAGCGCTAGAGAGACGACTCTGTAACAAAACAAAAAAACGTAGTACCGCAGCACTCCGTGCCTCGGGCACTAAACAACAACAACACCTGGTGTCATATATATAAACTAGCATCTCGTTTACTTTAACACTTTCCTTTGATAATTTATATATCTAACGTTCGTATAGCACTGTACAGATATGAAACAAAATATAAAACAAAAAGGAACAAATCGAGGAGTATACTATGTTCTGCACAAAAAAAAACAGTCACTCCCTCTCTCTCTCTCCACCTCCTCCTACACGAGTCCCATCCTTTTGCATAGGTCTCTCAGTCGTGGCTTTGGCAACGGTTTCGTCATGATGTCCGCCACCTGCTCCTTCGTTGAAACCTGCTGAATCTCCAGCTGTCCCTTGGTCACTCTCGCTCTCCAATGAAGAAATGCTTATTTGTAATATGCCTTGTTCTCCGATGAAACTCAGGATTCTGAGCCAGCCACAGCGTTGCTTCAACTTCACGAGTTCCCCAAACAGTCCAGCCAGCCAGGAAACCTCTTTTGAAGCCTCGTTTGCTGCCATGATATCTACCTCTGTAGTTGAGGTTGCCACTGTGGCCTGTCTTTGACTAAGCCAGGAGACAATTCCCCCTGCATATGCCACAACGACTCCCGACGCCGATCTTCCAGTCCTTGTACACCCAGTGAAGTCGGCAACACTGTAGCATACCAAAACACCCTTCTCTGCCCTGTTGCTGTACATTATTCCCAACTCGACAGTTCCCGCAACGTATCTAAGCACTCGCTTGACTCGAGCAACTGCTTGGATGAATTCTCGAGCGACATCGACAGGAATCCCACACTGAAGGCCAAATCCGGTCTTGATCCAAGCATCAAGTACATTAACGCTCCAACCGCCTGCCTGTAGGGGAAGTTTTGGTCGCTGGTATCATCTTTCCCCTTTTCCGAAACCTCAGAGTTCTTCAGAATTGGAGGTGAAATCGGCCTGCAGTTTGCGAAATTAAAACGCTCCAGAATTCTTCTAGCATACGCTGCCTGACTTATTTTTATCTTTCCGTTGCTTCGTTCAATTTCCAATCCCAAAAAATAGTCTGCCGCTTTCGAGATGACCTTGAATTCGGACTTTAACCTTTCAAGAAAAATCTCCATATCTCTTGAATTTGTTGCTCCAACCAGTCCATCGTCTAAGTATAAGACTAGTGCCAACTTTTCTCCATTTCTCTTTTGAATATACAGGCATGGTTCCGCCTCACTGACCTTGAATCCCAGCTTCAGCAGAAACCCTCCGAAACGGTTATTCCAGCATATTGGTGCCTGGTTCAGTCCATAGAGACTTCTGTTGAATTTACACACCCTGTCCGTGCCATCTTCGGATCCCTCCGGCTGTCGCATGTGGACCGTTTCTTCGAGCCTCCCATACAGAAAAACCGTTGACACATCGAACTGGACAAGGTGCATATTGTTGCTAGCTATTACTGAAACTTTGACTGTAGTCAATGCCTTGACGCTGATTAAATCTCTTGGCGACCAGTCTTACTTTATGCTTGTCTATACTTCCATCTGGATTTGTCTTCAATCGAAAACCCCACTTTCAGGGTAAAACCTTGCTCCCCTCCGGAAGCTGAGTCAGCTCCCAAGTCTGATATTCTCTTAAGGAATCCATCTCACAATCCATGTCTTTCTTCCATTCCGCACTTGTTTACCTGTAACAGCTTCTTCAAAAGTTTCAGGATCTCTCGTCACGTCGTTGAGCCCCTCCACTGCCAAGACAAGATCACTAAGGCTGCCGTCTCATTTTTGTTATGGTCCGAATCGATCGAAGCGTCCCTTGTAAACAGACGGGCCCTAATCAAATTACTGCGGTCGATAAAAAGAAGTTGTACAGAGGTGACATCTCCAGGTACTCTATGTAGACGAATTTTTGACGCATAGTTGCCACATTTTCTGTTCAGTCTGTCTCTGCCGCGCTGTTGCCACAGCTCCTTCTATTGAGATGTTTTGGAAGAATACGGCACGAGAGCTGCGTCTAGGCAGGGATCGGCGGGCTCCAGCTACCGCTGATGGAGTGGAAACACCTACAGGAGCGGTGGTTATGTTTGCGGAACTGTGGTGCGTCAGTCACGCACACATAACCACCGCTCCTGTAGGTGTTTCTCCCTGCATCAGCAGTAGCTAAAGCCCGCCGATTCCTGGTTGTATGTGTTGCGAAGCTATGCGTAGACCAATACGAAATGAAGCTATCGAGAAAGATTCAATGTTCTGACCAATAAGGCTCCTGAATTTGTTCGGAGCGAACGGACACCTATTTTTATGTGTGTATTTCTACGTTGACAGCCAGAGTTGGCCATTATTCGACTAAATTTTCATTCGAATACGTATTGGTATAAATCCCCAAGATTTATTCGCGATTTTATACATCGAAAAATTATTCGTTATTCACGAATAAATCTGTACCGTTATTCGAGCCAGATTTAGTTTTTATTCGCTCTATCTCTTCGAGCTCGATCCACGTGCGCGACTATATACAATGTATCCGTGAAGAGGTAGAGCGTACCAGAGTTGGGCATTATCTAGATAAAGAATTATTTAAATAACTATCTTTTCGAAATCTTCGAATATAGCCACGAATAACTTTCGACAGTGTCGAAACTTGGTGAGTCACAAAGACCGCAAGTTGCCGCCGCCGGTCCTATGAGTTCGGCGCTCGCCACTCGGCCGGGCTCGACCCTCGGTCAAGCGGATCACTTGGAACACTCAATGTCTGAGATTTTGTTCAAATTCTAACACGTTATACATAGTGCATGTGAAAATAAGTGGTGTTCAAGTTGTCACATTCAAAATTGTTTTATAAATACAGACCCTCAAAGTACACAACTTTCATCGATGTTTTGAAAATTACCTTTCGAATTTGGCAAAATGATTATTAAAATTCTCCTTATTTTCACATGGACGCTAACATATTTCAATTTGGACAATATCCCCAGAACGACGCGGAGGACATAGCCGTGAGGGAACAATATTTATATTTACTCATAAAAATTATATTAAAATGATTGTTTATGTTGTTTGTATTGATAGAATGTAAAACTTCCACATTTGCTATCGTATCGGCATGAACGTTTCAATAACATACTCCTGAGATTTTCCAGATGAAAATAAATTTAAACACAGTATAAACCGATTATTTTGATCATTTTTAGATTAGAAATGTTACATTTATATTTAATTACCAAGTACAGTTCTAGAAATACTCCGATTTATATCGTGTTTGAACTCATTTTAATCTGGATAATCTCAATAGTATGTTACTGAATACTGAAAACGTCACGTTTTACATTTTATCAATACTGAATGCCTCTCCAACCAAGATTACAAGCCGCCGCCCAACAGCCGAAGTCCTCGCTGGTCGGGACCAGTGATGCCAGATTCGGGACGGGAGCGCTCGAGAATTTCCCCCACCTCGTATGCACACTACGCCGCGCCGTAGCTGCGTGTCCGCGAGCTCGGCGCATGCACACACGCAGCTCCGGCCTAGTGTGCATGCGAGGTGGGGGAAATTCTCGAGCGCTCCCGTCCCGAATCTGGCATCACTGGTCGGGACCGGCGTTCAGCCCGTATCGTGAACAGAGTCCTAATTCCGAGTGTTCGTTTCTCGCTTCTTTCTGGCCGAAGGGTGGAGTGAGATGGGACGCTTTGCGCGCGCAACGGGTACGAACGCAAAGGACAGAGTGTCAGACGTGAGACATCATACATTCCATTACTCATATCGAGACGGCTGCACACTCACACATACGCACATTCACGAACGCACGCACAAGAAAGAAAGAAAGAAAAAAAAATTAATGCAATTTATACATATTTATTCAGTTTAGCAACACCAATTCGGGGCGCAGCGCCAAGTATTTTGAATAAAATATTTATTCGTATTAAAATATTTATTTGTATAAAAATATATCTGCTTAATATTATTTAATACATTTTTTTCTTTGTATAAATAGCCATTGTTATGATTGGCGCAATTTTTGTATATCATTAATTTTGTAAAGCTTTTAATTTACGACAATGTTTTTAAATGGGATTCTTTTTAATGGGTATTATTTAATACATTTTTTTCTTTGTATAAATAGGCATTGTTATAATTGGCGCAATTTTTGTATATCATTAATTTTGTAAAGCTATTAATTTACGACAATGTTTTTAAATGGGATTCTTTTTGGTGGGTTAATTAAAATGTCCGCGATATGAGTAATGGAATGTATGAACACAGCATTTTAGCTGTGTATATGTAGTTGTGTCATCTTAAGCGCAGTTGGAAAGCACCTTTATGTACTTGCAGCTCATTTTGATTTCACATATTTTTTTATATTGTAAGTATGTTATTTTCTTCTTTGTGTGATTATATTATTTTCTTTTTTTGTGATGTACTTGCAGCTCATTTTGATTTCACATCTTTTTTTATATTGTAATTATAATTTTATTTTTTATTTATGTGATTATATTTATTTGATAATTATACTTTATTCGTCCTTGACTTTTTCATGTTCCTTTGTCTTTTTTTTGTGTTTTTTTTTATATTTATTTTTTTATAATAGTCTTTTTCTTCCACGACTTTTTCATGTATACTATTTTCTTTTTTTTGTGATTTTTGATAATACTCTTTTTTGTCCTCGACATTTTCATGTACTTGGCGTATTTTTAAAGTTTTTTAGAGGGATCTCACTTCTTTTTACAAAGATAATTCATGTTCTTGGCGTCATTTTTTTACTTTTTTAAAGTTTTTTATGGGGATCTCACTTCTTTTTACAAAGATAATTCATGTACTTGGCGTCTTTTTTTTACTTTTTTGAAGTTTTTATGGGGATTCTGAATTTCAGCTTTTTCTTTTTTTACAAATTTTTCACTTTCACGGGTACTAAAAGTAAGGATAAAGTTAGAAAATCCCAATAAGTTATAAATTCTGATCTATCTTCGTTACACGTCCACGCGTTTACGGCGCACTGCAGCCTATCGGGTGATGTTAAAAGATAAAGCGCATTTGTAGCCAGTAAAGCTTACGCGGAATACTCGGAATAGCGCAAAGCAGCTCAGCGAGTGTACTTTTATTATTTTTTGATTAAGGATAAATTCTACGTAAGTTTAACACCTACGCAAAAAAAACATGTGCACTGCATTGCCGATCTA
The DNA here is from genome assembly GCA_951215215.1 of Andrena trimmerana. NCBI lineage: Eukaryota > Metazoa > Arthropoda > Insecta > Hymenoptera > Andrenidae > Andrena > Andrena trimmerana. The sequence goes on from OX578060.1 coordinate 75,776,184, forward strand.
TATATATTATATGAATGTATAGTACTTTGTGTGCAGTACATAGTGCGCGAAGCAGCTTAATAATGTGGTTATTTCATTTCCTCATGCGGCAGGGTTACTTTCACTTTCAGCTGTTGAAATAATTATCTTCGTCTGCATCGTTAACTGAAAAATAGGACACATTTACTAATTATTTATAAATTATCACACGTACTCATATGCCAAGATCATTGCATCATTGAATGAACAATTGCGTATGCAAAACCCTACCTGAAAAATTGTGCGTTCATAGTCTGACGTAGATCACACTGCATCATCTTCTGCTTTGATTATCTGTAAATATATAAAGTCACATTTTAATTTTGATTATCTGTAAATATATAAAGCCACATTTTAATTATATACAACTTAACGTAGAACTTATTATTTATAGAAATAGAGTGGCCTTTTGCTATAGTGAGTGTAGAGACTAAATAATGTGTCCAAAGGAGGTGAGAGCGTATGGCTGAAACTCTTGTTGCAGGAAATTTAAATGCTAATGGTACTAATTGAGCGAAAATGAACGAGAAGATCCAATATTTTTAATGCACAATTTATTGGTGTTGGAATAAAACTAATTTAGTAGGTTTATTGGTGAATTGAAATAATGGGAATCTAAAAAATTAATGAATTAATGAATACCGTGGCAACTACTATGGATTTTATTATTATTTAAAGTATTACGAATGTCTTTCACAAAAGATTGAAAAGCATTAAGGGAGATGTGTTTTCAGCGTACTTTCTTCGCTAATGTGATTTGCTTTACATTGCAAGCAGTCCACCATAATCTATTTTCTTAATAATTCTTAATGCTATGTCGTTTGACAAATTTTGTAGATTTACCTTATTTGACAAATTTCTAGAAACTTGTGCGAAACAAGATGCACTGTCTATCTATCTAATCGTCTCCGGACAACCTCCAAGCCTGTGCGTCCCCTTTATTTTTATCCAAGTCCTGTGCGTCCCCTTCGTTTCTATAAGCTTTACATAAAAACTCTAAATTAAAAATAATTTGCTGGTATAATAAAAATATCTGTCAATTTGAATGCAATGCAATTTGTTATAATATATATTTTGTACATGCAAGGTACAAATTTCCAGAAACTTATGCGATAGAAGATGTTTCTCTGTCGAACCTTCTCCGGACAACTTCCAAGTCTGCGACTCTACATAAAAAAACCAAAAAAAAATTTTGGCGACCCACCTTGTTAATTCAGACAATAATTCAGTCTCCCATGTAGTGTAAAAACTCGTGACATTTCAAATTTGGACAACTTACCTTATTTGACACTTGGCAGGTTATGATGAATTGACACTTGGTAGGTTATAAAGCGATGACACTTGGTAGGTTATAATTCAATAGTATATACATAGGTATATGTACAATGACGGACGCCGATCCCTGCCGAATGATCCCGAGAGTCGACGAACGAAACATACACTAGTTTCTTTTGGCTGAAGGTGTGCGTGTAACGCGTATATACGTATTATGTTGACGAAAATTTTCTTGGAGAAGGAGAAGAAGAAGAAAATCTTACCGTTTCCGACTGATCCATGAGACGATATTATGATATCTCTGACATGCGTGGACCGATTTCATTGATTTTGGGCTTATTCGAAAGCTTATGTGCGGGTTACATAAGAAAAATGCCATTAAATATAGAAAATATTGCAGGCGTGATGAGATATTAATGAAATAAGTTTCAGGTTAGGTTGGAATAGCTGTGCTTCGAGTACAGATACACGGCAGCGACAGGCATATACAAAGTGTCTTTTCTTTCATGTACTTGGCGTCGAGACGCTACCGCGTCTCTAGATTATTTGAGTTTATCCAGATATTATTTTTGCCCATCTCTGTTCTCCAGCCGCGTTGCCGTGATTCATTCAAGCCTCCCTGACAACAAAATAGTAATAGGGGAAATGCGGCAACAGCGCGATTCGACTCTCAATACGTCTCGGCAACTATGTCTTTCCTACATTTATCGGCTAGATTGGACTTCCACTGGTGTTGATGGTACATAACGCGAATATACCATCAGTGCCGGTGACGGAGAATCCTTGAAGCTTCATTCTGTCATTTCTCGAGTCTGTCTCAATACACGATCTATAAATTCATTATTATTTTAACGTACGGTGCTTATTAGTATTCAAACGCACCAGACCCGTCTGCACGGATGTCTACTGGAGGCAACTATACCCGCAAAAACTTCCTTCTTGTCGATTCCAGGGCGAAAGTTGTAATTTACGGTTTGTTTACTACACGCATATACGTACACGCTTAACTTAGCTTGTGTGAGCGTTCGCACACATTCAAGGCCCGGTGAGACGGCAGCCTTAACTTCTACTTAAAGACTACAAAAGCGCTAGAGAGACGACTCTATAACAAAACAAAAAAAACTAGTACTAAACAACAACACCACCTGGTGTCGTATATATATAAACTAGCATTTCGTTTGCTTTAACACTGGATTTATCTTTAAGTCATCAGAGTGATTGTTCTAAAAGATTAAATGATTTCTTACAGTGACCACCAACACCCAAACGTAAAGGCTAGAAATTTGCACAAAGAAAATCTTATGCAATATCATTGCTAGCATGTAAATTACACGAAGAAAATAAATTTAAGCAACAAAAAATGAAAGACATAAGAAAGATGCTAAAAAATGTGAAATTTTTAAAAAGAAACAAGCAGCAGAAAAAGAGAAAGAAGCAAAAAATTTTGCAAGGCTGGTAAAGCAGCAAGAGAAAAACATTAAATAAGTGAATATTCAGAATAAACGAATGAAAAGATCACAAAAGAAAGAGTCTCAGGGACAAGAACAAGTAGAAAACATTCAGAGAAAAATTTAAAGTGATGCTGAAATATTGAAACCAATAATTATAAGCGATGGAATATGACCAAAGAAAGTATACCTTATCAGAGATAACAAGTGATAATATATGATGTATAAGAATTATAGGGTTTCTAGAAAGTGTGATGACTCAATAGTAAAACAGTTTAGTAACATGGATATATGAATATAAGTAAATATGGAACTGAAACGTGGTTAATTAGTATATCTTCTCGCAATACACCCAACACGACGCGCTCTCCACAAAGTCTCTACATTTTGCAATAACATTTTACAGTAAATATATTTTTGATTAATTTATGAGGATATTGTACACCATGGATTGCGTGATTATAAATATAAAAAAATTCAAACCTACTTCAAAGAAATAAAATTGCACTAAAAAGAAAAAATAATTTGTTCCCTCACTTAATCTACGACTCTCATATTTTTTAAGTCGGCGCCAGATTTACACAGTGGAAATGATGAGGCACCGACTTAAAAAACATGAGAGTCGTAGATTAAGTAAGGGAAAAAATTATTTTTTACTTTTTAGTGCAATTTTATTTTTTTGAAGTCGGTTTTAATTTTTTTTTAAATGTTTTTTATTTTTAACTTCTTAGTTTTATATATATTGACACAACATGCTGATGAGATATGCGCGTACGTACATAAAATAATAATAATTAGGTGACAATAGTCTTTATTATTAACCAGAACTGGCAAAATATTGGGCCAATGTTGATGCACTGTAGGATGGGACAACCGGGACATCGCCCTCTTTCGAATATAAAAAAGATCATCAAAATCGGTCCATATGCTGAGGAGTTATGAGGGAACAAACATAAAAAAAAACATATGGGTCGAATCTATGTATAACCTCCTCATTTTTGAAGTCGGTTAAAAAGAGGATACCTATATCTAATTAAAACTACCAATAACTCATTTTTTCCAAAAAATAGACTTATACCACTTTCAAAAACAACGGCTCATATATAAGTAAAGAAAATGTACTTCCTTAGATTGAATTCTGCCGCGCCCCCCACGTAAGTAGAGGCCGACTTACGGGGGAGGGGAAGTTTTGCGAGTAAAGAAAAACACGTGGTATTTAAAGAGAGCGAGCGTAAGACAGAGTGAAACTCGATTATTATAAAATTTGTGAAAAGGGATTGACAACAGCTCTGTGAAGTTGGCACCCCCAAATTTGAAATTTAAAAAACTCTATGGCATTCGTTTGTCCATCGTTTGTCCACGTTTGTCCAACAAAAATTTTCGTTTGTCCACCCTTTAAAAAAAAGTTATGAACAAAACAAAATTTTTCACCAGCACCCCTATGAAAACTTTTTAATAATTTGACGGGGGCAAATGATTGTCCATCGTTTGTCCACGTTTATCCACCCCAAGATTTCGTTTGTCCACCCTCCAGAATCGAATTATTAATAAAAATCGCGAAAAAAGAAAGTTTCATGTGAAACGGTCGCGTATAAGTTTAATTTTTTATTAATTAAACAATGGAATCGTTTGTCCAACCATGCAGTTCGGTAGTCTAGATGTAGAAGACGTTTGTCTACCCCTTGATTTCGTTAGTCCACCCTCCAGAATCGGATTAAAAAATAAAATCGGCGAAAATAAGGATACCGGAAACGCGATCACGTTTAATTTTGTTTTTTTCGAATATGTTGTCAAATTCGATTGGTCTTACCGTACAGGTTTAAGGTGATTGCTGGTATATTATCCAACAATTTTGAACACAATTCTTCCCGTCACTTTATTTGAACGACACTTCATTTTGTAGCTCTCATCGAACACTTCACACTTTTTACACTTCTGTAACACGTCCAGAATATCGCCGTAGTGTATCAGCGCTTTTCTAGGCATTTTTCACAAATGACCACAATGAAATCGCAAAACGGTAAGTAATATAACTCTCACAATTACTTTACAAACCGTAAATGAACCACAATCTCACCAGAGCGTTCTGTACAATGACTGACTTTTCGTGGCTGGAAAGAACTCGAGAGTATCGCAGGCATTTGTTTCGATTTCAGCAGTGGCTCGTGGGTCCGTCCGCGTTACAAAGTATCTACGCGTCTATACAAATTTCTGGTAAGCAGGGCCGGTGGAGAACTATCGATAGTGCTGACTATCGATATTTTCGATAGAAATCCCTCTCGGCTATCGATATTATCGATAATTTTCCGATAGTTTTTCAAGATAATAAACAAAAATATATAAATATGATGAAAATTTAGTAAAATATGTATGCTTTTGAATATTATGTTTGATTTTTGTATTTCATTTTATTTTATGTTTATATATGGGGTAACGCATACAGATGTTGACCTTCTTCCCCAAAAAGTGGGAAATATAATATAATGCTTTTTTCATATAATAAAATATATCTATCCTTCGGTGGCTCAGATATTTTTGTTCCGAATATAATTATATTTTATTATATAAAAAAAGCATTACATTAGGGATGTTCGATTCACTTTAAAAGATCGATTTTCGGAATTGTTTCTGAATCGAATCATGAGAACCGATTCTGTTAAAAACTCGAAACCAAACAATCGATTTTACAAGAATCGATCCAAAAATCGTAAAAAATTATTAAGTTTTATATATATATTAAATAGCAGCTAATAAATTTGAATTTGTGTATATTGAAAGACATCCTTGGCTCACAATAACGAGCCCATGAACTCTGGTACATTTTCAAATTCAAAGTAGACTTTGTTACAGCACAATGGCACAGAATAGCCTTTTTCGCTCGCATTAAGAACTATCGAAAATATCGATAGTTATACAACACTATCGATAGTGATTTCGATAGTGCCGGCTATCGATAATATCGATAGGGCTATCGATAGTTCTCCACCTCTACGCGTAGATATGTACTTTGTAACGCGGACGGATCCACGTGCCACTGCTGAAATTGAAACAAATGCCTGCGATACTCTCGAGTTCTTTCCAGCCACGAAAAGTCAGTCATTGTACAGAACGCTCTGGTGAGATTGTGGTTCATTTACGGTTTGTAAAGTAGTTGTGAGAGTTATATTACTTACCGTTTTGCGATTTCATTGTGGTCATTTGTGAAAAATGCCTAGAAAAGCGCTGATACACTACGGCGATATTCTGGACGTGTTACAGAAGTGTAAAAAGTATGAAGTGTTCGATGAGAGCTACAAAATGAAGTGTCGTTCAAATAAAGTGACGGGAAGAATTGTGTTCAAAATTGTTGGATAATATACAAGCAATCACCTTAAACCTGTACGGTAAGACCAATCGAATTTGACAATATATTCGAAAAAAAAGCGAAATTAAACGTGATCGCGTTTCCGGTATCCTTATTTTCGCCGATTTTATTTTTTAATCCGATTCTGGAGGGTGGACAAACGAAATCATGGGGTGGACAAACGATGCTAGATCATGGACAATCGTATCCCCCTTTTAAAAAGTTGAAAAGTGTTCATGGAAGGTGGATATGACAAATTTTCTTAATTTGTTCATATCTTTTTTTTGAAGGGTGGACAAACGAAAATTTTGGTTGGACAAACGTGGACAAACGATGGACAAACGAATGCCATAGAGTTTTTTTAAATTTCAAATTTGGGGGTGCCAACTTCATAGAGCTATTGACAACTTAAAGATTAAACTTTAATTGTCGTTTCTTTGTTTTCAGGTAAGGGTTACTGCATATAGCGCAAATAGGGCATTCAAATAATGAAAATAAATTCTTTGTTTTCGGAGCAACACAATATCGTTTATTTCAAGAGTCATTTCCCCTAGAACCCATAAAATAGATCTTATATATATATACATATATATATTTCTTTAATTTTTATAATGATTTTTAATGCTATAGAATATGCCAAAATCATGTGCTAAGCCGCAATTTAGTCCGCTGATTAGTTTTTCTACAATTTGTATCAGAAGATTACCTACTTTTTCGGTTATCTACTGCCTGGCCACGCCAAGTATTTGACTTCCGGGCCGCGGACATTTTTTTTTGTCTTTTGTTGTGTTACACAGTGTCGCCTTTATGTACTTGCAGCTCGCTTTGATTTCACATTTTTTTTTACTTTGTAATTATTATTATCTTCTACTTTGTGTGTTTTTTTTTATTTCATGTACTTGGCGTAATTTTTTTACTTCCTTGAAGTTTTTTATGAGGATCTCACTTCTTTTTACAAAGATAATTTGCATAGGGAATGACACCAGATAATTTTTGAAATATTATATGATTATCTTCTATTTTTTGTGATGTATGTGATAATACTCTTTTCCATCCTCGTCATTTTCATGTACTTGGCGTATTTTTTTTACTTTTTTGAATTTTTTTATGGGGATTAATTACTTCTACACTCTGCAGTATCAAAGAGGTTACAGATCAAACCATTTTATTCTTTACTGCTTCAATATTGTGTCGAAATCGACTATAAATTTCTTTCATTCAAAGTAACGAATGAAAATTATATTTTCTCTTTTTCGCTTCGCTTCTTCGTCTTCTCCCCTTTTCTCTACGTAGGTATATGTACCTATAAAATACTTCCGCTGTCACCTTACCTTACCTCAGAGTTACTTTATCACTTACAATCGGGAATTAATGGATCAATTTCGATACAATTTTGTTAACGAGCAGCACAATAATGAAGGGTCGGATGCAATAAGGAGACTAGCGCTCGAAAATGCGAAAAATTATTGTCCAAACGCTAGAAAGGATTGGAAAATTAAATGTTAATCTGTATTTTAAATAATACAGTGTTGTAAAACTCGTCACAACACACATTTTTTCTATTTACAGTTTGTTTATCCAATCATTAATATTCGAGCTAAAAATTATAAACAAAATATTTCTCATCGTCCAAAGTCAATATTTCTTTAAACATAAATTGCAATATCTTGAGGAAATATCCACGGATCGTTATGAGTCTAAAAATGTAATTTCACAAAACTCTAGCGAAGCCGCAAAGTGTATGTTAAAAATGCTTATGTTAAAAAATGTAATAATATTTCATTAAAAAGTAATGCTGGTTTGTGGTTATATGCTGATTGCATATCGATTGAATTGATTTGATTTGAAGTTAAAGGCTGATTTCAAGTCGTTTGAATTTGTGGTTCTGGGTTATATTTATGATATACAAACAGGACGCAATTCAAATTTACCCAACGTACCTTGTGTTTGAGACTGCATTTTGGTTGCAATTTAATGGTACAGCGATATATATTTGTAAAAACACGTGGCATCTCAAATTTTGACAACCTACCTTATTTGACACTCGTCAGGTTATAACCTGACTGTAAGCTGTCAAAATTTGGTGTAGATTGCATAGTGAAGATAGCGATCGACGAACGAAACATGCATTAGTTCGTTTTTACTTTTTATACAATGACGGACGACGATCCCTGCCGAATAATCCCGAGAGTCGACGAACGAAGAACGAAACATGTGTTAGTTCGTCGGTGTGTGGAGAAAAATCTTACAGTTTTCGACAGATCCACGAGACAATATTACGATATCTCTGTCATGCGTGGACCGATTTTATTGAAATTGGTCTTATTCGAAAGCTGATATGCGGTTTACATGAGAAAAAAGCCTTTAAATTTAGTAATAAATATTGCAGACGTGATGAGATATTAATGAAATAAGTTTCAGGTTAGGTTGGAATAGCTTTATTTTGAGTAAACATACACGGCAGCGACAGTATGTACAGGGTGTCTTTTTTTTCCTGTACTTTGCGTGGAGACGCTGCCGCGTCTCTAGATTTCCTGCAGAACAATAAATAGCGGAGGGAGTAGTTTCCCATAAGCTGATATTGTGGGGAATATGGTATAGCTATGTGTAGTAGCGGATATAGATTGTACGACTGCTGTAACACTTTTGGTTCCTTGTTCAGCTAAAGTACGGCCCGAATGTAATTCTAGATTGAATCCGCTCTCATCAGCATTGAATGTATTGTTTGTTCCGATATCTCTAATACGAGGTTTTACATTATTCACAAAAGTCGAAGCAATTTCATTTAATTCCGCGGTATCTGTACCGTATGATCTGGTAATAAATTTGTTCACTTTTCTTGAAACAATTTTATACGTTCTCTTAAAATTCCAGATCCAATGTGGAGATGCTTTAAAATTTTCCAACCCTGTCTCTTCATTAGCTTGTAAGGCCCATTTTCGAAGGTCCAAATCATGAATAATGGCATGAGTTTCACTCCCGTCAACAAACTTATTATACACTTATCCAGAAATTTGTAACAATTTTTTCCGACATGTCCCTCCCCTGTTCACCGTTTCTTCCCATCTAATGAAAACAAGGCAATAAGTACGAAGTACCTTAACATAACAGTACATCGTTTACCACTCACCTATACAATTGATGTATGGATGAAACTTTTCGAAATTTATGTTGGGCAGATTGTAAAGAAAGCCGTCTCTCCTTACCACTCTTCCAAAATTCAACAGCCTTTGTTTTATATTCTAAAGTCACAAAACCTCCTTCTTCTGGTATACACTGCTCTTCTTCGAACTCTATCGGTTCTAAAAGTATTTCGCGTGTAGGTACATATATATCATCCACAAATTCTACAGAATGTGGTCTAAACGGTTCCAAAAATTCTAATGTAACATCAGCTTCCATTGAAAATGATGTGTCTTCTTACGATTTAATAAGCATGTCTTTTATTATGTCGTGTAACTCCATTTCGCTATTATTATTAGGCGTCTCATTATTGTTCTCAAGTAAGAATGTTGTCATAAGTAAACGAATTACATTTACAGAATGTATGGGAACCATTTTCAACACTACACGTTTGTTACACAGAATCAACGTACATTTACTGTTATCACCTATACTTAAACTACAATTAACTAGTATGTCTTGTTCTTACTGAGTCTTTACTCTTCAAATGCCTTCGATACTACTGACAATAATAACGAGTCGAAGCATTTATTACTTTTGTCGTCACGACACACCTATCTTATACATATACATATGGCATATGTGTATGTATCTTATTTTATCACGTCTGAGGTAAACATGTTTGGACAGTGTAATGTCTTATTAAAATTGATCACCTGTATTTTCTTTGCAAATAAACTATCATCCGATAAGAATACGAATATATGTATTCTCATTATTAATGCTCGAGAGAACAATAGACATAAGATAATACTTTGATGGGAGAAAACAGGTATATATGCACATCACAGAAGTGTTTTCAAAGTATTAAACCTCTGCATTATCTCGCTTGTTTGGTGAGCAAATAAGAGAAAAGTTCGATAATTATGTCAAAAATAAAAAGTTCGAATAATGATAAGTTATATCTAACAGTTCCCTTCTTCTCCTCTATTTCCACCTAATATATTTGCCCCATGTGTAATTAAAGACAAAAGTATATAAATTATCTTACTTTCTTACTACGCGTCGCGTATTATTTCCTAATAAATATTAGAAAAACATTCCTCGTCGTGCAGCTTAAGGCACGTTACAATGGGATCCAAAAGTTCTTCGATTGTCGCGGAGCACAGTTCCGAAATATAACAATATTTGAAATTGTATGGGAAAAAATATGGATTATGCTGCTTCATAATTATTTAAACATCCTGTTCAGATTTCACGTGAAAACCCAAATTTTATAAAACATTATTCATATTTTTGTTTATAACTTTTTTCTAATTGTTTAAACAATTGATAAAACCTTTACGATTTAGTAGATCTAATTGAAAGAAGTAACTTTTGTCTCGAAACTTTTTTTCTATCTCTTACAGTTCGCGAGTTTTTTTTTTTTATTTATTAAGCATTTGGAACCTCGGGTGAGGTTCATTTCAGCTATACCTGAGTACTTACATTTTGTTCGGTTTGTACATTAGATTCTTAAGTTACAGTTTTTCAGGAAGTTGTAAATATATAAACACGCAGTAATAGTTGGTAGAACGATAACCTTTCTATACTTAATAGTAATTGAAATTTGAGCTTCTGTAGTTGCCTAATTAGCTGTGATCGCTGAGCATTGTAGAGATGGCATTGCGAGACAATATGATTTATACTTTGATCTTCCTTTTTACAATCACATTTCGAATTATTAACAATTCCAATACGAGCCAGTGATGCTTTCAAGTTATAATGGTCCGCTCTGCAACGATTTATGGTAACAATGAATTCGCGAGAAAAACCTTTATGAGCGTATTGACGGAACTTTCTGCAAAGAAGCTGGATAAATTTTCATAGCTGAGAGGGAGATTATGAGCTCGATCCGAAATATATGATTTTGCTGGTTCTAGTTGTTCATTAATATCGATTAGATGGATCCCTTTTTTTAGTTTTTTGTTCTTTGTCCCCTTGATGTTATCATCTATTATTTTTGCATTCTCGTTGTCTTTATTTGTGGAATCGTTGATTGTATTTGCTTCTGTTGCGCCTTCATTAGAAGAATTGGTGTTTGAGAGGGCGCGTTTAATACCGCTAACGAGCGGAATTTTGAATGTTATTTTTTCTTGATTTGGAGCTTGACCGTCTTGAGTGGTGTGATTCACGTTAGGATGATCCGGCGAAATAACCTTAGGAATGGAGAGAGAAAGATCTTCTTGGTGGGAGATAATTAATGGTTCACGGGCATTGGCCTTGATACTCTTGCAATGTTTAGCAAGGTGACCTTCTTCTTTACATAGAAAACAGGTTAATTTTTTAGTTGAAATATATACCCAGTACAAAGTATTCTCGAAATTTATCTGAATAACTTCTGGCAATTTGCTTATGTCTTCTGGTTCAACGTACACCTGTCTTCTGAAACTGAGAATATGTTCTAACAGTTTGTCTTCAATTACATTGTGTGGGATTATTGGACACACGTTAGAGAGAATTACACGTTTGGCTTTAGAAACAAGCGGACGGAACTCAACGGTATGATTGTTTACATTTATCTTCTTGTGTATATCAAGAAATTTGTCGGCCATAGCTTGGCTACTCAGATATAAACAGACTCTACCGTGAGATATTCTTGAAACGAAGCGAATATTACTGGGGCCAATCAGCCTACCGATGGTTATTGTGTATTCTTTAATAGATAAACCTTCTACTGCATCTGTGACGATAGCTTGTTCTTTCTTTGGGAAATTAGCATTTTGAGCTACTTGAGCGTCTGATCCTTTTGAGGAAGGCATTGCAGTGTTAGCTACTGTGTTGTTTAACAAACGATGAGAGTGAGCATCTCCGATACCGGAGGCAATCATTTATGACAATAAGATCTGTTCACATGGCTGACCACGGATACAAGTAAAAAAGAAACATTCAATCACAGACACTTTTACAACACTTGAACACAATGTATAGTTAGCAGAATATAGCACACGTAAACACGAGCGATAGCAGAACACGTCCTACTGCTACGACGGTTCAGACCGAACTCCAGTTCGCGAGTTATAACAGAAAATTAAAAAAAAATAGCCCAATCTTCAGGGGTTAATTTCACCCCCTTAGAGTGATTTTGGGCAGCAAAAAAAAATGCGTTGTAATCAGAAGGAAATCCCCTACATATCCACAAAATTTCAGAATTTTTTGAATTTTCGGGTTCGGGATGTTCCCTTGTTAGAACAAAAAACCAAAAAGATTTATTTCCTACATGCTAAAACTAGAGAAGTACGTATCAGTTTTGCGATATCTTGAACATATTCTTTGCAATTGACACTTTTATAAAAAAATGCACTTTCTCTCCCCATGTTCACCATTTCGAGACAAATTAATGTTTCTGGAATTCGATACGTACTTCACTAGTTTTAGACATGCAGAAAATAAATCTTTTTGATTTTTTGTTCTAAGTCAAACGGTATAGACGTGAGATTGAACACTGTGGAAAACGTCGCTTTTCAAGATCTTGCGTATCACGGCCCTACCGCCGCCATTTTGTAAGAAATAAAATACAACTTTTTCCGGCGAGAGTTGTATAATAATAGGCTTCATATTAAATTTTCTGTTTATTTCATTATCTTCCTAAAAAAAATGTCGAATGTGACTACAATTGTGCTCTGTCCAAGGTGGCCTGACCCCTTAAGGGGGTAGACACGGGTAATGCAGCGCGCTGTAATACCCACATAATGTGCTCGAAACATGGGTTTGGGGGGATACGCTTTTCGTCCTTATATGAGCAAATTTTGGGCTGGATGTGGTCTCATTCGAAAGAGGAAGGTTCAGTGCACAGCGCTCTGGTCATGGTTCGACGAAATTGTGTTGATATCTAATAATACGAGTGTTCAAAGTAGAGCAAAAGTTGACAAAATACACCCGCATGAATCCAAGTATTTTTAGGTCACTAAAAGAGTTTTGTGACTCAAACGATGACCAGAGCGCACTGCACTGAACCTTCCTCTTTCGAATGAGACCTCGCCCAGCGTAAAATCTGTTCATATAAGGACGAAAAGCGTATTCCGTGATTGCATTCCCAAATACGAGTTCCGCCATATTGGCGATAATACAGAGCAAGTCACGTGACAAATTTAGTTGAGCTAGTGGACACGAGATGGCGCCTACTCGGGAGGACTGCCAACGTGGAATCATAGTAAAACTGAAGCGTTAGCTGGATACACAAGCCACAGTAAAAGCGTGATGCAGTCATTGCATGCATTTTCGGACGACTTTAGGTAAGATTATATGCATTTTAGGCATACATTGACTAGGAACTGCTGGAAACTGTGTACATTTACTAAATTCACGCTTTTACTGTAACACATACATCACCGCTGCCGAATATATGTTATAATTATATGGCCACATTATTTCAAATAAAAAAAGAGATTGGAATTTTTTAATAACATTGGAAGTAGTGATTTACTGATATCATATTTTCAGAATGTGGAAGTTACAGCAATTATTTCAAATTTTGCTTTTATTATTATTCTTCCGACTATTGTATATAACATATAACAAGGAAAAGTCTCCAAATCGGTCAACAGTTGACTCCTTGATTTTTTTTGTAATTCTTTACGCTCCTATGCAGAGATGGGCATTATTTAATTAAAAGAATATACTTCCGAATGGCCCCAGTGGCCGATCGACACGAGGATTGGGGGGTGGGTGTGTGTACCCTAAATCTAAAATTCTATTTAGCTTCGGGTATTTATCAGTTTCCTTTGTTTATTCGAAGGCCTTTCATCTTGGCTTCGAATAAATATTCATCTTTCATTGTATCTTTATCCTAAGGTCATATTCAGATATATTGGCCGGTCGATTCGCTTTCGCGAACAGCGAACGAGGAGAAATCAGTCATCACCATCTGACGATCGTGGATTTGTCAGTTGGAGTTCCTAGGCCACCGAAGGGTATGGTGGGGTAACGGAAATGCTGCTCGGTTCCGTCTGAACGTAGCTGTGTGGCTGTTATTTATTATATTTATTCTTATTGTTAGCGTAGTAGTTGTGTGCGTTACGAACCTATGCGTAGACCAATACGAGATGAAGCTATTGAGGAAGAATCAATGTTCTGACAAATAAAGCTCCTGAATTTTTTTCTGCGCTAAGGCACATCTATTCGGATGTGTGTATTTCTACACTGACAGCTCGGTTTCGCCTATACACGGCAGAAGCTTGGCGCTATCCCCACCACTTCTGGCTCACTCTTGTTCTGCGACGGCGAGAGAGTACGCGTTACAAAACTCACCGGCCAATATATCTGAATACAATGTTAGAAGCTCGAATAACCGACGAGAACCTTTGTGTCCCGAGCCGCGCGAGATCGCCGTGCTCGGCGATGTGTCATCGATTATAAAGAAACAGAATTTGTTTATTTTTCATCGTATCAATATGAAAGTGCCACAAATGGATTCCTAGCATTCTCCCGATTAAATTGGCCGAAAATAATTTAAATCGGACTATTTTTAAGGAAACGGGCAAACAATTGCACATTGACAACGGGAAATTCTGCAAAGAATTTTTCACGTAATTTCCTTAATTTTGGTCCGAATTATATCATTTTTGGGACCAATTTGATCGAGAAAACATGAGGAATCGACTGACGTCACTTTCGCAAAGATCTGATTAGAAATGCAGAACTGCAGATTTGTCACTGCTTAGCGCGCAACATTGTATGGCCCCGCTGGTTTCGAGCGTCGATTTCTTGCCAGCGTGCAGCACAAGAGGGGACTTTTCATGGCGAAGGAAAGTCAGCCTTATATAGAACTCAAATCGAGAAAGACTGACAAACTTTATATTCATGTCAAACAAATACTTTAATTGTAGAATTTAGACGACAAACTGTTGTTGAATATCGCCAGTTCTTTCATATGCATCACTTGGTTGGGAATTCCTGATCCCACCTTTTCATGCATTTACCTATTGAAATGTTGCTTCACGTCATCGGGAAATTGAATTGCTATTTCTTGTACATACATATATCTGTTCGCGAGTAGGTGTCACGAATGACGCGACGTTGGTGTCCCAAATAAATTCACATTTATCAGGGCCCTCGTCTGAACCGCTTGACAAGGAGATTGAACGACGTAAATCGAGTGCGAGTGAAATAGCGCACCAGCGAGAGACCCTCGGTCGACGGCGACTTGAGTCATCCAGTACTGAATACGAAAATGTTCATATTTCTCATTACACCTCGATAAGAGTGTTACCACCGATGGATTGGTGAGTTTATGTCCACGAACATGAGTCGAGACGCAAAGCATTTCGGTCTATTTTTTTTTATGAATAAATGATTAGGACACACACTACGTTCACTAAAAATGGACCGAATTCCTCCATATCTGACATAATTTTCATCGAGAAACCCTACAAACTCCATTGGTAATAATTTCCTCAACACTTATCAAACACGAACATTTTATCTGGCCCGTTGGTTTTATTGCTCTCGGCTGTGAACGGGTGGTCTACTGGGGCCCGAAGGTCCTCGCTCGCAGCGAGAAAGCAAAACGGTGGGATGGGTAGGTCTTTCCCGATAATCCGAGCCCAACCATTTGCATGCGCAGCTTCATGTTGCACGTCAAAAAATTCTTTTAATTACAATTAGTAATTCGCGTGTAATAGTTTGTAAGTGCAATTAAATTAGGCGTCATTAAAATCATACACAGTTCATTAATTTTAACTAATTGACCTATTCATTTATTTATACGGCGTGATTTTCTAGCTAAAGTCGTCAAACGCGATGCTCGCCAACAATCACGTGTCTCGCTGAATTTCGTAGGCTTCGACGCTCGAAACCAGCGGGACTATACAATGTTGCACGCTAAGCAGTGACGAATCTGAAGTTCTGTAATTTCTAATCAGATCTTTACAAAAGTGACGTCAATCGATTCCGTACAATTTTATATATAATGTTTGTTCATAACTGCTTTTTGTATAGGACGTGTAATAAGTGTATTTCATGTTCTGTTTCGGTGCTTTGCTAGTAAAAAAAGTGTCTAACCTAACAAACTTCATTTTCTGGGGACATCCCCACATCTATTTACCCTTTTCTCTTATAATTCCCTACTGCTAACGTAGAATATTGTAGCGTAAGCACAGTTCAAGTAAATGTACAATGAATTTTCTACGTTTGCAGTACCAGCAGACTTTCTGTTTAAAATGTACAACGCAACAGCTGAGAATTTCTTTCCTTATTCAGAATAGAATACGGAAATAGCAAACAGCTCCCTCTCGCGTGCACAGGCAGCCGCGTATCTATGGGTAATACCATTTCAGTGCAGAAAAAACCTGCTGTAATACCGACCTTAACTCCCTTAAATTAAGCCGGTGCAGTTGGCGCTCCCAAGATGCAAATTTTTATAAAATAAAATATATTCTTAAAGTTGTCCGTCATTCATTCTGTGTGGCCCGTACCTTAGTTTTGGTGGCTGGCGTATAGTAACCATAGTTTTATTCTGTTGGAACTGTTGGAAGGGGTTAATGAGATGAAGCTTTGGTTTTTTAAAGTTTTTTAGATTTCTGTACTAATCTTGAAGGACTTCTTGTTGTAGGTCGTTGAATTCGTATTTCATGTAGCTATCGGCCTACCGACAAATAAAATATACCATTCCATTTAAAAAGACAAAATTGATCTTCGTATCTCATTAATCCCGCTCGACAGAATACAACTATTGTTACTAATCGCCGGCCCCCACAAAACTATGTAACTTTTGTAGGAAACACTTTTATTGAAATTATATAAATAACAGAAATGCTTAAGGTGATAAAGTTAGATGAAACAGCCTATAAGAATATGGGAATGTATTCGTCAAATTGTCCGCCAATCATTCTGTGTGACTCGTAGGTACCTATCGCATTCTCCAATACGATTCGGTACAGGTATCTGTCACAATGGAAACGATGTTGGTTGGGCCTTTTCGAAATGGATAGCGACAGATGCCCAACAAAGCAAACAATAGTTTTAGGCAGGCATGGCATTTAAGTGAACTTGACAACCGATTTCCAGAGGCAACGCCTCCTTTCTCCCGCCGCGCGTCTTGGCCCCCGCGGCAGCCTAGGTGCTTCGAGCGCCTCAGACCCGTACTATATGAACAGCGCGTGGCGCATTGGGGCGACACCCGTATCAATAGATTCCCACATCACCCATGGGGTACTAGTATCGATGCGTTTCTTTCGTCACTGGTATCCCCTGTAGGCCTATACCCCTGTGTCGCGCTATAAAAAACAGATTGAAAAAACACGTTTTACTATCAAAATTTTATAGATGTTTGGGAAAACTAGATTTTCGCGCACGTTTAGACGTGCTGATACGTTGTACGTATCAATTTTTCCAAACATCTTTAAAAATTTTATAATAAAACGCGTTTTTTCAATCTGTTTTTTATCGCGCGACACAGTGGAATAGGCCTACAGGAGATACCAGTGACGAACAAAAACGCATCGGTAATAGTACCCCATGGGTGATATGGAAATCTATTGATACGGGTGTCGCCCCAATGCGCCACGCACGGTTCATACGGTACGGGTCTGAGGCGCTCGAAGCACCTAGGCCGCCGCGGAGGCTAAAACGCACGGCGGGTGGAAGGAGGCGTTGCCTCTGGAAATCGGCCGTCAAGTTCACTTAAATGGCATGCCTGAGTTAAGGTAAGGATTCGCGACTAAGCAGTCGAAAGCTATTGGTTAAAACGCATGGAGTAGGCTAAACACCCCGCAGGAGAAACACCCTTAACGAGCTCGGATAAGCGGCAACATCGCAAATAAGCCAGCACCGCCCCAGGTTTCAACTCTCAAATATCAAACTATTAAGTTATTCATGTATAGTACTACTAATACTACTAATTATTAGTAATTCTATTAAGGTTGTATTTTTCTATTTTCACCTTTGTATTATTTATCTTTCTATATTTTATGTGAATATATCAGTATGCCAAGTTACGACATGTTGTAAATTATTGGAACAAAATGAAAGTTTCACATTCTCCTGAAAGATGCAAATGACGAAACTGTATCCTAATCATCTAACTGTTTAAAACCACTTATTATCGACAATTTGTAACTACTAAATAAAATTAATTTAGGTATTAAAGAGTACAAATATTTTTTTAATTATCTCCTATTCGATTTTGTACTTAAAATGAGCACGTAGTAAGAATATATAATTATTAGATGTCAAATGTTCATCCTGCTCTTTGTATCGTATCAGAATTCAAAACCTTACATTTTCAAATCATTTGAAATTCTAATATAAAATATTAAACATATTCTATAGTTCCGTTTATAAAACAGAAGGTAACATCAATATCTCCGAAAAAAATTCAGATAAAGATACTCTGGTTCAGATTTTGTCTAAAACAATTTCTTGTAAAGTTCAAAGAAAGCCCTGAAATTTCGTGGCGACACTTACGTGGGACACCCGGTAGAAGTGGTTTTTAAAAGAAAAGCGTCAAGCCGGGTCCAGACCTGAATGCGTATACGCTGAGCAGGCTGAACGCGCACGAATGACGCATGCGGAGGGGTCGAAAGTGCCATTGTGTCTTTCTTCACCAACTTCTGTGCTTAACTCAGCCCACTCCGCAGTCGTAAAGATGGTGTGATACATAGTTAGCTAAATAAACATACAGCTCAACCCTCCGAGTCACCCTGTTTACCAATACAGGGTGATTGTCCACCGATGCCTGTCAAAGAGTTGCCACCTGGTACCCCGTAGCTAGGACAACCCCCTGGCAGTGCCTCACCGAATTTTATGGGTTTCGATCCTTCAAACGATCTTTTTAACACAACAGCGAGTCGGCCTGGCTGTATGAATTAAGAACAATGCAGGGTGTAGTGAAGAAAAGAAAGACAAATTATTCAGTAAAATAGAGCTTTAAAGACTATCATATGTTAACTGCATTATTATTATTCAAAATGTAATTTTTTAATTTTTGATTATCTGTTTATGTCAATATTAGCAATGGATTAAAATTATTTAGTCTATGCCTTCAATAATTTAAGTCATTAAAATTAATTTCTGTAGGCGTTTCGTACAAATCACCGAACGCAGGGAACTTTGAAAATTTGTATTTTTTAAACAATTTCGAATCTGCAAAAATGAGGACAACCCTCCCTAATTTCATATGGACTACCATATATGTATTTCAATATCATGAAAATTCGAGACATCGAGGATTTTAGAAAAGTATCACATCTGCCTCTATCTTCCGCGCTGAACGCAATGCACTCCAAACTCCCTTTGATGTTTGGAAGAAAACCGACAACGGTCGGCTCAGGCCATGTGCCTTCGCCGGCATTCGCGAGTCGGGTCGCATGCGCCGAGTCACCACGAATGACCCGTCCACACTACCATATGCGTTCACGCTCACCCTTTCTGACGTAGAAGCATGCGGCCCTGGCTACCGTTTCACCCGTCCACATCCGAATATTCGTGCGCGCTCAGCCTGCTCAGCGTATACTCATTCAGGTCTGGACCCGGCTTTACATGAGAAAGTTTCACCGTAGAGAAAGAAAATTATAATCTGCCAAAAATTATATATGTAGGATGAATGAAAGTTTGCTAGTTACATGATAAACTGTCTGAAATTATTATTTTATATTTTATGTTAACAACCTGTAAATTATTATTCACAGTGCAGAAGTCAATGCTACCTTAATTCAATGATCGAATGATTTTATTATTCGGTCAAAGTACTTTGCAAAACTGATAGCTTCTTATATGACATTTTAATTACAAAAAATCATAGGGAGGAGCAGTTTGATAACACAGAAATGCAATAGTATAATGATATTTTTATGGAATCCATACTCTAGCAATAGCGACGCCATACACACAGAGAGTGACAATCGAATGTCAGTAGAAGTGTATTAACGGAAAATACGGTTGATAATTTCCAATTAAGATAGCTGATTCCAGAAATGACCGCACGGATGTGTAAAATTTATAACGATCGGATATTTGGTACTTCATCCTGAACAATGCTTTAACTTTCAAGTAAAAGGAACATTACATAGTCACTACACTCAATGTATCTGCATGATCTGTCAATTCTGAAAACACTCTTTGAGAAATCACAACGTGACCCGGTTCGCATTCTTGATGCTTCCGTAAGTTGTAGGAATACATATATGGTCGATATTCATTACAGGTCTACCATACGGCGTTTTGAAATTGTATATCGGAGATTGTGTTTGAAAGAACTGTGGAAATTTTTATGCAAAAAATGGAAAAGTAGGGCGACATGTATAGCTACTATAAAACAATCGCCAAACCATAGTCAGCTAGTTTTGCCTTTCATTGTGTTTTTAATTGGAATTAGTACAACAATCGATTAATCTCAACTCAACGGCATTTGTGATGAAAAGCCTATAGGTTGGGCAAATAAATTAGTAAGAATAACTTTAACATTCCTAACTTCCCGAACCTTTGAGCCCCCGAACCTTTACTCCCGAACATACAGCGAAATTCACGAAACTGTTACTGGCAAGGATAAGTTTATGTTAATGATGTTTACTTGACAAAATGTAATGCAAAACAATATATAAAGAAGCAGAAATGGACTTCGCTTAAAGATTGCCATGTCGGCGTACACCAATCTCCGTTTATTTGATGACGGTGTCAGTATGCTGTGGCTACTACTCACTCGACGAGTCAGGGCAGTGTAGCTTCATATATGTATCTCGTAGTGTATATCAGGTCATCGGAATACGGCCGAGCTCGCGCCCCTTTTTCCTCGAAGTCTAAAACCACTGTCTGCACTGTATGCTGTTGAAACAGCACCGCGCACGCACACCCGTGCTACACCATTGGCATCAACACTGAACCACTACTAATACACCACTTGCACCAACCATATCGAGAACGACGTCGCTAATGCTCCTATGCCAAACATTTTTTCCACGGCGGCAAGCACTGTCGGTTACATGAAGACAATAATATCACAATATGTGTATGTGAGTGGGGGGGGGGGGGGGGGGGTGAGAGTCGCAAAAAGATCCCAGTGAAAAAGGAAAAGGAAAGCAGAAACAATTAAAATTGCTCTAAGAATATCCTATCGCGTACCACACCCCTCCACCGCGATTCCTTTTCATAGATCCGTGTATGCACGGATCTGTCTGTACGTACATACACGTACTTGAGTCGTGCAGTTCTCTCGTGATGGTCAATTCGCACGCACGAGTCAGGAGCACCGTTACATTGCACGCAGACGAAATACAGGTAAGCAAGGAAAAAGAATAAGAAGAGACACTTGCTTACATGTAAGCACACTTGGTCCAAAGAATGAACAGGATTCGAAGAGCATATAAGAAAAGGGAAGTCAGGGAGAAAGAGTGAGAGTGTGAGAGAGAGAAAGAGCGAGAGAGAGAGAGAGAGAGAGAGCGAGAGAGAGGACGAAAGCGCGCGCACACGCGAGAGAGAGGCACAGAGAGAGAGAGAGACAGACGGTGAGAGAATGACAGAAAGGCTACACGCAATTTGTCTGCTACTTTTTTAGAACGAATTGTCACACAACTTTTTATTAGCACTGTCTACTTTCAGCGGTGAGTGTAACTGAATAGTGATATAAACTGACTGGGAATAATGCTGTATTCAAATCCTGGTGTCGGTATCGTCGAGGGTGAACTCCGTAAACATGTCGTCGTCGTGTGTAGTCCTCGACTCGGCTTTGCTTCGGTCGATCTCGTGTATGTTCGTCAAACTTCACCGTACACCTTCGGGCGGAGATCGGAGTTGTTCGGCTCTCTTCACAGCTACGAGTCTACCCGTTTGCTCGATTCCGCCACCCTTTCAACGAGCGAGAAGACTGCGTGACCGAGTTATACAGAACTTTATCGACGACGAACGTACAATATATACTGTGATGAGCAAAAGTATTGGCATAGACTAGATTTTCTTATAGAATCCTGTGTAAATCTGAAAACTATAATCCTTTACTTAATTCCTTTACAGAATATAACTGTCGAATTGAAAAATAAAAGATTTCGAAAGGTTGTCACCATCGAAACCAAAGTATTGACATGCTTACACCATTTATGTTTCTATAAAATTGTAAACAGGTTAGTAGGGTGACTCAGTGTGATATGCTACGTCGGGGAATGTGTATGCCACTTTTCAATAATTTCTAATTTAATGCAATGATGACAATAATTGCGTGCTCATTCCGTTCAGTTTAGTGCAACCGCCGACACGACAATTGTTATATGCATTTTATCTCCGTTTGTTTTCAACAAATCCAAGTAAGTTATAAAAATACTGTCTTGATCTAACCAGAGCGTGGATTATACATTTGAGTTAATAGTTGTGCAGTTAACCCTTAGGCTGCCGCTATAGCCACTATATTGGCACGGTTCTACCCCCTCGACTCAATGGGACATATTGACTACTCATACATAAAAATTTTTGGAAAAAAAGGACCCCTATTTTTACGAAAAAATAGCGGCAGCCTAAGGGTTAATGAATATATTATGATGGATTATATTAATAAACGTTTTATAGCCTGTCAAACGTCCACCAAAAAACACTTAGTGGAGAAATTTTCGATGTTTTTTTTATGGCCATGTAGGGAAAGATGCCCGTTGATTCGACTGGTGCAGAAGATGACAACTTCTGTGCAAAATGCAAAATTCTCTATTATTACGATAAAGAAGGACTTAGATGTGACTGGATCAGAACTACTTGTTGCAAATAATGGGTCCATAAAAACGGCATACTACAGATTGGAGACTGTTTACTTTGTAAGAAATGGTTATTTTTTTAAAAATAGTTTTACGCCTCACTGATTACGTTTTTGTGTTATTACTATCTTAAATAATTTAAAATATTGTCGATTTTCACGAATTTTAAATTGTTAGTTCCCACTCCACGGCTTGTATCATATTACCCACCACCAATAGCGCATTCAGGATTTAATCTTCGAGGGAGCCAAGTTGAATGGACAAAAATATTTTTAATGCAAATTCAATGATAATCATTAGATGATTATATAAATTTATTTAATGAATAAAATCCAGTTTTCCTTTCTTTTTACAAAGCTCTTAAATTACTTCAGTCGTGGTTACATTAACCTCCTTTTTCCTTTTTCTTTGGAGGATTTCAAGAATCCCCCCTCCCCCATACCCTGGGTGCGCCACTACCCATCACCTTGGGTAATACGCAACTTTTGAGGACTTTTGTATTTACAAAGTTATTATTAAACTATAAGAGCTACATATCTGTAATTATTAGCCAATAAACATAATTAATCATAGTTTCATACAATTTTATCATTTTCCCTGTATCTGCTCATACTTGCGAGATATTTCATTTCAAAATTAACTATGGCATATTACACCAAGTCACCCTACTCATTTGTCATAGTTACCAAACTCATCTACATTAGAATAAGGAGAAAGGCATAACCACGAACGCAAAATACAAGAGACGACAATCTTAGAATGGAACATTATATTAGATTTATCTAAAAATGGAAAATCTTAATCTGCTATATCTAAAAAAGATAATAGAAATCGCTTTACAGGACAAAGTATGATTAAACAAATTTTTGTCATAGAAGATGAAGAACCAGAATTGTTTTTCAGAAATAACGGCGCAATTGAAGACGAATGTATCATAGAGGTGCATCTTTTAACAATAAAAAGGGGTAAAAAGTGCTCACACCATGGCGAACACGAACAAAAACACTGTTCACGAACGTTTTTATCTGTTCTCGCCGTGCATACACCAGCACCGCCACGAACACGAACAGGACTCAGCGTACTAACGTTCTTGAGGATGTTCGCGTCGGTAGGAGTGCAGCGGATGAACATTTCTGACGCTACCTGGCGATCTGCATCAATTTCAGATCTGGGATCACTCAAAACCAAGCGACACTATATCACCACCTGCTGGTAGGTATTCCAAAGGGATAATACGCGAGGCAGAAGCTAATACTTATTCACTTTTGAGGAATACAAAGTTTTTATATTTTTTGTTTTACCTTTATGAAAATATATTCAACGTATGGATGATTTTTTTTTAATAAAGTCGAAATCAAACACGAGACGCTATTCAGAGAAGTTTGAGTTCCGCTTATATATTATGGTTTTATTATATCAACATTTTTTTATACTAAGTAGTCAATAACAGATTTTCTTCAAAAACAAGATAGTACATATAATCCCTATAAAAACTTCAAAAAAGTAAACAAAATACGCCAAGTACATGAAAAAATCAAAGAAAGAAAAGAGTATTATAAAATAAATCATAAAAAAACAGAAGATAATAATAATTACAATATGAAAAAAATATGTGAAATCAAAATGAGCTGCAAGTACATAAAGGTGCTTTGTAATAATCCCGGACATTTTAATAATGTGAAGATAAAATTTAACATCTAGACATTTGCCCGAAAGTCATATACTTGGCGTGGTCAGGCAAGGTATTCTCAGATCATCAATACCCATACCTTTCCTTTCCCAGGCTTTCAGATAATTTGTCAATTTAAAACTCTGACAATATGAGTACACTTTCATTATTTTGCGTTTTTAAATAATTCTTATTGATTGACACCCTTCCATTGCCTGGCCACGCCAAGTATTTGAGTGCCAGGCCTTCGGAATAAATCCCAGCAAGCTAAATATTGGTATGGGCCTTTAATTTGTCGTTTTAAACTATATGTCAAAAGTTCCCATCGATTCGACCACCGCTAAAAATTTTACAGAGGGTTGAAAAGAATAATAACTGTTTTTCGCGAATATCTCGATATCTAGCAACTTTACGACAAAAATTGTTATTATGAAATTTATAACTTAGGAAATTCTCTAGAAAAAAATCTTACGAGTTTATTTCGTAGGAGTAACCACTTGTATGTCGGATTACCAAGTTTCAACCACCATAATTTTGACAGGGGAAGATTTTGATCCCGAAAATTCAGAAAATGATGAACCTCTGTAAATATGTAGGGAATGTCCTCCTGAGTACAACGCAATTTTGTTTGCTGCCCAAATTCACTCCAAGAGGGTGCAATTGACACATGAAAATTTATATATTTTGTATTATTACTCGCGAACTGTAGGAGATAGAAAAAAAGTTGTTCTGGAAAAGTTATTTTTTTTTTATTCGGGCTATCATTTGGTAACTTAGAGTCCCGACAGTTCTTACGGTTCGTGAGTTACCATAAAATGGGGGAACATTGACAGCAGGGGATAACATTGGCACATGCCGGGGTTACATTGGCACCTATACGCATGAACATATAAAGTCGCATTCGAGATCGAGATTTTAGATTTTCAATTGTTTCAACGTTTGCGGTTAGATATCCAATAATCGCCTGTCAAAAGGCCTGTGTTGTCACTTTGTTACGTTATACATTATATTATTAATAACATTAGATCGCAATAATGCCTAGATCTTATACAGCGACTACCGGGAAGAGGAAGTATAAAGCATTTATAGATTCCGATCTTGATAAAGCTTTAGCTGATGTTAGAACTGGAATGTCTCAACAGCAAGCTAGTAAAAAATATAATATAAGTAGAGATACTATTCAAAACCATTTGAAACGTTCTTGTACCAAGCGTATGGGGCATCCAACTACTTTAAGCACTGATGAAGAAAAAGTTATAGTAAATACAATGTTGGCGGTGGCTACATGGGGTTATCCTTTAACCCCATTTGACATGAAAGTAATGGTTAAAAAATATCTCGATAAAAAAGGAGTAAATATCCGTTACTTTAAAGACAATATGCCAGGACAAGATTTTATATATTCTTTCTTGCGACGAAATAATGCTGTTTCACGTGTAGCAAGTAATATTAAACGTTCAAGAGCATCAGTTACTAGAAAGGCAGTTGATGTGTATTTTTCTAGAATTAAGGATATCTTAGAAAATATGGAATCATCTTCTGTATATAATTTTGGCGAAACAAATATAAGTGATGATCCGAAATGTAAAAAGGTTCTTCGAAATTCTTCTTCCTCATGGGCAAAAACCGAATGGTAAAAAATTTGTAGTTGGGGACAACTTAGGATCACACTTTTCATCAGTAGTTATAAATGCATGCCAGGAGAACAACATTTATTTTACAACACTG
This sequence comes from Andrena trimmerana, assembly GCA_951215215.1. Taxonomy (NCBI): domain Eukaryota; kingdom Metazoa; phylum Arthropoda; class Insecta; order Hymenoptera; family Andrenidae; genus Andrena; species Andrena trimmerana. The sequence continues at coordinate 75,802,497 of OX578060.1, forward strand.
CCACCAAACTCAACTCATTGGACCCAGCCTCTAGATTTGGCTGTGTTTAGACCTATGAAGACGAAATGGGCTAAGATTTTGAATAATTGGAGGAGAGAAAGCAGAATTACTGGATGTTTACCTAAAGATTATCCAGGAATGTTGAAAAGACTGTGGGGCAACATGTCTATTTCCCAAAAAACAGTTCAGTCTTCTTTTCGAGCAGCGGGACTAGTCCCATTTGATCCCTCTAAAGTATTGGAACAAATTCGAGATGCAGAAATTCACGTTGGCCGAATTTTAGACCACTGTTTAGTGGAGATGCTACAAGACATTCGAGGACAGAGTAACGATGTGCCGAAAAAGACGCGAGGAAGGAAAATAATCCCAGGAAAGGCACTTATTAGTAGGGAATCGTCACACCTCGAAGACATCAACATTTCTATACCATCTACATCTGGCTTGCATGACATTATAAATAGAACTATTAATATAATAGATGATAATGTCTGCAAAATATGTTTTTGTAAATGGGAAACATATAAAGGACCTGACTGGGTGCAATGTATAACGTGTCGTCAGTGGGTCTGCGGAACTTGTAATCGAGGAACCGAAACAATTTCTTATGAATGTCCAGTCTGTCTGGATGACGATTAGATTTTAGTTAAGATGTAAAAAATAAAATAAAATAAACAAATTTAAGTGTCAATGTATCTGAAGGTTGGAACCGACAGGTCCAGTAATTTAGTCGAGTACCGAGTAATTTAGTAATTTACGATTGTTTTATTAAACTACTCGACTAAATTTTAATATCCACACACGAAAAATGATTAACTTATTTGCTAATCGACTAAACTACTGGACGTGTCTGAACCAGTCTTTACTGACTTCAGAGTAGTAAAACTTAACCTGTTACTGCTATTTATATGATGTGCCAATGTTACCCCGTACCGGCTGGTATTTAACATGTATTAAAGAAGAAAATGACAAAAATTTTATGCATTTTAACACTTGTAGTACAATCACGAAACATGCAATGTTATGATAGGATACTTAAAGCAACTGTAAACATTTTAATTTTTACATTATATAACAAAATGTTTCAAAAACCTGCCAATGTTCCCCCATTTTACGGTATAACACAAAGTCGAAAAAAACCGGATATTCAGTGGTCAATTTCACCCCCTTAAAGTGAATTTAGGCAGCAAACAAAATTGCGATGTCCCCAGGAGGACATCCCCTACGTATTTACAATGTTTCATAATTTTTTGAATTTCCGGGTTCAGGATCTTCCCTTGTCACGAATATAAGGGTTGAAGCCTTATAACCCCACATACATGAAAATGCACCTACGAAAAAAACTAATAGGGCCTTTTTTTGGAGAGAATTCCCTAAGCTATAAATTTCATCATTTTTGTCGTAAAACTGCTAAATATTGAGATATTCGCGAAAATCTGTCTTTATTTGTTTTAACCCTCTGTAAAAATTTTAGCGGCTGTCGGATCGATTTGAACTTTTGACATATAGGTTAAAACGACCAAATAAAGGTCTATATCAAAATTTAGCTTGCTGGGATTTATTCCGAAGATTGGGTAGATTTCCGTCTAATTTCATTGGACTATATCCGTAAAGCGACGCACAGTGGGGCATTTCGGGTCGAAAGGCGGCATAAAATATTTTCTGACTGAAATCATATATTTATCGCTCATTTTTTTAGTTCATCCAGTTAGGGCGTATATTTGTAGTCTTCTTGATACAGATTAATGAATGAAACATGCTTATTTAACTGGATTTATAAATCAATTTTTGCGAAACATTTGAAATCATATAAAATTTAATAGTTATACAATCTTCATTTATGTTACTTCAAAACTATTTCACAAACATATTTTAATTAATTTTAGCAATTACAAGCCGCCTCTGTTGTAATTGATCCTTAAGCGGTCTGTAGACGCTCAATATTATTGTGCGATATGTTGCACAATATTTTTGCTGTGTGTCGCACACGGTCAATAATATTGTGCAATATTGAATATTGCACAATATATTGAGCGTCTAGGGGTTGCTTACGGTCAATATTATTGTGATGTAGGTGTGGAGGGGGCCGTTCTCCTACGGCTCTACGAAGCAGGCGAAGAGGAGAAGGAGCCACTGCGGCTTGCGAGCCGCTAGTTCGACACCCCTGCTTTCTCCTCTCGATATGGAAGTGATGCCGATGAATTCCTTATGTTTTTCCGATGAAAATCATACCAAAGGGTATAGCCGGTTAAGATGGTCAAATGTGCCCTTGAACCGAATTCGACTCACGATGAGTCATTCGAAAGCTTATAAAAAAAGAAACATTTGTGGCAAGTTTCAACTTTGTATCTCGACCCGGAGGGTAGTAAAGGGCAAAAATAGAAAATCAGGTTTTTGCCGAATTTCCCCTATACCAGAGGATGAAAAATTTTGAGAAAATTCAGAGGCATGTTTTTTATCGGTGCACATATTAGGGAATCCTTTTAGATTTTTAAGTTGAAAAACCGAGCTGTGAAAAATAAAAAACGCCAAAAAATGATGAAAAATGCTGATTGTGTATCCAAGCAGTCTTGGCACTATAATTATATTTTTACTGTAAGTCCGTGTCATTGTTACTATTATCGTGAATTTTTTTCAGATTTTTCAAATTGGTGCGCCGCAGTTGAAAAAATTAAAAACCGATTTTTTCGCCGTTTTTTCCGAGTCAGAGTAAGTAATAGGTCGAACTTTCGTACATACTTTATGCAATAAGTCTTTTATGCTGCCTTCAATGTCTTCACATATATCAAAACAGCGTAGGAATCAAACGAACTACACATGCTGTACCATTATAGCTTAAAATGTATATAATAATTTCAACGGCGTGAATGGCGCAGCAGTAAAGTGTCCGACCGTTGAATCGCTGCGAACTTTTTTAACCTAGGTTCGAGCTTCGGAACTTCTAAGTCCCCACAGGGTCATATTATTTTTACATTAATTATTAATTTTTTCGATTTCTAGCTATATGTATGACAATGATCAATATTTATATACAAATGTTTTAAAAACATATTAAAAATATTTTAATACTTGAAAAGTATTGTTATTTATCCTGCCAATTACAGCATTGTTTAACTTCTGAATTTTGGAAACAAGAGAGAGTTGTACGATCTACAAGAAGAGGCGAAATAATTACAAAACAGTACACGATTGTTGCTGCAATCCATCAACAATTGTTAAAGGTAAGAGATTAGAAAATCAATTTTCATATAATATTAATTTAGTGCAGGAAATGTTACAACAATACTATAATTGACGGCATACTTGACCAGAGAAACGGTGGCATCAAACTCTCCTCAAGTCATTTTTATATATATTTCAAGTATTAAAATATTTTTAATATGTTTTTAAAACATTTGTATATAAATATTGATCATTGTCATACAATATAGCTAGAAATCGAAAAAATTAATAATTAATGTGAAAAAAATATGTCCCTGTGGCGACTTAGAAGTTCCGAGGCTCGAACCTAGGTTAAAAAAGTTCGCAGCGATTCAACGGTCGGACACTTTACCGCTGCGCCATTGACGCAGTTGTAATTATCATATACATTTTAAGCTATAATGGTACAGCATGTGTAGTTCGTTTCATTCCTACGCTGTTTTGCTGCATGTGAAGACATTGAAGGCAGCATAAAAGACTTATTGCATAAAGTATGTACGAAAGTTCGACCTATTACTTACTCTGACTCGGAAAAAACGGCGAAAAAATCGGTTTTTAATTTTTTCAACTGCGGCGCACCAATTTGAAAAATCTGAAAAAAATTCACGATAATAGTAACAATGACACGGACTTACAGTAAAAATATAATTATAGTGCCAAGACTGCTTGGATACACAATCAGCATTTTTCATCATTTTTTGGCGTTTTTTATTTTTCACAGCTCGGTTTTTCAACTTAAAAATCTAAAAGGATTCCCTAATATGTGCACCGATAAAAAACATGCCTCTGAATTTTCTCAAAATTTTTCATCCTCTGGTATAGGGGAAATTCGGCAAAAACCTGATTTTCTATTTTTGCCCTTTACTACCCTCCGGGTCGAGATACAAAGTTGAAACTTGCCACAAATGTTTCTTTTTTTATAAGCTTTCGAATGACTCATCGTGAGTCGAATTCGGTTCAAGGGCACATTTGACCATCTTAACCGGCTATACCCTTTCATGTAAATCAGGCTATTACTAACGAAATTAGTTTGAGGTTATGGAAATGAATTTTCCATGGAATTTCCTTCATTACTTTTCGAATTACGTCGTTCTTGGTGTCAGTATCATTGGCGAAACATAAGGAATCAATTGGCGTCGTTTCCGCAAAAATCTGATGAGTAATACGGAAATCGAAGATTTCTCACCACGGGGTACCAGACGGCATCTCTTTGACAGGCGCACCGAGAGAATCAACCTGTACCAGTGATAATCAGTAAATTTCCGAAACCAGTTGAAATAAGGTGTATACATTCGAGGTTATTGAATTTGTCTTGAAACGCACTATCAAGTGATCTCTAAAAAAGAATAGTTTCATTTAAAAAACCGGACTTGACCATCATATCTCTTAAAATAATAAATTTAATAAATTTGCTATAAATTTGCGCCCTCGAACCATGCAATTGCATATAAACAATTTCTTTATCTCCAATACGTTAGGAAATATCCAGCTGTTTACTGTTCCCGCGGACACCCTGTATAATGAAAAAAGTATAAAATTTATGTCGCAGAAACTCACCACTTAATCAGCTACACTACGATCTTAATTAATAGGTCTATCTCACGACACTTTTTCCCCCACGCGATTCACACAATATATTGTACAATCTTCGAATATGATCCACAGACGTTCAATATTATTGTGCAATATGAATATTACAATATATTGCACAATATATTGAGCGTCTAGGGGCTGATTATCTTCTTCATTCACGCAATATATTGTACATCCTTTCAATATTATTGCGCAACTTTTTAATTTTATTGTACAACCTTCCAATATGATCCACAGACGGTCAATAATATTGTGCAATATTGAATATTGCGCAATAATATTGAACATCTACAGACCGCTTTACGATTTACGACGCGCACCAACTTCACTCTGAGGATTCTACCACTGGATATGTACAAAATGCCGAGAATGTTGTGTACACTGTATTATATGTATAGGAAAAAAATCCGTTCCTTTCGCATTTACAAATACTTCAATTCCTTTGAATTTGAATGGCAGAAAAGCCGTTTTTGTAAAAACAAAACGCGTCCTGCACCCCTTCTCGTCCCTCTAACTACTCCAGTAGCAGCGAGTAGTTTCTTCTGTACGACAAAGGTAGGGTACCGCTCTTTCCAATGCGACCAATAAGAACACTGATCCCCACTGAACTCTCGTCCAAAATAAACAATGTAAATAGAGAACATTCAGTAAGGTATAATTGCGAAAATATCAGAGATATAAAAATGAAATTTGGCTGACTTCAAATGCATATATCAACACTTAAGGGGAGGCCGCGACATCTGGGACACGGATTTTGACGAATCTCATATATGTTGTAGTGTAGGTGTAGTAGACCAATATTTGTCTCACATATTGGGTCCACTACCCCATAGTTTCCGAAATATTAATAAAAAAAGATGTTTATGCGCTGAAGAAAAGAAGCGTTAGCGAAGTTTATTGTAATGATGAATAGCGGCGCGTGTAAAGGGCAGGTCCCGCATTCGAAACTTCAACCGGGGTTCGATTCTCACTGGGGATAATTTTTTTTCTATAAATGTATTTTGTATTGTTTTATTCCTCAATAGGATAAAGTAATATTTTTTACATTCTTTTCTTTTAAATTAAATCAAATGTAATGTCTACTAGAAACTAATTGTACAATTAAAAAATGTACCTGTGGCCATACATCTTTTATTAGATGTGCATGGTGTCGTGAATTTTATTGTTCCATTTGTTTTTACGATAAATGTCATATTTTAGAATGTAAAAAATAGTACTTTATCTTTTGAGGAATAAAACAATACAAAATAAATTTGATAAAAAAAATGATCCCAGTGAGAATCGATCGAACCGGTGAAAGTTCTGGTGCGAGACCTGCCCTTTACACGCGCCGCTATTTACCATTACAATAAACTTCGCTATCGCTTCTTTTCTTGAACGCATAAGCATCTTTTTTTATTAATATTTTGGAAACTATGGGGTATTGGACCCAACATGTGAGACAAATATTGGTCTACTACACCTACACTACAACATATATGAGATTCATCAAAATCCGTGTCCCGTCGCGACGGACGTCAATTTTGGCGGACGGGCGTATACACCGCACACTAGCGCAAGTCTAATATACTGCAATTTATTATCGTAACGTCCGTCAAAAAAACGCTCGTCTGCCCCCCGCCTTAATCCCACCAAAAAATAGTTTTATTAAACAAACAACAAAACTATAAATAACAATCATAGTTCTGAATTGTACACTCTGTAAAAAAGCACGTCCTGTATCCCTTCTCGTCCCTCCAACTACCCTAGTAGCAACTAGTAGCAGCCAATTATTTCTTCTCGATGAAGGCAAGGTTCCGCCCTTTCCATTGCGACTCGTAAGAACACTGATACCCACTGAACTCCCGAACAAAATAAACAATGAAAATAGAGAATATTCAGTGAGGTATAATGTAAGAAGAAGTGAGATCCCCATAAAAACTTTAAAAAAGGAAAAAAATTACGCCAAGTACATGAATAAATCAAGGACGGAAAAGAGTATTATAAAATAAATAATAGAAAAAATAGAAGATAATAATAATTACAATATGAAAAAAGATGTGAAATCAGAATGAGCTGCAAGTACATAAAGCTGCATTGTAATAATCACGGACACTTTAATAATGTGAAGATAAAATGTAACATCTAGACATTTGCTTAAATGTCCGCGGCCAGGATGTCAAATACTTGGCGTGGCCAGGCAAGGTATTCTCAGATTACCAATACGCATACCTACCCCCTCGCAGGCTTTCAGATAACACAGTACAACAGCCATCTGGACTTGTAACATTCAATGGCCGTTTCTTATAAGTTTTCGTGCCCTGAAAACGCATCCGCAAACCGTTTGTCGTCATCACCCTCAGTTTTTGAGAAAATTGATTTTGAAAAAACTGCAAATTTTCAACTTTGAACATCTTTTGTGTCGAAACGGTAATAGTTATTCGATTGTTCGTTGCGTCAAATTATTCTATGAACGCTGGAGAATATAACGATATAAGTTATTATTGTATTATGAACATTTAAATATGTTTAAACAACGATCAAAAGGAAAAGGACACCCGAAATGCACCAATTTTTGCAGATATTTTTCAATTTATTTTCAAAACTAAGGGTCTGGGAGAAAATCTGACCATTCCACACGATGCAGCAGACAGTTTTCCTTCGGAAAGCGTCAACAGAAGTGGTAAATCTCGTTTTGTTTTCAATACAGAAGCGAAAGAGTTTGGCAAAACGCGCGAAGCCGACAGTGGTAGTCACGCGCGTTAAGGGGGTAGACACGTCACTAGTGATGGGATCAAGTATATTGAAAGTAGGTTCGAATCTGACTGTATGGTTTCGAACAGTTCACGAGTACTTCGAAAAAAAAAAACACTACTTTCAAGTAGACTCGAATCTTTACGAGAAAGGTTCGAACTCTCTATAAGAACTTTGAGAAACGTCAGCGGTACTTGCAAGTACAATCGAACCCTGACCATTTATAGGTTCGAATCCTTTATGATTACCTACTTTAACCGGGAGTTTTCTATTCGGTGCGAGTGTGTGATTTGTTTCCGGTGAGAATTACCTATGTACAAGTATTCCACATTACATGTAGTTAACTTCTCAGCTATGTAGATTTTTATCTTTCAGGGTTCAAATACTACTTTTACGAGATTCGATTCTTTCAAACGTCGAAGTACTTGGAAGTACATCCTGAACTCTGCTGGTACTTTTCCTGAGGTTCGAAACCGGCTTCTATAACCCAAGTACTTTGGAAGTATATTGAATGAAACGCCAGCTCTTATGAGTAGTATTCGAATCCCATGAAGTGAAACTTTTGTATTGGAATTGACTCGGATTCATCAGTACATATTGAACTTGATCCCATTCCTACCAGATATATTGGCCGGTCGATTCGTTTTCGCGAACAGCGATCGAGGAGAAATCAGCCACCACCATTTGACGATCGTGGATTTGTCAGTTGGAGTTGCGTGGCCCTCGCAGGGCATGGTGGGGTAACAGGAACGCTGCTCGGCTCCACCTGAACCTAGCCGTTTGGCTGTTATTTGTCCTTACCGTAATAGTTGTGTGCGTTACGAAGCTATGCGCAGACCAATACGAGATGAAGCTATCGCGAAAGTGTCAATGTTCTAACCAATAAAGCTCCTGAATTTTTTCGTAGCTAACGCACACCTATTCTGATGTGTGTATTTCTACGCTGACAGCTCGGTTTGGTCTACACCCTAGAAGCTTGGCACTATCCCCACCATTTCTGGCTCACTCTTGTTCTGCGAAGGCGAGAGCGAGATGGAACGAGAGCGAGTCAGAAAACGTTGAGAAAAGGAGCACCGAGGCAAGCAAAATGTGTGGTGGGAGAATACCCCTCACGAAACTCACCGGCCAATATATATGGCCCCGACCTTAGATACTCAGATATTCACACGTCGAAAATTACACAAATTGAATACTAGTTAATAATTAATATACGCGTAGGTATAGTTGTGCAGAGAAATAGCAAGGTCGCCATGTACCGCCTCATACAATCGACTAAATAGAAATATGTACATATTTTGTTGTCACGTCGGTAACTATCGATGGCGTCGAACTCAGGACCGCACGCTTCTTTCAGTGTGATACGATGTAGGTATGTAAGTATTTGCCTGCGTGTAGACTGCAGTGTCTCATATTTAGATCTGTGAGACCATGCATGCAATACTAAACAGACAAAAGAGATATACCAACTAAGCAATCGCTGAATTAATCGTGACGAACCAATATACGTGCACACGTGTAATATAAATATACGTGTACACGTGTAATAGAAATACACGGGTATCCATGAACAGAAGTACACGGGTATCCGTGAACAGAACTACACGGGTATCCGTGAACAGAAATACACGGATTGAAGTTCGGCCACGTTTACTACACGTGTAAATACACGTGAAATAGGGACCTCTGATATGGAGTGCTCCAAGAAATAAATCTTAGGAGAAATATAAGCCTGGTCCTCTACGAGACCATGAATGTTTTAAAATTTCTAATTCTATAACATCTACAATTTCAGAGGATGTAAAATCAATTATAAGAGAAAAGTTATATTCTGTAAATTCTGCTTTATCAGCACATATGTATGGGAACAATTGAATTATTCTTGAATACCAACATTAATGAGTTTTCTAATGTCTTTAATGTTTTGAATATTTCCATCCTCCGTTACATTGGAAGTAGAAAGGGTACACAGATCAACATTAATAAGATCATTTGATGCACAACATGTTTCAGCTACTTTCTTTTATCTTTGAAGACGTCGATTTTGTCTTTCATTATTTACTTTAGTTTCTTTTGGTATCTCATGCGTTCCTCTTGGCAAATTGCATGAAGGTACTGCATCTTTTTTTAAACACCTTTTTCCTTTCTCATTTGAATCTGAGATATCAAATGATAAAACTAACAATTAACTTGTTACATCAAAAGTTAACATACATTGTAAGTTGGAATAGTTATGATTATGTGTGCAATCATACATACACTTACCTGGGAAAAAATAATTAGATTGTTTAAAATGTAAAGAGCACACTTGCATATAAGGTGATGCTTTCCTATTTTTAATGTTTGCTTCCACATTTTTAACCGACTAACTCTCTCATTATTTCCGAAATCATTTTTAATGATTATTATTTCGTTGGGTTTAGGAAAGTAGTGAAAACGGATTGTAGTGTCGATTCTGGCTTTGCTATTACAGCCATATACGGAGCAGTACATTTTGCTTGTAGTTTCCACAGATGGAAACCTAACTCCCAATGAATCTTCCATTGTTTGTGTAAAATATTCACCCATTATTTAAAATTCAAGTGATGTAAACCGATACTGACAATGTCTATTCCCCTATCTAGAGACGCGGTAGCGTCTCGACGCCAAGTACATGAAAGAAAAGACACCTTGTATATGCTTGTCGCTGCCGTGTATCTTTACTCGAAGCACAGCTATTCCAACCTAACATAAAACTTATTTCATTAATATCTCATCACGCCTGCAATATTTTCTAAATTTAAAGACATTTTTCTTATGTAAACCGCATATCAGCTTTCAAATAAGACCAAAATCAATAAAATCGGTCCACGCATATCAGAGATATGATAATATCGTCCCATGGATCAGTCGGAAACGGTCAGTTTTCTTCTTCTTCATCGAAATTTTTCGTCGACAGAATTTTTGTCGACATAATACGTATATGCACGCGTTACACGCACACCTTCATACGCGTTACACGCACACCTTCAACCAAACAAAAGAGATACTAACACATGTTTCATCAACTCTCGGGATCATTCGGCTGCATTCGGCAGGGATCGTCGTATTATAACCTTTCAAGTGTTAAGCACTCGTAACCTGCGAAGTGTCAAACAAGGAAAGTTATCCAAATCCAAATTTGAAATGTCACGAGTTTTTTTACACTATATTAGGACACTGAATTATTGTCTCAATTAAAACAAGGTAAGTCGCCCAAAATTTTTTATTTAATAGACTTTTTATGTAAAGTCGCAGACTTGAAAGTTGTTCGGAGAAGGTTCGATTCGACAGAGAAGCATCTTCTTTTTGAAAATTTGTACCATGCATGGGCAAAATAATAATAATATATTGTAACAAATTGCATTTAAATTGTCAGATATTATTATTTTTATACTATATTTTTATTATACTAGCAAACTATTTTTAATTCAGAGTTTTTATGTAAATCTTATAGAAATGAAGAGGATGCACAGGTTTTGATTAAAATGAAGGGGACGCACAGGCTTGCATAAAAATGAAAGGGACGCACAGGCTTGGATTAGTCGAAATGAAGGGGACGCACAGGCTTGGATAGATGAAGGGGAGACGCACAGGCTTGGAGGTTGCCCGGAGAAGGTTATTACATAGACAGAGAAGCATCTTCTTTCGCACAAGCTTTTGGAAATTTCTCAAATAAGGTAAATAAATGAACAAAATTTAGTTTAAATTTAGCAATGTGAAGCAAGTCACATTAGTGAACAAAGTACGCTGAAGACACATCCCCCTTGATACTTTTGAATTCAATCTTTCGTGAAAGACATTCATAATACTTTAAAATCCACAGTAGTTGCCACGCTATTCATTAATTTTATTAGTTTCCCATTAACAAGATTTCACTTCTCCATTAAACATACTAAATTAATTTTATTCCGACACCCATAAATTGTGCGTTAAGAATATTGGATATCTTCGTTCATTTTCCTTGTATTATTACCATTAGCATTTATTTAAATTTCCTGCAACAAGACTTTCTTCCATACGCCCTCACCTTCTTTGGATTTTGTATTATATTATATATAGTCTCTACACTTACGATAGCAAATTGCCACTCTCCCTAGTAGCATTTTTGGTAGGCCAACGGTAGCCAACAGTTGGGAATTAGTTGGAATATAGTTAGTGTTTCTGCCTACAAATTCCCAACATAGGGTCTACGGCAAAAAAGTTACGACAGTTTGCCAACGAATATTCAATGATGGGCCTACAATTATTGTGGTTGGTTAAATAACAAAAAATTAAGACAGTTTGCTTACGAATATTCAATGTTGGGCCTACAATTACTATGGTTGGTTAATTAACAAAAAAATTACAACCATGATTAAATGTCGTCTTATAAACGTCAGAAAATTTGCTACATCCAAAAACCTGTTATTATATTCCAAGTTGTGATTTTTCTTTTCTAATTTATAAATACGTAATAAGGACATCTGTCTTGAGACGAATGTGAAATTTTAAGGTATGAGTCTAAAGGTCGAATGATGATATTTTGTAGAATATTTCGCGTCACTGCACAGTTTTTATAAACAATTAATACTTGTTATGTAACTAGAAATTAGAAGTGTTTACAAGGAAATGTGTTGGGTAAGTGCGAACAGCGGTTGCTTCATAAGCGGAAAGTTTGGGTTCGGTTCTCCTCACTACGATGTTTTTTTTTCCTAAACCAGACCTGAAAAAGACGTGTTTACGACGTCTTTTGAAGTTCTTTAAGGCGCCTTCTTTAATACGTCTTAAGAAGGACGTCTGTAAGACGTCTTTTGGAAAGAATATAAATAATTGGGCAACAGTAGGGACGCCTACCTTGGCCATCTGTTGTTAGCCCAACGTGAAAAAAAAGTGCCAAATCTAACTGTTGGCCAACTAATATTATGTGCGTGGCCCAACTGTATGCCACCAACAAATGCTACTAGGGCTATTTCTATATATATAATAATAAATTCTACATTAAGTTGTAACTAACAAATAAAATGTTGATTTTATATATTATATATATAAATGTATAAATAAATGTGTTTATATTAGTTATTTATTTATATAGTTACAGATACAGATAATCTAAGCAGCAGTGATGCAGTGTGATCTACATCGGAGAAAAAATTGATTGGGTCATAGTATATTATAATATTAATTAATATTAATTAAACGACTTTATTAAACGATATTATTCAGCTTCAATCCCCTGTTTGCTTGTAAATTAATAATAATCAAACCATAAAAAAATCCCATTTAAATTTCAGCTAACTATGCACAGAAAGAGAATTATTATTATTATTTATTAATACAATAGCTGAAAGAGAAAGTAACCCTGCTGCACATGTAAATGAAATAAGCACATTTTTCTTGTAATCCAAAAAAATTTATTTTATAATATAAACATTTTTTTTTGTTTTATTTATATAATATATATATAATCATTAGCGGCCACCACGGCCACGGCCACGACCATGGCTCCGATTACGGCCGCGGTATTGCATATTTGTTGTCAATGTCTGGAGAGTCGCCGCCTGGCTCTGCAAACTGTTCGCTTGTGAGGGAACAGCTTGCAAGAGGGCCCACTGGTCTTGCTGGGCCCTCACCCTCCAGCCGCTGCGCTGATGACGCCGAGCCACATACCCTGCTGTAATTAATAAAAAAAATAAAAATTGTTAGTAAAATGTTTTTTAATTAAACATCTTTCGAACGTTTACATATAGGCTAACATGAACAATTTTTATAGTGTTTAAAGATAAAAAAAAGAATATCTAAGTAAAGACTAGAATTAATATCTTCTCGTGAAAAAAGTCAGGAAAGTTTGTTAAAACACTGCGGCACAAGATATATAATCTAATCACAAGATATATATCTAATGTTATCCATAATAACAAAATTGTTTATTTAGACCTATTTCCAAGCGTTTTAAAACATTCTAAAAGTATGTAACTACTTAAAAATGTGTATTTATATTTACCGTTGGCCGTGGCCGTTTTGTTAGGTGGTGGCGTCGCGGGTGGCGGCTGCTGATATGGCGGTGGAGTGGAAGGTGGTTTATTGTACTTATCCGCCGCCTCCACAATTATTTTATCATTCATGTCTGGAAAAATAAATTTGAATAGATGCATATAAATTTAAATTATTTTATTTTTAATTTATCTGTAAGTTTATCGTTAATTATCGTTAATAAAAAACTTCCCCTCGAAATCCGGATAAGATCCCGATGCTTTTGTCTATAAAATTTAATAATCAAGAATTAATCAAAAAAGATCAAGAATTCATAAAAGCGGCGTATGATAGAAGAAAGTTGAATTGTAAATTGGAAAATAGGAAATACAAAAATTTGACAACTGAAATAGTGTATGATGCGAAATTATAAACGTTACAAAATTTACATTACAAAATATGTTTCTTCACATTACTTCACGAGCCTTTCAATTATTCAGTAGTACAAAATACTGTAACGTATTATAAATTTATTTGGTGAACAATTAGCACGTGTAACTAGTAGTAAAATAAGAAAATATTGGACATGTTTAGCATATTCTAACTTATAACATCATGGATTAGAAATATCAAACATATCTGATCTGACCCATACAGCACACTCCGTTGCCCGAGGCTTGCAGGAAGGTTCCATGGGGGTTGCCGTGGAATGTTGCCTCGGTGCGGACATAGGAACCTTCCTTGTACATTCCAGCCATGTGGCGGTGGAACATTGCCACTTGGAACCTTCCTGCCAGCCTCACGGAACGTTCCGGACATTCTCTGGCAATGGTCACGGAGCGTTCCGGACTTTCTCTGGCAATGGTCACGGAGTGTTCAGGACATGCTCTGGCAATCGTCATGGAACGTTCAGGGTATTCTCTGGCAATGGTCACGGAGCGCTCAGGACATTCTCTGGCAATGGTCACGGAGCTTTCAGGACATTCTCTGGCAATGGTCAAGGAACGTTCCGGACATTCTCTGACAATGGTCACGGAGCGTTCTGGACATTCTCTGGCAATGGTCAGGCAACTTTTCGGACATTTTACAACAAAGGTTCCAGAATCGATTCCTATATCGATTTTTTCCTAATTGATATCAATAATAATTATTGTTGGTGCAGAATACTGTATATGTACATTTTTTTTACAAAATCCTTATGGAAAAAGGAGAAACATTTATACACACCATTGATTTGTTAAATAAATCGGCTACACATTTTTTACATTCACACACACTATATTATTCAGAGTAGGAAGTTCAAAGTTTCTCCTGTATATTAGGTTACGCTTTGAGTAGACGATGTAAGGTCAATTGTTGTATGCTTTATGTAAACTGTGGGACTATTCCCGTTTATAATAATAACAATAATAATAATAATAATAATGATGATGATGATGATGATGATGATGATGATGATGACGATGACGATGATGATGATGATGATGATGATGATGATGATGATGATGACGACGATGATGATGATGACGATGACGATGATGATGATAATAATAATAATAATAATAATAATAATAATAATAATAGAGTAAACCAACCAGTAATTGACCGCAGACCAGTGAATGACCATTAGGCAAAGAAATGTAAATTATAAATTTAAAAAATACTATATGTTTATAAATGGAGTGTAGTTGCACTTTTAATCAGGGAGTCGAGACCGATAGAAATTCGGTTTCGGTCGCGGTCGCGGTCAGTGAGACCGACCAATATGGCATTTACGGTTCTCTCGACCGAACTTGAGAGCGACCGAACGGTCAGGAGTTTTCTCTCGACCGAACTAGAGAGCGACCGAACGGTCAGGAGTTTTCTCTCGACCAAAACTCGAGAGAGAATTTCTCTCAGACTTTCGGTCCCGACCGTTCGCAACCGGTCGAGTTAATTTATGGAGAGATTTCTGTTCCTCTCCATAAATTACGAGTCGGAGCGGTTCGGAGCGGTTCGGAGCGGTTCAACCTAGCTGAATAAGCCGGGAAGGTATGGATGTTATTCCTGCCGCTCACACTGTTTGTCACACTCGTGACGGGTTTGTTGATAGCAGACTTTTGCAGTTATTTGTTACTGTAACACTGTCCATTCCAAACTATGTCGATCTGCCGAGATATTATTGTATTTCAAACACTAGTTATGTATTATTTTAATAGAAGTAGTTAATATAAATAAATTATTGTTAACATACAAATAACAAGAAAATGGTTGAAAATATAATTCTTCATGTGATTATATTAAAAGTATGTCCAAGTGTGGAAAAAACAGTAGATAGTAATGTAATAAAATGTAAATATATTTAACAATAACATAAATAACAAATTTCACAGCAAAATTTATTATAATGTTCCAATTTTTGTATAACCGTGCCTGGCCACGCCAAGGATTTGACTTCCAGGCCGCGGACATTTTTTTTTGGTCTTTTGTTGTGTTATATTATTTAATACATTGTTTTTAATTGGCGCAATTTTTGTATATCATTAATTTTGTAAAGGTATTAATTTACGACAATGTTTTTAAATGGGATTCTTTTTGATGGGTTAATTAAAATGCCCGATTTGACTGTTTTCAATTTTCGCCACCAGATTGCGTAGCGGAAATAAGAAATTGCCAATAGGTAAATTTCAATGTATTTTGCGAAAGTTTTTATTAATATTTCAGAAACTAACAAATACCCGCAGCTGAAATGTTATATTAGAGGTTCTCTCCCCCTCCCGCCCAACCCCTCAAAATTTAAGTTCATTCCGTTGGTTGGGTCATACCGTAGTACAGCCCAACATTTCAATAGGTAAATGCATGAAAAGGTGGGATAAGGAATTCCCAACCAAGTGATGCATATGTAAGAACTGGCGAAATTCAACAATAGTTTGTCGTCTAAATTTCACAATTAAAGTATTTATTTGACGCGAATATACATATGTAAAGTTTGTCAGCAAAGTTTTTCTCGATTTGAGTTCTATAGAAGGCTGACTTTCCTTCGCCATGCAAAGTCCTCTCTTGTCCTTCACGCTGGCAATCATGCAATTCGCTCAGTTTCGTGGGTTTCGACGCTCGAATTCAGCGGGGCCATACAATGTTACGCACTAAGCAGTGACAAATCGTCAGTTCTGCATTTTTAATCAGATCTTTGCGAAAGTGACGTGAATCGATTCGTCACGTTTTCTCGATCAAATTGGCCCAAAAAATGATATTATTCGGTCCATAATTAAGGAAATTACGTGAAAATTTGTTTTGCAGAATTGGAAGCCCGTTTCGTTAAAAATAGTTTGATTTAAATTATTTTCTGTCAATTTAATCGGTTGAATGCCAGGAATCCATTTGTGTCACTTTCATATAGATACGATGAAAAAAAAACAAATTCTGTTTCTATATAATCGATGACACATCGGCGAGCAACGGCGATCTCGTGCGGCTCGGGTAACAAAGGTCCTCGTCGGTTATTCGAGCATCTCCGATCGTTACGGGCTCGGTTTGGTGTACACGATACGGACTTTTCGCTATCCCCACCATTTCTGTCTCACTCTTGTCCGCCGAAGGCGAGCGCGAGATGGAAAGAGAGCGAGCGAAGGCACTGACAGCGAGCGAGGACAGTACGAGATAGACGACGCGTTGATATTTTGTCTCGCTCCGTTTTTCGGACGCCTGACACTCCGTCCTTTGTATGCGCGACGGGCGTGCGCGATGGTCGCAAGCGCTTACGGTGAGCACGGGACCCGCTTCGCAAAATCTTGACGCAGGCCGGGCATAAGTCTTTTTTGCGCCCTAGGCGAACTTGTCAAATTGCGCCCTTTATTATATTACATTTATTTGAGATTATTTATGACTTTACTCTGCAAAATTAGGCAACTGCTAGGGCGTAAGGTTGACAAAAGGCGCAAAATGGCCTTTTCATTGTTGGCATTGTTGAAAATAAATTTTTAAATGAAATACTACAAAGTATATTACAACGGTTTTAAACTACGAGTATAAGTTTAGAGTAAGGTCATGAAGACGATGAATTAAATGTTTTATAATAAATGGCGGAATTTGGCAAGCTCGGTTATGTCGCAAAAAAGACTCGTGCCGTGCCTGGCTATCTGACCGTGACACGCATGCGTCGAACAGTCACGATTCCATCTGAGCGCACGCGCTCGTCGCGCACGCAAAGCGTTCCATCCCGCTCCCCCCTTCGGCCAGAAAGAAGCTAGAAACTCAGCCTCGGAATTAGGGCTCCGTTCATGATACGGGCTCAACGCCGGTCCCGACCAGCGAGCGGCTAACGAAACTTTACATTCAGATATATTGGCCGATGCGTTTCGTAACGCGTATTCTCCCACCATAGGTACCGCTTGCTTCCCTCGGTGCTCCTGTTTGCAACGTTTTCTGACTCGCTCTCCTTTCATCTCATTCTCGCCTTCGCAGAACAAGAGTGAGCCAGAAGTGATGGGGTTAGCGCCAAGCTTCTGGTGTGTATTGGCCAAACCGAGCTGTCAGCATAGAAATACACATCAGAATCTTAGAGCATATATACATGGATGTATCATTGCCTTAGAGTGACTGCCTCGAAACTGTCGGCAACATCACGCGAGAGAGAAAGACATGTGCCACTGGCGCATGCGCATTACGGTCGAATGGGACATATACTTCTCTCGCTCGCACCATGTTGCGGACAGTTTCAAGCTTTCAATGAGACCTCCATAGTATATGCTCTAAGATCAGAATAGGTGTGCCTTAGCTTTATTGGTCTGAACGTTGATTCTTTCTCGATAGCTTCATCTCGTATTGGTCATAACAGCCACACGGCTACGTTCAGACGGAGCCGAGCAGCATTCCCGTTACCCCACCATACTCCTCGATCGCTGTTCGCGAAAACGAATTGACCGGCCAATATATCTGAATACGACCTTAGGATACAGATATAATGAAAGATGGAAAATTATTCGAAGCTCAAGATGAAAGGCCTTCGAATAAACAGAGGAAACTAATAAATACCCGAAGCTAAATCGAATTTTAGATTTAGGGTACACACTCCCAAACCTCGTGTCGATCAGTCACTGGGGCCATTCGGAAGTATATTCTTTTATTGAAATAATACCCATCTCTGCATAGGACCGTAAAGAATTACAAAAAAAAGTCAGGGAGTCAACTGTTGACAGATTTGGAGACTTTTCCTTGTTGTATGTTACATACAATAGTCGGAAGAATAATAATAAGAGCAATAATTGCAAATAATTGCTGTAACTTCCACATTCTGAAAATATGATATCAGTAAATCAATATTTCCAGTATTAGTAAAAAAGTTCCAATCTCTTTTTTTATTTTAAATAATGTGGCCATATAATTATAACATAAATTCGACAGCGATTTCAAGTGATGTATGTGTTACAATAAAAGCGTTAATTTAGTAAATGTACACAGTTCCCAACAGTTATATGCCTAAAATGCATATAACCTAACCTACAATCGTCTGAAAATTCATACATTGACTGCATCACGCTTTTACTGTGGCTTGTGTATCCAGCTAACGCTTCAGTTTTGCTATGATTCCACGTCGGCAGTCCTCCCGAGTAGGCGCCATCTCGTGTGCACTAGCTGAACTAAATTTGTCACGTGACTTGCTCTGTATTATCGCCAATATGGCGGAACTCGTATTTGGGACTGAAGTCACGATTTTTCACTATTCGTCCTTATATGAGCAAATTTGGAGCTGGTTTAGGACTCATTCGTAAGAGGAAGGTTCAATGCAGAGCGCTCTTCTCACCGTTTCAGTCACAAAGCTCTTGTAGTGACCTAGAAATACTTGGATTCTGCGGGTGTATTTTGTCGACTTTTGCTCTACTTTGGACACTCATATTATTAGATATCAACACAATCTCGTTGAATCATGAGAAGAGCGCTCTGCATTGAACCTTCCTCTTTCGAATGAGTCCTAACCCAGCCCAAAATCTGTTCATATAAGGACGAATGATGAAAAATCCCAACCCCTTGTTTCGGGTCAGATTGTGTCGGTATACAGCGCGCTGCATTACCCGTGTCTACCCCCTTAAACCACTGTAGAGTACGAAAAAATAGGCATATTTCGGGAATTTTTTTTTGCGTAATAAAGAGATCAATCGAAATACTGTAAAATGGGATTTATAATTCTAGTAATGAAGTACAAAAAATATTTTTTTCAACTTCGTTCATGACAAAATGGTGGCTGCGCAGCATTTCTCCGTCGGTGCCTGTTTTTTGAAAGGGTCCACGGCCGGAAACCTAACTCCCGCAATTGTTTACCTGGATCAAAAAACCAAAGTCTTTTCGATTCTATAGAACAACAGCGAGAGACGTACGTAGGATTTTTTCGATATATGGATTTTTCGCGATATGGTGCTTTTTTTCGCGAAATGGTGCAATTTCATGAAAAAAATCGTCACAAAATTGTTTATTAAAAAAAAAATATGCAATATAAAAACAAATCCTACGTATGTCGCTGGAGAAAGCAATTTTGAATTTACTGTTAAATTTTCAGATCGATCGGTGAAGATTTGTTCGAGTTATGTTTCCGGCCAGTTAAAAAAAAGTGGTTTCGAGAAAAACGCGCATTCGAATATTACAAAACTTATACACGAAAGCAAAGCGTCCTTTTCAACGGTCGATCCTCACTTTACTAACGCTACACAGACGTTCTTAACATTCTAGACTATTCGGAAGACAATCCCTTCTCTATAGACTGTTGTTATTCCTGCTTCCGTACTCGAAAGGCGCTCGGGGCATACACAAGAGCGTTGCGGTGGAATTGAAAATTTGGACATTTAGACATTTTTGCCGCCTTCCATCGTTTGGTATATTTTTTTAAGACCCTACAATACCTTTTAAACAAAAATTTTTTTTTCTTTTTTTTTTTAAATTCTACAGTGGTGTAACCCCTTAAATACTTATATTCTTATTATATTCTTATTATTTTACTTTTATAAGATGTATTAGCGTTAATATTAATATTAGTTCGAAGTAGCGCGAGACGTGAGTGCGATGAAAGAGAGAATTAAGTGACGAGGAGTGGGAGAATTGAACGCATGCGCGATACTCAGTCGAACGGCGGATCGGCGAGAGCAAGGATCGGGAGCCGCGATGCGTGCATAGCGATGAGAGAGGGAACCGAGCGTTTCACACGCGCCGGCGCACTAACCACTTGCTCTGTAGACCGACTGGAGAACGGATCATGCGAGCGCAAAATGACTGATGCATAATAGTCGAGCTCCATTCCTATTGGTGCGCTCCCAATACCCCGAATATGTATAAATACGGGCATGATAGCCCAGAGAGATACATTCAGATTTATATGACCATTCGAGCCATAACTCTGACATTTGAAGAACCATTTAAAGCTAATAGCTGATTCTAATAGCTAATAGCGCTTGGTAGAACCCTCGGTCGTGCTGGCCGCTCTAAACTAAGGTCATGCTTGCCAGGTTTAACGGGAGGTTCCTGCCGTGGAAGCCGCCTTGTAGGCCACTTAGTTGTTGAAGCTAAGCTATTAATAATTATTCTCAGGTTAGTAATATTACTCCTGAGCAACGAGGGAATAAGATTATTCCAGGTGGCAATATCTGCCCCTGATGAAACAAAGAAACAACTAAAAACCAATTCTCAACTTGAACATATTCAATCTCCTAGATCCTAAGTATATTCTATTTTCCTACTACATCGACCCAAAGAGTCATTATCTATAAGCTAAATCCTTTAAATCGACTAAAAGTCATTATTAATTATTTTAAGTTACGTCACAAACGAGGTATAGGATAGACCTATCAACCAATGTATTTTTCTGTCACCGGTTTGGGGGGTCCTAGGACCCCCTTACCATGTGAAGGTGAAGTCTCGAAACAGATTGTAACGCTACGCGTGGTAGGAATTAGAATTCAGCACGGGTAAAACTAGGTTATTTTTTGAGAGTCGAAGCCCGCGATTTACAAACGTTTCTGTTAGAGTAACAATTTAAAAATCGTCTTATGAACATATTCCGTTCAACGGAAGAGAAAGGAGGATGAAAATGAAACGATATCACATTCGCCTTTTAACTTTGCTGTCCTATTCCGATTTATTCAACCCAAAACAAATTTCATTTGTTTGCAATAACGTAATTTGTAAAAAGAGTGCTTTAATTTTTTTACGAACACCTGTTGCCAAACCCCACCCATTCATTATGTGTTTGCGCATACACTAATGATGGTCTATACGATATAATACAGACATATAAACATAACAATAATAATAATAATAATAATATTCTTCTATTGTACTGTATTATTTAAAAGGAACATTTCGAAGCCGTACACCCCGAGTTTGCTGCAATTTAGCAAATCTGTGGAGTAGCCAAAAATATTCGGTACATATTTTTTTTAAAAGGAATTCATTCTCGTCCATAATTATTAGAAAAATTCATTTGTTTAAAATATATACTCACTGACGTTAACTGACTAATGTTAACTGATGTTCGTATGGTTCAGTAAGTTTATACAGTATGTCCGATATGTTCGTATATTAGTTTTCACACGCTATTATTTCTCTAACTATTGAAAAAGCAAAAAAATGTTTCATATGAAAGTTATTTTATTTGATGGAGGAAACTAAATAGTATAGGAGAGTGTGACGTCCCACTATTTTTTGCACTTCTTCCCTATAAATCTCCCCACAGCTCCGTAATTCTCTACATAAACTCACTTCTTAACCGTTTTCCCAACCACCGGTTCGTTTAGAGGATGTACCCTAGCGGTCCCCATCTCCAGATGATCAAATTCAAAATCCCCATCCCCTCTTCGGCCTTCGAGGCGCGATTTCTTCCCACATATTTAAATCTTAAACAAGTCCCTCGCCCAGAAACTCGCCTAACTCGAGACTACGTCTCACCCCTCTTTACGACCAATCAAATCAAACCACATATCAAACTTCTCCAATCAAAATCCTCCAAAACCATTCATATCCCCTTTTCAATGCCCCGAAAGACCCCCCGAAAAATGCCATAGCGACACATGCTTCGCACATGAGTCATCAATACGCGCCGATTACATAACACGTATTTTAAGCATGAGTCATCACGCATACCGCAAATTCCCCGCATACCAACATCGCTCTGTATAAATACCAGCGCCACATGGACCACCACCAGCTAGTTCAGTAGAACCATTTACGCGAATAACTTCGCTTCGACACTCTCTCAGAATCTTTTCATATCTATTATAAATTGCTAACTCAGTGTTAAAGTTCACTTCAGTCCAACGTCCCCTAAAGGATTACGAACCCACGTCATCAACTGTAAGCGATCATTATTATTATTATTTGTGCGAGTGCACATCGCCTCCATCTATATTCATATTATTTCATTGCTAACGCTTATTCCTTATACTGTTTAGTTTGGCTTACGCTCTTCGCTTTATATTGTTTTCATTTGCTTATACTTGCCGTCTAATTATAAATTGCTTAACCCAATCACCACTTACGTTAACTGTTTATAACGAATTCTAACATAGCTTATACTTATATATATATTCACTACTAATCGCCGTTATATATATGTTTTGTGTTAATGCTTAATGTCTTACGCATTGTTATAATACTTCTACCTCTATCGGTTCAAATTCGTTTGCGTTCAAATAAATAACGCTTCGGTTTAACCAACGCTTGAATTCTTAGATTAATCCTTCGAATACTCAGAATCCCAACAGTTGATCTCTCGTCGCGAACGCCGAAAGTTCTTAAAAGTGTTTAAAAGTGTAACGGTTTTAGGCGTGGCGTAACGCCCTTTACAAGATTTCAGGATTGGTTCGAGTGGCGTGCGATAAGGAATTAAAATTCCAGAACAAGAATTTATCTTAATAACATTTATTAAAACAAAATTTACCTCTATTCATACTTGCATACATACAGGGTGTCCGCGGGAAGACTGGACAGCCGGTTTTCTCCTAAAGTATTGAGGAGATATAAAAAAAATAGAGAATTGCATGGTTCGAGGGGGCCAATTTATTAGCGCGAACGAATTTTGTTTTCGATTATTATTTTAAAAGATACGATGGTCAAGTTCGGTTTTTCAAATGGAACTATTTTTTTTTGAAGACCTGAGTTGATATTGCGTTCCAAGACAAATTCAATAAGCTTTAATGGATACACTTTATTTCCACTGGTTTTTAAGATATTGCGCTTGCAAATTTATTGATTTTCACTCGAATAAAACCCTCTGGAATAGCAAGAACTGGGGTCGGTCTTACTGGCACCGCGGGTGGCACTGCCTGTTGAAATAGATACCTACCTGCCAAAGGTCTACGCCAGGAATGGCAGGCCCAAAGGCTGGGCAATTCTTTTCCGTTAGAAATGCTACTTAGGTAGGTAGGGAAAGTATGGACATGATGGGGAAGCTAAAGAAAAATGCAAATAAAGTGATGATTGTACCCATTAATTAAGTCTTTATTACTCCAAATACAGGACTTCCGTTCCCGGTCGCGTGCATGTCAGTGGTGCGAAAAGTGAGCGGGTGTTTGAGTGAAGGAAGGGAGAGATAGGTGGTGAACGAGGGCTGGACAGTGGGTGCTGAAGAGAGTGTAGTACTGAGGAAGGGACCAGGAGTAAAGGGAAAGTGTAGGCTGTAGGGCGGGCTAGGTGCAGGAAGGATAAGGAGAGGTGTAGAGGTTAGGAGAGGATAGGTGAAATAAGGCGGGAAGGTAGAGTGAAGAGCGGTGCGAGATAAGTGGTGACACCGTGCGGGAGAGGAAAGAAGCTAATAAGCGGGAAATACAAACGGGAGATAAGGTGCCAGGTATAGAGATATAAGGGAAGAGGGCATGACAAGAGAGGAATTGGGAAAGAGAATAAAAAGGGGCAGTAAGGCAGGGGAAGGTTAGGAAGGGAGGGTAGGACAAAGGGAAGAAAAAAGGGAAAAGGTACAGGGAAGATGGAGGAGGGATTAGAAGGGATGAAAAGAAAGAGAAAGGTGGTGGGTGAGGAAAGAATGAGAAAGGACAGTACGAGCAGTGTGGGGAGCAGAGTGGGAAGTCTGGAGAATTTTTGGGGGAAAAAGCGGGAGAGAGAGGAGGAGAAAGAGGGCATGATGGAGGAAAATGGTGTGTTTAAGAGAAGCGAGAGGACAAAGAGGTCACCGGAGAAAGAGGATAAGCGGGGAGGGAAAGATGGAGAGGAGGGGGGGGGAAGGGTTGGTAGGGATGATAAGGGAAATGATGTTGGAGATGAGGAGGATGAGGGAGGATATGAAAACGGACAGGGAGGAGAGAAAAGAGATTAAGGAGGAAATAAGGAAGGGGAGAGAAGAAATGCAAAAGGAGAGGGAGGAAAGACGAAGGTTGGAGAAAGACTGGAGAGGGGAGAGGAAGAGGTGGGAGGAAGAGATGAGGGAGGAGAGGAGGAGGAGGGAAGGGTTGGTAGAGAAGCTGGGAAAACTGGAAGAAAAGGAGAGAAGGACGGAAGAGGTGATGGAGAAGGTAGAGAGATGGGAAAGCGAAAAGAAGAGCGTAGAGAGAGGGGACAAGGAGGTGACTGGGAATGAAGAGGAGTGGAGACTAAGAGTAAGAAGGATAGAGGTGATGCAGGACAAGAAAGAGAGAGAGAGAGGAAAAGATGCAACGTGGTAAGGGGATGGGGGGAGAAGGAAGTGATGTGAAGGCGGAAGTGGGGAGGGTATGGGAACGGATGGGATTGGGGACAGGGGGAATAAAGGAGGTGGTGAAAATAGGAAGAGCAGGAAAAGAAGGAGGGGGAATGGTATTGGTGAGATTGGAGGGAAGAGAGGAAAAAAAGAAAAGTTATGGAGGCAAAAAGTAAACTGAGATGGAGAAGAGAAAGTGTGGAGGACGACCTCACAGAGGAGGAAAGGAGGGCAAGGTGGAAGATTGAGAGGGAGGCGCAAAGGGAGAGGGAGAGAGGTAGGACGGTGCAGGTGGGATACATGAAAATGTGGGTGGACGTGAAGGTAAGAAGGTGGGACGAAATAAAGGAAAAATGGTGTGAGGAGCAGGGAAACGAATGAAGTGGGATGGGGGAATGGAAAGGGAAAAGAGGGTGGGGAAGGAAAAGGAAAAGAGGGGAATTTGGAAGGTGGCATTCTGGAATGTGGGGGG
This sequence comes from Andrena trimmerana, assembly GCA_951215215.1. Classification (NCBI taxonomy): domain Eukaryota; kingdom Metazoa; phylum Arthropoda; class Insecta; order Hymenoptera; family Andrenidae; genus Andrena; species Andrena trimmerana. The sequence continues at coordinate 75,828,113 of OX578060.1, forward strand.
AGTTAAGAGGAAGGATGAAGAATTCTGGAGGGGACTGACAGAATGGGATGTGATAGTTATGAGTGAGACGTGGGTAGAGGAGAAAGAGTGGGAGGCTGTGGCAAGGAGACTGCCCAAGGGGTACATTTGGGAAAAGCAATGGGCCAGGAGGGAAAACAAGAGGGGGGGGGAACGATGGGGGGAATGATAATGGGTGTAAGAAAGGAACTTGAAGTGGGAGAGGGGGAGGAGGAGGGAAGGAGGGGATAATGGCGAAGGAATTGAAGATTGGGGGGGTGGTGGAAGATAGTGGGGGTATATGTTAATGGAGACTTGAAGGAGAAACTGGAGGATCTGGGGGAATGGATGAAGCAAAGGTAAGGAGGACTGAGAGTAGTAATAGAGGGGGATTTTAATGCGCGTACCGGGGAGGAAGGGGGAGTAGAATGGGAAGGTGAGGAGGAAGAAGCGAAGGGGGAGGGGAGTAGAAGATCCGAATGGGTGAATGGGGAAGGGAGGAGACTGTGTAGGTATCTAGTAGGGAGGAAACAGGTTGGAGAGTAATGAATGGAAGCACAGATGGGGACGAGGAGGGGAGTGGACTTTCAGAGGGGGAAGGGGGAACACAGTGATTGACTATGTGTTAGGAAACGAAGATACAAGAGAGAAGATGGAAAGGTTAGAGGTAGGGGACAGGATAGAATCGAACCACCACCCGGTGGTGGTGTGGCTGAGTGGGGAGGGGAGAGAGGAGGGAGGAGGGAGGAAAAAAGGAGGAGAAAGGGGAGGGGGCAGAGGAAACTGGTCGGAAGAGGCAAGGAGGGAGTTTATGAGAAAGTTTGGAAAAAGGAGTGAGGGCAGGGGGGAGTGGAGGACGATTGGAGGGAACTACAGGAAAGGATAACAGGAGCGATGGGTAAGTCGTGGGAAGGGGGGAAGAGGGAAAAGAAGGGAGGATGGTGGGATTCGGAGTACAGAGAGGAGAAGAGGAAGGTGAGGAGGGAGCTGAGAAAATGGAGGAGGGAAGGAGGGGATAGGGGAGGGTATAGAGCAAGGAAGAAAGAGTATGACAAGATGTGTGAGGAGAAAAAGAAAAAGGAAGCGGAGAGGTGGGAAAAAGAAGTGGCGGAAGTAAGAACGGAGGAGCAGGTATGGAAGGTGGTGAACAAGGGAAGGAAGATGAGAAGGAGGGTAAGCGAGGGGATAGGAATAAGGGAGTGGGATGAATATTTCAGGGGGCTGCTATGAGGAGTGGAGTGGAGAGTGAGGATGGGAGGGGAGAGAGAGGGAGGGGTGAGGACGGAGAGAGTGAGTTGGAAAGGGAAGAAATAAAGAGGGTGGTGAGGAATTTAAAGGACGGGAAGGCGGAGGGTGCGGATGGGATCGGAAATGAAGTGTGGAAATACGGGGGCGTAGAAGTGGAGGAGTGGCTGTGGAGAATATGCAATAGGGTGAGGAGGGGGGAAGGATGGCCAGAAGAGTGGAGAGAGGGGGTGGTGGTGCCGGTGATAAAGAAAGGAGCAGGGGAGAAGGTAGAAGATTACAGGGGAATAATGCTGACACAGACGGCGTACAAAGTGTATGCCTCTGTGTTGGCGGAGAGGGTAAGAGTGGAGGTGGAGGCGAAGAGAATACTGCCACCGAGTCAAACGGTGTTTAGGAGGGGGGTAGGGTGCATAGACAACACCTATGTGCTGAACTACCTCGTCAACAGGCAGGTGACGAGGAAAGGTAGAAAATTGGTAATCCTATTCGTGGATTTGAAGGCCGCGTTTGACGCGGCGGACAGGGGGGTGTTGATGAAAGCGCTAAGGGGGAGAGGCCTAAGGGAAGGGCTGGTGGAGAGATGTGGAGAGGTATTAAGGGAGACAGTTTGCAGGGTAAGAGTGGGGGACGAGGAGGGGGAGAGGTTTTGGACCGCAAGGGGGGTAAGGCAAGGGTGTCCTTTAAGCCCAAGCCTTTTCACATTATTAATAGCGGATATGGATGAGGAACTCGGGAAGGGGGATGGGGGGGGGGGGGGGGAAGATGGGGGAGAGAAAGATTTTCACGCTGGCATACGCAGACGATGTGGCGATGCTAGCGGAGGATGAGGATGGGATGAGGGGAATGATAGGGAAGCTAGAGAGATATATGGATGGGAAGGGTCTACAAGTAAACGTGGGTAAAACAAAGGTGATGAGGTGTAGGAGAGGTGGGGGAAGGTGGAAGAAAATGACATGGAGATGGAAAGGGAAAGAACTGGAAGAGGTGAGGACCTATAAATACCTGGGATACGCGGTGATGGGAAATGGGGGGCAGGAAAAGCATGTGGAAGAGAGAGTGAGGAAGGGGGCAGCGGTAATGGGGAAGGTAGGAAAAAGGTTATTTGGAAAGGATTGGGGAAGAAGGATATGGCTTTTCGGCAGGTTAGTATGGGCGGTGGTGGGATATGGGGCGGAGGTGTGGGGTTGGAAAGAGAGGGGGAAGGTGGAGGCCCTGCAAGAGAGATTTTTAAAATGGGTGTTGGGGGTTAAAAGAAGGACGCCGGGATACATTATCAGGGAAGAGATGCAGTGGGAGCTGATGAGGGGTAGGGCAGGGATGAGGGCGTGGGGATTCGAGAGAAAGTTGCAGGAGGGGCAGGGAGGGGAACTGGCGAGGGCGTGTTGGGAGGAGATGAAGGGGAGGTTTAAGAGGGGAAAGGTGCTAGAGGGGTGGGAAAAGGAAAGGGAGCAATTTTTCGGGGAAAGGGGGTGGACAGTAGTGGTGGTAGAAAGAGGGAGGGAAAAGGGGGAGATAAGAGGGGAGGAGATAGTGGAAACGGAAAGAAAACTGCAGGAGGAGGAGAGGTGGAGGAGGTTAGGGGAAACAAAGTACAATAAATGGTACGGAAGGGTAAAGGGGCCGGGGGTGCCGGGCTACCTGAAGAAGGAGTGGGGGAGAGTAGGTGGCAGAGGGTAGCTAGATTCAGGTTGGGGAATGAAATGAGAGAGGGTAGGTATTGGGAAGCGGAGGAGAAAAGGGTGTGTAGGGTGTGTGGGTGGGAGGAAGAGTCATGGGAACATGTGTGGGCGGTATGTATGGGATGGGGGGGAGAGAGAGGGTGGCAGAAGATGGTGGATGAGGTTATATGGTGGATGGTGGGGAAGGGGTGGGAGAAGAGTGGTTGAGGAGTGTAGAGGAGAGAAGAGAGAGATGTGGAGAAGAAGTGTAGAGAATGAATGAGAAAATGGGAGAGAATGGGCGGCGAGTGGAAACGGAGGTCCAGGAGAGGGAGCGGAGAGGGGAGAGCGGACGAGCGAGCGAGCGTGCGAGCGAGCGACGGCGATAGGATAAGATAGGCTAAGATTTAAGGATAAGGAGTAGGATTAAGTTGTAAAAATGTAAGGATAAGTTAAGACAATGTGGAGAATGTAAAGGGAGATTATAATCCCTAGGGGAATAATAAAGGATATATATACTCTAAATACAACTATAAGTTAATGATTTAACATTTTTTACACACTTTGGACTATCTGAGGTCAGGCGTCTAAGTTATTAAACTTTACAAAACAGATGGGAAGAAACTGTCCACCCTCAATCGCTTTCGCCAGCGACCATACTATTATAACACAGTGGCTTCCTAATGATGTATTTGTCACGTGCCTAGCATCTTTTAATTATGGTTTAGGGAGATGCCCCATCCTACCTCGCTACCCCGTCATGCTCCTGCTTCCGATACATCTGCGGTATCGAGAAGCGCACCGTTACTTTTATTTCGCACTTGCTTCTACGCTCGGATGGCCGGTTCTTTTGGGGAGGGATGCAAGTTCGATTGATTAGGTTAGGAGGTGTGAAAGTTGCTAGACTAAATTTCAACCACAGGAACCAGATTGTATCAGAACCAATCGGATTTGCATCCCTCACAAACGGCTGCTCTCTTGAAGAGGCCCTCTTCACAGCAATACCTCCTCCCCAATGCCCACCTTTTCTCGCACGGAATACGTCAACGCATGCTTTTGTTTTGATATCGGAGCTCGAGTTTATACTCGAGAGATATGGGATCTGTTCGAATTTTTATGGAAGACCACACGTCGACAGCGGGCTACCCCTTTTCTTCCTGTGTCTCTCCACGAGGCGTATTGACGGTGGATTGTAGGAGCGTAGATGTCTGGATGCCAGTTATTGAATTCAGGAGACGATAGAAACACTTTATTACAAAACGCACATGCACTATACTATTAAAGTAAATCGTATTCCTTACGGGCAGGAGTACTGATAATGATCGAACTTGCGCCCTACTTCGCGCAGACCGATTACACGGAGAGTAGTCGGGTCACACACTGCACAAATGATACAGGGTGATTCTGGAGCTACGCTCGTCGAAGGATGCGGCCTGGTACCCCGTGGCGAGGACAACCCGCCCGCAGTGCCTCACCCAATTTTATGGCTTTTTACGGAAAAAGGTACGAATCCTGGGCCGAACGTAGCGAATTGAGGTCGAGTCTCCGCAGTGGGTGAAATATCAATTATAGCCTATTAAGAAATTATTTTCTTCATCGTATCGAAAGGGAAGTGACACCAATGGATACCTTATGTTTTTCTGATGAAAATCATACCAAATATCATGCAAATCGGACTACTTTGACACAAGCTATTTGTATTCCCTATGTAAAAGTTGTCCGATTTTCATCAGAAAACCCCAAGGAATCCATCGGCGACACTTCCATATCCATACGATAAAGAATAAAGAATTATTTTATTTCTTAAACAGATGCAGGGTAATTATGGAGCAACGCCCGTCAAGGAGATGCGGCGGCCTGGTACCCCGTGGAGAGGACAGCCGTGCCTCACCCGATTTTTTATGGCTTATTCCGGAAAAAGGTATGAATCCTGGGCCGAACGTTGGGGAGGAGGTATTGCTATGAAGAGGGCCTCTTCAAGAGAGCAGCCGTTTGTGAGGGATGCAAATCCGATTGGTTCTGATACAATCTAGTCCCTGTGGTTGAAATTTAGTCTAGCAACTTTCACACCTCCTAACCTAACCAATCGAACTTGCATCCCTCCCCAAAAGAACCGGCCATCCGAGCGTAGAAGCAAGTGCGAAATAAAAGTAACGGTGCGCTTCTCGATACCGCAGATGTAGCGGAAGCAGGAGCATGACGGGGTAGCGAGGTAAGATGGGGCATCTCCCTAAACCCTAATTAAAAGATGCTAGGCACGTGACAAATATATCATTAGGAAGCCACTGTGTTATAATAGTGTGGTCGCTGGCGAAAGCGATTGAGGGAGGACGGTTTCTTCCCATCTGTTTTGTAAAGTTTAATAACTTAGACGCCTGACCTCTGATAGTCCAAAGTGTGTAAAAAATGTTAAATCATTAACTTATAGTTGTATTTGGAGTAATAAAGACTTAATTAATAGGTACAATCATCACTTTATTTGCATTTTTCCTTAGCTTCCCCATCATGTCCCTACTTTCCCTACCTACCTAAGGTCGGTATCAAATATATTGGCCGGTGAGTTTCCTTTCGCGAGCAGCGATCGAGGGGAAATCAGCCACCACCATCTGACATTCGCGGATTTGTCAGTTGGAGTTGCGTGGTCCTCGCAGGGTATGGTGGGGTAACGGGAACTCTGCTCGGCTCCGCCTGAACCTAGCCGTTTGGCTGTTATTTATTCTTAGCGTAATAGTTGTGTGCGTTACGAAGCTATGCGTAGACCAATACGAGATGAAGCTATCGAGAAAGTATCAATGTTCTAACCAATGAAGCTCCTGAATTTTTTCGTAGCTAACGCACACCTATTCTGATGTGTGTATTTCTACGCTGACAGCTCGGTTTGGTCTACACCCCAGAAGCTTGGCACTATCCCCACCATTTCTGGCTCACTCTTATTCTGCGAAGGCGAGAGTGAGATGGAACGAGAGCGAGTCAGAAAACGTTGAGAAAAGGAGCACCGAGGCTGGCAAACTGTGTGGTGGGAGAATATCCCTCACGAAACTCACCGGCCAATATATATGATACCGACCTTAAGTAGTATTTCTGACGGAAAAGAATTGTCCAGCCTTTGGGCCTGCCATTCCTGGCGTAGACCTTTCGCAGGTAGGTATCTATTTCAACAGGCAGTGCCACCCGTGGTGCCAGTAAGACCAACCCCGGTCCTTGCTATTCCAGAGGGTTTTCTTCGAGTGAAAATCAGTAAATGTGCAAGCACAATATCTTAAAAACCAGTGAAAATAAAGTATATACATTAAAGCTTATTGAATTTGTCTTGGAACGCACTATCAACTCAGGTCTTCAAAAAGAAATAGTTCCATTTGAGTAACCGAACTTGACCATCGTATCTTTTAAAATAATAGTCGAAAACAAAATTCGTTCACGCTAGTAAATTGGTCCCCTCGAACCATGCAATTCCATATTTTTTTTATATTTTTATCTCCAATACTTTAGGAGAAAACCGGCTGTCCAGTCTTCCCGTGGACATCCTATATAGTACCAGGGGTACAATTTTATAGTCAACTGTGCGGTTTCGCGAGTACATTCACCAAATTTAATTAAATCAACTGCATAATTATTTGTGATTAACTCCAATATTATTCTAAATCTGTGTTAGTTGTTCCTGTCCCTTGGTTAACGATATCTAAAAGTAATCTCGAAACTGATTTTTCTCGAAACTGATTTTGAATTTCAATTTTATTTTCTTTTTTTATGCTTTTAGTCAATTCATTGACCCTCCAACATTGAAACGGCAAATTATAACTCAGATGGAGAACATACTCCACAAATTTGATTCTGGCATGCATTGTCGACATTCCGAGTTTAAGGGCTTCAACATTTAATTCTTTTTTCATAAGTTTTGGCCATTTGTTCATTTCCGAAGGCTTGGCCCCGCAAATCACACAGTTGCTTGCAGAACTTGTTTCGGTCACAATTTGAGCTATTTTCCCGTCACATGCATGTGTCCGTCCGCGCCGCGTGTCAAAATCACCATGGTGCCCGCCGAAAGCCAACCGAAGGCGAGTGCGAGCGTGCATTCGCGCCTCAAGCCCGAGCGGTCGCAAAACAAGTCTACTTTAATTTATAATAAAGTTTCAAGTTTTACGTACAGTTGAAGCATTTTCACTTTGCGATTAACCACCAATCAACCCAATACGTTTGCCCTTTCATTAATTTGAAAGGCGAAACCCACAAGAGCGATCGACGCTCAACAGTAGCAATTAGGTATTAACCTTTTGTTACGAAAAAAATTTACAAAAACTTTCGCATACGGTACGGACGATGATAGACGGTGATGGACGGTGAAATTTTTTAATGGGAATTGTATCTCAAAATATGTTCTTTCAAACCTTTCAAGTATCGTTGCGGAAGTAGACGTAGGTACCTGACAAAAATGGTGATTTCTAAAACACCTCGGTATTCTTTGAGATATTGTTATCCCCATAAAAATAACTTCAAAAAAGTAAAAAAATACGCCAAGTACATGAAAAATCAAATAATCACAAAAAAAATAATAATCCCCGAAAAATAAAGTAAATCACAAAAAAAATAGAAGGCAATAATAAAAATCACAAAAAATAGAAGATAATATAATAATTACAAAATTAAAAAAAGTTGTGAAATCAAAATGAGCTGCCAGTACATAAAGATGCTTTCCAACTGCGCTTTAGATGACACAACTACGTATGCACAGCTAAAATTCCATTACTCATAATAGCTATTTATACAAAGAAAAAATGTATTAAATAATAATATGCAGATATATTTTTATACAAATAAATATTTTAATACGAATAAATATTTGATTCAAAATACTTGGCGCTGCGCCCCGAATTGGTGTTGCTAAACTCAATAAATATGTATAAATTACAATAATCCTTTTCTTTCTTTCTTGTACGTGTATGCGTGTGTGCGTGCGTGTGCACATGCTACGTATGGCATTAGAATTAAATATATGTAGAATAAATCTGACTGCGTTTCTAATATGTGTATGTATATGTTTTTTATATTGTAATGGAGTTGTAAATTATTAATACTAAGGTAATTAGCATTTTTTCGGTTGCGCAGCGCCAAGTATTTTGAATCAAATATTTATTCGTATTAAAATATTTATTTGTATAAAAATATATCTGCATATTATTATTTAATACATTTTTTCTTTGTATAAATAGCTATTATGAGTAATGGAATTTTAGCTGTGCATACGTAGTTGTGTCATCTAAAGCGCAGTTGGAAAGCATCTTTATGTACTGGCAGCTCATTTTGATTTCACAACTTTTTTTAATTTTGTAATTATTATATTATCTTCTATTTTTTGTGATTTTTATTATTGCCTTCTATTTTTTTTGTGATTTACTTTATTTTTCGGGGATTATTATTTTTTTTGTGATTATTTGATTTTTCATGTACTTGGCGTATTTTTTTACTTTTTTGAAGTTATTTTTATGGGGATCTCATTTCTTTTTACAAAGATAACTTGCGTAGGGACTGACTTTAGATAATTTTTAATATTATAAATTACGAATTATCACGCGACAGAATTAAGGATAAATTCTAGATACAATTTTTTGTGATTATTATTGTCTTCTATTTTTGTGATTATTTGATTTTTCATGTACTTGGCGTATTTTTTTACTGTTTTGAAGTTATTATTATGGGGATCTCATTTCTTTTTACAAAGATAACTTGCGTAGGGACTGACTTTAGATAATTTTTAATATTATAAATTACGAATTATCACGCGACAGAATTAAGGATAAATTCTAGATACAATTTTTTGTGATTATTATTGTCTTCTATTTTTGTGATTATTTGATTTTTCATGTACTTGGCGTATTTTTTTACTTTTTTGAAGTTATTTTTATGGGGTGTACCCATACAGCACAACGTCCGGCAAAGTCCCAAAAACGTCCTGGGGACGTCAATCGTCATGTTAAAATATGGCCGCCTAGTTACATTATGGAGTTTATAATGTACTACCTAACTTCGTGTAGCGTAAACTGTAAAGGTGCGAAGTTTGAACAAGACTACGTTACGTTACCAGATTTTAATGCAACTGTCGTATTGGTTGACTATCCAATATGAACGATCTTGGGAAGGGCACGTTATTGGCTAATTATAAAATTCAAAATAGTATATATAAGTATATGTATGTACAATGACGGACGACGATCCCTGCCGAATATTCCCGAGAATCGACGAAAGAAGAACGAACATGTGTTGGCTGAAGGTGTGTGTGTAACGCGTATATACGTATTATGTTGACGAAAAATTTCTTGGAGAAGGAGAATCAGGAGACGAAAATTAATAAATTCGACTGATCCATGAACGATATTATGATATCTCTGTCATGTGTGGACCAATTTTATTGAAATTGGTCTTGTTCAAAAGCCGATATGCGGTTTACATAAGAAAAATGTCTTTAAATTTACAAAACATTGCAGGCGTGATGAGATATTCATGTATAAATGTCAGAATTAGGTTAGAGTGTCTCCGCGACGAGTAAAGATACACGGTAGCGACATCGACATATACAGGGTGTTTTTCATGTACTTGGCGTCGAGACGCTACCGCGTCTCTACATATTCTGACAACAGCTTCAATTCTGCCTCTTTTTGTCCTACATTATGTAAAAATGAGTAATAAAACTACTCCGGAAAAAACAGGTCCACTTACAAGGGAACACCCCGAACCCGAAAATTCAAAAAATTCTGAAACTTTGTGGATATGTAGGGGGCTTCCTTCTGATTACAACGCAATTTTTTTTGCTGCCCAAAATCACTCTAAGGGGGTGAAATTAACCCCTGAAGATTCGGCTATTTTGTGATTTTCTGTTATAACTTGTGAACTGTAAGAGATAGAAAAAAAGTTTCGAGACAAGTTACTTCTTTCCATTAGATTTTATCAATTGTTTGAACAATTAGAAAAAGTTATAAACAAAAATATGAATGTTTTATAAAATTCGTGTTTTCACGTGAAATCTGAACTGGATGTTTTAATAATTATGAAACAGCATAATCCTGTAACGTCCCACTATTTTACCGCGCGGTATTATTTCGAGTATCTCTTACAAATCACTCCACAACTCCAGTGAAACGTCAACTCATACCCTTTTTCCCCGCTCACTGATCGCCTTGGCGATGTACCTTAGTGGTCCCCATCTCAAGACGGTCAACCACTAAAAACCCCTTCCCCTCTTCGCCCTAAGAGGCATTATCCCCTTCATATCAAATCTAAACAAGTCCCTCCCCCCAAAATCACTCTTAAATCGAGACTACGTCTCATCCCCTCTTTATGACCAAAGAAGTCAAAGCCACTCACACCCCTTCCCAAATCAAAACCCCAAAATCCATCAAATGGGTCAATCATCCCTAAAGCAAAAGCCCAGAAATCACGTGCTGTACAAGAGCATATAAAAAACCCGGAAGTCCGAAATTCCATTGTCATCGAAACTAACTATGGACTCACCTTTCGTACTTCTAAAAACCCCGGAAGTAATACTGCGACGAAAATATGGCCTACGTGCCATGGTGCATACCGCGCACACCCTTCACCCCTAACAATCTTCCAAAGAGCATAAATACAAGGGCCCCAGAGGCCGGAGCTCAGTATTATTATATCACCATTACGTTCATTATAATAAATATATTACAATCACGAATAGCAGTAGTACGATTACGAAAATCATTATTATTTGTTCTACGGAAACCACTCTCGTGAAGTGTCACGTTGCTTTTGTATTCTTTATTGTGTTAGCTTACAACAACGCTAAATTCAGTGTTCTACGGCCAATACCGTAAGTCACTATTATTACACATTATTATTCGTATATCACCCCCATACCATTTATCATTTCTACGTTATTAACGCTCATTGCGTACTCATATATATATATATAATTTGTATTTCTAACATTTACAGTATTTTATATTATTTCAGTAAACGCTTATATCTCTTTATTTTATTCACGCTTACAGCGTTCATACTTCTTCGTTTATTATTGCTTTATACGTGTATATATTTCGTGTAACGAACATTTATCATACCTCATATTATTTCTTAAAGGCTTATTGCATTTCTGTGTATTATCAATGTTCATTGCTAAACGTATTTCGTTCACCGGTTTATACGCCTGTTATTCATGTTCAACATATATTTTGTATCATATACTGTTATGACACGATACGCAACCATAACACCTGGTGCAACCGACACCAGCAAGCTCAGCAAGATGCGTAATCAAAAGTAAACCGCATACGCGGCAAGACCCTGACCAACGGGCGAAGACCATTAAGGCAGGGTCCCACTAGTGCAACCGCGCGCCGCGCACGACGTTTTCGTCCACTTGAAAGGGTCTAATTTATGAAGCCGCGCGCACGAAATAGGCCGACGCTCTGCCAGGCGCGCACGCGAATGCTTGGCGCGCACGTCGAAGACAGTGGAAAAACTAGCCTCCTTTTCTACATCTTGCTTTCTTTATCTAAATAAAGCTAACGCCGGCGGTTGTGCCAGTAGCCGAAACAACGCGTTCACACTTCATACTACTTGAAATGTTTGAAGGGGTTTACTACGGCGCGGTCACCGATTGCTGGAAAGTATGTTTCAAATAAAATGAAGGTAGGGTAAATGTACCAGTAACTGAACACGTACCAGTGAATGGACATTTTTTATTAAAATGAGTAAAATAAGTTATTAAAATAAGCAACTAATTAATTAGAGACTTCTTTTAATTTCTTGCTCCATATCGAAACATTTTTTGCAGCACGTGGAATCAATCCCGCTGCAAATATAATTTTATAAAAGTGTTCATTCAGTGGCCTTAAGTGTTCGTTTATTGGTGCATTTACCCTATTCTGTATTCTCGGCGTCCTGTTTGTTTTTTATTTTCACACGATATGAGATTGAGGGTAGAGGGGAGATTATATCATGACCATTATATCGTGGCCTTTGCAGTCATAGAGTTCCCAACTACGAGACCTTATACCGAGGAGTGGGGAGTGAGCATACCACGGTCGAGCTGGAGGGCGCACCGACAGCCCTAGGGCACATTTATTGTGCTCCCTGACCCAGGTGCTTAGTTTCCGAGTCTCCACTCCTAATTTCACTTTTACTCGGTGAACGACACAGTCGCAAAAAGTGTAGAAACGTGTGCAGTGAAAATGTCATCGCCAACATTGGAGGAAGTGTGTGCTGCCGCTGTAATAATACACGCATCCTTGCAAAGTGCACGAAAGCAGCAGCGGAAACGGCGTGAATGGATGTCACAATTATTCAAAAGACGTGAACTGGAAGGGGGTGGGTTGATGGCTGATTTATCACTAACCCAATTTCAAAATTTTTGTCGGATGACTCTCACAGATTTTGAAAATTTATTGAAGTTAATTGAGCCACAAATAAGTAAGAGAAATACAACATTCAGGCAATGCATTCCAGCTCGAACAAGGTTGGCGGTGACGCTTCGATATTTAGCGACTGGCGATTCGTTCATTAGTCTTTCATATTTGTTCAAAATATCTAAACAGAGCGTGTCAAGAAGCGTGTTTGATGTCTGCACAAACATTATAAAAGCGTTGAACAACTATGTGAAGGTAAGTGATAAAATTTGTGTCGTATATTTTTATAATATTTATTATTTCCGTCTTTCTGTCTCACTTATTTACTCACTCACTCACTCACTCTCTCACTCTCTATCAGTTGCTCCATTTCCTCTTCAAACAAAAGATTTGTAAATCTGTTCATTATTAATAATTGTCGACGCCGGGGCAACGCTCGTATTCTAATAGCCATATTATCGGCGAAGCTCGTGCAGTCATCTTTTATACTGGAATTTCCAATTATTCCGTACGCCCTTTCCAACCATGGATTTCCACTGTCTCTTGTCCTTCCTCTTCTGGATGGTCCAGGAGCCGCATGAAGTGGTGATTCACTGCGTACGTCATTTTGTGCATCCGATTCTGGTTGGAGTATTTGTTGTGTTTCTGGGCTCTGTTAAAAGAAAGTCATTTATAACTTACTGAAGTTTACACTGTGATAACTAATTTTACATATAATTGATAAAAGTTCCAATCAAATTATATATATTTAAATAAAATTATAAATTGCAGATGCCAGGTACGGCCGAAGAATGGCGCGCATGTGAAAGGAATTTTAATACCGATTGGAATTTTCCACGCGCAATTGGCGCCATAGATGGCAAACATATTATGCTTCAAGCACCCATTCACGGGGGCAGCGAGTACTACAATTATAAAGGATTTCATAGCATTGTATTGTTTGCCTTGGTAGATGCAAAATATAATTTCCTGTTTGTCGACATCGGTTGTCAGGGCAGAATATCGGATGGAGGTATATTTAAAAATACGAAACTGTATACACAGATTATGAATGGGACTATGAGCCTTCCAGAAATGGCACCCCTTCCTGGGAGACGTACGCAAGTACCGTACGTTCTGTTAGCAGACGAGGCATTTGCATTACATAACACTGTAATGAAACCATATACCGGAAACCATAAAAAGGGGACCATAGAAAGAATATATAATTATCGGCACTGCAGGGCACGCAGAGTGGTAGAAAATGCGTTTGGCATTTTGTCGGTGGTATTCAGGGTGCTGCGGAAACCAATGCTGCTAAGCCCCGAAAAAGCTACTATCATAGTAGCAACAACGATTTATTTACATAATTTTTTACGGAATAACACATCCAGAAACATTTATTCTCCGCCCGGAGAATTTGATTCCTTCGCAGAGGGCGAATTTATTCGTGGAAACTGGAGGGTAGGAAATATGGACGCGGCAAATGCATTATTAAATTTACAACACGTGGATGACAGACGGCCTCCGATATCAGCTCAACGAATAAGGGCTGAATTTGCCCATTATTTTATAAACGAAGGACGAATTCCTTACCAAGATACGCATGAATAACGAAAATATAGATTAAAATTTTTTGGGATCGCGCTTCTTTTTACACAAAAATAACTGTTTATTTCGCGTAAACACAAGTACATCAAAATACACAAAAATTCACAGTCACTTTTATGGAAAACGAAACACGAGACCCAAAAGTATATGTTATAATATTATATATTATTATATATGCTGTATGTTATACATACATCTTGTGTATTGAAGCTTGTGCTGGGGTTGTTCTTGTCTGTTAAGAACTGAAAACTGGCAAATGCAAACCACTTGCTCCGGTATATTTCACTGCGACCTATGACATACATAAATAAAAATAAATTAGTGGTGTTGAAATTTTAAAATATTGTACATTACAATAATAGTATCATGAGTGGGGATGAATTTGTGACAACCTCAAATTTTATTTCTGACTTAACTATAAAAGTAATCATTGATTTGTCTTAAAATAGTGTATTATTTGTGGATTATAATGTATAGTTTTCGTGTGATATTTCAAAAACATAAAAAAGGGCCGCAAAGTCATCCACGCTTACGAGAACGGATAATATTGAAATGTCCTTACCTTTCCCAGTTCCCTTGGATTTTCCCACTTTCGCCTTCTCTCTTCTATATGAAGACAGCATCGAGGTAATCTTAGTTTTCACTGATTCCACTGTCACATTTAAAATTTTCCCTATTTCGCACCACGCATCGAACTTGAGATGTTTCAAGTGGTACGCCGTTACATGTTGGTTCCACAATGCAGGCCTCTCTCTATACAAATCAATTAATTGTAGGGCTCTTTCCTCCGTCCACTCTAACGGCTGTTGATCACTCATGGTAACTTGCGAAGTGAATACCAAACTGCAGTGTACATTTGTATCGGGTGTATATATACCTGCGAACCCACCCCCCCTCTTCGAATTTTGGGAAAAATGACCATAGCGTCACCCGCTTACCTTAATGAAGACACGAAAAACTGACGTTTAAGGGGAGGTTCCGGTTTAGAGCCCCCCAAAATAGGTGATATTTAGGAATTAATTAAAGGAAAACCACTATATATAATTTAATGGAACTTTTTCCATTGTATTAAGGATGTCTTAAATTATAGAAATATATTTTTTGTTTTATAATTAAGCATTGCAGACGGGCCTGGGGAGTCGTTAAAGGCAAGGTGTAAAAAAATTGATCCAAATCGGTGGGACCTGTATCTCCAAAAGTTATTATCCGATTTGACTGAAACCTTTTTTATTTTGAAGAGTATTCTTCTGGCTGGGGGGGGGGGAGTAGAAAAATTACAAAAATTACAATTTTTTAGAAAATAACGACACTTCAAGTTTGAAATCACCTTTCCCTGTATTTTTCTTCCTTTCAACGCCTTTGAAAATTATAAATTTTCAAATTTTTGTAACTTTTTCGCCCCCCCCCCCCTCTAGCCAGAAGTATATTCTTCAAAATAAAAGAAGTTTCAGTCGAATCGGATAATAACTTTTGGAGATTCAGGTCCCACCGTTTTAAGATCACTGTTTCGAGGAAAACGCGTTTAAAGTTTCACGTGAGCGCCGAGTGGCCCATGCATTTGCCACTACTTAAATGCCTATAACTTCGGGAATTTTACGAATTTCAACAAATCCTTTTAAACACGTATTCCTAAAAGATTGAACATTCGAAAAATGAAATAAAAAAAAACTACATTTAGACCGGAACCTTCCCTTAAACTGGCCGTTGGATTGGCCCTTCTAGAAAAGCGAAAAATCCCGCGGGACACACTGTAGACCGAAACGGAAAGGACGCTTGGGTTTTCCCCACAGTTGCGGCCGAGCCGCTCGCCGCGAACCCCTCTCGCTGTGCTTTATGACACCTTCCCAGGCCTGCGAAACCGAGTTGGTCGAAACAGTTGATTTCTACAGAATTAATTGTTCTGAACCTTAACACATTTTTACATATACACAGATTTAGAGTCTGAATATAGCAACTCGACCAACTCTCCAGTCCGGCCGCGTCTCCCGGAATTACCCTAACAGTGTTTACATAATTGCTATATTGGTGGCATCTTTCTGACGTGCGTTGGGACAAAAGCGGGCTCAGAACTGCGCGGAAATTCATTCGTTCTTTACGATGGGTAATTTCATATTTTTCCCAAAAACGTTTCGACAACATCTGTTTGCCAGATTTCTAAAGGACAATCAAAAAGGTGGTACCGTCTTTAACAGTTTTAAACGTTCTTCAGCCTGAGTTAATCCGTATATTGCTCTGTCGGCTGGTGGTATACACGGTCACTTCGGAACGGCACGTACCGTAATCCACTGATGACTCGCGGGACAATACAGTTATAAACCACGACCCTGACGAAAAATTCTGGTCGATCAACCTGGCTAAGTTTTGTCGGCAGATGTCCGGTTTTTCCTCCATGATATGAATAATGAAATATAACGTTTCTTTTAAAAATTCTCTCGAGTATAAACACGCGCTTGAATTTCGAAACAAAAGCAGATGTCGACGTATTCCGTGCAAGAGACGACGGGCTTGAAGTTCGATTGGCCCTAATCTAACCAATCTGCCCTGCATCCCTCCCAAACGACCACCGTCCTGAAGAGGCCCTCTTCACAGCAATATCTCCTCCCCAAGGCCCACCTTCTCTCGCACGGAATACGTCGACGCGTGCTTTTGTTTTGAAATTCGAGCGCGTGCTCAGACACGATAGATAAGCAGGCCCGATTGGCTAGTTTGGGACCAATCGAACCTTAAGCCGACCTTCTCTCGCACGGAATACGTCGACGCGTGCTTTTGTTTTGAAATTCGAGCGCGTGCTTAGACACGATAGATAAGCAGGTCCGATTGGCTAGTTTGGGACCAATCGAACCTTAAGCCGACCTTCTCTCGCACGGAATACGTCGACGCGTGCTTTTGTTTTGAAATTCGAGCGCGTGTTTAGACACGATAGATAAGCAGGCCCAATTGGCTAGTTTGGAACCAATTGGACTTGCAGCCAACCTTCTCTCGCACGGAATACGTCAATGACATCGAAAACTCCTGCGCCCCGTCTCAGGTAAAGCAACCGCGCGCGACTACAGTCACCTGACCGTACCGCTACGACCCCATATTTCTTCAGTGAGGTCAAATAACAGGTCGACAGAAGAATTGCAGGAATATTTTACTAACCCACTCTTGGCCAATGACACTGCTTTTATAATAATCAGATTTGTAAGTTCCAGCTTGTCCTTATCTTGATTATTGGTTGAAAAAGTGTCATTGCTGAATGGAAACCACGAGAAGGTGGTGTGCTTTTTCCATCAAGAGAGATTAAGGATGTGTCAGGAGGATGGAAGTAAGAAGGCCCGGTCATAAATTTTAAACATGATCGGCCATGTACCTTAATTCTTTCGATTGCCATACGATTGTCACGTTTCGTATTACTTCTGATCAATTGTAAAAACTGACTGCGTTGATCGCCAACGTAGTCTAAAAAAGGTCGCGGTTTATGACCGTATTGTTCCTTGAGTCGACGGTCGAGAACAGTGCGCCACAATCACCTTCTCGTGGTTTCCATTCAGCAATGACACTTTTTCAACAAATAATCAAGATAAGGACAAGCTGGAACTTACAAATCTGATTATTATAAAAGCAGTGTCATTGGCCAAGATTGGGTTAGTAAAATATTCCTGCAATTCTTCTGTCGACCTGTTATTTGACCTCACTGAAGAAATATGGGGTTGTAGCGGTACGGTCAGGTGACTGTAGTCGCGCGCGGTTGCTTTACCTGAGACGGGGCGCAGGACTTTGCGATGTCATTGACGTATTCCGTGCGAGAGAAGGTGGGCCTTGGGGAGGAGATATTGCTGTGAAGAGGGCCTCTTCAGGACGGTGGCCGTTTGGGAGGGATGCAGGGCAGATTGGTTAGCTTAGGGCCAATCGGACTTCAAGCCCGTTGTCTCTCGCACGGAATACGTCGACATGTGCTTTTGTTTCGAAATTCAAGCGCGTGTTTATACTCGAGAGATAAGGGATCCGTCTTTAATTTGAAGGTAGGACGAAGCGGGCGGGACTACGCGCAATCAGCGAACTACATGCTCTCTTTCTTCCTGTGTCTCTTTGCGAGCCGTATTGATGTCGAATAATGCTTTTTAATTGCTAGTCCCCAAAAATTAATCAGGCTCATCGGCCAGAGCATTTCGCTAGGGTCGCGGTTTATGACCATATTTGTTTCGCTAGTCGACGGTAGACAACGGTTTCCTATAGTTTTGGGTAATTTATGACTTAGTTGGTACCGCCTGTATTACAAATATGACTTAGTTGGTACCGCCTTGTATTACAATTATGATGTATCTAGAAACAACAACACCTCTCGCAGCAATATAATTGTTGCTATTTACAGTAATAATTATCATGTCATTGCTTGCTTTAATATATAAACTAAATAATAGACCATAAACACACGTATGCAAGTTATACATATGTAGGAGTAAAGAGTACATTTGCGTTGAAAAATACACATTTTTCCAGTCTTTTCGACGATGCGCGGCGTGCATTCGCGTGCGCGCTTGGCAGAAAAATCCTGGCATAGCGCGCACACTATCGCTTTCGATGCGCGGGTCGTCGTAAAAGTCGACCCTTTCAAGTGCTCCAAACTCCTCGAAAATCCGAGAAACTCGTAAATCTAACCCGTGCGCGGCGCGCAGTTGCACCAGTGGGAACGTCTTTCTGCAACAAATCGGCCTTGCGCGTCGAAAAAAACGTGCGCGCCGCGCGATTGCACTAGTGGGACCCTGCCTTTAGGCCTTCCCCCGCGGCCACCAAACCGCGACCCCAAATCTTGTATATAAACCCACGCTCGAACAACCAAAGCGGAACATTGTAAATCGAACAGTAACGCGATCACGCCCGTGATCGCTCGGCTCAAATAAACCTTTGTCATACCCTACGGTGAGTTCTAACTCTTTAACCGGCAACGATCCACTACCTCTCGGCTCGACCCGAGAATCCCGTTCCCGGCACTTTCACCCGAACTATCGGAGCCCGAGGAACAACCCGTTCGGGGATAACCGCGGAGTGCAGCCAGATTCTCAGAGAGAATCTCCACACCGGTAAACCTTGCAACAATACCGCTTTATATAAATGTACAGTGTCAATACCAAACGTCCAACGCATTCTTATAACAAGTTACAAAACCGAGCATATAAACGTGCTCTAACCAAGTTAATAAACCGCTTTGCTTTAAACACGCTTCGAGTTATTGTGCCCATCCTCTGCTAACGAAGGCACCAAATAAAACAGACTCCTGCATCAGCTGATTCTGGTTCGCGAACGCGAGAGTTCATGCTGTGTTTATCAACTTACCTTTGCATAGCCCGCGTACAGTCATACGTCTAGACACATTTCGAGGAAATATTACGTGTAACTTCTTATACTCGTGCAACGGTAAATCCAATTACCAAACCAAAACAAAATGCTTTAACGGGTGTCACCCACCGCGGTGATCACAATTTAAACCTTCCCTGGACGGTCAGTGTTACGAATCTCGCATTCGAGCCTAAAATCCATCCACGACCAAGTGTTACGAATCTCGCATTCGAGCCTAAAATCCATCCACGACTAAGTGTGCAGAATCTCGCATTCTCGCCTGGCTTCCTCCCAACGCTCAGAGTGTAGAATCTCGCATTCTCGCCTGGCTTGCTCCCAACGCTCAGAGTGCAGAATCTCGCATTCTCGCCTGGCTTCCTCAGAACCTCAGTGTGCAGAATCTCGTATTCTCGCCTGGATTTCATACATACCCTCGACGCAGCAAATAGAGAAATCAAGCTTAACTATCCCAAAACCCCCGTATGTCATTGTCCCCTAAGACCTCTACCCGGGACGTGACAATCCATATTTTTTTCCATACAATTTCAACTATTGTTGTATTGCGGAACTGTGCTCCGCGACAATCGAAGAACTTTTGAATCCCATTGTAACGTGCCCTAAGCTGCACGCCGAGGAATGTTTTTCTAATATTTATTAGGAAATAATACGCGACACGTAGTAAGAAAGTAAGATAATTTATATACTTTTGTCTTTAATTACACATGGGGCAAATATATTAGGTGGAAATGGAGGAGAAGAAGGGAATTGTTAGATATAACTTATCCTTATTCGAACTTTTTATTTTTAACATAATTATCGAATTTTTCTCTTATTTGCTCACCAAACAAGCGAGATAATGCAGGCGTTTAATAAGCGATTTAAGTATAGTTATGTAACTTTGAAAACATTTGTGTGATTATGAATTATTCTTCGTGGTGATGAAACTCTTCAAAAAAGTGTTGAAAACATAAATATTGCTTACACCACGCACATCGCATGATAGCATAATTGCCGCAAATGGAACAACGAGGTCGATGTATGAAATCTTTTTGTGAAAAAGCGAAATCTACTGGATTTTCAAACTGATTTGGTTTCTCAACAATGTATCCACTTTTATACCATGCGTAAGCAAACACATCGTGATACTTTGGTGATGAAAGTTGTTTATGAATAAGAGACTGTAATTCAATGACATTATTCCTTGCATTTAGCTGCACATCGTAATTAAACAATAATACAAGGTCGGAAAATTTTCGTACAAAGTTTTTCCATATCCGGAAACCATATGCATCAAGCGATTGTATCATTCCTGTAGTTTTTTTCGGTATTGGGTATATTTCCACATGTTGATTAGCTGGTATACCGTTTCGTAATGTAGATGGACTGTGACCAGTCCACGAATCCAATAACAAAACGCTTCGAGATATAAGTTTGTTAACCATTCCATAACCAGTTGACCTGTTAACTTTTCAGATGTGGACGCCTGTATATAAACATTCCACGGTCGCAACAAAGATTGTTGTACACGTGGACCA
This sequence comes from Andrena trimmerana, assembly GCA_951215215.1. Lineage (NCBI taxonomy): Eukaryota > Metazoa > Arthropoda > Insecta > Hymenoptera > Andrenidae > Andrena > Andrena trimmerana. The sequence continues at coordinate 75,848,828 of OX578060.1, forward strand.
AAATTAACATCCTTTTCCTGCAGAACAATAAATAGCGGAGAGTGTAGTTTCCCAGAAGCTGATATTGTAGGGAATATGGTATAGCTATGTGTAGTAGCGGATATAGATTGTACGACTGCTGTAACACTTTTGGTTCCTTGTTCAGCTAAAGTACGGCCCGAATGTAATTCTAGATTGAATCCGCTCTCATCAGCATTGAATGTATTGTTTGTTCCGATATTTCTAATACGACGTTTTACATTATTCACAAAAGTCGAAGCAATTTCATTTAATTGCGCGGTATCTGTACCGTATGGTCTGGTAATAAATTTGTTCATTTTTCTTGAAACTATTTTATATGTTCTCTTAAAATTCCAGATCCAATATCCAGGTGTTTTAAAATTTTCCAACCCTGTCTCTTCATTAGCACGTAAGACCCATCTTCGAAGGTCCAAATCATGAATAATAATGGCATGAGTTTCACTCCCGTGAACAAACTTATTATACACATATTCCAAAATTTGTAACAATTTTTCCCGACGTGTCCCTCCCCTGTTCACCGTGTCGTTGGCCAAGAGTGGGTTAGTAAAACCCTTCTGTATACTCGAGCTCATTTTAGAAGGAACTTGCCGACCGACGAGTTTAGATCGGTTCTGCGCATATTGGCGCTCATTGGTGCCAAAACATGCTACTATTGGCTATACCCCAAACAAACGCTCCCTCGGAGTCAATGAGCTCATTCTACATGCGCGAAATAAGTTCCTTCTAAAATGAGCTGGAGTATAGGTATAAATGACATCATTGCGACGGGTACGAGACCAGTCGATCTTGTTTTCAAACTTCATTACAGTAATCCGGGGTGCAAGTGGTAAGACGACCGTAATAGCGGAGCGGGCGGCTCGCTTACCTGAAACGAAAATCACCGATTCTATAACTGTTCATTGTGACGTGAATTTTAAAGAGTCCATCCTAGAAAGGAGCTTTTTTTGTAAGTAGCATTTCAAGGAATTATTTCTGTTTATGTACAAAAAAGGCAGAAGACCAACATCGTACATTAACCAGCTGCGAAAATGCTTTGTGAATTAACAGTTTTCAAGTTTTTATTCTACTGAAAATATAGAAAGAGGAGTTAGAGAATAATTAATGAAAAAAGTAGAATATTCGCACCGGAATTTGAATCTCGGATTTGAGTGTCTCGGAATCTCGAAATGAGTTCTTGGCGGAGAGCGCCGGCCAGGCAGCGCGGCACACGGACAGAAGTTAGGGTACGCTTGTAGTGGTGCGGTACAAACCAGAAGGGGATCGCAACTTTAGCAACAAATCAAGCTTCGAAAATGTTTTATAAATTTACAGTTTTCAAGTCTTTAGACTTCTGAGAAATATAGGAAGAGAAATCAGAGAATGAATAAAGAAAAAAAGTAGAATATCCGCACCGGGATTTGAACTCATGACTTTTGCTTGCGGCACAAGCCCTTCGATGTCGGGAAAACGAATTCTCGCCGGAGAGCGCCGGCCAGGCAGCGCGTACGGCACACGGATGGAGGGACGAGTATGCTTGTGTGGTGCGGTACAGGCACTAGGAGGGGCCACGCTTGGTCGTGAAGTGGTGATAGGGTCCGTGGGTGAAAACCCACGGTTCTGGCATCACTGCTCCCAGCACACCACGTCTCGAACCTGATCATCAGTCACGCGCACCTCAGGGCGCTGCACGGTGGGCCCCAGCCGGGTAATCGGAGATATTCAATCCATTGCATGGATTTTGGGTATTTTAACGGGAAAGGGGTTTGAATGGCTTGGATTTGGAGGGTCGTAGAGAAGGAGTGAGACGTGGTCTCGGTTTAAGAAGGTTTTGGGGCGAGGGACTTGTTTAGATTTAGTTTTGAGGAGGGAATTCGTGCCTCGTTGGGCGAATAAGTGAAGGAGGTTTCGTACTGACCATCTCGAGATGGGGACCGCTAAGGTACATCTTCAAGGTGATCAGCGATTGGGAAAAAGGGGTAATAATTAAATTTGAGGGACTTTTGTGGAGTGATTCTGAGATTTATGATAGATTTTCTAAATAGTACCGCGCAAAAAATGTTGGGACGTTACAATACAGTGCTTTGCACGTCTCAGGAATTATTTTGGATAACGAAGGAGCTGATATTCCTGTTATAAATATTAAATTTTCATAAGAGTTGCCAAAAATCTTAATGTGGCGATAAGACGTTGCTCTGAGGTGATGCTCTGTCGCATAACGGTGTCCATTTTCTTAATTTTGTTTTGAACTAAGCTGAGGACATAATGAAACGCTTCAGAATCCATCCTCAAATAATTCCGGTAGTCATCTGGATAATTTTCTCTCAGCTCTCGAAGAAGGGGCTGATCATTACAATTTCCGCGGTATTCTTTTACCCAAACCTGGCGGTTTCTACTTCTGTTTCTTCTTCGGTCTGCTATTGTTAAATGCACAGCAGCAGCAACAACAACAACAGCTAGGTTCGGGTCACAATTATTGTTCACCGTAACGATGATAAATCTTTTACTCACAACCTTTTTTAAACCGCGTTCTTCACACAGGCTTCTTACACTTGATCAGGGGGTGGAAACTGAATAGGAAACTTCCAGGATAGCGTTGAGACAGGAAGGAGGAGGCTTTCATAATGTAGATGGCGTTAGTGTCGCGGTATAGTTGTGTTTGTGTCTGTACATACACAATCGGCTGAGACTTACACAGTCTTATAAGTGAAAAGAAGTAAACCGTGAGTGAAACGCTAGTTTTTACTTGTGTTTACTGTTTAACTTAAAATGAATGTGCAAAAGAGTGGAGCAACTGCAAAGAGGGTGACAGGTAAGAAAGTTTTATGTACGGTTTGAGTTACATTTAAGACACTTGTTTATTTGAATATTCGTGATGTTTTTGTATTTTTAGATTATAAATTCTATTATCAAAACTTTTAATAAATTTAATTCACCCTTTAAGTTCACAGGCGCAGACAGACAAAAAACAGAATGAAAGATGCAGAGGAGGATCTACGTTGCAAATGACTTGCATATGTAAGGGCGCCGAGTATGGTTCAGACAACGTGCACCTTTTTTTTTTTTTTTTTTGACTTGGTGGAAATCCCCACGGATACCCCGCGCCCGCGGGGGCGGGCGGGGGGTTATGTGGGACTCGAACCCACTAAAACCACCAAGGTGATCGTCCTCGGAGGGCGGAGTTGCGTGCCTGAAGGGGGGGACTTGTGCGAGGGCATGCGAGTGATTCGTTCGCTTGCCCCCCCTTCCGGCGCTTTGCAACGCCGCCCTCTACAACCCCGGCTATTATGGCTAGCCGGGATCTTCCCTGGGGGGAGTTTTCATCTCCCCCCCCCAGATTACTCCGACGACGCGCGACGGATCACACGTCTGCGTCGCTTCGGGGCCGCTTCTGCTAGAGTGGGTGGGAAACCCCCGTTCCACCACTCCGCGGCCCCCGGCGATCGAGCTCCGACCTGGTCGGCCCATGAACTGTTGCAGTTCGGGCCGAACCAGGCGGGGCGCGGGCGTATAACTGCCCGCTTGCCCCCGATAATTTGGGTGGAGCTCGATCGCCCACAGGGGAGCGGCTTTCACTGCCGCTCCTACGCGAGGGGGAGGGCCCTCGAGAATGTAGGTGGGGCCCTCCCGTGCCTCGGCTTCCCCCTGTCGGGAGGGGACGGCCCAACGCTGGTGGGGGGCCGCCCCCCTCCTCCTTCCCTTGCTCTCGCCCCCCCCTCACGCTTATTAGGGGGGGGGGGGGCACGCGGCCGAGGGGTGCCTTGCTGATGACTGGCCCCTCGGCCCTCCTTCCCGTCCCCCGGCCAACGATTTGGGGGACTCGCGGCGGCGCGGCCGGAGCCATAGCGGGGGGGAAGGGGCGACTAGTTACGTCGCCGCACTATCCCCCCCGGCTCCGGGTCATCTATCCCGCGCTCGCCGCGCTCGCCGCCTCCTGGGGGCCAGAATACGGGACGGGTGCCCTTCCCGTACTCTGTCCCTCTCCGCCTCTTCCTTGTCGAGCATGATCTGCTCGGCGAAGAGGGACATGGCCACCCAGCAGCCCCGATCTCTCGCCATCCGACGCAAGACAGTGGGAAGGTCGAGGTCGGGGCCCAGCCGCGCCTCGAGGACCCGGCGGTCATCGTGCCACTCTCGGCAACGTGCCAGAGTGTGATCCGCCGAGTCCTCGTCGCCCGAGCCGCAGCTGTGGCACCGCGACGTCGCCTCCCGCCCGATGCGACACAGGTAATCCCCGAAGCAGCCTACTCCGGTGATCACCTGCGTCAGGCGGAAGGTGAGCCTGCCATACCCGCGCGACGCCCATTCACCGAAAATGGGCAGAAGCGCCCCGACAACGCGGCCCTCCCGATGTTCTGGGAGGGAAAGCCACTGGAGCCATTTGGCTTCCATGCGCTGCCGGGCCTGGCCCCGCGCCACTTCGCGTCCGACTGCTGCAGGGTCCCCCGCCTCGCGGAGATCGCGGACGGCGGAGTAAACCTCCGCCTCCATCTCCGCGAGGAGATGAAATGGGGGGGACGCAGCCAGAGCGGACAGTTCGGCGTGTGACACCGTGCGATAAGCTCGCACGGCTCGGAGGACCGCGCGGCGATGAACTCTTGCCAGTAGTTCTCGCCCAACGCGGCAGTCCTCCAGGACGTCGGCCCATATAGGGGCGCCGTAAAGCGCCATGGACCGAACGACCGTCACGTATAGTCGCCGAACACCCTCGTGAGGGCCTCCCAAGTTGGGCATGATTCGCCCGAAGGCGAATACCTGCCGCTCCAACCTGGGGCCGAGGGTTCTGAAGTGACGCGTGAATCGCCAGTAGGTATCCAGGGTGAGACCGAGATACTTCATCGATCGGCCCACCCTGATACAGGCCTCCCCGATCCTCAGGGACGCTCTGTTGGGGACACCACTCCCAACACGGTCCGCGAGCCACATCGCCTCGGTTTTCTCTAAGGCGACTCGCAGACCGAGCGTCCGGATCGCGAGGATGACGCGTCGCAGTGCCTCTTCCGCGCGAGCGATGGCCTGCCGCCAATTTCGCCCGGAGGCCACCACCAGGGTGTCGTCCGCGTAGACAACGTGCACCAAGTTGATACGGGCGTCGCAGGTATGCATGACATAATATTGGTAATAATTATGATAATTACGATAATAATAAGTAAAATATCCTTTATGTTGTATATAGAACTCGTCGGTTCCTGGTTGGGGCGAAATCCGGCTACGATGTCGACAGTATACTGCCTATAGGACATTCCCCTGACGTCTGCGTGCCACTCAAGCACCTAGGATGCACACGTAATTCAAAGTCAATTTTCTCGAAAACGAAGCCTCTACAGCAAATTCGTCACTCTGAATTTTCGATTTATATTTGCCTGTAGAATCATCCCCCGAAGTATTGACCATAGGTAGAGAAACACCATGTATATGGAAGTCGCATACGAAGGAATACATATATGTACATAAATTAACATAAGTAATTAATATAATGTAATATAAGTAATTAATATAATTACTTAGCACTATAGCGTTTAAGCAAACTGTTAAACTTAATATATGGAACATTTTTGAAAGAAAAATCTGAGCCACTCATCCTTACCTCTACTTGTATTTTTTACAATTAAGTATCTTATACAAAATGCAGGGTAAGAGATACATTTGTTGGCATTATCAGTTATTGTTGGCAACATAATGTCCAATCATGCCAATAATAACTGAAAAAATGGGGAAGGTTTAGATAAGAAACTTCAAGTGAATGTGAAATATTTAATTAAATTCAGTTACTGCAAATTTAATTAAATATTTTTCTCTAACACCTGAATTTCATATCCAAATCTTCTTAACGTGTCAACAAATGTATTTCTTATTCTACATATTACAGTATGCAGATTCTGAGTATATTTAATTTTCCCGGCACGTGCCGCCATGTTGAATTTTAGTTCAAACAAAATCTTTCATAATGTAGATGGCGTGCAAATACTAAACCAAAAGTTTTGCTTGAGTTTCTACCCCCTGCACTTGATGTTGTTCGATTTAAGAGTAATCACACACTTAACCCAACTCAATGTAGATTATCCACAAATAACAGTTCACAATAACAATTATCAATAACAATTAACAATAACAATTAAAAATAACAATTAACAATCACAAATAACAGAAACAATTAACAGTACCAAGTAATGGTAATAATTAACAGTAACTATTAAGAGTAAGAATTAACAGAAATAATTATGAGTAACAATTAATAGTAATAAATTAACAGTAATAATGGAAAAACAGTAACGGTCTGCGCACACATATCCGTTCCGTGTCAGTTCCGTGTCAGTTCCGTGTCAGTTCCGTGTCAGTTCCGTGGTCGTAAAAGGTATCGGTTGCTTGTTTTAGAATGGAGCAGCGCACACTTGTCAATTCCGCGAAATGCGACGATCTCTCCGTACCCGTCAGTTTCGGGTCGTCAGGATCAGTGTTAAAAAATATCGTTTACGTGCTTTACAATGCAGTAGCGCACATTTATCCGTATCAGGGAGGTCAGCAGATGTCAGTGTAGAACCCCTATCCGTTCAGTGAAACTCAAATGTGGTTGCTATCGATATTTGGGCATTTGGACTAACGGAGTTCTGAAATCACGGAAAGGTGAAAGGGACGACCTTTTTCTATGACTGTGAAAGGTTCTTGGGTCGAAGCTCTCGCACCACGCGCTTCGGGGGTCCTAGAGCCTAGAGTCATAAAGACGAGGACAGCAATAGGCCACTCAGTAATGAAAATGGTAATGTCTATAATTAATATTAGATCTGCATACAAATACTACCAATGGATTGCTGGAGTTTTTGCAATGAAAATTATAACAAACATGATATAATTCTGATCATTATTAATGATTGTAATGAAAAGAGTTTTGTATTTGAATTTTGCGCGGTAAGGTATAGGGTATGATCGGATGCATGAATGCTGGGTGTTAGGAAAATGGAGCTGGGTGTTAGCGTAATGGCCTGCGTTCAGATTATGAGACGGCAGGCATGGCGGGCACTGAATGTGAAGCCTGGAGTACTGTGGGCCCGAGGAAAGGGAAGAAGAGAGGAGGGGTTGGCGGAGGTTTGCAAACAGTCCCTCTAGCCCCGGCACCAAGATGGCCTAGATTGAGGGCACCTCTGGTTAAGCCAGAAGCTGTCTTCGTGAGGGTGCAGCCTGGGAAGACATATGCGGACCTGTTTCGCCAGGTCACACAGGCAGTCCCGGGAGAGCTCGGGGACGTGAGTGGCGTAAAGCGCTCTAGAGCGGAACACCTCATATTGAAGGTGAAAAAAGTTGAGGACGCGAACACGTTGAATGCGACTGTGGAAATAACCTTTGGTGACGGCGTAGGAATTAGAACGTTGAAACCTATGGTAACTGTGGAAGTGCGGGACCTGGATCCAATCGTGGAAAGAGAAAACATTATGTTGAATCTGTCCGATAGGTACGGAATTTCGGTAGAGCAGATGGTCTGGAGGACTATCAGAAACGCCTACGGGGGTTCCAGGATAGCCATTCTGGATCTTCATGCAGATTTAGGTAAACTTATAAAGGATGGCGATAGGGTCAAGGTTGAGTATGTTATTGCAAAGCTACGCATACTGCCCAAAATTAGTAGGTATTTTCGATGCCATGAATTCGGGCATATGTCGTATGGATGCAGGGTTAATATTGGTGGGGACCACCTATGTAGAAAATGTGGCACTGTAGGACATAATATAAGGGATTGCACGGCCATGCAGCGGTGCATATTGTGTGTCAGGAAAGGAGTGCACGAGACGCTGTGTGCTCATATTGCAGGCACAACGGTTTGCCCTGTTTATAGAGATGATGTCAAGACAGCAGGAGGATGTGAGACGTCTTCGAGGAAATAACAATAATACAGATAAATATGAACCATTGTCGCCTGGCTCATGACCTTTTAAGACAGACGGCGGTGGCTCATAGGGCAGACATTGTAATTGTCTCGGACCCCCTCTACAACCTTCTAAATCCCAGTGGAGGACCTACCTTGGTGGGTAGAGGTTTAGCATCAAGAGAGGACGTGGTGGCATGTTCCGCGAGGTTGTATGCAAGGTTGACGGATAGTCGCGTTTTAGAAGATTATACCGGGACTGACCACGGTTACCTAAAACATTGCTTTAGGGTGGGAGGTATGGTATGTGCCTATCGCCCGATAATATCTGTAAAGTGGAGCATCAGGTCACTGGAAATTAACTTGCTGGCGGAAAAGTTCGGGGAATGTACTGAACACCTGGGAGAGGAGATATTGTAGGTTCCGGAGATATCGGAATTTCAGAGGGCCTTGGAAATATTCTGCGATGCCTCGATGAAGAGGGTTAAAAGTGGACCACCGATGAGAACACCGAACCATTGGTTGAGACCCGAAATTGCTGAATTGCGTGAGCAATAAATAGGGCAAGGAGGATCATGCCTAGGGTTCGGAAGCGATACCCTGATGTACATAATATCCTCTGAGGCGCGAGGCATATCAGGAGGCCCCTAGATTTTATCTACCCCGCAAACGTCAGCCGCACGATACGTTTTGTCTGAAGTCGACAGATGAATGGTGGAAACGAGCGGATTCTTTCACACGGCGCGGGGCGAGACACGTATCGCGATACGTGTCGATCATTTGTTCTTCAATAATAAATATCTTCTCGTGCCCCATACATTTTTGGACAAAATATTTCTCTGAAAAAATGAATGAGATTGAAGCGTTATCTATTTGGATTTTACACAAAAATGTAGTAAAAAACGAGCGAAGCATTTGGTTCATCCCATAAACAGCATTAGACATTAAAAGGGAACTTTTCATGTATTAGTTCTTACATTTTTTAATTACTTTAGAATGTCTGCCACTTCGCCGCGTGCCGTGTGAAAGTGTTCACCCGTTACAACGTTTCATTTGCCGACTTCATACGAAAAGTTTCATGCGGAATACACGAAATTATTATCACGATACGAGAGTTGTTCTGTGAACGCTTCTATAAAAAATGTATAATCGGTATCCACCATACACGTATTATGCGCGTAAACACGCCACCTACTTAGCAAACTAATCCTTCTAACTTCTAAAAAAAACTCAGGTCGTTTGGACCAATTTTAAAAATGTTATTCTGTTTTGAAGGGTGTACGAATACTTTTGTCACCTACTGAAAGAACTGTACAGCGGGCTTGCAAAAACGGCTGAATTGGGACTGACCGGGCCAGGCCAGGCCTCCTACACAGTTGTCAGTGAAATTAGGGACACCGCACGGACACGAACGGACACCGTACGGATATGGAACTGACACGGAACGGATATGTGTGCGCAGACCTTAATGGGCCCTTTTAAGGCTGTCCGCCCGCTCCCGTTAGCGGTCCACTTCGCTGTTACGCATCTGCATCGCACGCATATTCGTTGAAATCCCTCTCCCTCACCTATGCCAACAAATTCGATCACAATTTCAAATTGCCCATTCTCATTTTCACAGTGTCATTTTCACTTTGTTCAGAACACGAAACGTCGAAGCTTCGAGCGTTCGCGAATTAAACTTAGAATTAGGTTTAATTTTAGCGTATAAGATAGTCAGTAAGGATAGTCGTTAAGGTTTAAACTAAGGTCACGGTCACAATATATTTACACCACTTTGCACAATGTTACACTTATGCCTAATTAAACTACAAAGAACACTGAGTCTATTTTAAAATAACGCGTAAGCACGCGAGAGTTAATGTTTGAACCGAGTAGTTCGCACAGTAGATTTCTGGAACGTTCCAGTGACGTGCAAGCACGCGAGTTTAAGGGTACTTGTTGCCGTACCAACGATTCGCAGAGAAGAGAGATCGATCGCGGTGATAGATCGGGCCGTTTTGCCGAATACCGTGACGTCAGCACCCCACCCAAAAGCTGTTCGCCCTGAGTAAGACGAGGACCGCACCGGCGAACAAAGCCGGTCGCACGGTGAAGCGAGAGAGCTGTCTAATTAGCTGAGGTGCGCGTCAACAGATGGCCCGACCGATCTCATCACCGCGATCGTGCATACCGCGATTTGGTCGCGTTAAGGTAGGATTTCCTACACACGATTCGCCGCGGCGGCGGTGAATCGCGGCCAGTCGCCGCGGCGAGCAGACCTCAAGTACCGCGATAAGGGACTCAGTTGGGTTCGAGCACTTAAGAGGGTCTATTCTAACGAGCGGTATACCTGTTTCAGAAAAACCAGATTGTTTATTGTTTACCATATCGATATGAAAGTGACACCGATGGATTTCTCACGTTTTGCCGATGAAAATTATACCAAATTTCATGTAAATCGGACTATTTATAACGAAGCTAGCGAGAAATTATATAAATGATTTTTTCATCTAATTTCCTTCATTATGCTCCGAATTACGTCGTTCCTGGTGCTAGTTTCATCGGCGAAACATAGAGAATCGATTGGTACCGTTTTCGCAGAGATCTGATGAGATATGTGGAACTTGGATTTTTCCACTTTTAATGGTATTCCAAACCCTTCGAGGGTCGAAAGCCATAAAATTCGGTGCGGCATCACGAGTCGGCGGTTAAAAACGGCACGCGCAGGTCCGCAATCATCGCATGTACCTACTACCCATCGGCAGAGCAATATACGGATTAACTCAGATTGAAGAATGTCTAAAATTCTTAAAGACAGCACGACGGTCATTATTGCCCTTTTGAAATGCTGGCAAACAGATGTCCAAACGTTCTTGGGAAAATATGAAATTACGGGTCAAAAACAACGAATGAATTCTCGCTGAGCTCTGAGCCCCCTATGTTCCAACACACAATGGGCGTCAATCTCAAGAGTAGAGAAAAAAGTGGACATGCCATTTTTTCCAATCAAAATGCGGAATCATATCAAGCTACTTTATAAAAAAAATTTTTTTTGTCTTTTTTTTGGCGAAGATACCTTGAAAACTAATTTACTACTGGATCTCAAGAAGTCGATAAAAGGTTTAAAACTTCTTCGTTTGTATTGCAATGAGACTATTTTGTACGTAAATACAATCTTGTCTATACTTTTTAAAATCTTCATTTCTGGCGTCTTGGGTCCCTTCTCCCAATTAGCCGATTGGAAGCTTGCCCAAATATTATATAATTTCGTAGGAATGTCTTAACACTTTGTGAACAGTACCTATTTATTTAGTAGGTGGTACCGGGATAACATGGATACAGGTTTACAATTTTTCTGCACATTCCATAGTATGTATATTTATCAAATTTTTTTAGTTTCATTGGAATTATTAACGTTATTTTTTTAGATAACGTCGAACCTTCGTATGAGTTGTATGTTAACTCTTCCTTTATGAACTTCCTGCATAATGTTCGTCATTTTTAGTGCTAAAAATGGGATGTATTTTTCCCCTAATTATTGGGATTCTGTTCCACTGTGCGACATAGAATACAAGTAATTACTCCATGATTGGCAAATATTGACAAATCTTGTGTTCGCCGTTGCAAGGACAAGTATATGTTGATTATAAAACAAAAAATAAATTTGCTTGGAAGTTCCCGGAGGTTAACTAAAAGGCCGACAATTTCTGATATTTTTTCTATCGGTTTCTTATGGAAAAAACTATATGTAACTAATTATTTGCTACTGCTTATCGGAAACGATACTACTCATTTCGGTTCCCAAAATATTTTTCTTTTATATCATCGTAATTCAAAAGCCTCGACTTAAATTTTTCCACAAAATAAAAACATACAAACTTGGACACGTGTTTACATACAGATCAGAAGTAGCCGCCATGATATTTTTTCCTTTTTTAGGTGCTCATATTATTAATTTACAAGAAATATATAAAGAAAACATAATCCCATAACTTTTGGATTCCAACTAGTTTCCATATTTCTTGGGATTCTGTCCCACTGTGGAGAAGGATCGCGCGGCGGTCTCCGCTAGACTCAGTTTGGAGCAGTCAAGCTTTTGGCCGCCATGATTAGCCGCCCGCCAGGAGATTCCGCCATAATGGCGGAAAACAGACACTCCTCTCATTGTGTTACGTCTCGAGTAGCCTAGGTAGCTGCCTAGACAGACACACTGACACAGCGGTTGGAAAACGCGCCTAAGGTCGGGGCCAGATATATTGGCCGGTCGATTCGTTTTCGCGAACAGCGATCGAGGAGAAATCAGCCACCACCATCTGACGATCGTGGATTTGTCAGTTGGAGTTGCGTGGCCTTCGCGGGGCATGGTGGGGTAACAGGAACGCTGCTCGGCTCCACCTGAACCTAGCCGTTTGGCTGTTATTTGTCATTAGTGTAATAGTTGTGTGCGTTACGAAGCTATGCGCAGACCAATACGAGATGAAGCTATCGCGAAAGTGTCAATGTTCTAACCAATAAAGCTCCTGAATTTTTTCGTAGCTAACGCACACCTATTCTGATGTGTGTATTTCTACGCTGACAGCTCGGTTTGGGCTACACCCCAGAAGCTTGGCACTATCCCCACCATTTCTAGCTCACTCTTGTTCTGCGAAGGCGAGAGCGAGATGGAACGAGAGCGAGTCAGAAAACGTTGAGAAAAGGAGCACCGAGGCAAGCAAAATGTGTGGTGGGAGAATACCCCTCACGAAACTCACCGGCCAATATATCTAGCTTTGACCTTAGGTGCTTCGAGCGCCTCAGACCCGTGCCATATGAACCGCGCGTGGCGTATAGGGGCGACACCCGTATCGATAGATTTCCACATCACCCATGGGGTACTATTATCGATGCGTTTTTTTGTCACTGGTATCTCCTGTAGGCACTGTGTCGCGCGGTAAAAAACAGATTGAAAAGACACATTTGACTATCAAAATTTTATAGGTGTTTGGGAAAACTAGTTTTTCGCGCATGTTTAGACGTGCTGGGCAAATCTAAAATATTAACAGGGAGGCTGAACGATGCTGTACGTTTCAGATTTGCCTAGCACGACTAAACGTGCGCGAAAATCTAGTTTTCCCAAACATCTTTAAAATTTTCATAATAAAACGCGTTTTTTCAATCTGTTTTTTATCGCGCGACACAGTGGAATAAGCCTACAGGGGTTACCACTGACAAAAAAAACGCATCGATAATAGTACTCCATGGATGATGTGGAAATCTATTGATACGGGTGTCGTCCCAATGCACTACGCGCGGTGCATATGGTACGGGTCTGAGGCGCTCGAAGCATCTCGGGCGCCGCGGGGGCCAAGACGCGCGGCAGGAGAAAGGAGGCGTTGCCTCTGGAAATCAGCCGGCAAGTTCACTTAAGGCTGCCGTCTCCGCGGGTCTTGAATGTGTGCGTACACTCACACAAGCTAGGAAAAGCGTGTGCGTATACGCGATGTAGTAAACAAACCGTTTCAACCGTCTTACGTCCTGGAATCGGCAAGAGGGAAGTTTTTGCGGGTATAGTTGCCTCCGGGAGACATCAGTGCAGGGTGGTCTGGTGCGTTTGAATGATAATAACCGCCGTACATTGAAATAATAATGAATTACTGAATCGAAAAGTGACAGAATGAGGCTTTAAGGCTTCTCCATTGGTGGCGCTAATGGTGTACGGCAGCCACGTAGCACCAGCGTGACGTTACGTAGGACCGACGCGAGGTTAGTTGGCGCCCTTACGCAAGAAAATTTTTGATGCTCGCAAATATTTGCACCCGTTTTCTATTTAATATGTTTTTTCTTTACGAGGTGAACATTTCGTTTCTGTGGGGGTTTGATTCCGTTATTATTAAGCGTGCGATATAATTTTTTAGCGTCCCATTCGGCTGGCGCCCTTATGCGGCGCGTAACTTGCATAGTGGTTTCACCGACCCAGCGTATACGTGAGGTAGTAAACGAACCTTTTCAACCGTCTTGCGTCCTGGAATCGGCAAAAAGAAAGATTTTGCGGGTATAGTTGCCTCCAGTAGACATCAGTGCAGGGTGGTCTGGTGTGTTTGAGCGCTAATAACCACCGCACGTTGAAATAATAATGAATTTCTGACTCGTGTACTGAGACAGACTCGAGAAATGACAGAATGAAGCTTCAAGGATTCTCTGTCACCGGCGTTGATGATATATTCGTGGATTGTACCATCAAAACCGGTGGAAGTCCAATCTAGCCGATAAATGTAGGAAAGACATAGTTGCCGAGATGTATCGAGAGTCGAATCGCGCTGTTGCCGCATTTCCCCTATTACTATTTTGTCGTAAGGGAGGCTTGAATGAATCACGGCGAAGCGGCTGGAGAACAGAAATGGGCAAAGATATTATCTGGAGATAGACGACGGGATGATGTTTTGTCTCGCTCCGTCTTTCGGATGCCTGACAACTCCGTCCTTTGCGTTCGCGGCCGTCGCACAGGCAAAGCGTTCCATCTCGCTCCCCCCTTCGGCCAAAAAGAAGCGAGAAACGAACACTGGGAATTAGGGCTCTGTTCGCGATACAGGCTCAACGCCGCGCGGCACAGTGGGGCAAAGTGACGAAGTTTGTTTCATAATCAAAGAACTTTTGATAGAAATGAGATAGAGTGATGATTTTTTTTAAAATTAAAGCTGAAAGATTGCAGAATAAGGGAAAATTAATGAAATTATGGTACGAACGATTTTTACCATTTAAAATCTGTAGACTTGGGCTGTTTGGCGGCGACTTGTAATCTCGGTTGGAGAGGCATACAGTGTTGATAAAACGTAAAACGTCACGTTTTCAGTATTCAGTAACATACTGCTGAGATTGTCCAGATTAAAATGAGTTCAAACACGGTATAAATCGGAGTATTTCTAGAACTGTACTTGGTAATTAAATATAAATGTAACATTTCTAATCTAAAAATGCTAAAAATAATTGGTTTATACTGTGTTTAAATTTATTTTCATCTGGAAAATCTCAGGAGTATGTTATTGAAACGTTCATGCCGATACGATAGCAAATGTGACAGTTTTACATTCTATCAACACAAACTATATAAATAATCACAATCATTTTAAAATATTTTTTTAGGAGCAAATATAAATATTGTTCCCCCACGGCTATTTCCTCCCCGTCGTCCTGGGGATTTTGTTCAAATTGAAATATGTTAGAGTCCATGTGAAAATAAGAAGGATTTAAATAATCATTTTGCCATATTCGAAAGGTAATTTTCAAAAAAACCAAGAAAGTTGAGTACTTTGAGGGTCTGTATTTATAAAACAATTTTGAATGTGGCAAAATGTGGCAACTTGAACCCTTCTTCTTTTCACATGCACTATGTACAACGTATTGCAATTTGAATAAAATCTCAGACATTGAGGGTTCAAAGTGATCAGCTTGGTATGGAATGCACCGTATATACGACATTGTCCATTCCAGCCGAAATGGATCCTAACCCACTTTCTTTACGAAAACGACAAAATGCTTCTGCGTTCGGGACGCTAGTCACATCGCGATTACCGAAAATACACAATTTATCGAGAAATGATCTGGCGCGTATGTACGAATAGTAAAACTAAAACTTTGCAGGCGTTCGTAGTATATCACCATCAAAATTGTAGTACAAGAACAGAATTATTTTTTAGTGACTTTAGCACTGTAGCAAACGGTTAAACTATATACAGCAATAAAAGATATTTCTAAAAAATTCTGAGCTGTGAAATGTAAATCCACAAACACTAAAAACTAGAAAATGAAAAACATTTAAAAAATAATTTTTTATGTTAACCGATTTTATTAGAAATGCACTAAAAACTAAAAAATAATTATTTTCTTGTACTATAATTTTGATGGTGTTTATAACTTAAATAATTCACTTTAAATAAAATCGTGGGGTACCATGTGCAACTAGAAGTTGAATTATTAAAGTGATTCATATCCTGTTATGAAATGTCGTGACCCACGATTTTATTTAAACTGAATTAGGTGATATTAACATCATAAAATATTTTTTATATAATTTTTTCTAAATAAAACACATAACACTACTAATCATTAAAACAAGTTATTTTTTTTATTAGAAACTTAGTAAATATAAATGTTGTGCCCCCCCCCCCCACCGCTTCCTCTGCGCCTACAGCCGCCCCGGCGCCATTCTCCACCCCCTCTGCGTTGCCACCCGCCCCTCGCCTGGTATCACAGGCGGCGAAGTTCCCGTTTCATCTGAAACAGTACAATAAAAATGACATTTTCTACTTCTATCCGTACATATAGTGAATATGTACGACGTTCGAGACAAGATTTACTACAGCATAATTAAACAATTTTTAATTCTTCATTAAATCGATATGGCAGTCACACCAATGGATTTCTTAGGTTTTTTTGTTGAAAATCATGCTAAATTTCGCGAAGATTCGAATGGAAATGGAGAACTTGAGATTCATTATTTTTTAGTGCAATATTATGGGGCAGTGAGAGCTACAATCCATTGGTGTGACTGCCATATCGATTCGATGAAGAATTAAAAATTCTTCAATTATGCTGTAGAACTACATTTCACGTTCGACCACGCGGCGTCGTTTCGTTTTTGCCGGGCTTCACCGCGCAGTGTGCGATTTTGGACACCACGTGTGTGGTGAACATAAAGAGTGTGCACAACTAAAATATTTCTGCGATGGAAAGAATAAAGAGAATGAAAGAAACATCGTTCCAGAATTGATGAAAATTGGAGTGTACCAGGACGTAAAAGAAATACTTCGTCCACCGTTAGCTCATGCGGAGAGCTTACTCTATAACACCAATAATAAAGCTGTGGAAAGTTTGAACGCAGTAATTGCCAAGTACATTGGCGGAAAAAGATTAAATTTTGCCGAGAGAGGATCGTATACAGGAAGATGTGCTGCTGCTGTCGTGGAGTACAACAGAATGAAGAAGAAAACGCCAAATGGAAGAAAAGAAGAAGAAAGAAAAGGAAAAGAGCTGCAAAACAGAAGGAAACGAAGGCTGCGCGATATGTACGCAAGCAATTACCCTCGCAGAAAGATTCTGATTATGGACAAAATGCATAGAAGCTAGACATGCCATCCGAAATTTATGAACTGGAGCGAGAGAAGCATATGCAAATGCTCAGTGAGTGGCAAGAGAAAAGACATGCTATTGATGACGAAACCATCGGGCAAGCAAAAAATCGCAGATGGTTGCGATACAGATCCAAATTGTTGACAGCATCCAATTTTGGACAAGTGTGCCGTCGCCGACCTGACACGCTTTGCGCAAATGCAGTCAAATCATTTCTGTATCCGAAGATAATTAGTGCACCCGCGGCGGAATACGGGAAAGAATGCGAGAAAATTGCTCGCGAAGAATTGAAGAAGCAATATACAGATATTGCAGAATGTGGCATTTTCATCGACAGCTGCATCCCCTTCTTAGGAGCTTCACCGGATGGAATCATCGGTCAAGAGGGTATTGTGGAAATCAAATGTCTTCGCAAGTAAAACAGGTATTTCAATGAACAAAACGCATCACTATTTTTATCAAGTACAAGGCCAATTACATATTACTGACAGAAAGTATTGTATATTTTGCCTTTGGACCCCGAAGGGGCTGAAATCTATAAAAGTAGAGAGAAATGATGCGTTTTGGAAAAGAGAAATGGAGCCAAAACTGGTTCAATTTTATTTAGAATGCATGTTACCCGAATTAATAGATAGTCGGTACAATAGGTGCATTTCTATTCGGGAGCCTCAATTTATATTAGCAGAAAGAGCGAGAGAAAAACCGAAAAGCTTGAGAAAGCGGAAGAGGTCCCCCTCCGAAAATAGTGAAACTCCGACCTTATCGAACCGGCGTCACACCGCACTGTAAACTGCAGGGCCACTGACTGTGTCAGTAGTCACAAGTGTCAGCAATCGCACTTTTCCTCGCGGATCGTACGATCACGCGAGTCGATCGACGCCGCCGTAACTTTCCCAAAAAAGTGACGAGGGAAATAATATATTCGATCAATACGGCGTCGCACCGCACTGTAAAGTGCAGGGCCACTGACTGTGTCAGTGGTCACAAGTGTCAGCAATCGCACTTTTCCTCGCGGATCGTATGATCACGCGAGTCGATCGACGCCGCCGTAACTTTCCCAAGAAAGTGAAAATGGAAAGAATAAATTTAATTCACTATTTAATTTTTTCAGACACATTTCTAAGTTCACAGGAGCAGAAAGACAGAAGACAGACGCAAGGTAGAAAAAACGATTCTGATGCGGATCTACGTTGCAAATTATTTGCATACGTAAGGGTGCCGAGTCCCGTTTGGTCAAAGGAGGCCAGGCTGGTACATACGGGCGTCGCAGGTATGCATGATGTTCGACGAAATATTGAAACAAACTTTTACTTTTATACCCAACTTACCGAAATGTCTGGGATCATTTCTTACAGACAGACTTTTTAAAAAAAAAAACTGAGAACACGGTGGAGCAGTAATGCCAGGGCAAATGGAATGTTAAATATTTCAGGTAATGTTTCACACCTTATAAATCTACGGAAAATTTTGTACGCTTATAAAATAACAATAAAGTATTAATACTGTGTTACAGATCCACACTGCATACAGGTCGGATGCAATAAGAGGACTACCTACTTAGCAGCCTTACAAGGGGACCTTCAGGGGACCTTGATGAAATAAACTATCACCAGTTTATTCGCCGGGAATTCATGCGTCGACCACAAATTATTTTTTAGCCGAACCGGCGGGATCTCTCTTCGTGCTGAGGACTTGGGCTGTTCGGCGGTGGCTTCTGATCCCGGTTCGAGTCTCGGCTCGAAAGGCATACAGTATTGCGATACGTTAATATTTACTCAAGATATTGCAATTTATGATTCAAAAGATATTGACTAATCTAATAATGCTAAAAAATATGTAAAAAGCATTTTATGTTCAACGATTTTATTCAAAATGCACTAAAGACTAAAAAATAATTCTTTTCCTGTACTACAATGTTTTCCTATTCGAACGTAACGAATCACTTCTCGATTTGTGTATTTACTACGGAAATCACGATTCCACTAGCGTTCAGAACGAAGCGGTTTTTCGTCGTTTTCGCAAAGAACGCAAATGGCTGATTTCAAGTCGTTTTGTGGTTATGGGTTATATTTATTGATGAGTGGGTAATTTTTTCACCCCTTCGGGGTTAATATTTTTTTAAATATTGTATTGTCCTCCAAACTACGCACGCCTGCAAAGTTTCAAGACAACTCGATAGTTGGAAGTTGGTTAAATTTCAGTTGCCAGATTTCTACCATGCATATATCAAACATACAAAAAATATACAAACAAACCGAGGGTCGAAGCTGAATGAAATCGTTTAAAAATAATCTGATTTATACCGTGTTTAAATTCATTTTCATTTGGGAAATCACAGCAGTATGTTACTGAAACATTCATGCTGATACGATAGTGTAAGATAAGAAAATCAAATGTAATAATAATCTCCGGCGGCGGAACGTGATCGGCGGCGTCACCTTTAGATATTTCACGGAGTCCGCCCTGGTGGACGATCGGACGGGCATCAGGATCGCGCGATATAAACAAAGCGTGCAGGAGAATACGCAGGCATTCGCAGACGAAGTCCCGTTCAAGACACTCGTGTCACAAATTTCCAAAGCGACCGAATACATTCACGATATAATCGTACGTATATACTCTGTTACTCTTGTGTTTTACTCTTACAAAAGAAAGTTTTACATTCTATTAAAACGCACAAAATATACAAATCATTGAACAATCATATCATTATATTTTTTCACAAGTAAACAGAAATATTGCACCGAATGAGAGAAGATAATAAGAATTGTGAAGTTTAGAAGGGATATTGATACCCAAATTAGTATTATTTTATAAATTATTGAAATAAACTATCAAATTAAAGAGACTTTATATTTATTTGTCGTCGAATAAAAATAACCCAGAGTTAGTTTTATTTGAAATCAGTTTCGTCGGCCACAAATAATTTTTTTAATCGAGGGCCTCTATTCTCGAGGTCACCCGAAGCTCGAGCCGAGCGACATTGTATCGCTCACCCGTCTAATCTGTTGCCTGGAGTTGCTCGGCGATGTACATATCATTGATTATGCAGAAACAGAATTTCTTTATATAAAGAATATTCTGGATCGTCGATGTTAACTACCCTGAGTCGTACAAACGAATGCCTCTCGTTCCTTTTACGCGCCTCGAACCCTTGCCGATGCCCCTGACGTCATCGGCATTCGTCGAGAATCCAATATACATTGTATATGTATCTTACGTGTCCTACTGGGCCTCGCGCCTTCGACGACGGCGAGTGTGATTTTCAATATTCCGTATTGGGCGTTATAACTTCCTTACACTCGGCCTTCCTGACAATTGAGTCTGTCCCCAGGCTCATGGTATCTGTAATAGAAACGTTGCTTTCGATCCTACCTATACGTCAACGGCCAACCACTGCCGAAGTAAGACGCCGTTGTGTCTTCTTGAATCAGGTATCGTTAACCGCTGTGGCGTAGCACCGTCGCACTACCCACCAGACGGGATTTTCAACTTCCTTACACGGCGCCACTGTATTTGTCTCCATCGATCGTAATTATTACCGATGTACTTAGCCAGACCTCTCGTTGTCTCCTGCGGTGCGATAGTACCGTCGTACTCCTAGTCCCAGTTTCGTTTGATCGACACACCGTCGCACGCCCTTAGGTCAATCGTTCGTAAATATAGTGTGATAGTGCCGTTGCACTCGTCACCACTCGTTCCGTTTGATCAGCCAAGCGACGCACCGTCGCGCGCTCTTGGGTCGACCGTTATTACTACTTATTATCTAATGCCGCTATACTTTATATGAACTTAAAACTTTTTTTTTTTTTTTTTTTAAATTAATACTACTGATCGTCTGTTTGAACGGTAATCCATGGTTTTATGCGGTCGGCTGCTGCAACCGTTCGAGCCCTTTTAAAACCTTCGCGTAGGTCCTCTACTTCATACCGATCGTTTATGAGGACTTTGTGAATCCGGAAAGGTCCCTTATGTTTGGGGAATAACTTGCGACTACCCCCTGTCGCCGGTTCGCTCGTTATCTGTACTAGAACTAAGTCGCCTTGATTATACTTTCTAGTTCCCGTCTCATTTTATCGTATCGTTCTTTTTGTTCCCGTTGCTTATTCGTAATGTGCGTCGATATGGTTTTCCGTAGTTCGGTTACGTCTAACCGCTGTAAATTAAGCTGAATTTCATTAAGTAACGGCGCTTCGGTCGCGCTCTTCGTGTTGTGACCTATGAGTGCTTTCATAGGTGTCGTGTTTATACCATTATTGTGGGACGTATTTAACGCACTTTGTATTTTCTTGACCTCCTGTTTGAGAGTTCAGCGTATATGGATGAGATCTGAGAGGAGTCTAAGACAGGTTATGTTGCGATAAGAAATATACAGTTTTTGGTGAGAAGGAAAAAACACCTCGTCTAGATTTATTAAAAAATAGGCACTTAAACTGTGTGAACGTCGGCGCCGTGATATTACTTATCACTGCGTTGCAGGTATGAGATGAATGAGTTACCGCGCGGATGCCCACGTGGCGTCCACGCAATTATACTAACTGGGGACTGGTGAGCGTTCAAATGAGCTGAGTGTTCACTGAAGTGAGATTATTCTCTTCAAGAATACACGGGTTGAGAGTGATCTGAGCAGAACAATGAGATAAAACGCAACACGAGTTCCCGTAACCGTCACCGGCAAAAGGACACAAGAGAGTGAGAATATGGCGGACTTCCGCTCGCGCGTCTTCTGCGTTCTGTTCGATCGTCGATCCGGCGCGCTGATTGGCCTATTGATCTTCGATGATTGGTCGATCGATAGGCGCTGATTGGCGGCTCGCCCATAGATCAGCGTTGCTGTATCGCGGCCCGCGAGGTGCTGCTGTGAGAGTGAGAGTGGCGGAAGAAGGAACTAGTGCGTTCCCAAACACCTCCAAATCCCATTTTCCAGGATCTTTACCAGCGGAAGTCGTCGCCAAAGCGCTTACAATTGTTTTGTTGTACCTTTCGCACTGGCCATTCGCCCGCGGTGTAGCGACAGCATTCAGCACATGTTTTATACCGTACTTAACGCAAAATGTTTTGAAGGCGTGCGACGTAAATGCCGTGCCCCTATCGCTAATTAATCTTGTAGGGGTTCCAAACAGATATATTAAATTCGTAATAATTTTCAGAACGTGCTTCGATTTCTGATCTTTAACCGGCTCAATAATTGTGAACTTCGTAAATCCATCCACGATTACCAGTAGGTATTTATTACGTTTCCGGCTCGTCTCGAACGGACCCACATGGTCGATATGGATTGTGTGAAACGGAATGGGGATCTTCTCAATAATATTCAATTTGCACTGTTTCCCCCCCCCCCCCTCCCGCATTTTTGTAGTAAGCACAATTGAGGCATGCCCTTACATACTTAGTGACAAAACGTCTCATACCTGCGAATCAATAGTTTCTGCTGATTCGTTCTAACGTCTTTTCGACACTCAGATGTCCTACATCGTCATGGCACAGTCGACAAATTTGCATTCGTGCCTCTCGTGGCACCACCCACGCCTCTTCTCCGTCCGTCAGTCGTCCGTAAATTTTGTCATTTTTTAATAAATATTCTTTAAAGTATTGTTTCGTCTCGTTTGTGCGCTCCTTCCCAGTAAGTATTTTCCTTATACGCGACAATTGCTCATCCTGCAGTTGTGCAGCTAGCACCCAATCTGCCTCCGTCAAGACAATGTGCGTCACTTCTAACGTTACCACTGGGTTTCGACTCAACGCATCTGCGTGGGCCATTTTTGAACCTGCTCGATACTCGATATCAAACGTAAATTCTTGTACTTGTAGCCACCACCTACCAATCCGTGGCAACAAGTCTTTCTTGGAAAATGTCATGCGTAGCGCGTTGCAGTCGGTTACTACTTTAAATTTGAGACCTAAGAAATAAACTCTGAAGTATCCTAATGCTAGTACGACTGCCATGGTTTCTAACTCGTACGAATGGTAACACCGTTGATCGACCGTCGATTGTTTACTATAATATGCGTTGACCGACATTTTTCCGTCCCTTTTTTGCAATAACACTGCACCCACGCCAAGTGAGCTCGCGTCGGTATGTAATTCGGTCTCTCTCATTGGATCAAATATCGTCAGTATCGGGCGTGTTGTCAACTTGTCTTTAACCATTCTAACCGCGTTGCAATGTTCCGCCGACCATATCCACGGTTCGTTTTTCTTCGTTAAACGTGTTAATGGTTCCACCATCGCGGCATAGTTCTTAATGAATCTTCTAAAATAGCTGGCTAAACCCAAAAATTGCCGTAACTGTTTTACCGAGCGTGGTGCTTCCATAGACAACACGGCGTCAATTTTCCGTTGACCGGGCCTTACCCCGTCCTTACTAATTTCCCGGCCTAAATATTCGATGGTTTGCTTAAAAAATGAACATTTATCGAGTTTCAGCGTTAGTTTGTTCGCACGTAGTACCTCTAATACCTTTCGTAACCGTTCTAGTCCTTCTTCTACCGTATCGCAAGGAATGATTATGTCGTCCATATAAGGGAATGCTATCGAGTTTTTAATGGTCCCAAAACCGTATTCATTAACCGTTAAAAAACTGCGGGTGCGTTTGACAACCCAAAGGGCATTCTCAAAAACTCATAGTGCCCCTCCGGCGTAACGAAGGCCGTCTTCGCGATTGACCCATCAGCAACAGGGACTTGATAATACCCAGAAGCTAAATCAAGCCCGATAAAGTATTGGTTTCCCCCTAATTTGTCTATCTGTTCTTCGATAAGAGGTAGTGGGTATTTATCCTTAATGGTCATCGCATTTAATTTCCTATAGTCGATGCACAGGCGATACTCTCCCGTCTTCTTCCTTACCAGCGTAATCGGACTAGCGTAGGGCGAACTCGACTCGCGTATAATTCCGTTGTCCAACAATTCTTGAATCATGTCTCGTAATACTTTCTTTTCGGGTTCTGCCAAACGGTATGGGCGATACGCGACCGGTACTTCCGAAACGCATTTAATTTCCAAAGACGTTGCGTGTGTTTTCCCTAAGTCCCGCATCGATGACGATATGCAATCTCTAAATTCTTCCAGTAGTTCATTACATCGTTGCTTTGCCGTAGCATCGACATCTCCAAATTTCAGACTAGTCGTTGTTAAAACTTCGCAAAAGTTTACCTCCCACACGTCGTCTAGCTCGTTCCTACGTTCCGGAATTTGTTTGAATATTAGCTGATTACCACGCTTCATCGTGACTACGTGTTCTTGTTCTAAGAAATCTCGCCCGACGATGATTTCATGCGCGATATGCTCATCTGGCACGACTGCATCTACTTCTGCTACCGCATCCATAATTTTTACTGTTAGCCGCGCCATTGTGTCCACTGTTACCATTTGCCCTGCGAATCCCTTTAATACCGCATTCCCCGTTGCCATTATAGCTATACCGAATCTATTGGCTACCGACGAACGTATAATAGTGCAGGCACTTCCCCAATCGACTAGGCCTCTACTCTTGTGACCATTTACTCGGACAACGCGTTCATACAAATTTGGTTTACGGCTATCCATGTATCCTATTTCGTTAACTTCTTTCATAGAAGGGCATTTCTCGCGAACGTGACCTAACCGGCGGCAATTCGTACATTCGATACGTGGTTTCCTACATTCCCTTGCCATGTGTCCCGTTATGCCGCAGTTGTATCATTCAACAGATGATCGTTTATTGCTGCTACTCTTATTAGTATCGTCGTTACTACTACTCTTAGCCGGGGTCTTGCTCGTTGTTGCTGTTGTATCGGAACGGGATCGTTTTCTCGATGACGGCGGTGATGTATGCCTATCGCTCGTATCGTCGTCGCGCCTAGAACGCGTGGTTGCCCGTCGCGATTCGTCATCCGTCGGAACTTTTCCTAACGTCACCATGTACGAATAGAGAGAGTTCGCGTCCGTTTTTTCCGCTGACCGTACCGTTCTAGCGATATGTTCATTACTAATCCCGCCGATAACCATATCAATAAGATACTTGTCTGGGATGGGTATGTCTAACTTCCGTAATTTGTCCAACTTTCGGAAACAATAGTCTCCTAGAGATTGACCTGGCCTCGTCTCATATAATGCGGCCTCCTTAAATAATTTACAAAATGGAACGGACTTACGAAATTTCTGTATCAGTAACTCCTTCGTCTCCACCCACGTCGCGGCAACATTTTGACGTGTGTCATACCAGTATCTGGCGTGCCCTCGTAACCGAGACGCGATAAGTCGCATTACGGATCGGTCATCCCAATCGTACTGGTCAGCTAGTCCATCCACCTGTTCAACCAATTTCTCTATCACTAGGTCGTCCTTGGGTGGGTCAAAAGGAGGTATCATTTGCTCGTCCCCCGATCGAACATTTGAACTCCGGCTCTGCGATGGCGTTCCGCGAGACAGCCGCTCCACCATCCGTTCCAGCTCCGCCAATCGGTCATCTTTTCGCCTTCTCTCCGAACTTCCACTCGATGTTGAACTAGAAGTTCAACGATGAACGACCCATGTTCGGTGCAACACGTGGCTGTCACGGTTTTAACACTTTCCGACACAGGTTTTAACAGTTCTCACCCCGAAAAAGGAACGAAGGAAGATACGAGAACAAGCGTAACGAAGAATAAACGAAAATCTATGCACGGGCGCGTTGTAGTCTATCCCACTTCTGATTTGTAAAGAATATTCTGGATCGTCGATGTTAACTACCCTGAGTCGTACAAACGAATGCCTCTCGTTCCTTTTACGCGCCTCGAACCCTCGCCGATGCCCCTGACGTCATCGGCATTCGTCGAGAATCCAAGATACATTGTATATGTATCTTACGTGTCCTACTGGGCCTCGCGCCTTCGACGACGGCGAGCGATGCCCAGTGTGATTTTCAATATTCCGTATTGAGCGTTATAACTTCCTTACATTTATTTTTCATCGTATCAATATGAAAGTGATTCTGCCGATTAAATTGACAGGAAATAATTTGAATCGGACTAAGTACTTTGAACGAAACCGGCTTTCAATTCTGCAAATAAATTTTATGTGTAATATCGTTATTCGTTAATAATGATAGTTCAAATTGTGTCAGGATATCTTTCCATCTTTCCTTCTTACACTCCCGGACCTCTCTATCTTTCATTATTGCTACATTCAGGGAGGCTCTAACGCTAGACGCAGCTCTCGTGCTGTATTCCTTCAAGACTTCTCGATGAAAAGAGAGAACTCTGTGGCAACAGCGCGGCAGAGACAGAGAGTACAGAACATGTGGCAACTATGCGTAAAAAATTCGTCTACCCAGAGTACCTGAAGATGTCATTGCTGTACAAATTCTTTTTATCGATCGGAGTAATTTCATTAGGGTCCGTTTGTTTACTGGGGACGCTTCGATCGATTCGGACCAAAACAAACTTGAGACGGCAGCCTTAAATGCCATGCCTGGTCTATATGGCAAATAAATCATGAAGCAAATATACGTTTAACATAGAATAAACCGACGGTTAACCTTACATTTCGTAATTGTTTTTTCCCAACAATTATGATTGTATAATTCAAGAGACATAATAAAATTCCCCAGTTCAGTGATGTTTTTATATTACCTTTACACATTTGTATGCGATTTTCATATTTTTTCGTCGTACAATTACAAATTGTTGTTTCGCAGGACAATATAATTATCGAGTCCTGTATACTTCTAAAAACATGAAATACATATTAGAAAATATTCTCGCATAGAGAAAATAAAATTGGTTTTACTATTCTCATGTAATGTAGTTTTCTTAAATATTCTACAATTATTTTTAGAGCGCTAAATATATAATAAATGACAATAACAATATGTCATCATTCATTTTGGTATTTACTTCTCTTAATTAGTAAAACATTACTTGGTCATTGAAGTTTTTAACTCATTATTTTCTAAATATTCTTTGTTTAATCGGACATTTTCAGAAATTAATATTTAATGTCGTATTAGTTAAAAATTGAATTTAGAAATGTTTAGACACGAGTCTTAACAAAATTGGAAAGATTTGTAAATGTCTACGAACACCATGTTTCAAAGTTATAATTAATTATATAGAAAATAAATATGTTCTGTTTAAATATATAATTTTGAAAAATTAATTATTTCATAGACGATACCTTGCTTCCATAGAAGAAGATAAACCTTATACTAATAATAATATATGATTTGGCTTATACAAGTTTTAAAAGTGGGCTAATAGACTAATGCGGAAATTTTATTCAGTATTTTTAATGTAAGATTGCCTCTAAAAATATGTCATGAAACATCGTTACCTAAAAAAACATACATACTTTAGGCAATTTTATAAAATTAAAGTAGTTGATAAATATATTGCAGTTATTGTTAATCGACTGTACTGAACACATGCATGTCTCGTTAGAATATCTGTTATCAATTTATCTACATACGAAGTTAACAAACTTCGTAACATGCCTACAAACGTACTTTTCTATTAACATGTATAATTATGATCTAGTATCTTTGCGTATTAAATGTCCCAGAAAAATGCTATTACAGTAAACAAACAAATGTGATGATTTTTTCAAATATAATTTTTGTTTTTACCATGATATAGGTAATTAACTTTTTTATTATTGCATTCTGTCTTTGAATCAAAGTATGAAGGACCATATTTACACTGCATTGCTATATACTGCAAGAGATGTATCATATGATGTCCTCTATAAAAATTCACATTATGGAATTCTTAATGCAAAAATCAAAGTATAGCAAGGAAATTAAATTGTTATTTTAAGTTAGTGTAAGATTTGAGAAGCATTTCAGTGCTTTAATTGTAAACGAAAAGTTAATTTACGGTGAAACCTGGTTCATGTGATACATACAATGGAAGTCAAAGAAATTTTCTAAACTTCCTACATTTTGTCTTATGATAAGCTGCATTTCACAAAGACGCCGAATTCTTGTTTTAGAAATGCATGTATTTTATCATTATTTTTTTGTAATATTAAAATAAACGTTCAATAATTTATACCAATTTTAATGAAAAAATATTCACACAATTTTCAAATTCCATATATCGTGTAAACGAATTACCCAATTTAAATTGAATGCAGCACAAAATTTTATAATACACGTGGAAAATTCCGAGCAATAAATAGTAACTGCATGCCACAGAATTTTATATATCACTTTTAAATCGTGTTACAAATATGCATAATTTATTATGTAGTAATATTTTATTTCGATATTAAATGACTGATGTCTGTTGTAATACGTTAATAAATATATCGTGAACTCCTAACGTAGATCATAATTTGTACGCAGCACGCAGCACGTAAAACCAAAATAGCTAATATATTGTATTTCTGCAAATAGTAGTGAAAGCAAATATAAATAAAAGATATGTTTTATTATTGAAGTGGATTACAAAATCAGGAGAAGAAGATCATATCAAAAAGAATTTTCATCTGTACTGTACCGAAGTATCTAAAATTTAAACTGGAATTATTGAACAGTATCAATTTTTTTACATTTTTTCGACATTTCTAAAAAATTATCGTCATGAAAAGTAGCTTAATTTTTAAACATTAATTTTTACGTTTCCGCCTATAACACAATCGAGTAACAAATAACCATAATATTTTCTACAATAAAATATTTAAATATTTTACACTGTTTATATTTTATATTTAAATACTTTAAAATCGTTTTATTGCTCCTGTTCGCAGTATAATCGCCTACTATTAAAAATTCTGGTCTCAATTTTTGCATGGTCATAATCGAGTCAATGAGACATTTGTATCAAACAACAAGGATGCAATTGAACTATGTTATATATAATCATCCAAACCAATTTGTAACGAAGGAGTTAAATCCGTTACTGAGAGACGAGAAAATTCCATTGTTTGAGTCAGAAGCTGTGTTGGTTCCAGGATGTGGTCGAAAATGTATCACATGATCTCGATGTACGTGGTCCCTGTTTCCGTTGTAGAAGCTCGACCCGTTCTCGTCTTCGCTTGGGTGTCTCTATTATTGATACAAACGAAGGAAAAGCTTCATAAACCAAACAATATCGGTGTGTTGTGAAAGTTTGACAATAATGTTTCTTCTACTGTTAACATCCGTATTTAACACATATTTCATTGGTCACATTAAAATATGTTTTTTCTCTATTATCACATATCTAATTGCCGGTCCCGAGACATTATGTATTTTTGCATACTTTTACTAGTAAAAATGAAATAAATAGTAATACTTAACGTGTTTAGACGTTGACACGTTACACGCCTTCAATTAAAATTTCATACCAAAATATTCAGTGCATTTTCGCTTACAGCAATTTTCATAAAGTATAATTTTAAATAGAAGTGCAAGAATTTTGGCAGACGTGGTGCAAAGTGTGTGAACATTACCATATCTCGTTTGTAAAGTGTTTGTGCTATCAGTCATTGATGACAACATTTTGGAAAATATATTCTACTATCAACATTACCCCACATACAGGGTGTCCCAAAATTCGGGGACTTCCCGTAACACGGCAATATCCTGATGCAAAAAGACATGGAAAAATCCTTTTCCGTTTTGAAATCCGAGGCTTCGTTCTCGAGACATTAACAGGTGAATATTAGCGGTGGATCTTCCGGATCGCACAGTTAAGAGCCGAAACATCTGACGCGGAGCAGTTACCCCTAGCACGCACATGCAGGAAGTTCGCGTAGATACAGACCTACAAGCACAGACTGCGCTGTCTCAAACCGAGAAAATGAACCAGTGCGGTTGGCTCAACTGTGTGCGTGAACCTTTATATACACGCGCTTCCTGTGTGTGCGTGCGAACGTACCTTACCGCGCGCTCGCAAAGAGAATGCACGGTTGCTGCACTCACTTTTGGAACAACAGTATATGGAGATCGTAGTACTTATGTAGTATACAAATACCATTTCGGCTTTTTGCAGAATGGGCATTCCTTTTGGAAAGATTTTGATTTAAATTTTTTAACGTAGTTAGTAATCCAGGTACATAACATCGATACCCAAGAAGGTTCCGTGGGTACAACAATAGCGTGTCAACTTATCACGCTGGCCGGTCCGGGTTGAAGAGATCCTTAATCAGTCCCTAGTAGGGGTCGAGACCAAAGTAGTAATCACAATTCAGACTGGTCATGATCGGTCAAGCAACCAGTAACTGCAGCGAAAAGGGACCGAAATTCTGACCGTAACAGTGAGAGGTTGTAAAAGGGAACCGTAACTCCAGACCGATTGCTTCTCGATCGGGAATCTCAGACCGAATTTTTAACCAAACCAAACCAGACCGAAGGCCTGATCGGTCCGCAGTACGGTCGAGTTAATGTATGTAGAGGTTGCCGTTCGTCTCCATAAATTATAAGTCGGAGCGGTTCGGTTCGGTTTGGTTCAACCGAGCTGAATAAGCCGGGAAGGTATGTATGCTGTTCTTGTCGCTCACACTGTTTGTCACTCTTGTGACGGGTTTGTTGAAAACAGAGTTTTGCAGTTATTTGTTACTGTAACACTGTCGGTTCCAAACTATGTCGATCTACCGAGCCATTATTGTATTTAGAACACCAGTTATGTATTATTTCAATAGAAGTAGTTAATATAAATAAATTATTGTTAATATACAAATAATAAGAAAATTATTGAAAATATAATTTTTCATGTGGTTATTTCAAAATTATGTCCAAGTATGGAAAAAACAGAAGATAGGAATGTAATAAAATGTAAATATATTTAACAATAGCATAAATAACAAATTATACAGCGAAATTTATTACAATGTTTCAATTTTTATCTCTCAGAATAACATATGAAAACATTATTTAACATCTTTTAAATCAGTTGTATAGGCGTTACTTCTTAAATTTTTTTACAATATACATGTAATGGGCAATTGACTTATTTAATTGAACATTCGAGGGATGTAGATAATAACAAACTGTAATGTTTCACTGTAAAAATACAAGAGTTTTTATTAGTTAAGCTACTTACATTAACTATTCACAATGGTTACAAACCTGTAAAAATACAAGAAACAACATTCAGTGTTTGTTCTTCGCAATCTTGTTCCTTGTAAAATCAATTCACTCTGTCATAAAGATTTCTTATTTACTAATTAGCAAGACTCACACGTGTACGTCTGCCGCATGCTTGCCTATATTTCTCTGCCGCTACTGCGGACCCTTAACTTACCGACTCACTGTATTGAGCGGGAAGATTTAAATCAGCTTAAGGAGCACACTCCTTACATACATGTATAAGAAAGGGGAGTGGTAGGGTAAGTGTGGGTATTACTGCGGACTTTTAAGGTAGGTTAACTTTAGAACCCTCGATATGACGTTCAAATGAATGAAAGTTCCTCCTTCTTTCTTTAAAAGAAAGATCGGTCCTTAATAATTCCATAAAAAAATTTGAGAGGAAGGTAATAAGCACAATTAATTAAAAACACAGAGATTGGTCAATCAATGTCAATGCACGAGTTACTGCGGACATGCATGCATTACTGCGTTCCAGTTACTAACGAAATATATATGCGGTCTAATATCAGGCGTAACATAACCTTAGTACAAATATCACTTGTAGATAGAAAAATTATTTAACTTTCTTTATTTACTAAAATCAGCAGGAATGAGTAATAATTTAAATCTTAGTAATTAGTAGTACATAGTAAGTGAATACTATTGGAAGGAAGGTTAGGTTGCGCATTCGTCGGTCCGCAGTAATACATGCACATGGTGTAAAATACTGCACATAATACTGCGGTGGGCAATGAAAATTAAAATTAAAATGTAGACGAATGATTTACTGTTTTTCTGAAAAAGTAACTCTTATTCTATCGAGCAATAACGCTACATTACATGTATTACTGTTAATAACAAAAATATAAATGTTTTTCAAGTAGGTGTACATGACCGCCATATCGGGAATCGACCGAAATTTCGCTTTGACGAATTTCAAACTACGATAAAAGAATTAATGATAACTTTGCTGTAAACTAATTTTATAAAAAATTATCAAGAGTTTTTGTACTTTCCAACATTAAATATGATCTGTTTTAGAATATCCGCAGTAATCGGGGCATCCGCAGTAATACCCACACTTACCCTACATCGGAAAATACTACTGTGATGCGAGTAGTACATCCAACGTAAGACAATGATGGCTCCTTTATTCTTTAACACCTGTAAAAGAATCAATAATCATAATTAGTTTCTTAGCAAAACAATTTGTGTTTTTGTGCAACAATTTGTGCAAAACAACTTATCTTTTGATGAGTGGTGAATAAGCCGTAATGCACTTATCATTGTCGTCGCTTGTACTCCTTCACGTACGGGGCGCTCTTTTTTTCCGTTTCGATTCAATAGAAAGGTGATTGCAGTTGTTGTCTGTAGTTGATACCCGCCATCGAAGTCCCTCAATGACGACGTTGCTCCTTTCGCTTAGAAAACTTGCGTTTTCTTGGGAAAAGTTTGAACCGAACCGAACCTCTCCGACCCGTAACTTATGGAGACGAACGGCAACCCCTCCATAAATTAACTCAACCGTATTGCGACCGGTCAAGACTTTTGGTCGACCGTAAGTCTGAGAGAAACTCCCTTTTGAGTTTTGGTCGAGAGAAAAATTCCTGACTGTTCGCCCCTGTCCAGTTTAGTCGAGAGAACCGTAAATGCCATATTGGTCGGTCTCACTGACCGTGACCGCGACCGTAACTCAAATTATATCGGTCTCGACTCCCTGGTCCCTAACTAACGCAAGCGGTAACCGCCTGTGGTGTCACATACACAGTCGCTAAGGTCGGTATCAAATATATTGGCCGGTGAATTCGTTTTCGGGAACAGCGATCGAAGAGAAATCAGCCACCACCATCTGACGATCGTGAATTTGTCAGTTGGAGTTGCGTGGTCCTCGCAGGGTATGGTGGGGTAACGGGAACGCTGCTCGGCTCCGCTTGAACCTAGCCGTTTGGCTGTTATTTATTCTTAGCGATATAGTTGTGTGCGTTACGAAGCTATGCGTAGACCAATCCGAGATGAAGCTATCGAGAAAGTATCAATGTTCTAACCAATAAAGCTCCTGATTTTTTTCGTAGCTAACGCACACCTATTCTGATGTGTGTATTTCTACGCTGACAGCTCGGTTTGGTCTACACCCCAGAAGCTTGGCACTATCCCCACCATTTCTGGCTCACTCTTGTTCTGCGAAGGCGAGAGCGAGATGGAACGAGAGCGAGTCAGAAAACGTTGAGAAAAGGAGCACCGAGGCAGGCAAACTGTGTGGTGGGAGAATACCCCTCACGAAACTCACCGGCCAATATATATGATACCGACGTTAGTTGTATTTGGGTGACTGCCTCGACTTAGGAGGCGAGGCATTTGATGATCGCCTTCTTTATGTGCGGAAGTTTGCTAAAATACTTCCGGGTTAGCGAACCATGAACAAGTCGATTCTGAGTATGTCAGTTCTGCCGTATAGGGTTTAGTCATTAACAAATTGTTGCCAGTCTGAGTTTCGCGTCCGGTCGAGCCGCAGGCAGGCTCGCAAACACTTACGCACCAAAGCTCTGACCTTTTCACTGATGGTATGGTTGCAGTTGCAGAAGATATGCGCGGCATACGTGATGATGCGCTGGAGCAATAACGTGTGAAGAATCGTCTTGCCCCTGCCGGTAAGGAATTTAGTGTAAAATAGCCTACTATTGCCCAAAAAGGTCATGTTGGCCTTTTCGAGCTGAATGTCGAAGTGTCTGTTTTACGTCCCGAAGCATAACTTCATATTTTCTTTCTTCGCTAATAAACGGGGAGTGCATCGACAATGCGTTAAGCTTTCTGGGAAAACCTCGTTGAGTGCACTCTTGCTTAATGTATAATAATAATTTTTATCTTTGGCCGTCGTCGCGACACTTGGTCGCTACGCGATGCTCTGATCGTGGAACTGTGCTGAGGCGCCAGCATTGTTCTCAGAAATTCATTTACTGTAAGCGGCGGGGGCGCGTCTTGACAATGCACTAAGCATTCAGGGAAAACCTTGTTGAGCGTACTCCCGACCGTCGCATCGAAAAGACTACAAGAAATGTAAAATATCAGAATGAACAATGGTGATACTCCGTTTGGAAATTAGAATCATAGTAGTTGGAAGATCGGTAACGTAGCATCGAATGGACCGCGTCCTAAGTAAATGTATAATGCGAACATCTAATGACATCATGCATTGGTTGCTGGGGCAAGACGCTATTGCAGCGTCGGCTTTTCTCGGAGCGGTCCTCGCGGCTGGACACGCCCGACGGTGCGAAGCCGGACTCACTCTGTGTCGTACAGTCGCGGAGAGCGTGACAAGGTGTCCGTGGATTCGTAACTTCTTTCTTTAAATTATTAATCGTATTTCGAGCCAGAGATTCCTAAGTTTACAGTGAATGGACTCAATTTTATCCGCGTTTTATATTCTCTTAATATTTTTCGTCTAATTATTATGTAACGCTATATTATCAGTTGCATTGAGATCAACCTTCAGTTAGATCCCAATTCTTTGCGTCTTTCTTTAACCATTGCTATTGTTTGTACTCGCCAATATCGTGTATGAGTGTGATTCTTGCTTTCCCAGGCACAGAAAAGGTGTTCTATTGAGCATAAACGAAAGGCAAACAACGGAAATTCATACATTAAAGAAAATATACCGATGTAGTGGGTGAGTTGCGCATTCTTTCCTTGAATTAAGTAATCGGAATAATGATTGGCGAGCGTCGTCTCACGTAAAAACATATTTCATGTATTCTATTAAAAAATTGTGAATGCAGAGGTATCGGAGGGTCAATATTTGGCATTAGCCAATATTTTGGGGTTACCCTTGGCTCTTCAGCCTCTCTAACGCATAGTAAAACAAAAAAAGAATAAAAAGAGAACCATTCACACTTGAACCTTATACTCAAGCAGAAATTATTTACCGTTAAACCTTCGGTATCCTAATAATAACTCAGTGCGGGGCCTGTGTAGGACTAGATCTTTGACCCACGATAATAATCAAAATTCTTTAACGAATTAATTAATAATTTATACTGTAACGCGCGTGGCATTTTTCCGACTAGATCGAATTTAGATACTGAATGCCCGCACCCCAAGTTTACCTGCTAACCGCGTTACATCTGTTTCCCCGAAGAAGGTAGTGGACCCCCGAGTATTTGACGACCTTCCTGTGCGGGACTAAGTCCTTATTGCAGGTACTTGGGGTCGTAGCCAAGAACTGCGAATACTTGCTGCCTGCCTTAGCATTCGACGTGAGACTTTCGACTGGCTTGCGGAATAACACCATATTGCACTTGTGTGGGTTCAGCCGCAGGTTCCAGGAAATGTAGTATCTGTTTATTTTGTCTATTATTGTGTTCTCGGCGTTCTGGAGAGCCTCGACTCTGTTTCCGGCGACATAAACTACTACGTCGTCTGCGAATGCTAGGAACCCTGTTCGTTAAAACCGAAGAGCTCCGGTAGGTCCCCTAGAAATATATTACAGAGGACTGGCGAGTTGCCTGTGCCCTGCTGCAGCCCCTCATTAATGGGAAATTCGGTGGAGGAAAGTCTCCTCCCGTCCCATGTGTAGAACGACTTGCCAGAAATCATGTTCCAAATCATCAATATCAACCAGGTAGGAAACCCTCTCTTGTGGAGCTTGTATAACAACCCGTCCAACCTCACCGAGTCGAATGCCTTTTCCAGGTCGAAAAAGGCCGCGCCGACCAGTTGACTGCTGCCAACCTTCGCGTTTAGATCCGACAGAAACTTGTGTATCGCGTATACTGTAGAGTGTTGAAACTTTAACCCGAACTGCGGGACGGGTATTATGTTGTTTTCAGTACAAAAAGGCACTACCCTCTCATTGATGATCGTTTCGAATACCTTGATTAAACTAGGCGTCACGTTGAGGGGCCGATAGCTAGAAGGGTCGTCATGGGTTTTTTCATTCTTGAGGATAGGCACAACCTTTGTGCACTTCCATGATTTTGGAAAGGGGTGTGACGTCCTGGCCACACCACGGGAGCGCGACTTAGTGTTCGCCAGCGCCACCAGAGGTCTAATCTTCCTAATTGTTTCTTACAAGTCCTAACTTCGAATCTCATTTGTATATATACAAGTTCGAAGTTATTTCCTCTTAACCCCCGTGTGTGTCTAGGGCAAGGGCTGTCAGCTATATAGCCCTACTGATGAGTCTGGCTAACGGTTCCAAGAAGAAACGCACCTCTTCTTGTCCTCCTAGATCCTCCAACGCCGATGTACCCGCCCCGCACAGTTACTCCATTGCGGCATTACCTGTCGGCCCTAGGTGTTACGGTTACGTCGGAGGCGACGGGGCAAGTACTCTCTCCTCGTTCTGAGGACCGGCAATTCAGGACGTGACAGTAGTAGAGGTTAATCACGTTATTTAGGAGAATAGTGAGGTCAGTGATTACATTTATGGGGAGGTCTTTTAGAATAATTGTGGTGATACCATCCAGGCCGCAAAATGTTTTTAAGGGAGTCTTAGGAGCGTTAGCGCCAATGAGGGGGTGGGGGGCAAAAGGGGCTGCATGTTTCGTTTTCGACGACTGGGCTGATGGCCGTGTTATTTCCATTGAAATGCAGAATGGTGGAAGGAGAACTCCTGTTTAAGGGATGATGCTGTTGTTAAGGTGGCGGGGGGAGTTAAAAGTCTCGTAAAAGGCCCCAATTATATTGAATTTATCTTCTGAAGCATAGAAGACGTAGCTATCACCCACTCTAC
The DNA here is from genome assembly GCA_951215215.1 of Andrena trimmerana. Taxonomy (NCBI): domain Eukaryota; kingdom Metazoa; phylum Arthropoda; class Insecta; order Hymenoptera; family Andrenidae; genus Andrena; species Andrena trimmerana. The sequence goes on from OX578060.1 coordinate 75,885,508, forward strand.
AGATCTGTCGCCGTGGTGAATGCGCAGTTCGCTGATACTCAGTTGCTGTTTTAGTCGGATGATGGCATTGCCCTTACGAAAGAAGTTGCCCACGTTACAGAAATCGACATTTTTAATTATGTTGTTCCAGTAATTGTCGAATGATTTATTGAATTCAGCTTTCACGGCCTCTACTAGTATTTTGTGGGCGGCTTTGGCGTGTTTTATGCATGTGATATGCAGGCCGCGCAGGATTAAGACTATTACCCCCTGTTCTTTTTGTAGCTTTCTGATTTTGCAGTTAATGTACCTGAGGGTGTTGTTGATTGGCATGTGTTTGAGTACGGGCCTGCAGGTTGTTAAGACAGATTCCGATCCCAGGCAATGGCCTCGCGGCATGTTTCCGCAAGGCTTATAGAGAAACCATCCCACCGGGTGGGTCTATAATTATACCGGATGACGCCAGGAACCCCGTTGTTCAGAGGGATTCTCTCGTTAAGCAGCTCAAAGGTGAGTGTGAGCGCCGAGTGGTCGCTATCGTACGGCAGGGTCTGGGCCCTCTCGCCAGTCCCGTTCACCAGCCTCGCTCTACAGTCCGCAAGGCAAATGTCCAAGTAAGTCTGGACTCACTTGAACGAGGGGACCGCCGGTGTTATTATATGTAATTTGTTGGCAAAATTGTGAAGCGACTTACAATGACCGAGATATTGACCTCTCTGGTTAATGGTCCTATCTCCACATGCCTTCCGTCTGGTGTTGAGATCACCAGCGACAATATAGAAGGTTTTTTGACTATACAACTTAAGGCTACGGAAGAGGTTGTCCAGTTCGTCTATGAATAGATGCCTGTTGTCGTTTTTGGCATAGGTGCTAACCAGGACTAGGGTATTACTATTGCTAATCGGTACCTTAATTATGCAGTGTTCCTCATCCGGGTTAGCAGACGAAAGGTGGATTTCTTCAAACGGAATCCTTTTCCTTATAAGGATGGTTGTGCTACCATCCTGGGTCGAGTTTGGCCTGTCATTCCGTATTAGGTTATAATCTTTAAACGTAATTTTGTGCTTGTTGTTAAACTTCGTCTCTAAGAGATAAATGACCCCATGACTTTGCTCGCGAAGGAAGTGGAGGAACTCCAGCTTGCGATGGTTAGCCACTATTGAGTTCACGTTAATGGCTGCAACTCTGATTAGTTTACAATACTTTCTAGTGTTATGCATTATCTTTGGATAAGAGCGTATTAGGGATGAATTCAATATCCGCTGTATTTGCCGCGATTTGTGCGGCGAGGGTCTGGATTTGCCCCAAGACCAGAGCGGCGATCTTGTCCTTGTGGTTGGGTATCCAATTACGTGGGATTGAGGTGTGCTCGATGTCTTCCGGCGGCGCTCTACTACTCAGGGATGTTATCAGCATGAAGAATCCCGGATTTGGGGCTGGCGTGGCCGAGGCCTTCTTGGTTGTATGATGTTGCTGTTTGCAGTTGCCGATAGCTTGAGAAAATGATAGGTTGTCTTTGATTATAGATGAGATGTTGGCCACTTCCTGCCAGGAAACCCGGTTTTTCTGAGCGTTGTGCTCCTTTCTTTGGGGAGGGCGTATTTCATAAAAGAGCAGCCCTTATAAGAGGCCGGATGGCCTAGCTGACTACAGTTTGCCCATTTGAGAGCACGTCTGTCGTCTTGTGCCTTGATGTTGCAGGGTCCATGTGCGTGGAATTCGGCGCATTTCACGCAGCGAAAGGGCAAGTGATAATTTTTGCTTGTGTGGCCCAACCTTTGGCAGTTTTTGGTGTTTCTACCTAACCTTCTGGTAAGCAATTGCTTTGACATTGACTAGATGTGAAGTGGTGCTCTTGCTTGAGATACATCAGATACAGATGTCCGTCCGGTATAATCTCCACCGAGGGGAATTCCAGCTCGATGATCTCTTGTTTAATTTCGTCAAGGCTGAAAAAGCCTCTAATGTCCTTCAGTAAGATCGACTTCCTCTTCAGGTGCTTAGGGGTGTAAGCGTAAAATTAGCTCTCGTACCTAGTCACAGACGAATGAGTGATAATCGGCGCTGCTTACGTAAATGATATGCGATCGGTTTCCTTGACCTGGAACGCTCTTTTAGGGTTGCTCAGGGATGTGCTCGTATTGATCACCTCGTTGATGTTGGTATTTACAGCATTTATTGGAGGGGGTTTTTCTATCTTCTTGTCCGGGGCTTCGGCTGGCTTGACGGTATCATGACCAGTTTGTTCGAATTCCATCTCGTCCTCTTCTGCCAGCAGCTGGAAGCGATTATTACCACTGTCGGCTATCTGTAGAGCTGTTGTATCGTCGGTTGGTTTGCTGGGGTTCCGTAGGAATTCCCATTCATCTATCGTCGGCAGGTTGACTTGTGGGGCGCCCTGGTTCTCATGCGGTACTCCAGAGAGCGCGATTTTCTCCTTTTTGCGAGCCGCGTTTAGGTTGGGTTTGAATTTTGATTTTGTGGCTATGCTATATTCCTTTAGGAAGGACTTATAAGGTGGTCCAGCTGTATAGGGTGTAGCTTGGGTGCTTTGATGTATTTGTGACGCGCATTCAGATCGCCTGCTCCATTCTCCTTATTCTCCACCTCGGGTGGGATGCCGCGCATCGCTCCTTGCGAGGGCTGGCCCGACATCTGGCCCAAATTACGTATGGGGGGCTCCCGCTACGTTTTAGGGCCGGAATTTATCGCACTGCCGTTAGTGGGACGATCTCCCTAACTACGCTACCAAGGGTTACACTATGTCGAGCTGCCGAAGGGAAATATTCGTATAAATGTCTTGGACAGATTTGACTTACGCGCTTCTGTCTGACGTCAGCGCCAGCGGCGAGACCGAGACTTACGCCTGTATCCACGGAACGTTCTTGGGTATCGATGCTATGTATCTCGTTTACTGAACACGTTAAAAACTTTCAATCAAAATATCTCGAAAACGAAGGTCCGTTCTGCAAAAAGCTAAAATGGTATTTTTATACTACATAAGTACTACAACCCCCGCCCCTATACTGTCTTTCCAAAAACCAGTACGGCAACCGTGCCTTCCCCTTGTCAGATGACTCGGATTTAAACTGCCGCAAGTTCTATCGGTAATATTCAACTGTTCATATCCCGAGAAAAAACCTCGGATTCCAAAATGGTAAAGGACTTTTCCATGTCTTTTTGCATCCAGATATTGCATGTTCCGGAAAGCCCTTGAATTATGGGACACTCTGTATAAAGTGAAGGCACGATTATAAGTTGTGTTAACCACTTCAGTTTTACAAAAAATAGTATAAAGAGTTTCCTTTTCGGTTTTGTTTTCCTTAGATATTTATGTTACTTTCTTATATCTATTGTCATTGTTAGTATTCTTGCTAAAGTCAGTCAATTTTTGTCATAGTGAATTATGGATATTAGAGGTTGCCATAAAATCATGAAAGAAATAAGAATGCTCCAAAAAAAAATAATATTTAAACTATGTTTCATATTGTACTTACGTTCGCTCTATGTAACGTGACGTTGAAAGAGGTTGGATGTTGCTCCACTACTTTAAATTCTACATCTCGCGGGACGTACCCATTTGCATATACCTGTAAAATACGATACAACGTTAAGTTGTGCAGGAATCATTGCTAAAATGTATTCAAAAGTCTATTCGTGTGCAAGGATGGTACACGCGTCGGGGTGGGCGCATTTGGAGGTTTTGACCTGTTTCTCAAGGGTCTTTGGGTTACCGATACTCAGAACCCTACAGGGTGTCCCAAAAATGCTGCGGGTCCTTAAAGGGGGTGATTCGGGGGATGATTGCAAACAACTTTTTCCTTTACGAAAATGCTCTCCGAGGTTTCGTTAACGAGATAATAGGAAAAAGCACCGACCAATCAGAGCGCGAGCCTTCTGCTGGAGCTCCCGCGCTAACGTGGCCGCGCGCCGAGCCGCGCTGCGACTACGAACAAGCAAGGCGGCATGCACCGAAGGAAATTGCGTAGAATGGCAAATGAAAAAGACGTAACAAAAAAATCGAAACTTTTGCCATGATTTGTTTGCCATGGTTTGTTTGCCATTTGAAGTGAACAATGAAAAAAGGAATTCGTCAACGCGTGCTTTTGTTTTGAAATTCGAGCACGTGTTTATACTCGGGAGATAAGGGATCCGTCTTTAATTTGAGGGTAGGACGAAACAGGCGGGACTACGCGCAGTCAGCGGACTACCCCTTCTCTTCCTGTGTCTCTCCACGAGGCGTATTGATGTTGGATAATACTCTGTAATTTCTAGTTCTCCAAAATTAATCAGGCTGATCAGCTAGAGCATTTCGCCAGGGTCGCGGTTTATGACCGTATTGTCCCGCCAGTCGGCGGTAGAGAACGGTTTCCTACAGTTTCGGATAATTTATGACTTAATTGGTTCCGCCTCGTAGCAGACGTGAACTCAGGGTTTTGGAAAGGGGAAACAGGAATGGTATGCATTTTCTTCTTTATAGCAACTCGAAGACTTTCTGCTTCTCTTCCCTTCGGACCTTGTCGAACCGATACACGTGGTGTCTGTTTTCTATCTCGAAGCAATGGGTACATTGGCAGTAGAAGGACGGAGCGCGGGCTTTTGTGAAAGTGTTCGTTGCACTTCTGCAAAACACGTGTGTCCCGAAAATGTGCTGGCTTCTTTTTACCTAAAGCCTCTTGGCCTGGTGGGAGTTAACTCATAATGGAACCAGAGAAGCTACTTGGGGGTAGCGGAAGTTGCTTGGAAAAAATCCTGTCAGTCAGCTAGCAATCGCGTTGCAGAAATGTTCACGGCCCAAGAATACTACAGGATGTTCTGGGTGTACGCCCGGAACAACGGGGACGCAAGTGCTGCTGCGCGAGCATTTGCGCTAGAATATCCTGCTATCCAAACACCAAACGAGGATACATTTCGTCAGTTAGCGTCGAGGCTATTCTCGACGGGGTCCATGATGCCACGAGGCAGCGAGGTGGGCAGACCCGCAGCAGCGCGAAATCCAGGCACCATCGAGAGAATCCTCGACGCCGTTGAAGCCGACCCCACGATCAGTGTGCGCATCTTGAGCCGTCGCCTAAAGTAAGTCACAGTTCAAGAAAACTGCAGCAATTATTAATTAAGAAAAAAAAATGTCATCTAATAGTGGATGTTTTTGCATTTTGTTCTAGTGTCAGCAAGACGACGATACACCGAATCCTCAGGGATCGCAGGTTGCATCCGTACAAATATGTACGTATGCAACAGTTGCTCGCCGGGGATTACATCCAGCGGGTTCAATATTCCAGGTGGTTGTTGGGAGAAGTGCTAAGGAATCCGTCGTTCACCATATACATATTGTGGACGGATGAAGCAATTTTCAACAGGGAATGTTGCTTCAATTCCCACAATATGCATGTGTGGAGCGACGAAAATCCTCTAGCGCTTCGTCCACGTGCAGCACAAGTCCGTTGATCGATCAACCTATGGGCCGGCATTTGTGGCGAATTTATCGTTGGGCCGTACATTCTGCCAGACAGGCTGGACGGCCCAGCGTATAAATATTTTTTAGAACATGTTTTGCCGGATCTTATGGACGATATTCCATATGAGATCCGACAGAACATGTACTACCAGCATGACGGAGCTGGGCCACATTTCGCCAATATTGTCGGCGCTTATTTAGGTGAAACCTTTCAGGACAGGTGGATCGGCCACGGCGGGCAAGAGGCCCACGTTCCGTGGCCCCCACGGTCACCGGATATGAATCCGCTGGATATTTTCTTCTGGGGCTACCTGAAGGTAATTTGATTATTGCTGTTACTCTTTAGTTATTCCTGTTGTAGATATTTCTTTTTTTTTACTTACGTTTTGTATTTGTTGTACAACAATCATTTCAGAATGAGGTGTATCGTCAGCCGGTGGACACGCCTGAGGAAGCAATTGCGCTTATCCACGCAGCGGTGAAAAACATAACGCCGCAAACATTACGGGGCGTCTAAAGACAACTAGTTCTCCGCGCTGAAGTATGCGTGGACAATGACGGTCGCCATGTGGAGCAACTCATCAATTAACAACAATCGGCCCCTTTCGGGGCCACCAATTTTTCAAACGTAGGAACAACACGTTCTATAAAAAGTAAATAAAGTGATCAGTGTTAGTAGCCGTGCAGTGAAGTGAATATTCGGTACGTTGACCTGACATTGCGACCCTTAACTTTGGGTAGTGTCGTATACCTGGGATCAGCTGTGCACTGGGCTCGTTCATCGATGACCAGGATCGGTTCAGTGACCCAGTGACACAAGTTTTCAAGTTGCAGGTGAATTTTCGACAAGGGTGAGTTTTAGTTACATTATTGGCAACCATTATTTTTTAAACCTAACGCAGGCTATGGCTTATTTCCGGCGATAATTCTCCAAATTTCCGTACGCAAATTTTTCTTCGCAGTTTTTAAACGGATTTATTCATTATCAACAACAGTGTTGGCCGTTATTGAACTACGGATTTTTATCACAATAACGAACTACGATCACTTTTCACTCGTTCCCTGTTGCATTACCTTTTCGTTTGTACGTTATTAAAAAAGGAAATTTACGTGTTCAAAAAAAAAAAAACAACTGTGTATTCGTCTTTGTACGTTACACGTGATTTTCATCCATTTATCCTTTTTTCATTGTTCACTTCAAATGGCAAACAAACCATGGCAAACAAACCATGGCAAAAGTTTCGATTTTTTTGTTACGTCTTTTTCATTTGCCATTCTACGCAATTTCCTTCGGTGCATGCCGCCTTGCTTGTTCGTAGTCGCAGCGCGGCTCGGCGCGCGGCCACGTTAGCGCGGGAGTTCCAGCAGAAGGCTCGCGCTCTGATTGGTCGGTGCTTTTTGCTATTATCTCGTTAACGAAACCTCGGAGAGCATTTTCGCAAAGGAAAAAGTTGTTTGCAATCATCCCCCGAATCACCCCCTTTAAGGACCCGCAGCATTTTTGGGCTGTATGTCTACCATCGGACTTTGTCTCGGTGGTAACTGATAATACAGTTCGACAACCATCTGGACTTGTAACATTCAATAGCCGTTTGTTATAGGTTTTCGTGAAAATTTTTGAGAAGTTTTTGAGAAAATCGATTTTGAAAAAAGCTGCAAAATTTCAACTTTGAACATGTTTTGTGTCGAAACGGTAATAGTTATTCCGTTGCTTGTTTCGACAAATTTTTCTATGAACCCTCCCGAATACATCGATATAACCCATACAGCACACTCTCGTTGCAGAATCGCTGCAGGAACGTTACCGCAACATTGCTGGAACGTTACAGAAATATTGCAGGAATGTCGCCGTGAAATATTGCACCGCAACATTTATGCAACGTTGCAGCAATAATTCCATGTCCGCCCCGTGCAATGTCGCACGGCAACGTTGCCGCAAGGAAGTGTGCTGTATTGGAAATTATTAGTGCATTATGAACAGCCGAATATGCACACAGTGTTGTAGATATCTTTCAATTTATTTGCAAAACTAAGGGTCTAGGAGAAAATCTGACTACTCCACGCGATGCAGCAGACATTTTTCTTTCAGGAAGCATCAACAGAAGTGGTAAGTCAAGTTTCGTTTTCAATACAGAAGCGAAATAGTTTGGCCAAACGTACGGTGCCGACAGTGGTAGTCACGCGCGTTAAGCGACACTGATTATGTGAGGCTGAGCGGCAGTGGATCGCGCCCTGCCGCTGACTACCACTGTAGACGGCGCATGTTTTGCCAAACTATGTCGCTTCTGTATTGAAAACAAAACGTGACATACCACTTTTCTTGATGCTTTCCGAAGGAAAAATGTCTGCTACATCGCGCGGAGCAGTCAGATTTTCTTCTAGACTCTTAGTTTTGGAAATAAATTGAAAGATATCTGACAAAATGGATGCATTTCGGGTGTTCTTTTCCCTATTGATCGTTGTTAAAACATATTTAAATGTTCATAATGTACCAATATTGTTGAGTCCCTTTGACTCTAAGCTTGGGTTTAGGTACACAGAAGATAGTGACGCCGATATTACAGTAACTCTTAGGCTTTATTATATACGCGATACATACGTGCACGGCCGTTCCGTGTCACATCCAAGCAAGACCTAGTAACACAAGGTGCCCGTGTGGGAGCGCTCTCGTCTGCGCACCTGGGAGCATGCGCAGTCCCCAACAAATATCTTATAACGTTGTATTCGGGAGGGTTTATAGAATAATTTGACGGAACAACCAATCGAATAACTATCACCGTTTCCACACAAAAAAGGTTCAAAGTTGAAAATTTGCATTTTTTTCAAAATCAAATTTCTCAAAAACTGAGAGTGATGGCGACAAGCGGTTTGCGGATTCGTTTTCAGCGCACGAGAACCTACAAGAAAAGGCTATTGAATGTGACAAGTCCGAAAAAAGTCAAATTTTCCCGAACTGTGTAATTGGAGACGTGAATTCTGTGCGTCGCGGATCTTATCGCCTCGAATTGACGGCAGGGAGTTTGGTATTGTGGCAACGATCATCAAGGGAAGCGCGCCAGTTGGCTGATAGCCGGCTTTAGACTTAGTTTTTCTCACAGTTTCGGAGCGTGCGCTGCAAAACTGTACGTCTAAAGTCTCCGACGTGATAAAGGACGAACGCGCGTTCCCGGAGCGCGCGTCTGAAGTGCAAGTCTGAACTTGCACTTATTTTGACTCATTCCGACGTGCCACACGCAAGTTCATGCACAATCAGCATAAAAGTCAATATGTAGTCCAAAGGCAATTTAGAAAAATTCATTTAAATTTATAGAAGATTCCTCTGCTGGTGGAAAATAAAATCAGACGATTACAAGAACAAAAGTTTCAGAAACTGTGCGTGTTATGAACTTATCATATTTAGCAAATGTGAAACATATTCCAATGAAAATAAAGACTTTGTGCAGAAAAAAGATCAAAGAATACGTGGAGCCTTTCGTAATGAATTAAAATTAATTAATGAAACAACAAGAAGTGGTGTGTCCTACTGACTGGCCGCCCGGCGGACATACCACGCTCCACGCGAAATCTTGCAAATTTGGTGTGATCCTGCGGATCTGTCGCACGCGCTTGGAGTGTTGCGCTTTGTACATCATGCTCGAGGAGCGCGCTCCAAGACGGCACGCCCGTGCGCCGCGCCAAGCCCAATAGTTTAGAACGGCCGTGTAAATCCGGCTAATGACTCGACGGCATGATGCTGTGTGGCATGCGTAGAGCGATAAGAGTGTTCTAAAAAGGATGTGGCCGCGGAATGGAAAGGGCAGCGATGAAGAACGGCACGACACTTCCCCAGAACATTTGAGAATAATGTTCTACAATTTGTTTATTGGAATATGTACATGTACGGAAATAGTGTACATTTGTACACTGCATTACATGCTTTGATTTTTATTAAATGTCCTATATAGATGTTTTTAAAAACAAGATACCAGAAGGAGTGGATGAGGTGAGTGGAGGAAAGCAGAGGGGGATGATTGGAAGAATTTGATGCTTGAGGAATGTGAGTGAGAGGCAGCGAGCGTAAGTGCGGGTTCAAATGATAGGGAAGGTGTGTGTGTGTGTGTGTGTGTGTGCATAGCAGAGGGCAGTGAGAGGTATAGATGTAACGATCGATAAAGTTATCGATAAATATCGACAATATCGAAATGTTACCGATATTTCGATAGATCGATTATATCGTTAAGATATCGTTAAGGTAAATTGAAGCGGCTGAAGTAGAATGCAACACATTAATTGTATAACAAAGTCATTTAGAATTGAAACATATTGTATTAAGGTCGTGTTCAGATATATTGGCCGGTGAGTTCGTTGGAGAACTACACTTTGTTCAAAAGATCGTCACTTCTAAAAACCTTATTTTTCATGTTTTTCTGATAAGTAGTCAACTACTGATACATGGTCAACTACTGGTGCCGTTACCCTACTGCACTTATTATTATTCTTCCGCCTGTTGTATATAAGATGTAACAAGGAAAAGTCTCCTAATCGTTCAGCAATTGACTCCCTGATTTTGTTTGTAATTATTTACGGTCCTATGCAGAAATGGGCATTATTTAAATAAAAGCGTATACCTACTTACGAATGGCTAGCTACTAGGTTAGTAGAGGATGCCGCATGCTTAAGCATTCGCTTAAGAATAAGTAGCGACTGAGAATACCGGCCATAGTGACGTAAAAGCATGTGACGTCACATTCGTTTCACGTTGTCGCCACTTGGCCGGCTTCGCGCTGGCGTCAATTTCACGCACACATTATCACCACTCCTGTAGGTGTTCCCCCTCCATCAACTCCAACCGGAGTCCTCCGATCCCTGCTCCTCCTCGAAGTGACAGAAAATATAACCTACATATGTATATGTATATGACAATAAATGTTGAGCGGCTATTTCGTTCCTTTGCGCTACATTTGTGAACTTTTTATCATCCTTACGAAACATTATTATTACGCCACAACAGTATCTTTAGGAAATCGGGTATAGCATATAGGTTATATTTTCTGTCACTTCGAGGACAGAAAATCCGCTTCTCCAAGTGAACATCCAGCCTGCGCATTTTCACTAGCCCAATTCAACATCCAACACAATTTTATATATAATGTTTGTTCATAACTGGTTTCTGCATAGAACGTTTAATTATTTTGTAATAAGTGTATTTTATGTTCTGTTTCAGTGTTTTGCTAATAAAAAAATATCTAACCTAACAAACTTCATTTTCTGGGAACATCCCCCCATCTAATTTCCCTTTTCACTTATAATTCCTTACTGCCAACGTAGAATATTGTAGCATAAGCACATTTGAAGTAATTAAAATGTACAATGAACTACGTTTGGAATACCAGCAGATTTTCCGTTTAAACTTTTACAAATACAACGCAACAGCTGAGAATATCTTTCGACATTCAGAATAGAATATGGAAATAACAAACAGCTCCCTCTCGTGTTCACCAGGCAACCGTGTATCTATGTGTATTGCCATTTCTGTGCAGAAAAAACCTGCTGTAATACCGACCTGCTAAATCGACCAGGTCACATGACGTGTCTACCCCCTTAACGATATCTTAACAATATTGTCTGAGAATCAATTAGTTCACCCTAGCACCGCACCCAAGCCTGGCGCAGCACCTCCTGGGCAGCAGGCTCACGGCTGATCGACAATCAATCTTCGATCGATACTCACCGTCAGGCGTTGATCCAATCACCGCTCACCACGTCTTCTCGATCAGCCAATCAACATTCACCACGTCTTCTCAATCAACCAATCAGATTTCCTCACGTCGGTCGATGCTCGAGAATGTTCGAGTCGACGCCGGTAACGGAAATCTGATTGGAATCGCTCACTCTTGTTCTTGTCGAGTAGAGAGAAAGTCGTGTCGCGTGTCGTATCAATTTTCTACTTTAACGATTTGAATATCATTCTTTGTGTTCACCCATTAACTCGACAATCATTGCAGCTCAACCATCTCACTCTCATTCAATCATACAAATGTTCATAAGACATTATTGTGCGTAGTGCAATAGCAAATCGGCGGGCTCACGTGCTCACCACGTGCCGCGTGTCGTGCATCGTGTGTTATTTGGTGTAAGAGGGCTCAACACTCAAAATTGTTAATCTCACCGCTTTATAGCTCAAGCGCGGTGTGATTTTAAATAAACTGACCATCGAGTTTTAAAATAGTGCTTACGTTTCACCTTTCCCACCGTCCTAACCTCACTTTCCCAGCGTGCTCAACCACACTAAACAGTTTTCGAAACATTGTCGATATATCGTTAAGTATCAATAAGATATTGATAATCGATAGTCACACCTCTAGCGAACGAGCGGGCGAGTAGGTTTAAGATATAGGTACCCAGATAACCATCTGTTGCCAATCTGACATCAGATTGGTAGCAGGCTCTGGCACGAGAGCGCAGAGTCTGCACGTCAGAACCGTAGTCGTCTGTGTCCGCATTTGGCTGCGTTCTGAGGTGCAGATTCTGATGTCAGATGCCTGATGTCAGATCGGCAGCAGATGGACAGCAGATTCTGCCGTCTGCTAGGCACAGCCAACAGCGTCATCTGAGGGCCAGAATTTTCAAACAATTCCCTACCCGTGACGTCACATGCCCGTCCCTACCCTTACATAACCATCAAGCAGATTCTATATACGTTATATTAAATAATTAATTCTACTTATCTAAAAAAGTATTTATTTTTTAATAATATAGATTACAATTGTTACAAAATAAGTTGTGCATATAAATACGAAGAGGGACACATTTAAATTTAAATTTACAAATCCACGTCCCGTAACCACTGGTACCTAGTAGGGGAGATATCAGAAAATTTCAATCAATATTTTGGACATCTTTTTTGTGGAAAAGCATCATATTTCCTGTTGTGTTAGCACTGAAAACAAACACAATATTAGTATAAAATTAAACGTAACGTATGAATAAACAGGATACATGCGATACTTACATCAGCTCCATCTCCACACAGTACACACCCTAGCCGATTATGCAAGCTCCTGCGAACATTAACATTTTTAAGAAAACATGTGTTAAATTATTATCTACTAAACAAGACGCTAAACATTCGCACTTCGCGCATAACCATACTTTTCTGTCTTGCAGATGATGTGAATGTCGATTTCCGCGACGTAGATAATTGGAAATTATTCAATTTCATAATTACCTTTGCCTTCTGGATACGTCGAGATATTGATGGATGAAATTACTTGGAATATTCTTTGATTTGGCCGGCACTGATTGCCTCTGCCAGTGACTGTCATCTCAGACCTCGAAAACGAATGTAAGTTGGACATAGAGTCTTGACCAATCACGAGTTTCGGCACTATGGCGCAGCCAATCCGAGTGTCGATTTGAAGAGCGTTGGTCAAGACTCTACGTCCAGTTTGCGTTCGTTTTCGTGGTGGCAGTCACTGGCAGTGGCAGTCAGTGCTGGAAAAATCGAAGAATATTCCAAGTAATTTCATCCATCAATATCTCGACGTATCCAGAAGGCAAAGGTAATTATGAAATTGAATAATTTCCAATTATCTACGTCGCGGAAATCGACATTCACATCATCTGCAAGACAGAAAAGTATGGTTATGCGCGAAGTGCGAATGTTTAGCGTCTTGTTTAGTAGATAATAATTTAACACATGTTTTCTTAAAAATGTTAATGTTCGCAGGAGCATGCATGATCGGCTAGGGTGTGTACTGTGTGGAGATGGAGCTGATATAAGTATCGCATGTATCCTGTTTATTCATACGTTACGTTTAATTTTATACAAATATTGTATTTGTTTTCAGTGCTAACACAACAGAAAATATGATGCTTTTCCACAAAAAAGATGTCCAAAATACTGAATGAAATTTTCTGATATCGCCCCTACTAGGTACCAGTGGTTACGGGACGTGGATTTGTAAATTTAAATTTAAATATGTCCCTCTTCGTATTTATATGCACAACTTATTTTGTAACAATTGTAATCTATATTATTAAAAAATAAATACTTTTTTAGATAAGTAGAATTAATTATTTAATATAATTTTTATAGAATCTGCTTGATGGTTATGTAAGGGTAGGGACGGGCATGTGACGTCACGGGTAGGGAATTGTTTGAAAATTCTGGCCCTCAGATGGCACTGTTGGCTGTGCCTAGCAGACGGCAGAATCTGCTGTCCATCTGCTGCCGATCTGACATCAGGCATCTGACATCAGAATCTGCACCTCAGAACGCAGCCAAATGCGGACACAGACGACTACGGTTCTGATGTCAGATTCTGCAGCCAGATCTGGTTATCAGGGTAGGTTTTAAGATGTAGATTTAAGAGGAGGTAGAATTGTGTGGATTAGTAATCCCCAAGGGGCCGCAAAATAAAGTATATATGTTACAATATACATTATACATAGTACGAAAATATTGAACTACTTAGTAGTTAAAAATCGCATTACCTCTAATTTGTACATTCCTGGCAATAAAATTCTCCAAAATTCGCCATATTTTGTAGTGAGAAAGCTAACATCTCGTGATTTCACTTTAATGGATGCTCTCTCAATTGGATTTCCGTTTTCGTCAATAACGAATCCACGTACTCCCCTATGAGCTTCTGCTAAAAATTTAATGAGGGCCTGAAAATTTCAAAACGTACATTCAGAAGTAGCACCGCAAATAAGCGATTGTAAATTAAAATTTCTAAGTAACACGATCATAATAACTATACTACGCGGTAGTATACTACTTATTGTTAGTAAACTAATAAGTATACTAGAAGAGGCAATTATTGTTAATATGTATAAAAAACTGATATGCCACATTATACAGGTAGTCTCGCAATGAGTGGTACAATGAAGGGAGTGATTCTACATGAATGAAAATTAATATGAGGTATTGTTTTCAAATACAATTGAATTTGAGTTAAAGTTTTAATATTCTTCCGGTGCGTGTCTGTGCGTCCGTTGAGAATTCCATATAATCGGAATCTAGGTGCACGCGTACTCACAGATTTTTCAAAATTAATTTTCTCGATAACGAAGGCTCATATTAACAAAATTTATTTCACATTTTCGATTCGTTTCTGCACATACAATCACTGTATTCCCGGTTTTGCCGCTCATTGTAGGAGACTCCGTATATTTATTAATTTTAGGAAATAGGTTATTTCAAAGATTGAAAACAATCACAAGTTATACAAAATACGATAAATATGAATACTAAGTCGTGCAACTAATGAAGTATTTTTCTAAAACGACAATTCTAATTTTATAACTTGCCGCGCGATTTTCATCCCAGTAGAATTGCAAATCAGAAGCCGGCGGATATTTACAGCACGAAAGTTCTAACGTGATTTCCATGCATCCATTCCACACGTAGTTGAAATCTTGCATTCCTCCAGTAAGCGGATACCATTGAGCACCATTGGTGATACCATTTTTAAATCCTGGTTGAGACGGCGAACACGGCATCCCTTGGTACATGGAGCCATGGTTTCGTGAATATACGAGCGACAGGTGTTGGAACACGTCGTCATCCGGTGAAATACTTGGCGCCGAAGTGTAACTCTGAAACACTAAATTGCTTGTATAGACCGTGGCGGGGATCTAATTTTTTCGAATTTTCTTAAACTGTACGATAAGAAATTTAACACTTTGAGTGGCGTCGACATGTTTTCACGCCGAGGCATTTGTGCCCTGTATGTACACAATTTTGGTACGCTTTTTTTGGAAAGCATCGAAAATATTGTCCAAGTGTCCTCGTATGTTTACTTGAATCGAGTTCAGCAAAACTTACTAAACACTAACGACCGTTCGGAAAGGCATGCCGAGTAAATATTATTTCTCAATACTTAGACATATTAAGAGTGTTTGTGTATTTATAAAATAAATTAATTATTCAAAATAATATAGTTAAATAAATGTAACGTGGGCTATTTGTATATAATTTCCACAGAAACCAAATCACTCACGAATAGAAAACTTCTGATTGAAAGTACTTATAAAAGGTTCGAATCTACTTGATTAGGGTTTGATTTTACTCGAAAGTGCCGCTTACATTGTTCAAAGTAGTTTTAAACAGTTCTAACGTACATTGTCTACGTCGAGTCTACTTAAAAGTATTGCTTTCTTTTTCGAAGTACTCATGAAGTGTTCAAAACTATCCTGTCAGATTCGAAGCTATTTGCAATATACTTCAACCCATCTCTAATAACCAATTTGAAGGGGTATTTTTTAAAACCTTGCGCCACTCAAAGTGTTATATAATATCAGCATGTGTTCGATCGACGAGCGCGAATTATACGAACTTTCTGACAAAAGCCCTATGAGATGCTCAAGTATTTTAATCGTGAAGTATTAAGCATGCTGAATAATGGAAACGCAAACACACTTTTTGAAAGAGTGGGATTTTGAAAAGTGTTTGGTAAGAAAATCCAAGTCCAATTAACTAATAAGCTTTCAATATATCACTCATCGTCAGAAGGCAAATACGCTATATACCTGCACATAATGGCGCTGACCGACATATTCCTGACAGCATGAAAAGTTACACAAAACGATGAGATTGATTTCAACAACATTAGTTACCTAAACTAATTTGTCTTGAAACAAACAAAAATTAACATGAATTTGTTTAGGATATTCATTTTTTTAAACTATTAATTTAATAAGTGCTTTGAAAAACAGACATTACTATACCTCTTTCAATGTATTATCGTTAGTTGTGAATGTTTTTCGTAAATTTCTGGTTCGTTAGTGCATGTAAATTTTTGTTAATGCAAAAGGAAACTTACGTGAATTTGGCGTATTATCGAAGGGGTAACTAGCAACTAAGGCACCTCCATGTAAACTCCCAGACAGAACAAACTGGATTTTAGATACCCATTCTTTAACAGCTTCCGTTTCCGGTTGGCTCATTTTATTGTTCTGTTTAAAATAGTCTGGGAAATTCCGGTTCAAGTCAAAACCACGCGCATTGTACCTATATAAAAACATATGACGTATATCATTTTTAACTTTAAAGTACTCTATTTATTAAGGATTGAAAGAAAATTATATAACAATTGTACATTATACATGGTATTGGACTACTGCTGGGACAAAATTTGAAGGGTGATTCTAGACAACAAAATAAGATCAAAATCAAGAACAACGATATTGCAGTTAAGGCTTCGTTTGTTAATCATAAGCATTTAAAGATTACGTATATTCTGCTAACCAAAACAGGCAACCGACGTGCGCCGGTGTCACGCACATGAAGCTAGGAGAAGGGTCGAACAGTGGTGATCATAGCTACTGTCGTACGGGGTGACTTACCTCAGAGAAGCTCTGATGAAATTAACAACAGTCAGCATGAGCATATTGACCACACGATTCTTCGGCACTTAATTCAAAATAAAAAGATACCGTTTAATTACACCACAGCTACGTATTCGCTAAAATTCATTGTTTCCATTATATCCACGGTAGTACATTGTGCTATTGAGACACACGCACAGGAATCACACAAAACTCAGAATCACGCCACCGAAAAAAAAATATAAAAACATATCACATCTGTACTAAAACGAGTAATTTTTTTTTTAAATAACTCAAATTTACCCGCACTGATACACGCAAAAGAATAAAAAAAAATATACATCAATTTTACCCGCACTAAAACTCGGCACGAAAACAGGTTCATATGCATACAGGCAATTGAAACTATTAACTCTTACTAAATAAACTTAGAGTAAATATTTAGTCGAAAATTGGTGGATCGACTGATTCTTTGTCAACTTCGCCATCTGTCGATGCTCATTCAGATAACTTAACATCGCCATTGGCGGAGCTGAAACGGAATGCGTGTTTAAGAAGTAACCGCGGTTTGCCGCGGTTACACATGTATGAAGTAATTTGGGCCTACCTATTACTTTTTACATGTGCCCAAATTACTTCATACATGTGAAACCCCAGATGTTGCAGAAGGTTCGAAGTTGCTTTCTTTCCCGTTTATTGCAGTTTTAAAATATTTGAACTTTCTCTGCATCTGTTTAGGGGAACTCCCTTGGCTTAACTAATGAAGATGCCAGTCTCACCAAATTCTTCGAACGCAGTTCATCAACCAAGCAAGCATACAAATTCATTCATTCAACTGTTTTCGTTTTGGTGATCGTCATATTCAACCAGGTCCACCTATATTTACTAATTTCAACTAGTATCAACAAATCGCGACGTAGACAATCATTATAAGTTATCAGTGTCAGTTGACTGACTGCGTGTAAAACTGTTGTTTTTTTTTTTGCGTGTTCAGTGCCGGGAAAGTTATGTTCTTTATTAAAAAATATTGACATGTTTTAATATAAGATCTGATATTACTTTTACTTTTTTTATGGTGTAATTCTGTGTTTTGCGTGATTCACAATGGACTACAGTGGATATAATGGAAACAATGGATTTTTGCGAGTATGCAGGTCTCGTGAAATGCAACGATACCATTTAATTTTGAATTAAGTGACGCAGAATTGTGTGGCCATGCTGATTGTCGTAAATTTCGTCGCAGCTTCTCTACGGTAAGTGACCGTGTGCGGCAGTGGCTATGATCACCAATCTTCTCCTAGGCTAGAGCTACAATTATTCGACTAATCAGGAGTATTCGGATAATTAGGAGTATTCGAATATTCGGAGTGATCGAGTTTCGGATTGTACTGAATAAGAATCTAAACATGAAATAGTTGTTCACACTTTAGCGTCAAATTCTTTTCATATTTGCCATTACAATTATTTGTTTTTCAAACAATAAATTTGGAACTTTATTAATCTTTGGTAAATTTATACATATACAAACGAAAACAACCATCAGTTATTAATATTATAATTCTAATAATGACACAGTTCGACATCCATCTGGATTTGTAAAATTCAATAGCCGTTTCTTATAGGTTTTCGTGCCCTGAAAATGAATCCGCAAACCGTTTGTCGCTATCACCCTCAGTTATTGAGTAATTCGATTTTGAAAAAAACTGCAAATTTTCAAATTTGGACACCTTTTGTGTCGAACCGGTAATAGTTATTCGGTTGCTCGTTTCGTCAAATTATTCTATGAACCCTCTCGAATACAACGATATAAGTTATTATTGCATTATGAACATTTAAATATATTTAAACAACGATCAAAAGGAAAAAGACACACGAAAAGCACCAATTTTTGAAGATATCTTTCAGTTTATTTCCAAAACTAAGGGTCTAGGACAATATCTGACCATTCCACGCGATGCAGCAGACATTTTTCCTTCAGAAAACATCAACAGAAGTCGTAAGTCACGTTTTGTTTTCAATACAAAAGTGAAATAGTTTGGTAAAATGCGTGGTGCCGACAGTGGTAATCACGCACGCTAAGGCTGCCGTCCCAGCGCGCCTTGAATGTGTGCGTACGCTCACACAAGCTAGAAAAAGCGTGTGCGTATACGCGTGTAGTAAACGAACCGTAAATTACAACTTTCGTCCTGGAATCGGCCAGAAGGAAGTTATTGCGAGTGCAGTTGCCTTCAGTAGACATCTGTGCAGGGTGGTCTGGTGCGTTTGAATGCTAATAACCACCATACGTTGAAATAATAATGAATTTATGACTCGAAAAGCGACAGAATGAGGCTCAAGTACAATTAGCGCCACCAATGGAGAAGCCTCGAAGCCTTATTCTCTCACTTTTCGAGTCATAAATTCATTATTAGTTCAACGTACGGTAGTTATTAGCATTCAAACGCACCAGACCATCCTGCACAGATGTCTACTGAAGGCAACTGTATCAGCAAAAACTTCCTTCTGGCCGATTCCACGACGAAAGTTGTAATTTACGGTTTGTTTACTACAGGCGTGTACGTACACGCTTTTCCTAGCTTGTGTGAGCGCACGCACACATTCAAGGCCCGCTGAGACGGCAGCCTTAAGGTGGCCGTTCCAATGTGCGACTGGGCGACCGCGGTCGGCGGCTGGCGACTGCGACCGCTGCCGCAGTACACTGGTACAATGGAAAAGCATTCATCTCAACTCCTATGTGCGGCTGCCTGCAACTGCTGCGGCCGCGCCAGGATTGCTATAGTCTATGCGCGGCTGGTTCATGAGCAACCTAAAGTCGTTTTCAGATATATTGGCCGGTGAGTTCGCTTCCGCGAACAGCGCGCGAGGAGAAATCAGCCACCACCACCTTACTGGGGTAATGGGAACGCTGCTCGACTCCGCCTGAACGAAGCCGCGTGGCTGTTGTTTATTCTCATCCACCGCGCGACGACCAGACGTAGCCCGTGAGAGAGTGAGAACGTAGAGAAAAGGAGCACCGAGTCAGGCAAGCGATGTCGTGGGAGAATACCCCTCACGAAACTCATAGCCAATAAATCTGTACTCGACCTTAGGCTACTCGAGACACACCACAATGCCATGTGTGTCTGTTTTCCGCCATAGCGGCAGAATCTTCTAGTCGCACTGCGGCTGCCGCACTACTCCTCCAGAAGCAGTCTAGCGACTCTAGCCGCACTGCAACCCATCGTCACATTCGGACAGAATATTCAGAAATAAGGAAAGAAGTCAGAATTCAAAACTTATGGAATTATGTTTTTTTTTAAATATATTTCTTGTAAACCAATAATATGAGCTCTTATAAAAAAGGTAAAAATATCAGGACGGCTACATCTGATATGCGTGTAAGCACATGTCAAATTTTTTGTTTTGTGCAGAATTTTAAATCGTGTCTTTCAAAGTTTGATAATATAAAAGAAAACAAAGAGTCTAGCAGGGTAAGTACGTGCAAACGGCCCCCACGCCGATTCCAGGAGTTGTTATTTTTTAAATAATGTTCCTTGCCTGAAGAATCATTGTGTAAAGTTTTAGATCGCTACCCCCCCGTTTAAGGGTAATACGCGGGTAAACACCCTTAGCGTTATTATTGTTTATCTCGGGTACTACTAAAGATATTTGAATGAAAAAAAACAACAATATAGCTACTTACTAACTGTACTTCGTGTATTTTTTTCTAAATTTCAAATCTATTATTAAGGGTGGAAAAAAAATAATTAATTTTTTGGGGGTGATTTTTCTAAACAGCCCTTTGAGTGACAATCTCCAAAAAAATCAAGAATAATGCTCTATTATCGAACTATTATATAAAAAATCGTGAAGATGGTCGAGATGGTGGAACATAGTTAAATAATTTAAAGAAAATCATTATATTTGAAATATGAGGGGTTTTGTGTCGAGAAGGAGTACTTGTCGCGAGCCTAAACACGTGTCATTTAAATGCGAATGGAAGAAACGATTGCGGTTCGTTTGGGAGATTGAAGTGTGACGGTGAAGGTAGCTGTGGAACAACGCGCATCCGCTAAATACGAATATTTCCCAGATATTAATAGGGTCTAGCAGGGTAAGCATGGGCAAAGGGCCCCCACGCCGAATTTGGAGTTGTTATTTTTTAAGCAATGCTCCTAGCCTGAAACACCATTATGTAAAGTTTTAGATCGCTACCTCCCCCTCCCGTTTACGGGTAATACGGGGGTAAACGCCCTTATCGTTATTTTTTTCTCGGTTACTACTTAAGATATTTCAATGAAACAAAAGCGACAAAATAGCTACATATTAGCTGTAATTCATATATTTTTTCCGAATTGTAAATCAATTATTACGGGTAGAAAAAAATTAATTATTTTTTGGGTGTGGTTTTTGCAAACAATCGTATGAGTGACAACCACAAAAAAAACAAGAATAATACTCTATTATCTATCATGTAAAAAAGATGTAGATTATAAATTATCAGCGTTTATATAATTAGAAAGACAGCAAAATACGCCTGGCGAAGTACGGATTACATATACCTTCGATAGGTTGAAACAAATAAGCGATTATCACGACAAGGGGTTGTCACACATAGGGTTGTTTGCCAAAATCACACCCAAAAAATAATTAATTTTTTTCTACCCGTAATAATTGATTTACAATTCGGAAAAAATATATGAATTACAACTAATATGTAGCTATTTTGTCGCTTTTGTTTCATTGAAATATCTTAAGTAGTAACCGAGAAAAAAATAACGATAAGGGCGTTTACCCCCGTATTACCCGTAAACGGGAGGGGGAGGTAGCGATCTAAAACTTTACATAATGGTGTTTCAGGCTAGGAGCATTGCTTAAAAAATAACAACTCCAAATTCGGCGTGGGGGCCCTTTGCCCATGCTTACCCTGCTAGACCCTATTAATATCTGGGAAATATTCGTATTTAGCGGATGCGCGTTGTTCCACAGCTACCTTCACCGTCACACTTCAATCTCCCAAACGAACCGCAATCGTTTCTTCCATTCGCATTTAAATGACACGTGTTTAGGCTCGCGACAAGTATTCCTTCTCGACACAAAACCCCTCATATTTCAAATATAATGATTTTCTTTAAATTATTTAACTATGTTCCACCATCTCGACCATCTTGACGATTTTTTATATAATAGTTCGATAATAGAGCATTATTCTTGATTTTTTTGGAGATTGTCACTCAAAGGGCTGTTTAGAAAAACCACCCCCAAAAAATTAATTATTTTTTTTCTACCCTTAATAATAGATTTGAAATTTAGAAAAAAATACACGAAGTACAGTTAGTAAGTAGCTATATTGTTGTTTTTTTTCATTCAAATATCTTTAGTAGTACCCGAGATAAACAATAATAACGCTAAGGGTGTTTACCCCCGTATTACCCTTAAACGGGGGGGTAGCGATCTAAAACTTTACACAATGACT
The DNA here is from genome assembly GCA_951215215.1 of Andrena trimmerana. NCBI lineage: Eukaryota > Metazoa > Arthropoda > Insecta > Hymenoptera > Andrenidae > Andrena > Andrena trimmerana. Next base: position 75,907,713 of record OX578060.1, read on the forward strand.
CTTCAGGCAAGGAGCATTGTTTAAAAAATAACAACTCCTGGAATCGGCGTGGGGGCCGTTTGCACGTACTTACCCTGCTAGACTCTTTGGGGTCATAAATGATTAGTATCAATTCTGCAAAGTAATAGCAAATAATTCGTTATATACAGTTCTTTTTCCATAAGAAACCCATTGAAAAAATATCAGTAATTTTCGGCTTTTTAGTTACCTTCCGCAAACTTGTATAATCAACCCTGATAGCCAGATTTGGGGAGCAGAATCTGACATCAGAACCGTAGTCGTCTGTGTCCGCATTTGGCTGCGTTCTGAGGTGCAGATTCTGATCAGTGATGCCAGATTCGGGACGGGAGCGCTCGAGAATTTCCCCCACCTCGCATGTACACTACGCCGGAGCTGCGTGTCCGCGAGCTCGGCGCATGCACACACGCAGCTCCGGCCTAGTGTACATGCGAGGTGGGGGAAATTCTCGAGCGCTCCCGTCCCGAATCTGGCATCACTGATTCTGATGTCAGATCCTGATGTCAGATCGACATCAGATGGACAGCAGATTCTGCCGTCTGCTAGGCTCAGCCAACAGCGCCATCTGAGGGCCAGACTTTTCAAACAATTCCCTACCCGTGACGTCACATGGCCGTCCCTACACACCAACACAAATGTAGCGTTATTGCTGTAGGTGTATCCCTACCCCTATATAACCTGCCAGCAGATTGTGCAGTGGATTAAATAATTAATTCTACTTATTTCCAAAAATATTTATTCATTCTTTACAATTGTTACAGAATAATATAAGTAGCGCATATAAGTGATTTTACAGAAAAAAAAGTCGAAAATATAGGAAATCTTCTGATATCAGACCTAATAGGTACCACTGATCACGGGACGTATTGTATATGAATGTATAAATGTAAATATTGAATGTTCTTCCTCGAATTTATATGCGCTACTTATATTATTCTGTAACAATTGTAAAGAATGAATAAATATTTTTGGAAATAAGTAGAATTAATTATTTAATCCACTGCACAATCTGCTGGCAGGTTATATAGGGGTAGGGATACACCTACAGCAATAACGCTACATTTGTGTTGGTGTGTAGGGACGGCCATGTGACGTCACGGGTAGGGAATTGTTTGAAAAGTCTGGCCCTCAGATGGCGCTGTTGGCTGTGCGTTGTGGGGTTCGTGTTTGAGGAGTTCGACTATACTTTTCGTTGGCAGGCCCACTGCTGCCAAATCGTTCGTATTAGGCGTGGAAGAAATAAATGTAACGCACACGTGGTAAACAAAACAAATATCTATTCTCCCGTGAGTGCTCTACTCGAGCGCAGGTACAATAATAATGACGTTTCTTCTGCCGCTCGCAGGCGGCTCCTCGCTTCGCTCTCCCCACTCCTCGGCTGGGGCGCGCCAGTGGCGTCGCTCCCCACAGCGTAGCAGATGGCAGAATCTGCTGTCCATCTGCTGCCGATCTGAAATCAGGATCTGACATCAGAATCTGTACCTCAGAATGTAGCCAAATGCGGACACAGACGACTACGGTTCTGACGTCAGATTCTGCGCTCTCATGCCAGACCCTGCTACCAATCTGATATCAAATTGGTAACAGATGGTTATCTGGGAACATATATTTGTCCTTGCAATTGCGAAAACAAGATTTGACAATATTTGTTAATAATGGAGTAATCACCTATATTCTATATTGTACAGTGGAGCTCAATCCCATAAAAAAAGTGTTAACCCAGATAGCACACCTCGTCTTAGAGACGTCTAGTTTGTGTCTATTTTAGGTCTGCACGTCTTGATTTGTAACAAGACGTCTTTAAGACGTCTTTAAGACGCCTTTTGGACGTCTTTACGACTTTACCAGACGTTGTGCTATCTGGGAATATACATGTTTGGGAATTGATTAGTTCCTACCGCCGCCACACTCACTCTCACCGCAGCACCTCGCGGGCTGCGATACACCGCCGCTGCCCAGATAGCACACGACGTCTATAAGCCGCCTTTAAGACGTCTTTCAGACATTCAAGACGTCTTAAAGGCGGCTTATAGACGACGTGTGTTATCTGGGTTATCGATGAGCAAGCCGCCAATCAGCTACGATCAATCAACCATTTAGCGTGCCGCGTCGACGCTCTAGAAGAAACGACAAGACGCGCGGAAAAAGTTGGCCATTTTCAGCACTTGTGTGTCTCGTTTCAAATACCGGTCGGTTAAACGCATTGCGCATTATCTCAGACTATTGCTCAGCTCACACTCAATTATTGCTTCTCATCAGTGTATCTTTTCATCGTTTACTCATTTGAATAGTTGTCAGATCATTCAAAACATCTCAAGTGCCTCCGATTAATATAATTGCGTGGACGCCACGTGGTGCATCCACGCGGTAATATTGTGTCCTCATTCTTAACGCAGCCGGTGATAAATATTATCTCTGCGCTGTCTCAATTCATTCTCACTGCGTTCTATATTTAATAAACTGACGAGGTGTTTTTCACCGAATTCCCCGCGAGTGATTAATTACCCTGATAACAACCCTGCCTGCAGTCTGTCAGCAGATGGACAGCAGGGTCTGGCAAGGCAGGGTCTGCCGCCAGATGGACGGCAGATCCGCAGCAGACCCTGCGTTCAGATGGCGCTATTGGATGTGTCAGACGGGCAGCAGATCCTGCCTTGTCAGGGTCTGCCGGTAGAACCGTAGTTGAATGCGGACATAGACGGCGCCGGATCTGCCGGCAGACCTGGTTATCAGGGTAACCTGTCTAAGACTCCTCTCATTTTCAAACCCTGATTCATTCTCAAACAATACAACTCATACTAAAGTTTGACGTTATTTAATAAAATAACGTCAATAATTTCAATAAAACTAAAAAAAATTGATAAATATACATACTATGAAAAGCGCCGAAATAGTTGCAAACCTGTATCTATGTTATTCTGGTACCAATGTACTAAAGATAGGTACTGTTCACAAAGTGTTAATACATTCTTACGAAATTGTACAATATTTGGGCAACCTTCCAATCGGCTAATTGGATGAAGCGACCCATGAAGCCAGAAATAAAGATTTTAATAAATATAGAAAAGATTGTAAGCTCAAAATATTCTCATTGCAATACAACCGAAGATGTTTTAAAATATTTATCGACTTCAGATGCAGTACTAGATAGTTTTCTAGGTATCTTGGCCAAAAAAACAAAGTACTTTCTTTTATAAAGTAGCTTGAAGAAGATTCGGCATTTTGATTGGAAAAAATGGCACGTTGAATTATTTCTCTATTCTTGGAATTGACGTCCACTGTGCGTTGGACAGTCGTTGTGCATTCGTTGTTTTCAACCGGTAATTTCATATTTTCTCAAGAATGTTTCGACAACATCTGTTTGTCAGCATTTCGAAAGTGCAATTAAGAATGTGGCGCCGTCTTTAATAATTTTAGGTATTCTTCAGTCTGATAATGAGCTAATCCGTATTTTGCTGTGTCGGTGGGTAGTGCGTACGATGGTTTCAGACCCGCGCGTAGGTACGGTTGTTAACCGCCGCACAGTGGGGCAAAGTGACGAAGTTTGTTTCAAAATCAAAGAACTATTGATAGAAATGAGATAGAGCGATGTTTTTTTTAAATTAAAGCTGAAAGATTGCAGAATAAGAGAAAATTAATGAAATTAAGGTACGAACGTTTTTTAACTTTGAAAATCTGTGTTAAACTTGAAATATTACAACAAAATTGTGATTTATCCAATACCATGTTCGGTTAGAATTTTTTCTTGACATGTTGTACATCATTTCCTATAGATTTTGTCATGCTGATTTCAAATCCGTTCGCAAAATTTGTCTACTACCTCAGGATTTTGAAAAAAATCCACATACACATGAATTAAGGTAAGTATTTAATCTTTTTACCTTACTTGTCATCAACGAATTTTTTAATTTCTGATGATACATTATTTGGTTCGTACAACTTTAATCGATTGTTTATTAATATAATTGAAATTTTCGGGTCGGTTAAGTATATTGCTCGATTAAAAACGTCTAACATTCTATTCCTTCGACTATTTTGTCGTGAATGCAGTATCATATTTTTCCTATACAGTTTATGCCAGGATTCATGTGCATCTTCTGAATAGTACGCTAGTAGTGGAAACTGTCTTGCTACTTCGCAACCATTCCAAAAAAAGATTTCCTTTTATGCATACCTATAAATTGGATATTCTAAAATGCTTGTTCCTATGTGGAAAGTGCTGTTGGATAAGAAATCAAGTCGAGCACGTATTTGAGATACAATACATTGTGGCGAGGCTAGATGAGAGTCCGCTCTCCTTAACTTGAAGAAATATACAAATGCCTAAAAGGACTACTCGAATAGCTAATTGGAAAAGAACGAAACATTCTGCAGTTTTCAGTTAGAAGCAAGCATTCAGAGAGAGCAAACCACAGTGAAATTCATTTTATATAGAGAGTTTTATAGCAGCTTAGTGTACATATAATATATATAAAATAGTTTAATACAGTGCATAATATTTTTGATAATATATAACAGTATATTATAATATACAAATGTCATATATATATATATATGTGTGCGCGTGCGTGCGCGCGTGCGTGTGCGTTCGCGTGTGCGTTTGCGCGTGCTCAACAATCACTTTTTGTCAGTAGCATGATAATAATAAAATTAAAGAGTTGTGTATCCGACGAATGTTCATGGATTAATCCGACACCTCAAAGTATCCGCTTCTGCCGACCTCTAAGAATAGCAATAAAAAAGAAAATGATTTGACAATCATTCGTGAGCATAATAGCTTGAACAAAGAAATCAGCGATCTTACACCACACACATTTAAAATGACAAATGAAAAAGCAGCAAGAGTGAAGTATAACGTTTTTCAAACTTTATTTGACGGAAAATGTATAAATACTATTGTTGGGAATAAAGCAAGTAGTAGGTGCCCCATGTGCTTGCGAACTGCGCACCACTTCGGCAATTTAAGTGATGATTTCTCACCCAAAAAGTCATCACTTAAGTTTGGTTTGGGATTATTGCATGATGAAATAAAAGCTTTTGAGCATCTGCTACACATTTCTTATCGGATAAAACTTAAAATGTGGGATATACGAAACCATACATGAGGTAAGTTTGCATTTTTATAGAGTACAATGTAAAAATAACTATGATGAAGCAAAAAAATACATTTTTATCGACTTCAAACATTTTTTATCTAACGCTACTACAATTCACTTCCGTTCAAATATAATGTGCAATTATATCGCTGACTTAATTTTAAAATTAACATAAAATGATATATTTGTTTCATTTCTCAGAGCAATTCGAAGAGAGAAAAATTGTCGTGAAAAGAAACATGTATGCAAAAATTGGAGTTCGTGTGGACCAAGTTTTGCAGGGCCATGGCGCGACAAATACAGGAAATGTTGCTGGAAGGAGTTTTGAAAATCTAGCAATATTTGTAGAAGCTTTGGAAATCGACGAGCAACTCGTGAATAACATTGCTACAATATTGTCAGTCTTTAAATGTAAAAAGCCATTAAAGCTAAAGGAAATCAAGGAATTCTGCTGGGAGACATATTGTCTTCATTATAAATTATTTCCGTGGGCTCGAATGAGTCCTACCTTACACAAATTATTAAAACATGGTTGCGAAGTAGCAAGACAGTTTCCACTACCAATAGTAGCGTACTATTCAGAAGATGCACATGAATCCTGGCATAAACTGTATATGAAAAATATAATACTACATTCACGATAAAATAGTCGAAGGAATAGAATGTTAGACGTTTTAACCGACCCGAAAATTTCAATTATATTAATAAACAATCGATTAAAGTTGTAGGAACAAAATAATGTATCACCAGAAATTAAAAAATTCGTTGATGAGAAGTAAGGTAAAAAAATTAAATACTTACCTTAATTCATGTGTAAATGAAAATATAATTATGGAAAATAGATATCTAATTTAAATTACATTGCAGCCACACACAGTCTATAGAGAGTGCCAGTGTCAATGACAGCGATACTTCAAGTGATCACGAGATGTGAAACATTCAAATACTTCATTATTCTTATTTTGATTGTGTTCCATATATGGAAATACAATATACCTTCAAACCAGTGGGTTATCAAATCATTTCAACGAAAAATTATGATTTCATTAGTTTCTTTCACAAAAATCGATTTTTTTTAAAAATCCTGAGGTAGTAGACAAATTTTGCGAACAGATTTGAAATCAGCGTGACAAAATCTATAGGAAATGATGTACAACATGTCATGAAAAAATTCTAACCGAACATGGTATTGGATAAATCACAATTTTGTTGTAATATTTCAAGTTTAACACAGATTCTCAAAGTTAAAAAACATTAGTACTATAATTTCATTAATTTTCCCTTATTGTGCAATCTTTCAGCATTAACTTAAAACAAAAATCATCGCTCTATCTCATTTCTATCAAAAGTTCTTTGATTTTGAAACAAACTTCGTCACATTGCCCCACTGTGCGCCGTATGACAGGATAATGGGAACTCTGTTTCTTAAGAAATTGGCCATGGAGTGGGGATGACGAGGATGACTTTTGGGAAGAGGACTGTGATTAACCACACAGCACTTACCCCCGAACCTTGGAATTGAACGGTCTTTCTAAAGTATTACTAACACAATAATTTTTATTTCTCTTTGAAGATCATTTTTTATTAAATCGTTACCAATATTGTGGAAAATTGATATAGATTTAATTTAGATTTAATACATATAGATTTAATTTATATAGTTAATGGAATATATATTACATACTTAACATGCTTTTCGTTTTTAAAATAGTAAAAAATTGTATATTTGAAAGTCTTACCTGCCTTGTCCACCTTCACAGTACCCTTCCTTTGAAACTTCAAATCCATCAGGATTCATTGAAGGAAGAATGTGAATTCTAGTGTTATCTAGAAGCCACGTGATATATGGATCTGATCCATAATTCGTTACAAAGTACTGAAAAGAGAAAAGGGAATTTAGAGTTTTGACAAAAATTAATGTGCAAAAATAATGGTTTAACTTGTGTTGACACTAAACAGGGTTTCCCAAAAATTGCTTTCTAGAAGCAATTAAAGTCAAAGGACGATTTTAAAAAAAAAGATACTCATGGCCGTGTGTGAAATTAATCTTACGAGGTATGTTGTAAAATTATTGTTCTCATCCAGTACTTGTAAGATGGGCACAGTCGTTTGATGGCGAAATTCATAAAATGTATCCTACTACACGAAAATACGCAGTGGTGTCTGAAACACTCGATACTATTAAATTTTACGTTTCGTTGCTCAACGTATTATATTTATGTATAAAATAACGAATATAATATTCAAAGTGGCGAAAGATATTTTATAATAAAGAATATAGGTAAGGTAAGTGCGGGTAATAAGGCCCACCTAAGGATCTATAAATTAAAAGAAAAAACTTGTACATATTCCTGAAAACTTTTTTTTATAGAAATCTGTGGACATTAAACTATAAACTGTAATACTTGTAACAATATATGAACATAACAAATACGAAAATTAATAGGTTTTTAAAAACCTTGTAAACGGGTTTGGTTTCGTGTAGTGCAGGTAATAAGGCCCACCTATTTATTATGTACGATTCGGGTAAACAAATACATTTTCTTCCTCAGGTGTGAGCCCAACGCAATCCTCGCGTATCCAGGTGAGACACAAGATACACTGTCGCAAATAACTCTTGAATGCAGTTCTGCATAATTTGCAAAACCAATTGTCTGCAGAGCTGCCGTACACGCTTTCTCTAGATGTGGATGGCATGGGCTCTTATGTTAGTCACACAATCTTGTCGTTTTCCTTCTGGTTGAAGTGACACATGCTTTGGCGCTCTTCTCAATATCGTTCCTGCTTTGGAGGGGGTCACTGGTTGGTTCCTGAGCCTTAAAGCCACTTAATATTTTGGTGGACTTTATTATCTGTTTTGTCACTTCCTCATTGACGAGGTTATGTGTTAAGCGTGCACTTTACAAAATCATCAATTTTCTGGGAATATGTTGCCAACATATGTACTTATACATACCTATAGTTGTACAGTAACTGGATAATTAGTACTACCAATACAAAGCCAAGAAACCGATGTAATTTTTATAATTGTAGCAATTTCTTAAATTTACAGCCGACAAATATTATATTAATCGCGCGGAAACTCTTCGAATGACATTGTCGTTTGTAATAAAAGCAATAAATGGCACTACCAGTAATGCAAATTGGCCTACCAAGGATAAATGATAGGTGGGCCTTATTATCTGCTGGGTCTTATTACCCGCAATTATCTTACAGTCAGTCATAGGTTTGTTGGTATAAGAAAATTAAGAACAATCAAAGATTTTTTTAACGAGATGCTACATTGCATGTTTCTATAACCGCAGAAAATATTAAATATAAATCTAGTGTCTGATCATAGAAAATTACTTATTTAAGAATGATAAAGATTTCCAATAAAAAAAAAGTAGTTTTCAATATGGACGACATGTTTATTACTCGTCAGTGTAAAACTTGATAAACTTAATTGGTCAAGTAACATTTGCATTCTCTCGTTAAAAATATATAACGTACATTATCTTACTTAATAATTTTCAACAGACTAGAGTAGATACTTATGTAACTATGTAGTACTTTCCCGCTAGTATGTTCTCAATATCTTTGCATAAACTGGGGGTTTCACTACATGTAGTAAACCTTTTAGTGCAGCGCTGTCCAGCGTAGGGGCCCCTCACACACCTGCTTCCCCTTCCAAATCTATCTTTCGCACAGCGTGCGTTTCGTTGTCAAAGAGACCTCGCAACGCTACTAAGGCTGCCATGATGGGCTAGCCGGGCTAGCGTCTTCGCGAGTAGCGTCGCACGGTATCCCTGACCTGTGATGCCAGATCGGGGACGGGTTCCCTCGAGAATTTCCCCCACCTCGCGCACACTACGCCGGAGCTGCGTGTCCGTGATTTGGACTCCGAAACGCCGAGCTCACGGACACGCTGCTTCGGCGTAGTATGCGCGAGGTGGGGGAAATTCTCCAGGGAACCCGTCCCCGATCTGGCATCACAGTCCCTGACCCCGGGTCTCCACCAAGGCAAGCACGAGGAAAAACATTTGCTCGCGAACATGTTAACTAACACGCTGTTCGCCTCGGTGTGGACGCCAAATAACAGTGTTCGCTAACAAATGATCCTACTAATAGGCAACGAATCTTCCGGATGGTCACGGTAGATGTGGAGAGCGGGACGTGGAGGGCGTTCGCGAACAAAGTTCGTTGATCCACCAGGCCGAGCATTTGTGACGAACAGCGGTTGTTTTCTCGTTCTTGTCCCTTTTCAATCCCACGAAACTTGGGCCTCGCTATCCCTTTCCATTGTGGGCCTGCTCGTAAACAGGCGACCCTCTACGACTATTCGGCGGCAGGTACTCCACAGAAATAGTATGCGTGACAAGCACGAATAAAATTTGTTTATTTTTTATTTTTTAACATAATGAGAATATTTCCAACGTATGGATCAGATATTTCTAATAAAAATGAAACCAAACACGACCTAAATCGGACAAATTTCAGTTCCGCTGATGACAGTAGTTTACAAAATAAAAAAAAATTGTGCAGCAGATGCCACTTTTTTTCTTATGTGAAATGCGCTGAGTCCCGCTGATTTCGAAAATAAGGTCAAAAAAATTTCTATGAATATCTTTTCAAGATATCGACGGGTGAACTTTTTACCTGTCTGTCAAAAAGGTGGTCCCACTTAATTGCGAATATCGCGTGTTGCAAATGACCGATGTGGTCGAAAATTATCTCAAATTAAACATAATTGAATCACCAACAAATCTACCTGACAACATTTTCAAATCGACTCAGTAGTTCGGGTAAAATCGATGGAAATACGTGAAAAAGGTCATTTTTCGACCGAAAGTGACATCGACAATTCATTTACATGTTTGTAAATATATGTATGCATATGCATATCTATACAGTACAGTATTGTCTCCGTATGTACTCACTGGTCGGGACCGGCGAGTAACCCGTATAGTGAACAGCGACCCTAATTCCGAGTGTTCGTTTCTCGCTTCTTTCTGGCCGAAGGGGGGAGCGAGATGGAACGCTTTGCGTGCGCCGGAGTGACACGGCGTCCGAAAGACGGAGCGAGACCAGTGGCTTTCGCTCGCTCTCGTTCCATCTCGCTCTCGCCTTCGCCAGACAAGAGTGAGAAAAAAGTGGTGGGGATAGCGAGTAATCCGTATCGTGTACATCAAACCGAATACATACGGAGACAATACTGTATATAGTTATAAATGCACATATAACTCGTTAATACAGCTTTAAACACGAATCACCATCTAACAAAAATTTTATCTTCTTTTTCAAGAAACTCTGTTATTGACTAGTATAAAAAATTTAGATATTATAAAACCATTATATATTATCAGTGGAACTCAAATTTGTCCGGATTGCGTCGTGTTTGGTTTCATTATTATTAGAAATATCTCATCCATACGTTGGAAGTTATTCTCATTATGTTAAAACAAAAAATATACAAATTTTATTCGAGCATGTCACACATACTATTTTTGTGGTGTACCTGCCGGCGGATGGTCGTAGAGGGTCGCCTGTTTACGAGCAGTCCCACAATGGAAAGGGATGCGGATCGTCAGGTATCGTCAGAAATGTTCGTTCGCTGCGTTCCTACCGTCGCGAACATCCTCAAGAACGTTCGTACGCGGAGTTCTGTTCGTGCTCGCGGCGGTGTGGACACGACGAAAACAGACGAAAACGTTCGCGAACAATGTTTTTGCTCGTGCTTGGCTTGGTGGAGACCCGGGGTGACAACACGGATAATAGTGGTGGGAGAACCCCGAGAGCACGCGTGTTCGACCTTGCACAGCGCTGTTGTAAGGCAACGCTGTCTAAGCCAGAGCATGCCTGCTCTGTGGGATTCTCCCACTCTCGCCCGCGTTGTCAGGGATACCGCGCGACGCTAAAGAAGCGACTATGACGCTGCACATGACGTGTGGATTAGTGACATATGTCGCCACAATGAGCCAATGCTACTACTACATATTTCTTGCGAATATTATGTGGGGACAGAGCGGTTAGAAGGGGGAACAGGCGTAAGACCGCATCTTAATTAAGGGGCACTTGGGCAGGGATCCGAGGACTCCGGCGGAGTCGAACACCTACAGAAGCGGTGGTAATGTGTGCGTCAGACGCCAGCGTCAAGCAAGTGACGCCGTGGCCAACCAGCGTCGACAACATATTTCCCGGTGACGGTGGTTGGCCGTGGTGTCGGTTGGTCTCCCATCGTGGCGTCTCACGCACACATTACCACCGCTCCCAGCGGTGGACTCCAGCTGAAATTGACATCAGCTCCAGCCGGAGTCCGCCGAAGCTGACTTTCAGCGAGTCGAGGAGCCCACCGTAGTGACATGAAAGCATGTGACGTCACATTCGCTTCGCGTTGTCGCTCGTGTTCGACTCCGCCGGAGTCCTTCGATCCCTGCACTTGGGTCCTTAACGCCTCCGAGTATTTCGGTGGCAAGTTAAACGCCCAGGGACGTGTCCAGTGTACTTTTTGGGTATTAGTTGTTTGACATTATTACAAGAAAGCACATGTAACCAAATAAGTACAATAAGTACAGCTCTGTAACAAGTAGCAAAGAACACATTTGGTGGCTTGTAGTCTCAATGGTATTCATTGCACACCACTTGAGTGGGCCTCCCCTTATAAGACAATAGTCGCTGTATCTCGGGGAGGCATTATATCCCCGCGTGCACTTCAGGCACCAAAAACTATACTCTGCTACACGTGTACTCAGTTAAAATTCAATGTCAATTTTCTCGAAAACGAAGCGCGATATTAACAAATTTTATTGTATATTTTCATCTTATTTTGCCCTGCAGAATCACCCCCAAAAGGTTTACCACCTGTAGTGAAACCCTGTATAGAGTTCCCCTTGTCTACCATATATGAATTTGGGGTTAATGACGGTGTGAGGTACCTATATGGTACTGTTACTTACGTGAATTAGATGCAGCATTAATTCACGACCCACGGCTTCGTTCCCGTGTATATTGGCCACATATTTTACATCAGGCTTACCAATCATATGTTCATAAGGTGAGGAAGAGACAACCATCACCCATAAGTCGCGACCTGAAAAATAGATCTTTTAAGTTTAAGTTGTCCTCTGTTAGCAACAGATGAGGAATCTGGACATACTTCAATTTTTTACACCTTATAAGATATTACTTTTTATAAACAGGATGTCCCATAACTGGTGGTACAGACTGAAGGATGGCGTTTCGACATGAAGAAATAAGATAAAATAATATAAAATAAAATTATCATAACTCGCTTTGTTTTCTAGAAAATTGACTTTAAATTTCGGCCAGGTGCACATGCATCGAAGTACAGCTGTACATGCCCGAGGGGAACATTTCTCCCCACAGTACTTAGGACTTAAGCGCCCAGAACTGTATTTCGGTGCACGCGTACTCGGGTAAAGTTCAAAGTTAATTTTCTCGAAAACGAAGGGAGATATAAAAAAACATTATTCAGTTTTTGAACTTAATTTTTCATGTATGTGAAATCACCACCCTTCCGCTTGTAGCACTGGTGACGAGACACCATATTAAGGATGTATTTCTACATAAACTATGTATAATAGTAATGAACACTCAACTAACAGTACTAACTGGCGTAAAAGCAATTTAAAAGTAACAATAGATACGAATAGATGAACAGGAATAATAAATAATAGTTAATAATTAAAATATAAAGTTACAAAATTATTAAAGAAGTATTTAAGGGGCATACCTTTTATAGATTTTCCTATAGAGTATAAGGCAGTTAAGTTTTGAAAATGAAGAGATGTTGTTCGTAGGAAACGACTCATTTGCTCGTAATTGTGATATGTGAAATCGATACTGTACGGTTCTTTATATACGTGAAAACGAGCATTGTAGTGATTGGAGAGATCTTTGTTAATGTGTTGCGACGCAGCTGCAGTGGCACGAAATGCCGCGAAAATGGAGACAGCGAGGAAAATCAGTCGATACATTCTGTGGGTCAGAAAAAAGTAATTAAATCGCGGAAGTCGAATAATATTAACTAAAGTAACTTTAGTCACGTGATTGTTAACCAAGATCAACATATATAATACAAGCGATACAACATTGCAGATATTAGCTTTTGAATTCAGAGTGTACTCATGTCTTAAATACCTAACCATCTTGGTCTGTTTTTGATTAATTATCAAAATATTGTTATATTTTGCAGAATGTGATAAAAATTCACTATTTAATAAATGTTGAATCTTACGTAAATTTTCGATTTCAATTTGTGAATTTAAGTATCAGTCTTTACATGTTGGTAATATTTTATGGGATTCTAAAAATCGGTATATCTCTCGTGTCCGTTGCGTTCTCAATTTTCTTAAAAAAGTGTTACATAATTTTAAAATACAAAATATTGTTACACTATTTTATTTATTTTTGTATAATGCCTGGGTTTCTATAATATCAAAATTCTAAGTTTTTAAATTACAAGATTTTGAAACATTCGGTTTTGTAATTTCAATAGTAGGTATAAAAGGGATAAAACACAGCATGATAATACAACTTCAATTATACAGCTGATTCCTTCTACATTATCTGTGAAATAGAGAATTTAGACTTGATATGCGCATATGTACAGTGAGTGTAAAAAGTATTCGTACAGCGACCAATTTAAAGTAAAACTTTGTACATCCATGCGTGTAATAAATTTTAACAGAAAACAATGATTAATCAATATTCCTCGATGTTTGTAGAATAGATTTTGTATAAACAAAATTTTATTCCCTTTAACATTTACAAAGATATTAACAAAAACAGAAAAAAACGTGCAGAAATGGCCGCGCAAAAAGTATTCGTACAGTTGAATAAATTTAATGTTTTAATAATTTGTGGGATTGCCTTTTGACTTTATAATAGCTTCGAGGCTACTTGGTATGGAATTTACTAAGTTGGATGTTATAGCAGGCTATTTATTCTACTCTTCTAGCAGAGTGGCTTTCAAACTTTCATTAGATGCAATAATATGATTACGTATTTTTTGTCCAGATATTTTTGGACCCACTGCCCGAAACGTTGCAGGAGGCTGACAGCAATATTGCTGCAACGCTGCGACAACGTTGCAGTGCAACATTTCAATTTTGCACTGCAACGATCTTGCAACTTTGCTGCAACGAGAGTGTGCTGTATGGTAAGTGTAACAAAGACAGGCGGTAAGTTATAATACATAGAGCGAATTATTCGACAGTGAATTTTAAAATCCGTTCAATGTTTTTCGCGATATGAAACAAGTTAGGGGAGGAAGTACTTCATTCAAACGGTATGTAATATGGTAGAGAATCCCTCATTCCATATATTTTTAAACGCAGTTGGATAGAACATAATGAGATTTTAAGCTTATTGTGTATATAATTTTATTGAAAAAATTGTAAATAAAACATGATTGTGGAGGCTGTTTAAAAGAGAAACCATGATTGCGCGTTTGCGCGGTCTGCTAATATCATGCTATTTTGAACGTGTCGGTGTTTCAAAATTTTCGACAAAATCATGTAACATTTGGTATAATTGAATTTATCTGAGTGTATACTTTGTATTTACGTTGAAAAAGAAAATATGCCCCACTTAAGCAAAGAACACAAGTAACTTTTAAATGTCAAAAAGGGTGACCATGAAAAAAGATTTTTGTTACCATATTACGTAACTTTTTGAAGTCTGTATTTTTATCTTCGTGCTTTTGTCATATGACCAAAAGTAACAGAAACATTTTAGATATTGTATTCTTTGGCGATTCGCACTGTTTGCTTTAGATACATCAATTTTCTATAGGTAGGTACATGTATAGTGTATTAGGTTTATTTATTATTTTTGTGTTATGATTTACTTGAAGAACATTATGGTCGATTTGGCACGAAAGAAATTAAAGGGGGTGTTCTGGTAATCCGGGTCCGAAACACTCAATTTTTGTGCATTTTTCGCAAGTATTTAGTTGTTAGAATATAGTGTTAAAAGTTGGGAGTAGTATTCGAAGTATTTTGACATTTATAGACCTGTGGAGTGAGCTCGTTGCAACGTACTTTAAACGCGTTTTTCTCAGAATTACCTACTATTTTTCGGCTAGCAAGTCCGGAATAAAAAAGACTACTCGATCAATCGGTCTACATCTTTTTGAGGTTACTCTACAAAGCACTGGCTATCACTGGAGGCAGAATCGAGATTGTTTTATTGAAAATTTCATATTTTTTTGTAACTTAAAGTTGCAAAAACATGTGTATTCCTAATAATCAAACTCTGCGCGGCTGACATTTTGTTTAATTCCGACATAAATGGCTAATTGTGGTTCCTGCGATAACGGCATTCATACAAATTAAGAATCTTTTTGGAATTTTTGTTTTAGATAAGTCTATGTACCGAACCTGTCCCGCCACCAAGGTGTCTCCCTTTCAAGGCGTCAGATAGGAGTACAATTTTTGCATAAAAAAATCAATTAAAAAATCGCGAAGAAGTTTGTTTCGTATACTCTTTAAGTAGATTAATATTATGTAAAAAGCTTTGTACTAGTGCCGTCTTATCGTTTTCGGTGGCCCTGAGGCGAGCTCCATATACGGCCTCCTAAATTATTCTAAATTAAATCAAATAAAAAATACCGCACTAATATGCGAAGTGAATAAGTATTAAAACAATTAAATAAATAAGATTAAATGTGGGGTCTATCCACGAAAAAAGGCTCTCATTTTATAATCTAAATTTTTATGTATTCGTTATTTTCCTTCCGTCACAGTTGGATCGCCCATTTCAATTTTTTTCAAGTTTTCACAACCCAATTTTTTTTTAATTTTCCAGTTTTTCGCGGCCACCTTAGCTCCAGGGCCCTGAGCCGGCTGCCACTTTCGCCGCCAGGTTAAGGCGGCACTGTAAGATTATATTTATTATTCATTAAGTAAAAAATTCATAAGGACTGCTCAATTTTTCGGCGGGATTACCAGAGTACCCCCTTAATAATTACGTATTAAATGAATCTGACGATCGCCTAAAAATACGGGACCTCGCTAAGAAAAATTAGGTTACAATTATTGGGTTGGGACGAAATTAGTCGTCGATCAATCGGCGCATACTTCTCTAAAATCTGTGTAAAGGTTGGAGGTATTCGTGACAGGGAATGTAAAAATACAGTTTAAATGCATCGAAATAGAGCGGGAAAAAAATTGTCATCCTACATTATTTGAGTAGAATTATGAATTTTAATTAAAAAGTAGGTATATTTAAAAGATATAATTTTTATAACGTAAATCATTGAAATTCATTTGTTTTAGCTGTTTAACATTTTTCTTGTTTCAAAACTTCTAATGATACACAACATATACTATTTATTACCCCCAACGATTTTGAATTAAATTTAAATCCATTTTTGACAACAACATACTTGGTCATTCGTAGCGTCTATTTCATTTACAAACCATTTTCATTATAATCAGTGTTAGCATATTTTCATGTTCGCTAAAAATTAATAAATTCGATGAATTGGAGAACTGATATAAATTCCTAACTATATTGCCCATGCGTATGTTAAAAAAAGTTTATAGTAGAAAAATCCTTTAGTGAATTGTAGACGCATAAACATTGATTATAAAATGAAATATACTTCTGAGCACTTTCTTCTTCCGTAGAATCCTACAATTAAAACATTATTTTTACTACATTAACTCATTGTCAATACAAAAACACGAAAGTTACAATGGTATACCTCGCAGCGCTATCGTCGCATATCAACTTGACCATGCACTTTCTCGTACATTTTTAAAACCCACTTACTACGTATTTCGGACGTACCTTACCGTTTGAACTTGATTCTTCGTTTCTCACTAGAGCCAATACAATCTATCGTTTTTACTTGCCTTTTTCTCACAAAATGAATCAGTTTTCACAGAGCCAACGAACAGAGAGATCAACGATCGATTACTATTACACATCCTCCTTTTCCCGTCACTTCAAAATTTCATTGAGCGCGAAACTAACAATCAAATCGTACCAAACGAGTAACCATCACTTCCACGCGATTCTTTTTATTTATAAAACGTTCCCGTCAACTTGCAAAGTATTAGTTCCCGTTGGTGTAGAGAGGAGAACGTTACCTGACGTGCTGAGTGCGGGCGTAGAAACGAAGCACTGGAAAAGCGGGATAAGCCGGACGGTATATAGGTGGCGGCGTCAGAAATATGTTCAAACTGGATGCGAAGCACGTGGCGAAACAAGCCTCGCGGATTCCTCGTTCAGGGAGATCCTCTCATCGACACAACACGCTGGTAACAGTAGCAAGGCCGAGGCCGTCGCACGCGGTTAGACACATTGGATTGCTCGATCCTCCGTAAACACGGTTACAGAATGCCCGTAGAAAAGGAAAAATATATTGGAGAGCAGTGGGGAAGTAGAAGAGCGGTAGACGGCGGCAGAACAGTGGAACGATTTGTTTCACCTGCGAGAGTAACCCGAGGTGCGTGATACTCTGAGGAACTCACAAAGAGAAGCGCGAAGTGTGCCGCCGCGCTAACTACCACCACCTCCACCACTACTAATGAAAGCCACTTCCTTCGTCACTAGCATCTGACGTTCTAGAACGACCACCACTACACGCTCGTCGTTCAGTAAATACGCAGTTACCACCATTGCGCCCTACTACCACCACCTTCAGCAAAACAATGAGCAACACTCGAACGGTGTCATTCTGGCCCCTTCTCTTCTTTTCTCTTCTCTCTCTCTTTCCTCTTCACTTCTCTCCGCTCTTTCGGTCCGCCACCTCGTCAACTCCTCTTTCTGGCCTCCCACTCCTGCCGGCTCTCCACGAGAGCCAAAAATTTCACGTGGACGGTTCCTTGATATTCCGGGACTCTTTCCACCTCCCGAGGGACGTCGCGGACGACGCTCGCGCCCGATTACGATAACGCTTAATGAAAAACCAGCTGGCCACCTTTCAGGAAATCCATTCCAGGACGTCTCTGATCACCTACATTCCAAAAACTGTACCATGGGTGTATTTTCCTTCCTCTTCCTGTGTCGTGCAGACAGCGCGCTCGCTTACGTATTGGACTGGAATGTTGTGGTTTTCTTTGGCTTCCATGACGTATGCGGCGAACAAGTTTTATTGGGTTTGTTTGAACAAGTTTAATTCACTTACACGTGTCCATTTGTGCATCTCAGTGTTTTAATGTACGAGGGGAGGGTAATGAAGGTAGTTTCCTGCTATAACTTTAGCACCTGGCATATTGCTGCTATATTTAAAATTTCATAAAAATATGTCCTACAAAAGTTGCATAGTTTTGTGAGAGCCAGCATATAGTAAACGATAATTTAAACGGTAGGAACCTACGACAATCATCTCCGCGGATAAACTAGGGAACCTCTTTCCACGAGTTCCCCTCGTATCTGCTCGTTTAAATCTACCTTTCGTTGAACTGAAGTATTATTTTCCTGCGGAAAGTCCAAGTAAATATTTCCTGCTCTGCCTTTGCCTTTTTCCCTCTCTTTTCTTTTTACGTACCTAATTTCTCGTGATTTGTAAAAACGGAACGTGGCGTTTCTTTCCTTGTATGTTCATACATAAGTTTTTTTAAAGGTTCAGAGTTTTATCCTTGTACATACAAGGTACTTACCTTCCGCCGAAAGCCAGCTCCATATCTGAATCTTGGACTCAAAACCTTTTTTTTGCATGCGCGAGAGAAACCCCGGCATAAAACACGAAACCTACTTTACAAAAAATGAAAAAAGGACACAACACGCGAGAAATATTCGTACAAGTTTGCTTTAAGGAGTTAGGACACAGTAACGAGCCAAGAAAGCAGACGATTTTTAGACGACGATCATAAGAAAAGTAAAGAATCGATTAATATAAGGTTTTGTGTTTTAGTTCACTATATTATGAACTATAAGAAAAGTATATAATATTTACAAAATAGCATTTGTCCATTTTTTTTCGGATGGCCAACTGGTGGACCGAAGTCCGGGAAATCGGATGAACTGTAACAAAAACTCCAAAAATGTCATAAACTACAATATGTTTCCTAGGCATTGACAATCCAACATTTAGAATTTTTTAATTATTGTACAAAATATAAACAAAAAGGTCACACATTTTTGTCGAAATTTGATCATTATTTTTCAAACATCAGCCATTTTGTCAATTTTCGCAAAAATTGAAATGTTAGATCGTCAATGCCTAGGAAATATATTATAGTTTATGACATTTTTGGGGTTTTTGTTACAGTTCATCCGATTTCCCGGAATCCGATCCACCAGTTGGCCATCCGGAAAAAAAGGACATTTTAAATGGAGACATTGCACGGCGTACAATTGCTATTCTGTAAATATTATATGCTTTTCTTATAGTTCATAATATAGTGAACTAAAACACAAAACCTTATATTAATCGATTGTTTACTTTTCTTATGAACGTCGTCTAAAAATCGTCTGCTTTCTTGGCCCGTTACTGTGTCCTAACCGCTTAAATAATGGTGCTGTGCGAATACGAGAGAGAAAGTGAATGAAAGGAAATAATCGGCATGTAAAGGTTTTTTTACCATTTCTGTTGTAAATTGACAAATTGAAATGAAATGGAACATTCCGAAAATATATGCCTAAGTTTGATTTAAATGGTTGAATGAATTTTACTAGTCATAAAAAAGTCCAGTAATCACTGTGTGCTGTTTCGTTTCTTTATTGACATTCATATTTGTTATGTTATTTTTTTAGATACAGACTACGTCCATAATAATTAACCGCATGTATTAAAATGGACTAACTATAATTTATATTTATGAATAACGATATAAAAAATGAGTGTATACGAAATATACTGCAAACAAGGTGTAAAATATTAATGTACATTACACGTTATGTCATAATTTTAAAAGCACAAATTAACATATTCTTGCAGTATTTAAGAATATGTATACGTATCTTTGATAAATATTTTACATTTCCAAATAAAAGTATAATTTTATAGATATTGATAAGCATACTATACAGGCTGTATTTTAACATAAGGGACTCACTTCAGTGGATAGGAGACACAAAAACGATGAAATAAGTTCAAATCAACGTGTGCTCTATTTGACCTTGTTCCCGAGTTAAAACCATTTTTGTACTCCAGTTCTGTACAACTCCTTACCTTTATAAGAAGTATTCGAAATAGCCACCTTTGCCCTGAGTGCAAGCCTGCAATTGTCGTGTTGCAGATTTTCTCAAAAACATTGAGAAATCTGACTAAAATGTGGTAGTGTACCGTCATGCATAAACCACATTCGATGTACGGCATCAAGTGTAACTTCTCCCAATACTTCTACTCAATAGATTGCTTAAAAAATGTATAGAAAGTTAACCTGTTAATTTTCTCTTACGAAAAACAAGTCTAATTACAAAAAGTTATATTAAAAAAAAGTAGAATTAGTTACACCATCTCTGTTTGCCGTTAAGAATTATTGGAGTACAAAAATGATTATAACTCGAGAACAAGGTCAAATAGGGAAGATGTTTATATGAACTTTTTTCATCGTTTTTGTGCCCTCCGTCTACCGTTGAAGTGGATCCCACATGTTAAAATACGCCCTGTATAAAGAGTTTATTGACATTAAACTATTTTTTAAGGAGAATAATGTTTCATTAAAGATGTAAATTCGTATACGCTGTTTTGTACATAACTTTTATATTAAGTTTTACAAACTGTGTTTAGGATATGTTTTCAATTCAAAACCAGAGTTTTTGGGGATTAAAGATTTGAAGAAAGGGTAATGAAATATATATATATATATATATATATATATATATACCCACACAGTTTGTAAAACTTAATATAAAAGTTATATATATATATATTTCATTACCGGGTGACGCGGTCGACCTAATATAAAATGACTATTAAAACTAATATAGACATTACTTATTTTATCAGGACAAACCGATATGTTCAGAATCTTATGCTCATGCAGAAAAACTGGTCGATATTTGCTTTAAGACAATATTTACTGTAAATCGGGTTAAAAACTGAAGTCATGACATCTGACCACCTCTCCCGAGGTGCCGGGAGAAACGGTTTTCGTCGTTGGCAGAGACCACTGACATAATTATCCATGGAAAATTAACAAAGGATAAACCAAAATTATTTATGAGTGAATACAACGACAGATTTATTGATATTTAATTTGTTTACGCTAAACAAGTAAAGAACACATCAATCAAAAAGTGAACTACCCACTGGCGATTAGCAAGGCAAATGAATACAGAAGTGAATAAATAAACTAAATAAACGAAAATAATAATAAAATAATAATAAAAAATAAAAAATAAACAAAAATAATAAAAAAATCATAACTCGACCATCTCTCCTTTTTGCAGCGAGAGATGGTCTTCTCGTTAGCTTTGAAAGGAAGAGTTAATATGGCCAAATACTTTAGCTGCATTGACCCTCAATGTCTCTACTATCTTATTATCCCAAACATTAAACGAAAATAAACTTAGAAGTATATTGTAAATACGATTCTGTACAATCGCTGTTTGACAAAAGAGGTTAAATGTAACCCCAATTTACATTTTAAAGCCCATAAATCCAGAAAAACACAGAAGGAAGCGAAATGACGCTATTCATTCAACTGTTTGGCTTCTAGAGAAGGAATTGGTCTGCACTTTAACGCATTGGTACGTGCAGAGTCTGAAATATAGCGACTCGACCAACTCTCCGACCCGACCGCGTCTCTCGGATTTACCCTATATATATAATTTATATGCTTTAATAAATAATTTTACATAATTATCGTAATAATTTCATTTATTATTATCATCACTTATAGTGTACTATTTCAAATTTTTTAAATTTACTAATTAGAAAAATTTAAACAGTACAAAAATATAAAGAGTCTTCCGCCTCAAATTAATTTTAATCATTGAAAATCGAACACCTATGAATTTTCGAATTTCCTTTTTTGTCCGTACGCACGTGACATTAACAAGTCCTCTTTAATAAGAATCCTACAACTTGGTTCTTATTGTATAATGTGGAGACCATTTCAGCACAATATCTATTTAAGCCTATTTGTGGTGACATAATCAGTTCAAATTTTAAGGAGGGCATTTTACGTGTTAACTAAATACACCAGTCCAATAAGATGGCTACAACGACGAAATTGTCTTGCCGTCACAACCTGTCCTCAAGCGGGTGGCCTAAAAATTGGTGGTCTAATGCGCGAGGCATTCTATACCTTCGAAGCAGCCCTTATGCACGTTCCAAGTGCTCCGAGACTAGTGTCCTACTACCAGTGCTCGCCGAGTAACAGATCATTCTCTTGGATGGATCGTTGAACCCTGGCGGTATAGAACGCGTTTAAAAAAAATTCCAGTCAGAAGTGTGTCACAGCGGTGTATGACACTAGCTGTAGAGAGTGGAACTGGGGGAAAATGGGAGTGATGGTAAAGGGGGAGAGAGTGGGGAGACTGGAGGGGAGAACTTCTCACGGTCGATGATCTACCTTGAGATGACCACGGAACCTCATTCTTAAAGGTCACTGGATATTTTCAGCTTCTAATTTTAACATACTTAGCACTGTACTGCCTATTTTACTTTCTCGACTGCAATTACAAGGCATTACAAGAGAGTGGAGTCAAACGTTCTATGCTCCTCTTAAAGATTTATTCGTTCGGTTGGGATCTAGAACGCGTGGGAGAAACGAAGAGCTTACTTTCGGAGCAACATACTACTTTACATTACTTGAAACACATATTTGTACTATGAAGTATGGTATGATTATTAAAAGGTGTAGGTACCTCGTTAATTATATTTAATTACAGAAATCTGGGATGTACAAGCACAAGGAATTCACATTAACAGTTAGAGATGTAAAACGTTTTAAATATCTTGGGAGGAGGTAAGAGGCCCCGAAGACGATTAAAACGTAATAGATGATAATAATTCTATTTTCACCCTACTACGCACAGTGCGGCTGGCGAGGAAAAAAGATTTAAAAATGAAAGTTAAATTTTTGTGTATTCATCACTGTATCCTGTTAGCCAATGGACCAAAGTATATAACCATGCAAACAAATATGTTACATTTATGTTAATTACAAAGAAAAATTGATCTGAAGTTGACCTTTCGTATTGTAACAGGAATCGTGTCAATATTCGTACCAAATTGTAGATTTTTTTCTGAATTCCTGTAGATATGTATAATTTTGTACCTCGTGTATTTCGAATGTGTATAGTCTCAGCTTATTTGTGACATAAATTCTTTTCGAAAACACGTCACCGTAATCCTATATACAACTATGTACACTGTACTATACAACTTCACATGAAGTTGCCTAGTATTTCAAGTTTTCATTAACTCTCTTAAGTTCATAAAAAACGCTCCGTCTTCCTCCGGACTCTAGATAGTACTATTTGAAAGTTATTAAAAAAGGAAATTTACGTGTTCAAAAAAAAAAAACAACTGTGTATTCGTCTTTTTACGTTACACGTGATTTTCATCCATTTATCCTTTTTTCATTGTTCACTTCAAATGGCAAAAGTTTCGATTTGTTTGTTACGTCTTTTTCATTTGCCATTCTACGCAATTTCCTTCGGTGCATGCCGCCTTGCTTGTTCGTAGTCGCAGCGCGGCCACGCTAGCGCGGGAGTTCGAGCAGAAGGCTCGCGCTCTGATTGGTCGGTGTTTTTTGCTATTATCTCGTTAACGAAACCTCGGAGAGCATTTTCGCAAAGGAAGAAGTTGTTTGCAATCACCCCTCGAATCACCCCCTTTAAGAACCCGCAGCATTTTTGGGACACCCTGTATACATATTAGAAACGCAGTCAGATTTATTCTACATACATTTAATTCTAATATCATACGTAGCACACGCGCACGCACACATACGCATATTCACGATCGCACGCAGAAGAAAGAAAGAAAAAGATTAATGCAATTTATACATATTTATTTTGTTTAGCAACACCAATTCGGGGCGCAGCGCCAAATATTTTGAATAAAATATTTATATGCATTAAAATATTTGTTTGTATAAAAATATATCTGCTTAATATTATTTAATACATTTTTTTCTTTGTATAAATAGCCATTGTTATAATTGGGGCAATTTTTGTATATCATTAATTTTGTAAAGCTATTAATTTACGACAATGTTTTTAAATGGGAATCTTTTTGATGGGTTAATTAAAATGTCCGCGATATGAGTAATGGAATGTATGAACACAGCATTTTAGCTGTGTATATGTAGTTGTGTCATCTTAAGCGCAGTTGAAAAGCAACTTTATGTACTTGCAGCTCATTTTGATTTAACATCTTTTTTTATTTTGTAATTATTATTATCTTCTATTTTTTGTGATTTATTTGATTTCGTGTACTTGGCGTAATTTTTTTACATTTTTGATCGAAATATCCTGCGTGGTTCGCGAGGATTAATCACGCCCGATTTACGATAGCTCAGGATTGTTCAGGATTCTCAAAAGGGGTCCGACACTCGTGGTTTGGAAGAAAAGGACTCCATATCAAAACGACACAGTACAAAACTACACATGCAATTTAGGACACATCCGAATAGTGCAAACAAAGGAGTGCACATACAATTTAGAACACATGAAATTTATAGTACACATACAATTTAGGACACGTGCGATTTAGGACACATACAATTTAGGACACATACGATTTAGGACATACACAATTTAAGACATATGCGATTTAAAACACATGCGATTTATAGTGCACATACAATTTAGGACACATGCGATTTAGGACACATACAATTTAGGGCACATGCGATTTAAAACACATGCGATTTATAGTGCACATATAATTTAGGAGACATGCGATTTAGGATACATACAATGTAGAACACATGCAGTATAACGCTCAATTTATTTCGTGTACAACAGAATAGCACGGTAAACTTGCCGGTGAACTGGGCCCGCGCCGATTTCGATGACCTTCACATATGTTGTCAATGTCATCAGTCTGAATAACATTTCCCTTTAAACTTTTTGGCGGTCGGCCTTAGATTCGGAGATATTGATAAAAATCTTTCGGCATAACATATTGAAAGCTACCTCCTCACCGATTTCAATGATTTTTGCATATGTTGTCAAAAACATATGAAAAACTTTCGGTTTAATATATTGAAATCTGTTTCACAGCCGACGGTATTAGTATTGGTTGGGGCTAGACTAGGGCGGGGGCCGCGCGCCTGCTCGCGGGCGCGTAAAACATGGTAGCGAACCGAAGTGAGTATGTTTTAAACTCGGTAATTCTAATGTTAAGTTAAGTTCTTTGCGCATATCTCGTAAACCAAAGCCGACCACCAAAAAGTTTAAGGGAAATGTATAGAATGATGACCTTGTTAACAATAGCGATATTGACCCCATCGCGCGATACTTGTAACCGCAATCTCATTTTGAACATCCCCAAAGTCACATCTGTTCGCTACCATGCTGTACGCGCCCGCGGGTGGGCGCCCCCCCCCCTAACCTACCCCAACCAATACTAATACCATCGGCTGTGAAACAGTCAAGGGTGACGAGTAGAAGGTTGTGCGCGAAATCATGGAGTGTGCTATCCTGATGTGCACTAAAAAAATGTGCGTTAAATTGCATGTGTTCTAAATTGTATGGGCACTATCTTCTGTGTGAAACTATGCTGTGGGCTATCCTGATGTGAACTAAAAAAATTGAGCGTTATACTGCATGTGTCCTAAATTGTATGTGTCCTAAATCGCATGTGTCCTAAATTGCATGTGTCCTAAATTGTATGTGCACTATAAATCTCCTGTGTTCTAAATTGTATGTGCACTATCTTCTGTGCACTATTTTGATGTGTCATAAATTGCATGTGTAGTTTTGTACTGTGTCGTTTTGTTATGGGGCCAAGAAAAGTGTATATAATTTTCTTCGATTGAGTGAATCGGAGATACACTGGCGTGAACAGCTTGTCTTGACGAGGCAACTACTTCGAGCAGTAGAGCAATACAAAACGGCTCGAAATCGAGGCCGAATACAATAAATTGCGTACACCGAAATCGCACGTGTAAGCCATACGGGAGGATTGCGAAGCGCTCGAGTAGACAACAACTCGTGTTGTTCGTCCTACCGCGAGAACAAGAACAAGCAAATCGATGCCTTGCGGATTACCAAAAAGGATCGGTAAACCCCTGTCCCGCCACGTCCGCGGCCCGAGCTAAACGGTCCACCCAAACCACGGAAACGACGAGTTCGGCCGCGCCGATCACCTATTGGTTGCGCGAGAGCGCTTAGTACAAACTGGTCTAAGGTTACACTATATACACCTTACAAACTAACATGTAGTAAAGAAAAATAAACCTTATGTCCTAAGAAACAGTGTAAAATGTATAAAGGCATAATAAACTATCTACAGTCCTTAAGAACGACTCGCGCTTATTCACCATTCATCGCGAACAATTTTTAAAGTTTTTTATAGGGATTAATAATTTAGAATAACTCCCTTACAATTTAAAATACATAAACATATACATATATACATGTTTGAGGGAGTTTCGGTTACCCACGGTAGAGGGAAAGAGACCGGGCAACGTCCAGGCGTCTCTGTAAGGTACGGTAGAGGGAAAGAAACCGGGCAACGTCCAGGCGTCTCTATAAGGTACGGTGGAGGGAAAGAGACCGGGCAACTTCCAGGCGTCTCTGTACGGTACGGTAGCGGGAAATCGGATGGTGTACGATCGTAGGATCGTCGGATATACGGAGCATCCAGGCAGGCGGTCTAGGAGGGGGATCCGTAGCCCCACTCGAACTGTCCTGGCTTCGTGACGCCGGGGCTTATGTCCTAATTCTTGGAAATTCCCAGCAGCGAGAAATCGACGCGATCTAGCGGCGCGGTGGGGAGTGAGCGTCATTTGACGCGTCGCGAGACCGGCGCGCCTCGGGCCGGTTCGGTGTTTTTCGGCTGCGGTCGCCTGCGCGCTCGGCCTCTCGCTCACTCCCGGTCGTACCGCTGTGCGCTCGACTCCTCGCGCTGGGACGCTACGTCACAAAGTGTCCATTGGACACTCTGTGCAGTAGTGATGCGCGATATTGATCCTATATATCGATAATACATATCGATATATATTTTATGGTGCAAAAAAGGAAGGTAAAATGAATTGGCTTCCTTTTTTTTTAAGGTGCAAAAAAGTTATCGATATGTGGACCAAAAGTATCAATACGTGTAATTATCGGTGTTTGAAGTATCGATAAAAAATATCGATATTCTGACAGGCAAATATCTATATATGCAGTTATCGATAAATATCGCGCATCACTACTGGCCAGCGGTGGGGCCCCTCACGCGCCAGCTTCCCCTTCCAATCTGTCTCTTGCACAGCGTGCCTTCCGTCGTCATGGAGACCGCGCGACGCTACGAAGGCTGCCATGACGGGCTGGCCGTGCTAGCGTCTTCGCGGTTAGCGTCGCGCGGTACCCCTGACAACGCGGGCGAGAGTGGGAGAACCCCGAGCTTACGCGTAAGCGACCTTGACCAGCGCTGCTCTAGAGGATCACTAGTCAGGCAGAGTCAGGGTGGTGACACTCCATACTTGTAATTTTGTTATCATGGATAACGCCATCTGAGCGTATTGATGTAAAACTAAATTCATTAAATTACTGTAAGCGGGAACATTAGAAACGTGGGTTTAGTACTATTCAGTTATAGTGAATTCGGTGCCTCACACTGATTCTGCACTGGTGTCAGAAAATGATTCGGATTGGTTGATTCTTATAGAGTGTTTGAGATTCGGTAGTTCCGATCTCCGCCACACCCAACTTATCGCAGCACCTCCTGGACAGCGGATCGACACGCACGATCCACAATCGATCGACCAATCAGGTGTCAGCGACAGAACGCTCAGTCAATCGCATTTCCCCACGTCGCTCGATCCTCCAAACTTTTGGAGAAGACGACTAACGGAAATCGATTGGCCATATTGCTCTTCAATCTTGTTCACGCAGAGTACCTGTGCAGACGCGTCGGTTTAACTGAACGTTTTCTCACGTAACTCGTGAATGCTCATTGTTCTGCTCTTGTTAACGCTCAACCGTTTTATATCTCACCGCTCAATTCAATATCTCGTGCTCAGACTCGTCGTGTATCGATTGTGGATCGTGGTCAGTTACGCGGCCACGTGTGCGTCGTTTTGCGATTCGTCTTAACGAGACAGGAACTGTACACTCTCTGCACAACGTGCATCCGCTCATTCTCGCTCATAATTCCTTTATGTTCTGACTCACTCCGCGAGTGTAAAAATAAATTGACTGTACATTGCTCATAAATACTGTGCTTTTCTTTGGACATAACCTAACCGGCATCTCACGCTCATCGCGTTATAACATTCGCGAACATAGAGTTCTTTTCGTTTCTATCAGAAACCAATCCAAGTCATATTCTGGCACCAGTGCAGAGTCAGTGCGAGACACCGAATTCGCTATTAAATTCATCGAACTTTAGAAACGACTGAGATAAGTACAATTTCTGTACTAAACATAATCATATTTTATGCAATTCTATATACAATTTAAGAGTGTGTAGTCGTACAGAAATTGCATCTGAATCGTTTCTAATTGAACAGAAAAAATTAAACGTTATATATTTTTTTAGTTAATGCATCTTTTATTATGGATATTAATCGCTCGTATTAATGTATTGCTCATTTCTGGCCGATATTTGACATTAACTTTTTGTTTGATAATATTATTAATATTTCTACAAAACTGTACGATACATATTAATACAATTTCTTGTGTGATTAAATCAGAAATTATATTGCAGTGTGGACAAACAAAACTAAAGTGGACATATCTTGTTACATATAGGTTAATCGTTTTCATAATATTGTGCGTGATATTCTCTGTGAGTAAAATGCACATAGTAATGTTATAGCATTGACTAATGCATTGTAAAAAGTACGCATTATATTGATCGAGTAGACTGTCTGTAGAGTGTGAATTTTTTAAAAAAATATTTAATTTACATAACTTGCATTTTATGCGCGTAATAATAGTTTCGTTCAAATTTTGTAACAAATATTCCAAGATTCTATTGTTAACGTTTGTTTTGATTTCGTTTTGTAACTTTATATGAACTCTAGGTTCCTCGATAATCATTACATCGCGCGTGTCATTGTTAATGTTATTTAAATTTTTGAACTGTATGAGAGGCATTTCAAACGTTTGCTCGCAATTGACATTTTACCATGGCTAGCAGCCATGTGTCTTATAAATAACGATTTGTATGATTCACTAAATTATGATTTGTACAGTATCGTAGGCACGTTTACTCATTTGAAAGCAACCTGTGGCGTCTGCTTCACCTGCAAAACACAAAACACAATCTTCTTGTACTTCAGATTACATTATTTTAATTGCACAATTATATTATCCCGATACTTACTATTTCGGGCCATGCTACTTATGGCCGCACCCATGGAGTGGCTCAACACTTGTGTGGCATAACACACCTTCATTTTTTTATCTTATTTCTTCGCACGTGGTATTTTGTTTTTGTGGAATACTTCTCACATCTCCGCTTGTTTGGGAATGCATTAGTTCCCAAAGCCGCCACTCTCACTCTCGGCGCAGCACCTCACGGACTCAACTCAGAATCACAGATCGACGGTCAATCCGCCAATCGAAGACGCTGAGCGACAGTCGATCACCAATCAGCTGCACTCCTCAACCGACAATCATCCAATCAGCGCATCGTTTGTAACAGTTTCAGTACGTTGTAGAATACGCGTAGCAAATCACAGCTCACCACATCTGTTGCGCAACCAATCAGATTTCCCCACGTCTGTCGATCTTCGAGAATGTTCGAGACGACCCGTACCGGAAGTCTGATTGTCCAACGTTCATCACTCTTGTTCACGTAGTGTGTAAGGAAGGACGTTTCGCATGCGATTCTGTATATTTTCTCACCTCGTGAATTCTCATACATCAAGTAACTAGCATCAAATCATAGACTTCATTACTGTAAACTCACTCTAAATCACAAACATACTCATATGGTCTGAATTAACGATCTGTGATCAGAATTTCTCAGAGTGAGGTGGTCGCGTGGTTAGCCCACAGACTGCTGCTTTGTGCATCCATCTCAGATTCACTTCGAGCTCAGATCATTTCATCAACGCTCACGCTCATTATATAGTGTTTTGTTATAATAAAGTGACTCTGGAATCATTTTAATCTCAGTGCGAATTCACTGTGCCCGGCTTCACCGTCGAACAT
This sequence comes from Andrena trimmerana, assembly GCA_951215215.1. Lineage (NCBI taxonomy): Eukaryota > Metazoa > Arthropoda > Insecta > Hymenoptera > Andrenidae > Andrena > Andrena trimmerana. The sequence goes on from OX578060.1 coordinate 75,938,057, forward strand.
AACCTCACTGTGTTCCAGCGTGCTCACCCAGCAAACCCTTTCAATTTCCCAAACACCGCTTGTTGCAGCCGAAATCAGAGCAACAGCTGATCGGCGGATTTTGAACGTGCGTGCGAGAGCGTGTAAACACGATGACACACCGTCCGGTAAGACGGTTACCTACGTCACAAGTTTTTGCCCGGATTCGAGCGCTGCGCGCTTCCAAGAATCCGGCAGTTAGTTCGAGGAACAGCTCCGACTTCTACTATTATTTAACCTTTAATCAAGTATATTTACTATTTCGTACTTTAGTGTATTATAACCAGCTCATGTACAACATATTGCCAATAAGCCATTGTAATCCGTAATCTACGATAAGAAGAATTAAGTCAAGAATCGATAAACGGCAACAGTGACCAGGAGGACCAGAACGAAGGAGGTAACCGCACACCAACTAGCCACACACCAGCTAGCCAACCGCGCGCACACCAAGGCAACCAGTGGACGCCAGGTGATGGGTCAGAGGCCCCTTCCGCCAACGCAGTCAACACCTTCACGAAGCTGCGTTCCTGATCATCGCCAGAAGTTTGCTCTCCCATTATTTCCCGTAATTCGAGCTCCAATACGGAACCGATGTACAGGGTGTCCGCGGGAAGACTGAACAGCCGGTTTTCTCCTAAAGTATTGGAGATAAAAAAATTTTAAAAATATGGAATTGCATGGTTCGAAGGGGCCTATTTATTAGTCCAGACCAATTTTTTATCGATTATTATTTTAAAAGATACGATGGTCATGTTCAGTTTTTTAAACTGGAACAATTTTTCTTGATGAGGTGACTTGATAGTGCGTTCCAAGAAAAATTCAATAAGCTTTAATGTATACACTTTATTTCCACTGGTTTTTGAGGTAATGCGATTGCAAATTTACTGATTTTCACTGGAAGAAAACCCGCTGGAACAGCAAGGACCAAGGACGGTCTTGCTGTCGCCACGGGTGGCATTGCCTGTTGAAACCGATACCTACCTGCCAGAGGTCAACGCCTGGAATGGCAGAGCCAAAGGCAGGACAATTCTTTTCCGTCAGAAATGCCAGTTAGGTAGGTACATCTGCGGTATCGAGAAGCGCACCGTTACTTTTATACAGCATTTGCTTCTACGCTCGAATGGCCGGTTCTTTTGGGAGGGATGCAAGTTCGATTGGTTGGGTTAGGAGGTGTGAAAGTTGCTAGACTAAATTTTAACCATAGGGAGCAGATTGTATTAGAACCAATCGGACTACGCGTCTACAGCGGGCTACCCCTTTTCTTCCTGTGTCTCTCCACGAGGAGTATTGACGGTGGATTGTAGGAGTATAGATGTCCGGATGCCAGTTATTGAATTCAGAAGACGATAGAAACAGTTTATTACCAAACACACATGTACTATAATTAAAGTAAATCGTATTCCTCTCGGGCAGGAGTACTGATCATGATTGAACTTGTGCTCCACTTCGCGCAGACCGATTACACGGAGGGTAATCGGATCAGACACTGCACAAATGATACAGCGTAATTCTGGAGCAACGCCCGTCAAGGAGATGCGGCCTGGTACCCCGTGGCGAGGACAGACCTTCGCAGTGCCTCACCCGATTTTTATGGCTTTTTCCGGAAAGATGTATGAATCCTGGGCCGAACGTAGCGAATTGAGGTCGAGCCCCCGCAGTCGAGGGTGAAATATCCATTACAGCGTATTAAGAAATTCTTTTCTTCGTCGTATCGAAAGGGAAGTGACGCCAATGAATTCCTTATGTTTTTCCATGAAAATCATACCAAATATCATGCAAATCGAACTACTTTGACACAAGCTATTTGTATTCCCTAAGTAAAAGTTGTCCGATTTACACGACATTTGTAATGATTTTCATCAGAAAAACCCAAGAAATCCATCGGCGACACTTCCATATCCATACGATAAAGAATAAAGAATTATTTTATGTCCTAAACAGATACAGGGTAATTATGTAGCTACGCCCGTCACCCCGTGGCGAGGACAACACCCCGCAATGCCCATCGAATTTTATGGCTTTCGACCCTCGAAGGGTTTGGAATATTTTTACATGCCGGTTACTTTTTCAAATTTATTTCTCGCTACAATCAATTCGCAGATGTCGACAATTGATCCAACCATTGCGTGTAATGGGAATTTCCCTGGATCAATAGTCAATTATCTGTGAAAGTCCTCAATAGCTAGGATTTTAACTCAGCTTGAAGTCTGTCACGCAACGGCATATTGTCCCACGCAAAATTGTCGACGCCGTGCGGCTTTCTGAGAACGCTCGATGTGATAAGCATTCCGAAGCCTAAGCATTGTAGTAGGCCATTTTATATTGTTCTTCCCTGTAAAATTTTCCGTTACCCCATCATTGACATCTGATCCAACCATAGTGTGTTACGGGATTCTCCCTCGATCAATTGTCAATGATATATAAATTGAATTAAGTTTAAGGGGGTAGACACGGGTAATGCAGCGCGCTGTAATACCCACATAATGTGCCAGAGACATGGGTTTGGGGGGATACGTTTTTCGTCCTTATATGAGCAGATTTTGGGCTGGGTGAGGTCTCAATCGAAAGAGGAAGGTTCAGTGCAGGGCGCTCTGGTCATGGTTCGACGAAATTGTGTTGATATCTAGTAATACGAGTGTTCTAAGTAGAGCAAAAGTCGACAAAATACACCCGCATGAATACAAGTATTTTTAGGTCAGTAAAAGAGTTTTGTGACTCAAACGATGACCAGAGCGCCCTGCACTGAACCTTCCTTTTTCGAATGAGACCTCACCCAGCCTAAAATCTGTTCATATAAGGACGAAAAACCTATCCCCGTGATTGCATTCCCAAATACGAGTTCCGCCATATTGGCGATAATACAGAACAAGTCACGTGACAAATTTAGATACAGTCAATGTATGTATTTTTGGACGATTGTAGGTTAGATTATATGCATTTTAGGCATACATTGACTAGAAACTGCTGGAAACTGTGTTCATTTACTAAATTCACGCTTTTACTGTAACACATACATCACCGCTGCCGAATACATGTTATAATTATATGGCCACATTATTTCAAATAAAAAAAGAGATTGAAATTTTTTAATAACACTGGAAGTAGTGATTTAGTGATATCATATATTCAGAATGTGGAAGTTAGAGCAATTATTTGCAATTATTACGCTTATTATTATTCTTCTGACTATTGAATTCAATAAAACATATAACAATGAAAAGCCTCCAAATCGGTCAACAGTTGACTCCTTGATTTTTTTTGTAATTTTTTACGCTCCTATGCAGAGATGGGCATTATTTAAATAAAAGAATATATTTCCGAATGGCCCCAGTGGCCGATCGACACGTGGTTTGGGGGAGGGGTGTGTGCCCTAAATCTAAAATGCTATATAGCTTCCAGTATCTTGGGCTCCGAATAATTTTCCATCTTTCATTATATCTTTATCCTAAGGTCGTATTCAGATATATTGGCTGGTCGATTCGTTTTCGCCAACAGCAATCGAGGAGAAATCAGGCATCACCATCTGACGATCGTGGATTTGTCAGTTGGAGTTGCTGGGCCCCCGAAGGGTATGGTGGGGTAACGGGAATGCTGCTCGACTCTGTCTGAACGTAGCCGACTGGCTGTTATTTATTCTTAGCGTAATAGTGTGTTACGAAGCTATGCGTAGACCAATACGGGACATACTTCCGAAAGGAACCGGTGACCGATCGAGATGAGGTTTGGGGGAGGGGTGGGGAGGGGGTGTGAACCCTAAATCTAAAATTGTACCTTCGGGTATTTATTAGTTTCCGAAATATTAATAAAAAATTGTTAATTTTTTTTTTGAAATTTTTTCTGGACGTTGGTGTATGCCCCCCTACACGGGAACCCTCCGGTCCCTATTTTTTACTTTTGAAATTTTGTAACCATAATCTTATTTTTAGCATCGCCAAACTCACATCGGTTCGCTACCACGCTTTAGCGGGCGGGCGCGAGCCCCCCCCACTAGTCTAACCCCAACCAATACTAATACCCGGGACAAGTTGGAAAGTGGAATGTGTTGTGTCGGTATAAGTAAACCGAAATATTGTTAAAAGGGGGGGCCGTGGTAAAGTGATTTAAAAAAATCGGTAAAGTGTACCTTTTATGCACATTTACTTCTGTATCTTTTGAACGCATTAATTGCCGAGGGTAACATTTTATATTTGGGGTCTGTCCACACGTCTCATAATACCCACCAAGTTTCATCTCGATCGGCCACTGGTTGGGGCTAGATCAGTGTGTGGGGCGATGCCAAAAACGAGACCGTAGTTACAAAATTTCAAAAATAGAAAATAAGGGGACGGAAGGGCTCCCGGATAGGAAGGCCTGCACCAACGTCCAAAAAAAAATTCCAAAAAAAATTAATGTAAGGAAGTCATAACGCCCAATATGGGAATATTGAAAATCACACTGGGCATCGCTCGCCGCCGTCGAAGACGCAAGGCCCAGTGGGACACGTAAGATACATATACAATGTAACTTGGATTCTCGATGAATGCCGATGACGTCAGGGGCATCGGCGAGGGTTCGCGGCGCGTAAAAGGAACGAGAGGCATTCGTGTGTATGACTCAGGATAGTTAGCATCGACGATCCAGAATATTCTTTACATTAACAATTTTTTATTAATATTTCGGAAACTAATAAATGCCCGAAGCTGCAATTTTAGATTTAGGGTTCACATCCCCTCCCTCCCCTTCCCCCAAAACCTCATCTCGATCGGCCACCGGTTCCTTTCGGAAGTACAGCCCCAATACGAGATAAAGCTATCGAGAAAGAATCAATGTTCTGACAATAAAACTTCTGAATTTGTTCAGAGCTAACGCACACCTATTTTGATGTATGTATTTCTACGCTCAGAACTCGGTTGGACTACATGTCAGGAGCTTGGCGCAATCCCCACCACTTCTGACTCACTCTTGTTCTGCGTAGGCGAGAGCGAGATGGAACGAGAGCGAGTCAGAAAACGTTGAGAAAAGGAGTACCGAGGTAGGGCAGCAGTATGGTGGGAGAATAGTCCTCACGAAACTACCGGCCAATATTGTATCTGAATACGATCTTAGAAGCTCGAATAACAGACGACGACCTTTGTGGCCCGAGCAGCGCGAGCCCGCCGTTGCACGGCGATGTGTCATCGATTATACAGAAACAGAATTTGTTTATATTTCATCGTATCAATGTGAAAGTGATACCACTGGATTCCTGCCATTCTCCCGGTTAAATTGACAGAAAATAATTAAAATCGGACTATTTTCAACAAAACGGGTTTTCACTTCTGCAAACAAATTTTTCACGTAATTTCCTTAATTATGGTCCGAATTATATCATTTTTGGGGCCAATTTGATCGAGAAAATATGAGGAATCGATTGACGTCACTTTCGCAAAGATCTGATTAGAAATGCAGAACTGCAGATTCGTCACTGCTTAGTGCGCAACATTGTATGGCCATACTGGTTTCGAGCGCCGAAGCCCACGAAACTTATATTAGCGAGTCGCATGATTGCCAGCGAAAAGGACAAGAGGGGACTTTCCATGGCGAAGGAAAATCAGTCTTCTATAGAACTCAAATCCAGGAAGACTTTGCTGACAAATTTTATATTTACGTCAAATAAATACTTTAATTGTAAAATTTAGACTACGAACTATTGTTGAATTTCGCCGGTTCTTATATATGCCCCACTTGGTTCGGAATTCCTGATCCCAGAGTTTCATGTATTTACCAATTGAAATGTTGCTTCAAGTCATCGGGCAATTGCATAACATCTTTTCGTACATATGTATATCTATTCGCGAGTAGGTGTCATGAATGACACGACTTTTGTTTCTCAAATAAATTCACCCCTATCAGGGCCCTCGCCCGAATCGCTTGACAAGGAGACTGACCGATGTAAACCGAGCGCGAGTGAAACAGCGCAGCAGCGGGACACCCTCGGTCGACGGCGACTTGAATCATCCAGTACTGAATACGAAAATGTTCATATTTCTCATTACACCTTGACGAGAGTATTAGTATATGTCAACGGAAATGAGTCGAGACACGAAGCAATTTCAGTCTATTTTTTCTTGTGAATACATGATTAGGACACACTCTACGTTCACTCAAAATTGACCGAATTGCTCCATGTTTGACATCATTTTCATCGGAAAATCCTAAAAAATCCATCGGTAATACTTTCATCAACACTTATCAAAAACATGAACATTTTATTTTTCTGTAGTGGGTATTTGATCTAGCTCGTCGGTTTTATTGTTCTCGGCTGTAAACGGGCGGTCTACTAGGGCCCGGAGGTCCTCGCTCGCAGCGAGAAAGCAAAACAGTGGGGTGGGTAGGTCTTTCCCGATAATCTGAGCTCAAAGGCTTCTCAACAATTGGAAGACTGTACATATCTGTAAGACTGTACATATACGCGTCAATCGGTTCCTTATGCTTTCTTGATCAAATCGGCCCCAAAAATGATATAACTCGGATCGCAATTATGGAAATTACGTAAAATATTTGTTTGCAGAATTGAAAGCCCATTTGATTAAAAATAGTCTGATTTTCTGTCAAATTAATCGGGAGAATGCCAGCAATCCATTGATGTCACTTTCATATTGATGCGATGAAAAATAAAGAAATTCTGTTTCTGTATAATCGATGACAACATCGCAATAGCACCGGCGAGTGCATTATTAGGGCATATGAAAAGCCATCGAATAAGCAATTGCAATCTGAAGTCACTATTGCACCAACTCAATTTTATATATAATGTTTGTTCAATAACTGCTTTCTGCATGGGACTTATCTTATAATAAGTGTATAACTTTCATGTTTTGCTTCAGCGTTTCGCTAATAATAAAATGTCTAACCTAATATAACAAACTTCATTTTCTGGGGACATCCCCACATGTATTTTGTCTTTTCACTTATAACTCCTTACTACAAACGTAACTTATTATAGCATGAGCACATTTCAAGTAATTAAAATGTACAATGAATTTTCTACGATTGCACTACCAGCAGACTTTACGTTTAAATTTTTTCAAGTACAACACAACAGCTGAGAATTTCTTTCCACATTCAGAATAGAATATGGAAATAGCAAACAGCTCCCTCTCGCGTTCACCGGGCAGTCGTCGATCTATCGGTATTACCATTTCTGTGCAGAAAAAATCTGCTGTAATACCGACCTGCCAAATCGGCCAGACCACGTGACGTGTCTACCCCCTTAAGCGCAGTTGGAAAGCACCTTTATGTACTTGCAGCTCATTTTGATTTCACATCTTTTTTTATATTGTACTTTTTCATGTATACTATTTTCTTTTTTTTGTGATTTTTGATAATACTCTTTTTGTCCTCGACATTTTCATGTACTTGGCGTATTTTTTACTTTTTTAAAGTTTTTTTTGGGTAAGTTTTACTGTGTTTATTCGGAACGGCGTTATGACCTCACTGGTCTGTGGTTTGAAAACTAAGCTATCCCTCTGTTTGGGAGCGGTATTTAACTTGACCGCTGAAGGGATGGGAGGTAAGGTGGGCGAGCACCCTAAGGAATTTGGGAAAAAAGGGGGTACTGGGGAAATCTGATATCACGAGGAGCCATCTTGGCGACACTCGGAATTTGGAAAAGGGATGTTTGGAAATCCTGATATCAGGAGGAGCCATCTTGGCGACACTCGGAATTTGGAAAAAGGGACTGCTTGAGAAATCAGGATACTGTGAGAAGGGATCTGTTGTCCAAGATGGGTAACCATCTTGGTAACACTTGGAATGTGTGTATCCTCACTGAATGATCCGATTTCCTATTGGACCAATCTCGCTGGGACCGTACAAGGGAAACCCATTCGTCTATTGATGGAGAAGGGGGGCTTTGATTGGCGACTATCGCGATATCATCAATGAGGACAGTTTATTTTGAAATTACACTATGCTGCAACCGCCGATAAAGATCTCATTGAAAGATAAACAAATGGTCGATGACATAGAATTTAATAATAAAGTTATACCTACTGACAATTTATGCGAAGCTTGTATAAATGGCAAACACGCAAGATTACCTTTCGAGAAGCCCAACGGTAAAAGTCATATAAAGCGGCCATTGTTTATTGCTCATTCTGTTGTTTGCGGTCCTATCACTCCGTCTACAATTAATAATGAAGATTATTATGTATTGTTCAGAGACGAGGTCACTCACTATTGCGTAACACATTTAATTACCCATAAGTCAAATGTTTTCTGTTTTGCAAGATTTTGTTGCAAAAGTGAGGCTCATTTTAATTTAAAAATCGTTAATTTATATTCTGACAATGGTGGAGAACACTTAGCAAACAAGATAAAAGTCTATTGCGTGCAAAGAGGTATTAGTTTCCACCTAACAGTTCCACGCACTCCTCAATTGAATGGTGTTTCAGAACGGATGGTTAGAACAATAACCGCAAAAGCCCGCACAATGATAAATGGTGCTAGTTTACATAATGTGTTTCGGGGAGAGGCAATGCTTACTGCTACATATTTAATAAATTTAACCCCATCTAAAGCTTCAAAGGTAAATAAAACACCATTCGAATTGTGGCACGGTAAAGAGTCTAAATTAAAATATTTGAAGATTTTTGGTTCGACTTCGAAGTTAGAAAGACTAAATTCGATGAAAAGTCATTGGAAGGGTATACTAAGAGGCTATGGATCGAATGGTTACAAAGTGTGAGATGTGAAAAACGAAAAATTTATTGTACTTAAGGGTGTAATCGTAGATGAAACAAATTACTTGGAAACTCGGCCACTAATGAAAGAATTGATAAAAAATTTTTTAATCAAACTGATGCATTTGACACAGTCAAAATCCGTATAAATAGGTGAAAAGTTTCGTAAGTCTGTCAATAATAAATCGGATGTATCGAAGTCGAGTGTAAAAGTTCTGAAATAAAATTAGGTGATAAATTTAATAGACCTGTCATCTGTGACAGAAACAGATATGTAAAACAAGCTTTCGTCTCAAAATGATAATTAGAATGTACAAAAGAATTCTGAGTCTAGAAGGTGCAATAGGATTAAGCAACGTCCTCCTGTATCATATAATGAGAATGATACACAATATAACATTGTCATGTGTGCACAATCATTTGTTAGCAAGATTCCAAATTCATACGAAAAAATTAAAAGTAAGGACGACAAAATTCAACGGGAGCAAGCCATTAACAGTGAAATAAACTCATTGTTAGTAAATAAAACTTGGAATTTGGTAGAGAGGCCTAAAGATACAAATATCGTCGACTGTAAATGGATATTACATAAAACATTAAAAATAGGTGATGATTCGATTTATTGAAACCAACTAAATAATTATCAACGAAAACGAATGGCCGACTGTTCGCTTTTTGGGTGCCGATTAATCCGTTACTCGATCAAAAACCTAGTCGATGCATCTCTACACACAATGTTATGTTGCGGCGATGCGATCTTAAATGTTAGCAAATAACAGCGTGGAAATATTAAAATGGGACACCCTATATATGGCAAAGGGCGGTTGTACTAATTTGACAGAACTAAGGGGGCGGTGGCCTGAAAAAGTTTGAAAAATACTGTTCTATACTATTAAAGTTTTCTCCTAGGACACTGTGTAGGTACAGTAAAAAGTCTACAAGAATGCCTTGACAGATGGAGTTGTTTCATAACGAATCATCGTATCAACTTTCATCGTATTTAAAAAGAAAGTCTGAGCTTTGCCGCCTCTTGTGTAATACCATAGTGAAAGGTTTATTTTCACATATAACGCCAGGACCGCACGGTTTCAGCTCAGTTTCTAGCTTCACTTCGCTAAGGTTGAGGAAACTTACGTGTGCGTCTCTTATAAGTACTGTTTCCAGTGAAGCCAAACTAGCCAGGGATAGCTTATACTCTGATAAAATACATATCCCTTAGAAATGCAGTGAAAAAGTGCAAAATGCGAGCTATCGAATTGTTCTTTTAATTCCCGAGCGAGTAGACCACGGATACGGATGAAATTTTCACATTCACAAAGTGAAATTTTGGTTAAATATGTCAATGAAAAATAATTAAAAGTGCATTACAGTATTACAGTTAGCCAGTTAGTGCTTACCCTTGATTTCGTTAGCAGTTTTATTGTGGCGTTTAATTACAAAAAAGTTACAGTACTTTAAATAATTGTGCATATAAAAATCAGTGGTTTCAAGTATACTCAATAAGCCCACAATGTGGTTTGGTATTCTTTGTCTTGTGAGTATACTAATACTTAATATATTGTTTAGTTATAGACGGCCACACAAATTTCCTCCAGGTAATTCGAATTTTGACATTTTCGAAACCATTATACAGGGTAACCCATTAATCGTAGGACAACGCGCGATTCTTTATTCAAAAACAAATCGAAAATGTAATACAAATATTTTTCTGTAACTTCGGATTTAGAAAAACTTGAAAATACATGAATGTGTGTGTCTTATAATGTTTTTTCTGCACATTAATATAAAAATTTTGGTATAAAATTTTCTCTACAGGTTAAAATAAAAATCTTAGCAGACAATTGTTTCTACGGAAACAAAACTACAAAAGTAGCATAAACGAACAAAAAACAAAAGTTGTAGCATTTGATAAACAACGTGCGTCATATTTGAACAAAAAAAGTAAAAAACATTGTAATTGCATATCAAAATTCGTTAGATTGAGACTTATAATTGTGCTATATAGTACACACCGCTGCGTATACAACGATTACTGCGGAAACCCTGCATAAACAATCGTAGTATTAAGAACTTACCATTTAAATATTTGCAAATTTAAGGCCCACGTGGTTTACCTGTTATTGGAAATACACTCGATATTGCAAAACTGGTCAAAGAGACGAAATATTACAACGATGCTTTGTGTCGACTAGCTGACAAGTATGGGCCAATTGTTGGCCTCAGATTAGGCTTTAGTGAGCCATTGCTTGTTGTTTCCGGGAAAGAAGCTGTCACGGAAATGTTAAATCGACCGGAATTCGATGGCAGATCCGATGGATTTTTATTTAAATTTAGATGTGGTGGCTCGCCACGGGGATTATTGTTCACAGACGCCGATGTTTGGCATAGTCAGAAAAGGTATACATATTCGCAGTAGTGTTAGGACCCTTTTCCACGAGACATTTATGTGGCTTGTGTCTGGTGATACGGATACATTCAGTTCGTAAAAGCTGCGGTGTCTTAAAGAACATACAAAAATATAAAAAATGTCTGAATATATCCCAAAAGGCCCAAAATACCAGTCGACGGACATACATATGTGTCACGTGAAAATGTCCTTAAGTTTTGTTTTGTAAGGCTTTACACTAATATAAAGCGCAAATTTCAGTGCATCGATTGTTCCGTTGTTTTCATTATTTTATAAATCTGTTTTAAAAAGTGCAAAATATAAATGTACGTTAAATTATGATGTATGTTAGACGACCGCGATAATGCAATAAAAAAGGTGATGTAGATGTTCATCTGTTTTGGACGATTCATTAAATTAAAATAAGAAGCACTTCGAAAATCCTCTTTTTCATTAGTAAAAGAAAAGTTAATATTACTTTGAGTTTTTTCCAGTAGAAACATACGATTTTCTTTCTAGCTATTGTAAGGAGCAACAAAGCAAATTCAACTCGTTTAAACGAGTATTACTACATTTTTACTAATATTTCAGAAATATTATCAATATTTCCGTAAAATTAGAGGAATGTGTCCCCTTTTTTAAAATCTTTTTTGTAATATATCTAACAAAAATATCTGTCGGAATATTTCATAATGTGCCTGACCACAGAGTTTGGCAAAAGTTTATCTAAATAAAAATCTACAATAACGAATGTAAGAGAAAACAAATTTATTGATTACACTTATTTATTTGTTGCTATTCGAATAAAGATAACTTCGATTAATCGAGCCTCGAATAACAAATAAAGTTGAAGTATCTTTTATTCGGTCCTTATTTAAATGATTTTTTTCTAAATAATGCCCAACTCTGCCTGACCATTATTTTCTAATACTAATATTTCAGTTTATGTATTATTAGGTTTACATTGAAAACTCTGATACAACTTGGTTTCGGAAAGTACACAACGGAACAAGTAATTCAGCAGGATGCAATTAGATTAACCGATATTATTACTAATTTGACGATGGGTGGGGCACCTGCAAATATTTCTACTCCCATTACTGTAGCTGTTTTGAGCAATTTATGGTTCATACTAGAAGGAACGAAGTATGCAAACGGAATTAGAAAAATGTTTATTAATTCGTAATACTATGTGTCACTAAAGTACGTACTTTGATGTTCAGATTCGATGTGGGAGCAGAATCTTCAGAATTAAAAGAAGTGATACTCATGCTTAAAGCGGTTGTTATGAGTACGAATATTATGGGTGGCATTTTAACTCTGTTTCCTTTCTTACGGTATATATTCCCAAAATTATTAGGATTTTCAACATTCAAAAGGCGACATGAACATATAGACAAGTTCATTATGGTAAGTGGTTTGTGTGATATAAACCTTATTTAAAATATGTATTAAAAATTAGAATTTTAAAATTAATGTGTATGTCGGTTCATTCTCTATTGCAATCTCTTCATAATTGAGCAAATTAAAAATCTATTTCTTTCGCTCGATTTGTTGGTATACCTATATGTACATGATTCTTATCTATCTTTCTTGTACCTACTGAATATTTCAAAAGACTTACCTATATTTAAACCATCTAAATATTAATAATATTTATATATTCCTAATAGTCAATAACTATATTCTGTTTTATTTGCACTTAAACATTTTTCGCTTTGGGACCATGCAGTAGTTATCTAATTACCTATGTTTTCAATATATTAATTTTAAAAAAATTATTTAAATTTCGAGTAAACACTTTCTTAAAAAATACCATTTCACACAAGTACTTGCTCATGTTATTAATTACTTATTAATTTACTTTCCTTCTATATTATTAGTAACTTAATTATCATAAAAATCATTAATTAACTCCTTAATTTTATCTAATATTATTATTTTTGCAGGACATGATCTCGAAACATAAAAAGAAAGCAACAGGGGAATGTACAAATTTTATCGACGCGTATTTAAAGGAAATTGAAGTACAAGGAGCAAAGTCACCGTTTACTTCCTTCAATGGTAATTTTGTTTTATTACATCTATCCTGATGAATGTATGTTCTTTTAATTAACCCATATTTATCAGTGAATTAAAAGCAGAATACAATAATAATAAGAATAAAGTCTAAAATAGTGAAAACAGAATTACTTCAAAATGGCATAGATAATTATAATATGCAGTTAGTAAACAAGTTTCACTCTTAAAAATCTGATTGGTTGCAATAGCACTTTCTTCGATGTAATAAAATCAATATTCAAGCTGAAGAATGATTCAGCAATTGAAATGCAACTGACCCTGGCTCGTGCTGATCATAATCTCTTGTCACCTGCTCTTAACGATTAAGCTGTCCTATAAAATAGCTCAGGATAGTTATCGGGAAAGTGAGCACGGAACGAAGTTCTTCATTTTGTCTGTATCTAAGTAGTTATCAATCTCGGCTTCGTGGCTGATGTATCATCCACACCAGTTTTCTAAACTATCTCCCGCGAAATACTCTTAGCCCATGAGAAAATCGTGTCATGGAAGATATTGCAATCTATAACCTTTACATTGTGCTACCTACTACTTATGTCCATATTTTTTAACGTTAAAATTATTCAGAATTTCTACTATTGTGTATACAATTATTTGAAGCAGTATTATATTTATTTATTTATGATTAGATGTTATCTACTGAAATGATAGCAATTTTGCGCTAGGACTATTCAGTTATGATCCGTTGTAAGTTTCACTAAATAATATGGTTCAAAAGGATTCTACATGAGAAAGTAAGGCAGAAAAATGCGTCGCTTTCGAGAAAATTGAGTATGTATATTTGCTGGATACTGCAAGAAATTAATGAAAAATGATTTTTGAAAATTTGAAGACTGTGGCTAGTTAGTACTGAGTATACAAATACAAAATTGAATTTATTACCTGAGTAGTACATTAAATTGAGAATAATGAATGGCATTTGTATTAAATCTGCTGCTTATACACTCCCCACATTAATTAGAAGATCACCTCTTGGAGCCCGAAAAATAGGGGGTCAAGTTCACATGGTCATAACTCATGTAAAAATAGTCGTATCGATATTTTGAAAATATGGTTTGAAAGGGTGGAATCTCTACTTTCAGCTGTTTTTTCTTCTTCAAATTTTAGATGCATTGCTTTTCGGTAAAGTTATAGCAATATAAAGAGCCTTTGGTCAATTTTAAAAAAATTTCTTCAGCGATGTTCCACGGGGTGCATGAAATGTTTTACACACATTTGTAGGAGTAGACCGTGAGGGTGAATATTATTGTTCACAGTTAACGATAACAATGATAATGTTTATTTACAATAAGAGAATAACAAAGATAAGTGAATAACAAAGTCACACAATTTGTGCTGTGGAACCGTATTAGCGAAGCGTCTCACTCCACGGCTAGTTGTATTCTGCCAATTTCCATGGACGCCTAACGGTCGTCCGGAAAGCAGAGAGTGGGTGGGAATTACCCAAACCATTTTGGAGGAAAGTCCTTTTCCCATGATACCTTCAAGAAGGTTGCCAAGGCTGTCGCGATCGAACCGAGTCTCTGGCAATCGTCACATTTATTGTCTACGCCTCGACCCGGCCGTCCGCGATACGCACTTGAGTGAGGAACCGTCTAACTATCTGGAAATAAATCTTTCTCCGGTTCGACGGTCCGCTACAAATTCCATTTACACAACTCGAAAGCGACCACTTTCCTGTGTAAAAAGAGAGTAATAAATTTCTTGTGCGATTTTTTTTGGTCGAGTTATTCAACTTTGAAGTAAAATCCGTTTTTTTTTTACTTTAATTGCTTCTAGCAAGCGAACAAATCATCGTAGGATGTTCATGAAAAAAGCAATAAAAAGATCAGTCTTTTCTCTTAAAGACGCATCTTCGACTTTTTCGATTCGGTTAAAATTTCGATCTCTGATGTCCTTTCCAAAATATGCTTAAAAATTGCAAAAATTCCATTTACTCTTCAACTCGCTGTATCTCCACGAGGGGTAACCGGAGCATCATTGTCTTAACCTCATATTAAAGCGGAGAGACTGCCGAATTTTTTGAGCTCCACCGGAACCCGCTGCGAAAATTTTGTATCTGTGGCCTTTAAGTTTGAAGTTACCGTTTCGGAAAAATAAGGCTACAAAATGTGTCGCACTGTCGGTCGTTCCCGCGGAAGCGAGCGCTCTTGCTCGTATCCCCACCCATCGACATAAGTGACGATAGCAGCCGAAAGCGAGTTGGGTTACGCCGACGCTACCGAAGGTTACTGTGTGTTCACACACATATGACACATACCTCCACGCGATATGCCATCGGTGGTGCCAATAGGGCCCTTTACACCAGGGCTCTCCAGCATAGGGGCCCCTCACGCGCCTGCTTCCCCTTCCAATCTTCCTTTCGCACAGCGTGCCTTCTGTTGTCAAGGAGACCGCGCGACGCTACGAAGGCTACATGGCGGGCTAGTCGGGCTAGCGTCTTCGCAGTAGCGTCGCGCGGTATCCCTGACAACGCGGACGAGAGTGGGAGAACCCCGAGCTTACGCGTAAAGGTCCATTTATACATATCCGTTCCGGGTCCGTTCTCTACGCCCCTCTTCTTCTGACCACTGACACGCCGGAGCGGAACGGACCCGGAACGGATATGTATAAATAGACCTTTAAAAGGCCCCACGGTCCACGAAAAGTTCATCGTAAATTTTGCGGGGCACTATGCAATGATATTTAGTATTATAAAATTTAGAAATATAAATGCGGTTTTGGCGTCGAGACTAACTAACTCACGCTACCGCGTCTCTAGATAAACACGAATCAAGTCATGCTTAATATCTCTAATATCTCTTTAAAGAGCTGCAGTAGGCCTAATCAAGTCCTTACGAAGACGTCGTTGAGGCGTTGTTAAAGTCTGTAATGGACGTCTTTAAGACGTCTTCACGCCTACTTAAAGATTTCTATAAGACATCTTATAGACGTCTACAAGGCGTTTAAAAGACTTCTTAAAGACGTACGGTTTTCTGACTAACGACGTAGAAAAACGTCTATAGACGTCTTTAAGACGTCTTTCAGAAAATAGCAGACGTCTTTAAGACGTCTTTCAGAAAAAAAGCAGACGTCTTTAAGACGTCTTTAAGACGCCTGTGTGCTATCTGGGTATTAGAGTCGGTTCCCAGATAGCACAACGTCTGGTAAAGTCTTAAAGACGTCCAAATGGCGTCTTAAAGACGTCTTAAAGACGTCTTGTTACAAATCAAGACGTGCAGACCTAAAATAGACACAAACTAGACGTATCTAAGACGAGGTGTGCTATCTGGGTTGTGGCAGAATACATTAATATTGTGCGAGTGTATTATTCTGTAGTATTACTTCTGACGTAGCCGAAATGGGAAATTCCTTCGAATGTCCTTAACCAGAAAACCTTGAATTAATGTCCAACTTATCATATCAGCCCATACTTTCTGTGCGACAGATTGAAAATAAATTACATCAGCCAGGGCTGACGCAAGGCGGGTTCAGCGCGTTCCCCGGGACCCGGCCCGCCGCTTTAAGGTTCATTTATACATATCCGTTCCGGGTCCGTTCCGTTCCAGCGTGCCAGTGGTAAGAAGAAGAGATCCTCTACGCCCCACTTCTGACCACTGGCACGCCGGAACGGAACGGACCCGGAACGGATATGTATAAATGGACCTTTACACGGACGTTCTTGCGCGCGGTCCGGCGCGTGGCCCGGCGCACCACACGCCGCGCGGCACGCAGAAGTACATGAACGCCGGAGCGCGACGCTCCTTCGTGCACGCGAGAAGGTTATACTCGCCACTACTTAGAAACAGCGGGTTAGGCCTCATATTTCTACGTCGACCCCATCCACATGTTTCTTTCCACGATCCACCGCAGTGGTATATTGTGTACTACCTGTTCGATGTATATTATCGATCTGCGAAACGATTGGCAAGACACGATCGCGATATAAGTTCGCGAAAAGTATACGAATTCCTCGATATCCCTGGCTAATAGAGGATATTATAAATGCTGTTACTGTAGGGCACACTGTAACATCTGTTTTTACGAAGCTACATTTGGTTGACCTGAAGGTGCTACAGATTATGGAAATGGTTTATGACTCAGTTATAACGACTGTAAAATTTTACAAGGGTACATTAAAAAATGTCCAAATGTTTCCCCGGCAATGCGATAGCAAATGAAATTGCAGTTAATTTGGAAATTGCATTAATTGCAGTTGCAGAATGCACATTCGCTGCATTCACTGTGACGATAATAATTATTACTATTGACGGCAATAATTACCATGTCATTGTTCATTTTAATATAAAAACGAATATTGATAGACAATAAATACACATAGGTATGCAAGTGATGTTATATGTAAGATAAATGCTGAAGATATATAATATGCAAGATGTTTTGAAGAAATGGGTCACAACCGGCCACTCGGTGCTCATGTAAAACTTTAAACGCGTTTTTCTCAAAACAGTGTTCTCAAAACGGTGGGATCTGTATCTCCAAAAGTTATTATCCGATTCGACTGAAACTTTTTTATTTTGAAGAATATACTTTTGGCTAGGGGGGAACTAGAAAAAACAACAAAAAATTGAAAATTTATAATTTTCAAAGGCGTTGAAAGGACGAAAAATATAGGGAAAAGTGTTTTCAAACATGAAGTGTCGTTATTTTCTAAAAAATGTAATTTTTGTAATTTTTTCTAGCCCCTCCCCCCTAGCCAGAAGAATAATGTTCAAAATAAAAAAGGTTTCAGTCGAATCTGATAATAACTTTTGGAGATACAGGACCCACCGATTTGGATACAATTTTTGACGCCTTGACTTTAACGATTCCCCAAAGCCGTCTGCAATGATTAATTATAAAACAAAAAATATATTTCTATCATTTTACACATCCGTAATACAATGCAAAAAGTCCCATTAAATTATATATAGTAGTTTTCCTTTAATTAATTCCTAAATATCACCTATTTTTTGGGGCTCTAGACCGGAAGGTCCCCTTAAGGGGGTAGACACGTCACGTGGTCTGGCCGATTTGGCAGGTCGGTATTACAGCAGATTTTTTCTGCATAGAAATGGTAATACCGATAGATCGACGACTGCCCGGTGAACGCAAGAGGGAGCTGTTTGCTATTTCCATATTCTATTCTGAATGTAGAAAGAAATTCTCAGCTGTTGCGTTGTATTTGAAAAAATTTAAACGTAAAGTCTGCTGGTAGTGCAATCGTAGAAAATTCATTGTACATTTTAATTACTTGAAATGTGCTTATGCTATAATATGTTATGTTGGTAGTAAGGAGTTATAATTGAAAAGACAAAATAGATGTGGAGATGTCCCCAGAAAATGAAGTTTGTTATATTAGGTTAGACATTTTTTCGCTTGGGCCACAAAGGTCCTCGTCTGTTATTCGAGCTTCTAAGGTCGTATTCAGATACAATATTGGCCGGTGAGTTTCGTGAGGAGTATTCTCCCACCATACTGCTGCCCTGCCTCGGTACTCCTTTTCTCAACGTTTTCTGACTCGCTCTCGTTCCATCTCGCTCTCGCCTACGCAGAACAAGAGTGAGTCAGAAGTGGTGGGGATTGCGCCAAGCTCCTGACATGTAGTCCAACCGAGTTCTGAGCGTAGAAATACATACATCAAAATAGGTGTGCGTTAGCTCTGAACAAATTCAGAAGTTTTATTGTCAGAACATTGATTCTTTCTCGATAGCTTTATCTCGTATTGGGGCTGTACTTCCGAAAAGAACCGGTGGCCGATCGAGATGAGGTTTTGGGGGAGGGGGAGGGAGGGGATGTGAACCCTAAATCTAAAATTGCAGCTTCGGGTATTTATTAGATTCCGAAATATTAATAAAAAATTGTTAATGTAAAGAATATTCTGGATCGTCGATGCTAACTATCTTGAGTCGTACACACGAATGCCTCTCGTTCCTTTTACGCGCCTCGAACCCTCGCCGATGCCCCTGACGTCATCGGCATTCATCGAGAATCCAAATTACATTGAATATGTATCTTACGTGTCCTACTGGGCCTTGCGTCTTCGACGACGGCGAGCGATGTCCAGTGTGATTTTCAATATTCCCGTATTGGGCGTTATGACTTCCTTACATTAATTTTTTTTGGAATTTTTTTTTGGACGTTGGTGCAGGGCTTCCTATCCGGAAGCCCTTCCGTCCCCCTATTTTCTATTTTTGAAATTTTGTAACCACGGTCTCGTTTTTGGCATCGCCGAACTTACATTGTTCGCTGTCGTGCTTTCCGCGCCCCACACACTGATCTAGCCCCAACCAGTGGCCGATCGAGATGAAACTTGGTGGGTATTATGAGAGGTGTGGACAGACCCCAAATATAAAATATTACCTTCGGCAATTAATGCGTTCAAAAGATACAGAAGTAAATATGCATAAAAGGTACACTTTACCGATTTTTTTAAATCACTTTACCACGGCCCCCCCTTTTAACAATATTTCGGTTTACTTATACCGACACAACATATTCCACTTTCCAACTTCTCCCGGGTATTAGTATTGGTTGGGGTTAGACTAGTGTGGGGGGCTCGCGCCCGCTTGCGGGCGCGTAAAGCGTGTTAGCGAACCGATGTGAGTTTGGCGATGCTAAAAATAAGATTATGGTTACAAAATTTCAAAAGTAAAAAATGGGGACCGGAGGGTTCCCGTGTAGGGGGGCATACACCAACGTCCAGAAAAAAATTCAAAAAAAATTAACAATTTTTTATTAATATTTCGGAAACTAATAAATACCCGAAGCTACAATTTTAGATTTAGGGTTCACACCCCCTCCCCACCCCTCCCCAAACCTCATCTCGATCGGTCACCCGTTCCTTTCGGAAGTATGTCCCGTATTGGTCTACGCATAGCTTCGTAACACACTATTACGCTAAGAATAAATAACAGCCACTCGGCTACGTTCAGACAGAGCCGAGTAGCATTCCCGTTACCCCACCATACCCTTCGGGGGCCCAGCAACTCCAACTGACAAATCCACGATCGTCAGATGGTGATGCCTGATTTCTCCTCGATTGCTGGTGGCGAAAACGGATCGACCAGCCAATATATCTGAATACGACCTTAGGATAAAGATATAATGAAAGATGAAAAATTATTCGGAGCCCAAGATACTGGAAGCTATATAGCATTTTAGATTTAGGGTACACACCCCTCCCCCAAACCTTGTGTCGATCGGCCACTGGGACCATTCGGAAATATATTCTTTTATTTAAATAATGCCCATCTCTGCATAGGACCGTAAAGAATTACAAAAAAATCAGGGAGTCAACTGTTATCCGGTTTGGAGGCTTTTCCTTGTTATATGTTTTATTGAATTCAATAGTCAGAAGAATAATAATAAGCGTAATAATTGCAAATAATTGCTGTAACTTCCACATTCTGAATATATGATATCAGTAAATCAATATTTCCAGTATTAGTAAAAAAGTTCCAATCTCTCTTTTTTATTTTAAATAATGTGGTCTATATATAATTATATAATTATATATAATTATAACATAAATTCGACAGCGATTTCAAGTGATGTATGTGTCACGGTGAAAGCTTTAGTAAATGTATTCATTCCCAGCAGTTCCTAGTCAATGTGTGCCTAAAATGCATGTAACCTAACCTACAATCGTCCGAAAATGCAAGCATTGACTGCATCACGCTTTTACTGTGGCTCGTGTATCCAGCTAACGCTTCAGTTTTGCTATGATTCCACGTTGGCAGTCCTCCCGAGTAGACGCCATCTCGTATCCACTAGCTCAACTAAATTTGTCACGTGACTTGCTCTGTATTATCGCCAATATGGCGGAACTCGTATTTGGGAATGCAATCACGGGCTGACGTTGTTTGTCCTTACATGAGCAAATTTTGGGCTGAGTGAGGTCTCATTCGAAAGAGGAAGGTTCAATGCAGCCCGCTCTGCTCATCGTTTGAGTCAGAAAACTCTTTTAGAGACCTATAAATACATGGAATCTGCGAGTGCATTTTGTCGATTTTTTCTCTACTTTGGACACTCTTATTATTACATATCAACACAATCTCTTTGAACCATGAGCAGAGCGGGCTGCATTGAACCTTCATCTTTCGAATGAGATCTCGCCCAGCCCAAAATTTGCTCGTATAAGGACAAACAACGTCAGCGCGCAAACCCATGTTTCGGGCCAGATTGTGTCGGTATACAGAGCGCTGCATTACCCGTGTCTACCCCCTCAAAGGGGGGCATATACCGAGATATGCCAAAAAGATAAAAAAAATCCCATATTTTCAATGTTTGAGATGTCACAAATATTTCCTGTCAATTTGGGACCGAAATTCACAAAAATATCAGAAATATAGATATCAGAATTGAGATATTCAAATGCATTTTTCTCGAAATCATGATGGAATTTTTTGTTTAACCTTTTGGCACCTCTGAGTATATGCTACACCTCCTTAAATGTTAAACAGTAGTCCTCGAAAATAAAATTACAATTTTTTTCACTTTCATAAATAGAGTGTCCCAGAAGGATTTAAACCTTCAAAAATTGAAAAAAGTTTTTTCCAGTTTTTCGGACTTTTTCAAAAAGCGTTTGTCACACGAGGAAAATGAATAAAACATAAAAGATGCTCTTTGTCTGGATCTACAACTTTTGTTTGACATATTTTTATATGGAATCAATAACTTAGAGGATATTATATAAAATCGACTTTGTGAGCTGTTAAATAATTATTTAAATGTTCAAGGGCCCAGGGGCACCTTTTCCCGTTATCCGATAAAGCCCAAATTTTACACAGTTTTTTTTTAAATTATTTGGAACCATTCTGGGGGGGGGGGCGAAGAAATTCCTGAAAAAATCACCAAGAGTACATAGGAACCACCCCAGAATAGGCGTTACGTTTTTCATTACTTTTATTGCGTACGCTCCGACTCGGTCGCATGCGGCACGCTCTTGGGCGAAGGACCGTCGTAACCTGGAGAAATAAATGTTTCTCTAGTTCGACAGTCTATTACAACAAGAAGATTGAGTAGAGTTGGGCTCGGTAAAGACTATATGGAAAATTTAGAATGAACGTTCGCATTGAAATTCAGAAATTTTTTACCCTTTTTAAAGTGCACCTGTATAAAATGTATAATGTGAAACATTATGTTGTAGAAACACAGCTAATATATGTACTAAAGGATCTGATTACCGCTGGTGTGGACACGACAGATAATACAATTGGATTTACATTAGCTTACCTCGTAGTGCATCAGTGTGTACAACTTAAATTACACGATGAAATTGATAGAGTCATTGGGAAGGATATTTGTCCTTCTCTTAGCGATAAAAGGCGGTAAGACGTACTTCGTATAATTTACTAGTTTTTTAAAATATACAAACATTTATGGGTGTACCCAACCTTTAATTTTTCTGCTCTGTTTGAGTTTGTTTATTAAGAACTGCAACTGTAATTTAAATTGCGCATAAAAACAGGATAGCTTATATTTTCCCGGTTTTGCGTGTTTAATTGTTTTTTAGATATACATTTCTATAATGTTTATTATTCACTACATTCAGTAACAACACAATAATAATTGAATAAAAAGTTGCAAAGAAGATTCTGGAATTAAAAGGAATTTTTGGAACATTGATTATATTTTTAAAAATATGATTACAAACTGATTTACTTACTTCTTCCTTACAACGTACATAAGTATTATAATATGCTAAAGTTAATAGGTACTCGCAAAACCATTAAAATATTAATTGTTTTTCAATTTGTTCATTTCTTGCCATTTTTGTTTACAGATTACCGTATTTAAGCGCCGTTATATCAGAAGTATGGAGAATGGCGAACGTTACTGGAACAAGTCTTATCCATCGAGCAATGACAGATTCTACACTATTAGGTTTCAATGTGAAAAAGAACTATGGTTTAATAGCTAATCTTAAAAGCCTTCATATGGATAAAGAACATTGGGGTGATCCGGAAGTGTTTCGTCCAGAAAGGTTCATCAATGAAGATGGAAAATTTATCGACGATCCGTGGCTCATGCCTTTTGGACATGGTAATCTTCTTTTTTAATCTGCTGATATATCGTTTAGGTCATTGACAAATCGTTCATTAATAACAAAAGGGATGATAAATAGTTGTTTTGAAATGAATTGTAGGTGTAACGATAACATATTCCCCGAAAACGTTAATAATCAAGTTACAGGGTATTTTTGTTTAGAGGGTCAGTTTTAAAGTTATCTTTAAAAATTTGTAATTGAAAATTTTGCCACTTGTTATATACCCTTATTCATATTTTATATAATGGAGAAAAAATTGTAGTCTGTTTTCAACAACATTTGGGAAGTTCAAGATCATTAGCATAGGGACCATCATCTCTGAAGAATTCTTTTCAATCTGCAGCACTAATTAGACCCCAGTAGACCACCCGTTGACAGCCGAGAGCAATAAAACCAACGGGCCACATCAAATCTTCCTGTTTTTGATAAGTGTTGATGAAAGTATTACCAATCGATTCCTCATGTCTTCCCAATGAAAATGGCCCGAAAAATGATATAATTCGGACTATAATTAAGAATATTACGTGAGAAATCTTTTTGCAGAATTGAAAGCCCGTTTCGTTAAAAATATTCCGATTTAAATTATTTTCTGACCAATTAATCGGGAGAACGCCAGGAATCCATTGGTGTCACTTTCATATTGATACGATGAAAAATAAACAAATTCAGATTCTGTAGAATCTGACCGGTATGCGTCCGCGCGCGGGTCAGGCCGCAAAGGCTCACGCCGGTTATTCGACCTCCTAGTATAAAGATAAACTGAAAGTTGAACCGTTATTCGAACTCCAAGTTGAAGGGCCTTCGAATAAATCAACTTATTCGATCTTCAAATAACGGATAAACGTAAATAGACCTTTTATATAGATGTTATCTAGATATTATCTTTGCCCATCTGTGGTACAGACTGTATGTTCAAACTGTGAAAATGAACTGTGTGCCCGCACTCAGCTGTTTCGGCTTTAAACTGCGCGGACCGGAAGTTTGACCGCTAATGCTCAACTGTTAATATCTTGAGAACGAAACGGTAAAGAACTTTCCGATGTTTTCTTGCAACAAGATATTCCATGTTCCGGGATGTCCCTGATTTTTTGGGACACTGCAAAATTATACATCTACAAATCTTGTCGTTTCCCATTTTCCTGAACTTTTCTGATATGCTTGCAAAACTAGTTTCAGAATATCAGATTCTTTTGAATTTTCAAAAGCATGATTGTATTTTGTGTTCATCCTGGTCATTTTCACATGTGCAAAAGATGTTTCTAATCACACCTTGTTCGTTAATTATTTGTTTTCAGGTCGCAGAAAGTGTTTGGGCGAATCTGTAGCTAGAAATACAGTCTTCATCTTTTTGGCGTGCTTATTTCAAAAATTTCATTTCCTGCTGCCCGAAAACCACCCGGAGCTTTGCCTTAAAGGGATCGAGGGTTTCGTCATTTCACCACCTAAGATGGACGTTATCGTTACTCAAAGATATTGAATCTAATAATAGATGAAATTTGAACGATTTTATGTTACTTTAATTATTAGAAAATAACACTTAAGCTGCATTTAATTGTATAAAATAGCCAACTTTTCTATGAGCAGTGGCTTCAAATATTTCACTTATTTTTGAATATTTAGGAAGAACATGCCAGATAGCACACAGACGTCTAAAGACGCCCAAAGACGTCCTAAAGCCGACCAGACCAAAAACGGACGTACAATTGACGTCTTTCATACGTCTGTGCTATATGAGATTCGGAATATCTACCCAGATAGCACAACGTCTGGTAAAGTCTTAAAGACGTCCAAAAGGCGTCTTAAAGACGTCTTAAAGATGTCTTGTTACAAATCAAGACGTGCAGACCTAAAATAGACACAAACTAGACGTCTCTAAGACGAGGTGTGCTATCTGGGTATACATAATTTTCGTGTTTTCGAAAAGAGATACTTTTATCACATTTATTAAGGGGGTAGGTTACCCTTGATAGCCCTAAAACAGGCCTTTATCAAATCCAAATTGTAAAGTGATAAATAACAGCAGAGAGAACGATTTTTTTCTAGTTTAATCGTTATTCTGTGAGCTTTAACATAATGTTACGTGCCGCGGCCTTTACTGTTCGAGCGGCGCGTTTTAGACAGCCAAATTCTGAATAGAGGTATCCCACAGTCGTTGGACTATCAGAAATTGCAATATCGGATATATCTTGTAAGAACAGCTAGGAAGCTCGTCGCACTCGTAACAGTCAATTATTTAAATTTTAAAATATCTAAGTACCTTATCAGAGGGATAAGGGGTAGAGTTTGGGATCGTTGGTGCTCTAGTCCCGTACGGGTGTTACGTGCCGCGGCCTTTAGTGTTCGAGCGGCGCGTTTTAGACAGCCAATTCTGATTAGGGGTATTCCACAGTCGTTAGACTATCAGAAATTGCAGTATCGGATATATTTTGTAAGAAAAGCTTCCTAGCTCGCCGCACTCGTAACAGTTAATTATTTAAATTTTAAAATATCTATGTACCTTATCAGAGGGATAAGGGGTAAATTTTGGGATCGTTAGTGCTCTAGTCCCATACGGGTCACTTCAATGGAATCAGACAGGTAATTAATGAATATAATTTAATGAATAATAAAGCTTTAATGCCGAAATATTGGACGGATGTAAAAGCATACAACAGAACTGAATAATAAAATATAGAAAAGCTCAATGAATCATTTTATAAAACATAGGTACTCGTATAATCGGAGATAACTCCTGACTAGGGGAATCCCATAGTCGATTGACTGTCAGAAATTATCGTTAGATATGGATTAATTATAACAGTGTAGTAAAGAAAGTAGTAAATGTACAAAAAGAGATAAGGGGTGGAACTCACCAGACAGTCACAATAATATAAATGACAATATAATTTGGATTCCTTTTTGACGCTTGGTTAATTCTGATCGTTGATATACCTGAATCAGAAAGAGGAATAAGACGCGAACACGCACACACTTGATTATGGATAAAATACACGCGAATTGAACTTGTGATATGGAACCGAAATGATAGTGATTTTAACTGAGCAAGTACAATTAGAAGTTAGAATAAATCATTTAAAACAATAAATTATTTAAAAGAATAAATTATTTAGAAGAGTTAATATAACTCCCCCCCCCCCCCCCATAAGCATGACTCATGTATGAAAGAAGCTAATTCCCTTTAATTCACGAAAAAAGTTCTCACGCAAAGATTGTGAAATCATCTTTGCTAATTCCAATTGTACCTTTAATTCACGAAAAACATTAAAAACATTCTGACGCAAAGATTGTGAAATCAACTTTGCTAATTATAATTGTATTCTCGTTCTCCGTTCGAACAGTGATTCCTCTGTTACTGTTTATACTTGACATTCATTTATTGGCCACAAATCAATTCAGTGCTCAAATTTTCAGCTTCGGTTTTAAGGAATTAGCGGGCGAGGCCTGTAGTTGACACAAAAACTTTTATAAGAGGGACATCTTCTATTAAAAATGTCGTATGAAAATCGTTTTACGATGGAAAATAATAAAAACTTGGTAGAGACTAATTTAAACGAATCAAAGTCGGTAATAGATTAATAGCACATTCGCCAACCTGCACTAGTGATATGAAACATTTTGTTTTAAGTGGACTTCATAGTTCTTTCTTATACAACGCCCGCTAATTCCTTAAAACCGAAGCTGAAAATCTGAGCACTGAATTGATTTGTGGCCAATAAAGGAATGTCAAGTATAAACAGTAACAGAGGAATCAGTGTTCGAACGGAGAACGAGAATACAATTATAATTAGCAAAGTTGATTTCACAATCTTTGCGTGAGAATGTTTTTAATGTTTTTCGTGAATTAAAGGTACAATTGGAATTAGCAAAGATGATTTCACAATCTTTGCGTGAGAACTTTTTTCGTGAATTAAAGGGAATTAGCTTCTTTCATACATGAGTCATGTTTATGGGGGGGGGGGGGGGGGAGATTTTATTACTTTTTTTCATAATTTGTGAATTTTTGTTGTGTTGATCTTATCAAGCTAATGTACCGCCGGTCACTCTCTAGGAAATTTCACCACAAAGAAAACGTATATATGCGAGGAAAGAAATGTATTACTTAATAAATTATAAATAAATTAACAATATTAAGTTAATAAATTTTTTCGCCTTGACGGCTTTCCTCCTGACCGCCACTGCCCCGACCACGACCACGGCCTCGGCCACGATACTGTGCGTGGATATAAACGTATGCGAATTTTACATGTTCGTTTACGTTATACTCAGATATGTTTCTTTTTTTTAATAAGTTTATTAAATATTTTCTAATTAATCCTACCTTTAACCCTGATTAAATATGTAAATTATGTTATACGTGTGGTAATACGTATTCAGTGGATTGGTGGATTTTGTGTTAAATTCGAGTTTTCAGATATGTAGCAAACATACAAGAAGCAAACAGAGGATCGAAGCTGAATAAAATCGTGTAAACGTATGATTTCTTTTCAATTTTGCCGTTGCAAAAAAAGAATATACACATTTTTGGCGTTTTTGGGCCATTTCGTTTGATTAATTTTGTCGTTGTCAATACATTTCCATGCTGATCTACCATCACCTATCATGCATGAATATCAACCGTTCTGGGGATGAGGACCGTTATGAAATACGGCACTTAGTAATTTATATTTTTTATTACATATTGATATTGGTTGTGGAGCAGCGGTAATTTTACAATTAATTTCATTAATAACGTTGCCATTTTCATCATAAGAGAACAACAACAATTGCATTATAATAATTATTGGCGGAGTAGTAATTTCAATTTTAGTAAATATTTGCTCAGAACATTGTTTGCACAGTTTTTGCGAACTCGATTTCCAACCAATCGGTAAAGCAATATTAACATAATCTTGTAAAGGTGTACCTTTCTTTGACTTTAAAAACAATTCTTTAACTGTCAAGGGGAGAATATAATGGCTGTTAGTGGTTGTTTCCTTATGAGAACATTTTCTGCAGTGCACAGATGTTGTCATTTCAAATTGAACTATTTTTTGGAGCCCTTGCAAATTATTGCATAATGCTAAAAGAAATTCAGATGCGTCTTGTTGAATTTTTTGCAAAAATTTGCCTCCTATGAACCTCCCGCCATTATCGCGCGAGATCTTCTTTACCATCGTGACGTTTCAAAAATGTTAACAACTAGCAGGTTATGATTGAATGACAGCCAAGTGACATTTATATAAATTATGCTTTCGAGGCGACACCTACTGGCGTCAAGTGGAGGAGGAAAACGTGACGTCATACCTCGTAATTTTAAAAGTGTCGCTTTTATAACTATTAATTCAGAATAAATCTTATATCTTTTAGACAAATAGCTTGATACATTAAGTAAAACGACATATGGGTTCGAAAAAAAAAATGATTCGCTCAATCATGTAAAAACACGGGCACTATGTCATAAAATAAGATAATAAAGCTAAAATAGCTCCGACGACTTGTCAATTTCGCTATCTTTCGTGTATAGAGACACGGTCGCTCAGTGTGCCTATGGGTAGAGGGGAAGGGGGAATTAGCTTCCAGACGCGACCGCGTCTGTTGATTAATGTTTCAAAGTTAATAGAATGAATTGTTTCGCAAGGTTGAGTCTTTCACGCGGTTACACAGTAGACCCGAGAACTCTATCTCTAAAACACTTGCGGACCCCAATGGCACGCACCTCGCGATTTACCGTCACAGAGGTGCGTCCGTCCGCGCCGAAAAGGCTTACGTTGCATTTTATCGCTCGGCCACGCCACTATGGGCCCCTCTACTTAACGAGGCGGTGTGTGTGTGTGTGCTTGCGTCCATCCATCAGACTCTTGATTCAAATATATAGTCGATCTTTACGAAATATTTGTATGCAGAGGAAAACATGACATCCCACATCTCAGAAACCATACAATTTCACACAGCTGAGGGCCCTTCCCCAATATTCATAAATTCATATGCATAATTTCTGACTAGGGAAATCCCACAGTCTTTAGACTACGGGACTAGAGTGATCGGAATAACGTATATCGTCGCTGATTGGTTGCTGCGATTTGGAGCAAAAGCGGAAGTAGACAGAGAAAGAAACTGAAAAAAGAAAGAGACAGAAATACTGATAGAAAGAGACAGAAAAACTGATAGAAAGAGCCAGAAATACTGATAGAAAGAGATAGAATGACGTCATTTTCTTTTATAATAAGAATCTATCACCACAGTCTTTGAACTTTACAATGCAATTGATGCAGTCACGATTGACGGTTGATGCGGAACTGACGCTCGACAGTTTTCAGATCTTCCAGGAAGACGCCCGTGGTCGGAAATGTGCGGTAATTGGTTAACTAACGAACGAATGCTGACCAATCAGGTAATTTACCGAACACCAATCGCGCCCCTAATTTCTTGCGTCCTTGGCGGGGTCCCGGAAACGGGGGGACGATTTTGGCGGGAGCTCCGGTCCGAAGCGCGTGACGTGGCCGGTCCCAGGTCGCTAGGCCTGCATCGTGGGCCCATCACAAACTCTAGGTTTATGACACCCACAATAGCTATTCAGGCCGTAAGCGAAAGACTCGAAAGGAAAACATGCTTTGTTCAAAATTTAATTAGGAAGCGAACGGAAAGCGGCTTCCTAAAAAATAGCTTCGCTGACGCGCGCGTTATAAACCAAATCGAACATCTGTATTCCAAACGCTTTCTATGTACAAACCGTAGGTCGATACAACGGTATTAGTAAAGATCACATTTTGTACAACGATCAAACACTTGGAACATCAATACGACAGGGGCTAGTTGACTAATTTTTAATATGTATACTTTTTATGAATGGACCATTGCTATTTTGTTGAGTTCTTGCATACCAAAAGTTTACAAATTTCATTAGGTATAGGTACAGGCTTAATTTTGATAATCGTTTTAATTCAGTTTAGATTATAATGTTCATTATATTGAGAGTAGTGAGACGAATAAGTCAACAAACCCCAACTGTGGGGTTAGTTGACAAATATGATGGGGTTAGTTGACTTAACATTTGCTTTTCAGTTTTAACCCTTTGCCTGCGAAAGGCGTACATATACGCTGTCACAGCTCCATCCATATATACGAAGGACATATATATATGCTGCCAATCCCATCAATATCGTATACGAATGGCGTACATTATATACTAAGAGAGCTGTTCAAGTACTCGGAAAAAGCAAGCCGAGCCTAGCTCGGCTTGAACAACCGAGCCAAACCACGTACCGGAAAGAACCAAGCGGCTTGATAGAACCAAGTACTTAAATATTTCCAAGTGGCCCGAAAGAAAGCGGGCGGATTGGAAAGAAGCGAGCGGGCCGAATGAACTTCGAGGAGATCGAAAACTATTTGTCCCGCTACTCGTTATAATAGTATGTTGGAATTTCGTGATGGGACTGATACCATATTGATACATATCGATAACGTTCTATAAATTCAGATCTGATTTTGACACATATCAAACTCAAAGGTATGAAAAGGAATCGATATTTTTTATTTTGGGAAGTTAAATTCGTTTATTTGTTTACAATCGGGCATAACTTATTTCCATAAATCATTCTTCGGGAAACATTTGCCTGCCCTACCTGATGTGTAAATGGGGGCAATCGACAACGTGCTGTTTTTGGGGGGGACTTCGACTTTCCTCGCTTCGGGTTAAGCTGTATATTGCTCTGTCGACATTTAATAACCATCCGTACCCGCGTGTACCGTTGTCCACCGCTGACTCACAGGACAATACCGTCATAAACCGCGACCCTGACGTGACGGCGATCATCGTGGCTATTTTTTGGGACTAGCTGGCCGTGCTTTTCCTCCACGTCGTCAGGACGGTGAGGGTACCTGCTCCATCGACGAATTCACAGAGGGGAGATCCCTCCTCTTCCTCAAAAATGCAACCATTTAGAATTATCAGCTCCCGCCTATTCCGAGTTTACCTTAAGGGGGTAGACACGGGTAATGCAGCGCGCTGTAATACCCACATGATGTGCCCGAAACATGGGTTTGGGGGGATACGTTGTTTGTCCTTATATGAGCAAGTTTTGGGCTGGATGAGGTCTCATTCGAAAGAGGAAGGTTCAGTGCACAGCGCTCTGGTCATGGTTGGACGAAATTGTGTTGATATCTAATAATACGAGTGTTCAAAGTAGAGCAAAAGTTGACAAAATGCACCCGCAGGAATCCAAGTATTTTTAGGTCACTAAAAGAGTTTTGTGACTCAAACGATGACCAGAGCGCTGTGCATTGAACCTTCCTCTTTCGAGTGAGACCTCGCCCAGCGTAAAATCTGTTCATATAAGGACAAACAACGTATCCCCGTGATTGCATTCCCAAATACGAGTTCCGCCATATTGGCGATAATACAGAGCAAGTCACGTGACAAATTTAGTTGAGCTAGTGGAGACGAGATGGCGCCTACTCGGGAGGACTGCCAACGTGGAATCATAGTAAAACTGAAGCGTTAGCTGGATACACAAGCCATAGTAAAAGCGTGATGCAGTCATTCAATGCATTTTCGGACGACTTTAGGTTAGGTTATATGCATTTTAGGCATACATTGACTAGGAACTGCTGGGAATTGTCTGCATTTACTAAATTAACGGTTTTACCGTAACACATACATCACCGCTGCCGAATATATTTTATAATTATATGGCCACATTATTTCAAATAAAAAAAGAGATTGGAATTTTTTAATAACACTGGAACTAGTGATTCACTGATATCATATTTTCAGAATGTGGAAGTTACAGCAATTATTGCTTTTATTATTATTCTTCTGACTATTGTATATAACATATAACAAGGAAAAGTCTCCAAATCGGTCAACAGTTGACTCCTTGATTTTTTTTTGTAATTCTTTACGCTCCTATGCAGAGATGGGCATTATTTAATTAAAAGAATATACTTCCGAATGGCCCCAGTGGCCGATCGACACGAGGTTTGGGGGAGGGTGTGTAAACCCTCCCCTAAATCTAAAATTCTATTTAGCTTCGGGTATTTATTAGTTTCCTTTGTTTATTCGAAGGCCTTTCATCTTTGGCTTCGAATAATTTTTCATCTTTCATTATATCTTTATCCTAAGGTCGTATTCAAATATATTGGCCGGTCGATTCGTTTTCGTGAACAGCGATCGAGGAGAAATCAGCCATCACAATCTCATTGTCAGCGTAGTACATATGTAGTTGTGTGCGTCACGAAGTTATACGTAGACCAATACGAGATGAAGCTATCGAGAAAGAATCAATGTTCTGACTAATAAAGCTCCCTGAATTTTTTCGGAGCTAAGGCCTCAGGTACACCTATTCTGATGCGTGTATTTCTACGCTGCAGCTCGGTTTGGCCTATACATGACAGAAGCTTGGCGCTATCCCCACCACTTCTGGCTCACTCGTGTTCTGCGATGACGAGAGAACACGCGTTACGAAAAGGACTGTGCGGATCGTCCCGCGGCTCGGATTCTCGGCCCTCGGAACGGGTCGGAAAATTTCGGGCGGGATCGGGCGGGGTCCCGATACTTTCGTATTGCTCGAGATCCAGACGGTTTCAGGATCCCGAGACTCGATTCGGGCTACAAGCATGACCGCCATGAGCGGGCAATTTGATTTCAGGTCGGCTTGGCAAAACTCGGACGCGATCGGCTCGAAAGCCAGCTATTCCGAGGGGACCGAGATGGAAAGAATTATGTATATCATTTATATCGATACCCGAGTGATAAGTTTTTATTTTCTGTCTCCTGTTGAATCATAATTTGTATCTTATTATTTATTTACATATATATGTATTTTCATTGCTACCAAATAGTCTGTGAATACTGAATACGTCCATATACGTACTTAAATAAATACCATGTTCAGAACTTGGGAAGAAGACTATTTTTATATCGACAATATTTTAAAATTTGAATAAAATATACTTCATACTTAGTACTTTCTGTAAAGGGAATATATATGGTATTATCTTTTTCCGGATAGGTTCAGATTTAAAATAGAAAACATACGAACTATAAGCATACAAAAAGGAATATTTCCTACATGTTTCATAATAACAACAATATGCAGGAGGCGAATATTTTATTATTTCAAATTAACGTGTAAGAAACATAATTTTTCTATGTTCTCAGGTAATAATTTTAATCTATTACTGGTAACGATATCGTCCGATCGCGTTCGAGTTTTGCCGAGCCGACCTGAAATCAAATTGGCCGCTCATGGCGGCTATGCTTGTAGCCTGAATCGAGTCTCGGGGTCCCGAAACTGTCGGGATCTCGAGCAATACGAAAGTATCGGGATCCCGCCCGGTCCCGCCCGAAAGTTGCCGGCCCGACCCGAGCCCGAAAAATCGGGTACCCGCACACCCCTAGTTACAAAACTCACCGGCCAATAAATCTGAATACGATTTTAGAAGTTCGAATAACAGACGAGAACCTTTGTGTCCCGACCCGCGCGAGATCGCCGTGCTCGGCGATGTGTCATCGATTCTAAAGAAACAGAATTTGTTTATTTTTCATCGTATCAATATGAAAGTGCCACAAATGGATTCCTGGCATTCTCCCGATTAAATTGACCGAAAATAATTTAAATCGGACTATTTTTAAGAAAACGGGCTTTCAATTCTGCAAACAATTTTTCACGTAATTTCCTTAATTTTGGTCCGAATTATATCATTTCTGGGGCTAATTTGATCGAGAAAACATGAGGAATCGACGAACGTCACTTTCGCAAAGATCTGATTAGAAATGCAGACCTGCAGATTTGTCACTGCTTAGCGCGCAACATTGTATGGCCCCGCTGGTTTCGAGCGCCGAAGCCCACGAAACTCAGCGAGTCGCATGATTGCCAGCGAGAAGGACAAGGAAAATCAGCCTTCTACAGAACTCAAATCGAGAAAGACTTTGCTAACAAACTTTATATTCACGTCAAATAAATACTTTAATTGTAAAATTTAGACGACGAACTATTGTTGAATTTCGCCAGTTCTTACATATGCCCCACTGGGTTCGGAATTCCTGATCCCAGAGTTTCATGCATTTACCAATTGAAATGTTGCTTCAAGTCATCGGGCAATTGCATTGTTTCTTCTCGTACATATGTATATCTGTTCGCGAGTAGGTGTCATGAATGACGCGACTTTTGTTTCCCAAATAAATTCACCCCTATCAGGGCCCTCGCTCGAACCGCTTGACAAGGAGACCGAACGATGTGAACCGAGTGCGAGTGAAATAGCGCAGCAGCGGTACACCCTCGGTCGACGGCGACTTGAGTCATCCAGTACTGAATACGAAATGTTCAAAATTTCTCATTACACCTTGATGATAGTGTTACCATTCATGGATTGTTGGTGAGTCAAGACACGAACCAATTCAGTCTATTTTTTCTTATGAATTCATGATGAGAACACACTCTACGTTCAATAAAAATTGATCAAATTGCTCCATGTTTGATATCATTTTCATCGGGAAATCCTAAAAAATTCATCAGTAATACTTTCATCAATACTTATCAAAAACACGAACATTTTATTTTTCTGTACTGGCTATTTTATCTAGCTCGTCGGTTTTATTGTTCTCGGCTGTCAACGGGCGGTCTACTAGGACCCGAAGGTCCACGCTCGCAACGAGAAAGCAAAACAGTGGGGTGGGTAGGTCTTTCCCGATAAACTGAGCCCAAAGGCTTCTCAACAATTGAAACATTGGAAGACTGTACATATTCTTTCTGATGCTTTCGGCGATATGCGCAACCATTTGTATGCCCGGTTTCATGTCTAACAAGTCAGGCGAGTTTGAAACCAGCGGGGCCATACAATGTTGCGCACTAAGCACTGATGAATCTGAAGTTTTGCAATTTATAATCAGATCTTTGCGATCGTGGCGTCAATCGATTCCTTATACTTTCTTAATCAAATTGGCCCCAAAAATGATACAACTCAAACCATAATTAAGGAAATTACGTGAAAAAATTGTTTGCAGAATTGAAAGCCCGTTTCGTTAAAAATAGTCCGATTTAAATAATTTTTTCATAAAAAAAATGTGCAGGCTGGATGCGCGTGATTATTACGTGGCTCCCTCCATATACATATATAGACGGATCAGAAGATGGGACTATCGGCGTGGGGAAGGAAGGCTTGGAGGGGTAAAGGCATAGGTTCAGATACAGGCACGTCGGTTAGCTTCGGATGCATTCGGCATGCATAACCACAGCGTTATCCGATTTACTCGTATCGCTCCCCTTACCGCGAACCTTGCCACCCCCCTCAGCTTACGCTCCCCCGTCTATATATGTCTATGGTCCCCTCCTCGAAGTGACAGAAAATATAACCTATGTATACGCTATATGACAATAAATGTTGACCGGCCATTTCGTTCTTTTGCGCTACATTTGTGAACTTTTTATCATCCTTCCGAAACAGTATTATTACGTCGCAACAGTATCTTTAGGAAATCGGGTCTAGCATATAGCTTATACCCGATTTCCTAAAGACACTGTTGCGGCGTAATAATAATGTTTCGGAAGGATGATGAAAAGTCCACCAATGTAGCGTAATACAACGAAATAGCCGCTAAATATTTATTGTCTTATAGCATATACATAGGTTATATTTTCTGTCACTTCGAGGAGGGACCACATAATAATCACGCGTTGGATTCAACATCAAACACAATTTTATATATGTTTGTTCATAACTGCTTTCTGCATAGGATGTGTATTTCATGTTCTGTTTCAGTGTTTTGCTAATTAAAAAATGTCTATCCTAACAAACTTCATTTTCTGGGAACATGCCCTCATCTATTTTTCCTTTTCACTTATAATTCCTTCCTGCCAACGTAGAATATTTTAGCATAAGCACATTTCAAGTAAATGTACAATGAATTTTCTACGTTTGCAGTACCAGCAGACTTTCTGTTTAAAAAGTACAACGCAACAGCTGAGAATTTCTTTCCACATTCAAAATAACATATGGAAATAGCAAACAGCTCCCTCTCGCGTACACAGGCAGCCGCGTATCTATGGGTAATACCATTTAAGTGCAGAAAAAACCTGCTGTAATACCGACCTGCCGAATCGGCCAGACCACGTGACGTGTCTACCCCCTTAAGTGTCCAGTTATTGGTACTTTTACCTTATTGTCGTTGGTGAAAATACATTTTCATTTATTCGTTAAAGAGTTGAGCAAAATGTATGTGAGTCGCCGCTGCGCAAAATGTATGTGAGTCGAGGGTCTTAGGTCTATAATGAAACAAATACCATAAAAAATTAATTTCCAGTACCACAAGCTATTTTCGTTAATAATAGTCCGATTTACATGAAATTTGGTACGATTTTCATCGGAAAAGCATAAGGAATCCATCGGCATCACTTCCCTGTCGATACGATAAAGAATAAAGAATTTTTTTTTTCTGAAACAGGTATGAATGCTCGGCCGCCCGTAGCGAATTGAGGTCGGCGTCCCGCAGTCAAGCGGTGAAAATGTGAAATATCTATTTTCGCTACGGTAGCCCGCAAAATTTTTATCCTCTTTTTCAAGCAAATCTGTTATTGACTAGTACTAAAAAATATTGATATTTTAAAACCATTATATATTATAAGCAGAACTCAAACTTGTCTGAATTCCGTCGGGTTTCGTTTCATTTTTATTAGAAAAATCTCATCCATACGTTGGAAATATTCTCATTATGCTGAAACAAAAAATATAAACATTTTATTCGAGCTTGTGACGCATACTATTTTTGTGGAGTACCTGCCGTCGGATGGGTTTTATGAAGATAAACATTCGTATAAACAATCTGCGGCATAATCTATTATAGATATTAAAATAGGCAATACTCGTGAGCACGGTCGGCGCGAGGATGCCGCGAGGCGCCCCTATGCAAGACAATTTTTGGCGCCCCCAAATGTTTGCACCTGTTTTCTATTTAATATATTTTGCCTTTACAAGGTACAATAAAAAAAAAAGAATTACATTTACATTTTGTTTATATGGGAGTTTGATTCCTTTATTATTAAGTCTGCGATATATTTTTTAACGCCCCCTTCGGCTGGCGCCCTTATGCAACGCATTACTTGCATAATGGTTTCCGCCGGCCCTGCTTCGGATGTCCATGCGCCCCCGCGAATCGGCGTCCATCTTTCCCTCCGTCTTCGGGTGGTGTTGGAAACTCGGTGGAAGCGCGCTTTTCCGTTACATAGCGGGGTGCCCACGTTGGAAGAGAAAGTAGGCTCTACACCGAGAATCGAGGAAACAACCCTTGAAGGAAATTTATGACTTCCTTAGCGTCGCCAACACTTCTGGAGTCAATCGACACTCCTAAAGACTAACAAAGAACAAGGCCTTCTCAAGAGATTACGTGACTTAGAAGAAACTCGCGATTCGTTTCGGGGTCTGTTAATAGGTATCCTTTTCCTGTTTGCGAGCTCTGCCCAAGATCTTTCCCACGAATGCCACCCGCATTGTACATTCTTTATAATATTTTCTTAATCATACGCGGACATCTACTTTCAAACTTCGCTCTTAATTTACCTATCGATAATATACATTTCCGCGGCTACGTTCGCGTCATCACGCAACAGTTGCAATTCATACAGCGAGTGCAGAGATGGCAGTACCAATTTCGTAGAATTCCCTAGAATCCTCCAACTTCTAGCGTATAATGCGTGCAGCAAGCAGTGGTGGGTAAAGACACGAAATTTCTATTTTATACACGACACGTGTCTTAAATGTCGTAAATGTCATAAACGTCGTAAATATCGTGAATGTGTCGTAAATGTCATATATCTGAAATGAAAACAACTAACCTATAACACATTTTTCGTATAGGTTATGAAGAAGTGCCAATTTATTAATACATATAATTCTGATTAAAAAAATTAAATTAAATTAAAATTCTGGCTATATAAGCAAGAAAATATAACCTACATATATGCTAATTACATGACAATAAATATTTATTGGAAATTTCGTTATTTTACGCTACATTTGTCAACTTTTTATGACTTAACATCCTTCCAAAATATTATTGTTACGCCGCAACGGTATCTTCATGAAATCGGGTATAGCATATAGGTTATATTTTCTGTCACTTCGGGGAGCGGATTACGAAGTTGTGGAGTATAATTATTCGTGATTGAGAAATCAAAATTTCCATTCATAACGTCATTTTCTGAGTACATTCCATCGAAATACTAAGTTTCAGCTTAATTTGTTTATGTTTACTAAATTCGTGCGTTTTATTACATTCTAATTGATTTTAGCTTCAATTTTCAGGTTTACAGATTTTAATGCTTGATAGGGTTATGGTTGGTACTGGTATGCATTTTCGCGTTTTCAGTGGCATGGAATCGTTCGTGGTTGTAAGTAACTATAGCATCTATTCTCAAATTCAAATGTCTGTGCACTTTATCAGATTCTAAATCATTTTGGCTTCATTTTTCAGGTTTACAGATCTATGCACTTCATAAGGTTATGGCTGGACAAAATAAGTCTACACAAACTCGTTAAACAGATTAATTGTTTATTTGTTAAAATTGTAAGGACACATGCCCCAAATAAACAGCCTACAAAGAAATAAACAAGCGTTTGTAAATCACCAGTTCTCGTCCCAATGGAAATTTTGATTTCCTAACCACGCATAATTACATTTCTCGATTTCATAAAGATACCGTTCCGGCGTAACAATAATATTTTGGAATGATGTTAAGTTATAAAAAATTGACAAATGTAGCGTAAAAGAACGAAATATTCAATAAACATTTATTGTCATGTAGCATATTTATAGGTTATATTTTCTGTCCTTTCGACGAGGGGGCCACATAATTTCGACGCGCATTACGAAGAGTAGCACGTTTCATTTTTTTCAAAGTTTTTCAAGGCGTACGTAAAGAGACAAATACGCATGCGCGCATGAACTGCACGCTTCATGCGCTAGAAGTGGGAGAATTCTAGAGAATCCTATGCGCCATGATGTAAGGACATAAGGTGTGCTCGACCGGCAGCTCAGTTCCGTCTTCTACTGCGCCTTCCCACTTTCCGCCATGTTAAAATATGGCCGCCTAGTTACATTATGGGGTTTATAATGTACTACCTAACTTCGTGTAGCGTAATACTTCATTCTACAATAAAACATATCGTGACGAGACTCGCAACAGTATGGACTGTTACGTTACCAGATTTGAATGCAACTGTCGTATTGGTTGACAATCCAATATGGACGATCTTGGGAAGGGCACGTTATTGGCTAATTTGGAAGGCTGCGCACGAGCACACCTTATGTCCTTACATCATGCTATGTGCCACCAACGCAACCAATGCATGCCTAGACTGAAACGGAACGGTTTTCTCTGCAGTCTATGCCAGGGGTGGGCACTTCCCATATATTTCTGTTGGCAAAATTTAGTGGGCGGCACAATCCAGCAGAGGCGCTGGGATCAATAAAGTTGAAAATATTTGGTAACAGATGGCGCTGATGAGATTATTTTGTGGCGGGAATAGAACATAATCAGCACAGGAGAGTGCAGGAAAGCATCATATTGAGAGGTAAGAAATAAACTATTAACAAAATAAGTAATTGAACCCTCCAATTATTGACGCCGCGTTAATTATTGGTCACAGATACCAGATGGGTCGTCGTACCTGGCATTTATGTGTTGTGCCTGGATGTTCAGATACACATTCAACTCGACATCAATTTCCAAATCCAGATAAAGACAGAAAACGTTTTGACGTGTGGCTTCAACTTGTTCAGAATCCAAATTTACTTGAGCTGGATCCCAAATAGGTATTTACCAATTATAGCGTGTGTCCTCGAACATGTTCTTGGTACGGACAGCAATACCTATACACAATTTACCACCTGCCACAGGTATTGCTTCTGCACAGTATGAGTAGATGTAGGGCGGTAATTCTCAGTCGTTGCTTATTCTTAAGTTCGTCTTAAGCATGCTGCATCCTCTGCTAGTCTACGAGGTTAGTAAAGGATGCAGTATGCTTAAGACGATCTTAAGAATAAGCAACGACTGAGAATACCGCCCACAGAACTATTTTTGGGAAGGATATAGAAACAAACAATGGCTACATTATTAAATTTTTTGTTCATAGGATCAACACCAAAAGCATCAACCTCAGCGTCAACAGCATCAGCGTCAGTGTCAACATCAATATTACAAATTAGGAATTGCCTTTGCCAGTGCAAGCTGGTCAATGTAAGTAAAAATCAGTACAAAGGTTTACATATTTCAG
Source organism: Andrena trimmerana (assembly GCA_951215215.1). Classification (NCBI taxonomy): domain Eukaryota; kingdom Metazoa; phylum Arthropoda; class Insecta; order Hymenoptera; family Andrenidae; genus Andrena; species Andrena trimmerana. Next base: position 75,978,522 of record OX578060.1, read on the forward strand.
CTTCCATCGCCAAACAGTTAATTATTGTATTTCTTCAATTTTACAATACACGATGTCGACTGCTGAGTGCACATTGTATATCCACTTTTTGTTAAATTTGAGTTTTTATATGCAACAAATAGTTCTTGACATGTTTAAACCTATTTTTCTCAAAAACACTAAAGGTGGACATATAATATTTGTGCACTAATAAATTATGCTCAGTAATATTTTACGAAATGTCACTAATACCATATGTAGATTGCGACGAATTTAGACTATAATAAAGACTATAAATCAAAATGAAAATTGCATTTCAGTAATTTATTTCCTATTTGTAATAAAATTGCCTAACAGGGGAACATATGGAACCCGCACACGTCGATTTTAATGGGGCTTTTGTATGAAGCAGTTCTCAGAAAAATATTTTGAGAATAACTTCTTACAAAAATCACATTAAAATCGGCGTGTGCGGGTTCCATATGTTCTCTTGTAACCAATACCATAATTTCAGGATTCAATTTTGCCGCTTTTCATGATTTAGTGGGCGGCACAATCCACCAGAGGGTGCTGATTTTGCCAACAGAAATATATGGGAAGTGCCCATGATGTAAGGACATAAGGTGTGCTCGTGCGCAGCCTTCCAAATTAGCCAATAACGTGCCCTTCCCAAGATCGTCCATATTGGATTGTCAACCAATACGACAGTTGCATTCAAATCTGGTAACGTAACAGTACATACTGTTGCCAGTCTCGTCACGATATGTTTTATTGTAGAATGAAGTATTACGCTACACGAAGTTAGGTAGTATATTATAAACCCCATAATGTAACTAGGCGGCCATATTTTAACATGGCGGAAAGTGGGAAGGCGCAGTAGAAGACGGAACTGAGCTGCCGGTCGAGCACACCTTATGTCCTTACATCATGGGAAGTGCCCACCCCTGGACGGCGCTGTATATAATTTTTTTTATAGATCCTACGCTTCTGTTCTGGTTTATCTATGACATTGTATGTCATACCATGTCATACTGAGTATTGTTGAAAATTCAAATTGTGTGTAAATAGTTGGTAAGAAATATTTAGAAATGCTTTGATTTCTGTTATGACAAAAGTGATCACATGAAAATAATGTGATCGGTATGTTAACAGGCATTAGTAACTTTCGATGATAGTTAATCACGTGTACAAGATGTTATTAATATAACGCCGGAAAATTTATAGAACATTTGTACTATTACTGTAACTTTCACTCGAATACAGAAAATTGCTCATGTCAAGGGTCCCTTAAAGATGTAAGTATATAATGATTAGTTCTTTGTAAATATGTACATTTTTAAATTTCAACTCACATTTCATTGAATATAAACTGTTGCAATGTTAAAAGTTTACCGTGTATTTATTAATACCATATTAGTATTATGGATAATTTTACGTAGCCTTTCTTGATTTAATTTATGTACTTGTGACGACTCTAATTCATTTCATATACAGCTAGCGTTTAGGTTCTAAGGAATTCATCATCATTCAATTCTGGTGTTGGACAACATGGCGAAGGATCGCCAATCAGACAAAATTGTTTTGAGTTACTATGACTGTTTACTGAGAGCAAGTGATGTAGCGTTACTTCAAAAACCGAATTGGTTAAATGATGTTATAATAGGATTTTATTTTGAATATCTGGATAAACAGTTTAACAAAAATGGGCAAACGAAACTATATTTTATCAGTCCTGAATTAACTCAATTGATGAAGATGTCAGATTCGTCTCAATATGGTGCATTTTTTGATACTCTCCGTGTGTCAGAGTGCAAGTGCATACTTTTCCCATTGAACAATTGTGATAGCAAAGATGCAGCGGGAGGATCACATTGGAGTTTATTGGTATATTGTAAAAGGGATAAAACTTGTTACCATTTTGATTCGTCTACAGGTTACAATGGTAGTATTGCTTCCGAATTTGCGAATAAAGTAATGAGCTGGTTCTTTGATAAAGATGAACCCACTAAGAAATTCATTGAACCAGACTGTCCACAACAAGATAACGGATATGATTGTGGAATTTATGTTTTGTGTCTAACTGATGTAATTACAAAATATGTTATGGAAACTGGCAAAGTGAATGGATGTGTTTATAGTGAAGCTAAAAAGTTAGTGTTTACGAAACGTACGAAATTATTGGATTTAATACATGAATTAAAACATGAATCAAATGCTGAAAAATGATGAATAATTTCTTATCAATTAAATTTAAAACTATTATATTTTTGTATAAATTTGTTTGAAGCTCTGTGCTTGTGGGTATGATAAATATAACTTTTCACATTAACATATAACATGTACATATAAGTTAGATGAATAAATAAATATACGAAACTTCATTTTAGTGCCTAGAGGACATATCTTTAATACAACTTGGGAGAGAAATGGATAATTATGCAGCATAGAAAAGGCAGCTCCGATGACCTTGATCTTGACATTGACATGTATTGTCAAGGACATGACCTTGAGTATCTTTTCCTTATAACGTGTATGTAGTGTGGGCACCAAATATAAAATTTTAGCTTCGGCTATTTATTAGTTTCCGAGATATTAATAAAAAATTAGTGTTAATTAGTTTTTTACAATTTTTTTTAACTACATACACGTAGCTGCGGTTCCCCATCAGCCCCCAAAATCAGGTACAAGGTGTACCTACCTGATTCCGAATAAATACCAAAATATTTTTATGAATATCTCGAAAATTAAAGCCGGGCGGCGGTTATTCAGATTGAAGAGCTTGATAACATATGTCAGGGTCAAGGTCATCGGCCCGCAAACAGCTATAGTATATGCAAGTACGAATAAAAATTTAAAAATTCATATCTGGAAATTGAGTTATAACATTTTAGCAATGATGAAAGTAGTAGGAGTTATATTGTTGAGAAAGACAAGTTTCGTTCTTATTGTATTTTCTCGTATCAAGGATAGTGTGGTAGAAATTACAAAGTGTTTAATTTTTTAAATAAATTAAATAGAATTATTAACGAAATAAATCGGCAGAACATATGAGGAGTGATTTTTCAAAAGGGCACATTTCCATTTAGAAACATTTTTGAATCACCGCAAAACACCGTGGTACATACGTTTATTAGAAAAAAGTCATTTTTCTTTGTACTAGTAGACGTACATTTTATACTTCCAACTAATAGCAATTATGTTATAAATTTAGCGACATTGTTTTAATATTTATTGAAAACAAAACGTTTGGAATAAGCCCTTTTGATGGAAACTATAAAAAATAAGCCCTTTTGTATGAAACTGTTTGGAAATAAGCCAAATTTATATATCTATTTTTGCTCCCTTCACTATTAAGAACTTGCACAATCTATTGTTTATAATAGAATGTTTATAGGCACTTTGCTTTGCCACATTTAAGTATAAAGATACCATGACAGTGGGTACATTTTTAAACTAATTTAACTAAGTTTAGGTAACTCTGTGGAATTAAGTTCCTTTTGTTTCGAATTTATTACAATTTCCAAGATGAGTATAGGAAATATGACCGTTTTGCTTCAGAAAATTGTTTATTGATGTGGTGTGTAATTTTCAAAATATAAATTACTCCGATTAGAATAATTAAAAGCGACGTGATCGACCATTAATTACAGGTATATTCGCAGTTACATATACACGCCGAATATAACATACAAGTTAGCACGATAAGCCATATGTACATTTTGTCATCGGCTGTTGGCATACTTTCTCTTATCTAGAGATTCCATATTTTTCAAAGCTAAATACACATAATATAAAGTCAAACGCAATAAATCTATGAATGAATAGACTCTTTTATTTGATATGACACGGCTGTTAAAACTGGAATTTTTAAATAAAATTTATAAAAGTAATAAGCACTTTTCGTTATTTCTTGATATTGTAATACGCAACATTATTTATTTTAGCTTAATAAAATTTAATACATTTTACTAACATTCCACATGTATTATTTCATTGTGCAAATTGGTTAATTTTTTTTATTTCCTCTTCGAATTCAATATCGCTTTATCTTTCGAATAGTATATGTTAAGCAACACCCTTTCATTATACATGAATAATTGTACTTAAATAATTATACATTGAACGTGTAACGCGCTTGGCGAATTAAAACTATAACAATTCAGATTCATATTTATTTTTTTATTCTATTTAAGGCTGCCGTCTCACAAGGAGAGTATTTTAGGTGTCCACCTCCGATCATTTTGATTTTTGGATATGTTATAGAGGACCGAAAAATAAGAAATACGTTTTTTTATTTTTCCCCGTTTTCATATTTGGGGGGTTGAAAACTGCGTTCAAAATTAGGGTTGAAAAATCATTTTTGTGGAAAAAATGGACTTTTTGAAAATTTGGTGAGTCAGTCATATTTCGCATTCAAAGACACAAAATTCGTCCATTGACACTATTCCCCTATCTCTAATAGTTCTCGAGATATTCCACAAAAATGATTTTTCAACCCTAACTTTGAACGCAGTTTTCACCCCCCAAATATGAAAACGGGGAAAAATAAAAAAATACGTATTTCTTATTTTTCGGTCCTCTATGACATATCCAAAAATCGAAATGATCGGAGGCGGACACCTAAAATACTCTCCTTGTCAGTGGGCCTTTAATGTTTACGTACGCTCACACAACCTAAGATAGGCGTGTACGTATACGCGTTTAGTAAACAAACCGTAAATTACAACTTTCGCCCTGGAATCGATCAGAACGAAGTTTTTGCGGGTACAGTTGCCTTCAGTAGACATCTGTGCAGGGTGGTCTGGTGCGTTTGAACGCTAATAACCACCGTACGTTGAAATAATAATGAATTTATGAATCGTGTACTGAGCCAGGGTTGCCAGATCAGGCCTGACCTTTTGCCGGAGATTTCAATTTCGCGGAGTGGGGGGTTAGTGGTGGGGGAATGAGAGAAAATAAGGGCTAATAGAAAAACAGGCATCTAAAACTCATTATAATGAATTATTATAAAGGAGTAATCATAATAATTGTAATAAAAGTATTATGAATATTTATTTGAACTCAGTACAGATTTTAATAGTTTTTTATTTTTTGAACTGTGTTCGAAAAATGTTTGACAATTATATTTCAAATTTGATTTTATTATAAGTTCTGCTTTCACTAAATCGACATTCATTCTGTTTCGGTTATCTGTCCAGGTCTGATACATAAGGGGAAAGATTCTTTCGACATTGGCCGAACTGACAGAAATAGAGAGAATTGGTTGCACTATTTTAAATAAAATCGGGAATTGACTGTCTTTGAAAATTTGGATACAATTTTTAATTATATCATCCTTATTTTTTAAGGTTGGGAGAATCTTGTTTAAATTACAGATTTCGCTATAAAGTTTATCAAAATTAATATAATTGTCGCAATTCTTCCACAAACGTTTAGCTATATCACAAACTTCCTCATAGTTTAAGTGATTCTTTAAATTAAAAATTTCATATTTGGCAAATGGAGGATTATCGAATTCGTACCAATCATGTAGGTATTTTATTGCACGAGTATACACGACAGTGAACTCATCTCGTCCTTTTTGTTTGTCGCTACAGCTTAAATTATTGAATGTTTGATTGCACTTGAATCCAAAAAACTGATCTTGTTTTCGTGTTATAAATTCATTCAATAATTTATTCATGATACTATTCAACTGTGTGCATAGAAATGTTTCACTCTGAAGTATTAAAATATATTGTTTAAATATTCCCAAAAAATGGTGCATAAAATATAAATAACATTCTGGTAGAGTTATATTCGAATTTATGTCATTTGTTAATTCGTGTTCTTGGTCTTGTAGAAATTCAGATATTATTTTGGGTACATTATCTATACCTAAGCTTATAAAATATGATTTGATAGCTGGCCATGACTTCAATAATCGATCAACTGACTCGTATAATGATAGCCATCGAGTTGTACCATGTTTTAAAATTGCACGATATTCTAGTTCCGCATCATCAAAGTATTCTTGCAGGGTACTTATCCGTTTTGCAGATATGGAAAACTCTGCATAGATTTTTAGTACAAAAGATTCAACATCATAGGAGAGTCTTTTCACAGCAAATTTTCCACAATTATGTAAAATATGAGCATGACAATTTCCTTTCATTATTTTGGGGTTTTCCTTTTGGAAAGAAGTGTAAACTGATGTATTTTTGCCAAAATTCACTGGTGCATTGTCACCAGAATAAGCAATAGCCTTATCAATATTCAGTTCTAAATTTTCCAGACTTTTTTTTAAATTTGTATAAATTGAAACAGATGATTCATCTGACTCTTCAATAAAGTCCAACAGTTTTGTGGTAGGTCCTGATTCTGAGTCAAAGTGAAACACTATCATAGGAAAAAATTTGCGATTTCCTTTATTTGAAGCATCAGTGGCTATTAAAAAGGACAAATCCTTTTTTTTTATTTCAGCAAGAGCTTCTTTAACAGCAAAAGGCATCAAAACATTTTTTACAACAGCTTCTGCTTTCATGCGCCCACAATGAATTTTTGTTGATAGTTTAGAATCCTTAAAACAATTGCACATTAATTTTATACCACAATCCAGGCTGTTGTAGCTGTGATGGTGCACAACTGAGTGGAAAATGTTAGCAAGCTCCACCGCAGTGACTTGTTCCTGTTCACTAGAATTAGCTTTTGAGAAAAATTTTTCCATCATTTCATTCTTCGTTTTGGCAGAAGCGAAACTTTGATGCTTTGTAGATATTGCATGTCTGCTTAAAGCTTTTTTACCATCATACTTGATAGTAAATGTCGTATTGCACAATTTACAAAAAGCCACAAACCCGGATTCTTTCCTTAACCAGTCATATTCGGATGTCCACTTATCATTAAATGAACAATACTAAGTTTTCTTTTTTCGCGGCGAAGTTTTGTTGTTATTCTTGTCATCCACATGTTCAATATTACTGTCGACGCTCATGTTACAAACGAAATCTGTACATCTTTTACTATAAAAATGAAAACGCACAACGGCAACGTGCCACTGCAAAGTAACAATCAAATTGAATCAAATAACTAAGTGTAACAAAGTAACATCACGCATGCGTGGCGTGTTCCCCTTCCACCCGGAGACTCTTCGACAACCCATGTTTCATGATGTTTCGGTAACGCTAATTCCGATAGATGGCATGCTGCAACATAGTCTCTATTCAGCCGGAGATTCTTATTGTGCCTGCCTGAGGCCGGAGACAAGGGTCTAAAACCTGAGACTCCGGCTGAATGCCGGAGATCTGGCAACCCTGTACTGAGCACTGCTCAGCACGGATGGGTAAAGACACGAATTTTTTATTTTATACACGACAGGTGTCTTAAATGTCGTAAATGTCGTAATTGTGTCATAAATGTCGCGTATCTGGAATGAAAATAACTAACCTATAAAACATTTTTCGCATAGGTTATGAAGAACTGCCAATTTATTAATAATTATAATTTTCATTAAAAAAATTCAATTAAATGAAGTTACACTGACGAAAAATTAAATTAAAAGGTTATAGATATTGAAAAAAAAAATTAGGAATAAGTTATTTAAAAAAATGCATATTCGGAAATCAAGAACTTCGATACGCCAACTAGTGGCAGAAAATTGAACTACTGAGAGTAGGTCGAAATCCGTTAAAGTCCATATGATTATCAGTGTTTAAATAGACATGTTGTGAAAAACGAGTGATTTTAAATTTTTTTGATCACTAAATTTTTACTTATTCGATTAATAAATACTTTGTTACGCTATCGCTTGAACGTAGCCGCAGAAATGTATATAATCGATAGTTAAATCAGGAGCGAAATTTAAAATCCTTTTGTAGTGAAAGATAGACATACGATAATTAGATTCGAAGCGAACGGCACATTTGGAAGGTCTTAAGCAAGTATGAAACGGGGGACAAGGAAGAGTTTATTGTCAGGATTCATAAACACGTAGAGCGCGTTGTGCCCTTCGAGGGTTTTTCCTTCCACATCTGCGTGCCAAATTTCGTCGAGCGGGCAGCTGCTCGTCTCGTAAAATCATTTAAAACTCTGTCCTCCCTTTCAATAATTGCCGATGTCCTGTTAGGGTAAAAACTCAGCTCGAGAACAGCTGAAAGTTGTTAACCGTGCGCGGACGACGTCGTCTTGACCCTGGGGGTTGCGCGTACCTACCTGCTAGATATGTACACTCGGGGACGAAATCGGCTTCCCTCCGGAAATTTGGCAACGTTGCATGTCGGGTCCCCCTGTGTCGAAGAACTACTGAGTTATACCTAGTGACAATGGTGACAATTTTACAAGTTATTACTTAGTTTGCTTAAATGAATTGTGCTTGATAAAACATTACACGTAAGAGGATGATGGGCTCGATTCCTCATCTATTTGGCAAAGAAGTAGCATGTATCGTAGGTAGAAAGTTTTTAGACTGCCAGGCGGAAGTCTAGGTAAACGCACAAAATCCCCATATCGGTGTTCCAGCACGGGAAGGCGAGGGAAGGCGTTTTGTTCGCCGCGACCCCAAGGTAGCCGTCGTCCGCATAAGACCCTCTCACTTGCACATGAAGCCCTGTCCTTGTTTAGCACTATCCCTGTCTACCGCATGCTCTCCGTCACTCCCGTGCAGCGAATTGGCGGCACTAAGAGGCTAGTTATTTCTTATGAAGGAGTAATATCGATGGTCCTCAGTCCTCACTATCGATAGTTATCGGTATTGAAAATCGTGGGTTGATATCCGTGCAATTCTAATCGCTTTGCTTAAGAACTGCTGCTAAAGCTGATAAAACATTAAACTTAGCATAATAATAATCAAAAACATCGATGTTTTCCTAATGGATTTCGATGTTTTTGATTATTATTATGCTAAGTTTAACGCTTTATCAGCTTTAGCAGCAGTTCTTAAGCAAAGCGATTAGAATTGCACGGATATCAACCCACGATTATCAATACCGATAACTATCGATAGTGAGGACCATCGATATTGCTCCTTCGTAAGAAATAACTAGCCTCTTAGCGCCAATTCGCTGTACGGGAGTGACGGAGAGCATGCGGTAGACAGGGATGGTGCTAAACAAGGACAGGGCTTCATGTGCAAGTGAGAGGGTCTTATGCGGACGACGGCTACCTTGGGGTCGCGACGAACAAAACGCCTTCCCTCGGCTTCCCGTGCTGGAACACCGATATGGGGATTTTGTGCGTTTACCTAGACTTCGGCCTGGCAGTCTAAAAACTTTCTACCTACGATACACGCTACTTTTTTGCCAAATAGATGAGGAATCGAGCCCATCATCCTCTTACGTGTAATGTTTTATCAAGCACAATTCATTTTAGCAAACTAAGTAATAACTTGTAAAATTGTCACCATTGTCACTAGGTATAACTCAGTGGTTCTTCGACACAGGGGGACCCGACATGCAACGTTGCCAAATTTCCGGAGGGAAGCCGATTTCGTCCCCGAGTGTATGTACAGTACACTCGGCGGCGAAATCGGCTTCCCTTTGGAAATTTGGCATCGTTGCATATCACTAGAATCACTGAGCTATGCCTAGTGACATGCAACGTTGCCAAATTTCCGAAGGGAAGCCGATTCCGTCGCCGAGTGTACATAGCCTATGTAAGCTATGTACTCGGAAAGCGTGCCTTGACCACCAGCCGAAAGTGGAGAGAAAACGCGAAGGAAGGGCCAAGGACGGAGAGGTGGCTGAAGGACAACCCTCTGACGAAGCTTCAAGGACAACACCGTCTTGATTGGACGAAGGGATCCGAAGGGGGAGTCGGAAGAACGCGCCAAAATTACAGGAGTAGGGCGGTCGGAGGCGACAAGCGACGAGTTAATTTGTGAGAAGTCAGATCTAACTTGTTAGCAACAGAGTTAACATCAAGATAGAAATAAATCTCAACGTAGGAGTTAAATAAAAGTGTTTCTTTTAATTTCTCGCCTAACAACGAAATTCCCGCGCAAACGTACTCGCGAGCAGAGTGCTTCAGCGCTCCACGGGCACGGGCCCACGAAGTCGTATAGACATTCCCACCAGAAATACGTAACAACTTATTCGGAATGTTTGGTGGGACCCAGACCTACTTTCAATAGTTTGCCAACTTACCACCAGAGCGCTGAAATCTACGTCACGTTAGTGATCCTCTAGAGAGTGATCGGAACAGCGTATATCGTCGCTGATTGGTTGCTGCGATTTGGAGCAAAAGCAGAAGTAGACAGAGAAAGAAACTTTAAAAATGAAAGAGACAGAAATATTGATAGAAAGAGACAGAAATACTGATAGAAAGAGACAGAAAAACTGATCAAAAGAGACAGAAATACTGATAGAAAGAGATAGAGTGAACGGTTAGGTTCCCTGATAGCCAGATCTGGGCAGCAGAATCTGACATCAGAACCGTAGTCGTCTGTGTCCGCATTTGGCTGCGTTCTGAGGTGCAGATTCTGATGTCAGATCCTGATGTCAGATCGGCAGCAGATGGACAGCAGATTCTGCCGTCTGCTAGGCATACAGTGGGTTCAGTGTGGCCAATGAGCCGGAAGCCGCCATTTTCAGTTTCAGCCTGGTCAAGCGCGCGCAATATAGAGTACAACTCTGAAGTTGTAAGAAGTACAACTCTGAAGTTGTAAGAAGTACAACTCTGAAGTTGTACTTCTTACAACTTGAGAATGTGTAAGTATATATGTATACTATCTATACATAAGAGCTGCCGGAAGTTGCCTGAAAATGGCGACACCAATCAGCGGCGAGGAACACATTGGCCACACTGTCCCTGGACCCACTGTAGCTAGGTAGTGATCCTCAAGGGTGTGATCGGTATAACCGCAGCCATTTCGGTCAAAACCGGAAATAGTAGTTTTGGCGCAAAAGTTTGAATAACTGTAAATATAAATTTTAAAATTTACTTGCTGGTGTTTTACATATATATACAAAAAAATGAAACTACCAAAGCTTAACTACCATAATGCAGTATTTAAATAATAAATTCTCAAATGTATTAGAGTATATTTTATTGACATATTAACCTCTACTAACCAAATTATGATACACAAAAAACACTAAATAACTATCATAAATGTTTGTCAAGTCATAATCCAATTTAAATTATACACAGCTATAATAATCACTATATATAATAATTATTAAAAAGCTCTCACGAAAAATATCAAAATTCAAAGAATTACCTGCTTTCCAGGCTGCTTGTTTAAATTTTTCTATCCGTATTTCTGTCTCTTTCTTTTTTTACAGTTTCTTTCTCTCTCTACTTCCGCTTTTGACCGAAATGGCGGCAACCAATCAGCGACGATATACGTTGTTCCGATCACTCTCTAGAGGATCACTATAGCTAGGCTGTTGCGACTCCCGTCTAGCGGCGCGTAGTATAAACTCCAGAAGCGCGAAGTTCGAGGCAGATCACACGAATGTAATAGGAAAGGGAGACAAGGTGAAGTTCGCACAAGTCCGGGGTTTGAAAATAGTTAGAGATCATTTAATGAGAGGACTTCAGGATTAAGAACTAATCGATATCCACTTGGCAACGGATGTATGAATAAATGAACTTCTCCTTCCTTCTTTCTCCTAGGTGTGTAATTACAGCGCAATGTGGTTAAACGCTCGTTTTTGCAAAAATCGATAACCGAAAGGAATCAGATCGACGAATAGGAATTTAGCTAATAAATCTGTAAATTTGCGATTGGCTCTTAGAAACTAAGACATTTTATAATTAACAAAAGGTGGAAAACCGAGGGATCTTTTGGAAGCGTCACTTGAGCCTGGAAAGCCATTACGAGTAGTCGCATAAATAAAAGTTCTGTTCAGATTGAAATTGTGTTTAAAATCGTTTATTTTCTTCCATTACAGTTACAAATTTATTAAGTTCAAGTAGTTTCATTCCGTTCTTATTACTATTTTCATTATATTTATCACTCAAATAATCCGCGTCCAAGGAGCAGAGTGCCTTAGTACTCCACGGGCATCGTTCCTCGCCAAATTCCCCACGAAGGATCCAAGGAATCCAGACGGCCACGCAACAAGGTGTAGAATTATAAGGTTGGGGAAACGTTATACTGACGTCCCTTGGCGGCCCTACTACCGCTATCGTATCCGATGGTGAGAGGTAATAGACGTACGACTGGATGAAGCGACTAGGAACTTTATTGTTCACCAGCACGAATACGTGCACGTGGTGATTTCAGTACGCATAACGGTGCAAATATGTTTACCGTACCACAGATAAACTAAGGTACAAACAGTCGTTAGCCAATCGGCTACACGACTAATACTTGTCTTATTAATGCACCACGGACAACACGTGGTGTCCAAAATGTGTAGTCAAATAGACTGCACTACGTACGCTTGACTAGTCTCTACGGACTGGGGCGAGTCCGCACGGAAGACTCCGCACGAGCTTGACGCGTCCCCACTCCTGCACAGTCCGCAAGGAGGGGGCAGCCCTATCCCCTCAAAGGCACAGCCAACAGCGCCATCTGAGGGCCAGACTATTCAAACAATTCCCTACCCGTGACGTCACATGGCCGTCCCTACACACCAACATGAATGTAGCGTTATTGCTGTAGGTGTATCCCTATCCCTATATAAACTGCCAGCCGATTGTGCAGTGGATTAAATAATTAATTCTACTTATTTCTAAAAATATTTATTCAATCTTTATAATTGTTACAGAATAATATATGTAGCGCATATAAATTCGACGAAGAACATTCAATATTTACATTTATAAATTTATATACAATACGTCCGGTAACCAGTGGTATCTATTAGGTCTGATATCAGAAGATTTCCTATATTTTCGACTTCTTTTTTCTGTAGAATCTCCATATTCCGTATTATGTTAGCGCTGAAAACAAATAGAACATTAGTATAAAATTAAACGTAACGTATATATAAACAGGATACACGCGATACTTACTTCAGCACCATCTCCGCACAGCACACACCCTAGGCGATCATGCATGCTTCTGCAAACAGTAATATTTATAAGAAAACATGAGTGAAATTATTATTTACGAAACAAGACGCTAAACATTCGCACTTCGCGCATAACCATACTTTTCTGTCTTGCAGATAATGTGAATCTCAATTTCCGTGACGTAGATAATTGGAAATTATTCAATACCATAATTACGTTTGCTTTCTGGATACTGGAGATGATTTATCTGGATATTGATGCTTAGAATCGCGTGGAATATTTTTCGAGCGTTCGTTTTCAAGCACAACGGATACCACTTTGAACAAACGGTATGTAGATGTAACAAGTGTACCAATGTAGCGGTATAATGGGCTACGCTCGGATTGGCTGCGCCATAGTGCCGAAACTTGTGATTCGTCAAGACTCTACTTCCAGTTTGCGTTCATTTTCGAGGTCTGAATTGGCAGTCCTCAGACCTCTATAATACTGTCCTACGAGCGCACGCAGGGCAGTGATGCCAGAACCGTGGGTTTGCGCCCACGGACCCTACCACCACTCCACGACCAAGCGTACCTCCTCCTAGCGCCTGTGCTGCACCACACAAGCATACCCGTCCCTCCATCCGTGTGCCGTACGCGCTGCCTGGCCGACGCTCTCCGGCGAGAATTCGTTTTCCCGGCATCGAAGGGCTTGGGTTGCAAGCAAAAAGTCAAGTGTTCAAATCCCGGCGCGGATATTCTACTTTTTTTCTTTATTTATTCTCTAATTTCTCTTCCTATATACTCAGAAGACTAAAGACTAGAAAACTATTAATTTACAAAACATTTTCGAAGTACAACTTGTAGTGGTGCGGTACAAGCCAGAAGGGGATCGCATCTTTAATAACAAATCAAGCATCGAAAATATTTTGTAAATTAATAGTTTTCAAGTCTTTAGTCTTCTGAGAATATAGGAAGAGAAATTAGAGAATAAATAAAGAAAAAAAGTAGAATATCCGCACCGGGATTTGAACTCTTGACTTTTTGCTTGCAACCCAAGCGCTTCGATGTCGGGAAAACGAATTCTCGCCGGAGAGCGCCGGCCAGGCAGCGCGTACGGCACACGGATGGAGGGACGGGTATGCTTGTGTGGTGCGGTACAGGCGCTAGGAGGGGGTACGCTTGGTCGTGGAGTGGTGGTAAGGTCCGTGGGCGCAAACCCATGGTTCTGGCATCACTGACGCAGGGTCATCATTTCGCCGCCCGCCGACCGAGCGCGAACAATGGCAGTGGCCAGCAACACCGGCTCTTCCAGCGCAGCGTCGGGCTCGCGGCGCGGTGCCTCAACCGCCTAAATCGCCCCCCTCGTCCACCACTCGGGTGTGCACCACGCTTGTCGTATCTGAACCCCCGCGCTCCTGGAAAAAGACGTGTTGTCCCGTGTGCCGGGCGCGACACGCTGTATACCGCTGTCCGGCCTTTCGGTCAATGCAGATCGACGAACGTCGCGATCTAATCAGCGGCGGGCGGCTTTGCGTGAATTGTCTCGCGCCCGGTCACCAGACTTCGTCGTGCCCTGTTGCGGCGTCGTGTCCGCGGTGCAGTCAGCGGCACCATTCACTCCTCCATCGGGCCAGCGCTGTTCGCGGCGCCCGACGCTGCGCTGGGGGAGCCGGTGTTGCTGGCCACTGCCATTGTTCGCGCTCGGTCGGCGGGCGGCAAAATGATGACCCTGCGTGCGCTCTTGGATCAGGGCGCGCAGACGTCCCTGGTCTCGAAGTCCGTGGTCCAGGCTCTCCACCTGCGCCGTCAGCCCTTACGGACGCTGGGGACGTAACGGGCCCAGGTGCAGGTCACCCTGTCCCCGGATCAGGAGGGACCCCCCGGGATCTCCATCAACGCCAAGATCGTCCCAAGAGTGTCCTCGTACTTTCCGGATGAGATGCCCTTCGCGAAGTTGCAGATGCAGTTCGCTGAACTCACCTTCGCCGATCCAGAGCCGTCCATCCGCCGACCCGTCGACCTCATCGTCGGGGCCGACTATTTCGGCGCCCTCTTGCGCCCCGGGTTCCGTCGTAGCACCCCCCCCCCCCCGGCCCTAATCGCCCAGGAGACCCTGTTCGGATGGATTGTCTCGGGTCCGACCGACCGCCCCGCCACGACTCGTACCTAGCGCGTCGTCCCCCCCTCCGTGTGCGTCCGCGGCAGACGAGGGCCCCGTCTCGGCGTGAACAGACCAGCTGTAATGAGCCCCGAAGTTGTACGCCAACACTCCAATTCACCACTGGGAACCATCGTGTCACGGCGGGCGGCCGCCGGGCGAGCGCAAGCTTCTGAAATTTGGACCGTGACTCGGTCCAAGGCGGGTAGGATGTTGCGGCCGCAAGAAACGCGCCGCGGCGCGCGTTCAAGCGGGCGCCTGCTGACTCATCAGCTGTTGCGATGCGAAGGCCCGTTGACATTTGTTTGTTGACGCCAACGAAGCGCTCGCCCGGCGACCGTTAGTTCCGAGTACATCTCGGCTTTGACAACAACGTCACGAACGCTCTGATCGCGCCCATTGCGCCATTGTAACACCTCTTTCACAGCGACCACTTTCGCCTAGCGCCCACGCGCTCGAGTGTCACTGTTCTTGTGTATCAGTGTTGTGACGTCCAGTGGTCAGTTTGGACCACTGGGAATAAATTGTGTTAGTGCCAAAAGGGTCGTTTCGCTGTAGTGTTCTCCTTCCCACCGAGCCTTCCCAGCGCCGGCATTTTTACCCGCTCCTGGCGGAAACATTGGTCCTTCGAGCCGATTTTATAATTAACTGGATAATTGTTCCTTTCAATAGCTAATTATGCTAACCTCTTTTCTACGGGCACTTAACCTGTTTGGCTTCGTACCTATAATTTTGTCTACACATATTTCAGGTCTCTATTAACTTATACATACCTTTATCAATTTTTAAATCCTTCACCTTGGTTCAAAGATGGTTTTAACTTGTTTCACACTTATATTTTCTTGAAATCTCTGTAAATATTTCAAATATAATGCATCGCAACACCAAACTATTCCGAGAGTCCACAAAATATATACCACATATATACATACTAGTATACTTCTGTATTACTTCTACTTACTATAGTTATGATATTTATGTATTCCTTATACATAATTAATTATAATACTGTATATTAGTATAGTTTTATATCACAAAATAACGTTAATTATAATGCTCAGTACAAAACTCCACTATTCAAAATAGTACTCCCGATCCTGACATGAGCGGTGTTGCCACGTTGTACAGCACGGCTAGTACCCAGATAGCACAACATCTGGTAAAGTCTTAAAGACGTCCAAAAGGCGTCTTAAAAACGTCTCAAAGACGTCTTGTTACAAATCAAGACGTTCAGACCTAAAATGGACATAAATTAGACGTCTCTAAGACGAGGTGTGCTATCTGGGTATCCAGATAGCACACGACGTCTTAAAGACGTCCATTTTAAGTCTGTTTTTGGTCTGAACGTCTGACGACCTTATTAAGACGTCTTTAAGACGTCGGTGTCGAGACGTTTCTACGACGTCAGTCTACATACGTCTTTAAATCGTCTTTGAGACGTCTGTGCCCAGACGTCTTTTTTACGACCTTTTTAAGACGTCAGAGTCAAGACGTTTCTACAACGTCTACAGATGTCCTTAATTCGTCTCTAAGATGTCCATGCCAAGATGTTTTTTAAACGACTGCGTATAGATGTCTTAAAGACGCATATGTACTTAAATAAGTCATGACTAGGCCGGCTCGCGATGAATAGTACGCGACCGCCAGGCGGCGACCGGGCCGAGTGCTTCTCACAGGTGGGATACAGCAGTCATGCCTATAAGAGAGCTGGGCAGATCATATACCGTCACTCTCGAGTACCGGCGCTTTTTAATGAAGGAAATTTATATTTTCGACTTGAACTTGAATATGCCAAAAAATGTCTCGATCATTCGCTATTGCAAGACGTTCTTCTTTTTTATGAAGAAACGAAAATATTGAGCAGCATGAAAATAGACTTTCTCAAACGAGAACAAGAACAACTCGATGGGCTTCGTTTTTCAAAATACTTAATTTCATTAAAAGATATTAATTCTAATCCATAACAAACTTCAAAAAAGTAAAAAACTACGCCAAGTACATGATAAAATCGAGGACGGAAAAGAGTAAATCACAAAAAAAATAGAAGAAAATATACATTGTAAAAAAAGATGTGAAATCAAAATGAGCTGCAAGTACATAAAGGTGTTTTCCCGCAGCGTGCAAAGGTGACACTGTGTAACACAATAAAAGACAAAAAAAGATGTCCGCGGCCTGGAACGCAAATACTTGGCGTGGCCAGGCAAGGTATTCTCAGATCATCAATACTCATACGTTCCCCCTCGCAGGTTTTCAGATAATTTGTGCATTTAAAAGACAGACAATATGAGTACATTTTCATTATATTGCGTTTTAAAATAATTGTAAGATCATTCATCGACACCGATACCATTCCTCTCACAAGCTTTCACGTAATTTGTTAATTTAAAACTCAGACAATATGAATACACTGTCATTACCTATTTTGCGTTTTTAAATAATTCTTATTCATCAACAGCTTGACTTTGCCTGGCCACGCCAAGTATTTGACTTCCAGGCCCCGGACATCTTTTTTTGTCTTTTATTGTGTTACACAGTGTTGCCTAAGCAAGCTGCGGGAAAGCACCTTTATGTACTTGCACCTCATTTTGATTTCACATATTTTTTTACAATGTATACTTTCTTCTATTTTTTTGTGATTTACTCTTTTCCGTTCTCGATGTTATCATGTACTTCGCGTATTTTTTTACTTTTTTGAAGTTTTTCATGAAGATCTCATTTGTTTTTACAAAAAAGTATGTATGTATGTATTATATATGTATAGTACTTTGTGTACAATACATAGTGCGCGAAGCAGCTTATGGCGCTGAACGTATTTAACATTGAACGTATTTATTTAACATTGAACTGTATTCACAACCACAATTATTAACACCTTTCGAAGAAATATATGTATGCATATTTAGCATTTCGTGGCCAAGCTTGTTTTTCTACTCGTAAATCATCAACGGACACCCACGTTGTGCCCTTACCCCTTACCATACTCGTGTAATGACCATCGTTAATACCTTCACCGTGGTGGAAAATCGCTGCCTTAAGGGGGTAGACACGTCACGTGACCTGGCCGATTTGGCCGGTCGGTATTACAGCAGGTTATTTCTGCACTGAAATGGTATTACCCATAGATACGCGGCTGCCTGTGCACGCGAGAGGGAGCTGTTTGCTATTTCCATATTCTATTCTGAATAAGGAAAGAAATTCTCTGCTGTTGCGTTGTACTTATAAAAATTTAAACGGAAGTCGGCTGGTACTGCAAACGTAGAAAATTCATTGTACATTTTAATTACATGAAATGTGTTTATGCTACAATATTCTACGTTAGCAGTAAGGAATTATAAGTGAAAAGGGAAAATAGATGAGGGGATGTCCCCAGAAAATGAAGTGTGTTAGGTTAGACATTTTTTTACTAGCAAAGCACCGAAACAGAACATGAAATACACTTATTACACGTCCTATGCAGAAAGCAGTTATGAACAAACATTATATATAAAATTGTAAGGAATCGATTGACATCACTTTTGCAAAGATCTGATTAGAAATTGCAGACCTTCAGATTCGTCACTGCTTAGCGTGCAACATTGTATTGTCCCGCTGGTTTCGAGCGTCGAAGCCCACGAAATTCAGCGAGACACATGATTGTTGGCGAGCATTGCGTTTGAGGACTCTAGCTAGAAAATCACGCCGTATGAATGCTAAGAAACGATAGTGTGAAGTGGCGTGCGTTTCAATTGCACATTGACAATATCGTAGATTCTAGGGCCTAGAATATTAGCTACGTATTACGATGTTCTTCACCAGAGCACTACATTAATGAATTAAAAAATAAATGAATAGGTCAATTAGTTAAAATTAATGAACTGTGAATAATTTATAATGACGCCTAATTTAATTGCACTTACAAACTGAATTACTAATTGTAATTAAAAGAATTTTTTGACGTGCAACATGAAGTTGCGCATGCAAATGGCTGGCCTCGGATTATCGGGAAAGACCTACTCATCCCACCGTTTTGCTTTCTCGCTGCGAGCGAGGACCTTCGGGCCCCAGTAGACCACCCGTTGACAGCCGAGAGCAATAAAATCAACGGCCCAGATAAAATGTTCGTGTTTGATAAGTGTTGAGGAAATTATTACCAATGGAGTTTTTAGGGTTTCTCGATGAAAATGATGTCAGATATGGAGGAATTCGGTCCATTTTTAGTCAACGTAGTGTGTGTCTCAATCATGTATTCATAAAAAAAAATAGACCGAAATGCTTTGCGTCTCGACTCATGTTCGTGGACATAAACTCACCAATCCATCGGTGGTAACACTCTTATCAAGGTGTAATGAGAAATATGAACATTTTCGTATTCAGTACTGGATGACTCAAGTCGCCGTCGACCGAGGGTCTCTCGCTGGTGCGCTATTTCACTCGCACTCGATTTACGTCGTTCAATCTCCTTGTCAAGCGGTTCAGACGAGGGCCCTGATAAATGAGAATTTATTTGGGAAACCAAAGTCGTGTCATTCGTGACACCTACTCGCGAACAGATATATGTATGTACAAGAAAAAGCAATTCAATTTCCCGATGACTTGAAGCAACATTTCAATAGGTAAATGCATGAAAAGGTGGGATCAGGAATTCCCAACCAAGTGATGCATATGAAAGAACTGGCGATATTCAACAATAGTTTGTCGTCTAAATTTTACAATTAAAGTATTTGTTTGACAAGAATATAAAGTTTGTCAGCAAAGTCTTTCTCGATTTGAGTTCTATATAAGGCTGACTTTCCTTCGCCATGAAAAGTCCCCTCTTGTCCTGCACGTTGGCAAGAAATCGACGCTCGAAACCAGCGGGGCTATACAATGTTGCGCGCTAAGGAGTGACAAATCTGGTGTTTTGCATTTCTAATCAGATCTTTGTGAAAGTGGCGTCAGTCGATTCCTCATGTTTTCTCGATCAAATTGGCCCCAAAAATGATATAATTCGGACCAAAATTAAGAAAATTACGTGAAAAATTGTTTGCAGAATTGAAAGCCCGTTTTCTTGAAAATAGTCCGATTTAAATTATTTTCAGTCAATTTAATCGGGAGAATGCCAGGAATCCATTTGTGGCACTTTCATATTGATACGATGAAAAATAAACAAATTCAGTTTCTTTAGAATCGATGACACATCGCCGAGCACGGCGATCTCGCGCGGCTCGGGACACAAAGGTTCTCGTCTGTTATTCGAACTTCTAAGATCGTATTCAGATTTATTGGCCGGTGAGTTTTGTAACTAGGTGTGTGCGGGTACCCGATTTTTCGGGCTCGGGTCGGGCCGGCAACTTTCTACCCCCTTAAGCTTATTATAACAGTGATCTACCAATTGTATTTTAGTAGTAGGTATCGCTTTGATGTAGAAATTTTCCACTTCACTTGAATACCATGTAAACGTACAAAATCTTTATTTTTATCATTTAAATTAAAAAATATTCATTTATGTATATAGTAGGTATCGCTTTGATGTAGAAATTTTCCACTTCACTTGACGACCATGTAAACGTACAAAATCCTTATTTTTATCATTTAAATTAAAAAGTATTCATTTATGTATATATTTGTAAAAACACGTTCATAACTTGGTTATAACTTGACGGTAAGCTGTCAAAATTTGGAGTGGATTGCATAGTGAAGATAGCGATTGACGAACGAAGCATGTATTAGTTCGAGTGGATTGCATAGTGAAAATAGCGATTGACGAACGAAACATATGTTTGTTTCATTTTGGCTGAAGGTGTGCGTGTAACGTGTATATACGTATTATGTTTGACGAAAATTTTTCTGAAGAATCAGAAGAAGAAAAATCTTACCGTTTTCGACAGATCCATAAGTGCTGGACCGATTTTATTGAAATTGGTCTTATTCGAAAGCTTATATGCGGTTTACATCAGAAAAATATCTTTAAATTTAGAAAATATTGCAAGCGTGATGAGATATTAATGAAATAAGTTTCAGATTAGGTTGGATTAGTCGGGCGACGAGTAAATGATAGCGGTAGCGACAGTCGACATATACAGGGTGTCGAAACATGTACTTGGCGTCGAGACGCTACCGCGTCTCTAGATAAACACGAATCAAGTCATACTTAATATCTCTAATATCTCTTTAAAGAGCTACAGTAGGCCTAATAAAGTCCTTACGAAGACGTCATTGAGGCGTTGTTAAAGTCTGAAATGGACGTCTTTAAGACGTCTTCACGCCTACTTAAAGATTTCTATAAGACATCTTATAGACGCCTACAAGGCGTTTAAAAGACTTCTTAAAGACGTACGATTTTCTGACTAACGACATAAAAAAACGTCTATAGACGTCTTTAAGACGACTTTCAGGAAATAGCAGACGTCTTTAAGACGTCTTTCAGAAAAAAGCAGACGTCTTTAAGACGTCTTTAAGACGCCTGTGTGCTATCTGGGTATTAGAGTCGGTTGTGGCAGAATACATTAATATTGTGCGAGTGTATTATTCTGTAGTATTACATCTGACGTAGCCGAAATGGAAAATTCCTTCGAATGTCCTTAACCAGAAAACCTTGAATTAATGTTCTACTTATCATATCAGCGATACTTTCTGTGCGGCAGATTGAAAATAAATTACATCAGCCAGGGCCGACGCGAGGCGGGTTCAGTGCGTTCCCCCAGACCCGGCCCGCCGCTTTAAAAGGCCCCACGGTCCACGAAAAGTTCATCGTAAATTTTGCGGGGCACTATGCAATGATACTTAGTATTATAAAATTTAGAGATATAAATGCGGTTTTTAGCCCCGCACAATTTTGGAACCCGGCTTCACAAAAGTTCACGCCAGTCCTGATTTCAGCCTATTTCGAATTGTATAAGACTTGGATTACTCTTGAAGTAATTTGCGACGAATAAATTGTGTTATATTGCAGACATTGAAGCTGTTAATCCTTTCTAAATAATGAATATTACCTATTATTTGAAATTAATATTGACACAATTTTTCTTACTTCCAAATATTTTTAAATCATTTGGGTTCACACATATTAAAATTCTTTCTGCTTGTCTAATTTTCATTCGTAAACATCTGAACAAATCATTGTTCAATCATTGTCTTTAAACATTTCTTTAAAAGAAACAAATTGTTAGAAAGATATCATAACATTTTTGTCGTGTTTTTATTTCCACTTCTGATATATTTGAATTGTTGAAAACAAAACAAATAATATAGTTCAGAATGAAAATGTTTAAAGTATGGAAAACCTTAAAAATTTTGCAGAAAAATATAAATTCAGATACAAAAAGCGTTTCGATTACGCTTAAGACACTTATTCCTCCATTGAATCACATTCCATGAAATATTTGTACTTGTACTTATTTTGAGTGAAACTATACAGCCTGTGCAAACACTACATATAATGAAACTGTAACTTTTTGTTTATCACTGAGTTATGTCTACAATTAAAAAAATGTCTGAAATTCAAACAAACTGTATTTCAACGAAATTGTCGCTTTTTTATAATATGTCTCAAATATTTTCTGTTTTGATCGATGGCCATGTAATCGCAAACTTTAATCAGGCCTGATAAGACGAAGGGCTTGGGAATAACAGCATTGGTGTTTTTAATCGACTTCAAAAAGAAAGTGGTGCGCCGCGCACGTTTTTTTTCCATGCGCAAGGCCGCGCACGGGTCAGATTTACGAGTTTCTCGGATTTTCGAGCAGTTTGGAGCACTTGAAAGGGTCGACTCTTACGACGACCCGCGCGTCGAAAGCGATCACGTGTGCGCTATGCCAGGATTTCTCTGCCACGTGAATGCACGCGGTGCATAGTCGAAAGGACTGAAAACAATGTGTGTATTTTCAACGCAAATGCACTCTTTATTCCTACATATTACTTGCATAAATATATTTTTGGTCTATTATTTAGTTTATATATTAAAGCAAGTAATGACATGATAATTATTACTGTAAATAACAATTATACTGCTGCAATAGGTATACTTGTTTCTAGATATTGTATTGTAATACACTATATATGCGGATGTGTGACACTGAATTGTAGTTGAACATCTTTATCAGTTTCAAATTAATCTATTTCTCAAAAACAATTAAGTTATTGATTTGATGCATCCTGCAAGAAAATTCTAGGTGTAAAAAATATAATTTTTCCGTGACTTCTATATGTTTTTACGTTCACGCCAGAGGCTATTCATATGTTTCAAAAAGTAAACTATTTAATAGTACAATGGTGCATTTACTGTTTGAGATTACTTGTAATGCATTAGGGAACTAGATTGTCGACGCTGGTTGGCCGTGGTTGGCTTCGCGTTGTGGCCCATTTGGCTGGCTTGGCACTGGCGTCAGTTCACGCACATACTACCACCACTCCTGTATGTGGTCCAACCACCAAAAAACAGCTGCAGCCGAAGAACTTCCTTAGCTACGTACACGGAAAAGGGTCTGCAGCCTTGGGAACGGTGCTCGAAAAGTGAGCATCGTAAAAACTGGTGCTGGGCTCATTCACGGCGCTGTCCAGCACCGAAAAACACCATTGTGAATGGGCTCAGCACCGATATTTTCGCCCATTCATAACGGTGTTTTTGGCACCGTTCCCAACAGTGCTGACCTTTTTCCGTGTACACTCGAGGTTTTATCACTCTCCGTGTAGTCAGGGATTTAAAAAAGATAAATTTGTTGGGATTTCACACATTATGTAGTGTTTATTGATGACTGGATAATTTTATCACCCCCTCGGGGTTATTTTTTTTTTAAATTAAATATATTGTATTGTCATCCAAACTACGCACCCCTGCAAAGCTTCAAGATAATTGGATTGGAGGAATTGGTTTAAATTTGAGTTTTCAGATATGAACCAAACATACAAGAAGCAAACAGAGGATCGAAGCTGAATAAAATCGTTTAATTAATATAGTACTGTCACAATAAATTTTTTTCTCTGACGTAGATCACACTGCATCATCTTCTGCTTCAATTATCTGTAAATATATATAATCCATATTTTACTTACAACTTAACGTAGAACTTATTTCACATAAGAATGGAAAGTATCAAGGGAGATGCGTTTTCAGCGTACTTTCTTCACTAATGTGACTTATTCTACATTACAAACAGTACACCATCATTTTCTTAATTCTTAATGCTACGCTAATTTGAAAAATTTTGTCGATATACCTTATATGATAAATTTCCAGAAACTTGTGCGAAACAAGATGCTTCTCTGTCTATCCAACATTCTCTGGACAAACTCCAAGCCTGTGCGTCCCCTTCATTTTTATCCGAGCCTGTGCGTCTCCTTTATTTCTATCCCAGCCCGCGCGTCCCCTTCATTTCTATAAGCTTTGCGTAAAAACAATATATTATTTTGTAGAAACTTGTGCGAAGGAGGATGCTTCTCTGTCGAACCTTCTCCGGACAACTTCCAAGTCTGTGCGTCCCCTCCGTTTCAATAAGCTCTACATAAATAGTCTATTAAACAATTTTGGCGACTTACCTTGTCAATTGAGACAATAATTCAGTGTCCTATATGGTGTAAAAACTCGTGACATTTAAAAAATTTGGACAAGTTTCCTTATCTGACACTTGTTCATGTTATGATTGTTTGACTCTAGCGCGGTTACGTTTACCTCCACAGATATGCTCTCTATCTGGCTTTCGCGTGACAACAATGTGTTACGCGATTGACCGAAAGTGACGAAACCTTCATCCAATGAACGACGTGCATATTGGACACATTTCCTCTCCCTTTCATGTTCCCCTCTTGCCTACACTTGACGACAGAGAAAATATCTTAACATAAAATTCAACAAATTGCAACTTTACATCGAAATATCTCAGCTCATAAAGCACGTCGGAACAAAATGAGACACTTTTCTTAAGTAAATCAAACCCAAGCTATCCATTAAGATCATTAAAAAATCTAATCGGGTCAGCCGTTATTGAGATTCGGTAATCTCGGGGTTTTCGATAGCGAGTCGCGGCGTAATGTAGACACGGTGCGCCTCGCGTTGCGCATATATCTATATACTTGGCGCGAGACACTACCGTGTCTCGTGATACGGCGTGACGCTATCCTCAAAGACGCTAGCCCGGCTACCCCGTCATGGTAGCCTTCGTAGCATCGCGCGGTCTCCTTGACAACGGAAGGCACGCTGCGCGAAAGAAAGATTGGAAGAGGAAGCAGGTGCGGGAGGGGCCCCTACGCTGGAGAGCGCTGATGTAGGTGCTGGATAAGAAGGGATTTTTTGCAATTCCATCCCAAAGCGGGTGAACAGGGGTAAAGTGTGTCTTCACGGACTCCTTAATATCTCTTAGGTCCGATTTGATATTAATTTGATTTTTAGTTACAAAGGTTACCCATACAATTGCCTAAAAACAAATTTCAGGATATTGTCCTAATCACCCCCTGAGGGGGTGAAATCGGGTAAAATGTATTTTCTCGGATTCCTTAATATCTGTTAGGCCTGATTAGATATCAACTTGGTTTTTACTTACAAAAGTTAACGAAACTAATGCTTTAAAACCACCATACATATTACGTTGTACAGGTTACTTCACAAAAATTGTAAAAAAAATTATTAAAAAGAACAGATATAAAAGTAATTCCTTTGAATTATTCTACCGTAGTGAAGCTCGGGTATTTTGCTAGTGATACATATATGTACATACAGCCATGGGCGTAGTCAGGATTTCATTCAGGGAGGGGCAATAAATAGTAAAACTAAATTTTGATTTTATGTACGTAGTTAGGAATCAATGTAACCGGGGTCTTGTAATACGCAGTTACTTAAGAAATTAATTAAATTTTGAATGGATGATTAAAATATTTTGTTCCTGTGCCGGGAGGTGGGGGGGGGGGGGGGGGGGGAATGCCCACCTCCGCCCCTCTTTGGCTACGCCCATGCATTCAGACCTGACCAGTTGCCTGTGCAAAGTGCGCGATGCACACAGGCGTCGCAAGAGATAACGCGCTTAAAACACCTAAAAAAATATGAGATAAACTTTTACATAAAAAATAAGTGCTATGTTATGATGCTACAAATATGATTTATATAGTCTTCTCTCGATTTATTGCCGCGACTCGGGACCGGCAACAGCAATATATCGAAAGTGGGGCACGGTTCTTCGTTTTATTCGCAATTAATTCGAAAAAAAATTTTTTGGAAAAGCGCCAAACATTTATCGCACACACAAGGAAAGCGCCACGCACCGGGTCTGTGTATATACATATAATAAAGTCTCACTCCTAATAATATATAGTCATACACTAATCATTTTTCATCACATAAATATCAGATTCCCCGTTGATCCGTTAAAATAGTGTCATAATTTTAAGAATCGCTAGATATATAAAAAAAAATACATTTAAATATTTGACGCGCTACAGACAGAAGATTTCTTCGATAATATCGAGAACAAAGAAGTTATTTGAAGGACTAAGTTATAGCGACTCGCCCTCTCTCTATAGAACGTGGAAAATATTTGGCCCTGACGCAGTCATTGAATATTATCACATCTATGATGCATAAGGAAGCTAAGAAATGTTGCCAAATGGCAATCTCAGACGTCGACGAGCACGCGTCAATGTGTTCGCGAGGTGTAATGCCTGCAACACCTTTGGCCGCGACGATGGACACGTCAGTTTATCACTTGATATGGACACTGTTAATACTGTTCGACGAGGATTGTCCGTCAATCACAAGGAACTAACGTTTGATGATACGTGAATCCGTACTTTTTTTCATCAATAAGTGAAATCGTGATGTTTTTCTAATGCAACGCGAAGTATTACGATTATTCAAGTCATCCTGTGCACGTTTCAACGCTTATAGGTTCTTGCTATTAAACTTTGAAAAATCATCAGCCTTTTATTGTAGTAAATTGTATCAAATACTAATGAGAGTGTTATTCGACGTGTTCACGTTAAAGTAAATACGTCGATTTAGTGTAATTCTGTATAATTAATGTTAACGTAGATACGTTGATTTAGTGTAATTCTGTATAATTAATATTAACGTAGATACTTTGATTTCGTGTAATTCTGTGTTTTCATTTCGTGTTAATAAAATACATTTTAACATATAATTAGAAACATAAAAAAGCCGATTATGTGTACCTAAAATATGTAAAAGTTCAAATGAAATGAAGAGTGTGTTTGTATAGTGTTTTTCGTGAAACGATATTTAATTTTTTTCAGATACTATTTGATACCCGTGAAAAATTATAATCGTTAAGGGTAATTGATGAATAAAGTGACGTATAATTTTGTTGAAAACTTTTAAATGACATTTAGTCATGACTATCAAGCGAAACGATTTAGTGGCCGAGGAGAAGAGAAAGGAAATGAGAGAGAAAACAGAAACGGCACAGAATTACAGAGAAAATTTTGAACCGCCTGATGGCGGGTGGGGTTGGATTATTGTGATGGCTGCTGGATTTTCCAATGTAAGTTTAGTCAAACTGTAAAAAAAATGTGTCCTTGTAATAGTAATATTTCTTATACAAGAAACTTTTTACATAAAATTTCAATTGATTTTTGCAAAGTTAAATATTTTACTCTTTGCTCACCAATTTATTTGCTTGTCGATCGACTCAAAATATTTTTACACAATGCTGTACTTAGTAAATACGACATTGGAGTACGAATTAGTTTAAAAATTTTAATTAACGAATAACAGATTAATCTCGAAATGTATAATTCACATAACCCTTCAAATTATGAATTCCTTCATTTTTACGAAATTCAGTGATATCAGTGCGTTGTTAATTTACATCACGGTATGTTTTGGATGTATACTACTTAGGAGTGCAATGAGTTAGTTCGTGGGAGATTTAGGGAACAAATTTTGTAGTAAAAATGAACATTGCAAATATGTAAAATATTGATATGTATATTATTTTGTTAATAACTACTCCAAATAGTTTACATGATATCAAACTCCCTTTAAAAAAAATGGTGACTTGAAAGTATTTCTTGCAAGGGGGGACAGGACTATTGAAATCTCGAAAAATCTATTTTTTTTACTATTAATTCTGAAAGTGTCATCCACAAGAAATGTGCGATCTTCAGCACGACATTTCTTTGAAAGCGGGGGAAGAAAAAGGAGCCGAATTCTTCAAAACACTGGAAGAATCGACATACCCCAAACTTAGGGATTTCGCGCTCCGAATTTTCTCCATGTTCGGATCCACATATTTGTGCGAATGTTCGTTCTCGAAAATGCGTAGCATTAAGACCGAACAGCGCACGGGGCTAAACGATTCCTCGCTTTCAACTTTGATACGTACATCGTCGTCCAGCCTCCCCGTTAATATTTTAGATTTGCCCAGCACATCTAAACGTGCGCGAAAATCTAGTTTTCCCAAACATATTTAAAAATTTCATAGTAAAACGCGTTTTTCCAATCCATCTTTTACCGCCCCACTGTGGAATAGGCCTATAGGGGATACCACTGACAAAAAAATGCATCGATAATAGTACCCCATGGGTGATGTGGAAACCTATTGATATGGGGGGCGCCCCAATGCGCTACGCGCGGTTCATATGGTACGGGCCTGAGGCGCTCCAAGTTCCTTGGCCGCCGTGGGGGCCAAGACGCGCGGCGGGAGAAAGTAGGCGTTGCCTCTGAAAATCGGCCGCTGCGTTCACTTAATTACCAGGCCTGGAGTAGGGTATACCATAAAAAACTTCAAAAAAGTAAAAAAATTACGCCAAGTACATGAAAAAGTCGCGGACGGAAAAGAGTAAATCACTAAAAAAAAAAAAAAATAGAAGAAAATATACAATATAAAAAAATATGTGAAAACAAAATGAGCTGCAAGTACATAAAGGTGCTTTCAAACTGCACTTAAGATGACACAACTACATATACACAACTAAAATGTATTCATACATTCCATTACTCATATCGCGGACATTTTAATAATGTGAAGATATAATGTAATATCTAGACATTTGCCTAAATGTCCGCGGCCTGGAAGTCAAATACTAAGCGTGGCCAGGCAAGGTATTCTCGGTTCATGAATACCTACCTTCCCTTTCCCAGGTATTCAGATAATTTGTCAATTTAATAATTTGTCAATTTAAAACTCTTGACAATATGAGTACCTTTTTATTATATTACGTTTTAAAATAATTCTAAGATCATTCATCAACATCGATACCTTTCCTCTCCCAAGCTTCCAGATAATTTGTCAATTTAAAACTCTGACAATATGAGTACACTTTCATTATTTTGCGTTTTTAAATAATTCTTATTCATCGACACCTTGACCTTGCCTGGCCACGCCAAATATTTGACTTCCAGGCCGCGGACATCCAGGCTAATGTCTAGATGTTACATTTTATCTTGACATTATTAAAACGTCCGCGATATGAGTAATGGAATGTATAAATACATTTTAGCTGTGTATATGTAATTGGGTCTTGGCAAAATCCTCAAATTGAGTTTTAGGCATTTAAGTGGGCAACCGTTGTAAGTGAAAACCAAGGTGATATCTAATCGGGCCTAAGAGATATTATGGAGTCCGAGAAAATACATTTTACTTCTTTTCACCCCCTTGGGGATGAAATTTCCAAGAATCCTTACTTAGTGGGTACCTATGTCATAAAAACGATGTACCTTCCAAATTGCAGTTATCGTTATTGAACATTACTGAAATCTATTGTGTTAACAAATTGTTTTATAACAATCAATTATTTATAGTAATGTTACAACAAAATATGATCAATTTGTTTGTATGAAATGGATGTCACTGTCACTTTGTTAAAAAATTGTTTAAACAACTTATTAATAAACAATTCTACTAACATTTTTTTATGTTAATAATCTTTATTTTCGTCTCCGATAGATATTCAATGGTTAGATTAGTCATGTAGTTGCAGTATTTGCCACGGAAATGATAAAATTAGTAAATAATGTTGATTTTCTTATTGTTATCTACCATTTTTTAACAACTATTCTTTAGTATAGCATTCTATACAGTATAGTGCAACTTTCTAGATTCATAAAATATAAAGTTATAGCTTTAGGACTTCAAGAAACAACGTTTTTCGTTCGTATGATCCTTATTTTACTAGTTTTGGCCGAGTTTGGGGTGGCCATATTGGAACCGCCATCTTCTTTTTCAAAAATCGTGCAACGGATTCGCAATCAGCGATACCTAATACCCTATTATACCAAGTTCCATTGATTTTCATTTCGATTTGGCGTGGGAATTGATTTTTGACGCCAACTGTGTCATTTTGCCCCACTGTGCGGCGGGCCAGGTCTGGAGAGGTTTCCGCGGCGGTTCGGCCAGGACTGATCCCCTCCACGATTACGGCTTCCCACACTCCGCGGCTCGTGCGTGCGCAGCCAATCTCCCACTCCCGGCCCCCCTGCGTCTAGAGTTCCCTCCACCGCGCTCCCTCACTTCCCCCCGCCTCCCGCGCTCCCCTCAGAGGATCTGGGTTAGAATCCCCCTAGCTATACTACTCAGGG
The DNA here is from genome assembly GCA_951215215.1 of Andrena trimmerana. Taxonomy (NCBI): domain Eukaryota; kingdom Metazoa; phylum Arthropoda; class Insecta; order Hymenoptera; family Andrenidae; genus Andrena; species Andrena trimmerana. The sequence continues at coordinate 76,009,060 of OX578060.1, forward strand.
TATTAAAGGAGACGAGGGAATATGTGTACTTGGGGTACAAGTTGCAGAAAAATGGAAAGCAGGAGGCGCAGGTCATAGAGAGTGAAAGGAAAGCAGCGGGGGCAATGAAGGAAGAATGGGGCCTGGGGAAAAGATTTTTCGGAGGTAATTAGAGGTGGAGGGTCTGGCTGTACGACATCTTGGTGTGGATAGTGAAAGGAGAGAGAAAGGGTAGAGAGACTGCACGAAAGTTTTTTTAGGTGGGTGATGGGACTGAACGCAATGACACCGGGGTATATGGTGAGGGAAGAGTTAAAGAGGGAGATGATGAAGGTAAGAGCGGGCAGAAGGGCATGGAAGTATGAAGAAAGGGTGAGGAGCGGGAAAGGTGGGGTATGGGCAGACAGATGTCTGAAAGAAATTGATGATAGAGCACGCAGGGGACGTGGATTTCAGGGTGGGAGAGAGAAAGGAAGGGGTACTTGGAGGGGAAGGGCGTAAATGTAAAACAGGTTGGAAGTTCAGAAGAGCTGTGGGAGAGGATGGAGAGAGAGGATGGAAGGATACAGACAATGGAAAGATGGGAATGGGAAGTACAATCGGAGAACAACAGATGGTATCAGGTAATAAGGGTGGAGGGGGTACCCGAATACCTGGAGGCAGGGTAGAAAGAGGATAGATGCAGGAGAGTTGCGAGATTCAGGCTAGGAAATGAAATGAGAGGGGGAGGTATTGGTTACAGAAGGAGGACAATATGTGCGGGGCGTGTGGAGGAGAAGTGGAAGACTGGGAGCATGCTTTGATGAGGTGCGAGGTTGAGGAGGATGAGGGGGAGTGGATGACGGACAAAGTGAGGAGGGTTCTGGATGGAAGCGGGAACGGAGAGGTATGGATGATGAGACGGATGGAAAGAACAAGGATTGTGGCAGGGGGAGTGTGGGAGAGTTGTATGAGTGAGGAGTACGGCGGAAGCGCAGGTCCCAAGGAATGAGGGGGAGAGAGTGGAGGGGTGTCTGTGGCAGCGTGGAGAGGACATACACGAGGCAGAGGTTTGCGGCGTGCGCGAATACTGCGGGATGACAGAGGACGCGTAGGGGAGGGTTAGCGAGACACAGAGGAGGTGATTGGAGGAATATTGTAAGGCGGAGCGGGGTCTACCGATGTACCCTGTTAGGGAAACATTGAAATTATACATAAACAAACCTGAGCATTATTTGAAGATAATATTTCTAAAAGTAATTCTAGGAAGATTTAATTATTTATTTTAATTAGATACTTGTATTCATATATTTGTATGTTAGTTTATTTCAACAAATCACACAATTGGTCGCCGAGTTATTTTGTCACATAATTGGCAAATGATTTTTCCTTTATTTTACTTTTGAATAAACGCTGTATCAATTATCTCAGTAAATAATTTCCAATATTAATATTGGTTATTAGTGGCAGTATCCAAAGTGAAAACAATTCCGATAATAATATATTGTTGAACTCTAGAAAGATAGTACTTACTTCCCAATACAATTGCACAGTATCATGTTTTATACTTAAAATCCAAGCTTATACATTATATTACAATAGAACATCCAAGATCTAGACACTTGTTACAGGTCTACAAATTCGACTATTCGCATATTCTCTCATTCGAACGTTGTATTATCCGAACAGTGTATTTCCTGCCATGATTAAATGTGTAGTATGTACCTATTCCCTCAGCTTTTCCAATACCATCTTATCCTCTTCATCCTCCCTCCCCCTTTCCTGAACCGCATTACCTTCATCTTTTCCACGTTCAGCTCCAGCTTCTTCCTCTCCAGATAACCCACACTAACCCACACTAACCCACGTTCAGCTCCAGCTTCTTCCTCTCCAGATATCCTTCTAACTCCGCCATCATCTCTCTCATCCCTCCTTCGTCCTCCGTCATCAATACTATGTCGTCCGCGTACGCTGACGTGTATACCTTATATCCCCCTATCCTCACCCTTCCCCACCCTCTTCTCCTCAACACCTCCTCTCAATCCGCTATTAGTAATAGTTACGTTGAACAGCATCGGGCTCCGAGGGCAACCTTGCCTTACCCTCTTTGCTGTCCAGAAGGCCTCTCCGACCTCTTTCCCCACCCTCACTCTGCTCTTCGTTTCCTTATACATCTCCTCTATCCTTTCCCTCAGCCCTTCTCTTATCCCCCTTCCTTGCAACGCCTCCCCTAACACCCGCCTGTCCACCGAATCAAACGTGGCCTTGAGGTCCACGAACACAGCCACCATTTTACCTCCCTTCTTCGCCAATTGCCCGTTTACAACGTAATTTAACACGTATATATTGTCCACCACCCCCATCCCCTTCCTGAATCAAGTTTGTTTCGGTGGCAGCATTTCCTTCTCCTCCATTTCACTCCTGAGCCTCTCCCCCAAAATTCCCGCATACACTTTATACAAGGTCGGCATCAGCGGTACCTCTCTGTACTGCTCTACCCTTACCCCCTGCGCCTTTTCACTATTGGCACTATTATTCCCTCTTTCCATTGCTCCGGCCAACCTTGGCCCTCCACACCTTATTGCATATTCCCCTGACCCAGACTCCCATTTCTTCCCCCCGTACCTCCACACCGCATTGGGCAGCTCATCTATTCCCACTGCCTTCCCGTCCTTCAGCTTTCCTATCGCCCTCCTAACCTCTTCTCTGCTGATCTCTCTCTCCTCCTGCCTCTCTCTTCCTCTTTTTGCCCCCTTACCACTTTCCCTTCCACTCCGCCTAGCCCCCCAATAAAGAACTCCTTCTCACCTCTCTTTTCTTCTCCTCGCACTCCTCATCCCACCAGCCTCTCCCCCTCCTTCTCCCTCTTCCCTCTGTCTCTCCATCGCCTTTTTTATCTTCTCCGCATCGTTCCTCATTTCCTCCTGCACATCTCCTCCCTCCACTCCCAACCCTTCAATGCCCTCCCTGAACTTCCCCCTTCCTACTTCTATTCCAGTCTCTCCTCCTCTTCCCCCTTCACTCCCCTTTTCCCTCTTCCTCTCTACTTCCGCTATCAGTGGCTGGTGGTCCGAATCCACGTGGTCCCCTACCTCCACCCTCTTCACCCACTTCCTCGTTTTCTCATCCCCAACACATAATCTATCACCGTTTCTCTTCCACCCCCTCCTGCATACGTGAACTCCCCTTCCTCATCCCCTTCCGTGTAACCATTAAAAATCTCCCCCCCGTCTCCTGTATTATTTCTAACAGTCTCCTCCCCTATCCATTAACTGTCTAATGAGGACTTCCTTTCCTCATATCCTTCCTCTTTCTCCCCCCCTACCCACCCCCTTTCTCCCCTGTCCTGACGTTAAAATCCCCCCCCTATCAACCCTATTCTTCCTTCCTCCCTATCTTCCATCCGTCTCCTCAAAATTTCCTTCTTCCCTTCCATTCCCCACTCATGTATACCCCCACTATCCTCCACTTAACCTCTCCCAGCATTACCTTCACTGTCATTATCCCCTCGATCTCCTCCTCTTGCGCCTTCTCCTCCTTCTCTATGCTCTTCCTCGTTCCCACCACCATTCCTCCCTTTGCTCTCCCCTTCTTGTTCTTTTTATTTGCCATTTGCACCACCCATCTGTATTCTCCTGGTAGCCTGTGCCTCATCCTGTCCCATCCCTTTTCGTCAATCCACGTCTCCATCATTATCACCACACCCCATTCCCTCACACTTTTCCAGAACCCCCTATCCTTTCTTTCTAGACCCGCCACGTTCCAAAAGCATACTTTCCATCGCTCCTGCTCCCGTCCCCTTCTAGCACCTCTCCTATTCTGTCTACCCTGTTTCCCCCTTGTCCCCCTCACCCCTTCCCCGTATGGTCCCAACCCCTCCCCCCTCTACACCATCCTTCCTCCCCTGTTCCACCGTATCTAACCAGCATTTTCCTTTCTTCGTCCCATCTTTACAATTGACCCTCCACCCATTTCTACTTTCCTCCTCCACAATCCTTCTTAACTCCCTCTGCATGAGTTTCTCCTTCAGCATAAGATCGTCCTCTATCCTCTCCCCTTTCCCCTTCAGAGTCTTCTTTTTGCCCATCACCTCCCTTTTCTGCTCTCTATCCTTTAACTTCACAATCACCGGGTCGCCTTCCCTCACTCTCTTCTCCACTCTCCACTCCATTTCCTTCATTGCCTAGTTCATTCCTTCCTCCCCCCCCCCCCACTTTCCTTTCCTTTTCTAACTCCTCTACCCTGCTCTCCCATCTTTCTAATCATCTCTCGTATCACCTCCACGTCCTCCTTTTTTCCCTTCTCCGGCGACCTCTGCATCATCTTGTTGCTCTTAAAAACCTCTCCCTCCTCCCCCGTGTCCCCTCCCTGCTCCCACTCCGACCTCTTCCGTTTCCACATTTCTTCCAGCGCTCCTGTGCTACCACTTCTCTCCCTTTGAAGCCTCTCCGCGTTCGTCGGCCTTCCCTTCCTTATCCTTTTCTCCTCCGCTGCTGCTCCCGACTCCATGTTCTCATTCCCCATTTCCCCCTTGTCTTGCTCCCCTTACCTGCCTGAGTCTCCCTTGCTCCACTACCTGCCACTGTCGTTTTATGCTCGTTTACTCCCTACCTTATCCACCGTCCTTCCAATGCCTCTGTCTTGCCTCCTAGATGTCTCTCTCGACCCACTCCTTATCCTTATCCTTCCCTCCTTAATATCTGCCTGACTACTTCTCCTAACCTCATTTTTCCTGTCGCACCTTCCCACCTATTTTTCTCCGCAACCCCTCCGTTGGCCCTCTCCCCACCCTTTGCCAACTCACTACACCCTCTCACCTACCCTTCCACCACAACTCACTCTCTCTTGCACTTCTACTGCACTTACAGTCCACTCTTATCTTTCCACCTATTTACACTCCTTCTACCATACACTCACCGGAAAAGAAAGCCTCTTGATTCTGATATAAATTAGGCCGGTTTTCTGTTATTAATAGGTTATGTTTGTACTATGTATTCATATATTGTTATTAATTATTAATACGTTATTGTTACAATAAATATCATAAAATAATAAAAATGATTCACTGCCGGAAATATTTTATTTGGAAATACAGGGAAATTTTCTATTTTGCATTTCAAATAATTTCTGCCCAGATCTGATAATAAATAACACTAGTTTACAAAATAATTTTTTCTTTTTGCGCAGCAGATGCCACTATTTTTTTCTTATGTAAAATGGCCTGCTGATTCCAAAAATATGGTGTGACGTCCCACTATTTTTTGCGCGGTCTTAACTAGCATCTTCCCAATAAATCTCCCCACAACTCCGTAATTCTCTATACAAACTCATATCTTAACCCTTCTCCCAACCACCGGTTCGTTTGGACGATGTACCTTAGCGGTCCCCATCTCCAGATGATCAAATTCAAAATCCCCTTCCCCTCTTCGGCCTTCGAGGCGCGATTTCATCCCACGTATTTAAATCTTAAACAAGTCCCTCGCCTAGAAACTCACCTAACTCGAGACCACGTCTTACCCCTCCTTGCGACAAACCAAATCAAACCACATATCAAACTTCCCGAATCAAAATCCTCAAAACCATCCAATGGGTGGGACTATTCCCTTTTCAAAGCCCCGAAAGATCCCCCGAAAAATGCTATAGCGACACATACGTTGCGCATGAGTCATCACTACGCGCCGATTACATAACACATATTTTAAGCATGAGTCATCACGCATACCGCAAATTCCCCGCATACCAACATTCCAGCAGCTAGTTCGGAAAAACCCACTAACCAAGTCAGATCGTCAACTTTCAGTAACTCAGACTCAGTAATTAGTATTATCATTAACTTCATTGTGTTCAGTGCAAAAGGCCTATCCCTCTGTGACATCAACCGTAACCTATTGTACGAGTGCATATCGCCTCCATCTATATTCATTTGATTACTTTCGTTGCTAACGGTTATCCATTTATATAAGGTCGGTATCATATATATTGGCCGGTGAGTTTCGTGAGGGGTATTCTCCCACCACACAGTTTGCCTGCCTCGGTGCTTCTTTTCTCAACGTTTTCTGACTCGCCTTCGTTCCATCTCGCTCTCGCCTTCGCAGAACAAGAGAGAGCCAGAAGTGGTGGGGATAGTCAACGTAGAAATACACATATCAGAATAGGTGTGCGTTAACTACGAACAAATTCAGGAGCTTTATTGGTTAGAACATTGATACTTTCTCGATAGCTTCATCTCGTATTGGTCTACTAGAGCTGTTCGGGTACTCGAATAAAGCGAGCCGGGCTTGGCGCGGCTCGACGGAACGGGCCGAGCCGGGTATCCGTAAAATTCGGACGGCCCGAAACATCCGGGTAGCTCGAATTTGTTTCGAGCGGCTTGAAAAATTCGGGTAGTCCGAATCGTTTCGGGCCGCCCGGAAGAACCGGATAGCCCGAATTGTTTCGGGCCGCTCGAAAGAAAGGGCTAGCTCGAATTGTTTCGGGTGGCTCGGAAAATCCGTACGCCTTGAATGTGGTTCGAGCAGTTCGACTATGTTGATATCTCGAAAACGTATCCATAGAAACAATTCGAGCTAGCCCTTTCTTTCGAGCGGCCCGAAACAATTCGGGCTATCCGGTTCTTCCGGGCGGCCCGAAACGATTCGGACTACCCGAATTTTTCAAGCCGCTCGAAACAAATTCGAGCTACCCGGATTTTTCGGGCCGTCCGAATTTTACGGGTACCCGGCTCGGCTCGAAAACCGAGTCCCGGCTCGGTGCGAATTTCAAGCCGTCCGAATATTCAAGCACCCGAACAGCCCTATGGTCTACGCATAGCTTCGTAACGCACACAACTATTACGCTAAGGACAAATAACAGCCAAACGGCTAGGTTCAGGTGGAGCTGAGCAGCGTTCCTGCTACCCCACCATGTCCTGCGAGGGCCACGTAACTCCAACTGACAAATCCACGATCGTCAGATGGTGGTGGCTGATTTCTCATCGATCGCTGTTCGCGAAAACGATTTCACCAGCCAATATATCTGGCCCCGACCTTAGTGTAATCGTTCCGTATACATATACAGAGTTTTTCAGTACAGGTGGTAAACCCTTAGAAGGCAATTCTACAGGCCAAAATGAGACGAAAATATTGAATAAAATTTCTTAGTCTTGTGCTTCGTTTACGAAAAAATTGACATTGAATTTTAGCCGAGTACGCGTGCACCGAAGTACTGTTTTAGGTGCCTGATGAGTTGCTCTTTCCATAGGCCGTTCTGTTTACCTCCGCGTGTTCCGAAAGCCAGCTCTTTCTTTATAATTAATAGAGTAATTAAAGAAAGCAGTTTTAAATAGGTTTCTTCATTCATTCTTAAATAATTAGGCTAATCTTTAGGAACAAACTCCAATTCATTTAACAATTTTACATGTGAATAAACTTATCCTTTTTGTCAACCATTCTTTACAGGTGTGTTATTGTATATACTATCATTAAAACGTCGTCTGTCGATGTCATGTTTAGCTGGCAAAACCGTGAATACTGACAGATTTACCGGAACATGTGGGAGCAGTATGGGCATCCAGTATACGTACATGTACATACTTTCCCAGGCGTGCCTAAGGACACGCGGAGGTAAACAGCTTATGGAAAGTGCGACGCGTCAGACGCACAAAACTGTATTTCAGTGCACCCGTACTCGACTAAAATTCAAAGTCATTTTCTCGATATTGAAGCGCAATATTAAGAAATTTAAAAGGTTGGCCACCTGTAGTGAAATACCCTGTATACTTAATGCAAAAATGTTACCACTTATTCAAAAAGATGAGGATGATATTTTTAAAAGGAGTATTGAATGGCGCGTCCATCTTTTCTAGTATTGTATTTTCCGTAGCTGTACCCGACCACGCGTTGCTATGGCTCAGTCTGGTTAAATGGAAAAGAAGGAAAGAGAAAGCGTACGTTTCTAATATGTTTAATTTCACAATATGTTTTTACCTATCGCAGGTGTGACATCTATATAATAGTAGGTATATAGAAACGTGCGCGTATTCGAATGCAACGGTGTGTAAAAAATTCAAAGCAATCGGTGAAGAAGTTTGGGAGATTTAAGATTTTTAACAAACGAACATTTACATTTTTATTTATATAGATTATTGTATTGTATTACAAATACACTTCACTATTTGTAAAATTCTTTCAGTTCTGCATATTCCCAATGATGCTATGCTTCGGGCTAATATTCAAAGACAGATTCGAAGAACTGGGAATTACCTCATCTCAAACGACAACTATAATAAACATAAACTCAGCAGTGACTTCATGTGTTGGTAAGTAATTTCTTGATTATGCATAGTCTCGATATTCTTATCAGATTCACATTTTTTTCCACACCTCATGTTTGATTGCGTCTACGTCCATTATCGCCAAAAGCAACGACCAGATAACAGCTGATAGTGCAATACGCCACATGCTCGCAGAAAGAAGTACGATTTTATCACAAGTTTGTATTTCATCCTTATCGTACGCGAACAAAATACATAGTTGTTATTTCACGATATCAATCTAATTGTAAATCATGCAATATAAAAAACTATTGTCCCCTTCCAGTGTTTTTAACTGGCGGCCACGATACTCGTGACTGCACTATTTTGAGTGGCGCTATGTGTTTTCAGATACAATAGAATCTGGATTATCTGAATTAATCAATAATATAGTGAATCTTTGAATAATTACTTTCAGGGCCGCATTTATCACACGCATTTAGACATTGTAAGAAAGGAAACTCGCGAGGTATTTTACACCTCCCTCCTTAAGATTAATTTACGGTTCTTAAAGTAAATTCATTCTATTTGATCCTTATATTTGAACTGATTTTATGAATTATCTACCTATCAATGTAGAAGTAGGGGAAAGTTCTTTAACTTGAACCGGATCCTAAATTGGACCATAGTCTTTATTCACATATTAATTGAATTAGGTGATATTTCTTAGCATGGGGTTGTAGTTCACATGTTGTTTAGTAACAGTATGGAAACAGAACACGGTAGAAGGAATAATAACTACAGCGTAATGAATGTTTTGTTTTCATGCCGGCTTATGTAATTTTCTCTTCAATGTATATAAGCTGTAACTTCTGACTGGTAGGTTAATTTTGAATTCTAATGGGTGTAACTTTTTATCAATAGTCATATCTTTAATGTTATCATAACATTTGTCTGATATTTGCGCTAATTTTTGTTTATTACACCTAAACGTTAAAATTGGGTTAGTTTCATGAAGTGAACCACCCAATGGTTCTTAAGTTGGACCGGTCCAAATTATGTAACATTCTTTCTTTCTTAAGGATAAAATGATCACAGCGGGAGATATATGGGAAACGAGACAGATTATTGTACTTCAACCCACACAGCACCATAACTTTGCAGCCATGTTGTGGAAATATTGCGGTGCAAGATTGCCATGTTGCACCGCATTATTACGGCGACGTTGCAGAAGTGTATTCCCGCAACGTTTCGGATATTTTATAGCAATGGTCACGCAACGTTTCGCGCAGTAGGGCCAAATATAAAAATAACGTTATATGTATATGTGTCTGTGAGGGACGCGACGATATAAATGTGTGCAGAATAAACGTATCAGTATGAAGCCCGTGTATTTTTTTCTCATAGAAAATTCTTTTTTCCCCGGGGGATACGAATCCACGACCTGTAAGAATCGTAAACGAACACTTTACCGCAGCTTTAGCTACAACCACTGATTTATCAAGACTGCTTACGTATTGGAACTTATACTCCTACCGTGCAAAACATTGCACTCAAATTATTTAAAAACGAAGATTCGTTTGGACAAACTCCAAGAGGGTTTTGTAACACTATAGGTGCGTACTACAACTTTCACCCGGTGTCATTTCAGGTTAGGTTGGAAAACAGTTTTTAGACTGAATCTTTGCATTTGCGTTTTCTTCTCTTTTCTCTTGCTTGATTGTATATACGTGTTTGTGCAATAAAGACGTTTTATAATAATATTAATAATATTAATAATTTCTGACATTAAAATATATTATTATTATTCCCTGATAGCAATCTGCCGGCAGTCTGCCAGCAGATTGACGGCAGGGTCTGCCAGGAGAGCGTCCGCATTCGACTACGGTTCTACCGGCAGATCCTGCCAAACAGAGTCTGCCGGCAGATCGACGGCAGATTCGCGGCAGGTCCTGCTGCCCGCCTGATAGGGATTTAGGGAGTTCTGGTGACGTACGATATACGTTCTCCCTAGCGGCCTACTACCGCTGTGTTCAATTAACAACTTGGCTGGTTAAATAACTGGTTACACTATAGTTGGTAATATGTCTTTAATTATAAACCACCATCTCCACAAGCGCGGATGATGATGACACGACCTACCAGACAATATCTGGATAGAGGACAATTATAATATATCTCTACCACGTGTACGAGAACTCGGCACATGGGCAGTTCACGGAGAGGTTCGTTCTGTATCACGTGGTGTAACGTTCTTCGTGCCGCATGGCAACGCTCGCCGATGCGCGGACTATCCCCACTCCTGAACATGTACGGAGAGGGGGAACCGCCGATCCCCACACTGGCACATCCAACAGTGCCATCTGAAGGCCACAATTGCTAACCAATTCCCTACGCGTGACGTCACATGGACCTACGCACCAACACAAATGTACCGTTTTGCTGTAGGTGTATCCCTACTCCCACATAACTAACAAGCAGATTCTGCATTTATTAAATAATGAATTCTATTTATTTCAAAAAGTATTTATTCTTTAATTATATGTGATTACAATGTGATTACGATTGTTATAAAATAATATAACTAGTGCATATAAATACAAAGAGGAACTTTCAATATTTACAATAACAAATCAATATACAGTATGTCCCGTAACCAGTGGTACCTAGTTGTAAAATAGTCTGAACGTTTTGGGCACTGATATATAGGTGAGGTTAGGTTCGGTACACAATGCACTACACCACAGTTTATGAGATAAAATGTGTTTGTCTTTAATTAAAATACTGCTGTACAGAAAGTGAGCGCGAGTATAAGAGTGTGAACATTTTGCTGTTTGAACGGCCACTTGTGTGAGCAGAGAAATGTGAAACATGCCGCCACGTGTGAGATGGAATGAACACAAAATCACAATCAATTCACCACATCAGACTTTAATACGAGTCTTAAGCAATGAACAAGCACTTGAGCAAATTAATGAGATTGAGTTAACAAAGCTGTAGAGAATTCACGCGATAAAGAAAATTGCAATCATGAGGATCCTTTTCCTTACACAACGTGAACAAGAATAAAAACGGTTGATGATTTTCGTTGCTGGTGTCGTCTCGAACAATCTCGTAGATCGACAAACGTGTGGAAATCTGATTGGTCGATCGATAGATGTGGCAAAATGTGATTTGTTACGCGCAGTCTCAACAGACTGGAACCGTTTTCAACGACATGCTGTTTGGATGAGTGTTGGTCGCTCAGCGTCACCGATTGGTGATTGACCTACGATCCACGCCATTGATTAGTGGATGGATCGTCGATCTGTTTCTCTCAGCTGAGTCCGCGAGGTGCTGCGCTGTACGTGAGTCTGGCGGCAGTATGAACTAATTGAATCTCAAACACTAGTAGTAGACTTCTTTTTTGTGTAGAATCATCATATTCCCTGTTGTTTTAGCGCTGAAAACAAATACAATATTAGTATAAAACTAAACGTAACCTATGAATAAACATGATACATGCGATACTTACTTCAGCTCCATCTCCACATAGTACACACCCTAGGCAATCATGCATGCTCGTGCGAACATTAACATTTATAAGAAAACGTGTTTAATTATTATCTACTAAACAAGACGCTAAACATTCGCACTTCGCGCGTAAACATACTTTTCTGTCTTGCAGATAATGTGAAACTCGATTTCCGCGACGTAGATAATTGGAAATTATTCAATTGGATAATTACATTTGCCATCTGGATATGTCGAGACACGGTGTAATAGACAGGTGTACCGACACTATGGCCGGTATTCTCAGTCGCTACTTATTCTTAAGCAAATGCTTAAGCATTCGGCATCCTTTACTAAGGTCGGCGCCATATATATTGGCCGGTGAGTTTCGTGAGGGGTATTCTCCCACCACACAGTTTGCTTGCCTCGGTGCTCCTTTTCTCAACGTTTTCTGACTCGCTCTCGTTCCATCTCGCTCTCGCCTTCGCAGAACAAGAGTGAGCCAGAAACGGTGGGGATAGTGCCAAGCTTCTGGGGTGTAGACCAAACCGAGCTGTCAGCGTAGAAATACACACATCAGAATAGGTGTGCGTTAGCTACGAAAAAATTCAGGAGCTTTATTGGTTAGAACATTGATACTTTCTCGATAGCTTCATCTCGTATTGGTCTACGCATAGCTTCGTAACGCACACAACTATTACGCTAAGAATCATATCAATAATTAATCCTGGTACATTGGCAGTTGTGTTGTGAGGTTTCGGAATTCCGCACGTTTGATTTATTTCATAATATTCAACGGTTCCAGCCGTTACTTTGTCGTCGGTCACGCGATGGGCTTTGCCCTCTGGATGCTCTTGCCTTTTGTATTTTGGTGTTCTCAGTCACTGTTCAACCGACTCGCACGTCGCACGCTTCTATTAAGCATGCTACATAAAAGCATACGCGGTATTTAGTTATTTTAACTTTCCTTGATAAAGGTCTAAATATTGACCGAAACGTCGGAAGATGATACTTTCTATACTTGCAAATTAGCTTTTATATTTTTTTAACTGACCGAAACTGTGCGCCGAAATCATATTTTAATTTATTACGCTAAGAATAAATAACAGCCAAACGGCTAGGTTCAGGCGGAGCCGAGCAGCGTTCCCGTTACCTCACCATACCCTGCGAGGACCACGCAACTCCAACTGACAAATCCACGATCGTCAGATGGTGGTGGCTGATTTCTCCTCGATCGCTGTTCGCGAAAACGAATTCACCGGCCAATATATTTGGCCCCGACCTTAGATTAGTAGAGGATGCCGCATGCTTAAGCATTTGCTTAAGAATAAGTAGCGACTGAGAATACCGGCCTATACCTTTAACCCCAACGATTTTGTGTGGGTTAGTGTGGGTTAGTGTGGGTTAGCCGATTTCTGCTTAGTTCCCCTGGCCGTCGCAAGAGGCGTCGTGATTTAAAAGGCATATAGATATGTATTAATGAGACTGTAGTAGTAGAGATTTTAGTGGTATTACTGGGCTTGCCAGAAACAACAGGCCATGCTATAAATGCCTTTATGACATCGACGAAATCTGCCGGCCGGCAGAAGAACTAGGACGAAAAAGTCACACATTCTGACACAGTCGTAACACCTGTCTATTTCACCGTGCGTTGAGATATTGATGGATGAAATTACTTGGAATATTCTTCGATTTTTCCAACACTGACTGCCACTGCCAGTGACTGCCACCTCGAAAACGAACGCAAACTGGACGTAGAGTCCTGACCAATGTTCTTGAATTGACGCTCGGATTGGCTGCACCATAGTGCCGAAACTCGTGATTGGTCAAGACTCTATGTCCAATTTGCATTCGTTTTCGAGGTCTGAGATGACAGTCACTGGCAGTGGCAATCAGTGCCAGCAAAATCGAAGAATATTCCAAGTAATTTCATCCATCAATATCCAGACAAATCATCGCGACGTATCCAGAAGGCAAACGTAATTATGCAAATTAAATAATTTCCAATTATCTATGTCGCGGAAATCGAGTTTCACATTATCTGCAAGGCAGAAAAGTATACCCTGATAACCAGATCTGGGGCGCAGAGCCTGACGTCAGATGCGTAGTCATCTGTGTCCGCATTAGGCTGCGGTCTGAGTTACAGAGGCTGACATCAGGGCCTGACGTCAGATGAGCAGCAGATTCGCATCAGATCCTGCCGTTCGCCTGACATACAGTGGGTCCAGGGACAGTGTGGCCAATGTGTTCCTCGCCGCTGATTGGTGTCGCCATTTTCAGGCAACTTCCGGCAGCTCTTATGTATAGATAGTATACATATATACTTACACATTCTCAAGTTGTACTTCTTACAACTTCAGAGTTGTACTTCTTACAACTTCAGAGTTGTACTTCTTACAACTTCAGAGTTGTACTCTATATTGCGCGCGCTTATAAGCCTATGCGCGCGCTTGACCAGGCTGAAACTGAAAATGGCGGCTTCCGGCTCATTGGCCACACTGTCCCTGGACCCACTGTAGCCTGACATGTATAACAGCGCCATCTGAGAGTCAGAATTGGCAAACAATTCCCGACGCGTGACGTCACATGGCCGTCCGTACACACCAACTCAAATGTAGCGTTATTGCTGTAGGTGTATCCCTACTCCCACATAATCAGCTAGTAGATTCTACAGTTTATTAAATAATTAATTCTACTTATTTCAAAAAGGATTTATTCTTTATTTAATAATAAACAGGATTGGTGATTACAATTGTTGCAAAATAATATAAATAGCGCATATAAATTCCAGGAAGAACATTCAATATTTACATTTATAAATCCATATACAATACGTCCCGTAACCAGTGGTACCTATTAGGTGCCATATCAGAAAATTTCCTTTATTTTCGACTTCTTTTTGCTGTGGAATCACCACATTCCGTATTGTGTTAGCGCTGAAAACAAATAGGACCTTAGTATAAAATTAAACGTAACGTATGAATAAACAGGATACATGCGATACTTACTTCAGCTCCGTCTCCGCACAGCACACGCCCCAGGCGATCATGCATGCTCCTGCGAACATTAACATTTATAATAAAACATGTTTTTCATTATTATCTACTAAACAAGACGCTAAACATTTGCACTTCGTGCATAAGAATACTTTTCTGTCTTGCAGATAATGTGAAACTCGATTTTCGCGACGTAGATAATTTGAAATTATTCAATTGCATAATTACGTTTGCCTTCTGGATACGTCGAGATGATTTGTCTGGATATTGTTGGATGTAATTACTTGGAATATTCTTCGATTTTGCCGGCACTGATTGCCACTGCCAGTGACTGTCATCTCATATCTCGAAAATGAATGCAAATTGGACGTAGAGTCTTGACCAATCACGACTTTCGGCACTATGGCGCAGCTAATCCGAGCGTCGATTCAAGAGCGTTGGTTAAGACTCTACGTCCAGTTTGCGTTCGTTTTCGAGGTGGCAGTCACTGGCAGTGGCAGTCAGTGCTGGCAAAATTGAAGAATATTCCAAGTAATTTCATCCATCAATATCCAGACAAATAATCTTGACGTATCCAGAAGGCAAACGTAATTATGCAATTGAATAATTTCTGATTATCTACGTCGCGAAAATCGAGTTTCACATTATCTGCAAGACAGAAAAGTATGGTTATGCACGAAGTGCGAATGTTTTAGCGTCTTGTTTAGTAGATAATAATTAAACACATGTTTTATTATAAATGTTAATGTTCGCAGGAGCATGCATGATCGCCTGGGGTGTGTGCTGTGCGGAGATGGAGCTGAAGTAAGTATCGCATGTATCCTGTTTATTCATACGTTACGTTTAATTTTATACTAAGGTTCTATTTGTTTTCAGCGCAAACACAATACGGAATGTGGTGATTCTACAGCAAAAAGAAGTCGAAAATAAAGGAAATTTTCTGATATCGCACCTAATAGATACCACTGGTTACGGGACGTATTGTATATGAATTTATAAATGTAAATATTGAATGTTCTTCCTGGAATTTATATGCGCTATTTATATTATTTTGTGACAATTGTAATCACCAATCCTATATATTATTAAATAAAGAATAAATCCTTTTTGAAATAAGTAGAATTAATTATTTAATAAACTGTAGAATCTATTAGCTGATTATGTGGGAGTAGGGATACACCTACAGCAATAACGCTACATTTGTGTTGGTGTGTAGGGACGGTAATGTGACGTCACGCGTAGGGAATTGTTTGCCAATTCTGACCCTCAGATGGCGCTGTTATACGTGTCAGGCGAACGGCAGGATCTGAAGCGAATCTGCTGCTCATCTGACGTCAGGCTCTGTACCTCCGACCGCAGCCTAATGCGGACACATATGACTACGGATCTGACGTCAGGCTCTGCGCTCTCACGGCAGACCCTGCTGCCAATCTGATGTCAGATTGGCGTCAGATGGTGAACGAGATGTTCTTCAGTTGCGAAGAATTAATCACATTCTTTAATGAATAAAGATGGGACGCTCGGAAAATCGTCTATGGGTTCGACCCGTGTTGAAATAAAAGAATATATTTCACTCCGATCAACAGAATCGGATAAATCCACTATAAGCAAGTTTTCGCGTGATCACACGAGGAAAGAGTTTCACAACGTAGATATCGGCTCGAAGCCCGAAGCCGTAAATAGTACTTGCGTGAATTACACGTGTTTACACTTGCGAAGCGCGAACAAGAAGAAGGAGCCCAAATCCGACACCGCCGATCAGTGGTAAGGATCGGCACCCCCCGTCCCACCGCGGCCGCGGCCCAAGCTACTCGGTCCACCCAAACCGCGGGAACGACGAGTCCGGCCGAGACGATCCTTGATTGGCTGCGCTAGCGCGCTTAATACAAAGAGCTTATGTACACTATATACACTTTATAGACTAACATGCAATATAGAAAATATGTACAAGAAAATAAAACAAATAAAAGCAACGATACAATAAATGAGAATGAACCCATTTTCCGCTATCGCGAACAGATGGTTATCAGGGTGGTTATGCGCGGAGTGCGAATGTTTAGCGCCTTGTTTAGTAGATAATAATTAAACACATGTTTTCTAATAAATATTAATGTTCGCAGGAGCATGCATGATTGCCTAGGGTGTGTATTGTGTGGAGATGGAGCTGCAGTAAGTATCGCATTTGTTATGTTTATTCATAGGTTACGTTTAATTTTATACTAATATTGTATTTGTATTCAGCGCTAACACAACAGGGAATATGGTGATTCTACACAAAAAAGAAGTCTACTACTAGGTACCACTGGTTACGGGACATACTCTATATTGATTTGTTAATGTAAATATTGAAAGTTCCTCGTTGTATTTATATGCGCTAGTTATATTATTTTGTAACCATTGTAATCACATTGTAATCACATATATTTGAAGAATAAATACTTTTTGAAATAAATAGAATTCATTATTTAATAAATGCAGAATCTGCTTGTTAGTTATGTGGGAGTAGGGATACACCTACAGCAAAACAGTACATTTGTGTTGGTGCGTAGGTCCATGTGACGTCACGCGTAGGGAATTGGTTAGCAATTGTAGCCTTCAGATGGCGCTGTTGGATGTGTCAGGCGGGCAGCAGAACCTGCCGCGAATCTGCCGTCGATCTACCGGCAGATTCTTCTTGGCAGGGTCTGCCGGCAGAACCGTAGTCGAATGCGGACGTAGGCTGCGGCGCAGCTGCCGGCAGATCCTGCCGCCCGATTTGGTTATCAGGGATTAATTTAAAAAAAATTAAATTGATCTTCAAATCTCTTCTATACTTTCATGTACAAAATTGGGTGCTGATCTGTTGACTCACTATGAGTTGCTGATCGACTTGCGTAGTCAACGTCGGATCGACTCTTCGACCGACATGTTCATATTTACAACGGTGAAATCTGTTGATACCGTCGCGGTAAGTACGGTTGACCCTACGTCAGCGTACGCAAAAATTCTATTATAGTTTCCGGAAATAACCGGCGCGACGCGTTTGGATCCTCCGTTCGATAGTGATGTACGTCAACATATTCTGACTTCTGGCCCTCCGGTCTCAGAACGTCCGAGACGGTTGAGCTCGGATAAGCTCAAGGCCGCTAAAGCGAAGTTCGGGGCTCTCGTTCAGGCGGGCATATGTCGCCCTTCCTCGAGTCCTTGATCTAGCCCTATCCACATGATTTTTACTAAGGATGGCACGTGGCGAATCGCGGGAGATTACCGTCGGGTAAACGCTTTGACAGTTCCAGATCGGTACGCCACGCCACACTTGCATGATTGTTCAACCAATTTGTCCGGTAAGACAATTTTTTCGTCTTTAGATCTGCACCGGGCGTACAATCAAATCCCCATGGTACCGGAGGATGTCGAAAAGACTGCGATCATTACGCCATTCGGCCTTTTCGAATATTCATATATCATATATGGGCTTAGAAACGCCAGTCAGTCTTTTCAGCGGTACGTTGATCGCGCATTGGGTGACTTAGATTTTGTTTTTGTGTAAATCGTCGCATCCTCGTCGGAAGCTGAGCATGCCATGCATCTTCGCACGGTGTTTGAGAGATTGAAACATTTTCATCTCCGGTTGAACGTCAGCAAGTGTGTCTTGGGGGCCACCGAGATTGAATTCCTCGGTTATTCAGTAAGCAGTAGGGGCATTCGCCCGACTGTTTCCAAGGTGGAAGCGATTCATCGTTTTCCGAAACCAAACACAGTAATGGAATTGAGGCGGTTTCTCGATATGGTGAACTTCTACCAACTCAGTATACCGCATGCTGCTGAAATGCAAGCACCTTTAAATGTTTACTTAAAAGTGTCTTAAAAAAAAAACAATAAAAGACCTATCATATGGTCTGATGAAGCGGAGGCCGTGTTCGAAAAAATAAAAGCAAATCTGGCGGAAGCCACATTGTTGGCTCATCCTCGTCATGACGCAGAGACGCGCGTTGTAACCGACGCTTCGGATTTTGCATTGGACGCGGTGCTCGAGCAGCGTTCAGTTTCAGGTTCTTGGGAGCCTTTGGCATTTTTCTCGCAGAAACTATCGGCTGCACAATTAAATTACAGCGTGTATGACTGCGAGCTTACCACGGTATTCGAGTCTGTAAAATACTTTCGAATGTCGGGTATTTAAAATTTTAACAGATCACAAACCTTTAATATATGTCTTTTCTCAACGCTCTGACAAGGCTTCGCCTCGTCAGGTGCGACAATTATTGTTCATTCCACAATTTATAACCTCGATCGAGCATGTGTCGGGTTCAGGTAATGTCGTTGCTGATCCGCTCTCGAGAATTGAGGCTCTCAGACTTCCGGTCGAGATTAGTTTAAGGATACATTTCTATCCTCACTACTTCTTTTGTAGCCATAAATTTCGTTCGAAATAGCGACGGCAAGATAAAACGGTATAATAATAATATTTTTTCAGCGACACGTAAAGAATATTATTTGAGAAAATTAATATAATTTAGATACGATCTACATGAATCCACACAGAAAATAAGTAAATTGTATCACTTGGCATACCTTGCTGGAACCAAATAATCCCTAAAAGACCAAAATTATATATCTGCTTTCAATTTAAGATTATTAGCTTGGAAAAATCCTAAATTTGTATCTTAAACAATGCTAAAAATGAACTTTGTCAGTGGGCACCTGGAATCCTTAAAATTCCATAAAGGAATGTTATGTTTCTTATATATTGTTCTATACCTTGAATTGTATGATAAATCAGGGGAACTCTGTATGAAATAAAAGTTTATGAAATTTTTATCTGTTACAGGATTAGCTAATGGTCCATTATTTCGAAGATTCAGCTTTAGGCAGGTAGGTTTCACAGGCGCTCTTATTTGCGCTACATCGATCGTGATATTATCAACCATGAAAACTTTTACAGGAGTGTTAATTTTCTTCTCTATTTTATATGGTAAGTTGAAATAATCTAGATGCACGTAACAAGATGTAATCAACAAAACTAATCTAAAGAAAGATATTGAAAGTTTCGAAATTATTACCATTAAAAAAGTATTTAATGTTTATGTTTCCAATTTCAGGTGTGGGGATTGGTATTACGATGTCATCGAATGCTTTAGCCTTAAACACTTACTTCAAGAAGAAAAGGAGAGTTGCAACGGGGCTTAGTTGGACTTGTACAGGGATGGGGGCTATTGTCATGCCACAGGTAACTTTACGTAAATTGAAACAAAGTAATTAAACATTCTCTTCATTAACAGTATGCAACAAATAATACTTAATAATGTTCTACATCGAAAGGTTTTGATAGAATTTTAGATTGCTTTCACATACCTACATATAGGGTAGACAACATAAGTTGATCACCTTAACTGTTTCACATTCATTTTCCACAATATTTTCAGTTTTAACGATAAAAAAAAAACTATGCCACGGTGCTTGCCGAATTTGTCGCACTGTCCACTAAAAAGTAAATGGAAAAAAAATCTGGAGTTCCATTTTAAAAACTAAAGAAATCGTTGAAAGCTTTGAAAAGAAATGACATACAAAAACTATACTAAGTTCGAATCCAGATATATTGGCCGGTGAGTTCCGTTTCGCGAGCAGCGCGCGAGGAGAAATCAGCCACCACCACCTGACGATCGTGGATTGGCAGTTGAAGTTACTGGGCCCCCGAAGGGTATGGTGGGTTACCGGGAACGCTACTTGCCTTCGCCTGAACGTACCCGTGTGGCTGTTGTTTATTCTTATTGTAAGCGTAGTAGTTGTGTGCGTTACGAAGCTATGCGTAGACCAGGCCTGCACAGCGAGCCTTTTCAGCGCCTAGCGGCAAGCAACTAGCCGTACGCCGTTACTATGCGTAGAATCGGTGAGGCGAACTGCAGTAGTGTAGGTGCGGGCTCGGAGCCGCGTAACGTAAGTATATATGGTTGGGTTTCTTTGTGGGGCCCCAGTGCAGAGCAGGTCCCGTAATATAATTCGGTGGGGTCATGAAATTTCCAAAACATTTGCTACTGCCGGCATTTCGTATGAGTTGACGGTTCGATTCTACTGTTAATAAAACATTTATTACTAATAATACTTATCTTTTCAGCGACACATAAAATAATTATAAGGTTAGTAATATAGAAATAAATAACTCGGACACAAAGAAAACAAAATTTTAAGTAACGATATATATCATTTATAAAAGCTAGAACATGATATATGAATAAATATATACATATGTACAGTACGCATCTGGTGCTTATCATTGCACATAGTGATATTTACAAGCAGAGAGTTGCATAACTATTAAATCTGTACACGTAACAATATACGGGGGAATTAAGGAATATGCAGTATGGTCAACTAATAATAATATATACATATGTACAGTACGCATCTGGTGCTTATCATTGCACATAGTAATAGTCTTATAGTATTATACGCGTAGTAACGGCGTACGGCTGGTTGCTTGCAGCTAGGCGCTGAAAAAGGCTCGCTGTGCAGGCCTGGCGTAGACCAACACGAGATGAAGCTATCGAGAAAGAATCAATGTTCTGACCAATAAAATTTCTAAATTTTTTCGGAGGGAACGCACACCTATTCTGATGTATGTATTTCTATGCTAAGAACTCGGTTTGGCCTACACGGCAGGAGCTTGGCGCTATCGCCACCACTTCTAGCTCACTCTTGTTCTGCAAAGGCGAGAGCGAGATGGAACCAGAACGAATCAGAGGGATTGAAAGCAAGCGAGGAACGGTAGGAGACAAATGACGCGTTGATACCTACTTTTTCTCGCTCCGTTTTTCGTACGCCTGATACTCCGTTATTTGCCTGCGTGATGGGCATAAGCGTTTAGCTCACTTTCATTCCATCTCGCCCTCGTTTTCGGGAAGAAAGAAGCGAGAAACGAAAGCTCTGAATCGTGCCCCTCTGTACTCAAAGTGGTGAAGATGCTTCGCTGCATGTGTGCGTGCTTCACGGACACCAATCCCCACCGTGCGACGTCCAGCCGTAGCCTGAGAGAGAGTGAAAATGTATAGAAAAGGAGCATCGAGGCAGGCAAGCAGTGTGGTGGGAGAATACCCCTCACGAAATACACAGGCCAATATATCTGATGACAACTTTAGGCTCCACTCTACACGTTACGCTACACATATATAATTAATTTTAAACGTTTGAATTATCAATTATAATTCTCGTTGGTACATATAAACCTTACTTAATGTACTGTTCATTAGTATCATCTACCAAAGACGTGCTTAAACAAATTTTAGTAAAAGACTGGAAAAAGATAAGCGTACATTTCACAGAGATCGCCACAAATACATGAATATATTGTAATTCAGTTAATTTTTGTTTTTATTTTTGAATTGGTAATTCTAAGTTTAACGTTAATTGATAAATATGTAAAATATTTTATATGTATGCGGTGGGTAGACACTTTAGTGAGTATATGTGTTCAAAGAATTTATAAGTACGAAACGAAAGTTTAATAACTACACTAATTTCTAGATAATCACACTGCTTTTGCCCATATACGGTGTGGAAGGTACACTTCTCATTTTTGGTAGTTTTACATTTAATGCTGTCGCCTGTGCCCTTCTGTTACAACCCGTTTCTCGACACACAAAAAAGAAGCAAGATATAAAGAAACTCAGTGGCAATAATGATGCAGAATTGCAACAATTTTCACCTAACAATAAGGTACAGTTTAACCGTAAATTACGTTACAATATACATAGTAATATAATATTATTGATAACAATAATAATAAATTATGTTTATTATACACTCCCATGCAAAGAAAAAGAAAAAAAGAAAGAAAATACAAGATGTGAGATGTTATAGTAGTAAATAGGTTTATTTTTTGCCTTCGGTCTAAATAGGGTTGCATGTGCCGTTTGTGTATTTAAGTGTTTCTGGGACTGTTAACTCAAGATTGTGCTTTCTTTTTGACTTCCTCCTTCATCTTAGGCTTCTTTTCTTCTCCTTATTTTGCAGAACCATACGCATCCACTCCGCTCCTTCTTCTTCTCCCTTTAGTATCTCTCTTTTCGTTGAATTTTCTCTTTTCGACTCCTTACAGTCTTATAACATGTCATCCAGCGTCTCTCTAGTTTCTAGCCCCTTTACATAATCTACATCAGGGCTCTCCAGCATAGGGGCCACTCACGCGATTGCTCCCCCTTCCAATCTTTTTTCCGCGCAGTGTGCCTTCCATTGTCAAGGAGATCGTGCGACGCTACGAAGGCTGCCATGACACGCTAGCCGGGCTAACGTCTTCGCGGTTAGCGTCGCCGGGTATCCCCGACAACGCGGACGAGAGGGGAAGAACCCCGAGCTTACGCCTAAGCGACTCTGGGGAGCCCTCATCTACATACTGTCTCTTTTTCTTCCTTCCAGTACTTCTTTCCCCGGTCTTCGTTTCCACATCTGAACCTTGCTATCATGCTTTGGTCTCTTCCTCTGTAGTCTCCGTTTAGGTAATTTGCTCTCTGGCTATCCTTGATTTCTGTATAACGGACGTTGTATCTGCCTTCTCGTATTCTGTCATATTGCTATTGAACCTGCTCTGCCGTGTGTCTTTGCGCTAGTTCTTCAGCAAACTCTCTTCCTCTCCTTCTGTCTATTTCCATTTCTTGGATATCCATCATTTTTTGTCTATAGTACGAGTCTCTGTTTTCCTCCCATTTCGATTTTTTCTCTTCTTGTTTCGCGTCTATTTCCCCCCAGCAGTCTTGTACTATTGTATTCTTATTCAGCTGTTTCGTTTGTTCCTAATATTTTATTGCTCTCTTCCCCGTTTCTATCATTACTTTGTCCGTTCCCGTTTCCTCCAAAATTAGGAATGCTGGTATATTGAAGTCCAAACCTAATGTCCACATTATGTATTTCTCCTGTATTTTCTCTACTTTTTCTGCTTCCATCTAACCCCAAATTTCTGAAGCGTACAGTAAGATACTTTTCACTATGCTTCTGAATATTCGCACGAATCTCTCAAAATTGTTTATGAATATTCATTGTCCTATTTCCCATATCTGCGCCACTGCTAGTCTTGCTTTCTCTGTGACTTCCCTTATATGCATCTCTCTGCCCCCATTTTTCCGGAAATTATACCCTAAGTATTTGAACTCCTTCAGTTCTTCCAGACTGTCCCCCTGCCCTTCTTCTTTCTTTTTCTTTCCTCTTCCTTTATGTAAAATTAACACTTTTGATTTCTCTGCGTTCAGTTGCAACCCTTTCCTTTCGAGGTATTTTCCAAATCTTATTATGTCCTTCGGGTCCTTTGGTTCCTTTGCTAGTAACGCTATATCTTCCGCATATGCTAGAATCCAGATTTTTTCTTTCCCTCCTCCTGCTTGGTTTTTCCTCGTGGTTTCCTCTAGATGCGCTACATATATTGTAACTAACGTAATGTTTTACATTGTTACATTTAACATGTAATGTTTTATAGTATTTCTTTTTTCTCTGTACATTTCTCCAATTATAATCCTGAAGCGTTTACTTATTTCGGATATTTTTCCGAATGGCCCCAGTGGCCGATCGAGATGAGGTTTGGGGGTAGGGGTGGTGAGGGGTTGTGAACCGTAAATCTAAAATTGTAACCACTGTCTCATTTTTAGCATCGCCAAACTCACATCGGTTCGCTACCATGCTTTACGCGCCCCCCGCGCCAATTTAACCCAAACCAATACTAAAACCCGGAACAAGTTGGAAAGTGGAATGTGTTATGTCGGTATAAGTCAACAGAAATATTGTTAAGATGGGGGACCGTGGTAATGTGATTAAAAAAAATCGGTAAGGTGTACCCTTTTATGCACAATTACTTCTGTACCTTTTGAACGCATTAATTGCTGATGATAAAAATTTATATTTGGGGTCGGTCCACACCCCTCGTATTACCCACTAAGTTTCATCTCGATCGACCCCGGTTGGGGTAACACCAGTGAGTGAGGCGCGGAAAGCACGACAGCGAACCGATGTGAGTTCGGCGATACCAAAAACGAGACCGTGGTTACAAAATTTCAAAAACGAAAAATAGGGGGACGAAAGGGCTCCAGGATAGAGAGGCCTGCACCAACGTCCAAAAAAAATTTCCAAAAAAGTTAACAATTTTTTTTTAATATTTCGGAAACTAATAAATACCCGAAGACACAATTTTAGATTTAGGGTCCACACCCCTCCCCACCTTTCCCCCCAAACCTCGTGTCGATCAGCCACTGGGGCCATTCGGAAGTACAGCCCTTATTTCCTTTTTGTCCATGATATTTTGAAGCTTTACTCTATCCACTTTGTCAAATGCCGCGCTTAGGTCCGCAAAAAAGGTATACAGCTTCCCCCGTTTTTTCTTTATTTTTTTGTTGGCTACATAGTTCAGAATAAAAATGTTGTCTATTGTCGACCTATCCCTCCTGCACCCTGCTTGTGTTTCTGGTATTATATGTTTCTTCTCCAATTCCTCTTTCAATCCAAATTCATTTTTGCAAACTAAATAATAACGTGTAAAATTGTCATCATTATTACTAGGCATAACTCAGTGGTTCTTCGACATAGGGGGACCCGACATGCAACGTTGCCAAATTTCCGAAGGGAAGCCGATTCTGGCTCCTAGTGTACCCTACTTTCACCTTTGCCACTTGCTCCATTTTCGGCTTGGCAATGTCTTTAATATTTCTTTGTATCTCCCTTTCCCTTTTTGTCAGGTCATTGCCAATAAACAGCCTTTTATCTTTCAATGTATTTTTCTTCAAGATTACTGCTCTTTTCTGTTGCCAGCTCCTTAACTTCGCTATCAGTAGCCCTCCATACTCCATACTCACATACTCCACCATATCCTTCAGCGTCTCTTTATACGGTAAATCTTCTCCCCTTAGGATAATATTATTTCTTCTCTCTCTTTTTTCTCTATCCTCTTTCTTCTTTTCCAGCTCCTTCAGTCTTCCTGCGAGCCTCTCCACCTGATCCTTCTTGGCCTCCAGTACTCCTACCCTTCCTCTCATTTCCTTTCTTTCCGTTTCCCATATCTCATCCCTCCTCTTCCACTCGTCGTTCAGATCCTGCATTTCCTGCCTCAGATTTCTATTATCTTTTCTCAGCTCTTCCATATGTTTCTTAACTGCTAGCACAACTTCCATCAATTTGTCTAATTTATCCATTTCTTTTTTCTGCTCTGTCTCCTGGCAGACCGGCATTTCCACATTTTCTATAACCACCTCTATTTTCTTCAGCGGAGGCGACCTCTCAACTTTCCCCGCTTTTAAGAAATCTTCTACTACTTTTTCTGCCCTTTACCTGTCTTCCCTAGTAGCATTTTTGGTTGACCAACAGTAGCCAATAGTTGGGAATTAGTTGGGATATAGTTAGTGTGTTTGCCTACAAATTCCCAACATAGGGCCTACGACAAAAAAGTTACGACAGTTTGCCAACAAATATTCAATGTTGGACCTATAATTATTATAGTTGGTTAATTAACAATAAATTTACAACGATGATTAAATGTCGTCTTACAAACGTCAGAAAATTTGCTACATCCGAAAACCTGTTATTATATTCCAAGTTGTGATTTTTCTTTTCTTATTTATAAATACGCCAATAAGGACGTCTGTCTTAAAACGAATGTGAAATTTTAAGGAATGAGTCTAAAAGTCGAATGATGATATTTTGTAGAATATTTCGCGTCACTGTGCAGTTTTTATAAACAATTAATACTAGTTATCTAACTAGAAATTAGAAGTGTTTATATGGAAGTGTGTTGGGTAGTTGCGAACAGCGGTTGCTTCGTAAGCGGAAAGTTTGGGTTCGATTCTCCTCACCGGAAAATTCTTTCTTTTTCCTAAACCAAACCTGAAGAAGACGTCTTTTCGACGTCTTTTGAAGTTCTTTAAGACGCCTTCTGGAAGTCTTTAAGACATCTTTTCGAAAGAAACCTTCAGTTGGGTCTTTATGTTAAGTGACGTAGGGCCTGCGTTGGTTACAATCGTTGGTCCATTTAAAAATAGCGCGAACACTTCAACAGTTGGCCAACGGATAACACGCCATTGGCCCAACAAACTCCCAACAAATAAATGCTACTAGGACTGCTTCTCCTCGACCTCCCTTTTCCTCTTGAATGAGTCTACTATCGAGCTTTTCTGCCAACGATGGTCTTCCCTTTCTCCTCGTTTCCTTTTGCCTTTCCGCGCCATCTCTTGCTTTGCTCATTAGAGTCGCCGCTCTTCTTTACTTACTAACTGTTTCCACTTTGTCTTCTTAATTATTCCGCTCCCCCTAGATGTCACTTATCCTTACCACGTATCTTACTTCGTGCACTCATTTCACACCTTGTCTTCTTCACCTTTTCTCTCACCCTTCGAACCTTTATTACCTGTCGTTTATACTGTCCACATGGAACCTTATCTAATCCCCTGGCTTCCATCCGGCTTCGTAATTTTCTGCGCACTTTTGCCATACTTTTAGTCTATTTCTTTCGCCTGTTTACTCTACACGCGTTATACTCTCGCAGGTCATGTGGTTCCCTATGTCAGAAGCTATGTGCAATAGGAATGTGTAAAGAACGAGGTTTCGCAACTCTACATTGCGCTACACTAACTCAGAAATGATAACATGAATAGTGAAACTGAACTAAATTAAAATTTATTAAAGTCTCTTAGGGGAGAGTTGCCAATATCGTACTGGGCACCAAAATCGTACCTTATCAATTTCCCCGTAATTAATGAATCTAAACGACATTGGGTAATAAAAATATCAAATAAATGCGAAATAAGAAATAGAAACAAAACCTTTTGAGCTTACACCCTATTTTGTGCGTGCTATAAACATTTTAAAAAATCAGGTATGATTGATGTAACTTTTTACCAGTTTATTTTAGCTGATAATAATCAAACAATGCAATTTTGTCCCGTATTTTTGTATTTTTCTAAAAGGTTTAATGTAGAATATTTTGCATTCATTTCAAGTACATATTACATTCATTATAAAGTTTAAATTAATATTTATAAATAAATTGATCATGTTTCGTAAATCGTACCACTACAATCGTACCAGTAGGATTTGACAACTCGTATGTTATGTGACGTCTCACTATTTTTCGCGCGGTAATATTTCAAGTCTCCCTCATAAATCATTCCACGACTCTCCAAAAAACCCTCGAAGTCAAGTCTTACCCCTTTTCCCCAACCACTGACCATCTAGACGATGTACCTTAGCGGTCCCCATCTCGAAATGGTCAAGTATGAAATCCCCTTCCCCGCTTCGCCATACGAGGCATGATTTCCTCCATCAAATCTAATTATAAACAAGTCCCTCGTCCCAAAGCCCCTCTTAATTCGAGACCACGTCTCACTCCCTCCCTAAGACCCTCCAAGTCAAAATCACACTCACCCCTTTCCAATCAAACCACCCAAAATCCATTAAATGGGTTGAGTATTCCCTTTTCCAAAGCCCAAGTAAAAACCCGGAAAGTTTTATTCTGTTCACAACACGTTCTAATTATAGACACATATTTCGTACAAATAATAACGCCGGAAGTACTACGGCGCTTATTTCATACAAATAAAAACCCCGGAAGATTTGTCGCGACGCTTTTCGTACACAAGTCAAGGTGCATACCGCGCACCCCTCACCCCTGACGTTCAAATAAATCACATAAATACCGGTGCCACGAAAACCACGGCAGCCAGTTCGGTAAAAATCCTTGAAGTATCAACTTCGTCATTTTCATAATTATTATTATTTTGCAAATTCAGTGTATGTGTTCACCAGCGACATCAAATGTAAGATATTATAATTATCTAATATACAATTGTATAGCACCCACATATATACATTTACATATAAATTGCATTTCTAACAATTTATATTATATCATTGCTAACGTTATTGTATTATATTATTTACTTTTGCTTATACTTATATTGTTTCATTGCTAACGTTATTGCTTTGTATTTTATATTATTGCTCATACTCTTCACATCTATGTTAAACTAAATTATAACTAATACTCACGCAATTCATGCTCATATATCTATAGACTAATCACCTTTATACAAATGTTTAGTCCCATATTCTTAATGCATCATATATTGTTATAAATCGTTTACCGCTATTGCATCAGTAATGCATGGCTTTTCCCATTACGTTCAAATAAATAACGTTTTGTTTCAATCAACGTCTCGAATTACATAATTGATCCTTCGGACATTCTGAATCATAACAACCCACTGCAACAACTGATCTCGGTTCACTAACCCTGGGATTTCTTACACTGTTTACAAAGCTTACTTTCGCATAGGTCTTGTACGACCATATCGCTAACGCTGTTACAAAGAAAATAACGCTTGGTTTCTTATATTAATGCAGCGGTAAATCCAATTATCAAGACTTTAAATACTTGCGCTTGTGCCTAACGGGTGTCACACTGCTGCGTGATTATTACTTAACCTTCCCTGGTCACTTTGTGCCGCGAAGCTAGTTTTCGTGCCAAAACACGCATCTTTCCTTGTGCCGCGAAGATGGTTTTCGTGCCAAAACCTCCCATCTTACATTGTGCCGCGAAGCTGGTTTTCGTGCCAAAAGCTATTCCTCTCAACCTAACCCAACAATGTCATTGCCCTAAAGACCTCCACCCAGGACGTGACAGTTACATAGGTTATGTACGTATATCATATTCCTAGGTTATTGCGGCCTGTGTGTAATTATATAATAATCATTACTTTATGTTGAATATTTGCTAGTCTACTTGTTATTGATACTATTTATAGTGGAGATACGAGTTTGCAAACCGAGGGTACGATTTAGGAGACCGGTTGCCTAAATCATACCTTTTACAGTATCTGACAAAAATATTAATAACAAATTAATTTGTTCTGAACAAAAGGTTAAGCATACAATAGAAGGTGCCTGAAAAGTCAAGCTACAATATCCAAAATTCATTTGCGTTCAAATTAGTACCAAATATGAAATATAATGTAAAAAGTCTTAAGTGGTACGATATAGGCAACCCTCCCCTACCTGCAGTTTGAAAAAGATATGTTTGTAATATATTTAAAAAATGTTCTTCATTTATGTGCAAAGGTATATATACTGCCGGCTAAAAGTTTAAAATTGCTTGCTGATGTTCATTAATCCTCGGACGACTCTACTTTGGTCTACTTTGATCCATGTTCTCAATGTTTTTAATTTACATTAAAAAAAAAATTATGTTTAGAGTAGGAAATATCAACTTCTTCAAGAAAAAAATTACGCTCCTAAGCGACAGTGACAGAAGGAAAGGTGCTTAAAGGTTTAAATTGACCCAGCTACGGCGTCGCTTAGTCGCCAGAAGAGTCGATCTTCCGAGGGTCAAAATCATATCATAAAAATAAAAGCTTGTAATAACAAATTTTCACCTAATTCGAAGTTAATACTTCTAGTCGTAACTGCAATGTTTTTTATTGTCAATTTTCACCTCTTATCACGCAAAATAATTACTTAAATTCCTTTGTATACTTAAGGGGGTACTCTAGTGTAACTGCCCGTTTTTCAACGCCATTTTTGAGAATATATTTAATAAAAACTAGAAGGTTATACTATCTGGCGTTTTGCCTGCATATTAAGGTATGTTTGTAGTAATACTCAGAATTGTTTCAATCTTTTTTATCGTACATATACATATAGCTGGTGGCGCAATATTCTTAAAAAAAAATCCGACGGGCGTTGGTGTGGGAACTTTTTTTTTTTTTGACTTGGAGGAAATCCCCATGGATACGCCTGCGTCGCCTCTTCCGGGGTCGCTGCTGCTAGGGTGAGTGGTGCCCCCCGGCATCCTCGCGACCCCGCGATCGAGTTACTACCCGGCCCAACAGAGGTAAAGAGTCGGGCCGGGCGGGGGCGTTGGCGGGACTTAAGGGCCGCCCAGAACCGCGATACCCGAGGAGGCCTTTCGGCTGCAACCGGGTTAAAACCAAAACCCCGGCAAATACCTCGGGCGCGCGGCTGGCA
Organism: Andrena trimmerana; assembly: GCA_951215215.1. Classification (NCBI taxonomy): domain Eukaryota; kingdom Metazoa; phylum Arthropoda; class Insecta; order Hymenoptera; family Andrenidae; genus Andrena; species Andrena trimmerana. Next base: position 76,039,699 of record OX578060.1, read on the forward strand.
AGTCGTGCTTGAACTGGGCAGCCCACTATCGGCCGCCAGATTCACCCCGCGAAGTCGATCGCCTAACTCGGAGCGGTTTAACTATCGCCGCTCCCGGGGGTGGTGTGGAAACTGTTCTAGTCCTCCAAAATGGAAAAAAGGTTTATTTTCTTTATTATTAAAACTAATATTTATTTTCTTTGTCGATATGGTTACAATCACAGAGGCCCTATATCAATAAAAATTTGCGGAATTACAGCAGTTTGAAAAAAACGTTCGATTTTTGCGAATAAATTTATCTGTTTTCGTACTATAGAATTCATTTTATACAATATAGGGACTCGTCCGTGGTTCCAACCATAGCGACAAACATAATAAAGAAAATAAATCATAGTTATTCCATTTTGGACGACTAGAACAGTTCCCCCACACCAACGTTCATCGGAAAAGAATGTATTTGAAGAAGTTTGTGCCACTGACTATATCTATGTACGATAGAAGTCATTTTAGAAGGAACTTGCCGACCGACGAGTTTAGACCGGTTCTGCGCATATTGCCGCTCATTCGTGCCGAAACAAGCTACTATTGGCTATATCCCAAACAAACGCTGCCTCGGAGCCAATGAGCTCATTCTACATGCGCGAGTAAGTTCCTTCTAAAATGACTTGGAGTATATATGTGCAATAAACTAGATAAAAAAATCTGAGTATTACTTCAATTATACCTTAATATGCAGGCAAAGAGCCAGAATAGTATAAACATATAGTTTTTGTTAAATAAATTCCCGAATATGGCATTAAAAACGAGCAGTTACACTAGAGTACCCCCTTAATGAACAAAATGCTACATACTTCTCTTAATTCACAGCTTCATTCTATATTTTGGGGCGGCAATGTGTCAGTAGTACTGTACAGTAAATTTTTGATGTGTGAATTGGAGCGTCATGATGTAGTGAGATAATTTAAAATCATCCTCGTATCCAGCACATAGCATGCATTATATTTTTCCTAGTGTCCGACAGAGACATCTGATCAAAATCAGAAGAGACCGATAGAAAATGTCGATGAAAATACTCAAAGCAATTACAGTGCTTTGAGTCTTGCTAAAGAAAAATTCGGAAGCCAGTATCTATATTACGACGATGATGAAGACGGTGCTTCTGGTATAGATGTGATGGGTCCTACTTCCGTTATGATGTCACGGGCCAACGATGGGTGGTACGTGTCAAAATATGAACTCACGATAATATTTTACAAGACGACATAATGTGGTGTACATATAATGATATTAAGAATAATAGTTTCGACATAGATACATAAAATAAACACACAACCACGGTTTTTAACCGTTTAAGTATGATGAATGCATACAGTCGGGGAAAAAATTAAGTGGACAGGTAGTGGAGAAGGTTATCGAAGAAGTTTTATCAAAATAATACTATTACTATTTACTTAAGCCTTATACAGGGTGTTCAGCTACACGTATAGACATTAGCTGTACTTGACGAAAATTACTTTGCGAGATTCTTTTGGTCTGACCCTTCACAATTGTGACACTTGTTGGGAAAATGATCCGGAAAAAATTTCAGGCTGATTGGCCCATGGGAAAACAGCGCGCCTCAAGTTTGAAAATTTAAATTTTTTTAAAACTAGACATAAATATACATTTTGATATATCCATGATTTTTTACTTTTTTCTGTTTAGGAATACATACTCAAAACATACGATTGTTAACAAAAAAACATCTGTGACCTTGAAAACTCGAAAGAATGACCTTGAAAAAAATAATTTTCCTGCCATTATATTCGCCTATTTATGTACTACAACTCGAAGGAGTGGGAGAAGTGAGAGGGTGAAGGAAATGAGAAGGGTGATTGAGAATTTAAAAGAGGGTAAAGCGGGTGGTGGGGATGGGATTCGGAATGAGGTGTGGAAGCTAGGAGGTACGGAGGTGGAGGAGTGGCTGTGGACAGAGGGGAGAAGGGTGGCCGGAAGGACGGAGGGAGAACTGGTTTTAGAAGGGGGTTGGGCTGCATGGACAATATCGACGTCCTGAATTACCTGATTAAGGGGTCAGTCCACTGTGAAGTCGTGAAAAATTGTCATTTTTAGGATTTATTTTTTAGTAAACGGAATGTCCAACGTAAATAATGTTTTGTCTACATATTAATACACTTATTTACAGTATAAAAAAACTATTTTAAATTTTTAACAGTTTTTTTTAAATATATATTGCATAGATGTGAGCGCCTTGAGAAAGCGATTGCTGGTGCAGGTGATTTCGGGAGAACGACGCATCTGAAATAAAAAATTCAAAGTGAGTTGTAATCATTATGAATGTGGTTATCGCCGGAACCAGGATTATATTTACTGATAAAAAATTAACAAAATGGCGGAGGTTTGAAGTTTAAGTGTCGAAATACGGTGAATTTTTCAAGCATTTTTCCTTGTAAAAAGTATGAAATGGTTAATCAAAAAAGGTTTCCGTGGTCCCGGCCATAGACACTGATGTGCTGAATAACGTGTAAAAATTTCAGACCGATAGTTTTTTTGCAATCACCTGCACCAGTTGAAAATTGTCGTTTTGAGATAATCGCGTTTAAAGTTTTTATTTGTGATTTTTCATTAATATGTTTATGTTTTTTTTTTATTCTTGAGATAAAGTGGCCCGGCCATCTGTAGGTCCATTAGCACATACATACATACATTCCTGCCAACATAGTACAGGTAGAACAGAAATTAGTATATCTAGTATATATCTATTAGTATTGACAGAGGGCTTTATATTACTTATACTAGTGATTGCACTCAGTGAGTCTGAGCATATCAGGTACGATCTATCACAGTCGGTAAGTGCTATATCAAGGGCTTTGGATATAGCCACACATTCAGCTATGTTGACTGAAGTGTAGCTAAACACGGCTATTGTGTGTGATGCCTCTATCCCTGGAACGTAGACTCCACATCCCGTAGATAGCCCATCCTTTCTCTTAGATCCATCAGTATAAATGCAGGTGTGGTTCTTATAATTTAGTTCAACGAGTTCATTAAACTCTTGATTGATCGCTGGAGAGTCCTTCATTTGCATACCATAGGTGGTGTTACATTCAATCTCAGCCATGACTGCATTGTAATCAACTGTATTGCAAGCATAGTTTTGATCCTGGATGTGTATATCAGTGTTACGAGCCGAGGCTGAGGGCAATAAGAATGGCGGCTGCAAGGCCGAGGATTGAATTTGGTTGTTTGAGTTTGTTAGTAGCGGACGAACCGGGGTCTGGTATTCCCGGGAGCCGCTATAAGGAGGTTGGATGTCGTAGCCACTAGGAAGGTAAACTTCACGGACGAACCGGGGTCTGGTATCCCCGGGAGCCGTTAGAAAGGTGGAAATCGTGGACGAACCGGGGTCTGGTATCCCCGGGAGCCACTAGGAATGTTAGTTTAGCCTCGCAACTTTATAATGTGATACACCTTGAGCGGTAAAGGAGTATCTATGTGGGTTTATCTCGAAGAGGAAACTCAGATGATGATTGATTGAAATAAAAGAACTCTGAATTAGAAATAACCAATTATATTCTATAAGCTCAGTCTTCTACAATTGTTTCAGTGTTTAATTGTCGCGGTACCTAAGTCCACCTCTCGGTTTTGACACACTGAGAAATGCGGGGGTCTCAAAGAGTTTAATAGTAACAACACCTATCAACAACTCTACGTACTGTCTGGTTAAAGTTGAAGTAAATAAGCCTCTTTCGTCTATGCGTAGTAGATTTGAAATGAGCCCCCGAGTGTGAATTCGTGGCCCTTTTTATACAGTGAAATTCGGCTTAGAAAGTAGTGGGGACATGAGTGCCTCCATTGAATATAAGGTTTTCGGGGAAAACTTGGTTGCATCAGACCACTGCAGGTAACGGTGACCCCGTCGGGTCACGTGCATTTCGGACACCTGAAAGGGTTAGAAAGTCAAAGATAAATCTGCGTACGTAACATCGGCTAAGTTGTTGATGACCCTTACACATCTCATGACTAGCTTATCACATTTCTTCGCCATTCCTGCCGGGCTGTCAATGTCCTGTGTAAACTCTCTGAGTTGCCTATTGGTGTCATGGCTACTATTTGAAATAATCTTGCTCAAGTAGTTTTTGCCCAGGAGGATGGTTCTTTCTTTGATATTAGGTATCTCTGTCTCAGATAAAATCACGTTGTCCGGGGTGCTCATTCTCATTCCTAGAGCAAGTTTCCGCACGATTTTGTATGGATTCAATTTTGTTGATTAGATCCTTTGTTTGGGAGGTAGGCAAAGCATCCATAGTCAATTTTCGACCTTATCAAGGATTTATATATAGCTATGAGCGTTTCGGGATCGCAGCCCCACCACACCCCTCTGAGATATTTAATTATGTTTAGGGTCTTTAGACACTGTTTACGTACTACATCTATATGAGGGCCGAAAGTAAGTCTGGGATCGAAGCATATGACCAGAAACTTGACTCTATCTGTATTGTGTCTCATGTGCTGCCCTATCTGAATCGCTACTTTGCCAGGTTGAAAATTCCTTTTGTTAAAGACCATTATGTCAGTTTTTCCGGTGTTAACTCTAGTCCTATTTGGAACAAATTTTGCTAATAGTGGATACAGCTTGCTCAATCTGGTTTCTAGCTCTCTCTATGGATGTATCTCTTGTATAGACCACGATGTCATCAGCATACTGCGAAAGCCGTACCCCCTCAGAGATCCCATCCAAGATGTTAGAGACATATATATTGAAAAGAATGGGGCTCAATACACCACTTATATATTCGTTTGTTGTTATGTCCCGTTAAAAAGGAGGCCGACCTGCAATATGTCAAGTTGGCAATGAAACTTATCACACCAATCGGAACGCCTAACTTCGCCAGTTTTTCCAACAATGTGCCACTCTGCACATTGTCATATGCCGCGCTAATATCCAGGAAGGCGGCGATCGTATACTGACTACGAATGAAGCGTTCCTCTGCGTACAGGGTCAAGTTCATCACATTGTCAACACATGAGCGACCAACCCTGAAACCCGCTTGACTGGTGGGAATGATGTTGTGATATTCACACCACCATTGTAGCCTGGTGTTGATTAGCCTTTCGAAAAGCTTACAGACGCATGCCGTGACAGAGATGGGCCTGAAGCTGGATCCACCTGATTTCTTGATCAGGATGATCTGACTCCTGGTCCAGTCATAATATGTTTATGTTCGAGAAATCGACCCGCTATGGCCATCTGGCGTGCCCGGGCGCAATCACTGCCGCCTGATACGGTCTGCGGTCTGCTTGCTCGGGTGGAGCGTCGAACGGCGATCGCTGGAAGGGGGAAAGCGTTCGCTTCGCGGAAATCGACGGCGATTTCTGATGATCATTCGTTAGTCAGTAGCGAAACTTATCGTTATACGCACGCTTTCTAGTCGCTTGTAATCGGGCTACGAATCTTCTAGAAGCTAAGGGACTCCGCTACACTTTCGCTTATCGCGCCTACAGCATACTGCTTCCACGCTTCCGCTTCAATTGTGTGAAAGGAATATCTCGCGCTTTCGCTGCAGCGGGACAATTTTTTGCTTATTCTTCGCTCATTATTGACCGCCTAACGCTTGCCAAAAAGAGGTACATACGTGCCATTCAGACAGTTCGTCACATCCAGCTATTGTAACCGATTTTATTTTACATAGTGTAAATAGATGTTCGATTGAAATTCAGTGCCCTTTATCTCGAAGAAAGTTCCTGACATCCTGTATCCCCGCGCAATAAAAGCAATATTCTGAACAGTTTACTTACAACTAATCGGCGTTGCCTGCTCCATAAAGTATGCCTTCAGCCTCTTCAAAGTGCTCATTCTGAGCTGATTTCTCATTTCATCGAGCAATCCGAGCTTCTTTTGAATCCCATGAGCTGCGACTGTCAGCGGTCGCCATGCGCGCTGCGTCGTGGCGTTCGGCGAAAGCGAAGGCTTTTGGCCCAATTTTCACTCACATGACCTCCATAATTTGCAGAATAGGTGCAAAACCTTCGTTAAAAACACACTCGCTGCAAAAAACGTAGCAATCTCCAAAACCTTTTTTTCACAGAAGACATGCTTGAGTGCGAGATGCCAAACGCACGAATTAAAACTTTCATTATTGTTTTGTGTCTCGTTTCCCAAGCATCTTTCTAATAGATCATCTGATGTTACATCCTCGTAAATTGGTTTAAGAATTTGTGCAACTTCGTCACTGAGTGCAGGTGGATGGCTAAAATTCTGCAGAGTTCCTGCATGTTCATTTGTGCGATACTTGCACCAAGAATCCGGTCCCGTCGGACAGAGTAAGTGCTGGGGATTTTCATTTGTAGATATCTTGTGTCTGTAGGTTGTCCATATTGCATTTTTCATTTTTTCTAGTGTATCTGGATGACGACGTATGCTCAAACCGTAGTATATCGAAAGATCTTGCATCAATTTATTTGGTAAATCAACTGTCTTAGGAGCGGCACTATCTTTTCTTTTTCTTTTTGGTTTTTCTTTATTCTCACTTTTTTTTTACCTTTTTTAATTAAGGTCAGCTGTTTTTTTGCCTCCTTCGCTCTTCTATATATGCGTTTTTTAACGTGTAATACGCATTCCTTTTTTCTCACTGTAAAATTATCTCCATAAGGTTTTTTATTCAACAGAGCCTTGAATGTTTTCGTGTCGCCATCTCCAATATAATATGCGTGTTTTACTTGGTGAAGCTCCTCAGATCTTTCGAACATTTCCCGTATTCCGTCGACCTCCATTTTACCAGCACTGCCAGAATGATTTCCGTCACACTGCTCTTCGTGATCGATGTATCAAGCCTCATATTAAACTGTACTTTCTTTGCGCCTGAAACTGTAAGTTCAGTTGCTGGTTCTCCTGCTTCACCATTCAAACTTCTCTCTTCGGCAACGGCTTTGTTTAAAACCGCATCAAAAACTGATTTCACAGCGATCCTTATATTGTCAACAATTTTATAATATAAAGTTTTGTAGAATCCCTGGCGTTTAGTCTGCATAAATTGTTGATTCCATTAGTCAAATTGAAGTCCATTAGTCCGCAAAAATTGTTGATTCCGCCGAAACCGATGCGGAGCATTCGCATCACGAACACAAATCGACGGTTAATGTCAAACGCATTGTTGATCATCGGGCAAGAATTTATAAATGTTTCTTTGCACGAGCACTTTACACATAATTTAAAACCTAAGCCTCGCTGTCCATGTTTTTAAAATGTCACATCATTATTGCAATCCTTGCACTTTATTAATTGTTGCAAAGTGAAAAAACTAAATTAAATTGTATAAAACAATAGTTCACACTCGGAACAGTGCACACACTGAAATTAGAAGGCGGCATTTCTGTGCAGTTTTGCCGACGATGTACTCGCAAAAGACGCATCAAGTGTGTGCTGATTCCCGTGAAATTTGCGTTTCCGAGCAATATTGCTCGGTCGCTGAGAGCTCCCTCTTTTTTGTTTCTTGTCCATATTTCGAGGTGTTGCCACTCAGAAATACGAATACGTACTGAATTCACAGGTATAACCAACATACTTTGCTTCCTATTTATAAGGACAATTATACAGTGAATCAGTTATTGCCTGGAAGGGGCCGCTTTAGGTAATAAAAAGTTTTACGGTTAAATTATGCATCCAATAAAAGTAGGTATATAGACAAGCCAGTGCCCGAAACTTCATGTGCCTAGTACCTCTGGAGCGGTTGTCAGCGCGCTCCGCCTACGCTGCAACTTTTGGCTATAGCAGCCAAAGTAAAGCGAATCAGAACATGATACTGTTGCGCCGGGGCGTTTCCATCGCCGGCCACCCCGACGCAAAGGAATAGAATAACACGGGGGTGCACGACACAACTATATTTGGTACAGGACAATTAGTATATGACAGTACAACCCGCGCGTCCGAACGCTATGGCGTTCGGTACCAGACTCCGCTAATGACAGCTTGACAGGCGATCGTTCCGATCGCCTTCTTCTCGCTGTCCTCTTGTCATCCGTGCGAGCGCCAGCGGGCCATGGATTCCCAACTATGGGGTGCTCGCAACAATACTTTACCAGCACATTCTTGAATATATGTATTTATGAAAATTGAAGAAAAAAATCGACTTTTTTCAAACCTTCACAGTGGACTGACCCCTTAATAGACAGATGGGGAGGAAGGTGAAAAGGATGGTGGTATTGTTCATGGACTTCAAGGCGGCGGTTTGACTCGGTGGGCCGGGGGGTGGTGCTGGGGCCAATGAGGAAAAGGGGGGTGAGGGAAGAGTTGGTGAGCAGGTGCGAGGATGTGCTGGAGGGGACGGTGTTAGGGTTAGGGTAGGGAATGAGGAAGGGTAGAGGTTTTGGACAGCTAGGGGGTGATACAGGGCTGTCCTCTGAGTCATAGACTCTTCACTCTGCTGTTTGCAGATATAGACGAGGAACTGGAGAGTAGTGATGGGCGATATTGGTCCCATCTATCGATAATACATATCGATATATATTTTGTTGTTCAATATCGATACATGAAACATATTACTCAAATAGTATCGATATTGGTAATATCGATAATTTTTTTTACATAAGAGGCTGGAAGTATACATTGGACACTCTGTGCAGTAGTGATGGGCGATATTGGTCCCATATATCGATAATACATATCGATATATATTTTATGGTGCAAAAAAGGAAGGTAAAATGAATTGGCTTCCTTTTTTTTAAGGTGCAAAAAAGTTATCGATATGTGGACTAAAAGTATCGATACGTGTAATTATCAGTGTTTGAAGTATTGATAAAAAATATCGATATTCTAACAGGCAAATATCGATATATGCAGTTATCGATAAATATCGCGCAGCACTACTGGAGAGTGGTGGATGGGGAGGGGTGAAGTTGGGGGGAAGTAAGGTTTTCACGGTGGTATACGCTGACGACGTGGCGGTTCTGGCTCAGGATGCGGAGGAGCTGAGGGGTATGATGGCGAGACTGGAAAAGTATCTAGATGGGAAGGGGCTGCAGGGGAATGTGGGGAAGTCAAATTTAATGAGGTGTAGGAAGGGCGAGGGGGGGGGGGGGGGAGATGGAAGAAGGTGACACAGAGGTGGAAGGATACGGAGCTGGAGGAGGTAGGAGGTTTACGTACCTAGGATACACGCTAATGAGGAAGGGGGGCAGGAGGCATATATAGAGGAAAGGGTGAGGAAGGGGGCGGCGGTGATGGGGCAGGTGTGGGGTATTAGTAAGAGGAGATTTGGCAAGGACTGGGATGGTCTGGATGTATGATAAGTTGGTGTGGGCGGTGGTAGATTACAGGGTGGAAGTCTGGGGATGAAAGGCCAGGGAGAAGGCGGCAGCACTGCACGACCGATATCTGAGGTGGGTGTTGGGAGTGGATTGGAGCTCGCCAGGATACATGGTGAGAGAGGAGCTACAAAGGGGGATGTTGAAGGGAAGAGCGGGGATGAGGGCGTGGGGTATGAGAGGAAGCTGGAGGGGGGGGGGGGTGAAATTGCTAGGTTGTGTTGGGAGGAGATGGAGGAGAGGGGCGAGAAAGGTTCTAGAACGTTAGGAGGAGGAAGGATAGCAATTCTTCGAGGGAATGGGGTGGACGGTGGAGGAGGCTGAAAGGATAAGGGAGAGAGAGGAGTTGAGGGGGGTGGAGCTAGTAGATAGGGATGGAAGATTACAGGAAGAGAAGTGGGGACAGATTGGGGCATCGAGGTATAATAAGTGGTATGGGGCTGTGAAGGGGGTGGAAGTGCCGGAGTATTTGGAGAAGGGGTGTTGTTTGACTACCGCGCGTATGGCACGGGTTCCGTCGAGCGCCACTCATCGGCTGGCGCGACAATCGCAGATACCGGAGCCTTCTTCTGGGCCGTAGCAAAGATCGCGGTGATGTCTTCGAGACGAATCGTTTTGTTCTTCCGTGTCCATATGCAGTAATGTACGGATCTTATTTAAAATGTACAATATCGTGTGTCAATCGCGATAAAGAAAATAAATCTCTGTGTTCGCAACTAATGCAGCGCGAGTCAAGTGTCTCCTTTTTTCACATTGAGTTCCTAACCATCGTCGGAAGCCGACAAATATAACGCATGTACAGTATTCACGTGCGCGGCACCACAGTACGCGTACAGGTGGGGGAGAGTAGGTGGAGGAGGGTGGCGAATGAGATGAAGGGGGGAGGTATTGGGAAGAGAGTGAAAAAAGGAGGTGTTGGATAGGCGGTTAAGGGGAGGAGACATGGGAGCATGTGTGAGAGGAGTGCTTGGGCTGGGGGAGGAGAGGTTTCAGGAGATGGTGATGGTAGGGGGGTGAGCGAGAGGGGCCGGAGTGGTTGAGAAGAATAGACAAGAGGAGGGGTGGAGGTGGAAGTGAGCAGGGTATGGATGGTGGGGGCAATAGGCAGTTGGAAAAGGAAGTGGCGGCGAGCGGAAGCGGTGGTCAAGGGAAGGAAAGGGGGGCGTGTGTGTGTATGAGCGGAGACGGGGTGGGAGAAGCGAGCGTCCGTGCGAGCGGCGCATTGCGGTATAGGATTACGGCGCTAAGTTCAGTTAGAGTAAGTCTTTTTTGTGTTTTAAAGTTCTAGACAATCGTTGTAGTATATAAAGAGTTGAATATAATGGTAGGAAAATTATTTTTTGTCGAGGTCACTCTATCAAGTTTTCAGGGTTACAGATGTTTTTTTGTTAACAATCGTATATGCTGTGTATGTATTCTTAAACAGAAAAAATTTATTGTCATATTTTAAAAATTAAAAAAATTCAAATTTGATGCGCGCCGTTTTCCCGTGGTTCAATCAGCCCGAAGTTTTCTCAGATCTATTTCCAAACACGTGTGACAATTCTGGAGGGTGGGACCAAAAAAATGTGATGGTTGAAAAATGAGGTCCACCCTAGTGGACCGAATAGAGTGACCCAAGAAATAGCCTCTTTTTGGTCCCACGATTTTGGAACTGAATTTTGTGCCAAGTGATACCTTATGATGAGACATCAATCACAATAACTTTTCAAGTTGAGATGATAATTAGTTTCTAAGATATGGGAGGTCAAAGAAGTGAAAATTCATTAACGCAGCAGCCGATACCCTTCGATGTACGGATTTTTATGTCAGTCCAATAATTTGAAGAATGTTCCCAGGTGTTTGCTGACTGCTAACAAAGAATTTGAACATAGATTTTCAAAATTCATATGTCAAATACGTATGTCAAAAATATTCTAATTTTTGTTGTACCAAGCTGCCTGGAGTCGAGATTCTGACTGAGAATCTCTAGGTGCTCCGGGTCGTCCTTCACGGTCGTCGTACAACGGGCTCCGAAGATTGGGGTGACAATGCTGCGACGGCAATATTCAATTGGAAACCGAAGATAGGAGATTTTTGCTGGTTAAAGAGTTGGAACTCACCGTAGGAATGAACAAGTATTTCTGTGTGACAATCATGCTCATACTATGTCGTGCATGATTCGGTATAAAGTCTTGTCGGTCGTTGCTTGTACATGATTTTATAGCCTAATTGGGGACGAAACGGGGACCAGCGAGGTCTCTCCGTCTTTGGCCCGTTCGTCAGTATTTCGCTAAATGCTGAGGGGCCTCGCAGTATCGTTGTTCCGCCTTTGGGGGCTCGTTCGTGGCTATTCAAGTAAGTGGTGGTTGCAACGTCTGATCGTCGGTTGGTTTGCAACATTTTCATAAAACTTTGGTCTAATATTTGTAATGTAAAAAGATGTTCGCGTTCGAACAAAGAGAGAGATTGATTGTACAGAGTATTTCGAAATAAATAGCACTACCTTTGCACTCAATGCTCTTCTATAATCTTAAACAATGTTTACAGCGATCACAACACGCACACACTCACACATTGAAAATTCCTAAAGGATATTAAGTGCAGTATGCATATGTGAACTCGATTTGGATTTCGATTATCTATTTGATCGTTATCTGACGTACGATCGCGATGTACTTGTTTCCTCGATCACGTCCCGATGGAGAAGAAGGATACAGTATTGTCTCCGTATGTACAGTATTGTCTCCGTATGTACTCACTGGTCGGGACCGGCGAGTAACCCGTATAGTGAACAGCGACCCTAATTCCGAGTGTTCGTTTCTCGCTTCTTTCTGGCCGAAGGGGGGAGCGAGATGGAACGCTTTGCGTGCGCCGGAGTGACACGGCGTCCGAAAGACGGAGCGAGACCAGTGGCTTTCGCTCGCTCTCGTTCCATCTCGCTCTCGCCTTCGCCAGACAACAGTGAGAAAAAAGTGGTGGGGATAGCGAGTAACCCGTATCGTGTACACCAAACCGAGTACATACGGAGACAATACTGTACTCGGTTTGGTGTACACGATACGGGTTACTCGCTATCCCCACCACTTCTGACTCACTCTTGTCTGGCGAAGGCGAGAGCGAGATGGAACGAGAGCGAGCGAGAGCCACTGAAAGCGAGCGAGGACGGTACGAGACAGACGACGCGTTAATGTTTTGTCTCGCTCCGTCTTTCGGGCACCGTGACACTCCGTCCTTTGCGTGCGCGACGGGCGTGCGCGATGGTCGCAAGCAGTTACGGTGACCACGGGAACCGCTTCGCAAAATCTTGACGCAGGCCCGGCTCAAGTCTTTTTTGTGCCCTACGTGATCTTGTCAAATTACACCCTTTATTATAATACATTTATTAGAGTTTATTGATGACCTTACTCTGAATTTTTATTCGTAGTTTAAAACAGATGCAGTACAATTTGTAATATTTCATTTTAAAGTTTATTTTCAACAATACAGGCAGCGAATACAGTCATAGATATGTAATTTGATGTACTGTCATTAATGTTGTATTTGTAACAGTCCATCGAGGTATTGTATGTACAATAAAATATGCAGTGATCGCAATGATCGCTGCCTGTAAGCTTGGCTGGTCCCTATAAGCAAAATTAGACGGCTGCCTAGGGCGGAAAGTCGACAAGAAGTGCAAATGGTATTTTCATTGCCTGTATGTTGAAAATAAACTTTAAAATGAAATATTACAAATTGTACTGCATCTGTTTTAAACTACGAATAAAAATTCAGAGTAAGGTCATCAATAAACTCTAATAAATGTATTATAATAAAGGGTGTAATTTGACAAGATCGCCTAGGGCGCAAAAAAGACTTGAGCCGGGCCTGCGTCAAGTTTTTGCGAAGCGGTTCCCGTAGTCACCGTAACTGCTTGCGACCATCGCGCACGCCCGTCGCGCACGCAAGCGTTCCATCTCGCTCCCCCCGTCGGCCAGAAAGAAGCGAGAAACGAACACTCGGAATTAGGGTCGCTGTTCACGATACGGGTTACTCGCCGGTCCCGACCAACGAGTACATACGGAGACAATACTGTATTCCTTCCCGGAACCCACGTCGGAATTCTGGGGAGTCACGTGATCAGCAAACGCATGGCTCAGGCGCCATCGATGCATTGCAATTAGGCATTGTGGCCCAGAGATGGCCCAATTAGTCCTAATTGTTGTGTTTTGCCGCGGACTCGAAGTCGGCTGCCGCGCGTAGCAGCCGACACGTGTAGTGACGCGCGTGACGTCGACTGCGCATTCATTTAGTCTCCAACAAAGATATAAAATGAATTTTCCAAACTAAAGTAATATTTATGGTTTTAACAATAATTAGTTTCAATTTTGTGGAAGCCGTGTATTCTGATTGACAGAATGTCAATATACGTGTGTATTTACGCCCGTAGCCGCTGAGTGATTCTGTATTAGCGACATTTTTGCAATAGAACCTATGAATTTTGAAAATCTAAGATCAAATTCGTTGTTAGTATTCAGCAAAACCCCTGGAAACATTCTTTAAATTATCGGACTGACATAAAAGTCTGTACGTCGAAGCGTATGGGCTAATGCATTAATGAATTTTCATATCTTTGATCTCCCATATCTCAAAATCAGAAACTAATTGTCATCCTCAACTGAAAACTTGTTGCTAATGACATCTCATCATAAGGTATCATTTGGCACAAAATTTAGTTCCAAAACCGTGGGACCAAAAAGAGGCTACAACAGGCCTCACTTTTTAAGGAGTGATTCTAGACACCAGACTAAGACGAAAATCAAGAAAAACGATATTGCGGGTTAAGGCTTCAGTTATTAGTTAAAATCGTTTACTGATATGCCTAAAAGCAGGCAATTCCTGTGCACCGGTGCACGCGGGGCAACACAGGCGAGGGGTCTATCAGTAGTATTCAAAGCCACTGCCACACGGGGTCACCCACCTCAGAGAACCTACGATGAAATTAATCTCTGATTCTTTAGCACTTCATCCAAAATTGAAGAGTATCGTTGATCACACCAGACTTGCCTAATCCCTAAACTCCATTGCTTCCATTATATCCACTGTAGTCTATTGTGTTATTGAGACACACGCGCGCAGAAATTACACAAAACACAGAATCACCCCGACTCGGTCACATTGCCTCGATAACACAATGGATTACAGTGGATATAATGGAAACAATGGATTTCAGCGAGTAGGTAAGTACCCTTTAATTTTGGATTAAGTGTCGCAGAATCGAGTTGCCATGCCGATTGTCGGTAAATTTCGTCGTAACTTCTCTGAGGTGAGTGACCCTGTGCGGCAGTTATTTTTAATACCAGTGTTCGACCCCACGCCCGATTTGCTGTGCGTGCACCGTTACACGCGGATTGCCTGCTTTTAGGCATATCATTAAAAACTTATAACTAACAAACGAAGCCTCAATGACAATATCGTTATTCTTGATTTTGTGTGGTCGCATACTGTGTATAACTGTTATGGATCCGATATAATATCGGTATAGTTAGAAATTTCGGTTTCTTATATCAGTTATTCATAATATCGGTTCTTCATAACTGTTTCAGTCAGAATCGATATACCTACATATAACAGTCTGAATTGGAAACGGTTATTTTCAGAACCGTTTCCACCCCTGTCCAAAACACAGATTCCGTGTAAACAGGCCTTTACTTGAAATTGCAAGAATAAAGATATTTGTCTTGTTTTTTTAACAATAATGTTTAATAAAGTTTACCGTCTTGAAGTGTTACGTAATTTAACATACCAAATTACTGAAGTGTTTAATAGATTGAATGTGGAAAAAATGTAAAATAGGTTTTCCAGAAGAAACACCTCCACTGCATCTATAACATCTAAAACATCAAGAAAGGAGAATTTTTCAAGAAATTGTAGCCGGCGGCCATCAGTGACTTTAAGTAGACAGTCCAGTCTCAATACAGGACCGTCGGTAAGAAATCTTAATAGGTAAATATATGTATATTGCATAGAGCAAATCTAACAAAGCTTTTGAATGCTGCGAATCTACAAGACTAATTTATACGTGGATGTACTTGTTAAAGGGATGATGTTTTATGCATTGTATAGTCTCTAACAATGTCTGATATACCTAAGCGATAAGGTTTATACATATATGTATCAAGTGAAATAAAAATTTCGTTTTCTGATAATATTGTTGAACATTGGCAGTTACATTCTTATGAATTTTTAAGGAAAACATTTTATTGATTTGTTTAGAAATTGTAATTTTCAATCATTAATTGAATTTTAAAGCACTATGTAAATAAATATGACTATTATGTACATATGGTGCAAATATTTTTATAATTACATAGGATCAAATTTAATTTTCCTCCATCAATGGATTCTGTAGCATTCACACGTTTTGTACTATAATAGTTATTGTAAAGTCTATTTACATTTATGTATTTGCAGACAGAACAGTGAAACAGAGAGTCAGCGAAGAAAAGAAGTCTCAAAAATTCCATTAATTATCGTTAATGAGTCTTGCGAGCATACTGAAGATTGTGAACATTGCAAAGATCCTGAGTGTTATAAAAAAGTAAAACAACAATTAACGATGCCGGACGAAGTTGAAAGTGACGAATTGATAAAAGGGGTAAGTTTTATGACTAAAGTCACTGAAATCGATTAAAATTCGTCAAAATGTAATGATACTTGTGTATGTATATACACCCGTCTCTTAATTTGTGCTGAGTATAAATTTCGCGTGACTTTTTACGCGATGGAAAATCGCATAAATCAAGTCTGAAAATATGTAAAAGAATGTATATTGTAAAAAGTATTATTTTACATTAGTATGAACACACAAATGATCTACATGATAATAACATTTAATTGGCTGTTCATTGATTAACCAAAACGAGGTCAGAATAATATAAGAAAAATAATCAAGTAAGAATTTTTTACTCATTGATATAAAATTGTCACCATTAATACAATATAAAGAAACATTTATTAAGGGTATCCGCTGGTCAAAAAATCGAAAAAATTTTGTTTGCATTTTTTCAATAACATCTCAAAAATGTTCAGTTAAAATTTCAGATCGAAATTCCTAACGGTACAGATTTTGTAGGCAGTTCAGGGGGATCACCAGTGTGACGGCCTTTAAATAGGTGTTTTTTGAAGATGGATTGTGAAGCAGGAATAATAGACAGAAATGTGATTTTCTTTTAATTAATAATACATTTATTGATCTAAAAAAGAATCAATTTTTTTTTAATTGAATAAACGCATGGAAAATAGGGCGCTCACGGGCAAGTCCCCGTCACTATAGACGAACGCGGTCGGCGTCAAACTTTAAGTAGGTTCATTTTTTTCGAAACAAGCTTTCACGCACTGTCTTCACGATAAAAGATGCAATTCTTGACCGAATTAAAACATTCAAACGGGAGTCTACTCGCAATTACACCGGGTTCCGCGCTACTCTCTATTGCGAATTTTCATACACTCAATTTGTTTTTACGAAACATTTTTGTGCGAAAAAACCCATGTTTAAACATTTGGCAATCATCGCCCAGTTGTTTCTTAACACTGCCTGATGGTAGTGAGATAACGACACATGTGTAGTTAAGGAATATCTTTGGTTTTTTGATTTTGGATGATCTTGTTTAACATTATCGTGGCGACAGTACAGGCCAGTTTTTTTACAACGATGCAGCCCGCAATGCATATCAGAGGCAGGGGTGGGCAAAAATGAAATAAAAAAATTGTTTTATACTCTACTGTTTGGGAATGTGATAGTTCCTAAGGCCGCCACTCTCACTCTCACCGCAGCACCTCGCGGGCTGCGATACACCGCCGCTGATCGATGAGCGAGCCGCCAATCAGCGACGATCGATCAATGATCGATCAACCAATCAACGACGATCGATGCACCAATCAGCGTGCCGCGTCGACACTCCAGGAGAATCGATAAAACTCGTGATAAATATTATTACTGTGCTTCTCATTTCTCATTGTTTGTAGCAGAATAAAGTACAAAAGTTTTAGACCAGGGCTCTCCAAGGTCGCTTACGCGTAAGCTCGGTGTTCTCCTACCATTATCCGCGTTGTCAGGGATACCACGCTGTTATGTGACTGTGACGTCCCGGCCCCACCGTAAGTCTACTCTTCTCGCAAGTCCTATTGTCTACTCTCGATCGTATATATACAAGTTCCAAGTTTATTTCCTCTTAGTCCCCGTGTGTCTGGGGCACGGGGCCGTCAGCTATAGCCCTACTGATGAGTCTGGCTGACGGTCCCAAGACGAAACGCACATCTCTTCTTTTCCTTCTCCATCTTTTTAAATTGCCAATCCACCTGCCCCGCACAGTTACTCTAAAAAGCGTGACCGGCCTTAGGGATTACGGTTGTGCTGTGGAGGCGACGGGGCAAGATCCCCTCTTTACGTTGCGAAGTCAATCATCAATCTCAAATCTCGATTTCGGACGTAACAGTGACACTGTCCGAACTATCGGAACGATGTGACTCCGACCGATTCACGCTTTAACGTACCCCTGGAGTTAAGCATGTGCAGCAGCCGGATGGTGTAAGGTGGCATGCACGTGTTTCCTCCTTTTCCAGGAAAAGCAGGGCCCCCCAGTTTTCCTGGTCACGTGGGCCACGCCGAATCCCTTGTTCCAGCAGGGGATAAAAACACAGAACCTCCTCCTCAAGGGGTCAGTCGATTCCTACAAGTCAGCGCGTGTACTCTTTGTCATTTCTGTACGACCCAGATTCGAATATACCATTTGTGTTCAAAATAATAAAGAAGATTCGAAAGTGAAAACTCTTCAGTTTTCTCAACCCATAACAGCGCGACGGTAACCGCAAAGAGGCTAACCCGGCTAGCCCGCCATGGCAGCCTTTGTAGCGTCGCGCGGTCTTCTTGACAACGGAAGGCACGCTGCGCGAAAGAAAGATTGGAAGGGGAAGCAGGCGCGGTAGGGGCCCCTACACTGGAGAGCCCTGTTTCAGACACATACAATGTATACATTTTTCTAAAGAAGAATCATAAATGTCACCAATGTTTTCGCGCGATTTGACCAGCGGATGCCCTTAACCGCAAAAAATGATATCGCATACAACAGAACTAGCGTACAAAAAATATAAATCGAAGGGTGAGAATATACACACATAAGTTGCAATGAATAATATATTGGAAACCACAAGTAGGTTTAACAATTTTCGTCACACGACGAAAATTCATCAAAGACATGCAAATTTTAGGAATTTATCGAAGAGGCCTTGAAGAAATCATTCCTGGAAGCTGTGATTATTTTCTTTGACATGGATCTTCTTTGTGACCCGGTTTACGTAAACATGATGTTCGGTATTACGTTTGCCACGTTCGCGGAACTGAATTTCTCGCTCATGACTCCGTTCATTTTGGGTGATTACGGATTTTCGAAAATTCAAGTGGCTACTGTAATGTCGACTCTAGCTAGCGTCGACGTAGTCACTAGGTTGTTGATTCCATTTATTGCTGACTTTGTCGGATGGGAAAACAGGACTTTCTTCCTTGTGGGAATTTGTGGATTAGCAACTGGTCGTATTGGTGAGGAATTAATAGATTTTATTGTATAGTAGATGTTAAACAAGCTGTATATCCAAATAGTCATTTGCCTCTTAATGAGAGGTGACTGCCTCTTTTGTGAGTGGATTTATACACACTAATTCTGACGTATACTTTAATTACTTTTTACGTCGAAACTAAAAACGATGCGTTGGCCGCACATGATTCCTTTTTAACATTTGTTTTTCATTGACCAGAGCACGTTGATGTAAAAAAATTAACATTGATTCCAATGTTATAGACAATTTTGCGGCAAGTTTTTTTTACAAATGTCTACCGATCCGGGGTATAGATCCCTGAAAGCAGTGACCATTTTTATACATCTTGTACGTATATGCACAAGTAACTATCCGCAACGTTTGCATTTCAATAAACACGCGTTTACTCAATTGACTGCGCAGTCAGCCATTTTGAATTGTCATAGAGAGTACAGTAATTATCCCAATAATCTTATTGTACAATAATAAGTATATTTCTCGTGACGAATTGATTTAGTCACATTAATCTATCATCATTATATATATATCTCATCATTCATTAAAATAATTTTTCGAAAATTATTCGAATAATACCTGCTTTTGTCAAAATATTTAAGCTAGTCACTAGTCATGATAGAAGGAATATTTTATTCTGACATTAACTTTTAATATTATTATTACACATAAAGCCGGGTCCACAATTGTTACCTCATCGCGCTGTGTTACCGCGACCTGTTACCTAGCCACGGGTCATAGTAACAAATTTAGACGATGTCGGATGATTCCGAGACACAGTATGCAGTAACAGAACACAGTCTACATTTGTTACCATGACCGGTTAGCTAGGTAACAAATGTGGACCCGGCTTAATACTATAACGCTAATCTAATTATCGAATTGAGAAATTATCTTAATGTGTGAGACGTTCATATGCTGATAAACGTTGTGGATCAGACCTATGTTGACATAACGTCATCCTCTGAACGTGCACTGTAGAATATACTCGTAGAGTATTTATATTTCCCCTTGGGTCACCCAATATAGTTGATAGTACTTTCAAGTCGTCAATTTTAATATAATTAATCACTATTGTATTTAAAAATGTTATAACTTATTATTTTCAGTACTTGCACATGTAGAAGACTTTGGAGTTACATTGGCAGTTTCAGTATTAATTGGTATGGGGAAAGCTCTGCGAACAATTTTTATGGCACTCGTGATTCCTAGTCATGTTCCCTTATCGAGGCTTCCAGGTGCCACTGGACTGCAACTATTAACAGCTGGCATAGTTGCCTTGATACTAGGTCCTGTCGTAGGCTGGATAAGAGATTCTGCATCCAATTATTCGGCCATGCTACATTTTTTGAACATTTTTACATTTTCAACCGTAATTTCATGGTCGCTGGAGATTAACTTTACAAAACGGAAATCCAGAAGAGTAATAGAAAAGAAAGAGACGTTAAACAAATTGTTGAATATTTAAACTTATATAGTTCGTGAAATTTGTATTGAAACAAATGAATAAACACACGTTTTATATTTATTTATAATAAAAAGTTTACCCATAGTACCATTTATTTGAATTAGTATGTAATTTAGAATTAAATATTGAGTTGAACCATGTATTCGTAGCGTTTTCTTTGGCTAATCGAATTTACAAGTTATTTATTTTTTAAAACGTTTTATTTGAATCTGTCATATACTTTCCGTTTTTTTTGTGGCACGTCCATTTGCTAAGGAAATTCTGACGTCTTGAAATTAAGAGACTTAAGTGTGCCTTTCAACGTCATCTCCTTCCCTGAAGGTTTTTCAATTAAAAAAGGTTTGGTATGTGTTGGGATAAATGATAATACGGTGAAACTAGGGGTGCGTTCCACTTGCGCTAAAAACGACCGCAACGGCGTGGTTCTCGTTCGACTTGGCGATTACGATGATCGCGTTGGGGCTGCAAACGTCACGGATGACGTCATTGACGTGGCCGCATCTCGCCCAAACCGACCCACCTCCGAACATGGGTCTGGCCTGATCAATTCAAGCGCTAAAGGCGGGATTTCTTATAAGCATCAAACGCGTGCTTCTAGACGTTGCTTTCGGCTTCTTATCTCGTTTATTATTTAAAAGTTGTAACATTTATGAACATGCATATAAATAATTTTTTATTATAAATTTTTAATTTATTAGATATTTCTCTCCACACATTTTCTTTGACTATATAATTTTTGTAAGCTTTGTTACCAGTAGCATAAAGTACATGGTCGTTTGCGATATTTTATATCAATTTTTCGTCCTTACCAGAAGAAAACTGCAATTTCGTCGACATGTTTCCACGCGTTATCGAAAATCAACCAAAGCGCTTACGTCTAAACGCGGACACCACAGTTACAAGAAAACAGAAGATATGTGTGGTATTTCTTTTTTCCGCTTCTGAAGGTACGTATTTCCAACTTTCACTTTTCTATTACTTCATACCTGTTTATTACTTCCATCTGGATTTAAGGGTTCGCACGGGCCTGGTCATCGCCAGGCACATTTGGCGACCAGGCCTTTGCGCGCCGAAGGACAGTTTCCCTTCCTTTTCCTACCCCTTCTTATATATAATCACTTTATTGATCCCCACTGGGGTTACAATCTCCCATACCGTTTCACCTTACACTTATCCTTACATCTACCTTAACCTAACTTAAACTAACTTATCCGCTACCGTCCGCTCGCTCGCTTCCCTCCCCATCTCCCCCCTCGCTCGCACGCACGCCTACGCCCCCTCCTCCGCCTCTTGGACCTCCGCTTCCGCGCGCTTCCCCTTCCACTCTCAATCCTCCTCTCACTCACTTCATTCCCCCATTCCCCCTTCCCATACTGCTCTTCTTTCCTCTAATCTCTTCATCCACTCCTCCCCCTCCCCCTCTCCGTTCCCCACCCTGAGCACACTTCCCAGACGTGCTCCCACGTCTCCTCCCCTTGCCCACACATTCTACACCTCCTTTCCAAGTGTATCTCCCCGCCTTCATCTCATTCCCTAATCTAAACCTTACTACCCTTTTCCATCTCTCCTCCCCCCACCCTTTCTTCAAATACCCAGGTACAGCCACCCCCTTCACCCTCCCATACCAAGCATTATACTTGGATTCCCCTATCTTCCTCCACCTCTCCTCCTCCTGCAGCCTTTTCTCCCTCTCTACCAGCTCCTCTCCCCTCATCTCTCCCCTATCCCTCAAACTCTCCACCTCCTCCACCGTCCATCCCCTGTCCTTAAAGTACTGCTCCCTCTCCTCTTCCCAGCCCTGCAATAACTTTCCCCTCTGCATCCTCCTCTTCATTTCCTCCCAGCACTCCCTCGCCAACTCCCCCCCTTCCCCTCCTCCAGCTTCCTCTCATACCCCCATGCCCTTAACCCCGCCCCTCCCTTCATCATCCCCCTCTGTAACTCTTCCCTAACCATATACCCTGGGGTATTCCTGTCCACTCCTAAAATCCACCTCAAATACCTTTCATGCAACGCTTCTATTTCCCCCCTCCCTCTCCACCCCCACACCTCCACCCCCACACCTCCACCCCATAATTCAATACCGCCCATACCAGCTTGTCGTACAGCCATAACCTTCTCCCCCAGTCCTTCCCAAACTTCCTTTTCCCAATCCCCCACACCTGCCCCATCACTGCGGCCCCCTTTCTAACCCTCTCCTCTACATGTTCTTCTTGCCCCCCATTCCCCACCACCGTATATCCTAGATATTTAAACCTCCTTACCTCCTCCAGCTCCTTTCCCTTCCACCTCCATATCACCTTACTCCACCTCCCACCCCCCCCCCCTTCTACGTCTCATCACCTTCGTCTTACCCACATTCACCTGCAACCCCTTCCCCTCCACGTACTTTTCTAATTTCCCCATCATCCCCTTCATTCCTTCCACGTCCTCTGCCAGCACCGCCACATCGTCCGCGTCTGCCAAACAGTTCTGCACGGAGAAAGGCAAAGCGTCCGTCAAAGCGGATTCGGACGAAGACACTACACTTCCTCGAATCCCTTTGCCGACATTTTCGGGCAACATTCTGACGTGGGAGAGCTTCCGCGACCGCTTCCGATCGTTGATTCACGAGTCGAAGGGGCTTTTCAAGGTCCGGAAACTCGAGTATCTGAAGTCCTGTCTGAAGGGCGATGCCGCGAAAATGTTGGAACGGACTCCCACTACGGAGGCCGGCTACGACGGAGCTTGGAGTAATCTCATGAAACGTTATGAGAACAAGCATATTCTCACCGCTGGGCACATGCGTCGCCTGGTGAATTCCGAACCGGTAGCTAAAGGACGTTCTTCGGAACTCAAGCGTCTCCTCGACGACTTCGCTCAGGCGAGAGAGTCGCTGTCGGCTTTAGGTAAACCCGTGGCAGAATGGGACGACTGGTTTGTGTTTCTGTTCACCGAAAAACTGGATCCAGCTTCTCGATTGGCTTGGGAAGTCACCTTCACTGACCGCTCAGCCTGTCCCAGCTACGCTACGGTCGAAAACTTTTTCTAAACGCGTGTCCACGCGCTATACGCCGCTCAGAAGTCGGAAGCAACGACGTCCTCCAATCAACGGGAGAAGATTGGGAGATCGAAATCGCCGACCACACGGACGCGTACTGCGTTGCCAGTTAAGGCGAGTGCGCCTTCAAAGGGGTGAAAGTCGACACGCCAGTGCCCTTTGTGTCATGGAGGACACAATTTAAATTACTGCCCGCAGTTCAAGGGAATGCACGCACGGGATCGTAAGGCGCAGGCGATGAAGGTAGGAGTCTGTCTATCTTGTTTGAATGCTGGGCACTTCGTGGCGGACTGCCCTTCGTCCTTCCGATGTCTGCTGTGTAGCAAGGAGCACCATACTCTCTTGCACGAGGCGTTCATACCTGGTGAGAATGAGGAGTCAGGTAGTGTCCCTCCTCAAGGGAGTTCGACGACCGCAGCGTCGGTGAATTCCATTTCTGCTAAACGTCTGGTCTTGTTGGCGACGGCTCGAGTGCGGCTGGCAGCCCACAGTGGCCATTCGATTTCGGTGCGAGCGCTCCTGGATCAAGGCGCCGACGTGTCCTTCGTTAGTGAATGGGTGGCGCAGGCTCTTCGCCTGAAGCGAAGATCCACGCATGTCACGCTTTCTGGATTCCAGGGTAGGAGCGTCGGAGTGGCGAAGTATGAGGTCGATGCGGTCTTGACCTCGGACAGCGACCCGTCCTTCAGTCTTCCCGTGAACGCGCTGGTCATCAGGGAGGTGATACCTCCGACTCCCTCGCGACTGGCCTCGAGAGACGATTGGACCCATCTCCGGGAACTTAGACTTGCCGATGGGGATTGCTTCACTCCAACGAAGGTCGACATTCTGCTGGGTGCAGATGTCTGCTACGCCCTGATGGGAGAGACGCGTCAGGGACCCAGAGGCACGCCCTCCGCTACAAATACGCCCTTTGGTTGGGTCGTGTTCGGCCCAGCGTCCGCTGAGGATGCAGCAGCTCCGCCAAGGACGAATAGGGTACTCCATACACGGGTCGAGGATACTCTCGATTACGATCTACGCTGCTTTTGGGAGCTGGAGGAGCTTTCGGATTCCACTCTTGGAGACCCGGAGGATACCCGGTGCGAGAGCTTGTTCCGGACTACGGTCCAGGCCGGCTGCTATGCGCACTCTGCTCAGCAATGAGAGGCGTCATCAAAGGGACGAGCGACTCCGCGGCAAGTATGCTGAATTCTTGCGTGAATACGAGCTCCTTGGACATATGGAAATGGTCCAAACCGTCCGTCCTCATTATTATCTTCCCCACCATGCGGTGTGGAAGGGAGAGGGTGATGACACCAAGATTCGCGTTGTTTTTAATGCGTCTTGTACGACGTCTTCGGGAAGGTCTTTGAACGACCTCCTGATGTCTGGTCCGAAATTACAGTCAACGCTGTGGAGCGTTTTGACTAAATGGCGCCTGTTTCAGTTCGCTTTTTCAACAGACATTGTCAAAATGTTTCGACAAATTCAGGTGCACCCGGATGATCGGGATTGGCAGCGAATTCTGTGACGCCCAAGACCCGATGGGCCTATGGAGACCTATCGGTTGGTCACGGTGACGTATGGAACGGCTCCGGCGCCATATTTGGCCTTACGCGTGTTGCAACAGCTCGCAGTCGACGAGGGCGAGCGGTTTCCCCTCGGTGCTCAGGTTCTGTTACAGCACTCCTATGTGGACGACCTCCTGGCTGGAGGCAGCGATCTGGACCGCGCACGAGAAGTTCAAAGGCAGACCATTGCGATCTTGAAGGCTGGAGGTTTCCAGCTGAGTAAGTGGGCCACCAGCCATTCGTTGTTGGACCCATCGGAGACGGAGAAGACGAAGCTGTTCCAGGAACCTGAAATACACGGAGCCTTAGGTCTGATCTGGACCCCTTCATCGGACACTCTGTCCATTCGACCACCGTCCTTGCAACCATTTCCTGATGAATATTGCTGGACGAAGAGGAGGGTGCTTTCTGAGCTGGCACGCCTCTTTGATCCCATGGGTTGGGCTGCACCGGTTCTGATCAGGGGAAAGATTCTGATGCAGGATCTCTGGTTGGCAGGACTGGACTGGGACGACCCGCTTCCGACGAGTCTGTCTGACTCGTGGACGTTATTTTGAGCGAGCCTAAGCAACTTAGGCAGCGTTCACCTTCCAAGGTGGATCTACTACCATCCGACGGAAACCCAGGTGGGATTCCACGGATTCTGCGATGCGTCCGAACGGGCATATTGTGCTTCGGTCTATTTACGAGTGCACGACCCGAACACGGGGCTTACGTGTTCGAACCTGTTAGTCACTCGGACTAAGGTGGCACCTGTCAAGGTAGTAAGTGTACCTCGTCTTGAATTATGTGGTGCTTTGCTTCTTGCCAGGTTATTGAAGCAAACAGTTTCGGAGCTGAGTCTCCCTGGTGCGACTGTTGTCGTGTGGACCGACTCCAGTGTCGTGATTGCCTGGACGCGATCTTATGCGACCCGTTGGAAGCCATTCGTCGCGCATCGAGTGGCGGAGATCCAGCGACTCCTGCCGGAGACTTCCTGGCGACACGTTCGGTCGGCAGACAACCCCGCGGATCTAGCAACGCAAGAACATGCTACATGCACATGTACATGCTTCAGCTACATAAAAATCGTATAACAAAGGGCTTAATACTCCTCCCTGCGGTAGACCCTTCCATGTTGTTCTTGTAACATAGTCCTCGAAGCCCCTGATCGCCGAAATATTTCTTTCAAATGTTAAATGCTTAATGAATTTTATGATGTTCAAGGAGCAGCCTGCCTCGGCTAATTTCTGGATAAGTAGAATGCAATTAACATTGTCGAAAGCAGACTGTACGTCTAAAAAGGCACCGAGGGTGTCCCTACCTTGATTTTTTGCAATTTCAATGGCAGTTGACAAGGTAACTAAATTATCTGTACAAGATCTACCTTTACGAAATCCAGATTGCGACAGACGCAGCATGTTTTGAATCTCTAGCCACCATTCCAATCTGTTTTTTACCATGGATTCGAAAAGCTTACATATGCAAGAGGAAAGGGAAATGGGTCTAACACCTGATTTACTAGCCTTGTCAATGAAGAACATTTGAATTGACTGCCATTCTTGTGGGTAGCGACTTTCTAAATACATATCATTAAATGCATCTAATAAAACAAGTTTGACATTATCGGGTCAAATTTTGAGACCTACATAGTCTATGCCGTCGGTTCCTGGGGCCGATTTATCATTTTTATAGTGTAGTGCAAAGTTAAACTCAGTAAAATCAAACGGCTTGTCAAAGAGCTGGTTAGGGAAACACTGCGGAAGCCAGTCAGGGTTGAGGGCAACCCAGGGGGGAGCAATTTTGTCCAGGCATTCCTGTATTTTGAGTAGACGATGATCTACTGGCATTGCCTTACTTCGAGTGCACGTCCACTTGTTCTTCAGTTTTTTACAAGTGTTCCAGAAATAGCTACTACCCCTTTTAGTGTCGAAATTTTTAACAAAATTGTGAAAGTATTCCCTTTTTTTTAGTTTGAACGTTTTGTTTGCAGTAGCGACAAGTTTTTTGTAGCTTATAAGGTCATTAATTTCGAACGTGTGGTGCCATTTCTTAAAGGCCGCTCTTCGCGATCTCTTAGCTCGGTCACAGTCTTTGTCCCACCATGCAACCGAGTTATGGTGTTTCTTATCATCAACCGACCTCCTCGTTGCTGTTTGTGAGAGTTTCTTTCATGTGATTAACGAAAAAATTATACTTTTCCACACAGTCCAGGCTATTGAATTCATGTGACAGAAATAGGTAGAAACTTTGTGTCATTATTTCTTGATACTTGCTCCAGTTGGTATTCTTTGAGGACAGTCTGTTTGTTACTTTTCTGTAAATGTGTTTAGCTTTCTCAGCATTAATTTCTATGTCAATGAAATAGTGGTCAGAACCGCAAGTATCATCCGAAACATTAACACGAGTTTTCTCCACTAGATCCGGGGTCGTGAGAACTAGATCAATGTTGGATTTGCTGTTGTTGTATAAGTCAAAATGGGTAAGGGTGTCGGAATTGTGTGGAAAGATATCATGACTTAATAAACTATTGAATAACCTTTCCCCGTTGGTGTCATTACTTGTGCAGTTCCATGCTTTATTATGAGCATTAAAATCCCCGACGAGAAGGCACGGTCGAAGGTCGGAAGCTATGTGCATGATCCTGTCCCAATTACTTTGACTTAAGGAGGGACCTTGTGGTCGATAGAAAGCTACTACATTGATGGGGGGCATGTATTCGTTAACTTAATTGTACAGCTCTCTATGCGGTTGTTGAATGAACTAATATCTGGTAATATACAGAAGTTGATAGACTTTTTAATGAAAATAGCAATACCACCTCCCCTTCTACCAATTCTGTCTTTACGGACCGCGTTGAAGCCATTGAATGTTATTCTTGATTCTGGTTTTAACCAGGTTTCAACACAGATGAAGATATCAATTCGTTGAAGTATATGTTGTAGTTCTTCCTTCCGTTGTGTAATGCTTCTGGCGTTCCAATACATAATTTGAAGTTTTGATGTCATCTATATGCTTTGGTTGTATCGCAGTTTCTATGTGGTGAAGTCGTCGCTAGATGTTAGACTATCACTGTATGAGAAGTCTGGATTTCCAGGTTGGATACGTTTTTTGATTCTAGTAAGGCGATTTTTTATATTTCGTTCTTTAAGGTAGCCGTATGATTCTGTTAGCATATTGGTTAGAGCTGAAATATCTGAGGTGTATTTTCTTGCGGTGCCAATTATGTCAGTTTTACCCGGGGTTTCGTATACAAAACTCGCGAAGTTTTCAAAGTCCATTGGGTATTTCTGGGCGTTGGATAAAATTTTATCTTTAGCAGGCTGTAGTTTTTGTTCAATGTCGCTGACGGTGAATAATTTGGAACCAGTGTCCCTTTTTGCTCTTTTTGGCGCTTGTAGGATTGTTTTAATTTTCTTTCCTTCATCTTTGTTGCTGATGTTTATGAGTTTAGGAAAACTTTTGGTTGTTGTTGTACTGGACAGGGGTCTTTTATACGGAACGCCAAAGGACCCTTGTCACGAGAATATCTACGACTGGTCTTCACCGATACCAAGAAACGAATCGACAACGCGTACGGCGTATACTTGGGATCCGACGAAGACCTAATGATCGACGATTCCGTACTCACCATCGACGAGGACGGCGACGACGTTCGCGTGAACGGAACGCGATACGCGGGAACTCGGGGTTTGTACGAATTGCTGTTCATGCGAATACCCAACGTTCGCACGTACAGGGACGCGGATATTCACTCGTACCGACGCATCTTATTACCGAAGAACACCCATATGCGAAACCATTCGCTGAGCAAGCGCACGCTGGGTAACAAGAGGTACAAGTATAAAAAAATTATATCCTCGATGATCGGCGGGGGTGCGGATATCGGGTGGCAGACGCGTTAGGAGCAGGGGTAGGGGTGGCGACGCGGGCACGAGACAAGGTTGAGGACTGCCCTTCGACAAATTGATGACGGTCACCGATAACGCGATCAATTACGTGTACTGGGACGATCCGAACGAATTGGTCGATAGAGTTGGATTGCTCACGGCATCGCGCGCGGCAGGTCGCGCGGGTCACGATAACGAAATCGCATCCATCGTGGAGGAACTTCGTGAGGACGGATAAATCTTAAATTGAACGATCCGGTGATCGTCGTGTCAGTAGTTTAGGCGGGCACGCACCGTTATGTCGGTGAACAAGTTTGGCACCTCGTTACGCAATAACAACTATAACCACAACAACAATAACAATGAAGCAATGATGACAATGACGACACTATTGTCCTCGGTGGAGGAACGCAATACTCAAAAAATCGAAACGCCAATCGCAAGCGTGCGACTGGACGCCGAGTATCAACAATCTCAACTCGAGACGCGAGTACAATGAACAATGTCCGATATCGTTAACGCGCAATTATCTCAACTAGAGGATGATTTAAATAACGCGATGGAACGACGCTTCGATCACTTGAAAGACAGACTCGAAGAGGTCACGACGTCGCCGAAGCCGCCGACTGCGATAACAACCACGGATCTGTACAAACGAAAGGAGCCGCGAAAAGGGAACAAGGGTGTACGACAACGTCGATGATCACAGACGGTGACAATAGCGGCTACGGCTCCGAAACGTCTAAGAACAAACGATCGGGAAATGCGTGCACCGATTGCGTTTTACGAACGCTTGAGGAAGCGATACTAATTCTAACGTCCTTGGAATGTCGCGACCTTCCTCGCCCATCCGCGAAGTATGAACAAGGAGCGAGTACAATTAGTGAACGAATTACATGCCCCCACGAGACGAAATTTCCCGCGGCGACGCGTCGTGATTCGCGGCTACGATGATTTGTGGCAGGCCGATTTGTAAGGCCGTACATCTTCGCACGCGAGAGCAGTCGCGGGGCCGTGGCCGCCTGGCGGCCGCGGCGCGAACTCGACCCATTGACTCAGCGTCGCACAAGAAAGCGTTGTTTCTCCAGTGATCTAGAGACGCGGTAGCATCTCGACGCCAAGTACATGAAAGAAAAGACACCTTGTATATGCCTGTCGCTGCCGTGTATCTTTACTCGAAGCACAGCTATTCCAACCTAACCTCAAAACTTATTTCATTAATATTTCATCACGCTTGCAATATTTTCTAAATTTAAAGGCATTTTTCTTATGTAAACCGCATATAAGCTTTCGAATGAGACCAATTTCAATAAAATCGGTCCACGCATGACAGAGATATCATAATATCGTCTCATGTATCAGTCAGAAACGGTAATTTTTTCTTCTGATTCTTCTTCTCCAACCAAATTTCGTCAAACATAATACGTATATACGCGTTACACGCACACCTTCAGCCAACAGAAACTAACACATGTTTCATTCGTCAAACGCTATTACGTTACCTTCACTATGCAATCTACTCCAAATTTTGAAAGCTTACAGTCAGGTTATAACCTGGCCTAAAATTTGAGATGCCACGTGTTTTTACAAATATGTATCGTTGTACCATTGAATTGCAAACAAAATGCAGTCTCAAAGACAAGGTAAGTTGCCGAAATTTAAATTATATCATAAATATAACCTTTAACCATAAATTCAAACGACTTGAAATCAGCCTGTAACCACAAATCAAATCAATTCAATCGATATGCAATCAGCATATAACCACAAACCAGTTTTTAGCGCGAATATTAATGATTGGATAAACAAACAGTAAATAGAAAAAATGTATGTTGTGACGAGCTTTACAACACTATATATTTTTAAAATACAGAATACCAACATTTAATTTTCCAATCCTTTTTAGCGTTTGGACAATAATTTTTCGCATTTTTGAGCGCTAGTCCTCTTATTGCATCCCACCCTTCATTATTGTGCCACGTGTTTTTACAAATATGTATCGTTGTACTAATATGTATCGCAGTAGTTCCCACGCTATTTATTATTAATTTTATTAGTTTCCCATTAACAATATTTATTCAAATTCACCAATAAACATACTAAATTAATTATAATCCCGCACCGATAAATTGTGCATTAAAAATATTGGGTCTTTTCATTACTTTTTGCTGCATTACCATTAGCATTTATATTTCCTGCAACAAGACTTTCTGCCATATGCTCTCACCTTCCTTCGGACACATTATGTAGTCTCTACAGTTAGTATATAGCATAAAGAAGGCCACTCTACTCATGTTTTCTAATTTCAGGAAATAATTTGGACAATGTTGAACGGAAACACGAAAATTTTCGTGCTCAATCTAGCGATAACCCCTTTAAGCACAGAAATCTGTGAACATGAAAGTTGATACTAAAATAAAACGCATGAATTTGGTAAACATAAAAAACAAATTAATTTAAAAAATACTATTTCCATGAAATACACTCAGAAAATGGTGTTATGAATGGAAATTTCAATTTTCTAACCACGAAAAACATTTCTCGATTTGATAAAATAGTTCATCAAATTGTACGTGCGTTCAGTTACATGGAATTATTCGTGCTTTCAGATTCATGGAATTGTACGTGCTTTCAGATTCAGAAAATTGTAAATTTCAACAGCTGAAAGAGCAATGATTTAGTAATAATTATTATACTGTAATTGTAATCCCCATAAAAAAAAACTTACTATAAATCGGATCAAATTATTAAAAATTATCTGAAGTCATTTCCTATGCAAATTATCTTTGTAAAAAGAAGTGAGATCCCCCAAAAAAACTTTAAAAAAGTAAAAAAATTACGCCAAGTACATGAAATCAAATTAATCACAAAAAAATGAAAACAATAATAATAAATACAAAGTAAAAAAAGATGTGAAATCAGAATCAGCTGCAACTACATAAAGGTGCTTTCCCGCAGCGTGCAAAGGCGACACTGTGTAACACAATAAAAGACAAAAAAAAGATGTCCGCGGCCTGGAAGTCAGATACTTGGCGTGGCCAGGCAAGGTTTTTTCAGATCATCAATACTCATACCTTCCCCCTCGCAGGCTTTCAGATAATTTGTCCATTTAAAACTCAGACAATATGAGTACATTTTCATTATATTGCGTTTTAAAATAATTGTAAGATCATTCATCCACACCGATACATTTCCTCCTACAAGCTTTCATGTAATTTGTCAATTTTAAACTCTGACAATATGAATACATTTTCATTATTTTGCCTTTTTAAATAATTCTTATTCACCGACACCTTGACCTTGCCTGGCCATGCCAAGTATCTGACTTCCAGGCCGCGGACATCTTTTTTTGTCTTTTATTGTGTTACACAGTGTCGCCTTTGCACGCTGCGGGAAAGCACCTTTATGTAGTTGCAGCTCATTCTGATTTCACATCTTTTTTTACTTTGTATTTATTATTATTGTTTTCTTTTTTTGTGATTAATTTGATTTCATGTACTTGGCGTAATTTTTTTACTTTTTTAAAGTTTTTTTGGGGGATTTTCTTCACTTTGCTCCCATTTGTGCAATAATTTTTTTTTTCTCAAATCCATATGCTACATCGTAGGTATTTTATTAAGGAACACGAAAATCATCATGTATTTGATTTCAGACGAACCTGGGCGTTACAATTTGTTAGGTTAGTCACGCGTGTAACGGCGGACAAGCTTCGCGGGAGAACAAATAACTCGGTCATTTTTTAATATTTTTGTACAATATTTATACAATATATGCACTGATATATGCTCTACACATAAGAACAAAATAAATAATTTTCAACCTCATAGTATCAGTAAAAAAAATTGGTCTAGTTTAGTGCTGTTTCGAGCGCCTAAACCCTAATTAAAAGATGCTAGGCAGGTGACAAATACATCACTAGGAAGCCACTGTGTTACAATAGTGTAGTCGCTGGCGAAAGCGAGTGGGGGAGGACGGTTTTTTCCCATCTGTTTTGTAAAGTTTAATCACTTGGACGCCGGACCTCAGATAGTCCAAAGTGTGTAAAAAATGTTAAATCATTAACTTATAGTTGTATTTGGAGTGATAAAGACTTAATTAATAGCAACAATCACCACTTTATTTGCATTTTTCCTTAGCTTCCCCATCATGTCTCTACTTTCCTTACCTACCTAAGTAGCATTTCTGGCGGAAAAGAATTGTCCAGCCTTTGGGCCTGCCATTCCTGGCGTAGACCTTTGGCAGGTAGGTATCTATTTCAACAGGCAGTGCCACCCGTGACGCCAGTAAGACCGTCCCCGGTCCGTGCTATACCAGACAGTTTTCTTCCAGTGAAAATCAGTAAATTTGCAAGCGCAATATCTTAAAAACCAGTGAAAATAAAGTGTATACATTAATGCTGATTGAATTTGTCTTGGAACGCACTATCAACTCAGGTCTTCAGAAAACGTAGTTCCATTTGAAAAACCGAACTTGACCATCGTATCTTTTAAAATAATAATCGAAAACAAAATTCGTTCGCGCTAATAAATTAGCCCCCTCGAACCATGCAATTCCCTATTTTTTATATATTTTTATCTCCTATAGTTTAGGAGAAAACCGGCTGTCCAGTCTTCCCGCGGACACCCTGTATGTAAAAAAGTATTAGTACTAATCTTAAGGTTTAGAATAAGTAAAAGAGAAGAAAGCTCCCGTTTGTGGCTTTTTGGGGAGCATCGAACTACACGCAAACTATTTAGTATAACTAATGTGTTATTACAAGTAAGCAAAGTACCAGCGATAATTTAGAAAATCGCTGCGATCCACATTCTTAAAAAGAGACTGAACATGTATAAAAATAAGTCTTGTTACAAAAGGTTAACTCAACTATTTTGTTTATCATAGTTACAAAGGTATATAAAGTTTATAATGTTTGCCATAAATACACATCACACAAAAAAGCGTCTGCAAAACACGAGTTCCCATCTGATCACTGCAGTTACGCGACACTAGGCGCGGTTAGTACTTGGATGGGTGACCGCTTGGGAATACCGCGTGTTGTTGGTAATTTTTTTTGCTGACAGCCTGTTTTGTATTCCCCAACGTTCCAAACTTTTTGGGGCCAATGAAGAAACCTTAGCTATCGCCGTCTATACATATATCTTAATATATGCAGCCATATGTCTTAATATATTAAGCAGAAAGCTTCTATATGTTTATGTGTTTGTCTGTCGGCTAAAAACTTTGGACCGATAAACCCTGGGATCACGAAATGTGCCTCCGCTCATTATGCCTGACTAATGAGATGAATGTGCCCATTTTCAAAAAAAAAAAATTTTATTTATATAAGCAGAATCCAAATTTCGAGTGGAGCCGAGTAGTAAAGCTAGTATATATATATGTTTATTTGTTTCCCCTTGGGGATTACAATCCGAGTACCTCCACTCCTCTTTCATCTACATTCACCTTAACCTAATCCTTAACCTATTCCTTAACCTACTCCTTAAATCTATTCCTTAAACCTACACGCTTCTTACACTCCTAACCATCACTCGCCCGCTCGCCCGCTCTCCTCCGTCCCGCACGCCGCCTTCACCCCCCTTCTCTATCCTTTGACCCCCGCTTCCGCACGCCACCATTCACTCTCATTCCATCCTCTCCTATTCCTCCACTCCTTCCCCTCTCCTTTCCTCCACTCTCCTCATGCACTTCTCCCCTCCACCGTCGTCATCCAGTACCTCCCCTACCTTCTCCTGCCACCCTCCTTCTTCCCAACCCATAAATTCCTCCCATACGTGTTCCCAAGTTTCCTCTCCCCATCCGCATACCCTACACTTTCTCTTTTCCTCCCCCTCCCAATACTTCCCTCCCCTCATCACATTCCCCAATCTAAATTTCGCCACCCTTTGCCACCTGCTTTCCCCCCATCCCTTCCTCAGGTATCCTGGCACCCCTTCCCCTTTCACCACCCTATACCACCTATTATTCTCCGATTCTCTAATCCTTTTCCACCTTTCCTCCTCCTGCATTCTTTCCCTTCGCACCAATTCTTCCCCCCTCCTCTCATACTTTCTATCTCCTCTATTCTCCACCCCCTTTCCTCATAATACTCCTTCCTTTCCTTTTCCCACCCACCTATCACTTTCCCCCTTTTCGCCCTTCCCTTAATCTCCTCCCAACACCTCCTTGCCAGCTCCCCCTCACCTCCCTCCTCCAACTTCCTTTCATATCCCCATGTCCTCATCCCCGCCTTCCCTTTCTCCATCTCCCTCTGCATTTCCTCCCTCACCATGTATCCTGGTGTACACCTTTCCACCCCCAACACCCACTTCAGAATCCTTTCCTGCAGCCCCTCAACTCTGTCCCTACACTTCCACCCCCAGACCTCCACCCCATAGCTGACCGTAGCCCATACGAATTTCTCAAATAACCATACCCTTCTCCCCCAATCCTTCCCAAACCCCCTCTTCCCTATTCCCCATACCTGACCCATCACTGCTGCCCCCTTCCTCACCCTTTCTCCTACATGTGCCTCCTGCCCCCCGTTCCTCATCAGCGTGTACCCCAGGTACTTGAATTCCTTCACCTCCTCCACCACCTTTCCCTTCCACCTCCACGTTACCTTCTTCCACCTCCCTCCCCCTTTCTACACCTCATTACCTTGGTCTTTCCCACGTTCACCTGCATCCCCTTCTTATTCAGATATCTTTCTATCTTCCCCATCATCCCCTCTTCGTCTTCCGCCAGTACCGCAATGTCGTCCGCGCATGCCAGCACTTTCCTTCCCCCAGCTTCACCCCTCCCCACCCTCCTTTCTCCAGCTCCTCATCTATATCCGCCAGCAATAGCGTGACCAGGCTGGGGCTTAACGGACACCCCGGCCTCACCCCCCTTGCCGTCCAGAAGTCCTTTCCTTCCTCTTCTCCCACCCTTACCCTACTTACCGTCTCCTTCAGCACCTCCTCACACCTCCCCATCAACCCCTCTCTCACTCCTCTCTCCCTCATTGCCCTCACTAACACCTCCCGGTCAACTGAGTCAAATGCTGCTTTCATGTCGAGGAATAGCACTATCATCCTCCCCCCTTTCCTTTCCACCTGCCTGTTAATTACATAATTTAACACATACACACAATCAATACACCCCATCCCCCTCCTAAACCCCGCCTGACTTGGTGGCAATATTTATTTTTCCACTACCTCCTTTCTCAACCTTTCCGCTAACACAGACGCATACACCTTATATGCTGTCTGTGTCAGCATTACTCCTCTGTAATCCTCCACCCTTTTTCCCACCCCTTTTTTCACCACCGGTACCACCACTCCTACCCTCCACTCTTCCAACCACCCCTCCCCCTTCCACACCCTATTACACACCTCCCCCTTCCCTTCTCCACCTCCTTAGCTCTCTCCTCACCCTCCCTTTCTCCTCACTGCTTCTTTCCCCTCTGCCCCATTTCCCTGCATTCCCCATTGTCCCTTTCACTCTTTTCTTCAATTCCGCCCATTCCTCCTCTATTCCTCTCCCTCCCCTGTCTCTTTTACCAAATTTCCTTTCAAATTCCTCCCTTCCCTACGCCGTCCAGTTTCCTCTCCCGCCTATCCCCCCCCTCTTTCTTCCTCCTCTCTCCCTGCTCCACTGTTCCCCCCCTCAGCCACCACAGGGTGGTGGTCTGAGTCTAATTATATATATATATATATATATAGGGGAAGGTGGGGCAAGACGGGGTACCCCCCGTATCTCGCGATAAAAACGCACTAATCAAAATTGAGCATACGCGTTAGATGCGTCGCTATCGGCGCCGTCCGTGTGCAGCCAATCAGTGAAACATGTGGACGCGTGACGAAGTTAAATCCGAATTTATAATTTATTAGGACTTCCTTACTTTTTCCTTATTTTTAGCACCTGTGACAGTGATATAATAACATAGAAGATCTCCAGTACATGTATGAGTTTCTGAGGCAGAAGGTAGCTGGTTATTTTATACTTTTGTACATAATGTTGCGGGCAGTGTTCATTTGATTCTAGTGAGACGAGAAGGGGCATGATGGAGTAATGAAAATGAGAGTTACCCCATCATGCCCCTTACAAGCCTAGAAATAAAAATCAAAGTTTCTCATTGCTCCAGGGTGGTTAGAAACTACAGACGGAAGACGGACTGAGGAAAATGATACTTCTTTTCTATTAATTAGTCCAAAAGAACTGATTCCCTTGTGGAAAGGTGGATAAGCTGCCAAATATGTGGCAAATGTGGCTTATTTCTCCTGTGTTGGTGTAGGAGATGAGGACGACGAAGCCATACATGTGTGCCTCCTCTGTCAACCCAATAAATAATTACTTTATATATACATACTTTATTTATATTGTTTTTTAATTGGTACCCCATCTTACCCCACCCGTGGGGCAAGATGGGAAGAAACGACTTTTTCTGAATTTTTTAATTTTTTCTATTGAAACCTGTAAAACTTAAGTTGATTCACAGTTAAACTGAAAGACTTATTACCAAAGAATGGTTCAGACATAAAATTGATTAGTTGATTATGAAAATCTGTGTTTTATTCATCATCAAACCTTAACTACCCTGTCTTGCCCCACCTTCCTCTACACACACACACACACACACACACACACACACACACACACACACACACACACACACACACATATATATTTTTTTATATATATATTTTTTTATATATATATATTTATTTGTATATTATAATATACTGTTATATATTATAAAAAATATTATGCAGTATTAAACTATTTTATATATATTATATGTACACTAAGCTGCTATAAAACTCTCTATATAAAATGAATTTCACTGCGGTTTGCTCTCTCTGAATGCTTGCTTCTAACTGAAAACTGCAGAATGTTTCGTTCTTTTCCAATTAGCTATTCGAGTAGTCCTTTTAGGCATTTGTATATTTCTTCAAGTTAAGGAGAGCGGACTGTCATCTAGCCTCGCCACAATGTATTGTATCTCAAATACGTGCTCGACTTGATTTCTTATCCAACAGTACTTTCCACATAGGAACAAGCATTTTAGAATATCCAATTTATAGGTATGCATAAAAGGAAATCTTTTTTTTGGAATGGTTGCGATGTAGCAAGACAGTTTCCACTACCAATAGCGTACTACAGTATTGTCTCCGTATGTACTCACTGGTCGGGACCGGCGAGTAACCCGTATAGTGAACAGCGACCCTAATTCCGAGTGTTCGTTTCTCGCTTCTTTCTGGCCGAAGGGGGGAGCGAGATGGAACGCTTTGCGTGCGCCGGAGTGACACGGCGTCCGAAAGACGGAGCGAGACCAGTGGCTTTCGCTCGCTCTCGTTCCATCTCGCTCTCGCCTTCGCCAGACAAGAGTGAGAAAAAAGTGGTGGGGATAGCGAGTAACCCGTATCGTGTACACCAAACCGAGTACATGCGGAGACAATACTGTATTCAGAAGATGCAAATGAATCCTGGCATATACTGTATAGGAAATATATGATACTGCATTCAGGACAAAATAGTCGAAGTAATAGAATATTAGACGTTTTTAATCGAGCAATATACTTAACCGACCCGAAAATTTCAATTATATTAATAAACAATCGATTACAGTTGTATGAACAAAATAATGTATCACCAGAAATTAAAAAATTCGTTGATGAGAAGTAAGGTAAAAAGATTAAGTACTTACCTTAATTCATGTGTAAATGAAAATATTATTATGGAAAATAGATATCTAATTTAAATTACATTGCAGCCACACACAGCCTACAGAGAGTGCCACTGACAATGACAGTGTAACGTCCCACGGGGACTCGAATCAATAATTACCGACCGTCGATAAAGTAGAACTGTACTACATTACCGCAGAGCCAACCTATGTTACCGCGCACAAGCATTGTACATACTTTAAGATATAAATTATAATCTAAGCAAATATTAGAGAAACAAATATTATAGAAATGTTAAGAATAATTAATTAGAC
This sequence comes from Andrena trimmerana, assembly GCA_951215215.1. Classification (NCBI taxonomy): domain Eukaryota; kingdom Metazoa; phylum Arthropoda; class Insecta; order Hymenoptera; family Andrenidae; genus Andrena; species Andrena trimmerana. The sequence continues at coordinate 76,078,439 of OX578060.1, forward strand.
ATACTGCCAAAAGTGCAACACATAATAATATGTATTAAGCGAGCACAATGCAAAACAACGAATAAAGACTTACTGCGCATGCGCCAGCCCGCCAATTTTCTAGTATAAAAGGAGGCGTGCGCAGCACCGAGCGCGCTCATTCGAATACGAACACGTCCCTGCGACTAACGAATGCTAGTTCCTAGAGGCAGCTTGAGTACTATTCAGCAGAATTACAGCACGCTCCGGAAACGGCAGCGACTGGTTCTCAGTGTACAAAGGTACTTAGAGCTCCTTTCTGGATCTTTCATTCAAGGTTGAAAACCTTGTCTTCACGGAGGTTTCAAGCGTTGCTCCTATTAGTAGGTAGCAGCTTAACCGATTAGCGAAGACAAGGTCTACGGAACCTTAGAGTACAAACCCTGCCACGAGTGTCGGGAACTGCACCGGAAACGGTAGCGGCCACCCTCACAGCAGAAGTATAGAATACGAACTCTGTCAAAAGTTTCGGGAACCGCTCCGGCAACAGCAGCGGTCGAGCTTACTACAGAAGCACATACTTATGTACATATATTTAACTTAATTAGCGCAATTAGCATAGACAAAGAAACCATAAAAAACCCCAAAAAACATAAAAAAACACATATATAATCGTAGTCTTAAGCAATATTATAATCATTATTAGAATTAAGTGTTATGTTGAATAAAAACATTGTTAAGTTTAAGTTGAATTTTCTTCCTTAACTCTGACAACGAACCCCCCACCTATCCTATACTCCAGGGGACGCCGCTCTCCTCTCGAGAACCTGAATCGTTTCAGTAGTCTCCGGACAACCGGACGTTACAACAGCGATACGTCAAGTGATCACGAGATGTGAAACATTCAAATACTTCATTATTCTTATTTTGATTGTGTTCCATACATGGAAATACAATATATAGCTTCAAACCAGTGGGTTATCAAATCATTTCAGCGAAAAATTATGATTTCATTAGTTTCTTTCACAAAAATCGATTTTTTTTCAAAATCCTGAGGTAGTAGACAAATTTTGCGATCGGATTTGAAATCAGCGTGACAAAATCTATAGTAAATGATGTACAACATGTCAAAAAAAATTCTAACCGAACATGGTATTGGATAAATCATAATTTTGTTGTAATATTTCAAGTTTAACACAGATTTTCAAAGTTAAACATTCGTACCATAATTTCATTAATTTCCCCTTACTCTGCAATCTTTCAGCTTTAATTTAAAAAAAAATCATCATCTATCTCATTTCTATCAAAAATTCTTTGATTATGAAACAAACTTCGTCACTTTGCCCCACTGTGCGCCGGAGACAGGCGACGAGCTTTTTGGTATCACTACGCTTTCCATTGTCAAGCAGGAGATCAAACCCCCTGTATTCGGGTGTACCCTGGTTGTTGCCAAGTGGATCGCACCGAAGCCCGACCAGACCCAGGAGATATCAGGAATTTCATCAGGGCCCATTGTGTGGACGCTAATCCCGTTATCACCCTAAGAAAGGTAGGGTACTTCACCGAATAATAATATTGAATTTTTAAAAATGTTGTCTCAACTATCCCAGAGCGTAAATTCCTGGATTAGCTCAAAAGCGGTTAAATACGTGAACTCCGCAAAATCGCGCCCCAAATAAGAAGTAGGGACGTACCACAGTGCATGGATATATCGGACGTAACGGGTAACTAATGGGACGTGTCTTTGATTGTAGCGGTTTTGGATTTTTTTTTCTACAATTTTTGTTTCTGAATGTTTTAACCATTGAGCTACTCAACGTCACGCCTATTCCAGCTTCCGTTAAGGTAAATTTTTGGAACGATGCGCCATTATTGTGGCTTTTACACGCAGGTGGCGAAAAATCTCTCCGTACAGGGGTACAGCGCCGCGGTCAACCCTGTCGTAGCTAAACTTTTTTAAATACTGGCGAGTACGTGACCAGTCGACATTGTTTTCAAACTTCATTACAGTAATCTGGGGCAGTGATGCAGTGTGCATGCGCCGAGCTTGCGGACACGCAGCTACGGCGTAGTGTGCATGCGAGGTGGGGGAAATTCTCGAGCGCTCCCGTCCCGAATCTGGCATCACTGATCTGGGGTGCGAGTGATAAACCGATCATAAAAGCGGAGTGCGCGACTCACTTACCTGGGCCGGGAAATTCCGCACAGCTCTTTGCGATGTTAATTTGAAAGAGACCATCCTAAAATTTTCGAAACTCGGGCATCACTGCTATCCAGCGGTCGCTGGCAATCCTCTGAACGCCGGGCCGGTGAATGATTGTAGTCGACTGCGTCCGCGGTGTTGCCATTTTATTGGCACGCACGCGTAGGTTGCAGTTTTAACGGATGACCCTGTATGTATAGTTCTAAACACAGCTGTAAACACGAATCACCACCAAATAAATATTGTATCTTCTTTTTCAAGCAAATCTCTTATTGACTAGTATTAAAAAATATTGATATTTTAAAGCCATTGAATATTATAAGCCGAAGTAAAACTTATCTGAATTGCATCGGATTTGGTTTCATTCTTATTAGAAAAATCTCATCTATACGTTGGAAATATTCTCGTTATGCTAAAACAAAAAATTTAAACATTTTATTCGAACTTGTCCGCATATTATTTCTGTGGAGTACCTGCCGATGGATGGTCCTAGAGCAGGAGCGTACACTAAGTCTGCCCTGGGGCAGTCGGTGCGCCCTCGAGCTCGAGCGTAGTATGTTCACTCCCCACTCCTCGGTATAAGGTCTCGTGGTGGAGAACTCTATAAGTACAGAGGCCGTATGTTCATTTTGTTTTCTCCAAGGAAAATATGGTATTGTCTCGAGCTTCACATTGTTGTTCCAACCCGATCACCGGAAAGGCCCTGTTTATGCTTTTATGACATTCCCGACAGCTAAATGATCGGTTGGCCGCGACTGACATACACAGCTCCGTCACTGTGTACGTCAGCAATCGCAAGCGGTGGATTAAAATTGACTCAGACACAGGATACGGAGGGTTAATTGAGATTTGAAAAATGTTTAAATGTTTTGTATACAATAATAATAATTTTGTTTAAAGATATAAAGATTGTATAATGATAGCAGTAAGAAGGGTTTAAAGAAGTTTGTTGCTGGCGAAGATGATTCTGGCTGTTGTAGTCATCGGAAACAAAAAGCGCAAAATTTGTCTTAATCTATATGAGTGTAGTTATCGTGTGAACTAGAATGAAGTGATTATTTGCAAAAATCCAATTTTACAACACAGCAAACTAACAAATGCTTTTCCAAAAAATGAATGTTTTCATTAAAGTTCATAGGATGACCACACTCATATAGATTAAGAAAAATTATACGTTTTTTGTTTCAGATGATTACGACAGCCAAAATCATGCTCGTCAGCAACAAACTTTTTTTTCAAACCCCTGTTACAACTACCATTATAACTTTGAACCAAATGACTATTATTGCATACAAAAATTTGGACACATTTTTTATATTTCAGTTAATAAAAGGACCGAGATTGGAATTATAATACTCAATACTTTTCTTTTAAAAGTTCCCCAAAATGTGCCTTATTTTCGGAGCGTCAAACTCTGGAAATCCCTGCGGCAGCCTGTGACGCTCTGCTCCCACTACTCCAGGCGCCCCCCACTCCGTTGGCGAACTCGCTTGTCTTGAACGAGCTCGAATGCGCGCCCGCGCCCGGAATTGGGGGTCCTGTGCTTGCCTGTCCTGAAGGGTCACCTGTTTACGAGGAATCCCACAATGGAAAGGGATGCGGATCGCCAGGTATCGTCAGATATGTTCGTCCGCTGCGTTCCTACCGACGCGACATCTTCGAAAACGTTCGTGCGCTGTATTCTGTTCGTGTTGGCGGCGCGGCGGTGTAAACGCGACGACCACAGACGAACACGTTTTTGTTCGTGTTATTGTTAGTGTTCGCCTTGGTGAAAACGCGGCATAAGGAAGCGATAAGTTACACTTATCAGATAATGAAACTTATGTAAGTACATATAGTTTTTAAATTAACTTGGATGTCAATGTTATTAGATACACATTTTGTAATCCCCCTTCGTACGCAAGATACTATATGTACACATATTAATACCTCACGATTAAAATAGCACATACTATAGTTCTAATGTAATTAAAATTATAGCTTCGTCACGAAACCGATTAAAGACGGTTTCATAACAATTATTGCAATTTGCCTTATATTGTGTGATGCTGATAGGGCATGCCGGAAAACATGCTCAGATTAGATTAAACCACACGTTAAAGCTGTTCGTTATCTTTTTAAAACGTAATGACTACCTAATCGCTTTATGTGGACACTTCGCTGCCTGTCATCCGTGAGAACAGACGACTGATACGTTATTTCCGTGATAATGCAATTAAGCGATGTATCTATAATCAACATTAACCTGCTATAAAGACATAACATCGTAAACGGTGTACGGTATTTGCATTATTTAATAAATAAAGCGTAAACAATGACGACAACACGATTCGAACCTATGCAGCAAGTTTTATGTGTAACGGTGTGATAGTGTGAGAAATAACTAAGAGAAGTGAATCAAATTCAGTGATATTATCGTTTGCCCAATTAATTCTGCAGAAAGAAAGACATTTGCAACACGCGACTGCACGGCAACGGACAGTTTAATTCCCACAGGCATATAAAATTGTGACTACACTCAAAATTGTATCACTTAAATAATATTCAATTTTCCTTCTTCGTCTTTGAATTGAAACAAAAAGGTAACGTAAAGCGTACAGTATGGCGTAATACCCATGAAGATCGAAGTAATAGAAATCATTAATTATTTATTAGAAGTTAATAAAAGAAGAGAGAAGAAATGAATACACAAGATGCTACTAAAGTACCTCCAGATGGAAAATGGGGTTGGATGATTGTTTTAGCGTATGCTTTAAACGGGGTAAGTTAAATACAAATGACAAGTACATGTGTCGTGGTTTATCGATATTGTTGCAACCGTAATACTATAATAATTGATGAGTAGTAAATTAAAATTGAACTATTCTTATAATTTACATCGATTTCGAGATCGCTATTTGCATATTGCGATAAAGCGATTTTTTAAAAAATAATTTTTTCATAGAACCAACGTGTATCGTTAGAGGAAGTAGGGGCATGATGGGGAAGCTAAAAAAATGCAAATAAAGTGATGATTGTACCTATTAATTAAGTCTTTATTACTCCAAATACAACTATAAGTTAATGATTTAACATTTGTTATACACTTCGGACTATCTGAGGTCAAAAGTCTAAGTTATTAAACTTTACAAAACAGATGGAAAAAAACAGTCTTGCCTCTACCACGGGGTAAAATGGGGTACCGAAATGATTTGCCTAAGTATTTTCACACTTGATACAAATGTGAATTTCTTCGCAATTGTTTTCGTCAACCCCTGCGCAGGAATTGTGGGACCACTGTCCACAGAGTTGACATGCAACCCACCCCTCTGTGGATTGCAGGTATGGATCCTGACAATATAAACATTCGCAATCTCCCTTCTGTTTTTCTTTTCGTATATGTTGTGACCATTTTATAAATTCGAACTAAAAATAATGAGATTTATTTGTATTCAATTATAATAGAGAATGATGACGTTGCTTAATCTCACATGAACAACCCCATTAGAGGTTAGGTCGGAGTACCCCATCATTCCCCGTATCAAGGACCCCATCTTGCCTCAAAGCATCGTTTTTCAAACATTAATATATTTGTACAACAAATAAAGAAATATTGAAATTTGGAATATGTCACATTAAAATAGATGAAATAAAGATTATCATAGAAGGAAAATAATAGACTTACCGTTGTTAAATATATATTTATTTCAATTCTTTTTATCACACGAAATAACATCGACGCAGCACGCAAACGTTCACAGCTATAAATAAAAAACGCGTGCTCCCACACTCACTTTTACCAGCGGCCACTGTATTATAACACAATGGCTTCCTAATGATGTATTTGTCACGTTCCTAGCATCATTTAATTAGGGTTTAGGGAGATACCCCATCTTACCTCGCTACCCCGTCATGCCCCTAATCCCCCTACATTTCTTCTTCACTTTGGTCAAACTGCTTAACAGTAATTTTTTAAATGTTATCAGTAACAATAACTAGTTCTTCAATCTCAAATATATTGAAAAGACTTTATTCAAAATCGATCGAAATTAACAGAAATGAATTTTTTCAAATTTTGTACATTGATAGGAGAACAGGAGAGAGAGAGAGGGACAATAGATAGTGGTACCAAATTTTGAATTTATGCACGGTGTTAGGAATCAGTATAACCGGTGTCGGGTAATGCGAAATTACTTAAAAATTGAATTTACTTTTATTTTGTAATAAATTAATTTAATTTTGGACGAACGACTAATTTATTTTTTTTTGTTGTGCCAGAGGGGTTGGGGGGGGGTAAGCGAGCATCCTTGCCCCACCTCGGCTTTGCCCATGGGGGGAGGAGCATTTTTTTGTTAATTTGTTTGCAAGACGCGGTCCGTAAAATTAACAAAAAAGCGTTATCTTTTAATCTATTATTTAAACAAATCGTGTTTTCTGGAAACCATTCGCGCACTTGAATTATTTATTAAGAAATACACCATTTTGCTATGTTTACCGTTCTTCTGGCTCTCGTAATTTCCGAGATATTGGATCAAATATGCTTCTTACCCTCAACATTGAGGGTTGTATTCCCCCCTACAACGTAAATGTCGGCTGATAAAAGAAAATACGTGTCAAATATTCCTGTGAGAACTACATTTTTACGTAAATTTCATTACAATCGGCGATTATTATCACTTCGGTATGTTCTTTTGCTAGGACTAATAATAATGTATGTATATATGAATGATTTATATACATAAATATATATATAGTAAATATATAAATATATATATATATATATATATATATATAAATAATTTATATATATATATATTTAACATATATTGCGGAAGAATAAATGTATAACTACTAGTACTATAATAATTAATGGTAATACTCCATCGCGTACCCAAACTGTCACTCATTATTTGAGACTCGGAAATGAGAAATTTTCCCACGGTTTGACATACAGTAGAGCGCCAATTATCCGAAATACTTGGGACCGAGGTGGTTCGGAAATCAGAATTGTTCAGATAATCGAACAGTTCGGAGAATGAAGCATACATGTACTTATCCAGTTTGGAACAATAGGAATTATATTTAAAATTACTGATTAAATAGAAGATATTACTACTGCTGTAATTTGAAATGTAATGTATATTACGCAAAAATCAATCAATCAATCGGTACAGCTACAACGGTTCCAAGATGTGGTGGGGATAGCGATGGTACAGCTCTGGTTCAGATAATCGACGGTTCGGTTAATCGAGGTTTGGATAATTGACGCTTTACTGTATATCTACCATCCGAAACGGCATAGAATAAGCTACTTTTACAGAGTTTCTTGTCAAAATCAGGCGCTACCTTTTTGGGGAATTTCAGTTGTTGTGAATTGTCTGTAGGGTAGGGTGGGGCTAAAAGTCCGGCGGGTAAAAAGTCCCGAATTCAAAATCTCTATTCCTAAACAATGTATTGAGTTTCGCAGTATACTAAGTAAAAGATGAGAAGAAACGGAGGCGACCACAGGAAACCTGGACATTCGGGCGAATTACACGACGCCTTCGTTATTTTATGTATCGAAAACTAAAAGAAATACGTCGTCTTTGTTGTTTTATACGAAGTAAACCACAGTTTAAAGCGTATCAGCTAAGTACGTTAAGATTGTATTTTCCTTTAGTAATGTGTGCATGATATTGTTTATTGTTGAATGATATTTTGTAACGAATATATCGCAGGAACTATAGAGGTACTACTGGGGCAAAAAGTCCCTCAGACTGAAAATATGTATTTCATCATTTGTTTTCATAATAAGATGGCCAAACTATAAAGAAATGGTGCCAAAGTCTTTAAATAGTGTTTTTGTTTTAGTTGAGCGATTTTTTTTAGTTTTTAGTTCAATTGTGCCTCTGACTTATATTTTTTGGTAAAGAAGTCATACTTTCCTTTCAATGTGATATACCAAAAAAAATTGGTTTAATAAATATTTGTTGATTTAAAAAGAGTTTTTTACTTATTTAGTTTAATATTACACGACAAGACATTAGGTACTTTCTACCTTATGCAATGGACATATTCCCCCGTGCGTGGGGCAAGAAGTCCATTTTGCATTGACTAACGTTTTGTGGTATAACTCAACAGAAAATGACAGTATCAACAAACGAAATTCGTGAACGTAAAGCATAATAGTTATAGTTTATATAAAATAATATCAGATATATCTAGGTTGTTGATACTAAATTTTACATAGGTTTATTCGAAAAACGGGACTTTTAGGCCCACCCTACCCTACCTAAAACCCCCAAAACACGTAAAACTTATATTAAAAAACAATTAGAAAGTATAGAAGTATATATTATTAGAAAGCTTAATTGTTGTGTGATTGTTTAGCCTATATTACGTTCCGATATCTGTGTTTGATAAAATTTTTTGTAAAACTCGTACTTTGATCCCCTCTTCCTCCCGCTTCTGGAGCAACACAGAAAAGTAACACTTGGAATCGTCGTCTCACTTATTGACCTATTAATGTGCAGAATTTGAAAAAAAAATCCATTTCAGGTAATTTCGGTTTGATTTTGTATAGGGCCTTTTCTATTTCTGCTTCTTTCTATAATTCTAAAATTTCGATGCCAAAAACCAGTGGTGTAACAGAAAAGTGAAATACATGCTGTGAAACAAATCTTTTGAGACGGTTTTATTACAGTGCCTGATGAAGATAAACATTAATATTGTTTTGCATATACTGTAGTTTTTTTATTTACTTGGTGCAGCCTCGCTTTAATGCATAAAAATGGAAATGATCTCAGATGGCGACCGTATCCCTTCTGCAAGGATTTGGCTTAATATTCAAGGATACTTTCCCTCTTTACGGGTTTAACGCAACCGAGGGAACAATTATTATTAATACGAATATGGCTTTCGGTATGATACTTGGATTGATTAACGGGCCGCTATTACGAATTTTCGGATATAGAAAAATGGCTGTAATCGGCAGCTTACTGTATAGCATTGGAATAACTATGACAGCATTCGCCAGAACCTTCCCCCTTATGATGATTTCCTACGGCATATGTGCTTGTAAGTATAGCGTATGTTATAACAAACGTAACGTACATTTATATATCGCATAAATCTCTACAGGATGTACCAAAATTGCGGGATAATCCAGGACCTGCGATATCCTCATGCAAAAAGACATCGAATTTACCATTTTGGAATCCGAGACATCGTTCTCGAGATATTAATAGTTGAATATTAGCGGTTGGACCTACACCTAGATATGTCAAAAACGTCGATTTTTGTTACATGTTTTCAGTGTTTGATATGTCAAAAATGTTTTCCCAAAATTTTGAATCGTAATTCGCAGAAATATCGAACATGTAGTGAACACTCTTATAGTGAGACATTTGAAGTGAAGTACGGCTCAAACGATTGTGGCCGATCGAGTTTCGATTGCATTCGAGCTTACTAGGGCTGGCTTTTTTGCATCGCTAACATTCTACAGTATTTCATGAATATGGTGAGAGCACTGCCAAGCCACAGGTTCCCGTCTAGAACACTTCCAATTCATGTTGAAACACCACTGTGGCACCATCTGCCTATGATTGTCATAATTATATAAATCTGTGCGATCGGCTCTGTTCGAGATGCTACATATAGCGTAAATGATACCAAGAATAAATGTCAAGTGACTTTTATTACAATGAACCAATATTCAAGTAAAATCATAATAATTTTGACACTACAAACGATAAACTTGTAATGTCAAAGTAAATAAATCAACGGATTTATAATGGAAAACACAAATAAATAAAGCGGGATGGTGGGGTAATAAAGAAAAGAATAGAAACGAATGTTATGTATTTCGTAGATATGACAAGGGTTAGAAACCAGAATACTGAGATGAATAAAGTCTTGTGGTATTTTATTCGTAGCAGTCTTCATAGATTAAAATCTAAGACGCTCATTATTAGTAGAAATGTGTAGAGCAACGAAATACGCATTTATTTCAAAATCCACTATCCGTTATTTTATGTTAACAACGGGAAAATAAACATAACTGTAGCAATGTAAATTAAATTTTGTGACGGGACTGCGCGAATGTGTCTTATATTAGATGGCGTCACAGTGATGTTTCCTCATGAAATAGAAGTGTTCTAGACGGGAACCTGTGGCTTGGCAGTGCTCTTACCAAATTCATGAAATACTGTAAAATATTAGCGATGCAAAAAAGCCACCCCAATTGGATAAGCTCGAATGCAATCGAAACTCGATCGGCCATAATCGTTTGAGCCGTGTGTACCCACGATTACGCAAAAAGTATTCAACGAATTTACTTCCAATTCGTCGAGGCTATATGATACGCTATTACGCAGTTTTGACGGTGAGATTTTTTTTTGATTCATAGTTGCTTTTCTATCGCATAAGAAAGTAAGATTTCATGTTCAAGAATTTAACGTTTCATTCAGAGTGCGCCATTTCTTAAAAAATTAACATTTTTTAATTCGGCCCTGTCAGAAATAGCATTTGTTAATATATTGAGAAACTAATTTGCTTTTGATTTTCATCTAAAATCTGTTTAAGTAGGAGTGGGTACGGCAAATCACTGCGGCGAATGACGCTTTGGAACTACCTTTATATAACTGTATTATACGACAAATATTTTTACATATAAAAATTAAATATAATAGCCAAAAAAATGTGATATAATTAATACAAAAATGATGGGCGCAATAATAGGGGAAACTCGGACAAAGCCGGGTACCTGGGTAAAACCGGGACGTGCTATTATTTTTTAAACTGCCTTAAATTTTCCCGCGTCTTTGCAGCGACATATTTTAGGGATGTCCATTATTTCACCAACAAAGGATAATCGTGTTACAAGCGTGCTTACTAAGCTTATATCGCCTTGTGTGTTTTTGAAGACTCTGAACTAATTTTCGATCATTAAAAGTGGAATCAGACCGCTCGTGGCTCCGCGAGCCGGCTCGCCTCGTCTGGCTCGTCAAGTCGGCTTGGCGAGCCCGACTCGACAAGCCATGACCGATCAGACGGCTCCTGGATCGCGGCTCCACGAGCCGTCTGATTCCACCTTAAGAAATTTCAAACACTTTTGACAATGTTCAGATAGACTTTTTGAAATGAATTATGTTAATTGTTGCATATTAAAGTGTAAATAATTAAAAGGTTTGTTTCTACTTCGCCATGGTATTTTTGGTAATTCGTAATATTTACAAAATTGTATGCTGCAGCAAAACCGTACGGGGTAAAACCGGGTACTCGGTTTTGCACAAAATGTGTATAACAAAAAAACGACAAGGAGAGCGTTATCAAAATTAAAACTAAGTCTTAATAAAGGACTGCAACTAAAGAGAAAGAAAACCAAAAATTTGAACCAAATACCGAAGGATAATGATAACAGTGGTGATGAAAATGGTGAAGATATTTGCGTTTATGTCCAAGAATCATATGGTTCATTGAAATTGAATGAAGGTTGGGTGCAGTTTACAACTTGTTCTAACTGGTTGGGAGACTGAAGAATTGGATGAGTTTGGGTTTTTTTTTGGAAGCATGTTTATTGTCAAGAATTTTTGTACATTCGCATATATACAAAAGGCGCTAAACAAACATCGTAAAAAAAATAGCCGTACTCTATAACAATAGGAAAGCTAATTGTTCCACGTATTGGAATCTCTTAGCTGGTCTATTATATTTTAACATCTTTGGCATTAAGGGGGTAGACACGTCACGTGGTCTGGCCGATTTGGCAGGTCGGTATTACAGCAGATTTTTTCTGCACAGAAATGGTAATACCGATAGATCGACGACTGCCCGGTGAACGCGAGAGGGAGCTGTTTGCTATTTCCATATTCTATTCTGAATGTAGAAAGAAATTCTCAGCTGTTGCGTTGTATTTGAAAAAATTTAAACGTAAAGTCTGCTGGTAGTGCAATCGTAGAAAATTCATTGTACATTTTAATTACTTGAAATGTGCTTATGCTATAATATGTTACGTTGGTAGTAAGGAGTTATAATTGAAAAGACAAAATAGATGTGGGGATGTCCCCAGAAAATGAAGTTTGTTATATTAGGTTAGACATTTTTTCGCTCGGGCCACAAAGGTCCTCGTCTGTTATTCGAGCTTCTAAGGTCGTATTCAGATACAATATTGGCCGGTGAGTTTCGTGAGGAGTATTCTCCCACCATACTGCTGCCCTGCCTCGGTACTCCTTTTCTCAACGTTTTCTGACTCGCTCTCGTTCCATGTCGCTCTCGCCTTCGCAGAACAAGAGTGAGTCAGAAGTGGTGGGGATTGCGCCAAGCTCCTGACGTGTAGTCCAACCGAGTTCTGAGCGTAGAAATACATACATCAAAATAGGTGTGCGTTAGCTACGAAAAAATTCAGGAGCTTTATTGGTTAGAACATAGATACTTTCTCGATAGCTTCATCTCGCATTGGTCTACGCATAGCTTCGTAACGCACACAACTATTACGCTAAGAACAAGTAAAAGCCAAACGGCTAGGTTCAGGCGGAGCCAAGCAGCGTTCCCGTTACCCCACCATACCCTGCGAGGACCGCGCAACTCCAACTGACAAATCCACGATCGTCAGATGGTGGTGGCTGATTTCTCCTCGATCGCTGTTCCCGAAAACGAATTCACCGGCCAATATATTTGATACCAACCTTAGTAAAAAAGTTCCAATCTCTTTTTTTATTTGAAATAATGTGGCCATATAATTATAACATAAATTCGACAGCGATTTTGAAGTGATGTATGTGTTACAATAAAAGCGTTAATTTAGTAAATGTACACAGTTCACAGCAGTTATATGCCTAAAATGCATATAACCTAACCTACAATCGTCCGAAAATTCATACATTGACTGCAGCACTCTTTTACTGTGGCACATGTATCCAGCTAACGCTTCAGTTTTGCTATGATTCCACGTTGGCAGTCCTCCCGAGTAGGCGCCATCTCGTATCAACTACCTGAACTAAATTTGTCACGTGACTTGCTCTGTATTATCGCCAATATGGCGGAACTCGTATTTGGGAATTCAATCACGGGCTGACGATTTTCGTCCTTATATGAGCAGATTTTGAGCTGGGTGAGGTCTCATTCGAAAGAGGAAGGTTCAGTGCAGGGCGCTCTGGTCATCGTTTGAATCACAAAACTCTTTTAGTGACCTAAAAATACTTGGATTCATGCGGGTGTATTTTATCGACTTTTGCTCTATTTTGAACACTCGTATTATTAGATATCAACACAATTTCGTCGAACCATGACCAGAGCGCTGTGCACTGAACCTTCCTCTTTCGAATGAGACCTCATCCAGCCCAAAATATGCTCATATAAGGACGAAAAGCGTCAGCCCGCAAACCCATGTTTCAGGCCAGATTATGTCGGTATACAGAGCGCTGCATTATCCGTGTCTACCCCTTTAAACAGACTTTAATAAGTCTAAAAAACCTTTACTTAGTATAGAAGCACGCTCAACGTAGTATTTACGAACTTAAGAAAGACGCTCTCAATCTTATCGTTATTCGAAGACTTAGTAATTCTTGTCATGATACATTAAGATTCGTGATTACTACACAATAATATTTTTTTTTCAATTAATACCTCGTGTTTCCGAACTGTTTTCACGATCTTTAGTCTAAAAAATAAACAAGGATAATTATTTTATGTCCTGAACTTCGTCAATATTGTTTTAAAATTTCATATTAACAGAAATTCGTGGTAGTGTCCAATCACTCGGACGTGTCCAACCACGGGGACATTTATGTTATACCCTAAAGGGCAGGCCTGAATTCTAGAATGTTCTGGAATATTCTAGAATAATAAAATTGCTACTGTAATTTAGAAAATTTTACTTTTCCTATACAGCACTGGGAATATCGATAACAATGGCTGCCTTTTCGTATGCACTGAACTCATATTTTACAACGAAACGGAATCGTGCATTATCCTTAGCGTTAACAATCATTGGTCTCGGCCCAATACTTGTACCACAAGCAACAACGTTCTTAATCTCTTTTTACGGTTTTCAGGTAAGTATTTTCTTTTTTATGTATCATAATCAACCCTATTTTAAGACTGCCGTTTCATCGGGCCTTGAATGTGCGGGTACGCTCACACAAGCTAGGAAAAGCGCGTACGCACACGCGATGTAGTAAACAAACAAAAGTTTTTGCGGGCATAGTTGCCTCCAGTAGACATCCGTGCAGACGGGTCTGGTGTGTGTGAACGCTAATAAGCACCGTACATTGAAATAATAATGAATTTATAATTCGTGTTCTGGGACAGACCAATACTAAAACCCGGAACAAGTTGGAAAGTGGGATGGGTTAAGCCGGTAGAAGTCAACAGAAATATTGTTAAGAGGGGGGACTGTGGTAAAGTGATTTAAAAAAATCGGGAAGGTGTACCCTTTTATGCACAATTACTTCTGTATCTTTTGAACGCATTAATTGCTGAAGGTAAAATTTTATATTTGGGGTCGGTCCACACCCCTCGTATTACCCACTAAGTTTCATCTCGATCGGCCCCGGTTGGGGCTAGACCAGTGCGTGGGACGTGGAAAGCACGACAGCAATCCGATGTGAGTTCGACGATGCCAAAAACGAGACCGTGGTTACAAAATTTCAAAAATGAAAAATAGGGGGACGGAAGGGCTCCCGGACAGGGAGGCCTGCACCAACGTCCAAAAAAGTTTTCCAGAAAAATTAACAATTTTTTATTAATATTTCGAAAACTAATAAATACCCGAAGAAACCATTTTAGATTTAGGATCCACAACCCCTCCCCACCCTTCCCCCCAAACCTCGTGTCGATCGCCCACTGGGGCCATTCGGAAGTACAGCCGAAAATAATTTAAATTGGACTACTTTGGACAAAACGGGCTTTCAATTCGGCAAATAAATTTTATGCGTAATATCGTTAGTAATGATAGTTCAAATTGTGGCAGGTTTGATATCTTTCCAACTTTCCTTCCTACACTCCCGGACGCTAGACGCAGCTCTCGTGCTGTATTCCTTCAAGACTTCTCGATAAAAAGAGAGAACTCTGTGGTAACAGCGCGGCACAGACAGAGAGAACAGAACATGTGGCAACTATGCGTAAAAAATTCGTCTACCCAGAGTACCTGGAGATGTCATCTCTCTGCAACTTCTTTTTATCGACGCAGTAGTTTCATTAGGGTCCGTTTGTTTACTGGAGACGCTTCGATCTATTCGGACCATAACAAAAATGAGACGGCAGCCTTGAGCTCAAATTATATTATATCTTTATGATTACATTTACTGAGTTATATGAATTGAAAAATTGTGCATTTCTTCTGAGGTTGTATTACTTCGTCGTGCAAGGTGTCTCTTTTCTATGAACTGTTCTAAATATGCCGTTGCTTTTAATCATAGAAAAATAAGAAGAAACAATTGTTTAAATTCAAAAAAAAATTCTCCTTATCACAGTTTTCGATATTCGAGCTCTCTTAAAGTCTTTGTGTTTTGTGGAACCCATGCTTTCTTTTAAATGAGGACGAACGAACATGTCAGAGCGAAATCGATCACGTTTTAGTATCTACATATACATATATCACAATTTTATTAACACACGAAATCTTTATAAAGAAATGTTTTTTTCGGATTTATTGACCTTGCGCTTTCCCATTTGAAAGACATGACACTTCGTTCTCGCTGTGTATGATACCGTAAGTACGTGATCTTTCCAAATTTAAAAAAAAAATCGCAAATCGTAACTCTATGTTTTTTCCGTCTACATTCAAGAAATGTTTTATTTAAAAAAAAATTGCGCGACCATGAAAATGGAGTATTTGAAAATCTATGATCTTGAGAAATATTCCCTGGTATTCATAATATATGTCCACCTACTACCTATTCTGTTATCAAATGCAACACAGACATTTCAAAGTATCGTGATAAAAGAACCACTTTGTTTGACTCAAAATAAATTATATACCGGGTGTTTCACTACAGATGAACTAACTCACACTAAGACGAAAATATTCAGTAAAATTTTTTAATATCGCGGTTTGTTTTCGAGAAATTGTTCTAAACACATTGCCAAAAACTATACCTGCGGTGCACGCTATGTGGCTATAATTTAAAGTCAATTGTCTCGAAAACGAAGCGTGATATGAAACAATTTTGCTGTGTTTTCATCTTATTTTGACGTGTAGAATCACTCCCGGAAAAGTTAACCACTTGTAGTGACACACCCTGTATATTAATCGTTATAAATTCAAGATGGCACTGACAATGAGTTGGGCAACAATATTCAATTTTTTTGCGTAAATACATCAGTAGGTATACTATAAGAGTTCTGGACCACTGCAAGAGGGGTGCGCGGGGAGGGGAGAACCGCAATGTTTTAAATATGGGAGGAGGAGGAGAAAGTAAAGAAAGATCGCCGAGCATCCTTCGCGTAGCGGCGTGTGCCTGCGGAGGGTGAAGCAGCGGCGGCAGCGTCGCGAAAATTCGAATTTGCTTCGGAGAAGGGAGAGAGAGAGAGGGGGGGACAGGGAGAGGGAGGGAGGGGAGAGGGAGTGCGGGGTGGGGAGGGGAGGGGTGAATGGGAGAGGGAGAGCATGCTCGGAAGCGTTGCATCGGCTCTTTCTTTCCTAGAAAGAACGAGCAGCCCCTCCGCCCTGGAGCGAGTCATGTCTCTCTCTCTCTCTCTTCGGTTTCTCCTCCTCCCATACTTCCAAAATTGCGGTTCTCCTCTGTCCGCCTTTAAAAACTACGGTTCTCTCCTCCCCCCTCCTTCCATAATCGCGGTCATGTCCTCCCCGCCTCGAAAAACTATGTTTCCCTCTTACCCCACTCCGAGAACTGCGGTTCCCTCCTCCCCGCGCACCCCTCGTCCAGTGGTCCACAACTCTCATAGTATACCTACTTACATCATTGTCATAAAGCTTTTCGAAAATTATAATTTTATTGATTGTTTGAAATTTTAATTGCATGTGAATTAAAGTAAACTATTGTCGCATAAAGAATACAACGATTCATCAATATAATGTACATTTCTTTAAAATTATTAACGGTGTTCAAGGAAAAAATGGAAGTTAATAATCAATTAATTCTGTATTCCTTGTATATTTTAAATTTAATAGATAAATGTTATGTTGTTAGGGTACAATTTTGTTGTATGGAGCTTTTAGTTTGCACTCATTAGTAGGGAGTATGTTACTTCATCCACTCAAATGGCATACAATGAGTGTGCAAAATCAATCAAAAATTGCAAATGAGGAAACAGAAAAGAATGGGAAAGAAAAAACTTTAGGTAAGAATTCTAACAAACACAAAGAACTTACTGATGAGAAAATGATAATTTTTATTAAAACTTGCACAAATTAATGCAACAGAACAACGTAATTCTTTATATGAATAAAGTAATAATACAATATTTTGGAAATGTAATAAAGTAATAAAACCTATTTTCGTAACAGATTTGTCATTTAAATATACAAGTAACGTCTTTCAAATATATATATTAGTATATATCATTAAGATGTTACATACACCTACAATGGTCGAAACAATCGATTTTTCCAATAAAGAAATCGCAGAAGCTACCAACACGAAACAAGGCCAATTCTATGGCCCCGGAATCGACGATTTTCTGTAAATTCAAAAAAAGAAATATCTCATTTTAACCTGTACCTTAAACAACGCTGTTTTCTCGAAACTAAGCTTTTAAAATCGGTGCCAATGATATTTCAAAAACTACTTAACCGATTTGAGTGAAACTTGGCACGATTCTTTCTCACATCAATGTCTAGTCTTTATCGGGCGATTTTTTTTAAATCCACAGTTTGCTTTTAGTCATTAAAATACTGATGAAATTTTTCTTACAAATTGCAGTTTAAAGTTCAAGCTCTCATATTTTTTTTTAAAAATGAAAATTTAAAAAATAGGGACATCTTTCTTTTTTTTCTTTTGGATGACATCCAGAGAAGATATTTTTGGCACCGCAAACTCCTTACATGACAACCTTGCTTTGTTCAGTAGAAGCAGTTGTAGATCGTTATTTTTCTTGTAAATATTCTTAAAATTATAAGCTTTCAAGTGCATATTACGATTTTTTATTAACAAAATTACTTATAGGTAAAAAAAATCATAAAAAGTCCCCTCTTTTCACGGCCGTAGATGTATGTAACCCCTTAAACAATTTTCCTCCTAACTCATGAAGTCAATTTAATGTTTAAATAATGGATTTGTTTTACGGACATAGAACATTAACACATATGTAACTGAACATGTTATTTACAATTGGATTTTTCATACATACATATAACTGCATTTGATTTGTTGGTATGTGACTATAGAATATGTTAATAAGTGGTAACAGTGGCAACCATAGGTAGTTATTTCACAGACAGAATTCCAGTCGCAATTATTGTTGATTATTTTTATACATTCCGTTAACACATGTACTGCACCTTTAATGTTTTACGCAAATCGTTCAAACTTACATAAAAATATATATAACCAATTTGGTGGGCCAATCAATTCTTAAGTTATAAATTTTGGCTTCAATAATTTTAGCAGCGAATTGAATAGTCTACTACCATTTGTTATATAATGATATCCTTTCTAGATGAGAAAAATATCAGCATTCAAGACGATGAACCATCGACAAATTCAGTACTGGACTTAAACAACATATCAAGGAGGAGAAAAATTACTATTTCGAGTATTGATCACGATTCTGAAATTGGAAGTATATATGGATTTGATATACCTTTCGCTCGACAATTCTCAGAGACTTTAAATGGTAACCATAAAATGTATAATAAATTAAAATCGTTAAATTCAATGCTATTCTTTGTAACTCATTATTTATTTCAAATGTTTACATTAATAGTTAAAGTTTTCTCAAAATTAATGTTACAAATAGCGAAAAAGTTATTTTCTGACATTTGGAAAAGCTATGAATAGTGATAGGATCTGGAACACTACAAATTGCTTCGAATCTGTATGCGAAAAATGTGAATCACTTCGAACATGATTCGAAGCATGAAACTGTTGATTCTTGATCGTCTTGGAAGTCTTGAAAGTCTTGAAAGTCTTGATTGTGATGGACGTCTTGAAAGTCTTGAAATGTAGATTTGACGATCGACATCTTTGAATTCTTTCGGCGAGTTCGTCTTTTGCATATATTTCAATGAGATAAGCCGCGTAGAGCTCTACTGACTATACGTTATTTCTACGTTCGAGCCGAGAGTATCGAATATTCCGCCTTACAACAGGAACGGTATAAGTGCCCGATAAACGAACTCTCATGACTTTCAAACCTATCAAGACATTCAAGATTTCCAAGACGATCAAGACTTCAAACAGTCAAGACCTATCAAGACTCAAGACTTATCAAGACTTTTAGGAGCTTTAAGGTCTGCGCACACATATCCGTTCCGTGTCAGTTCCGTATCCGTACGGTGTCCGTTCCGTGTCCGTGCGGTGTCCCTAATTTCACTGATAACTGTGTAAGAGGCCTGGTCTGGCCCGTTGAGTCCCAATTCAGCCGTTTATGCAAGCCTGCTGCACTGTTCTTGCAGTCAGTAGGTGACAAAAGTATTCGTACACCCTTCGAAACAGAATAACATTTTTAAAATTGGTCCAAACGATGTGAGTTTTTTTTAGAAGCTAGAAGTATTAGTTTCCTAATTGTAAGTGGGT
Source organism: Andrena trimmerana (assembly GCA_951215215.1). NCBI lineage: Eukaryota > Metazoa > Arthropoda > Insecta > Hymenoptera > Andrenidae > Andrena > Andrena trimmerana. The sequence goes on from OX578060.1 coordinate 76,098,257, forward strand.
GGCGTGTTTCGTTGTTTTGAAAAAAATCGCAATTGGTCGAAATAGCGAAGAAAATAATGAAGATCGCTTTTTCCACTTTTTTCTGTGCCTGTAATGAAAATTTAAAAATCCCTTACGTAGGTAGATTTAAGTAAGTTTTACTCCAATGCTGGTACATAATAAAGTATCTGGTTTCCTGTAAATGGGTGGTTTCCTCGACATCAGCAATTCACTGCTAATGCTTAATGTAAAAGTACATTTTAATCCATACAATCTTATCCACACACTACTGTTTACAAAATAAGGTTTTCGTAAGATGGTATGTTTGAAGGCAACGGTGCGCCCCGTTTCAGGTAAGCGAGCTGCGCGCTGCAATATTGCGGACGGTGTTACGATGTACAGAAGGCACTCGTGCTTTCTCAGTAACTTTTAGAGTTTGTTGTAGATAGACTTTTATTACAAGAATGAAAACCGTGCTTAAGGTTACGCGTTAACAAGTGTTTAGCTCAGTAATCCGTACTGGAGTCTCTGGCGTCGGTGGAGCTCCAGGGGTTTTATACCCCTTGAGGGCACGACGCTTTCCTTGGTTTTTGGCGGGAAAGTCTGGCGGGAAAATCAGGCGGGAAGATTTGGCGGGAAGATCCTCTTCGGAGATCTACCGCCAAGATCTATTGCGAAGGTCCGGAGAGATCTACCGCTAGGATCTATCGGTTAACGAGAAGTTATGCGATGGTCCTTTGTCACGGGTTTGGGATGATCCTTGTCTTTCGGCGTCAGCCTGGCGCATAGCGTAACAACGGGTTACCATACCACCCGAACCCCCGTATTACTTCAATCAGGTCAAAACATAAAATCGACTGGTCTCGTATCCGCCATAATAGTGTCATTTATGCCTGCGAAAGAGTTTCTTTAATTGCTTTTGTTGGAACTTCGATAGGGGTTAAGTATACCCAAAAGTCCCTGTTCCATATAATATTATGATTCAAGGCAAATACAGGTCCATTTTTGTCCTCGCCCTAGAGAAAATGAAACCTTGGAATGATCCATGGACAAAATCAGTATCGCGATACGAGAATCGTCGTATGAACGGTTCCTATCGAAGCTATAATGATCAATGGAAAATCGGTATGCATCATACATGTATCACGATATATGTATCGCCGTGTGAAAAAGCTCTAGTTCCCTGACACGGACAAGTGTGCGTTGCTCCATTGTAAAGCACGCAAGCGATATTTTTTCACATTGATCCTGACGGTCCGGAACTGACGGGTACGGAAAGACCGTTGAATTTCACGGAACTGACAAGTGTGCGCTACTCCATTCCAAAACAAGCAACCGATACCTTTTACGACCACGGAACTGACACAGAACTGATACGGAACGGATATGTGTGCGGAGACTTTTAAGCTACGAATCATGTTCGAAGTGAGTCGCCACATATACAGAGTGTCCACAGAGGCTACACGTGGGAATAAATTTAAGGAGTGTTGCTAGACACCAGACTAAATCGAAAATCAAGAATAACGATGTTGTGTTTGTGGCTACGTTTGTTAGTTATAAGCGTTTAAAAATATACCCAACCGCAACCAATCCGCGAGCAGGGGTGCACGCGGGGCAATACAGGCAAGGTGTCGAACAATGGTATTCAAAGCCATTGTCGCACCAGGGTCACTCATCTCAGAGAAGCTGCGACGAAATGTATCCCTTCTTCTTTATCATTTCATCCAAAATGAAAATAGTCAATTGTGTTATCGAGACACACCAGCGCAGAAATCAGACAAAACACAGATTCTCACCAGTCAAGAAACAAAATATCAGATCTTTCACACTAAACTGTGTGAAAAAATTTAAGAAAGAACACGATAATTTTATAAAAGGATAGTCCTCACTGATTTCGATGAACATTGAAACATATTGTCGGGGCATGGTTCTGAATAACTTTTTCCTATACATATCTACATGCTATCATCGCTCGGCTTTAGTTTTCGAGATATTCGCAAAAGACTTTAGTTAAACTTAAGTTACGAGTACATTTCATTCTAGCGAAAAAATTGTTTAAATAATAACCACCAATTGGTTTCAGCTAGGACACAGCTTTTGTCATGTAAACAAACCCCCGTGCTTCCGCTCACATACGTAGTTACCAATATCCTAATAGAATGCTTCAGCATATGTCACAACGTGAATAAGCACATAAATGTCGGTAGTTGGTTGGGGGCAGAATGTTTTGTGGCCCCGTTAGGGGGGCTGCCAATTTTTTAGTGATTTACACATTTTTATATCTGAAATCTCCCAAAAGTTGGTGGCCCCCGTTAGGCGGCGGGGGGCTAAACTAATCTAGGCCAAATCAATTACCGATCTGAGTTAGCTTGAAATATCTCGAAAACTAAATTCGAGGAACGGTAACAGGTAAGGTACGGGGAAAAGTGGTTTAGAATGATGACCTTAACAACATATTCCAAGGTCATCATAATTGGCGAGGACTACCCTTTTATAAATAATTACCAAGAACACAAATTTACGCGTACTGAACACACAAAAAAATCAGATTTACACGCACTCAGCCGATTGAAACTGATATCTCTTAATGATTATCTACTCGTTGAAATAAATTAATATCGGCGGAACGGCTCTATATCAGAACTACACAGTATAATATTACACATGTAATTTAGCACACATCAGAATAGTGTACATACAATTTAAAAAACATGCGATTTATAGTGCACATACAATTTAGGACACATGCGATTTAGAACACATACAATTTAGGACACATGCGATTTAATACATAGAATATAGTGCACACACAATTTAGAATACATACAATTTAACGCACATTTTTTTAGTACACATCAGGTTAGCGTACAGCAAGATTTCACGCACAACCATCTTCTCGTCGCCGTCGATTGTTTCACAGCCGATGGTATTAATATTGGTTGGGGTTAGATTAGGCCGGGGGGCGCACGCCCGCTCGCGGTCGCGTAAAACATGGTACCGAACCGATGTGACTTTGGGGATGTTCAAAATGAGACTGCGGTTACAAGTATCGCGCGATGGGGTCAATATCGCTATTGTTGTCAAGGTCATCATTCTGAACATTCCCCTTTAAACTTTCAGGTGGTCGGCTTTGGTTTACGAGATATTTGCAAAAACTGAACTTAACATTAGATTTACCAGAGTTTAACACATACTGACATCGGTTTGTTACCATGTTTTACTCGCCGGCGAGCGGGCGCGCGCCCCCCGCCCTAATCTAGCCCCAACAAATACTAATACCGTCAGCTGTGAAACAGATTTCAATATATTATGCCAAAAGTTTTTATATATTTTTGACAACATATGTCAAGATCCTTGAAATCGGTGAGGAGGTAGCTTTCAATATATTATGCCGAAAGTTTTTTATTAATATCTCTTAATCTAAGGCCGACCGCCAAAAAGTTTAAAGTGAAATGTTGCTCAGAATGACGACCTTGATCACATATGTGAAGGTTATCGAAATCGGCGAGGGCCCAGTTCATCGGCAAGTTTACCGTGCTATCCTGTTGTACGCTAAATAAAACGTATGTTAAGCTGCATGTGTTCTAAATTGTATGTGTACTATCTTCTGTGTGAAACCGTGCTGTGCGCTATCCTGATGTGCACTAAAAAATTTGTGCGTTAAACTGCATGTGTCTTAAATTGTATGTGTCCTAAATTGTATGTGCACTATAAATCGCATGTGTTCTAAATTGTATGTGCACTATCTTCTGTGCACTATTCTGATGTGTGCTAAATTGCATGTGTAATATTGTACTGTGTAGTATTAATATGGAACCGGCGGTACTAAGGTCGGGTTCAGATATATTGGCCGGTGAGTTTCGTGAGGGGTATTCTCCCACCACACCGCTTGCCTGCCTCGGTGCTCCTTTTCTTTACGTTCTCAGTCTCTCTCGGGCTACGCCTGGTCGTCGCGCGGTGGGTTAGAATAAATAACAGCCACACGACTTCGTTTAGGCGAAGTCGAGCAGCGTTCCCGTTACCCCACCATATCCTTCGGGGGCCAAGCAACTTCAACTGCCAATCCACGGTCGTCAGGTGGTGGTGGCTGATTTCTCCTCGCGCGCTGCTCGCCAAAGCGAACTCACCGGCCAATATATCTGAACCCGACCTTAGATAGAATAAGAGGATCGCCAAAACGAAAATAGTTGAATGAATTTATTTAGGTATGTTTGCGTGGCAGAGGTTAGTGAACCCATGCGACAGTGGCTACGATCATCACTGCCCGACCCCTCGCCTGACTTGTCCCGCGTGCAACTGTGCAGTCAGTTTGGCGTTTGTCTGATTTTATGCATATCCTTAAACGCTTATAACTAACAAAGCTTCAACTCGTTATTTGTGATTTGCATATTATTTTGGAGTCTAGAATCACTCCTTAAATTTTCTCCCAGCAGTAGTCGGACACCCTGTGTGTACTGTGTATAATTTTCAAAAATATTTCAACTAAACGTTATGTATTTTTATAAGTAGTGTTAACATTATAAAAATACTATCATGTTCTGACAACTAATGTTACTGCAATGTGGCAGAGAGAATTTTCGTATCGAAAAATGCAATTAATAAAACATAATACTTTTATAATTTTGATTTCAGTTAAATGTGTGGATACAATAAATCTCGGCAGCAGTATGAAAATTTTCGAGGATAATCGTAATTCATTCGTGAAATACAGTAGTTTGAGTACTTCTAAGGAGAATAATCGCGAATGGCGAAATACGGTGGAGAATGAGCCGATGTTACAACAAAATGGTGCAAATACAACGGCGAACGTTAAAATGAATTTCGACAAAAAGTAGGTATACATATTCATTTGAAGTATAGAAATAAGTTAGTAAACAAACTGTCTACTCGTAGTTTGGTAGCGAAATAAAATTGCTTGTAATTTTAGTGAGTATATTTCTAGTATTCGAAGTCTGAAACCCCAAACGGAATAGCTTTAATTCATAATGAGATATTTAAACCGATATTCTTTCCATAAATCTGTTTTCCATATTTCGGGGCAATGTACGCATATGAAAAGGTGATAGTAATATAAAAAGGGACGTTTGCTTGAAAAAAATATTTTTTCTGAAACATGTCATTTCCAAGGTATCAACATTATTCATTGTTCAGAGAATTCTGCAGTCTATCGCCATCTTCCAGGCCTATCAATAATTAGGCTATGGCAACGGCACGCTGACTCATGTGGAGTGTCGATCACTGCCCCTTCCATCAACTTACGATCGATGGAAGGGGGACTCTTCCTTCCAGGAAATCAGGAGGATCTCTCTGTTCTGTACGCGTGCTACTTGCCGACGAGCCGTCTTATGTTTTGTGTCGCTGCTTTTGCTTTCGCTTTACCAAGAGAATCGGGCCGATTCCACGTGCTATGCGCTTACGAAATATAGAACATTCCTACCGCGTAGGAAGTTCGTGCTATTAATTATACCAGTAATCATTATTGTATCTTACTGTTCAATCGTTCGTTCATTGTACAAAGTGTAAATAGTGTTTAAGATTAAAATCAGTGCTTAAGACTAAAGAGCTTAAATTAAACGAAGCCTCTCGCGAGTAGCCAATCCCTGCAACGTGCGGTATGCGTAATTCTGCTAACATTTTTGGTCCTTCGAGCCAGAGCAGCGCCGTTTGGATTCTGCGTTTCTGGAACGTTCGGGATTCCTCGCGAGTGTTGTGAGTAACCGTCGCACGTGACCTCTGAAACAATCAGTCATCTTATAACAAGCCAACGCGATAATTTAATAAAGCTGGGAGCGAATAATTGGAGAAAGGGCAACGTGTCTACGCGATTGGGGGCCCTTCGAAAGAATTGGGTCAAATTCGAAGCCCAACACGACCAATTGATCGCCATGGCCGATGAACCGGACATTGTAGACGATCCTTATTTCAAAGAAGACGAGCCTGCTGCGACGGAGGCGGCGTTCCTCACGCAGGAGGCCCTTTTAGTGGACAAGTTAGAGGAACTCACCAAATTGGAGAGAGTTGTAACTCGAACCGTTGAGCGTATGTCAAGGGAAGATTCTGTACCCGCAGCCGCTGCTGTTCGTTCAAAAGCTTCGCTTCCGAGAATACCGCTACCTAATTTCGACGGTCAGCATAAAGACTGGGCATCTTTTCAAGGCCTCTTCCGGTCCCTCGTGGGTCAAGACACGACTTTGTCGGATCCTGAGCGCCTACATTACTTACGGAGCGCCCTTAGTGGCGATGCTGCTATGCTCCTGCGCAATCTGCCGGTGCGGGAGGAAAATTTTGAAGCTGCATGGAAATTGTTAGAAGATCGCTACGATAACCAGCGGTTAACGGTTAAGGTTATAATGGCGGACATATTTAGCTTACCATTGCTTACCCGAGAGTCAGGGCTGATCTCAAACGGGTTTTCTACACCCTGTGCGACTTCGTCGAGGCTCTCGCGACCCTGAAGAGGCCCTTCGACGCCACCGGCGATTGGCTCATCCACTTGGTGGCTGATCGGCTGGACCCCCAATCCCCTTGAGAATGGAAAACCCACATCGCCAGGACGAAGAGTCCTCCGACCTTCACAGGAATGAAGAAGTTCCTGGAAGCCCGGGTCAACACCGTCCAAGCACTGGTGGAGAGCGGCAAGGGCCCGGACGGACGTCCTCCTTGGCTGGCGTACACCGCGTAACCGGCGACGGTCTGCTGGCCGTTCCTGCTTGCTGTTCAAAGACATCCCGCGGTCGCGTCGGCCACTTGCTGACGTCGAGGCGACCACCATTCTGGCGCAGCGGACCTACCCGCTATCTGCCAGCCCCACAGGCCCGCAGCTAAATGGACACGGCCAAACTAACTAAATAGTTCACGCAATTATCCACCTCGCGTAGAATTTAAGTGTTTGTTTGTATATTTTTCTTACCTGTTCAGGTTAACAGGGACATTCTCTGCAGTCATCCCCAACTATCAACAGGACCGCTACTTCGAGGCACAGCTGACGGCCATGGCCTGCACGTGATCACTTGCTACTTCGCGCGCGCGCCTAAAGTCTCGTGTCCCTGTCGCCTAAGACGCGTAATGCATAAGCAAAATGCTTCGGTCACAACCGCGTGCTCGCTTGTGACCACGATTGCTGCTGCTCGCGCATTTGCTGCCGCGAGTTAAAATTGGATTCCTTCTACTCGCGTGCGTTTGTTGCCACGAGATAAACTGCCTCAACGCTGCGGAGTTGGACGACGCCTCCAAGTGAGCCTCTCGCGAGTACCCAGCTCCTGCAACGTGCACTATCCGTAATTCTGCTAACATTCGTGTTTTTTTTAATGGTGTCACATATTGTTTGTACAGTTAAATTCCAAAAAAAAGTAAGAAACAAAATGCATCATGTTATATACAATTATTCAATCTTTCAAGGAAATAAATTATTTCAGAAATTGAAACATAATAAATTTAAAAAAGTCGGTACTTTTTTATACATCTTCCTTTGTTACTTTTTCATACATTCACCGAAAATACTCAGCTATATTTTGCAAAAGTTCGAAAATGTTTCTTATTCCGCAAGAAGAAGAAAATTTTACAGTAATCGAATCATTCCTTTCTAAATGTTTGTTAACCTACTTTTGAACTAGGCAAATTTTCTTTATAGGGTCGTTAAGAACTCCTGTCCTCTGGCTATTCAATTCTTATATAAATCAGCATTTGACCTAGACCTAATTCGCCTGGTCCAGCAATGTAATGTTACAAAGACTCATACTCGAAACTTCTGGGTGTACGCAAATGTTTATGTAGTCCCTTCGTAGAGATTTGACTAACCCCGGGATCCATTCAATAAACTTACAAAGCTATGTACCCCCGAGGGTACAAACTATTAAATGGATACGTCATTACGCCATTATAGTACGTAGAAGGAATATAGCGAGATCGTAAAAACTGTGAGAATCCCAATGTTTACAACTTCGAGGTTTTGAAACAAGAGGTCTGGGCGCCTTGTTCCCCCAAAAATGCCAAACTTCTTGTTCCGAAACCTCAAAGCTGTAAACTTTGAGACTCCTGTAGCTTTTACAACCTTGCTATATCACTTCTAGGAACTATACAGGGCAACATTTTATCTTGCAACCCGCACTCGCGCGAACAGGTACTATTGCAACAGCGCATTAAATGCTGAGGACTGCAGAACTAATATATAATTGAATACAAATTTAATTTCTCAATTTCTGAAAGTAATGATACGGAAACAACTAGCCTATTATTTATCAACAGCTTGAATGTTATGAAGAACATTAAATGAAGTATAAAATAAACAGCTTGCAAAAGCTTTTCACAGCAATTATGGTTAAAATATTGATAATAGAAGAATTAAGTAAACGTAAAATATGTTAAATTATCCATCATTAAGAGGGGATAATTTTTCCCCATTTTTCAGCGCAAATTGCGTTTCGATATCTGTTATAGTTAAAAAGGTATACCAAGAAGGCCTCAAATTCTTCAACCCGTGTCACTAACGCGTCAGCGTGGTCTAATACCGCAGCTGGACCATGGCATAGGTATATATTTCCACGCGAAACAGGATCGGTGCGATCGCACTCTTAAAATGGCTATCGTTTTCTTCCCCGTCTGCTGGGCCGAATTTAATATCCTCTGGCGAATGCCAAAAGCACACTGCGCTCTCTACTGCCATCTAAAAGACCGTACACTTTCATCATCACCTCATAGATGGCGGAAGTATCGGCCATAGATGTAGTGGAATGCATGCGTGAGACGCTGTTGCCATTTTACCAGTTCGCGCGAGAGCGGGATGCAAGATGAAATGCTGACCCTACACAAGGCTGCATTTCTATGGTCACATTTTCAGACAAATCAAAACTCGTAGTAGCAGGTAAAATTATAACGAGGTCATAAACCGAGGGGTTATGCCCACCTGTAAGATCTGAAAAACATGTATATTCGGTAATTTTTGGGGGAAAACTTTAAGGCTTTTTTAAAGAAACCATTATGTATTCGAAAGTGTACATCTTATACTACTTGTAGTAATTATTCCAATGAAAAATATAAATAAATAAAAGAAATATCAGTGATCTCACGGCAGCGATTTTTTTTTTAAAAATTCGAAGAAATTTAGTTAGTATATTAAATTACCCTTAATCGTTCATTATCCCAAAAAATTAATTTGCCACAAAATCGCGGCTGTCCAAATTAAAATATCGATTTTCGCCGCAAAAATCGTTCAATTTTCATCTGTAAAATAAAAACTACGCAACGGAAATACAAAAAACACGATTAAGGGGGTATACCTGTTTGAACCCTTGGAAAATGTGTACATTTTTTGGATCTTTTTACAAGTCAACAACTTGATGAAGATTTCCCGTTTTTTAACTATCTTTACATAGTATTGTGAACTACTTAAAAAAAGTTTCAGTTACCAAACTATTGTTTTTCGGAAGTTATGGATACATATCTGAAAGTATCTCGATTTTAGACGTCTAAACGGTGGCCCTGAAATAAGCTGTATGTCGTGTGTGAAATCAAAACTAGTTCCGCTCCTCGAGTCGCCGCGCCTCGCCGCCCCCTGCTACCTGGGTGGTTCCACTGAAATGCCTATAACTTTGTCAGTCTTCCGAATTTTTACATCCAACTTGATTTATAATATTCTTAAAACATCAATCTATGAAAATACGTAAAAAGAAAAAATCCTATTTTTGACACTTACAAACGGTTATATCCCCTTAAGAACAAGATTTTTATATATATGTAGAATAAGCCTGGAAGCTGAATTCACTCGATGCAACGGTTCTCGAGATATTTTGCTCATCGATTCTGAAAATGTAATTTCGAGAAAAACGCGTTTAAAGTTTTAAGTTAGGATTACATCCTCCAGGACATGCCTATACTAAAACTAGCACAGCTCCGCCAATTTTGGTGGGTCTCTTTTCATATTTTTGTTAACTCGTTTGTACCAACCCTCGCAACTTGTCTACTTTAAAACCCTACCGATTTTACGGCCTGGCTCTACCTTTTCCACTTACTACAATATACATATTGTGCTTTGCAGAGATATAGCGTTGTCGTAAAAGCAGCAACCCGCAAGTAGTATTGAGTGACTTAGCGTTAAGTCAAGAACCGAGACACATCTTCGAAATACTTTTTGAACGTTAACTTCACTTCAAGCGATGCAAAAGGTTTCAACAAATGCCTACTCATGTCGGTCAGGTCTTTTCGTGTGTTTCCTTCTTCTGGGAATATTTTCTTCAGTGGCCCCGGACTTTGAGCACATGTCAACACTAATGAAAATTTATACTTCTATAGTGTCTGTTGAATGCGCATGAGAGTACTATTAATGGATAGACGAGAATATCCCATTCATGATGAATGTAAATATGACCTTATTAGAGCTATTATTAAGGTCGGGTTCAGATATATTAGCCGGTGAGTTTCGTGAGAGATATTCTCCCACCACACTGCTTGCCTGCCTCGGTGCACCTTTTCTCTACGTTCTGTCTCTCTCTCGAGTTACGCCTGGTCGTCGCGCGATGAGTTAGAATAAACAACAGCCACACGGCTTCGTTTAGGCGAAATCGAGCAGCGTTCCCGTTACCCCTCCATACCCTTCGGGGGTCCACCAACTTCAACTGCCAATCCACGGTCGTCAGGTGATGGTGGCTGATTTTAGGTCGATGTCGCGAGGTACAGACGTGTTGACGTGCGCTCCGTAAATATCTCTGGTTTTTGGTGGTTTAATTAGTGAATTTTGTAGATTTTGTGGTGCAGCATAGTGAAGTGACCGCCTTAAACGTTCAGTCGTGTTTGATGTTGGTTGGTCAGTGATCTGTAGTGGAGGCTGGCTCATTTCTCAGATATCATTTCGCACTATCCTCTATCCTCTATTCGCCGTTATTAGGCTTGTATCCTTGGTAGGTCGGCGGGCCACACAGACGGGGACTCAGCTGTTTCGGTGTTTGTGGGTGCGAGTGCGGTGTATACGCGCTCATCTTGTTTGCGATTCCTACTGTTGTCAGCACGGGCGTCAATGTCACGTAGACAGACGGAAATGTCGCAGCACTCAAGAAAGATCTGTAAAGGATGCAAGACAGCTGTCGCTGATCCGGTCACATAATATTTGTGGTACTGCCGCACATCCTGGTTGCCTGCATCGAACTGGACATCCGTGGCATCAGGATAAGCTGTTGGATTGCTCCAAACCTGGCCAACAGCGTAGCCCCGTATCCGCGGTTGACAAATCATTAGAGAGGAGCTCAGCTCTTTACTGGAGGATTTCAAAGTCTCCTTCAGGGCCGATTTTGAGGCCCTGCATCAATCCTTTTCGTCATTATTCCAAAGGGTTCAGGACATAGAGGATAAGTTAAAAGGGAGCGGGATATCTACACAACAGCTTCCGGACCTAGAGGAGGTGCACAGATAGGTGAACGAAAGGCAATACAGGGCTTCGAACATTGTGATCTTTGGGTTGGAAGAAACTGTACCTGACCCTTTGCACCCTGGGTCGTCCTCTCAGGACTTGGCGAAAGTGAAGAGTTTCCTTAGTTCGGTCTCAACGGGATCGTATGACCACGTGCGTCTGCTTCGGGTGGGTAAAAAGGACTCGAATAGGTGTAGACCGGTGAGGGTCACAATGGCCTCACCGTTGGAAACGAAGCGGATTCTAAAGGCAAGCTCTAACACGGCTCCGGTCAAGATCAGACAGGATCTCACTACAAGGCAAAGCCAGCATCTGTCAGATCTCAGGCTTGAGCTAAATCGTCACCGGGGGGAGGGGGAGAACTTGACAATCAAATATGATCACAGAGAGCTCACTTCTCGTGAGCCGCGACAGCCAAAAAACGAGAGCTAAGGCCGAAGGCGCTTAACATTTATTATCAAAATGTGCGGGGGCTTCGTACGAAGTTGACCGCCTTTGCCAGTGCTGTTTCGTGCTTCACGGTGGACCTGGACGTGATTATTTTGACGGAGACTTGGCTGACAGATGGCTTTCTCGATTCGGAACTTGGGCTGCACAATTTTAATATTTATCGGATGGACAGGAGCGCGGAGACGAGTTCGCATATGCAGGGCGGGGGAGTCCTGATTGCTGTGCGCAGGTCTATACGTAGCTCGAGAGTGGCAGTGCAGGAGTGTGGAGTGGAGCAGTTGCTTATTAGAATTAACTTGCAGTCACGGGTCGCATATTTCGGGGCTTGTTATATCCCGCCCGCCGCGAATCAAGTGTCTTACGGAAACCACTGCGAGTCTATATTTGCTGAGCTACGGGGTGGTTTGGAGGGTAATGCTATTTATCTTTTTGGGGACAATAATTTGCCACATGCGGTTTGGAAGGAGGACTCGGGATACTTGGGCGCCTATACTAGTCCAGGAGTTTCACGTCAGGAAGCTGAAGCAATTGACACGTTAATCGCGTCATTCAACGAAATCGGTTTACTCCAGAGAAACGGCATCCGCAATCATAGGGGTATCATCCTGGATCTTGTATTTTCGAATGATACTTCCTTAGGCATAGAGGCGGCACTGGAGGTGTTAGTGGATGCTGACCTACATCATCCGGCGCTGTGGACCTCGATCAGGGTGCAATCGGCTGGCCTGCCATCCTGGACATCTTACTCGAGTCCAGTCTTCGGGTCTGGGGACTACTCGGCCATCAACCGTTTGCTCGGCCTTGTTGACTGGGATATCTGCTTACAACAACTGTCCCTGGACGATGCAGTAGACTTTCTCTATACGCATATTAATCAGGCTATCGAGAGTTTCATTCCCAGGCGCGTCTTTTTCGGTCATCCTTTCCAAGCTGGTTCTCGAAAAATCTGAGACACATGGTCAGAGCCAAGAAGAAGGCGTATACCCGGTTTAAGCTATCACACTCATGGGAAGATTACTTACGTTTCTCGCAGTTACGCGCCGAGTGTAAAGCCGTGGTGAGCAGGGATCACAATAGGAATATATCCCTGGTGGAGGCTAGTATCCCGCGAAACATCAAGTTTTTCTGGGGTTACGTCAATTCTAAGCGCAAGGCGAACGTTTTTCCTGGAGTTATGACTTCAGCCGATGATCAAGCGGACTCCACTACGGGTATAGCGGCGTTCTTTGCCGAGCATTTTAAATCTAATTATGCTTCGTACCGGCCAGGTGTGTCTGGGGTGAACCTTAGCGCACCACCTAGGTGGGATATTCCGGACTTGGACATAGGCTTGGCAGAGGTCTTTGAGGCACTGGGTGCACTGGATGTCAATAAGAGTCCCGGTAATGACAATGTGCCTCCGTTTTTCTTTTCGAGGTGTCAATGCGCGTTGGCGAGGCCCTTATGGATCTTATTCAACCGTTCGTTGAGGCAGGGGCTATTCCCTACCCGGTGGAAGTCCAGCGTGGTGACGCCTATTTTTAAAGTCGGGGATAGAGCGGACGTGAAGAATTATAGACCGGTGTCTATCCTATGCTCAATGGGCAAAATTTTTTAGAAAATTGTCACGGCAAAGCTTACCTTTTTCACCAAAAATAATGTAATTTCCTCCTCGCAGCATGGCTTTGTACCGGGTCGTTCGACTGTCACTAATTTAGCAGTTTTTGGCAATTATGTCGCTACCGCTCTGGACAGGCTTGCGCAAATTGATGTCATATACACGGATTTCTCGAAGGCGTTTGATTCCGTAAATCATGGGTTACTTGTTCAGAAGCTTGTGCTTCTTGGATTCTCAGATGGCATGCTGGAATGGATCAGGAGTTACCTGCACGGCAGGACGGTCGCGGTCAAGGTTCAGGGCACTCTTTCGCAGAACTTTCTAATTAATTCCGGGGTACCACAGGGGTCTCATATTGGGCCTCTATTATTTATCCTTTTTATAAATGGTGCGGCACAGCAATTCTCTTTTGCTAAACCGCTTCTGTATGCGGAAGGTTTTCGCGGCAGTGGAGTCTCGATCGGACGCGCTGTGTATGCAGGCGGACTTGGATCGTCTCTCTGCATGGTGCAGTGTGAATGGCCTCAGGTTAAATACATCTAAGTGCCACATTATGTCCATGACCCGACGGAAGAGTATACTGACCCATGATTATAAGGTCGGCGGCACCATATTAGGTAGGGTCTCTTGTATCTGCGATTTGGGGGTTACATATGACTCGTGGTTGTCGACGGTCCAGCATGTCAGAAATATCTCTGGTGCTGCTTCTAAAACTCTTGGCCTAATCAATTGGTGTGCAGTGGATTTTAAGGGCATACACGTGGTGCGCTTGTTGTACAACACACTGGTCAGATCGCGGTTGGAGTACGCCAGTGTTGTTTGGGCGCCACACCAGGCGAAACATAGGCAAATGATTGAAAGGGTACAACATAAATTTCTTCGGGCTGCTAGTTATTTGATAGGTAAGGGCATGTCCTTTGCCGACCACGATTATGTACCTATTTTGTCGTGTCTGAATATGGAAACTCTGGAGGACCGCAGGACTGCTCTGGATCTTACCTTTTTGCGCAATCTGCTACACGGTGAGATCAGCTGTCCCGAATTATTGGGTTTGGTTGCCTTCAATGCTCAAGACAGATCACTCCGCTACAAAGAGCTTTTTCAATCGCGTTATTTTAGGACGAATCTGGCTGAGATTGACCCGTTGAACAGAATATGTAATACAGCAAACCGCCTAGCTTTAAATGCAGATATCTTCTCCGACTCTCTGGGCACATTCACATTCAAAATTAAAACGGCGTTGAGAGGCGTAGCATAGTAGTCATAGAATGTTAATTTGATGGGTATCCGCGATGTCGCTGTCTTAGGCTTAAGGGCTTTAATGCCAGTTCTTATGTACAAGTGGAATTTTAGTTCCGTCAATAAACAATTATTATTATTATTATTTCTCCTCTTGTGCTGCTTGCGAAAGCGAACTCACCGGCCAATATATCTGAACCCGACCTTAGTTTTAGAATTCGGCAGACTACTTAAGTATTCATCATGCATGATTAGAAGTAGCCTGACCGAGGTCGAGTTTGCATTCATTTCATCATAATAATCTGGCCAATCGATTCCTGATACGATTTCACGAAGATCTATAATAAAGAATATAGGCATTAAAATTTTCGTTGCGAGTATTGGAGGTTCGATTGCCACGTAAAGGAAGGGTCGCTAAAGGTGGGTATCCACTTGTTGGACGGGCAACAAAATTTGATGCAAAGGTACGCAACAACATCAGTGATAATACGGGAGAAGTCACACACCGTTGCACCATACCGTATCACTGGATGACACGCAACGGCGATACGATACGAGGACAGGTAATACCCACCTTAAGGTAGCGAAGTACAAAGACTACAAAGTGAACACTGACATGAGTTTCGTTTTTTTATGTTGAAGGAATATAATCTCATTCCCATGAGAATAACGACACATCGTCGGTGATAGTGCAAAACCGCGTATTTGCAGTTTGTAAATACCGCGGATCTGCATTCTACCAATTTTACAGGAGGAAGAGGAAATTTAATATTTTAGCCATTGTAAAGGATTTCTTTGACTGAAGATTTTTTGGACAGTTTTACCACTCCTTGTAATAAATACTAACATCTATGGTGCGACTTTTAAAATAAGCGAAACAGCGCTTGGCAACCGTGGGCACGAAATCTCAATTTTGCTAGTTTTGCAGATCCGCGGTATTTACAAACTGTCCATACGCGGTTTTGCACTATCACCGATGACATATATTTGTATGTATGTCCGGGTGGTATCATCCGCCTGCGCATGAAATGCTTCTTCGCCAGACGCGTGTGCTGGAAGGCTTTTGTTCTCATTTGTCCTGCTTACGTGTAATGTGTGCTCGCGTAACGGTCACTTTAGGTGACACGTATACATTATGTTTTTTACTTCCATTGTATATTATATTCGTTCAGTATTATTATATTCATAGTTGAAGTGGTCCACTCTTACTTTCTTATATTTAAATAAACCAAAGCTATTTACTTTCTACTGCTGACCACTGTTGAATATCCTTTCATCAGCTTTCAAAGTGAACATTGAGAGGAACACTCAGACAATACTTTTCACACTATTTTGATACTGTCCGGCGTAAACGCTAACTTGTTCGGTAAACAAACATCGGTTTATCGAGACTCCCCTGTATTCAGTACGAATGCTGGAGAATCATTGTAATATCTTTACTCAGGAAGACAATATATGTATAAGTGCATTTAGTAGTAGAGAGCCCAAATACCTCACAATACCTCATAATTTAAATTTGATTAGAATCAACATACTTTTATTTCAGGTCCAAAAAGAAGTTTGCCACATCGCAAATATGTATGAAAATTTCGCAAATTTTCGATCTAGACTTACTACGAGATCCAGTCTATGTGAACATTATGTTGGGAATGTCGATCGCTATCTTTTCTGAGATAAACTTCTCTCAGTTAACACCATTCATTCTAACAGATATGAACTTATCTACCAAGGAAATTGCAACTGTTATGAGTCTCATTGCTTCGGTGGATCTCGTCTTTAGAAGTCTCGCCCCATTTCTTGGAGAATGGCTTGACCAACCTCCTCGAATAATGTATCTGCTAGGTTTAGTCCTGTTGATCATTAGCAGGTCAAGTATGTATCGAATACTATGTTATCTATCAAATAAGAAGTTTTTATTTCTTTGACAATATTTTCACCCCTTATACTCCAAGTATATAAATTAACATTGCATATTGCTACCATTAAACCTAGTACGGTAATTCCGAGGGAGATGACCATAGTTTCGTTGGGAGTCTCCTATAGTCAACCGATTTGAAATAAAGCAACGAGCATGGCATAGAACAAAACTGTGATCTTTTGTCTACACACCCCTTAATAACAATAAACGAAAAATTATTATTTAATAGGCAAATTTCACAAATAAAAAAGAAGTGTCATTGGCCATCTCTCCCGCAGTACCCGGGAAAGATGACCATATGTATCTTTCAGGCTAACCAGTTGAGGGCATTATCGCCGATTTTGACCAGTTTTCGTCCGTTTACATATTCGATCGCTTGGGCTTTTGTTGTAAGTCTTTTAATTCACACGTATGACAAACAGCACAATAAGCACATGCACTAGCTTAAATTTTAAAGTGGATTTACATGCCTCTAACAACGTTCTGTTTCAACGATCTGGTCTGAGAATGCTGCTTTTGAGTGATACTTTGTACCCACGTATAGGCAACGGAATCAGACATTCTTTCTAAAAAACACTTTCATTGGCCATCTCTCCCGTATGGCCTTCTCCCCCGGAATTACTCTACATAAAAGTGAGAGAGTTTGCGATTCGTACAGTTGAATAAATTACTGAGTTTAAAATGACTAGTATATTTTTAACTATCCGAAAGTTGTCTACTTAATAAGTAAAGCATTGAGCCAACTTGGATTTCAAAGGATTAAACTATTATAAAAATTAAAGCAGGTCTGTCCAGGGATTTGCTCGCACGAGCAGCCGCGAGTTGCTCTTCGTTCTCGGAGACATCGAGCCAGACTCAAGAGCGAAAGGTCTTCTGGGTGCGGGAATCTGTGAACGCCACTATCCCCACTCTTCTACGGCTGCCACTATCCCCACTCTTCTTCGCTCGCAACCACCCGCGGCTGCTCCTCGAGGGCAAGAACAAAAGTTGGACAGGCCTGAATTAAAGGATGACATTATTCACTGCTCATGTGACAACTGACACGAGTTGCGTATGTCGAGATTACTCGTCGTGAGAATTTTAACACAACAGTGAATACGTTTAGTGAGTAATATCAACACTTTGATGGGCTTAATCTACAGAAAAATGCCCTTTTAAGTCGCCACGGGCCAAGCAGGCACGGATTCGCTGCCGATGCCGCGCGCGGTTTGAAACGGCTAACGCGACAAAGTCGCGGTATGCATGATTGCGGTGATGAGATCGGTCGGGCCTTCTATTGACGCGCAAACCAGTTAATTAGGCTGCTCTCTCTCTGTTTAACACGCGACCGGCTTTGTTTCGCCGGCGCGGTCTTCGTTCTGCTCAGGGCGCACGCTGCCGAAAGTTATTTGAGATTTCAAACCCTTCGAATAAAAGTCCAATAAACTACGGATAAAGATGAAAACCTTATTCGACGGTTCGAATAAACGTTCTTTAAATAAAAAAATTATCTATAACCGCCGAATAAGTTCACTTCAAATAAATTTATTTATCCACGGTATTTGGAATAAAAAAAAAACTGATTTTATTCGAGGCATCGAATAACGGATAAAATTTTTTTTATTTTAATATTTGAGTTCATCCAGATGTTATCTTTGCCCATCTCTTTTCTCCAGCCGCTACGCAGTGATTCATTCAAGCCTCCCCGACGTCAAAATAGTAAATAGGGGAAATGCGGCAACAGCGCGATTCGACTCTCAATACGACTCGGCAACTATGTCTTTCCTATATTTATCGGCTAGCTTGGACTTCCACCGGTTTCGATGCTACATGGCGCGAATATGCCATCAGCGCCGGTGACGGGGAATACTTGAAGCCTCATTCTGTCATTTCTCGAGTCTGTCTCAGTACACGATTCATAAATTCATTATTATTTCAACGTACGATGCTTATTAGCGTTCAAACGCACCAGACCCGCCTGCACGGATGTCTACTGGAGGCAACTATATCCGAAAAAACTTCCTTCTTGCGGATTCCAGGACGAAAGTTGTTTGAAACGGTTTATTTACTATACCGCGTATACGTACACGTTTTTCCTAGCTTGTGTGAGCGTATGCTCACATTCAAGGCCCGATGAGACGGCAGCCTTAACTTAAGGCGGCCGACTCATTTTTGTTATGGTCCGAATCGATCGAAGCGTCCCTTGTAAACAGACGGACCCTAATGAAACTACTACAGTCGATAAAAACAAGTTGTACAGGGGTGACATCACCAGGTACTCTATGTACACGAAGTTTTTACGCATAGTTGCCACATTTTCTGTTCTCTCTGTCTTTGCCGCGCTGTTGCCACAGCTCCTTCTATCGAGAAGTCTTGAAGGAATACAGCACGAGAGCTGCATCTAGACAGGGATTGGCGGGCTCCAGCTACCGCTGATGGAGGGGGAAACACCTACAGGAGTGGTGGTTAAGGGTGCGTAACTGACGCACGCAGGCACAGTTCATGCACACATAACCAGCGCTCCTGTAGGTGCTCCCTCCCACCATCAGTGGTAGCTGGAGCCCGCCGATCCCTGCGTCTAACGTCAAAGCCTCGCTTAAGGAGGTAGACACGTCATGTGACCTGACCGATTTGGCAGGTCCGTATTAAAGCAGTTTTTTTCTGCAGAGAAATGGTAAACGCATAGATTAGCGCTGCCGAAGGTCGCTCCCGCGGGAGGTTGGGGTTCTCCCACTCTCGTTCGCGTTGTCAAGGATACCACGCGACGCTAACCGCGAAGACGCTTGCCCGGCTAGCCTGTCATGGCAGCCTTCGTAGCGTCGCGCGGTCTCCTTTACAACGGAAGGCACGCTCTGCGAGAGAAAGATTGGAGGGGGAAGCAGGCGCGTCGGGGGCCCCTACGCTGGACAGCGCTGCCATAGATACACGACAGCCTGGTGAACACGAGAGGGAACTGTTTGCTATTTCCATATTCTATTCTGAATGTGGAAAGAAATTCTCACCTGTTGCGTTGTACAGTATTGTCTCCGTATGTACTCACTGGTCGGGACCGGCGAGTAACCCGTATCGTGAACAGCGACCCTAATTCCGAGTGTTCGTTTCTCGCTTCTTTCTGGCCGAAGGGGGGAGCGAGATGGAACGCTTGCGTGCGCGACGGGCGTGCGCGATGGTCGCAAGCAGTTACGGTGACCACGGGAACAGCTTCGCAAAATCTTGACCCAGGCCCGGCTCAAGTCTTTTTTGCGCCCTAGGCGATCTTGTCAAATTACACCCTTTATTATAATATATTTATTAGAGTTTATTGATGACCTTACTCTGAATTTTTATTCGTAGTTTAAAACAGATGCAGTACAATTTGTAATATTTCATTTTAAAGTTTATTTTCAACATACAGGCAATGAAAATACCATTTTGCACTTCTTGTCGGCTTTCCGCCCTAGGCAGCCGTCTAATTTTGCTTATAGGGACCAGCCAAGCTTACAGGCAGCGATCATTGCATCTTTTATTGTAAATACAATACCTCGATGGACTGTTACAAATACAACATTAATGACAGTACATCAAATTACATATCTATGACTGTATTCGCTGCCTGTATTATTGAAAATAAACTTTAAAATGAAATATTACAAATTGTACTGCATCTGTTTTAAACTATGAATAAAAATTCAGTGTAAGGTCATCAATAAATTCTAATAAATTATAATAAAGGATGTAATTTGACAAGATCACCTAGGGCACAAAAAAAACTTGAGCCGGGCCTGCGTCAAGATTTTGCGAAGCGGTTCCCGTGGTCACCGTAACTGCTTGCGACCATCGCGCACGCCCGTCGCGCACGCAAAGGACGGAGTGTCACGGTGCCCGAAAGACGGAGCGAGACAAAACATTAACGCGTTGTCTGTCTCGTACCGTCCTCGCTCGCTTTCAGTGGCTCTCGCTCACTCTCGTTCCATCTCGCTCTCGCCTTGGCCAGACAAGACTGAGCCAGAAGTGGTGGGGATAGCGAGTAACCCGTATCGTGTACACCAAACCGAGTACATACGGAGACAATACTGTACTTGTAAAAATTTTAACGGAAAGTCTGCTGGTACTACAAACGTGGAAAATTCATTGTACATTTTAATTACTTGAAATGTGCTTATGCTACAATATTCTACGTTGGCAGTAAGGAATTATAAGTGAAAAGGAAAAATAGATGAGGGGTTGTCCCCAGAAAATGAAGTTTATTAGGTTAGACATTTTTTTATTAGCAAAACAGTAAAACAGAACATAAGGTACACTTATTACTAGATAATTAAACGTCCTATGCCGAAAGAAGTTATGAACAAACATTATATATAAAATTGTGTTGGATGTTGAATTGGGCTAGTGAAAATGCGGCGGCTTGATGCTCACTTAGAGGAGCGGATTTTCTGTCCTCGAAGTGACCGAAAGTATAACCTATATGTAGAGTTGCCATACGTCCCGTAAATACGGGACTGTCCCGTATTTCACTGTTCCCGTGATATATTTTACCGAGTAAAATAAACCATTACCTACCCACTTTTTCATGTTTTATTTATTTAGCAGTTAAACGTTCCGTATCAATGCTTGGCAATTATGGCAACCCTACCTATATGCTATACCCCATTTCCTAAAGATACTGTTGCGGCGTAATAATAATGTTTCGGAAGGATGATAAAAGGTTCACAAATTGATAAATACATTTATTTTTTAATTCATTAATGCAGTGCTCTGGTGAAGAATGTCGTAATATGGAGCTAATATTCTAGGCCCTAGAATCTACGATATTATTAATGTGCTGTTGAAACGCACGCTAATTTACAATATTGTTTCTTAGCATTTATACGGGGTGATTTCCTAGCTAAAGTCGTCAAAGTCGGTAGAAATCAGAAAGTGTTCTTCAGCTTTCTTGAATTTTGATGCTACCGATTATTACGAATTGATCAATTGGGGGCGAATGTCCAATAACTTCACCATCTATACTTAACTCTGTTGAAATCATCTCCCTGAAAAAGATGCTGTAGCAGGGAGAGATCCCCAAATCATGGAACTTCGAGGCATACCCTTGCCACATTTAGGCTATGGAGCGTATGGTAAAGCTCGTAACAGATGCATCCAGCAAAGTAATTGCAGTCGACGCAAGGGATGGCTTCATTCGGGCCACACTTGTCTCCTGCAGTCATATGCCCGCCTTTCAGTAGAAATCTCATGTTTACACTTCATCAAGTCTATAAACCCATCTTCGAGTTTCCTTTTGCGATTAGGATATTTGTATGAAATTTCGCCTTCTAGTCCACAAGGTTGGGTGGTTACGGTGAGCTAGGGAAGAACTCCACATGTAGCCACCGTCACGTGGTGAGTTCTTCTGAGTCATTCTGTTCTCATAGGGTGGGCGACAGGCTGCAAGGCATTTTTATACTTTTTATTCAAATTTCGAAATTTCACGGCTCTTGCCGAAACAGAAGATATTAACTCACAGGGCTGAAATTTTCCACAGTTGTTATTCATCCCATGACACAATTTTCCGCACTAAGGCATAACGCTACAATCATTTTCATGTTTTTCGGGACGGCCTAATGTATATGCTATATAACAATAAATGTTGAGCGGCTATTTCGTTCTTTTGCGCTACATTTGTGAACTTTTTATCATCCTTCCGAAACATTATTATTACGCCAAAACAATATCTTTAGGAAATCGGGTATAGCATATAGGTTATATTTTCTGTCACTTCGAGGACAGAAAATCCGCTCCTCCAAGTGAGTATCCAGCCTACGCGTTTTAACTAGCCCAATTCAATATCTAACACAATTTTATATATAATATTTGTTCATAACTGCTTTCTGCATAGGACGTTTAATTATCTTGTAATAAGTGTATTTTATGTTCTGTTTCAGTGTTTTGCTAATAAAAAAATGTCTAACCTAACAAACTTCATTTTCTGGGGACATCCCCTCATCTATTTTTCCTTTTCACTTATAATTCCTTACTGCCAACGTAGAATATTGTAGCATAAGCACATTTCAAGTAATTAAAATGTACAATGAATTTTCTACGTTTGCAGTACCAGCAGATTTTCTGTTTAAACTTTTACAAGTACAACGCAACAGCTGATAATTTCTTTCCCCATTCAGAATAGAATATGGCAATAGCATACAGCTCCCTCTCGTGTTCACCAGGCAGCCGTGTATCTATGGGTATTACCATTTCTGTGCAAAAAAACCTGCTGTAATACCGACCTGCCCAATCGGCCAGGTCACGTGACGTGTCTACCCCCTTAAACGGTTAATTACAATTCCCGCTACTGCCGTCGTAAAAATCTTATACTTTTTAACGCGTTTTATTATAAAAATACAATATTTTTCAATGATTCAGTTAATTATTTCAAACTCGTAAAACGCTTGCTTTTAAATACATGCGCATTCTGTTTGCGCTCTTGAAAAAAGAATTCCCTCGCTTAACATGAAATATTTGTGGAAATCTTTTTTCCACATAAATCATTTCAAAAACTACGAAAATTATTCTAATTTGACATGTCAAATGATGGACCATAACAGTATCGAGTTTGACATTTTTGAAAGAATGTTTTACAACGTAAGTACTTTTTTGTGTCTTTAATTTTGAATTTTTTGATTTTGCAGCTTTACTACTTGCTAATGGTTTTACTTCTGTGCTTATTGTCGCCGTTGGATTAGGATCTGCCAAAGGGATTCGTGCAGTATATATGTCTCTAGTAATACCTCACTACGTGCCAATTGATAAGTTACCTAATGCATCGGGAATTCAAATGATTGCAAATGGAATAATGCTCTTGACTGCTGGCCCAGTGCTCGGTATGTACAAGCATATTACGCTCTGACAATATAACGAGTCTTCAAGCCAAGAAATGTTACTGTTGAAAGGAATGAAATTTGTAAAGAAACACGAAGGAATTTTGCATTTTTAAAAAGGTATAATAGAGAAAATGATGCAGGGAAAGTAAGAAAACTGATATTGTATAACATATGGAAAGGTTTAAATCAGAGACCTGGAATAACATGTTTTTTTGTTTCGTTTCTGTTACTGCCCATGCATGTATAAGTACGTATTTAACAGCAAGTAACAGAAAAACGACCAAAATTTATTCGGTGTTAGATAAAAAATGGATGTATCTTGTGGTAGCTATTTTTAAGTCGTAAATGAATATGTATAAGGTAGAAATTAACGTACCAGAAAATAGACCACTTGTGTATAAGTACATACATAATGTTGGTGATAGTGCAAAACCGCGTATGAGCAGTTTGTAAATTCCGCGGATCTGCAAAAGTAGCAAAATTGAGATTTCGCGCCCACGGTTGCCAAGCGCTGTTTCGCTTTTTTAAAACTCACACCATTGATGTTAGTATTTTTTACAAGGAGTGCTAAATCTGTCCCAAAAAAGTTCAGTCAAAGAAATCCCTTAAAATGGCTAAAATATTAAGTTTTCTCTTCCTCCTGTAAAATCGGTAGAATGCAGATCCGCGGTATTTACAAAGTGCTCATACGCGGTTTTGCACTATCACCGACGATATATAGATGGTTCTTATGGTTGTCCACGATTGTCCACAGTGCAACAAAACGAAACTATACAAATATTATTTCACCAAAAAATATTAGCTTATATAAATGTGTTGTTGATGCAAAGGACCGCTTTTAAAATTTGAACTTTTTCGGAACCTTTTTGTGTAAAACATTTGAAATTACTTCTGAAAACTTTTCCAAGAAGTTTTGAAAGTAGTTTCAAAATATTTTGAAATATAAAAACAAATATAATTTTTTAAAATATCGCGTTTTTGTCTGTAAACTACTCATGTACAAGAATTTACAATCTTTTTTATGTGAACAATGCGTGCCATTCGGGTATGCATTATTGTGCTCTATTATATTAAAGAAAGTACAGTATTGTCTCCGTATGTACTCGGTTTGGTGTACACGATACGGGTTACTCGCTATCCCCACCACTTTTTTCTCACTCTTGTCTGGCGAAGGCGAGAGCGAGATGGAACGAGAGCGAGCGAAAGCCACTGGTCTCGCTCCGTCTTTCGGACGCCGTGTCACTCCGGCGCACGCAAAGCGTTCCATCTCGCTCCCCCCTTCGGCCAGAAAGAAGCGAGAAACGAACACTCGGAATTAGGGTCGCTGTTCACGATACGGGTTACTCGCCGGTCCCGACCAGCGAGTACATACGGAGACAATACTGTATTAAGGAAAAACTGTAGCTGCAAGTTATACGTAGCTCAAAATTGCCTCGATACTATGACGAAAGTTGAAAAATATGGGTTATGTCCAGTATTACTTTTTAATTAAATATTATTACATTTTTTAACATAAGGGTTTTGTACATACATTTTACGGCTTCGCTAGAGTTTTCTGAAGTTATGTTTTAAGTCTCATAACGATCCCTTAATATTTACTCAAGTTATCGCAATTTATGTTTAAAGAAATAATGACTTTGGACGATGAAAATTGTTTTGTTTCTTACCTTTTAACTCGAATAGTAATCATTGGATAAACAAACTGTAAATAGAAAAAAGGTGTGTCGTGAGGAGCTTTACAACACTATATTTTTTAAAATACAGCTTAACAACATTTAATTTTCCAATCTTTTTTAGCGTTTGGACAATATTTCCCATTTTCGAGCGCTAGTCCCCTTATTGCATTCGACCTTCAGTTAACCTTATAGAATGTGGGAGTTCGGTTAAACTTCTATTTGACAATTTCGTCTAACTACTTTTAAAACTCGCATCGCCGGTGCGTCAACACCGTGCAATAATTGGTAATTTTAACCTTTTTAACCTATATACAGAATAATTATTCATTGATAAAATTGAGTAAGTCATTGAAACCCATTATTCTATCTGGTGTTTGGTCCTAACCGTACGAATTTGGTGAACAGATTTTCTGCTCCATCTCAAGGGTCCAAGACGTACAGCCGTAAATTAAGTGGATGTAGCCTTAAATCAGCTTTTCAAAGTCTACAATCTTTCTCCGTGACATTAGTATAAGAAACGATTAATAAACTAAGAAATTTTATTAATAAACAGTTTCTGTCCGGTTTACAACTAGCCAAGGAAATTTCTCCAACCCACTGGCTACCCGTTTTCGCATCGGATTCGTCCACAAAACTTCACACTTCTGCATCTCCTTGATTTCGCATCAGGTTCGTCCGTATCCAACAGTTCCCTTATTTCGCATCAGGTTCGTCTGTAAATCTACTACCCTCCTAACAGCTCCCTAGGTTGATACCAGCTTCGTCTGTGAATACTCCAATCTCCTGGCAGTTCCTCGACTATACGCCGAGTTCGTCTGTAAATTTCATCCTAGTGACACTCTCCTGCAGCTCCTAGATTATTAAAGTAAGGCGCATCTGCGTCTGCTTCTATTCCTAGAAACTCCCTGATTTTACATTAGGTTCGTCTTCGTTACAATAATCCTAACGGTTCCCTGATTACGCATGAGATTCATCGGCACTCCTACCCAGTCAGCCATGTCCGTTTTGCAGATTTTGCTCAACGCCTGAGTAAAAATGTTTGTGACAGAAAGACTACAGATTTGATACAGGATTTGCAATATTCGATGATGAAAGCAGACTGACAGCGGAAAACCAACATATTGTACTGCCTTAACCTGCGAGCAGTTTGAGGGCAGGGTCTGCTGATACAATTTAATGGCAGGAATCAAGCAGATCTTGCGCAGCGAAATCTGACGGCAGATAGGCAGCAAGATCTGATCGAAATCTGATATCAATCTGCGGTCAGATCCTGATGTTAGGCTCTGATCGCAGAACCATGGTTTAATACGGACATAGCGGGCCCCAAATCTGACGTCGGGATCTGCTCGAATCTGCCAGTCTGCTGGCATACTGCGGTCAGTTGATTTACTGCCGCGTTACCCCGATGGGCGGTCCGAGAGCACGAGCATATATCGCGTTTTCCAAAGCTCGCGTGAAAGGGGGCGCTCGAAACCAATGAAGTGTTCTACATTTTAGGAATTAGGAAAAGGAACAGGAATTAACTAATGATTAAACAATAATATTATATAATTGGGCGGAATAAACTTGAATATTTAATTGACCGAACTAATGCGCTGATATCACTTTGTGTTTTTTGGATAGACTTGAACAGTCCCACTTACACCTGTGATTAACAAAAAGTTTCTTATTAAACGATTTTTATTCAGCTTCAACCCTCTGTTTGTTTGTTTGTATATATGTTTGTTTAGTTCAAATCTAGAAACTCAATTTTAACCCACTTCCAACTATCCAATAGACATGAAACTTTGCAGACATGCGTAGTTTGGATGACAATACAAAATTATGAAGAAAAAGAACCCCCCCCCCCCCCCAGGGGTTTAAAAAACTACCCAGTCATCAATAAATATAACCCATAACCACAAATCCAAACGACTTGAAATCAGCCTATAACCACAAATCAAATCAAATTATTCGACATGAAATCAGCATGTACCGGTTACAGAATGCTGATTTCAGGGTACGAGCCTGTACGCACACTACTAGAGTTTTCCCCATCCGTTACATGCCCGCAACGTCATTGGTTTCGAGCGCCCCCTTCTACACGAGCTTTGGAAAACGCGATGGATACTCGTGCTCTCGGACCGCCCATCGGGGCAACGCTGGTTTACTGAGTAACTAACAAGCTGGTAAACCATATTCCTTGGGAAATAGCCTTCTCGCTGGCCTCTCGCGTTGCCACGGCCCTAGCTCGTAACGACATTTAATTATTAATAACGAAATCTATAATTAGGGTAAACTTGCCTAATTACTACCTGCGCCTAAATAGTACCCCCGCTGTTTCTTTTAACCTAAGACTGTATACAATAGTTAGCCATACACCATTAACATGCCGTCACTCCACAAAAAAATATAAAGCAGGTAAGTGTTTCGGGTACTTTTCACTAAAATTTTGCCATGATTCTTAAGGATTTTGTAGAATTACTATTTGTGAGAATCAGTGAAACAAATTCCTATGTGAAACTACATATATTATCAAGTTTATTTCTTCTTTTGAGATCAACGAACAGTGCCCTATATTTTAGCGCCATAGATTTGAATTCAAATTGACCTATTTCGTACCACCGTGTGTAAGCTTAAATCGTACTGGTACGGACAATCTACAACAAAAACAATCTAGAAAAAGAATTGGATGAAGCTACAAAGAAAATCATAACCAGAAAAACAGAACAGCAAAGAAAACTCGTAAGACGAAAAATATCGACAAAACCAATTTACAAAAGAAATAAATGAAGAACGGGAAAGACGATGCAAATGAAAGCTGGTTTTGTAAATTATGTCAAGAAAATAGACAGGAAAATATGATACAATGCACGCAGTGCAAAATGTGGGTCCACGAGCTTTGTGCGGGAATAGATAGAAATACTTTTGAATATGTATGTGATGATTGTAGTAATTAAATTTGAAAGTACGAATTAAGATAAGTATGGTACGATTTAGGAACATTAATCCTAAATCGTATTTTTTCCATATTAAAAATAAATCGTTTTTATGAATAGAAGTTGATTTTTTTGTTGTTTGAGTTTATAAAACTGTGTATTCTATTAATAAAGTGTTGATTACCACTAATTGTGTTTCATTTTCCCTGTTATTTTTCAGGTAATAAGCATTTATTCTTAAGTAGTACGATTTAGGCAAGTTTATCCTACCTCTGTAATTTTTAAGAAATCCAAATGGTAACCAAATGTAATAATATAACATTGGGGTTAAAAACTGTTATGATAATTCAGGCGTTGAAACGGTTCCGAAAATAACTGTTTCAAACTGTTATACATAGATCGGTTCTACATGAAAGAGTCCTGAAGAAACGATATTCTGAATAACTCTTATAAGAGAACCAAAAATGTTTACTTTACCGGTTACGGTTCTACAGAACCGATATTATATCGGTTCCATAACGGTTATATATCGGTTCCATAACAGTTATATATCGGTTATACAGCAAACTCTCTGAACCGATACATAGGTACATTATTGTTATGATACCGACATCTGTAGAACCGTAACCGAAATCGATATAGTTAGAAATTTGAAACTGTTTCAGTCAGAACCGATATATAACAGTTGGAAACAGTTATTTTCGCAATCATTTCAACCCCTGTTATAAATTCACATTATTGATTTAACTATATCAACATTGTGCACATTCACTCTGAAAATAAACGATCATATATAATTCGCTTGTGTTTCGTTAATCCAGCAACGTCCAATTTTTCTTTATTTATGTCTGTTGCAGGTGTAATGCGTGACAGCGTTGGAAATTATACACCCTGTATAATTATGATAAATTGCGTAACTGCTCTTACAGTTGTAATGTGGTTGGTAGAATTAATCATCGTTCGTAGAAGAAAATCACAGATGGAAAATCAACAACAAGGCAACTCTTCATTATAAATACTGTATTTAAATTGTTACGACGAGATTATTTTTAATGATTTTCGAAAAGTTAACTAAGAATCACCTTATATTTGTACATTTACACAAGTAACTTATTGTTTGATAAAAATGTGTTCATTGTACCAGTGCTCCACAGCCCGCGTCCAGTCTTTTTTTTAACAAAACTTTTCAATTCTAATTTTACTCAAAAATGGTAAGCGGTCGTGCTCGAAGCGTCTTCATCAAGAACTTCGAGTTATTCTGTCAAATATCGAACCGAATATAAAACTATTGTGTTCATTAAAAGAAGCACAGGTATCACATTAGTTATAGTCAAAAGTTAAGATTAGTTATGGTTACAAGTTAATATAGTTAATATTAGTTATATAAGTATAAAAACTGTCATTAGTTCCTTAGTTGCGATGTTAAATATATCAAATAAAAGACAATAAATAAAGAAATGTAATTTTTGTACATACACTTTGTAACTTCTGCATGTTTTCTATATATTTTGTTTTTGCTATACTGTGAAATTCCGGGAAGGGCTTAGGTGTGCCAGGGGTGAGAAAAGGTTGCGAAGCACTACATTATACCTATAGGAGAACGACATTAGAAATTAAGATAATGAAATGAAAGAGCGATTTAGAGACTATCCTTTGTCGTTTATTATTTCGAAAAATTTGGTCACATTTACTTCTATATATCAAAAAGCAAGTCTGGTAAAATATAACATCATTTTCATCAATTCACGACTCATTTATCAATTAAAATCAATCGTATGTAAATTGACAATATTTATCTTCTCCCACATAGGAGTGTAGAAGTACCTAGGTATATGAAGAAATAAGTAGAGAGTATATGTAACGTTCTCAGACTAAATCACCATAATTTTTTTCGTTCTTTATTATACTAACATTTGTATAAGTAGCAAGTAGATAAACTGCGTAACTCCGACCAGCGAACTCGGGAACTAGCTTCAGCGGCGCGCGTGCGGAACTTTGGCCGTGTTCCAATTCACGCATTAAGGTCCATTTATACAGCGACCGAGCCGAGCCTTCCGAGCCTTCCGTGCCGGGCGGAATCCCTATGCTAAAGCTTATGGAGAGCTCGGAACCTCTGAGTCATCCGGGGCGTCCGGGCCCGGCCGTGCTCGGCGGCTCCTCGTCGCCCGCTGGGCCCGTGCTCGGTGGCCACTCGTTGAGACGACTGGAGTGCGTGCCCTGTCGAAGTGCAACGCTGCTAGATTTTATGCTCCCAACACGTAAGGTAAATCCGAGAGACGCGGTCGAACTAATATAAAATGTCTAATAAATTTGATATTCTCCTTGCTGGCTTCTATTTTTCCACAGAGGGTGGACACTCCACCTTCTCTGCCTTCTTCTGTTTTGAGGTTCTTCCAATATAATTGCCATTATAGCTAAGTGCTCCATAGGAAATGTATAAGGAATTACGAATGACAGAACTCAAAGGTCTTCACTGGTCGAAGATTTGTTCAGAACTGATCAGTCACTCGCTTTCGACCAGCTAAAAAGGCGCAGGCAATAAAGTCATGAAGCTACACCTCGGGACCTACGCTTGTCAGGTATGACTCCTCTAGGGTAAATCCCGGAGACGCGGTCGTGCAGCCAAAGTATTTGGCCATATTAACTCTTCCTCTGAAAGCTAACGAGAAGACCATCTCTCGCTGCAGAACGGTGAGATGGTTGAGTTATTATTTTTGTTTATTTTTATTTTTTATTATTATTTTTGTTTATTTAGTTTAGTTCTTCACTTTTGTATTCATTTGCCTTACTAACCGCCAGTAGGTAGTTCACTTTTTCTTTCATGTGTTCTTTACTTGTTTAGCGTAAACAAATTAAATATCAATGAATCTGTAATTGTATTCACTCATAAATAATTTTACTTTATTAGTTTTAATAGCCATTTTATATTAGGTCGACCGCGTCTCTCGGATTTACCCTACGTGTTGGGAGCATAAAAGCTAGCAGCGTTGCACTTCGACAGGGCACGCACTCCAGTCGTCTCAACGAGTGGCCACCGAGCACGGGCCCAGCGGGCGACGAGGAGCCGCCGAGCACGGCCGGGCCCGGACACCCCGGATGACTCAGAGGCTCGGACTCTCCATAAGCTTTAGCATAGGAATTCCGCCCGGCACGGACGGCTCGGAAGGCTCGGCTCGGTCGCTGTATAGATGGACCTTTATGCGCATAGACCAGTGATGCCAGAATGAGGACGGGTCCTCTCGAGAATTTCCCCCACCACGCATGCACACTACGCCGGAGCGGCGTGTCCGTGAGCTCGGCGCTTCGGACAACGTCGGGAAGACGAGAGAGAAAACGAATGTGCGTGTTTCTCTCTCGCTCTTGAAACGCTGTGATCCATGGTGGGGCGCAAGCGACACGCGGCCGTGCGCGATATTCTTGAGTGCCTCGAGATTCACTTTTCCCTTTCTGACATATGTATAATACTCTTGTAATGAAAAAAAATTTGGAAAAAAATTTATTACGGAAATCACGGTTTAAGACCTCCTGATCACGTTTTGGCTATTTAGAAAAGAGCCTTTTTTAAATATCTCATATATTTGTTAACACGATTACGTTTAAACGGCAAAATGGATTTCAATGAAACTTTATATTTAAATTTTATATTGTCTTAAGATCCGATTAGATCACGAAAAACCATAATTACCAGTTATGGTTCTTCGATTTTTCAGATGTACGAACTAAATTCTACATAAAAAAAAGGTTAGATAAAGTTCTTCTGTAACTTCTTTAACAAAGAAAAATGTACATTCATAATTTCTTGTTTTCATTTTAAATTTCCGTACTTTTTATTCGAGCTATTTCTATTTTTCAAACCTTAAAATGAATTTTTTTATTAAAAGATGAATATTTTGATACTATAAATTGGTGAACTTTGTTAAAATTAGAATCCACTCTTGGCCAGTAGCATGGACGCTGTAGCGCCTTCGATAAAAAATATTTTTTCAGAGTATGATCTAAAATCTAAACGTAATCACATTTCTCGCTAGATTTTTCGACAATTATATCAAGTTGCGACAAAGAATCACGCACTATTTAGTATTTACAAATTTATTACGCGCAGCGTCCACGCTACCGCTCGATGGAAACTACGGGAAAGTGGTGGTCTCTTCCATCGGGAGAGAAATGTAAACGATTCGTTATGCAAAGCTAACATGGCGATATACGGTACATTAAAATGTGTAAATCGGTATGAAGGAATTGTACAAGAATAAGAGAAAGGTAACTGATAAATGCATCTGAGGCAGGTCGGTACTGTCACCATTGTCTTGCTTTTACTTCTTTTAGCCTTTTCTTCGATTTTTCTCCTTCCTGAAGTTTTCTTACTATTTTACGATTTCCTATGTATTCTTTTCGTTTCTCGTTGCGAGGGTTCGCTCGGGCCTGGTTTTCGTCAATTACATTTGACGGTCAGACTCGCGCGAACCAAGTGTATACTTTGTTTACGTATCCGATGCGTTTCGTGGGGGTCGCGCAGTCGCGTTTCGCGACATTTAACCGTCAATTTCAGTAGAAGTAGAGATCAGGTGGTGGATACTATTTATTTCGTGCTGTCTGCATGTTTTTCGGATCTGTGGTGTTGTAGTGTGTAAGTAATTAGTAGCCCCCTATATCACCCCTTTTCTATACGCTAGCATTTGCTTCTTGCTTTGTATATAATATCTTTTCTACATATTTCAATTTTTTCGTGGTAAGTACGATGGAAACGTTTGAGAAAACAGGTGAAAAGGCTACTTCTGTTTATCGGCCGTCGTGGGAAACGAATGAGAAGTTCCGATCGTGGATTCGCGAAGTACCCAATGATAAAAGCCTTTTCTACTGTTCTTCTTGCGAAAAAACTTTTTCTTGCGGCTCGTCAAGCGTTAGAAGGCATACGGAATCAGCGAGACATAAGTATTTGTCATCTAGAAAAATTCCGCGAATGACTATGCATGCTAAGGTCTCGAGAAAGACTTTTATGCCTCAATGGCTTGAGGATTTCAAGCCATGGATGAATAAGGTCACCGATGATCCTTTTTCGTGTTTCTGTTCGGTTTGTAAAAAATCATTTGCTTGCGGACTGTCGCAAATCTAACGTCACGCGGATTCCAAGTGCCACATCAAAAACTGCGAAAAAAATGGATTAGATGTGAGGAAATCGGACGATTTCAGATCGCAATGCGAGGAATCGCCTTTGTCATTTGATGAACGAAAAAAATTCGCGGAAATTCGTTTTGCTGCAGTAGTTGCGGAGAAAAATATTTCGCATCAATCGGCAACGGCGATTCTTCAATTTTTCCAAGACGTTGAGAAAGATCCCGATGTTTTGGAACGTATGACGTGTGGTCGCACCAAGTGTTCTAATATTATATCGAACGTTCTGTGTCCTTGGGAAACAGAGCGTCTTAGTGATGTTTTACAAAATTCTAAGTTTTCAGTATTTATTGATGAGACATCCGACATTTCCAATGAGAAATGGATGTCGTTTATTGTTCGGTATGTCGCACCCGAGACTTTGGATGTTCGAACGGAATTAGTAGAATTAATTAATCTTGACGCGCGAGAATGGACTGCCGATAAATTATTTACTTCATTTAAGAACTACATGTGGAAAAAGCAAATTCCGTTCGGAAACATTGTTGCTTTGTCGTGTGACAACGCTTCTGTGATGACAGGTTGTCGCTCGTCATTCAAGACCAAACTTGCAGAAGTTCGCGGTGAAAATTTTCTCACCATGCCGTGTCACTCCTCTGCATTGGTAGTGCATAAAGCATGCGCTACCATTCCCGAGGTCTGCGAAGAATTATTACGGAATGTCACTACATTCATTTATAGCAGTCCCAAACTCTCGGCCATTTTCCGCGATTTCTAACAATGTTATCAATTTACTGACCGCAAAATTTTAAAATTCTCTACTACGCGATGGTTATCGCGTTACTCATCCGTAGTTACACTTTTAGAAAATTGGGACAGTGTGTTGGAATTTCTGAAAGAATTGGTCGTAAGTGAGAAGACAAAGTCTGGGGAAGATCTGCTTATCATGATGCAAAATCCAGAAGCGAAAGCATATCTTCTGTTTTTAGAATATATTCTAGAGTATTTTAATGACCTTAATTTATTCTTTCCGTCTGAAAAAACAAGAATCCATTTGCTTCAAAATACTGCCAAAACTCTATTGTATAATATTTTAGGTCATTTTTTGAAACCGCAGGTTTTGAAGCACATGGATTTAGTAAAATTAATAGATTTTTCAAAAGGCAATAATCAGATTGCACTTAATTGTATTCATTTAGGTCCGGAGTGTGACATTTTTCTTAGTCAGTCAGTTGCAGAAGGCAAACCCGATGTTGTCCAAACCGTTCAAGAAAATTGTATTAAGTTTTACATAACGGCTGCAAACGAAATTCGTAAGCGATTTCCAATCGATGACGAATTTCTAAGCAAGTTATGTGTTTTTGAGCCTCATTGGCATTAGTAGATAATGACAGAGACACTTCCTTTAAAAGTGTTCTCTTTATTGCTAAGAAATTGGGCGGTTTCGACGAAGACGGTTTGCAAAAAAAATGGTCGACATTGCATCTGAATTTTGCAGATGAAGATAAGCAGAAGCTTTGTACATTAGCTTTTGATGAAGTTTGGAAAACGGTGTTGTTAACGCGAAACGATCAAGGCTCATTTAAATATCCATGCTTGCAGGAATTATTAAATTCCATTAGAAGTCTTCCAAATTCAAACGCCGACGCTAAAAGATTGCTTTCCATGCTTCCCGACATAAAGACCAAAAAACGAAACCGACTTTGTTCGAACAACGTCAATGCGATTTGCGTAACGAAATCGACATTAAAGGCGGACGGGGAAACAGCTCAGACCATGGAGGTAGATGACAAACATCTATCTCTCATGTCATCTAAGACTTTATATCCAATTTTTGCGAAGAAGCAAAAGAGTAGTTTACCTTTACATGCCATTGTTGGCCTCGCGGATTTTCCCTCTACGTCGAGTAATGCAAATTCGTGATGTCCAGAATATTATCAATTTCATCCATTTTCTATTTCATTCGATTTTTGGACATTGCGAATATGTACATAGTTGTTCGATTTACCTCACGCAATTCTTGTTCTATCCTTGCGATAAATTCGCTTGCTTGCTGTACATATTCTTTATAGAGAGAACTTCGAGCTAATTGTACAAATAAATGTATATTCTTAATTATATTCATTTTATATGTAACAATTATCTCGAAATTCTGTCGCATGTATTATAGTAAATTCCTTTGCTTGCTTTCTATCCTTTGGAAATGTGAACAATTGTAGCATTATTTCAGACTTACATATCGTCAATATATCAAACCCAATTGGTATATTTACGTGCTGCCTTTCTTTTCTTTTTTTTATAATGTTTTTGTACATTTTAGTATACAACATGTATCGCGATGTTAGCTTTGCATAACGAATCGTTTACATTTCCCACCCGATGGAAGAGACCACCACTTTCCCGTAGTTTCCATCGAGCGGTAGCGTGGACGCTGCGCGTAATAAATTTGTAAATAGTGCGTGATTCTTTGTCGCAACTTGATATAATTGTCGAAAAATCTAGCGAGAAATGTGATTACGTTTAGATTTTAGATCATACTCTGAAAAAATATTTTTTATCGAAGGCGCTACAGCGTCCATGCTACTGGCCAAGAGTGGATTCTAATTTTAACAAAGTTCACCAATTTATAGTATCAAAATATTCATCTTTTAATAAAAAAATTCATTTTAAGGTTTGAAAAATAGAAATAGCTCGAATAAAAAGTACGGAAATTTAAAATGAAAACAAGAAATTATGAATGTACATTTTTCTTTGTTAAAGAAGTTACAGAAGAACTTTATCTAACCTTTTTTTTATGTAGAATTTAGTTCGTACATCTGAAAAATCGAAGAACCATAACTGGTAATTATGGTTTTTCGTGATCTAATCGGATCTTAAGACAATATAAAATTTAAATATAAAGTTTCATTGAAATCCATTTTGCCGTTTAAACGTAATCGTGTTAACAAATATATGAGATATTTAAAAAAGGCTCTTTTCTAAATAGCCAAAACGTGATCAGGAGGTCTTAAACCGTGATTTCCGTAATAAAATTTTTTCCAAATTTTTTTTTCATTACAAGAGTATTATACATATGTCAGAAAGGGAAAAGTGAATCTCGAGGCACTCAAGAATATCGCGCACGGCCGCGTGTCGCTTGCGCCCCACCATGGATCACAGCGTTTCAAGAGCGAGAGAGAAACACGCACATTCGTTTTCTCTCTCGTCTTCCCGATGTTGTCCGAAGCGCCGAGCTCACGGACACGCCGCTCCGGCGTAGTGTGCATGCGTGGTGGGGGAAATTCTCGAGAGGACCCGTCCTCATTCTGGCATCACTGCTAGCACCCCGGGTTACTGTAATGAGGTTTGAAAACAATATCGACTGGTCTCGTACCCGTCCAAATGATGTCATTTATACCTACAGAAGAGTTTTACTAACCCACTCTTGGCCAACGACACTCTATTTGTGTTAATCAGGTTTATACGTATCTGCTTATTTGCTTCTTGATTATTTACGAAAATTGTGCGACCTTCTCGTGGTTTCCATCGATATATTCTATCGAATAGAAAGAGAAGTTAGAGAAAAATTAATGAAAAAAGTAGAATATTCGCACCCTAATTTGAATCTCGGACTTTCTGTTTGCGATCCAAGCTCTAGGACTTCGGTGATATTAATTCTTGGCGGAGAGTGCCGGCCAGGCAGCGCGGCACACGGAGAGAAGGTAGGTTACGCCTGTAGTGGTGTGGTACAAGCCAGAAGGGGATCGCATCTTTAGCAGCAAATCAAGCTTCGAAAATGTTTTATAAATTAACAGTTTTCATGTCTTTAGTCTTCTGAGAATATAGGAAGAAAAATTAGAGAATAAATAAAGGAAAAATGTAGAATATCTGCACCGGGATTTGAACTCATGACTTTTTGCTTGCGACCCAAGCGCTTCGATGTCGGGAAAACGAATTTTCGCCGGAGAGCGCCGGCCAGGCAGCGCGTACGGCACACGGATGGAGGGACGGGTATGCTTGTGTGGTGCGGTACAGGTGTAAGGAGGGGGTACGCTTGGTTGTGGAGTGGTGGTAGGGTCCGTGGGCGAAAACCCACGGTTCTGGCATCACTGCCCCTGTACGGACAGATTTTTTGCCACCTGCGTGTAAAAGTCACAATAATGGTACATCGTTCCAAAAAATGACATTAACGGAAGCCAGTATAGGTGTGGCGTTGAGTAGCTAAAAAGTTAAAGTATTTAGACACAAAAATTGTAGAAAAAAATTCAAACACCGCTACAATCAAAGACACATCCCATTCGTTTGCAGATCTAACACATAATTGAATAAGAATTTAATTTCTCAATTTATGAAAGTAATGATTCAGAAACAACTAGCTTATGGTTTATTAATACTATGAATTTTAAAAAGAGCATTAAATACACTATCAAAACAGTATCACAGTTTGCAGAAGCTTTTCACAACAATTATGGTTAAGAAATTGATAAAAGAAAAATTAAGTAATCGTAAAATACTTTAAATTATCCATCATTAAGAGGGAATAATTTTTCCTCCTTTTTCGGCGCAAATTGCATTCTGATATGTTTTATAGTTAAAAAATTATACGAAAAAGGCCCTAAATTTTTCAACCCGGGCCGGAAAATTTCGAATAGCTCTTCGTGACGTTAATTTGAAGAAGAACCTCCTAAAATTTTCGAAGCTCGGGCATCACAGCGGTCCAGCGGTCGCTGGAAAGTTTCCGATCGCCGGGCCGGTGAATGGTTATAGTGGAATGCGTCCGAGATTGTCTACGGATTTTTTCTTTTAGTTGATAATAATATTTCATGAAAATTTAGAATAATATAGTTAAAAGATGAATCTTCTAGTAGAAAAACATTGTGTATGATTTTTACATATACTATTCCCCCCGAAAATTCCTGGACTAGTATGCTTTTTCGGAACTCTAGATGGATGTAACCCCTTAAGGGGGGAACGTGGTTTAGGACGCTGAAAATATGGTGACTTTTATGAATTATTTTCTTAACAAATGTAAAGTGAATCTTTCCAAAACTTTAAGGGTGTTTTACTGTATATTTAGAAAACAAGAAAATTATTTTCTATTCAGGAATAATTCATTTAACATTGTTTTGTGTGTGTGCTGACGTGGTGACAATACTGTATGTGTTCTCCCTCCACTACGCGAAGGGGAAAGCTCGGTATCCCTGCGTGGGAGACATGCACAGTGATCGTCGGGCTTAACTGCGCTAGATGGAGGGGGAAACACCTACAGGAGCGGTGGTAATGCATGCATGAACTGCGCCTGCGTCAGTCACGCAAACATTACTACCGCTCCTGTAAGTGTTTCCCCCTCCAACTAGCGCAGTTAAGCCCGACGAACACTGCGATCCCTGGAAACGCAGTTCAAACAATGCTAGAATCAGTCTCTTGAAGGCAATCATTAAGAGAGAATCGCAAAATTGGGAAACCATTTTAAAACTTAATAATATTAAACTTTACAAATAGTTTAGTATAAGTTACTTATATGTAGTGAATTATTATTTCATTTTTAGAACAATTACTTTTTTATTAACTAACATATTTATCGAAGACTATTCAATAAGTGTAGTGTATATTGACTTTATTATAATGAGTGACAGTGACTGCGAAGTGCAAAACATTCTCATCGGCGATGCATGTTACGCGTCGACGTCGAGTGCAAGTGAGGGTCCGGTTATGGAACAGCAGCACGTGCCTAACATTTTAAAGGGGAAATATTTCTCAGTTGTAAAGGAAAAATCCAGCGGCAGGTGCATTATCGGACAATGCCAAATTTGTTTATCACCAAAAACTGAAATTAAAGGCCAAACATCATCTACAATCGAATTTTCTTTCACATTTGAAGCGAAAACATTCTACTGAGTTTGAAGAATATTGTTTGGAATCCGCCAAAAAAAAGCAACGAGTATCTGCGGCTAACGAAGGAGGGAGGCTTACACAGAAACAGTTTGAAATGGTTCTCACAAAGTACGTCATTACTGCAATGATTCCATTGCAGTCGGTGGAGAATCAGTACTTTCAGGAATTAGTTAAAATTTTGAGTGGTAATGAAGTTAAGAAAATTAGTCGGCGTACACTGGGCAGAAATATCAATGAACTTTATACAAGCAATATGTGCGATCTTAAAACCGAATTGAGATCTGTCGCATTTGTCTGCACGACTGCAGACATTTGGTCAGCAAGGCAACGAAGTTTTTTTGGCGTCACTGCACACTGGATTTCCCAAAATAGTGAAAGAAAATCAGCGGCTCTGGCGTGCCGCCGCTTTACCGGTTTACATACCTTTGCTAGAATCAATAATTTACTATACACAGTATTCATGCAGAGTTTGATTTGAGTAATCAAAAGATCGTGGCAACGATTACTGATAATGGTAGCAACGTTGCAAAAGCTTTTAGACTGTTCGGCGTGCGAGAATCCCTCATTACACAGGAAGATGAAGAAGCAGAGGTTTACGCGAGTTCTTCCTCCGATAGTTCCTCCGATGAAGATAACACAGAAGAAAGTATTCCAGTGGACGCAGATTGGACGATGTATTTAGAGCATTCACTGCCTCGCCACATTCGATGTTCTGTACACACACTTAATTTGTGCGTTACATCGGATATGGTACGCACAATTAATAACGAGGAAGTGCTATCTGTGATTCATAAAAATGTCATGGAGAAGTGTAATATGCTGTGGAAGGCGGCGATATGGCCAAAATCCGCCGAAATATTACATGATGCAATTGGTCATACACTAAATCGACCGGGCGAGACACGGTGGAACTCTTTGTATGATTCCTTGCAACAAATTTTAAAAATTAAAGATAAAATGAGTGACGTAGCAAAACGTTTAGGGATAAGAAATGTCTTAAAAGAAAAAGATTTCACATATTTAGAAGAACACATAAAATGTTCAGCGCCAATTGCGGAAGCCATAGATCTTCTACAAAGCGATACTATTTTCTATGGCATGCTTATGCCATGTTTAGTAACTTTACGTCAAAAATTGGGAAAACTAGCGGAAAGTCAGTGGAAATTTTGCCAACCCCTCAGTGTGTGCCTCCGCGACAGTTTCAATGCAAGATTCGATGACTATTTGAGTTTCGCCACAATGGAGTCAGAGAATGCCGCCCTGGCTACCATAACGCATCCGCAGTTCCGGAATAAGTGGTTCCCCTGCATTAATAGTCATCAGCGTACCAGACTGATGGAGCAATTCAAACACGCGATAGTTGAAGAAATGAAAGCGAACAACGAACACATAATCACGCAACCGTCTACATCCGCTAGTCCCGACGATTTTTACGATTTTGAAGACACGCCCGTGCCAGAAGTTGCACAATATCCCACTGATGCAGCACGTGAAGTATGTATTTTCCTTTAGTAAATGTGTATCGGTATAGTGGGACATATGTATTCCTAATCTGTTAACATTTTTTATTTATAGATTTTAAACTTTTTCCAAGAGCAGAGCAAAGAATTAAACATTTTAGAAAGATATCCATATATAAAAAAATTGTTCGTCAAATACAATACTCCACTGCCATCCAGGCTTACTAACCGTAACCCTAACCGGGTTTGGCTCTCTAATGTAGTGGAGTAACCCGTAACACCGGGTTACCCAGAAGATTGTGGGGCTGGTAACCCGGTTAACCCGCTCTTGTACAGGGTTACTAACCGCGGCCTAACCCTAACCGTAACCCGTCGTAACCAGGACGGAGCGGGTTACTACATAGTACACAGAGCAGGTTAACCCGCTCGGAGCGGGTTACAAGTGATACAAGAGTACATTCACATTGTTTATATTGATATCAGTTAGTTTCGCCTTCCAAAAAAAGTCGTCGTAATTTTCAAGGAAGGTGTGGTCTATTTCACCCTCTTCTATGTCACTGTTATTTCCATGATGGAAATGGAGAGTCGGGTCGCATCGCAACGTGCGTCTTTTGTTTTAAAATGTTTAATATTCGGCAGTCATCGGCAGTCTCGTTTCGTCACTGATAGGATACGTTTTTTATTCTTAATTCGATTGAGTTTATTACCTACTACGTTCAATAGTTTGATTGTTATCATAGAATTATAGCGTTGCTTTTTATTTCTTGTGTTATACTTTTGTGTTTTGTTATATCTAAAATAATGGAACATCCCGTGCGGCAGTACTTTTCATTTAGTGCGAATAAAAATAAGTCTAAATGTCGTATCAATGGATGCAAGACAAAACTAACGGTAAGCTATTTGTAATTTGTAAATTGCAAGTATAGTATTGTCAAGTAATTAGTATACATAGGGTAATTCCGGGAGACGCAGTCGGGCTGGAGAGTTGGTCGAGTTGCTATATTCAGACTCTACATCTGTGTATATGTAAAAATGTGTTAAGGTTCAGAACAATTAATTCTCTAGAAATCAACTGTTTCGACCAACTCTCCAGCCCGGCCGCGTCTCCCGGAATTACCCTATATATACCAATTTGTATTCTGATATGTCAGGGAAAGCATGCTGCCAATTTAACACGTCACCTTCTGTACTGTCATCCCAACGAATATACATCAGTTACCATGCAAACGGAAACGCGGAAGAGAATTAGATTAGAAGAGCGTCCATCAACTTCCACGTCAAATTCGCCAGCGATGACAGCACAAGGTCTTATAAATGCCTGCGTTGAGCTAGTCACGAAAAATGGTCGACCACTGAATATTTTCACCGATTCGGGTTTTAAGAAATTAATGCAGCCTATATTACGATCAATAAATCCCCCAATAGCAATTAATGAAAATAGTATTCGAGAAGCCATTATACGTAAAGCCATAGAAATTAGAAATGAAATTAAAGAAGAAATAAGAAATAAATTAGTGTGTTTAAAAATTGATGGAGCAACGCGACACGGTAGATCATTTATAGGCGTAAATATTCAATATATATTAAATAGAAAAATAATA
The DNA here is from genome assembly GCA_951215215.1 of Andrena trimmerana. NCBI lineage: Eukaryota > Metazoa > Arthropoda > Insecta > Hymenoptera > Andrenidae > Andrena > Andrena trimmerana. Next base: position 76,140,294 of record OX578060.1, read on the forward strand.
ATTCGCACTCTCGGTTTGAGAGAAATGTTTGGGAGAAGTACAAGCGAAAATCTGAAAAACTTAATTCTTAATATCTTACGCGAATATGATATTACTGTTCACAATATATATACAATAACGACGGATAATGGGTCCAACATGTTGAAATTAATACAACTTCTGGAAGACGAGCTAAGCGTCTCTAACAGTGACATAGAAGAGGGTGAAATAGACCACACCTTCCTTGAAAATTACGACGACTTTTTTTTGGAAGGCGAAAGATTGTTTTTTCCAGAAGAAAATGGTTCAGAATTATTAATAGGTGTGCGTTGCGTTGCACACACGTTGCAATTAGCAGTGCACGATGCGTTTCAAATTTTTGAAGTTCATGAATTGTTGCGAAAAGCAAGAGAATTAGTAAAAAAACTTCGTACTTCTTCTGTTACAATTATTTTAAAATCCACAAAATTGCGAAAACCTATTTTAGACTGTCCAACTAGGTGGAACTCTACTGTCACTATGTTGGAGCGATTAACAGAATTAAAGGACCTCTGCGTGCAATTGAAATTAAACGACAAATTCTTGTCCGACGATGATTGGGTGATAATATCACATTTAATTGCGGCACTCGAACCAGCGAAAATTGCAACCAAAAAACTTCAATACGAACAGTTGACCATGGGAGATTTTTATGCACTATGGTTACAATGCATTTTAAGTTTAAAAAAAATTGAAAATAACGATTTTGCAAAAATTTTGTTAAACACGATATCTAACCGGGAACATCAAATATTATCGAACAAATCTTTATTGTGTTCTATTTTCTTAGATGCTAGATATAAGAATTTATTATCCAAAGACCAGAAAGATATTGCTATTTTACACTTAATTAAGATATGGGAAAAATCTGAAAAACTAAATCATAATAACGTTCGTGAAGTAGCAGCAGAAAGTTTTTCTACTTCTACCTCAAACGACGATTTGGAAAGAGTTTTGATAGAAAAAGACAATGAATTAGAACTAAATAGAGAAAATTCATCTTTTAATATAGCGGCAGCATTAAATAAGTTTTCTCAGACTCCTAGGATCGACAAGAAGAAAAATATCCTGGAATACTGGGACAAACACGAATGTCGAGAATTAAAAGACCTTGCAAATATTGTACATGCAGTTCCGCCGACACAAGTTTCAGTCGAGCGACTATTTTCCGGTCTAAAGTTTGTTTTGAACGATTACAGATCTCGGTTAAACCATGATATTTTAGATAATATCATGATTGTGAGGACAAATTTTAATTAAGTTTTATATGTATAGGTGTATGTGCCCGTCTATTTTCTTTAATTTTTGTAAATATTTTGTTTGAGTTATTTTGTATTTCTTGTATTGTGTTGTGTATGTATGAATGTGTATGTGTGCGTTTTCTCTACCTTCCGTTCGTAGTTTTCCCAATTATTTTGTATTACTTGTATTATCAAATGATATATATATATATATATATATATATATATATATATATAAAAATACGGACATATGATTTAAAATTATATATATATATATATATTGTGTTACATAATATAAGTTCATTAATTTTAAATCATATGTCCGTATTTTTGTCATTACACACCATTTTATACGTAGTATTTGTTTCGTAAATTTTGTATGCGTTTAAAATAGGCGTGTCATTCTATCAGGTTTAACAATCTGAAATCAATAAAAATTTTGCATACATTTCCAAACGCTCAAGAATTCAAATGTTCGAACTTTCACATTTTTAAATTTTCATAAGTGTGAAATGTCAAATTCTTAAAATCTTCGGATTATTAAATTTCGTAACATTCAAAAGTTTTAATTTTCAAATTTTCAAATTTTCAACGTCGCGTTGCTGTAACCAGCAGTACATTATTTCTCCCCTGGCAAGATCGCTAGCCGAGCGAGTGGCCGCACGAGTTCTCCTTTTGCTGTCTTGATAGTAGCTGAGCGCGCGATGCCATCAGACCCAGGATGCACCTTGACGACGCGGCCCATCAGCCACTGCAGTGGGGCCAGTCCCTGTTGACGGATGAACACCAGTTGCCCTGGCTGCAATTGTTGACCCTTGTTGGCTCGCCATTTGTGTCGTTCCTGAAGCTGCGTGACGTATTCGAGACTCCAACGTGCCCAGAAATGTTGCCGCAGCTGCTCCACTCGTTGCCATCGGGACAGCCTGCCTTGACTCAAATCGGAGATATCAGGACATGGGTAACTGTTTAGCGCCTCGCCAATCAGAAAGTGACCAGGGGTTAAATACATTAAATCGTTCGGATCCTCGCTTAGAGGCGTAATCGGACGCGAGTTTAAAATTGCTTCAATTTCGCAAAAAACGGTTAGCATTTCCTCATATGTGAGGTGCGCATTTCCTACAATTCGGATCATGTGATGTTTTGCGGATTTTACGGCCGCCTCCCAGAGGCCGCCAAAATGTGGAGCGTTTGGCGGTATGAAGCTCCACGTTATATGTGAATCGCGCAGAAAGTCATGGATCTTTGCTTGGACTTGTGTGTCCTTAAAAAAGTCGTAGAACTCTTGCAGCTGTCGTGCTGCACCCGTAAACGCGGTACCGTTGTCCGAATAAATAGCGACTGCGTTGCCTCTGCGTGTCCGGAAGTTTGTCGGTGATCCGATCCACCACTATGCAGTCAAGCTCGCTTGTAAATGAATTGATACGAGACTGTATTTTCACCCGCGCGACGTGAGTGGAGGACGTCGAAATCTGATTTAAACCTGACACCGACACGTTGAACCTTCGCGCCTTTAACCCTAACATATTAAGTGTTTGACGCGAAATAAAATTCGCCTGGGAACCGCAATCGAGTAATACGCGACATAGATTGCGTGAACCAGCTTGATCGTAAGCGTAGACTAACGCCGTAGAAAGCATTACGTAGCTTTTATCAACAAAGAGCGAAGTAGCTACAGTGGCAGGAATCTTTGGTGATTCGTCGACGGCCACGTCACCGTCACTGGCACTTGGTGCCTGAGATTGCTTATGAAGTAATGTATTATGTTTGGCCTGGCACAATTTGCAGGCACCGCTCTTGCAACTTTGCGCTTGATGACCTTTCGAGCGCAAGCAATTGTTGCATAGTTTGCGTTGTTGTATCTCGCGAAATCGTTGTTCAATGGACAACCTTAAGAAGTCCGGACAGAAATAAATCAAATGCTCTCCGGCACAAAACGTACATTTGTTTTTAACAGTCGCGACATGCGCTGCTTGTCGTTTCGCATTTGACTGCGGACGAAGTTGGATTTGAGGTGCTGACGCGGATTTCTTAGCCGAAGCTTCTAGCATTTGACATCTGTGATTGACGAATTCTAAGAATTGCTGGAATGTGGGCAGCTGAGAGGTAGTCAAATGTTTTTGCCATTCGCGATGTGTGTTCACATCCAACTTCGCCGACAGAGTGTAAACAAGAACGTCGTCCCAGTGTTCGGTCGGACACTTCAAGGACTTCAAAGCACGTAGGTGCTTTGCTACACCGGCGATTTGTCGTAGCTCAGCAAGCGTTTCCTTAGACATGGATGGCAATTCCATTATCGCACGCAAATGCGTGTAGACGATTACTCGCGTATTGTCATATCGTGCCCTGAGAAGGCTCCACGCTACTTCGTAATTTGAATCCGTTAATTCTAACGCGTGAATTTGATCGGCGGCCTCGCCTGAAAGAGAGGCTATGAGATATTGAAATCGCTGCGTGTTTGTGAGCGACACGCTGCTATCAATGGTAGAATTAAAAATGCTGCAGAACCGAATCCACTCCTCGTAGTTGCCCGAGAATGTGGGCAAGTCTAGTTTCGGTAACCGGACGTTCGGCACGACCTCGACGCTTCCCGAGCTCCGCACGGTAATAGGAGAAGGCGCCGCACTTCCGCGAGTAGACGTGGATGGCTCCACGAGCCTGCGTATTTTTGCTGATATCGCGAAAAACGCTTCTTCGAATTGGACCCTATCATTAGATTCGCTCTCGTCGGCTTCCTCTATTTCGATTTGTACCCTATTATATTCGGTCCAATAGGAATCCAGTTTTATTTTCCGTTCTACGAGCTGATCAATTACATCGGAATTGACCGCCAGAATGGAATCTACGTATGTATTTACTCGCGTGCATGAAGCTTTGATCGCGGCACGCTGCCGTTTTAACGATGCTAAATCCGTCATTTTACAAATCTACAAGGTCACGCAAAATATGTCTGATTGGCGTAAGCACAGTTACCTGACCACTTGAGTCGTTGAGGAAGGCAGCTGTGATGGAGGCACAGCGACGAAGTTGCCCAGTACGTCGTCTCCACGAGGCGAAGAAGCCGTTGCTCTCAAGATGGCGAGCCTCTAATTGAGCCACGTGGACGTTGCCGGCGCCAGTCTTGTCCAAGCCTTTCTCAATGTAGCCCAGCGTTGCAGAGGTGATGACGAAGATTCCCTTTGTTGAAGGAATCCGGCTCGAAGGACCATGAACAGAAAGTGAGCCTCTCTGAGGCTCTGGCGTGGACGCGGGAGTTACTCACCGCGAGACGCTTCGTACGATGATGCGTACTAATTGCAATAGGTTTTGTTTTAATCACTTTTATAAATTTATTGACTTAGCGCCAGTGCGCGAACAATGTAGATTTCTTTTGAGACAATATATACTAGACAAGTTAACTCGCTGACGTTCAGACGGGGAAAGCCTACAAGAAGAAGGCCTCACCTTCCGCTTCTCTGAAGATGCTAACACGAGAGCGGAAAACGCCTCGAGCGGTGCGCGCAGCGCCACCGCGGTGACGCGCTGACCCTATGTCGCGGATCCGCGAAATACGGAACAGCGCATACATAATACATATATTGCATGCTCGTATGTATTGAACACTGAGTTTCTATTTTTACATACCACTTGTTTACAAATGAATAAATTTGACATATTACTTGTGTTCCAAAATAATATATTTCTTACTTTATATTTCTAAAACTGCACACAATTATTACGATATACTATATTGTAGTCTGATTTTGCAAGCACATATTAGGGTAGACTCACTCTACCCGTACTGATAGCAATATAAACAATGTGAATGTACCTACTCTTGTATCACTTGTAACCCGCTCCGAGCGGGTTAATCTGCTCTGTGTACTATGTAGTAACCCGCTCCGTTCCGGTTACGACGGGTTACAGTAACCTTCCCTTGGTAACCCGGGTTACGGTTAGGGTTAGGCCGCGGTTAGAATCCCTGCTGCCATCATCGGCTCCTGTAGAAAGATTGTTTTCTTATGCGACGATGACAAACTCTCCAAAGTGCAATAAACTTTCTGATGCCATGTTCCAAAAAAAAGTGATTTTGAAGGCTAACTTGAAGAATTGAAAAGGAAATTGGTTATTCCTTTTGAGGGAAGGGATTATTATTGGTCACCGCGATATGTATTTCAGTCTGTTGTCATAGGTAATTGAAGATGCAAAATCTTTTGAAACAATTTCATCATATTCCCAAGATCAGTTTCCCAAGGAATATGGTTTATCAGTTTGTTGGTTAGGAGTGCGGACGAACCTGATGCGAAATCAGCGAGTCGCAGGAAATGTTAGTTATGTAACTGTAAATGAAAATTTTATACACTTCGAGCGGTAAAAATATATGGTTGTGGATATCAATATTAGACATGAGTCTAAATTATTTGCTGAAACCTACGTCGTTCAGGGAGTTACGAGACAGGAGCGCCGAGGCCTAAGCAGCTCCAAGGAGGCTCAAAGCGCTCGCAAACTTCGCCAAATTGAACAAGTGAGTTCCACGAAGAATGACCTGGACCTGGAATAGCAGATTAGTATCAGAGTGCGGTAAGTTTCCAATAACTGTTATTTCTTTATACCGAAATCTTTAAACGCTCTTTTCTCAATTTTGTGGATCGAATACACGAGAAACTATTGGTTTAATTGATTTGTCCCCGGGGTATACAGCTAAACAATTACCAACTATAGTCGATGGACATAAAACCTTTATAAATAAAATAAAGTAAACTACTCTTTTCCATAAATAGTATGAGAATTTTGAGGCAAAATCGTAATTTTTCCTTCGAAGTATCACCAATTTACTAATTTTGAACTTTTCTCTCGTTTTTAGCTACATCACTCCCCGTCGCGGCGTGGGCGACACCTGCATTCAGTCTCCATACGTAGCATGAAGAATTTATTCCCATAAGCAAAACTTTGGAAGTATCTTTGTTACATAACAAATTAGAGGTATTTTCTGTTTTTCAAATAGCGCTATATAGTATTTTTCTTCACAAATTTTTATACTACATAAAAAGGGGAATTGATTAACAATAACAAAATGTATCATTTAAAGTATTTGATAAAGTGGTATTGGCGCACTGATTCGGTCACTATACAAAGTTTATTTTATTTATTAAAAAATAAAGTAAAGTATCACAGCTGTTTGTCAATAAATTATAAAGAAATCCGACGTTTCGGTTTTTGATTTGAACCCTCTTCGGTAATTTAAAAATTGCGTGTATACCGGCTTTTCTGAAATTTTTAAATTACCGTTTTATACCAAACATCTATTTCCTTTGATTAAAGATAAGATACCCTTGTCCAAAAATTCGAACATCATATACTCAATTCCTTGTAGTGGCTGTAACCAAGTTTACATTGGACAAACTACTAGTCTACGAGGTTAGTAAAGGATGCAGTATGCTTAAGACGATCTTAAGAATAAGCAACGACTGAGAATACCGCCCACAGAACTATTTTTGGAAAGGATATAGAAACAAACAATGGCTACATTATTAAATTTTTTGTTCATAGGATCAACACCAAAAGCATCAACCTCAGTGTCAACATCAATATTACAAATTAGGAATTGCCTTTGTCAGTGCAAGCTGGTCAATGTAAGTAAAAATCAGTACAAAGGTTTACATATTTCAGCTTCCATCGCCAAACAGTTAATTATTGTATTTCTTCAATTTTACAATACACGATGTCGACTGCTGAGTGCACATTGTATATCCACTTTTTGTTAAATTTGAGTTTTTATATGTAACAAATAGTTCTTGACATGTTTAAACCTATTTTTCTCAAAAACACTAAAGGTGGACATATAATATTTGTGCAGTAATAAATTATGCTCTGTAATATTTTACGAAATGTCACTAATACCATATGTAGATTGCGACGAATCTAGACTATAATAAAGACTATAAATCAAAATGAAAATTGCATTTCAGTAATTTATTTCCTATTTGTAATAAAATTGCCTAATAGGGGAACATATGGAACCCGCACACGTCGAATTTAATGGGGCTTTTGTATGAAGTAGTTCTCAGGGAAAATATTTTGAGAATAACTTCTTACAAAAATCACATTAAAATCGGCGTGTGCGGGTTCCATATGTTCTCTTGTAACCAATACCATAATTCCAGGATTCAATTTTGCCGCTTTTCATGATTTAGTGGGCGGCACAACCCACCAGAGGGTGCTGATTTTGCCAACAGAAATATATGGGAAGTGCCCACCCCTGGTCTCTTTCCTGCTACCGCTCCGAAACAGAGACGACTAGCCGTTTCTAGGTCTCCATCGTTTCGCACGTAACCGCGAAGCAAATGCGATCGACACAGCGGACATAATTGTAAATAGTGTATATAGTTGGGGATAAGAAGAATAAAGGCAATAATTAATAAGGAGAGGATTTCAATACCCTGGCATCCCGACTGAGTGCATCCTCCACTATCCTTATCTCCGGACGGACGACCGTCACACGTTCAATATTATTGCGCAATATTCAATATTGCACAATATTATAGACCGTCTGTGGATCATATTGGAAGGTTGCACAATAAAATTGAAAAATTGCGCAATAATATTGAAAGGATGTACAATATATTGCGTGAATGAAGAAGATAATCAGCCCCTAGACGCTCAATATATTGTGCAATATATTGTAATATTCATATTGCACAATAATATTGAACGTCTGTGGATCATATCGGAAGATTGCACAATATATTGCGTGAATCAAAACAGTTTTGATACTTTTTGTGCAATATTCAATATTGCACAATAATATTGACCGTCTGTGGATCATATTGGAAGATTGTACAATATATTGTGTGAATCGCGTGGGGGAAAAAGTGACGTGAGATAGACCTATTAATTAAGATCGTAGCGTAGGTGATTAAGTGGTTACTTTCTCCAACATAAATTTTATATTTTATTTCATTATACAGGGTGTCCGCGGGAACAGTAAACAGCTGGATATTTCCTAACGTATTGGAGATAAAGAAATTGTTTATATGCAATTGCATGGTTCGAGGGCGCAAATTTATAGCAAATTTATTAAATTTATTATTTTAAGACATACGATGATCAAGTCCGGTTTTTTAAATGAAACTATTTTTTTTTAGACATCACTTGATAGTGCGTTTCAAGACAAATTCAATAACCTCGAATGTATACACCTTATTTCAACTGGTTTTGCAAATTTACTGATTATCACTGGTACAGGTTGATTCTCTCGGTGCGCCTGTCAAAGAGATGCCGTCCGATACCCCGTGGTGAGAAATCTTCGACTTCCGCATTACTCATCAGATCTTTGCGGAAACGACGCCAATTGATTCCTTATGTTTCGCCGATGATACTGACACCAAGAACGACGTAATTCAGAAAGTAATGAAGGAAATTCCATGGAAAATTCATTTCCATAACCTCAAGCTAATTTCGTTAGTAATAGCCTGATTTACATGAAATTTGGTATGATTTTCATCGGAAAAACATAAAGAATCCATCGTCATCACTTCCATATCGATAGGATAAAGCAGGGGTGTCGAACTAGCGGCTCGCAAGCCGCAGTGGCTCCTTCTCCTCTTCGCCTGCTTCATAGAGCCGTAGGAGAACGGCCTCCTCCGCACCAACATCACAATAATATTGACTGTAAGCAACCCCTAGACGCTCAATATATTGTGCAATATTCAATATTGCACAATATTATTGAGGGTGTGGGGCACACAGCAAAACTATTGTGCAATATATCGCACAATAATATTGAGCGTCTACAGACTGCTTTACACGCAGTCGTCCCAAGCAAGCTTTTCAGTACTGTAAGAAAATTCGATGGACGCCCATTTTAAATGGCGCGCCAGAAACGCGGCCTACCATCCGGAAACGCGGCCTATCGTCCGGAAGCCGAAATACATCGGCCGGAACCACCTACGCGGAAAATACTTGGAAAACCCAGGCCCAACGGAAGCGTCACGAAAAGGACGCTACGCCCGGGCCGCCTGGACGCGGCCACTCTTGCACGGTCTTTAGGCAGACGTTGGTCACCGGTTCAGAACCCCTCCGCGTATTTTTGTACGACTTCGACATATTGTGTCTAAAAAAATATCTGTGTGATATCGAAAGTATTCTGACGTGTTTTCTTTCCATCGTAAGAAAACATTTCTTACAGTACAAATTCAGGCTTTGGAAAAGTAAGATCATTTCTGAAAGAATTGCAGAATGTCAAAAAGAGAGGAAATTTCATATCAAATTCGCAAATTAATAGTTTCGGCCAGCCATAATAAATTGAGTTACCGTGTGATAGCTCAGAAGTACAATATATCTAAAAGCGCGGTAGAAAAAATTTATAAAAAGTATCTACTACATAATACTGTGGAAAATTTAAGCGGTCGTGGACGCAAACGCTGTATCACCGTACAAGACGATCGTCGAATTGTTCGCAAATGTCGACAAGATCCAACGATCGCATCGCGAAATGTTGCAGAAACAGTAGGATTAAACATTTCAACCAAAACAATAAAACGAAGACTGCACGCAGCTGGATTACAATGTCGCAAGGTTAGACGTAAGCCGCATATAGTACAACAAATATGAAAAAACGTTTAGCTTTTGCTAAAAGATATGTGAATATGCCACTATCATTCTGGAAGAATATAATATGGAGTGATGAAAGTAAATTTATGTTGCGGCAACTAAAAAAGAAGCAGCAAGTCTGGAGAAGAATAAATGAAACGTATAAGAATCCGTTTATCACCCTAACGGTTAAATTTGGCGGCGAATCATTGATGATATGGGGGTGCTTCTCTTGGCATGGGATTTGTACGTTAGCACAAATTGACGGAATCATGATTGCAGATAAGTATATTGATATACTAAATGAAAATTTAGAAGAGGCTGTATTAAAAATGGGTCTCGTCGGAGGATTTGTCTTCCAACAAGACAATGACCCCAATCACACTGCCAAGGAAACTAAAAAAAATTTTAAGGATTCCAAAATTAAATTACTTGAATGGCCGGCATAAAGCACCGACTTGAATCCTATAGAGAATTTATGGAGTTTACTAGACGCAAAAGTCCCATTCGATAAGCGAAATAACAAAATCGATCTTTTAAAAAATTTACAGTCTGCATTCGATAATATTACTAAAGATTATATAGAAAATTTAATAAATAGTATTCCACGACGTTTGGAAGCAGTAATTCCAGCAAAAAGCGGCAATACCAAGTATGAATTTTAATATGAGTTTTATATATTACTTATTTTATTATGTGTCCACTTATTTTTGTCTCTCGCCAAATAGCTTACTATTTCGTTAAATATGGCTTGCCCACACAAAAATGTAAACATGAGTTTCAATTATTCACTAAATAATCTATGTACTATAAGGATATATAAGAAATAAAACTTAAATTTATAAGACTAGTACTGGTTCGATTAAACTTAATTGATACCTACTTCCAGTACCTGTCCACTTATTTTTGTCCCCGACTGTATATTTCTTCTTTTAATATACTCAATAAATTTAAAATCATTCCTACACATGGTTGAAGTGGCCATACAATGCTTTTTCTGAAATTTTGACTGCTGGTAGCGACCTCTAAAACCTTTCCAAAAATTAAATTAAAAAATACTAGTTCATATTCTGGGGTAGAGAATCATATGACAGGGTGCCGCGGTAATTTTTCAAAAGTCGAAAAATAACGACCACGTTAGTAAATATGTTGCAAGTGCAGTTGAAATAATTATCTTACAAAAATAAGTCGAAATTGTACAATAACATTTTTCCGAATGAGGCTTTGTTTTCCAGAAAATCAAATTCACAAATGCTTCGAGAATACGTACAATTGACTAACAATACAATTAAAATTCACCTTCTCAAAAACAAGGCTTAAATCGGGAAAAAGTTATTTTACATTTATTTTTCCACAATGATTCATTTTATTTGCAGTTCATTTTTCTTCATTATTACATTCTGACAATTCGTAAATCAGGCTCGTGCTTAGGCAGGCGTACTTAACAAATAGTGATTTTTCTTGAACACAAAATTCCAATACAAAAGAAATGTTTTTTTTCTATATTTTCGACTTACGTTTTCATACACAATCACACCCTTTCGGGTTTTACCGCCAGTTTGGTCACACTCTGTATAAGCATTTATTCGATATAAATATACATATGTATGTCGACTATGCGTATGTAATATTTTGAGGGAGCATGTACGGCGTACGTGTGACCCCGACAGATTTTTACCAACACTGTATTTTCTCTCTTTATTTAAGAAAGCAATGCATTGAGTCTTCTTCATACTTTCCGTCTACGAGGTAAAAACTTGAGTAACACTTTCTATACGGAACGGTAACAGCTGTATCATCTCAACTTTAATTAAGGCCGTGTGCTTGTTCAATGTCGTTCACTACAGGAACAGACTCAATGACGTGAAGTGTTTCGTTACCGCAACTTCAGTCTCTTAACAACCGCAATCTTTCGTGGTAAACAATAGATCGTTTTTTCCCAGAATCTTCCGGTATAGGTTCGCACACGCTGTTAAGGCAACAACGTAGAGCCATACGCCTATTTTCCCATGCCTGTGGACCATCGTCTACGATACCAGATGAAGACATGCCATTCCCACACTTACAAAATCCCGGTACCGGTGAACATGCAGATAAGGAAAATTTAGATAATTTCCGATAACATATCAGCAGATAATTTGCCAAAAACCAATTTAACTAAACACAGAATTGATACAACACGAAATTGATACAACAGACGAAAGACCTATTCATGATAAGCAATTCCGTCACCCGGCGACTCATAAACATTGACACACAAGTTTCTGAAATGTTATCTAAAGGCATAATTCAGTATAGTAAATCTCCATACACTTCACCTTTATGAGTAGTACTTAAGAAGGCTGATGCCGCAGGTAAAAAGAAATGGAGAGTGGTGGTATATTTTAGGGAACTAAATACAAAAACACCTCAAGATAGTTATCCACTACCGAATATTGAAGAGATTCTCGACTCATTAGGACAAACCAGATATTTTTCCGCCTTCGATTTAGCAGCGGATTTCACCGAGATTCCCATAGGAGAAGAGAATCGCGAGAAATGGACATTTCGAATTTTTAGTAAAAACTTTTTATGCATGCACTTTGGTCTCAAAAAAGCGGCAGCAACTTTTCAAAGTTTGATTGGAACCACCTGTTTTGTCTACCTCGATGATATTGTGATTTTCGGTAAGACCCTTCAAGAGCAGAACGAAATACTAAAAGCACAATTCGAATGATTGCGTGAAAAGGGACTCAAATTCTAACCAGACAAATGGGAATATCTAATACTGGAATTAGCATATTTTGGACACATTATGGATATACTACGGTATGACCCAACCATCATAATGAACTGATTTTTTGAGGAGTTGGGAGGGGAAGAGGACCCCTACTATAAAATTTTAGCTGTGGGTATTTGTTAGTTTCTGAGATATTAATAAAAAACTTTCGGCATAATACATTGAAATCTGCCTATACAGACGTTACTAACGGAATCATTTTCTCGTCACCGTCAATTGTTTCACAGCCGACGATACAATAGCGATCCCCATAAAAAAACTTCAATAAAGTAAAAAAATTATGCCAAGTACATGAAAATCAAATAAATCACAAAAAGTAGAAGATAATAATAAAAATCACAACAAAAAAGAAGAAAATATACAATATAAAAAAAAAATGTGAAATCAAAATGAGCTGCAAGTACATAAAGGTGCTTTTCAACGGCGCTTAAGATGACACAACTACATATAGGTACACAGCTGAAATGTTATGTTCATACATTCCATTACTCATATTGCGGACATTTTAATTAACCCATCAAAAAGAATCCCATTTAAAAACATTGTCGTAAATTAATAGTTTTACCAAATTAATGATGTACAAAAATTGCGCCAATTATAACAATGGCTATTTATACAAAGAAAAAAAAGTATTAAATAATATTAAGCAGATATATTTTTATACAAGTAAATATTTTAATACGAATAAATATATTATTTAAAATACCTGTCGCTGCGAAACCGAAAACCTATTAATTGTCATCGGATTAATAATTTCAAATACCTCCCTTACAATCTAAAATACATATAAACATATACAAATACATATTAGAAACGCATTCTACATATATTTAATTTTAATATTATACGTAGCATATGCACACGCACACATACACATTTTCATGGATGCACGCAAAAGAGAGAAAGAAAAAGATTAATGCAATTTATACATATTTATTCAGTTTAGCAACACCAATTTGGGGCGTAGCGTCAATTATTTTGAATAAAATATTTATTTGTATAAAAATATATCTGCTTAATATTATTTAATACATTTTTTTCTTTGCATACTCTTTTATTTGATACGTTATTTAAACAACTTTTTATTTAATTAATGCCCATCTCTTGTAACATGTCCTCCCTATGGCAAACCTTTTCTTGCACCGAATCATCGCGCGTCCTTTTGTTTTGATATTGAGCGCGTATATAGACTCGAACGATAAGGGATCCGTTTGTAATTTGAAGGGAGGGACGACACGTGGCGCAGGCGACACCCCGTGCGCGCAAACTACCTGTTGCCGGGTGCCTACGCGAAGGGTATTGGTATTTTAAGTGGAAGAACGCCAGGAATTCATTAGTGTTACTTTCATATCGATACGATGAAGAATAAAGAATTTCTTAATATGCTGTAATGAATATTTCACCCTCGACTGTGGGTCAGCGACATCGATATTCGCTGCGGTCGACCAAGGATTCATACCTATTTCAGAAAAACTGTATACTTTATTCTTTATCGTATCGATATGGAAGTGATACCGATGGATTTCTCATGTTTTTCAAATGAAAATTATAGCTACCGACTTTCATGTAAATCGAACTATTTTTAACGAAGTTATGGAAATGAATTTATTATGAAGATTCCTTAATTACGATCCGATTCGTGTCGTTTTTGGACCCTTTTCATCGGGACAACATAAGGAAAAGATTCACATCACTTTCGCCAAGATCCGATGAGAAATGTAGAATTTTCGATTCGTCACTTCTTAGGGGGCAACATTGTACGGCCCTCCTGGTTTCGAGGACCGAAGTCCTCGAAACTAGAGCCAGTGATCGGTGGACTCGGGCTGTCCCTAGACACCTACAGGAGCGGTGGTAATGTGTGCGTGAATTGACGCCAGCGCGAAGCCAGCCAAGTGGCGACCACACGAGGCGAATGTGACGTCACATGCTTTTACGTCACTACAGCGTGGACTCGGTGCTAGCGTAGCTTCGTCGGACTCGAGCTACGCGTAGCCGGAGTCCACCGCAACGGCTTCGCGTTGGCGTCAATTCACGCACACATTACCACCGCTCCTGTAGGTGTCTAGGGACAGCCCGAGTCCACCGATCCCTGACTAGAGCTGTTTCGAGACTCGAAACATTCGAGTAGCTTGAAGTTTGAACCGAGCGGGACTCGGTTTTTCGAGCCGAGCCGAGACTCGAACGGTTACGGGTAACCCGAATGTTTCGGGTAGCTCGATTTTTTCGAGCAGCTCGAATGTGTTTCGGATAGCTCGATTATTTCCAAAGGCAACGCCGCCGATAAGCCGTGCCGCGATGGGTTTCGAGTAGAGCTGTTTCGAGACTCGAAACAACCGAGTCGAGCCGAAACTCGAACGGTTTCGGGTAGCTCGATTTTTTGAGCCGCTCGAATCTGTTTCGTTTAGCTCGATTTTTTCAAGCAGCTCGTATGTTTCGGGTAATTTGAATGTTTCGAACCACCCGAATATATTTTAGGTAGTCGACTGTATGATGCAGTGTGATAGCTTGGTGTAGCTCGAACGTTTTGTAGATACCGAATATAAATTAAATTAGATGTATAATATGAAATGTATAGATATGAAAACCATATCAAGTTATTTAACCCTTGCCTGGTGGATATTTTAACAACACATTGGGTGCGGGGTCCATTTTGAGCCATTATTTAATTCGTATACACCTTGAGATAAGCTCCTAAATAAAGTTTTCATCTTGTTAGCATCTAGTAATAGTACTAATAAGAAGTAACACGTGTGGTTTGATATTTCGGAGCGTCCCAAAGGAGTAGAGTAAGTCGGGGAGAGATGGCTCACTTTTTTTTAAAACCGTAAATTACGTAATTTACACCGTAAATTTAGTAATTGAATAAAGGGCAAAAATAAACGTGATCGAGCCATCTCACCCACAAGGCCATCTCACCCGGAATTACCCTATGGATATATATTAAAGGTAATTTAAGGATGTTTGATGAAAACTTTATTGAGGAGCTTATCCCTAGGTATACGAATTAAATTATGGCTCAAAATGTGCTGTTAAAATATCCACCAGGCAAGGCTAAATAACTTGATATGGTTTTCATATCTATACATCTCATATTATACATCTAACTTAATTTATATTCGGTGTCTACAAAACGTTCCAGCTACACCAAGCTGTCACACTGCATCATACAGTCGACTACCTAAAATATATTCGGGTGGCTCGAAACATTCAAATTAATCGAGCTACCCGAAACACATTCGAGCGACTCAAAAAATCGAGCTACCCGAAACCGTTCGAGTCTCGGCTCGGCTCGGTTGTTTCGAGTATCGAAACAGCTCTACTCGAAACCCATCGAGGCACGGCTTATCGGCGGCGTTGCCTTTGGAGTTTTGGCTGCCAGGCGCGGCGCGGCGCGCGCTTCAGAACTTTCTGCACTGTTGAAAGTCCACGCGCCACACCGAACGCTTGGTTTCAAGTGCCGTTTTCCTTTTCTAATTACCTCTTCTGTCTCTTATGTAATCTCCTCTGGAGTCGGGTTTTGCGCGCGGGCAGAACTGTGGTGCTTTCTGGCGTGCCACAGTTTTTCGAACGCGCCACGCAAAAGCGTGGGTGAAAAATTTGACCTGCATCACGCGCAATCAGAAGACTACCCCTTTTCTTCGAAACATCTTGCATATTACATCTCTTCATCATTTATCTTAGATACCTATGTGTATTTATTGTCTATCAATATTAGTTTCTATATTAAAACAAGCAATGACATGGTAATTATTGCCGTCAATAGTAATAATTATGATCGTCACAACAGTGAACGTGTTAATGTGCTAACTGCAATTTAATTTGCCATCGCATTGCTGGGGAAAGGGGAAACATGTAGACATTTTTTAATGTACCCTTGTAAAATTTTACAGTCGTTATAACTGACTCATAAACCATTTCCATAATTTGAACCAGCTTCAGGTCAATCAAATTTAGCTTCGTAAAAACAGATGTTACAGTGTGCACTACAGTAACAGCATTTATGATATCCTCTATTAGCCAGGTATATCGAGGAATTGGTATACTTTTCGCGAACGTATATCGCGATCGTGTCTTGCCGATCGTTTCGCAGATCGATAATATACATCGAACAGGTAGTACACAATACAAGACTGCGCCGAATCGTGGAAAAAAACATGTGGGTGGAGCCGACGTAGAAATGTGAAGGCCGAATCCGCCGTCTCTAAGTAGTGCCGAGTATAACCTTCTGGCGTGCACGAAAGAGCGCCGCGCTCCGGCGTTCACGTAATTTTGCGCGGCGCGTGGCGCGGAAGAACAGGCACAAGAACGCGCGCAAGAACGTCCGTGTAAAGGGGCCTATTCAGTTCCTACGTTAGCTACGGTCCTATCAAGCTAAGATAGGATTCAAGTATATATATACACCTGAGTGTAAACTTTGTAATAAAGGATACAGTGACACTCTCCTACATGTCGACTACATGATACAAATTAGATAGTAAATCATTGTAAACAACTTAACGTAAAACTCTATCAGTTTACAAGATTCTTGTATTAGGAAAGGAACAAAATTTCACGACGACCTAAACCAATTTTGTCCAATCAGTATTACAAAAACCAACTATTCCATTTGTTATCACCTCGAAGAACCAAATGCGTGGATAGGAATGATACCCTCTAGTGATTATATGCAGGTCTCGTGCAAAAACGGATTTCACGATACGTTACCACACACAGGAGATTTTTAAAGGATTTATAATGTACAAACTATGATATCCATTTCCGGAAGATTGTACGCATCTGACAAAGTAGGTAGCGATATTAAGGTCGGATTCAGGTTTATAGAAAAATCCCTTGCCAGCAGGATGCATCCAGTATGCAAGATGGCCTAGATAGGTTTGAGAAATGGTGCATCGTTAATAGATTAAGACTTCACACAGCAAAGTGGTGGGTGCTGCGTGAAATACCTTCATAAATTATTGGGTGATACTCTCAGAGAGGTGTCCGAGGTTATTAATTTGGGGGGCTCTATAATGTAGTGCTTCGATTTTAGGGATCACTATACACGCTGTACTAGCAAGGCCATGAGAACTCTTGGATTCATCTCTAGATTCGTGAGACACTTTAGGAGCAGTGTTGAATATTGCCTCAGTCATCTGGACCCCGAAGCATAGAAAATATATTAGTTTGATTGAAATGGTTCAACATAAATTTCTGAGGTTTGCCGCTCGTATTTTGAATAGTCCCGTGCACCGTACCGACCATAACTATGGCCCTATAATGGCATCCATGTTCTTGTGATTATACACTTTCTGTAAACTATGACATTTTTCCTGTTTATAATAATAACAATAATTAAAAAGACACACGAAGATTAAAAAGATATTCCAAGAAATGCCATCCATCAATCATACCTTGAATGAAAATATTTCTGTAGCTTTTATATCTGAAATTAAAGAAGTTTCTTTCAATTCGGACTTTCTGAAAGATACAATCTTCAAACCTGCCCTACACGACGAGACTTGCCTCGAGGCATGCCTTGAGATGAGGTCTCGTGTCTCGTGCTGAGAGGTTAGAGAGAAGGAGAAAGAAAACCCTGTATCGAGGCATGCCTCGATGCAAGTTTCCTCGTGTAGGGCAGGCTTTAGGCCAGCGTTGGCGACATCGGGCCATTCGGGAACACAGTCTCCATGATGTTTACCATAGCCGCTCAGAATGGGAGCTCGAAGGCCAATGGTAACGTGGGCGCGCCACGAATAGGGAAAACTGTAGTAGTGTGAGGTGCAACCTCATGCCCGTACGATAGGCTTGAATGACTGGGAATCTTGGGGGCCCCAGTGATCGCTGCCACTTGGGCTCCTAAAGGTCGAGTTTTCTAGCCGCGATCGGTGGCAGCGGCCAAATCCTAAGGCTGCCATCTCCTCGGGTCTTGAATGTGTGCGTACGCTCACACAAGCTAGGAAACGCGTGTACGTATACGCGCTGTAGTAGGAAACAAACCGTTTCAACTGTTTTTCGTCCTGGAATCGGCAAGAAGGAAGATTTTGCGGGTATAGTTGCCTCCAGTAGACATCCGTGCAGACTGCAGGCGGGTCTGGTGCGTTTGAACGCTAATAAGTACCGAATTTTGACTCGGGTACTGAGACAGAATGAGGCACAGACTCGAGAAATGATAGAATGAGGCTTCAAGGCTTCTCCGTCACCGGCGCTGATGGTATATGCGCGCCATGTACCGTCAGAACCGGTGGAAGTCCAAGCTAGCCGATAAATGTAGGAAATACATACAGTATTGTCTCCGTATGTACTCACTGGTCGGGACCGGCGAGTAACCCGTATCGTGAACAGCGACCCTAATTCCGAGTGTTCGTTTCTCGCTTCTTTCTGGCCGAAGGGGGGAGCGAGATGGAACGCTTGCGTGCGCGACGGGCGTGCGCGATGGTCGCGAGCAATTACGCTGCCTACGGGAACCGCTTCGCAAAGTCTTGACGCAGGCCCGGCTCAAGTCTTTTTTGCGCCCCAGGCGATCTTGTCAAATTACACCCTTTATTATAATACATTTATTAGAGTTTATTGATGACCTTACTCTGAATTTTTATTCGTAGTTTAAAACAGATGCAGTACAATTTGTAATATTTCATTTTAAAGTTTATTTTCAACAATACAGGCTGTGAATATAGTCATAGATAATTTGATGTACTGTCATTAATGTTGTATTTGTAACAGTCCATCGAGGTATTGTATTTACAATAAAAGATGCAATGATCGCAATGATCGCTGCCTGTAAGCTTGGCTGGTCCCTATAAGCAAAATTAGACGGCTGCCTAGGGCGGAAAGTCGACAAGAAGTGCAAAATGGTATTTTCATTGCCTGTATGTTGAAAATAAACTTTAAAATGAAATATTACAAATTGTACTGCATCTGTTTTAAACTACGAATAAAAATTCAGAGTAAGGTCATCAATAAACTCTAATAAATGTATTATAATAAAGGATGTAATTTGACAAGATCACCTAGGGCACAAAAAAGACTTGAGCCGGGCCTGCGTCATGATTTTACGAAGCGGTTCCCGTGGTCACCGTAACTGCTTGCGACCATCGCGCACACCCGTCGCGCACGCAAAGGACGGAGTGTCACGGTGCCCGAAAGACGGAGCGAGACAAAACATTAACGCGTCGTCTGTCTCGTACCGTCCTCGCTCGCTTTCAGTGGCTCTCGCGCTCTCGCCTTCGCCAGACAAGAGTAAGCCAGAAGTGGTGGGGATAGCGAGTAACCCGTATCGTGTACACCAAACCGAGTACATACGGAGACAATACTGTATATACAAATACGCTTTCATTCATCGCTATCACTATTGACTGAATTCAGTTTAGACCATAATCTCATGTTTTCTGGTGAACAAATACCTTCAAAGGGTAGTTGGGTTAATTGATGTCCTTCTGGGTCACGTATTACATAACGGCTTTTGTCCAATACTTTCACAACTTCATATGGTCCTCTAAACTTAGGTAATAATTTTTTATTCACTCCGGGTGTCACATCCACATTCTTTACAACAACATAATCTCCTACTGCATACTGCGTTGGGGTTTTGTGTCTTTTGTCATAATATTTTTTGTTGTAGTCATTGGTTGCATGTATTTTTGCCACTGCATTTTGTCTGATGACACTTAAATCTCGATCGTCTGTAATTTGTTCTTCTAAAATTACGCGTAAGTCGTCATTAACTTTTCCTAGTTGATTTATACCGAACAATAATCTACTTGGAGTATCTCCTATAGTGCGATTTACACTGTTATTTAACGCATATTCAACATCTTCTAATACTTGGTTCCATGTACCTGTACTTTGACTTATTTTCGCTAACATCGGTGTAAGAGATCGATTGATTCTTTCTATTTGTCCGTTGGCATGTGGGGTTGCCGTTGCAATTAATATGTGTTGGATTTCATTTTCAACTACAAAATCCTTAAATTTGTTCGACGTAAATGCACTACCTCTGTCCGAAACTAGTTTTCGCGGCTTGCTATAGATTCCAAAATAGGTTTTCAAATGTCGAATTGCTTCCTCAGAATTTGTACTAATTGTTGGGTAAAACTTCACAAATTTTGTATACGCATCTATTATTTCAAAAATATACTTGTATCGATTTCTTGTACGCTCTAACGGACCATAATGATCGATGTGCAAACAATAAAATGGCACGGATCCTTTATCCGGACATTGTAAGTTTCCCTCGACTCTGTTCGCAATAGTGGAATAGGTAATACACTTTATGCAGTTCGTTATAAATTTTTTCACCTTTTGTTTCTTTTCCGGAAACCAATAAACACGAGATATGTATTCTAATGTTTTATTTATTCCCTGATGACCAATTTCTTCATGGTTTGTCCGAATTACGTTGTCGTCCATGGGTGAGGGGACATAAAATAGTAATTTGTTGTTCATTTTCCGGTAAACTATTCCGTTATTCAACTCAAAAAATTTATTTTCATTATTCTGTAGCTCTTCATGCAATTTTTTAATTTGCGTGTCTTGACCTTGTAAAACTGCTAAATTACGTTCGAAAGTATTTTCTGTAATCACAAGTACACTAACTTCACGACTTAATGCATCAGCATGCATCATCGTGTCTCCCGTCCGGTGTTCTAGAGTGTATTGATAATTTCGTAAAATTCGCGGATTTATTTCTTTGCGTTCCAAGGTTAATTTCAAATTCTGGCAATCAGTAATGATTTTAAAGGGTATGCCTTGCAAATATATCCGGAAACGGTCTAATGAATAAACTATTGCCAGTGCTTCTAGTTCAAAACTATGGTATCTTGTTTCAGCTTGTGTCGTTCTTTTACTAAAATAACATATAGGATGAAATTTCCCATCTACTTGCTTTTGTAATAATACTGATCCAAAACCATGGGTACTTGCGTCACAATGCAATTCTGTTTCCACCAGTGGAGAATAAATTGCTAATACTGGTTCTGATATTAAAGATTCTTTTAGATTTTCAAAACACTTTAAGACTTCATCGTCCCATTGGAAAACAACTTTCGACTTCAATAAATCGTACAATGGTTTCGCTCTTAACGCAAAATTTTTTATAAATTTCCGAAAGTACGATACTAATCCTAAGAAGCTTTGCAATTCTCGATAATTTCTCGGTATTGGATAATCGCACACAGCTTGCAAATTGTCTTTACTTGGCTTAATACCTAAAGACTTTATACAGTAACCTAAATAAATGATTTCGCTTAATAGAAAGGCGCATTTTTCCAGCCTCAACTCTAAATAGTTTTTTACCACGATATCCATAACTTCCCTCAGTATCTCTATATTTTCATTAATCGTTTTCGTGGCTATCAATATATCGTCTGAATAAATTAATACTTTCTGTTCATCCAATAGTTTTCGGAAAGCGGTATTAATAAAGCGCATGAAAAATGAACGGCCATTTGATAAGCCGAATGGCATACGAAGATATTCGTATTGTCCCATAATTGTAATAAAAGCGGTATACTGAATTGAAGTTTCCTTCATTCGAACGTGGTGAAATGCGTCTTTTAAATCCAATCGTGTGAAATATGCCTTATCTCGCAATTGATCGATTTGATCGTCTATTCTAGGAATTGGAAAATGATCTCGCAAAGTTAGCTTATTAAGGTCGCGGTAATCAATAGCCAATCTAATCTTACCCTATTTTTTCTTGACAAGTACAATTCGGCTACCATATTGGGACGTACTTGGGCGGATAATTCCCCTATCTAATAAATCTTCAATAATCGCCTCAACCGCGTTTTTCTCGCTATACGATAATCTTCTTGGGTTATAATAAAACGGTTGATGATTTTGTTTGAGTACTAACTCCATCTCTAATTTTGTTACTGGCGATTCGGGTCTTTCCGGTTTCACATAATATTCATCGATAATATACTGGACTTTGCTTCGCGATTCCCAGTGTACCTCTTCAACTACATCAATTTTCAAAATTTCCGACATCGGATAATCGTCGTCTTTTGTTCTGAGTTTACGGCGAATCTGCACTGTTTTTCCTAAAGTTATTTCTATATTATCATTCGTAATAAAGTCTCGACCTAATAAACAAGTACTCTCTGGTGGTCTCTTTCGGAACTACATAAAAATCAATTTCGATTTCATAATCGGCTACTAACAATTTTTGTTCCAAACGCCCTAATATGTTGATTTTACTTGCGATTCACTCCCTCAAATCCTACAGTGTCATTATGCGGTCTTATAACTACGTCTGATGCAATCAGTGATCTGCTTAAAAATGGGTCTTCTCCTTCGTTGATGATGAACTTTCCTTCGTTGCCGTAGACCGTTGTGGACAAAATCGCTTTCGGTGATCCTTCGCTCCGCAGATACAGCACGATCCTCTGTCTCTCTTCGGTTTCGGACACGCAGCAGTCCAATGTCCTGTTTCATCGCAGTTGAAACATCTGTTGTGGGGCCTGCCCTCTCCTTGCGAAAGATGTGTCTTGCTTGCAGGTTTACTCGGATTTTCTGAATTCGCCGGGGTCACTTTCTTCGTGGGTGGACGATTTAAATTACGTATTCGATCATCAATTTTTAATTTATCCTTGAGTTGACTTAACTGCTTCGCCTCGTATAGTTGAGCTTTCCGACTTGGTTCGTCTGAAATACCGTCGACAATATACTGAATTAGTGCCTCCGCTTCAATATGACCTCGAGCTGCGATTTCCTTCATGACTAAGAAATACGCATGCACTGATTCCTCACGTTGCATTCTTCGAGTACGCAACAGTTCATGCAGCTCCGCACTATTGATCTTCGTCGAAAATTCTTCCAAAAGGAGGAATTTCAGCTTTTTCCACGTCGCAATACCTTGCTCGCCCTGCATAAACAACTTCGCCAGACCCGTTAAACACCTCTTTGCGAATAGTAATGTCTGCAGATCTGTCCAGCCAAGCAAGTCAGCGTTCTCTTCAAAATCCTGGATCCATCTTTCCACTGGATATCCATCTGATCCATTAAATTGCCGGATTGAATCCTCAATGTCGCGAAAATGCAGCGTAAATCTCGTCGTTTTGCGATCGGTCGCCATGCCTTGAGTAGCCAAATTACCGGTACGCGATACGGTTGCGGTGGACGTCGTCGTTGGACCACTTGCACCCACTTGCAATTGCCGAATCGTCGCATCCAATTCTTCGTCTTCCGATTCTTCCGTGTCAGTACCCACCTGTGCGTTGGTCGCTTCTAATAGATTCGGATCCGCCAAGTGTCGGCATATTCGAAGAGCTATCTCCCTACTTTGTCCACTGTAATCCAAATTCAGGATGTTGCAAATAACTATCAGATCGCCCAGTTCAAGTGATGCCACTGCCCACGCAATCTTTGCTTCCCATTCTGCCGATCCTTCAACAAATTTGAATCCCGTAAAACTACGTACTTTCCTCCGATTAGTTCTATCGCCTTCTTCTTTTGTAATGAATTTGTTTAACGTGCGAATCGATGCCACCGACGCTTTCTTCAAATTCTCACTAATGGCCGGAATACTGCTTAGTGCCGTCATGGTTTGTAATCGCACACGTGTCCACAAACTACACAGTACACTTGTTCTTTATCCCACTTCTGAAACTGTACTGGACTAAGGTGGGGGCGTGAAATAAAGAACCCGTAGGCTAACACCATGTAGATATATATTGTATACAGCGAGCGCTCATGACCTCCATGGACTGCTCTTCACAAAAGACTGCGTATCGCGACGGCTGCTGCCGAGACGTTGCCAAACAAAACAAACGCAGCGATCGGCATCGACAACGTTGCGCGTTGCCCGATTCTCGGTATTCCCACATATATATGTATATATAGGGCGACCATAAAACAAAATACACAATCATTAAATATTTTAATATATATTTTTATTTATATACAATTTTATTTAGAGGTTATTATTGATATATAATAATTTGGCCCCTTTGTTCCCCCCTTCCACCACCCCAACCGCTTCCGCGCCTTCCTCCCCAGCGGTCCCCGCGCCTTCCTCCCGAGCCGCCTCCGCGCCGATATGTCAAGCGTTTTAGTGCCTTTTTTATCTGGAACAGTAACATAATAATAACATTTTCATAAAATTGCATTACATAAAAAATATCGGACACACACAAAATAATATACACCGGAGTTGGGCAAAATGTAACCTAATTACAAATTACGATTAAAATGTAATTGCGTAATTGATTACACATTATTTTCTGCAATCGTTAATTTAGATAGTTGGCAAAATATTATGTGTTGAAAATAATGTGTAATCAATTACACAAGTACACAAAATATTTTGTCAACTACCTAAATTAACGATTACAGAAAATAATGTGTAATCAATTACGCAAGTACACAAAATATTTTGTCAAGTACCTAAATTAACGATTACAGAAAATAATGTGTACCTAATCAATTACTCAATTACATTTTAATTGTAATTTGTAATTAGATTACATTAGGCCCAACTCTGATTCACACATATGCTATCACGGTCACATAAACCACATTCCACATAAGTACTTGGTGTAATTCGCCCCTCATCGTGACGTCCTCCCTCTTCTTTGCCTCCTTTGCCTTGTTCCTCCTTTTCCTTATTCTCATCCTCCTCTCAATTCGCTTCATTGAGCGCTTCTTTCAGCTGGAAATGAAATAATGAATGTATTATTTTATGACAAATAGTAAGAGTATATCGACGCGCGTTACGAAGAGTAACACGTTTGAATGACTCTCTACGCAACGGACTGTTTGCGCCGTTGCCTAGGGTAAGTGTGGGTATTACTGCGGATGCCCCGATTACTGCGGATATTCTAAAACAGCTCATATTTAATGTTGGAAAGTATATAATCTCTTGAAAATTTTTGCTAAAATTATTTTAAACTCTATTACAGGTAATTATTAATAAGTATGTACAGCAAAGTTATTATTAATTCTTTTATCGTAGTTTGAAATTCGTCAAGGCGAAACTTCGGTCGATTTCCGATATGGCGGTCATGAACACCTACTTGAAAAACGTTTATATTTTTCTTATTAACTGTAATACATGTTATGTAGCGTTATTGCTAGATAGAATAAGAGTTATATTTTCAGAAAAACAACAAATCAGTCGTCTACATTTTAGTTTCAATTTTTATTTCTCATCGCAGTATTAGGTGCAGTGCTTTACACCATGTGCATGCATTACTGCGGACCGACGACTGCGCCACCTAACCTTTCTTCCAACCGTATTCACGTCTGTCTACATAACCTGCAAAGGTACTAAGGTTATGTTTCGCCTGACATCAGACCGCAGTAATACATGCGCAGTAACCGGTGTTTCGTTAGTAACTGGCACGCAGTAATACATGCATGTCCGCAGTAACTCATGCAATGACATTGATCGACAAATCTCTTTGTTTTTAATTAACTGTGCTTATTACCCCGTCCTTATATTTTTTTATGGAATTATTAAGGTCCCACCTTTCTTTTAAAAAAAGAAGGAGGAACTTTCATTCATTTGAACGCCGTATCGAGGGTTCTAAAGTTAACCAACCTTAAAAGTCCGCAGTAATACCCACACTTACCCTAGTTTGTAGAGCGTCATTTGTTTCAGAACGCACCTCATACGAATCTTCGGATTCACGTTTCACGTTCACGGTTTGCGTTTACGTTTTTATTGCAACGGGCACAAGGATTTTGAGTTGTGTTGCGTTGTATTGTGATTGTGTTTGTGTTTGTGTTTGTGTTTGTGTTTGTGTTTGTGTTTGTGTTTGTGTTTGTGTTTGTGTTGTGTTTGTTGATTTAGTGTAAAATAAGTGACACTCGAAATGTGGATATGCAGGACGTGCCGGAAGATATAGACAATAATTCTCCGTTTCGTTCGCGACATTTACGTTCGTCCGCAAAGAGGTTATCGAAACGGAAAGTACATCGCCAAACGAGAAGGTCTTTAGCCCTTCAGAAGAAACAAGAAAGTGCAAAAACGGCAGACGACATTGCCGTAGGACAACGTCCAGAAGAAGTGGCCGAGGAGCGTATAGTAGAGGAACCATCAACATCCGATGGACGAAATCATACGCATCAAGAGATAATGTACTTGCCGCCTGATGAAGATACTGATACGGTCAGTCCGGGAGGAACTGAAGAGGCGCTTGAAGAATTTGATATACAAAGTAACGAAGAAGAAAACTTCGTTATAGAAAAAGTTGCGAAGAAGGAGCCGCAAGAGCAATCGCGTCTCCTAAATAGCAACGATATAATGAATTTCCCAAATGTGCTTGCTCAATTGCAAAAAATAAGTAAGCATGCAAAAGATAGGGAAGACTGTGACATTGAACACCTACGAATAACTGGTGTGAAACGGCGTGGCTTCAAGAGCATATTCAGCGTAATTTGCACTTTATGCCATTACAAAGCTGAAATCTGCAATCAATCCGACGAAGCCGAAGAAGTGGATTGCAATCAGAGCGCCGTTAATGCAACAATTTTATGTGGAAACAGTTATGCTCAGTTGGAACACACTTTTGCAGGAGTGAACATACCTTGCATGTCGAAGAGACACTTCGTGAAGATTCAAGATGAATTCGTCAAGTCTGCAATTGCCGCTGCAGAAGAAGAGATGTTAGCAGCGGCTGAAGAAGAAAAACGTTTGGCGATTGAAAGAGGCGACGTTCTTCCCGGATCAGGGACCCCTCACATCCCCGTTGTGGCCGACGGAAGCTGGATGCAGAGATCCTACCGCAGTGGATGTTACGATTCTGCGTCTGGAGTCGGCGTGATAGTTGGCTATCATACGAAGAAAGTTTTATTTTACGGCGTTCGAAATAAAGTTTGCAGACTTTGTCGGATTGCTGCGAAAAGCAAGAAAGAACCTCGAAAGCACACATGCTTTAAAAACTGTAGCGCATCGAGCATCGACTGTTATGGAAAGCGATCCTATAGTAGAAGGATTCAATACCAGCGTAGAAAAACGTGGGCTCGTTTATTCTACTCTGATTGCTGATGGTGACAGCAGCCTGTATAAGAAGATTATTGATGCTGACTCATATAAGAGACAGATTCGCGTAAAAAAAATTGAATGCACGAATCATTTGTTGCGAAACTTCTGCACAAAAATGAAAACGATTGTGAAGAAGACTACACCTGGACCATTGAGGCAAGCTGTGGAAAGTAGCATTCGCCGGATGCGCACGGACATCGTAAAAGCCGCAAAGTTTAGATACAATCAGAATGTATCATTCGACGAGAAAACGAAGAATTTGTATGGTGACATACAGAATGTTCCGAGCCATGTGTTTGGGGAACACAAAGAGTGTGCACAACTGGAATATTTCTGCGATGGAAAGAATAAAGAGAAGGAAAGAAACATCTTTCCAGAATTGATGAAAATTTGAGTGTACCAGGATGTAAAAGAAATACTTCGTCCACTATTAGCTCATGCGGAGAGCTTACTCTATAACACCAATAATAACGCGGTGGAAAGTTTGAACGCAATAATTGCCAAGCACATTGGCGGAAAAAGATTAAATTTGGCCGAAAGAGGATCGTATACAGGAAGATGTGCTGCTGCTGTCGTGGAGTACAACAGTAACTAAGTGCACTCGCGATTGAATGCGGTTATGAAGAAGAAAACGCCTGAGATTGTTCGCCAAATGGAAGAAAAGAAGAAGAAAGAAAAGGAAAAGAGAGCTACAAAACAGAAGGAAACGAAGGCTGCGCGATATGTACGCAAGCAATTGCCTTCGCAAAAAGATTCTGATTATGGACAAAATGCACAGAAGCCAGGCATGCCATCTGAAATGAATGAACTGGAGCGGGAAAAGCATATGCAAATGCTCAATAAATGGCAAGAGAAAAGACATGTTATTGAGGAAGAAACCATCGGACATGCGAATAACCGCAGATGGTTGCAGTACGGGTCCAAATTGTTGACAGCATCCAATTTTGGACAAGTGTGCCGTCGTCGACCTGACACTCTATGCGCAAATGCAGTGACGTCATTTGTGTATCCGAAGTTAATTAGTGCACCCGCGGTGGAATATGGGAAAGAATGCGAGAAAATTGCTCGCGAAGAATTGAAGAAGCAATATACAGATATTGCAGAATGTGGAATTTTGACCGACAGTCGCATCCTCTTCTTAGGAGCTTCACCGGATGGAATCATCGGTCAAGAGTAGAGCTGTTCGAGTACTCGAATATTCGAGTAGCTTGAAGTTCGGACCGAGCCGAGACTCGGTTTCCGAGCCGAGCCGAGTACCCGTAAAAACCGAGTATCTCGATAAATCCGAGTAGCTCGAATTTTTTCGAGTAGCTCGAATATTTTCGAGTAGCTCGAATTTTTTCGAGTAGCTCGAATATTTTCGAGCGGCCCGAAAGAACCGAGAAACTCGAATTTTTCGAGCAGATCGAAATTTTCGAGCATCTTGAAGCTTGAAGCTTCAAGCTTGAAGCTTGAACTTTTCGGGCAATACGAATGTTTCGAATATTTTAGGTTACGTTTATCTACTGGAATGTAAATAATGGTTCTCGATAAGTAAAGTAAATAATTAAAGTATAAGCTGTAAATGGAAATATTCTATAACTTTTGAGAAGTACTAAATTCAAATATTTCTTTTTTTCTTTACATTTTTTCGTGTCTTTATGAACGTATTGAAAAGATTTGTTTTTTAAGCTCAAATGTAAAAAATAAAAAGGTGTTACGTTTAGTAATATGTGTATATACGCTTATTTATATTTATTTATTCATTCATTCATTCATTCATTCATTCATTCATTCACTTCTTTATTTATTTATTCATTCATTCATTCATTTATTTATTTATTTAACACTCTGTGTTGACAATGGTGCGACAGAGGTAAAACCCATACGAAGAAGGTAAAAAACTAAGAAAAAAATAAGGAGAAAAGAAAGATAATATATACAGAACTGTATGAATACGTTCATAAAGACACGAAAAAATGTAAAGAAAAAAAGAAATATTTGAATTTAGTACTTCTCAAAAGTTATAGAATATTTCCATTTACAGCTTATACTTTAATTATTTACTTTACTTATCGAGAACCATTATTTACATTCCAGTAGATAAACGTAACCTAAAATATTCGAAACATTCGTATTGCCCGAAAAGTTCAAGCTTCAAGCTTCAAGCTTCAAGCTTCAAGATGCTCGAAAATTTCGATCTGCTCGAAAAATTCGAGTTTCTCGGTTCTTTCGGGCCGCTCGAAAATATTCGAGCTACTCGAAAAAATTCGAGCTACTTGAAAAAATTCGAGCTACTCGGATTTATCGAGCTACTCGGTTTTTACGGGTACTCGGCTCGGTTCGGCTCGAAAAACCGAGCCTGGCTCGGCTCGCTTTTTCCGAGTACTCGAACAGCTCTAGTCAAGAGGGTATTATGGAAATTAAATGCCCCAAATCAGCGGAAAACTTTACGCCGGAAGAAGCTATTGAAAAAGTTTCCGCTGTCCGACGCATGTTCACACATAAAACAGGTATTTCAATGAACAAAACGCATCACTATTTTTATCAAGTACAAGGCAAGTTGGAGCCCGAAGGGGCTGAAATCTATAAAATTAGAGAGAGATGATGCGTTTTGGAAAAGAGAAATCGAGCCAAAACTGGTTCAATTTTATTTAGAATGCATGCTATCCGAATTAATAGATAGTCGGTACAATAGGTGCATGCCTATTCAGGAGCCTCAATTTATATTAGCAGAAAGAGCGAAAGAAAAAGTGAAAAGCTGGAAAAAGCGAAAAACGTCTCCGTCTGAAAATATTGAAACTATTGCATCGGTCCGGCCTCGCACCGCGCTGTAATCACGCGAGTCAATTCACGCCGGCGTAACTTTACCAAGAAAGTGGAAAAGGAAATAATGAATTTAATTCACCCTTTAATTTTTTCAGACACATTTCTAAATTCACAGGAGCAGACAAGCGGAATCCGTTTCGGTCAGAGTGCGCCAGGCTGATACATACGGGCGTCGCAGGTGTGCATGATGTTCGACGAATTATTGAAACAAACTTTTACTTTTATACCAAATTTACCGAAATGTCTGCGATCATTTCTTACAGGCGGCGGACTTTTTACAAAATTACTGCAAACGTGGTGTATGGGACAGTAATGCCAGGGTAAATGGAATAATAAGCAACATATTTCAGGTAATATTTGACACCTTATATATCTACAGTAAAATTTTGTAGGATTATAAAACAACAATTAAGTATTTACATTACATAATTTGATACAGATCTCGTCACATTTCGTTACGAACGACCTGGCAAAATTGTAGGAAGACCGTCAATGGAGAAGAGGAATTACACAGAATGAGAAAAGATAATAATCTCCAATGAACAAACAATTTTTGTTGATAGAAAAGATAATTTGATGTATAGCGTGATAAAAAAGGAAGCGTCATATGTTTTTAGAAGCATTATAGCATTCATAAATTTCATTACGATCGGCCTGTTACACTTCGGTGATGTACCTTATTCCAATTCTATGCTTTGAAATTGAAGGGTCAGATGGTATAAGGGGACTAGCGCTCGAAAATGAGAAAAATTATTGTCCAAACGCTAAGAAAGATTAGAAAATTACATATTGTTAAACTGTATTTTAAAAAATATAGTGTTGTAAAGCTCGTTAGGACACACATTTTTTCTATTTACAGTTTGTTTATCCAATCATTACTATTTGAGCTAAAAATTATACAACAAAAAATTTTCATCGTCCAAAATCATTATTTCTTTAATTATAAATTGCGATAACTTGAGTAAATATTAACGGATCGTTATGAGACTTAAAATATAACTTCAGAAGATTTTAGCGAAGCCGTAAAATGTATGCATAAAACCCTTATGGTGAAAAATGTAATAATATTTAATTAAAGAAGTAATTACTGGACATAACCCATGTTTTTCAACGTTCGCCGTTAAAAAGTATCGAGGCAATTTTTAGGTACGTATAATTTGCAGCGACAAAGTTTTTCCTTTGTATACAAGGAAGATTTTTACCAATTTGCACACTGATTAATAAATAATTACTTTGTACGAGTAACTCGCGGCAGTGAAGTTTTGTTTCCCGTTGAGAAAAAATGTGGCGTCAACGATTGATATGCTACAGGATGCTTACAAAGAAGGCACTCTAAGCCAAACCCAAGTTTACGAATTGTTTTCCCGTTTTAAAAGTGGCGATATGTCGATTGGCCATCAACCTCGTTCCGGGCGTCCTTCGACGCGCCGAACGGAAGGAATTGTTGCAAAAATTCATGAATCCATCGTAGAACTTGGATGTCGTGGAGTGCTTGCCAGCAAATTTTATCCGAAGATTTGACCATGAAACGGGTTGCAACAAAATTCGTGCCCCGCTGGCTCAATCCTGAACCCCACACTGCGCTGAGTGTTCAGCAGTTTTTGACCGAAAACGGCATGACCCCTGTGCCCCACCCTCTCTATTCACCCGATCTCACTCTCTGCGACCTTTTCTTGTTCCCCGAATAAAAAAATCCCCAAAGAAAAACGTTGTACGGATGTGAACGAGGTAAAAGAAAAACGGCACGAGCACTGAAAGACATCAAGCTCAACGAGTTCTCAAACTGTTTTGAGCAATGGAAAAATCGTCTCGATAAGTCTATCGCTTCGCAAGGAGAATACTTTGGAGGTGACTAAAGTTAGAACATGTAAAAATAAAGACATGATTTATAAAAAATAAATTCCGCTTTCTTTTGGGTCCCATACGCACACCTAGAGAGGCCTAAAACCGACGTTCTTTTAGATTTTTTTTAAGAAAGTTTTAACATTATTGCTCCACCAATTTTGTATTAATCATGTTATATAGTTGGCTGCGATACTTAATTTTTGTATTTAAAAGTATTAGTCGTATAATATACCTATAAAGACGAGCCCCAAATGCGTCATTCGCTGCAGTGGTTTAGGGTACCCACTCCCAATTAAACAGATTTTACGTGAAAGCAGAAACCAAATTAGTTTCTTAAAATATATTAATAAATGCTGTTTCTGACAGGGCCGATTGAAAAAGAAAAGTTAATTTATAAAGAAAGGGCAGCACTCTACATGAAACGTTCAATTTTCGGACATGAAATCTTGCCTTTCTATAGAATAGAAAAGAAACTATGAATCAAATAAAAAATCCGCGTCATCATTGTGTAGGGTAGGCTTTATATTCGCGGTAGATCAGGTGTTGTCTCCTTAAAAATGCGATAATTCCCCACCACCACTAGCAAGTTGCCCAGCTGTTATTGGCGAATTGGAAGAGGACAAAAAGCCCATTATCAAGAAATACACATACATACGGCTAAGAGGATACCAAGGCTGACCATGACATTATAGATGCCCATGAAGCACGAGGACGATCTCCAATCAACGGCGGGGGGTGTTAAGGAGCCACACCCTTATTTTCCCATACTTGTGGACCATTTTCTAAGACAGTAGATGAAGACATTCCGTTGCCACACTTACAAAATCCCGGCACTGCCGACCACGCAGATAAGGGAAATACAGCTGGCGACACGCAGCCGAATATTTCCAAATATGATCAGCAACCCTGACTGTTAGCCGCTAGATTTACCTCGACCAAAAAACCGCTCTTCTAGTAAAATATACATATAAACCACTGAATCGAGCCGCCGAGGACAGTATTAACTGTGTAACATTATTTTGAATAAAAAGCTTAGTTAGCATATCCTGATCTTCGATCACTTGCCTATTCATTCACACACGTCGTTAGTTACATTTAACTTCGAGAAGTTAATAGTGAATTAAATATCACGGCGTATCAACATCAAACTAGAAGATTCGTACTGAGATGATGGCTACACTGATCTTAGATTTTACATATTCAAAAATGGTCATAATAATGGCTACTAGACTCCCATAGCAAATAATAAAATAATACTGCCATCTTTCTTAAAAATAAATACCTTCGTTCAATTAAAAGTATATTCAATTAAAAGTTTGTACTTCCAGTAACGCATTGGAATAATATTGATTATAATACCAAAATTGTTCTGCAAAAATTCTTCAAAATAATCTCACACTTGTACCACGTACATTTTACTTGGATCAACGAGATGCTGATTTTCTGGCGTTTAAACGTCAAAGTGAAGTGTTCTGTTACGTTCTTTGTGTCGTTCTACGGAATTCTAAACAACAATGAAATTAGAGAGCACGGTCGGCGTTGCGTCGTTTTAAGATTTCAGTCACGAAGCGCATGGTGAGGCATTCGCAGTTTTCAATCGATGAGACAACGTGAACCGGAATACCGTCTCCTTTCACCGTATAATCGGGAAAGTCTTAAACATTGTCAACCTATATACATAGTAGCACACAGAATACGTACGAATGTGCATTGGTTGCAGGATCTGAATACAAATGTGTAAATAGACGCTTTTGGCTGACTTCCAAATATGTAAAATAATCAAAAGTGACGATAAAGGAAAGCGTTACACATACAATTGTGTGTTCAGGAAGCGAAATCTTATGAGGCAGTGGAAATGTAGTGAAATTAAATTCCAAGCATATTTCAAACGTAACTCACATTTAAATAAATAGAATATTTGGTAAGGCATTTATTATTAAATAGTTTGTATTAAACTAAGTCTCGATGAATCACACTAAAAATTAATAATCAATACTTAACTATTTCCTATTTCCAATTTGCGTGATCCCCAGTGTTTAATTAAAAAACAATTTTCGCTGTTGCGCAGAATAGATCGTTATCGATGAATTTTCTGCTATTATATAGTGCTGATTATAAAATTTACAGGAAAATAATACTTACAACTAGTTTAAATCTAATTGATCGTACTAATCGCACCTTAACTTTTACGTATATGTATATTTACAAGACGATATAAATCAAACCGAATATAATATTATTTAGTTTGTAATAACTGCAGTTTTTTTCCTTATTAAAAATGAATATAAGGTAATTATGCGTGTCAAAGTCTCGATGGTCTAATCTTTTTACAAAGATTAGTTACTTAATTTACATAAGATTCACTAAGTAGATGCGTCGTTTTCGATATAACTATACCTATTAGTATTCACTGGCCATTTTGATGGTATACAGTTCGCATGCAAACGAATAAAGTCATTTCATTTCATGGTCCACGGCGAAGAACACAACCGAAAAGATATCAGAAAAAATACCATCAGAATTTAGAAGACACTAAGTAAACAGCCAACCATCGTTCACGGTAAAGGGTACTGTTCTTGAGCCACCATATTCGAAATGCATCTACTTACATGTCATCGTTTGGCTCGCGATACCTACAAATAATATCTGGATAAAGTTTTAACAATCATGACGAATTTTGTATTATTATAGTTTATAGTCAATATTTTTCTATTATATACGGTGATTCATAAAGTTCACGAAGTAGGTACTGTTGTATATTGCAACTGGGAAAAGTATATAACCGTTGGGTATAGAAACTTAACATGACGCAGATAAAGGCAAAGAAGCACCACTGTAGTAATTTTCGCAATTAACACTTTGAGTGTAGCAAGGTTTTGAAAAATACTTTCAACGTTTCCAGAAAATATGAATGTAACAGCAGACAAAAACTGTGTACAGAATGCGAATCCCTCGGCGGGAAAACACACCCATGCCAGTAAAAGTGATAATTCTTCTTTTGCATTTACATGAAAGAGCTTACACGGGAACACCGCGAACCCGCACTCACCAATTGGAGCATAACTTTGTGGGTTTATAGAGTGACTCAAGACAAGAACAACGGTGTGTTTCATTCGGGCCCTACCGCACTTTAAGGGGGTGAAAACTAACCTCAAAGTCGAATAGGCACTTCCACTTTTTCGTGTATAACTCCCATACTACAACAGATAGAAAAAAATGTTTCAAACAAAAGTTTAATGGTGCAATGAGCACTGCAAACTTGTATTAACAAAATTTTGAAAAGTGTTAAAAAAAAATACCTGAACGAAAAAAACTTTTTTCAAAATTTTGTCAACGCAAGTTTGCAGCGCTTATTGTACGGTTAAGCTTCTGTTTGAAACATTTTTTCTCTGTCTTTTGTACTTTAGGAGTTATACACAAAAAAGTGGAAGTGCCTATTCGACTTTGCAGTTAGTTTTCACACCCTTAAATGGCGATTGGGCACGAATGAAATATAGGAGAGACCGGGGCAAAGTGAACCTCGGGGTAAAATGACCTTTCTTAATTTATTCTTAAACAATAGAATATATTTACAAATTTTGGTGACGTAATAAATGTGTGTAATACCACAATGATAATTATGCACAAATTCATTTAAAAAGTAAAAATGAAGTTTTAGAGACTTCCAATTGGTTTTCTTTTCAATTTAGCTTTTTGGATAAATGTATCTTAAATATGTTATTTTAACTCCAAATTTTTTTCTGCGTGTTTATAACAAGCTTATAAACATACTTGTACACTCGTTTGAGAAAACATTAATCCTAACATTATTAAATAATTAATTTTCCTCTGAGTACACATTCGGGGTTAAGTGAGCTGCAAATGGCTGCTAAGAACCAATGCGCAAGTGATGTCCGCAATATCCTAACCTGTCAGCTGGCTAGAAAACCACGCGGCGTGACGGAACAGAATCTAACCTCAAAAAAATGAAAAATCTGACATAGTTTTTGACAATCACGGTGCAAAAAAGCCAGAAGCTGCCATGCTACACACGCCATTCTAGCGCAAGGGGTTAATATTTACCTATATCCTTAATTAAAGTTCTTATATTGTTGCATCTCACTTTACCCCGGATAGAAGCTCACTTTACTCCATATATGGGGTAAAGTGGTCAGTTTTGGCATTTTCTTTTCAAGTTGAATTTTAATATACTTTCAGTTTATTTTAAGCATTGCTATTCGTCATTTATCAATAGTAATGTTAAAATTATATTATAAATCTATTTCCACACATTTTTATTGAAAAGGAAAAATTTTATTTGACTTCAAACTTTTTTGGTCTCACTTTGCCCCGGTCTCCCCTACCGTTGTCCTTCGATCGAATCACTCTGTAAACCCACAAAGTTGCGTTCCAATCGGTGAGTGCGGGTTCGCGGTGTTCCCTTGTCATTTTCTTATTAGTTTCCAGATAGGTGCGTGAAAGTTAAATGATCATGAAAAACTGATATCAGTTTTGAAATCTCAAATATCCTTACTGTTTTCAATATATAATTACCTTTGAATGTCCAGAATAAAGGACTGGTCCATCTACTACGTCTTCAGACGCTTCATCCTCAGTGTCGTCTAAGTTCAACGAGGCGAATTCCTCGTGCTCCATAATTCCCCACAAAGGAATATCCTCTTTCCCCGTTGACGCGACAGCCAGATTATTCACTGCCTGTGGAAGCACTTGATAAGCCTTCTCGATCGCCTCGAATTCGCTCAAACTGCTGTCGCTCTTTTTCTCGTCCTTCGGAGACGATTGCTTCGATTCCTGCGATTTTTCTCGTTTTTGCTTTTCAAAATCGATCTTCGGCGAAGTGGCTGTTATGGGCTGCGGCGTTACCACGTAAACCCGTTCCTTGTTCACAGGTGATATCGATACAGCGTATCCATCCCACGTTGACTTTTCTCTTGTCCCAGGTATACTCGAGCTCTCTAAGGCGCTGGAGATCAATTTGGAGCTTTCTATACGCGCAACTTCGATAGACTGGAAGCGAAAATCGATTACTTAATTGCCTATTGTTAATGGTAGCTAATTTTATCTTACATTTTTACTGTAATATAGAGTGCCCAATTAAAACGAACCGATTCTAAGTTTAAACCGATTCGTGGAAACACGTTTGGCGGTGAAGTAACATCGCCACGTTGAATAATGATAATCAAATTAAATCTATTACTTGTTCGATGCTATCGTGATAGCAGCTATATAATTATACGAATTAATTAGCGGTGGATTTTAGAGAATTAACGAGCAAATTACCGCCTGAGTCGCTTCTATGTGATTGCTCGCAGAACCCTCGTGTTCCACTTCGTTGAAACTAAAGCCAGCCAAAGAATATGTCTTAACGCTTTCAATGTTATCATTAGACACATTTGCATGGTCGCCAGGCTCTGTCGTTGTTAAGTACTCGGTTGGTATTTTCTTCGAAGGCATCAGATAAGGGTGTGGAGAACTAGGCTGAATGGTACTGGACGTTGTAGGTTTTGAGTATTCCTAAATAAAAATTTAACGTTTACTATCTTATATTTCATTATTTTCTGTCCCTGTTGCCGAAAGTGTTAGAATTAACGTAGTCTTTATTTATAAATATCAGAAATATTTCGTGAATGAAACCGTTGAGTTGTAGATGCGATAATATGACGGCAGACAGATGAGAATATTTGAAACTAAAAATGATAGACGTTATGCTCAACACGTTTTGCATCGATCACGTAAAATCGTCGCTCAACCAGTGATCATATAAAAATACATCTTTTTTGCATACTTGTACTGATAAGAATAGGACAAATATTAATATTCAGGACTTGCGATATTATAATTTTTCAACTGAAATTTCATATTAAAATATTGAGTAAATTTACAGTTACAGCATTTTTTGTAAAGCGTAATTTTGTTATGTGTTAAAAACGCGAGATAAGTGTTTTTAGTTCTCTGAATGATTTTTTCTTTTACGCGATTTTCAAGTCTAATAATTATGAAAAAATATGTTCAACATCTTTCTCAGCAAGAAAATACAAATAGCCATAGTTTTTGAAAAAGAAGACATTCTTGGATCACATAATATATCGATAATAAAGCGTTTCACATTGGGAAAAAGATTAAAGCATATCGTTGCAAAATAAAAGTACGGATAAGCTTACCTGTATCGTCCAGTTGTCAATATTTTTTTGTAGCCTCCGTACATCTATGGAGTTATTTGCTTTACTTGTACTCCTCGAATCATTATCTGTTGCTGCTAAAGACAGTCTCACGGATTCGCCATTCGTCTTCTTCGAAGCATTAAAATTGTATTGCGATTGCAATTGATTAATTAGTCGAATCTCATTTCTCGATTCCTGCTGAAGATAATTATCAATGTTCGTATTACTCGAGTGGGGAACTTTCCTTGCTTCTGATCGTTCAACGTTGTTTCTGACACTCCAATCTCCGTAAGATTGTTGAAACGGTATCGGCGTATAATCTGATGTGTACGGTATTATAACTTGCACCTAAAATAGTATTAATATAATAAACTGCTATTAATCCTAATAATTATGTTTCCAATCAATATTATACATTAAACTGAACTCTTTAAATTTTGTTAAAGTATCCTAGTTTTGAATATAAAGTATTCTGTTATTATATAATTAAAAAATAAGTAGATGTGTATTTTAATTAGTATTATTAAATCTATTCAAACTGTTGTTCGTAATTAATGTGCTGACTACATTTCTTTTATTAGTTCAAATGAACGCTGTGTAATGAAATAAAAACACAACAATTTTATAACACAACACGACAAATTTATTGTCAGATATTTCGAAAAATGTTTATTTTGAAGCATAGGTGTTGCAGAACTGTGATGGGAAGTGTTTGAAACCCCTTAACGCATATTACTTGCATATAAAATGACATGAATAGAATACAGGAAATAAGAAACGAAAGTTGAGAAGATATTAATCAAATGTGTAAGGAGAAATCGTTGTTAATTTCACGAGATATTACAGTTTAATTAATTGTATTGTCCTAATTTTACTAATTAACTGCGGCATACAACGAAATTCATATACGTATTTGTATTTAATTGCACAAATGAAACTATATAAGTATACGTATATTAACAGGATTTGCATCCTGTGCACGGTTTCGACGTGTTTTTATGTAAATTTGTTCTGGAAAACAAGGAAAATATTGTTCTGGGTAGTATCTATCGGGTTGAGAAGAGCAAAATTTTCTCGGCAGGAACGATCACTCAGAAAGGAACGATCACTTCAACTACTTTAAGGGGGGACGCCTACCTAGAGCAGTCGAAACAATGCGCTTCTTTGGGATTTTTTTCTAGGAAAACCGTTACACTTTTATTAATAACTATTTGTCTATTGTTAAGAGTACATCTAAAGGACAGTTCAGTATTTTTTGCGTTAAAGAATATTAAAAGATTTGAGAGTTATAAGCGATGACCGGGATGTACTTTTTTTTTGCGGTGACCATCGTAGCTCGTAGCAGAATCATCCGAAATGAAAAATTCGAATGGCTTTAGATAGAGTATGAAATTATCTAGGCGCTATCGGGCCCGATTTTGGAAAAATTATTATGAGACAAAATGGCGGCGCTGCAAGGTTGAACCATCGATTTTCAACAAAAAAGTAGTTCCTTTTTTGGCCTGTAAAAAAAAACTAAGAAGAAAAAAAAGAAATTCCCACCGATAGCGCCTAGATAATTTCATACTCTATCTAAAGCCTTTCGAATTTTTCATTTCGGATGATTCTGCTACGAGCTACGATGGTCACCGCAAAAAAAAGGACATCCCGGTCATCGCTTATAACTCTCAAATCTTTTAATATTCTTTAACGCAAAAAATACTGAACTGTCCTTTAGATGTACTCTTAACAATAGACGAATAGTTATTAATAAAAGTGTAACGGTTTTTCGACTGCTCTAGGTAGGCGTCCCCCCTTAAAGGGGTATTTCTCAAATCCATACTTCACTCAACGCGTTTACGCAATGCTAAAAACGTCTACATTAATAAATACCTTGCATTTTTTGAATATTTACTTTTGTAGGATATCTATACTCACTTCGATTTTGTTATCCAACAGTTTAAAATTAGAGTAATAAAAATTGTAACACTACTGTATTTTGATTAACATAGAATGAAGTACGGTTAAAAAATGGTACAGATTCTGTCCTTGATCATTATTTTTGCTTTAACAAGGTATTAAAAATCGATTTTTTGGGGGAATCTTGCATATCCTAGTAGTAACGTTTTACTTTTAATCTTAACTTTTTGTTCC
Organism: Andrena trimmerana; assembly: GCA_951215215.1. Classification (NCBI taxonomy): domain Eukaryota; kingdom Metazoa; phylum Arthropoda; class Insecta; order Hymenoptera; family Andrenidae; genus Andrena; species Andrena trimmerana. Next base: position 76,180,812 of record OX578060.1, read on the forward strand.
TAACTTTCTAATATGTTTTGATTTCTAATTTTATTTTTCTTGACCAGTAAAATATGAATTTTGTGTTCGTGGGAAGTTGAAACGCGCAATTTATGTTAGTACATAAAGTAAAATACAAATGTACACTCAAAACTTTTTTTAAAGGGTGTTTGTAAAGGAAATTATTATTGTACTATTTATTGGAACCTATTCCTCATAAATAATTATTTGTTTCTCATTAGACGGTTTTTGAAGGCAGTGAAACATATTCTCGATTTTACTATAGTTAATATCTTCTTTACATGTAAAAACAGAATTGAGTGTATGTACTTAAGTTCCAATAAATCATTCAGCTTACTTGTTTATTTCGCTTTACATTCTGCTGCCTCTCGAGCTTGTTGCTTGCATTCATTGGATTTCGACTACCTTGATGGTCAGGATACTTAATTTCCTTAGAAGAATTATTCCATCCCACAAGGGAATCCAAGAATGCACCACTGTTCGGGGACTCATTCTTCGAATTTGGCGTGTTCAACAATAAACTTGGCCACAAAAATCCAAATTGTCCTGATGGTGGGATGTACGAAACATCCTGCTGATTTGTATATTGCGTACTAATTGTCGACGTTTCAACGTATCGATTGTTGTTATTTTCAACGTCCACGGTCGAAGGTGTCGAAGATCCAAAAATAATATTCTGGACATTGGACGATGAGTAAGACTCAGTCGGCTTGTTGAAACTCGACGAATCCTCGAAAAGCGTGTTATCAGTTTGTAAATTGTAATTCGTAGTCGTTTTCAAGGTATTATCAAATATTGTGTCTGCATCAACGAAAGTAGTAGTAGGTGGTGACCACTGTGCGTCGGTACGACTTTCGCTTTTCTTCGTGAGATCCAACAATGGCGACTCTTCGAAGTGTATCGAGTCGTCTTTAGTGGGAGAATTAATTACAGGGGGTGTCTGTGTTGTTGCATGAGAATTTTTGACGATACTGCTGCTAGGGGACAAATCTTCGGAATATTGGTAATTCAAACTTTCAACATCTTGATTGTTAAATGCAGAGCTCCCAAAGCTGGCTGAGGGACTCAAATCTGGGGGCAAGTAATTTAACCCTCCATTGTTTCCTGAATTCGGCACGAATGGTTCGTGGTATCCATCAGCACTCTGACTAGTAAAGCCGTGATTATCGATACTCAACGATCCAAAGCTAGTGACAGTGTTCCGATTACTTTGAATCGGATGGTCCAAACCTCCACCGTGCTCCTGCTTCGAAACTGAGGGATCATGGTACTTTTGGTCATGAGATGGTCCTGAAAGCGGAGTTTGGTCGTCCAAGATGGATGTACCAAACGATCCTTTGTGGTCTGTGAGTCCTACGTTGACGTCTACTCCTTGATTCTGGGGTACGACATTTGCGTGTCCTTGATTAATCTGCGTTCCACTAGACGTCAGATCGTGATTATCACGAATATTAAACTGTCCGTCACTGATCTCAGGATTTTTCTGTCCCTGATCGATGGACGGCGCGACAGGCAAAGCTGGCGGTTCTAGATGCTCCGCGATATCTGTATGAAAATTTTGAGGTGGCCGATCGAAGGATATCGGTTTGTACAATGGAGGTATAGAACCAGGATACAATACTGTATCTGGTAATGGACTGACCAGACCTTGCCCATTCTGTTCAACTTGCAGTTGAGAAAAATCTAGGATTCTGATTTCGTGGGATGCTGCGTGTTGGACGTCGTGGTTTCCTTGGTTACTAGGAGGAAGGTAACCATTCTGAAGTTGTGGGGATAGGGGATACTGAATATCTGAATGAGTTCCACCGCCCTGCATCGGAATCCAAGGAACCTTGTTACAAGGATTGCATGGTTTTCCTTTGTTCGATGGTGAATATTGATCACGATTGTTTTTAGCAGGTGGAAGAAACTGTTGGTGTGACGAAGTGACTGGAGGTGGGCTATAAATTGGGAATGCCGAGTTAGGTGGTGCATTGAGCGGTGGAATAGGGTGTGGAGGAACTGGAGGAGTAAGGAGAAAACTAGAATGTTCACCAGGAGATGGGCCAAGGGGAGGATACAGAGGTAGACCAGGTTGTGGTCCAAGCGGGGAATGCAAAGATGGACCTGGTTGCGCAGGGGGTTGTACGTTAAACGGTAGGACGTGAGTTTGTTGCGTTGAAGGGAAAGATGTTTCGAGGTATGGTGGCGATTTCAACAGTGGAGGGGACGGGGCTCCAAAACCAAAGGGATTCAACCAGTTCATGAATTTTGAAAAGTATCCTGGGCCTTCCGCTGATTGAGGATTAGCTACCCTTCCGGATCTCACTGGTTGGTGTCGTGGTGGCGGAGGTGGGACGAGATATTCGTTCAGCGCGATCCTCCGATTACGTTGGGTAAAATTTGGACCACTTTTGAAGGATGATCCTCCTCGATCATTTTTCAGAGCTGACGCTGTGCTGCATAGAAATATCAGCAGCAATAATATCGACAAAACCTGAAACCATATAAGTTGATGATTGGTTTGAAATTCAATGTTGCAGTTGTCTATTTCTGTCTTGTACAATCAGAGTTTCAGCTTACAATCAGTTTACTTTGTTTAAGGGGGTAGGTTACCCCAAACATTTCCCAAAATTGGTTTTTAGGATGTTTGCATATTCCGCTACCCATACAGCACACTTCGTGGCGGCAACATTGCAGAATCGTTGCAGTAACCTTGCAGTGTTGCATGGTTGCAACGCAATGTCGATGTAATGTTGCTGCGACGTTGCCGTGCAACATTACACGAGGCGAACATAGAATTATTGCTGTATAGTTGCATTAATATTGCGGTGCAATATTACAAGGCAACGTTCCTGCAATATTTCTGCAACGTTACGGCAACATTTGGCATCGTTTCCAGAATGTTGATGCAACGTTGCGCCAGTATTGCGGCAACGTTCCTGCAATGTTGCCGCAACTTTCCTACAATGTTGCTGCAATGATCCTGCAATGTTGCGCAACATTGCTTAACCTAAAATATTTAAACCTAAAATATTTCCGTTGTTTTTAATGATACGAGAAAATGTCTAAGGAAAAAATGTTTGCTTCAGGGAAACAAGTATTCTGACGATTTTTGTTCTCAAGGTTATATTTCCCGAAATTTCCGATCATCAATGGTTTTTTTAATGGGGTGACGTATTTTCATTACTGTAACGTTATAGCCAATAAAAATACAAATTCAACCATGTATAATATATTGTCCTTTTTGTCTAGCAATCATTTTTTTCCTGAGACATTTTCTCGTATCATTAAAAACAACGGAGATATTTTAAGCTTAAATGTTAGGTGACTCACCCTGTAAATTTTAATGTGTAGAATGACACAGGGTGGAAGTTGTAGCACATACCTATAGTGTTACAAAACTTAATGGAATTTGTCAAAATATGCCTTCGTTTTTGAATAATTTGTGTTCAAAGCTTTGCACGGTAGGAGTATAAGTTCGAATACGTTAGCAGTCTTACCAATCACTACAACGATACCGGTCGCCGATCGAATCCCCTTGGAGGAAAAAAATTTTCTGTGAGAAAAAGTAATAATACGAGACTTCTATAATTCTCTGCACACATTCAATATCGTCACGTCCGTCACGGACGTTATTTATATTTTTGGACCCACTGCCCGAATCGTTGCAGGAGGCGGACATAGCAATATTGTTGCAACGTTGCGACAACGTTGCAGTGCAACATTTCAATCTTGCACTGCAACTATCCTGCAACTTTGCTGCAACGAGAGTGTGCTGTATGGGTAGCTACATCTTTTTTGCGTATTTTAAGTGCAACGGGGCCCCGAAATTCCAAAAATTGAAGGAATTACAGTAAAAAATGTAGGAGCCTGCACATGAGATCGTATAACGATGTCCAACTTCAAACGCGATTACCCAGAAACTACGTTTTCCGAAACGGTGAACATAAAATCTCAAAAACCGCTCGACCGATTTGAATGAAAATTTACAGCGAGCTGCAGGAAGCTATTCCCCTCCATGTATTGGGAGCACATTTTCAATTTATATTCTTAAAAAAGAGATAAAAAATATTTTTCCTACAACAAAAAGGATAAAATCAGAATCATCAACATAAAAATTATATCAACTTGTTTATCAAAATTTGGCTTGCTGCACAAGATGGAGACTGTCTTACAGATTATAAAAATGCCTTTACTTTGTGTTTTAGGTAATTCATCTGTCCGGAATCGTGTTCTCCATCAAACGGTGCATCGCGTACACGCTCTTACATTTATGTTTATAACTTTTTCCGCTATAAACATATTTAATGTTTCCTTTTTAAAGTAATTAAAGTGAACGAAATTACGCTTAAATTACGCTTGAAATAACTGCGCATTAACGTCAACGAAATTACGCTTAAAAATTAAATAAAAAATTATATTTATATTCATTTATTACTTCAGAATAGGCGTTTGAAGAACGGCCTGATTTTGGGCTGTTGAAGGTAACCTACCCCCTTAATGAGATAATATTAGTCGTTCGATTGTACGAAAGACACGCTGGATTAATCGAATATTAAATCGAATATAATGAAATAACAATTATTATTAACAATAAGATTCATCTTTCTAACGAGTTATGTAAATCTACTAAGGTATATCTATACATAGAAAATATATACTTCTCACGGTAGTCAATAACCATGGAAAATAAACACAGAGTAAACTGAAGTGGGTCACGTCCTGAGAAACATTCAGAAGCGCTTTGAATTATTCCAGAACCATGTTACAATTCCGCTGGAACTAAACGATTACACTAATTCCATGTTTCCGTAGAATTGTTCCAAACCGTTTTTATCTTTTTATTTAGCAGCGTGCTATCCAGTTATTTACACTAGCCTGGATAAAACAAACAGTTTGAACAGAACGCAAGTTATACTAATACTTTTCAATACACACTAATGCATTTTTCTTACTTGAAATAAATACAATATTACTTTTCTGGTTATTGTAACATGAAGTTCAGTAAGAATATATAGAAGAAAATATTGATGACTAAACATAAAGAAAAATAAGAAAATGTATTATTTACGTACATGCACAAATAATAATACGGCTAATCTCCGTTCGATTATAAGATTTTCGAATTAATATTTAATGAAACTTTTCGGAGAGAGGTCAGAAGTGAAAGGGGCACAAGTGTGGCATAAAATCAAGTGCAGTGAAGATTTGAGCGACCAACTATTGCCTTCAAGTTTCTCATGAGCCACGGATTCAATGGCGTTCCCGTGGAACCCCACGTGCTATTTTACGTCTGCTGTGAAATATGCGGATGTGTGAGAGAGAACGAGAGTACTCGCGAATGACCGTACTTGCCGCAAAGAACCGGAACTGCATAAGAAAGTGAAGGAACGAAAAAATGTAGTACCGTCACTTCATATCACTTTTAAACCTGCTAACGTCGGACTTACTTGGTTTTATATTTCTAACAATAAATTAATAATTTAGTCAATCGAAAAGAGACGTGATGTTTTACATTCACCATGGCAAAATTTCAGAGGAAGCAACGTATTTAAAATTTAAGAAAATTAGTAAGTAAAAGAATGAATAATTGATTCAATTTAAGTATTTGAAATTGATACGTAGACATCAAGTTTATGTAGTTGAAACAAATGGATTTGAAAAAAGATTTAATGAGCAAAATAACTTATTTCTTGTTTTTAACAAGTAACATTTTATGCGCATAAGATTTTTATAAATGAGTAAAGTTATTGTGAGAAATGTTATTTTGAATTTTATTATTCGTTTGGAAAATAAAAATTAATATTCGATAAAATTAGTAATTATGTGAAAATTGAAGTTGTTTGTGCAATATTTTAGATTATAGTTTAAGGTTTAAGAGAATGATTAATGCGAACGAACTCTCTGAATTGTTATTAAATATTTAGGAAGCGTACAGTGACGTACGTAGTTCAACGTTGAACGATTTATTGTATTACATTTTTTATACTAGTTTAATTAATTATGTTTATTCTGTACTTCAAACCAAGTTTCTAATGGTATGCCTCAATTTTATTAATTATTCTATGTTTCATAGCTCTCGTTACAATTCTTTTGTTACATAGTCAGAATTAAGTATGATAAATATTATTATTTCTCTTATGCCGAAGAAATATGTACATTACCACAATAAAATATATATATATTGTGTGTCTGTTTAGTATACTTTATAAAACTGTGATGATAAAAATATTCTGTTTGGTTAATGATTTTGAATCACAAAATAGCAAAATAGGATGATTGTAAATGTTACTTTAACAGTGTTTGTATGAAGTAAACTCAACTCAATTTATGTAAGAATTTTGATGAATTTAAATTACATCGTAAAATTTCTATCAGTAACTGAAGTACTGAATGAATAACAAAATCATCTAGATACTTTTTATTTGTAGAAATTTGGGAAAAAACGTGTAAAAAAGTAAGCACGATAAGAGAAAACTTACTGTGCACCATTTCAACTTTTTCAATGAAAATCATCCACATTCGAATATGCTTGAAGTAAACGCAATTAATCATAACAACCTCTATTCTTGTATTAAACTTCTTATCGATGAAAACGAATCAAAGCAAAAATATAACTTCACGTAGAGCACATTTGTCTCCAAAGTTCAATATGACAGTTTGAGGAGCTGAGAATTCTCCAAGCACTTGTTTAAAGACATTATCATTGAGTCAATCTTCTTTTCCAAATACAAACGTCTAAGAAACATTTGTTCTCACAAGGAAACATTCCCAACCAGAAAATTCTGGTTTTAATGAAACTTCCTGTGAATACAGAGCTCCAAGGTATCGCGTGTTTTCGTTTTTTTAATATAACTTTATAACGGTGAGGGATGGAACAAAACTTTAAATATAAGAATTGCTCTTACACTCTGTCACACTACCAAAAGAAAAATAATGTTATATTAAGAAACGAAAAACCCGACACTTTTAAGGGCTGATTCGCCCGCTCAGAGTGAATTTCCGCAGAAATAAAATTGCTCCTTGTATAACCCAATATACCCTAAATTCACACAGAGTTTTATTAAAGTCAGAATTTCGGGGTTGGGAACCGTTTCCTTGTTAATTGAGCAAATAATTCAGCTGTTCAAATGACATTATCGTTCAGTTCTCGTTACCGAGAACTGGCATGTAGATAATCACAAAAAATTCGAGATGGTTCATTGAAGAGTAGGTGGTTCACATAGGGGGGCAGTACGAGTGTATAGAAGAGACAGTCTAGTAGCAGGGGTAATGTAGGTAAGTGGGCTGTGGGTATTACGAGAGTCGACCTATAGTGAGAAGATGTAATATGCGGTTGCATGTAATCTGTATAATGCGCGTTGGCTGAGGTGTTGCACGCGTGCGTGTGAGGGCCAAATACATCTATATACGGGAACGAATGTCGACGCTAATCGGGACTAACCAATGCCAATAATGAGCCTGCAATTTTGTTTTGCACAGGTCACTTGAAATAATATCGTATTGAAATAATATCGTCAGGTATGAAATACATTTTCTGCCAGCTACTAGAAATCCGTCTCCACTGGCGAGATAATAAAAACAAAGTTCATAGATATATGTATGGTCGATAATATTCAGTTTTTCAGTTACACGCTGTTTTGTATTTCTCAAAACACCAAACACAATACACATGTATAATCTAGAGACGCGGTAGCGTCTCGACGTCAAGTACATGAAAGACACCCTGTATATATATGTCTACTGTCGCTACCGTGTATCTTTACTCGCTATTCCAACCTAACCTGAAACTTATTTCATTGATATCTCATCATGCCTGCAATATTTTCTAAATTTAAAGGCATTTTTCTTATGTAAACCGCATATAAGCTTTCGAATAAGACCAAAATCAATTAAATCGGTCCACGCGTTTCAGAGATATCATAATATCGTCTCATGGTTCAGTCGGAAACGGTAAGTTTTCTTCTATTTCATCAAGCCAATTTTTCGTCGACACCAACTTTTGTCGAAACAATACGTATACGCGTTACACGCACACCTTCAGCCAAAAGAGAGACTAACACATGTTTCGTACGTCGACTTTCGGGATCATTCGGCAGGGATCGTCGTCCGTCATTGTACATATATATTTTATACCTATACTATTGAATTATAACCTATCAAGTGTTAATCACTCATAACCTGCGAAGTGTCAAACCTGCGAAGTTGTCCAAATTTGAAATATCACGAATTTTTACATCACACAGGACACTGAATTATTGTCTCAATTAACAAGTCGCCAAAATTTTTTAATAGACTTTTTATGTAGAGTCGCAGACTTGAAAGTTGTCCGAAGAAGGTTTGATTCGATAGAGAAGCATCTTCTTTCGCATAAGTTTCTGAAAATTTGTACCATGCATGTATAAAATAATAATATTATATTGTAACAAATTGTATTTAAATTGTCAGATATTTTTATTATATTATGGAAAGGTAATTGCCCAATAGCAACGCTATCGCCTTTAAAAATTGAGTTAGTAGCAATAATGTATTCCAATAGGCTCTACTAATCATATGTATAAAATAGGAAAAATTATTTTTTTTCAATGTAGGTTAGTCCGTTGTTGCTCTCAATGCCTCAAATAATATTGAAATTAGTTTTAAATTTGTACTGTGTTAAATACGTGTAGAATGTTAATTTATTTTATTTCTCTTGTAGAACATTTTTTCCAAATACTATGTAACATTGTCCTAAAATATCGAACATTACACAGTGAAATGTCTTATCTGTTAAGAGTTCCGTATAGAGAAGTGAAAATCTTAAAATCTTAACTGTCTAGAAAAACCAAGCCCTAACGGTTTCAACACAGCAACTAAAGTAGAAGAGAAAATTACAGAGACGAGGAAAGTCAACTATATTACTTGAAACCTTCCTCACTATGAATTCGACGTACTATACGTCAAAAAATTATGGACGTGAATCGCATGTTTGACCTTCGAGGTATCATATTCGGCAATTCAAGTTGCTATTGAAAGAATAAAAAGTATTTAAGAAAAAGCATTTTTCTGAACACATTAAATAATTAATATCACTTTCAAATCTATTTCTTGATTTCCTTTTATATATTTAAGATGAAGATTAAAACACAACTAGTATCCCTAACAAATTACAAGTTTTTCTATTCTGTCTCAATTTTTTTTACATTCACAATAATGGAGTAAAAAAAAATAAATAAAATAATAAAACTTTTTAAACATAAGGTTAGATATAAGGGAAGACATTGATAATGCCATGTTATTGTCCATGCTATGAAATATTCATTTAGGTATAATTAAATATACACCTATTATTAAAAACTTGTTTCTTAGATAACCGATGCACGTTCGATGAATTGCATCGGTGTTTAATAAATAAGGACATAAGGACGTAAGCTTGTTCGAAGAAAATCTGTATTGACACTGTGATAAGGTGAAGAAACGTGCAAACGGAAAGCGACAGATTTAGGTCGTGGACGGAAGAGTTTCGCTCCTCTGTTGGCACTATGCCAAACGACGAGGATTATTCGAAAGCGCTGGGCACGTAGGTATGTATTTTCCTCGCATCATTCACGTCGTCCTTGTTGGATCATGCGCGATTGGCAATTCACGATGGGTACGAGTCAGTTCTGACTTTCGACTATTTTTGCAAACGGGTATGCATCAATTTTAATTGCCACTTTCTTGGAACTCCGCCGTAAGTCTATCGTAACAATATGCAATTGTTTCAAACAGACGTTCGAATGCTCCAATATAAATATTTGAAGCGAAGCACAGTTCAAGAATGTCACTCGGTATGTGTACTGTAGGATCAGTGGATTATGAAAACTGTGATGAGGTTGTTTAGCCTTTTCTTTCTTTTTTCCATGTTACTGAGAATGTAACAGTGTTATAAATATATTTGGTTAACTAAACTAGAACTTTTGGTATGTTTAACTGGATTTTGGTGTACTAACTATCAAGTACTTGTGTGTATGAAATTGGAAGAAACTGCGAACTCACATGTTGCAACCAAAGTGTGGCATGGAAAAAAAAGTGTAAATTTTTTAGACACTCTAATACTTTGCTCATTAAGAATTAGAAATGAAAGTTATAATAATTTTAAGAAAGTAATTATAATTACATTGATGGTAGATCATAATAATGATGATTTCATATTTTCTTACGGACACGAAACGGGCAATGTTTTTAATTACTATAACAAATTTCACTATTTAAGTACTGCTACTTTACCATTTGTTGCCTTCATCATGTGAAGTTGCAATACGTGTATGCAATAATATTTATTCTACAAAACTGACTATATTGTACTAAATAATTCTCTTTCTTGCGAGTGGTAGTCATTATACAGTAGAATTATTCGAACCTCGTTTAACCGAACCGTCGATTATTTGAACCAGTGCTGCATCTTCCGTATCCCCACCACTTCTGCGAACCAGTGTAGCGGTACCGATTGTTTGTTTGATTTTTGCGTAATATACATTACATTTCTAGTTACAGTAGTAGTACTCTGGTATTTAGTAAGTAATTTTAGGTGTAATTCCTACAGTTATAAACTGGGAAAGTATATGCGTGATTCATTCTCCGAACTGTTTGATTATCCGAACAATTCGGATTTCCGAACTACTTCGATTCCATACAGTCCGGATAATTGATGCTCTACTGCAGGCCTGCCCTTTAGGGTGCAAATACCTCCTCAAGTTCTGGGACCCGGGCAACAGCCGAGCGCGGAACTATTCCCTTGCTGAGCATTGCGTGGGTTTTGGGAGGACTGAAAGTGTGTGTGCGCCCATACGCGTGAGGCCCACCTATATAGACTCGTGTTACGAGCCAGTATGGACGCACGCGCAGTAGGGTGGTCCTTATTCTTCAACTTCTGATTTGTTTTGGTCTTACCCATCTAAAATATGAGGTTTGGTGAGAAAAAGATATGTGTTCAATTTAAAAGTGATTGGACAACGGGAACCCGTGCCGCAATTGAGTTGAAGTTTTGAAACAATAGTGATTCTATTGATACTGACAAGTATCAGTAAATATGTTTTAATAAAAGTACAGTTTATTGGATATATAATAATATGTATGTGTTACTTCGAAAAATATTGACGAAATCTTGGAGTTTTGTCTTTTAATATTCAACGCAGAGTATAAGCCAGAATAGGAAGTTGGGGGTCTTACCCACACTGTCCAACACGTATTTGAATCTGCAATATGCACTCCGAGATCCTAGTAGAGTTTTTCGTTTCAAACACGAATCCGTAAACAGAATTGCTCTATCACCCTCAGTTTTTGAAAAACATGAGTTTTTGTAAAGAGCCCACGATTTTGGGCAAGAATCAGATATTACGTGAAAACCAAGAATGCTAGAAAGTTAAATTTAGTCTCAAAAGATAGAGGTGAGTTTCCTGAATATATCGGTGCATACAGATATTAAATTTGATGGTTTTATATGGTTGTAAACGGCCGTCAAAGTTTAAAACACGTTTCTTCTTCAAGAATGTCTACAGAATCCGATACTGTGTAGCGAATTTGTGCTAGATAAACAATTTTTCGTAACAATGCCAAAATATTGAGAAATCACTATTTTTTCAAAATTTCAACTCAATCACGGCATGGGTTCTCGTTGTCCAATCTCTTTGAAACTTTACACATATCATTTTCTCCCCAAACCTCATATTTTAGGAGGGTAAGACCAAGAAAAAAAAAATTTTGACCCCTATAGCTAAGGACCACTCTAACGCACAGTCTTGCAGATGTCCCCACGCCCATGCTGTGGTTAGGAACGTAGCAGTTTCGCGCTCGGCTGTTGCCCGGGTCCCAGAACTTGAGGAGGTATTTGCACCCTAAAGGGCAGGCCTGCTCTACTGTATTATCTTCTCTTCATTTTGTACGTGAAATTACGGAAGAGTTCAGTTTGTACTATTAACTAAAATTCATTTTTCAAATTATCCCTTGCTAGTGGTTTCACTCATGCTAGTTCTTTATACAGGGTGTTTAACTACAGGTGGTAAATCTCTTAGGTGGTAATTGTACAGGCCAAAAGAACACGAAAATATAGGATACAATTTTTCAATATGACGCTTCGCTTTCGCGAAAATTGAGTTTGAATACCAGCTAAATACGCGTTCACCAAATGTAATTTTAGGCACCTGAGGAGCACGCGGAAGTAATAGGCCGTTCCGCTTACCTTCGCATGCCCCTCAGCCACCCAAAGCTATACTTCGCTGCGCGCGTATTTGGCTGAAATTCAAAATCAATTTTCTAGAAAACGAAGCGCGATATTGTCAAATTATATTCTATATTTTCATCCTATTTTGACCTGTAGAATCACCATCTAAGATGTTTACCCCCCGTAACGCAACACCCTGTATATCTCATTGATCTTCTGAGTAATTAATTTATGCGTAAAGCTGTACAAGTGTATGCCAGTCTCGAGAAACAAAATCACCGTTTTATATCATGTTATGATTCTTGAAAAATTCTGTTAAAGCAGTTTGGATAAATACTTGTTGCACGTATTGCAATACAAAGGAAATAACTTGGAAATTTAATAGAAATTAATCTGGATTTAATTTAAAATTTTATTTTATACCAGGCAATCACGAAAATATTTAATGCTTTGTAACTGCTTTCATTCACATATTTGTGAATATTACAAATTTTAAACATAGGTACACATGTCTAATATTTTTGCCTCACAATATACAAGAAATTAATAATCTTTGTTACTTCAATCAAATATGGACTATTTCATATAGTTCAATTTAAGTAGATTAAATGAATTTCCGAAAGTAGTTAAATTTGGTTACGTCCTCGGATTGTCATGATGCCAGACTTTGAATTCGTAACATTTAACTTTCGTTTCACGCGGTCTGCATGATAAATCACGGGCTTGCTTTTATATACAATTCTACGTAAAAAAACGATATATACAGAATGCATAGTTTACTCGAGCGCTATTATAAAACCATACATTATACCATTAACGTGTTCATAAAATTAGAAGAATTTAATCGTTTATCTTATTAATTGTTTCCATGTATTTGTTATGTGGATCAACAAATACCAAATAAACATGTGTTTGGGTATAATTTTATGCTAATATGATTTCAAACTAACTATATCAAAATTTACTAACGCGTTATTTACACGACATTCACACTGGAGTAGAGAAGAATGTTTGCACGAAGCCATAGTGAAAACAATGAGAACATACACGTATATTCTCATGTGAAGTAAAGTAGGTTCTACTAGCATTTAATGATATAATTGTTATCTTACATTTGTTGGGTTGAGTTTAATGTCTGCGTTCTACAAACATTCTTACAAAAATTTGAATAAATTTTTAATGAAAAATTTAGGGAAGTAGTTGCGAATGGAAATTAAAACTACTAGTACGGAAAACCGCATAGAAAGTTTTTATATAGTTTAATACTAATAAATGAATTTGAAAACAGCTGTCCATCTTCGTCAGTTTAGCTTTCGTCTCGTAAGATCTGTGGTAGAAAAGTCAGATACCTATTCTAACGTGAGCAATAAACAGTCGATGAACCACATAGATATTGAATTTTAAACTATCCATATAACAATGAGCAGTACCACACATGCCTAATTATCAGTAAAAGAGAATGCAATTACTCGTTATTTACTTCAGTTTATATTCATTTTAGCAATAACTTTTTCAAAAAAATAATACTGGTGTCAAGATGAAATTATTTAAATATAACAGAATACAGCGAAAAAAAGCTTTACGAACGATTTTTAATAACTAAAAGAATATGTTAAAGAAAACACACTCGTAAAAATTGTAAAACGAATATTTTACACTTTTTGTTAAAAAATCCACAAGATTAACTCCTAACGTTTTGTTTTCAAAGAAAATTAATATTCTACACACTTTTGTATATAAGTTTAAATTAATTGGACATTTCAGTGATAGAATTTAATAACATTTTTGAGTAACCAACTCTACGATACATACGCAGGACATTTCTCTCATTCCGTACAGTTTTACATTCCACACGTTACGCACTATTGTTTATACTTACTCGAGGAACATCCATCTTTCACCGGCTTTATCAGGTTGTTTCCCTTAAGAGCATATCACAAGGACAATGCCGGCGCGAGTATCACACTTTTTTCGATTGCCGGAAACTATTTACGAAAATCACGAGATCAATGTTTTCTGAGAAACAATGCGGAAAAGACGAACAGTAGAAAGAAAAACGTAGAGTCAATTTTCCATTTTAGTGACACACGATCGAAGTCAACGCGAAACGGAGGAGATGTCGCGTTTTCACGGTAGGATGAAGGCTATGGAACAAGGACGCCGCTCAAGGAGTATATGGAGAGAACATGAATGAGGAAGGAGAACGAAGAAAAAACGGAAAGAAAGGTGCACACTTCACTAGGGTCAAAGAGAGAGTCCATTGGAGCGTCTTCCATGCAGGTCGCTTATATACATTTGCTCCTTCCTTCCTTCCTTCTCGCTTTCCCTCTTTCTCTGCCTCTTTATCCTTTCTCTTGCTCTCGAAGGATCGAACTCCTTTTCTACCTCCCGATCTCTCCCACGATGCATACCCGTACGAAACATCTCTTCTTACCTATGGACTGTCTGCTAGAGAACATTTGGATGATGAGGGCAACCTACCTAGCTCTTGGGGTGGCTGTAAGATGCCACTTAACTGACCTACCAGACAGCGATTTGGGGTAACCTCAACTGAAGGGTCCATTTTGAATTCTTGTTATATTATTATTATTATGGCTTTATTTTGCAAAGGCGAGAGTACAGTATCTATTATAACTATATTATGGACGTCAAAGCAAGGTATAGTCACGAGCTATTATTAAATCTAACCATTATGTGTTCTACGGGTGTTCCTCAGATTTTCGTAAAATCTTTGTCAGTGTGTTCTACGACTAAAAGTGAAATGAAAGTGTCACATGAATATAGGCCTGTAAATGTTTTATTAAAACGTTGCAACACAAAAGGAAATGTTAGGGAAGCAATAATTGTCTGCCTGTCACAACGGTTACACCCAAAATGATAGTCACTGATTTTGATGAAACTGGATTATTTAGTGATTCTTGAACAAATATTTCACATGTATTTTCTTTCTTTGTCAACATCCATATGTAAATGTTGTAAAGAACCCACAACATTGGCGTGTAATAGATATTTGCCCTAACATGTCTACAATTAATACGGGTACAGCAAACTTTTAAACGTGAAAATTATTTGTGTTTGAACCCTGAATGCAGTTGCTTAATTCAGAAAAATTAATTTATTTACCGAATGTAAAAAAGTATGTACCTACCTACCAAATATATTTTTAAGAACTATTAAATACCCAAGGTTCGTCAAATTTGGTGATTGCCACTTCGGAAGTGTCCCTTAATAGTATGAGTCAAGGCAAGAAGGGGTGAATGGTGTTTGCAGGGAAAAAGGTATAAATATGAATCACTCATTTACTTTCAAGAAAACCAATCATTTTAAAAATGTAAAAGTTGCATAAACAAAATGTGAAAATGGTGGCTCATAAATCTGACAATCTACCTCATTCCTATAAAATTTATAAAATTTTGTGAGGAACATGGTTTCAGAAATTGGAGTAGTAATATGGACCAGAGTTGAAAATATAAAAAACACGTAAGAAATAGGTTTTTTCAACAGACTTAATGTTTTAACATTAAAACGGGTTTTTCTTCGTGTTTGTAGTAATTATATGTAAAATTACAAAATCATTGAACCCCAAAAAAATTTTAAAAATTCAAAATAGAAAAAGATTCGGTAAATGTTTACTTTAGGTGAGTCAATTCCGATGACCCTGACCTTAACATATGTTGTCAAGGTCATCATTCTGAACAACATTTCCTTCTAAACTTTTTGGCGCTCGGCCTTAGTTTCTGAGATATTAATAAAAAAAATCGACATAATATATTGAAATCTGTGTCATAACTGACGGTATTAGTATTGCTAGAGGCTAGACCAAGGAGGGGGGCGCCCGCTTGCGGGCGCGTAAAACATGGCAGCGAATCGATATGAGTACTTACATATGTGTTAAACTCGGTAGTCCTGTCATAACCCGTGGGGTAGTGTTGGGCTAGTGTTAACTAAAGTTTTTCACGGATATGTCGTAAACCAAAACCGAACGCCAAAAAGTTTAGAGGGAAATGTTCAGAATGACGACCTTGGAAACATATGTCAAGGTGATTGAAATCCGAGATGTCTCCCCTAAAGTAAACATTTACGAAAGATTAAAAAATATTTGAAAATGCGGACAGAAAATGAGGAACAATAGAAAATAAATAAATTGTATGAACTTTTTTTGAAAAAAATCAAATGTAAAATTGACACTCAATGAAGGTTTCTTAGAACAAAAATCACAAATAAAAACATCACTCACATCTAGTGCATAAGGAATGACATAGTGGAATACTTATTGTTAGAAATAAAAAGGGAAAGACTTACTTGATGAAGTAAGAGAGGTTGTCATATGGACCACCGCGGTCTATATATTGGCACCTCCCGCCTCTTTTCAGAATATCCTAAAAATCTTGGTTTGGGAAAAATATTTCCAAATAACTAAATATAGTATTTTAAAGCTCAGCCCTATGACTAATTATGATTCTATAATTAACATACCTATTACATTTGTCAATTAGTATGAGAAAAAAATTAATTAATGAAAAACTCTTTGTACGAATAAAAACAGACAGTTTTTTCACTTTTTAGCTAAAGTACCCTGCTGTAACTGCCAGTTAGAACCGCATTGAATTTTGAACTGGGTCTATCTGGTTCAATGCGGTACTACCTGGATTTTCAAGCAGTGATTTTTGGCAGTTCAAAGAAGAATCCGGTTCAATGCGGATATTCAGATCGATGAATGAAACAGGATTTTTCAGGTCGAAAATTTATCTGTTGCTATCAGGAATTGCCATTTGTATAAACCCGGAAGGTTCGTATTTGAAATTGCGGATCATAAATCTTACGGATTTCATTCTCTTTCGACTCCGTCGCGATACGGATTGGCAGAGAAAATAATTTACGGAATGCATATGGGGTTCGAAGAGAAAGAATTTAACCCGGATTCCAATGGATTGGCGGATAGAAAATTAATGCGGTTCCGTCCGGTTTTACGAAACTCATACTTCGAAATAATTGATTTAGTTCGAACATCGCTAGGTGGCCGCGATACTGGTAACTCCTTTCACGGCAGTGATGTGCGCCGCGCGACATAAGATCGACGCCGCGGGCTAACGAGGCAGCTTGCTCCATTCTGTCTTGGGGAAACTCCTGGAGAGATGCATACTCGAATTTCTCAACGACTGCCTAGCACAAAATAAAATTCTCGCCGACCAGCAGTTCGGTTTCCGCAGGGGTCACTCCACCTTCCACCAGATTTTGTGAATCACCCAACAAGTCACCCACGAATTAAACGTGGGACGTAGTGTCGCCCTGGTCTTACTAGACCTAACAAAGGCCTTCGACACGGTGTGACACGGAGCCCTGCTGTATAAACTTCACGGTATTGGAGTTCCGTTCCATTTTCTTAATCTCGTTTCCTCTTATCTGTCAAACAGACTTCTATTTGTGCACTCCAGGGACGCACGCTCCTGGATGCACGCTATTTCGGCTGGGGTCACGCAGGGATCCATTCTTGGTTCCACTTTCTTCAACTTATATATCAATGATATTCCCAGGATGGATGGCTGTGAACTCGCTCTTTACGCCGACGACACAGCACTTTTCACCTCGTCTTGGCAGCTGTCGATGCTCGTCCTGCTCCTCCAATACTACCTTAATGACATCATTACCTTCTTTGAAACTTGGAAGCTCCAAATTAACCCGGAAAAAACTGAAGCAATCCTATTCACCAGACGAAACAAAATCCTATCAGCCAGAGATAAACATAATATTCAAATCGCCGGTGGCAAAACGTGCCCTGGTAAAACGAGGTTAAATACCTCGGCATTCTCCTCCAATCATAAAATGCTGTGGAACGCTACCATCGGTGATAGAATTTCCAAAACCCTCAAAGTGGCTGTCCACCTCTACCCTCATATCTGTTATAAATCACCTCTCAGTATGCACCTGCGCCTCAACATTTACAAAGTCTGCATCAAGCCAGTACTTACCTATGGTGCGCAGGTGTGATGGAACACGTCCACAACTAACCGCATCAGGCTCCAAACCACTCAGAACAAAATCCTTAAAACAATAGTACACCCTCCCAAAAGACATCCAACCAGGGCCCTTCATCAGGACACAGATGTCCCGCTCATCCGTGATTATGTTGTTGTCCTAATTAACAGGTACAATGTCACTGACCATATCAACCCCCTTGCCCGCCAAACCGGCACTTACAACTTAAACACAATTCCTTACCGCCCGAAAATCCCTTTCCCCATGTTCAGATGATTTCTCCTCCTGCTCCTCAGCATAAGTCCCTACCTCTCCCTACCACAACCTGCTATTCCTGCTCCCACGCACTGCTACGCTGCCTTCACACGCGCTACCTCGACGCTTTACACGGTATTTTTGATACCTCATCTGGTGATGTATCGCTTCATCCATAAATATTTACTAATCACATGTCCTAGTAACCCTGTTTCTTTTTTTCTCTAGCTCAGCGGTTTTTTTGAAAGTTTTCCCGCTCTCTATTCAAGATTTTTAACCATCAAGACACATACGAGGTATAGAATAGACCTATCACCTTATGGGACTTCGTGTCACCACCCAAACTGTGTTACCGACCCATAATTTGATGACTGAATTTAGCGACCTCTGTTCATGAACAGCGTCTATTTCAAGAACTACTCTGAAATGTGTTGAAATACTGAAAGTTGTGTGCGTGCTTGTATACGTGTGACTTGTTTACAGTGAGTGTTTAACATAGAGGGCGGGCTTTCGTTAAGCTAAGCTTTGGCTCGGTTTGTCAACGTCTCGGGCCGGATTTCTCTCTGAAAATCTATTTCGGGATCAGGAGCCTATATGGCGCTGAAATATGGCACTTCTCGAAAGCTTATACAAGCTATAAATTGCAAGATGAAATTGATTGTTAGTATTTTACTTGTAGTGGAACATTTAACTAATATTTTCACGTGTCATATGCCGAAAAATATTAAAAATTGACGCTATTACTGACATTCCCGCAAATCTCTGCACTTCGCGCGTATCTAAATAGACGGTGCCCATTCTACGACACGTAAAAATCATTGAAAGTAATGAATTGAAACGTTTTTGTAAAATTTATATTCGTAGTTTTTGGGACCCGAGGCCCCTAAATCCCTACGTTTCATTACAAATGCATTGGCTCTGTCCTTATTAACTATTAAAAAAACATCTACGATGTAAGTACACGAGCGAAGGTATCGCTTACGTTAAGATCTGGGCACACATATCAATTCCGTGTCAGTTCACGTAGAATTCGGGTACTCTTCATTACTTTCCTCATTTACTTTACTCCAAGTACTTTCCATTACAGCCATTAAAAATAATCAGGATTATATCTAGTTTGGTGTCATTTTCATCAGAAAAACACTAGTAATCTGAAATACTGAATGGCCTATTACTGACTTTGTCCGTATGCCACTACTCTAACGTTTATGACCCCCAAGCCGCGTCGTTTGACAGCTTTTACCTAAGAACCTATCAGGGTCGGAAAAAAAGGTACGCGTTACCGTTCAACCGATTTCAAGAGAACGTACAGTGAAAAGGCCAGAATATCGGGCTATCGAATTTTAACTTTCTGAGTACGAATACAGATGCGGCACTGAAGGAAAAAAATGAATGTGTTTGGGAATGCATTCATTCCCAAAGTCGCCACTCTCACTCTCGGCGCAGCACCTCACGGACTCAGCTCAGAATCACAGATCGACGGTCGATCCGCCAATCATCGACGCTCCTCATCCGACAATCATCCAATCAGCTCATCGTTTGAAACGGTTTCGATCGGTTGTAGAATACGCGTAGCAAATCACATTTCACCACATCTATTGCTCAACCAATCAGATTTCCCCACGTCTGTCGATCTTCGAGAATGTTCGAGACGACCGGTACCGGAAGTCTGATTGTCCAACGGTCATCAATCTTGTTCATGTAGCGTGATAGAAAAGACGTGTCGCACGTGCGATATAGTGTTTTCATAATCAACTCGTGAATTCTCAATCTATCTCTGCTCAATGTAATCGCTCAACGAGAGTCTCAATCTACACCGTGCTCAGCTCAATACTCTCTCTATATTTACTGTGCTCAGCTCAACTCACTGTAACGTTTATCAAGTGTGTTTCAACAAACCTTCTTGTTCACGCAGAGTACTTGAGTAGACGCGTCAAAACGTTTAACACGTAACTCGTGAATGTTCTCAGCTAACTCATTCTCAGCAGTGCTCACAGTTCTCACCAAACTATCATTCGCTCAATTCAACTCTTTTTCGGTCTCAATTTCACGCGCAGCAGATTGTGGATCGTGGTGTGACCGCGTGGTCATTGTGCGTGGTAACTCTCAGCGAGAGTTCTCTTGTACAGCACAACGTGCTTTTTCTCACGCTCACCTTTTATCAATTGTGACTCATACTACAAGTATTTTAAATAAACTCGACGTTACTCATTTCAAGTGCTGTGTTGTGTGCACCTTTTCACCGTCGTTCCTAACCTCACTCGCATCCAGCGCGCTCAACCTAGTCAATTCTCAAACAGAATGAGTATAATAGTTTTGAAACGCTGCGGATTACTACATACATCTGAAGTATTCAGGAGTTACATTTCTTTGGGAAGGGGCTGGGTGAGGTGTGAGGTTACCTTCTTTCGCACGGATTGGTCAACGCGTGCTTTTGTTTTGCAATTGAAGCGCGTGTTTTTACTCGAGAGATAAGGGATCCGTCTCGAATTTGCTGGGAAGACGGCACAGGCCTATATCTGGACCGATCAGCTTGATTAACTTTTGGGAACAGATGTGGTACACAAGTCAGCCCCTTCAGTTTTTACCTAAATGTGCCAGATATAGCAGTAAAAAAGTATTATCCAACATCAAAACGCCTTGCGGAGAGAGAGACACAGGAAGAAAAAATGGTAGCCCGCTGACTGCGCGTGGTCCCGCCTGCGCCGTCTTCCCTGAAATAAGGTGTATACATTATAGGTTATTGAATTTTGTCTGGAAACTCACTATCAAGTGATCTCTATAAAGAAAATAGCTCCATTTAAAAAACCGAACTTGACCATCGTATCTCTTAAAATAATAATCGAAGGAAAAAATCGTTTGGGCTAATAAATTTGCCTCCTCAAAGCATGCAATTGCATATAAACAACTTTTTTTATGTCCAATACGTTGGGAAACATCCAGCTGTTTACTGTTCCCGCGGATACCTACGGATTAACAAAAAGTCGCACTTTTGTTCACAGCGAATAATCTATCAATTTTTAAAGATTGCGAAGATACGTTCTTGATTGCCTTTTGGAAATCTGGCAACCAGATGTTGTCGAAGCCGTCTTGGAAAATACGGAATTGCCCACCATAAACGATAAATGAGTTTTCGCTTCGCTCTCAACTGTTACCTCCCAGAGCCCGCTTCGTTTGGGATAATTAAGGACACAACTTAAGGCAAAATACAGAACCCAATATAAAGGCCCAAAACATAACAAAATTTTAAAATAGAATATAAACCGGCCTTTTCGTTAATCCGTATATTGCTGTGTCAGCGGGTGGTGAGTATAGATGGTGACTTCGCACCCGTACGCCGAAAGGTCTGGGACCTGGGTCATAGGTGAGGGACACAAGTTGCCAAGTCGCCGGACACAGTCGCTGGATACCAGCCGCTCGGTAAAAGTCGCTGGCGAGAAGTCGATGCATCTCAGCGAGTCGCCAGGCGACCCACTGGAGGCGAGTTGCCGGCGATTATCGCCCGGTCTATACGAGCCTTTAGGTTTATAAAAAAATTTCCGTCTTCCTCCGGGCTCTAGATAGTACTAATTGAAAGCAGATACCATCTACTAACAGCCCTCCAAAAATTGGCTGCATTTATTTGCAACTTTGGCTGTTATTAATACATAAACACCCGAGTGCGCTGTACATGCAATTTCGCAGAAACTCATCACAGCGGCATTTCTCGCTATTTTTGCATAGTTTCTATTTTCTATTATTTTTGATAGTTTTAGTTTGTATGAACATGTAATATTATCATCATTAAATAAGAAAAAACAATAAAATAACAATAATAATTATAAATCAAATACTGGAGCTACCTAGTATTTCTTTTATGTAAATAGTTGTAAATGTTATAAGATATCAATTATTTTATACAGTGTATATGCGCATGGTCATTTCTAAAAGTCTTGCTCTATTAATAACAAAAATGATAAAATATTAGTTATAGCTTCAGCAATTTTTCCATTTATTATAGTGCAATACAGAATATTATTAACATTACTTTATTATGTAATTTTAGTCGTTTAATGTCATATGTTATAATTCAATTGTGTTATTTTCTTTCTCTATTATGTTTCATACTGTTCGAAGCTAATTAATACATTGTTTATGTAATATTACATATTTATTAGTACATAATTATCATATATGGTTTTTGTATACCGAATGTTTACGGGGTTCATTACTATTTCATTTGTTAAAGATGCTTCAATTTTATTTATGTTCCTCTCCATATAACCGTTGGCTATTAACAAATAATATAAAAAAAAAGTACTCAAAAATATTGAGAAACACCGAAGTTATGAGATTTTTCCGCGAATCCTATGTTACGTGCCCCACTGTGCGCTGTCCCGGCGTTGGGAGAGCTGCCAGCGACCGCTGGACAGTAGTGATCCCGGAGCTTCGAAAATTTTGGGATGGTCTCTGTCAAATTCATGTAGCAAAGAGCTATTGGGAATTTCCCGGCCCAGGTAAGCGAGCCGCGCGCTCCGCTTTTATGATCGGTTTATCACTCACACCTCAGATTACTGTAATGAGGTTTGCAAACAATGTCGACCCGTTTCAATTTCAAAATTACTACGACAGGGTTGACCGCGCCGCTGTACCCCTGTACGGAAAGATTTTTCTCCCCTTGCGTGTAAAAGCCACAATAATGACGCATCGTTCCAAAAAATAGAGATTCACAATTAAAACCGACTTCAAAAAAATAAAAATGTGCTAAAAAGTAAAAAATAATTGTGTTCCTTATTCAATCTACGACACTCAAGTTTTTTTATATCGGCGCCTCATCATTTACACTGTGTAAATCTGGCACCAACTTAAAAAAATTGAGTGTCGCAAATTAAATAAGGAACAAAATTATATTTTACTTTCTATCGCATTTTTACTTTTTTGAAGTCGAGAAAACCAGAACAATAGATTCTGAGGTCTGGAAGCGCATTGTTGGACGCATTGGCGGATCCAGAGGGGGGGGGGGGGGGGGGGGGCGCCCCAAGGGAAAAATCGCTGATTTCGGGAATTTTGTGATTTTTTACCTTATTCTGCGATCTTTAAACGTTTGTAGCTCAGAGCAACGTTAACCGATTTTGATTGAATTTTCAGCATGTATACAACTTAAATCTACAAATGGATTTTTTGAATTTCCATTATACGCTCAGAAAAAAGTTGAAAAATCGACCTTTACTATTTATTTGCTATTCCAACCAGTTGCAATTTTTTTTCAAAACGACGAAACACGTCACTTAGCAAACTAATCCTTCTAGCTTCTTTAAAAAAACTCAAGTCGTTTGGACCAATTTTAAACATGTTATGCGATTTTAAAGAGTGTACGATTATCGCTGTGAGCCACTGTACGACCTATGTACTCGGATCGCCCGAGCCGCTCGATTGTTTCAAGCCGCTCGGTTCTTTTATTTTGCTTACTCGCTTTTCCGAGTGCTCGAACAGCTCTAATGCTTATGCCGGACAGTCAGAGGGAGTTTTGTCTTTGCTAGTGCGTCATAAAAGTGTTTTATAAATTATATTAGAATAAATTAGCAGACTGTGTCATCTCTCCGTCATTTGCGAGTTCCGATTCGTGTTAAGAGGCCGACCTTTCGCAACGTTTGCTAAAATACGAATTGTCGTCCTGCTGCTGTAGCAGGGCGTCTTCACAGTTCGTAAAGTGTTTTGTTTTCTATCGCTGAACGTTTCCTCTCTTAACAGAGGCAACGTCAATCCAAGCAAGAATGCCGTCGAAATAATGTCGCCACAATATTTCTCTCACATTTAATTATTTAATATTAAGTCTGAGGTTGTGTTGATCTGTGATTGATCGTTTTGTAATCAAGAAGAGGAAAACAGAAAGTGACAATTCCTCAGAAATCACATCACGTGATTAAGGGGGGAGACCACTGTCTCGGTCCGAAATGTAAGGGTGTTTTCGGGAATTTATTTCAACCAAACAACGCAAGTAAATCAATTTATTGCGTAGTATAGTTAATAGTGTACATATCGAAGGGTAAGAAAACATTTTTTTCAATCAAATTCATAAATCCGTTTTGTGTATACTCTTCGTCAAAATTTGCGCTGCGGCAAAAACATGCTAGTCGCGTTGACAGTCCCCAGGCCATATGGTTAATCGGAATTCAAAAAAACAATAATATTTAGAAACTAGAAGCCTGCCTCTATTACGTGACGATCAAAAAATTACAAAATTGTAAAAAATAACAAAATGGCGGACCACTGAAAGAAAACCATTTTTTCTTGGGTACAAAGTTAGGGAATTGTTGCTAAAAAAAATAGAAGCAGGTCGAAAAATGAAAAAAGATGATCGTCACGTAATAGCAACGGGTTTTCCGAACAATAAATGTCCTTGCTTATGTCAATTGGACGTATAGTTTTCTCTGTAGACTGTCAACGCGGTTGAAAAATGTAATTCTGAGGAAAACGCGTTCAAAGTTCCGCGAGGCTCATTCGCGCGTTTGACACCGCTCCACGAAACCACACCATATATCCGTCAATTTTGCGAATTTCTTCATAAAATTTGGAGAGAACATTCTTGAAACATACGTCTTTCAGAAAATGTAAAAAAAAAATAAAAAAAATTTCAGATTTCAGACAGTGGTCTCCCCCCTTAAATGCCTACCCATATTATTGAAGCAGAACCTAGTGCGCCATCCTCGACAATATCGCAGGTCAGTGTTGCCACAAACCAGTGATGGGCAAAATTTGTAATTATATACAAATTTCGAATAACTTTATTCAATGAATAAAGTTAATTTTTTTATTCGTGGAGCGTTTCAACTTCAACGCCTAATAAAATTTTCAACTTTAACTTTAACTTTACTCGCCGCTGAATAATTTCCTGACGCACATTCGAGCCACCGGGGATCGGAGTATTGAGGCGGTGAGGCCTGGCGCGCGCGTTACAGTTTCGCCCAATCACGATTATTCCAATTTCTATGATTTTTGTTTCATCCTTTTGGAAATAGTACCAATAGATTCGGTAGGGCTTTCCAATGATAATTAGCTCAAACAAGATATATGAAATCGAACTAGATGTAAGAATCACTATTCAGGATAATATATTCGAATTAGTTAGTGGTACAGATCGCGCATTATAACTTTAAAATGGTAAGGGGGTCCTAGGACCCCCCAAACCGGTGACAGAAAAATACATTGGTTGATAGGTCTATCTTATACCAAGTCTGTGCTTTGATGCGACGGGACTTTACCGACATCGGTTGGGAACAGCCCGAACATCGCGGCGAGTCTGACTTTCCTTTGGTCAAGGGTCCCGAGGTCCCCTACTCGGTGTCATATGAATAATAAACACTCTCTGTCTTTCAGTCTTTAGCTGTCGTGAGCCACGAGGCTATGCCTAAACTGGCGAAAAGCGCTAGAAATATACGTTCCACACATAGCAACGTGGCATTGGGGTGTCTCAAGTGGCGCGGCCTTAGGCCCCAAAGGTCCTCGCTCGCAGCGAGAAAGAAAAACGTTGGGGTGGGTAAGTCTTTCCCGATAATCCGAGCCCAACCATTTGCGTGCGCAGCTTCATGTTGTACGTCAAAAAATATTCTTTTAATTACAATTGTAGCCTTTCGGGTTGCAAGGAATATGGATAATTGCTGGACAGACAAGATTTATTCGGATTAGGAAGGAATACATGGTTTGGTTAACAGGAAGGGCTACAAATTTCGAAGGTCAGACGTTACGTCTCGATGCATTTATACAATTTGTCAAGATTCTATTGTGCAGACGGCACTTGACTTTAATCTAATGATGCGTCCAGGAGTTACTCTGTACTCTTCCGTTCGATTGGCGTCCAGGTATTGTCGCCGAACTCTCCATATCGAATGGACGTCCAGGAATATCCTCCCGTACTCTCCTCTCTCAACGATCGGGTATTTAAGAAAAGGCCTTTGTACTGTCGTGACTCTACTCTACTGAGGCGTCCAGGAGATACTCTGTACTCTCCCGTTCGGTTGGCGTCTAGGTATGATCGCTGTACTCTCCATACCGAACAGGCGTCCAGGAATATTCTCCCGTACTCTCCTCTCTTTTCTAATGAGATGCTCTGTACTCTCTCGACCGATAGGCGTCCAGGTATTATCGCCGTACTCTCCATATCGGTCGAGCGTTCAGGAACAGACTCTAATTCCTCCAGCAGGCGTCCAGGTATTATCGCCGAACTCTCCTGCCGGAGTCCCTAAGCTGTCCGAGAGCGGCCGTGTGTCGTACCTCGTCCTCTCTCTCGGAACAGCGAAGAAGGAAATGCTTTTTTTTTTCTTTTATTATGTTTGCTGAGTAGGGGGGGGGAGATTTTTGCTCCGCCTCCTTCCTGTGGGTCGTCCCTATGAGCGAGAGCCCAGTTACCGGCCTGGATGAATGTAGAATGGTGTTACCGACAGCAGGTACAGGTGAGTTTTTGCTAGGAAGCGTCTTGCGGAAAATTTTCAAAAAACTGCTTTTCTTGGCCGAGCTGAGAGAAGCATATCTTGTAGAGCGGGAATTAGGGATAAGGAAAATGACAGTTGAGCAGGAACAGAAAGCAGCTCGTAGCAGATGGTGCAGCAGAGGAAGTGCACAGAGTTGTAGTCTGCATGCAGGTCGAAGATAGCCGACAGAAAATTCCAGTGACAATAAGTCGAAAGAACCATGCAGGGAGACCTTCGGGAAGTGAGATCGGTCCAGCGTTGAAAATGCGTAGTATAAGAAGCTTGCGATGAAAAGAAAAGAAACGACTACAAACAGAAATCGAGCAATTAGTGTGGGAAGGGGGGGGGGGGGTAGGATGGGATAAAATGACTAAATGGATAGGAGGGGGGGAGAGGAGTAACAAGGACAGACGGTAGTCTATTTAGACAAGGGGAAAGGTATTTTGACCTTGTACCTGGTCGGAGACTAAGTAATTTTCCCTAAGGATATCAATGAAGTCGCTAATGTAGGGGATGTTTGTATCCGCGTGCAATGCTCTGGAGGAGTATCTGAAAGGAGAGTGGGTAATGATTTTAAGGATTTTATTTTGAAAGCGTTGGACTAAGTTCCTGTTGGATTTCGTCGAGTGCCACCAGACCTGAGCCCCGTAGGCGAGGACAGGCCTGATGCAGGATTTGTAGATGTGTGGGCGGATGTTTAGTCTGAGGGGGGACCTATGACAAATGTGACGGTGGAGACAGCCAGCAACTTTTAGAGCTTTGGAGATGCGATCCTTTATGGCTGCCTCCCAAAGCATTTTGAAATGAAAAATAATCCCAAAGGTATTTGACTTCATCGGCCCAGGGCACGGCAATGTTGTGAATGTATAAGCTGTGTCTACGTCTGTTGGTGATTATGACGGGGTTGCGGGAGAAAATGATCGCCTCTGTTTTCTCCGAGTTAATTCGATGTTTCCATACTGCAAAAAATCGAAGAACCTCGTCCAGATAAGCTTGGAGCCGCGAGACCAGCGTCGAGAGCTGCCAGGACGAAGTGAATAGCGCAGTGTCATCTGCGTAAAGCGCAAGCTCACATGCACTGGTAGTAGGGAGATCATTAATATATATATTGAACAGTATGGGTCCGAGAATGGATCCCTGGGAAAGGCCAGCCAAAACCCGGTGCAGAGAGGATTTTGCTCCACCGCAACTGACAAGCAGCTGTCTGTCAGTAAGGTAAGATACGATTAGATTTAAAAAACTGCGTGGAAGACCGATGCGGTGAAGCTTGTAGACAAGTGCGTTATGCCATACGGAGTCGAACGCCTTGGATAAGTCAAGCAAGACCATCCCGACAGCCCTGTTCACATTTAGTTCGTGGATAATCGTCTGCGCAATGCGGACAGATTGCTGTATGGTGGAGTGACCCGCGTGGAAGCCGAACTGTCGATCGGTGATTATGTTGTGCGTCGAAAGAAACTCAGATAAAAACGCGTAAATGCACTTTTCGAGAAGCTTGCCAAACATGGAAAGCAAGCTGATCGGCCTGTAGCTAGTCGGAAGTTCGCGCGGCTTAACCGGTTTAGGTATCGGGATAACCTTGGACAATTTCCAAGGTTCCGGGAAATAACCCTGCGTAATCGCAAAGGAGAAAATGTAATATACCTGACATATGACCTTTCGCGACGCGTGCTTCAACATGGGTACCGACACTCCGTCGATACCAGGGGCTTTCTTAGAAGCCATTTTTTTTATGTTCTCTGCAATTTGAACCGGGGAGATTGAAAAGCCAGGGGTCCGACCCGGAGCAAGAGGAGCCGAAGAGGCAGCGAAGTCCTCCACCGACTGCTCCATCCCCGAGGTGAGATGGTAGGCCTCGGTGTGCACACTGGTAAAGGTGGAGGCCAGGATCTCGGCTTTTTCAGAGTCAGCGGATGCCGTAGTTTGGCCATCGCGGAGAGGAGGTAAAATTCTTGACTCCGAGGTGCCCGAGATTTTCCTGAAGGTGCCCCAGAAGGAGGGGTCGGGTTTTCTGAAGGCCCTCAGAGTTCGACCCCATTCCACCACCCTGAGATAAGAAATTCTTTTACGAATTGTCGATGTGATATCCCGAATTTCCTCAGACACCACCATCATGCCAAGAATCTGCCCCTTTCTTCGCAGGGCTCGCCGGTGACGGATGAGAGAACACAGAGTCTGGTCCGAAAGGAGCTTCATGTTTCTGCTGCGGAATGTGAAGTCCGAGACAGCTGAACGTTTACGGCAAGCATGAAGAAACGAGGTCAGATCCCTTATGCAGGAGTCTATCTCACCCCTAGAGTTAAAGTTACTCTTAATCCTGTAATTGTGTGTTAGATTTCGGTACGTTTCCCAATCAGTGACAGTATCCAGGGAGGATGGGCCACTAGAGGGTTTTGCCGTTAATATGACAGGACGGTGAGGCGTGTCGAAATCATTCGTCACCACGCAAGAAAAGTCAGCATGATAGTTGGATATAAAAAAGTCGATGACGGACGGTCTACATCGACCAACCTGATGGGTGTACTCCTCAGGGTGGATCAATCGGTAGGGGTACTTGCTGCTGTGCTCGTATAGAATTTTTCCCGCCTTGTTATCCGAGTAGTTCCTCCAGAGTCGGTACCTGGCGTTCCAATCTCCACCGAACACGAACGGTGAACCTAGGCGGATGAGGGTGTCGAAAACCCTGGCATCCTTAATCGCGCCCGGAGGCGCGTAAATAACTCCGATCAGGACTTTAGGAGTGGATAGATTGATGAAGCACGCGTCAAACTCAAGCGCCCTAGCAGGAGTAAAGATCGAATATTTGAGCGATGAGTGAATAAGTATGGCGACACCGCCGCCTTTAGTAAGGCGGTCCGCGCGAACCACCGAGTAGCCAGGAAGGGAAAAGTCAACCCGCGGGGTCAACCATGTCTCCGTGACAAGAACAATACCGGGCTGCCGACGGGCGACAGCAAGGATGAGCTCATTTCTTTTTCACAGCAGCGAGGATACATTCCACAGCATGATCTTTGGAAGGGGCATCGGGCTAGTCCAAGCAACTGAGTGCAGTGCAAAATACCTGAAACTTTTCTGCCAGCGAGCGGCAGGGCCTCAGTTTCTCAACAAGCGAGCGAGTTAGACGAAGCATATGTTCAATATCCACCAGAGAATTTAGTTCCCTAATTGCACCCATCAGCTCGATCATGGAGTTCACTTCGTTTGGAGATTGCCGAGTCTGAGCCTGTTGGATAGGATCGGAGAGGGGGAGGGGGTGAGCGGGAGGTCTAAGTTGACCCGAGGCGAGCGCATCGGCATAGGAGGGGAAAGGAGACGGATAGGACGGAGAGGGGCGAGAAAAGGAAGGACGAGGAGCTCCAAGATTTGGGAAGGACGAAGGATCCGTCTGAAAGTTTAGAGCCCGCCCATTAACAGGCTTGGGATTAGCATTTCGCTTTTCAAGATACTTGAGGAGGGCTGGACACTGACCGAAATTGGCAGTGTGCGGCCCAGAACAGTTTATGCACTTGGGTGGCATATCCCGAGTCTTCTGACAGTCGGCAGTGCGATGCGAGCCGGCGCACTTTACACATTTGGGGGGAAGCCCGCAGTTAGAAGCCGAGTGGCCAAAGGATTGACACGAGAAACATTGTGTGTAGTTTTTTTTGGAGAAGAATTTTTCCCAATATATTCTAGTGCTGAATAAGGCATTTACTTTAGTAACCGAAGACGGAGAAATTCCCGGAGGAAAGTTCACTTTGTAGTTGTGAAACGGCGACAATCTGTTTACCCCGTTTCCGCCAAGAGGTTGGCAGGATAAAGGGGTTAAGCCTTTATTCTTTAGTTCAACGAGGATTTCCTCGGGGGACGCAGCGGGTAGGCCCTTTAGTACCATTGCTAGGCCCCTTTCAGCGTTTATGGAGAAAGTAAAGAAAGGGATTTTTTCCTCACTTAAAGCAGTTTTGAATTTTTTAAAGGCCGCAACCTCCTCAAACTGTAGACGGATCTTATTTCTCAAATACTTAATGTGAAATGTTTTTCCAAAATCCGAAGTGAGTTCCCTTTCGAAATTTGCAATGTTATAAGAAAAATTCGATATATATAACGGGGGGGGGGGGGGGTGGTGCGGGTAGCGCTAGAGTTTAACGTAGATCCGGGAGGATTTGCACGGTCAACATTTGGACTGTTCTGTCGCCGCGACTTGTTTACTACCGGCGAGGTATTTATCCTCAGGGCAGGCGCAGGTGTTTGGGGGTCACCCAATGACTTGAAAGCAGCGAGGGCCGAAAAACGGTTGGTAATTTGAATATCAGAAGCTATTACATGAACTGAATTTTCTTCCCCCATAGGGGTGGTTGGAGGAAGTGATACAGAGTTACTTGTACAAGTGGAGGGATTAATCGGGGTGTTATGGGATTTACTCCCAGAGTGAATTTTACTCCCGCGTGCGGTGTCACTTTTTTACTTTTTTTTACCCAAAGATTTTTTGACGCCGGCCTTTAGCAACCTCAGCTCAGATCTCGGGGATAACTCAGGGTTTTCAGAGGATTGCGATTCCATAGAGGTATCGAGGGCGGTTCCAGCCCGTTTTTTACCCGCAGACGAGGAGGGTACCATGAGTGGAGCGGTGAAAATAGACGTACTCACCATCTTTGCCGAGCTGATGGCGTCTAGAGACGGCCTGACATCATTTATTGGGTCCGGGGGGGCCCCAGAATTTGCATCGGTGTTGATGGCAGCAATGATAGCTGAGTCAGCGAGAGGAGAGAAAGAGGATGAGCCCACGGCAGCTATGGAGTCCCAAGTTTCCTCGGGCTCCCTGGCTTATGAAAGCCGGGAGATGAGAGCTGGAAAAGCGCCTCCGCGAGGAAACGCGTGGATGCGCGAGGAAACGCGTGGAACAGCGAAGAAGGAAATGCCTTTGCGGTCCTCTAATTTATACCCAATCGTTGCTATACGCGGACGCAGAAATCAACAAACGCGTCGTTAGTCGCGAGCCTCGCGAGACGCGGTCCCGCGCCCGCACGTCTCTCCTCACGGGCGGCCTACAAGCGTGTTCTCGAAACGTCTCGATGGTCAGCGTTTCTCAAACTTCTTTTTTTGCATGCTACACAATTAGTAATGCAATTTGTAAGTGCAATTAAATTAGGCGTCATTAAAATCATGCACAGTTTATTAATTTTTTTCAACACCTGCGTGAAAATGTGTGCTTTTTTACGCCTACTGAGCGGGAGCAAAATGACCAATTTCAGACGTATTCGCGTAAAATCTTTCTCCCAAGGGAAAAAGACTTTACGCGCATGCGTATTCGCAATTTCTTACTTTCCTCCCAAAGAAACTGGACTTTGACGTTACCCTGTGGTATGAAGATGCAGTTGTTCGACTAATCGTTATCGATTTGTTGGAATATAAATACACGTATTTATTAATTTCGTCAGAATAAAAAAGAAATCGAACATGCATATTTTTTGCGATTCGCTCAGCAGGCTATCAAAAAGCACACATTTTCATGCAGGTGTTGAAAAAAATATAGTGCGTGACACGGGAGAGAAGCGTTTTCGACTCGCGTGAATTGCTGCCCGAGCTACGCTTACTTCTCTCCCTTGTCACGCAATATACTATTAACTAATTGACTTATTCATTTATTTTTTAATTCATTAATGCAGTGCTCTGGCGAAGAACATCTTAATACGGAGCTAATATTCGAGGCCCTAGAACAGCGCTGGGCAGCGGTGGGGCCCCTCACGCGCCAGCTTCCCCTTCCAATCTGTCTCTCGCACAGCGTGCCTTCCGTCGTCAAGGAGACCGCGCGACGCTACGAAGGCTGCCATGACGGGCTAGCAGTGCTAGCGTCTTCGCGGTTAGCGTCGCGCGGTATCCCTGACAACGCGGACGAGAGTGGGAGAACCCCGACCTTACGCGTAAGCGATTTTGCCCAGCGCTGCCCTAGAATCTACGATATTGTCAATGTGCAATTGAAACGCACGCCACTTCACACTATCGTTTCTTAACATTTATACGGGGTGATTCTGTAGCTAAAGTCGGCAAATGCGATGCTCGCCAACAATCATGTATATTACTGAGTTTCGTGGGCTTCGACGCTCGAAACCAGCGGGACTATACAATGTTGCACACTAAGCAGTGACGAATCTGAAGTTCTTCAATTTCTAATCAGATCTTTGCGAAAGTGGCATCGATTGATTCCATATGTTTTCTCGATCAAATTCGCCACCAAAATGATATAATTCGGACCATAATTAAGGAAATTACGTGAAAAATTTGTTTGGAGAATTGAAAGCCCACTTCGTTAAAAATAGTCCGATTTAAATTATTTTCAGCCTATTTAATCGGGAAAATGACAGAAACCTATCTACCGCACATGCAGACTAGAGGAGGTACCCCTTCCATGACGCCGACCGGGCTACTGAAAATGCGCAGACTGGTTGCGCGTGGTTATTATGTGGTCCCCTCCTCGAAGTGATAAAAAATATAACCTATGTATATGCTATATGACAATAAATTTTGAGCGTCTATTTCGTTCTTTGGCGCTACATTTGTGAACTTTTTATCATCCTTCCGAAACATTATTATTACGCTGCAACAGTCTTTAGGAATTCGGGTATAGCATATAGGTTATATTATCTGTCACTTCGAAAAGGGGACCACATAATAATCAAGCGCATCCAGCCTGCTTATTTTTACTAGCCCATTTCAGCATCGAACACAATTGTATATATAATGTTTGTTTATAACTGCTTTCTCCATAGGACGTTCAATTATCTTGTAATAAGTGTATTTCATGTTCTGTTCCAGTGTTTTGCTAATAAAAAAATGTCTAACCTATCAAACTTCATTTTCTGGGGACATCCCCTCAGCTATTTTTCCTTTTCACATATAATTCCTTACTGCCAACGTAGCATATGGTAGCATAAGCACATTTTAAGTAATTAAAGTGGACAATGAAATTTCTACGTTTGCTGTACCAGCAGAATTTCCGTTTAAATATTTACAAGTGCAACGCAACAGCTGGGAATTTCTATCCTTATTCAGAATAGAATACGGAAATAGCAAACAGCTTCCTCTCGCGTGAACCAGGCAGCCGCGTATCTATGGGTATTACCATTTCTGTGCAGAAAAAAACCTGCTGTCATACCGACCTGCCAAATCGGCCAGGTCACGTGACGTGTCTACCCCCTTAAAATGAATTCCCGCCGATTAAAAAAATCATGCGTAGCCGTCGAATAAATCCCGTCGAATAAAAAAGTTATTTTGAGGCACTTCGAATAAAAATAACCCCAAGTTATTTTTATTCGACGACTCTCGAATAAAATTTTTGTCTTTTATTCGAAATCAATTTTTTATTTAAAATAATTTTTTGCCCATCTGTGGCCTCGCGTGCACCGCTGCATGCGGATTGCCTGCTTTTAGGCATATTTTTAAACGCTCATAACTCACAAACGAAGCTTCAACCGCAATGTTGCTATTCTTGATTTTGATCTTATTCTGGTGGCTAGAGTCACCCCTTAATCCTTTTGCTGCGTTTTTCGACTATAGTCGAACGCCGCTACATTCC
The DNA here is from genome assembly GCA_951215215.1 of Andrena trimmerana. Classification (NCBI taxonomy): domain Eukaryota; kingdom Metazoa; phylum Arthropoda; class Insecta; order Hymenoptera; family Andrenidae; genus Andrena; species Andrena trimmerana. The sequence goes on from OX578060.1 coordinate 76,215,205, forward strand.
CATTCGATGCGGATTTCGACTATAGTCCACGCAGTAAAAAAATGTATTCTCTTGTATTGTGTTAAACATGTGAAATGCAAAAAAAAGTTAAAAATTAAAAACTTTTTTTATTGATGTAAAATTTACACCCTTCAAGAATCGTCCGAAAATTTAAATACGCAGCGAAGGGTTAAATTGATTCCCACGTGTAGCCGAACACCCAGTATATTATAAAAAAAATTACAGTTGATGGTATTAATAAACATTACCCAAATGTACTGGACGCAATTTTTATTCATCTCCATGTAATCAATTCGCAAAAAGTACTTGATTTAAGAGGACTGCGATGCATCACACGGCACTTATTACACAACCTTGGAATCCGATACTATGTATAATAGTCTTGGCTTTTAAAATCCTATTTACAAAGTTTAATTCTGGCAGGTATTTTAGTATTATGGATACGATTGTAGTATACGATTTAACACAACTTACTTTTCATCACTTATTTTCTTATTAGAATTTCTCATTTATCTTATTTCTTTATTTTATTTCTTTTATTTCTATAATGGTTTTTAGAATAATAATTTCCTGTGTCGTCCTTTGCGTTCTACTACCTCAATACATGCTTTCCGTTAATTTTTATAAACAAAACACTACACATTAGAAGAGAAGCGATATTTTAATCAAGCTTCTCCATTATTACTCATCATCAGTTTAACTATCCATCAAGAGAGATACCATATCGTTCGTACTTGGAAGATTGGCACAATATAATAAATCAGCCCAACACAATCATAACTAAAACTCAACTCTACGTTCTCTGGAATTTGCTCCTGATTTTAATTTGCACATGCGTGACAAGTATTAATAAAAAACATTCATTTGAATTGATGCCACAATTCCTAAAATAGTCCTTGGAATCTGTAGACTATAGATAGTAACTCATTTTAGTTTTAATATTCACAAAGCTGAAATGCCATACGCCATTAAGTGATGTGCAGAAAGTAATAACGATTTATGAACACGTATATCTTATCTTAGATCTTGTATTTGCTTGTAGATATGACGTTTCCTGTAACAATCCTCTATAAAAGACTGATCTCCAGAAAAGGAATATATTCGCCACAATCTTTCAATCGGCGGTGATACCTTCAGACTCCGTAATTCAGTGTGCTGTACAAAATGCATATTTTATTCGTTGCACTCCAGATACTTCTTATTTCCAATTTTGTTTCTACGGGAATATTGATAACCAACGCAGCAGAAGTGCCGCCACCAACTTCATCAGAACAGTCTCCATCGACACAAGCTAGACCCACGTCAGCAACTCCATCACCATCAGGTTCTCCATCAACAACGCCATCAGCAACACCATCGTCATCAGGACCTTCGTCATCAACACTATCATCATCGAGTTCCTCATCAACAACGCCATCATCTTCTGGACCGCCATCTACAACTCCATCAGGAACACCAACACCAATAACATCAAGTACAGCATTAACAACGAAGGCTCTTTGCACCACCACTGGTAGGTTTGAAATCGATGATCCCAATTGCCAGAAATATTATTACTGTTACGTGGATGGTACAAATATCGTAATGTACGAGCTTCAATGTCCAAACTCTTTACTATTCAATCCAAAACTACAGAAATGCGTCCTGCCGGCATCTTATACATGCGTAAAAACTTAACATGTGGTAACATGTGAAAAGAGCTTAATGTTAGATGGCTCTTGTTGCGACTCCCGTCTAGCGGCGCGTAATTTAAACTCCAGAAGTGTGAAGTTCGAGGCGGATCACACGAATGTAATAGGAAAGGGAGACAAGGTGAAGTTCGCACAAGTCCGAGGGGTTTGAAAATAGTTAGAGATCTTTTAATGAGAGGACTTCAAGATTAAAAACTAATCGATATCCACTTGGCAACGAGTGTTTGAATAAATTAACTTCTCCTTCCTTCCTTCTCCTAGGTGTGTAATTCCAGCGCCATGTAGTTAAACACTTGTTGTTGTGTCAAATCGACGAATAGGAATTTAGCTAATAAATCTGTAAATTTGCGATTGGCTCTTAGAGACTAAGACATTTTGTAATTAACAAAAGGTGAAAAAAGCGATGAACCTTTGGAAGCGTCACTTGAGCCTGGAAAGCCGTTACGAATAATCGCATTAATAAAAGTTCAGTTCAGATTGAAATTGTGTTTAAAATCGTTTATTTTCCTTCATTACAGTTACAAATTTATTAAGTTCAAGTAGTTTCATTCCGTTCTTATTACTATTTTCATTATATTTATCACTCAAATAATCCGCGTACAAGGAGTAGAGTGCCTTAGCACTCCACGGGCATCGTCCCCCGCCAAATTCCCCACGAAGGATCCAAGGACTCCAGACGGCCACGCAACAAAATTGGAGACAGCGGTGGGATTTTTCAAATTCGCCGGCTCGTCGACGCAGGATTCAAAGGAGCAGCCATCGGATAACTCGTGCAGTCCCTCTTTCCTGGGTTTTTGGACGGTTTCCCCCGGAACACGGGTGAATGCCAGAGGGAAGTGACTTCGGACGACCGTACCAGTTTTTCGCTGAAGCCACACGCACTCGGCCAGGGGATCTTCTTCGCTGACAAAGAAGTCTGCAATTGCGTGAGAGATCGAAGTTTAATTATAAAATACGATTCATTGTTCTATTGTTAGATTTGTGTGCTGTAATTTATCGTTGCGTTGAGTTAGTTATTAGTTGATAAGATAGAGTTCCGTATTTACACTACTAAATGTTGCGTAGAAGTAAGAATTTATCAAAACGTAAGAGCTGACAACCGCGTTCGTGTTGCTTACGGGGTTTCGAAGTCGAGGATTTATATCTGCTGAAACGATGCAAATAGAGCGCCCTATTACGTTCTCATGATCTCGAACATTAAGTATTTTGCCGACACAAATCAGTGACTCCATTATTGATACGCCTGAGTCAGAGGACCCTTTGCCCTGCCCAGCCACGGTTGTTGCTGCTAATTTAGAAATTCCCGGTGATGAGTCACAGTTGCGCGAAATAAACCTTTTGCCGATACTACTGGGTACACCTGTCATTAATTTTTCCGAACTAAGTAGTGGGTCGCCTTGCTCGAGTGTAGTTCCTGCACAAAAATCATTGAAATTAGTAAATTCTGTTCCTAAATCTTATCTGTCGTTAAAATTGGTGAGGGATTCAGTTCCAAAGTTTGATGGAGAGTCTGACTCGTTAATCGAATTTATTAAACAATCCAACTTAATTAACGTCAAGGTAAAGCCTGAGGATCGAGAGAAATCTTGTTTTCCTAATTCGAGGTACGATCGAGGAACACGCCAATTTTGCGTTGTCGAATCGACGAGAGCTTAAAACTTTAAACGAATTGATTGATCTTTTAAAAAAAGATTTTCGCGCGGTCATTTAATGTCCATAGTTTGAATGCTGAAGTAATGAATTTACACCAGGGTAAAAATGAAACGGTAGAGGTTTTCGAAGCGCGATTCTATTTGAATAGACTGAAGGGCAGCAAAAATTTACCTGATCCCGAAACCGCTATTACCATTGCCAGAAAGATAGAGTCAGTCAGAATTGGTTGACTATTCAAGGCCCCTTCATCTTCAAAATCTTTTGTCACAGATGTAACGTATTTTGAACAGGCTTAAAAACCATAAATCACACATCTAACTGCACTAAGACGGACTGTACAGACATCTCTTCTTCTAAGCGTCTGCAAAGGGTTGTCGTAGGCGCCAACGATTTGCCACTTGCAGATTCTGAAAAGTAGAGAATACAGACTGTAATAGAATTTGGGAAAATAATGGAAAGGTAATAGTTACCATCTTCCTTGCCCATGAAACAAATTTTAACGGTCCACTTGAGGTCTTCATTGAGATTGAGCACTCTGATGACAGTTCAACTGACAATGACGCTTACTTTATGCCTGGAAAATTTCATTTTTCTTTGTGGTAGAAATACCTAGAAAGAGATTAAGAATGTAGTGTTTGGAGGATCGTTCTCGGGAGGTCGTGGGGGTATGCCCCGATTTGGGAGTCGTTTTATATTTTTTAAAAGCGGAGCGGATCCCGTGCTCACCGTATGTGCTTGCGACCATCGCGCACGCCCGTCGCACACGCAAAGGACGGACTGTCACGGCGCCCGAAAGACGGAGCGAGACAAAACATCAACGCGTCGTCTGTCTCGTACCGTCCTCGCTCGCTTTCAGTGGCTCTCGCTCGCTCTCGTTCCATCTCGCTCTCGCCTTCGCCAGAGAAGAGTGAGACAGAAGTGGTGGAGATAGCGAGGAACCCGTATCGTGTGCACCAAACCGAGCACATACGGAGACAATACTCCTCGTTACTTACGAGGCCTTCCAATTTTTTTATTTCTATCTCGCAATTTTGAAAATTATATATTTAGGACAATTCTAAAGACACCTTATTTGTCCAAATCGGTGTGTCCGTATAGGTTCTAGAGCGTAACATCTGGACATACAAACATAGCCTGATAAACACAATACCCTCCTGTACGTGCCGCAGTCGGGTAAAAACATTACGTTTTACATTTTATTAATACAAAATTCACCGCAAGAAACACTATATGCCTCTCGAACCGAGATTAGAAACCGCCGAATAGCCCAAATCCTCAGCTCGAATAGAGATAACGGATAAATATAAAGAATCTTTTATTCTAATTTATCCAGAAATTATCTTTGCCCATCTTTGTTCTCCAGCCGCTTCGCCGTGATTCATTCAAGTCTTTCTGATGATAAAATAGTAATAGGGGAAATGCGGCAACAACGCGATATGACTCTCGATACGTATCGGCAACTATATATGTCTTTCCTACATTTATCGGCTAGCATGGACTACCACCGGTTCTGACGGTACATGGCGCGAATGTACCATCAACGCCGGTGACGGAGAATCCTTGAAGCATAATTCTGTCATTTCTCGAGTCTGTGCCTCATTCTGTCTCAATACACGAGTCATAAATTCATCATTATTTCATCGTACGGTGCTTATTAGCGTCCAAACGCACCAGACCCGCCTGCACGGATGTCTACAGGAGGCAACTATACCCGCAAAAACTTCCTTCTTGCCGATTCCAGGACGAAAAACGGTTGAAACGGTTTGTTTACAACAGCGCGTATACGTACACGCGTTTCCTAGCTTGTGTGAGCGTACGCACACATTCAAAGCACGAGGAGACGGTAGCCTTAAGATGATCTTAAGTCACGTTTATGAATCTAGACGGCATCTTTAGCAAATGCTTAAGACGATCTTAATCTTAAGACACGTTTATGAATACCGCCCTATGAATACCGTCCTATGAATACCGCCCAGTGTTGTGAGTTGCGATCCTCGCTCTAGCGGTGTTTAACGCAAGCTCTTAAAGCGCGAAGATTGAAGTAAATAAAATGAATTTATTAGAAACGAGTTAAGAATGAACTTTGCAACATTAGATATTAGTCTCCGCCTCCTTTCTAATCGGTCGAAAACATGTAACATTTTTATTTCTAAAAAGAGGAACGTACGAAGGAGCTTGTTTCTTCGCCTCGCATTCAGTCACCGACGTTATTATAGTCTAGACGTGTTGCAATAAATCCAGTTTGATCAATCCTAAAACATTTTCGTTCTGGTTCTTATTTCTTTATAGTTCCAAATTGTTTGACAATTTAATTCTGTTCAGTTTAATAAGTTTTATTAAGTTCTGAGTTTTTCGTTACAAGACATTTCGTTCATTTAATGCCGGGTTTACACCAAGGCGAACACTAACAATAACACGAACAAAAACGTGTTCGTCTGTTCTCGTCGTGTTTGCACCGCCGCGAACACGAACAGAATACAGCGTACGAACGTTCTCGAAGATGTTCGCGTCGGTAGGAACGCAGCGGACGAACATTTCTGACGATACCTGACGATCCGCATCCCTTTCCATTCTGGGACTGCTCATAAACAGGCGACCCTCTAAGACCATCCGTACTCCATAAAAATAGTATGCATGACAAGCTCGAATAAAATGTTTATATTTTTTGTTTTAGCATAATGCGAATATTTCCAACGTATGGATGAGATTTGTCTAATAAAAATGAAACCAAACCTGACGCAATTCAGACAAGTTTGAGTTCTGCTTATAATATATAATGGCTTTAAAATATCAATATTTTTTAATACTAGTCAATGACAGATTTTCTTGAAAAAGAAGATAAAAATTTTGCGACCGACCGTAGCGAAATGGATATTTCACATTTTCACCCCTTGACTGCGGAGCGCCGACCTCAATTCGCTACGGTCGACCGAGGATTCATACGTGTTTCAGAAGAAAATAATTCTTTATTCTTTATCGTATCGATATGGAAGTGATGCCGATGGATTCCTTGTGATTTTCCGGTGAAAATCATACCAAATTTCATGTAAATCGGACTATTATTAATGAAAATAGCTTGTGGTTATGGAAATGATTTTTTAATGGAATTTATTTCATTGTTTTCCAAATTGCGTCGTTCTTGGTGTCAATTTCATCGACGAAACATAACGACTCAATTGGCGTTGTTTCCGCAAAGATCTAATGAGAAATGCGGAAGTCGAAGCTAATAGGCACTCCAACCCCTTCGAGGGCCAAAAGCCATAATATTCGGTGAGGCACTGCGAGGGGTTGTACTCGCCACGGGGTATGTACACGGCAGAGGCAGTCAACATTTATACCGGGTGTCTTTTATGTACACTCAGCTCAAACGATTGTGGCCGTTCGAGATTCGATTGCATTCGAGCTTACCAGGGTCCGTTTTTTTCACATCGCTAACATTCTACAGTATTTCATGAACATGGTGAGGGCACTGCCAAGCCACAGGTTCCCGTCTAGAACATTTCTAATTCATGATGAAACACCACTGTGGCGGCATTTGCCTATGATTGTCATAATTATATAAATCTGCGCGATCGGCTCTGTTCACGATGCTGTAGCGTAAATGACGCCAAAAATAAATGTCAAATGACTTTTATTACAATGAATCTAAAAAATATCAATAATTTTGAGACTGTAAACGATAAATTTGTAATGTCCAAAATAAATAAATCAATGGATTTATAATGGAAGACACAAATAAATACAGCGGGATGGTGGGCTAATTAAGAATAGAATGGAAACGAATGTTATATATTTCGTAGAGATGGCAAAGGTTAGGAAACCAGAATACTGAGATGTATAAAGTCTTGTGGTATTTTATTCCTAGCAGTCTTAATAGATTAAAATCTAAGACGTTCATTATTAGTGGAAATGTGTAGATCAAAGAAATACGCATTTACTTCAAAATCTACTATCCGTTATTTTATGTTAACAACGGGAAAATAAACATAACCGAAGCAATGTAAATTAACTTTTGTGACGGGACTACGCGAACGTGTCTTATATTAGATGGCGTCACAGTAATGTTTCCTCACGAAATAGAAGTGTTCTAGACGGGAACCTGTGGCTTGGCAGTGTCCTCACCATATTCATGAAATTCTGTAGAATGTTAGCGAAGCAAAAAAGCTAGCCCTAGTAAGCTCGAATGCAATCGAATCTCGAACGGCCACAATCGTTTGAGCTGAGTGTACTTGGCGTCGAGACTAGAGATGGAGTGCAAAATCACTAACAGTGATTTATCACAGTGATCGCAGATTCACGATCACGGTCGTGATTTAATTTCAGTCACGACCGTGATTGTGATTTTTTTAACTTGAGTGAATTGTGTACTGTGATCGTAATTCTTGATCTAGATTGAATTATTTTTTATAAAATACTTTCATAGAGCTTGTTTTACAGTCAAAGCGTGCTAATTCAGCGAATATATAGAATATTCATTCATAAATAGTCAATGTATGCACGCACTGATTTGATTGGCTAAAGTATTCACATATACATTATACGTTTTAACTAAAATGAAGAAATATTCGGGTAATTTAAATAGATCGAGAATGATTACATTGGTTCAAAATATTCAACTGAGATTCTATAAGAACAGTGAGGACTTGAGAATGTTTCGAGAGGAAGTAGAAATTGGGGTTATGTGGCGCGTGTGTTACGCTATCGCTTGAACGTAGCCACAGAAATGTATATAATCGATAGTTAAATCAGGAGCGAAATTTAAAATCCTTTTGTAGTGAAAGATAGACATACGATAATTAGATTCGAAGCGAACGGCACATTTGGAAGGTCTTAAGCAAGTATGAAACGGGGGACAAGGAAGAGTTTATTGTCAGGATTCATAAACACGTAGAGCGCGTTGTGCCCTTCGAGGGTTTTTCCTTCCACATCTGCGTGCCAAATTTCGTCGAGCGGGCAGCTGCTCGTCTCGTAAAATCATTTAAAACTCTGTCCTCCCTTTCAATAATTGCCGATGTCCTGTTAGGGTAAAAACTCAGCTCGAGAGCAGCTGAAAGTCATAAACCGTGCGCGGGCGACGTCGTCTTGACCCTGGGGGTTGCGCTTACCTACCTGCTAAATATGTACACTCGGCGACGGAATCGGCTTCCCTTCGGAAATTTGGCAACGTTGCATGTCACTAGAATCACTGAGCTATGCCTAGTTACATGCAACGTTGCCAAATTTCCGGAGGGAAGCCGGTGTTTTCCTAATGGATTTCGATGTTTTTGATTATTATTATGCTAAGTTTAATGCTTTATCAGCTTTAGCAGCAGTTCTTAAGCAAAGCGATTAGAATTGCACGGATATCAACCCACGATTTTCAATACCGATAACTATCGATAGTGAGGACCATCGATATTACTCCTTCCTAAGAAATAACTAGCCTCTTAACGCCAATTCGCTGCACGGGAGTGACGGAGAGCATGCGGTAGACAGGGATGGTGCTAAACAAGGACAGGGCTTTATGTGCGGACGACGGCTACCTTGGGGTCGCGGCGAACAAAACGCCTTCCCTCGCCTTCCCGTGCTGGAACACCGATATGGGGATTTTATGCGTTTACCTAGACTTCGGCCTGGCAGTCTAAAAACTTTCTACCTACGATACATGCTACTTCTTTGCCAAATAGATTAGGAATCGAGCCCATCATCCTCTTACGTGTAATGTTTTATCAAGCACAATTCATTTTAGCAAACTAAGTAATAACTTGTAAAATTGTCACCATTGTCACTAGGTATAACTCAGTGGTTCTTCGACACAGGGACCCGACATGCAACGTTGCCAAATTTCCGGAGGGAAGCCGATTTCGTCCCCGAGTGTACACACGGCTCAAACGATTGTGGCCGATCGAGATTCGATTGCATTCGAGCTTACTAGGGCTGGCTTTTTTGTATCGCTAACATTCTACAGTATTTCATGAATATGGTGAGGGCACTGCCAAGCCACAGGTTCCCGTCTAGAACACTTCCAATTCATGTGGAAACACCACTGTGGCACCATGTGCCTATGATTGTCATAATTATATAAATCTGTGCGATCGGCTCTGTTCGCGATGTTACATATAGCGTAAATGACACCAAGAATAAATGTCAAATGGCTTTTATTGCAATGAACCTCAAATAAAATCATAATAATTTTGAATCAAAGTAAATAAGTCAACGGATTTATAATGGAAAACACAAATATATAAAGCGGGATGGTGGGGTAATAAGGAAAAGAATGGAAAGTCTTGTGGTATTTTATTCGTACCCAGATAGCACAACGTCTGGTAAAGTCTTAAAGACGTCCAAAAGGCGTCTTAAAGACGTCTTAAAGACGTCTTGTTACAAATCAAGACGTGCAGACCTAAAATAGACACAAACTAGACGTCTCTAAGACGAGGTGTGCTATCTGGGTAGTAGTCTTCATAGATTAAAATCTCAGACGCTCATTATTAGTCGAAATGTGTAGAGCAAAGAAATACGCATTTATTTCAAAATCTACTATTCGTTATTTTATGTTAACAACGGGAAAATAAACATAACCGAAGCAATGTAAATTAAATTTTAAATTCCTCGCGAAATAGAAGTGTTCTAGACGGGAACCTGTGGCTTGGCAGCAGTGATGGGTAAATCACTAGAAAACCACGTAATTTACGTTACGTGTAAATTACACGTAAATTACACGTAAATTACGTTCATGACGTAATTTGAATATAACCAATCAGCGTCGACAACTTATTTCCCCGGCGACGCTGATTGGCCGTGGTGTCGATTCGTCTCTCATCGTGCGTCTTACGCACACATTACCACCGCTCCTGTAGGTGTGCTGCCACGCCGGAGTCTTCCAAACCCTAATATAAATCTCTTTATATAACACAGGAAAGTTTTGAATCTTAAACTCTGCCAATCCTTTAAGCTTAAATCTTGCGCGACGCTAGCATGGTGTCGCTGTTCTCCCCGCTGATTGGTTCAGGGGCCTGCTACGTCAATTACAGTAATTTACGTGTATAATACATGGTGTATAATACGTGCGTATTATACGTGTATTATACGTTGCGTATTTTACGTACCCATCACTGCTTGGCAGTGCTCTCACCATATTCATGAAATACTGTAGAATGTTAGCGATGCAAAAAAGTCAGCCCTAGTAAGCTCGAATGCAATCGAAACTCGATCGGCCACAATCGTTTGAGCCGTGTGTACTCGGAAAGCATGCCTCGACCATCAGCCGAGAGTGGAGGGAAACGCGAAGGAAGGGCCAAGGACGGAGAGGTGGCTGAAGGACAACCCTCTGACGAAGCTTCAGGAACAATACCGTCTTGATTGGACGAAGGGATCCGAAGAGGGAGTCGGAAGAACGCGCCAAAATTAGAGGAGTAGGGCGCTCGGAGGCGACAAGCGAGCAGGGTTGCCAATTTGGCTTTTTTGAGGCCAAATTCCTGAAATCTGGCCTTTTTCAACTTGGTTGGCGTTGAAAAATTCATTTGGCTTTTTGGTTTTTTTGGCTTTTTTTACCATTTTTAAATAATTCCATAAATAATGATATAGTATAAAACATGATGTAAAATACTATACCAATACAACAATAAAACTTTACGATTTCTGGTCCCTGCCAATGAAAATGGCTGCTCTCACAAAAATGTTGCAAAAATTTTAGTGTGACGCAACAAATGCTGCAAAATTTAAACACAAAAATTGTTTATGATTCGAGCGACGAGAATCTGGATCTCGATCTTTTATTGTAATTTAATTAGAAATATATTTTTCAAACTTATTTGGCTTTTTTCTGGCTTTTTTTGGTATCATTTGTAGAGATGGAGTGCAAAATCACTAACAGTGATTTATCACAGTGATCGCAGATTCACGATCACGGTCGTGATTTAACTTCAATCACGACCGTGATTGTGATTTTTTTAACTTGAGTGAATTGTGTACTGTGATCGTAATTCTTGATCTTGATTGAATTATTTTTTATAAAATACTTTCATAGAGCTTGTGTTACAGTCAAAGTGTGCTAATTCAGCAAATATATAGAATATTCATTCATAAATAGTCAATGTATGCACGCACTGATTTGATTGGTTAAAGTATTCACATATACATTATACGCTTTAACTAAAGTAAAGAAATATTCGTTAATTTAAATAGATTGAGAATGATTACATTGGTTCAAAATATTCAACTGAGATTCTATAAGAACAGTGAGGACTTGAGAATGTTTCGAGAGGAAGTAGAAATTGGGGTTATGTGGCGCGTGCAAAGAGCAGTTATGCTCTCCACCAATCAGAAGCGATCACTATTCTTCCTGCACCAATCAGAGGCGATCACGGATCACCGTTCTGCCTGCACCAATCAGAAGCGATCACGGATCACTGTTCTGCCTGCACCAATCACATACGATCATGAAAATCACGGATCACTGTGAAAAATCACCGTGATTGGGAACGAACGTGATCGGATCACTCGTGATTCACAAATCACTGTTCTAGCCAACACTAATCATTTGGCTTAATAGTAAGATTTCGAGTTGGCAACCCTGCAAGCGAGGAGTTAATTTGTAAGAGATCAGATCGAACTTGTTAGCAGAACAGTTAACGTCAAACTAATAAAATCCAAACATAGAATTTATTCAGAAGTGTTTCATTCGTACATTGAAATTCCCGCGCATACCTACTCGCGAGCTGAGTGCTTCAGCGCTCCACGGGCACGGGCCCACGTCGTCCTATAGAAACTCCCACCAAAATACGTAACACGTGCAAAGAGCAATTATGCTCTCCACCAATCAAAAGCGATCACTATTCTGCCTGCACCAATCAGAAGCGATCACGGATCACTGTTCTGCCTGCACCAATCACATACGATCATGAAAATGACGGATCACTGTGAAAAATCACCGTGATTGGGAACGAACGTGATCGAATCACTCGTGATTCACAAATCACGGTTCTAGCCAACACTAGTCGAGACGCTGCCGCGTCTCTAGATACCTGGTCTATGGAAATACAATATGTTTCCCACACCCAGCGCTCGAAAAAGTAAAGGGTGGTCGAAGTCAAGTGGTTTTCAGGGGGTCGATATTTCAGGACGTGACAACGTGGTTGTCCATAAGGGGTACGTTCGACTTACACCCAAATCGTCCGCACGGTCGATATGGAAATCATGGGCGTTGGGGGCGATTTGGGCGTAAGTGGAACGCACCGAAGGTGAAAGGTCTATTCTATACCTGGTCTGTGGTTACGGAAAGTAACGTTCTGCTTCACACCGTCCACCACCAGATGGCGCGAGCAAGTCGAAATCACGACATTGTCAATGATCGGTGCTTACGATACGACATCTCGTGATGTCTATTGCTAGCACGTAACGCTATTTGTTTCCACGAGTCGCGTTACGATCGTGGGTGACAGAAGTTCGCGTAGTAGCCACGTTTTTCCGTAGCTGTACAGAAAGTGTTAGAAGTTCTACGATGTAAAGTAAACGGTGTATGGTGCTGTGCATGGTACTGCATGCCTTGAAATATTTCTCGAACGAATCGGGGATCATGGTTCGCCTATCATGAACGTGTTCCCTACAGTTTATATCGTACATACATACATACGAAAGATCTATGACCGCTGGATTAGTACTCGCAGCTATGTTCAACTCCTACAAGCGATAAGCCCGCGTGGCACGAATTGTCAGTGAAACCGAATGTTTCTTTTCCGAAACTTTTTCGCATTTTCGTTTTCATTTGGTTACTCGTGACCGCGATAATTATTGACGCACGCGTACAGGAATTAATGTTAGAACCCTCTCGGAGAAGATCCATGCAAAAACAGGGGGCCAAAGGAACTGTTACCATTTCAAATTCACCTTACGAAGGTAAGATACTGTTCCATGCACGATTTAATCGCCACTTTCTAATTGGGACTTATTTCCTGTTTGCACGATACATAATAAAATGCTTGCAAATTCGTCACTTTCCGCCAGGCAACCGTAGATTTCATTTCTGTGACTTGCTTGATTCTAATCGCCGCTTGACATATCAGTAGAAGTTCTTTTTATACCAAATTCTTTATCTGAGTTCAAAAACTTATACCTAACGACATTAAAATATTTAACGCGGGTTTACTTGAAGATCTACTATGCGGAACTGTCATTGAAGGTATTTAATTCGTAAAATATAACAATGGGATAATGAGAATACTGAAAGTCTGGTACTCTGATCGTGTGCATTTAGGCATCCATCAATGCGTGATGTAATGGTAAAGTGAAAAACAAAGAGAAGGGAAACAAGTTGGTATTGTAGCATTACGAGGATGATGTGAACGCTGCATAATATCGCAGCATATTCTTGAAATAGGACACCAAATGATCGATTATTTCATTCCGATAGACCTTCCCTGCTCTAATTCGTCAATTCGAGTGCAATGCGATGACACCGGCGGCATGAATTTATACTGTAATCCAGGAAATATATAAGTGTAGCAGTTCTGAAAACAATCACGTTGGTACATACATCGCCAATCCACCGAAATCCGCGTTCTTTCGTAACTGCCGTGCAGCGATGTTGCGTAAAAATATTCGTCGAAGTTGGTTTGCCTTTCACCGGGCTGACGTTAATCCAGCAGCTACTACGTGATAACGGACTGAGACCCGTATCTTGTATATTATAAACAAGAGATAAGCAGAAACGGGTGTCATTGGCGACGAATATTAATATGATTTAAAACGATTGAAAAACATTGTTATAACGCAGCGATCGTTTATTGTTAGCCATTAATGGCGAAAAGTTCGTCATACGTGACGAATGTTTTGCAACATTTTGGTCTATAAGTGATTCTTTCGACATAACTTTTATGATTTCAAATTTCACGCTACAATTGGATGATTTTAAACACTTTAAATTTGACATTCAGTGCTGCCACCTTCTTGAGTCATGGTGTCCGTATATTACTGCGTTGGTAGTCCATGATAGCGAATATGTATACATATGGGTGCGAGAGTTATTAAAATTCAGCGCAAAATGAATTTTTAACGTACAGTGTGTAGCTTCATGAAATAGTAAGTTTAGAAGTTTCAAATGTGACTAGTAATGTGTGTGAGCCTATTTGCAAATTAAATATGTTTAAGTGGGAATTATTTACAAATCCAAACGTGGATCCTGATGAACCGGAAGTTCGAGATTCGGTATATCGGGAGGAAAATTGAAGCGGTGATCGCGCCTGTATTCGTTATTCTTATTTCTTGGAAACATGTAAAATATTATAATCATTGAACGATTAAAAGTAACTATCATTTTTTGCTTAAAGCTTACTTGAAGTTAACTTTTAACTTTAAAGAGGCTTCAAATAAATCGTTTTAATTGTGTCAAATAACATTTCATAATAAATAACATTTTATGAAAAATCGACGTTGCAAGAAGACTCTCAACTTAAAAAAAATGCTTACTTTTTAGCGCAACGTTATTAATATAGCATGTATGATGAAATTCTCACATATTTTCTTTATCAAACATATTCAACGAGAAAAAAAAAATACAACGACTCGTACAAAGTTCATTAAACAAAAAATCATTACCTAGATTATAAAATTGTCATAATATATCATTGAATACTAACTTTAGTTTTATTTTCTTGTATGTGTATAACTAAATATTTATCGATATGTCATTATCTCTTTTTAGACTTTCATTAATTATTGTTTTGTGTTTTATGACACTTTGTAGATTTTATTATATCTATCAATAATGGAAGGAACATGTCATTTAAACGTGAATATATGTCAGTTCGAACAAATTGCATTTGCATTTTTTATCAATCGCGGTGATTGAACATAATTTTATGATTTTAAGAAATCCCCGGTATTTAATATAATTTTGACTGAACATCTAATGTAATAAAACTCTAAATGTTGGCGTTTTTTTAAGTATTGAATATTTTATTGGTGGATAGAATAATTGTAATTGAATAAGCCTATGGTGGGGTGAAAATTTGACGAATAGGTGTTGCACCCGCTGAATTTAAGCTACCATGTCTAAGGAAAATATTTGTTGGGCACTGAGGGATGTATTATTATGTATACAATGTGCCGCGTGAAATATGGTCCTTGGTCTAGGGGGTAGGTACTGTCAAATGGGGTAATTGTGACCGCGAGGGTAAATTTGACCACAAAACTGGATTTTAAGGTGTATCTACATAGTGCCACGATCAGAGGCCAAAAATGATTGGATAACTTTGGAGGTGATTTTATAGAAATTTATGAAGTTTATTAAAAATGTAACATTAGGTACATATAATATGTATAGCCGCTACGTATTTTCCATTTGAGTCATTCCGCGGTGGAATTTTTCATGTCCACACTGTTGGAGCTAGAACAAAAAGGCAAAAAGTTTTGTAACCTACACACTAAATACTAGAGAAGTAACAAAAATTTCGAAAAATATTGACTTGAAAGAATGGCGAACATTTGAATTTTCTCATCATCTTGAATTTTTTAGCAAAAAAAAAGATTGTTTTCAAATATTCGCCTTTTCTTGAAAAATCAATATTGTTTGAAATCTTGGGTACTTCTTTAGTATTTAATGTGTAGGTTACAAAACTTTTTGCCTTTTTGTTCTAGCTCCAACAATGTGAACATGAAAAATTCCACCGCGGAATGACTCGGATAGAAAATACGTATCGACT